>JAVQMF010000027.1:0-4800000 GCA_032878935.1 Erythrophleum fordii
CCTCCCAAGAGGCCATTAAGGGACACTAACAAGTAACAACAACTTTTAATTCTCTAAAAAATGGTCATCTAAAACTTAAAAATTTATTTATTCTCTATTCACCGTTCGAAGAAGGTGAAAAAAAAAAACAATATGCACAGAAAGTGGCTGTCAAATTAATACCATAATATTTGTAAAATTTTAGTTATTAATTCAACTGATAATCAGTCTCAGAATTATGCCTTTTTTTCTATGTTAGCAGTGTACCAGGGACTTAATTTGGAGACAGATGCAAAAGTTGTTAGGTTTTTTTTTTTTAAGAAAAATATATTTTCACACCATTTTATTTAATCTTGTTTTACACCAACTCTATCAATATTAGTTTATTATAAAATAATACGTAGTGTAAGTTACTATTTATAATACAAATTAAAAAAATATTTAGTGATGTGAAAACAATTCCACTTAATTTTCATAATTAGCAAATTAATCTTCATTAAACACTGGAATGGCCTGTAACTTTGGAGCCATCTATTGCTCCCATATATTGTCAAAGTATCATTCGATATTAGGCGAGACAAACTAAGGTTATGAATATTAAAAGGGAGGCGGGGCAGAATGTTTTAATGTTGCGGGGCGTTAATGTGCACTTGTATCTATATCGCTTATACGTGAGGTCTCTCAAGTGGCGGGTGTCTCCTGATGCTAACCGGGTGTCAGGCGTCGGTAACGGCCGACTGGAGCTCCTAATGTACGACTTGACCCAGTTGTACCACATGTTCCGAATTAGCATATATATCTTCAAATGCACTGTATTTTGTATCGGTGTATGATTTGTTTTTCGATGTTTCAAATAATTTTAAAATGACACAATTCATGAAACCGTTCTAACCATTGCAAAGGCAATACAAAATAATTAATTATGGCCCTTTGGCCTCTCGTTTAAAAAACGATTCATAAAATTATACATATTCATCCAAAATAATTTGTATAAAATAATATATTGGGCCACCAGGAGAAGTTGTATAATTAAATACATTTAAATCACATAATGCGACTGTTAATTATTATAAAATAATGCATAGTGTGTGTGACGTTTTATAACAAAAATGAATAGTTTAGTGATGAGAAAACAGCTCCACTGAAATTTCATAACTAGCAAAATCTTTATTACATTGGCATGGCCTGTTATTTTGGAGCCATCTATTGCTCCCATATTGTCAAAGAATCATTCGATCTTGGCTTCAGTTGTTAGGCAAAAGTCAATTATATAATAGCTTGTTTGGTGGAAATGAAAAAGAAAAACATAATTTTGTAAATAAAAAATAGTTCTGTATCTTTATTTTTAAAAAATAATAAAATAATAAATATTATTGAGTAATTAATAAATCCCTAAATTATCATGTTTTTCTTATTATTTTAAGGGACTTATCATATGAATATTAATTTTTTTTTTTATATTTTTGGTATATAAAATGAATAAGCTTTGGTTAAGTTAATATTTAATAAGTTTTGATTTTATTTATTTAGTTTTGAGTTAATTTTTGTTTTAGTTGAGTGTAAGTTGTGTTTTGTGTTTCTATTTTGTTTAATCTTTGTTAATAGGTTATAAATAATAATTAGATGAATTTTATGTTTTGTAGGGTTAAAAATAGCCAAAAAAAAATTAAAAGTTTCATAATGCAAAGCAATAAAAATTTAGAAGGTTTGCTGAAAAGGGGCTAAGAAAAAAAAAGAAAAAAATGGCACCTAAAAGTTCTGTTATAAAAAATGCAATGCCACAACACCTAATTATAAAACCAAATGCGCTAAGACTTAAAATTTCATGCCATAGTGCTCTTAATTGCTGCAAAAAAAAAAAAAAAAATCAGCAGCATTACACCATCTTTCACCAAAAAAATGCAAAATGTGGCGCTTTCAGCTATGTGTCTATTTATTTTAAGAGTTTTAAGAAGGGTTTCACCATTTCTTCATGGAGATAGCCATTTTGAGGATTTTGAAAGCAAAAAGGAGTTTGACAAGTGCTTCAAATCATTGGGAGAAGCTTGGTTTTGAAGGAGATTCATGATTAATTCTATTTTTTTATCCTTCCCTTACTTTTGTTTACATTTCTACACCTATTTGTTTTATGATCTATTTTTCATGTTAGATTATATTGTCATAAGTAGCTAAACTTTTTTATTTATGATTGTGATGAACTCTAACTTATAATATATTATAATTACTATATTTATTTGCAATTAATAGTGTCATTTATTTACTCAACCCTTGTGTTTTATACTTCTATTCAGAAACTATTAGATAATTTAGATAACCTAAATAAACTTGAAAAATAAATTTTATAACTAGACTATGGATTGAGTAGTGTGGATTTATGAAACTTACAATGTTAAGTAGATTGATTTGCTTGTAGGATATGAAAATACCTATTAGCCTCCCATGGCCATATTAGAACATATTCTTAATTAAGCTCTAAATCAATTGCATAAGAAATTATAAATTGGTTAGAAGAATAACTATAAATAATTCGGAAGATGCTTGTAAGTAAATTAAAATCTTAGGTTTGTAATGACATTATGAGCAAGGTAAAGAAAAGTAATTAGTTCATATGAAATGTTAGAGAAAATTATAATCCCAAATTAACATTTTTCCTTCCAATTTAATCTAGAATGGCGTCTCTCCATTATGTTGTCATTTTTATATCTCTTGTTTAGTTAATTTCTTATCATCTTTTATTGTTGGCTTGATTTAGATGAAAATGCATAATTTTAGTACTTACTAATTATTTTAGTGACAAATTCATATTGGAATGATATTCTATTATCATTATGTTACTTATATAATACATATAATTGTGTATACACTTCTAAAAAGCAACAAATTTTTTGCACTATTGTCGAAGATTTGTGCTCCAAGTTCTTGCTAATATTAATACCAAGCTTATTTAATCTAAACTTAAGCTTTATATAGTTTGTTTTTACTTATTGTAAGTAAATTGAGTCTCTTGATTTGTGTTTTTCTTTTGTGTTGGTATTGTTGATATTTGTGTTTGGTTTTTATCTATGTTTTTTCTTTGTTTTTTCTTTGTTTTTAATTATGGATTACCCATGGTTGGCAAAAGGGATAGCTATTGTGTATGAATTTGATAATTTAACCAATTTGACTATTTAGGAAACTGAATTTGATAGGAGGTTCGATGATTATTATATGCACACTAGTTATACTACTCATGTTAGTGATTTTTAATGCTTATACATGACTTTATGATAATTGTGGGGAAGTTCACTACAAAGAGTAGCACTTGTATTATGTAGAGAATGTATAGATGGAGTATGATTTCAATACAAATAAAAAAAATTCATAATAACATTTATATTCTTAGTTGGAGTCATGAGCAAAATTTTTCTTGGAATCAAAGTCAAGCTTGTCCATCATATGCAATATACCTATCCTAATCTCTCAATTTCCAACTACAAGATGAAATCTCCATTTAAAAGTATAATTCTAACTTGGAAGAAATGATTAGATAATATAAGGACAAGCAAGATGCCTATATGGCTAAGGAAGATAACATAACTAGAAACTTATAAAACTTAAATAAGTAAACTAGCCAATGTCATCTATAATAGTTCACAAGAGAGTCTTCTAAGTGATATGGCAACTGCTCCGAGAATAGGAAATAAGGAAAACTATAATGGAATTACCTTAAGGAATAAGGAAGAATTGTCAGAAGGTTATGTGCGATTTCAAGGGAACTATGAGCAAAGAGTTGAGAAAGGGGAGAGTATTGTAAAGCTAGAAGACAAAGAGATAACCCCCTAAGTGGCCATGGTAGGGAATCATCTTGATGAATTAGAAAAATGTTGTAATGAGATAGAAGTAAAAAATATGATTTCAAGCAATCTCTTGATAAATCCTTTAATTGAATTTTTGGTTCGTAACTAAAGATAATCAAGAAGATTTTATTGAGTGTTTTAAGATATTTAGAGGCTCTTAAAGTTTTTCAAGATGAATTAAAATTAGAGCTTCTTATTATGTCAACCATAGCATATGTTCCAATGAAACCATTACGTGAGGAATTACATGTTCTTAAATGGAAAGAACACCAATTCTTGTTGAAGCCTATATACCTAAGGAAGAAGGGAGAGCAAGGTAATTATAGTTTTTGACACCTATGATTAGATTCTAATGTAAAGTCAAGCTGAAAACTATAAAACAAGTGCCTTTTGGGAGATAATCCAACCATAACTAAATAATATATAAGAGTAAAAAATAAATATTTTATGTTTGTAGGTTTTCTGATTGATAAATCCCTGTTATTCAGTACATATTTTCTTACAGTAAATATGAATTTAGTCTTTAACTATAGGGTAAATAATACTTTTATACATAAAATGAAAACACTTAGGATGAATAGCTCTATACTATGCTTTTACATTATCAATGCTAGATTTTGTTTTAATTCTAAGTATATTGAGAACTAATTACAATTTGCTCTTGCTATAGGATGCATATTTAAGAGAGAATTAAACTTTCTAATGTCAAAGAGGCTTCTAAGTAGTGTTTTCTTGCTATTTTTATAAGTTTGCCATGGCTATACTTTATCAAGCTGCGACTGAAAGAGAAGAAAAATGAAGGCAAGCATGCAGGGCAATTTGCAATATGGTGAATGCATTCACGTCACGACAAAACATAAATTAGAAGCAAAATGTGCCACGGCGAGAATGTGTTGAGCTATGATACATGTCAAGATGAGCTAAAGCCATGGTGAAAAGCATATTGAGCGTCAGTGAAACATCACACAGAAGAAAAAAGTGTCACGGCAGTGATGTACTGCGCCACGGCACTGACCACATCCAATTTGCTCAGTTGTGAAGACCGTCACAACATGAATGTGCTGAGCTGCGGCACAAATTTAGTCAGTAATTAGATTCGCTGTGGCATGACCTCTTAAGCTGTGGCGCGACATGTTTTAGCTAAACATAGCATTTTTCCTTCCCAAAATTTCAAGGGTTTCTTACTTCTTATGCTCTGGGTGTGTAGAGGCTAGGGAGAAGCAAAGGAAGACATTTTTGAAGCAAGGGATGCTAAGGATTGAGGATTGAAGCAACAACAAAATCTATTTATGAGTTCCTTCCTTCTTTATTCTTTTCTTTGCATTTGCTCTGATGTATCTGAGTTTTGCTTTGAATTCATTACCGGTTTTCATAAATATGCATAGCTAAACTCCCTAATCTAGGATTATTAGAAAGTTTTATATGGATTAGTGGGTGTTTTTCACTCTAAACTTGCAATTTATGATGATTACATGTTTATTTAACTCATGCTTTTTGTTCTCTAATTGCTTGTCTAACAATTGGATTGATTTGTTACTTGTGTTTGAACATGGAAAAGAGAAAGTGAAGTAAAACAAGAGTTGAGTAATGTGAGTTCTTGAAACTTGTTTAGAAAAGTGGATGGTCAAGTTAATGAAATAGGAATATGCATTAACCTCACATGGTAGCCTGTCCATTTACTCTAAGTTAATTTTATAAGGAATTATGAAGTTAATCAGATAGCCCTATATGAGATTTGAAAAAATACTTATAGGAACAAATGAATTCTAAACTAACATGTATCACCATTGAAAGCAAGGGTATTAAGTGTTGAAGTAACTTGCTATAAAATACAAGAGGGATTAATAATTCTAGATGTTAATATTCATTTAGAAATCCAAATACTAACTTTGAACATTGCATAGTAAATAATCCATAATCATTTCTTATTTATACAATCATTTCAAATTGATTTTCTTAATTTAAATTAAGGTGTGAATTTTGGTACTTGACAAGTTTTGACAACAAATTCTCAAGGAAACGATTTTTTCTTGTCACTATATTACTTTTGTGATACGTATACTTATGTGTACAATTTAAGTGAGCAACAAATTTTTGGCACCATTGTCAGGGATTTGCATGCCAAAACATTTTTTGGTCAATATCAATACTAGTATACCTAGTTAGAACTTAAGCATTGTGCATAGTTTTGCCTTAGTTATTTGCAATTCCTTTTCTGTTCTATTTTACAATGGCTACCCTTTATGAGTGCACAACCTCTTATATAAGAAATTGAAAGTCTAGAAGTGGTGTTGTTTCAAGAAGAATTCGAAGAAGCGTCTAATCAAACTCAGAGAAACAAAAGTGAAACTTCTGACTTAACCATAAATATGGCACATGAGGATGATAATTGTGTTCAGATAGTAAATGATTTTGCTACTTTGAACATGCAAGGATACCACTCAAGTATAAGAAAAATAACTATTCAAGCTAACAACTTTGAAATGAAGCAAGTGGTACTACAGATGCTTAAAATGGATAGGCAATTTGGTGGCTCTCCTATGAAAGACCCGAACACTCACCTCTTTAACTTCTTAGAGGTGTGTGATTCTTTTAAGTAGAATGAAGTATTAGATGACGCAATTCGATCGAGGCTCTTTACACTTTCATTAAAGGACAAGGCTAAGGTGTGACTTAACTCATTACTAGATAGGTCCGTAGCCATTTGGGATGATTTAGTCACAAGATTCAGAGCTATATTTTTTCCATTAGCTAGATCATTAGAGTTGAGAAATGACATCACCTCTTTTATGCAACAAGATGATGAGCCATCACATGATGTTTGGGAAAGATTCATGGAATTGTTGAAAAAGTGCCCTAACTATGGATTTCCTAAATGGGTACAGGTGCAAACTTTCTATAATAGACTACTACTTGAAACAATGCCATCCTTGATTCAGCATCGAATGGGAGTATCACGTGTAATCTGAATATTGATGTAGCATATAATTTGCTGGAAACCATAGCAGCTAACTCCTTCTAATTGTCTACATTTAAACCTTATAAGAAGAAGATGGCTAGAGTCTATAAAATTGACACCTTAACCACATTCTCGGCTCGAATGGTTATAATAAATAAGAGGTTCAATAGTCTTGAAATGCACTTCAATGTACCAATGGGTGTTAATGCTGTTTGAACTTTGGCCATCACTTTTAAGCATTGTGGGGAAGAACACTTCAGTGATTAATGCCCTTCATTGATAGAAGCAGTTAACTATATGGGTAACTATGGAAAAAATACAAACAATCCATAGTCAAACACTTACAACCTAGGCTAGAGGAATCACTCAAATTTCTTATGGAGTTAAGGTCAAAATCTAGTAGACTTTATAGTTCTAAATTATGAAGAAGATAAGGATATCCTTATCATTTTGGATAGACCTTTTTTAGCCATGGGGAGAACATTGATTGATGTGCAAAAAGGAGAGCTGACCATGAGAGTGAATGACCAAGAAGTGACCTTTAACATGTATAAAGCAATGAGGAGCCCGAATGAACCAGAAGAATGTTGTTTTGTGCATCTTATTGCCAATGCAGTACATGAAGAGTTTGTTGAATCAACCTTTAAAGATCCACTAGAGGCATCATTGGTTGGCATGGCTAGAAAGGGACATAATGGAGTTAAAATATGTATCAAGTTGTTGGAAGCTACTTAAAAGTACTCCAAGGCTTTTTAACAATTTGAACCCCTTGATGTATCATTTAAAGTCAAATCTAGGTTGAAACCATTAGTGGAGAAACTTCCATCTTTAGGCTATGTTTGGGATATGGGAGTTTAGGAAGGAATGGAATAGAATATAATGGAATAGAATAGAATAAAGTGGAGCTTAATGGAACAAACCATTATTTGGGAGTTTTACAGGGAGATAGAATGGTTTCATTTGACCATTGTTTAGGAGTTATTATAAAATGAATGCAATGGAATGGATAAAAATTATTTTTTTTCCAATGTTACCCTTATAAATTGCTTTAGATAAAAAGTTTGAATAAATTTTCAAGACTCTTCTCATACTACACAATAACTAGGTAAAAATATATTTCAATAATAATGATATGTGATAAAATTCATAGAAAATATTAAATATGCCATAAAATATTTTAACATGGTGAACTTTTCTAAAGAGTTCTTTTGTCTCTTTTTTCTTTTGTAAGTTTTGTAAAAGGATTGCAATATAATATTAGCTTCATATGCTATACAGTACAATATAACAATGTGCATGTGAGAGAAAGATTGAAGATATATGGTGCAATATAATAATTTGCAACAGCGACAAAACCAAACAACGAATAACAACAACAAAAGTATATTTTTTATAAATCACAAGAATTTTAAAAGAAAATATACCTGGTCAAATGCATGATATAGATGTGAGATTGTACAACACAATCGCATAGGATGGTGCTACCAAAGTGTGATGATAATTGTGATGGGGAGTGGTTATAAATTCTGAATAAGGTTAATGATATAACATGCATAGAGAAGAGAGTAGAGAGAGATATTAGAACAATGGAGAAGAGGGGGAAAAGACAAAAGAAATAAAGGGAGAAGAGAAAGAAAGGAGAGGGAGATGCAGATATTTTGAAAATGTTTATTATTATTCAATACTAGATTCTGAACTAATATAAATGCAGAGACCTATATTTATAAAATCCTATTGAAAATCACATACTTAATCTTAAAACAATTAAAAAATAACAAAAAAATAAAAAGAAATATTTTATTCTTTTTTCTAGAATTAATATTTTCTAGAACTAATAATTTTAATATATCTATACTAGGATTTTCACAATTTTGTATTAGTTAAATAAAGTTAAAGAGTAATTTTGTAATTTAAATATTTAAATTTAATCATTCCATCGTTGACCCCCCAAATTAGGGGGTAAAAAAAATGAACTTTGGATGGCTAGAGATGGCTTAAAAGGCCATTTCTTGCCATTTCACTCACCCCTAAATAAAACTTCTAAACAGTGGTTTTAGTTCTAAATCCATTCCATCCCACTCCATTCCCTCCTTAAAAAAACTCCTTAACATACCCTTAGGGTTGAAGCCATTACCATCTCACTTGAAGTATACTTATTTGGAAGAAGAATACACTTTACTAGTGATAATTTTTGCTGTTTTAACTGAACAACAAGAAAGAGAGCTTCTCCAAGTGTTCAAAAGATTCATGAGAGCCATTGGATGGTCAATAGTCGACATAAAAGGGAGAAGCCCCTTCATTTGTATGTATAAGATACTATTGGAGACAACTATAAGAAAATCTATTGAGCATCAAAGAAGGCTCAACCTTACAATGAAAGAGGTGGTTAAGAAATAAATTTTAAAATGGCTTGATGCTGGGATTGTGTATCCTATTTCAGATAGCTCGTGGTGAGCCTAGTCTAATGCGTTCCAAAGAAAGGAGGCATAACTGTAGTGGCTAACACCCATAATGAGCTAATTCCTACTAGGACAATGATTAGTTGGCGGGTATGCAAGGACTATCGTAAATTAAACAACGCCACAAGAAAAAGTCATTTTCTTTTACCCTTCATTGATCAAGTACTAGATAGACTAGTAGGGAAGTCTTACTTTTGCTTCTTGGATGGGTATTTAAGATATAATCAGATAGCTATTGCTCCAGAAGATCAAGAGAAGATAATTTTCACATGCCTATATGGCACCTTTGCTTTTAAGAGGATGCCATTTGGCTTGTGCAAAGCACTGGCTACCTTTCAACGATGTATGATGTTTATTTTTTCTGATATAATTAAGTAGATTATGGAGATATTTATGGATGATTTTTGAGTTTTTGAAGATTCATTTGAAGAATGTCTTGCTAATTTAGAGCAAGTTTTAAAGAGATGCAAAGAGACCCATCTAGTTCTTAATTGGGAAAAGTTCACTTTATGGTGCAAGAAGGTATAGTTCTTGGCCATTGTGTCTCAAGTAAAGGTCTTGAAGTGGACAAAGCTAAGATTTCCATAATCGACAACTTCCACCACTGACCAATGTAAAAAGAGTCAGGAGCTTCTTAAGACATGTGGGGTTTTATCAAAGATTTACTAAGGACTTTTCAAAAATTGCTAAGCCCCTCTATCAATTACTTGAGAAAGACATTCTATTGAATTTTGACCATCAGTGCCATGTGGCTTTTGAAGAATTGAAGAAGAAATTGGTGTACGCTCCTATTATTGTGGCTCCTGATTGGAGCATTCCTTTTAAGGTGATGTGTGATGCCAGTGACTATACTATGAGAGTTGTATTAGTACAAAGACAAAGAAAGATTTTTCATTTAATATATTATGCTAGTAAAACTCTATCTGATGCTTAACTAAATTACCTATTATCGAAGAAGAGTTATTGGCAGTAGTGTATGCATTTGAGAAAATTATAGCTTATCGGGTGGGCACCAAAGTAACTATTTTCACTTACCATTAAGCTATTAAATACTTGATTGACAAGAAGGATTCCAAACCAAGGCTCATTCATTGGGTTCTTCTTCTACAAGATTTTAATTTAGAAATTGTTGATAAAAAGGGTAGTGAAAATTATGTGGTAGATCATTTGTCCTGATTGAGTACTGAAGCTTAGGATGGAGAAGACAAGTAGATTAATGAGCATTTTCTTGATGAAAGTTTATTTTATGTGGAGCACAACACAGTGTCTTAGTATGCAGATTATGTTAATTATCTTGTGTACCATGTGCTATCCCTTGATTTGAACTCCCACCAAAAGAAAAGATTTTTGCATGATGTAAAGCTATATGTTTGGGATGAATCATTCTTATTCAGAATGTGTGCTGATCAAATATTATGGAGGTGTGTCCCATGTGAAGAGCAAGAATCTATTCCGCAAGGTTGTCACATAGCTGAATATGGAGGTCATTTTAATAGGCAACAAACTGCAACAAACTGCAACCAAAATTCTCTAATCAGGTTTTTATTGGCCCTATTTGTTCAAAGAGGCTCATGCTTTTATAGGGAGATGTGATAAATGTCAAAGATCTAGTAACATATTAAAATGACATGAAATGCCCTTAAATAATATTCTAAAAGTGGAAGCATTCGATATATGGGGAATAGATTTCATGGGACCTTTTACATCCTCTCAAAATAACCAATACATTCTTGTTGCTATTGACTATGTGATGAAATGGGTTGAAGCAGTAGCTTGTCACATGAATGATGCTAAGGTGGTGGTGAGATTTTCACTAGATTTAGTGCACCTTGAGCAATCATTAGTGATGAGGGGACACATTTTAACAATCGCCAACTCAAAACATTTTTGAAGAAATATGGTGTGCAACACAAGACAACATTAGTGTATCATCCCCAAACCAATCGCTAATGAGAGGTATATAATCATGAAATCAAGAGAATTATAGAGAAAACAGTAGGTCCTGCAATAAGGGATTAGGCTGAGAAGCTAGATGATGCTTTATGGGCTTATCGTACAACATTCAAAACTCTAATTGGTATGTCCTCATACAAGCTTGTTTATGGTAAAGCCTGTCACCTACCTGTTGAACTTGAACATAACTCCTTTTGAGTTATGAAGAAATTGAATTTTGACTCAAGAAAGGCTAGTGGGAAGTGACTATTACAACTTAATAAGCTGGATGAATTTAGACTTCATGCCTATGAAAGTTCCAAACTGTACAAAGAGAGAACAAAGCAATGGCATGATAGGAAAATTTTAAAAAGAAAGTTTAAGTCAAGTCAACTAGTGTTGCTGTATAGCTCAACGCTTAAGAGAACGAAGCAACCCTTTTAGCATGAGATCTCTCCATTTGGTGTTGTGGAGATCATTGAGAATGAGTCAAATAGAAAGTTCAAGGTCAATGGTCAGAGACTTAAACACTATCAAGGAAGAGAGGTGGACTGTCAAAAGTCTACATCACCCTAGGGGATTGCATTTGAAGCTACTGAAAGTCGGGCTAAGAACTATAAACTTAGTGCTTCTTGGGAGACAACCCAAGTTTCTTCCTTTCCAATGTTAATTTTGATATTAAGAAGTATATCAATTCCTTTTTGGTAACTTATGGTTATTTATTTTGGTTTCAAGGGAATCTTTTGCAGGATTGTCAAGTTTGCACAACCATTGAAGAAATTTCAAATAACTCATTCAACACTCACTTCAAAAACAAAAAGAAGAAGAAGAAGTATTTCTTACTTGATTCTAATGAATTATTACCTTCCTCATACTTTAAATTGCAAAATTAGTTATAATTAAGGTTAGGAAATGAATGATGAATTATTGGGATATATGGAAAATATGTTGGGTGCACCAAGGGAATTTTACATTGCGACTAAATGATGTTGTGCCACGACGCATCTATCTCTAGTAGCAAAAAGCGCCGCAGCCAACAATAATTAAGCCAAGGTGTGGAGGGGTGTCAGTAGCAAAACTCACTGCGACTTAAGATTTTGTGCCGCAGCATTCCATTACACAGTAGCAAAATTACAGTCTCAAACCATGACCTATTTTGACTTAGAAGAGAGTTTTACCATAGCATGAGTTTTTGAGTCGTGGTGCATGTCGGGGTGATACACTTCCTAGGTTACATTTCACTACAGCATAATGCTCTAGGCTGCAACATAATTCAGATTTCTCAAAAAAAAAAAAAAATGAAGGAATTAAAAAAAAAAACCTAAAGTACCTTTTCCAGCATCACCTTCCCCCTCTTTCGCTGCCACGGCTCTACCCCTACTTTTTTAGCTCCTTATTTCATTTATCCCCAAAACTACCTCTTCCTCCCTCCCTTCACTTCCATTTCTCTTGCTAAACTGTCTTGCTCCATTCCCATTTTCTTTCCTGCTATTTCCCTATCTGTGTTATCTTCTCCATCGCCCCACATAACTCCCATTCTTAAACATCTTTTCCTCTCCACTTCAAGTGTCTCTTCCTCTATATTTTATGTGTCTGCATTTGTAGTGGTCTTCTTTCACTGCTAAGGCTCACATTCCCTATTCTATTTTCGCCTTCCATTAAAAGTTGAAGGTATGTGTTTCATCCTATTCCCTTTTTAAAAAAAAACTTAATGGTATGTTGTTGATTGTTGAAATTGAACTCTTAGATGGAACATGTTTGTTGTTATGTTGGATGATTTGATTCTGAATACTAAAATTGGTGAGGATGATTTGAATTATTCAAGTTCTTTTCAATTGTGGAAATGGCGCATTCCCACCAACTATTTGTTAAAATGCCTAAATTGTTTGGCTAGGATTTGAGGGACATTGCATGCATAATTGCTTTGTTGTTGTACATTGTTGGTGGATGATGATTCGGAGATGGCTAGAAGTTTAAATTTTGGGAATTAAGATTCTGCCTGACAAGTGTTTGTCAAAATTCCTGAATGATATCTATTTCTTGTTAGGAAGGCTTTGAATTGGAAAATTCTTTGTCATACTTATTTGGACAATACCTCTATTTTGTTTCAAGTGTTTGGGGAAGTTATCTTACTCACTTGATGGCTTATTCAATTGTTTTTGCCTTCTTGCTGATTTAGGATCCCATCTTATTTACTAAGCAAATTAGTGGTTGCTTAGTACTTGCTACAATTATATATGATTGGATTTTAGGTTAGGAACTACTTGATTATTTGCAAAAATTAAATGTCCAAATTTCTTTTTACAGGTACCCCTCTAATGGCCCTTAAAAAGAAAGACAGAGGTGAGGCCTCATCCTCTTCTTCCACCTCTTTTGATCGATCTCACTTTTGTCTCCTTGGCTGCTCAAGAAAGATATAATGAAAGCATATTTCATCGCACTTTGATACCAGGGAGAGCATTTAGCCTATGCCTATAGAGAATCAGAAGGTGGTAGATTAGTTATCGTCTAGAAGGTGGGGTCCATTTTGTATTAAGCTTGTAGTGGCAGTGGTGCTTATTGTTCATGAATTTTACACTAACGCACCATTTTGTTACGAGAACACATATCAAGTTAGAGGGCGACAGGTGATCATAAATGAACAAGTCATTAGGAATTTGTACCGTCTTCCTCTTGTGCTAGATTATGAGTATTGTCTTTATAAGACCAGTGGTAAGATGCCAGATTTGGATGATGTGGCTATAGAATTGACATTACTAGGGCAAAATCATTAGAAGATGTCACGTGGGGTGCCCAAGGCCATTCTTAGGGGTAACCACAATGGAGTGGCCTATTATTGGGTGCATTTTATGTGTGCAAATTTACTCCTTAGTGCCTATATGAGTGACTTGACTACAAATCTGGCTATCTTGATATATTTGATCATGACTGGGAGACCAGTGGATATGGGATATGTTATTTATGAAAATATCAAGCGGATTTCTCAATCTACCACCTCTGATTTAGCCCACCCTCACTTGATTACCCAGTTGTGCATAGATGTTGGAGTTCAGTTTGAGTCGCATAAGGAGTTCCTTCCATCGAGGAAGCGATTTTCTATCCAGATGATAGGAAATGTGGATGATAAGGAGGATGAGGGGGATAAACTAGTAGAGTAGCCAGTGGAACCAGATTAGCCACCCCCTCTACCAATTCACATTCTGCCACCTCCTTCACCTCAGGACCCTTCCTTAGGTGCTATCTTTACGACGATTTAGGACCTTTCCATCTGGGCAATTGAGAATGAGTAACGTTTCATTGAGTTGGAGTATCATTCCCTTGCCATGGATTGTTAGAATTATCAGTGTTGGACACACTTAGCTAGCTATTTCCAATGGGACCCATCTGAGCTCCCACCTCATCCTGATTTTGTGCACATTCTTGCCGAGCCATTCCTACATGAGCCATCACAGGACCGTGCCATCTAATAGTCTTCATGATTCTCCTATCCTTCTTTTTATTTTCCTCTGTTTAATTGTTTCTTTGTGAAAGTTAAATTGTTTGTTTTGTTGTTCATTTATGTTGACTTGATGGCATACTCTTCCTTTATTGTGTTTACTGGTTATTTTTCTACTATTATTGTTATTTAGTTTCTATTAACCATTTGGTTTTGCACTTTTAATATTAAAAAAACCAAAAAAAAGAACAAAGAAGGTTTATATTATATTGTACATATCACTTACTCTTAATTTTGTTAGATTTTTTTGTCCCTCAACATTGGGGACAATGTTGACCTTAAGTTTGGGGGGTAGGAAAGTGTGATAGGCATACTTGATAGGCATGACATGAAATTTTGTACTTGAACATATACTTGTCGAATTTTTTTGAAATCTTTTGAATTAGTCTGTCTATTGGTTTACTAGAGTTGTTTATGTCTGCTTCCAATGATAGTTGCATTGTGTCAAAGTATGTTTGGTAGGAAAATTATGCTAATTGTGTTTTGTGCTGAGTTCAATTGCTTAAAGTTAGAGTTCCACCATTTTTGAAAAAGATGCTATGCACTATCTAGCTATTACATAAGTCACTTACTAGTGTTGGGAGAAATCTTTTTGTAATTTAATTCTTATGTCCAAGCTCAAATTCAACACTTTAGAACTTATCTTCTGGTGAGTTAGTAGGTATGGCATGACCCTTAAAGATGATTTAGACATTCATTGGTTGTGGTTGTGCCTTTCAAGCCTGCCCTTTATTTAATTATATTAATACTTGAACCCTACTTGAGCTTATTCAGAAAAATCATATAATATTGCACCTTGTTCTGTTTACCAACAGAAATACCTAGCCTGTGTAGCCTTATTATTACAAAAAAAAAGAAATTTAAACTTGTCCTTTTTTCTTGAGGAAAAAAAAACAATATGGTAGTATATTCATTAAGAAACAAAGTATTATGGTTAATTGAAAAAGATATGTAGCAGTTGATGCTTACATGGTCCTTGGAATTGAAGTCTTATGATGCATATCAATTATTTTTTCTTTGACTTAGAGTTAAGTTGATTACATGTATAAAAAAAATGATAAAGAGAAAAAGTAAAGTATAGTCAAGGTAAAAAAGACCTAAGTTTTGGGGCTATTTTTATTCAAAAAGAAAAAAGAGAAAGAGTGAGTAAGAGAAGGGGATTCAGTATGAATAATTGTGGAAGATGCATTAAGAGAACATTTGGTATGTGTATATAAATATTTTTAAGAGCTTTTCCACTAATCTCGCCTATCATTTGTAGCCAAAAACCCTAGCCTCATTACAAGCCTAAAATTCCTTTTAATCTAGTAGTTTTGTGGTTCCTAATTTAGTGGAGAAAGGGAAAAAGGTGAGCTTATAAAGTTCTTATATTTGAGACTGGTTTATACATGTTGGAGTGTAGAAAGTTGATTCTGGCACTAGTTTGTGATGATTGTTTGGCCAAACTCACACACACACTTCGAAATGGTTAGAAGTCTTAGCTTTGTCATTTGAACGTTGCTTTTGGCATGTATTACTTGTTTTCCTATTGAATGTACTCTCTGATACAACAAGAGAGGGCTATAGTAGACATTAATGTTCCTCGGCCCTATAGGTATCTGATATTGTTTTTCATTTGCTTTACTCCGGGATGAATAAAAGTTTAAGTTTGGGGGTGTGATAAATTCCTGTTATTTATATTTTTGTGCATATTTTCTTGCATTAAATATGGATTTAGCCTCTAACTATAAGGTAAATAATATTTTTATATATAAAATGAACACACTTATGATAAATAGCTCCATACTCTACTTTTACATTGTCAATGATAGATTTTCTTTTAATTTTGAGTATATTGAGAACTAATTACATTTTGCTCTTATTGTAGGATGCATATTTAAGAGAGGATTAAACTTTCTCATGTCAAAGAGGCTTCTAAGTAGTGTTTTTCTGCTATTTTTAGAAGTTCACCATGGCTAGACTTCATCAAGCCAGGGCTGAAAGAGAAGAAAAATGAAGGCAAGCATGCAGGGTAATTTGCACCATGGCGAATACATTCATGCCGCGACAAACACATTAACTAAAAGTAAAATGCATCATGGCAAGGATGTGTTGAGCCGCAACGCATGTCAAGATGAGCTAAGGCCACGGAAAATAACATATTGAGCCACGACAAAACATCACATAGAAGCAAAAAGCATTGCGGTGGTGATGTGCTGCGTTGTGGCACTGAACGCATCCAATTTGCTTAGTAGAAAAGATCGCCATGGTGAGAATGTGCTGAGCCATGGCGCATATTCAGTTAGTAGTCAGATTCGCCATGGCATGACCTTTTGAGTTGCAACGCGATGAATTTTTCCTTGCTGAAATTTTGAGGGTTCCTTATTGCTTATGCTTTTGCTACATGAAGAGCTATCATTTTGGGTTGTTTTTTGTGAAGTCTGAGTGTGTAGAGGCTAAGGAAAAGTAAAGGAAGACATTTTTTAAGCAAGGGATGCTAAGGATTGAGGATTGAAGCAATAACAAAATCTATTTTTGAGTTCCTTCCTTCCTTCTTCTTTTCTTTGCATTTGCTTTGATATATCTAAGTTTTGCTTTGAATTCATTACTAGTTTTCATGAACATGTATAGCTAAACTTCCTAATATAGGATTATTAGAAAATCATGTATGGATTAGTGGGTGTTTTTCACTCTAAACTTGCAATTTATGATGATTACATGTTTATTTAACTCCATGCTTATTGCTCTTTAATTGCTTGGCCAACAATTGGATTGATTTGTTACTTGTGCTTGAACTTGGAAAAGAGAAAGTGAAGTAGAACTAGAGTTGAGTAATGTGAGTTCTTGAAGCTTGTTTGGAAAAGTGTGTTAAGTTAATGAAATAGGAATATGCATTAACCTCACATGGTTAAATTAGGTGTTAGGCTGTTCATTTGCTTTGAGTTAATTTTATAAGGAATTATGAAGTTAATCAAATAACCCTATATAAGATTTAGAAAAATACTTATAGGAACAAATGAATCCTAGACCAACATGTATCACCATTGAGAGTAAGGGTATTGAGTGTTAAAGTAACTTGCTATGAAATACAAGAGGGACTAATAATCCTAGATGCTAATATTCACCTGGAAATCTAAATACTACTCTGAACTTTGCATAGTAGATAATCCATAATCATTTCTTATTTATACAATCATTTCAAATTGATCCGCTTAATTTAAATTAGGGAGTGAATTTTGGTGCTTGACAATTTTTAATAACAAATCCTCGAGGGAACGATATTTTCTTATCACTATATTACTTTTGCGATACGTATACTTATGTGTAGACTTCAAGTGAGCAACAATAATCCCTAGCTTTCTTCGTCTGAGAGCCCTTAGCGATCAGATCTTTAAGATGATTCTTAGTGGAAATTAAGAAGAAGAGTTGAGAAGCTGAAGCATGCAATTCATGGAGTGATTTAAAATCAGTTTTGTATTTCTTTTATTAGGTTTATAATTATTTTGGTATGCTTACTTGTTGAATATTATTCTCTTTATATGCTCTTCTTTCTTTATTTTTTTCCTATGTTGTTGTGAATGAGTATAAATGTTGTAACATGATTAGAAAATTTTAATAGGAGCAATTAACTTTAAATTTTGTTATGAATTTCTTTTGTATGTTTGTTTATATGTCTTGTCTTAGGCATAAAAATTTTAGAACCAATTGAATTCATTTGCTACATAAATCTTTGCATATATTTCTAGTTAGTGCTTTGTTTTGTTGTACATGTTTATGACTTACTTGACTTTATGAATTTATTGGGAAAATGTTTGATTGGATTTTTGTGCAAAATGTTTGTCAAAATTTTGCTTTGCTTGTCTAGTTTCTAGATAATTTTGGTTCATATGATTTGGAGTCGATGTGAGTTATTTACCTGTATTTGAATACACAATGCTTTGTTTTGACAAGCTACTGGAATTTGTTATATACTATGTCACTTTATGAATTTTATAGGTCTAGTTGTATTGCTATCAATATGCAAATTTAACGTTATCATATTTATTAGTGTGTCAAGATGTTTTCAAAATTTTTTCATAAGCTTATTTGGATGTTTGTTCGGTAGATTCACCTAAACTCTGTTTTAGCACAAATTTTCTACTTGCGTTGTCTAATAATGTTTTAGTAGTATACTAGTTGAGTTGTACAATGTGAATTTTAGTTATATCGTGAGGTTGAGATTGAGAGAATACATTCCACAAGAAGGTGCTTTATTGTAATTAGAGCTGTTCATGGCCAAGGTTGGGCTAAATATTTAGTAAGCCTAATACCCAGCCTGAGTAAGACATTAGGGGAACTTTTATGCTTGTGGCAAGGACTAGTCGAAACTAGCCCAGTTTTATGTCGGGTTAGAGCTGTCTGGACCCTTTTTTTTATGAATTGATACTTGCAATGTAAAAATATATTTTTGCACACTCATAGACATAGATTTCAAAATAATAGGCTTTTAGAGCACTCATGTTTTGATCAATAAAATAATTTTAATAAAAAATATCCCATTATTATTAAGCAAAACATAAGCTACACTAGCATAAATTAGTTTTTGGTAAACGTGTATTTTCATTGTTTAATAACAAAAAAATGTTAGTAAGCATACATGTCAATGACAAAAACAATGAAGAAGTAGGGAGGGTTTGGGTGGGTAATGAAAGTTGCAACTAGAAAGGTATAAAATGATAAGATGTTGATAACTAAAAAAAAATGTAACTATTGGGTTGGGCTGGGCAAAACATATTTTTACCCACAGCTCAGCTCAACCCTGTATAGTTTTATTGAAGTTATGCCCATTTATATTTTTGGTCTGGCTTAGCTTGACCCGATTAGGTAGGTTGGGGTAGGCCAATTAGGAGAATGAACACCCCTTGTCCTTTAGTTTGGAAAATCTTGAAATGGACAAAGAGCAAAGCATATCAAAAGAGTTTTTTTTTTTATCCTTTACTTTTCTTATGTTATGTCATGTTTTGAACATTGAAGACAATATTCATTTTAGGGTTAGGGATAGAAAATTCAAATTAGAAATGTGAATTATATTGTTTTTAGTTGTTTGTATTTTTATGCAAAATTTTATTTTAAAATACTCCTTATTTTTCAAAATTTTTGGACTTAAGTTTTGCCTACATATGTTGTATTTATCTTTTCGTTGACGTCAAATGCTATTGAGGAACTTAACTACTGGATAGTGTATAAATGACAAGAAATGTATATTACTACAATTTGTGGATGAAATTGATTATTAATAATGATATTTTCCTCACTCATTGGGAATTTCTTTGGGTGCACCTATACTATGTTTTGGAAATTGTTAATTTTAAGTAATGTATATGAGTTAGACTATGTGATAGATATTAAACCTAGGACTTTAAAACTTGCTTTATAGTTTCTTTAGCAAAAATCTTAGACTTTTATGATTTATTAAAGTAATTTAGGCATTTATTGATGATATTTGAGAAATTATGTTTAGTTTTTCCTAAGTATATCACTAATGCTTATTTGAACTTTAAATGAAATATGTATGTAATTGCATGAAATTTCTTTTTTTAACTACATTGATGACCTTTAGCCCGAAAAATAATGCTCTTACCCTTTTTATGAGGATAATTAACATTTAATGTTGTGTGAAAAGGAATATTCAAGATGAAATAAAGTATAATGTAGATTTGATGTGAATAATTGTTGTTTTCTCATGAGAGAGATGTAAATTAGAAGTGGAGAAACAATGATTGTATGGTTCTTTGTTTCTTGGGAGACATGAAAAATATGATGATTTGAAAGAGGAAGTGAAAAGGGAAAAAAAAAAAGTAGTTAAAGAAATAACCCCAAGAAAGAAAATTTTGATGTATCAAACTGAGTTAAATTTAGGGGTGTAAAAGTGAAAATAAAGAAAAGAAGAAAAGAAAATTATGTGGAATATAAAAAGAAAAAGAAAATAAGAGAAAGAGGGAGGATTCTATTATTTATTATTATGCATAATGGTTATTCTCTTGAATCTTATTCATAATTTTTCATATATCTTTTTTCTTGTGATAACCATAACCATAAGCACCATTATAATCTTAAAAAAAAACTTATTGATTAATGGGTTATGTAATGGCTTATATTAGTAGAAAAAGAGTAGAAACATAAGTGTATGAAGCTCTCAAAGCAAAGTTTATTATGTAGTTTGATTTATATAAATTATTCTAAGACTTATAATTAGACTCTAACATGGTTCTTCACACACACATCATGAGTTTGGAAATTTGTCATTAATTTTTGAAATTTGAATCTTGCATGCATTAGTTTCTTTTCTTGTTAATTATATTTCTTAATGCAATTGTTGAACGTATTGATCTGTCATTACTAGATATGAAAGCCTGACCATATACAAATTTTATTGTTTAATGTGGCCTCACTTGGAGCTAAGTAAAGAGGTAAGTTTGAAGGTATGATAAGTTCTTAAATTATTATTTTATGTTTTGATATATAAATTTAATAAATTTTACTTAAGTTAATATTTAGCAAGTATTGATTTTATTTCTTTAGTTTTAGTTGATTTTTTATTTTAGTTGAATATAAATTGTACTTTGTGTTTTTATTTAGATTTTTAGGTTGTTAAATTATTTAATCTTTGTTAATAGATTATAAATACTAATTAGATGAATTTTATTTCCTTTCTTTGGGTTAAAAGTACAAAGAAACAAGTTTAGAAATTTTGTAATATGAAGCAACTAAGGTTAAAAGGATTTGTTGAGAAAGAGACTAAAAGGAAAAACAAAAGAAATGAAAAAGATGACACCCAAAAGCACTACTATAAAAAAATGTAGTGCCACAATGCCCAATCACAAGACTATGCATCGAAATGTAAAAATTTTACACTATGATATTCTTGACTGTTGTAGATAAAAATTTACTAATGCTGCTACACCTTTCATAAAAATTGCCAAATATAGCTTTTTTAGTTGTGATTTTGTTTTTAGGAGTTTTAGAAGGGTTTTCACCACTTCTTCATAGAGGCGGCCATTCTAAAGATTTTGGCCGCAAAAGGGAACTTGAAAAGTGCTTCAAATCATTGGAGAAGCCTAGTTTTAAAGGAGATTCATTTATTAATTCCATTTTTCTTTTCTTTACTTTTCATGACATTTCTAGATCCATTTGGTTTATGCTCTATGTTTAATGTTAGATTATCTTGTATTGAGTAGCTAAATTTATTGATTTGGGATTGTGATGAACTCTAACTTATAATATATTGTAATTATTTTATTTATTTGCAATTAATAGTATAATTTATTTACTTAATCCTTGTGCTTCATACTTTTAAGTGTATAGAAACCATCAGATGATTTTAGTAACTTAAATAAACTTGAAAAGGGGATTTTTGGACTAGATTATAGATTGGGTGCTATAGGTTCATAAAACTTGCAATTTGATTAGATCAATGTTTTGGACCTATTCTTGGCTATGCCTCTAAATTAATTATATAATAAATTATGAATTGAATAGGGAAATGTCTATAGGAAATTCAAAAGACACTCGTAGGTAAATTAGAATTCTAAATTAGTAATGACATTAAGAGTAAGGTGAAGAGAAGTAATTAGTTCATAAGAAGTATTAAGAGAAATTATAATCTCTGTGCTAGAGTTGCCCAGAAACCTCAGCTAAAAGAGCTAAGAAAATTTGTGAAAATAAGTTGGGGTATTTTTGTAATTTAGGAAAATTTTAAAAAAACTCACGAGGGATTTTTAAATGAAAAATTTGAGCTCTCCGAGATTCTCAGGAGCCCTAAAAATCATGAGAGAATAGTTAAAACCCATCCAGTGAGCAATTTTGACAAAGGATTGATCAGAAGTTTAACTAAATGGTTTGGAATGGTAACAAACCTAATTTGGGTGAAACCAAAGGCAATTATAAGTTAGAGGGTCTAAATTTTGTGATGAAAAGGATAGTTCTCAAGAAGGAGTTGAAATGAGACTAAATGGGAAAACCATGGTTTAGGGACTAAATTAGAAAGTGAAAAAGTAAGATAACTTTACCTTTTTGGTCTTATAAGCACATTCAAACTTAGCCACTCCTTCTACACCGAAAAGTGTTGGTCTGGACAGATTGTGAGAGAGCTCTTAGGGCGCTCCATTGTGAGCAAGAGAGGGAAAAGGACTTGAGCTTAAGGTGAGGAATGTCAAGCCTTCTCTTGCCTTTCCTTTGTCTAGCTCCTTTTCCTTCTTCTCTTTTTTTTTTTTTTTTATAGATTCCAAAGCTAATTTAGTTTTATTTTGAGGTTAGCTCAATTAGAACAAGAGAGTTTTAGAAGGAGAGACTAAAAGTAAGTGGAAGCACCTTGAGAAAGCAACTAAATAAGGCATGGTTCTTGGCTTCTTTTTGTTTATTCTTGGATTTCTTCCTTAGTGTAATTTTGGTCAAACCTAGCTCTTTTAGAGGGAGATGAATTTTGACCTTAGCAAGAAAGAAACATGTGTCTCAAAGTGTAGAAATTAAGATTAGTCCATTGGAATCAAAAGGGAAGCAAATAAATTCAAGTTGGAAAATCTTAGGGTTTTGAGATAAATGACCAAATCTGATTTTTCCTTAAAACATTCTAGCTTATCTAAGATCTTGTTTAAGTCCATTAGACCTCTAGGAAGTTTTACATAAGCCATTCCCTTCAAGAAAAATCAAGCAATCAATAGGCTCCTTTTTATGGTGATGGTCTCGACCTTAAGGAGATTGAACCACCTAGGGAGAGATTTTTTTCTTTCCAAGGGTACAAGAGGCTTAGACATTAATTATAGGTGCTAGAGGAACCAATGAATTGAATTTAGGAAGCTTGGTTTGTGCGATGGTAATTTAGGTCCCATTTATACATAAAGAGGCAACTTAGAGTTTGGCTTTCTAGATTGAGTTATAATGATTTCAATGACTTTATATGGAGTCATATGACATAGAAAAAATAAGAATTGGGAGCCAAGAGCATGATTTCAAACGGTTTCTTCATTGTTTCATATATGGATCATATTAGAGTTTTAAAACCAAGTGAGCTAGCATAGATGTTGTATGAAGTTAGAATTAGTTCCAAGGATTGATTTGAGTCTCATTTGATGTGTCTAGGCCAAAAGAATCAAGATCTCCCTAATTAAAGGTGTTTGGCCTAGAAGAGCAAGAGGGAAGCAAGGGGGAAGTCGTGTTTCTTAGCATAACGTAGCTCTCTAACCTTTCTCATATGCATTTCTTGATTTGTTATTTATCTTGGATTGCTTGTATGTGTGTAAAAATTATGTGAATGATTTATAGCCATTGGTTTAGTATCTTGCTCCTATGATATGATTTTTGCACTTGTTTTGTTATGTGATGGCATGAATGGGTTTGATAAGGCCAAAAGTCCCCTTAGATTGGGTGAGGAGGTTCAAGCCTTTGACCTTAGATCGACCAACTTTTGTTTCCATCTCTCTTTGTTAAAAATTTCCAACTTATGGATATCTTCTTCAGAGAGATACCTATTAGAAAACGTCATGAGTTTTGGATGTTCCTGAAAATACTTTAAAGGGAGAGGAAGAGCAATTTTATCTACTCTCTTTCTCTCTTCAGAAGTAATAGGATAACAATCTAGACAAAAGTAATCAAGATGATGCTTGCACTTATCCCTTAACCTTCTTGGGATAGGTTCTATACCTTGTCTCTTTAATAAAAAATAATCAATTCCGCTTTCCTAATTAGTGTCATCAGAATCCCTTTTCTGGTATGCTTGCACTAATAGCCTCTTTTCCTCCAGGCTTTTTTCTTGTGCTAGCCTATTAGGATCAATGATTCTTTTGATCTTACTAGAAAACCTTTTTATCAAAGAATTCATGGACAAGGAGATTACTTTGATCAAATTATTTTCTCTTCAACACTTTTTGATACACAGGATCCTCATACAAGGTAAGTGTAGAGCATACTTATGTTGGACAAGATAATTGTAAGAGTTTTACTGATAAAAGATTTCATAAGAAAGAGAAATTTAGAGAGAAGACATGAGAAACTTGGAATGTTTATTTAAACTAGATTAGAAAAGAAGTTTTGAAGTGTCTTTGAAGCATGCGATCTTTAAAGAGAGCTACTTTTGAGAAACTGGAAAGTAGCTCACATGCAAAACTAAACAAGTAATAATTATACAAGTCGACAAAGGTTGTGCTAGTAAGGATATGCTCAAGGATAAGCCTTATCCTTTCTTGATTGGCTCATGGGATGGTGATAGATTCAAATATCATCAGTATCAATAGCATCAAGGTCACCAGCTGTTGACTTTTCAAAGTAGATAGAAAAACACTATTCAAATTTATCAAGTTCATTAGAACATTAGGATCTAATGAGTCTTACATTTGGATGTCTTAAGGTGGTTATGATGATATGCCTGAAGTAGAAGCTCTTAGGGCTTGAGAACTAGTTCTTTTGAGAAAATTGGTCATCTAAGTGGTAGTCCATATCTCAATGTCAGGAAGATTCACTTCTGGGAGTTTGGGTTCACCAAGGATGAATTCTCCAAGATAAGGACCTAGTGAAGTGTAAAAGATAAACTTGTTATTTTGATAATTATTGATTTCACATAAAATAATTTTAAAGCCTTTCATGCATCACAAGACTATTTTGGCCAGTTAAGGAACATATTCCACTCAAAGCATGATTTCTAGTGAGGAGCATATTCTATCTATTTATCCAGTATAGACAGTGAAGGATGAAGATACTAGAGACCTTTTGATTTACTTCATGGTTTTGCCAAAGGTTATGTTGTATTATGATTCTGTTAAGCTCATTGCACCACCATAATAATGGTGAGAACCATTCAAGAAAGGTCCAAAGATTGGATCACTATTTTCAGAGGTAGTGAGGTGTTGGAAAACCAAAAAGGAGGGAACTCGATGGCTTCTAAGTGAAGGGCTATTAATTCCCAAAGATATCAGAGAGTGTCATCAATCACATGAGTATGAATCCTTAACAAGAGTAGGAAGGGTGTTTGTATTAGGTTAAATGAGGGAGAAATGGCATTGGGAAGAGCATCTTTGAGGTATCGATAGAGATAGTAGAACAAAACTATTGAACTTCAGTAGGAGTGGTTAGTCTTTCTTCTCCTAGAGCGAAGTCCTTTTTAAGTTAAGGAAATGGATAATGAATAGTACATCCAAGGATAGAGTGAGCCATGTGGATTAAAGGAATGTGTTTAGTTAGAGTGATCAGGCTCAAAGTTTTTGGTCTAGAAAGAAAGTCTGCAAGGATATTGTTATGACATTTAATGTACTTTACCTTGAATTTATAGTGAGAAAATCAGTCTTTCTAGTATAGCAATTATTTATCTGGTAGAACTTTTTTCTTATACTCTAAAATCTTAGGGAAGGAGTTGTCCATTTGCATAGTAAATTCATGTAGACAGAAATGAAAGTTGAATTTCTCGATCCCTTTTTTTACTTTAAGAATCTCTTTATAGATTGCATAGTAATGCTTTTAAGAGTCTTTGAGTTGTCCACTAGCACGACCACAGTAGTATTTCTTTCCATCAACCTCTTTAAGGACTATTGCACCCCAAAATTCTTTGTTGGCATTTGTTTGGAGTATTTGTTTACCTCTATCAAGAATCTTTAAAGGTAAAGGCACTTGAGAGACCTTTTTAAGATGTCGCACTACTGCTGTCTGGGCTAGTCCCCAAGGAAAGGGGTCCTTTTTAAGGAGCTTGGACAGCTGGTTAGTGTGATTGGACACTTTTAGAAAAAAGTCTCGAATAAAGTTTATGATGCCAAGGAACTATTGAATTTCCTTTACAAAAAGATCTTCATAAGGGAAAGTAAGTAATTCATATGCAATGTGTGGGCCTGGTTGATAATGCTTATTGAAAATATGCATTCTAAGGAATTCTATTTAGGCTTGGCCTAATTGACTTTTCCGGTTGAGAGCATAATTCCATACTGTTTTGTGAGATCTAAGAATTGTTGAAGGAGCTATTTTTGATCTGCTTCATTTTTTGAATAAAGCAAGATGTCATCGATGTAAATGAGTGTACTGTGAAAAATAGATTAAAAAATATCAGTCATAGCCTTCTGAAATAAGGATGGTGCTACTTTCAAACCAAATGTCATGATAATCCATTGGTATTAAGCATTAGGAATGTAAAAGAAAGTCTTGTATCTCTTAGTCGGATTAATTCCCAATTGCCAGAAACCTACTTTGAGATCAAACTTGGAGAAAACTTTAGCTTCTTTTAATAGACTAATTTGTGAACTGATTTTTGGTAATGGGAACTTGTCATCTTGTAAAAGTATATTGAGAAGTTTATAGTCAATGACCAAATTTTTTCTTGCCACGTTTTTACTCTGAGTATTTTTCCACATAAAAGGCTTAGCAAGTCCAATCATACTTTGTTAGTTATATTAGGCCTTGTTTAAGCAGGGCCGCCATTCTTCTCTGGCTAGTTTCAAATCATCAAGATTCATGTTAGGATGAGTTGACTTTGTGGGATTGACACTTTCATTTCTTTTAAAAGGGAGTTGGATGAAGAATTCTTGATTTTTCTAGAGTGGAGAGGAATGAGAAAACTGATCATGAGCCTCTGGACAATATTGCATAAAATGGTCACAAATATCTTCATATCCAGTAAGAACTTGAGAAAGCTCAAACACCTTAGGAATGGTGGTGTATGGTTTGAATTGCTGTTTATGTTGAATGGAGCATTTGAAGTTTTCTTGCCTGATAATAAATATCCATTCCAATGAGAATGTCTTTATCTAGGAGACTGCTTTCAAGTATCTTTGTCCAAATGATACAGTTGGGGAAGATTCTAATACCAATTTTTTTCTTGGTAATAAGATCAGCCTTAAATATTTTACCATCAGTAGCATTAAAGTATTTAAAATGAGAAATGCATGCTTTTGAAGGAAGCACCGCAGGATTCATGAGGCTTTTAGAGGCACCAGTATCCATATAAGTAATGATTGATAGTGGCTTGTGATACCTGCTCTGTAAAATCTGTATATGGATGTAAGGCATTGGTGGATCTTTTTGTTCTTCTTGATTGCAAGTTTGCAAAGAGTAATTGTGATGGATACAACTATCAGAATGATTTGATTGATCTAACTCAGAGAATTCTGAATCAAAAGATTGTCGGTCAGGTAAGGCAAAGTTAGTAGTATCATTAGCATCCTCTTGTTCTGAAAAGAGTTATTCAAATTCCTAGTGATCAGAAAAAGGAATGCTAACTTAGAGTTAGTGAAGGAGTTTAACTTCTTTTTTTGATCTTCTAGGACACTATTTGGCAAAATGGCCTTTCTTCCCACAAATGTAATAGTGATCTTGTTTCTTGAATTGAGTTGTTCTCCTTCTGAAAAATTGAATTGATTTTTTGTGCCTTTTTTTTTTTGTAAGGTATATAAGGTTTCAAATAAGCATGCTTGTAATGTGATTTTTTTTTTTGTGGGACAAGAGCATCTGGTTTTGTCTTTGCATTTATTCTTCAAATAAGGCTATTTGCAAATCTTTTGAAGTGCTAGTTTTCCATCCATCAAAGAATCAAACATCCTGTGTTGCTCACACAGTTTTTCTAGAGTAGCAATAGTAAGTTGATAAATTTCCCCAAGGGAGATGTCTGTCATATCTCTTCTGAAAGACTGAATAGCTAGCAATAGTTTTGGTTAAAAGTTCTTATGGTAAGGAGATAATGAATGTATGTTGGAGATTAACATCACTAAATCCATTAAGGAGATAATATCTTCCTCCCATCCTTTGGGAATGGAAATCAATATCTTTTTTTTCAAAGAAAAACAATGCATTTGGAAATATTCTTGACATTTCTATTTGTCAATAAGATGGAAATCTCCAAAGAATTCTTTATGAAGGAATCCAAGGAGTTCATTTGCATTGGCAGCATCAATGTAAAGGCATTATTTGTACTCCCCTATGCTTTGAAACCATTCTCGGAGAGTGCCTGTGAATCTAGTTATGAACTCAGTAAGTACTTTTTGAAGATTAGCAGCTAGTCGAGTCATTTAAAAATCAATCTATGCTAAACATTTATGTAATTTGTCTCTCCATTTTTCAGGATAAATATCATTAAATGTAAACAATGGTTTAGTGGAAGGACAAGCTTGGTTTTGAGCATAGTCAGGTGAGGTAGTATAATATGGCTGATATTCAGCATGATCTTCATGTTCAACATTAGACTCATCATATACCTCTACAGGAGTGAGGTTGACCATATAGGAGGAAAGAATTAAGCGTTAACTAATGAGTTCATCATTAGAATGGATGAGTTCAAGACTTATGGGGTTAAATTGGTCAGAATCTGAATAAGAACTATAAGGAATCACTGAGGTCATTAAAGTTATTATGCCAAAAGACTTGGGTGGTTTAGAATGGACTTGTTTATTTTTCTGGGTAGGATCAAGTGGAGGAGATTAGGTGTGCTTTACTGAAGAAGATGGTGTTTTAATCTATAAAGATTTCAATGGAGGAGATTGTTCAGGTGGTTTGGTCTATGAAGGTGAGGTTATATATTGAGAACCAAAGTGAGGAGGTCTTTGTGGAGGTCGAGGTTCTCTTGGAGGTGTCTAGTTTGAAATTGTCTTAGTTGGGCTAGACCAAGAAAGTCTTCCTTTTTCCAAAAGACTTTATAGTTCATTTTGAAATATTTTGAATAATCAGCTTCCTAAGGATAAAGTGAATATGAGGGAGTAGGATAAGGATTGTATGATGGCATTAAGGGTAAAGGAAAAGGTTCATAAATGCTTCTAGAATGGTCTTTAGCCATATTTTTTGATCTAGTCAATATGAGATTTTACTCGTCTGAGTTCTTGTTCCTTTTGGCTAAAGGTTGGTCTTATATAGCCATGGGTGATAAAATTTTTGAGTTCTGCATCCAAGGAGATCACTTGTTGCTAGAGGCGATCATACAATTCATGGACATATGTAGACAGTCCATCAAGGCAAAAATTAGTATGAGCCGTCTGACTAGAAATGTTTTCTAAGCGAGAACCAATCCTTTGAAAAACTTTGTTCTGTGATGTTGCATTATGGGCATGCTAGTTGAGAACTTTTTTAGTTTGTGATATTGGCCTCATAGTTCCATTGGGAGCAACCTTTGTGGGACAGAAAGCCAAAACCACAACCTAGAACTATTTATGAATTACTCAGAGAATTAGGTCAGGTCATGAAAACCTTTCTCCTCCTCCTCCTCCTTCTGAACCTGAGACAAGGACAAAGGTCTTGAGAAAGAGTAAGGCTAAGTTAAAAGTCCTTAGATATGGATAAGGCAAATCCAAAAGTCCTAAAGATTTGGGTGAGGCTAAACTAACAACCCTTAGAGCCTATGTTGAGTTGTATGAACTTGTTTGACATGAAAAAGAATGGCTATACATGTTTTAGAAATTTTTAGGGCATGCTTGTATCCCTTGACTTGAAAATGCATTATATATGTTTGTTTGACAGGATAAAAAAACTATTGAGATTCTTTAGACCTCACTCTTTCCTCCACATGCTTTATTATGTCTAGGTGAAGTCCAAGGATCAAGAAGTGGAGGCCAAGTCCTTTGATGATGAGCTTTTGACACTAGGATAGGAGATTTTGTAAAATAAGGTCATGAATTTTGTACAAATGATGTAAATGTGATGCAGATACATGGACATATGTAAAAACATGTATTTATGATGTATGGATAGATTTTGGAACCACATGTACATTTATGGGGAATTTTGACATTCAAATGCCTAAGTATGCCTATGAGTTCTTGTATGTATATGCAAGTTGGGAAGTGATTTTGAGATGTATAAGTATTTGGACCACTTGGACAGCCTTTATATGCTGATTTTATCTATTTGGACCTGCCCAAGTGATTGTGGTTAGAGTAGGAGAGCAATTAGTCACATTTTGACCTTATATGGTGTCAAAAAACCTAACTTTTGCAACCTATATTCTAAATTAATCAAATGGATGAATTTAAGCATGAAATTTGGCATGATTATAGTCTCATCTAGAGCTTTTTGCTGAGCTAAGAACCACTTTATTTGGAGCTATAGAGAAATCATTATGAAGTTTTAAAATCAGGAAAAATCTGCAAATGTGATATGTGTACTATTCATATTATCAGCTTGCTTCTTTGTGTCATTCATAGGACAAATGAAATCCAATGTGTATGAAATTTTACAAACATAAACTAGAAATTATAAACTTTCTGTAGCAATTGAGAACACCTCATTTGGAGTTTTGTAGGGAGAGAACCAAAATTTTCAAGTTAGAGGTTAGTTGTAGGATGCAACAGAGACCTATGTTAGTGTTCCATTGTTTATAGTGGTCCCAGTGGTGTTTTCTTGGTCTAGAACCATTTTTAGTCCTTAGTTAACATCTATAGCTTTCCAAAAAGCTATCATGTGCATGATTTTGATTTTTTTTAGAATTAGTTATTATTTTTCAAAATTCATATCAGTAAACTATCTCTGCAACTCAAGAGGAAAAAGTGCAAATCCAAATGAAATGGTTCTTGATCCTTGATGTAAGCCTCAAAATGTGTTATTTTTTATATGTTTGAGTATGTTATGGTTGGAAATGAACTGAGGTAAGTTTAAATGACTTATGTAGGCAAAAATGAACTTTTTCGATGACCATTACGCTTTAGTTCCATTGCCAAAAACTTACAATTTCAATGTAATTGAGTATGAATTGTTTTAATGCGATGGTTTGAGTGTATGAAGTTATGGCATTACAATATCCAACTTTTTGCCTTCCAATTTAATCTAGCATGGTATCTCTCTATTATTTTGTCATTTTTATATATTTAATTTAGTTTAATTTCTTATCACCTTTTATTGTTAACTTAATTTAAGTTAAGATGTACAATTTTAATGCTTAACAATCGTCTAAGTAACAAATCCTTGTGAAAATGATATTCTATTAATTATTATATTATTTGTAAGATACATACACTTGCATATATATTTTTAAAAAATAATAATAATTACAAGAGTATAATAAATATTACACATAATTTAAAAAGAAATTCTCTCTCTTGTAGGAATAATACTCTATTCATTATTATATTATTTGTGAGATACATATACTTGCATATGTACTTTTAAAAAATAATTATTATAATTATAAAAATATAATAGATATTACACAAAATTAAAAAAAAAAATCTCTCTCTTGAGCCCCACCAAATGAGGCCTAATAGAATCCTACATCTGATTCTGCAATTCTCACACGTGACAGCCATTGACATACCAAGCGCGAATTAGATATAACTCACAATTACCTTTTCTATAAGACAAATTAACTCAGTCATATAAATAGAAACATTTTGATTAAAAAATATTTAAATAAAGCTATTGTATCTCATTAAAAAATATAAGAGCCAAATTTGAGTAGTTGTTCATGGGTAACAATATAAAATCTAAGACTGGCAATATATATATATATATATAAGTGTTTTGAAATCAATAGATAATTTATGTATCGCCAGAAATATTGTATTGTAAAACGGTGCGAGACCTTTTCTTTTTCGATGTTCAAAATAATTTCAGAACATCTGAAAATTTGATCGTCTCATAATGTTTTTTATATATCTGTTTTATATATATCTATGGGGCTGCTTATGTGGAAAAAAGAAAGGGGGGGGGGGCAAAAAGAACATTATTGTTCTCGTTGTGCCTCCATTTTACTCATTTCAGTCATCATAGTCAAATACATTAGGCGTGAACATAGTTTATTGCCCATTAGCAATTCTATGAAATTTAAAATTCTCATTGTGAATATTATGATCTTAATTAATGCAATGGTTTATTAAATTTTTTTTTTTTCAAGAATTGTGTCTGCAAGTTGCAACCAAACATAAAACGACACATCGAAACTGATTATTAAACACGCGTGTATGGTCATTAGACAGGGGAATTTGATTATATAAATGTATGGAGCTTTTTCTGAGTGCAAACATAACGGCCACATGTGAAGGAGCACTTATTCCATACGAATACCTTTGCAGATTCTCAAACTACATGACTGCTAGCGCAAACATCTTTTGTTTTGTTTTGTTTTTTTCATCAACTAGATCAATGAATCTTTCCCAATTAATTATTATAATATGAGAAAAATATTAGGTAAGTTTAGTTTGTTAGAAATATATGTGCAGACTAAAAAAATAAAACCCGTGGATTCTCTCCTAAAAATTTATTCGATATCTCTACAACGATGTCTCTGATCATTAACTTCATCAAACTATTCACATATATACCAAGTATATAAGAATCCTGTATCGTGGTAAATGCTAATTAGTATATATGTGATGTGTATGTAAATAAATAAATAAATAAATAAATAAATATATATATATATATATATATTATCTTATTACCATATTAACACAATATATAACAAATAGATGGATATCTAAGTCATCTCTTTAAAGATGTACATTCAGCATAAGCTTGATGATGTAAAATTGAGGGAATAATTTAACAATTTTTTTATTCCTTAAGAAATTATATAATCAAAAAGATGGATAAAAAAAGACAGGGGGAGGGGAAAAAAAAACAGAGCATGCTCGCAAAAGTATTTAAAAAAAAGAACAGAAAAGGAAAGAAAAGACAGATGACACCTAATTACACCACTAAATGCCATTAGCCTAGGTGATGGGGTTTCTTGTTTCTTTTAGTTTTCTGTTGGCATGATTTTTGTTTATAAGTAGATGTGCTTAGCCTCCATAAATGATCAAAGAATAATACTCGTATTCAAGTGAAATGAAGAATCTATAAGGAATCCATCGATCATCATCAGTGCACACGACAGAAGCACACAACCCCTCACTTAACTTTATAAGCGAGAGAAGGAGAAAGAGGGAAGAGAAAAGCATGGAATGGAAGAAATATTATTTGGATGTGATGTTAGTGCCATTAGCAATTGTGATGACCATATCTTACCATGTTTGGTTATGGCACAAGGTTCGCACCAACCCCTTCACCACCACCATTGGAATCAATGCTCATGGCCGACGTTTCTGGGTGCCTGCTATGATGAAGGTACACATACTCTTATACACACAAACATATATAGTTAATTAACCTAAAGTATTAGATCTTGATCTTATTGCTTTTTTCGTTATCTCACTTGTTCTTTTCTGAAGTTTCTGAAATTAAGTATGTTAGCAGCAGGCGTCGTTTATACAGAGTGGCAGCATAAACTTTCTCTTTTAAACTGCGCTATCTTCTCAGCTTGTTAACTCCATCCATATTGAAGCCTCTTTTAATCTCAGGTTGTTTTGGTGTTTGCTATGAAAATTTTTAAAATCCTTTTCAACTTGAACATCATACTGTCGATTGTCTTAAAAAAAAATCTCCTCTCCCTATCCTACTAAGTATCAGTAGGTTATTAAAAAACCTCATAGCAAATGCCTAAGATTCCATGCGCTTGACTACTTGGTGAAATCCAATAAATTGGTATGAGACTGCATACGAGTTTGATTCAAGGCTTACCTCCAGGCTCTATCGCTTAAATCCTTTTCTCTGCAAAATTTGCTGCTATTATTAGTGGGCACCCTTGCTTCAATTTCTAGAGGGCAAGCCTTGGTGTAACGGTAAGGTTGTCGTTGAGTGACATGGAAGTCACGGGTTCGAATTGGAAACAGCCTCTCTATAAAAAAAATAGGGGTAAGGTTACGTACATCTACCCTCCCCAGACCCCACCTAATGAGAGCCTCGTACACTGGGTCGCCCTTTACCCTTGCTTCAATTTCTATGTTCCTCCACTTCACTGGTCATATGCTGCTTATTATCTTTATTAAACATAGAAAAAGCATCTCTCTACAGATTATACACGCATTCTTTTTAATGGAATTTTTTTGGTTGTGTTAGAAGAATATCTCTAGATTAGTTTGTTCGTCAAAATATGAACAACAATTAGTTACAAAAGCATTAATTATTAAGTATAATATGAGGAAAAAAAATTAAAGCAAGCGCAGGATGAATCAGATATTGCTTCAGCTAGATAAATTACGGGTCCCTCCCCCTCTTTACTTTGGCGTTAATTAGTTAATAATCAATCTTAAAATGACACTCATACAGAAATGAATATCCGACAGAATCTCCATGCAATTGGCTGGCCTAGGTTTTGGATTTTTTTTTTTTTACTGTGAGCAAAGTAGTGTCTTTAATTAGCGAATATGACGTTACATCATTTTTATCCAAAAGTGGGTTATCATGATTCCACTTCCTCTTTTTTTTGTGGTCTGCTGTTGATTATCCATCAAAATCTCTACGCCCTTGTCCATATAATTTAGAATAAAAGAAAAGATGTCTTTCATGTTTCATGCCACAATCTAATATAAAGTTAATTAAATCTTTTTATTTTTTAACTTTAAGTGGGTGGTCGTGATCTTTTCTTTCTTCCCTCTTTTGAAGATTCTTCCATTTAATTCAGAGCCCTATATCAATTTGTACTTTAAACAACTATAGACTAATTAATCTATAAATAATTAATTATATTGTCCTTTTATGTACATATGTTGAATTCATAAGGTAAATATATAAAATTATCCAACAAAAATTCACAAAAAATATGTTTTGATTGAGGAGAATAGAAGAAAAGGAAAGGAAAAGGACGATGAAATTTTAATTGATATTTTCTTTGATTTAGATCAAAATCTGACCTTTTTTTCTTCTCATCCAGCTTTCTTAGTCTAAACATATTCTAATGGAACATATATAATGGAATATATACATATATATATATATATATATATATAACATTTAAATCTAAATTGAAAAATATCAAAAATAAAATTTCATTTCTCCTTTTTTTTTCCTCTATTCTTCTTGATCTAAACATAACTTAAAAAATAGGTATCTTAGATGGCTAGGAAGGATCTATTTACTATTTGCATAAGTTGACTGTTGTACACTGTATGACTCTGAAGAATTTTTTGAGATATAAATGTTAAAATTAATTTTCCATGTAATATTTTCATGTAAAAAGGTCTTTTAATTTCACAAAACTCATTTTTGTTGATGAAGGACATCGAAAAGAAGAATATCCTAGCAGTGCAAACCCTGCGTAATCTGATAATGGGATCAACTCTTATGGCCACCACATCCATTCTCCTCTCCGCCGGCCTAGCCGCCGTCATAAGCAGCACCTACAGCGTCAAGAAGCCTCTCAACGACGCCATTTATGGAGCCCATAGCGAGTTCATGATGTCGCTAAAGTATGTGACGATACTCACCATATTCCTATTCTCATTTTTCTGTCACACTCTGTCAATTAGGTTTCTCAACCAGGTGAGCGTCCTCATTTGCACCCCACAAGATCCAAAGTCCATGATGACCCCACAATATTTGACTGAGCTTTTGGAGAAGGGAACTATTCTGAACACTGTGGGAAATAGGCTTTTCTACTCAACGCTTCCTCTTCTTCTTTGGATCTTTGGGCCTGTGCTGGTTTTCTTGTGCTCAATGGCAATGCTGCCTGTGCTTTACAACCTTGACTTTGTTTGTGAGAATAATGGGAAAGGGGAAGTGGACTTGAATGAAAGAAGGGACAATGACGACTATGTTTGATTAAGGTTGGAGATGCATTTATAAGTGAGAAATTCTTGGACAGATTTCATTTGAAAAAAAAAAAAAAGAAATTGATAGATTAAACTAAATATGGATAAACCTAGAAGCATATATATATATATATATGTATGTATGTATATATGTATGTATATATTTCACTTTTGATATGCTTATATGGGCATCCGATATTGGTTTGGTCTATCAAATTTTATTTAAATTGGATTAAATCAAGAATTTCTCTATGTTAAATATATTAGAAGGAAAAAATTTTTAAGTAGAGCAACACGGTCCACAAAAAATAGATTGACTAAATTAATCATAAATAAACATCTTTAGATGTTTATGTTATGATTAATTTAATTATCTTTTTTTATAAATGGAATGTATTATGTATTATAAATTTCTTTGTTTGAAGCACTAATTACAACTTGGAGTTGTAAAGGTGTTAATATTTGATCACTTGTAATCTTATGCATGGCAGTAGCAGAAAGGAGAAGCACTTTACCAAAATAAATAAAACCAGCCTCCTTTTTGTTGTTGTTTTTTTTTTAATCCTTACGAATTCGATAGTGATCACTGTTTACTTCTTACTTAGTTGTTTCATAATCAAAACATTTGCGCCCTGGCAAGAAAAAAGTGCTTTCCATTGCTTTTTTTTATTTTTGGGATTCGTAAAGGGTAACTGCACTTAAGACTTTTCTTTATGTTATTTGGCACTTAAGTTAAAAATAATGATAAATATTATTGAATTTTTATGTTTTTTTTCAAATAAAAGTTTTAGTTATATTTAATTATAAATATGTTTGTATATCTAGTTTCACCTAATTTGGACATTCTATGATTTTAGTAGTTCTTTTTTTTTTCTTTTCTTATGTGAGTCACCAATACAAGGGGTTACCATTATTAGTTAGTGTTGATGTGAAAAATAGGTTATTCACATAAACCATCACGAGTAAACACCTGTACTATATTAACGTTTATACTAATATATAAAATTTTAGTATCTTTGGTCTCCAAATTATAGGTTGGCACACAAACATAAATAATAATAATAATAATAATCCCACCTTATCGGATAAGAATATGCCGTTTCGAACAAAAATTGAATTAAAAAAATTGTAGTTAGTTGCAACTCCATATATTTTTACTTTCAAAATTTTAAATTAAAATAGGATAAATGTATGATTTTTTTTAAATAATATAACAAGAGTAAGATTTAATTAAAAAATTATGTACTTAATTATATGTAAAAACTATATATTTATCATATTACTATCAAAAAGTCATACACTTGTCATATTTTAATTGAAAAATTCAATAACAAAGATATAAGAAATTAGATACTGTTGGCTCCAAGGCTTCAAATGTGACATGAGTGTTGTGATGATAACAACATCATTAAGATTGAATGGTCAAAAGTAGCAGTTGATTAAGAAATTAAAAACATGTTAAAGTGCTGATTTGGTCACATTTGAACCTTTCCTTATCAAGTGGAGAATAAATGCAACAGAATAGGGAATTAGAAAAGAGCATCTTCAAACTTTAATGTGTATTTAGAAGATCATGTGCGAATAAGGCAACTATTGAAAGAAGCAATTAAAAGGGAGCTGCAAATTCAAAGAGATGTTGGAAGCATTGTTGTTAAACTCATGAGTTGACTCTCCAATTTTAACGAATTTAAGTTTCTATCTAAGAAAACCGTGTTAACTCGTTTGTAAATTTGGACTCAATATAAAATCAGTTTAATTTGCCTTTAACTCAAGTAAATTCAATTAACTTAATGTATTTTAAATCAAATTTGATGAATTCTCATATAATTGAATCAAATTGAGTTCAAAAAGAACAACAATTCTTAAATCCAGTACAATACATTAAAGAGGGACTCAAAAGTAATATTTATGTATAAACTTTATTGAAATTTTTATATTGAAAAATATGAATTATAAAATACAAATAATTTTTTTAAAAAAAATTAGTATAATTTAAATTTGAAGTGTATTAAAATGATTTTTTGTTTGTATATTATATTTTATATGTGATTATTAACTAATATAAACTCTTACGAGTTTACAATACGAGTCTACGTTACGAGTTTACGATACGAATCTACGTTATGAGTTTACCTCCCTTTTACGAATTTATTTAAATTCACGAATTTGACAACCTTTGTTGGAAGCATTGCATAATAAAAAATCAGCTTGATTAAGTATTACAAAAGGAAAAAAGACGTTGGGAAGCATTTGCCGAACAATTTCTACTTTGATAAGTTTTTATCAAATGAATGATCAAATGGCGACTTTTGTCTCCAATTTAGCTGAAAATTTAACTAAAGGTTTCTTATTTATTACTCCTTGATTTAGATGGTGGAGATCGAGTTTCAAGCCCTGTAACAAGCATAGAAAAATTGATGAATAGCGACTACTTCTAGCAAACTAATAATTTAAATGAAGCAAATTGATAGATAACTTTTGAGTAAATTCTCCAACGGCAGCAACTTAATGATAAAGCTCATTATTCCAAGCAAAAGTCAATTTGAAACAAAGCGGACAACATGCTGCCATGGCTAGAAATTTCAAAAGTAGCAGAATCAAGCATGGATTAAATGAGGCAAAATCAATGGAGTTTCATTCTAATGGCTAGTTAATTGAAGAATTATCTTCGAACAACAAGCAGCTTTCTCTCTCTCTCTCTCTCTCTCTCTCTCTCTCTCTCTCTCTCTCTATATATATATATATATATATTGTGTGTGTGTGTGTGTGAGCAAAGTTGAAGCCAAGGTGACCAATGAGGATCCCCTTGAGCGGACTTTTTGCATGCTAGGTTTCATTTTTGCATCTTAAAACAATGAAATATACAAAAGAAAAGACTTATATATCAGCCATATTTTTCTTTAAAATATTATGTATTATATTTAAAGTCTTCCCCACCCTCTCTAGTGAAATTCATGCCTTCGCCCTAATATATGAGGCACATTTCCAGCAAAGAAGTAGAAGAACTAAAGAGCCAAAATTGTGCTAGTACTATTCTCATTATCAAATATCCAAAAAGAGTTTTGTGTCTGAAATTATATCATTAGAGTGTAAATATATTGAGGTATATTGTATCCCTTATGTGTAAAGGGTCCACTATACTCTCCTAGCTTGAGAAATTTAGGTAGAGCTAGTTGTGGATTAGTTAGAAAGAAAACCTCATTTGACAATCATAGTTGGTGAGTATTAACATTGTACAGAAGAGAAGAGAAGAGAGGAGAGATGAAGAGATATGAGGCAAAGTGATTTTTTATAGTTCTCATCGAAGTTATAGCAATACGTGACCATACTTATAGTTAAGCGTTGCTTTTGGTTATTCGAAACTAAGTCAAGTAAGTTGTTCTAAAGTTAGTTAGAACAACTAACTAAGGCTATTCTCTATCAATCCCCCTCAAACCAAGGTTCAGGTTTTCTACTCCTAAACTTTTCTTGAACATACTAAACTTAGAATTGGACATAGCTTTTGTTTAACCATCTGCTATTTGGCTACTTGAGGGAATATGTTTCATACTAATAACTCCTTCAATTACCTTTTCTTGAGCAAAATGCAAGTCCAACTCTATATGCTTGGTTTTGGCATGTAGAATGGGATTTGCAGAGATCAACACAGTGCTTAGATTGTCATATAATACTTAAGGGGATGATTTGAGATTATTAAGTAGCTTATGAAATAGTGACTTTATCTATAGAACCTTTGCAACAACTAAAGCCATACTCCTATATTCTACTTTTGTGCTTGATTTAGATATTGTGCTCTGCTTTTTCAAAGACCATGTCACCAGGTTGCACTAACATAAACATAATAGCTTGTGACATTTCTTCTATCATCCTTGTTTGCCGCCTAATTTGCATCACAGTAGGCTATAATCTCTATGTTTGGTGAAGGTTGAATCTTAAGACCATACTCAAGTGCCTTTGCAAGATACCTTAGTATGTATTTTACGAATTTCCAATGAACCGGTAGGCTTTGTTGATTGGGTAGCTCAATTTTGGTTGAATGATAGTAACATATTATAATGCTCTAATAATGGATCTATATAGAGAGAAATCTTGAAGCTTCTGTCCTTCTTCCTTAAATAGATTTAATCGAAAGTCATTGGAGTGTTTGCAACCTTTACATGTTTCGTTTTTGCTTTTCATAACAGATCCCTTATATAATTGGTCTGCGTTAAAGAGATTTCCCTATTATTAAGTTTATTAGCTTCAATGCCAAGAAAATAATTGAGTGAACCCAAGTCCTTAAGAGGAAATTCTTGATTGAGATTGAATTGGAGCTCCTTAATGGCTATAACTAAGCTACCTATTATGAGAATATCATCAACATATGATAGGACATAAATGGTATGCTAGTTTATTATTCGAATAAAAAAGGATTGGTCACATCTACTTGATTTGAAACCAAATTTCATTATAGCAGTTACAAGCCTCTCAAACCAAGCTCTTGGAGCTTGTTTGAGACCATACAAAACTTTATTAAGCTTGCAAACCAAATGAAGATGTTGATGCTGAAAACCTTTAGGTTGAAACATGTAGACTTCTTCATGGAGTTTGCTGTTGAGAAAAGCATTATTCACATCGACCTGATGAATCTGCCACTGATGAGAAATAGCAAGTGTGAGGATGATTCTTATAGTGATTGGCTTAATGACAAGGCTAAACATCTCATGGAAGTCAAAACCTTCCTTTTGATAAAATCTCTTTGCAACTAACCGAGCTTTATACCTTTGGACAAATCCATTTAGATTTTGTTTAACACAAAATACCCACTTATAACCTATGGCTAATCTATTGGAAGGCAAAGTTATAAGGGTCCAAGTCTGGTTTTTTAGTAGAGAATTATATTCTTCAAGCATGGCTTGCCTCCAGGGAGGAGAATTAAGAGCTTTTATGGCAATGGATGGTTTAGGAGCAAAAGACATCAGTGCGTTAGGCTCGTAGATACTAGTTTTGGACCTAGGGTAATGTTAGTAGTGAAATAGCCACATCAAAAGAATTAAGATCCAAATCAACATATAACTTTGGTGTACTCTAAGATAAGCCTTCATTAGCCACTGGAGCTAAAGATGCAGTAGTAGAGCATGGTGAGGAAGTGCTAGAAGACTTGTGGTTTGTTGGAGCTAATTTGGCATCAGAATTGGAGGAGAAAAATTCCTACACATTAGTATTAATGCTGAAAAAGGATTGTAAAGGCATGTGTTGGATATTATGATCTTAGATTCGGCTAGAATGAGTGTTAAATGAAGAACCTGAAGGGAGTGCTAGAAGGAAGGAATTGATAGGAGAAAGTTATGTATATGGAAAAGAAAATTCATTAAACTGAACATCACAGGAAATATACAGTCTTCCATTAGGTGCCCAGCATTTGTAACCTTTATAAGAAGAGCTATACCAAGAAAAATACACACAATAGATCTAAAATCAAGTTTATGACTATTGTAAGGTAAAGTCAGAGGAAAACAAGAGCAATCAAAAATTTTTAAGTGGGAATACTGAGGTTTTTTTTTATAAAGTTTTCAAAAAGAGAGACATGGTTTAAAAAGGAAGATGGCAATCTATTTATCAAGTACACAACTATCTAAAAGGCATAAGGCCAAAATAAGAGAGGTAGATGAGCAATAGCTAGTAAGGAGAACCCTATTTTAGTGATATGCCTATGTTTCCTTTCTGCAAGACCATTTTGTTCATAAGTGTAAGGGTAGCTAGTTCTATGTATGATGCCTTGAGAAGATAGATAAGAAGAGAGGTGCTAGTATTCTCCACCCCAATCAGATTGGAATCTCTTAATTTTGGTATCAAATTGACGCTCTGCCATGGTCTTAAATTGAAGAAAAATATTCTAGACCTCATATTTGGCTTTTAAAGGATAAAACCAGGTGAATCTAGTAAAGGCGTATATGAAGTGTACATAATATCTGTAGCCTTCTTGAGACTTGATTGGTGAGGGTCCCTAAACATCCAAATGAATAAGTAGTAAAGGTGATCTATATATAGTTTGAGAGGAAGCAAATGGCATTTTGTGAGCATTTGCTAAGCAACAAGAGTTACAAAAATAAAAAATTCCTTTATTAGCATTAGATATCGCATGACTTCATAATAATGGATACAATAGATAAGGAAGGATGACCAAGGCAATCGTGCCATAAACAGAACAAAAAGCAACAACTAGTGGAAGTACATGAATGATTACAAGAATATAAAGCTGGAGATACAGGAATTGAGCTAAATACTAAGACACAATGAGATGATATTGACAGAGAGTGTGCAAATTGCAATTTATCTATAACATAAAGACCCTTGCTTTTAGTTCCACGTAACAGAATTTGAACAATGCAAAGATCTTTGATTAGGCATGTCTTGGGCTGAAAAATAACATAAGCATGATAGTTAGAATAGAACTTGAAAATACTGAGAAGACTTTTAGCAATTGAAGGAACAAATAACATGTTTGATAGAAATAGAGGTTTAGGAGGATATAAGGAACAAGGCAAGATCACAGAATGTCCAACACAATTTATTGTCAAACCTTTTCCATCACCAATGTGCATTGAGTCATGGCCATTGTGTTCAACTTTCTTCATAAGATTCTAAGCATCATAAGTTAAGTAATTTATGGCTCCTAAATCAAAGTACCATTTTGGATCAATTACTAATTCAAGAATTGCTAAGAGGGCAGAGATTTGATCTTTGTTTTGTGACTTAACACCTTGATCATGAAGAGAGATTGCTTGAAAAGATTGATCAAAATGATGCCAATAAGTTTTAACTGAATGGCCAATTTTCCCATATAGCTAACAAATCACTAGAGACCTTTGATCATCAGAACAACCTCCTTTGCCTCTTTAGTCAAATCTTGAAACCCATAACCTCTTCCTCTATTTTGGAAGTGTCTACCACCAGTTGAAGTGTGAGCAAGATTTGTTGATATTATGTTGTCAACACCTTTTGAATTCTTTTCCATACGTGCTTCTTGAGCTAGCAACAAAGATTCTGCATTAGCTATAGAATATGATTATAATCTTGTAGTATTGAAGCGATGACTAGATCATATTTTTCTGATAATCCTTCAAAAATGTATTCTATATGATTATTAACAGAAACGAGATGCCCAATTGCAATTGATGCATTAACAGAGGCTTTGATTTTTGGAAGGTAATCATTAATGGAAGAGGATACTTTTCTTGGGTTCTTTAGTTGAGCCTTGATCTATTTGATCTTGGCTCTTGTCTATGAGTTGAAGAAGGTTTCTATTCTTTCCCAAACTTCTACAAAAGTCTTGTAACCTATTGTCCTTGTAAGCACTCTTTCAAACATTGAAGAAAGTAACCATGACATGAGCATTTGATCTTATCATAGCTAGGTTATGAATCCTAGATTTGGCTTCTGTGCTTGAGTTTGATCATTGCAAACAAGGTATTTTGTTGGCACCACAGTCAATAGGTTAATGAACTTTTCAAGATCATAACCAATGATTGGTGCTAGAACTTGTTGACACCAAAGGAGGAAATTATCATTGTTAAGTTTGATGGATATTCCATGAGTGAAAGAAATCACATATTTCTTCTGCAACGAAGACTGTAGATAAGATTGAAAAGATGACAAAGACGAGGAGATCTCCATGCTTAGTTTTTCATGCTCTGATACCATATTACCATTGTACAAAAGAGAAGAGAAGAGAAGAGAAGAGAAGAGAGATGAAGAGATATGAGGTAAAGTGATTTTCTATAGTTCTTATCAAAGCTATAGTAATACATGACCATACTTATAGCTGAGCATTGCTTTTGGTTATTTGAAACTAAGTTAGGTAAGTTATTCTGAAGTTAGTTACAACAATTAACTAAGGCTATTCTCTATTAGCGAGCAAGTGAAAACCAACTTGTAATCCATTTTTGGTTAGCAAAGGAAAACATTAATATTGTAGATAAGTGTTAGAAACCTTTTTGTAATTGTAACTTGCAAGGGGGTGTGAAATCCCTTGTCAAGTAAGAGGATTGGGCATAGGTCACATTGAGCAAACCAAGATAAATTCTTAGCGTTTGTTTCCTCTTTCATCTCTCTCTCTAATTTATTGCATTGTTCTATTACATAGTTTTCTATTCAATACATAAATTTCTATTAGTACTTATTTATATTTAACTAACTCTTATAGTTAACTAAAACAATATTCTTAGTTTATTATGTTAAATATGTTGACTAAGATTATTATTGTGAAACATCTATTATCTTAATTACTTTCTATTGTTGCTTGTCTTAATAGTGAAACATCTGTTATCTTAATTACTTTCTATCCTTATAGACCAATTTGTTGGTTGACTTAGTTATTGCTTTTCTAGTTTTAGGTTAGTTATAATATTGCAATTTAAGTACACATTATTTTAAAATATTTTTGTTAATATATACACCTATTCACTATCTCTAGATGTATTCTGTATATATAAGTTATTCCATTCAAAAAATAGCCTCCAATCATTCATCACATATGTATTTGCACACTGCAAAAAGTCTCGAATTGCCTATTACCCATGCACTTACAATAAGCCTAATCGCTAATCCCTACATGTATGGAGCATAGCTATAGATATTTTTAAAACTGGTTTGAAATAGTAGAAGTACTGGTTCATGATTATTCTGACTATAGTCAAATTAGTAATAATTAAGTATAAATATTTTTAACTTTATATATTAAAAATTAAATATACTTAAATACTAATAAATTTTAAGCATGGGTTAGAGTTAGACTCAGCCTTTGAACAAAAGAAAACTCATTTCTATACATGCTAGATGATCATTTAGTATGTAACCCTCTAAATGCACAATTCCACTACTCCACTGCGTCCTTCCTATTGTCAAAATTAAAAAAAAAAAAAAGTAAAAAACCATTCTTCTTCTTTCTTTTATTGCTTCTTCATCAGCAAGTAACGGATTAGGCAAGTTGAAGTGGAAAATGTTGTGGATGAAGTTAATTTAAGAAGGAAGAAGAAGAGGCTGTTTGAGTCTACAACACCTCCTGCATGTCCCTCATCCACACACTTCCTCCGGAATTTTGACGAGGGCACTACACTGGATGAACCAGACAATCTCTCAAGATCTTTCTCTGCTTGCTTTGCCAATCCTTCTAGACTAATCTTAAAGAAAGGTGTATGATAAACATAAAGAAATTTGTGTCCACCATGTTTGGTTTTTACTTATGGAATTTGCATTCATTTGTACCTCATGGAATGTAAGTCAAGTTTTTCTTCTAGGATAGATCCATAGTGCCAGCGATTCAGGTGTTGAAGGACTGCTAGAAGGGAGCGAAAGAAGCTAGGAGCTGCAGGACAAGTTTGGGTTGTGGCAGGTAGCCACCACTGTGAAAAAGAAAAAAGAAAGGAAGGTGCAGACAAGGAATTTATAGAAGAAGCTGTTGGAAAAACCTGCTGTCCCACATCGAATTATGTTTCAGAGATGTAGAGTCACTAACAATAAATATTGGGCCACAAAACTAGCATTGCAGTATGCTTTTGCGAACCGGCTAATCCATTGGTTTGGCTGCTTTTATCAGTTTCTGATCAATTTGGAATTGGGATGGTTGTTGATAAATTTTATGGCTGATTGATTTTCAGGTCAACTAGACAAGTATCACAACGAATTGAAAGCAGCTTTTAACCGCTAAAAATTGTATCAAGTGCACTATCACTTTTGTTGATTGCCATATTGCTTAGGAAAAAGCGAAGTTCGTCATGAGATCATAACCAGAAATTTGTCAAAGATCAACGCTGATAAGCACCTGAAAATCAGGATGATTTGAAGAAGAGGAAATTAAAGATTAATTTTCTTTCCTTGTTTCTCACACCTATTTCTATTTGTTTTGGATGTAAACTAATCTAGTTTGGGATTCATAATTTATCCCTTCCTATAAAAGTTTTTCAATAGGCTTAGATCTATAACATTGTAGAAATTACTTAATCATAGGGCTCAACTGCGTCTTATCACTTGAGCTAATTCTTTGTTAAAAAAAATTAAAAATCAATTCAATTTAGAAGATGGAGGAATGCGATTAAGTAACAATTACCGAAATCATCTCAAGATCCTATATATTATATATGTTGAAAGATTTTAAGTTGATTTAATTTATAAAAATTAGATAGATTAAATTAATCTAAATAGAGTTTATAAAAATGTTAGATATGAATTTAACTAAAATATACACTTAATATACTTACATATTGACTTAAAATTTCATTTAATAAATAGAAAACATCTATAAATTTTGTATTGCATTTTATTGCTGATCATTCTTTAAAAATCACCTAGTCATCACAATTGATTAATACATGGTTGAATTATTCCCGTTTTTAAAGTTTCATTCAATTTTTTAATCCTTATTTAAAACTTTTAATTGGATCCTATAACATTTAAAGAAAAACTAGTTTATCCTTATTGTTAAGCTTTTGGTATCATGACTAACGTGATCATGTATCATCTAAACATTTTGATTATAAATGTAAATTAATTTTACTTTATTATCGCTTTGGGCTTGTCTTATGGTGTCTTTGATCCTAAAAACCATATAATACTATTGATAAAGAAAATAAATAAATATAGATATTGATATAAAAGGAGAATGGAAATTTACTTAACATCCTATTATTTCAATTTTTTAAAAAAGAAAAATTATATAGTTATTGATATAAGAGAAGAGTGAAAAATTATTTAACTTTTCTTTTTTACCTTCTTACTACTTCATTTATTTTTTTAGAAAAACAAAACGGAATTCATTTTTATGTATACAATAAATTACAGTAAAACTTGGCATGCATTTTTGTGCTTGCCAGGCCACTAGTCTACTTTTATCCTTTTGATAGCATAACTCATGCATATTCAGAGTAAATTATTGTTGAAGAAATAAATCATATAGTAAATTATGCTAACTATTGTTAAAGTTTGGTTAACTTTTAATTGGCTCCCTTAACATTTTGATGTATATTGTAAAAAATTTCATTTCAATTTACTTTATGTCCAAGAAGTTAATTTTCTACACGGCAAGAGAAAGAATAACAGTAAAGATAATTAAATTATGTTAAGTTTCAATTTAGTAATTTTCATATTTGAAGAAATGTATATTATTTAGAAAGTTAATATCATTGACAGAAAATAAATTAGAAAGAGCTAGGTATAATTTTTGAAAACAAAAAAGCATCATATATAGTTTAAACAAAATTTAAATTAAGTCAATAAAATTTATATTAAATCATATTGTCCAGGGGAAAAATCAGTGTTAATGAATTATAGTATTTAGTAGAAAAATGTGGTAGCTTTATTAAACCCATGGTAAAAGACAAATTACTAAAGGCAACATTGTTGGGTCTAGATCCTTTGAAATTTCTTTTTGGTTGTATTTTTTTTTTTTATAAAGTTGAAGAGAGAAAAAAGAGAAATAGAGAGAGTGGGTGGGAAATATTTAGTGGGCTTAATACTCCCCCCCCCCCCCCCCCCCCCCCAAAAATACAAGAAATTTACATTAAGGAACTTTAAAGAACCCTTTCTCAACATTGCTAGTCTACATACGCCTTTTATATATGGAAACTTGTCTTTTTCGTATACCAAAATTATGGACATTTGTCCATCATAAGCACTATTTTAAATATTGAACTAAGATAAAGAACTATTCATGATTTAATGATTTGATTATGATTAAATTGGGATCAAACCATTATATATATATATATATATATATATATATATATATATATATATATATATATGTATATAATATTTTACAATTAAATTAATACATATATTTTAAAATAAAATTTAAAATAGATATAACCACTTAAAAATATATAAATTAGTTAAAGAATTTTGTATATGATAACAATTTTCTGTGAAATGGGTTAGGTAGAGTACATTAGACATTACAAATCTCCATTACAAAATACTGAAATCTTGATTTAGATTTATAAAAAGAAATTAGTTTTGATTGGTTCAATTCAAACCTGATCGATTTTTATGGTTTTTAACCAATTTGGATGGCCCAGACTAGGTTTAAAGATTGAATGAAGCAAAGCTATAATTGATTCAGTAGTCAAATCAACTAGTTGAATCCAATTTCCTAACCCATTATCTCAAGTGAAGAGTGAAGACCTCTTTATAAATTTTAAGGGCGGAGAATAGTAAACCAAATTTTTATTATTTCAAAGAAATAAAGAACAACTTACAACACTTTATAACCTCAAAATTTTAATTGTAAAGAACAACTTACAACACTTTATAACCTCAAAAGTAAGGGATATCAAAATCATGATTCTAAATTGCGGTTGCAGTTGCGGTTGTGGTTGTGGGCATTGCGGATATTATAAGAAGGATTGCAGGCATTATGGCCGATTGATACGGATATCATCGGCACTGCAACAGCAATATTGCCGCCGCATCATATGATGCGGACAGCAATTTAGAACCATGATCAAAATAGCGGCCTTAAATTAACAACAAAAATTTTAAATAATTTGCAACAAAATTTAAATTAAAATTTTAACACCTTACTTATTAAAAAAGAAAAAAGGAAATAATTGGACTATGGAGGAACAAACATAATGACACTATGTTAAAAGCCAAGTTTGATGTTGCCAAATGAAAAATTTTCAAGTAATTAAAAAGGAAATTCATTGAAAGATATATGTCTTAACTATTAAATTCTTGAATCTTATTTTATATAATTTTTTCAGGTCCCAAATGGAGACGTGATTGGCACATAAAGTACGAGGAGATCCTGTATCTATAAGCCTAACAAACATATAAACACTTAGTTCCTCTTACACATACCACAATACTAAAGACATTTTCAATGCAAATTTCATTAATAAAGTTTCCTCATTCATATATATGTATATATATTTCAAATCTGATATATAATCATGGCTTCATAAAAAATATGTTTAATTTTTTGTATAAAATCTATTAGAGTTTCCTTTAGAATTAAAAAAATCTATGAACAATTTGAACCAATCCTATTGTTGCACTATCATGTACATGCAAGTATATGTCACATAAATAATAAAATGATAAGTAGAATATTGTTTCCACAAAGATTTGTCACTAAAATAATTGCTATGTACTAGAATTGAGCACTTTAATCCAAATCATGCCAACAATAAAAGAATAGGAAATTAAACTAAATCAAATATATATATAAATAACAAAAATAAAGGAAGAAACATGATTCTAGACTAAATTGAAATATTAGTTCTCATGAAAATCATTTTGATTCTTATTGAAATCATCTTTCATCTATACATTTTCTACATAATATGGGCATTGCTCTCTATAGTGACCTTTCCTACAATTATCATAAGTCATGTACAAGTATTGAGAATCTAGTATAACTAGTGTTCAAATTAGAGTTATTAAACCTCCTATCAAATTTAGTCATTCGAGCTATCAATTTGGTCATGACATCTAATTCATACTCACTAGTTGCCTTATTTGGCAACCAAGGATAATCCATAATTAAAAAAACTAAAACTAAAACCAAACACAAATATCAACAACACCAACATATAAAAATAAAACACAAATCAAAAGACTTAACTACTTACAACAAACTATAAAAGACATTAAATTCAGATTAAATGACCTTGATCTTAAAATTAACAAGAATCAAGTGCACAAATCCCTAGCAACAACATAAAAACTTATTGTTTTCTTACATAGACTCAAGTATATGTGTCATACAAGTAATAAAATGATTAATAGAGTATCGTTTTTATCACTAAAATAATTACTATGTACTAAAATTAAGCACATTAATCCAAATCAAGTCAACAATAAAATGGGATAAAAAATCAAACTAAATTAAAGATATGAAAATAACAATATAAAGGGAGAAACATGATTCTAGACTAAACTGAGAAGTAAAATGGTTAGGATTGTAATTCCCCTTAACATTGCACAATAAACCAATCAATGTCTCTCTACATTGCTCTTAATGATGATCTTTACTAACCTGGGTCTCTAATTTATCTACAAACATCTTTGGAATTACCTATAGGTATTGCCCTAGTCAATTTATAATTCCTTATGTAATTAATTAAGAAACTTAACTAAGAATGGGTCCTAATATGGTTATATGAAATTGGTAGGTATATTATTATCCTACAAGCAAACCAGTCCCTTTAACATTTTTCATGAATTCACCTACCCAATCCATGATGTAGTCCTATACTCCCTTTCCCAAGTTCACTTAGGTTACGTAAATCATCTAATAGCCTCTATACACTTAGAAAAATGAAGAAAAAAAAAATTAAGTAAACAAATCATACCATAAATTGCAAGTAAAAAGAGTAATTACAACCTATTACACGCTTAGATTCATCTTAATCCTAGATTAGAATGTTTAAGTCATAAATACAATATAATCCAACATCAAAATCAAAGGAATTAGTAGAAACATCATGGAGTATAGAGAAAATAAAAGGAATAAAAAATAGGAAATAATCTTCATTTCTCTTTAACCTAAAGCTCTCTTCCACTCCCAAGATGTTCCAAGTTGCTCCTTAAACCCCCAAGGTCATCACAGCCCTTTGCGAATGGATGGAGTATATAAACTAAAACCTAGCAAAAAGAAAAACAATAAACAAAATGGCATCATTCTATTTTATTTGAAGAAAGTTATTTCTTTAGCAAGTGAAAGTCGTAGTTTTAAGGCTTTCTAGACAAGGCATTCAACTTCTTTTATCATGCAAAGTCCCAACTTTAAGATTAAAGTCATGACTTTGATTCCTGAAGTTAAGACTTTAATGCATTTTGTTGTTGAAACTCCTATTTTAAGGCTTTTAGACTCTAAATTTCCATCGTTCTTGTTTATAACCAACAAAAATACTCAAGGTATGAGCATTTCATAATTTAACCCAAATTAAGGCAAAAATTGTCATCTATGTATCAAAACTTTGAAAATAGAGCTGTCTACATTGACTACGCACATTTTTCCTAAAACTAAATGTATTTACTTAAAAATCAAACTCTAAGCACCTAATTCAAAGTGAAAAATGTGTAAAATAACATAAATAAATAAGACTTAACACCTATACAACAAAGAGAGCTCCACCTTTATACGACTAATAAAACATAACAAAGGAAATGGGGATTTTGTCTGTTATCTATGGAGTGGACTCTAGAATAGCAAAATACAAAAAATACACACAATTAAAAAATATAGCGGCTCAAGCAGAACAATGTTAAGCTCATTGCTATCCCCATTCGTAAGCTAAGCTAAAAAAGGTAGTTCAAACATTGCTATACTATTTACAATGGTAAATATTCAATAATTTAGTAATTTTGGCATATTTTTAAGAGTAAAAATTTGGTTCAATTTAGGTTTCAAGGAATAAAAGTTAGTGTTTTAGCCTTAATTTTAATTAAGTTGTAAAAATACATTTATTTATATTTTAACTATATATTTTAACATAGTTCAAGTGTTAAATTTTGGTTTAATCTTTGTTAATTAGTAAATGATTAATTTCATACTTCTTTGTAGGTTTAAATCACAAATAAAATAAGTTTTGAAGTCTTGGAATCAAGTCCACAAAGAACTAGAATTAAAACCCTCAAAATAACATAATTTGGCCTTAGGAACTATTTAAGTCATGACTTAAAAATCTTAGGTCATGACTTGTGAATCTTAGATCATGACACCCACTAATAAAATTTTGTTTCTCAACCTATATGTTTTAATGTTGTGACTATAGATTCCCAAGTCGCAATGGCACATCAAAAATTTAGTATGAAGTTGTTTCTTAGCTTGTTTTGGCTAGTTCAAAAATGAGATTCAAAGGTTTTGGAGAGCAATGTTGCACTACGAAATCATACACATAAGTATATATATATAACATACAAGTAATATAAAAATGATTAGAGTATTGTTTCCATAAGAATTTATCATTAATATAATTTCCAAATACTTAAATTATGCTCCATAATCCAAATCAAGCCAATAATTAAGGTGACAGAGAATTAAACTAAAATAAAGACATTAAACTAACAAAATAAAGGATAGAAATTATTGTAGACTAAATTGGGAAGTAAAGAATTAGGACTATGATTATGATTTCCCTAACATTTTATAAGAAATCAATCAACCTCTCTCTATATAAGACTTTAATTTACCCATAAGCATCTTTTAAATTACCTAGAGACTTTGCTCTAACCAATTCATAATTCCTTATATAATTAAAAGACATCATTAAGAATAGGTCTTAATGTAAATATGTAGGGCTAATAGGTATATTCCTATTCTATAAACTAATCAATCCATACAACATTGTACATTTCATGAACTCACCCTACTCAGTGCATGGTCTACTTCTAAAATCCCTTTTCCAAATTCATTTAGGTTACCTAAATTATTTAATAGTTTCCACAAACTTAGAGGCATAAGAAACAAAGATTGAATAAGCAAAACATATAATTAATTACAAGTAAAGAGAGTATTGTCTACCTACTGCATGCCAAGGTTCATCATGATCCTAAATTAAGATGTTCGACTTATAAATATAATATAATCTCGTATCAAAATCAAAGGAAATAGTAGAAACATCAAGGAACATAGAGGGAAAAGAGAAAATTGATCTTTGCTTTTCATCAACCCAAAGGTCTCCTCCACTCCCAAGATGCTCCCAACTGCTCCTTAAACCCCCCAAATAACCTAAAATGACAACCTTTTGCAAATGGATGGAGAATATGAACCAAAACCTAGAAAAAAATAGTAAATAAAATGACATCATTCTATTTTATGTAAAGGAAATTGTGATTTTAGCAAGCGAAGTCATGATGCTACAACTCGCAAGATAAGGCCTTTAACTTCTTTTTTATGTTTAGTTGTGACTTTGAAACTTGAAGTCACGACCTAAGATTGAGGTTGTGACTCTAATTCCTAAAGTTGCAACTTCAATGCATTATATTGCTAATAATCCCATTTTAAGATTTTTAAATACCTAATTTCTAGCATTCTTGCTTCAGGATGACTCTGGCTCTATTTTTCTTGTGTTTACAACCTATAAAATCCCAAAGTATGACAATTCACAATTTAACCAAAATTAAATCAAAGCCTATCATTTATGTATCAAAACTTTAAATATGAAGCTATTTAAATTAAATATGCATATGATTCCTTAGACTAAATGTACTTACTCTAAAATCAAACACTAAAAACTTGATTCTTAGTGAAAAATGTGCAAAATAACATGAATAAATAAGGAGTTAACACACTCCTAAACTTAAACTTTTACTGATCCTCCAATATAGTAAATCAAAAAGTGAAAAATGGAATGCCTACATGCACAGTTAAAATTCTTGCTTGTTGAAATCCTTAAGTGTTACATCATATAATATACCCAATAGGATTATCAAGCAATATATACCACTAACAAAGTTCAAAAAGCACTATTAGCTTTTCCAACAATTATGAAGCAAGTGTGTGATTAGCCAAACAATCATTCTCATACAAGTGTTATGATCAACTTTATGCACTCCAAAATGTATAAAGCAGTTTCAAAAGTAGGAATTTAATATACCTATCTTTTTTGTCTCTCCCTACTAAAGTAGGTCATTATATAACCTATTAATCAATTGGTTTTTTAAGATTGTATTGAGGCTTATGGTTATAGCTATTACAAGAAAAATTATATAAGGAAAATTATAACCAAGATTTAAGAGAATAACTATTAAGCACATAAAAAAAAAAAAAGAATTTTTCTTCTTTCTCTTATTTTCCTTTCCTTTTTAGTTTCCCTTTAATTTTCTTTTCTTCTTTTCTTTGTTTTCACTTTTACATCCCAAACTTAGTTCATTTGGATCTATTTTTTTTACCTGGGGTTAATTCTTTTTCACTTTTTCTTCTTTTTAGTTACCCCTTCTTATCATCATATTTTTCTTATCTCTCAAGAAATAAAGAACTATACAATTATTGTTCCCTCTTGTAACACCCCAAAATTAATTAAGGTATTAATCATAGATTTAGGTTTATTAAGAATAATTAATGTGGGATAATTAGACAAGTTAAATGAATGAAAATTTTAAAGAGATAAATTATTAATATGAGTTTGAAATTTAATTGAATTATAAACCCCATCTAGGCCCAAATTAAATTAAGTAGGTCAAGATTAGGAACTAATGGAGGCCTAATAATTTTAGGTGCAGACCCAACTTGCATAAGCCCTTATAAATGGCCCAATAACCCTTGTGCAAACCCAAATCAATTGAGTTCTTCAAATTTGGTTTAGCCTAATTAAATTTTTGTAGCCTAACACCTTTAAGCTGCCCTAACAAAGCTTAATCAGAACCTACTTGCAATTGAACCTTTGGGTCAGCCCATGCCCTACATTAGACCTAACTTAAACTTAACTAAAATCTAAACACTTCAGCCCCTCCACATTTTGTTGAAACACACACACAAAACTCATTTTCGGAGGTTTGAAGGGAGGCTAGGGTTTGGGGCAAGAAATCTACCATGTCTCACTTCTAGAGCAAATTCAGCCAAGGTAATAGTTATACAACTTAATTTCTTTTTCTTTCTCTTCATTTTGGCCTAATTAGTTTTTCATTTGGAGTATTTTCACCATACCCAAAATCTGAAATGTGGTTGTTTGGGATTTTCTTGGTAAAATTTCGTAGGTTAGGGTTGAGGGTGTTTTAAGTAAGTATAAACTCTTTATTGTAATGTTTTCTCTGCTAGTTTGAGACCTTTATACCTGGTTTATAATATGGATATTTTTTTATATGAATTTACTCAGAATTTAAGGTGTTATTTTGAGGTTTTGGGGGTAGGCTCAACTAAATTCGAATTTGGTTTAGTGGTGATTGGGTAAGTGTTTATGAGTAGTCCTATATAGGTTAACTCTTTAAGAGATAGGTTTACTGATACAAATTGTGATTAGGGATAGTAATTGCTTGGTTTTGTATCCATAGACCGAAGTAGCATTCAATTGGCTCTTAGAGGATTAACTACAGGTGAGGTAACTGGGACTACATTAATTCTATGCATATATTTGCTTTAGTTTCATATTTGCTGTACATGAATGATTTGAAATGGTAAATGAATTAGTTGGCTATCTATTATATGTGATTGGACCTTGTGAGTCTATGGTGGAGCTGTAGTGCGGCTGCCACCTGTGCATGTGCTTCGATTGGATACCGAGTTATGATTAAACCCCAGATGCATTGAGCCCTTATTGTGCTCAATTGGGAGTAGGTGCCATGCACGAGCCTCTCTCAGTGTTATTGGCCTTTAACATATGGAAATATGATTGCTAGTATGGGATGGTAATCATAGTAGCCTAACCATTTCCTTTGCTAATATCACTGGTATGATTTTGATGTTAATTGTGATTCATGCATATATGTTAATTAAATTGGATTATATGAATGGAAATTTCCTTGGTTACTGAGATTCGCATCTCACCCCGTTTTATGGAATCATACTTTCAAGTGAAGGCTCTTCGAGTAAGGATAAAGGAAAGCAAGTGGATAAAAATCCATGAGCTCCAACCATGTAGGGAGAAGGCTACACTTAAACTGGTTTAACTAGAATAGATCCTAAATTTTGTATTATTTTTGTATAGCATCATCATGTAATCATGTTACTAAGTGTAGGAGTCTGTATTTTGATAATATAGCATGTATCTATAAAGGAGTAGGTCTTACTTTAGTTTAGTATTTGATGTATGGATTTACGATATTTGCTGTAAATTTTGTTGAATTATGATATGGCTTACTATTGGAAATGTAATCATGTGATATTTTAGATGTTGATATGAACCATTGATGTATGGAACCCCCAACTGATTGTGTATTGAATGATAACTGCTGATAGTTCATGAATTCCTACTGTTGTTACTCTACAAACTTACTGATATAGGGTGATTGGAGGAATAGGAATTTATATTTAAGTTTTAAATTGGTGATAGTAAAATAGCTAGATAAATAAGGTAGATAAATACTATTAGAGTTGCACAAATTAAGGTAGAGTGGTCCTAAGATGTCATTGTAAGGAGAGTGGAGAGTATAAGACAAGATTTTAGGAATGGTAGGATCAGAAGATATTTCACCGTGACAAAAATATTATTAGCCGTGACTAATAGAGGTGAAGTTACTCAAGGAGAGTATTAGAGAGCAATTTGCCTCGGCGAAATATGAGAGGCAAAACTAAAAGTCATTCAGAGGGTAATTCACCGCGACTAAGTGGGAATTGGCTACGATGAACTTTTGTGAGAATTTGTCAGGCGTTCCAGAGAGGAATTAGCCGCAGCGAAAGGGGGAATTGGCCGCGATCAAAATCGAGAAGCGAGCGAGGTAGGTTCCAGGACACTTCTTAACCGCAGCGAAACATGTAAAGACAAAGAGTGAACCCGAGGGCAATTGGCCATTGAGCAATGACATTTAGCCATAGCTAACGGTCCCAAACTCTTATTCTAACCTAGAAATCTTGATTTTTCATATGATAACCTTAAGGGATGACTTAAAAACATTAGTAGAAGATTCTTGTAAGTTGGAATTAATGAGTAATAGAATCAAAGGCTTATAAATGAGTGTTTGCTCCCCTTCTGCACATGAATGCTTGTAATTATTTGATTGATAACTCTAATAACATTAAAGTTCAAATTTCCCTACATTTTCTGAATGTAATTAGTCCTAATGTCTTGTAACCCTAATTTATGGTTATCAATCATGTATTTTCCCTTAATTACAATGGTTAGAAGTTAGGGTCATCACACCACTCTTCTAATTTGCTTGTCTTTCACAAGGAAACAATAACGACTCACATCAAACTTATACTCTATCTTATTTCACTTTAAAGTTTTCTTTTCACACAGCATCAAATATTAATTTTCCTCTTAAAAAGGGCAAAAACATTATTTTTTGGGCTAAAGGTTATCAATGTGTTTAAAAGAAAAAATTTTATACAATTATATATATTTCAATTAAGTCTCAAATGGGTATTAGTGATATACATAGAAAAACAATTAGGCTTAAAGGCTCAAATATATCTAATAAATGCCTAAATCTCTTTATTAGATAATACAAAGCCTAAGATTCTCCTTAAGAAAGTATAAGGTAAGTTCTAGAGTTTTAGGGTTGAGATAGTATATACAAATTTAGATTATAAAAAATCTTCACCTAACAACATGCATTTGAATTATGCTTGGCCAATTAGGGCGCAAAATTTTTTGAAATTGTAGGAAAAATGAAAAATTACATATTTGAAATGAGAACAAAGCTCATTGAATTCCTAATAAACATATCTTGATGTCAATACTATTTATTGTTAGACATAGACATGCATCACAGCAAGCAAGTAGGCAAATTAGCATAAATAAAACTCAAATATGAAAAGGCATAAGTTAAAAAATCAAGCATAGAACTTCAAGTTATTTTACCCCAGCATCCTAGTCTACTTCACCCCTAAACTTAAACTCAACATTATTTGTAATGTTGGCAAGCAATTAAATCAAAAGGCATAAAGGTGAGGGGGAGTAGATCTCTCTCTCTCTCTCTCTCTCTCTCTATATATATATATATATAATGTTATGAACCTAAACCCAATTGCTTTACCTCAAACAAGTGCTTTCACAAAATTAAAAGTAAATGGAGGACTAACTAAGCATAATAAGATTTTGAAAACTTCCATTTTCAACAAATGTTTCCCTTCATACTCTTGGTTCCTTAATTCAAGTTATCATACCATTATAAATTACATGAAAATCTCATGCCTTATCTCTCATCTAGCAACAATTATTCAAATTTACACTTTTAACAGCAGAAATAACTATCATTAAAACCCTTAATAATCCAATTGTGCCTAAACAAAAATTTTTATCATTTTATTCTCCAATTTCATGCCAAACAAGTTTTTTAGGCTTAAAATATTACAAATAGAAGCATAAATTTTGCCAGTTGCTTCATATGTCCATTTTTACCATTTTAGCACATAATGAGACTAAACTTTGAAAAATTATATGAAGCAACCCACGAAATTTATACTTCTATTTGTAATAGTGCCAAACTTTGAAAAATCATAACTTGAACTACACAACTTTGATTTGTGCAAACTGGGTGGCTACGGAAAGCTTATAATAAGAACTAGCTACTATAAAAAATGTTGTGTCAAAATAAGTTCACCTAGCTTCCCAAAATCCACAATAATAAAAATAGAACCACATGAATAGTGCATTAGAAATTCTACTAAAAAAATAGCTAACTTCAAAAATTCATAATAAATTTTATAAAGCTCCAAAAATTATGTTTTTCAACTCTTGAAAAGTTCTAGATGTGCTCTAAATGCCTGCCAAATTTTAGCCCAAAATTCTTTCATTTGTTTTATCAACGGTTTATGGACATTTTGTGACTAAAAAAATGCAAAATTTAGTTCCAAATGGTTCTAATTGAGCCATATTATGCCATGTCTCCATTTGGGCATGTTTTAAATGGAAAATGCATCATATATGGCTGGTGCAACATGTCTCAAAAGTCATGCAACTCGAAATCACACTCCCACTTGCTATTATATACATGCATAATGTGGAACTCAAAGGGTAACACTATTTCATATATTTACATCCAAAAATGATTTGTACATCATAGTCTCATAGTTCTGAGTGTGTAGGAATGATCATATATCAAAATATACATATACATCACTATATGTGTAAAATTATGCATTAAAACTTAAACTAGTGTCAAAGTTGTTCTTCTTAGGCTCTTTGCTCATCATCCTTACTCCTTTGAAAATTATCTAGACATGGTTAGGAAAAATAAAGAAAAGAATGAGATTCAAAGAATCCCAAAAGCTCATTCATCATTTAAGAATACATATAAGGCATGCTCAAGGTCAAAGGAAACAAGCATGCATGTCACACAATCAAATAACATTTATATTCATGAATTAGGGATCACATGGCTTCACCAAGGGTAAAAACAAGTCCTAGGGACTTTTAGTCTTGCCTCACTCAACAATTAGGGACTTTTGATTTAGTTTTATCCTTTTTTATGAACTTTTGACTTAGACTCACTCATAATTAAAACTTTTGTCTTAACCTCACCCATATTTAAAGACTTTTGGCCTCACCTCACCTATTTTAAGGGACTTTTAGCACAACCTCACCCATTCAAAAACCAAACTATTTCCAAATGCATTCAAATGTTATGCAATCGCATATAATCATCAAACAATTAACAACCACATAATTTGAAAATAATACATGTAAGCAATCCAAGACATTTAAGAAACCAACATACATCCACAAGAATAGATGAAGAGCTACCTTAACACAAGAATTCAACTTAATTCCCCTTTATTCCTTAACTTGGTTCCATAACCACACAACCACACTTGAGTAAAATTTCACTTGCTTGACCTAAACACATCAAATGAATCACAAAATTATTAATAAAACTATACTTCTACTCATTTAAACCTTATACAAGTTAACTAAAACTTTAGGCTCATATATGGTTCAATTGAATGGCATTATGAAGCAACTCTTGTAAATCAACCTCTTAGCTCCAAGACCTCACCCTATATGAGTTATATGTCTTTATTAAAACTCATTAGAGCCATCATAAACTTAATTTAAAAAGCTTAGCAACAAGATACTTCTTTAAACATAACTAAACCCTAAATTTTCACCTTACAAAATAAGGCTTCTAAATTCAAACAAATAATTCCTTTAGTGTTGTAATTCATATTTAAACTATTCATAACCTTGAAATCATTGAAAACTCTCCCTAACTGTTGTTTCTCTTACATGGCCGAACCTATGCACCTATTGAAAGCCAAGGGAGTTTTGTGATTCTTATTGGAATTTTTTGCACCCATAGATATTCCGTAGCTTCTTTCTAGTTCAATTGGGATTTTATATGGCTTGAAATGCCCTTTTAAGATTTTAAACTTTCTAAGCTACAATCAAACCCCTAATTTCCATATCTTGCAATTTATAGATTCTTAGTTGTTTCTTTTGATTCCATCTTAATCTCCATCCTTTAAAACCCTAATTCCCATCATGCTTTAATAAAAAACCAATCCCTTTTATATTCTTCTCAAGTTGGCCAAACCTTGGGAAGTGTGGAGTCTAAGGGAGTATCATGTTTTCTAAGCCATATCATATACTACTCAAAAGTGTTTTTGATGGAGGTTATTATAGAGTGTTTGTTTCCCTTTAAAAAGTTTCTTCCTCTAAGGGTTCAGATATAAAACTCCATCTCTTAAGAAGCTAAAACCATGAAGAGAAAGAAGAGAAAGAGTGGGAATTAGATTATATTAACATGATAAATAAAATCCTCACATTTGCTTACCTCAGGTGGCTTTCCTTCCCCTCGCTTCTTGGTGGTTCTTGGATGCCTCTAGGTCTGGTTGGAGCTGCTCAAGGTTGCCTAAAATAAAGGAGAAATGGTAAGGGTGGCTATTTATAAAGAGAAGCTAGTGTTTTATAATTTTTTTATATTCTAATTTTGCCTTCAATTTTTAATTCCCTAATTTGAGCTCATTTCAACTCCTTTTTGAAAACTATCTTTTTCATCATAAAATTCAGATCCTCTAATTTATTAAAAATATTTTATTTCAATTTCATGAGATTTAGAACAATCTAAAATAATTCGTTCAAAATTTAAATCAACCGACGACCTAAATTGTATACTAGAAGAGTTTTAACTATTCTAATGGTTCCTATAATTTTTTGGGCATATGAAAATCCTAGTGCAGTCAATTTTTCCATTTTAAACTCCCTTCTTTAAGTTTTCAAAAAATTTTCAAAATTATGATTTTGCCACTGGATTTTTGGTTTATTCTATTTAGCCATTTTGGCTTTGGTTCCGAGTTGTTCTTAGTTTCCTAACCATATTTCTAAATTCTCTAATTAACAGTCTACCCTTAGTTGGCTTTAACTTGTTTAGCTTTAGGGTCTTCTTATATCAAAATATTAATTTTAGTTTGACTTTTGGAAAACTAGATATTACACAAGCATAAGGTTTTGTGACTCTTCTTTCTTGATTAACAAAGGTAGTCTAAAGGGTTTCATAAGCCAAAAAATAAAACAACAAAAGTTACTAGGCAAAAGGATACAAACAAAATAATAATAATTCTAAACACAATTAAAAACAAAATCTCATGTCATCTCCCAAAAAAAGCTAAGTTTAAAATCTTTAATCTAGCATTATAGCAAAACCTAATCATAGGTATCACAATTTGTAATTGCCTAGCTTCCCTTCTTCTTTGGGTAAGCATGCTTCAACTGTATTAGGTGTCACTTCCATTTGAGAGCATGTAACTCCTCAACCAAAGGTTTCTTTAGGACACATGCTAAAAGCTAACATAGTAATAAGTTTTAAATGTAATTCTTCTTGAACAATTCCAAAAGCCTCCAAGGACTTCCCAATAAAATCTTCTTGGTCCTCTTTGATAAGAACCAAGAATTCAATTGGAGGATTCATCAAGTGATGCTTGTAATCACATTATCTACTTCCATCTTACTCCAACATTTTTATGACTTATCAAGAGAATCCCTTATCATGGCTACTTGAAAGGTTACCTCTTAATCTTTTAGTCGCACAATACTCTCTCCTTCCTCCATTAATTGCTTGTATTCCCCTTTATATTCATTAGAAACCTCTAGTAACTCCTTTTCACTCCTTAAAGTTATATCCTTGTAATGATCTTCACCTTCTTTTCTAGGAGTGGTCTCTGTATCACATGGAATAACCTCTTATGCTTTACTAGAGATTGGCTATTTTGCCTATTTGAATTTCAATCTTTTTAATAATGGCATCTTGCTTGGTGATAAGGGCATCTTGATTGGCCATAATGGTATCTTGCTTGGCCATATATTGTCTAATCATATCCTCCAAGTAGGTTCCTATTCTTGAATAGAGGTGTTTTCTTGTAAATGGAAATTGGGAAGGTGAAGTGGGTACATTGCATATGATGGATAAGCTTGACTTTGATTCCAAGAAAAATTTTACTCATGACTCCAACTAGGAATATAAGTGTTCTCATAAAAATTATTTTGATTACTATAGAAATCATCCTCCATCTATACATTCTCTACCTAATATAGGCATTGCTCTATTTGTAACATGGTCAAGGCCATGGCTTAACAAAAATAGATATAGGAAATGCAAAAAAAAAAAAAAAGAGAAAATTTACATACTAGCATAATACACAATGAACTGAAACTCTCTCATTACTCTTTCCATTGTTTTCCATATTGAAATGCTTCTCTTTCATTATTAACTCACTTTCCCCCAAATTTAGGTTCTTGTTAGGATGACCTTTTTTCCTAGCAACAAAATGAAAAGGGAATAATAAAATTCATAAGGCAAAAAATAATTTAACCCACAAGCTTTTAATATCTTTATAACTTCCTTATTCAACTTTAAGTTTCCTTTTCCAACATAGATGTGCTATGATTTTCTTAAGAGAAAAGTTAGTCACTAGCTTTTCAAGCCAAACAAGTCAAGAGTTAATGTGGATAAATCAAGCAAATCACAAAATTATACGGTTTTTTTCTAGCAAACATGAAAGGCATAACTATAGCAAATGAATGCCTAAATCATCTCTCATGATCATGCATTATTTAATAACTCATCTTAAGAAAGTATAAGATAGGTTCTAAGGCCCTAAGTTTGAGATAGCCTATACAGATTGAATTACAAAAAATTTACCCTAACAATATGCATTTAAATTATGTCCAGCCACTTAGTGTGTAAAATTTTTCAAAATTGCAAGAAAAATAACAAAATTGCATATTTGAACTAAAAACAGAACAAAATTGGCATTGAGTTCCTACTAAACACATTATAATGTCAACATTATTTATCATTGGGCACATACATGCATCACAAAAAGCAAGCAGGCAAATGAGCACAAGTACAACTCAAAGATAAAAAAGGACAAGTTAAAAATCCAAGCATAAAATTTCAAGTTATTTTCCACTAGCATCCTAATCTACCTTACCCTCAAACTTAAACTCAATAGTGTCCCTGATGTTAACAAGGAGTAAGAACAAAAGACAAAAAGGATTGGGAATGGTTAATCATGGTGGTGAGCTATTTCTTTCTTTCTCTTTCCTTTTTTCACTGCAAGGAACCTCAACAATTTACTAGCCTTTAGACATACAACTTTCACAAAGTTAAGAGTAAGAGCACTAGAAGAGCAAATTAAGATATTGGAAAAAACTTCCTTTTTATCAAATTTACCTTAGTAGGTTAAAGGGTTTCCCACTTGATAAACCTAAAAATAAAGCAACGAAAATTACTAGATAAAAGAATGCAAAATAATTTCTAAAAACAACTGAAACAAAAACTTAGGTTGCCTCCCAAAAAGTGCTAAGTTCAAAGTCCTTATCCTAACTTTATTATAGAATCTAATTATAGGTATCAAATACTACAATTGCCTTATAGAACACATGCTTTGGTTGTTATGATAGAAAGCTCCAATTTTAATTCTTCTTGGAAAGTTTTAGGGGCCTTCAAATACTTTAAACATCTTATAAAATCTTCTCGGTTCTCTTTACTAAGAACCAAGGATGATCTTAAAGGATTTAGCAAGTGATTCTTTTCATTATCCTTTTGAATCATAATGTTCACTTCACTCACATTGCAATATTTTTCCAATTCATCAGGGGGTTGGCTTACCATTGCCACTTGTAAGGTCACCTATTAGCCTTCAAGCCTTACAATACTCTCTCCTTCCTCTATTATTTGCTCATGCTTCCCTTCACATTCATTAGAACCCTTTAATAGCTCCTTTACACTCCTCAAAGTAATATCTTTGCAATGATCATCATCTTCATCTTCTCTTTTAAGATTAGTCTCTATATCCCTCTTGTGCTCTATTAGAAATGGTGTTGGCTTGATTACCTATTTGAATTTTCAAGTTTCTAATAATGGCATTTTGCATGGCCATAATGGCATCTAGCTTGGCCGTATATTGCCTAATCATTTCTTCAAAGTTAGGGTTATGCTCTTAAGTGGGGATTTCACCTTGTAGTTAGAAAATGGGAGGTTAGGAATAGTATATTGCATATGATAAAGAAGTTTGACCATAATTTCAAGAAGAATTTTGTTTATGATTCCAACTAGAAATATACATACTATCAACAAAATTATTTTGATTTCAATTGAAATCATCCTCTATCAAACCTCATATTGAATTCAGCTTCTTAAACTATCAAATTGGTTAAGTTATCAAGTTCATACACATCAGCTAGCTCTTTCGCTAGCCATGGGTATTCCATAATTAAAAAGTAAAGCTAAATACAAATATTAACAACACTAAAACAAAAACAAACTATAAAGGTTTAGGTTCATATAAAGTGAGCTCGGTATTAATATTAGCAAAAATTTTAATGAACAAATTCTCAGCAACAATGCCAACTACTTGTTATGCCACAAAAGCATACACATAAGTATATATATCACACAAGTAATATAATGATAAGTAGGATATTATTTTCATGAGTATTTTTTACTAAAATGCTAAGTATTAAGATAATTGCTAGCTACTAAAATTGTTCATCTTAATCTAAATCAAGCTAACATAAAGATGAATTAAAAATAAAGCTATATTAAACACACATAAATAAATAAATAAATAAGAGACACCATTCTAGACTAAATTAGAAAGTAAAAAGGTTAGGATTATGATAAATTAGAAAGTAAAAAGGTTAGGATTATGATTCTCCCTAACATTTTATAGGAAGCCAATTAACCTCTCTCTATATTGCTCTTAATACTAATCTTTGTTAACCTAGAACTTTAATTTACCTATAAGCATGTTCCAAATTACCTATAACCATTTCTTTAACCAATTCATGATACCTTTTACATTTGATTGAGAAACTTCACCAACAACAGGTCCTAATATGGTTATGTGAGACTGGTAGATATGTTCATATCCTACAAGCAAATCAATTTACTCAATATTACAAGTTTCATTAACCCCCGCTATCTGATCCATGGTCTTATCCTAAAATTCCATTCCCAAATTTATTTTGACTACCCAAATCATCTAATGGTTTCTTTGTACTTAAAAGCATGAAAATAAGGATTGAATAAACAAATCATACCATAAATTGCAAGTAAAGTGTAACAACCGGGAAAAAGAAAAGAAAAGGGAAAAGAAAGGAAGTGAAAATTTGAAATTTTCGGAATCCAGAATTTCTGCCAAGTCCTCTCGCAATAGCGAGAAACGGTCTCGCTACAGCGAGAGAGCTAGTTCACAACAGCGAAGGCGATTCTAGCTATAGCGAGTGCTGGCAGCAGTCCATATAGAAACCAGGGAATTGCTCGTTGTAGCGTGCGCCATAGCGAAAGTGAAGTCTGGAACTGATGCGATTTCGCCATAGCGAATGGTAAATCTCGCCATAGCGAAGGGAACTGACCCGATCTCGCCATAGCGAAGCCAGATTACACAAGCTCGCTATAGCGAAGGTTAGTTTTCGCCATAGCGAGAGTCAGTCCAGAAGAGAGTAAATAGCAAGATTCAGACTTCATTAAACGCCCAAACTCATTTCTTTTCTCATATCTGCCTTAAGCTTCGACCCAAAGAGAGAAAAGAGGCATGGAGAGTGTGAGAGATCAAGAGAAAGAGGAAGATCAAGGGAAAGGTAAGGTAACTTCTCCCATTTCTCTTTAGAACTCTGATCCCCTCCCTTTGCCCTCTCTTTCTGCGGTTTTATTTGTGAAAATGGACGGATTTTGGGTATGGGTCAGAAGAGGGAAAGTGGAAAACTCTTTTGAATCCTTGAGTTTTCTTTGAAAATGAGGTTTTCCACTACCATGGGAGCTTGAGAGAGAGAAAGGGGTAATGGCATTCTAGAGAGAGAACCCTAGGTTGTGTGTGATAGAGGGTTGCTCTAAATTAAGGTAAAAGAGAGTAATTGCATGCTTTTGGTGTGTCTAGGCTCAAGAGGAACACCTCCAACAAGGTGTGATTGTGAATCTAAGGAGGAAAAGGAGGCATTGAAAGGAAAAGCTTGTGTTGGCTTTGGCTCCGAAGGTAGCTCTCTCTTTCACTCTTTCTTGTAGCATTCTTGGTTGTAATAGTCATTGTATGATATGTATACGCTGAATGTGTGGAATATGCCATATGCTATTGCTTTGATGCATTGAATGTCAATATGCTTGTGTGATGAGTTGTGAGAATTGCTCGGGTGAGGTAGTGCCGAAAGTTCCTTGAGATGGGTGAGGTGAAGCCGAAAGTCCCTTGAGATAGGTGAGACAAGGCCAAAAGTCTCCAACGAGTGAGGCCAAGTCAAAAGTCCTTAAACTCGGGTGAGGCCATCCAAAAGTCCCTTAAACTCGGGTGAGGCTAGACCAAAAGTCCCTGGAGCCCATTTTTGGCATTGTTGTGAATTCCATAGCATGTACATTATGTGTTAGATGTTTGAGAATAGCTAAATGCTTATTCACATGCTTTGACTTGTTATATGCCTTGATTGCTTGCTGGATTGAGTGCTTGAGCTACTGAGATTCTCTGAATCTCACCCCTTTCCCCTCCCTACTAATATGCTAGGTGGAGCTCAAGGAGAACCGAGCACACACCAAGGAGCCTAGGAGCATGCATAGTTAGAGATATTACTTTATTTTGATATTTTGATGTAAATATGATGTAAAGTGGTGCCAAATGAAGATGTGCCCACTATTTTTGAGATGTAAGGGTTGTAACTAATGTAAATGTATGAAAGGATGATGTATGAACTATGTTATTAGCCAAAGTAATGGAAATGTGGGTTTTTACCCCTTTGATGCATGGATGTAGTAGTGTATTTTTGGCCGTAGCATAGTGAAAACGAAATGTATGAGGATTTGGATCATATGGACATGTTAGATATACTAGTTTTATGCTTTTAAACTTGTCCATGTGGAGTGAGAATGTGTGAGAGGCTATCTAGACCCGTTTTGGACCTATGGGGTGCCAAAACCGGTATTTTTGTGAGCTCCGTCAAAGTATGACTGGATGAGCTCCGTTTGCCATGAAATTTGGCATGCCTCTAGAGTTTGTAGAAAGCTTCTTGAGAAGCTAAAGTTGGTAATATTCGGAGGATTATAGAATATTTGGGGAATTGTTGAATTTGGGAGAATTTAATGGATTGGTCATGTACTGTTCATCTAAACCAGAAAATAAAATCTGTGGCACTTTTAGACCAAATGGATTCCAAATGTGGTGAAATTTTATACACATAAACTAGAAAACTAAAGTGACTTGTAGGAACTAGAATCACCCAAATCAGAAGTCTGTAGAGAGAGATTGGACTGTCTGAAGTTCTGTATCAGCATCAGGGAGCTTATCTGACCCCCATCACTGTTCCATCGGTTTTCGGGGTGCAGGAGCTACTAAACTGATCTGAACTTATTTTTTTCCTCTAGTAGACATCCGTATCTTTCTGAATTGGTATAATTTTCCCAGATTGGATTTTTGTGGATTTAGTTATGAAGTTTCGAAAGTCATGACAGAAAGTTGCACCAGAAACAGTGACAGCTGGACCTTCCTCCCATTTTCGATGTCAAACTTGGTCCAAACGATGTGTTTGTGGTTGGAAATGATTTTTAGTGTAAATTTGACACTTAGAGCTTTCCAGAAAGCTAAAGTTTTCTGAATTCACATTTTTCTACAATTTCTTATGATTTTCCAAACTTAGAGCCAAAATATGACTTTTGGGCCCAAGTGAGAAAAGGTAATTTTTATGGTTTTCGGCTCTATACCCGTGGCTTATGGGTTGTTTTATGCTATGTATGAGTCATATGTATGGAGTTTGAGTTGAGGATGCTTGAGATGGGTTCACAGGACCCACGGGGTGAAAGATGAGTATGTGAAACCCCGATTCATAGCATGTAAATGCCACGGGAGAGTAGTGACTCTTTGGAAATCATATGGAACCGAGCCTATAGAGAGGCTCGGTAACGGAAGTAGATTGAGGTGTCATATAAAGAGAGTTATTATAACATACTACATGCTATGGTTCATCATAATCCCAAATCAACAAATTTAACTTACAAATACAAACATAAATAACATTACAAATAGAGCATATATCAAATGGGTCCTAAAATGTAAGGAAAAGCAAGGAAAGAAGAGAAAAATAGAATTAATCAGTGAATCTCCTCTAAAACCAAGCTTCTCCTATGACTTAAAGCACTCTGTAAGCTCCTTTTAGCTACTTAAATGTCTAGAACCGTAGCTTCTTCCCATAATATTGCAACCCCCTCTTAAAACCCTTAGAGCAAAAAACATTGTCATTATGTTGTCAAGCGTTGGCCATGATGACTTTCCTACAATGGCACCATAACACTTGACCACTTTATGAGAGGGGAAATTTTTGCTACAGTGGCGCCACAACTCCACTATAATGGTGCTACAACCAAAACCCTATTTATGATGTATTTTTTTGCTTCTTGACTCTAGGGTTCCATAATTTTAGCTTCAAGATTACCTTAGCTTAATTTTTCTTGTCTTTACAACCTATAAAAGTCATCAAAATATGCTTAATTCTCATGTGAAGTAAAATCAAGCTAAAACTTATAATTTATAGTGTCAAAACTTAAATATAAAGCTAATTACAATACTATGTACATTTTACCCAAAGTTAGTTATATTTACCTTATAATTAGACCACTAAACATTTATTTCATAGTAAAAACATGCAAAATTACATGAATGAATAGGAGTTAATAGCAATGCTTTGGTGTCCACTCCAATAGCAAAGTCAATAATAATCAAATTAGAGTAGTATATAGAGGCAATTTTATTTATAGATAGAAAATCCATGAGATCCTTAAAAGTATTCTAGTATTTTCATATGCCAAGTTGGTAATAATCTAGATCTTATACATTTACTAAGTAAATACATAAAATGCAGCTAGAGAGAGATAGACCAAGAGGTGTGAAGTCAAGCAACTTCTAACATTGGTATCTGGATCTTATACGTTTAACAAGTAAATGCACAATATGCAACTGAAAAGAAATTTAAAAAAAAATAGTAGATAAAAAGAGAGAAAATAAGTCCTATATATACTTTTATTCTTTTGTATCATTGTTTCTTCTACTGCAACTAGCATAGTATTGCAAAGAATCTAAGAAGCCAACGTTAAACGTTAAAAAAAGAAACTTTCAACGTTAAAAGCAATTTAATCTTTTTCTTTTCAATTACCTCCCGTATGACAGAGGAACTATTTTAAGTTGGTGCTAATTGATAGATCAATTCCATGGTGCGTGCAAGGCATCATGATAGGCAATTTAATGGTTATTCAAGGATGGATCTCATGCATGGTTTAATGATTATAGTAGGAGTTCGACTGACAGATCAACAACAGTGTAGGACTAATGGGCTTAGATTATGTGTCATCCCTCTTTCCTCCAAGTATCTTCCCTCTTTCGAGCACCATTATTGCATTGTGAATTTTCAATGGTGAGTGTTATCCTACTCTTCCACTCATGGTGGAACTTGGAGTCGGTACATATGAAAAAGAGTCGGTACGAAAAGTTAAAAACCCACGACTTTGGTTGCTTTGGATAATCTGAACCCACCATTGATTACTCTCACTATATACATAATAATTATAAGATGAAATTACGTAGATTCCACAATCCTATAATATAATAATATAGTGCAGATTCCAAGAAATTATTGATTCTTGAGACAGAAGAAAGTGAAGTGATCAGTTTATCAATAAGTGAAATTCCCAGCAAATTCTGCGGTAGCCACCTCCAACTGACCAATTAAATTATCCAGCACACTAAAAGAAAAACATTTTAATCCTCTAAAACATGGACATCTAAAATTTAAAAATTTATTTAATCTTTTTTCACAGTTTAAAGAAAATGAAAAAATTATTATGCAAAGAAGTGACTATTAAAATTCCGTAGTAAAATATTTGTAAAACCTTAAAGATATATGTTTAGATGGATGATAAAGGATAAAATAACAAGAAATGAAATAATAAATTTGAAGCAAAACTTTGTTTGAGAAATGTTTATAACATAGTATAGAATGGCAAAAGAGGAATTTTAAGATCCTCCTTGCTCTACTCAAGATCCAAATTTCTTTACCCTCCAAATTGGAGGTTTGGGAAGAAATAAAATGAACAACTAATATAATTATAATTATATCTTCTTTAACTAAAAATTTACTGAAATTATATTCTAATTATAAAGATGATATTAAAAAAATAATCTATAAACAATTCTGTTCCATAAATAACTGCTTTTTTCTTTTCTTATTAAACTTTTAAATAATAGAATGCCGTTAAATTACCAAATAATAAAATGACACATGGCTTTCCATTCCATTCCATTATGAACCACTTCATTTTATTATCTTCTAAACTCTCAAACATAATTATTCATCTGATAATCTTTCCCCGAAGTATGCATTTTTCCATGTTCGAAGTATATATGGCACTTAATTCGGAGAGACAGATGATGTTAAGTTTTTTAATCTAATTATTTAGAAAGATGATATTATCGCACCATTTTATTTATATTTTTTTTCTGCACTTACTATATCAATATTAATTTATTGTAAAATAATGCGTAGTGTAAGTAACTTTTTTAATAAAAAATGTTAAAATAATATTTTAGTGATGTGAAAGCTACTCCACTCAAATTTCACAATTAGGAAAATCTTCACTAAACTTTGGCATGGCCTGTGGCTTTGGAGCTATCTATTGCTCCCATATTGTCGAAGTATCATTCGTTATTAGGCTCCATTTGTTCGGCAAAAGTCAATTATATAATAGAATCTCACATCTGATAATCTTACATCACGTGTGTCAGCAAGCGCGAATTAGATAGAAACTCATGATTACCTTTCTTATGAGACAAAAACAAACTAAGGATATTGAAATACTTTGATAAAAAATTAAATAAAACTTTGGTATCATAGTAAAAGATACTTCAATTTAGAAGTTGAATCTCTATAGCAAAAAGATCCAAATTTAACTAATTATTTATCGGTGCGTGATATATATGTTTTGAAATCATATAGTACATACATAATTTATGCATATTCAGAAGAAATGTACTCAAATAATTTCAGAATGATGATACATTTTCATACATAAAAGTATAGATTAATATATTGAATCACCAAGTGCAGTTGTACAAAGTAATACATCTGAATCACATAATGTCAAGTGCCTATCCCCAATTAAATGAAAATTTGATTCTCTCTATATGTTATAAATATATAAATATAAATAATATATATGTATGTATATAAAATAGATCAGCTGAAGCGTCGGCCAAGTTGTGCAGAACATTGCAGAAATAGAATTAAAAAATGGACATGGCAGTTTTGGCAACCGACTTATATGACTATAAATAGGAGGTGAATTATGTAATGGGTTTGCAGCAATCCAATACACAATGAGAATTCTTCATTCTTGCAATACGTTCCACAATCTCTTTTCCCCTTTCCTATTTCAAAATATTTTTTTTTAACCAATTTCCATTAATCATGTACGGGGTTTTCAGCAATCCAATTCACAAAATCAGAATTCTTTATTCTTGCAATACGTTCCACAATCTCTCTTCCCCTCTCCTGTTTCAAAATATTATTTCTACCGATTTTCACTTGACACTTCCAGAACCGTGGCGCTTAACAGATATTAAAAACCATTAATGATATTAGAACTTTGGTTTCAAATATCCAACCATATTGATAATTTCTAACTATTCATGTTATTGTATATATTTTCTCTCGATAAATGTGATGGGTAAATGATACTTACATAAAAGAAAATGAACATATTTAGGATGTATAGCTCTATACTCAATACTTACTTGAAAATTCAGCATTTATACCTTAATTCTGAGTATATTGATAACTAATCACGTTTTGTTTTTCTTATAGGATGCATGTGTTAAAGAGTATTGAGCAATTTCAGGAGGAAAAGGCTGCAAAGTGGTGGTTCTGCAAATCTCGCCGCGGCCAAGCTCCTTCACGCCGCAGCCTAAATTGAAGAACCCAGGGGAAAGCGTGCTGTGCAACCTGCGCCGCGGCGTACCATGTTATGGCTATGGCGAGAATTCAGTCAGAAGCAAAACACGCCGAGGCGCGATCTTGAGGAGCCGCGGCATTACTCGAATGAAGCAAAATCCTCGGCGTGTGTATGTTGAGCCGCGGCATGGAGTCTCACAGAACCAAGCCTCGCCACGGCGAAGCCTGTATGCACCGAGGCGAGGAATTTGCATGCCACTCCGAATTCTCACAGAGCCAAGTCTCGCCGCAGCGTATCATTTCAAGTCGCGGCCCTCAGTCACACAGAACTCAATATCGCCGTGGCGCAAGACGCTGAGCCACGGCGCAATGCGAATTAGCTGAACGCAACATTTTGTTTTTAGCATTTTTTAGGGTTTGAAACTTCATATGTGAGTGAGAGTCGAGGCAGCCGTCATTCTGGGTCATTTTTGTGTTGTTCCAAGTGAGTAGAGGCTAAGGGAGAAGCTAAGAAGGCATTTTGAAGCAAAGTGAAGCTGGAGATTGAGGATTGAAGCGTAACCCATCTCGTTTTGGAGTTTCTTCTTCCTTTCTTCTGTCTTTATCATTTTTATTGATGTATCTGATTGTTGCTTCAACTTTGTCTTAGGATTTTATGATCATGTATAGCTAAACCCTCTCTAATCTAGGATTATTAGGAACTCTTGTATGGATTAGTGGTTGTTCTTCATTCTAACTTTGCAATCAATGGTTAATATTTGTTCATTCAACTTTATGCTTCATGCTTCATGCTCTCTGATTGATTGGCCAACAATTAGATTGATTTGATACCTAACTTGAACTTGGGAAAGGGAAAGGGACGTTAGATCAAAAGTTGAGTGGTGTAGGTGCTTGAAACTTGCCTGGGTAAGTGGATAGTTTAGTTACTGAGATAGGAATATACTCAATAACCTCACATGGTCCAAGTAGGCATTGTGATAATAGTTTGATCTTAGTTGATTTTGTAAGGAATTATAAAATGAACTGGGTAACCCTATATAATGTTTGAAAAAATATATATAGGAACAACTTAATCCTAGACCAGCATGTATTACCATTAAGAGCAAAAGTACTGAATGTTGAGCTAATTGCTATGAAGTACAAGAGGACTAATAATCCTAGATGCCACTAATTGCCTGGAACATCCAAATATTAATCCTGAGTTCTGTATAGCTTTTAATCCATAAACAACCTCTTTTTAACACCAACAATTAAGAATTAATTCGCTTAATTTAAATTAGGGTGTGAATTTTAGTACTTGACAATATTTTGACAACAAATCCTCGTGGGAACGATCTTTTCTTATCACTATATTGCCTTTGTGATACGTATACTTGCGTGTACGCTTCAAAGAGAGCAACACATATCTATCCACTTTTGACATTGTAATACCTGGTTACTCGAATACATCTAAAACAGAAGGAATTTCTAAAGGAGATCTCCTAAATAGAAAAAATTGAGGCCAAATGATATTTGACTAATAATCTAAACCCTTAAAAATGAGGATTTAAGAATTGAGTTGCCTGAAAAATTGAGTCAAGAGAGCTAAGAAAACTTTACAAAAGAATGTGGGGCAATTTTGTAATTTATAAAAAATTTGGAAAACTCACAGAAGGATTTTTTAAATAAAAATTGAGTTTTTTGGAATTCTCAGAGACCCTGAAAATGATAGAAACCCTGGAATCAGTTAAAACTCCTCCGGTGAGCAATTTCAACTGTCAGTTGACTGAAACTTTGACAAAACAGTTCAAAATGATTTTAAATCCAATTTGGATGAAACCAAAGCCATTTCATGAATTAGAAGACCCAAATTTTATAATAGAAAAGACAGATTTCAAAACGAAGTTGAAATGAATCCAAACGATAAAAACTAAGATGAGGGATTAAATTGCAAAGTTGAAAACTTATGAAAATGGACACTTGACCTTATGAAAATGTCTCAATCTGGTCTAATCTCCCAACCAACTTTTTCACATGATGAAACAAAACTAAGGTGGGCTGAGAGTGGTGCATAAGAGGGAGAGCTAAGGGAGAAAGAAGAAGTCTTGAAAAGGTAAGAAAATACATACTTTTTCACCCCCTTTCCTTCTAAACTTCTTCCACTCCCTCTCCTCTCTTATTCTATGGTCTTAATACCTTGATTAGTCCTGTTTGACTGAATCAGTGGAGAGAAGAGAGGATTTGGAAGTGCACTTGGTACCATAAGGAAGCATCTTTGAAAAGCTTATCAATAAGGTATATAACTCAAGTATAATTGCTTCTTCTTGATTTCTTCTTCCATCATCGTTTTGGTCAGAATAAAAGGAGTATGTTAGGGACTTAATGTTGATCTAAACTTGATATGAGATATGGTCTTAAGGCAAGAGGAACCACATGGAGCAATTAGAACTCAAAATGAACCATTAGATAGCAAGTTGCCATAACTAAGGATTTAGTTGCACCTTGGCAAACATGAAGCTTTCTAATGGCAATTTAAGATGTCTAAGACTATGAATGAGTTCTCAAGACATCTAGGAAGCTCCATAGATACTTATCTCCCTAGGAAAATGAAGAAAACTCCATGGGTGTAAGTGTGTGTGTGTGTTTCGGCCATGAAGGGAAGAACACACCTAACGTGAGTTTTTTTTTTTTATTCCAAGGTTTAAAGTGGTTTTTATATGAATTATAGATACCAAAGGAGCCATTGGTTTGAATTCAAAAAAATCATATTATAGAAGTTGAAAATTTTAGGTTTCATTGTGCATAAAGGGGCAAATTGATACTAGGTTCCTCAGAATGAATGGGAGATGACTCTAAAGACTTTGATTGGTGTCATGTGCCCTAGACTGAGTGAGAAATTAGAGCCAAGATCTTGAATTTCATTAGTTACTTTATTATGCCTTGAATGGAACCATAATGGTGTCATAAGCTAGATGTAGCTTATGTAGTGTTTATGTAAGATTAGAGATGGTTCCAATAATTGAACTGTATCTTGTTTGATATGTCTAGGCCAAGTAAATCAAGTCCCTTCTAGTTGTGGGTGTAAGGCCGAGCCAAGGAAGTGAGGAATCAAGGAAGAAAATTGTCTTCTTACACCTAGGTAGCTCTCCACTCTTTCTTGCATGTATTTCTTGGTTAAATAATTGTCATGGAATGCTTGTGTGTGTATTTGCATTATGAGACATGCCATTTGATGTTGTCTTATTGCTATGGTACCATTATACTTCTTGATTTGCTTTTGTAATATGAATTGCTCTTTATGGGTGAGATTATGCCAAAAGTCCCTTGAAATGATTGAAATAAAGCCAAAAGTCCCTAAAAATGGATGAGACAAGGTTAAACGTCTCAAGAATGAGTGAGCCTAAGTCAAAAGTCCTTAGACAAAGGATGAGGCCAATCCAAAAGTCTAAAAAATGGGATGAAGCTAAACCAAAAGTCCCTAGAGCTTGTTTTTAATTTTGACATGTTTGTATGGCATGGAAATTATGGATTGAATGGTTCTTGAAAGTGTTTATGGCATGCTTGTATTGTTTGACATGATTATATACCTTATTTGCTTACTTGAAAGGGTGTTTAAACTATTGAGATTCTTTGAACCTCACTCTCTTCCCTCTTCCAACTCACCATGTCTTTGTGGGGCTTAAGAAGGCAAAAATAGGAGCCAATGCGCATAGGAAGCTATCTTTTGACAATAGCTTGCTTTTTGGTGTAATTAAGTGTCAAAGTTTGTATGCATGAGTCATTTTTTAGATGTAAATACTTGAGCAATTGTAAAAGTATGCAAATGTAGTGTATGGGTCAAATTTGGAGCCATATATGTGAAATTGTATGATTTTGGCATTTGAAAGCCTATTCTTGAATGTATATTTATGCATGTGGAAAAGTGAGTTTGAGGTTCATGATGACTTGGACCATTTGGAATGCTTATATATGTTGTGTTTATGCTATGGGATGTGCTCAAATGGTCATGGAAGTGATAGAAAACCATTTGGCACATTTTTTACCCAAATTGGCACCAAAAAGTGCCATATTCATAAGCTGAACCAAAATCTGACCAAATGAACTAGTCTTAGCATGAAATTAGGCATGAATATAAGTCTTATCTAGAGCTTTTTACGAAGCTAAAGAGCACTTAATTTGGAGCTCTATAGAATTTATTATGATTTTTCAAAATTGAAAAAATTCTGCAAAAATGGTAACAACAATGTTCATATGGTTAGACTTTTCCTCTATGTCATCCAAGAGCCAACTAGTATCCAATGCTTATAACATTTTGTAGGCATAAACTAGACATAATAAGCTTTTTGAAGCACTTAAGAACACCCTAATTGGAGGTTTGTAGAGGGAGAACCAAATTTTTAAAGTTATATGATAGTACCAGTAATGCAACTCAACCTTTGGTACTATTCCATCAAGTTTTATGAGCTAAACGTCATTTTCTTTATCTGGATTTATTTTTAGTCTTCATTAAATGTCTAAAGATTTCCATAATGATATGGTTTACTTGAATTTAATTTTTTTAGAATTAATTATGAATTTTCAAAATTTATATCAGAAATCTGGAATGGCAACCCAAGACAAACAATTCTGTTTTGAGGAAAATGGCTTTAAACCTGCGAAATGCAAGATGAATTGTAATTTTTTTAATATGCTAAGTACATTATGAATAGGAGAAAGTGTTAGTAAACCCATATGGCCTATTTGACCAAAATTGGAACTCACTTGGCATAGGGAAATTATGGTGTAATGGAAGTTATGATATGATTTTGGGGAATATGGCTTGTAACCAAATTGTGAGCTTCCAATTAGATTATTTATGGCTGAGCAAGTGTGTTGGGAATGAATATTAAATTTGGCAAGCTCAAATGATTCATTTGGCCATTAATGAATTATTTTGACTTTACGTGTTGGTTATTACCGTTGTTACGAGTGGTCAATTGATTAAAATGGTATTTTAATGCCACTTGTGATATATTTTTGAATGATATCTTGATATGGTATTACAGACATCATATTTTTCATCTCAGTTATTAGTTTTTATACTTTTACATCCACCTTCAATAATTACCTTATAGTTTTTGAAATATAAAAATGAAGACCTTATTCATCTCATATGACTTGTGAAAAATAACAGTGGAAGGATCTTGAGAACCAACCCAAAAGTGCAAATATCATGGACAGCTACAAAGAAAAAAGCATACAAACAAAATATGCAAAAAAAAATGCAAAAGGCTTACTTTTCATTCAATAAAGGTATGCAATGCAATCTTTCCAAAAACAATGAATGCCAAAACTCAAAAGAGATATGAAAAATTTTGAAAGTCAATAAAAAAGCATTAACAAGATAATTACCAGTAACCTTCAATCTCTATGGATAGATTTTAATACTTTAATGATGATGGAAAGCATATCAATACAAGTTTTCTTCTCTTGAGTTTCTAATATTATTAATCAAATTAAAAGTTATGAAGACACACAATAGAATACAAAAAAATTATTGAAAAATTATTGAGAAACCTTATGACAAAAGTTGGTCATGTGGTGGTTGCAATTTAAAAAACTAAAGATCTATCAAAGCTTGCATTAGTGGAGCTAATGGGATCTCTCCAAGCCCATAATAAGAGAATGCAAAAATGTGTGACACTATTAGAGTAAGCTTTTCAATAAAAAATAAATATCTTTAAAAATGATGGTAATAAAAAGAATAACTACTGTTAAAATTCTCAAAATAAAGGATCATTCAATTACTATGAAAGAGGGAAAAGAATTATAGAAATCAAGGGAATAAATATAAATCATGCTCTTATTGCAACCTATGCCCAAAAAAAAATCATGATACAAAACATTGTCAATACGAATGCAAAAAATGCCAAAAAAAAAAAAAAGAAACACGCCAATTTTCAAAAGGATTGTTAGTATTAATCGAAAGAAGAAGCAAATTTCACAAAAATTGATCAATCCCTTTATCAAATATTTTATTTTACATTTTCTTCACAAGAATCAATGGATATTTGGTATTTTGATAGTAGTTGCTCAAACCATATGACAAGTAATAGAAATTACTTTATTAAACTAGATGAAAATTAAAAGAAAAAAATCCTAAAATACACTTAGTGTAATGTCCCACATCGGGTAGGAAGACCCTGGGAACAGCCCATATAAGTGGGAGCGAAGCTCTCCCCACCAGTGGTGCGCTTTTGGGAAATGAGAGTACCAAGAGACAAAACCCCAGCCACGTGGGACGTACTCCACGGGGTGCCGTAAATGGGGACAATACTGCTGGAGGCTCTGTGTGGTGTTTGGTATCAGAGCCGGCCTGTTCGCATGTGCAACCCGAGGACGGGTTAGCCCCAAAGGGGGTGGAATGTAATGTCCCACATCGGGTAGGAAGACCCTGGGAACGGCCCATATAAGTGGGTGCGAAGCTCTCCCCACCAGCGGCGCGCTTTCGGGTGTGACCGATTGAGGTGCCCGAGGAACAAAACCCCAGCCACGTGGGACGTACTCCACGGGGTGCCGTAAATGGGGACAATACTACTGGAGGCTCTGTGTGGTGTTTGGTATCAGAGCCAGCCTGTTCGCATGTGCAACCTGAGGACGGGTTGGCCCCAAGGGGGGTGGAATGTAATATCCCACATCGGGTAGGAAGACCCTGGGAACGACCCATATAAGTGGGAGCGAAGCTCTCCCCACCAGCGGCGCGTTTTCGGGTGTGACCGATTGAGGTGCCAGAGGGACAAAACCCCAGCCACGTGGGACGTACTCCACGGGGTGCCGTAAATAGGGACAATACTGCTGGAGGCTCTGTGTGATGTTTGGAACACCACACAGAGCCTCCAGCAGTATTGTCCCCATTTACGGCACCCTGTGGAGTACGTCCCACGTGGCTGGGGTTTTATCTCTTGGTACTCTCATTTCCCAAAAGCGCGCCGCTGGTGGGGAGAGCTTCGCTCCCACTTATATGGGCCGTTCCCAGGGTCTTCCTACCCGATGTGGGACATTACATTCCACCCCCCTTTGGGGCCAACCCGTCCTCGGGTTGCACATGCGAACAGGCCGGCTCTGATACCAAACACCACACAGAGCCTCCAGTAGTATTGTCCCCATTTACGGCACCCCGTGGAGTACGTCCCACGTGGCTGGGGTTTTGTCTCTTGGTACTCTCATTTCCCAAAAGCGCGCCGCTGGTGGAGAGAGCTTCGCTCCCACTTATATGGGCCGTTCCTAGGGCCTTCCTACCCGATGTGGGACATTACATTCCACCCCCCTTTGGGGCCAACCCGTCCTCGGGTTGCACATGCGAACAGGCCGGCTCTGATACCAAACACCACACAGAGCCTCCAGCAGTATTGTCCCCATTTACGGCACCCCGTGGAGTACGTCCCACGTGGCTGGGGTTTTGTCCCTCAGGCACCTCAATCGGTCACACCCGAAAGTGCGCCGCTGGTGGGGAGAGATTCGCTCCCACTTATATGGGCCGTTCCCAGGGTCTTCCTACCGGATGTGGGACATTACATTCCACCCCCTTGGGGCCAACCCGTCCTCGGGTTGCACATGCGAACAGGCCGGCTCTGATACCAAACACCACACAGAGCCTCCAGCAGTATTGTCCCCATTTACGGCACCCCGTGGAGTACGTCCCACGTGGCTGGGGTTTTGTCTCTTGGTACTCTCATTTCCCAAAAGCGCGCCGCTGGTGGGGAGAGCTTCGTTCCCACTTATATGGGCCGTTCCCAGGGTCTTCCTACCCGATGTAGGATATTACATTCCACCCCCCTTTGGGGCCAACCCGTCCTCGGGTTGCACATGCGAACAGGCCGGCTCTGATACCAAACACCACACAGAGCCTCCAGCAGTATTGTCCCCATTTACGGCACCCCGTGGCGTACGTCCCACGTGGCTGGGGTTTTGTCTCTTGGTACTCTCATTTCCCAAAAGCGCGCCGCTGGTGGAGAGAGCTTCGCTCCCACTTATATGGGCCGTTCCTAGGGTCTTCCTACCCGATGTGGGACATTACATTCCACCCCCCTTTGGGGCCAACCCGTCCTCGGGTTGCACATGCGAACAGGCCGGCTCTGATACCAAACACCACACAGAGCCTCCAGTAGTATTGTCCCCATTTACGGCACCCCGTGGAGTACGTCCCACGTGGCTGGGGTTTTGTCCCTCAGGCACCTCAATCGGTCACACCCGAAAGTGCGCCGCTGGTGGGGAGAGATTCGCTCCCACTTATATGGGCCGTTCCCAGGGTCTTCCTACCCGATGTGGGACATTACATTCCACCCCCCTTGGGGCCAACCCGTCCTCGGGTTGCACATGCGAACAGGCCGGCTCTGATACCAAACACCACACAGAGCCTCCAGCAGTATTGTCCCCATTTACGGCACCCCGTGGAGTACGTCCCACGTGGCTGGGGTTTTGTCTCTTGGTACTCTCATTTCCCAAAAGCGCGCCGCTGGTAGATCGCTCCCACTTATATGGGCCGTTCCTAGGGTCTTCCTACCCGATGTGGGACATTACATTCCACCCCCCTTTGGGGCCAACCCGTCCTCGGGTTGCACATGCGAACAGGCCGGCTCTGATACCAAACACCACACAGAGCCTCCAGCAGTATTGTCCCCATTTACGGCACCCCGTGGAGTACGTCCCACGTGGCTGGGGTTTTGTCTCTTGGTACTCTCATTTCCCAAAAGCGCGCCGCTGGTGGGGAGAGCTTCGCTCCCACTTATATGGGCCGTTCCCAGGGTCTTCCTACCCGATGTGGGACATTACATTCCACCCCCCTTTGGGGCCAACCCGTCCTCGGGTTGCACATGCGAACAGGCCGGCTCTGATACCAAACACCACACAGAGCCTCCAGCAGTATTGTCCCCATTTACGGCACCCCGTGGAGTACGTCCCACGTGGCTAGGGTTTTGTTCCTCGGGCACCTCAATCGGTCACACCCGAAAACGCGCCGCTGGTGGGGAGAGCTTCGCTCCCATTTATATGGGCCGTTCCCAGGGTCTTCCTACCCGATGTGGGACATTACACTTAGTCATTACAAGGAAAAAGAAATTTTATGGTAATTGGATAATGGGGGTTGACTCTACCCTTGCTAAATCAGTTTTTAACTTGGTTGATACAACTACAGTTAAACACATTAAATGCCACCCCTAATTAAAAAAGAAAAAAGATTTCTAAAGGCCCCCACCTTCCAAATAAACAATCTTCTGTGCCCTAACCCCTATCCCTATCAAAACCCCGTAGCTCATTAGTGCGAGTAGCCAATCATTTCATGAAGAACATTGGTTTCATGAAGAAGAGGAAAAGTCCGAATTGAGGAATGTCAACTTGAACGTCCAGACTAAGTAAATGGGAATTTGGTTCATTGATTTAAGTGGCTAACTTCAGTCGTAGCACATATAGATTGGTTAACTAGAGTTATTTGAATGCATGTATATGTATATTCTGAAGAAATCTTGTAACACCCCAAAATTAATGAAGGTATTAATCATGGATTAAACTAATTAAGAATAATTATTGTGGAATAATTAGGCAAGTTATGTGAATAAGAGTTTATGGAGGAATAAATAATTAATGTAGGTTTAAGATTCAATTGGGTTAAAACTTAAGTAGATCATGGATAATGACTAATGGAGGCCCAATAATTTTAGATGCAGACCCAACTTCCTATTGTGAGACTTGGCCGAAGAGAGATCATCTAGCAATAGCACAATCTGGTTTAGTGAGTTAGAAGTCCAAACCCATGCTAAAATCCTAAAAATTCTATAGCCCAATCCCTGAGATTTGGCCCAACAAGCAAAAATCTAAACCCCATATGGATTTAGGCCTTTAGATCAGCCCAAACCCATCTAAAACCTTAATCTAGTCAGCCTCATTCCCTATTTTACAGCTACACTTTAACAAATTGGAAGGCAAACACTTATGCTGCAGAACACAAAAGTCTATTTTCACACTTTGAAGGAAAAGGCTAGGGCTAGCAACATAAATCCATCTTCTCCCATTTCTAAAGTCACAATCAACTAAGGTGAGTGCAATATAACTTAATCCTCTCTTCTTCCTCTTCATTTTGACCTTATCGATTTTTTATTTGGAGTATTTTCACTACACTCAAAATCTGATATGAATTATTTGATGTTTTCTTGAAGGATTTTCAAAGCTTGAAGCTAGGAGGGCTGTTGGGTAAGTGTAAACTCATCATTTTGATACATTTTCTATTGGTTTAAGACCTTCATAGTTTATTTGTAGTATGGATATTAATTTTGTATGAATTTGTTTAAGATTTAGGGTGATACTTTGAAGTTACTAGTAAGGAAAACATCAAATCTAAAATTAAAGACTTATAGTGGCTGGGTAAGTGCTCTCTAGTTAGCCGTTAGTATTTTAATTTCTTAGGTACTTGTTTGCTACTATAAGTTAATGAGTAGGAATGGTAATGCCTGATTTTGTGTTCATAGGTTGAGTAGCATTGCTATTGGCTTTCAAGGAATTATCTACAAGTGAAATAATCGGGGTTAATGTTAAATTCCATATATATGTCTACTTTAATTTTATATCTGCTATACGTGTGTAATTTTGAAATGCATAATAAATGATTAGCTATCTGATATATTGTGTTAAGACCTTGTGAGTCCATGGTGGAGCTGTGGTGCAACTGCCACCCGTGTATAGTGCTTCAATCAAGCACTGGGTTGTGATCAGACCCTTGTATGGATTGAGCCCAAGTTGTGCTTATTGGGGAGTTAGTGCCGTGGATGGGATATACGAATGAAATTTATCTTTGGTTATATTTTTCTGATATTCATCTAATTTTATACACATATATTAATTAAATTGGAATATAAGAATGAAATTTATCTTTGGTTATTGAGATTTGCATCTCACCCCATTTCATAGAATAACACTTTTAGGTGAAGGCTTTTTGGGTAAAAATAAAGGGAAGCAAAAATCCATAAGCTTCAACCATGTGTAGGGAAGGCTACACATGGACTGACCTGAGTAGAGTATATGCTAAATTTTGTATTTCTTCTTGTATAGCATCATCATCACGTAATTATATTACCAAGTATAGGTATTTTGTATTTTATTAATCTATTATGTATCTAATAGAGAGTTAGGCCTTATACAAATCTGGTATATGGTGTATGTATTTATTTATATCAGATTTAGAACCTCCTTAGTATGAATGAATGACTTGACTCTTGAGAGCATGCTTTTATATCTCCATGAAAGATAATATTAGTTGCTTATAAATCTTGTTGCTATCAATACTTCATGGATTTACTGATGCATGATAGTTTAGTAAGTAGGAATCAACCCTTAAATCTTGAATTGGTAATGATTAGTATGTTGGGTAAACTAGATAGATGAAAGCTATTAGAGCCTCACAAATTAAGGCAGAGTGACCTTAGAGTATTACTAGATAGAGAGTGGGAGTGTATGGGATGAAACATAAGGAAAAATGGTGCAGAAGAGGGTCACGCTATGACCAAAATGGACTAAGCTGTAGCCAAGTGTCAAGCAGAGCCGAGGAGCACCGCAATACAAGATGAAAATGTTGCCCAAGGAGGGTAACAGAGAGAAATCTTACCATAACATAACATGTTTTGCCACGGTGCAAGTCAAGGGAATCAGGCGGAGTGTCCCAATAGCTAGTTTCGCCACGGCGCAAGTATAGCCCATCGTGGCACAAATCTAGAAATTTGCTAGAGTAAGTTCCAGGGTATCTTTCTGCCGTGGCGAGATTTGTAAAAATGTAAGAGGTTGAACCTGAAAGTAACTTCGCTGAGATGTGAAAATCTTAGGCTATAATGCAAGATGCGAAACTTGATTTTTAAGTTCCAGTAACTAACTTAGCTATGGCAAGAAAGGTCTAAGCCCTGGTGAAGGTTCTTAAACTTTTATTTTTGACTTAGAAACATTTAATTTCACTATGTTAATGTTGTGCAATGACTTGGGAGTTTTTATATGAGGTTTTGTGGGTTGAAATTAGTAGTAAGATGAATCCAAAATCTTACATGATAACTATAATCACTTGTAGACTTGATTAGTTGTGGTTGTTTAGCTAATGACCCTAATGATATCAAGGTTTAAATTTTTCCCACTTTCTCATAATGACTTTAGACATTGATTTGTGACTACTAATCATGTTATTAAGCCTAATTATAGTAATTAAGAATTAGGGTCGTTACAAATCTAAGTTAAGGAGTACTTTTTCCACTTGTTATACAGCTTACAGATGTACTGAGACTTAAGATTCAATGAAGTGGTAAGTGTTCTTTGGGGCTAATTCGTGTGTCTTTTTAGTTTTGATTTCTAACTATGGTAGTAATACTTTAAAATGTCAATGGGATCTACGAATCATTTCAATTTGGAAGAGAATAATATTTTGTCCTATGGCTTTAGTGATAAATCAAAAAAGTACTAAGGTTCGGATGATCAATGTGAACTTGGTGGGGCTAGATTTAACATAAGCTATGTACATAAACTTTTTCTTTTCCAATACTTGTATTGGATGGTATGAATTAAGGGATGCAAAACTTGACACTTGAAATAAGCTAGATTTTAACAACTATCAATATATATTTCTTACAGAGCTATTCAGCAAGTAATCTAAATATAATATATAAGTTATAGCTTGCATGGCAAGGGGGTAGTAAATAAGAATATTTTTTGTGTGCATGTGTGTATGTCTTAATAGAGGCAATCTTTGTTTCCCCAATGTTTGATCATTTTCAAAGCATTGGAATGAACGTGTACAAATGTTTTGGATCAATTATTGGTGGATATATAATCTTATTAAAGTGTTCATTTTGTAGTATTTTGGAAAGATATTCTATCTTTTAGCCTTTTTTTTTTTTTTGTTATTATGAGTCAAAATAAACAAAATTTACTCAATCTAACATGCTCTGTGTATGCTGTAGGTGTCGCTTATATACACAAAATCAACGGATATATCCAAAGTGGTCTACTTTAAAGTCTCAAAGTAACTTTTCACACTGGAACCAGTATGGATGATTTAAAAGAAAAATCCTTAAGTTTGAAAACCATAGATAGGGATGCATAGCTTTGTTTTTGGATGAAAATAGGTGTAGCCTATCATATTTTTTAGGGATAATTATCTTTAAAGACTTAAAGTTAAAAATATTTCCTCTGAAGGACCTATTACTATTGTTTTAAGGTTGATTACCATTGATTTTTTTTTTCTAAGTGGAAGGAGGATATTATTAACAAAGGAACAAAGAGTACAAGAGGGAAAGGAGCACGCCAACTATAAGGGACCATGGACGATGTTCCGAAGGACACCTCAAGCTTCTAGGTTATGCATGGTAAGACTCCTAACACATTGGGCAAGTTCAATGGGGTTACAGTAATTATCATTGAAAATAAAGTTGTTCCTATTGTGCCAGAGCTTCCAGCATATAGTACTGAAGAGAACACTCTAAGTTTGGTTGCCATTGCAGGGCTGGAGGTTCCGCATCAACTAGTCGGCAAAGATTACCATTGATTTTAACAAAAAATAATTGAACCCAGTGGCAACAGGTCTTTCAAAGTAAATTTCTTCACTTCTGGGTCCTCCTTCATAATTCTCCCTATTTTTTATGTTGACTTCTATAGCCTATCATATTTTTTATTTATAATATTCATCATTTTTTTCATGCTTTATGTGTTATAATCAACAATTTGCATCAAAGTTCATAAAATTATATAAGGATTAACATCTTTTTAAGGTTCAAGTGCAAGTGCACAACAATGGTTATCTAAGAAATTTGCAGGACTATTAAAAGTACCTATATATACCATAATAAATTAATAAGGATTATCAATATGTGTACTAAGGCAAATATTACAAAAGAAAATGTTGAAGCAAATTGAAATATCATAATGTAAACAGATGCTCATTACTTAAAAGAGAATGTATTAACTGTTGACAGTATTGTTAGTAAAGCAGTCAACTCATCTGTTACTTAACAAGTCTTGTTGTTCAATATGCAAATAAAGGAAGGTATCTTTTTCTTCTTTTCTTTTGCCACTAATATAATTGATGTTTTCTAATTCTCTAGTTAACTATTTTATGTTGTACTAATTGATTTATATGCAAAAACAAAAAACAAAAACAAAATTTCTGTCATACAATGAGCGAGAAAAGCTATGAATATGATTCTAAGGAATTTAGCTTTCTCACTAGGCTACCTTTACATCCAATTACATAATGTTCAAACAAATAAATCTATATTTTACTCTTTATTTTCATGGAAACAATTCTTAATTTTAACATTATAGAAGTTAGGAAAACTATCATGTACACTACAAAAACAATTATTTATTTAAAAAAATTAATATATCTTTTGCATAACTATGCTTAAAATAAAAAATTCAAATAAATAAGATCTTCAGAGGTAAATTAAAAAAATGATCAAATAATAAAAGTTCAAAAATAGAAACAAATATCATATACTTTCAAAATTTTTAATTAAAAAAAAGTTCCATAGATTTTTTTATAACTTATACAATTAACAATCCTGCTATAATTTATGTCAAACAAACTTTATTTCCTACAACATAAACATTCAAATTAAGTCTAATCACTTTCTATGCTTACCACAAGATGTAACATCTAGTTTTTCATAGAAACATCAAAATGAGTCAATTTGAAAAGCAAGTCCCTTGGATTGAATGATTTAAAGCTAAATAAAATTAGGATAAAATTTTAAATAATGAAAACTTGAGCCAAATGGGTTAGAAAAATTTGTAAAAGAAAGTGGGGCAATTTCGTAAGTTCTAGCAAGTTTGGAAAACTTATAGGATAGCTTTTTAAAGAAATTTGTGAAAGAAATTTGCACTTTTCGAGGTTCTCAAAGGTCTTGAAAACTATAAGGACCCCCAAAATAGTTGAAACCCCTCCAGTGAGCGATTTTGTTCATCAGTTGACCGAAACTTTGACTGAATAGTTCAAAATAGTTTTAAATCCAAATTGAGTTATTCCAAAGCCAATTTATAAGATTGAAAACCTAAATATTATGATGAAAAAGACAGATTTTGAAAAGGAGTTAAAATGAGTCTAAAGTAAGAAAGCCAAGAAAAAGGACTAAAATAGAAAAGTAAAAAGTTGTTAAAGTGACTCCTCCCTTTCCATATAGCATGTGACCCTCCTTCAATCTGATTAACCAGCCATTTTTCTGCCCAAAATAGAGGAAGAGACTAGGGAGAGAGACACACCAAAGGAGAAGGAAAAGAGGAAGGAAAATCAAGGAGAAAAAGTATGGAAATTAAGGAAATTCAAGCTTCTTCCTTCCTTAAAGTTGTTCCCCTCCTTCCCACCTTCCTTTCTATGGTTTTCAAGTGTGATATGGTGATGTTTTTGGGTCTAGTTTAGTAGGAAGAAGAGGGAAATTAAAAAGAGTCTTTGAAGCCTTGAAAAGCACCTTGGGAAGGCTTGGAATTAAGGTAAGATATATGGATTAAACTTGCTCCATCTTACTTCTTTCTTTCTTGTCCTTTTTGTCCAAAATAAGACCATTTAGGAAAGGATGAATTCTGGTCTTAAGAAGGTAGAAAAGATGGTTTTGAAGCATAAGAAGTAGGATGACCTAATTGAAAGCAAAAGAAAAACCATTGAAAATCAAGATAGAAAAGCCAAGGATTCAAGGAGGTATTGTAAAATTTGATTTTATCTAAGGGTGTTCTAGGTGATGTGAGGATTCAAATGTGTTCAAACATTGTACTTTATTAAAAAATAAGAGTTTTCTTTCATTACATTATTATATTTTTGCATGTTCTATATAATACTATCGTTGGATAAATCATATTGATTATCTTAAATATCCCTAGTCGATCATCATTTGTGGGAATGATGATAAACTAAAACTAGTATGATTTTAATTGATAATTATGTGTTAATCATGTATATAGATACAAATCAAAATCATAGGCACTCATTAAGGAACAAGATGCTAGATCGACCTGTTATGAGATAGCTACATAGATTAAGTCATAAGCGTATCTCATATATAACCATGTCACCGAGCCCTTAAACTTGAGATCACCATAGTTTCCAATATAAGGAACACTATTTTTGGCATAGTCAAAAGTCATCTTTAACCGGGTGATCATAAAGGCTATGATCAGGTATAGTGAAATTTATATAGAAGAAGATGAGTAGTCAAGATAGGATTTATCTCTCTGATTAATAAAGAGATATCTTTAAGTCCCTCGATGAGTGAGACCGAGAAATACATGGCTGTGTCGAATGGAAAGGTATCCATTTATACTATCAGTTTGCACGTAGATCTAGAAAGCGAGGATTAAGTAAGATGAGGATGACTTTTTTATGCCTCATATTTGATCTAGATATTATGTGACAAAAGAGATGTGATAAGGTTATATAATAAATTGCATCGAATCACCAATCCCTATATGATTTGGGTAGTTACAATGTCTTGCTAGAGACCACTTGTGACTTGTGGGTCAAATAGTGTTAGTCACACATAAAAACGAGTCAACTCGAGCTAAAATGTCAAATTCATTGAATCTGGAATTGCGCCTAGATTCAATAAATGTCATGTCCAAATTTATTAAATCTAAATTACATTTAGATTCAATGAATGTCATGTTCAATCTAGGGTAGAAGAATTTTATAAATAAATATATATTTTATATATATATATAATTTATAAAAATTTAAAGTGTATATATATATATTTATATATTCAAAAAATATATATTATTTAATTCATTTAAACCAATTAGTTTTAAATTCAAATCTATATGATCAATTTAAATTTAAACTAATATGATAAATTAAATTTGAATTAAGTTTTAGATTTATATTAAATAATTAGTTAAAATTTAAATCTATTAAATAGACTTAAATTTAAACTAATCTATTTAATTTAAATTTGATTTAATTTAAAATAATGTATTTTAAATTAATCAAATATATCTAAAACCCTAATAAGATACCTCTATAAAAATGTAAGAGGCTTGGATTTCTTAGAACTACAAAACAAAAAGAAAAACCCTAAAGAGAGATAGCATATGGACGGGGTACGGACACTGTACGGACGCCTAGAGAGAAAAAGTATACAGGCAATGTACAGACACCTAGAGAGAGAAAGGAAGAGGAGAACGTCTTCTCTACCAAGAACGTGTACTGACGTTGGTGAAAGGTGCTAGTGCGTCATTTGAGTTGAGTATCCATTCATGTGAATACTGGTAAAGGGTGTAGATCTATAGATCAGTTCCTAAGATCTGATAGTAAAAGATAAATATTTCTATATCTACTCGATTTAAACGACATTGATGGATCCATCGAAAAGGATTCGGGTTTTAATTTTTTTCTGCGCATCCTGAAAATTCCTGACACTTAAGACCCTTAGAAAGCCTCTCAAGTGTCTCCCTCTTTAAGGAAAAATTGAAAATGCCATAGATGTAAATAAGGAACATAGGTTCAGTCAAGGAAATCTCATAGACCTAGGGAGTGTTTTCAAATCTTCCAAGCTTAGTTTGGGACTATATATGATGGAAGAAGATGAGAGGAAACCTTGAAAAAAATTTAAAAGCCATTGATTGAAAGTTGTAGCTATAGGTTCCATAATGTAAGATAATGAAATAACATATAGCTAAGCTCTTCAAAATATTTGTGTAAGGGCTCCAAGAAGTCTAAATGGAGTCAAGAGTCATAGATTGAAGGAAAGAATGGAGCCAAGATCTTAAATTATAGTAGTTGCTTTATCAGGCGCTTTATGGAACCATAATTGATACATATGAACAAGTAGGCTTCCCTTTAATGTGTGTAGTGTTAGAGTTTGTTTCAAGAGTGTAATTGAGATCTATTTGATGTGACTAGGCTAAAGGAAACCTACTCCACCCACTTGCTAGTGTGTAACCACAGGAAGAGAAGAAAAATCAAGGGAAAGTGTGTGTGTTTGCACTCAAGGTAGCTTTCTAACCTTTTTCTCATGTATGCTGAGTTGTTTTCTTATCTTTGGATGTTTGTATGTATGATTTTATCGTAAAAAATGCTTCTAGTGATTTTTTACATGCCATGGTACCATTATGTGCATATTATGTATTTTATGAATGCTATTAGGTTTGAATGATCTTGGTGAAGACAAAAGTCCCTTAGCAAAGGTGAGGATGAGTTAAAAGTTCCTAGGATTAGATGAGATAAAGCCATAAGTCTCAAGAAGAATAAGACTTAGTCAAAAGTCTCTTGAAAATGCATGACGCATGTCCAAAAGTCCTAAGGAAAGGGGGTGATGCTAAACCAATACTCTTGAAAGCCAACATATGATGTGTATGAGTTTCTTGCATATAAAAATGATTTTATGTATGGTTATTAGTAGTAACATGTTCATATATACATCTTTTAGCTTGAAAGCATAGCTATTATGTATAATTGAAAGAGTTAAGAGCTATTGAGATTCTTAGAATCTCACTCTTCCCTTTCCATTGCCTAAACATGTCTAAGTGGACTAAGTGAGCAAAGAGATGAAAGCCACCACACTTGAAGAAAAGAAATTGACAAAAGAATTATGTATCTAGCAATTTTGTAATCATTTTGTTTGCAACTGATGTAACCCCATGTTGTAGATGATGTGTAGCCACTTGAATATATGTATATACATGGAAATATGATATATATATATATATATATATATGGGAATTGAAAGTATATGAATGAGAATAGATGTTTTTGACGTTGAGATGCATGGATGTGTCTTTAAGAACTTGTGTGTGTGAACAAGTGGGTAGTGGTTTTGTGATGTATGGACATTTGGAGTCCTTAGACAAGTTTAATGCACTATTTTTATGCTTTCCCACATACTTAAGTGGCCTTGGTTAGAGTAAAAGAGTATTTGGTCCAATCTTGACCCTTTTAGATGCATAAAAATGCTATTTTGCAACCCTCACAAAAGTGACCAAATGAGCCATTTTGAAGTTGAGATTTTGCATATATAGATCTCATATAGAGCTTTTTATGAGTCTAAGTGTAATACCATAATTTCTAACTCATTTCATACCTTTAAATAACTCAATTCCATGAATCATTCAAGTTTCCAATGAAAAAAGCAATAAAAAAATTGATTATTTAGCTTTGCGTCGTATATAAAAATTTCATTCAGTGTCACAGGGACTGTGTGAGCTCATACATCCCATTATCATATTTAATTACATGGATACAACTCATTTGCATCATGAAAAATGGCCTACATCTCATGGAACTCAAAAGGAAGCTTAAAATACACATACATATTTTCGGCCAAATTTGACCTTGCTTCTGTCACAACTTTGAAAAATCATAACTAATTCTATAAAAATCAAAATCATACATTCTTGGTTATTCTGGAAACCTACACATGTATAATTCATTTTAAAAATATATCCAAACCATAACATCTAACATAGAGGATGTTTGACATTCGAAATAATCCAGAGGTCAGGCTATCCACTGGTGCTATCACAAAATTCTGCAGCAAACTTCAAAAATCTCCAATTAATTTCAAAACAAATATAATTCATACAAATGATACCAATATGGAAATATGTGGATGTTATCTAGAGGGAAAAATAACTCCAGACCAACTCAAGCACACCCAAGCCTCGAAACTTAATCAAACAGTAAATGAGGTCGGCTAAAGTTCTTGATACTGGATAGATTCTTTAAAAATTCATATCTCCCTCTCTAGACAACTAAATGAGGTGATTCTAGTTGACACAAGTCACTAAGAATATCTAGTATCTTTATAAAATTTCATGGCAATTGGACATCATTTGAACCTTGTGTGACAGATTTCATTTTCGGATTTGAGTGAACAGTGACATGACCAAAATTAAAAAATTTGCCAACTTTAAAAATTCATCAAATATTCTCTAAACCTCTAAAAATTCTGTTATCTATCTTTCCAAAAACTTCTTAACAAGATCTAATTGCATGACAAATCTCATATCAAGAAAAGCTCATTTGGATAAAAAGTGACATAGGGCTCCATTATGGTCAATTTTGGCTCCATATAAGATACCAAAATGTCCAAATGACTTTCCTTAGAGTTTGGCACCTCTTGAGTTAGTCTAAAAGTATAATTAGGACTTGTGTGAGCTACCCAAATGGTCGCAACCCTTATGCATTTCATTTTGGTCATCTCATCCATACTTATACACCATTCCATAATACTATTAAGAAAACTAGTTTGTTATCATACACTCAAATCATATTCTAATAGTTACATAACACATTCTTTCATTCATACATAACATATTATCATAAATACATGTGTTCAAGAGGTCATAGGCCATATACAATAATGGATTACATCATTTGACATAAACATGGCCTTAAAAGAACCAAAAACTATGCATTAGGTTGTCAAACTCTCTTCTTCAAGGTGGTTGGCTTCCATTACCTTGTTCTCTTAGTCCACCTAGCATGTTAGAACATTGGAGAGGAGGAGATGAGATTCAAAGAATCCCAATAACTCATCTCTCATTCAATCATACATAATAGATGCAAACAAGTCTCATAAATGCATGTATAGTCATGTTAACATGTGCAAATATTCAAGAGGCATTTTCATCATTTAAGAAAGTCATACATAGCATACAAATGCTTGTCAAGTAAGTGGATTGGCCTCACCCAATTTCTTATGGATGTTGGACTTGTCTCACCCATTCTTTAAGAGATTTTTGGACTCAACCATGCTCTTGGAGTCCATCTCACTTTTGGGAGGCTTTTTACTTTGCCTCAACTAATCTTAAGGATTCTTAGCTCATCCTCACTATGGCTAAGGGATCTTGGCCTCACCACACTCAAGCAAACCCAAGCACATATCAATAATATCATATAAAAACATATTGTCATATCATGGCACCATGAAATCAAAGTCATGTTAGAATATTTTTTATGACTTAAAAATACACATACACACATCCATAGACAAGTAAAGTAAACAATCATGCATGAGAGAATGAGGAGTGAGCTACCTTGGATACAATTATACACTTTTCCTCTTGAATCCAAGCTCCCTTTTTCGGCCACACACATACAAAAGTGTGGGGATGATTTCTCTTGGCCTAAACACAATTTGTGGAAACCAATTAGGCTCATAGAATTAATTCTAAGGCCACACAATTTGTTTAGATACTAGCTTGATCTATAAACCTCATTATGGTTTCATAATTATACCTAATGAAGCAATACCCCTCAAATAAATTCTAGGCTCCATTCTTTCCTTTCAAATATGATTCTTGACACCTTTTAAGCCTCTTGGAGTCATCACACAATTAAAACCAAGAGTCTAACTATATGTTGCTTCTTTAGGTCATAATATAGAACATAAAGCACTAACTCATTTTCTAAACTTCCTAAATTTTTCTCAAGGCTTCCTCTCATATTTATTCATCATATATGACTCAAAAATAGGTTTAAAAAAATTTAAAACTCTCCCTAGCTACCCTAACCTCCTTAGGCTAAGACCATGAAGCTTAATGGCCTTCATGGACTTTATTTAGTTTTCTTGAAGGAGGAAGCACATGGGAAGACTTTTAGGAATCTAGGAACTCATTTAAACTCTTACTTAAGCATAGGAATCATTGTACAAAGTCAGATTTTATAAGGTGCAATTGAAACCCTAAAAATTGTATCTTGAAATCTAATGGCTTTTTGTTAATTCGCTTTGCATATTCTTAATCTCCACACCCTTTTTCCTTAGATTTACCCTTGGTTCTGCCTAAAAATAAAATCCTCCAAGGGTTTCTTAGATGAGGCGAAATGGAGAAGGAGGGGAACCAAAGGTGACAACCATGGAAGGAGAAATTACCTTGTTTTCTTGCTTTTTCTCACTTGAATCTTGCTTTCTCTAAGCTCCTCTCTTCAAATCCGAAATTTCTCCTAAGTTTCTCCCTTACAACAGATTTTTAAACTTCATTTTAATCAAAGGAAATAAAGGAGAATGAAGGAAAAGAGGTTTGGATGGAAGAAAGCATGAAAAACTACCAAGAAACCATACATTAAAGCTTGAATTTCTTCTCCTTTTCTTCTTCCCTTGGTGCGCCACTCCCCTAGGGTTTCTTTTCTGAATTTGGGTAGAACAATCTGAAGCTATGTGAGTGCGAGAGTGAGGCACCACCTATTTATAGGAGGAGGAAGAAACACTTTTCAAAATTCCCATTTTGCCTTTCGTTCTTGACATTTTCGTTTCTTATTCACTTTAGCTCCTTTTTTAGAATCGTTTTTTCCATTATAAAATTTAGGTTGCCAATTTAGTTAAATGCCTTTAGAATCACTCAAATCAGAGCTCAAACCTTCCCGAATAGATTCGTCAAAATTCAGGTACACTGACATTGGAAAACGTCCACCAGAGGGGATTTAACTATCCCGGGACTTTCCATGGTTTTCAGAGCCTCTGAGAACCCTAAAAAACTTAAAACTTTCATTTAAAAAGCCCTCCTGTGTGAATTTCAAAATTTGCTCAAAATTATGAAAATGCCATTACATTTTGTAAGATTTCTATCAAATTTTGTTTCCTCATTCTAGCTCTATTTTTCCTTTCATCTGAGGCTAAGATTCTCATTTCTAGGAGTCTAGAATATTACTCAAATTTTTTGAGATCTTAACTAATTTATTTCGAGGGACGTGCTTTGAAAATGTACATGTTTCTGCCATTTAACGAAAATTGGATATTACACTAGGAACCACATTATTTAGAGGTCTATAGAATTTCTTTTGATTTTTCAAAGTTCATATCAAAAGTGGTTTCGGTCTAGGCACTATTCACTTGAGTAGATTTCATTTTTATGTTATCTGAGGGTCAAACAAGGTCCAATGATTATGAAATTTTACATGGAGAAACTAGATATTCCTAGTGATCTGTAGCAATTAGAAGCACCTCATTTGGAGGTCTGCAGAGAGAAAAATAAATTTTTCAAGTTCTGCATCAGAACTAGTAATGCCAGCTGATATTATGTATTGTTTCATTATAATTCAGTTCCTAAACAAGTTTAACCTGCTCTAAAATTATTTTTTTTCATAAATTTAACATCCATAGCATTCTAGAATAGTATGGTTTACTAGGTTTTGATTCTTCTATAATTAGTTATGAATTTTTGAATTTCATATCAGTAATCTGTGACAACAAACCTGGGTAGCCAAACCTTTAGTTCTTTTTTATTGTCAATCATGGTCCATCTGGGCTTTCATGGCTCGGAGTGATTTTTATCCTATAGTTGACATCCAAAACTTTCCAAAAAGCTATCATTTGCTGCATTTTGATTTTTCTCAAATTAATTATGATTTTTCAAATTTGGTGACAAAAACTTGAATTCTGAACCCGAGGCAAAACTCTATTTTTTCTAATGTGTGGCTCTTAAATCGAAATGTATGGGATGTTTTACAATTTTCATGACTTGTTTAGATGGAATATGAGTAAAAGATGATATTAGAGAGTCCATGGGATCCACAAAGTGAAATTTGAATTTTTAAAGTACTATGCAACGCAAAAATATTCCATTATTTTATTGCTTTTCCAATGAAACTCATGTATGAAGCATGTATGAAGCTTAATGTATAAGAAAGTGAGGCTAAAATAATATGGTGTGACACAAGAGAACTACACATTGTGTTTTCACAATAGTAACTTTTCTTTAAAAAGCCTAAAATGGAGCCCAAAACTAAGCTACAATTTGTCATCCAATAATATATGTTATTTGTCATACCATATACTTTCCATTATCATACATTCTTATTCATAGGGAATTTCACAAATTCTTAGGAAATGAGTAGGGAAAATCTATTATTCAATACACTTTTTCACGTTACATCGGGGTTCACAATTTCAATTCGCATTATGTGGGTCTCATGGATTTTCCAACAATATTCTATAATTATTTACCACTTATACAAATCACAAATAGTTCAAAACAACACATAATCCATGGATCTCAAGGTAAAAACCCCAAATTTCCCTTTATTCTTCTCGGACAGCGTGTGGCAGATTTCAAGAGAAACTTTGAAAAATCATAACTAAATGTAGAAAAATCAAAATTTACCATACCATAGCTTCTTGGAAAGCTCTAAGTGTTAAAATTACACTAAAAATAATTTTCTACCATGAAAATCTCATTTAGACCATGTTTAACATCTAAAAACTTATAAAGGTTAGGCTGTCTAGAATTCTGATATAACTTACTGATATAAATTTTGGAAATTCATAATTAATTGTAAAAAAAATCTAATCTATGCAATATGTACCAATTTGGAAATCTACAAATGTTAAATAGAGGGAAAAAATAGTTTCAAACCAATCCAAGAGCATTTAGACCCTAAAAATCAATCAAATAGTAACATGGGTCTGGAGGTATGCCTGGAACATAACAAAAATTTCAAAAATTCATATCTCCCTCCCTAGATATCCAATTGAGGTGCTTCCAATTGGCACAAGTCATTGGGAAGGTCTAGTTTCTACTGTAAGATTTCATAGCAATTAGACTTCATTTGGTCCATGAATGACAAAGATTCATTTCAGACCAAATAAATAATACTAGCAGCAAATTTTGGTTTTTTAGCCAATTTCAAAAATTTGCCCAAAAATTTCATAGACCACTAAATAATATCCACTTTAGCTTTCCAAAAAGCTCTTAAAAGCTCTAGATGCATACCAAATTTTAGGCTAAGAAGAGTTCATTTGGACAAAAAGTGACATAACCCACCAATATAGTCATTTTTGCTTCTCACAGTGTAACTCTTTGGTCCAAATGGCTCCTTTTAGTGTTTGGCACCTTTTGGACAAGTTTAAAAGTACAAATATGACTTATATGAACTGCCCAAATGGTCTTAAACCTCATGCATCTTAATTTGGTTATTCCCCATCCTTTAATGCATTACATACATAAGCCATTTAAGAAGCCAAATTTCACATTTACATTTATTTAAGGTCACATATAGTCTACATAATATCCATATGTTATTTTACATTTGTTTATAGTCTCACATCACCAAAATAATATGTACAAGCTTACTTTGACGTTTAATTGCAATTAGAACTACATAATGAACAAAGTATGGCTTTTCAAAACTCTTAGTTTGCTTTTCTCCATTCTTGTATGCCACTTAGACATTTTAAGATGGAAAAGGGAAGGGGAATGAGATTTATAGAATCTTAATAGCTCACACACCCATTCACACACACATTCAAGGCATACATACATCAAAGGCATACTTTTAGAACATGTCTCACCATAAACATGCAAGAACACATACTTTCATGCCACTAATTCATTTTCAATTCAAGAACATGCTTTAGGGACTTTTGGTTTTGTCTCACTCTAATTTTAGGACTTTTGAATTTGCTTCACCTTTGGCTTAGGGACTTTTGACTTGGCCTCGTGACTTTTGACTCGGCCTTACCCATTCAAAAGACTTTTGTCCTTATCTCACCCATGCCATGAGACTTTTGGCATCTCTTCACCTTCACTAAGGGACTTTTGGTACTAATGCAATCTTAAGATATCAAGTGGCATGTTCTTAGTTCACAAAAGCACATATAAGCACACAATGACATATATATGCATTCAAGAATGCAAGAGAATGAGGTGGAGAGCTACCTTGAATCTTGCAAGCTTTACTTAGTCTTATCCCTCCCTCCTTTTGGCCTCACAAGTGCACCTAGGTGGTTGGATGTTCTTGTAATATCATATTTATTAAGCTCATTTCACATCATTACTAGGCTCATCTCCTTGGATTACATAATATTTCCAAAAAAAGCTATTAAAATATTCCATTAAATTACATTACGTCACAAATAAAATTTTTATTCGATGTTCCGTGGACCATATGGACTCATTGACTTTATTATCATATTTAAATACACAAATAGAACTCATAACAAGCTCAAGAAATAGCCTAGAACTCCAGCAAAGGGAATGGATACATAAAACAAGGTGTGCAGTCTTAGATTGAAATTCCAAGTTTTTCAAATCCAAGTTTCTGCCATGAAATTTGAAAAACTTTAACTAATTCTAAAAAAATTAAAATCAAGTATACTTTACCATTATAGAAAGCTACAAATATCTACTTTATGATAAAAATAATTATAGACCACAACAGAGCTAATAGCCACCAAAAATTGATGGAACAGTACTAGAGATTGTCTGTCTCTACTGGTATTATCCTTCAATTTCAAAAATTCATATCTCCCTGCTCAGATGTCCAATTGGGGTGATCTTAATGGCCATAGAAAGCTTATTATGTCTAGTTTTATGTTTGTAAAATTTTATAAGTATTTGACACCATTTGTCCCTTAAATGGTATAGCCCAAGTTACTACCCATATGAATAGTGTCTGGATCAATTTAGCAAAAAAATGCTGATTTTGAAAAATCATAATTAATTCCACAAAGTTCCAAATAATTTGGTCTTTAGCTTTCCAAAAATATCTAGATGAGATCTATATGCATGCCAAATTTCATTAGCAAATTTATTCATTTGGTCAAATTTTAACATTAGGTTGCATAATGGTCATTTTTGTGCTTATAAGGGGTCCAAATTGGGTTCTAAGGCAGCCATGGCCACTTGAGCACATGGGAAAGCACAAAAAATAGTCTAATAAACTTGCTTCAAAGGTGGCACAAACCCAAATTTCATAAATTTACTCATCCATCCCAAGTTATACACAAGAGCATACATGTTAAATCTTGCTATCCAAGGTCCAAATCATGTTATTTCATACATATAGCATTAATTCTCATTTATACATTATATATTTACATATTTACATATGTTAATAAGGTCATACATCATATACAACAAAGGTTTTTATCATGTGCTACTCATATAGCTACAAATTGGCATTTTTACACAATTGGCTATCAATATTCTTTTTATAGGCTTGATGTCTTCCATTCCCTTACTCACTTGATCCACCTAGACATGTTAGACATGTAGAGAGGAAGGAATGAGATTCTAGGAATCCCAATAGCTCTTCTCCCTTTCAATCACACATAAAAAATGCAAAACCAAGTTTAGAAATACATGCATGACTATCATAGGGCATGTGATCATTCAAGAAGCATTCTTAGCATTCAAAGAATTACACTAAACATACATAAGCTTGCTAGGCAAGTGATTTGACCTCATCCATTCTCTTCAAGGATCTTGGACTTTCCTTACCCTTTTTCTTTAAGGCTTTAAACTAGGCCTTACTCTTAGAAGACTCTTATCTTTGTCTTAACCATTCTTAAGAATTCTTAGCTCATCCTCACCATGACTAGAAGGTTCTCGGCTTCACCACACTCAAGCAAACCAAAGCAAAGTCACAAGATATCATTTGAAAACATAATGTAACATCATGGTACCATGGCATTTAGATATATACTAAAATATTTTTTTCATGACTTAAAACATACATACACACATTTAAAGATAAGATAACATCCACTCATGCATGAGAGAAAGAAGAAAGTGCTACCTTTGTTACAATTGCAAAATTTTTCTCTTTAAATTTGGTTGCTCTTCCTTAGCCCCACACACAAAAGAAGGTGGAGATTATTTCTCTTGGCCTAGACACATCATATGAAAGCCAATTATACTCTTGAATCATATTCTAGAGCCATACATTTACTAGAAAAGCTAGATAGTTCATATGACTATTTTATGATTCCATAATGCACTTAATGAAGCAACCATATGAAAACACAATCTTTGCTCCATTCTCTTCATTCATTTATGATTCTTGACTCTTTTTAAGCCTCTTGGAGTCATCACACAATCAAATTAAAGAGTCTAGCTAGGTGTTGCTTCTTTAAGCCATAATATGGAACCTATGATACTAGCTCACTATCCATGGCTTCCAAAATTTTTTTCAAGACTTCCTTTCATCCTCTTCCATCATATATGACTCAAAAATAAGTTTGGAATAAATTAAAACTATCCCTAGGTGCTCCATCTAGCTTAGGTCGAGGTTAGGCTTCAAGGAAGCACCAAATGGATTTGCCTTGTTTTCTTAATAGAAGATGCATATGAGGAGCCTTCTAGGGATCTCAAGAGCTCACCTAAACACTCATTTAAGCCTAGAAATTATTGTATCAAATCAAATTTTTAGTGAAACACTTAAAACCCTAACTTTGCTATCTTGAAATCTAATAGCTATTTGATTATTTTCTGTACATTTTCTTGTTCTCCTCCCTCATTTTCCAAAGATTCAGCCTTGGTTTAGCTAGAAATCCAACCCCTCTTGGATGGTCTCACAAAGGGCGAAATGGAGAAAAGAAGAGCAAGGAAGATTAAGTTGGAAAATGGCAAATACCTTGGTTTTCTTGGCTTTTCTTACTTGTTTCTCACTTTGCTTGGCCTCCTCTCTTCAAATCTGAATTTTCCACCTCTATTCTATCCTCCATATTGACCTAAAACTTCAACAAAACCATAGAAAGAAAGAAGGGAAAGAGGAGAAGGAGATTGGTGAAGGAGAAAGCATGAAAAACTATGAAATTCTTACACTTTTTGCTAGGTTTCTCTCTTCCTTCTTTCCTCCATCTTGTGCGCCATTCTCCTTTACCCTTGGTTGTATTTTAGCCCAGAAAATTAGTTCATAAGAAGTGGGGCAGAAGTGGGAACATTTTTATAAGCCTAGAGGTTCATTTAAGCAACTTTTAAAATTTGTAATTTAATCCATCTTTTTAGTTTTATCCATTTGGGCTCATTTCAACTCATTTTTTAGAACCATCTTTTCTATCATAAAATTTGGGTCCTCTAATTCATAAAATGGCTTTTGTTTCACCCAAATTGGATTTAAAACTATTATGATTCATTCAATCAAAGTTTCGGTCAACTGACAGCTGAAATTGCTCACCTGAGGGGTTTAAACTATTTTGGGAGTTCCTATAGTTTTCAAGGCCTCTGAGAATCTCAAAAAGCTCAAATTTCTCATTTAAAAAGCTCTCCTATGAGTTTTCTAAAAATTACCCGAAATTACAAAAAAGCCATTATGTTTCGTTGCATTTCTGTTAAAATCCGTTTGGCTATTCTAGATCTAGTTTCAGGGCACCTCTGGCCTTAACTCATCATTATTTGAGGTCTAGAATATTATTTTAATTTTATTGGACCTCAAATCACTCTATCTAGGGAAACTCCCTTTGTATCCGATAAATTTCAGGCGTTTACAGAGAAACTGTACATTACGTTTCTCGTATTTTCTCTCATTTTGAAAAAATCAGATATTATAGTTCTCTTGGCCTAAACATCATAAGTAGCACACAATCACATACTTGAAGCAAGCTAAGACACCAATTGCACTCTTAAACACACACTTAATCCTACAAGTGACATAACGATTCTATAATTGGCCCTTTGAAGCAACCTTTACAATTCAAGTTTTAAACTCAATTTTCTTCCTATTTCTAGGCTTCTTGACCTCATTCAAGGTCCTTGGAGCCATTACACATCCATTTGCACAAGCTAAAACCAACTTGCTTCACAAGGCACTATTATGGACCACCATTGTCCCACCTTTCAATCTATGGCTCTTAAATTTTTTCCAATGATTCCTTCCATCTTCTAGCATCATATAAAGCTCTTAACCAAGGCTAAAACAATTTAAAATACTCCCTAACCCTTCCAAGTAGCCTTGCCCAAAACCATGGACAAGAATGGGGTTCTTAGAGTTTTTGATTCTTCTTTGATAGGAGAGCCACTTAGGGAGGTTTCTAGGAGTCTTAGGAGCTCAAGAGAACACTTAAATAGCCAAGGAAACACATATACAAAATCAGATTTCATGATTCCCTCAACCTTCAAGAATACCACACTTTCCTATCTTGATTTCTATTAGTTTTTCTTGCAATTTCTTGCCATATTCCACTTCTCCATTGTCTAAAACCCTAGTTTCTCCCTTGGTTTTAGATAAAACTCCCTCCCTTCTTATGGTTCTGTATGAGGCCGAACACACACATAACTAAGGAGCAAGGGGAAAAAGCAACAAGAACAAGAAAATACCTTAGATTTCTAGCTCCCTTTTGATGCTTCTTCCTTGGCTTGAGTCATCTTCTCAATTTTCAAAATTTTTCCCTTGGTTCTTTTCCTTGGTTTCTTCCTCCCTTTCTCTCCTCCTCTTATGCGCCTAAGAGAGAGATTATTCTTTTGTATTTTGGATAGAAGAAGGTCAAACTATATGAGAAGAGAAAGAGTCAAGAAGCTTATGGAATATTCAAGAAACTCACTTTTTCAAAAATTTCAATTTCATCCTTCTATAATGATAATTTTGTTTCGACTTTGTTTTAGCTCCTTTTTTAGAACCGTCTTTTCCATTATAAAATTTAGGTTCCTAATTTAATAAAATGCCTTTGGAATCCCTCAAATTGGAGCTAAAACCTTCTCGAACAAATTCGTCAAAGTTTGGGTTCACTGCTATTGGAAAACTTACACCGGAAAGACTTTACCGATCCTATGGCTTCCCATAGTTTTCTGTGCCTCTAAGAACCCTAGGCAATTTAAAATTTCCATTTAAAGAACCCTCTTATGAGTTTTCCAAAAAATTTTCGTAATTACGAAAATGCCATTATATTTTGTTCAATTCATTTCTCTGTTTTAGCTCCATTTTTCTTTCTATTTAAGCCTAAGATTATCATTTATAGGACCCTAAGACTTTACCCAAATGTTCCTGGACATTTTCTAGCTCATTCCAATAGACTTGCTTTTATACGACTTATTTTGTTGTTTTGGAAATTACATTCGTTACATTATTGGATCCACTATATGATTTCTTCCCATCAGAGGCAAACGTAAAGGTCAGCTATTGTGTAGTATCCATCACACAAACACTATCTTTCTACTAAAACATTATATCATTTCAAAGTCATAAAATTCCACTAAAGGCTTAGTAAGTATTCATAGTATTATTTACTTTTTTTTTTTGGGTCCATATATACCTATCATCAATATAAATATAATTTCAAAATTATAATAACCCATATTAGTTTTATTTTCTAAAAAATAATTCAATAATTAAATATTCCATCTAAGATGAAAAAAAAAAGAAACAGATACAAAATGACAAAAGAAAAGAAAAAAAATAGAAGTTACTTGAATGAGCCATTCACGATGCCCACAGTCGTCTCTCAGGTACTTCGAGTTGCGGTGGTGTTGTAAAGGATCATGTGGGGAAGTTCCTATTGGATTTTTGTTGTAAGTTGGAGCCCAGTAACAGCCTTAATGCTGAGCTCTAGGGTGCTCTCCTTGGGCTTAAAGTTGTCTAGGAAGCTAGGTTGAGGAAAGTGGAGCTGGAGTTGGATGCTCTCGAAGTGATGGAATTGCTCCTGAGGCCTTTGGACTATCTGCATTTGGATTGCAACATCATTTCTGAGATTCACTCCTTAATGGCAAGAACTAGGTGGTGAGAGTGATTCATATCTTTCGGAAGAGTAATAAAGTGGCGGATCAAGCTGCTCGGTTTACGCTCTCAACCTTGCCAAGTATCCTTTGCTTCTCTATTTTGCCTGAGTGGATGAATGTGCTATTGGATGAGGACCTTTTATGTTCAAGTAGATCCCCACCTTCATTAGAAGGTACTTAGTTGGCCCTTTTATTGCCTCGTCTTTACATGAAAAAAACATTAATTTTAATCTGACCTTTTAATGTCTATACATGTTTATATTGCATCCAGCACCCCTAACTTACTCCCATTTTTTCTTAAACAAGACAAAAATTCTATTTTTTCCAAGAAGATATTTATATATTGGTCACATCCATTGTCAATATTTGTGACCAAGATCAAGATTTTATATTTTAAAAAGTTATCTTATTCCATTCCAATCCTTTTTATAATCTTTATTTTAAGAATATCTAATTGTGACCATATTATTTTAATGTCTTTGTATTTCCATATTTATTAATTATGTCTACTTCTCTTTATTCCCCGATTCAATGTCAATAATGGGTGCAATGAAGAGTTATCGTCTTATCCAATGACAAAAAATAATCCCCATATATATATATATATATATATATATATATATATATATATATATATATATATATATATATATATATTTGTAATTTCACAAATTGGTAAAATGGTTGGAATAAGCAAGGCTTAATACCATAAAATGCACTACTATAATACTTGATCCTTTTGCCACAAAATGTTTCATGTGTAATAATTTTCATTTTTTTCTTTTTTTATTTGATTGTCTTGTTAACTTTATCATATGCATTTAGTAGCATATCTCTTGCATAAAGAGAATGAAGGTAGTGCAAGTGGGGAAAAAAAAATATTTCCAAGTAATTTAATTCTTAAAAATATATTTATATTATTGGAATTATTATTAAACTTAGACATATTTTGTTTTCAAAAATGGACAAATCTTGGATTAATAAACCTTTAAACACCCTTGAGTATGTAGAAGGACTTAATAGATTTTTAGACTTCACATTTGTTAATCGAAGCATTAAAGGCAAGATAATATGCCTATATCCTAAATGCAAATTTGACAAGTGGTAGATCAGGCAAGATGCTTATGACCACTTGATTGTTAAACCATTTCCAAGAGGGTACACTATCTGACTTAGACATGGGGAGACATGTGCATTGGAAACTATAGTTGAAACTCCTTCAAGGTCACATGTTATTCAAGATAGGATTGTTGTTGAAGACCCCATATAGGACATGGCTAATGATGCATTTGGGCATCATCCTAATAACGAGAGTGTGGATGAAGTTGAATTAACCTCTCCACCGTTAAACCAAATGATGCCAGATGAAAATACAAGTTTCTTGGAGTTACTTAGAGATGGCCAGCAGAATTTGTATGAAAGGTGTAATAAGTATTCAAAATTATCCTTTTTGGTAAAATTATATCATATTAAATGTATATGTAGAATAACTGACAAGGCAATGTCAATAATGCCTTTAAGCATGCAAAGATTCCTCCTTCTTTTTATAACGCCAAGAAGATTATTAATAAAGTCAAGCTTGATCTTATCAAGATTCATGCATGCCCAAATGATTGCATGCTATACTAGGGAGAAGATGCAAATAGGGAAACTTGTAAGACATGCAATACTTCTAGATGGAAACCAAAGGGTAATGGTGTTAAAAAGCAAAAGCTCCTCGCAAAAATTTTGTGATACTTTCCATTAAAGCAACGATTGCAAAGATTATTCATGTCTTCTAAGACAATTGAGCATATGCGATGGCATGCGATGGAAAAGAGTAATGATGGCATGCTAAGACATCTAAGGGACTTTGAGGTATGGAAGAGTTTTGACATAATGAATCCTCAATTTGCTGCAGATCCTCAAAATGTATGCCCTAGTTTGTCTACTGATGGTTTCAATCCATATGGTGCCTTAAGCACTAGTAATAGCATTTGGCCAATGGTACTTGTGCCTTACAATCTCCCTCCCTAGATTTGTATAAAAAAGAGTTCATTACTTCTTTCAATGATCATTCCAGGAAGAACAGCACCAGGAAATGATATAAATATTTACCTATAACCTTTAATAAAAGAGTTGAAAGATTTATGGAATATTAGTGTTGAAACATTTGATTCTTACAACAATCAAGTGTTCAATATGCATGCAGCTTTGTTGTGGACAATAAGTGACTTTCTGAGGCTTCAAACCTTATTTGGATGGAATGTCCATACTGGTTTAGTTTATCCCTCTTGTAATTTTGACTCAACTCCTAATTGTCTTCCTTATAGTTGAAAGTGGTGTTTTATGTGTCATCATCACTTTTTGAACCCTGGACATAAATTTAGATTGGCTTGAAGTAGATTTGATAGAAAAGAAGAAAAGAGAAATCCACCAGTGGCAATAAGTGGATCAGATATTTTAAGACAAGTTGAGAATGTTGACATTGTATTTGCAAAAGCTACAGAAGTTGAAGGTCAAACAAAAAGATCTCTAGGAGCTAATGGTGTTGAGGTAGAAACTCAACAATGGCAAAAAAAAAAAAGAGTATTTTTTTTTCAACTTCCATATTAATTGAACAATTTGTTATGTCATAATCTTAATGTCATGCACATTGAAAAAAAAAATACATGTGACAATGTGATATTTACTTTGCTAAATGAACCTGTAAGATCAAAAGACTATCTAAATGCACAAAGAGGCTTGTAAGAAATGGGCATTAGGTTTGATCTTTGGCCTGATGAAAGTGGTAAATATCCTCTAACTATGTTTACATTGACAAGTGCAAATAAGGACATCTTTCTTAAGACTTTAAAAAACATCACCGTACTAGATGGTTATTCAAGTAACATCTCTAAATGCATTAATTTTAGACAATGAAAGTTTAGAGGATTGAAAAGCCATGACTCACATTCTTATGGAGTAACTTTTACCTTTAGCCATGAGGAAGACACTTCTTAAATAGGTGTTTATAGTTTTAACTTATTTGTATTCATTCTTTTGGTAGCTCTGTAAGAAAGTGTTAAATGTTAATGAACTTAATCACCTTCAAAATAGAGTTGTCCTTATATTATGTCACATGGAAATGGTATTCCCACCTTCATTTTTCACAGTTATGGTTCATCTAATAGTACACTTTGTTGAAGAAGCTAATTTAAGAGGCCGTGTCCAATACTGATGGATGTACCCTATAAAAAGGTAAATATATACATAATTTGTTCTTAATTATTTCAATTTGCGCACCTTACCTTAATGGCTTATAATTCTATGTATTTCATTAGGTATTTATGAACATTAAAGCCTTACGTACACAACAAGGCTAAACCAGGAGGCTCAAGAGCTAAGGGTTACAAGGCTCAAGAGGTTATGACTTTTTGCTCTAGATACTTAGATGGAATTGAGATTGTATTCAACCCTTCCAAGCATGTTGATGATCAACCCAATGTTGGGTCATTTGTCATTTGATGTAGGCACTTTTTTCCCCCAATAGGAAAACTAGTTAGTGAGTTTGATTACTTCACTCTTTCCTTAATAAAGAAATTACAAACACATCGACATGTACTAGTTAACTGTATAAAAGTATATCCATTTCTTTAGTAAGTAAATTACATTAATTAGATTAAGTGTTCCCTAACCACTATGACTATCTAATTACCTTATTTATTTAACATAGGGAATTCAGAGACTACATATGAAGATAATTAAGAAGTCATGCACGATCTTCTTCAGAGATAGATAAGATGGTCCATAGATAGTTTGTTGAATGGTTTTCTCGTTGTATGAGTATATGTAGTGGTATAACAAAATTGTTCCCTTGATAAGTAGTGGTATAACATAGTTATCACTCTTCTTTGTTTCAGATAAGGAATGATAGTAATAGATCCCATTCAGATAATTTAAAGTTTCTTGCCTTGGGTCCAATTGATTGTGCCAAGTAATATAATGCATACAATATTAATGGATTCAAATTTTGTACTTTAGATAGAGACCAAGGGTTGACACTCAAAATTATGGAGCTTTTTGTACTTTTGGTATAAGAAGCTATGGAAATAGTAGTGAAAATCATATGCAGTTTGGCGTTGTACCTTATTATGAAAAATTAGTAGATATCATCGAGTTAAACTGTCATGGTCTATTTATAGTTACCTTGTTTAAATTTATTTGGGCCAATATAACCAGTTCTAAAGGAATTATAACTAACGACCTGGGCTTTAAATCCATCAATTTTTCACGATTGATACACACAGGTGACCATGAGGATGATGAGCCATGCATCTAAGTTTTGAAGGCTTAAATGGTCTATTATGTAAAAGATCAATTGGATAAAAATTAGAACATAGCTATACATTTAATGCCATAGGACTTATATGATATAGGTGAAAATGAGAAGGATGCTTTTTATGCATGTGAGCTATATCAACCTTAAAACTTAGAGATGTTATTTCCAGATGAAGAAGCAAATATACCATTGGTAAGGTGTTTAGAAATTCATAATTTAAGTATATTTTAAAATTTACTTTTATATGTCTTATGTTTTTTACGTGTTAAATGATGTATTTTGCTTGTTTAAGTTTATTTCAATATTATATGTTTCTAGGTTCATCTAACATATGACAATTTTAACTTTTGACAGGAATCCAGATTATGAAGTGATACTTCAACAATAAGAAGACTAGATCAAGAACCTCTAGTGTTGATGCTCATAATAGACCCGGGCTTATGCATTATGCTAGTGTAGGTGGCCACGTTATGAACATAGCCCCACTACATCCTGAAAGTAGCCATCCCCCTAAGTCCCAAACCCTATATTCACTCCCAATGAGGAAGTCCACCTGAAGTGGCAGCACATGATGAGGATGAAGAAAATGAGGCACCTAAACAACATAGACAGCCTAAGCACAACAAATCTTAGCTTGTTGACATTGTTGGTATGTTAAAAAACTCTAACATATTAAGTTTCCTAAAATTATTTTGCTAACTTTGCTTTCACAAATGAGCACAGCACAAAAAAGGCAAAACAACTAATAGTGAATGATGTCTAGGCACTTACTGATAGTGAACGGATAGTATTGCAGTGGAATGACACTATCCAACCAATTAAAGATAGTGCTGGGTTGTTGGCTAGATTTTTGGGAAAACTTGGGAAAGATTTCAAATTATTTCTCATTAATTATAAAGATTGGAAGAGGGTTCCTTATGATTACAAGGACAATGTCTACAAGAATGCTATTCAAGTAATATACCTTCTAAAAGCTTTTGAATTTTTTGTATGCTTTACTCATTTGTTTTTGCTAACAGTTATCTTTTATTTGTTTTCTTTAAGGCTAAGTTTGATGCTCACATCGATAGGCACAAAAGTTATATCTTAAAGTCAATTAGAACCAAGTGGAGGGACCATAGAGCATGCATCAAAACCTAGTTGCTTGCAAAGTGCCCAAATGCCATTTCCTAAAAGTAGTAGGCATCTTCTGTTGACTATCGCCTTGACCCTACTACTCAAGTAAGAACATTTTATTCTATTTTTAATGTGTTTCAATTGGTTTTGTAAATACGTTTCTATCAATGATTAGGAGATTGCCAAGAAGAACAAAGAAAATTGAAAGAAGTAAACTATTCCACACACTTGTGGATTAAAAAGTTTCACACGAAAAAAGGCATGAATTCATGGTATTAATATTGTACTTTTCCTACCAATAAATGTGTTAAATATCCTTAAGATTTGTATGAGCATGAATCTGGGAATAAATTTAATAAGGGAAAATTCTAGACAACTTCAAACAAAAGGGCAAATAAGACTTCCATATATGACGAGGCAAGAGAGAAAAGTGTAAGTATTAAATCATGACTACTTAATGACTATCATTTTGGTTTCCTTGGTTGAATCTTTCTACACAAATTATCTTAGGTTGTCTATAGATGTGAAATTGAACTTATTATGTGCTTCAATATATATTTGAAATTGTAATACTATAGGTTTGTATAAGAAGTATCTTTGTTATGATACTAAAATTTGTTGTATACAGGAAAAAATTTCTACACATGAGTCTTACAAAGGGTCTTCTTCCCAGGAGATCTCAAATCAAGATTCCCTAGCCAAGGCTTTAGGAGGTCAGGAGCATTGGGGTCGTGTTTGAAGTTTGGGATTAGGTCCTTACCCATTGATATTTTAATATTATTATAATTTATATTCCTCATATTTAGTCTTAATAATAAATTATTATGGCTAATTTGATGATTTTAAGCTTATTTTATATTAAGTGGGCTTAATTTAGATTAATGGACTTTAATTGCATTTTTATTATATTTATCCAACAGAGGCCTAATTATTTTTTAATTGTATTTTGTAAGATAGAAGATTCTTAAAAGGATTGAGTTAGAAAACTCCTATAAAGATTTGGATATTATCTTATTAAGTTCTAAAAGGATTTGGATATTACTTCAACATTAGCATCAAAATTAGTACTAGATTTCTTATGGAAGAAGGCAACTTCGCCTACTTAAGGAGGAGAAAATGTCACTATAGAACACACTCCATCTTCTTTACTTCTTATTCTTGTTTTCATCTTCTTCCATGACTTGCTAACTTTCTCGGTGATCAATCCAGAGTTTGAACCTGATAGGGAACTTGAGTCCATATTTGTATAAAACTCTGGTTTGAATTTTGATTTTGGAATGTATTTTATTTTTATTCTCTTTGTTTTCATATAATTTGCATCATTCTGGTTAGATGATTTCAATTATATGAACTCTAATTCATCTAATTTATCTGAAAACATGTTTTGATTTAATTAGTTGATTAATCAATTAAATTCATTTTGAATCACATTAAGATTCTGGTGTGTCTCTGGTCAAATGCAAAATAGTTTGGCTTTGTATTGATGACAAAAGCGCAGTTGCATTCTTATTCGCAATACAAACTAATTAAAATCCTGAATGGTAGTTTAAGAACATTAATTGAAAATAACCAAATGATTAAAAATCAAACAAGAGGTATTTTTATGTGACAAGGATAGGGAACTATGAGGGAAAGAATTTTGGATTGGTTACGCATTATTCTAATTGAATTTCATTTTGTTTTATTTTCATTCATTGATTTAATATTCAATTTAATTAGTGCGACTTCATATTTAGACCCCTAATCATCATAATTCTAGTTTTGTCATTCATAAACTAATTGATTTGATTAAAAGCTCCGTGGGAGACAACCTGATAAGTATTATACTGTAAACTAGTGAAAATTATTAATCTTAACTAGTTCGACAACTACGAGTGAACATAAATTTCTTTACCAAGATTTTGGCATCGTTGCCAAAAAGCCAAGTAATCATAATCAATTAGAATAGGAAATGCCCTAGCTTTAATTTTTATTTTATCATTTTTACATAGAGTTTGTAGTCAATTTTTGGTGTTTTTTTTATATTCTACAACTATTCTGAACAATATCGGTTTAAAAGGTGACCAACTCTGATTGAGCTGAAACTTGGTATATAGGTTTTAGGTGTTGTGAAGAATCAAAATCATAGCTTTGCTGAGACCTAGGCCACTCTTTGGCTAAATTCCATCGTTTAAACCACATTTTTAATTTTTTAGTATTTTTTACTTTGATTTCTTGTGATTTTTCTAATTTTTCTGAATATATTTTGATTTCTCTTGATAATTTTTAAGTGTTTTCTTTCATTTTAATTTATTCTTGGTGTATGACAAGATCCTCCAATAGAGATTTGATTGAGTTTGATCTAAAGATTGATAAGAGTTTTCATACACAATTTAAAAATTGTAAAATTAAAGAAGCTATAGTTACTGAATTGATTTTTGAGATAATAAATAACACACGAAATAATTGTGAATTGAATTTAAATTTAGATTTTTATTTTGATTCTAAAGTAGTAAATATGCTGGTAATAATAATAGACTCTTGGAGAATTAGTTGCACCTGATGTTAATTACCAACCACTGTGTATTCAATATTCTGAACTTAATACTACTTTTGAACTTAAATCTGGATTAATACATTTGCTTCCAAAGTTCCATGGTCTTACAGATGAGGATCCACATAAACATCTCAAAGAATTTCATGTGGTTTGTTCCACCATGAAGCCACAAGGAGTTTCAGAAGAGCACATCAAACTTAGAGCATTTCCTTTCTCACTGGATAGGGCGGCCAAAGATTGGCTTTATTATCTTCAACCTCTAGCCATTACTTCATAGAATGAATTGAAAAGGATATTCTTAGAAAAATTCTTCCCTGCATTAAGAATTGCTGCCATCCAAAAAAAGATTAGTGGTATTAGATAGATGAATGGAGAAACATTGTATGAGTACTAGGAGAGGTTTAAGAAATTATGTGTAAGCTATCCTCACCATCAAATTAGTGACCAACTTCTAATTCAGAACTTTTATAAAGGCTTGCTACCCATGAAAAGAAGTATGGTTCATGTAGCTGCAGGCAGAGCATTGGTTAACAAAACCTCAGCAGCAACCAGAGACCTCATTGCGAATATGGCACAAAATATATAACAATTCGTTACCAGAATAAACACACCAACCAAAGGTGTTAATGAAATCCATACCACTGATATAGATCAATAAAGAATAGAAAATAAATTTAAGGAGTTAGCTTCCATAGTTAGATAGCTAGCACTCGGACAAAAAAAACCTCAACAACTCCCTACACCTCTATGTGGCATTTGTTCATTAACCACAGATGCCATAGATCAATGTCTTCAATTGCAAGATAATACATAATCATGTGCTAGCATCTTTCCTGGTAGACCTTTACAGCAGCAACAAAATACATACGACCTTTATACAGCAACATGCAATTTTGGATGGAGACATCATCCAAATTTAAGATATGGTAGTAGGTCTAACCAACAATAGTAGCAATAGAAATTCAATGCCCTTGGCCCAAATAATCAACAGCCTATGAGACAGCCCATGTAACAAATGAACAAGTCAGAACCAAGTTTAGAAGATATAGTGAAGCAGTTGGCAACAAATATAATCCAATTCCAATAGCAAATAGAGACAACAATCTAGGGTTTAGAGACCCAGATTGGCCAACATGCAACAAATACTAATGAGTTAAGAAGTTAAGATTCTAGCCTATTACCTTTACAACTCGTGACTAACCTAAAGGGTAATGCCAATGCAATAACTTTGAAGTGCAATAAGCAAGTAAATGGGTCCATCACACCTCCAACAAAAGTGCTACAAATGAAAGTGATAGAGAACAACAGCCCCTGTCAATCCAAAGCAAGAATACTATAGAAAAGGGAAAGAATTCCACATACACCATACTGCTTCCATTCCCAAACCAAATTACACAATCTAAGAAAATTATAGAGGCTAAATTGGATAAGGAAATTATGGAGACGTTTAAAAAAGTGGAAGTAAATATCCCTCTTTTAAAAGCAATCAAACAAATTTCAAAATATGCAAAGTTTCTCAAGGAGCTCTACACACATAAGAGGAAGTTAAAAGGGAATTAAAAAGTCAATATGGGGAGAAACGTATCAGCTTTGATTCAACTAGCTATCCCCATTAAATACAAAGATCTTGGCATATTCACCATTCCTTGCACAATAGGGAATATGCAGTTCAATAATGCTATGTTAGATTTAAGAGCTTCTATTAATGTAATGCCTAAGTTTGTGTATTCCTCTTTACAGATTGGAGAATTAAAGCCAACAGGAATGGTTATTTAGTTAGCAAATATAAGCACAGCCTACCTTGCAAGAGTACTTGAAGATGTTCTAGTAAGGGTAAAAGATTTAATTTTCCCTGTTGATTTTTATGTTTTGAATATGGAGGATAATGATATATATGGACATGCACCACTGATTCTAGGTAAACCATTCTTAAAAACTACTAAAATAATAATCAATGTGCATAATGGTACTTTATTAATGAAATTTGTAGTGAGGTTGTTCATTTTAATATTCTTGATACCATGAAATACCTTTTAAAAGAACACTCCATGTTGCATGTAAATATGATAGACTTGTTAAATGTTGATGCTTGTGTGGACATGGATACTGACATAGTTGAATTTATAGATGCAATTCAATATTCAGAATGTTGTGATATATTTAATAAATGCATTGCTTGTTCTGAAATTGATGCATATTTGAATTCTAATTCCACTTCTAATTTTGATCATAATTCTGTCAATTTACTTGATACTATTTCCTCTTTTGAAAAAAATGAATAAGTGGAGGCTATTGTACATTTAAATTCATAAAGATTAATACCTTCCATAACTTAGACCTTTACCCGACAATCTCAAACATGCTTTCCTAGAAGAAGGAAATAAATTACTAGCAATACTAGCAAATAACCTTCCACCTAATCATGAAATAAGATTGTTAGAATTATTAAAGGAAAAGAAGAAAGCAATAAGTTGGACATTGGCAAACATTCCAAGGATTAGCCCTTCTACATGTATGCACAGAATTTTAATAGAGGAAGAAGCCAAACTAGTGAGGCAACCATAGAGAAGACTCAATCCCATAATCCTAGACGTCATAAAGAAAAAGGTAAGCAAATTACTGTCAGCTAGTATTATTTACCCCATATCTAACAGCAAATGGGTGAGTCCAATGCAAGTAGTCCCCAAGAAGATCGATATCACAGTGGTGCCCAATGAGAAGAATAAACCTATTCCTATAAGAGTTCAGAATAGCTGGAGAGTTTGCATTGATTACAGAAAGCTGAATCAGGCCACTCGAAAGGACCATTTTCCTCTTCCTTTCATAGATTAAATGTTAGAAAGATTGGCAATCAAATCTCATTACTATTTCTTAGATGACTTTTTTGGTTATTTTCAAATTCATATTACACTAAAAGACTAGGAAAAGACCACATTTACCTATCTATGTAGTACCTTTGTATATAGGAGGATGCCATTTAGACTTTGTAATGCCCAAGATACATTCTAGCAATGTATGCTGAGCATCTTTTCCAATTTCCTTGAACATTGCATGAAAGTTTTTATGGATGACTTTATTATTTATGGCACCTCATTTAATGATTGTTTAATAAGTTTAGAAAAAGTTTTAGAAAGATGCATTGAGAAAAATCTTGTTTTAAATTTTGAAAAATGTCATTTTATGGTAGAGTAAGGAATTGTTTTAGGCCATGTGGTTTCTAAAAATGGCATTGAAGTTAATAAAACTAAATTAGTTATGACTGCTTCTTTATCTTACTCCACCTGTGTGCAGGAAGTATGTTCTTTTCTTTGCCATGTAGGTTTTAACAGGCAATTCATCAAAAACTTTAGCAAGATTTCTCTACCATTATCTAGACTTCTTCAAAAGGATACAGATTTTAATTTTGATGAGTTATGCAAATTAGCATTTAATGAATTGAAGAAAAGGCTAACCACCCCACTTATCATCTAACCTCCTAATTGAGAATTCCCATTTGAACTAATATGTGATACATCTAACTTTGCTGTGGGCGCAATTCTTTTCCAAAGGATAGATAAGAAGTCTTATGTAATCTCTTATGCATCGCACATCCTAGATGAGGCTCAGGCTAATTATACAACCATTAAAAAGGAGCTTTTAGCTGTTGCTTTTGCTTTAGATAAGTTTCATTCTTATTTGCTTAGTTCTAAAGTTATTGTTTATTCTGATCATACAGTTTTAAAGTTCTTACTCAAGAAGCCTAATGTGAAACTAAGACTCATTAGGTGGATGCTACTCCTACAAGAATTTAACATAGAAATCAGATATAAAAATAGAGCAGAAAATCTTATAGTTGATCATTTAAGTAGAATACCTCACTCTTTAGATTCATCTACTATTAGGGATAGTTTTTCAAATGAGCAGTTGTACTCATTGCATGGTAAAGATCCCTGGTATGCAAATATGGTGAATTTCTTATATACTTATGAATTGGCTGCTTATTTTAAAAAGCACTAAATTAATAAACTTAAGAGTGAGGTAAAATATTATATTTGGGATGACCCTTACTTGTGACGCATGTGTAGTAACCAGATTATTAGGAGATGTGTTCCTAACTATGAATTTATATCTATTTTGCATTTTTGTCATACACTTGCATGTGGTGGCCATTTTGATCCTCAATGTACTGCTAGGAAAGTTCTAGAATCTGGACTATTCTAGCCCACCTTATTTAGGGATGCATATGCTTTCTGTAAGAATTGTACACGATGTTAACTGACAAGTAATATTTCTCTTAAGAATGAGATGCCTTAATAACCATTGCTATTCTGTGAAATATTTGATATTTGGGGTATTAATTTCATGGAACCATTTCCTGTTTCTTTTGGTTTCATGTATATTCTTTTAGCTATTGATTATGTTTCAAAGTGGGTGAAAGCAAAAGCCACCAAGACTAACGACTCTTCTGTGGTTATGGACTTTATTAGATCTTACATTTTTTATAGGTTCGATATACCTAAAGCAATCATCAATTATCAAGGCTCCCACTTTTGTAATAGAAATATGCAATCCCTCCTTCACAAATATGATGTGCTTCATAAAGTAGCCACCCCCTACCATCCACAAATGAACAATCAAGTAGAAATTTCAAATAGAGAGATAAAACAAATTCTAGAGAAAATAGTGCAACCTACCAAAAAAGATTGGAGTAAAAGATTGGAAGATGTACTATAGGCTTACCATACTGCCTACAAAACTCCTATAGGCATGTCACCCTATAGGTTGATTTTTGGTAAAGCATGTCACTTGCCAATTGAGGTTGAGCATAGAGCATATTGGGCAATAAAGAAGTATAATATGGATCTATCTCAAGCTGGTTCTCAAAGAAAATTGCAACTTCAAGAGCTTAAAGAAATTCAATTGGAAGCCTATGAAAACTTTGGAATTTACAAGGAGAAAACTAAGGTCGTGCATGATAAGATGATTAAAAGAAAAGAGTTTCATGTTGGTGAAAGAGTCCTCCTCTATAATTCTCGCGTAAAGCTGATGCCCAGTAAATTACATTTTAGATGGATTAGCCCATTGTTGTTACTCATGTTTTTCCTTACTGTGCAATTGTGATTATAAATGAGTTAACCAACAAGCGTTTTATGGTGAATAGACAAAGGCTTAAGCATTTTTATGAGAGATTTTAAGAGCAGATAGTGGAGGAGCTACATCTTTATAACACTTCGTACCCTTGAACCACTTGGTTGTATTTCTTTCCCTCCTATTTTCCTTTCTTGTCTTCTCTTTAATTGATAAATTAAATTGCTATTACATTGAGGACAATGTAAAAACTTCATTGTGGGGGAAGAGAAATCACTCATTCTGCTTTCTTTTTAGTTTTGTTTTTTGGAATTTTTTTTTTTAGTTTCTTGTTTTTCTTGAAATTTAAAAAAAAAACAAGTTGAAGTAATTTAAATTTAAAAGTATTTCAACATAATTAGGAATCAATCTTATTTTTTGGAGTTTAAGTAAATTGAAAATGAATTTGATTTTAATAGATTCATGTGGTAGTTTTAAACTAGTGAAGATTTTAGGCCTTATATTGTTTCTTTCTTATAAAAGCATTCACCTATCATGATTTTCACTCTAGAACTTGTTTTGATTCTTAATTGAAACTACATTTGCATAAGCATTCATAAAATGTTTAAGGCATTCTTTCTTCTTTCTTTTATTGTAGCCAAAGCCAAATAGCTATCCTGCCTATATTTTATCCTTTGTTTTTGTTCCCTTTTTTAGCATTTTATGTTTTCTTTTTAACCTTTTAGCCTATGGAAAAAAATTCACCTTTTTTAGGATACTTTTAATTATTAATAGCATTATATCTTCATAGTGTGGATAGATGTGTAGTGCAATTTTGCATCAATTTTGAGTTAATTAATTTGTTCTCTCTAGAGATATGTTAAAAAAACAAAAAACAAAAACAAAAACTAGAAAAAGCATGAAAATAAAAAAAATTATTTATGAAAAAAGGAAAAAAAGGAAAAAAACTTTATGAAAAAAAATTTTAAAAAAAAAATTACTTTGATTTTCATTGAGCATGCATTGGCTTACAATAAATAAGACCTTGATATGTATATCTATTCCATTCTATGTTCTTTTTTTATTGCTCTTGATAATTTTAAGTGTCCACTTTGTCTCTTATTATGTCTCTTAGTTTTGTTGTTTACTATTTGTTTCGTACTTTAGTCCCATTACAACCTTGAATAAAAGTTTTTTTTATTTATGTATTGCTTGTGATTTAGTTAGTGGAGATTGAGAAAATATACAAGTTTATGATAGTGTTATTATAAAAGGTTAAATTTGAGAGGAACATTTAACCTAAACACTTGAGAGAATTAAGAGTAAATGCATAACCAGTGAGAAGCTATCACTTTGATTCTTTTTTTTTTTTTAATCATTTGGAATTAGCATGCTACTTGTTCTTTGTCAATTAGCAAACAAAAATTGCCTTTGACTATTGAATGTGTAAAAAAACTTGAATTGTATTTAGCTTGACAGTTTTGAATTTTAGTTTTGTTTTTCTTTTTTTTTTCTTTTTTTATTTTGCCTAAAAGTGCAAAAGCCTAAGTGTGGAAGAATTTGATATTTCAATATTAGTATATTTTATAGTCCTTATATTTAGTCTTAATAATAAATTATTATGGCTAATTTGATGATTTTGGGCTTATTTTATATTAATTGGGCTTAATTTAGATTAATGGACTTTAATTATTTTTTATTATATTTATCTAATGGAGACCTAATTATTTTTTAATTGTATTTGGCAGGATAGAAGATTCTTAAAAGGATTGGATTAAAAGACTCCTATAAAGATTTGGATATTATCTTATGAAGTCCTAAAAAGATTTGGATATTACTTCAAAATTAGTATTAGATTTCTTATGAGAAAAAACAACTTCACCCATTTAAGGAGAAAAAGATGTCACTATAGAACATACTCCATCTTCTCTACTTTTTATTCTTGTTTTCATCTTCTTCCATAGCTTGGTAATTTTCTTAGTGATCAATCCAAAGTTTAAGCTTAATAGGGAACTGGAGTCCATGTTTGTATAGAACTCTAGTTTGAATTTTGATTTTAGAATGTGTTTTTTTTTACTCTTTTTGTTTTCATGTAATTTGCATCATTCTGGTTAGATGATTTCAATAACATGAATTCTAATTTCTCTGATTTATCTGAGAAAGTGTTTTGATTTAATCAGTTGATTAATCAATTAAATTCATTCTAAGTCATGTTAGGATTTTGCGTGTGTCTTTGATCAAATGCGAAATAGTTTGGCTTTGTATTGTTGATAGAAGTACTATTGCATTCTGATTAGCAATACGAACCAATTAAAATCTTAAACAATAGTTTAGAAACATTAATCGAAAATAACTAGAGGATTAAAAATCAAACCAAATGTATTTTTAGGTGACAAAGATAGGAAACTATTAGGGAAAGAATTTTGGATTGGTTATGCATCATTCTAATTGAATTTCATTTTGTTTTATTTTCGTTCATTGATTTACTATTTGGTTTAATTAGTGCAACTTTATATTCAAACCTCCAATTATCATAATTCTAGTTTTGTCATTCCTAAACTAATTGATTTAATTAAAAGCTCCATAGGAGATGACCTAATAAGCATTATACTGCAAATTAGCAAAATTACTAATCTTGGCTAGTTCGACAACTGCGAGTGGACAAAAATTTCTTTACCACCCATCCTAAGTGTTTGGATGTCTCACTCATTTTTATAATAGGATGAACTCATCTACTCCTTCTAATGCTAATTTACAAAATGAGGTAGATGCTCTTAGACTACAAATGGCACAACAACAAGCACAAATGGTAGAGCAGCAAGCACAAATGGCAAAGCAACAAAGAAAGTGGGATGCAACAATGTCTTTGCTCATACAATACTATGCAGGCCAACTACTTACTAAGTTCACTATATTCTAACCTCGAATGGTGATGTTCACTATCTATTCGTTGTAATTCAATTTTATTAATTGAATGATATTTAATTCTTGTAACATAATTTTATTTTGTCTCTAATAATATTTTGTATTATCATTTAGGTATGTGATCAAGGAAGTGGTGCTCAACCAAGTGTAGCAAAACATTCTCTAACTTCTACTAATCAAGATTTGTAGATTTAAGACCATCAAATTAAGATACATACTGTAGGACTTTTTTTTCTTTCTTAAGACCTTTTTTAACTTTGTTTTGAATACGTTGATGTTTGTTGTAAGAATCTTATTTTTGGTAGTTAATTAAAATGCTTAATATTTAACTTTTGCACATTGGTTGTGCACTATTAGAGTGATATGCTATATGTTATAGCTATATACAGGTTTTATATATAAATGTAAAAAAAATGTAATTAATAGGGGTTTTAAAAAAATCTAAAGATAGAAAAAAGCGGTGGTTTTAATCACTACTAAAAAGTTAATTATTTATCAACGGTTGTACAACCTCTGTTATATCAACTTCAATAGCAGTTGGTGCTATGGTTGAAAAAAATCGCAATTATTTTATTAACGATGCTAAAATTAATAGTGAAAGTTTCAATCATTGCTATTTCTTTTAGTGGCGGTTTTAACCACGGCTAAAGGTAAAAAAAAACTACAACACTGCTTTTTTCTATAGTGAATAATGGAAAAATGCAAGTTGAAAGCAAAGACTATTGTTGTAAAGATAAAAAATGGCCAATAAAAATGTATTCATAATGTTTATTATGTATTGGGTCTTATACAAAATTTAGTAAATGTTGGCCAGTTGATCCAAAAAGCTACAAATTATTTTTTGATAATGATAGATGCATCATGTTTGATAAGAATAAGAGGTAACTTATAACTACTATTAAAATAATCCCTAATAAAATTTTTCTTTTGAATATGTCACTTGGTAAAAATATGTCAAGAAATATAAGAATGTGAATGAATTCATACTATGGCATTTGAGATATGGCCATTTGAATTTTTATGGCCTTAAATTTTCAAATAAGAAAGAAATTGTGTTTGGGCTTCCTTCTATGCATTTTGAAAACAAAGCTTATGAAGGATGCATTTTTAAGAAAATACATAAATTGTCATTCCTAAAATCACCCTAAAGAGCGAAAGCTCCATTGGAATTGGTACATGCAAATATTTAAGATTCCTCTAGAACTCCACTCTTAGTGGAAAGAGATATTTTTTACCCCTTGTTGATGATTACACCCTCTATTGCACCAAAATAAGATGCATTCTCTTACTTCATAGAATTTAAAGGCTTTGTTAAAAAACAAAGTGGACACTCTCATAAAGTTTTGAGAACTAATCATGAAAGAGAATTTACTTATCAAAGATTTGTCAAATTCTACAAGAAGCACAGCATCAAGAAGGACCTCACAATTCAATACATATCTTAGCAGAATGGTGTTGTAGAAAGAAGTATATATGGAGCAATCGCAAGGTTACATGATATGGGACAAAAAAGATGAACTATATCAATTGAAAAAAGTACTTTATGAACTATAGTAAACACTACGTGCATAGAATAGTGAAATAAATAAGTATCTTTTTTATCATGATTTTGCAAAAAAAAACAAGTAAGCCATCATTATATGTGAAGAAGTATAAAGTTCACTCACTAATCCTTTGCCTATATATGGATGATTTAATATATATTAGTAAGTATGAAGATGACTGGAAATTTCAAATAGTTCATGATAAAGGAGTACAAGATGACTAATCTTGGTCCCATCAAATATTTTCTCAAAATGCAAGTCACACAAAAGCCTAAATAGATATTCATTTCTCAAGAAAAATACACTAATAATTTGTTAAGGAAATTCAATATACAAGAATGTAAGCCAACATCCACTCCAATAGAAACTAATGAAAAGCTATCAAATGCTATCAAATGATACTAGAAAAAAAAATGAAACGACTTATTGAAGTCTTGTTAATTCATTGTTTTATCTTACAAATACAAGGTTTGACATAGTGCATGTTGTTAGCACTATTTCAATATTTATGAACGAAATTAGCAAGTCTCATCTCATAGTTGCAAAATAAATTTTTAGATATGTCAAAGATACAAAAAATTTTGACATCTCGTATGAAGTAAAAAATGATTATAATTTGATTAGCTACATCGATAGCAATTAGATAAGAAGAATTGATGGCAAAAAAAGTACAACATAATTTTTTTTTCTATTTTTTTTTAGTTTCAAAGTAATTTTATGGATATCAAAAAAATAAAAGACAATTATACTTTCATCAAAAGAAACAAAATATATTGAAAGTACAAGTACAACATGTAAAGTAGTTTTGCTCAAAAGAATCTTATAAAATTTATCTCAAAATACCAACATGCCAACAAATATATTACCATTATTATGATATAGTTTTGTTTTGTACAATAACACTAAATACATTGAAATTTGACATCATTTTATTTAAGAGCTCATAAAATAAAAAGAAATTAACTTAGAGTTTTACAAAATTGAGAATCAATTTGTAGATAATTTTACAAAGTGAAAACTTTATTAAATTCGGAAAAGTATTTTCGAGTTATAGAATTTTTTAAATTAAGAGGGAAATGTTAAAGTTTAATCTAAAAATTTCAGCCAAAAGGCGGTGGATACATCAAGTAGGAGACAAAATCTGAGACAATATGGACTGAAATAATTGTGGATTAGCTACTGGAGGTGGGCGGCTATCTATAGGCAGTAGATTAGATATTGTAATAATGTATGCGAAGGCAAGAAATATAGATCATCGTTACCTGTGAAACGGCGCTGGGTATGGTTCGAAAGAAGATAGATCAGCGCTGAAGTGTCGGCCAAGTTGTGCAGAAAACTGTAGAAATAGAATTAAAAAGAATGCATACAGCAGTTTCGGCAACCGACTTGTATGACTATAAATAGGATGTGAATCACGTAATGGGGTTTGCAGCAACCCAATTCACAAAATCAGAAATTATTCTTGCCATACGTTCCACAGTCTCTCTTCCCCTTTCCTATTACAAAATATTGTTTCTACCGACTTCCAGAACCGTGGCACTTATCAGATATTAAAAACCATCAATATCAACAGGTATCAAGACATTCTTTTACAGTTTCAGTTACAATTGTACGCCATAGGTGATGAATTCAGAATTGCTGTTTTCACCCAGATTTAGAAAAAGGATAGAACATGAAAATCAATAGGCTAAATCGTATTACGATGTCGCCCACTTCTGCTATGACCTGTATTCTATGCAGATCCTCTGAAGCTGAACCCCTCCTTAGGAATGAGCATGGTTTCAATTCAATCAATTCAAGGCGTAGGCTGGGTTTGTCCATGCAAATGTTTGGTCTTGAGTCACTGTTTTCATTCCATGGGCCGCATTAATCAAAGCCCAGGTTCAACGAGTAGTCTTATAGATTGAGGTCTTAACGACTAGCCCGTTGCGTCAGTTTCAATTCATTGATAATCAAGACCAAGATTCAATTATACTTAATGTCTGCCTGATAAGTATTGCATTTAGGCCCACATAATGTGTAAAATGAGCTTTCTTGATATTATCATATACTATTTAAGTGTAATAGTGTAATATATGTATACAAGAATTTTTCTTTATAATAAATTAAGAAATCATTTTTCTTAAATCAGACAATAAAATATAAAAATATTTAGTTTACTAATTAGTATATATATTTAGGGAACAAAACTTAAGTAAAATTTTGTAAGTTTATCAAGTTTATTCTCTAACAAGAGCATGTAATATGTGAGTGCACTATTTACTACTTATCGTGACTTCATATTTATCATATGAAGACCAAAGGCATCTCTTGGCCAAGCGCTTTTGAAGGATAAAATAATTTTTATTTTTTTAAAAAATAGTTATTTTAATTGTTGGATAAAACTTTAAAATATATATATATATATATATATATATATATATATATATATATTAGTAGTAGTAGAAGTATTTTTCTTTAGCGAGAAAAAAAGCCCTTTGAAGACAATTATATCGCCATGCAAAATTATTAATTATAATGATTATCTCTAATATTTTTTATCTGTCCTCTTTTATATATATAAATTTATATATAATTACAATAATAAAAACTATTTTTCAAATATCAAACACAAATTACTTGTCTTTAATAATGCTTCTTTTGTAAGACTTCATTTTTAAAAAAATAATTTAAAATAAATAAAATTCCACAATGAACAAATAGCTAGGTGAGTAATCTTCCCAACCGCATAGGAGCTATCATGGACGCTTCTGTTTCTTCCAAATTTCCTTTTCCCTCAAAATCTCAACTCTTCGTATTGATTTCCTTTTCCGACTCTTTTGTCCTCAAAATCTTTTACCCTTCGGTTGTGCATAATTGTGAGACACATGCATATTTATAAAGGTAAGTTGTATAAAATTTTGTTGAAATTGTATTTTTTAAAATTTTAAAATATATACAGATTCTTTTTTAAACAAAAAATTATTTTATACTTTAATTTAATTCTAAATTTTTTTACTAAAATATCTTTCATTAACTACTCTTACATATTTTTTTATGATAAGTATTTTAGTGAACACTTTAAAATTAAATTAAAGTGTATATTTTTAAAATAATATATATATATATATAAAATTTTAACAAAATTTTAAAAAAAAATTGTATAATTTACTTTATTTATTAAAATTTTATTACTCATTTATCATCTATTAGGACAAGAATATAGCAAAGTGTGAAGACAAACCTTGTTATAAATAGAAATTCTTGAGACTCTATGTGTATAAATTAAATCTTAATTTCTTGAATATACGTACATTTGGCACATTCCATTTTTTTTTTCTTTTCATTCTGACAACATTCGTCCAAAACTCATTATAATTACATTAGATAACTAAATTAAAAAAAATTACAAATAACTTGGTGAAAGTGTGGTGTGAATGATAAACAAAAATTTTAAGTTTAAATAATTAGAGTAAATTATTCTAAATTACACTAATCGGTTTATTACCTATATTTAATATCTTTTAAAAAAAGAATATACTCATTTCTCTTAAATTTTAATATATTGCAAAAAATTATTTTTTATTATACTTTTTGACAATAAATTAATTTTTTACATGATATAAATGTCTTCTAAAAATATAATTACTTAAATATCTTTGCTATCATATTAAAAATAAAATTGTAATTTTATATTGAAACTTAACATCATCTTAATTATTTTTACTATTATATTAAAAATAAAATCATAATATCGTGCTATATAAAAACTTATTTTTATTGATAAAAAAATAAATTAAGAAAATTTTTTATCAAGCATTAGGAAAACCAAATATAACCTTTTTAAATAAAAGAAATATAAAATATAATTCAACTAAATTTCAAAAAAAAATTAATTTTCCTTTGAATTTATTTTTTTCTCTTCTTCTTGCAACTTTCAAAGGTATACTCTAGGAGCGCTTCATCATATATTAAAATTATAATTTCTCATTCTTAAAGTACAATTCATCAACCACGTGATAGTATAATATCCTTCAAATCGTCTTATAAAGGACCCACAATATTGACTTTCCTTTTCACAAGTAAAACTGGTTTTGAAGCTCTTTGATGTCTTCAATTTCAAACAAGAAATAAACTAGTATTTTTCTTAAAAAAATTATAAAAATAAATTATAATATAAATAGAAAAAATTAAAAAGTTTGTGGAAAAGAAAATTTTATTCAATTTTTTATTATGCTGATTTTATCATTTTTAAATATAAAATTAATTCATTTTAAATTTTTTTAAAAAAATCTAGAATATATTCAGCAATCAAGCCAAAGACTCAATGAGCTATCATTATCAAATTTAAAAGAATTAGCTATCATCATTTTAAAAGGTTAAAAATATATTCAGTAATTAAGGAGCTATCATCAACGCTGCACTTGCTTCCAAATTTCCCTTTCCAGCTCTTTTGTCTCAAAACCTCAAGCCTTTGTCTTTGGTTCTCAAAATCTCAATCTTGTAGGCCTATTTAATACATAGAATTCTCTTTGATAATATATATATATATATATATATCAAATAGAATAGAATGGAGTCAATTATGTTTAGCATGAATTAAAAAAAGAAAAAGAAAAAGAATACCTTTCTATTCCTATGCTTGGTAAGATAAAAATAATATAAAAATAAAAAGTAAATTATAACAAAAGACTAAAATGTCTGATTAAAGAAAAAAAAATGTTAGCCATAAAGGTCTCACTAAATACTAGTTAACATATGATTCATTTTGTTGGATAATGAAAAGAATAAAAGAATGTAAAAAAATAAATAGATAGAGATATATGATATAAGATATAACTTTTATATCTTTATTTTTAAAAGATAATTTCATGAATAAAGTAACGGTTATAAGAATATAATACATATGACACAAATAATATAAAAAAAGTATATTTGCGTTGTGATAAATCAAACAGACCATAATGTGCTCTACAAAGTGGATATTACACATCCTCAACCTTAATATTTTAATCATTATTAATTAATTTAGCTTGGTACTAGTTTAGCTTTCTTCATCATATTAAAAAACCTAAGTACTCTTGCTCCCATCACCTTTTTTTCTCGTAAGCACACAGTTAGAATAAATGACAAACAACATTAAAATCTTATAATTTTTTTTCAAAAGTTAATTTATAATTTGATAAATTTTTATAAAAACAATGTGCTTATCAAGAAGTTGAGAATTTATTTAATCATAAAATAGATGCAAAGATTGAACAATTTAATTAGAAATTAGCAAAAGAACCATGTGATATGTAGAAACAAGAGAAAAAAAAAAAGATTAAAAAAAAAGTTAATGCAATGGGTCAAATAATGAGAAGAAAATAAAATACAGAAAGAAAGAAAGAGATAAGAAACCAAAAATAAAACCATAGCTAATTTCATTTAAGAATAATAATTGAAGAAAAAATTCTTTTACAATTTATATAAACAAAAAGGGCATAATTGGCCTTTCCTCATTTTGGCTCCAAACCTTCCAAACTCTCGCGCACTACAATGCCAAATTCAACTAGAATTGCAGTGTCAACCAAGCTTTCCTTTCCTTAATGCTTTGTCTGTAGCAAACATGTTTGGCCATAATAATGCCTTTCATTTTTCATCTCTGCAGTGCTTCCAAACAAGCCATTCGTGTTGTGCATGAATGTGAGCCTTGTGCATATCTAAGCCATGAACAATGTCCATGACTCGAGTACAAGCCTTCGCTTTTTTTCCTAAACTTATTTTAAATTTCAAAGTTTTGCACGAGGCCCAGTGCAATGGGACGAGCTTGATACTAGTTTATAATAAATGATATCCACTGTGACTCAGCATCACACTCTTATAAAAAATATTTGTTTATTTCTCACCGAAAAAAAAAAGTTTTTGCAATTGAGATTTAACTATGCTTCTTAAAATCACAGTTAAGTCACATTTTAACGATAATTTCAAAAATTTTGATTAAGTAAAAACTTAATCACAATTTATATGACTGTAGTTAAACTATATAATGACTTAGTTTAATTGTAACTAAGCCGAGGTTTAGCCATAATTTTAAAATCATGACTAAAACATGGTTTAGCCATACTTTAAATAAATTATAATTAAACGAAGATTTAACTTTAACTTATACTTAATTATAGTTAAATTATATGATTTAACCATAGTCTATATTAAACAATGGCTAAACTATCATATGTTTTTGCCACTGTTTAATATAGACTGTCGCTAAATCATAACTTAGCCACACAATTAAGTACAAACTATGGCTAAGCCATTATATATCTTTGCCATGATTTAGGAACGATGACTAAAATATGGTTTAGCCACGATTTAATATAACTCCTGGCTAAGCCACCTAATTACCCTACCTGCTTTCCACATTCATGAAACGCATAAGTGGAGGCCATTCGCAAAGACACACGAGTAGCGAAGAAGCCCCAGCAGCAAAGACACACGAACAGCCCTGCTCCCATTCACGAAGAAGCCTAGCCACCAGCCAACATAGATTCCGGCCACCCACCTGATAACCCAATGGTTTGTGGCCTTCCACCCACCCCGCCCCCCTTTTTTTGATCATTAACTCACGCAGATCTAAAGCCATTGTCGAAGCTACATTGCCATTCATTGAAGCTTCAATGCTGTCTATGGAATATCCGAATTCTATTGATGCGATTTCGAATATTTGAATTTCATTTCCTTGTAGTTTAAAATTTTATTTTGTTTTGCTTAATTGTAAAACATGGTTTTAATCTTTACTGGGCATACGTCTGATGAAAATAGTGATGCAAGTATTTTGGGGCTTGCTTTGCATCTGAGAGGGTTCATCAAATTCCTTGAGTGGGTCCATGGATTTGAGTTCTTCCAACTTTAATCAGGTGATTTTGCACTTAAAAGTGTCCTTTTGAGACTGATTGCAGAAAAAAAAAATTCTCTTGGCATCGATTTGGAAACTCTAAATTGGGGATGAAGCTCTATTCTTTATGTTTGGGTCTTTTGGGATTTGAATTGAAAAATTGGGGTTCAATATGAGTTCTATGGGGTGTTTGGACGTAGTTGGCAACTTGGTTTGCGCTGGGGTAGTGGTTTCCCTATGAAAAGCTTGTAGTGTTCTATGGTGGTAGTGCTCTGTAGTTGTATTTCTGCTTGTGGATTGGTTATCTATGATTTTACCTTTTTACTTATCTCTACTTCTGAAGCCTATGCGTTGCTGTTTGTAGGACCATCTAATGGCTAAGAATAACTTTTTTGGTAAGAAGTGGATGATTATGTCTATACAAGTGCGTGCGAGTGTGTGAGAATTGAGAAAGCATTCTCATTTGTATCAAGACAACTTTTAAGGAAAAGAAATTATCACACTTAATGGTGGGTACAGAAAGTTTTTAATTTAAATATGGCTAGTTAGAGGTCTTAGTATTATATATTTTAAATCCCTTCTTTTTCTCTGGCGGATGCAGAATCTTGTTTTTTAAAAGTAATATAAAGAATAATCAATCAACTAGCCATTACATTCAAGCTAGTTGTCAAATGTAGCAATATTATAAATCATGGGACCTTTATATAGTCCTGCTCAAAATGAAGTTATAAACCATGTGGTCAAATTTACTTAAATTGTAATTTTGACTTACCATAAATTCTTCATATATGTTGAGGAACAGATATAGTTAGAAGTTCATGAAGAAATTGTCTGACAAAAGAAACGTGATAGGAGTCTTACAACCCTAGACTAAATGAGGAAAGAATTAGACATATACTTTTTGTTACTACATTTTATGCTAATTTACTAGAATTTTCAAGTAAAAACGTTATAAAACAAACGTTATTAGTGTGTTATATCAATATTTGATTTTCTCTTTTGTTTACTTCTTTCACATGGAAGTGCTCTCTAAAGCCATTGAATGTATCAAATTCCTCCATGAACAAGAGACAGTATAAACTCCCATTACCTATTACCATATTTTCAATTAAAAGCTTAAAATAATAGCACAAACTTTCATCCTCTCCATATATGCTTTTCTTTTTCTTTTATAGGTTTTGAGCACACAATATATGAAAAGTGGAGCTCCCCCACAGTATCAATGGGTAGTACTGAATACCACAATTAAGGCATGAGTAAGGGTAAGGCACGCCCTTCCATATTTATCAAAATTTTAAGGATGAATTATGACAGTTTATGTTACATTTTGTAATGTTTTGGTGTTTAAAATTTGCAAAGATCAATTTCCCTAAAAGGAACCGGCGGCCCTACTCCCTTAGAGCATATCTTCTGGGCTGTTGTTGTTTTACTTATTACTGTAATAGTGCATATATTAAATTTATCTAGTCAATTGGATGATCCAAAACTTTGCTGTAATTTAAAAAAAAAAAAAAAAAAAATTGGCAGGCACTTTCTACTCCCTTGTTATGTGACTTTTACAACTACGACGTTGAGACAAAAGAATTTATTGAGCTTTTTCTCTAGTTTACAAATTGCAAGCCTGATAATAACTAGCATGGTTTACATTATACTAACATATTTTTTTATCTTTATATTTTGTTATTTTGATATGGATATATATCAGCGTATGACTAATCAAAGATTCCAAGAGTAGTCAAAACCATATGCAGACATATAGTTCCTTTCTTGAAATACACATGCATCTTACTATTTTGTGAGGGTTTACAGACTGCAGTTTAATACCAACCAATGACATTCAATTAGAGGGTACTTCTGATTAAACGTCATATAGGTTGGTATTAATTTCTAAAGATGATCAACTACATGATATTAATTTGACATTTTATTAGAAAGTGATTTCAAATTTGTGAGGAAAAAAAAAAAAAAAAAGAACAGAAAAATATATAGTATTAAGAAAAAAAAAAGGACAGAAAAATATATAGTATTAAGTTAAAAAAATATAAAAAAAAATCGTAACAGTGGTTAAAAACACTACCTTAAAAATTTAAAATTTTAACCACAACTACTAATGGTTAGTTTAATATTTAAAATTTTGATGACAAATGATTTAACTATAAATATTTTAATTATCTCTAAACCACTTAGCAATAATTAAAATCATCATTAAACTCATTAAAAAACTGTGATTAACACCATTATTTTTTTGTAATGAATGTTGTGCCTATATTGTTTTTCTTTTATTATTGGGGCATTTGAGTTACAAATATAAAAATAGCTTCATTTTTATTATTAATTTTCAATAAAATTTTTAATTGTTTAATTTTTATTTGGTCCAATCTTTAACTGTCTAATTAGTCAATTAGCTTTTGTAGTTTCATCAAAATTTTTAATAGTTCCTTACATTTTCTAAATAAAAGACCTCATAGTTTCAATTTTTTGTAATTGACTCCCTACCGATGGTGTTCACTATTGGTACCCTTATTGAGTTTCGATGTGACGAACAGGTTATATAGGTAAGAAATATTTAGTTATCACAGTGAAGATAGGTATACCAATGTTGACAAATAACTTTATTGTTATCAGGTGGCCTTGAAGATATGACAAAATATGTTTTAGGTGTAATGTCAATTTCCTCTATTAATTTTAGTTCAAATTTCAAAAAATTTTGTTTTAATTTAATCTTTTAATTTTTTATTTTTATTATATTAATCTCTTAATTTTATATAATATTTTAAAATAATTTTTAACTTATTTTAATGTTATAAAATGATCTTTTTAACTTTTTTTTAGCATTTCAAAATGGTCCTCTTGATAATGTAACAAAAGATAAAAAATAAATATAGAAAAATTGAAAGTTAATGAATCAAATTAAAACGAATAAATAAAATAAATTATTAAAATGATAATTGACCCCATTTTTTATTTTTCTACAATACATGTTTCATTTCTTAATTAATTTTATTTTAAGTTTTATTTTTGTCCCTTAAAATCATTTTGTTTTAATTTTGTCCTTTAACTTTACTTTAATTTTCATTTTTATCTCTTCATTTTTTTTTTTTTGGGTACCAATATGGTTCCTTATCTTTAATTTAGATTTTACTTTTATCTTTTAATTTCATTTTATTCTAATTTAATCTCTTAGCTTACAAAAATCACTCAATTTTTTTCCTTTTCTCTAGTACTGCCAATTAAGTTATTTAATAGGAATATTATTAGAATTAAGTCATCATAAATCTACATAGGATTTTTTTAATTAAGCATTTTAATTTGAAGGTGTTAGAGAGAAAGAAATATTTGAGTAAATTTTAAAAGTTAAAAGATTAAATTAAAACAAAATGAAATTAAGGTACTTGAGATGAATTTAAACAATAAATTGAAACTAAATGAATTAAAAAACAAAAGAAAATTTTAAGATCATGTTAAGAAATCAAATTAAAATTAAATAAAATTAAAAAATAAAAGTAAAATCTAAAATAAAATTAAAGGGTTAAAAATATTTTTTTCCTTTTTATTATAATAATACAACTCATGAATCGCATGATAGTATAATATCTTTCAAATTGCCTTTTAAATTGCCCTCACTATCTCCTTACCTCTTCACGAGCAGAACTCAAACACAAAGACTGTGAGAGTGAAAGAGAGATAAGATGGTTTTGATCTTGTGAGTGGCTTAACCAAATGTTTACGATTTGGGAAGAAAAAGGAAGAGAAGAGAAAGAATGCAATGAGAAAAAGAAGTAAAAGGGAAAGGAGATCGAGGAAGAGAAACGAAATTAAATGATAATTATGAACTCTTTAGAAAAACTTTTTCTTTCAAAATTGATTATATGCGTATATTTTATGCCCAAGCCTAATATTGAAATCTTCTTTAGATTTTATTAGAATAAGTAACACTACGGGGGAAAAAAAAAATACAAGCAGTGATTTTCTTCTTTATATTTCATGTTATTTAATTCCATTCATAAATTTAAATTTTATTCTTCCACGTCAGAGGAATTGATGGTCGACTGTGGAAGGCTCTTCTCACAGACTAAAATGAAAATCTCTCTTAATTAAGGGTCAAAATACAAGATTGGATCATCGAAGATTTAGCAATTGAAGTGGCACACGATTTTCCCCGTCTGTTTTGAAGGACAAGATTATAGGCTAAAATTAATATAACTTGGAAGCGAAGAAAGAAGATGCATCCAAGTGTAGAAAAATATATGTACTTATAATTTAAAATTAAATAATTTGATTTTTATTAAAAATAAATTTAATTACATGATAAAAATAAATAATAATAATATTATGAAGTACTCAATAACATAATAATGCCAAAAATGATATTGGACAAGACAATGATGGAGACGCTGATCGTACACTGTAAATGTCACTTCTGATGATGATGAATTAATTGACTATCTGGAATGGGCGTAACGCATACCTAATCCCACCAGCTTTTACGGGAGAACTCAGCTTTTATAGCCGCCCATGCACTTTGCATGAGCAACATTCTAATTATTAAAAAAAGATAAGTATTTGCAAAAATAAATACAAAATAAAAGTAATTAAGATAATTATTGATTTTAAATAAGAGTAATTGATTTTTAAAAAAATTCTTTCTCATAGCAAAAAGTTATTTGTTTTCACCTAAAAACACTTCATTTTTTTTGAAGTTGGGCCAAACATCTCATTTAACTAAAATAATACTTCTTAAAAAAAAAAAAAAATCTTCTCCTCCATAGGCATGGACGAGATGCCTTTGGTCCCCAACTAATACTAGAAAGTAAAGCTAATATGTAAAAAGCGCACCCACATATTATATAATTTGATTGGAAAATTAATTTGATAAACCTAAAAAAAATTTAGTTAAAGCTCTAAATTCATATACTAATTAATAAACTAAATATTTTGTTTTTATCGTATGATTTAAAAAATGATTTCTTAATTTATTATTAAAAAAAATCTTGCATACATATATTACACCATCCCTCTTATACAATTTTCCGTCAGAGAACTTCTACAGTACATAAACGCATTTGACTCATGAGTCTGTATTATATAGTGTCCATTAGAATAAACTTTCATGTTAAGTATGGTTTGATGTACTGTTAAATATATAAAGAATAAATAAATATATATATATATATATATGAATAAAATAGATGGAAGAAAATTTATATTTTTAATTAAAAAATTAATAAAAAGAAATAAATATTATTAAATAATAATTGTAAGAAGATAATAAATACTATAAAAAAAATATTACAATAGTATTTATGGTGCAGAGCTGGTAACAAACATGCCCATACGTCTTCACCCATTCAGCCAATGAAGAGAAGTCCATAACTCCAAATCAGTGTTTTATGAGTCCATATGCTCAATGTTTAATGACGCAGAAAATTGCTGGCCTTGCTATAATTTTTTTTCCCTGCTTAGAAACGGCTGACATTTTAGCGAAAATGGTAAATGCTTTTCTTTGGTAAAAAGCGAATTCAATTTCTCTCCAATACTCGCGCTTTGAAGTGAAATTTTTAGAATAAATTGATGTAGAAAATATATATAATTATTTTAAATATTATTTTATGATTATTCAATTGAGAGGAATTTTTTTTTTCATTGCCTTAAACAAATATATGCATCAATTATTTAATCTCTAAAAATCTTACTCTTATACAATTTGATTCTTAAAAATTTTTAACTTACAATTCATTAGGTTGGTGTCAAAAGCATGACAAAGTTAGGCCAAATATACTTGTTCTAAAAGCTAACGAACAAGAGTAAAAAAATTTTTAAAAAATAAATTATATAAAAATAAAATAAAATAAATCTGTCATGAACAAAAAATAAATTTCCTATTCATTTAAAAAATTTTCACCTGGAAACTCCAAACTCAGCTTGTAATACAAGGTCACCGTGTCAGTTCCTCCACAGTTCAAAATGCCACAGTTTTTTACTATTTCTATAAACAAGGTTTAAAAATTCTTAATTTAAAATTTGTTGTAAATTATTTCAACATTCCCTGTTAATTTAGCCTCGCCGCTTTGATATCCCTGACTTCTGCTATACAAATTCTACGATTAAAATTTTTGAAGCTCCATATTGTAATCAGTTGTTTTTAATTTCTTTGAAATAATAAGTGATTTTTTATCTATATTTTAGGAGTTTTTGACATTAATATTATAAAAAATTAATTTTTATTTACATTTTGTTTGCATCATAATAAGTAAAGACACTCTTTTATTTTCATTTTTACTTTTTATAATTTTGTGATGCCGTGACTCAAAGTGAGCCAAACATTCTATTTATTTTTACTTTTTTTCTTTAATATTGTTTGATGTCTTGGCTCCTAGTGAGTCAAAATACCAATTAGTTTTCTTTAATAAGTTTATAATCTCTAATATGATCATTTGAAGGTTACTTTAATATTATTTGAGGTAACAAATTAATACAAAATTTTTTTGAGTGAGTGAATTAAATTAAATATTCTCTCCTCTTTTTATTTGCATAATATAATAAATATTAAACTAAAATATGCATTATTTCACAAACTCTATTTAGTCTTTTAATGCAGCTCAAACTCCTCCTCTCAAGCTTCTCCTTCCAACGTAGGACCCAAGCTCATCACGTAGCTTTTAGTGTGTTCTTGTTCTTAATTCAATTAATTAATTTTTCGAGGTCTCTCTTGAATAATTGGTGAATTGAATCTTGGATGGTTATTCAAGAGTCTTTATAGGAAATACACTAAAGAGCAAGAAATTAAATTCAAATTTGGTAAACTAAAAAAGGCAAAGATAATTAAATTCTAGGGAGTCCAATATAAGGCTAGCTACCACATTTTCTCAACTATTCACTTCATTTAGTTTTAAGTTTTTTATTCTCGTCAATTAAATTTAGTTCAATTAAATTCTAGTATTTCAAAACCCCCAAAACAAGTTCTAATTAGTAATACTTAGAATACTTTTTCACAACAAATTGAGGCACAAACTCTTTGAAAAAATGACCTAGGTTGCACCAATATTTACAAAATTTATTTTGCTACCTAGTCTTATTTGAGATTGTGCGACACAATCGTCAAATTTGATAAGCATAATTTTTATACATTTTAATCCTCTTAACTTAGGCATGTTGATGACAGAATATGGTCTTAGGGGTATTAGATACAATTTGATTTCATCAGCCACTTACGCACTTCGTGAAATAATTGTCAAAATTATTGAGTTTTAATGCATGAAATTCTTTTAAATAATTTTGTGGATAATTCTATTGAATATTTGCCATTCTTTGGTGCAGAATTTTTGATGGGCAAATAGCTTGAGTGGGAAATTGAATTCAGAAAGAGATGAAGGCATCATGTGTACAATGTGAGGAGGAAAATTTACAAGAGAATGTAGCAGCTGAAACAAGAAGCATGGAGGAGTGAACTCGAGCTTGTGTGCAAAGAAAAGAGGAAGCAACAAGTGGTATAAAGAGAAGTTGAGCTGACATGAAAGCAGAATACATAGGATTAATGAAAGCGTGAGTGTGGGGTATTCGCAAGAGAGTGAGCTAAGGGGCACGTAATTCATTAAGAAAAAAAGCGCTGGAGCTGAGGAAAAAAAAAACATGACTTTAGCATAAAAAGAGAATGAGTTGGGGGCTGGGGGAGACGGACAACACGATGTAAAACAAGAGCTCCAGGGAGTGGAAAAAAATTCATTTCTCCATGGCTAAAGCTTTGATGATCAAATTCCTTCCGATTAAATCATCCATGGTACCTTAAATCATTCATGGTGGCTAGCTGAAACTTGGAAACTCCCAGATACAGATATGAGCTCCATATTTTCTCACCAAATTGGATAAACACTCTTTGATCTATCTTTTAATTTTAGAATTATTTTCCTTATTAATTTGACTAGGTTTAGTTTATTAATTTAGGAAATTGATTACTGGAAATTTCTGGATTTGGTTGAATTGTGGATTGAGCTTAATTTGATTTTTGGAATTTTAATTGTGATCATCACACGTTTGTAAAAATTTCTGAATTAGTGCTATGCAAATCACTTTTAAATTTCTCTTGATTTTAGGCCCAATTGATGCAATGGTTGTTGGATTAATTAGCTAAAATTTTTGTGTAATTAATTTTTTGAGGAATTAATTAATCTAATTGGTTAATTAGCATCTTAAATGGATTGTCCAGTAGATTTTATTGATCAATTAGGATTGATTTTAATGTGTTCTTGTTCTTAATTCAATTAATTAATTTTTTAAGGTCTCTTGTGGTTGCAAATTCCTTGAATAATTGATGAATTGAATCTTGGATGGTTATTCAAGAGTCTTTATAGAGAATACACTAAAGAGCAAGAAATTAAATCCAAATTTGATAAACTAAAAAGGGCTAGGATAATTGAATTTTAGGAAATCCAATACAAGGTTAGCTACCATATTTTCTCAACTATTCACTTCATTTAGTTTTAAATTATTTATTCTTGTCAATTAAATTTACAATTAAATTCTAACATTTCAAAATCCCCAAAATAAGTTTTAATTAGTAATACTTAGAATACTTTTTCATAACAAATTAACGCACAAACTCCTTGAAAAAATGACCTAGGTTGTACCATTATTTACAAAATTTATTTTGCTACCTAATCTTATTTGAGATTGCTCGACACAATCGTCAAATTTGGCATCGTTACTAGGGAGTTTAGTTTCTTAATTATTTGAAGGAGTTTCTTAGTATTTTTGCCCTATTTTGCTCTGTTTTGAACTTAGATTTGGACCATTTTCAATTGCTTGAATCAACTTGTCTGCTTGCTGGAATTTTTGTTTAAAGTACCCAGAAAATTCTCAAACTTTGTTTCCAAGGTTTTCGGATATTTTGAGCAAAACTAATAGCAAAGCTATTATGTGCACCATTTTTTTGGCCAAATTCTAACGTTTAAGGTACTTTTTCTAATTTTTTAGTATTTTTTTGAATTTTTTGTTTTAATTTTTCTTTGTTGATTTTTGTGTTCCTTCTTGATTTTTGCTTGTCTAATTGGTGTATGACAAGAAGCTCTAGTGAAAAATTAATTGATTTGGATTTGGAAATCGAAAGAACCTTTAGAAAACAAGTAAGGATTAAGAAAAATAAGAATAGTGTAGGAATTAGTAGTTCTAATTCTTCTGCTTTTAATTGTGTGCAAGGAATTGATTGTGTACTTCAATTTGCTAGTGATAATATGGCTGAACAAGATCAAATGAATGCTAACATGAATATGCATGTTTAGGCTAACTTGAATGCAAATGCTAATTTGAATGAGAACATGCATGCCCGAACCATTAGAGAATTGACAGCTCCTAATGTGCATTATCAAAATCTTTGTATATAATATCCACAATTAGATGCAAATTTTGAGCTTAAATCTAATTTGATTCACTTATTTCCTAAGTTTCATGGACTTGTAGGAGATGATCCTCACAAACATCTGAAGGAATTTCATGTTGTATGCTCTACAATGAAGCCACAGGGAGTCTTAGAGGAACAAATTAAGCTCAGAGCATTCCCTTTTTCCTTGGGTGGTTTAGCCAAGGATTGGTTGTATTATCTATCTCCCGGTGCCATCACTTCTTGGGACCAATTAAAAAGGCTCTTCTTGAAGAAATTCTTTCCTGCATCTTGCATTGCATCAATAAGGAAAAAAATATGTGGGATCAGACAAAATGGTGGAAAGACTTTGTATGAGAACTGGGAAAGATTCAAAAGATTGCTGGCTAATTGTCCTCACCATCAAATTTCTAATCAGTTGCTTATTCAATACTTCTATAAGAGGTTGTTGAATATGGATAGAAACATGATTGATGCTGCCTATGGAGGAGCCTTAGATGATCTGACACCTACAAGGGCCTGGGGGTTGATTGATAAGATGGCTCAGAATGCTCAGCAATTTGGTTCTAGATCAATGCAGATGGCAAGAGGAGTAAATGAGTTAGGTACTCCACAGTATGATATTGAAGTTAAGAGTCAGTTGAATGAGCTAACCATTATGGTTCATCAGCTTACTTTAACTCAGAAGCAATAACAATCATCCTCTACTCCGTCTCAGACTTATGTACCACAGTTCTACCCTACTCAGACACATTCTTATCCACAGTGCTATGCTCATGAGCAAACATCTACCTCTACCACCTTGGTAGGACCCCTTTGTGATATATACTATTTAGCTATACATGCTACTAATCAGTGCCTTATGTTAGAGGACAGGGTAGAGACTTGTGCTGGGATGTTTCCAGTTAGGCCAATGCAACAAGAGTAGCAAAAATACGATCCCTATTCTAATACATACAATCCAGGATGGAGGGATCACCCCAATCTGAGATATGAGGGAGGTCGATAGCAAAATAGATATAATGTTACAGGACCTAGTGCATAGTCTTCTCAACCTATTAGGTAGTCAATTCCTATATGGGAGGAACCACGGAAAGGGGATAATATGGAAGACATGATGAAGCATCTGATGGAGAGTAATGCAAAACTCACATAAGTGATGTAAAATTTAGAAATGAGGGTTGATACTCAGTTAGGCCAATTTGCTACTTCTCTCAATGAGATAAAAAGTCAGGGTTCAGGCCAATTACCCTCTTAGACTATTGTCAATCTAAGGAATAGTAGCAATGTTAGTGCCATCATTCTTAGGAGTGGAAAAGAATTTCAGGGATCCTCAGATACCACTACTATGGATAAGTCGGCGTCATAAAAAACACACGTCGCACTAAATTAGCCTAACAAAGAAGATGAGCCAAAGAAAATTTTGCCTTTCCCACATAGACCTACCTTGGAAAAGAGGCAAATTGAAGCAGAAATTAAAAAAGAAATTATGAAGACTTTCAAAAAGGTTAAAGTCAATATACCCTTGTTGGATACAATCAAGACTATCCCTAAATACGCCAAGTTTCTTAGGAAATATGTACTAATAAGAGGCATCTAAGAGGGAATGAAAAAGTCAATTTTGGCAAGAATGTTTCAGCACTTATATAGCCAATAATGCCTACTAAGTGTCAAGATCCAAGCACTTTTACAATTCCATGCACCATTGGGAATTTGAGTTTTTTTATGCTTTGATTGATCTTGGTGCTGCTATAAATGTTATGCTTAAATCTGTTTATTCATCTTTGCAGATGGGAGAGCTAAAACCTACCGGAGTGGTTGTGCAGCTGGCAAAAAGGACCATTGCTTATCCTTTAGGAGTGTTGGAGGATGTTCTGGTTAAGGTAAAAGATTTGATTTTTTCAGCTAATTTTTATGTTCTTAACATGAAGGATGATAGATATAGATCTAGTGGACATACCCCACTCATTTTAGGTAGACCTTTCCTAAAAACTGCCAAAATAATTATAAATGTGCATGAGGGCACTCTTCAAATGGAGTTTGCTGGCAATGTGATAAAATTTAATATATTTAATGCCATGAAACACCCCTGTGATGATAACTCTATTTTTAGTATCAGCCTGATTAATATGTTAGTTGATAATGCCAGTGCTGATTTTAGGGATAGTTTGTTAATTAATTCCTATAATATTGCTAATCTTGATGATTCTCTGAGACATAATTGTAATAACTCTTATTCTTGTACTATATGCAGAGAAATTGATGAATTTTTGAGCTTGTATCATGACATTAACTCTAAGGAATCTATTGCTAATCAGATTGATTCTATTTCATCTAGAACTTCTGTTGATTTTACTGGTCTTGTTGATCTTTCTGGTACTGATGATTCTTTGCATGTTGATATGGATAGTTTAGGGAATCATGATGCTGATATTCACTTGATTGCTGATTCTTTTAATTCTTCCCATACTACTAATATTCCTAAAGATGGGAAAGTTGTTTCTTCTATCTATGAGTTGTCTAAACTAGTATTTAGCATGGAAGAAATTGAAATCAAACAACTCATTCCGTCGGTTGAGCAAGCCCCTACCTTAGAGCTCAAACCGCTGCCAGACAATCTCAAGTATACCTATTTAGAGAAGGATGAGAAACTTCCAATGATTGTAGCCAGTGACATTATTCCAGAGGAGGAAGAGAAGCTTCTTGAGGTCTTAAAGAGGAGAAGACAAGTAATAGGGTGGACCTTGGCTGACATACCTGGCATTAGCCCTGATACATGCATGCATCGAATTTTGTTGGAAGATGGGCCAAAGCTAGTAAGGCAACCTCAAAGGCGATTGAACCCACTTATTCTAGATGTGGTTAAAAAGGAAGTTTTTAAACTCTTATCTGCTGGTATTATATATCCTATTTCTGACAATTAGTGGGTTAGTCCTGTACAGGTGATTCCAAAGAAATCAGGGGTCACAGTTGTCTGGAATGAGAATAATGAATTGGTGCCTACCCATGTACAAAATAGTTGGAGGGTTTGTATTGACTATAGGAGGCTTAATTTAGTCACTAGAAAAGATCATTACCCCCTCTCTTTTATTGATCAGATGCTTGGGCGTTTAGCTAGAAAATCTCATTACTATTTTCTAGATGGATTTTTAGGGTATTTCCAGATATGCATAGCCCCGGAGGATCAAGAAAAGACGACATTCACATGCCCATTTGGAGCATATGCCTACAGACGAATGCCCTTTGGTCTTTGCAATGCCCCTGGAACTTCCTAGCGATGCATGGTCTCCATTTTTAATGATTTCCTTGAATATTGTATAGAAATTTTTATGGATGATTTCACTGTATATGGGAACTCTTTTGATGATTGCTTGTGTAGTCTGGATAGAGTCATAACTAGATGTATAGAGAAGAACCTTATACTTAATTTTGAAAAGTGTCATTTTACGGTTCAAAAAGGCATTGTATTGGGTCATATTATATCTGAACAGGGCATAAAGGTTGATAAAGCTAAGATAGATATCACTTCTTAACCATTCTTAACATATGTTTAGGAGGTTCAGTCTTTTTTAGGTCATGCAGGTTTCTATAAAAGATTCATTCAGAATTTTAATAAAATTGCTTTGCCATTGTCTAAGCTGTTACAAAAAAATATTGATTTCTAATTTGATGATGCATGTAAAACAACTTTTGATGATCTTAAGAAACACTTGACTTTCCCACCCATTATTCAACCCCCTGATTGGAACTTTCCATTTGAGCTTTTATGTAACGCATCTAATTTTACTGTAGGTATAGTCTTGACCAGAGAGTAAATAAGAGGTCCCATGTGATTGCTTATGCATCCAAGACTATAGATGAGGCCTAAGAAAATTATACAACTACAGAAAAAGAGTTTCTTGCTATTGTTTTTACTTTGGATAAATTTAAATCTTATTTGCTTGATACTAAAGTCATTGTTTTTACTGATCATACAGCATTAAAGTACTTGCTGAAGAAGCCTAATGCAAAGCCAAGATTGATCAGATGGATGCTTCTACTTTAGGAATTTGACATTGATATCCCGGATAAAAGTGGAGCTGAAAACTTGGTAGCAGACCACTTGAGCAGTATTGAAGCTCCGAAGGTAAATTCCCTACTTATTGATGATGATTTCCCTAATGAGCATTTGTGTGCTGTGCATAATTTCTATCCTTGGTATGCTGACTTAGTAAAGTATCTAACTGCTTCTGAACTGCCTATTGATTTGAATAAACATCAGTTGAATAAGTTTAAGAGTGAAGCTAGGTATTATATTTGGGATGATCCATATTTGTGGAGACTATGCAGTGACCAAGTGATTAGATGTTGTGTGTCTGATATAGAATTTGATTCTGTTTTGAATTTTTGTCACACACTTGCATGTGAAGGTCACTTTAGTCCAAAATGCACAGCTAGGAAGGTCCTAGATAGTGGATTGTATTGGCTTACTCTGTTTCGTGATGCCTTTGATTTTTGTAAAAGATATGTCAGGTGTTAACAAACAGGTAGCATATTTAGGAGAAATGAAATGCCACAGCATCCCATTTTGTTCTATGAAGTCTTTGATGTGTGGGGCATTGATTTCATGGGACCTTTTCCTACTTTTTTTGGCTTTTCCTACATCTTATTGGCTGTTGATTATATTTCGAAGTGGGTGGAAGCCAAACCCACTAGGATTGATGATTCTTCTATGGTTGTAGAGTTTGTTCGCTCTCAAATTTTCTGCAGCTTTGGTATTCTCAGAGCCATTATCAGTGATCAGGACACTCACTTTTGCAACCGGAGTATGCATAGCTTGCTTAGCAAGCATGAAGTTGTGCATAAAGTAGTTACTCCGTACCACCCTTAAACAAATGGCCAGGCAGAAATTTCTAACCTAGAGGTGAAGCAAATTTTGGAAAAAACAATGCAGCCGAATAGGAAAGATTGGAGCAAAAGGCTAGATGATGCACTTTAGGCCTGTAGAACTGCCTATAATACTCCTATTGGCATGTCACCCTATTGGCTGATATTTGGAAAAGTGTGTCACTTACTGGTAGAAGTGGAGCACAAAGCTTACTGGGTTGTGAAGAAATACAATTTGGATTTGAATGGAGCAAGATCTCACAGAAAATTCCAACTCCAAGAGCTTGAAGAGATCAGATTGAAAGCCTATGATAATGTGAGGATCTATAAAGAAAAGACAAAGGCATTCCATGATCAGATGATTGCCAAAAAGGAGTTCGTTATCAGCCAAAAAGTCCTATTTTATAAATCCCGCTTAAAGCTTATGCCAGGTAAATTTCGTTCTAAATGGAAGGTCCTTACATAGTTTTTTATGTTTCCCCTTTTGGTGCAGTTGAGCTTTTGGATGAGCAGCCATGAGCTAAATTCAAAGTTAATGGACATCGACTCAAACACTTTCATGAAGGAGTTCCAAGGGATGACAAAGAGGAGCTCCAACTTCATGACCCACCCTGATCCCTAGTTGTACTCTTTTTCTTTCCCCTTTTATATTGTGTTGTCTTTATCTGTTTACTAGATTGTGTGTTGGCATTGAGGACAATACAATGTTTAAAGTGTGGGAAGGATACAAATAAAAATTTTTAGTTTTGTTTTGTTTTGGTTAGTTGATTTTTCTGGTTTCCAAGTTTATAGTGTTAAAATTTTGTGTTATTTTTCAATTTAAAAAAAAAACTATGCTTTTGTGTAAGTTGCTAGCATTGAGGGGATCCTGGCTTTGATATATCTTGATTTGATAGGGAATTGGCCTTGTGTTAAGAATGCAAGTTAAGTGGCAATTAGCTTTGCTTTAATGAAATTTGATGATGGTCAATTTATCTTGTAAGATTTTTTAACCTATTGTTTATTCATTTCTAGTGTGTATCTCCTATCTTGCTTTTATTTTAGAACTTGGCTTGAATCTTATTCAAGACCACATTTATTTATTTGCCATGCATAAAAAGGATTAAGGCATTCATTGTTGTTTTGTTTTAGCTAGAGGCAAAAAGCTATCCTACATGTGTTTAATCCATTTGTTTTATCTCTTTTGAGCCATATATTTTTCCTTTTTAGCCTTTTAGCCATGAAAATCAAATGAATGTTCTTCCTACCTTGATTAGGATGCTTTCGATTATAAGGGCATTGTCTGTTGTTAAGGTTGGTGGAGGTACACTTTTCACATCATTCATAGGCCATTTGTTTGTTCTTCTTCCAAAAATTTTCCAAAAAAAAAATAATAATAATTAGTGAAAAAAAAGAGAAACAAAGCAAAAGAAAAGCATTTGAAAAAAAAAATTTGAAGAAAAAAAAAAGAAGAAAAAGGAAAGTAAAGTTATTTTCTTAGTGCATATCTTTTTGTTTATGGTTAATAGGGCCTTAAGATGCACTTTCACTCCATCCTTATTCTTATTTTAATGCTCTTGATGATTTTAAGCATCTAATTTGCATTTTGAATTTCCTTCATTCTTTTGTTTACCACTTGTTTCATACCTTAGCCTATATTACAACCATAATAAAGACCTTTTGATTAATTGATTGGCATTTGATTTTGGTGGTGGAGATATAGATGATTGCCAAGCTTATGGTAGTAAGATTGGGTAGGATGGAATTTGAGAGTAAGCACTTCATCCTAAACACTAGAAAGTTGAGTGATAAACACTAATCCAAGTCAAGGACTTGCATTGCATTTCATTTTTGATTAAGTGTATTGCCATGGTGCTTGTTGCATTGATGCAAGTGACATGACTTAGAGAATTGAGCTATTGATTTGCTTTGAGTTTTCTTGTGCTAAGTGACTTACAAAATTCCATTTCTCTTGATTTCCTTTCCTTTATCTCTTTCTTAGAACTTTAGTTCTCTTTTGACTAGGAGTGCAAAGGTTTAAGTGTGGGAGAATTTGATAAGCATAATTTTATACATTTTAATCCTCTTAACTTAGGCATGTTGATGATGGAATATGGTCTTAGGGGTTTAATTAGATAAAATTTGATTTCATCAGCCACTTATACACTTCGTGAAATAATTGGCAAAATCATTGAGTTTTAATGCATGAAATTCTTTTAAATAATTTTGTAGATAAATCTATTGAATATTTGCTATTCTTTTGTGCAGAATTTTTTATGGGCAAATAGCTTGAGTGGGAAATTGAATTCAGAAAGAGATGAAGGCTTCATGTGTACAATTTGATGAGGAAAATTTACAAGAAAATGTAGCAGCTAAAACAAGAAGCATGGAGGAGTGAACTCGAGCTTGTGTGGAAAGAAAAGAGGAAGCAACAAGTGGTATAAAGAGAAGTTGAGCTGACGTGAGAGTAAAACACATAGGATTAATGAAAGCGTGAGCGTGGGGTATTCGCGAGAGAGTGACCTGAGGGGCATGTGATTCATTAAGAAAAAAAGCACTGGAGCTGAGGAAAAAAAAACGTAACTTCAGCATGAAAAGAGAGTGAGCTGGGGTTTGGGGGAGACGGACAACACGACGTAAAATGAGAGCTCCAAGGAGGGGAAAAAAACTCATTTCTCCATGGCTGAAGCTCCGATGATCAAATTCCTTCTGATTAAATCATCCATGGTAGCTTGAATCATTCATGGTGGCTAGCTAAAGCTTGGAAACTCCCATATGCAGATTTGAGCTCCATATTTTCTCACCAAATTGGATAAACACTCTTTGCTCCATCTTTTAATTTCAGAATTATTTTCCTTATTAATTTAACTAGGTTTAGTTTATTAATTTGGGAAATTGATTACTGAAAATTTTTAGATTTGGTTGAATTGTGGATTGAGTTTAATTTGATTTTTGGAATTTTAATTGTGATCATCACATATTTGTAAAAATTCTAGAATTAGTGTTGTGCAAATCACTTTTAAATTCCCCTTGATTTTAGGCTAATTGATGCAATGGTTGTTAGATTAATTAGTTAGAATTTTTGTGCAATTAATTGTTTGAGAAATTAATTAATCTAATTAGTTAATTAGCATCTTAAGGTGGGTGAAAGTGCATTTTTCACATCATTTATAGGTCATTTGTTCGTTCTTCTTCAAAAATATTCTAAGAAAAAGAAAAAAATATAATAATAATTAGTGAAAAAAAAAAGAGAAACAAAGCAAAAGAAAAGCATTTGAAATATTAAAAAAAATAAAAGAGAAAGAGAAAAAGAAGAAAAAAGAAAGGAAAGTTGTTCTCTTATGTGGCATTGCTTTTCATTCTCCTAAGGTATTCAATTTTGGTTTTTCCTATCATTTGACCCTTCCTTTTTCTTAACCTTAGCCCAGTCCAACCTAATAAAGTCCTTTTAATTTATGTTTGCATTTGCTTGTTAGTGGTGGAGAGTTTACATTTTTGTCAAGCTTTTGAAAAGAGATTTGGATAGGTTGATTTTGAGTGTACATAAAAGTCTAAACACTTTGAGTGAGAGTGATATATACATTACCTTTGGTAAGGGATTAATAGCTTGGGTTTTCCCTTGTCAAGTTAATTGCTATGATGTCTTTAATCTTAATGCATGTAATGATTATTTGGATAAGAAATATGTTGAATGTTTTGGTTTACTTTTGACTTGTGATTAAAGTGTTCATTTTTTGCAGTTTTGTTTTGTTCCTCTTGTTTTTCGTTGATATTGGTTTGCTTTGCCTAGAAGTGCAAAGAAATAAGTGTGGAGGAATTTATAAGTGTTACTTTTTATATAATTTTACCTTTATTTATTATTATTTTTAATGATTAATTTGATCTTAAATGGATTTATTATTCAATATTTGAATTTTTGGTCAATTTTGAAAAATAATATAATTTTGAATTAATTAGGAGAATTTTTGGATTTAAATTACTAATATTTTATTTTCTATATTTCTTTGATGGATTGAAGATTTCTAATCTTTAAAATATTTATTAATTTTGTGCAGATTTTTGGAGATGAATTAGGAATCAATGGTGAAGACAATTTTGAGCAAATAAATTGAAGATTTAAAGTGGAATCAATGATCAAGATTGGAGCAAAATTTTTATTTATTTTTATTAATAATTGATAATGCATATTTTAGTTTAATTTACTATCATAAATAATACTGAAGTAATCTTTAAAAGACTAAATAGAGTTTGTGAAATAATGCATATTTTAGTTTAATATTTATTATATTATGCAAATAAAAAGAGGAGAGAATATTTAATTTAATTCACTCACTCAAAAAAATTTTGTATTAATTTGTTACCTCAAATAATATTAAAGTAAATCATATAAGAGATGATAAACGTATTAAAGAAAACTAATTGGTATTTTGACTCACTGGGAGCCAAGACATCAAACAATATTAAAGAAAAAAAGTAAAAATAAAAAGAATGTTTGGCTCACTTCGAGTCAAGGCATCACAAAATTATAAAAAATAAAAATGAAAATAAAAAGAGTGTCTTTACTTATTATGATGCAAACAAAATGTAAATAAAAATTAATTTTTTATAATATTAATGTCAAAAACTCCTAAAATATAGATAAAAAATCACTTATTATTTCAAAGAAATTAAAAACAACTGATTACAATATGTAGCTTCAAAAATTTTAATCGTAAAATTTGTATAGCAGAAGTCAGGGATATCAAAGCGGCGAGGCTAAATTAACAGGGAATATTGAAATAATTTACAACAAATTTTAAATTAAGAATTTTTAAACCTTGTTTATAGAAATAGTAAAATACTGTGGCATTTTGAACTGTGGAGGAACTGACACGGTGACCTTGTATTACAAGCTGAGTTTGGAGTTTCCAGGTGAAAATTTTTTAAATGAATAGGAAATTTATTTTTTGTTCATGACAGATTTATTTTATATTATTTTTATATAATTTATTTTTTAAGAATTTTTTACTCTTGTTCGTTAGCTTTTAGAACAAGTATATTTGGCCCAACTTTGTCATGCTTTTGACACCAACCTAATGAATTGTAAGTTAAAAATTTTTAAGAATCAAATTGTATAAGAGTAAGATTTTTAGAGATTAAATAATTGATGCATATATTTGTTTAAGGCAATGAAAAAAAAAATTCCTCTCAATTGAATAATCATAAAATAATATTTAAAATAATTATATATTTTTTCTACATCAATTTATTCTAAAAATTTCACTTCAAAGCGCGAGTATTGGAGAGAAATTGATTTCGCTTTTTACCAAAGAAAAGCATTTACCATTTTCGCTAAAATGTCAGCCGTTTCTAAGCAGGGAAAAAAAAATTATAGCAATTTTGTGTGTCATTAAACATTGAGCATATGGACTCATAAAACACTGATATGGAGTTATGGACTTCTCTTCATTGGCTGAATGGGTGAAGACGTATGGGCATGTTTGTTACCAGCTCTGCACCATAAATACTATTGTAATATTTTTTTATAGTATTTATTATCTTTTTACAATTATTATTTAATAATATTTATTTCTTTTTATTAATTTTTTAAGTGAAAATATAAATTTTTTTCATCTATTTTATTCATATTTTTATTTATTTATTCTTTATATATTTAACAGTACATCAAACCATACTTAACATGAAAGTTTATTCTAATGGACACTATATAATACATAGACTCATGAGTCAAATGCGTTTATGTACTGTAGAAGTTCTCTGACGGAAAATTGTATAAGAGGGATGGTGTAATATATGTATGCAATATTTTTTTAATAATAAATTAAGAAATCAATTTTTAAATCATACGATAAAAACAAAATATTTAGTTTATTAATTAGTATATGAATTTAGAGCTTTAACTAAATTTTTTTTAGGTTTATCAAATTAATTTTCCAATCAAATTATATAATATGTGGGTGCGCTTTTTACATATTAGCTTTACTTTCTAGTATTAAGGCATCTCGTCCATGCCTATGGAGGAGAAGATTTTTTTTTTTTTTAAGAAGTATTATTTTAGTTAAATGAGATGTTTGGCCCAACTTAAAAAGAAATAAAGTGTTTTTAGGTGAAAACAAATAACTTTTTGCTATGAGAAAGAATTTTTTTAAAAATCAATTACTCTTATTTAAAATCAATAATTATCTTAATTACTTTTATTTTGTATTTATTTTTGTAAATACTTATCTTTTTTTAATAATTAGAATGTTGCTCATGCAAAATGCATGGGCGGCTATAAAAGCTGAGTTCTCCCGTAAAAGCTGGTGTGTATCGTACAGGAAAAAAATGTGAAAAAATTGTGTGGATTCTACAAATAGTGAATTATCATTTATCAGGAAAAAAATATATTTTTTCCACCATTTACATGTGTATATATTAGATTTAATAGTAGAAAGTACTATATTAAATGTCAAACACGTCATTTATCTTTAATAATGTTTTCTGTAAAACTTTATTTAAAAAAATTAGTTTAAAATAAATAAAAATCCACCACAGAGAGGACAGATAGCTAAAAAATCCTTTCAACACCACAGCGGAGCTATCATTTCCCTTGCTTCCAAATCCTGCTTTCCAACTCTCAAATCTTATCCCTTCGTACGTTGAGATACTTTTCCAATTTTTTTGTCCTCAAAATCTCAACCGATATTATTGTACATGCACGAGAGCCACGTGCCTATTTATAATAAATGAAGCTTTATTACTCCTCTATCTCCAATTACAACGTGACACGAATGGAAATGAAATGGCATTGTAATAGGGAAAAAAAAAATGAAATGAGGCACGCGGCTCACCATCCAAAGCAAGCCACACTGTTCAAATGAATACTGCGACTAACGGGGCAAATATTAGTTGATTAGTTGATAGTTAATGATTGTTTATATATCTGTTGAAGAACTTACAATAAACATACAAGTATTGCACCTAGATTTTTTTTTCTTTTATTATTGGGCATTTTAATTAAAAATATAAACATTACTTAATTTTCATGATTAATTTTCAATAATTTTTTTTATTTTTGGCTCAATCATTAATTATTTAATTAGTCTTTTAGCTTTTGTAATTTCATCAAATTTTTATTTTCTAAATAAAACACTTCATAGTTTCATTTTTTGTATTTGTATTACTTATTGTACCATTATTGAGTTTTGGTGTGACAAATAGGTTATTTCGATAATAAATTTTAAATTATCACATAATACACATGCATGTACAAATTAATTGACAAATAATATTGTTAGCATATTATCTGAATATACGTAGCCAAAAGATATACAAAAATGAAAATTAAAATGAAAGAGGAAAGGAGTTTATATAATAGAAATTAATATTTTTATAAAAAATTTATCTAAAATAATGAAATTGATTTTCCATCCAATCAAACAGCCTAGAATGGACAAGAATGTAAGCGTCACCTACAAATTATCTTGATCAAGATGCCATTTCTTTCCTAATTTAGATTAATTAATTATCACCTAATCAATTTTCACGATTAATTGACTAATAAAATATATAAGCAATCTAATCAGCAAGGACCATTTTCTAAGTTCCCCCCAACTTACTGCACATTGTAGATATCGATTGGGGGTCCCATGCATCTCACACCAAGTAAGTAATAATATTTTAGGTGTAATGTCATTTTCTTCTGGCAATTTATTTACTTGTTTCAAAATAATTTTTTTATTGTTCTAAAATCATCCTTTAATTTTTTTAATGTTTCAAAATAATTTTTGATGATATAAGAAAAAGAAAAATACAAATAAATAATTTAAATTTTTTTTGGGCCAACTAAAATTTCATTACAAATTGAATAAAATTACAAAAAAAAAGAAAAAAAAAAAAAAGGCAAGTTACAGCATACCAATTTTGAGTCAACTCCTTATTTACAACCAACCAAATCCCTCTAAAAGACTTATAACAGAGGGGATGAGAGAAAAGACTCTCATTCTAAACAATACATCTCTCTATCACAATACTTAGCAAGCCAATCAAAGGTTTGAATGATTAAAAGTGATAATTAAGTTAATTTTTAATTAAGCTAAAATACACTTTTCATCCCTTAACTTTAAATTTTAGATTTTATTTTTATCTCTTAACTTTATTTTAATCTAATTTTATCATTTAACTTGACCTTAAGCTTCATTCTAATCCTTTAATTTTAGTTTGTTCCAATATATATGTATTTAACTTTATCTTATATTTCATTTTTTCTTTTAATTTTATTTTTTTCTAATTTAAACTCTCAACTTACAAAAATCACCCAACTACATCACCAAGTCCACGACGAGCGCGTGCTGCGACAACTGCATATGCACCAAGTCAATACCACCTATATGCAGGTGCAATGATATTGGAGAAACTTGTCACTCAGCTTGTAAGCTCTGCATCTGCACGCGCTCATGGCCTCCACAGTGCCGTTGCGCTGATACCACCAACTTCTGCTATGATTCATGCTCCTCTGCTACTAAGTCTCACTACTAGCAAATTAGTGAGCATGTTGCGATCAATAATAATGTTGAACCCTTATGTAAACAAAGCCTGAATAATGTTGTACTCTTATCTAAACAAAGCCTACTTCAGGCTTTGTTTCTATGTATGTGAACCCAATCTGATCAAATAAAATATCTTATGTCTTGCTTTGAGTTTGCGTTTTTCAAACTCGTTGCTTGCGGGCTCTTGATCTTCTTCTATGACTATCTTTATTGTTATTTTTATTATCCTTTAACTTGAGCTGCTCCTGAAATTAATTTTTTTTTTAAATCACTTTGGTGTTACGTTCTGCTGGAATGTTAATGGATTTTGTCCAAAATTAAATTTTTATCTCCCCTAACCAACTTAAACGCAATATTTAAGATTGGAGAGGAAAAGAAAAGAAAAGAAAGAATTAAATAAGAAAAAAACAAAAACAGAAACAGAAACATGAACAAAAAAGAAGACAAAAAACATTAAGTGAAAATTATATATGAACTATTTGTGAGAAAAACCATTTTTTGGACAATTTTAAAGAAATCTTTTTCCTTTAATATCTCAGAGAGATGTCAATTTAAAATTATTATCTTTTCCTTTCTAACACTCTCTTACATTACTCTAGTGTACTTTGAATTATATTACCAAAATATTTTCCTAGAAGGCAAACCTAAAGAGGTATTGCGTACTTTGTTTTACAACTTCTATGGGCATTTATTTATTTATTCTTTTCATTTTGATTCAACATTTTGCAGAATCACGCGTCAGCTTAATCTTTCTTATGCTATAATTTTTTTCCGTCAACTGTTGGCTAGGATGTGTAAGATACAAACGAAGTTGAAAATTATTATATAATAAATATTAAAAATTAATTAAGTTTCTTAAAAAAATGCTACTCAAAGAAGAAATTAAAAGAACATATTTTCCGGTTAACAATTTTTTTTTTGGCCAAAGAAATATAATAATAGCGAATGAACAGTTTCATTTTCTTGCGTCTGCTCTTCTGTGGTGTAAAAAACGAAAAAAAAAAAAAAAAAGCCCCCCCGGTATGACTTATGAGTTACGATTTTTTTTTATTCATGCCATTTTAAGTCAAGGTTTAATAAATTATGAACAATGTCAAAATAAAATGCGTGTCTCAGATCATACTGTTTCAAAATGTTATGTCTCGTGTGAGTTATAAATAAGTTTTTAAAAAACTGTTATCTACATAAATTAAAAATTACGTAGTAATAATAATATATAATTTAATTCGTTTATTGTAGTAATAACTTATAATTTAATTGGTTTTACCTAAACTATTTCTTAACTATATAGAATCTCAATTATAAAATTTAGAGAAAATTATAGAATTTAAAATATCTCACTTTAAATTAAAAATATTAAGTGCAATTTTGCAGTTTTTGTTATAGTTTGTCAACAAAAAATGATAAATAAAAATTTTCCATTTTAACATTAAATGATTGGATGCTTTAAAATAATTTCTCTATATATTTTGTTTTGATTAGAAAGGAACTGAATAATACCTAAATTTTATTAAAAAAAATTGTGCCCTAAAGAGATTTGAATCAACTTTCGGCCGGACATTGCAGCGGTGGAAGATCACGTGCATTCTTATCATTTACATTAATATATATATATATATATATATATATTAGAAAATATATTTTTCTAATTTTTCACAAATTTATAACTTAACATCACATATGGGGACTAGATTCATCTCATGCTCAAACTTTTGAAAAAAAATTTGTTTATTTTTTGAAAAAAAAAAATATAGTTTTTTGTTAAATGAGATGTTTGACTCAACTTCTAAAATAAATAAAATGTTTGAGTTATATAAAAATTAATTTTCTATTACAGAAGAAAGTTTCTTAAGACAATTATAATCTTACTTAAAATTAGTAATTGTTATAATTATCTCCAATATCTTTATTTATCTTTTTAAATACACTTTTTTTTTTTTAAATCACAAAGGAACTCAACACTTGCTGAAATTTTGTTTTCCAAGTCCTCAAAATCTCAACCTTTGGTGATATGCATCCATGTGACGTGCTTATTTGTAATGGATGGAGACCCCCGCTTTGCTGCTTCTGAAACAAATTTGAACTGCATAGATCTGATGCATATGATTTAAAATTAAATTAAATTAAATTTTTATTTTTTATTTTTTATTTTAACTGTATAGATCTGATGCATATGATTTAAAATTAAATTAAATTTATTTTTTATTTTTTATTTTTTATTTTTTATTTTATGTTTTAATTTTTTTAAATAAAAAAATATTAAAAAAATAAAAAATATATTTAAAATTTAAACTACTTAAATTATATATATTTTTTGCACAACACACACAGCAAAGAATCTACGCTGGTCATATTTTTTTAATTCCAACTCTGTTATCCTCAAAATCTCAACCCTCTTGAGCTATAGATGCATGTGAGCCACTTGCATATTGATAATAAATAAAAGAGTAAATTATTTTATTAAAATTATATAAATTTTTTATTTTAAAAAAATATATTTTAGTTAAATTTTAAATTTTAATAAATACGTGTAACAGAAATGGATTGAGACCTGTTTAATCATTTATTTTCCTTATTCCTACCCGACAAGCTTCTTTCTCGCTCCTTTCCCATAGATTGTTGTCGTGGCAAGGATACAGGCTTTCTAATTTTCGTAAGCAAAGGACGAAACTTCAAATTCCCACACGAAATGCTTTACGGCCTATAATCCTCAGTTTTTGTTTCTCATCGTTATCTCTTCTTTTTTTTTTTCTTGTTTTTTGGGTTCTTTCTTAAATAACTATTTTAACGTCAATATTATGGTTCTCTGTCTTGTTTGTCCACGTCAACGAGTTTTGTATCCTGCGAAAAATTGAGACTAATTAGAAAAAGTGACCTTTGCGACAAGAAATGAAGACATATAATAAGGGAGTAATGTGGTATCAAAAAATAATAATAATAAGGGAGTAATGAGGATAAAAAGCAGAAAATGTTCCTAGGTTTCCATCTGTTGGGATTCCAGGTCATTCATGGAGAATGATGAGGATAATGTCCAGCCAGCAACCACACATGTCAAAAACACATGGGCCATGGCTCCAAAATGATTTTTTCTGTGGGACTAAAATTCTATTTTGCACTTTATAGGTATAAATTTTTTTAATTTTGTTTTATGTAGAATTATTTTTTTTAATTTGATATCTTATAGATAATTTTTTTAATTTGATTCATTATAAAATTATATTTTTTTAATTTGATTTGTTATATATAAATATTTCTCAATTTTATCCATTGCAGATAAAATTATTATTATTAATGCCTTTATATTAATACACTATTAATGAAATTAGTCAATCCACATATTATATGATAATCACTAAACAGTAATTTATTAAAAAATATTATAAATCATTATGTTTGTTAATTTATTTTTTCTATAAAATTATTAATAATAAGAAATTAAATTAAGAAATAATATATTTGTAAGGAATCAAATTAAAAAAATAATTCTATAAAAAACTAAATTAAAAAAATTCTATCAATGAATAATTGAAATAAAGTTTTTTTTTTCTTTTCTATTTTATGATGTTAAGAATGATATTTCAAGTCAGGGGTTATACCAACACGTTCATTTTAATAAATTTTTACTAATTATGTGACTCTTAAAAATTTACCAAGGTGACACACTTTGGTGAATTTGCACAACACAAGACTAATATGGTTTTGAAGCTTTTTGATGTCTTTAATTTCAAACAAGAAATAAAATAGTATTTTTAAATATAAATATAAATTATGATACTGGAGAAAAAAGTTAAAATATTGATGGAGAATGAAAAGTTTTTTAACTTCCTATTATTTTGAAAATATCAAAATGATTACAGTTTGATTTTTCAAAAAATTAAAATATACTTATTAATGAAGCCAAAGATTCAATGACATTTAATCATTTATTTAATTAGTATAAAAAGTCATTAATTTTTATAACTATTTTTTAATTTTTGGACCAATCTTTAATTATTTAATTGGTATATTAGCTTTCGTACGTAGTTTCATCAAATTTTTATTTCCTAAATAAAATACTTCATAATTTCAGTTTTTTGTAATTAACTCCCGATTTCCTCATTGTATTATTGCTGAGTTTTGATGTGACAAATAAGTTATATAGATAATAAATATTAAATTATTACAATAAACACAAGCACGTACAAATTAATTTTGTTTGTATATATTTGAGTATACGTAGCCAAAAGATATACAAAAATAAAAATTAATATGCAAGAGGAAAAAAGTTTATGTAAAAAGAACTAATATTTTATTTAAAAAATTATCTAAAATAATAAAGTTAATTTTTCGTCCAAACTACGGAAGAATGGAAAGAATGTAAGCGTCACCTGCAAATAAGTACCATGATGAACTATCATTTAATCCATTGTCGTAATTAATTAACTAATAAAATAACGATGAACCATATTATATGAGCAATATAGTCAGCAAGGACCATTTCCCGTAGGTTTTTCATTGGTTCCCTCATCGGCATTGCACGTTGCAGGTATGAATTGGGGACCAAGGGATCTTACACAGACAAATACACGCGCGCGCATATATATATATATATATATATATAAAACAATCAGATTTCTTGTGTCACTTTGTTATTTTTATTTTTATTCTAATGAAAAAATGGAAAAAAAAAAATTTGACTAATTTAATTAAAAAAGTACTTATTAACTCTTTGGACAATGTGACGGCTTTCCACCTAAGCTATGCCTATTCATAATTAATAAAGAGATTTGAATCAACTTTTGGACAGACATTGGGACAGTCGATCACGCGCATTTTATATTAATAAATTTTAATATATATTAGAAAATGTATTTTTTTAATTTTCAAAAATTTTCTTAGTTTTAGTAATATATTAGAAATTTAAACATTTTTACCAATTTTTGTATCTTGCAAAAAATTGAGAATAAAAAAATTTTATCTCCCTTAAAAATGAGAACATAAAATACATTTTCTAGTCATTCATACCGGGGCAAAAAAATTTATGTAGACAGCGCCTGCTACTTTGGGCTTGCTTTCATGTATGTGAACCTCGCAGTTGCATACATGCCTGCAGTCTAATTTTTTTAGTTTACATACGTAATTAAATAAAAAAACGTGTGCCTTGTAAATGTAGTTTGCTTTTTGCAAACTCGTTGCACGCAGGTTCATGATGTTCTTTTATATTTCATTTATTATTATATTAAGTATGCTTAATTTAAGTTGTACTTTAAATTTATTTATTTATTTATTAGTAATACATTCAGCTGGGATGTTAATAGATTGAAAAAATTATATTTAAGGACCAAAAGATTAAAAAAAAATTATTCTTAAGGATTTTTATTATTAGGTTCAATGATTTGTTGTTAAACTCAGTAATAATCATCCTAAAACAAATGATAACAAGTCCTTAAAAATAATTTTTTTTATCTTTAGGTTCTTTATTATAATTCTCCCTAATAGATTTGTTCCAAAACCAAAATTTGACATCTTATGAAGATTTGAGAAAATGGGGTCCCTTCCGTATTAACAAGAAACAACAAGTTGCATAGAGTTTCAGATGTGAAGCCTCAAACCATTCTCCAGACTATAGTTAGCCAAACAATCAATACATTGTTCACCTCACCAAAGACATGGATTATCTTAATAGTCTAATTTTTAGCCAGTAATTCTTGAATGCTATGAATTAGAGCTTTTGGAGAGGTGATGTTTGAACTTGTCCCATTTAAGGTCATAACCAGGTTGTTAGAGGTGATTTCAAGATGGACTTCATGAAATCCCAAATTCCTAGCTAGCTCAAGGCTAAAAAGAGCCCCCCATTAGCATGCAGGAAAAAAAAATGAAACACCAACCTAGATTTCTTGAGAAACCCTCAAGGTAGACACCATAAGAATCCTTTAGGACTCCACCATACCCATCGAGGCCTATATTTCCTTTACTAGTTCCATTGCAATTAACTTTAATCCAATCCATATCCCGTGGCCACCATCTAATGTCAAAAGCCAATGCCGAAGACATTTCAAGGGTGAAATCTTGTAAAAGAATAAAAGTTTTTGCTAAAAATAATTGAAGACTAATTAGGTGGAATAATTGGGGGATGCCAAAATTCTATAAGAAGACACAAGCATTTCTCCACTTCTACATAAACCAACATCATACACTAAAAAGAATCTGCCACAATAAACCTTTTACTATAGAGTCATACTAAAGAATGGAAGCCAACCAGAAAGTAAATGGGTAAGTGTAAAAGATAGCTTTACACTTTGGGAGAAGCAAGATATTCCAAACTCTATAGGCGGTAGGACAATCACACAGTGCATGTAACATATTCTCAAGCTTACCACAAGCATGGCACTATAAGGTAATTCCATTCCATCTTTTCGTTAGCTCCTTAATATAAAGAAATTATGTGTAGTAAGCCAAAGAAAGATTCTAATCCTTTCTAGTTCTTGCCATTACTAGGTCAATTGTCAAAAGAAGAAGGAAAAGCCCAACCTATTTCCTGGTTTAGGAGTTGAAATGGATCCTACTTCTAATTCCCATTAGTAGTTAATATGTCATAAACCAAGGGATGCTCTTTCCAAAGAACAATGTCAGAGCTAATCTAATGATCCATCCAAAAATTGATATGTTTGCCATTACCAATATCATATGTAGAAATGGCTTCAATATGCTACCACATAAAACTAATAGCTCTCCATAGAGGGGAAGTAGACTTAGCAATGTTTGGAAATATGGTAACAGGAACCCATTTATTATACTTGGCATTGAAAATATTAATCTACAATTTTATTTCATTATGTTGCATCTTCCAACCCAATTTGAGTAAGCAAGCTTCATTCATAGCTATCATATTTTTAATGTCAAGGCTACCATTCATCTTAGGCTTGTACATGAGCTTCCAATTAATCGTATGAAATTGTCAAGTGCCTAAGTCATGCCCCTAAATAAAACAACATTATAACTTCTCAAGTTCCATGCATCTAGTTTTTGGCAATCTTATTATCGTTATAAGATAGATTGGAATAGCACCTAACATGGACTTTGCCAAGGTGATCTTACCAGCCATGCTAAGACAATTAGCTTTCCACCTTGTGAGTCTCGCTTTAACCTTATCAACAATGTATTGAAAGTCCTTTATACGAGATCTACCGTGCATAACAAGAGCACTTATGTACCTCCTTAAATTACTAATTACACTGAACCTAGAAATATCTATAATTACATGCTTCATATCAATAGTTATATTCTTTGAAAGGAAAATATTTGATTTTTCAAGATTCACTTTGTGGGCAAAAGGGATGCAAAAGTGTCTCAAACACTCCATGATGCACCTAATTTGGTTCATGAAAGCCTCATAAAAGAATAAAATCATCACAAACATCTGATGGGTAACCTATGGCTTATCTCTATCGATTTTAATAAGCATCCACTTCAACAAGATAGCTTCTTGAATAATGTTTTTTAACTTCTCTATGCACAACACAAACATATAAAGAGAAATTAGGTCTCCTTGATGTATTCCTTTTATGGGACAAAACGAATTAGTCTTAGCACTATTCCAAAGGACTTGAGTAGACATAAAAGTAATACAATCCATGGTCATATCAACTAAATAGAGGGACAGGTGGATTTCACTAAGAATATTTTGAATAAAATCCTAATTCAAACAATCATAAGCCTTTTTAAGATCAATTTTAATAGCAAAATAGGATTTTTTTTTTTTAACATCTGCTTCATATAGTGTGGAGAAGTTCCTGAGCTACCACAATATTATCTTAAATATGTCTTCCAGCAGGAACAAAGTTGCCTTCAAGGAGATATGAGTTTTAGCAATAATGGGTTCAAGCACTTCATAATGATTTTCGAAATGCATTTATAAATGATATTGTAGAGAGTTATAGGTCTTAATTAGGAGAGTCTTTTAGGTCTATCCACTTTAGGAATTAAAATAAGTAAGGGTTTTATTGATCTAGTAGATATCATCCTACTGCTTGAAAACTGTTTCAATGAAAGTGCAGCCATCAATCTTGACCACATTCCAATTCTTATAATAAAAAATAGCTAGAAAACCATCATCCCTAAGAGCTTTAAGCCTTTCGATAGAAAACATGGGCTCTTGAATTTCTTTTTAAAAAATAAGACTAGTAAGGTTAATCGAATCCTCATTGGTAAACACTATAAACCAAACACAAGGTTGTGAAGCAAGGGATCTCAACATGGGTCATAGTGAAAAATCTTCAAGAAAAGGTCCATTGCCATATTAGCAACGACCTTTAGGCCATCCTTCCAACTACCATCCTCTTTCTATAACATGGTAATTGACAATTTTATTACATCCTTTTTTAGTAATACTCTTGAGGTGTTAGTATCTTGTGTTTGGGTCTCCATCAACCACTTGGTACAAGCTTAAAGGTATAAACATCTTATCATGGACAACTACACTATTTTTCTTCTTACTAAAGTTTCTAACAATATTGTACTTATTTGCATATTTAGGAAGAAATGTTCTGAGGTCCTTTAATATGATGTATTATTCTTGTGCAAACCTTTTACCTCTTAGATAATACCTACAAGAAATAGATTGAAAAGTTAATATTTGTGTTTCCACTTCTTTGTGGGCTTAAACTAAGTTTTCTTCTTGTTTAGATAAAAACCCATATACTCCTTTTTGAAAAGTAATACTTTAGTTCTTCTATGTATGTGGATTCTCTACTCATCCTAAGGATGAGTGGAAAGTGCTTATTCTCTCGAGACCATCTAGATCTAAATTGGACTATCCAAATTTTACAGTTTTTTATTTTTTTTTTAAAATCTCAATAATCATTTTTTTAAGTTAGTAATTAAAAATCTGTTTTCATTTTGTGTTTTGATTCCTTCAAAACTAAAAAAAATCAAAATTAGAAAAGTTTAAAATCTAGACTATCCATAAAGGATGAGCACTGAGATAAGTAGAAAATTCAATTTTGTCCTTTTTAAAACATGGCTCATAAATATTGCTTAAGACCATGTTTCGACCCAAGTAATTAAGTATGCTATTATTGACCCAATATAACACATTCTGATTTTTCAAAATAATGTTTTATTAAAGTATATTTTTCAACTTGACATAATTAAAATCCTTTTACCAAAAAGAAAGGGCTATTGATTTAACATAACTATTATTGAAATCTAAGCTCAATTTTCATTTTATAGTTGAATTTTTATATGGGTTCAAATTCAAATTATTTTGATTTCTTCTCATGATCTTACTTCGGTCATCTTTTCAACAAATGGGATGAGACATTTGTGCCTCTAATATTCACAAGCCATTGTTGCAACTTAAAGCATGTTTAGATTGGTACTAGGGTTGTGCTATCAAATAGGCCATTTTTGCCTACGTGCACCAGTTATAGGTTAAATAGGCTGGCCTCTTTATATCTACTTAGTTAAATGGGCCAGAATCTTAAACTCAACCCACCAAATGGGTTAAATAGGCCTTAGAAAAACCTAAACTACAATTAAAATTCTATGTTTGAGTTAAACATGGTTGAAGTTCAAGATAACTTAAAAATAAATAACAAAGTATACTTTGAGTGTAACACCATATTACCTTAGCCTTACTTTTCATGTATTATATTCTATACATGCTTTATAGATGGGTTTCAAGAAGAAAATGGATTAAAATCATGGCTCATTATAGCGGGTGTAATACTTTAACTATTCAAATTTTTCCTCTGTGGACTCCTCTACTTCATCTCCTACTTATATTCCATCTAAACAAGTGATAAACACCATGAAACACCTCATGCAATTCAGATTTAGAGCCCCACATCAGAAAAATGAAGTTTTTACCTCAAGTCCAAAATTCAAGTTTTGGGCACCAATTTTGAAAAATAATAATTAATTCGAGAAAAATTGAAACAAGGCAAATGATAGCTTTCTGGAAAGTTCTAAATGTCTACTATAGAGTAAAAATAATTTTAGGCATGAAAAATTTAGCTGGACCATATTTGATAATAGAAAAGTACGAAAGTTTTGACTACCCTAGTTTACTATCACAAATTATTGATATGAACTTCAAAAATTCATAACTAATTCCACAAAAATCAAAACCCAGCAAACCATACAATTTGGAATGTTACAGATATCTAATTTAAGTGACAAATAGCTACAATCCATAAAATGACATTAAGCTAATGAACTGCATTACTGATAGTAAGTTCAAACTTCGAAAATTTATTTCTCTCTCTCTCTCTCTCTCTCTAGACCTCCAAATAAGGTGCTTCTAGTTGCTATAACTCAATGTTAATGTCTAATTTCTCTTTGTAAAATTTCAAAACCATTGAACCTTGTTTAGCCCCCGGATGACATGAAAATATAAACTACTCAAGTGAACAGTGCCTAGACCAAAACTAATTTTTAATATAAATTTTGAAAAATCATAAGAAATTCTATAGACTCCAAATAATGTGGTTCTTGCACCAGAAAAAAAAAAGCTCTATATGAGACTTATATGTGTGCAAAATTTCAGCCTCAAAATCACTTATTTGGTTAGGTTGGGGTTCAGGTCACAAAATGGGTCATTTTTTGTCCCAAAATGGTTCATATGAATGTCAAATGGTCTTTTCCTAAAACCAAGACCACTTGGGCATGTGGAAAAGCTTTAAAATAATCTAATAAATATGTCTCAAAGGATTAAAAAATCATATCTCATAAACTCATTTTCCCACCCCAAGGTATACACAAAGCATACATAGGCAATTCTAGCCATTCAATGTCAAAAATATGTCATTCCATTCATTTGCTTCCAATTCTCATATATACATCATACATTCATATATTTACATATGTTTAAGTGTCTATACAACATATACATCAAGAGATTATATCATTTGGCAACTAATTAACTACAAAATGTTTATATAACATAACTCTTTATCATTCTCTTCTTTTTAAGCTTGGTGGCCTCCATCTCTTGGCTCACTTGGTCCACCTAACATGTTAGGTAATGAAGAGGGAGTGAGATTCAAAGAATCTCAATAGCCCTATACACTTTTAGTAATACATGATGGATATAATTTCATGTAAAGGAATGTCATGCATGGTCTATAAGCTACATATGCATATCAAGAACATGGTTTCTATTTCATAAGTCTCAAATATATCAAAGTAGACTTTCAAGACCTTGGTTAGCCTCACCCACCTCTTTTTTAACTTTTGAACTTGTCTCACCTATTTATTTTTAGACTTTTGACTAAGTTTCACTCCTCTTGAGACTTTTGGCTTGTCTCACATTTACTAAGGGACTATTGGCTCATTCACACCCTTATCAAAAGACTTTTGGCATTACTAAGTCTATTCAAGTCTTATACACAAGTAAAAATAATTCAAGATACATAAGTGGCACCACACATGTCCCTACTAGCTAAGCATACTTTTCATAGTTCAACCACACACAACAAGCATCCAAAGCAAGAAAACATCTATACATATATATGAGAGAAATGTTAGAGGGTTATCTTGAGTGCAATGACACACACTTTTGCTTGATTTTTTTTCCCTTCCTTTGGCTACACTCATGCAAGTGGGTGGAGTAGGATTTTTTTGGCCTAAACACATCAATTAAGACCCGATTATACTCTTGAAAAAAACTCTAGTGCTACACACATTCTAGAAAGGCTTGTATTCTTATTTGTTTCAATTATAGTTCTATAAGGCACCTAAGGACTTTGTTTTGTTTCTTTGATGGGAGATGTATGTAGGAGGCTTCCTTGATGTCATATGAACTCAAACTAACTCTTAGACAATTCGAAATATCACTAGAAAGTTTCACACAAACCATAGTGCAACAAAATCCCAAAAATTTGTATCTTGAAATTCAAGGGTCCTTTCTTGGATTTCTTTGCACGATCCTGATCCCATAGCCTAAACCTTAGGTTTTTCACTTGCTTTTGATTAAAATCTCCTCGCCCCTACAAGCTTTCCCCTTTAGTCGACTAACACACACAAAACAAGCAAAGAAAAAGAAGTAAAGACACATAGATAATTACCTTACTTGCCTAGCTTCTTTAAGGGCTTCTTTCTTTGCCTTAGCCTCCTCTCTCAAAGACTAGTCTTCTCCTTTTGAATCTAGACCAAAATAAACCCATCTCAAACATTAAGACTATGGAAAAAGAAAGCAAAAGAGGAGAACAAAGTTTCCCAAGAGGAAAGCCATGAAAAGCCTTAGAATTCCATACCTCTACTTAGTTTCTTCCTCCTTCTCTTTCTCCTCCTTGGTGTGCCACTTCTAGAGCTTTAGGAATCTATTTCAGCCAGCTAAAGTTGGTTAAAATGAAGGAGAAGAAACTGATGTTTTCTAGAAGCCAAAAGCCACTTTTTCATGTTTTTCGGACTAAATCTTGCTATAGCAGGAAATACCTCTCGCTATGGCGAGCACTTATCAGTCCCAAGTCCTCCGTTCTCACTATGGCTAGCAATATTGCGAAAAACTCTCTAGATTTTGTATGAGCCACAAACTTGCTATAGCGAACTAGTATCCTTACTATAATAAATAGGCATCCTAGTTATAGTGAACAACACCCTTGTTATAACTAGAAGACTTAGAAAAATTCTGAAATCTTGAGTTTTCATTCCTATGAAAACTCAAATGTCACACAACTTCCTCTCTTTGCTTCTTTGCTATAGCATGCTAGTTGGGGCAGCATGAGTGAAGTAAAGTTTTATAGCCAAGCTCATCCTAGTCGTGATTGGAAAATTTCATTCTTCAATTCAAAGTTTCAAACCCAATTTCCAATATTCTCTTTTTCCATTACTACTTTTACTCTTTCAAAATAGAGCACCATGGCTTTGTTGATGGTACTAGACCTTCAAGTATATAGATTCACACTAAACTTTGTCCTTTTTCTTTTTCATTCAAATACTTGGCCTCTATTTCATTGAAGAGATCATCCTCTAAAATGGAAAGCCAACCATATCTGGTTCCCTTCAAACTCTCAATTCTCCTAAGAAATATCAATCTCCTACAATAACCAACATACTCACAAAGGAAAAAATCTCAAAAACCAGCTTTTGATAGTAATAATGATATAGCTCTAGTTTAAAAATGGAACCTTTTTCTAAAAGTAGTGCCTATAGCATTAGATGCAGTAGAGATAGCTTTAATCTCTCATGAATGCCAACACCCCCTCCCCAAAAATGCCTATCTACGTGTCCAAATCATTGAAAACTTTGCTCCATCACCATCGTTGTCCCACCAGTGTGCCATAACAAAGAAGGAAAGATAAGAAGGTGCCTCAATTGATTCTACCTACATTTTTGTTTTGGGTGTTATTGCTATTTTTTTCTTTTCAATGCCAATGCATTGCCACGATCTCTTTGATAATGCATGTCATTGTTTACATGACTTCCATTACTTAATAGAAATTTATGAACTTAACAGATTTGTTAAAAGATTTTTTTTTTTTTTTGAGAAACTATGAAAACTTGAGGGACCATTTTAACACACTTAAAATATGGAGGACTATTTTGAAATAATAAATAAAGTTAAGCGATTAATTTATTATTTTAACCTTTTTAATTATTTTCACTCTCACTGTGAATTTTAATTTTTTTAAGACTTACTTTTAATATTTATTTTATATAAATTTAAATCAAATAATGATATAATTCATACTTGTATCATTAATATTTTTAAAAGTAAATATGAAGGACCCTAAAGTAGTTAGAAAGAAATTTCACAAGAGTATAAAAATTTATAGTTTTAGGAATTTTAGGTATATATTTTAATTAATTTGTAATAATTATATTATTATGCTTTTTATAATTAAAAGCATTATTTTATTCAAAAATATTATTATTGGTCACCCAACAATGACAAATGAATTAAAAGAAATTAACAAAATAAAATAATTAAGCAACTAAGGGACAATTTTTGAAAAACATGAAAAAGTGAAAAAAAAACGCAATGGTGGGAGATATGATTTAGAATTAACTTTGTGCCAAGTAGAGTATTTCACAATATCAAACTTTATGCTAACAGATGTGAAAAATTGGGGCTCCTCTTCTAAGTATGGCTCATCACAATATACAAGAGGTTCTAATTATATGGTTAAACATGCTAGAAAATTTGTAATTAATTTTTTCTTTATCTATTTTATTAGTATTTTCATCATATTTTTAACTATTAGTAATTATTGTCTTAACTATATTTTTAACTAATAATATTTTATTCTTAAAGCAAAAAAATTGGAGAGACTACTTAAATATTCTGAGATTTATCTCAAAACTTATAAAAATAATGACTTTTAGATTGACAAAAAAATAAGAGGATATGTGTGTGTGTGTGTGTGTGTGTCATTTTATATTTATTGTTATACATACAATTATATCTTTTTTTATTTTGGCTATTTTTAGAATAAGTTTGTTTGGTAACAAATTTTTAATTTGGGCTCTTTTTCTAATTTAGGCTCTTTTATTTACTTTTCAAAATGAATTTTTTCAATGAAAGCTTAAGACAAAGAGTAAGGAAGAGAATATTTTAGAATGCATGTAAGTTGTGGAAGGGAAAAAAGGGATTAGTGTATGGTTTAGGGAACATGTTCTATAACATATATGGAAATCCAACAATTAGATTCATTAAGTCCCAAGAGCTAGTCTATGGTCACTTTGCTTATATTCAAGAAGATATAAGAAATGAATGTATAACTTTTATGTAGGATCCTCGTAATACCCCATTTTATAAAGAAAAACATATTGAAAAAATTAATGCTAAAATAAGTCAATATAGGATCTTTTTTTTCAATGATACTTGTAATCGCATAAAAATGAAGCTAACACAAGTTCAATATATAGGCTAAAAATGCCTATACCTTAAGATTAAGATCAAAATAATGAGATGAAAAATGAAAATAATAAGATACAATAAGGGAGTAACTAATTGTTGAAAAATTTGTAAAAATCTAATGTATTTTTAATTAAAATTTAATATATTTTAATTTATGTAATTGTTGTTATATTATCATTTCATATTTTGTTTAAATTTAATATTTTTGTGATGTATTATATAATTAATTATAAATTTAGTTTTATATATAGTTATACATATATATATTCATATATACTACAAGCCATTAATGCAATGAAAAAAAAAAACATTAACCTCCTCTTAAAATGGTAAAATTGGCTCTTTTGCAAGAAAAATTTAAAAAAATTAACCTGAACTCTTTGCATTATTTGCCAACACAAAAGACAAAATTTTCACTCCTTTTCTCACTACAGATATATAGCTTTGTCTTTTCCTTATTTCTATTTCCAAACTCTTAGCTTCGTCTCTTCTTTGTCTCTCTCTCCAATCTCTTAGTTTTGCCTCTTCATCTTCATCTTTATTTTTCCATTTCATTTTTTTTCTATTTCATTTTTTTTCTTTCATAACTTCGTCTTTCTTTCCTACACAAGTTTATTTCCTTACACAACATGATAAAGATGATAATAAATAAATATATATATATATATATATATATCTTTTTTCTTCTCCAATTTAGTTATCCAACTATATCTTTAATTTATTCTTTCTTTTCTTACAGAAGATGAATTTCTTAATGATAGAAAGCAACACCATGACATTGCAAGTTACTTCCTTTGTTTTGTTTTTCCTAAATTTTTTTTTACTATTTTTCTTTAATAATGTCTTTTTCTTCATATTTCATTATTTTTTTATAAAATAAAAATTATATTTGCAATTTTTTTTGAATCATTCTGACTGCAATAATATATTTATATAAAAGAATTAAGTAAAGTAAATTTTTTAATAAAAATATAAACAATAATTAAAGCCTAAAATAAAGATTCCCTATTATAATATTTTAATATTAACTTGTAATTTTAAATCATTATTTGAAACATAAATTATTATCATTATTATCACTAAAAGTATTATAATATTATTATTTAATTAATTATAATTAATTTAAAAAATTATTTTTTTCTCTTTTATTAGCCTTTAACGATAGAATAATAATAGGGCAACTTTCTATCACTATTTGGTCGCTATATATGGGGACCAAAACATGGTAAGATATTGTCCTACCACATATATTATTAATTTATAATATATAATTAATATAATATATTTTTTCTTATCACTATTCTATTGCTATAAATAACGACGAAAACATGGTAGGGCATTGTCCTACCACGTGCTTGCCGTTGGTTTATGATACATTATTAATTTATAATATATAACTAATATAATATATTTATTAATATATATTTTATATTTAATTTATGTTTATATATATATATATATATTTATATAAAAATAGCGACATAATCGTGGTACGATAATGCCTATCACAATTTTGTCACCACAATTTTTTTTTAATATGTTTATTATCATTTTTATTCATTTATTAATTTATTAATTAATAAATTCATTAATTATTTAATAATTTATTATTTTATTTATTTATTTATTGATTTATTAATTTATTAATTTATTTTTTATAATTTTAAATTTTATTAAATATTTTTAAATTTAAAAGTTATGAGCTTTTTAAATTAATTTTAAATTTTATCTTGTTTGTATCATATATGAGTGTTGAAAAGGAGAAAGAAAGTAAACTTTTGCAACAAAAATATCTGTCACAAATAATAGCAACAATAGAAATATGGATAGAATATGGGACAAATATATCCTCGTTATTTAATTTTTTTTTTGTAGTGATAATAACATGCTAATTTTTAGTAATGTCATAATTCAAATTAAAGCTTTTCTTCGTTGATTTATTTTTGTTATTAGAATCAAGGTATTTTCGAAGTTTGTTTGGGCTATTTTCTTTTTATACAATTTTAAGGACACACTCTTTTATATTAACTTGGTGTATTTAATATTTTATTTTTAAAATATTCCATAGAGAAATTGAATCTAAAAAAAATTACATCTAAGGACCCATATCATATAAAATTTATAATAAAAAATTTTAAAAATTGAAATTACTATTCAAGACCATGATTATTATTATTAAGTTTTAGGAATTTATTGTCAATTTTAAAAAATTTACTATTAGATATAAAAAAATTTTAAAATTAATAATAAATCTTTTAAAACTTAATGATAATAATGATTCTTTAAAATAATTTTAAATTTTAAGATATTTCATTATAACTTTTATATAATATAAATACTTAGCTACAATTTTCCCTCGAATCTAAGTTGCAAAAGAACGTATTGTCTGCTTTTACTAATTGAGCTAATGCAATCATTACTTATTTCTCGGAAGCTAGCCTTACTTTATTAACTAATTAATTAAGAGAGTTCATATTTGGGCATATGCACTTCAATTGAGGCAGACTTATGGGGCATTCTCTCTAAGCTAGAGTTAGTGAAAGCACTAGGTTTCAGTAGAGTACTAATTGAGAGTGACTCCCAAGCAATTGTCACTATATGCTAAGGATTTTATTCGCCATCGGCGAGGAACAAAGACACGTTTTGCATAGCATCAAGAAGAGCGCCGAAGGGGCTTAGTCTTTCCATATTGTTCATACAGTTAGGGAGGTAAATTCTTGTGCAAACTGGTTAACCAACTACAGTCTTAATCAAGATTTTGGTGTTTGTTTTCTTTCAGATCTTTCTAGAGGTTTTTCTGAATTGCTATTTAGAGATATAATGGGGGTTATTTTCTCATGTTTAATTCCGGTGTAATTTCTTTGTTTTTGGGCGTTATCCCTGTTCACTCACCGAAAAAAAAAGAGAGAGTTCATCTCCTTTTTTTTTTTAATTTTTCTTTTTGTCACTTATAGTTAAAAGTCTCCTTTATTACTTATTAAGAAAACACTATTTTAATGTTAGAAATTTTATATATATTTATTTAAATCTTAAGTTATGATACGATTTTCACTTGTGAATCGCACCAACATAATATATTAGTTACAAACTTTTATATATATATATATATATATATAGCTAACCCAAAATATGTAGAGGATCTTTTTCGTGAGTTCGGCATTGGAACTAAAAATTTAACTACTTGCTAAGAACTCTATTAAATTTAGAATTTAAATTCGACGACTTGTTTAAATATTAATTGGCTGTTGCAATTTCCAAATAGCTTTCATTGTTAGCTAGGTTGGATTTCTCTCGAGGTTAAATTTTGCAACAGATATGAGCAAGTGTATCTTAAAATTTTTTTTTTGCCCCCCGGGGGGGGGGGGGGGGGGGAGGATTTAATTTCCAGCAAAACTAGAGTACTTGTAACCATAATACTAAAAGAAGAAAAATGAAAACTTGAAAAAAAATATAAAAGATAATGGAGTTAGGATTCAGAAATACCCATCAGGAAGAGCCTTTATTTATAGTGTACATTACTATGAGAAAGTACTACACTTATCCACAGGTAGCATGACGCTCTTCTTTATTATCACTTCATAGTTTATGCAGAAGCAGATGCAGTGGCCTTCTTGAACATAACCAGGAAGGGACCATTCACATCGCTCACAACCAAATGCCTGACTCCTTCATCGTCAATATAAATCCCGATGTCTCCACAAGTAGCACTTGAATGAGCACAAAACTCAAGCTTATAAGTATTTTCATATGCTTTCTGAATTCTAAACCAGCCATCTAATGTGTTTTCGTAGCCTGTGAGTTTCACAGACAACCCAACGGGCACTAACCCTTCAACGACAGTCCAAAATGAAGGTGTGGGGGCACATGGTGGTACTGTAAGAAATCGTAAGTACAAGATAAGACCTTCGTAAATATAAAGGATCCGGTATGGGGATCCAATTGTTACTGGTAAGCCATTAGAGACCTCCGATTTCTCTTGGACCACAGATAAGGGACATGTTTCGTTGCCAGTTGCGGCAAGCCCAACCCCCCCCCCTTCCTCTGAGAACTGGTAAGATATAGTAGGAGTGACCATTGACAATAAACTCCCCATCTGTGTCAATCACAAAAGCAGATGTGCAGAAGGCAAGAAGGAAGAGGCAGAGGGGAAGCAATGCATTGATCTTCATTGTTTTTAGCTGAGTTATCAAGCGGCCAAGTGTTTTGGTATGTGACTAAGAGCTCCTTGAGGACCTATTTATAGATGTTCCAATCCAAACTAATGGACTTACTTAATAACAAAAAACAACTATTATGAGAAATAATAAATATGATTATATATCGATATTAGGCTAAGCAAGCGATTCAGTGTTACTTGGTCGATTTTGATATGTTAGCCAAATAAGCACGTGGCACTCGTGAGTTAGTAGAGCTAAATTGTAAGAAGGAATATTTTCTAGTTTTCTAGCGTAGGCTAATGTCATCGCTTAACATCGACATAATGTGTTAATTAAGTTAGATGGAGAAACTTGGGAGCGTTTCGGGAGTTTAATACCATTTATTACCGTACACTGTTGAGTATTGGGACCACACATATGAAATCAAGTTCAACTTCAAGGACAATAATTGTAATATAAGAAGAAAAGACAATAATTAGTGGTCCATTCTGTCTTTTAATCTTACTTGTATAAATTATCACATCCCTTAATATAATTGGGAAAATTATAGATAAAGATTCCAATGGGGGCACCCATGGCCGTGATGCTTACGGCAAGTGTTCGAGGGTCTTCTAACTCTACTTTCCTAGTTACTATCATGCGAATGCTGTGGACTCTGAAGGCACTCACTGCATTCAGAAAGATGGAAACGAAGATTTGGCCTAACCAGGGCACATCTGGGCAATATATATATATATATATATATATATATAATATATATATTTTGCTCTTCCGCTTCAGCTTGCCAATTAGGATTTTTCAACACGTGTACATATTTGTCACTTCAGCTACTAACTAATGGAGTTAAGCAAAAATCATAATGGGGGAACCAAATCTTAAACGATTAGAAAGTATAAGAACTGATTTTTGAAAAAATAATTTATAAGAATTAATTTAAAAATTCATATAAATTATAGAAATTAAAAAATTAATTTAAAAAAATAAAAAAAATTGACTGAAGTGTATATTTTGAAAATAGAAAAAAAAATCTATACAATTCCCTTATAATTTTATAGATATTTCAATCCAAATTAATGAACTTACTTATTAAGAAAAACTATTGTTATGAGAAATGATAAATATGAGAAATAGATATGATCATATATATATCACACGCGCGCATTGTAAAATTTACCATATAAGGATGGTACTCGTGGTCTAGTCAAGCCAAATTGCGGAAGGGAATATTTTCTAGTGTAGGCTAATGCCATTGCATAACATCCACACATGTTTTAAATAAGTTAAACTGAGAAAGTGGGAGTTTTGGAACCGCTTATGAAAATAAATTGGGAAAATAACATTCACGGATCACAAGTTATTAAAATTAGCAATAAAAAATTTTAAAAATTTAAATTTTTTAAAATCACCAAAGGACCTTATTTTTAATTTGAAAAGATGAAAATGCCCTTTTATACTTCTCTCTGCCTTCTCTCCTCTCTCCCCAAAATCCATAGAAGCCTTCTCTCCTTTTTTTGTAATTCGTTGTTTTCTCTTCTTCTTTGTCTTTAAGAATGGCTCACGCAAGCATTGTGATTTTGATACTCATGGCACTGTGCGTCTTCTTCGCCGTCACACAATCTCTAGCTATATCTCCCAGGTAGATCCTCGAAGAGCATTGTCTCCTCCATCACTTGCCTCTCTACCATCTACCATGATGACCCCACTAGCTGCTACTCCATCTCCTTCCACAAGTGTTAGCTCTCTTGTTTGGCCTACCACATCAATGTCTTTTCCATTTCCTTCTGTGTCTCCTTCTTTGATCTTTGCTCCTCTTTCTGAGGCCCTAGCGCCTTTTGAAAACAACAACATCACAAATAGTTGGAAGTATTAAATTGAAATGAGATTGAAAGAATGAGTGGTAACTTCAGGAAATACAAGTATTAATGATTAAGTGGTAGTAAAAACTTAAAATACTTTTATAATTTCAAGAAGCTCGAGTGACAACTATTAGAAGAATACGTGATAATTTCAAGAATATATAAGTGGTAACCGTAGAACGAATAAGTGATAATTTTGGAAAGTAAGTGTGGTAACTTCAAGAGACATAAGTGTTAATGATTAAGTTATAATTTTAAAAAGACTATGTTAGCATAATGTTACTTATCATTTAGGTATCTTTGGAAAACACTTAGTTACCACTCTTGCTTCTTAAATAACTTCTATAATTTGTTTTACATAATGTAAATCAGTTATCGTCTAGGTGTCTAAAAATTACAAGTGATTTTTAAGATTATTACTACTTAATTTTAAAGTTTCTTATTACTCTATTTCCCAACTATGATGTCATCAAACTTAGTTACAGCTTAGGTATCTCAAGTTAAACAAGTTCTTCTTAGGTTTACAAGTTACTTTTACTCATATTATTATAAGTTACTTTGACTTGTACTAATATCATATAATGTTGCTTTCATTCAAAAGATACTAACATGCTTGAACCTTTTTTGTGTAATTGTGTCAATAATAGTTTGCTTTACAAGACGCTTAGTCACAGCGCCGATGCACATTAAATGAATCCATGAAAATTAATATCAATTGGCTACTATTGGTACTTCATAAAATTAGACTCATGTTTTTCTAAAGTTACAATAGATCTTCTCAATGTTACAAGGATAATTTGGATTTGTTACTACCTCTAGATAAAACAGTAGAAATTAATATTAATTAGTTTTTAGTGTTTCTCAAAGCTACCATTAATGTTCCATTAAGTTACAACAGGTTCTCTTGATATTGCAAGGGGATGTTTTTGTTATTGCAAGGTACAATTCAAGTCCTCTAGTCCTTCGGAGAAATTATAGATTTTAACGCTCTTCAATATTAATTTTACAAAGTTTTGATCCTTATATATCATTTTTCCAAATAAATTCAACTTAATAGCCCATCTAGTGTTTTGATTTTATTTGTCCAAATTATATACCTTATATAATTCTTTAAAATGTGTGTGTGTGTCTCTCTCTCATATACACACATATATTTGTTTTCTAAAAAATTAATACGTTAATTATAGTGTATATAAACCATACTTTCTATAATAAGTTTTTGTACAGCACGATTTTTTAAATATATTTTTTAAAAAAATAGACAAAGTCAGTTTATGAAATATGTAAGATAAATTATACTCTTCTCTTATGAAAAATGTCTAAATTTTAATGTCATTTCCTCTATTTTAAAAAAATTACTCTCTTCTCCTAAAGTAAAAAAAATGCATTATACTAACATCTACAAATAAAAAGCTATAATTACATCTATTTGGATTAAAATGTACTCTCCTATTTGTTACTTATAAAATATAAGAAATATTAATATGTATTTGACCAATATAAATAATTACTTTTTAAAATTTAGAATAAAGTAAGTTTATTTTTTTCAACAAAAAATAAATACCATTAAAATAAAAGTTTTAAAAATATTTTTTAATATATTTTAATAAAAGAGATTAATATTATTCTTAAGAGTGTTTTAGTTATCTTCCGATTTCAAAAAATGTTTGTGCATATCTTTATAATAGAAGGGAGTATTGTGTAATTTAAACATTTATATAAAAAATAATTTGCCACAAATTAAATATATAAGTAGGTGAATATATTATTTAAAGCCAGCTACACAATTCTCATTCACTTTTTTTTTTTTTGGATAAAGAATTCTCTAATTCATTTTTATTTTTATAGAGAACGGTGTTTAACATAAACACACATATTGTTCTTTTCCTTTGATGTATAAATAAGTAAAATTTTCCATACAAATCAAGGAATTAAGTGTGTCAATAATTAGTGACTGCCTTCCCATCGTATTAGTACCTCTTAACAATATGTCTCGTGTGATTTATAAATAAGTTTTTCAAAACCTGGTATCCACATAAATAAAATATTTTATAGTAATAATAATATATAATTTAATTGGTTTTACTTAAAAATATGTTTTAACTATATAGAATCTTAATTATAAAATTTAGAGAAATTTATAAAGTTCAAAATATTATTTTAAAATAAAAAATTTAAGTGCAATTTTGCAGTTTTTGTTATAGTTTGTCAATAAAAAATGATAAATAAAATTTTTTCTATTTTAACATTAAATGATTAAATGCTTTAAAATAATTTCTCTATATATTTTGTTGGAAAAATATCATCCTCACTGCACTAGCTTCCAAATTCCCTTTACAAATCAAAAATCTCAACCCTTCGGATTTGCGCCTTTGCGCCACTTTCATCACAAAACTGCTTGTTATGTCTCGTAGATAAGAAGTTGAGATATTTTTCTTAAATTTTTTTAATATTTAATATTACTATTATTTATGAAAAAAAACAGCTAGAATTTCCTACACAACAAGGATACTGCACAGCAAGAAATCCAGACTGTTCATATTTTCTTTTTTAACTCGTTTATCCTCAAAATCTCAACCTTGGTGTTGTGCATGCATGTGAGCCACTAGCATATTTATAATAAATGAAAGATTACATTTTTTTATTTTGTTAAAATTATATAGGCATCTCCTCTATTTTTAAAATATGCATTTTAGTTTAAGTTTGAATTTTGTTTTCTAAAATATCCTCCATTAACCTAAAATTTTTTATTCATGCCATCTTGAGTCAAGGTTTAAGAAATTATAAACAATATCAAATGAAATGCGTGTCTCAGATCAAAATGTTTCAAAATATTATGTCTCGTGAGATTTATAACTAAGATTCTCAAAAACTGTTATCTACATAAATAAGAATTAAGTAATAATAATATATAATTTAATTGATTTCACTTAAAATATCTCTCAAATATATACAGTTTTAATAATAAAAATTAGAGAAATTTATAGAGTTCAAAATATCATATTTTATATATAAAAAAGATTAGGTGCACCTTTTCGGTTTTCATTATGGTTTGTTGATAAAATAAATCAATAAAATGTTTTTACATTTTAACGTTTAATTATTGGATCCCTTCAAATAATTTCTCTGTATATTTTGTTTTGACTAAAAAATAACTGAATGATACCTAAATTTTATGAGGAAAAAAAATTATGGACTAAACAAAGGTGTGTCCAGCTGCACCTATCCATGTAACAGTGTACCACGATTCACAAGCATATTATATATATATATATATATATATTAGAAATTTGAAAATTTTTACGGGTTTTTGTACACCGCAAATTAAAAAACTGAGACTAAAATAAAATTATCTTCGCCCCAAGAAATAAAGACAAATAATAAGGGAGTAATAAGGACAATGCCCAGCTAGCTAAGACACTTGTCAAAACACATGGGCCATGGTCCTGACGATGATTTTTATAGTTTGGCTAAAATGCTTTTTTGTTCTCTTTAGTTTTTCTATAAAATTATTTTCTTAATTTAATACCTAATGAATGAAATCTTTTTAATTTAATCCTTTATAAAATTACATTTTCAATTTGATTTATCACATATAACTATACCTTAATTTGATTCCTCACAAATGAATTAATATCATCCTTATGTTGATATAATGTTAATGAAATTATTAATCAATCAACATATTACATAATAATAATTAGGCGCTGCTATATCAAACGATATTTTATATGTTATTATATTAATTTCATACATACAATATATTGACATAAACATATTATTAATCATAATTTTATTTGTAAAAAACTAAAATAAAAAATACATGTAAAGAATGAAATTGAAAAAATAATTTTGTAAAAGATTAAATTAAAAAATATTTTATTTGTAAACGACTAAAATAGAGTTTTAGTTTTTTTCTAGTTTATGATGTCAAGATTGATATTTGGCTATCCTAATATATTCATTTCTATAATTTTTTTTTTCATTAATTACGTGACTCTTAAAAAATTTATCAAGGTGACACAGTTTAGTGAATTGCACAACGCAAGACCAATATGGTTTTGAAGCTTTTTTACGTCTTAAATTTCAAACAAGAAATAAAATTGTTTTTTTAAATATAAATATAAGTTATGATCCAAGAGAAAAAAGTTACAATATTTATGGAGAATGAAAAGTTTTTTAACTTCCTATTATTTGAAAATATTAAAATTACTACAGTTTAATTTTTTAAGAAATTAAAAATATATTTATTAATTAAGGCATAAATTCAATGACACTTAATCATTTATTTCTACCTAATAAATATTGCATTTGGACCTACATAACGTGTAAAGTTAAATCAAAGAAAAACGGAATAATTTACTACACTCCCTTTGGTATGACATAAAAATGAATATATTCTCTTGATATAGTTACGTAATATTTATTATATTTTTATAATTATTATTTTAATTATTAAATTATTTTTTTAAAAAAATTCTTTCACTTATTTCACATATTCATTTTTTATATTTTTTATTTTTACAATATTGTACCAAACAAATCAATTCATCTTTTCTTAGAATTTTTCTAGAGCCAACAGTACTTTTCATAAAATTTTATTAAAAAATATCTTTAAATAAATAAAAATTCACAACAAGGTGTCTCTTCAGCTAGGTGAGGAATCTTCTCAACAGTGAACACGGCCAAAGATCATGGGTGCTGCACTTGCTTCCAAATTTCCTTTTCCAACTCTTTTGTTCTTAAAATCTTAACCCTTCGTCTTTTGTCTTCAAAATCTCAACCCTTCGTGTTGTGCAAGCATGTGAGCCATGTGGGTATTTATAATAAATGAAAGACTAAATCTCATATATTTTTCTAAATTTTAATTTAATTACAATATTTTTATTTTTAAAAATATATAAATTTTTCAAAATAAAAAATTATCATATACTGCAGTTTAATTTTAAAATTTTTATCAAAATATTCATTATTTAAAAATTTTATTTTAAAAATTATATTGAAATTAATTAAAAAATTTTAACCAAAAAATTAAAATTAAATTAAATTATAAAATAATATTTTATTTAAGAAAAAGTTTAAAATGAGTCATCTTCTCAACAGTGAACACCGCCAAAGATCATCAATGCTGCCCTTACTTCCAAATTTCCTTTTCCAACTCTTTTGCCCTTAAAATCTTAACCCTCGTCTTTTGTCTTCAAAATCTCAACCCTTCGTGTTGTGCATGCATGTGAGCCACGTGCGTATTTATAATAAATGGAAGAGCAAATCTCATATATTTTTCTAAATTTTAATATAATTATAATATTTTTTATTTTTAAAAAATATATAAATTTTTTTCAAAATAAAAAATTATCATATACTGCAGTTTAATTTTAAAATTTTTATCATAATATTAATCATTTAAAATTTTTATTTTAACAAAAGTATATTGAAATTAATTAAAAATATTTTAACCAAAAAATTAAAATTAAATTAAATTATAAAATAATATTTTATTTAAGAAAAAGTTTAAAATGAGTCATCTTCTCAACAGTGAACACCGCCAAAGATCATCAATACTGCCCTTGCTTCCAAATTTCCTTTTCCAACTCTTTTGTCCTTAAAATCTTAACCCTTCGTCTTTTACCTTCAAAATCTCAACCCTTCGTGTCATGCATGCATGTGAGCCACGTGTGTAGAGTAAATCATGTATATCTTTTTTAAATTTTGTTAAAATTATTATTTTTTCAATATATACAATTTTTTTCGAAATAATTTTTTTTTTCAAAATAAAAAATTATTGTACACCCCAGTCTAATTTTAAAATCCTTTTATCAAAATATCTAGTATTTAAATTTTTTATTTTAAAAAATTATATTTAAGTTAATTAAAAATATTTTAGTTAAAAATTAAAAATTAGATTAAAATATAAGATAATATTTTATTGTAAGAAAGGCTTGTATATTATATATATATATATATATATATATAATATATATATATAATATATAATTTTAAAAAAAATCATGTAATTGAAAGCCTGTTTAACATCAAACTGTATTGAGAAATCTGTTTACCTTTCTCTTGAAATATAAAGACTGCACCTAGATTTTCTTTTCTTTTTATTATTGGGCATATAAATTAAAACTATAAAAATTACTTAATTTTTATAACTAATTTTCAACAAAATTTTTAATTTTTGGACTAATCTTTAATTATTTAATTAGTATATTAGCTGTGGCAGTTTCATCAACTTTTTATTTTCTACATAAAGTATTTCATAGTTTCAGTCTTTTGTGACTAACTCCTTATCGCATGTGTTCCTCATTGTATTGTTGCTGAGTTTTGATGTGACCAATGGGTTACAGAGATAACAAATATTTAATTATCACAGTAAATACAGGCAAGTACAAATTAATTAATTGACAAATAATATTGTTAGCATATATCTGAATACACGCCGCCAAAAAGATATACAAAAATTAAAATTAAAATTCAAGAGGAAAAAAGTTTATATATGTAAAAGGAATCAATGCTTTATTAAAAGAAGACCTGAATTCTAAAATAATGAAATTGATTTTGCTTCCAAATAACGGAGAAATGGACAAGAATGCAAGCGTCACCTACAAATAAGTATCTTAGTTAATTATCATCTAATTAACTGTCCCGATTAATTGACTAGTAAAATAATGATGATCCATATTATTTGAGAAGCACCGTTTTCTAAGGACATGTTTGGTATTAAATTAAAAAGAAAAAAAATTTTATATAATATTTATTATATCTTTATAATTATTATTTAATAACATTTACTATTTTTTTATGATAAGAGCTCGATGTCAATTCTCATCTCTAAAATAAATTTTTAATTTTTTATGTACTAAATAAGTATCTTAATTAATTATCATCTAATCAATTGCCATGATTAATTAACTAATAAAATAATGGTGAATTATATTATATGAACAATATATCTAGAGGCATGTTTAGTATCTAAACAAAAAATAAAAAAGAAAAAATATTTTATATAATATTTATTCTGTATTTATAATGATTACTTAACAATATTTATTATTTTTATAAAATAAGATCACAAAATTATTTTTTATTTTTAAAATAATATATTTTTATTTTTATTTTTATTGTTAATTTCTTGTGTATCAAAAAGTTTTTCTTTGGTCCCACCAAAAAAACCCGCCCACCCACCGCATTGCACGTTCCGAGTGTCAATTGGACACCCATGGTATCTTTCACCAAGTAATAATGTTTTAGAGGTAACGTCATTTTTGTTAATTAATTAATTAATTAGTTTTAATTTGATTTTTAATCTTTTTGTTTTAATTTAATATTTTTAATTTTTATTTAAATTATATTTATCTCCTAAATTTATATGTTGTTTCAAATATTATTTTAATTTTTTTTAATGTTTCAAAATGATCTTTTTAACCTTTTTAATATTTCAAAATGATCTTTAATGATGTAACCAAAAAAATATGAATATGGCATAAATCAAAAGTTAAAAGATTAAATTGAAATAAATTATTAAGTTAATGGAATAAAAATGATAACGAAGCCAATATTTTTTTTGGCTAAAATGCAATTTTCATCTCTTAATTTTATTTTAAGTTTTATTTTTGTTCTTTAATTTTATTTTGTTTTAATTTTGTCCTTTATTTTTACTTCAAATTTTATTTTTATTCATTAATTTTAGTTTATTCCAATATGGTTTCTTGACTTTACTTTATGTTTCATTTTTGTCTCCTAATTTCATTTTATTCTCATTTAATCTCTTAAGTAACCCCTCAAAAATTTTCATCTTTCTAATACTACCAAATTTTTTTATAGAAAGATTACTAGAATTAAATCATCAAAGAGCCACACGACACATTTTTATTAAGCATTTTAATTTGATGTTGTTAGAGATAAAGGAATATTAAAGTAATTTTTAAAAGTTAAGAGAACAAAATGAAATAAAATAAAATTAAAGGACACAAATAAAACTTGAGGTAAAGTTAAAAAATTAAACTAAAACTAAATGAAATTAAAGGATGAAAGTAAAATCAGAAATAAAATTAAAAAATTAAATTAAAATCAAATAAAGTTAAAAAATGAAAGTAAAACTTTAAATAAAATTTTAAAAATAAAAATAAAATTTTTTGCTTTTTTTTATTACTATAATACAGCTCATGAATCATTTTATAGTAATAATAATATTTTATTTAATTATTTTTAGTTAAAATATTTCTTAACTGGATACAATTTTATTTATAAAAATTAGAGAAATTTATATAGATTTCAAAATATTTTATTTTATATATGAAAATGTTTAGGGCACTTTTTTATAGTCTGTTGATAAAAACAAATTATATATATACACACACACACACATTTTAGTGTTGAATTCTTTGAACACACACACATTTTAGTGTTGAATTCTTTGAAATAGTTGCCTGTATATTTTGTTCTGATTAGTAATTTACTAAAAAAATGACTTTTAACGGCAATAAAAATTATTGTTAAAAGACCAAATGAAGTCATCACTAATGCATTTGTAGCAAAAGGTATATAGTAATAATAGAAAAGTCACCACAAAAACTGATATTTAGTGGTGACAAAAGTTACAACTAAAAATGACTTTTGTCACAACGTAACTTAGAGCATATCCGACTTACGGTGAATTATGTTTTAACTTTTATTATTTTCAGGAGTCGCCACCAATCGTTTATTATATAGGTGTAATTAGCCACCTTTAATAATACACTAATATAAAGGACCTCGTTAAGTATATTTATATCAATGATTAAAAAGTCTTTATACCAAAATTAAAGTTCGAAAGTTCAGTTACGTGTTAGGAAGGTATCAACACCCTAACATCGTGCATCGAATAGACAATACTAAAAATCATATTTTATTTGATTATCATTGTTTTTTTTTAATTATGCGTTCTCATTCCCTTATTAATATATACAAACTAAACCTCTGTAATTACTATTATCATACTACTAGATAATAAAAATTGGATTTAAACCTAGAATATAAATTCAAGTGTTTCAGTTTTTATTTTTAAATATGATCACAACTTATCTAGTTTGCAATTTGTATTTATGTAGGTGCATTTATTGTTTTTGTATTATTAAATTATATCTTATGAGAGGAGATCTTCCTTTTTTAAAAAAATAAAAATAAATAAATAGCATGATTACATGAAGTTTAAGATTCTTCCTTGGGAGGAAAGAGTCTCTATTTTTGTTAATATATTGGTGGAGAAAAATATGTATGTGCAATTTATGAGTTTCTTTTGTGAATTATCATATAATCAAGGGATGCTTTTAAAAAAAAACAAAATAAAATGGAAGAAGTTCATATGAAGGCGTCAATTTTGCTCAGATGAAGTGCCATTTTGATTGCAATTTAATATTCATGTGAAACAGACAAGAAAGTGAATTGGTAAAAATAGCTTTGAAGTGACTATAAGGTGTAGCCATTCAAATACGCAACCATTACTTGTATTAAATTAGGTCTTTTTTTGTGTTCTCTTGTACATAATTACCTTTATATGTTATAAGAGACATTTTACATCTAAAAACCTTTTGAAAGGATACTAGTCTGTGCAGAATTCTTGTTATATATTAATGCTTTTGTAATTCCAACAATAGTTTGAAAATGAGAGAAAAGTATAAATTCATCAAACAAATCAATCCCCTTTTGTTGTCTAGAAATTCCATCTTTTTTTATAATGAATAAGTTATTAATAATAATTTCATGAAAACTAAGGTTCCTCCTTGAATGCGAAGAATCCCCATTTTATTAATTTATAAAGAGAATATATATATGTACAATTTATGAGATTTTTATTGAATTAATATAATTTTTGCGTGCAAAAGTAAATAAATAAATAAAGTAAAATAAAATGAGAAGAACCCTAGCTGGATGCATCATTTTTATTTTGAAAAAAATAATATGATGATTGGAATTGTGTTATGTATATGCAACAGTCAAGGATAGGAATATATATATATATAACATAAGATACTGGTTTATTGATGGGAGTGGGGTGTGCAAACATGAGGCCATTATTTGATTATTATTTTATTGCATAAATAAAAGGAAAGGCATGTATATTGAATTTTGTATGTATATCTGCAAAGGCCCATAATCAAGCCTTTAGAGTGGTGGCTCGTGATGCTAAGAAAAACCTAATTTTGTTTCCTCCCCTCTTTGCTTCTCCCATTTTATTTTGCATTAAGTTTCTTAAGGGAAGAGATCACAAATTACTTATGCCCTTGCCATGGTGGTCATGAATTCCTGAGCAGTGGATGATGATGGCCTAGTAGATCAATGAAAATATAAAGAGAGAGATGGCTCATTCTCTTCCTTGCCTTTATTAAATTTAAGAAGGTTTTTTCTCTTCCCTACCATATTCTTCCTTCGTTATATTGCTTCGTCGTTTATATAGTTTATTTTTCAAAAAAAAAATTACAAAACTTAATATAAACCAATTTTTTTGTGGGAACCTTTATTTTTTAATTTAATAATGATTCCTATTTATAGATTTATAAATAGGTAATCCATCATTACCCAAAAAATTTATCATTTCTAAAAGGAAATCATGCATCATGTTTTCTAAGCATCATGTTCTTAATGTTGTAAGATATGTTTTTCTAGTTATACCTGGTTAAATTGAGTCCTTGGTAGGAACTCCATATTTATCTTTACTTCTCTACAGCATGTACCATTCTAGATAAACAATGAAAATAGTGATATCCTCATATCATTACGGATAATTAAAAGAGCCAGAGAATAACAAATTCATATGTACAAATATAAAGAGGCATGGATTACATCAGAACAGAGCGTATGGAATTTATAAAATCATTACCCACTCCTAAACTTTTTTTGCTAATCTTCTTCACCCCTTCCCTTGTTTCTGCTTCTTTTCTCTGGCTACTCCTCCTCTTATGTATTTCTAGACTTATGTATATATGGTTGTATTCGTGTATTTGTGTCTGTTGCTTTCCTCCTCTTTGCCCCTGTTTGTATTCCAAAGCTAGCTATTTATAGTGAATTTGCAGGCAAAACACCGCCCTTCTCAACAAATCAAGATGGTTGGTGTGCAGCAAAGCAGGGATATAGCAGCGCAACTAGCATCACATTAGATAGATGAACTAAATGAATTTTGCCACCTGAATGTTCGAACTGCTAGTTAGGTAATAGAATTTTATTTGATAACATTTTATTTTCTTTGTCTATTCTCCTTTTTGTTTTTGTTTTTGTCTTTTAAAGAAACTTAAACATAAGCCCCTATTAAATTATAATACTGAAGCACGTACATGATTGGAGCTCTAGTAATGCTTTGAAGTTCAATTTTCTTAAAATTCAAATGTTGTTGTTGTTGTTGTTGTTGTTGTTGTTATTTTAAAATTTTCTTTTTTATTTAGAACTTTGGGAAAGAATAAAATTAGAAAGAGTTATTATTTTTGAATTATTATTGAAAAAAATTATTTTTATTTTTATTATATATATTTATTTAAGAATAACATAACTATCTCAATTTATATTCCTCAAATTGCTTTACAAAGTCTATGGATTCAATACACCCTTGGACAAAATGAGCTATCTACAGTTGCCCCTCTTTGTGTTCTTACTTTTTAAAATAGTTAGTACACAAAGATGTAGATCCTCATCTCAATTTGGTAAGTAACAAATCATACATTGGCAGACATTTAAAAGACAAGGCATTAAGTTGCTTAACATTAGAACATGAATAGATGAAGTACTAAACCGCACGTTGGTAAGAATTAAAATGACAAGAGGTTAAGCTGCATGTTGACAAAAAATTATAGTGATGAGGGACTAAACCACCTATTGGTAGGAATAAAAAATGACAAGGGACTAAGCCACAGGTCGACAAAATGATGAAAGACATAACTGCATCAATTGAAATGACAAAGGGACTGAGCCGCATGTTGGTAATAAGGGACAAAACTGCACATTAGTAGGAATTAAAAATGATGAGGGACCGAACCACACGCCAATAATATTTAAAATGATGAAAGACATGGGCACGTTAATCAAAATGACAAGGGATTAAGCTGTATATTGATAAAAATTTAAAAAGAAAAGGGACTAAGGAGCACATTGGTAGGAATTAAAAATGAAAAGGGATTGAGCCACACATCAATAATATTTAAAATGATGAAAGACATAGCCGCGTCAATTAAAATGACAACAGACTGAGCTACATGTTGGTAAAAATTTAAAAAGAAGAGGGACCAAGCCACACATTGGTAAGAATTAAAAATGACAAGGGACTGAGCCGCATGTCAATAATATTTGAAATGATGAAGGACATAACTGCGTCAATTAAAATGACAAAGGACTGAGCGGCATGTTGGTAAGAATTTAAAAAGAAAAGGGACCAAGCCGCACATTGGTAGGAATTAAAAATGACAAGGGACTGAGCCGCACATCAATAATATTTGAAATGATGAAGGACATAGTTGCGTCAATTAAAATGACAAGGGATTGAGCCGCATGTTGGTAAAAATTTAAAAGGAAGAGGGACCAAGCTGAGTGTCAAGTCAATAATTGTTATGCTCTTTATCTTTGAGATATCATCTTTGGAAACTAACGATTTTCCAGCATAAAATGATTTAATGACAAATATATTATGATGCATGTAAGTTTTCTTTTTATCTTTTCTTCCCTTCTCGTTCATATGCGCGCGGGCACACACACACATATATATTTTGTTTGCGAAAGCTTTGTTATCTTGAAAAGTTTTGAAGTTTCCTCATATGATTTCCCATCTTATTTAATTATTAATTAATTATTATTATTGTTATTATTATGATACTTTGGCTTTTATCTTTTTTTCAATTTTTGAAAAAGCCTCTTGTGTTTAGAAGAAGTTTTAAGAACCCTTTCTGCCACCAAGCTTCTTTTTTTTTTCATTTGTCCTTTGATGGCCTTTGAAGTGCAATTCTCTAGATCTTTAAATGATATACCAACATTATCTTGAGGTAATGCTTGATCTAAATTCCCATCAGGCATTTATATATTGATATCCCTCTTATGACACCATGCCAATAAATCTTGTTCTTTAAGTCTAACACAAGGTAATGTAAATTCTTTTGCAATTATTTCCCTGACGCCACTTATGATCATGCCATTAGTGAAAGTAATGCTCATAGAATGGAAGGCAAACAATATTAGAGTTAGACAAAACAAAGGCTTTTATTGATGTGGAAATTATACAAAATGATGCCAATCATTAAAGTAGTGAAGCTTTTACAACTAATTCAGATAAAAAATAAGATACAAAGGAATTTAGGTGGAGTTGAAGTGGAATTTTATACTTCTTTAGGATTCAAATGTGAAAACCCCATAACACAACTGTCTTGATCTTTTCTTCTTCTATTCTCCTACCTCTTCCATTTTGTAAGATTCTTTTATGCATATTATTTTTTTACTGAATCAGAATTTACTAGATTTGGTAATTCTACTTTATCCATATAAGTTAAAATTAATGCCCCACCAAAAAATGCTTTCTTGACAATGTATGGACCTTCATAGTTAGGTGCCCATTTACCTCTTGGATCATTTTGATTTGGTAGAATTTTCCTTATAACCAATTCTCCCACCTAAAAATGGTGAGGTCGAACTTTCTTGTTGTACATATGCATCATTCTTTTCTGACAAAGTTGTCCATGACAAAGTGTTGTCAACCTCTTTTCTTCAATAAGATTTAACTATTCATAACGTCTTTTTATCCATTCTCCTTCTTCTAAATTAACTTCAGTAAGAACACACAAGGATGGAATCTCCACTTTTATAAGTAGTACAACTTCCATCCCATAAACCAATGAGAAAGGAGTTGCCCCTGTGGAGGTATATATTGTTGTTTGATACCCATGTAGAGCAAATGGCAACATTTCATGCCAATCCTTGTATGTTACACCCATTTTTTCTATGATTTTCTTTATATTCTTGTTAGTGGCTTCTACTGCACTGTTTATTTTAGGCTGATAGTGTACTAAGTTATGGTGCTTGATTTTAAACTGCTCACATAGCTTATCTACCAATTTATTATTGAGATTTAAAGCATTATCTGTAATGATTCTTTTTGGCAGACCATATTGGCATATTATTTCTCTTTTTAGAAACTTGCACACCACATGTTAGGTAATGTTAACATAAGAGGACGCTTTTACCCACTTTGTGAAATAGTCAACAGCTACTAAAATGAAGCGATGTCCATTTGAGACCTTGGCCATGATAGGTCCAATAACATCAATTCCCCACATTGAAAATGGCCAAAGAGATGTGAACACATGTAATGGAGCTGGTGGTGCATTAATCTTGTGTGCATAAATTTGGCATTTATGACATCTTCCAACATAATTAGTACAATCAGTTTCCATCATGAGCTAAAAGTAACCAGCTTTAAATATTTGTCTTACCATCGTATGCCCATTAGCATGAGTACTATAAGTCCCTTTGTGGACTTCTTCCATAACTTGCTTAATTTCATTTGAATCAATACATCTAAGCAATACCATGTCATAGTTTCTTTTATATAGAATTTCTCCACTTAAGAAAAAAGTTCATAGCTAACTTTCGAAAGGATCTCTTATCATTTTCAGAGATTCCTTTAGGATATGTTTGATACTTAATGTATTATTTGATGTCATGAAACCAAGGTTTTTCATCTAATTCTTCTTCCATGCTTAAACAATATGATGGCATATCTTGAATTTGAATTTTAATTGGAATTAAACCTTCATCCAAGCTTAGCTTAAACATTGCTGCCAAAGTTGCCAATGCATCGGGGACTTGATTTTCCTCACATGATAAGTGATGAAACTTATTTCTTCAAAATCCTCGATTAATTGCTTTATAAACTTTTGATAAGGGAGTAACTTCGAGTCTCTTATTTCTCATTCACCTCTTAATTGGTAAATTAGTAAGGCAGAATCTCTATAGACTTTCAATACTTTGATTTTCATGCCTATAGCTACCTGAAGTCCCATAACGCATGCTTCATATTCTGCTATATTATTGGTACAATTAAAGCAAAGTTTTGGCAGTAATAGGGAATTGTTTCCCCTATGGTGATAACAAGATAACTCCAATTCCAGGCCCTAAAGCATTTGAAGCACCATAAAAAAACATCATCCATCAATCCTCATGAATTTCTTTATTTTCTATATGTAGGACAGCAGTGAGGTCCTCATCTGGAAACTTAAATCTTATTGGAATATAGTCATTGGTTGCTCTATCAACTAGAAAATCTGCTATGATACTTCTTTTTATGGCTTTCTGGGGGACATAAACAATATCATACTCAGCTAACAATGCTTGCCATCTAGCCACTCTCTCGTATAAAGATGGCTTTTCAAAAATATATTTTATCAAATTCATTTTTGAAATCACCCATGTTGTATGATATAGCATGTATTGCCTTATTCTTTCGGCAGTCCATGCTAATGCACAACATGTCCTTTCTAAAGCTAAGTACCTTGCTTCGTAGTCGCAAAATTTCTTGCTTAGATATTAATGGTGAAAAAAGAGGGACAGCTACATTTGATATTTAGTGGTAATAATAGTTGCTATTAAAACTTGATAGTAGAGAAAATTGTTGCCAATTAAGTCCCATTAATTTGAGATTAAAAGAATGTTGCCATTAAAAAGGTACTTGTAACTACTAAAATCATCTTTTATATATAAAAAGTTGTGGCTTTTTGCACTGTTCATAACGTTTGTGGCATTAGGACTATTCATACATTGTTTATTCACTGTTTAACACTGTTCATCCATATATTTTTTCTTTTTTTATTATTTTTTGGTATTGAACTGACATTTTTTTTACAATTCATGGATTTGTAGCGGCTACTGCTAGTGATTTTAAAAAAAATGTAAGTCACTACTAAAATTTTTAATACTTTTTTAGTTATATGCATTAACTTAAATAATTTGTAAGGTTTGAACACCGCAACATAAAAGAATAGGTAGTTTGATATAAAATTTAACACCTAATATTAGCATAACAAAAGACTAGCTATAATTGTTAGTAATATTGTTAAGGTTCACTGAGGCTTTTTAAGTCTTATGCTTAGAATAACAGTATTAATAATACTTATGTCTGGTTCTTTTTTTCTTTTTTTTCAATTGATCTTGGACACTAAGTTTTATATAAAAAAAAAAAATTGCCCACTCTTTTATGCTGTGTTGTTCAAATTATTGGCTAAAACTTAGAGGGTTTCTCTCTCCCTCTCTCTCCTCTCTCCTCATTCTTTAATATATATATATATATATATATTTCTTCCCCCATTTCCCTAGCAACAACGCTATCACTTTCCTCTAATGATTGAATGACAATATTTTAAGAAACTTCTTGGATTTTCTCACAAAACCAATAGTAATAGAAATAGGACAATGGAAAAACCAAACTTTTATCAATCCAATTCCAACCAAGTTTAAGCTTAATGCCATAGCACTAGAACAATCAAAACCAATCACAACAAAAATAGGGCAACAAATAGATCCAATGGCTAGCAATAAAAATACGGCAAATTCACCAAAAAGTATATGTTCAAAAGAAGTAAGGTAAAATAAGGCAAATTGAAAGACCAACAAACATGGGGCAAGTTGAAAGACCAATAGAATCAGGGTAAAACAAAAAAGAAGTAAAAGATAAATAGAAAAAGAAACATAACATAGATAGAAAATCAATTTGGTGGACTTCAAAACAAAAAATCAATTGGCTAATCTCCTAAAAAAGAAAAAGGAGGACACAAGCCTTCATTGTTGGCGGTGCAAAGGAAGGTGGATGGTGGAGGGTGGAGGGTGAGGCAGACTTTCTTCATTGTTGGTGCAAAGCATGATGATTGGAGGTGGCCATCTTTGAAAATGGGTAAGGTGGCTAGACAATTGGGTGGCTTTCAAACTATTTGGAGCATGACGACTATCGGATGGCTATTAGATGATTAAGATAATGGCAGCTAGATAGTGGTTATTAGACAGAGGGAGCATGGAAATTAGAGGTGGCCCATTTTCAAACAAGGAAGAGATGCAAGGAGATTAAATGAGAAGGGAGTAGATATACGGAGAGATTGAAAATTGGGCTTTTAATAAATGGATGAATCAAGATGGATTTTCAAATTAATTATTTTTTTTAATAATGTTTTTGTAGCAACAATATTCACCACTAAATAATGTTGTAGTGGCAACTTTAGTTGCTATAAAAACTCACATTCAGTAGTGACTAAAGAGGTTGTCACTAATGACTCTTTTTTTTTTTTTTTGCGGCAATATGATGTTATCACTTAAAATGCTTTTATTTGCAATCATTGTCACCATTGAAAAATATTTAAGGGCGACATATCAAAGTTATTACTTTTGGCTCAAAGGAAACAAATTTCAAATTGTTTGGTATTTTTTTTTTTGGTTGATAAAAATGGTTTAATGACATCAAAATAAGTGCGCCATAAAAGACTTGTAGTGACAACAAATGTGTCACCACACGTTATTAACACTAAATGTAATTTAATGGCAGCTTAGTCTTTTGTAGCAAGCTTGAGTTTGCCACCAATAAAAAAGGCATTTGTGGTGACAATTTTGTCAACACAAAAGAGTTTTAATGGCAACAAAAAAAATATCACTACTAAAAATTATTTTGTGGTGACACTTTTGTGGTTGTAAAACACATTTAGCAGCAAAATTTTTTGTATTGCCACTATAAGGGTTGGCATAGTAATAAATATTCTTTTAGCAATGACTTTTAATAATGATAGAAAAAATCACCACTATAAGTGTAATTTTAGTGGTAATTTTTTTTTTAGTCATTGTTAAAAGTTATGACTAGAAATATGTTTTTTGTAGTCAAAAGAATAGAATAATACCTAAATTTTATGATAAAAAATTTGTGCACTAAATATTATTTTTAAACGAGCACATGTTGCTAAGAATACATTTTTTGTAGTTAAAAGAACAAAATAATACCTAAATTTTGTGAAAATAAATTGTGCACTAAACATTATTTTAAAATGAACACATCGTGAATGTGAAACGTGTTGTTGCTTTAAACAGAGCTAAGCCGATCCATATCATGGTAAGAAAGTTTCTCCAATGGTTATTGCATGAATTTTTTTTCCTCTTAAAACTTAGGTATTATTCAATTCTTTTTTAATCAAAACAAAATAGATATACAGGGCAACTATTTTAGAGGATTCAATGGTAAAATGTAAAGGAAAACATTTCTCATTCTTTTACCAATAGATTATAACAAAAATACACCTAAGTATTTTCATATATAAATTAGGTTAAATTGTATAAAACTCTCCTGAACTTTGAGTTATATACAAATAACTTCCATAACTTTAAAACTTGACAATGAATCTCTTAAATTTTTAAATTTATACAAATAACCACATTACCATTAGTTAGTTCATTATTATACTAACAAAACATGATATATCAATAGAATTGAACTCCTTTAAATTTCATTTTTTGTGCAGATAACCTTTAAACTTTAGGTTATATGCAAAGAACCTTTTAGAATTTTAAATTATGTGCAAATAACTCTCCCAACATATTATGTTTTGTTTGTAAACTAACGAAGTAACTAATGGTAAGGGAGTTATTTATACAAATTTAGAAATTTAAGAAAAGTTTATTGTCAAAATTTGAAAATAAAAAAAATTATTTGTATATAATCTAAAGTTTAGGGAGGTGTGTAATTTAAGCTATAATATAAATATATATATATATTAGAAAATGTATTATTTGTTGAATATTTTGAAAACTTATATAGTTTTAATAAAATATTATAAAATTAAAAATTTTCACAAGTTTTTGTATCCTTTAAAAAATTGAGGATGATTAAAATATATCTCTTTAATAAAAAATAAAGATATAAAAAGCAGAAAATGTCTACTAGTCTCAACCTGGATTTGTTGTTTATCAAAGATTTAAATTTAATATAAATAAAATAAGAAAACAAATCAAAATTATTATCCTACGAAAATTACGAGCTTCATCAGCCTTGCGTGCTTGATCAAAAGGGATCATATCATCAAACTTGAAGGTGGTGAATTATCGTGTTGCGCAGAAAAGAGGATAAGAAGATCAAGAAATTTTTATGGGAATTTATGAGAAACTGATATATTTTAATGAATTTTCGTTGTTTTCAAATTTATGTAATAACCAATAAAGTTAAATAAGTAAAATAATATATTTTGAGTGTTAATAAATTGCCTGCAATCATGAAATATGTTTTTATTTTTTCAATTTTAACAATTTATGGCTTGAATTTATTTTTTGAATGAAAATTTATAATCTAAGGCTGCAATTATTACATTTTTTATTTGGTTAGCGGAAATAAATTATAGAGTAAATTATATTATATTTTCTAAGGTTTAATTAAATTATCTTTTTATCAAAAATTACACTAGACTCTTATAATATTTTGATACACACACACACACACACACACACACACACACACACACACACACACACACATATATATGACAGAAACTTTTTTTTTTTTGGTTCAACTTATTTTCTTTCAAAGGAGTTAATGGTCTACACAATATGACATTAATTTCATTTTTAATAGACAAATTAAGTAATTGAATTGATATTAAGTTTTAATATAAAACAGTAACTTTATTCTTAATATGTAATAATCAAATAATTTTATTTTTGGAATGCTCAAAGACAAATTACCAAAGGCTATATGGAAATTTCTCCATCAAATGTCAATATAATTGACCAGTACTAAAAGAGGAACGTTGGTGATTGAAGGAAAAAATTATAACGTCACGTGTAGAATAAGGAGTCATTAATTTGAAGCAAACACTTCAGTGCAATCACAAAATTGGTGATTCGGGTGCAATCCAACGTGGACCACTAAAATTATGCCACCTCAATTTAAGTATTAAGACTGTTCAAAGGGCTTTTAAATTGAAGAGAGGCCCAAGTAGAGTTGCATCCTGAGGGTGAAGAACAGCTAAGTAGACAGATTCCTGAGGGCAAAGAAAAGAGAGTATCAAGCTGCAACTACATGTCACCGCTGCACGAGACTACATCCTCTATAGGTTTGTCCCAATCTTGTGTTATCATTCTTATCACTTGTCTGGCTGTTGTTGTTTTGTTCTAAATAACCATTTGGTCAAGGAATTTGGGAGGAATAGGCAGTTCCAGCATGAAAATCATAGATCTAGGTTATAATAGTCAATTATCATGTCTAAATAGTTGACCAATTTTTCATCTACTTGAAAAGGTAACGCGTAGGGCATTAGTTGATTATCAAGAAAATATCACTCGACATTTTCAAATAGAAAGGATTCAGTCGTATGATATAATCTAATAGTCGACTATTTGCAACCAAAGAGGTTATAGTTGATCGATATACTCTAACAATCAACAAAAAATTGATACTATTGGCTTTGTGTGAACTATTATAGCCTTATCATATTACCATAATTCATCTTTTCATAAACACTTCATTATGAGTTAGACCAAAGCAATTTGTTGACACATATGTGGCACTTAAATGAACATTATGTGGGACTTGCATATAGAACGTGGGGACAAACCACAGTAGATCATGGCAACAAACCACGTTGGCTTGCAACAACTTAATATGGTCTGAAATTCATGGGCTTCATGGGATGAATCAGAACATGCAAGTCTTACCTCCACACATTGCATTTTCTTTGTCAAAATGATGGAGTTGCCATTGAAAATTTTGCCTATAAATACAAGGGTCCTCAAGCTCAGTTAACATAGCATCTAAGTATAACACCATTATCTAGTAATAACCAGAGCTTGGAAGCATTCCTCGAGACCTTCACACCTACAAAATTTTCATCAGAAAAATAAAGCTATCAAGCAATAGCTGGAGGTAACATTTTGATCCATTTCTCTTGTTTTGGATACTATAAATATGATTTTGTATATCCATAGAAATTAACAATTGGTATCAAAGCGTGAAAATACTTTTGCCTTACTAAATTGTCGAGCTAAAAGTACTAATTTGTTTGCTAATTTGGGTTGGTTTATGGAGCCTTTTTCTTGCATCATTTTGATATAAAAAATGCAATCCTTATAAAATTTTAATGAAAATAGACTCCTAGATCACCTAAAAAGGAGCTCAGAAATCCAAAAAAAAAAATCGAGTTTTCATTTTAGTCCGAAACAAGTTGTAAACGAGTTGTACAACACATCGTTTTGGAAGTGGCGTTTCTGTTGGCATAAGGCAAGATTCGAACCCAAGCACTTCTCATTGGAGTCATGAATCCTTACCACTTTAGCCATGCTTCATCGTTGCTTTATACATGCAGCATTTAATATATATACATTTTTTTAGTTTGTGGTATTTTCCACCAACATATATATAGGTCTCTCTTTCATGATTTGTATATATATATATATATATATATATATATATTATCTTTTGCTGTTTAATAAAAAAATATAATAATTTATTTATTGTTATGAAACAACTCAAGAGATAGAGAAGAGAAGATTTAGAGAAAATATAAAATATGAGAAATGCTACTCAAATTTTTTATTCCTCATTCTCAATACAAATAGGATGTATATTTATAGGTACAAATTTGTAACTCCAAAAGGTCACATTATAAATATAATAATATACCATAAAGTAGGGCATAAAGGTGGGAAATCAATATCCCAAGAGTTACACATTCTTGAAGGAATATGAGAAAAAAAGTTACAATTCTTGAAGGAAATAATCATCCACATAAAGAATCACATAAAGAATAGGATTATAACATACCTTTCAATGAATTTGGGATTCAGAAACTAAAAGGACATCCACCATAATGGATGGATTCATAACACTCCCCTTTGGATGTCCATTGTACAAGGAATATGCCTCATTAAAACTTTACTAGAGAAAAATCCAATGGAAAAAAAAACCCTAGTGAAGGAAAAAAGTACATCATTCTTTGTACATTCCCCCTATTCACAATATCACTATATATTTTTAAGCCACCGCATCCCAATTTTATATATTAATCTTTCAAATGTTAATGTTAGTAGTACCTTGGTGAATAAGTTGGCTAGATTATCACTTGAACGAATCTATTGAACATCAACATCACCATTCTTTTGAATATCATGAATGAAAAAGAATTTTGGTGAAATGTGCTTTGTTCTATCTCTATTGATATAACTTTCCTTCAACTGAGCTATAGATGTCGTATTGTCTTCATACAGTACAGTCGAAGTTTTCTTGCAAGAAGATAACTTGCATGCTTCTCAGATATGTTGAGTTATAGACCTCAACCAAACACATTCTTGACTTGCTTCATGAACAGCTGTAATTTTTGCATGATTTGAGGAGGTGGCTGTAATTGTTTGTTTAGTGGAATGCCATGAAACAGTTGTATTTTCAGTTGTAAATATGTAGCCTATTTGAGATCTAACTTTGTGTGGATCAGATAAATATTTAGCATTTGCATATCCTAGGAATTCTGATTTAGATCCATTATAATAATCCCATATCAACAGTATTTCTAAGATATCGAAAAAAATGTTTAACTCCAGTCAAATGTCTCTGTGTTAGAGCTAAACTAAATATGGCTAACAAGCTTATAACAAAAGCTATATCAGGTTTTGTATTATTAGCAAGATACATTAATGCATCAATTGCACTAAAATATGGTACTTTAGGATCAAAAAGTTTTTCATTATCATCTTGAGGTTGAAAAATATCCTTTTTCACATCAAGTGATTTTTCAACCTCAAGTGATCGAACAACCATTTGGGTACTCAATGGATGTGTTTTATCCCAATAGTTGTGCTTTATCCATGCAAAATCTTTTAAGAACTTTTTGTGTGTAATTTGTTTCATGTATAAAAATTTTACCTTTTAAATGTTTAATTTGTAGGTCGAGACAAAATTTTGTCTTTCTAAGATTTTTCATTTCAAATTCTTTTTTCAAACAATCTACTACCTTTGAAATTTCTTCAAGAGTTCCAATAATGTTCAAATCAATAACATATACAACAATGATTGCAAATCCTGAATTTGATCTTTTATGAAAACACATGGACATATATGGTCATTCTTATATTCTTTCTTTAACAAATATTCATTAAGACGATTATACCACATTTGTCTAAACTATTTTAGTCTATATAAGGATCTTTGCAATTTAATTGAATAAAGTTCCTAAGACTTTGAATTATATGCTTTAAGCATTTTAAATTCTTATGGGATTTTCATATAGATATCATGATCAAGTAAGCCATATAAATACGATGTAACAATATTCATAAGACGTATATCAAGTTTTTCATGCATTGTCATACTAATAAGATAATGAAATGTGATTGCATCTACTACAGGAGAATAAGGGAATTCATAATCAATTACAGGTATCTGTGAGAACCCTTGTGCAACAAATCGTGTTTTATATCTCACAACTTCACTTTTTTTCATTTTATTTATGCACAAATACCCATTTGTATCCAACAGGAATTACACCTTTAGGTGTTCAGACTATAGGCCAAAAAACCTCACATTTTTCAAGTGAGTTCAATTCTGCTTGAATTGTGTCTTTCCATTTTGGCCAATTACCTCTACGTCGGCACTCATCGATAGATGTAGGTTCATAATCCTTATTATCATTTATAACATTAAATGCAATAGAGTATGCAAATATATTGTCGACAATTATTTCTTTATGATTGAATCTTTTTTCCGTAGAAATATAACTTATTAAAATCTCTTCATTTTTATCAGTTTTAGGTACTTGAACTTCTTCTAAAGTTATACTATTTGTTATGTCTCTAGACTTTTCAGGAGTATCTATTTCTTTAATGGGCTTATTATGAATAATTAGTCCTTTCCTTTTACGGAAATTTTTATCTTTTGAACTGATTGATCTGCCACGCGTCTATCGTACTTTGGACTCATTAGCTATTTCACTTATGGATTGTCCTTTAGGAACTTCAATTCTTATAGGAATATTTACAGTTAGTATATATGACTTTGTTACTCTCTTTAGGCTAGTAAATGCATCTGACAGTTGATTTGTTATATTTTGTAAGTGGATTATTTTTTGAATTTCAAGTTCACATTGTTTTGTACGAAAATCAAGATATGTCAAAGTATTCCACATAATTTTTTTGACCAGTTGCTCATCTTTTTCTCCCCTAATGTTGAGAAAACTAACTCATCAAAGTGACAATCATCAAAATGTGCTATAAATACATCTTCTGTCATTGGCTCAGGATATCTTATAATAAAAGGGGAATCATACCTCACATATATTCCCAACCTTTTTTGAGGTCCCATCTTAGTACATTGTGGTGGAGCTATTAGAACATACACTGCACATCCAAAAATTCTAAGATGAGAAATATTTGGTTTCTGATCATAAGCCAATTGTAAAAGGAAGTATTTATGATAATTTGTTAGCCTTATGCGTATAAGTGCTGCTACATGCAAAATTGCATGTCCCCAAGTTGAAACAAGGAAACTCGTTCTTATTAGTAAAGGCCTAGCAATCAATTGAAGTTGTTTAATAAAGGATTCAGCTAAACCATTTTGTGTATGAACATGAGCTACAGGATATTCAATGTTTATTCCAATTAACATACAATAGTCATTAAAAGCTTGTGAAGAAAATTTTCTAGCATTACCAAGTCGAATAGACTTAGTCGTATAATTTGAAAATTGTACTCTTAATCGAATAATTTGAGTAAGCAATCTTGCAAATGCCAAGTTTTGAGTTGATAACAAGTATACATGAGACCATCTACTTGATGCATTTATTAATACCATAAAATATCTAAATGGTCCAGATGGTGGATAAATAGGCCCACAAATGTCACCATGTACACATTCTTGAAAAGCTGGAGATTCATTTCCAACTTTAGTTAGTGATGGCTTAATAATTAATTTACCTTGAGAACAAGCAACGCATAAGAATTCCTTATATTGAAAAATATTCAAGTTTTTCAATGGGTGCCTATGTGAATTCTCAATAATTTTTTCTATTATTATTATTCCGGGATGTCCCAATCGTTCATGTCAAATGGTAAATATTTTTAAATCTATAAACTTTTGGTATATAGTTGTATGTATTTCAATTGTACTAATTTTTGTATAGCACAAACTGGAAGAGAAAGCTGGTAATTTTTCTAATATCATTTTCTTACTAGAAACAATGCTCATGATATAGAGGTATTCATTATTTTCTTCACACACAGTTTTTATATAATATCCATTACGGCGAATATCTTTAAAACTCAACAAATTTCTTTGAGACTTAGAACAAAATAGAGCATTATTTATCATAAATTTTATTCTTTCAGGTAATATGATAATAGTTATTCCAGATCTTTCAATTAATTTTGTACTGTCAGAAATTGTAGTAATGTAAGCTTTGTCCATATTTATTTGAGAAAAATATTTTTTATCTTTTAATATCGTATGGGTGCTTGCACTATTTGCAAGACATATATCTTCATTCATTTTTCTAAAATTAAACAAAACAAAAGTATAAGAAATATTATAAAACTCATACTTAAAATTTCATATAAACTTATAAAAAAATAATTACAAACACATAAACATATTTTAAGTATCAATATTTTCTTGTGGATTGATAAAGAAATTTGATACATCTAAATATATAGTATTTATAGGATCATTGGTAAAATCATTATATAGATTAGCAAAATTGATCTCAACAACTTTCTCATTTTCCTTCATTGATGTTTAATAGAGATCAATAAGGTGTTTTGCTATACGATAGGTACGTGACCAATGTCCATTCATAACACAACGATAGCATGAATTTTATGAATTCTTCACATGTTTCTTTTATCCACTTGTGCTTTATTCTATTTTTTGTGGTAAGCAACATTGTTATGATAAGGAGCATTATTTCTTCCTCAGCCTCGACCACGACCACGTCCTTGTCTATTATTATTGATCATTGTCACATTTACTTTAGGGAACAGAGTAGAACCAATTGGACAAGCTTCATGATTTTTGATTAATAATTCGTTATTTTGTTCAACCATAAGAAGGCATGAAATTAACTGTGAGTATTTTTCAAATCTTTTTTTTTTTTCTATATTACTGTTGTAGGAGCATATTAGAGGCATGAAAAGTAGAAAAAATTTTTACTAACATATCATTTTCAATAATTACTTCTTTGCATAATTTTTATTGAGAGCTAATATGAAACATTGCGGAGTTATACTCACTAATTGATTTAAAATCTTGCAATCGTAGATGCATCCAATTATAACGAGCTTTTGGAAGAATAATAGTTTTCTAGTGGTCATACCTCTCTTTCAAACTACTCCAGAGTATAAGTGGATCTATCACTGTAAGATATTTAGATTTCAACCCCTCATATAGGTGATGACAAAGGAAAATTATCACTTTAGCGCGATTTTGTATTGACACATTATTTCCTTTTTTAATGGTATTTCCGAGACCCATTGCATCAAGATGAATTTCAGCATCTAAAATCCAAGACAAATAATTCTTTTCTAAAAGATCAAGGGCCACAAATTCAAATTTCATAAGATTTGACATGATAATTCAAATAGAATAAAAATAAAAAAAAATCAATGAGTAAGATGGAAATATCTGACCTTTCTTGCCCAAATGGTCAAAAGCAAATTTGTGCTGATAATGTGTTATGAAACAACTCAAAAGAAAGAGAATAGAAGATTTAGAGAAAATATAGAATATGAGAAATGCTTCTCAAATTTTCTATTCCTTATTTTCAATGCAAATAGGATGCATATTTATAGGTACAAATTTTTAATTCCAAAATATCACATCCTAAATGTGAAATAATATACCATAAAGTAAGGCATAAATGTGGGAAATCAATATCCTAAGAGTTACACATTCTTGAAAGAATATGAGAAGAAAAATTTCAATTCTTAAAGCCTAATGGTTACAATTTTTGAAGGAGATGGTCATTCACATAAAGAACCATATAAAGAATAAGATTATAACATACCTTTCAATGAATTTGGAGGTTTAGAAACTAATGGGCATCCACCATAATAGATGGATTCATAACATTTATTTATTTGTTTCGATCATTTATTTTGTTTAAAATTATTAAGCATATTTTAATTTTTCCAAATTTTGACAAAATTATTATGGAAACAATTAAATTAATTTTGACAATATCTAATTATTTATTTGTCAAAATAATTGTGAAATTAATTTTATATCTTTAAATTTGCCTAAATCTTGGAAAGTTAATTAATTTTAGGCAATTTTAACATGTTTAGAAATTAAAAAAAAAAATGAATTTATGGTGTCATTTAATTTTTGCCTAAATTTGCTTAAATACTTAATTTTTTTATTCTAAGCAATATTTATGGCACATTTAGATTTATTTAAAGAGAGAAAAATAATTAATTAAATTAGTCACATTTTGTTGATTAATTAATTAATCATTCAAATTTTTCTTATGTGATGCTTGTTTATGCATTATGTTAAGTTATATTTAAGCATATAATTTTATTTAGATATCATGTAATTTTGTGTAATTTTAATTTAATTAAAGTTTAGCCACAACACCTTTAATAATTTTAAAATTATACATTAAGTGTTATAATCATATAAAGAAAAATAACATCAAATTGTAATTAATCATATTTGATATGATAATTATTATCCTACAGGAATATTATCATATTTCATATGATTAATTATAATGGAATAGTAAGTTTTTGTTTTCTTGATGTAGCCGCAGGAATTAAGAAAAGAATATAATTTATTAGGTTTATTATTAGTATACAAGTTTAATTAAATAAAACTTAGCCCACAAGTAGTCTTATTTGCTACTAGACTCATAGTTTGAATTGATATGCATTGCATTAGCATAATATATCATTTAGAATATTTATTTGTCTCAAATTATTGACATAGGATGTAAATTTGTGTAGCTTTTCAACTTTTAAATATCTTTAACTTTTAAGTTTCTAAATTAATTGGAAATAACTATAATATTTGGAGAAAGAAAATACTTCTTTAATTAGGGTGGATGAACGTTGATGATGCAATCAAAAAGGATGAACCTTTTAAACCCACGAATACTAGTAGTACATCAGTTGTAAATTTTTATGAACACTGGGAGCAATCCAATCGTCTCAGTATGATATGCATTAAAACTAAAATATCGGCTAATATTTATGGGTCTATCGAAAAGTATCAAAATGTTCAAAATTTGCTCAAAGTTATTGATGAACAGTTCAAATCCTTGAACAAGGTTTTGGCAAGCATCTTAATGACAAATTTATCATCCATGAAGCTTATCGACATAAGAGGTGTGTGAATGCACATCATGAAGATAAGGGATATGGCAGCTCAATTGAAAACACTTGAAGTTAAGATGTTAGAATCTTTCCTTTTGCACTACATCTTGAATTCTCTATCACAACAATATAGGTTTTTCAAAATCTCCTATAACAGATATAAAAAAAAATGGTCAATCAATGAACTTCTAACCATGTGCATACAAGAAGAAGTAATGCTCGTAGTAGAGATAGGTGAAAGTGCACATACAGTGACACAAGGAAAAAAGAAAAGAAAGGCTAAGACAAAAAGGAAGGGTAAGGTTCCCATCCCTGAGAACATTAAGAAAGAGTCCAAGTGTTTCTTTTGCAAAACGAAGGGACACATAAAGATGGACTGTGTAAAATTCAAGGCTTGGTTTCAAAAGAAAGGTAACTCAATCTCATATTTTTATTATGAATCTAATATGGTAGATGCTAGTAATAACATATGATGGATTGATTCTAACTTAACAATTCATATTTTTAATACCTTGTTGGGCTTTCTAAACTAAAAGGAGCCGGTGGATAGTGAGCAGTGCATCTATTCAAGAAATAAGATGGGCTTAACTATTGAAGCTATAGGAACATGCATATTAGTTCTTAATTTTGGTTTTGTTTTGAATTTGGAGAAGACATTTTATGTACCAAGTTTCTCTAGAAACTTAATTTCTATTTCCAAACTTGTACCATTGGAATATTGCTTTGAATTTTTAAGTAATGAATTTAAATTATTTTATCAATCTAATATTGTTGGTAATGGTACACTGTGTGATGGTTTATTTCAAATTCAATTATAAAAAAATAACTTTTATGATTCAATGCGTGTTTCTAATTGTATAAGTATTAAGAGAAATGTTACTATTGAAGATTCTTCTATATTATAGCACTGTAGGCTTGGTTATATCTCACTAAAGAAGGTGAAAAGATTAGTAAAAGATGGAGTACTTAAAACTCTTGACTTTATTGATTTTAACACTTATATAGACTGCATCAAAGGAAAGTAGACTAATAAGATCAAGAAAAGTGCTAAGAAGAGTTTTAGCATGTTAGAAATCATACATATGAATATTTATAGTTTAGATTTGAACTCTAATAGTTAGAAATATTTTATCACCTATATTGATAATTATTCACGATACATGTATCTCTATCTTTTAAAAAATAAAAACAAGGCACTTGATGCCTTTAAAGTCTTTAAAGTAGAAGTAGAGAAATAATGTAATAAATAAATTAATATAGTGAGATCTGATAGAGGTGGTAAGTGTTATGGTAGATACTATGAAGATGGACAAGCACCAAGTCCATTTGCTAGATTTCTTTAAGAGTAAGGGATTGTTGCCCAATACACCATGCCTGGGTCACCTAACCAAAATGGTGTAGTTGAAAGAAAAAATCGAACATTGTTGGACATGGTAAGGAGTATGTTGGCCAACTCCAAACTTCCTAAATCTTTGTGGACTAAAACTCTTAAAACGACTGTGTATATTCTTAATCGAGTTCCAACTAAGGTTGTTGAAAAGACGCCATTTGAGTTACTTAAGAGTTGGAATCTAAGTTTAAAATATATGTATATTTGGGGATGCCCATCTAAGGTTAGAGTTCATAATTCACAAGAAAAGAAGTTAGACCTTAGGACCATTAGTGACTACTTTATTGGATATACTAAAAGGTCTAAGGGTTATAGATTTTATTGTCCATTTCACAGCATTAGGATTGTGGAATTAATTAATGCAAAATTTATTGAGAATAACTTGATTAATGGGAGTAATCAAACTCAGAATTTAAGTTCTAAAAATGATCAATCTAATAGTCAAACTCCTATATCAAGTGATAGATTGATTGTGATCCACGCTTCTCAAGTCTAAATGGGCATTGAACAACCAATTATTCAGAATTCACAACCTATTGACCAAAACTAAGTTGATTCAGTTGATGAACAGCCTCTAGGGACTATTGAACAAATAGTTAAACAACATACTCCTTAAGAGAATATTGAATCAACATTAAGAAGATCAACTAGGATAAGGAGGTCAGCAATTCCTAATGATCATGCTGTGTACTTACAAGAATCTGATTACAATATAAAAGCTAAAAATGACCCTAAAATGTTTTCACAAGCCATTAATTGCAAAGAATCTGAATTGTGGCACAATGCCATGAAGGAAGATATGGATTCTATGGTATCTAATGGAGTCTAGAATCTCATTAAGTTGCCTAATAACTCTAAGGCCATTAGATACAAATGGGTGTATAAGACAAAAAGAAGCTTATTAGGCAACATTGAGAGATGTAAAGCAAAATTTATGGCTAAGGTATTCACTCAAAGGGAAGGAATCGATTATATAGAAACTTTTTTTCTTGTATCTAAGAAAGATTCCTTCTGTGTAATAATGGTATTAGTTGTCCATTTTGACTTAAAGCTATATCAGATGGATGTGAAAACAGTATTTCTCAATAGAGAATTAAAGGATGAGGTATATATAAAATACCCTAAAAGATTCTCCTCTAGTGCCAATGAACATTTGGTATGCAAGCTTATGAAATCCATATATGGATTAAAACAGGCCTCTCGCCAATAGTATTTACAATTTTATGATGTTATCTCCTCATATGGATTTGTAGAAAACGTTATAGATCAATGTATAAACCAAAGAGTCAGTAAAAGTAAAATCTATTTCCTTGTGTTAATATATTACTTGCAACCAATGATAAAGGGTTACTATATGAGGTGAAACAGTTTCTCTCTAAGAATTTTGATATAAAAATAAGGGTGAGACATCTTATGTCATTGGCATTAAGATCTATAAAACTCAATATATTTTGGGCCTATCATAAAAAACTTATACTAATAAGTTGTAGAGATTTCAAATGAAAGATTGTTACCAAGTTTAGCACCTATTGTAAAGGATGATAGGTTTAATTTGAACCAATGCCCAAAGAATGATTTAGAAAGGGAACTAATGCATAACATTTCATATGCTTCTATTGTCAGAAGCATTATGTATGCTCAGGTTTGCATAAAATTTAACATTACATTAGTAGTTGGAATGTTAGGCAAATATCAGAGTAATCTAGATATAGATCATTGAAGAGCTACAAAGAAGGTAATAAGGTATCTTAATGGTACCAAGAACTACATACTAATGTACAAATGGACTGAGAACCTTGAGGTAGTTGGCCACTCAAATTCAGATTTTGCTGGATGTATTGATTCATGGAAATCAACATCAGGCTACATTTTCATGTTAATCAACAGAGTTGTATTTTGGAGGAGCGCAAAGCAGGCTTTAATTGTTACTTTTACTATAGAGGTAGAGTTCGCTTCTTGTTTTGAGGAAACTTCATATGGTGTTTGGCTTAAGGGCTTTATATCTGGACTTAGAATTGTCAACATTGTCTCTAGGCCATTGAAGATATATTGTGACAACTCAACTGCTATTTTTCTAGCTAAAAACAACAAAAGTGGAAGTTGAATTAAGTTTATCAATATTAAGTACTTAACCATTCAGTAACGTGTCAAGGAAAATAAAGTAACCATTGAACACATTAACACTGAGTTAATGATAGCTAATCTTTTAACAAAAGGCATGCTACTAGTAATATTTAGGGATCATGTATCTAGAATGGGATTTGGTTCCACTTTGTATCATTGATGTATATACTATATATATATATATATATATATATCATTTGTAATAAAGGCTTTATTCATTCTGAGTTGTTTTCTCATTTTGCATATATATTAAGTTTTGAGAATAATGATATTAAGAGGATCCAAAATAAGTATATGACTTATTCATAAACTTAATATGTAAGGAAACAAAATGCACTGTAATACATGGAAAGTATTACTCATTTGCAGAGGAATTACACCTATGATTCGTGTATTTTAGTTTTAGTTAAATATTTGAATCTTAAGAAGTTATTATGAATAATGATTTTTGAACCAAGTGGAAGAATGCGAGATGTTGCATGTAAAACGTGGGAACAAAACACAGCAGATCATGGTAACAAACCACATTAGCTTACAACAACTCAATGTGATCCAAAAATTATAGGTTTCGTTAGATAAATCAGAACATGCAAGTCCCACCTCTGCACATTGCATATTCTTCGGCAAGATGATGGAGTTGCCGTTGAAAATTTTGCCTATAAATGCAGGGTCTCCAAACTCGATTAACATAGCATCGGAGTATAACATCATCACCTAATAATAACTAGAGCTTGGAAGCATTCCCTGAGACCTTCACACATGCAAAATTTTCATTAGAAAGATAGAGTTATCAAGTAATGGCTAGAGGTAACATTTTGATCCATTTCTCTTATTTTGGATACTATAAATATGATTTTGTATATCCATAGAAGCTAACACATTAGTCCATACAAGTAAACATAAAGCACTAAGTCAGTGATTACAGTAATTGAATTGTTGTTCAAACCTATGCTACATGGTGTCATGTATGAAATATTATGTACTAATGATGATTGCCTTTCTTGGTCGCTTGTAGATTAATTTATCATTTAGTCGTCTTGTTGCATATCCACCCTTTTTATAAAAACATGGATAAGCATGGATGCGTTAAGTTGAGAGATGATGAGAAAGTTTGGAGTGTCGATGACATGTCAGTGACGTTGATTGGGCCAACAAGTTAAAAACTAAAAACAAAAAGGAGGACAATGACAAAGTGTAGCATGAGGGTGAACGTGAAAGGACACCATAAGAATCGCCTTCCTAGGTTTTCAAGGGTCCTTAGAATCAAAATGACAATAGAGTTACCACAATGGCATAAAATCGTTCCTCTCCTCAAAGTGGAGCTAGCATTTGAGCTTTTTGATCACATTACTATCCAAACATCAAAGGATTAACAATAGACCGTAATATCATTATTCCTTGTAAGAACATCCCAAACACCTCAAGTTATTTATTCAACTAAGGTCTCTATAATTCATTCTTTTCCATCACGAACGCTCATGATTTGAAATTTTTTTCATTTATCTTGATCAACAACATGGAGTTTATGTTAACCTAGTGCATATATTTTCATTCTTAAATCTTAACTTATGAATTTTGTAAAATACATGCAAAAAAACTAATCTTACTATTATTATAAATAATATATTTCTTACTTTAATAAGTTTTTGTTAATTCATCCTTAGTTAGCATATTTTGCTTGAAACGTCTAAGTCATGATCTTAATATAATCTTCTTATTGTCGTATAACTCTCACATAAAATTTACTATAATCTTCATAATATATTTTGGTTGAGTTTCAATTTTCAAAGTCACATATCTAGAATGGGGGCAAAATAGTTGACTGTACACTTCTACTAGTAAACTCATAGCTTTCTATTACAATTGAGATGGATAATAGTCAACTAACACTATATTGACAACTGACTACTTATTCTTAGGATATTTCTTATATCATATGAATGATCAGCTGCCTATTTGACCTCAACAGTCTATTAATCAAATCAAAATAGTCTCCTCATCATAGATCCATTGCAGATTTGCTCCCTCCCTTTTAGGCAACAATAACTACAATCTTTCTTTGATTATTTGGTACTAAGGGAAGTTAGAACTTTGTTTGAACCTAATGCAGGTATTTATGTTGTTATTTGTGCTTTAAAATCATTAAGGACTAACAAGACCTCGAGGCTAAAAATAAAAGATGTTCGTCACTTGGGTGGTTTGAACAACCTTCACAATTGATGAAGGAGAGTTGATGGCAAATGGGTTGATTTTGAACTATGTTTTAAATTGTGAGTTAGGTTGGGAAGTATGGGAAAGAGGCGTGGGTTTTGGAATAATTGGACATTTTATGGGAGCTTCACGTGATATTGAAAAGGGATGGGAAAATTTGATAATATGAACATTATGCAGGATTAAACTGTAATTTTGATAATGTAAAAGTTTTGAATAATTTTACCTAACATTACGTGGTGCTGACACAGCACCACGTGGAACTAAGGTGTCATTATATAATTAATCCACATTTGATTGCAACAATGTCATGGATTTTGTGATTGTGCCAATGTATTTATTTTATTTTGATTATTGCGTTTTTTAAATTATATTTGTAAAATTTTGCATATTTTGATTTAAATTTTATATTAAACTAATTTTAAAAAATATTTGTTGGATTACTCTAATATTTTTTTATTAGATTATTATTAATATGATACTTAGATAATTTTTAAAAGATGAAATGAGTTTTAAGGTAATGTATATTCTAATTTAATATTTATTATATTACCCCCTAGGTGCATTATATGCAATATGAAAGAGAATATACAAAGGACTATGAGTATGTATGAAGTTCACTTCTTCTCTTTCCATACATTGTTTATTTTATCACAATCTCTTTAAATATATATAACTAGGTCCTTCCCCCTACATCTTATAGGGGGAATTTAAAAAATAATCCATAGGTCCTACAAAAAAAACTCAAGATAAAAAAAGTGTAAACAGTAAATGTATAGACATATATTATTTATATACGAATATCAATAATATTATGGTACGCAATCCATGGAAATCACACTGTTCATAAGTTACAGCTCACACAAGTTTTTATATAATATATTGATTTATTTATATGCCAAATATAAAGGATTCAAATACTTTATATTATATAAGTAAGAGTATGAGAGAATCTTTTATTTTATTGGGTCACTTAAATATTTTTATATTAATTTACTATCATAAATAATACTGAAGTAATCTTTAAAAGACTAAATAGAGTTTGTGAAATAATGCATATTTTAGTTTAATATTTTTTATATTATGCAAATAAAAGGAGGAGAGAATATTTAATTTAATTTAATTCACTCACTCAAAAAATTTTTGTATTAATTTGTTACCTCAAATAATATTAAAGTAACCTTCCAATGATCATATAAGAGACTATAAACCTATTAAAAAAAAACTAATTGGTATTTTGACTCACTATGAGTCAAGGCATTACAAAATTATAAAAAATAAAAATGAAAATAAAAAGAGTGTCTTTACTTATTATGATGCAAACAAAATGTAAATAAAAATTAACTTTTTATAATATTAATGTCAAAAACTCCTAAAATATAGATAAAAAATTACTTATTATTTCAAAGAAATTAAAAACAAATGATTACAATATGTGGCTTCAAAAATTTTAATCGTAAAATTTGTATAGCAGAAGTCAGGGATATCAAAGCGGCGAGGCTAAATTAACAGGGAATGTTTAAATAATTTACAAAAAATTTTAAATTAAGAATTTTTAAACATTGTTTATAGAAATAGTAAAAAACTGTGGCATTTTGAACTGTGGAGGAACTGACACGGTGACCTTGTATTACAAGCCGAGTTTGGACTTTCCAGACGAAAATTTTTTCAATGAATAGGAAATTTATTTTTTGTTCAGATTATTTTATTTTATTTATATATAATTTATTTTTAAAAAATTTTTTACTCTTGTTCGTTAGCTTTTAGAACAAGTATATTTGTCCTAACTTTGTCATGCTTTTAACACCAACCTAATGAATTGTAAGTTAAAAATTTTAAGAATCAAATTGCATAAGAGTAAGATTTTTAGAGATTAAATAATTGATGCATATATTTGTTTAAGGTAACGAAAAATTTTTTTTCCTCTTAATTGAATAATCATAAAATAATATATATAAATATGTTAAATTTAAAATTTTAAAATTTATATTTAAGATAATTATATACTTTTTCTACATCAATTTATTCTAAGAATTTCACTTCAAAGCGGGAGCACTGGAGAGAAATTGATTTCGTTTTTTACGAAAGAGAAGCATTTACCATTCTCGCTAAAATGTCACCCGTTTCTAAGCAGGAAAAAAGAAATTATAGTAAGGCCAGCAATTTTCTCTGTCATTAAACATTGAGCATATGGACTCATAAAACACTGATATGGAGTTAAGGACTTCTCTTGATCGGCTGAATGGATGAAGACGTATGGGCATGTTTGTTACCCACTCTGCACCATAAATACTATTGTAATATTTTTTTATAGTATTTATTATCCTTTTACAATTATTATTTAATAATATTTATTTCTTTTTATTTTTTTCCATCTATTTTATTCATATTTTTATTTATTTATTCTTTATATATTTAACAGTACATCAAACCATACTTAACATGAAAGTTTATTCTAATGGACACTATATAATACATAGACTCATGAGTCAAATGCGTTTATGTACTGTAGAAGTTCTCTGACGGAAAATTGTATAAGAGGGATGGTGTAATATATGTATGCAAGATTTTTTTTAATAATAAATTAAGAAATCATTTTTTAAATCATACGATAAAAACAAAATATTTAGTTTATTAATTAGTATATGAATTTAGAGCTTTAACTAAATTTTTTTTAGGTTTATCAAATTAATTTTCCAATCAAATTATATAATATGTGGGTGCGCTTTTTACATATTAGCTTTACTTTCTAGTATTAGTTGGGGACCAAAGGCATCTCGTCCATGCCTATGGAGGAGAAGATTTTTTTTTTTTAAGAAGTATTATTTTAGTTAAATGAGATGTTTGGCCCAACTTAAAAAGAAATAAAGTGTTTTTAGGTGAAAACAAATAACTTTTTGCTATGAGAAAGAATTTTTTTAAAAATCAATTACTCTTATTTAAAATCAATAATTATCTTAATTACTTTTATTTTGTATTTATTTTTGTAAATACTTATCTTTTTTTAATAATTAGAATGTTGCTCATGCAAAATGCATGGGCGGCTATAAAAGCTGAGTTCTCCCGTAAAAGCTGGTGTGTATCGTACAGGAAAAAAATGTGAAAAAATTGTGTGGATTCTACAAATAGTGAATTATCATTTATCAGGAAAAAAATATATTTTTTCCACCATTTACATGTGTATATATTAGATTTAATAGTAGAAAGTACTATACTAAATGTCAAACACGTCATTTATCTTTAATAATGTTTTCTGTAAAACTTTATTTAAAAAAATTAGTTTAAAATAAATAAAAATCCACCACAGAGAGGACAGATAGCTAAAAAATCCTTTCAACACCACAGCGGAGCTATCATTTCCCTTGCTTCCAAATCCTGCTTTCCAACTCTCAAATCTTATCCCTTCGTACGTTGAGATACTTTTCCAATTTTTTTGTCCTCAAAATCTCAACCGATATTATTGTACATGCACGAGAGCCACGTGCCTATTTATAATAAATGAAGCTTTATTACTCCTCTATCTCCAATTACAACGTGACACGAATGGAAATGAAATGGCATTGTAATAGGGAAAAAAAAAATGAAATGAGGCACGCGGCTCACCATCCAAAGCAAGCCACACTGTTCAAATGAATACTGCGACTAACGGGGCAAATATTAGTTGATTAGTTGATAGTTAATGATTGTTTATATATCTGTTGAAGAACTTACAATAAACATACAAGTATTGCACCTAGATTTTTTTTTCTTTTATTATTGGGCATTTTAATTAAAAATATAAACATTACTTAATTTTCATGATTAATTTTCAATAATTTTTTTTATTTTTGGCTCAATCATTAATTATTTAATTAGTCTTTTAGCTTTTGTAATTTCATCAAATTTTTATTTTCTAAATAAAACACTTCATAGTTTCATTTTTTGTATTTGTATTACTTATTGTACCATTATTGAGTTTTGGTGTGACAAATAGGTTATTTCGATAATAAATTTTAAATTATCACATAATACACATGCATGTACAAATTAATTGACAAATAATATTGTTAGCATATTATCTGAATATACGTAGCCAAAAGATATACAAAAATGAAAATTAAAATGAAAGAGGAAAGGAGTTTATATAATAGAAATTAATATTTTTATAAAAAATTTATCTAAAATAATGAAATTGATTTTCCATCCAATCAAACAGCCTAGAATGGACAAGAATGTAAGCGTCACCTACAAATTATCTTGATCAAGATGCCATTTCTTTCCTAATTTAGATTAATTAATTATCACCTAATCAATTTTCACGATTAATTGACTAATAAAATATATAAGCAATCTAATCAGCAAGGACCATTTTCTAAGTTCCCCCCCTACTTACTGCACATTGTAGATATCGATTGGGGGTCCCATGCATCTCACACCAAGTAAGTAATAATATTTTAGGTGTAATGTCATTTTCTTCTGGCAATTTATTTACTTGTTTCAAAATAATTTTTTTATTGTTCTAAAATCATCCTTTAATTTTTTTAATGTTTCAAAATAATTTTTGATGATATAAGAAAAAGAAAAATACAAATAAATAATTTAAATTTTTTTTGGGCCAACTAAAATTTCATTACAAATTGAATAAAATTACAAAAAAAAAGAAAAAAAAAAAAAAGGCAAGTTACAGCATACCAATTTTGAGTCAACTCCTTATTTACAACCAACCAAATCCCTCTAAAAGACTTATAACAGAGGGGATGAGAGAAAAGACTCTCATTCTAAACAATACATCTCTCTATCACAATACTTAGCAAGCCAATCAAAGGTTTGAATGATTAAAAGTGATAATTAAGTTAATTTTTAATTAAGCTAAAATACACTTTTCATCCCTTAACTTTAAATTTTAGATTTTATTTTTATCTCTTAACTTTATTTTAATCTAATTTTATCATTTAACTTGACCTTAAGCTTCATTCTAATCCTTTAATTTTAGTTTGTTCCAATATATATGTATTTAACTTTATCTTATATTTCATTTTTTCTTTTAATTTTATTTTTTTCTAATTTAAACTCTCAACTTACAAAAATCACCCAACTACATCACCAAGTCCACGACGAGCGCGTGCTGCGACAACTGCATATGCACCAAGTCAATACCACCTATATGCAGGTGCAATGATATTGGAGAAACTTGTCACTCAGCTTGTAAGCTCTGCATCTGCACGCGCTCATGGCCTCCACAGTGCCGTTGCGCTGATACCACCAACTTCTGCTATGATTCATGCTCCTCTGCTACTAAGTCTCACTACTAGCGAATTAGTGAGCATGTTGCGATCAATAATAACGTTGAACCCTTATGTAAACAAAGCCTGAATAATGTTGTACTCTTATCTAAACAAAGCCTACTTCAGGCTTTGTTTCTATGTATGTGAACCCAATCTGATCAAATAAAATATCTTATGTCTTGCTTTGAGTTTGCGTTTTTCAAACTCGTTGCTTGCGGGCTCTTGATCTTCTTCTATGACCATCTTTATTGTTATTTTTATTATCCTTTAACTTGAGCTGCTCCTGAAATTAATTTTTTTTAAATCACTTTGGTGTTACGTTCTGCTGGAATGTTAATGGATTTTGTCCAAAATTAAATTTTTATCTCCCCTAACCAACTTAAACGCAATATTTAAGATTGGAGAGGAAAAGAAAAGAAAAGAAAGAATTAAATAAGAAAAAAACAAAAACAGAAACAGAAACATGAACAAAAAAGAAGACAAAAAACATTAAGTGAAAATTATATATGAACTATTTGTGAGAAAAACCATTTTTTGGACAATTTTAAAGAAATCTTTTTCCTTTAATATCTCAGAGAGATGTCAATTTAAAATTATTATCTTTTCCTTTCTAACACTCTCTTACATTACTCTAGTGTACTTTGAATTATATTACCAAAATATTTTCCTAGAAGGCAAACCTAAAGAGGTATTGCGTACTTTGTTTTACAACTTCTATGGGCATTTATTTATTTATTCTTTTCATTTTGATTCAACATTTTGCAGAATCACGCGTCAGCTTAATCTTTCTTATGCTATAATTTTTTTCCGTCAACTGTTGGCTAGGATGTGTAAGATACAAACGAAGTTGAAAATTATTATATAATAAATATTAAAAATTAATTAAGTTTCTTAAAAAAATGCTACTCAAAGAAGAAATTAAAAGAACATATTTTCCGGTTAACAATTTTTTTTTTGGCCAAAGAAATATAATAATAGCGAATGAACAGTTTCATTTTCTTGCGTCTGCTCTTCTGTGGTGTAAAAAACGAAAAAAAAAAAAAAGCCCCCCCGGTATGACTTATGAGTTACGATTTTTTTTTATTCATGCCATTTTAAGTCAAGGTTTAATAAATTATGAACAATGTCAAAATAAAATGCGTGTCTCAGATCATACTGTTTCAAAATGTTATGTCTCGTGTGAGTTATAAATAAGTTTTTAAAAAACTGTTATCTACATAAATTAAAAATTACGTAGTAATAATAATATATAATTTAATTCGTTTATTGTAGTAATAACATATAATTTAATTGGTTTTACCTAAACTATTTCTTAACTATATAGAATCTCAATTATAAAATTTAGAGAAAATTATAGAATTTAAAATATCTCACTTTAAATTAAAAATATTAAGTGCAATTTTGCAGTTTTTGTTATAGTTTGTCAACAAAAAATGATAAATAAAAATTTTCCATTTTAACATTAAATGATTGGATGCTTTAAAATAATTTCTCTATATATTTTGTTTTGATTAGAAAGGAACTGAATAATACCTAAATTTTATTAAAAAAAATTGTGCCCTAAAGAGATTTGAATCAACTTTCGGCCGGACATTGCAGCGGTGGAAGATCACGTGCATTCTTATCATTTACATTAATATGTATATATATATATATATATTAGAAAATATATTTTTCTAATTTTTCACAAATTTATAACTTAACATCACATATGGGGACTAGATTCATCTCATGCTCAAACTTTTGAAAAAAAATTTGTTTATTTTTTGAAAAAAAAAAATATAGTTTTTTGTTAAATGAGATGTTTGACTCAACTTCTAAAATAAATAAAATGTTTGAGTTATATAAAAATTAATTTTCTATTACAGAAGAAAGTTTCTTAAGACAATTATAATCTTACTTAAAATTAGTAATTGTTATAATTATCTCCAATATCTTTATTTATCTTTTTAAATACACTTTTTTTTTTTTAAATCACAAAGGAACTCAACACTTGCTGAAATTTTGTTTTCCAAGTCCTCAAAATCTCAACCTTTGGTGATATGCATCCATGTGACGTGCTTATTTGTAATGGATGGAGACCCCCGCTTTGCTGCTTCTGAAACAAATTTGAACTGCATAGATCTGATGCATATGATTTAAAATTAAATTAAATTAAATTTTTATTTTTTATTTTTTATTTTAACTGTATAGATCTGATGCATATGATTTAAAATTAAATTAAATTTATTTTTTATTTTTATTTTATGTTTTAATTTTTTTAAATAAAAAAATATTAAAAAAATAAAAAATATATTTAAAATTTAAACTACTTAAATTATATATATTTTTTGCACAACACACACAGCAAAGAATCTACGCTGGTCATATTTTTTTAATTCCAACTCTGTTATCCTCAAAATCTCAACCCTCTTGAGCTATAGATGCATGTGAGCCACTTGCATATTGATAATAAATAAAAGAGTAAATTATTTTATTAAAATTATATAAATTTTTTATTTTAAAAAAATATATTTTAGTTAAATTTTAAATTTTAATAAATACGTGTAACAGAAATGGATTGAGACCTGTTTAATCATTTATTTTCCTTATTCCTACCCGACAAGCTTCTTTCTCGCTCCTTTCCCATAGATTGTTGTCGTGGCAAGGATACAGGCTTTCTAATTTTCGTAAGCAAAGGACGAAACTTCAAATTCCCACACGAAATGCTCTACGGCCTATAATCCTCAGTTTTTGTTTCTCATCGTTATCTCTTCTTTTTTTTTTTCTTGTTTTTTGGGTTCTTTCTTAAATAACTATTTTAACGTCAATATTATGGTTCTCTGTCTTGTTTGTCCACGTCAACGAGTTTTGTATCCTGCGAAAAATTGAGACTAATTAGAAAAAGTGACCTTTGCGACAAGAAATGAAGACATATAATAAGGGAGTAATGTGGTATCAAAAAATAATAATAATAAGGGAGTAATGAGGATAAAAAGCAGAAAATGTTCCTAGGTTTCCATCTGTTGGGATTCCAGGTCATTCATGGAGAATGATGAGGATAATGTCCAGCACGTTCATTTTAATAAATTTTTACTAATTATGTGACTCTTAAAAATTTACCAAGGTGACACACTTTGGTGAATTTGCACAACACAAGACTAATATGGTTTTGAAGCTTTTTGATGTCTTTAATTTCAAACAAGAAATAAAATAGTATTTTTAAATATAAATATAAATTATGATACTGGAGAAAAAAGTTAAAATATTGATGGAGAATGAAAAGTTTTTTAACTTCCTATTATTTTGAAAATATCAAAATGATTACAGTTTGATTTTTCAAAAAATTAAAATATACTTATTAATGAAGCCAAAGATTCAATGACATTTAATCATTTATTTAATTAGTATAAAAAGTCATTAATTTTTATAACTATTTTTTAATTTTTGGACCAATCTTTAATTATTTAATTGGTATATTAGCTTTCGTACGTAGTTTCATCAAATTTTTATTTCCTAAATAAAATACTTCATAATTTCAGTTTTTTGTAATTAACTCCCGATTTCCTCATTGTATTATTGCTGAGTTTTGATGTGACAAATAAGTTATATAGATAATAAATATTAAATTATTACAATAAACACAAGCACGTACAAATTAATTTTGTTTGTATATATTTGAGTATACGTAGCCAAAAGATATACAAAAATAAAAATTAATATGCAAGAGGAAAAAAGTTTATGTAAAAAGAACTAATATTTTATTTAAAAAATTATCTAAAATAATAAAGTTAATTTTTCGTCCAAACTACGGAAGAATGGAAAGAATGTAAGCGTCACCTGCAAATAAGTACCATGATGAACTATCATTTAATCCATTGTCGTAATTAATTAACTAATAAAATAACGATGAACCATATTATATGAGCAATATAGTCAGCAAGGACCATTTCCCGTAGGTTTTTCATTGGTTCCCTCATCGGCATTGCACGTTGCAGGTATGAATTGGGGACCAAGGGATCTTACACAGACAAATACACGCGCGCGCATATATATATATATATATATATATAAAACAATCAGATTTCTTGTGTCACTTTGTTATTTTTATTTTTATTCTAATGAAAAAATGGAAAAAAAAAAATTTGACTAATTTAATTAAAAAAGTACTTATTAACTCTTTGGACAATGTGACGGCTTTCCACCTAAGCTATGCCTATTCATAATTAATAAAGAGATTTGAATCAACTTTTGGACAGACATTGGGACAGTCGATCACGCGCATTTTATATTAATAAATTTTAATATATATTAGAAAATGTATTTTTTTAATTTTCAAAAATTTTCTTAGTTTTAGTAATATATTAGAAATTTAAACATTTTTACCAATTTTTGTATCTTGCAAAAAATTGAGAATAAAAAAATTTTATCTCCCTTAAAAATGAGAACATAAAATACATTTTCTAGTCATTCATACCGGGGCAAAAAAATTTATGTAGACAGCGCCTGCTACTTTGGGCTTGCTTTCATGTATGTGAACCTCGCAGTTGCATACATGCCTGCAGTCTAATTTTTTTAGTTTACATACGTAATTAAATAAAAAAACGTGTGCCTTGTAAATGTAGTTTGCTTTTTGCAAACTCGTTGCACGCAGGTTCATGATGTTCTTTTATATTTCATTTATTATTATATTAAGTATGCTTAATTTAAGTTGTACTTTAAATTTATTTATTTATTTATTAGTAATACATTCAGCTGGGATGTTAATAGATTGAAAAAATTATATTTAAGGACCAAAAGATTAAAAAAAAATTATTCTTAAGGATTTTTATTATTAGGTTCAATGATTTGTTGTTAAATTCAGTAATAATCATCCTAAAACAAATGATAACAAGTCCTTAAAAATAATTTTTTTTATCTTTAGGTTCTTTATTATAATTCTCCCTAATAGATTTGTTCCAAAACCAAAATTTGACATCTTATGAAGATTTGAGAAAATGGGGTCCCTTCCGTATTAACAAGAAACAACAAGTTGCATAGAGTTTCAGATGTGAAGCCTCAAACCATTCTCCAGACTATAGTTAGCCAAACAATCAATACATTGTTCACCTCACCAAAGACATGGATTATCTTAATAGTCTAATTTTTAGCCAGTAATTCTTGAATGCTATGAATTAGAGCTTTTGGAGAGGTGATGTTTGAACTTGTCCCATTTAAGGTCATAACCAGGTTGTTAGAGGTGATTTCAAGATGGACTTCATGAAATCCCAAATTCCTAGCTAGCTCAAGGCTAAAAAGAGCCCCCCATTAGCATGCAGGAAAAAAAAATGAAACACCAACCTAGATTTCTTGAGAAACCCTCAAGGTAGACACCATAAGAATCCTTTAGGACTCCACCATACCCATCGAGGCCTATATTTCCTTTACTAGTTCCATTGCAATTAACTTTAATCCAATCCATATCCCGTGGCCACCATCTAATGTCAAAAGCCAATGCCGAAGACATTTCAAGGGTGAAATCTTGTAAAAGAATAAAAGTTTTTGCTAAAAATAATTGAAGACTAATTGGGTGGAATAATTGGGGGATGCCAAAATTCTATAAGAAGACACAAGCATTTCTCCACTTTTACATAAACCAACATCATACACTAAAAAGAATCTGTCACAATAAACCTTTCACTATAGAGTCATATTAAAGAATGGAAGCCAACCAGGAAGTAAATGGGTAAGTGTAAAAGATAGCTTTACACTTTGGGAGAAGTAAGATATTCCAAACTCTATAGGCGGTAGGACAATCACACAGTGCATGTAACATATTCTCAAGCTTACCACAAGCATGGCACTATAAGGTAATTCCATTCCATCTTTTCGTTAGCTCCTTAATATAAAGAAATTATGTGTAGTAAGCCAAAGAAAGATTCTAATCCTTTCTAGTTCTTGCCATTACTAGGTCAATTGTCAAAAGAAGAAGGAAAAGCCCAACCTATTTCCTGGTTTAGGAGTTGAAATGGATCCTACTTCTAATTCCCATTAGTAGTTAATATGTCATAAACCAAGGGATGCTCTTTCCAAAGAACAATGTCAGAGCTAATCTAATGATCCATCCAAAAATTGATATGTTTGCCATTACCAATATCATATGTAGAAATGGCTTCAATATGCTACCACATAAAACTAATAGCTCTCCATAGAGGGGAAGTAGACTTAGCAATGTTTGGAAATATGGTAACAGGAACCCATTTATTATACTTGGCATTGAAAATATTAATCTACAATTTTATTTCATTATGTTGCATCTTCCAACCCAATTTGAGTAAGCAAGCTTCATTCATAGCTATCATATTTTTAATGTCAAGGCTACCATTCATCTTAGGCTTGTACATGAGCTTCCAATTAATCGTATGAAATTGTCAAGTGCCTAAGTCATGCCCCTAAATAAAACAACATTATAACTTCTCAAGTTCCATGCATCTAGTTTTTGGCAATCTTATTATCGTTATAAGATAGATTGGAATAGCACCTAACATGGACTTTGCCAAGGTGATCTTACCAGCCATGCTAAGACAATTAGCTTTCCACCTTGTGAGTCTCGCTTTAACCTTATCAACAATGTATTGAAAGTCCTTTATACGAGATCTACCGTGCATAACAAGAGCACTTATGTACCTCCTTAAATTACTAATTACACTGAACCTAGAAATATCTATAATTACATGCTTCATATCAATAGTTATATTCTTTGAAAGGAAAATATTTGATTTTTCAAGATTCACTTTGTGGGCAAAAGGGATGCAAAAGTGTCTCAAACACTCCATGATGCACCTAATTTGGTTCATGAAAGCCTCATAAAAGAATAAAATCATCACAAACATCTGATGGGTAACCTATGGCTTATCTCTATCGATTTTAATAAGCATCCACTTCAACAAGATAGCTTCTTGAATAATGTTTTTTAACTTCTCTATGCACAACACAAACATATAAAGAGAAATTAGGTCTCCTTGATGTATTCCTTTTATGGGACAAAACGAATTAGTCTTAGCACTATTCCAAAGGACTTGAGTAGACATAAAAGTAATACAATCCATGGTCATATCAACTAAATAGAGGGACAGGTGGATTTCACTAAGAATATTTTGAATAAAATCCTAATTCAAACAATCATAAGCCTTTTTAAGATCAATTTTAATAGCAAAATATGATTTTTTTTTTTTTAACATCTGCTTCATATAGTGTGGAGAAGTTCCTGAGCTACCACAATATTATCTTAAATATGTCTTCCAGCAGGAACAAAGTTGCCTTCAAGGAGATATGAGTTTTAGCAATAATGGGTTCAAGCACTTCATAATGATTTTCGAAATGCATTTATAAATGATATTGTAGAGAGTTATAGGTCTTAATTAGGAGAGTCTTTTAGGTCTATCCACTTTAGGAATTAAAATAAGTAAGGGTTTTATTGATCTAGTAGATATCATCCTACTGCTTGAAAACTGTTTCAATGAAAGTGCAGCCATCAATCTTGACCACATTCCAATTCTTATAATAAAAAATAGCTAGAAAACCATCATCCCTAAGAGCTTTAAGCCTTTCGATAGAAAACATGGGCTCTTGAATTTCTTTTTAAAAAATAAGACTAGTAAGGTTAATCGAATCCTCATTGGTAAACACTATAAACCAAACACAAGGTTGTGAAGCAAGGGATCTCAACATGGGTCATAGTGAAAAATCTTCAAGAAAAGGTCCATTGCCATATTAGCAACGACCTTTAGGCCATCCTTCCAACTACCATCCTCTTTCTATAACATGGTAATTGACAATTTTATTACATCCTTTTTTAGTAATACTCTTGAGGTGTTAGTATCTTGTGTTTGGGTCTCCATCAACCACTTGGTACAAGCTTAAAGGTATAAACATCTTATCATGGACAACTACACTATTTTTCTTCTTACTAAAGTTTCTAACAATATTGTACTTATTTGCATATTTAGGAAGAAATGTTCTGAGGTCCTTTAATATGATGTATTATTCTTGTGCAAACCTTTTACCTCTTAGATAATACCTACAAGAAATAGATTGAAAAGTTAATATTTGTGTTTCCACTTCTTTGTGGGCTTAAACTAAGTTTTCTTCTTGTTTAGATAAAAACCCATATACTCCTTTTTGAAAAGTAATACTTTAGTTCTTCTATGTATGTGGATTCTCTACTCATCCTAAGGATGAGTGGAAAGTGCTTATTCTCTCGAGACCATCTAGATCTAAATTGGACTATCCAAATTTTACAGTTTTTTATTTTTTTTTTAAATCTCAATAATCATTTTTTTAAGTTAGTAATTAAAAATCTGTTTTCATTTTGTGTTTTGATTCCTTCAAAACTAAAAAAAATCAAAATTAGAAAAGTTTAAAATCTAGACTATCCATAAAGGATGAGCACTGAGATAAGTAGAAAATTCAATTTTGTCCTTTTTAAAACATGGCTCATAAATATTGCTTAAGACCATGTTTCGACCCAAGTAATTAAGTATGCTATTATTGACCCAATATAACACATTCTGATTTTTCAAAATAATGTTTTATTAAAGTATATTTTTCAACTTGACATAATTAAAATCCTTTTACCAAAAAGAAAGGGCTATTGATTTAACATAACTATTATTGAAATCTAAGCTCAATTTTCATTTTATAGTTGAATTTTTATATGGGTTCAAATTCAAATTATTTTGATTTCTTCTCATGATCTTACTTCGGTCATCTTTTCAACAAATGGGATGAGACATTTGTGCCTCTAATATTCACAAGCCATTGTTGCAACTTAAAGCATGTTTAGATTGGTACTAGGGTTGTGCTATCAAATAGGCCATTTTTGCCTACGTGCACCAGTTATAGGTTAAATAGGCTGGCCTCTTTATATCTACTTAGTTAAATGGGCCAGAATCTTAAACTCAACCCACCAAATGGGTTAAATAGGCCTTAGAAAAACCTAAACTACAATTAAAATTCTATGTTTGAGTTAAACATGGTTGAAGTTCAAGATAACTTAAAAATAAATAACAAAGTATACTTTGAGTGTAACACCATATTACCTTAGCCTTACTTTTCATGTATTATATTCTATACATGCTTTATAGATGGGTTTCAAGAAGAAAATGGATTAAAATCATGGCTCATTATAGCGGGTGTAATACTTTAACTATTCAAATTTTTCCTCTGTGGACTCCTCTACTTCATCTCCTACTTATATTCCATCTAAACAAGTGATAAACACCATGAAACACCTCATGCAATTCAGATTTAGAGCCCCACATCAGAAAAATGAAGTTTTTACCTCAAGTCCAAAATTCAAGTTTTGGGCACCAATTTTGAAAAATAATAATTAATTCGAGAAAAATTGAAACAAGGCAAATGATAGCTTTCTGGAAAGTTCTAAATGTCTACTATAGAGTAAAAATAATTTTAGGCATGAAAAATTTAGCTGGACCATATTTGATAATAGAAAAGTACGAAAGTTTTGACTACCCTAGTTTACTATCACAAATTATTGATATGAACTTCAAAAATTCATAACTAATTCCACAAAAATCAAAACCCAGCAAACCATACAATTTGGAATGTTACAGATATCTAATTTAAGTGACAAATAGCTACAATCCATAAAATGACATTAAGCTAATGAACTGCATTACTGATAGTAAGTTCAAACTTCGAAAATTTATTTCTCTCTCTCTCTCTCTCTCTCTCTCTCTAGACCTCCAAATAAGGTGCTTCTAGTTGCTATAACTCAATGTTAATGTCTAATTTCTCTTTGTAAAATTTCAAAACCATTGAACCTTGTTTAGCCCCCGGATGACATGAAAATATAAACTACTCAAGTGAACAGTGCCTAGACCAAAACTAATTTTTAATATAAATTTTGAAAAATCATAAGAAATTCTATAGACTCCAAATAATGTGGTTCTTGCACCAGAAAAAAAAAGCTCTATATGAGACTTATATGTGTGCAAAATTTCAGCCTCAAAATCACTTATTTGGTTAGGTTGGGGTTCAGGTCACAAAATGGGTCATTTTTTTGTCCCAAAATGGTTCATATGAATGTCAAATGGTCTTTTCCTAAAACCAAGACCACTTGGGCATGTGGAAAAGCTTTAAAATAATCTAATAAATATGTCTCAAAGGATTAAAAAATCATATCTCATAAACTCATTTTCCCACCCCAAGGTATACACAAAGCATACATAGGCAATTCTAGCCATTCAATGTCAAAAATATGTCATTCCATTCATTTGCTTCCAATTCTCATATATACATCATACATTCATATATTTACATATGTTTAAGTGTCTATACAACATATACATCAAGAGATTATATCATTTGGCAACTAATTAACTACAAAATGTTTATATAACATAACTCTTTATCATTCTCTTCTTTTTAAGCTTGGTGGCCTCCATCTCTTGGCTCACTTGGTCCACCTAACATGTTAGGTAATGAAGAGGGAGTGAGATTCAAAGAATCTCAATAGCCCTATACACTTTTAGTAATACATGATGGATATAATTTCATGTAAAGGAATGTCATGCATGGTCTATAAGCTACATATGCATATCAAGAACATGGTTTCTATTTCATAAGTCTCAAATATATCAAAGTAGACTTTCAAGACCTTGGTTAGCCTCACCCACCTCTTTTTTAACTTTTGAACTTGTCTCACCTATTTATTTTTAGACTTTTGACTAAGTTTCACTCCTCTTGAGACTTTTGGCTTGTCTCACATTTACTAAGGGACTATTGGCTCATTCACACCCTTATCAAAAGACTTTTGGCATTACTAAGTCTATTCAAGTCTTATACACAAGTAAAAATAATTCAAGATACATAAGTGGCACCACACATGTCCCTACTAGCTAAGCATACTTTTCATAGTTCAACCACACACAACAAGCATCCAAAGCAAGAAAACATCTATACATATATATGAGAGAAATGTTAGAGGGTTATCTTGAGTGCAATGACACACACTTTTGCTTGATTTTTTTTCCCTTCCTTTGGCTACACTCATGCAAGTGGGTGGAGTAGGATTTTTTTGGCCTAAACACATCAATTAAGACCCGATTATACTCTTGAAAAAAACTCTAGTGCTACACACATTCTAGAAAGGCTTGTATTCTTATTTGTTTCAATTATAGTTCTATAAGGCACCTAAGGACTTTGTTTTGTTTCTTTGATGGGAGATGTATGTAGGAGGCTTCCTTGATGTCATATGAACTCAAACTAACTCTTAGACAATTCGAAATATCACTAGAAAGTTTCACACAAACCATAGTGCAACAAAATCCCAAAAATTTGTATCTTGAAATTCAAGGGTCCTTTCTTGGATTTCTTTGCACGATCCTGATCCCATAGCCTAAACCTTAGGTTTTTCACTTGCTTTTGATTAAAATCTCCTCGCCCCTACAAGCTTTCCCCTTTAGTCGACTAACACACACAAAACAAGCAAAGAAAAAGAAGTAAAGACACATAGATAATTACCTTACTTGCCTAGCTTCTTTAAGGGCTTCTTTCTTTGCCTTAGCCTCCTCTCTCAAAGACTAGTCTTCTCCTTTTGAATCTAGACCAAAATAAACCCATCTCAAACATTAAGACTATGGAAAAAGAAAGCAAAAGAGGAGAACAAAGTTTCCCAAGAGGAAAGCCATGAAAAGCCTTAGAATTCCATACCTCTACTTAGTTTCTTCCTCCTTCTCTTTCTCCTCCTTGGTGTGCCACTTCTAGAGCTTTAGGAATCTATTTCAGCCAGCTAAAGTTGGTTAAAATGAAGGAGAAGAAACTGATGTTTTCTAGAAGCCAAAAGCCACTTTTTCATGTTTTTCGGACTAAATCTTGCTATAGCAGGAAATACCTCTCGCTATGGCGAGCACTTATCAGTCCCAAGTCCTCCGTTCTCACTATGGCTAGCAATATTGCGAAAAACTCTCTAGATTTTGTATGAGCCACAAACTTGCTATAGCGAACTAGTATCCTTACTATAATAAATAGGCATCCTAGTTATAGTGAACAACACCCTTGTTATAACTAGAAGACTTAGAAAAATTCTGAAATCTTGAGTTTTCATTCCTATGAAAACTCAAATGTCACACAACTTCCTCTCTTTGCTTCTTTGCTATAGCATGCTAGTTGGGGCAGCATGAGTGAAGTAAAGTTTTATAGCCAAGCTCATCCTAGTCGTGATTGGAAAATTTCATTCTTCAATTCAAAGTTTCAAACCCAATTTCCAATATTCTCTTTTTCCATTACTACTTTTACTCTTTCAAAATAGAGCACCATGGCTTTGTTGATGGTACTAGACCTTCAAGTATATAGATTCACACTAAACTTTGTCCTTTTTCTTTTTCATTCAAATACTTGGCCTCTATTTCATTGAAGAGATCATCCTCTAAAATGGAAAGCCAACCATATCTGGTTCCCTTCAAACTCTCAATTCTCCTAAGAAATATCAATCTCCTACAATAACCAACATACTCACAAAGGAAAAAATCTCAAAAACCAGCTTTTGATAGTAATAATGATATAGCTCTAGTTTAAAAATGGAACCTTTTTCTAAAAGTAGTGCCTATAGCATTAGATGCAGTAGAGATAGCTTTAATCTCTCATGAATGCCAACACCCCCTCCCCAAAAATGCCTATCTACGTGTCCAAATCATTGAAAACTTTGCTCCATCACCATCGTTGTCCCACCAGTGTGCCATAACAAAGAAGGAAAGATAAGAAGGTGCCTCAATTGATTCTACCTACATTTTTGTTTTGGGTGTTATTGCTATTTTTTTCTTTTCAATGCCAATGCATTGCCACGATCTCTTTGATAATGCATGTCATTGTTTACATGACTTCCATTACTTAATAGAAATTTATGAACTTAACAGATTTGTTAAAAGATTTTTTTTTTTTTTGAGAAACTATGAAAACTTGAGGGACCATTTTAACACACTTAAAATATGGAGGACTATTTTGAAATAATAAATAAAGTTAAGCGATTAATTTATTATTTTAACCTTTTTAATTATTTTCACTCTCACTGTGAATTTTAATTTTTTTAAGACTTACTTTTAATATTTATTTTATATAAATTTAAATCAAATAATGATATAATTCATACTTGTATCATTAATATTTTTAAAAGTAAATATGAAGGACCCTAAAGTAGTTAGAAAGAAATTTCACAAGAGTATAAAAATTTATAGTTTTAGGAATTTTAGGTATATATTTTAATTAATTTGTAATAATTATATTATTATGCTTTTTATAATTAAAAGCATTATTTTATTCAAAAATATTATTATTGGTCACCCAACAATGACAAATGAATTAAAAGAAATTAACAAAATAAAATAATTAAGCAACTAAGGGACAATTTTTGAAAAACATGAAAAAGTGAAAAAAAAACGCAATGGTGGGAGATATGATTTAGAATTAACTTTGTGCCAAGTAGAGTATTTCACAATATCAAACTTTATGCTAACAGATGTGAAAAATTGGGGCTCCTCTTCTAAGTATGGCTCATCACAATATAGAAGAGGTTCTAATTATATGGTTAAACATGCTAGAAAATTTGTAATTAATTTTTTCTTTATCTATTTTATTAGTATTTTCATCATATTTTTAACTATTAGTAATTATTGTCTTAACTATATTTTTAACTAATAATATTTTATTCTTAAAGCAAAAAAATTGGAGAGACTACTTAAATATTCTGAGATTTATCTCAAAACTTATAAAAATAATGACTTTTAGATTGACAAAAAAATAAGAGGATATGTGTGTGTGTGTGTGTGTGTGTCATTTTATATTTATTGTTATACATACAATTATATCTTTTTTTATTTTGGCTATTTTTAGAATAAGTTTGTTTGGTAACAAATTTTTAATTTGGGCTCTTTTTCTAATTTAGGCTCTTTTATTTACTTTTCAAAATGAATTTTTTCAATGAAAGCTTAAGACAAAGAGTAAGGAAGAGAATATTTTAGAATGCATGTAAGTTGTGGAAGGGAAAAAAGGGATTAGTGTATGGTTTAGGGAACATGTTCTATAACATATATGGAAATCCAACAATTAGATTCATTAAGTCCCAAGAGCTAGTCTATGGTCACTTTGCTTATATTCAAGAAGATATAAGAAATGAATGTATAACTTTTATGTAGGATCCTCGTAATACCCCATTTTATAAAGAAAAACATATTGAAAAAATTAATGCTAAAATAAGTCAATATAGGATCTTTTTTTTCAATGATACTTGTAATCGCATAAAAATGAAGCTAACACAAGTTCAATATATAGGCTAAAAATGCCTATACCTTAAGATTAAGATCAAAATAATGAGATGAAAAATGAAAATAATAAGATACAATAAGGGAGTAACTAATTGTTGAAAAATTTGTAAAAATCTAATGTATTTTTAATTAAAATTTAATATATTTTAATTTATGTAATTGTTGTTATATTATCATTTCATATTTTGTTTAAATTTAATATTTTTGTGATGTATTATATAATTAATTATAAATTTAGTTTTATATATAGTTATACATATATATATTCATATATACTACAAGCCATTAATGCAATGAAAAAAAAAAACATTAACCTCCTCTTAAAATGGTAAAATTGGCTCTTTTGCAAGAAAAATTTAAAAAAATTAACCTGAACTCTTTGCATTATTTGCCAACACAAAAGACAAAATTTTCACTCCTTTTCTCACTACAGATATATAGCTTTGTCTTTTCCTTATTTCTATTTCCAAACTCTTAGCTTCGTCTCTTCTTTGTCTCTCTCTCCAATCTCTTAGTTTTGCCTCTTCATCTTCATCTTTATTTTTCCATTTCATTTTTTTTCTATTTCATTTTTTTTCTTTCATAACTTCGTCTTTCTTTCCTACACAAGTTTATTTCCTTACACAACATGATAAAGATGATAATAAACAATATATATATATATATATATCTTTTTTCTTCTCCAATTTAGTTATCCAACTATATCTTTAATTTATTCTTTCTTTTCTTACAGAAGATGAATTTCTTAATGATAGAAAGCAACACCATGACATTGCAAGTTACTTCCTTTGTTTTGTTTTTCCTAAATTTTTTTTTTACTATTTTTCTTTAATAATGTCTTTTTCTTCATATTTCATTATTTTTTTATAAAATAAAAATTATATTTGCAATTTTTTTTGAATCATTCTGACTGCAATAATATATTTATATAAAAGAATTAAGTAAAGTAAATTTTTTAATAAAAATATAAACAATAATTAAAGCCTAAAATAAAGATTCCCTATTATAATATTTTAATATTAACTTGTAATTTTAAATCATTATTTGAAACATAAATTATTATCATTATTATCACTAAAAGTATTATAATATTATTATTTAATTAATTATAATTAATTTAAAAAATTATTTTTTTCTCTTTTATTAGCCTTTAACGATAGAATAATAATAGGGCAACTTTCTATCACTATTTGGTCGCTATATATGGGGACCAAAACATGGTAAGATATTGTCCTACCACATATATTATTAATTTATAATATATAATTAATATAATATATTTTTTCTTATCACTATTCTATTGCTATAAATAACGACGAAAACATGGTAGGGCATTGTCCTACCACGTGCTTGCCGTTGGTTTATGATACATTATTAATTTATAATATATAACTAATATAATATATTTATTAATATATATTTTATATTTAATTTATGTTTATATATATATATATATATATATATATATATATAAATAGCGACATAATCGTGGTACGATAATGTCTATCACAATTTTGTCACCACAATTTTTTTTTAATATGTTTATTATCATTTTTATTCATTTATTAATTTATTAATTAATAAATTCATTAATTATTTAATAATTTATTATTTTATTTATTGATTTATTAATTTATTAATTTATTTTTTATAATTTTAAATTTTATTAAATATTTTTAAATTTAAAAGTTATGAGCTTTTTAAATTAATTTTAAATTTTATCTTGTTTGTATCATATATGAGTGTTGAAAAGGAGAAAGAAAGTAAACTTTTGCAACAAAAATATCTGTCACAAATAATAGCAACAATAGAAATATGGATAGAATATGGGACAAATATATCCTCGTTATTTAATTTTTTTTTTTTTGTAGTGATAATAACATGCTAATTTTTAGTAATGTCATAATTCAAATTAAAGCTTTTCTTCGTTGATTTATTTTTGTTATTAGAATCAAGGTATTTTCGAAGTTTGTTTGGGCTATTTTCTTTTTATACAATTTTAAGGACACACTCTTTTATATTAACTTGGTGTATTTAATATTTTATTTTTAAAATATTCCATAGAGAAATTGAATCTAAAAAAAATTACATCTAAGGACCCATATCATATAAAATTTATAATAAAAAATTTTAAAAATTGAAATTACTATTCAAGACCATGATTATTATTATTAAGTTTTAGGAATTTATTGTCAATTTTAAAAAATTTACTATTAGATATAAAAAAATTTTAAAATTAATAATAAATCTTTTAAAACTTAATGATAATAATGATTCTTTAAAATAATTTTAAATTTTAAGATATTTCATTATAACTTTTATATAATATAAATACTTAGCTACAATTTTCCCTCGAATCTAAGTTGCAAAAGAACGTATTGTCTGCTTTTACTAATTGAGCTAATGCAATCATTACTTATTTCTCGGAAGCTAGCCTTACTTTATTAACTAATTAATTAAGAGAGTTCATATTTGGGCATATGCACTTCAATTGAGGCAGACTTATGGGGCATTCTCTCTAAGCTAGAGTTAGTGAAAGCACTAGGTTTCAGTAGAGTACTAATTGAGAGTGACTCCCAAGCAATTGTCACTATATGCTAAGGATTTTATTCGCCATCGGCGAGGAACAAAGACACGTTTTGCATAGCATCAAGAAGAGCGCCGAAGGGGCTTAGTCTTTCCATATTGTTCATACAGTTAGGGAGGTAAATTCTTGTGCAAACTGGTTAACCAACTACAGTCTTAATCAAGATTTTGGTGTTTGTTTTCTTTCAGATCTTTCTAGAGGTTTTTCTGAATTGCTATTTAGAGATATAATGGGGGTTATTTTCTCATGTTTAATTCCGGTGTAATTTCTTTGTTTTTGGGCGTTATCCCTGTTCACTCAAAAAAAAAAGAGAGAGTTCATCTCCTTTTTTTTTTTAATTTTTCTTTTTGTCACTTATAGTTAAAAGTCTCCTTTATTACTTATTAAGAAAACACTATTTTAATGTTAGAAATTTTATATATATTTATTTAAATCTTAAGTTATGATACGATTTTCACTTGTGAATCGCACCAACATAATATATTAGTTACAAACTTTTATATATATATATATATATATATAGCTAACCCAAAATATGTAGAGGATCTTTTTCGTGAGTTCGGCATTGGAACTAAAAATTTAACTACTTGCTAAGAACTCTATTAAATTTAGAATTTAAATTCGACGACTTGTTTAAATATTAATTGGCTGTTGCAATTTCCAAATAGCTTTCATTGTTAGCTAGGTTGGATTTCTCTCGAGGTTAAATTTTGCAACAGATATGAGCAAGTGTATCTTAAAATTTTTTTTTTGCCCCCCGGGGGGGGGGGGGAGGATTTAATTTCCAGCAAAACTAGAGTACTTGTAACCATAATACTAAAAGAAGAAAAATGAAAACTTGAAAAAAAATATAAAAGATAATGGAGTTAGGATTCAGAAATACCCATCAGGAAGAGCCTTTATTTATAGTGTACATTACTATGAGAAAGTACTACACTTATCCACAGGTAGCATGACGCTCTTCTTTATTATCACTTCATAGTTTATGCAGAAGCAGATGCAGTGGCCTTCTTGAACATAACCAGGAAGGGACCATTCACATCGCTCACAACCAAATGCCTGACTCCTTCATCGTCAATATAAATCCCGATGTCTCCACAAGTAGCACTTGAATGAGCACAAAACTCAAGCTTATAAGTATTTTCATATGCTTTCTGAATTCTAAACCAGCCATCTAATGTGTTTTCGTAGCCTGTGAGTTTCACAGACAACCCAACGGGCACTAACCCTTCAACGACAGTCCAAAATGAAGGTGTGGGGGCACATGGTGGTACTGTAAGAAATCGTAAGTACAAGATAAGACCTTCGTAAATATAAAGGATCCGGTATGGGGATCCAATTGTTACTGGTAAGCCATTAGAGACCTCCGATTTCTCTTGGACCACAGATAAGGGACATGTTTCGTTGCCAGTTGCGGCAAGCCCAACCCCACCCCCCCTTCCTCTGAGAACTGGTAAGATATAGTAGGAGTGACCATTGACAATAAACTCCCCATCTGTGTCAATCACAAAAGCAGATGTGCAGAAGGCAAGAAGGAAGAGGCAGAGGGGAAGCAATGCATTGATCTTCATTGTTTTTAGCTGAGTTATCAAGCGGCCAAGTGTTTTGGTATGTGACTAAGAGCTCCTTGAGGACCTATTTATAGATGTTCCAATCCAAACTAATGGACTTACTTAATAACAAAAAACAACTATTATGAGAAATAATAAATATGATTATATATCGATATTAGGCTAAGCAAGCGATTCAGTGTTACTTGGTCGATTTTGATATGTTAGCCAAATAAGCACGTGGCACTCGTGAGTTAGTAGAGCTAAATTGTAAGAAGGAATATTTTCTAGTTTTCTAGCGTAGGCTAATGTCATCGCTTAACATCGACATAATGTGTTAATTAAGTTAGATGGAGAAACTTGGGAGCGTTTCGGGAGTTTAATACCATTTATTACCGTACACTGTTGAGTATTGGGACCACACATATGAAATCAAGTTCAACTTCAAGGACAATAATTGTAATATAAGAAGAAAAGACAATAATTAGTGGTCCATTCTGTCTTTTAATCTTACTTGTATAAATTATCACATCCCTTAATATAATTGGGAAAATTATAGATAAAGATTCCAATGGGGGCACCCATGGCCGTGATGCTTACGGCAAGTGTTCGAGGGTCTTCTAACTCTACTTTCCTAGTTACTATCATGCGAATGCTGTGGACTCTGAAGGCACTCACTGCATTCAGAAAGATGGAAACGAAGATTTGGCCTAACCAGGGCACATCTGGGCAATATATATATATATATATAATATATATATTTTGCTCTTCCGCTTCAGCTTGCCAATTAGGATTTTTCAACACGTGTACATATTTGTCACTTCAGCTACTAACTAATGGAGTTAAGCAAAAATCATAATGGGGGAACCAAATCTTAAACGATTAGAAAGTATAAGAACTGATTTTTGAAAAAATAATTTATAAGAATTAATTTAAAAATTCATATAAATTATAGAAATTAAAAAATTAATTTAAAAAAATAAAAAAAATTGACTGAAGTGTATATTTTGAAAATAGAAAAAAAAATCTATACAATTCCCTTATAATTTTATAGATATTTCAATCCAAATTAATGAACTTACTTATTAAGAAAAACTATTGTTATGAGAAATGATAAATATGAGAAATAGATATGATCATATATATATCACACGCGCGCATTGTAAAATTTACCATATAAGGATGGTACTCGTGGTCTAGTCAAGCCAAATTGCGGAAGGGAATATTTTCTAGTGTAGGCTAATGCCATTGCATAACATCCACACATGTTTTAAATAAGTTAAACTGAGAAAGTGGGAGTTTTGGAACCGCTTATGAAAATAAATTGGGAAAATAACATTCACGGATCACAAGTTATTAAAATTAGCAATAAAAAATTTTAAAAATTTAAATTTTTTAAAATCACCAAAGGACCTTATTTTTAATTTGAAAAGATGAAAATGCCCTTTTATACTTCTCTCTGCCTTCTCTCCTCTCTCCCCAAAATCCATAGAAGCCTTCTCTCCTTTTTTTGTAATTCGTTGTTTTCTCTTCTTCTTTGTCTTTAAGAATGGCTCACGCAAGCATTGTGATTTTGATACTCATGGCACTGTGCGTCTTCTTCGCCGTCACACAATCTCTAGCTATATCTCCCAGGTAGATCCTCGAAGAGCATTGTCTCCTCCATCACTTGCCTCTCTACCATCTACCATGATGACCCCACTAGCTGCTACTCCATCTCCTTCCACAAGTGTTAGCTCTCTTGTTTGGCCTACCACATCAATGTCTTTTCCATTTCCTTCTGTGTCTCCTTCTTTGATCTTTGCTCCTCTTTCTGAGGCCCTAGCGCCTTTTGAAAACAACAACATCACAAATAGTTGGAAGTATTAAATTGAAATGAGATTGAAAGAATGAGTGGTAACTTCAGGAAATACAAGTATTAATGATTAAGTGGTAGTAAAAACTTAAAATACTTTTATAATTTCAAGAAGCTCGAGTGACAACTATTAGAAGAATACGTGATAATTTCAAGAATATATAAGTGGTAACCGTAGAACGAATAAGTGATAATTTTGGAAAGTAAGTGTGGTAACTTCAAGAGACATAAGTGTTAATGATTAAGTTATAATTTTAAAAAGACTATGTTAGCATAATGTTACTTATCATTTAGGTATCTTTGGAAAACACTTAGTTACCACTCTTGCTTCTTAAATAACTTCTATAATTTGTTTTACATAATGTAAATCAGTTATCGTCTAGGTGTCTAAAAATTACAAGTGATTTTTAAGATTATTACTACTTAATTTTAAAGTTTCTTATTACTCTATTTCCCAACTATGATGTCATCAAACTTAGTTACAGCTTAGGTATCTCAAGTTAAACAAGTTCTTCTTAGGTTTACAAGTTACTTTTACTCATATTATTATAAGTTACTTTGACTTGTACTAATATCATATAATGTTGCTTTCATTCAAAAGATACTAACATGCTTGAACCTTTTTTGTGTAATTGTGTCAATAATAGTTTGCTTTACAAGACGCTTAGTCACAGCGCCGATGCACATTAAATGAATCCATGAAAATTAATATCAATTGGCTACTATTGGTACTTCATAAAATTAGACTCATGTTTTTCTAAAGTTACAATAGATCTTCTCAATGTTACAAGGATAATTTGGATTTGTTACTACCTCTAGATAAAACAGTAGAAATTAATATTAATTAGTTTTTAGTGTTTCTCAAAGCTACCATTAATGTTCCATTAAGTTACAACAGGTTCTCTTGATATTGCAAGGGGATGTTTTTGTTATTGCAAGGTACAATTCAAGTCCTCTAGTCCTTCGGAGAAATTATAGATTTTAACGCTCTTCAATATTAATTTTACAAAGTTTTGATCCTTATATATCATTTTTCCAAATAAATTCAACTTAATAGCCCATCTAGTGTTTTGATTTTATTTGTCCAAATTATATACCTTATATAATTCTTTAAAATGTGTGTGTGTGTCTCTCTCTCATATACACACATATATTTGTTTTCTAAAAAATTAATACGTTAATTATAGTGTATATAAACCATACTTTCTATAATAAGTTTTTGTACAGCACGATTTTTTAAATATATTTTTTAAAAAAATAGACAAAGTCAGTTTATGAAATATGTAAGATAAATTATACTCTTCTCTTATGAAAAATGTCTAAATTTTAATGTCATTTCCTCTATTTTAAAAAAATTACTCTCTTCTCCTAAAGTAAAAAAAATGCATTATACTAACATCTACAAATAAAAAGCTATAATTACATCTATTTGGATTAAAATGTACTCTCCTATTTGTTACTTATAAAATATAAGAAATATTAATATGTATTTGACCAATATAAATAATTACTTTTTAAAATTTAGAATAAAGTAAGTTTATTTTTTTCAACAAAAAATAAATACCATTAAAATAAAAGTTTTAAAAATATTTTTTAATATATTTTAATAAAAGAGATTAATATTATTCTTAAGAGTGTTTTAGTTATCTTCCGATTTCAAAAAATGTTTGTGCATATCTTTATAATAGAAGGGAGTATTGTGTAATTTAAACATTTATATAAAAAATAATTTGCCACAAATTAAATATATAAGTAGGTGAATATATTATTTAAAGCCAGCTACACAATTCTCATTCACTTTTTTTTTTTTGGGATAAAGAATTCTCTAATTCATTTTTATTTTTATAGAGAACGGTGTTTAACATAAACACACATATTGTTCTTTTCCTTTGATGTATAAATAAGTAAAATTTTCCATACAAATCAAGGAATTAAGTGTGTCAATAATTAGTGACTGCCTTCCCATCGTATTAGTACCTCTTAACAATATGTCTCGTGTGATTTATAAATAAGTTTTTCAAAACCTGGTATCCACATAAATAAAATATTTTATAGTAATAATAATATATAATTTAATTGGTTTTACTTAAAAATATGTTTTAACTATATAGAATCTTAATTATAAAATTTAGAGAAATTTATAAAGTTCAAAATATTATTTTAAAATAAAAAATTTAAGTGCAATTTTGCAGTTTTTGTTATAGTTTGTCAATAAAAAATGATAAATAAAATTTTTTCTATTTTAACATTAAATGATTAAATGCTTTAAAATAATTTCTCTATATATTTTGTTGGAAAAATATCATCCTCACTGCACTAGCTTCCAAATTCCCTTTACAAATCAAAAATCTCAACCCTTCGGATTTGCGCCTTTGCGCCACTTTCATCACAAAACTGCTTGTTATGTCTCGTAGATAAGAAGTTGAGATATTTTTCTTAAATTTTTTTAATATTTAATATTACTATTATTTATGAAAAAAAACAGCTAGAATTTCCTACACAACAAGGATACTGCACAGCAAGAAATCCAGACTGTTCATATTTTCTTTTTTAACTCGTTTATCCTCAAAATCTCAACCTTGGTGTTGTGCATGCATGTGAGCCACTAGCATATTTATAATAAATGAAAGATTACATTTTTTTATTTTGTTAAAATTATATAGGCATCTCCTCTATTTTTAAAATATGCATTTTAGTTTAAGTTTGAATTTTGTTTTCTAAAATATCCTCCATTAACCTAAAATTTTTTATTCATGCCATCTTGAGTCAAGGTTTAAGAAATTATAAACAATATCAAATGAAATGCGTGTCTCAGATCAAAATGTTTCAAAATATTATGTCTCGTGAGATTTATAACTAAGATTCTCAAAAACTGTTATCTACATAAATAAGAATTAAGTAATAATAATATATAATTTAATTGATTTCACTTAAAATATCTCTCAAATATATACAGTTTTAATAATAAAAATTAGAGAAATTTATAGAGTTCAAAATATCATATTTTATATATAAAAAAGATTAGGTGCACCTTTTCGGTTTTCATTATGGTTTGTTGATAAAATAAATCAATAAAATGTTTTTACATTTTAACGTTTAATTATTGGATCCCTTCAAATAATTTCTCTGTATATTTTGTTTTGACTAAAAAATAACTGAATGATACCTAAATTTTATGAGGAAAAAAAATTATGGACTAAACAAAGGTGTGTCCAGCTGCACCTATCCATGTAACAGTGTACCACGATTCACAAGCATATTATATATATATATATATATATATATTAGAAATTTGAAAATTTTTACGGGTTTTTGTACACCGCAAATTAAAAAACTGAGACTAAAATAAAATTATCTTCGCCCCAAGAAATAAAGACAAATAATAAGGGAGTAATAAGGACAATGCCCAGCTAGCTAAGACACTTGTCAAAACACATGGGCCATGGTCCTGACGATGATTTTTATAGTTTGGCTAAAATGCTTTTTTGTTCTCTTTAGTTTTTCTATAAAATTATTTTCTTAATTTAATACCTAATGAATGAAATCTTTTTAATTTAATCCTTTATAAAATTACATTTTCAATTTGATTTATCACATATAACTATACCTTAATTTGATTCCTCACAAATGAATTAATATCATCCTTATGTTGATATAATGTTAATGAAATTATTAATCAATCAACATATTACATAATAATAATTAGGCGCTGCTATATCAAACGATATTTTATATGTTATTATATTAATTTCATACATACAATATATTGACATAAACATATTATTAATCATAATTTTATTTGTAAAAAACTAAAATAAAAAATACATGTAAAGAATGAAATTGAAAAAATAATTTTGTAAAAGATTAAATTAAAAAATATTTTATTTGTAAACGACTAAAATAGAGTTTTAGTTTTTTTCTAGTTTATGATGTCAAGATTGATATTTGGCTATCCTAATATATTCATTTCTATAATTTTTTTTTCATTAATTACGTGACTCTTAAAAAATTTATCAAGGTGACACAGTTTAGTGAATTGCACAACGCAAGACCAATATGGTTTTGAAGCTTTTTTACGTCTTAAATTTCAAACAAGAAATAAAATTGTTTTTTTAAATATAAATATAAGTTATGATCCAAGAGAAAAAAGTTACAATATTTATGGAGAATGAAAAGTTTTTTAACTTCCTATTATTTGAAAATATTAAAATTACTACAGTTTAATTTTTTAAGAAATTAAAAATATATTTATTAATTAAGGCATAAATTCAATGACACTTAATCATTTATTTCTACCTAATAAATATTGCATTTGGACCTACATAACGTGTAAAGTTAAATCAAAGAAAAACGGAATAATTTACTACACTCCCTTTGGTATGACATAAAAATGAATATATTCTCTTGATATAGTTACGTAATATTTATTATATTTTTATAATTATTATTTTAATTATTAAATTATTTTTTTAAAAATATTCTTTCACTTATTTCACATATTCATTTTTTATATTTTTTATTTTTACAATATTGTACCAAACAAATCAATTCATCTTTTCTTAGAATTTTTCTAGAGCCAACAGTACTTTTCATAAAATTTTATTAAAAAATATCTTTAAATAAATAAAAATTCACAACAAGGTGTCTCTTCAGCTAGGTGAGGAATCTTCTCAACAGTGAACACGGCCAAAGATCATGGGTGCTGCACTTGCTTCCAAATTTCCTTTTCCAACTCTTTTGTTCTTAAAATCTTAACCCTTCGTCTTTTGTCTTCAAAATCTCAACCCTTCGTGTTGTGCAAGCATGTGAGCCATGTGGGTATTTATAATAAATGAAAGACTAAATCTCATATATTTTTCTAAATTTTAATTTAATTACAATATTTTTATTTTTAAAAATATATAAATTTTTCAAAATAAAAAATTATCATATACTGCAGTTTAATTTTAAAATTTTTATCAAAATATTCATTATTTAAAAATTTTATTTTAAAAATTATATTGAAATTAATTAAAAAATTTTAACCAAAAAATTAAAATTAAATTAAATTATAAAATAATATTTTATTTAAGAAAAAGTTTAAAATGAGTCATCTTCTCAACAGTGAACACCGCCAAAGATCATCAATGCTGCCCTTACTTCCAAATTTCCTTTTCCAACTCTTTTGCCCTTAAAATCTTAACCCTCGTCTTTTGTCTTCAAAATCTCAACCCTTCGTGTTGTGCATGCATGTGAGCCACGTGCGTATTTATAATAAATGGAAGAGCAAATCTCATATATTTTTCTAAATTTTAATATAATTATAATATTTTTTATTTTTAAAAAATATATAAATTTTTTTCAAAATAAAAAATTATCATATACTGCAGTTTAATTTTAAAATTTTTATCATAATATTAATCATTTAAAATTTTTATTTTAACAAAAGTATATTGAAATTAATTAAAAATATTTTAACCAAAAAATTAAAATTAAATTAAATTATAAAATAATATTTTATTTAAGAAAAAGTTTAAAATGAGTCATCTTCTCAACAGTGAACACCGCCAAAGATCATCAATACTGCCCTTGCTTCCAAATTTCCTTTTCCAACTCTTTTGTCCTTAAAATCTTAACCCTTCGTCTTTTACCTTCAAAATCTCAACCCTTCGTGTCATGCATGCATGTGAGCCACGTGTGTAGAGTAAATCATGTATATCTTTTTTAAATTTTGTTAAAATTATTATTTTTTCAATATATACAATTTTTTTCGAAATAATTTTTTTTTTCAAAATAAAAAATTATTGTACACCCCAGTCTAATTTTAAAATCCTTTTATCAAAATATCTAGTATTTAAATTTTTTATTTTAAAAAATTATATTTAAGTTAATTAAAAATATTTTAGTTAAAAATTAAAAATTAGATTAAAATATAAGATAATATTTTATTGTAAGAAAGGCTTGTATATTATATATATATATATAATTTTAACAAAATTAAAAAAAATCATGTAATTGAAAGCCTGTTTAACATCAAACTGTATTGAGAAATCTGTTTACCTTTCTCTTGAAATATAAAGACTGCACCTAGATTTTCTTTTCTTTTTATTATTGGGCATATAAATTAAAACTATAAAAATTACTTAATTTTTATAACTAATTTTCAACAAAATTTTTAATTTTTGGACTAATCTTTAATTATTTAATTAGTATATTAGCTGTGGCAGTTTCATCAACTTTTTATTTTCTACATAAAGTATTTCATAGTTTCAGTCTTTTGTGACTAACTCCTTATCGCATGTGTTCCTCATTGTATTGTTGCTGAGTTTTGATGTGACCAATGGGTTACAGAGATAACAAATATTTAATTATCACAGTAAATACAGGCAAGTACAAATTAATTAATTGACAAATAATATTGTTAGCATATATCTGAATACACGCCGCCAAAAAGATATACAAAAATTAAAATTAAAATTCAAGAGGAAAAAAGTTTATATATGTAAAAGGAATCAATGCTTTATTAAAAGAAGACCTGAATTCTAAAATAATGAAATTGATTTTGCTTCCAAATAACGGAGAAATGGACAAGAATGCAAGCGTCACCTACAAATAAGTATCTTAGTTAATTATCATCTAATTAACTGTCCCGATTAATTGACTAGTAAAATAATGATGATCCATATTATTTGAGAAGCACCGTTTTCTAAGGACATGTTTGGTATTAAATTAAAAAGAAAAAAAATTTTATATAATATTTATTATATCTTTATAATTATTATTTAATAACATTTACTATTTTTTTATGATAAGAGCTCGATGTCAATTCTCATCTCTAAAATAAATTTTTAATTTTTTATGTACTAAATAAGTATCTTAATTAATTATCATCTAATCAATTGCCATGATTAATTAACTAATAAAATAATGGTGAATTATATTATATGAACAATATATCTAGAGGCATGTTTAGTATCTAAACAAAAAATAAAAAAGAAAAAATATTTTATATAATATTTATTCTGTATTTATAATGATTACTTAACAATATTTATTATTTTTATAAAATAAGATCACAAAATTATTTTTTATTTTTAAAATAATATATTTTTATTTTTATTTTTATTGTTAATTTCTTGTGTATCAAAAAGTTTTTCTTTGGTCCCACCAAAAAAACCCGCCCACCCACCGCATTGCACGTTCCGAGTGTCAATTGGACACCCATGGTATCTTTCACCAAGTAATAATGTTTTAGAGGTAACGTCATTTTTGTTAATTAATTAATTAATTAGTTTTAATTTGATTTTTAATCTTTTTGTTTTAATTTAATATTTTTAATTTTTATTTAAATTATATTTATCTCCTAAATTTATATGTTGTTTCAAATATTATTTTAATTTTTTTTAATGTTTCAAAATGATCTTTTTAACCTTTTTAATATTTCAAAATGATCTTTAATGATGTAACCAAAAAAATATGAATATGGCATAAATCAAAAGTTAAAAGATTAAATTGAAATAAATTATTAAGTTAATGGAATAAAAATGATAACGAAGCCAATATTTTTTTTGGCTAAAATGCAATTTTCATCTCTTAATTTTATTTTAAGTTTTATTTTTGTTCTTTAATTTTATTTTGTTTTAATTTTGTCCTTTATTTTTACTTCAAATTTTATTTTTATTCATTAATTTTAGTTTATTCCAATATGGTTTCTTGACTTTACTTTATGTTTCATTTTTGTCTCCTAATTTCATTTTATTCTCATTTAATCTCTTAAGTAACCCCTCAAAAATTTTCATCTTTCTAATACTACCAAATTTTTTTATAGAAAGATTACTAGAATTAAATCATCAAAGAGCCACACGACACATTTTTATTAAGCATTTTAATTTGATGTTGTTAGAGATAAAGGAATATTAAAGTAATTTTTAAAAGTTAAGAGAACAAAATGAAATAAAATAAAATTAAAGGACACAAATAAAACTTGAGGTAAAGTTAAAAAATTAAACTAAAACTAAATGAAATTAAAGGATGAAAGTAAAATCAGAAATAAAATTAAAAAATTAAATTAAAATCAAATAAAGTTAAAAAATGAAAGTAAAACTTTAAATAAAATTTAAAAAATAAAAATAAAATTTTTTGCTTTTTTTATTACTATAATACAGCTCATGAATCATTTTATAGTAATAATAATATTTTATTTAATTATTTTTAGTTAAAATATTTCTTAACTGGATACAATTTTATTTATAAAAATTAGAGAAATTTATATAGATTTCAAAATATTTTATTTTATATATGAAAATGTTTAGGGCACTTTTTTATAGTCTGTTGATAAAAACAAATTATATATATACACACACACACACACATTTTAGTGTTGAATTCTTTGAACACACACACATTTTAGTGTTGAATTCTTTGAAATAGTTGCCTGTATATTTTGTTCTGATTAGTAATTTACTAAAAAAATGACTTTTAACGGCAATAAAAATTATTGTTAAAAGACCAAATGAAGTCATCACTAATGCATTTGTAGCAAAAGGTATATAGTAATACTAGAAAAGTCACCACAAAAACTGATATTTAGTGGTGACAAAAGTTACAACTAAAAATGACTTTTGTCACAACGTAACTTAGAGCATATCCGACTTACGGTGAATTATGTTTTAACTTTTATTATTTTCAGGAGTCGCCACCAATCGTTTATTATATAGGTGTAATTAGCCACCTTTAATAATACACTAATATAAAGGACCTCGTTAAGTATATTTATATCAATGATTAAAAAGTCTTTATACCAAAATTAAAGTTCGAAAGTTCAGTTACGTGTTAGGAAGGTATCAACACCCTAACATCGTGCATCGAATAGACAATACTAAAAATCATATTTTATTTGATTATCATTGTTTTTTTTTAATTATGCGTTCTCATTCCCTTATTAATATATACAAACTAAACCTCTGTAATTACTATTATCATACTACTAGATAATAAAAATTGGATTTAAACCTAGAATATAAATTCAAGTGTTTCAGTTTTTATTTTTAAATATGATCACAACTTATCTAGTTTGCAATTTGTATTTATGTAGGTGCATTTATTGTTTTTGTATTATTAAATTATATCTTATGAGAGGAGATCTTCCTTTTTTAAAAAAATAAAAATAAATAAATAGCATGATTACATGAAGTTTAAGATTCTTCCTTGGGAGGAAAGAGTCTCTATTTTTGTTAATATATTGGTGGAGAAAAATATGTATGTGCAATTTATGAGTTTCTTTTGTGAATTATCATATAATCAAGGGATGCTTTTAAAAAAAACAAAATAAAATGGAAGAAGTTCATATGAAGGCGTCAATTTTGCTCAGATGAAGTGCCATTTTGATTGCAATTTAATATTCATGTGAAACAGACAAGAAAGTGAATTGGTAAAAATAGCTTTGAAGTGACTATAAGGTGTAGCCATTCAAATACGCAACCATTACTTGTATTAAATTAGGTCTTTTTTTGTGTTCTCTTGTACATAATTACCTTTATATGTTATAAGAGACATTTTACATCTAAAAACCTTTTGAAAGGATACTAGTCTGTGCAGAATTCTTGTTATATATTAATGCTTTTGTAATTCCAACAATAGTTTGAAAATGAGAGAAAAGTATAAATTCATCAAACAAATCAATCCCCTTTTGTTGTCTAGAAATTCCATCTTTTTTTATAATGAATAAGTTATTAATAATAATTTCATGAAAACTAAGGTTCCTCCTTGAATGCGAAGAATTCCCATTTTATTAATTTATAAAGAGAATATATATATGTACAATTTATGAGATTTTTATTGAATTAATATAATTTTTGCGTGCAAAAGTAAATAAATAAATAAAGTAAAATAAAATGAGAAGAACCCTAGCTGGATGCATCATTTTTATTTTGAAAAAAATAATATGATGATTGGAATTGTGTTATGTATATGCAACAGTCAAGGATAGGAATATATATATATATAACATAAGATACTGGTTTATTGATGGGAGTGGGGTGTGCAAACATGAGGCCATTATTTGATTATTATTTTATTGCATAAATAAAAGGAAAGGCATGTATATTGAATTTTGTATGTATATCTGCAAAGGCCCATAATCAAGCCTTTAGAGTGGTGGCTCGTGATGCTAAGAAAAACCTAATTTTGTTTCCTCCCCTCTTTGCTTCTCCCATTTTATTTTGCATTAAGTTTCTTAAGGGAAGAGATCACAAATTACTTATGCCCTTGCCATGGTGGTCATGAATTCCTGAGCAGTGGATGATGATGGCCTAGTAGATCAATGAAAATATAAAGAGAGAGATGGCTCATTCTCTTCCTTGCCTTTATTAAATTTAAGAAGGTTTTTTCTCTTCCCTACCATATTCTTCCTTCGTTATATTGCTTCGTCGTTTATATAGTTTATTTTTCAAAAAAAAAATTACAAAACTTAATATAAACCAATTTTTTTGTGGGAACCTTTATTTTTTAATTTAATAATGATTCCTATTTATAGATTTATAAATAGGTAATCCATCATTACCCAAAAAATTTATCATTTCTAAAAGGAAATCATGCATCATGTTTTCTAAGCATCATGTTCTTAATGTTGTAAGATATGTTTTTCTAGTTATACCTGGTTAAATTGAGTCCTTGGTAGGAACTCCATATTTATCTTTACTTCTCTACAGCATGTACCATTCTAGATAAACAATGAAAATAGTGATATCCTCATATCATTACGGATAATTAAAAGAGCCAGAGAATAACAAATTCATATGTACAAATATAAAGAGGCATGGATTACATCAGAACAGAGCGTATGGAATTTATAAAATCATTACCCACTCCTAAACCTTTTTTGCTAATCTTCTTCACCCCTTCCCTTGTTTCTGCTTCTTTTCTCTGGCTACTCCTCCTCTTATGTATTTCTAGACTTATGTATATATGGTTGTATTCGTGTATTTGTGTATGTTGCTTTCCTCCTCTTTGCCCCTGTTTGTATTCCAAAGCTAGCTATTTATAGTGAATTTGCAGGCAAAACACCGCCCTTCTCAACAAATCAAGATGGTTGGTGTGCAGCAAAGCAGGGATATAGCAGCGCAACTAGCATCACATTAGATAGATGAACTAAATGAATTTTGCCACCTGAATGTTCGAACTACTAGTTAGGTAATAGAATTTTATTTGATAACATTTTATTTTCTTTGTCTATTCTCCTTTTTATTTTTGTTTTTGTCTTTTAAAGAAACTTAAACATAAGCCCCTATTAAATTATAATACTGAAGCACGTACATGATTGGAGCTCTAGTAATGCTTTGAAGTTCAATTTTCTTAAAATTCAAATGTTGTTGTTGTTGTTGTTGTTGTTGTTGTTATTTTAAAATTTTCTTTTTTATTTAGAACTTTGGGAAAGAATAAAATTAGAAAGAGTTATTATTTTTGAATTATTATTGAAAAAAATTATTTTTATTTTTATTATATATATTTATTTAAGAATAACATAACTATCTCAATTTATATTCCTCAAATTGCTTTACAAAGTCTATGGATTCAATACACCCTTGGACAAAATGAGCTATCTACAGTTGCCCCTCTTTGTGTTCTTACTTTTTAAAATAGTTAGTACACAAAGATGTAGATCCTCATCTCAATTTGGTAAGTAACAAATCATACATTGGCAGACATTTAAAAGACAAGGCATTAAGTTGCTTAACATTAGAACATGAATAGATGAAGTACTAAACCGCACGTTGGTAAGAATTAAAATGACAAGAGGTTAAGCTGCATGTTGACAAAAAATTATAGTGATGAGGGACTAAACCACCTATTGGTAGGAATAAAAAATGACAAGGGACTAAGCCACAGGTCGACAAAATGATGAAAGACATAACTGCATCAATTGAAATGACAAAGGGACTGAGCCGCATGTTGGTAATAAGGGACAAAACTGCACATTAGTAGGAATTAAAAATGATGAGGGACCGAACCACACGCCAATAATATTTAAAATGATGAAAGACATGGGCACGTTAATCAAAATGACAAGGGATTAAGCTGTATATTGATAAAAATTTAAAAAGAAAAGGGACTAAGGAGCACATTGGTAGGAATTAAAAATGAAAAGGGATTGAGCCACACATCAATAATATTTAAAATGATGAAAGACATAGCTGCGTCAATTAAAATGACAACAGACTGAGCTACATGTTGGTAAAAATTTAAAAAGAAGAGGGACCAAGCCACACATTGGTAAGAATTAAAAATGACAAGGGACTGAGCCGCATGTCAATAATATTTGAAATGATGAAGGACATAACTGCGTCAATTAAAATGACAAAGGACTGAGCGGCATGTTGGTAAGAATTTAAAAAGAAAAGGGACCAAGCCGCACATTGGTAGGAATTAAAAATGACAAGGGACTGAGCCGCACATCAATAATATTTGAAATGATGAAGGACATAGGGATTGAGCCATATGTTGGTAAAAATTTAAAAGGAAGAGGGACCAAGCTGAGTGTCAAGTCAATACTTGTTATGCTCTTTATCTTTGAGATATCATCTTTGGAAACTAACGATTTTCCAGCATAAAATGATTTAATGACAAATATATTATGATGCATGTAAGTTTTCTTTTTATCTTTTCTTCCCTTCTCGTTCATATGCGCGCGGGCACACACACACATATATATTTTGTTTGCGAAAGCTTTGTTATCTTGAAAAGTTTTGAAGTTTCCTCATATGATTTCCCATCTTATTTAATTATTAATTAATTATTATTATTGTTATTATTATGATACTTTGGCTTTTATCTTTTTTTCAATTTTTGAAAAAGCCTCTTGTGTTTAGAAGAAGTTTTAAGAACCCTTTCTGCCACCAAGCTTCTTTTTTTTTTTTTTTTTTTTTTCATTTGTCCTTTGATGGCCTTTGAAGTGCAATTCTCTAGATCTTTAAATGATATACCAACATTATCTTGAGGTAATGCTTGATCTAAATTCCCATCAGGCATTTATATATTGATATCCCTCTTATGACACCATGCCAATAAATCTTGTTCTTTAAGTCTAACACAAGGTAATGTAAATTCTTTTGCAATTATTTCCCTGACGCCACTTATGATCATGCCATTAGTGAAAGTAATGCTCATAGAATGGAAGGCAAACAATATTAGAGTTAGACAAAACAAAGGCTTTTATTGATGTGGAAATTATACAAAATGATGCCAATCATTAAAGTAGTGAAGCTTTTACAACTAATTCAGATAAAAAATAAGATACAAAGGAATTTAGGTGGAGTTGAAGTGGAATTTTATACTTCTTTAGGATTCAAATGTGAAAACCCCATAACACAACTGTCTTGATCTTTTCTTCTTCTATTCTCCTACCTCTTCCATTTTGTAAGATTCTTTTATGCATATTATTTTTTTACTGAATCAGAATTTACTAGATTTGGTAATTCTACTTTATCCATATAAGTTAAAATTAATGCCCCACCAAAAAATGCTTTCTTGACAATGTATGGACCTTCATAGTTAGGTGCCCATTTACCTCTTGGATCATTTTGATTTGGTAGAATTTTCCTTATAACCAATTCTCCCACCTAAAAATGGTGAGGTCGAACTTTCTTGTTGTACATATGCATCATTCTTTTCTGACAAAGTTGTCCATGACAAAGTGTTGTCAACCTCTTTTCTTCAATAAGATTTAACTATTCATAACGTCTTTTTATCCATTCTCCTTCTTCTAAATTAACTTCAGTAAGAACACACAAGGATGGAATCTCCACTTTTATAAGTAGTACAACTTCCATCCCATAAACCAATGAGAAAGGAGTTGCCCCTGTGGAGGTATATATTGTTGTTTGATACCCATGTAGAGCAAATGGCAACATTTCATGCCAATCCTTGTATGTTACACCCATTTTTTCTATGATTTTCTTTATATTCTTGTTAGTGGCTTCTACTGCACTGTTTATTTTAGGCTGATAGTGTACTAAGTTATGGTGCTTGATTTTAAACTGCTCACATAGCTTATCTACCAATTTATTATTGAGATTTAAAGCATTATCTGTAATGATTCTTTTTGGCAGACCATATTGGCATATTATTTCTCTTTTTAGAAACTTGCACACCACATGTTAGGTAATGTTAACATAAGAGGACGCTTTTACCCACTTTGTGAAATAGTCAACAGCTACTAAAATGAAGCGATGTCCATTTGAGACCTTGGCCATGATAGGTCCAATAACATCAATTCCCCACATTGAAAATGGCCAAAGAGATGTGAACACATGTAATGGAGCTGGTGGTGCATTAATCTTGTGTGCATAAATTTGGCATTTATGACATCTTCCAACATAATTAGTACAATCAGTTTCCATCATGAGCTAAAAGTAACCAGCTTTAAATATTTGTCTTACCATCGTATGCCCATTAGCATGAGTACTATAAGTCCCTTTGTGGACTTCTTCCATAACTTGCTTAATTTCATTTGAATCAATACATCTAAGCAATACCATGTCATAGTTTCTTTTATATAGAATTTCTCCACTTAAGAAAAAAGTTCATAGCTAACTTTCGAAGGGATCTCTTATCATTTTCAGAGATTCCTTTAGGATATGTTTGATACTTAATGTATTATTTGATGTCATGAAACCAAGGTTTTTCATCTAATTCTTCTTCCATGCTTAAACAATATGATGGCATATCTTGAATTTGAATTTTAATTGGAATTAAACCTTCATCCAAGCTTAGCTTAAACATTGCTGCCAAAGTTGCCAATGCATCGGGGACTTGATTTTCCTCACATGATAAGTGATGAAACTTATTTCTTCAAAATCCTCGATTAATTGCTTTATAAACTTTTGATAAAGGAGTAACTTCGAGTCTCTTATTTCTCATTCACCTCTTAATTGGTAAATTAGTAAGGCAGAATCTCTATAGACTTTCAATACTTTGATTTTCATGCCTATAGCTACCTGAAGTCCCATAACGCATGCTTCATATTCTGCTATATTATTGGTACAATTAAAGCAAAGTTTTGGCAGTAATAGGGAATTGTTTCCCCTATGGTGATAACAAGATAACTCCAATTCCAGGCCCTAAAGCATTTGAAGCACCATAAAAAAACATCATCCATCAATCCTCATGAATTTCTTTATTTTCTATATGTAGGACAGCAGTGAGGTCCTCATCTGGAAACTTAAATCTTATTGGAATATAGTCATTGGTTGCTCTATCAACTAGAAAATCTGCTATGATACTTCTTTTTATGGCTTTCTGGGGGACATAAATAATATCATACTCAGCTAACAATGCTTGCCATCTAGCCACTCTCTCGTATAAAGATGGCTTTTCAAAAATATATTTTATCAAATTCATTTTTGAAATCACCCATGTTGTATGATATAGCATGTATTGCCTTAATCTTTTGGCAGTCCATGCTAATGCACAACATGTCCTTTCTAAAGCTAAGTACCTTGCTTCGTAGTCGCAAAATTTCTTGCTTAGATAATAGATTGTTTTTTCCTTCTTATTGGATTCATCAAGCTATCCTAATACAACAACCCATTGAGCTTTCAAATATTGTCAAATATAGAATTAATGGTTTGCCTGGCGTAGGTGGTACTAAAATAGGAGGATTCATCAGGTACTTCTTGATTTTCTTAAATGCTTCTTGGCAATCCTCATTCCATACTCCTTGACCATTTTTCCTCAATAACTTGAACATGGGTTCACATGTAGTAGACAATTGTGAAATGAACCTAGCTATATAGTTTAGTCCCCCTAGAAATCCTTTTACTTCCTTTTGAGTTTGAGGTATAGGCATTTCTTGTATTGCTCAAATTTTATCAGGATTGACCTCAATCCCATTTTGACTTACTACAAAGCCCAATAACTTTCCTAAAGTAACCCCAAAGGTACATTTTGATGGATTTAATTTGAGTTGGAACCTTCTTAAATGATCGAATAATTTTTTTTAAAATTGTTATATGGTCTTCATTATTTCTAGATTTAGTGATCATGTCATCCACATAAACTTTGATTTCTTTACGCACCATATCATGGAACAAGGTAACCATTGCTCTATGATAGGTTGCGCTAGCATTTTTCAATCCAAAGGCATAACTTTGTAACAAAATATGCCCTATATGGTTATAAATGTGGTTTTTTCCATGTCTTCCAAAGCCATCTTGATTTGATTTTAACCTAAAAATCCATCCATGAAGGAGAACATCAAATGTCCTGCAGTGTTGTCCACCAAGACATCAATATGGGGTGGAGAGAAATTATCCTTCGGGCTTGCTTGATTAAGATCACGATAATCTATGCACATTCGTACTTTACCATCTTTCTTTGGAATAGGAACAATATTGGCAACCCATTCAGGGTATTTAGCCACTTGTAGAAATCCAGCATTAAATTGTTTCATCAATTCTTCTTTTATTTTCAAAGATAAATCAAGCTGCATACATCTTAATTTTTGCTTAACAGGTTTACTTTCTGGCTTTAAAGGAAGTTTATGAACAACCAAATCAATGTTTAAGCCTGGCATATCTTGATATGACCAAGCAAATACATCTACATACTCTTTTAATAATGAAACAAACTTTTGTTTCTCATTAGTGGATAAGCATGCACCAACTCAAAGTTCTTTTTATTTTCCTCATCTTTGAAATTAATGATTTTTAAAGGTTTCTTGTTCGATTGCATCACTTCTTTTTCTTGTTCTAAGAACCTTGAGAGTTCTAAGGATAAATCATTTTCACTTTTATCATCTTCAAGTTCGGCAATGTTAATAAAGTTTTCAAAATTGAATCCAAAAGAGCCTTCATCATCATCATTGTCAATATCATATTTGTTCTTGGTTCATGGATATATAAAAAAGGAAAGAAAAGAAAAAGATGATATAAGAATGACTAAGATAATATAGGACAAAAAGAAAGGTGGAAAAACAATACATTCTAATAATAACATAATATAAGATGGCATCTGTGGCCTTTTTACAAAAGATTAGATTTAGACAATCTAATTTTAACCATATTACTTAGGAGGTAGGCTAGGCATTACAACTAGTTCCATGACTTTCCAGTTGTTAATCTCAATCTTTAGCAGGCATGGACAAATTTGCGGTGAAGTCTCCTTCTTAGGGATCGAACTTTCTTGTTTAATCATTAAAACCTCATAATGTTGTTCAGGACTTGTAGTGAGTGGAGCCTCGTTTTTCATGACAATTGTTTTCATGAAAATTGGCATTATAAAGCCATGACTACGAAAGGTACACATAAGAAGGGGTATAGCCTTCTTTTCATTTAATAGTTCACGCCTTTGAAGAAAAGCCTATTATCTTCTCGTTTTTTAATTCTAGCCATTTTTTTTTCAGCAAGTGTTGGCTTATAACCCATTCCAAATTTGCCTTTATATTTTTCTAAACAAATTGGAAGCACTATTCCATTTAATTTTTCTCCCAAACCTTTCCCAGGGCAATAACCATTATCTAACATAACCTTAATTATCATCATTGCAGCATGTGACACGCTTGGTTTCTTAAGAGCATATAAAGCATTTACCACTTCAAATGATCTAAAAGAACATTCTTCAACTTCTTCAGTAGCTTTTATGTATGGAGTTGAAGACGGCTTTGATATTAGTATATCTTTTTCAGCAAAATTGCATACTAACTTATCCTCAATTATGAATTTTATTTTTTGGTGTAAAGTGGATGGTATTGCCCCTACCATATGAATCCATGGTCGCCCTAACAAACAACTATAGGATGGATTTATATCCATTCCTTGAAACTCAATGTTGAAAATGCAAGGGCCGATTTAGAGAGGTATTTTGATATTGCCTATCACTTCCCTCCGTGTTTCGTCAAAAGCTTTTACCACCATGCGGTTGGATTGTACATATGACATATCAATTGGTAATTTCATCAAAGTGGATTTAAGCATCACATTCAAGGAGGAACCATTGTCTACAAGAACTTTGGCTACAATGTAATCCTTATATTTTCATGGAAATGTGAAGGGCCTTTGTATGTCCTCTTCCTTCAGGTGGAATTTCATCATTAGTACAAGTAATGAAATTAGTTCCCATGATATTTCCTATAACGTTGTCAAAATTCTCTACAAAGATATCGTGGGCCACATGTGCTTGATTAAGTATTTTTAAAAGAGCATTTCAATGAGGTTCAGAGTTTAGCAAAAGAGATAACAATGATATTTTTGCGGGCAATCAATTTAGCTGTTAAACCACACTATATTCACTTTACTTTATTAACTTTAAGAATTCATTGGCTTCCTCTTTAGATACTGACTTCTTCTTTTCATTGATTTGTTGTTCATTTTCTACAGGTGATTGTGTCTTTTCCAAATGTTTCTCTTTCAAAAACCTTTTTAAATACTTTAGAGTATAGCATATGCCACTTCTTGTCACACTACTGGTCCCAGATAGATCTTCTTTAGAGATGACTTGGCAATTGTATTTCCAAGGGACAGCTTGATTGCTAGCATAAGAAAATGGCTTTAGATTCTGTATCACCACCTTTTTTGAAATGATAAGTGGTTTAATAGGAACTATAAGCTTTGGGTGTTCATGATTTATACCAGTGACCAAATGTTCATTTTCATACACTTCCACAAGCTTGGAATCTATCAACATTTGGACTTTAGCTTGGAATTGATGACATTCCTCAATTGAATGTCCTTGCATTCCCTTATGGTACTTACAATATTTTCCTGTATTAGTACCTTTTATCATAAGAGTATTTTTTTATTTCATCACCGTGAATCATCCCCGCCTTTACTAAGGAATTAAAGATGAATTTCAAAGGAAGTTTTACCTTGGACAGGAATGGTTTGGAGAAAGAATAATTTGTCTCGATGGCATTTATGCTAGCGTTACCATGCCTTGGTAAGGGATTGCTATTTACATTTGCCTCCTCAATCGAATCTTGAAAGTCAAGCCACTTTGCATCTTTCAAGTCTTGTACCCTATATTTTAATGCAGTACAATTTTCTGTGGAATGACCAATTGTTCCTACATGATAATCACATTGGGCATTTGCATCATACCATTTTGGGTACGAAGGTTGGAGTGGCTTTGCTAGTATTGGTGAAATAAGGCCCCGTTGAATCAAGGTGGGTAACAATTCAGAATAAGTCATAGGGATTGGTTCAATTTTCCTTTTATCTTTGGTCTGAGATGTCTTTGGATTGTTTGTATTCCGTAATGTTAGTCGAGGGGATGAAAAACTTGGTTGCTAAAAATTAGGATATTGAGAAGAAGGAGCTTATTGTTGACGTTGGTGAAATGGCGGCCAATAGGCTTGCGAATATATTGAAGATAGAGAGATGTTGCTTACATCCATCCTAGATGATTGATATGAAGCGAAAGGCATTCTTGAATTCGACACATTTTTCCCTTTTGGTCTCATCTCCCAAGCATTTGGACTTCAAGATCTTTTTGTCTGAAGTTAATTCACTTTTTTATACTCCTTGCTTAGGGGTTATGTCTATAATTTTTCCCTTTCAGATTCCTTCATCTACTCTTTCACTTACTATCACAAGATTAATAAAATTGATTGCTGTATTTTTGATTTACCTATCATAATAGGGAGACTTAAGAGTGTTTAAGAATGTCCCCATTATCTCTTTTTTAGTTAAAGGGGGTTTGACTTGTGTAGCTAAAGCCCTCCACCTTTAGGCATATTGCTTGAAGGTTTCAGTATCTTTCTTTTCCATATTTTGGAGTTCTAACCTATCTGGTGCCATTTCCATAACATATTTGTATTGTGTGAGAAAAGCATTAGCCATGTCCTTCCATTTACGAATCTTTATTTTGTCTAATTTTCCATACCATCTAGCTGCAACCCCTATAAGGCTATCTTGGAAACAATGCATTAATAGTTTGTCATCATGTGTAAATGTAGCCATTTTCCGTATTTATATTTTAATATGACTAGCAAGGCATCCAGTGCCATCATATTTATCAAATTTAGGTACTTTGAATTTTGGGGGAATAATAACATAAAGTACTAAACAAAGTTCCTTTGCATCCATTGAACTATAAATGTTGGTTCCTGCAATAGCTTTAAGCCTTTCTTCTAAGATTTCTAACTTTTCCCTAGCTTCATCCTCGTCTACTAGTGTGGGGGCATTTTCCTTCAACTCTGCTTGAACTTTTGGATCATCAAGATCAGGTACCTCAATAGGATTAGGATTAGTTGGATTATACCCTTGATTTAGATTTGCCCTGAATTGTTGAGGATGTAAGCTCATACAATTCCATTGTTAAGAGCCTATAAAAGGCCCAGCCATGTGAGGCCTAATGGCAGAGAAGGGAAATCGAGGGTGTTCTAGAGGAACAAACCCTGGTGGGTATTGCGGATCCTCTTTATCTTGTTCTTTTGTTTGAATTATAGGCGCATTTTCTGGCATTACCTTTCCTTTCATTATTTCCATTAATTTTGCTACTTGTTCTCTCACTTAAGTTCATTTCATTTCTCACTCCTTCTTGTATTTGGTTGACCTTCCTTATTAATTCTTTAATTTGGTCCTCCATATTTTTTTATCGAAGTCGGGTATTAAATGGGGAGTGAATGGGAGGCGGCGAAACTTTTAGGGGTTGAGCAATTTTTAACCTTCTATTTGCAAGCAAATATTGTTAGTTATTTTTCTTTAATTATGATGATCTTTGCATGAGTGTTAATGCATAAATGATTAAAAAAGGTTGAAAGGTTCTTTTTAAATAAGGATTTGTCCACATCATTTTCCATAGCATTAGACTTTGGTTCATACATGAAATTCTAAAGTATTACAAAAAGGGTAATAAAAGGAAAATTTAACAAGTTCAAGAGCCAATATTTACACAAGAGGATTAAAGTACAATAATCTAGCAAAATAATCCTCTAAACAAAAATCCAATTATTCTACTTTGCTAACTAAACTGTGACATGAACTTATAATGTTGATTGATTTTCTCTAGGAATTCTTCCAACTGGTGATCATTAGCATACATGAATGAAGCTTTGTTTCTGAGATATTCAATTTCATTTAGCATTTCATGTGCTTTTTGTTCCATCTTTCTTAATTCTACAGACCAATCATTGATGTGATTATGTAAATTCTGGGCCTCCCCTTTTGCTTGTGCTAGCTGCATGACTAGCTCATTTTGGTCCATCATCTGTTCCAGCTTATGGGCATAATTTTGCCAATGGCTAATGTTCTGATTTAAATCATCCATCATCACTTGAGTCAAATTGATTTGATCATTTACGTTGTTTACCAAGTTCAGCAAAACTTCATTATTCTTCCATAATTCTTGATTTTCTTGCTTTGATGATGATAAGCTCATCTCAAGGAAATGATTTTTATTTTCTAGTTCTTTTATTTGCTCTTCCTTTTTTGCAACCTCTGATTGTAAGGCAAAGCATCTAATCTATTGTTTTGCCAATTTAACACTTAGCAACTCCATTTCCTAACTATATTGCTGGTCAGCTTTTCCAATTCTTTTACACTTCTTTGGAATGCCTTCAATAACCTGCTAAGGTTTCGGATGGCTCATCTGCCCTGCCTAAACTTCTATACCCATTGGCATATTTTCTTGAAAAATGGGGGTTTTGAACAAAAGGTACAATGAAGCCTTTACCTTGGTTAGCATGCCACATGGGATAACGTTCAATGGTTCCTAAATATATTGTTAAGGTAATTTTTTGAACATGCTTCCATGCTTTTATTATGTTTGGCACAAAACCTTCATTATCTTTATATAAGAATTAAAGTTGATGCAGTTTATGAGTTATGGGGATGAATTGTTTAGAAGTCACTTGTCGTCGTACTAGGTTAAAGGCATAGCTAGTAACCCTCCACAATCCCATTAGAGGAACCCAGTAAAAGGAACCACACCTATAAATTACTGGGCATGGCTTCATCTAGGTAGCTTTCCATTCAATGTGCTTTTCTGTGACATTTTGGAGGAAATAAACCAATACTTCCTTTCTTAGAGGCAACTTCTATTGGCAATGGATGAATTATTCGAGTGGTATCCTCTCATAAAAGTGGGTTTTAAGAAATCTGCTATGATTGGCCTTTAAATGGCTCTTCATCCAAACACATAGCAAAGGTAAACATCCAATCAACCTGCCTTCACCTTTGATATGACAATAATTCAATGACTTTATTATTTTCGCCAAGATAGTAGGGATAGGATTAACCCCCTGTTTGATGTTATGAAATAGGTTGGTGGCTTTCCCATCAATATGCCCCAGTACTTTTGGAAAGATTACTAATCCATATATAGCTAAAGCCATTGATTTCATGCCCAGTTCATTATTCAAGTGTTTTTCAATGAAGGCTTGTAAGAAATCCCATGCCAAAGTTGAACTATTGCCCTTTTGTTTTACAAGATGATCAAGTTCATTTTTATTTATTCCCAAAAGTTTGCTTAATTTTTTTCTTGAATTCTATTTTTGGAGCATGCCAATAACATTTGTCAAGCATGAGTAACAGGAGATTTAGGAGGGCCAAATACTCTTCAATAGTTGGAGTCAGATCAAACTTTCTAAAAGTGAAACAACGAAAGAAAGGATCCCAAAAATGGATGCCAGCTCTCAATAATTCTTTATTGATAAGGATTATGAGCAAATAAGCAATATGGCCATAGTTGGAGCTAAATAGTTGCTTTTGTTCATTTGACCAACTTCCCCATATTTTCTCTAAACAACTGAGGTCATTTGTTTTTAGATTTAGGGATACTTTAACTAGCATATTTATAATGGTATTTAGTGGTAAACAATCTCGTAGCTTAATTTGCAAATTTTCAGACATCCATTATATCTCTCTTTGTTCCTCAGGCTTAACACCTACAGAAGATGATGCAGATTCCATTGATTTTTTTCTTGTTGAACCTTTCAACCACTTTTATAAAATGGAGATGCATGATGCGGAATGCAGCATGACATGAAAGGGGAAATAAGAACAAAGAAAAGAATAAGTTAGTATGAAAGAAGACAATAAATAAAATAAAAAGCATAATTAAAATTAAAAAAGAGTAACTTTTGGGAGGTTATAAGGCCCTAGCTAGGAGGCACTAAGTTTCTTACCAATGTGGGTTGAATGCTAGAGTTTTCTACATGGTAAATTGGTCCTTAAATTGTCCCTACTATCACTCTTACTAGAGTTAGTAAGGCACACATTCTTGCCTATTATGGGCTACAAATGAAATGGATTTAATTTGAGTGGGGGTTTTTCGTGATCTCTATGCAGATGTTAGAGCCCCATAAGGATACACTACTTTGCCCCCTAACTAAACCCTAAAGGTAAGAGCTTGGGTATAGAGCTTTGTGCATGTGGGTGATTGGACAAAAGACGCATGTACAAAAGGATCATAATATATGCCACATTTAGAAGATTCGAATATAGAAAGGGAATATATTTATATATATATATATATATATATATTTCTATAGGACCTAAAGGAATCAAACATGAAACAATAAATCAAACAAATATAATTTTATTTAGCTTGACTCTCACGTCTCCAATGGAGTTGCCAAGCTGCCGCAACGTAGCTTAGAGCATATCAGACCTACGATGAATCATGTTTTAACTTTTATTATTTTCAGGAGTCACCACCAATTGTTTATTATATAGGTGTGATTAGCCACCTTTAATAATACACTAATATAGAGGACCTTGTTAGGTATATTTATATTAGGGATTAAAAAGTCTTCGTACCAGATTTAAAGTTTGAAAGTTCGGTTACGTGTTAGGAAGGTATCAACACCCTAACATCACCCATCGAATAGACGGTACTAAAAATCATATTTTATTTGATTATCATTGTTTTTTTAATTATATTTCCTTATTCCCTAATTAATATACACATACTAAACCTCCCCAATATAACTTGAAATAGGCTTTTTACTGTAATTACTATTATCATATTACTAGATATCAAAACAAAATAAAAATTGGATTTAAACCTAGAATATAAATTCAAGTGTTTCAGTGTTTATTTTCAAATATGATCACAACTTATCTAGTTTTCAGTTTGTATTTATGTAAATGCATTTATTGTGTTTGTGTTATTAAATTATATCGTACGAGAGGAGATCTTTTTTAAAAAAAATAGATAAATAAATAAATAGCATGATTACATGAAGTCTAAGATTCTTCCTTAGAAGGAAAGAGTCCCTATTTTTGTTAATATATTGGTGGAGAAAAATATGTATGTGCAATTTATGAGTTTCTTTTTTGAATTATCATATAATCAAGGGATGCTTTTTACAAAACAAAATAAAATGGAAGAAGTCCATATGAAGGTGTCAATTTTGCTAAGATGAAGTACCATTTTGATTGCAATTTAATATCCATGCTCAGATGAAGTGCCATTTTAATTGCAATTTAATATCCATGTGAAACAGACAAGAAAGTGAATTGGTAAAAATAGCTTTGAAGTGACTATAAGGTGCAGCCATTCAAATACGCAACCATTACTTGTATTAAATTAGGTCCTTTTTTGTGTTCTCTTGTACATAATTACCTTTATATGTTATAAGAGACATTTTGCATCTAAAAACCTTTTGAAAGGATACAAGTCTGTATAGAATTCTTGTTATATATTAATGCTTTTGTAATTCCAACAATAGTTTGAAAATGAGAGAAAAGTATACATTCATCAAACTAATCAATCCCCTTTTGTTGTCCAGAAATTCCATCTTTTTTTTAATAATGAATAAGTTAATAATAATAATTTCATGAAAACTAAGGTTCCTCCTTGAATGGGAAGAATCCCCATTTTATTAATTTATAAAGAGAATATATATATGTACAATTTATGAGATTTTTATTGAATTAATATAATTTTTGTGTGCAAAAGTAAATAAATAAATAAAGTAAAATAAAATGAGAAGAACCCTAGTTGTATGCATCATTTTTATTTAAATAATAATAATATGATGATTGGAATTGTGTTATGTATATGCAACAATCAAGGATAGGAATATATATATATATATATATATAACATAAGATAATGGTTTATTGATGGGAGTCGGGTCAGCTGTGCAAACATGAGGCCATTATTTGATTATTATTTTATTGCATAAATAAAAGGAAAGGCATGTGTATTGAATTTTGTGTGTATATCTACAAAGGCCCATAATCAAGCCTTTTGAGTGGTGGCTCTTGACGGTAAGAAAAACCTAATTTTGTTTCCTCCTTTTTTTTGTTGTCTCTCCCCCCCTCTTTTTGTCATCTCTCTCCCCCTCCCCCCCTCATCGTGCTTTCATCCTTTTTCTCTCTTTTACCCAAGTTTCCCAAAGTGCAGAAGAAGAACCCTTGTCTTAAAACTAAAAGGGAAAAAGAAATCTTTGCTTCTCCTATTTTATTTTGCATTAAGTTTCTTAAAGGAAGAGATCACAAATTACTTATGCCCTTACCATGGTGGTCATGAATTCTTGAGCGGCCAAATGATGATGGCCTAGTAGATTAATGAAAATATAAAGAGAGAGATGGCTCATTCTCTTCCTTGCCTTTATTAGATTTAAGAAGGTTTTTTCTCTTCCCTACCATATTCTTCCTTCTTTATATTGCTTCATCGTTTATATAGTTTATTTATAAAAAAAAAATTACAAAGCTTAATATAAACCAATTTTTTATGGGAACCTTTATTTTTTTAATTTAATAATGATTCCTATTTATAGATTTATAAATAGATAATCCATCATTACCCAAAAAATTTATCATTTCTAAAAGGAAATTATGCATCATGTTTCTAAGCATCATGTTCTTAATGTTATAAGATATGTTTTTCTGGTTATATCTGGTTAGATTGAGTCCTTGGTAGGAACTCCATATTTATCTTCACTTTTCTACAGCATGAACCATTCTAGATAAACAATGAAAATAGTGATATCCTCATATCATTATGGATAATTAAAAGAGCCAGAGAATAACAAATTCATATGTACAAATATGAAAAGGCATGGATTACATCAGAACAGAGTGTATGGAATTTATAAAATCATTACCTGCTCCTAAACCTTTTTCGCTAATCTTCTTCACCCCTTCCCCTGTTTCTACTTCTCTTCTCTGGCTACTCCTCCTCTTATGTATTTCTAGACTTATGTATATATGGTTGTATTCGTGTATTTGTGTCTGTTGCTTTCCTCCTCTCTACCCTGTTTATGTTCCAAAGCCAGCTATTTATAGTGAATTTGCAGGGGAAGCACTGCCCTTCTCAACAAATCAAGACGGTCGGTGTGCAACAAAGCAAAGATATAACAAAGCAACTAGCATCACGTCAGATAGATGAACTGAATGAATTTTGCCACCTGAATGTTCGAACTGCTAGTTAGGCAACAAAATTTTATTTGATAACATTTTATTTTCTTTGTCTATTCTCCTTTTTGTTTTTGTTTTATTTTTTTGTCTTTTAAAGAAACCTAAACATAAGCCCTTATTAAATTATAATATTGAAGCACGTACATTATTGGTACTCTAGTAATGCTTTGAAGTTCAATTTTCTTCAAATTCAAATGTTGTTATTATTATTATTATTATTTTAAAATTTTCTTTTTTGTTAAGAACTTTGGGAAAGAATAAAATTAGAAAGAGTAATTTTTTTGAATTATTATTGAAAAAAATTATTTTTATTTTTATTATATATATATATATATTTAAGAATAACATAACTATCTCAATTTATATTCCTCATATTGCTTTACAAAGTCTATGGATTCAATACACCTTTGGACAAAATGAGGTATCTACAACTTTTAATGGTGAAAAAAGAGGGACAGCTACATTTGATATTTAGTGGTAATAATAGTTGCTATTAAAACTTGATAGTAGAGAAAATTGTTGCGAATTAAGTCCCATTAATTTGAGATTAAAAGAATGTTGCCATTAAAAAGGTACTTGTAACTACTAAAATCATCTTTTATATATAAAAAGTTGTGGCTTTTTGCACTGTTCATAACGTTTGTGGCATTAGGACTATTCATACATTGTTTATTCACTGTTTAACACTGTTCATCCATATATTTTTTCTTTTTTCTTTTTTTATTATTTTTTGGTATTGAACTGACATTTTTTTTACAATTCATGGATTTGTAGCGGCTACTGCTAGTGATTTTAAAAAAAATGTAAGTCACTACTAAAATTTTTAATACTTTTTTAGTTATATGCATTAACTTAAATAATTTGTAAGGTTTGAACACCGCAACATAAAAGAATAGGTAGTTTGATATAAAATTTAACACCTAATATTAGCATAACAAAAGACTAGCTATAATTGTTAGTAATATTGTTAAGGTTCACTGAGGCTTTTTAAGTCTTATGCTTAGAATAACAGTATTAATAATACTTATGTCTGGTTCTTTTTTTCTTTTTTTTCAATTGATCTTGGACACTAAGTTTTATATAAAAAAAAAAAAAATTGCCCACTCTTTTATGCTGTGTTGTTCAAATTATTGGCTAAAACTTAGAGGGTTTCTCTCTCCCTCTCTCTCCTCTCTCCTCATTCTTTAATATATATATATATATATATATTTCTTCCCCCATTTCCCTAGCAACAACGCTATCACTTTCCTCTAATGATTGAATGACAATATTTTAAGAAACTTCTTGGATTTTCTCACAAAACCAATAGTAATAGAAATAGGACAATGGAAAAACCAAACTTTTATCAATCCAATTCCAACCAAGTTTAAGCTTAATGCCATAGCACTAGAACAATCAAAACCAATCACAACAAAAATAGGGCAACAAATAGATCCAATGGCTAGCAATAAAAATACGGCAAATTCACCAAAAAGTATATGTTCAAAAGAAGTAAGGTAAAATAAGGCAAATTGAAAGACCAACAAACATGGGGCAAGTTGAAAGACCAATAGAATCAGGGTAAAACAAAAAAGAAGTAAAAGATAAATAGAAAAAGAAACATAACATAGATAGAAAATCAATTTGGTGGACTTCAAAACAAAAAATCAATTGGCTAATCTCCTAAAAAAGAAAAAGGAGGACACAAGCCTTCATTGTTGGCGGTGCAAAGGAAGGTGGATGGTGGAGGGTGGAGGGTGAGGCAGACTTTCTTCATTGTTGGTGCAAAGCATGATGATTGGAGGTGGCCATCTTTGAAAATGGGTAAGGTGGCTAGACAATTGGGTGGCTTTCAAACTATTTGGAGCATGACGACTATCGGATGGCTATTAGATGATTAAGATAATGGCAGCTAGATAGTGGTTATTAGACAGAGGGAGCATGGAAATTAGAGGTGGCCCATTTTCAAACAAGGAAGAGATGCAAGGAGATTAAATGAGAAGGGAGTAGATATACGGAGAGATTGAAAATTGGGCTTTTAATAAATGGATGAATCAAGATGGATTTTCAAATTAATTATTTTTTTTAATAATGTTTTTGTAGCAACAATATTCACCACTAAATAATGTTGTAGTGGCAACTTTAGTTGCTATAAAAACTCACATTCAGTAGTGACTAAAGAGGTTGTCACTAATGACTCTTTTTTTTTTTTTTTTTGCGGCAATATGATGTTATCACTTAAAATGCTTTTATTTGCAATCATTGTCACCATTGAAAAATATTTAAGGGCGACATATCAAAGTTATTACTTTTGGCTCAAAGGAAACAAATTTCAAATTGTTTGGTATTTTTTTTTTTGGTTGATAAAAATGGTTTAATGACATCAAAATAAGTGCGCCATAAAAGACTTGTAGTGACAACAAATGTGTCACCACACGTTATTAACACTAAATGTAATTTAATGGCAGCTTAGTCTTTTGTAGCAAGCTTGAGTTTGCCACCAATAAAAAAGGCATTTGTGGTGACAATTTTGCCAACACAAAAGAGTTTTAATGGCAACAAAAAAAATATCACTACTAAAAATTATTTTGTGGTGACACTTTTGTGGTTGTAAAACACATTTAGCAGCAAAATTTTTTGTATTGCCACTATAAGGGTTGGCATAGTAATAAATATTCTTTTAGCAATGACTTTTAATAATGATAGAAAAAATCACCACTATAAGTGTAATTTTAGTGGTAATTTTTTTTTTAGTCATTGTTAAAAGTTATGACTAGAAATATGTTTTTTGTAGTCAAAAGAATAGAATAATACCTAAATTTTATGATAAAAAATTTGTGCACTAAATATTATTTTTAAACGAGCACATGTTGCTAAGAATACATTTTTTGTAGTTAAAAGAACAAAATAATACCTAAATTTTGTGAAAATAAATTGTGCACTAAACATTATTTTAAAATGAACACATCGTGAATGTGAAACGTGTTGTTGCTTTAAACAGAGCTAAGCCGATCCATATCATGGTAAGAAAGTTTCTCCAATGGTTATTGCATGAATTTTTTTTCCTCTTAAAACTTAGGTATTATTCAATTCTTTTTTAATCAAAACAAAATAGATATACAGGGCAACTATTTTAGAGGATTCAATGGTAAAATGTAAAGGAAAACATTTCTCATTCTTTTACCAATAGATTATAACAAAAATACACCTAAGTATTTTCATATATAAATTAGGTTAAATTGTATAAAACTCTCCTGAACTTTGAGTTATATACAAATAACTTCCATAACTTTAAAACTTGACAATGAATCTCTTAAATTTTTAAATTTATACAAATAACCACATTACCATTAGTTAGTTCATTATTATACTAACAAAACATGATATATCAATAGAATTGAACTCCTTTAAATTTCATTTTTTGTGCAGATAACCTTTAAACTTTAGGTTATATGCAAAGAACCTTTTAGAATTTTAAATTATGTGCAAATAACTCTCCCAACATATTATGTTTTGTTTGTAAACTAACGAAGTAACTAATGGTAAGGGAGTTATTTATACAAATTTAGAAATTTAAGAAAAGTTTATTGTCAAAATTTGAAAATAAAAAAAATTATTTGTATATAATCTAAAGTTTAGGGAGGTGTGTAATTTAAGCTATAATATAAATATATATATATATTAGAAAATGTATTATTTGTTGAATATTTTGAAAACTTATATAGTTTTAATAAAATATTATAAAATTAAAAATTTTCACAAGTTTTTGTATCCTTTAAAAAATTGAGGATGATTAAAATATATCTCTTTAATAAAAAATAAAGATATAAAAAGCAGAAAATGTCTACTAGTCTCAACCTGGATTTGTTGTTTATCAAAGATTTAAATTTAATATAAATAAAATAAGAAAACAAATCAAAATTATTATCCTACGAAAATTACGAGCTTCATCAGCCTTGCGTGCTTGATCAAAAGGGATCATATCATCAAACTTGAAGGTGGTGAATTATCGTGTTGCGCAGAAAAGAGGATAAGAAGATCAAGAAATTTTTATGGGAATTTATGAGAAACTGATATATTTTAATGAATTTTCATTGTTTTCAAATTTATGTAATAACCAATAAAGTTAAATAAGTAAAATAATATATTTTGAGTGTTAATAAATTGCCTGCAATCATGAAATATGTTTTTATTTTTTCAATTTTAACAATTTATGGCTTGAATTTATTTTTTGAATGAAAATTTATAATCTAAGGCTGCAATTATTACATTTTTTATTTGGTTAGCGGAAATAAATTATAGAGTAAATTATATTATATTTTCTAAGGTTTAATTAAATTATCTTTTTATCAAAAATTACACTAGACTCTTATAATATTTTGATACACACACACACACACACACACACACACACACACACACACACACACACACACATATATATGACAGAAACTTTTTTTTTTTTGGTTCAACTTATTTTCTTTCAAAGGAGTTAATGGTCTACACAATATGACATTAATTTCATTTTTAATAGACAAATTAAGTAATTGAATTGATATTAAGTTTTAATATAAAACAGTAACTTTATTCTTAATATGTAATAATCAAATAATTTTATTTTTGGAATGCTAAAAGACAAATTACCAAAGGCTATATGGAAATTTCTCCATCAAATGTCAATATAATTGACCAGTACTAAAAGAGGAACGTTGGTGATTGAAGGAAAAAATTATAACGTCACGTGTAGAATAAGGAGTCATTAATTTGAAGCAAACACTTCAGTGCAATCACAAAATTGGTGATTCGGGTGCAATCCAACGTGGACCACTAAAATTATGCCACCTCAATTTAAGTATTAAGACTGTTCAAAGGGCTTTTAAATTGAAGAGAGGCCCAAGTAGAGTTGCATCCTGAGGGTGAAGAACAGCTAAGTAGACAGATTCCTGAGGGCAAAGAAAAGAGAGTATCAAGCTGCAACTACATGTCACCGCTGCACGAGACTACATCCTCTATAGGTTTGTCCCAATCTTGTGTTATCATTCTTATCACTTGTCTGGCTGTTGTTGTTTTGTTCTAAATAACCATTTGGTCAAGGAATTTGGGAGGAATAGGCAGTTCCAGCATGAAAATCATAGATCTAGGTTATAATAGTCAATTATCATGTCTAAATAGTTGACCAATTTTTCATCTACTTGAAAAGGTAACGCGTAGGGCATTAGTTGATTATCAAGAAAATATCACTCGACATTTTCAAATAGAAAGGATTCAGTCGTATGATATAATCTAATAGTCGACTATTTGCAACCAAAGAGGTTATAGTTGATCGATATACTCTAACAATCAACAAAAAATTGATACTATTGGCTTTGTGTGAACTATTATAGCCTTATCATATTACCATAATTCATCTTTTCATAAACACTTCATTATGAGTTAGACCAAAGCAATTTGTTGACACATATATGGCACTTAAATGAACATTATGTGGGACTTGCATATAGAACGTGGGGGACAAACCACAGTAGATCATGGCAACAAACCACGTTGGCTTGCAACAACTTAATATGGTCTGAAATTCATGGGCTTCATGGGATGAATCAGAACATGCAAGTCTTACCTCCACACATTGCATTTTCTTTGTCAAAATGATGGAGTTGCCATTGAAAATTTTGCCTATAAATACAAGGGTCCTCAAGCTCAGTTAACATAGCATCTAAGTATAACACCATTATCTAGTAATAACCAGAGCTTGGAAGCATTCCTCGAGACCTTCACACCTACAAAATTTTCATCAGAAAAATAAAGCTATCAAGCAATAGCTGGAGGTAACATTTTGATCCATTTCTCTTGTTTTGGATACTATAAATATGATTTTGTATATCCATAGAAATTAACAATTGGTATCAAAGCGTGAAAATACTTTTGCCTTACTAAATTGTCGAGCTTAAAAGTACTAATTTGTTTGCTAATTTGGGTTGGTTTATGGAGCCTTTTTCTTGCATCATTTTGATATAAAAAATGCAATCCTTATAAAATTTTAATGAAAATAGACTCCTAGATCACCTAAAAAGGAGCTCAGAAATCCAAAAAAAAAAATCGAGTTTTCATTTTAGTCCGAAACAAGTTGTAAACGAGTTGTACAACACATCGTTTTGGAAGTGGCGTTTCTGTTGGCATAAGGCAAGATTCGAACCCAAGCACTTCTCATTGGAGTCATGAATCCTTACCACTTTAGCCATGCTTCATCGTTGCTTTATACATGCAGCATTTAATATATATACATTTTTTTAGTTTGTGGTATTTTCCACCAACATATATATAGGTCTCTCTTTCATGATTTGTATATATATATATATATATATTATCTTTTGCTGTTTAATAAAAAAATATAATAATTTATTTATTGTTATGAAACAACTCAAGAGATAGAGAAGAGAAGATTTAGAGAAAATATAAAATATGAGAAATGCTACTCAAATTTTTTATTCCTCATTCTCAATACAAATAGGATGTATATTTATAGGTACAAATTTGTAACTCCAAAAGGTCACATTATAAATATAATAATATACCATAAAGTAGGGCATAAAGGTGGGAAATCAATATCCCAAGAGTTACACATTCTTGAAGGAATATGAGAAAAAAAGTTACAATTCTTGAAGGAAATAATCATCCACATAAAGAATCACATAAAGAATAGGATTATAACATACCTTTCAATGAATTTGGGATTCAGAAACTAAAAGGACATCCACCATAATGGATGGATTCATAACACTCCCCTTTGGATGTCCATTGTACAAGGAATATGCCTCATTAAAACTTTACTAGAGAAAAATCCAATGGAAAAAAAAACCCTAGTGAAGGAAAAAAGTACATCATTCTTTGTACATTCCCCCTATTCACAATATCACTATATATTTTTAAGCCACCGCATCCCAATTTTATATATTAATCTTTCAAATGTTAATGTTAGTAGTACCTTGGTGAATAAGTTGGCTAGATTATCACTTGAACGAATCTATTGAACATCAACATCACCATTCTTTTGAATATCATGAATGAAAAAGAATTTTGGTGAAATGTGCTTTGTTCTATCTCTATTGATATAACTTTCCTTCAACTGAGCTATAGATGTCGTATTGTCTTCATACAGTACAGTCGAAGTTTTCTTGCAAGAAGATAACTTGCATGCTTCTCAGATATGTTGAGTTATAGACCTCAACCAAACACATTCTTGACTTGCTTCATGAACAGCTGTAATTTTTGCATGATTTGAGGAGGTGGCTGTAATTGTTTGTTTAGTGGAATGCCATGAAACAGTTGTATTTTCAGTTGTAAATATGTAGCCTATTTGAGATCTAACTTTGTGTGGATCAGATAAATATTTAGCATTTGCATATCCTAGGAATTCTGATTTAGATCCATTATAATAATCCCATATCAACAGTATTTCTAAGATATCGAAAAAAATGTTTAACTCCAGTCAAATGTCTCTGTGTTAGAGCTAAACTAAATATGGCTAACAAGCTTATAACAAAAGCTATATCAGGTTTTGTATTATTAGCAAGATACATTAATGCATCAATTGCACTAAAATATGGTACTTTAGGATCAAAAAGTTTTTCATTATCATCTTGAGGTTGAAAAATATCCTTTTTCACATCAAGTGATTTTTCAACCTCAAGTGATCGAACAACCATTTGGGTACTCAATGGATGTGTTTTATCCCAATAGTTGTGCTTTATCCATGCAAAATCTTTTAAGAACTTTTTGTGTGTAATTTGTTTCATGTATAAAAATTTTACCTTTTAAATGTTTAATTTGTAGGTCGAGACAAAATTTTGTCTTTCTAAGATTTTTCATTTCAAATTCTTTTTTCAAACAATCTACTACCTTTGAAATTTCTTCAAGAGTTCCAATAATGTTCAAATCAATAACATATACAACAATGATTGCAAATCCTGAATTTGATCTTTTATGAAAACACATGGACATATATGGTCATTCTTATATTCTTTCTTTAACAAATATTCATTAAGACGATTATACCACATTTGTCTAAACTATTTTAGTCTATATAAGGATCTTTGCAATTTAATTGAATAAAGTTCCTAAGACTTTGAATTATATGCTTTAAGCATTTTAAATTCTTATGGGATTTTCATATAGATATCATGATCAAGTAAGCCATATAAATACGATGTAACAATATTCATAAGACGTATATCAAGTTTTTCATGCATTGTCATACTAATAAGATAATGAAATGTGATTGCATCTACTACAGGAGAATAAGGGAATTCATAATCAATTACAGGTATCTGTGAGAACCCTTGTGCAACAAATCGTGTTTTATATCTCACAACTTCACTTTTTTTCATTTTATTTATGCACAAATACCCATTTGTATCCAACAGGAATTACACCTTTAGGTGTTCAGACTATAGGCCAAAAAACCTCACATTTTTCAAGTGAGTTCAATTCTGCTTGAATTGTGTCTTTCCATTTTGGCCAATTACCTCTACGTCGGCACTCATCGATAGATGTAGGTTCATAATCCTTATTATCATTTATAACATTAAACGCAATAGAGTATGCAAATATATTGTCGACAATTATTTCTTTATGATTGAATCTTTTTTCCGTAGAAATATAACTTATTAAAATCTCTTCATTTTTATCAGTTTTAGGTACTTGAACTTCTTCTAAAGTTATACTATTTGTTATGTCTCTAGACTTTTCAGGAGTATCTATTTCTTTAATGGGCTTATTATGAATAATTAGTCCTTTCCTTTTACGGAAATTTTTATCTTTTGAACTGATTGATCTGCCACGCGTCTATCGTACTTTGGACTCATTAGCTATTTCACTTATGGATTGTCCTTTAGGAACTTCAATTCTTATAGGAATATTTACAGTTAGTATATATGACTTTGTTACTCTCTTTAGGCTAGTAAATGCATCTGACAGTTGATTTGTTATATTTTGTAAGTGGATTATTTTTTGAATTTCAAGTTCACATTGTTTTGTACGAAAATCAAGATATGTCAAAGTATTCCACATAATTTTTTTGACCAGTTGCTCATCTTTTTCTCCCCCTAATGTTGAGAAAACTAACTCATCAAAGTGACAATCATCAAAATGTGCTATAAATACATCTTCTGTCATTGGCTCAGGATATCTTATAATAAAAGGGGAATCATACCTCACATATATTCCCAACCTTTTTTGAGGTCCCATCTTAGTACATTGTGGTGGAGCTATTAGAACATACACTGCACATCCAAAAATTCTAAGATGAGAAATATTTGGTTTCTGATCATAAGCCAATTGTAAAAGGAAGTATTTATGATAATTTGTTAGCCTTATGCGTATAAGTGCTGCTACATGCAAAATTGCATGTCCCCAAGTTGAAACAAGGAAACTCGTTCTTATTAGTAAAGGCCTAGCAATCAATTGAAGTTGTTTAATAAAGGATTCAGCTAAACCATTTTGTGTATGAACATGAGCTACAGGATATTCAATGTTTATTCCAATTAACATACAATAGTCATTAAAAGCTTGTGAAGAAAATTTTCTAGCATTATCAAGTCGAATAGACTTAGTCGTATAATTTGAAAATTGTACTCTTAATCGAATAATTTGAGTAAGCAATCTTGCAAATGCCAAGTTTTGAGTTGATAACAAGTATACGTGAGACCATCTACTTGATGCATTTATTAATACCATAAAATATCTAAATGGTCCAGATGGTGGATAAATAGGCCCACAAATGTCACCATGTACACATTCTTGAAAAGCTGGAGATTCATTTCCAACTTTAGTTAGTGATGGCTTAATAATTAATTTACCTTGAGAACAAGCAACGCATAAGAATTCCTTATATTGAAAAATATTCAAGTTTTTCAATGGGTGCCTATGTGAATTCTCAATAATTTTTTCTATTATTATTATTCCGGGATGTCCCAATCGTTCATGTCAAATGGTAAATATTTTTAAATCTATAAACTTTTGGTATATAGTTGTATGTATTTCAATTGTACTAATTTTTGTATAGCACAAACTGGAAGAGAAAGCTGGTAATTTTTCTAATATCATTTTCTTACTAGAAACAATGCTCATGATATAGAGGTATTCATTATTTTCTTCACACACAGTTTTTATATAATATCCATTACGGCGAATATCTTTAAAACTCAACAAATTTCTTTGAGACTTAGAACAAAATAGAGCATTATTTATCATAAATTTTATTCTTTCAGGTAATATGATAATAGTTATTCCAGATCTTTCAATTAATTTTGTACTGTCAGAAATTGTAGTAATGTAAGCTTTGTCCATATTTATTTGAGAAAAATATTTTTTATCTTTTAATATCGTATGGGTGCTTGCACTATTTGCAAGACATATATCTTCATTCATTTTTCTAAAATTAAACAAAACAAAAGTATAAGAAATATTATAAAACTCATACTTAAAATTTCATATAAACTTATAAAAAAATAATTACAAACACATAAACATATTTTAAGTATCAATATTTTCTTGTGGATTGATAAAGAAATTTGATACATCTAAATATATAGTATTTATAGGATCATTGGTAAAATCATTATATAGATTAGCAAAATTGATCTCAACAACTTTCTCATTTTCCTTCATTGATGTTTAATAGAGATCAATAAGGTGTTTTGCTATACGATAGGTACGTGACCAATGTCCATTCATACCACAACGATAGCATGAATTTTATGAATTCTTCACATGTTTCTTTTATCCACTTGTGCTTTATTCTATTTTTTGTGGTAAGCAACATTGTTATGATAAGGAGCATTATTTCTTCCTCAGCCTCGACCACGACCACGTCCTTGTCTATTATTATTGATCATTGTCACATTTACTTTAGGGAACAGAGTAGAACCAATTGGACAAGCTTCATGATTTTTGATTAATAATTCGTTATTTTGTTCAACCATAAGAAGGCATGAAATTAACTGTGAGTATTTTTCAAATCTTTTTTTTTTTCTATATTACTGTTGTAGGAGCATATTAGAGGCATGAAAAGTAGAAAAAATTTTTACTAACATATCATTTTCAATAATTACTTCTTTGCATAATTTTTATTGAGAGCTAATATGAAATATTGCGGAGTTATACTCACTAATTGATTTAAAATCTTGCAATCGTAGATGCATCCAATTATAACGAGCTTTTGGAAGAATAATAGTTTTCTAGTGGTCATACCTCTCTTTCAAACTACTCCAGAGTATAAGTGGATCTATCACTGTAAGATATTTAGATTTCAACCCCTCATATAGGTGATGACAAAGGAAAATTATCACTTTAGCGCGATTTTGTATTGACACATTATTTCCTTTTTTAATGGTATTTCCGAGACCCATTGCATCAAGATGAATTTCAGCATCTAAAATCCAAGACAAATAATTCTTTTCTAAAAGATCAAGGGCCACAAATTCAAATTTCATAAGATTTGACATGATAATTCAAATAGAATAAAAATAAAAAAAAATCAATGAGTAAGATGGAAATATCTGACCTTTCTTGCCCAAATGGTCAAAAGCAAATTTGTGCTGATAATGTGTTATGAAACAACTCAAAAGAAAGAGAATAGAAGATTTAGAGAAAATATAGAATATGAGAAATGCTTCTCAAATTTTCTATTCCTTATTTTCAATGCAAATAGGATGCATATTTATAGGTACAAATTTTTAATTCCAAAATATCACATCCTAAATGTGAAATAATATACCATAAAGTAAGGCATAAATGTGGGAAATCAATATCCTAAGAGTTACACATTCTTGAAAGAATATGAGAAGAAAAGTTTCAATTCTTAAAGCCTAATGGTTACAATTTTTGAAGGAGATGGTCATTCACATAAAGAACCATATAAAGAATAAGATTATAACATACCTTTCAATGAATTTGGAGGTTTAGAAACTAATGGGCATCTACCATAATAGATGGATTCATAACATTTATTTATTTGTTTCGATCATTTATTTTGTTTAAAATTATTAAGCATATTTTAATTTTTCCAAATTTTGACAAAATTATTATGGAAACAATTAAATTAATTTTGACAATATCTAATTATTTATTTGTCAAAATAATTGTGAAATTAATTTTATATCTTTAAATTTGCCTAAATCTTGGAAAGTTAATTAATTTTAGGCAATTTTAACATGTTTAGAAATTAAAAAAAAAATGAATTTATGGTGTCATTTAATTTCTGCCTAAATTTGCTTAAATACTTAATTTTTTTATTCTAAGCAATATTTATGGCACATTTAGATTTATTTAAAGAGAGAAAAATAATTAATTAAATTAGTCACATTTTGTTGATTAATTAATTAATCATTCAAATTTTTCTTATGTGATGCTTGTTTATGCATTATGTTAAGTTATATTTAAGCATATAATTTTATTTAGATATCATGTAATTTTGTGTAATTTTAATTTAATTAAAGTTTAGCCACAACACCTTTAATAATTTTAAAATTATACATTAAGTGTTATAATCATATAAAGAAAAATAACATCAAATTGTAATTAATCATATTTGATATGATAATTATTATCCTACAGGAATATTATCATATTTCATATGATTAATTATAATGGAATAGTAAGTTTTTGTTTTCTTGATGTAGCCGCAGGAATTAAGAAAAGAATATAATTTATTAGTTTTATTATTAGTATACAAGTTTAATTAAATAAAACTTAGCCCACAAGTAGTCTTATTTGCTACTAGACTCATAGTTTGAATTGATATGCATTGCATTAGCATAATATATCATTTAGAATATTTATTTGTCTCAAATTATTGACATAGGATGTAAATTTGTGTAGCTTTTCAACTTTTAAATATCTTTAACTTTTAAGTTTCTAAATTAATTGGAAATAACTATAATATTTGGAGAAAGAAAATACTTCTTCAATTAGGGTGGATGAACGTTGATGATGCAATCAAAAAGGATGAACCTTTTAAACCCACGAATACTAGTAGTACATCAGTTGTAAATTTTTATGAACACTGGGAGCAATCCAATCGTCTCAGTATGATATGCATTAAAACTAAAATATCGGCTAGTATTTATGGGTCTATCGAAAAGTATCAAAATGTTCAAAATTTGCTCAAAGTTATTGATGAACAGTTCAAATCCTTGAACAAGGTTTTGGCAAGCATCTTAATGACAAATTTATCATCCATGAAGCTTACCGACATAAGAGGTGTGTGAATGCACATCATGAAGATAAGGGATATGGCAGCTCAATTGAAAACACTTGAAGTTAAGATGTTAGAATCTTTCCTTTTGCACTACATCTTGAATTCTCTATCACAACAATATAGGTTTTTCAAAATCTCCTATAACAGATATAAAAAAAAATGGTCAATCAATGAACTTCTAACCATGTGCATACAAGAAGAAGTAATGCTCGTAGTAGAGATAGGTGAAAGTGCACATACAGTGACACAAGGAAAAAAGAAAAGAAAGGCTAAGACAAAAAGGAAGGGTAAGGTTCCCATCCCTGAGAACATTAAGAAAGAGTCCAAGTGTTTCTTTTGCAAAACGAAGGGACACATAAAGATGGACTGTGTAAAATTCAAGGCTTGGTTTCAAAAGAAAGGTAACTCAATCTCATATTTTTATTATGAATCTAATATGGTAGATGCTAGTAATAACATATGATGGATTGATTCTAACTTAACAATTCATATTTTTAATACCTTGTTGGGCTTTCTAAACTAAAAGGAGCCGGTGGATAGTGAGCAGTGCATCTATTCAAGAAATAAGATGGGCTTAACTATTGAAGCTATAGGAACATGCATATTAGTTCTTAATTTTGGTTTTGTTTTGAATTTGGAGAAGACATTTTATGTACCAAGTTTCTCTAGAAACTTAATTTCTATTTCCAAACTTGTACCATTGGAATATTGCTTTGAATTTTTAAGTAATGAATTTAAATTATTTTATCAATCTAATATTGTTGGTAATGGTACACTGTGTGATGGTTTATTTCAAATTCAATTATAAAAAAATAACTTTTATGATTCAATGCGTGTTTCTAATTGTATAAGTATTAAGAGAAATGTTACTATTGAAGATTCTTCTATATTATAGCACTGTAGGCTTGGTCATATCTCACTAAAGAAGGTGAAAAGATTAGTAAAAGATGGAGTACTTAAAACTCTTGACTTTATTGATTTTAACACTTATATAGACTGCATCAAAGGAAAGTAGACTAATAAGATCAAGAAAAGTGCTAAGAAGAGTTTTAGCATGTTAGAAATCATACATATGAATATTTATAGTTTAGATTTGAACTCTAATAGTTAGAAATATTTTATCACCTATATTGATAATTATTCACGATACATGTATCTCTATCTTTTAAAAAATAAAAACAAGGCACTTGATGCCTTTAAAGTCTTTAAAGTAGAAGTAGAGAAATAATGTAATAAATAAATTAATATAGTGAGATCTGATAGAGGTGGTAAGTGTTATGGTAGATACTATGAAGATGGACAAGCACCAAGTCCATTTGCTAGATTTCTTTAAGAGTAAGGGATTGTTGCCCAATACACCATGCCTGGGTCACCTAACCAAAATGGTGTAGTTGAAAGAAAAAATCGAACATTGTTGGACATGGTAAGGAGTATGTTGGCCAACTCCAAACTTCCTAAATCTTTGTGGACTAAAACTCTTAAAACGACTGTGTATATTCTTAATCGAGTTCCAACTAAGGTTGTTGAAAAGACGCCATTTGAGTTACTTAAGAGTTGGAATCTAAGTTTAAAATATATGTATATTTGGGGATGCCCATCTAAGGTTAGAGTTCATAATTCACAAGAAAAGAAGTTAGACCTTAGGACCATTAGTGACTACTTTATTGGATATACTAAAAGGTCTAAGGGTTATAGATTTTATTGTCCATTTCACAGCATTAGGATTGTGGAATTAATTAATGCAAAATTTATTGAGAATAACTTGATTAATGGGAGTAATCAAACTCAGAATTTAAGTTCTAAAAATGATCAATCTAATAGTCAAACTCCTATATCAAGTGATAGATTGATTGTGATCCACGCTTCTCAAGTCTAAATGGGCATTGAACAACCAATTATTCAGAATTCACAACCTATTGACCAAAACTAAGTTGATTCAGTTGATGAACAGCCTCTAGGGACTATTGAACAAATAGTTAAACAACATACTCCTTAAGAGAATATTGAATCAACATTAAGAAGATCAACTAGGATAAGGAGGTCAGCAATTCCTAATGATCATGCTGTGTACTTACAAGAATCTGATTACAATATAAAAGCTAAAAATGACCCTAAAATGTTTTCACAAGCCATTAATTGCAAAGAATCTGAATTGTGGCACAATGCCATGAAGGAAGATATGGATTCTATGGTATCTAATGGAGTCTAGAATCTCATTAAGTTGCCTAATAACTCTAAGGCCATTAGATACAAATGGGTGTATAAGACAAAAAGAAGCTTATTAGGCAACATTGAGAGATGTAAAGCAAAATTTATGGCTAAGGTATTCACTCAAAGGGAAGGAATCGATTATATAGAAACTTTTTTTCTTGTATCTAAGAAAGATTCCTTCTGTGTAATAATGGCATTAGTTGTCCATTTTGACTTAAAGCTATATCAGATGGATGTGAAAACAGTATTTCTCAATAGAGAATTAAAGGATGAGGTATATATAAAATACCCTAAAAGATTCTCCTCTAGTGCCAATGAACATTTGGTATGCAAGCTTATGAAATCCATATATGGATTAAAACAGGCCTCTCGCCAATAGTATTTACAATTTTATGATGTTATCTCCTCATATGGATTTGTAGAAAATGTTATAGATCAATGTATAAACCAAAGAGTCAGTAAAAGTAAAATCTATTTCCTTGTGTTAATATATTACTTGCAACCAATGATAAAGGGTTACTATATGAGGTGAAACAGTTTCTCTCTAAGAATTTTGATATAAAAATAAGGGTGAGACATCTTATGTCATTGGCATTAAGATCTATAAAACTCAATATATTTTGGGCCTATCATAAAAAACTTATACTAATAAGTTGTAGAGATTTCAAATGAAAGATTGTTACCAAGTTTAGCACCTATTGTAAAGGATGATAGGTTTAATTTGAACCAATGCCCAAAGAATGATTTAGAAAGGGAACTAATGCATAACATTTCATATGCTTCTATTGTCAGAAGCATTATGTATGCTCAGGTTTGCATAAAATTTAACATTACATTAGTAGTTGGAATGTTAGGCAAATATCAGAGTAATCTAGATATAGATCATTGAAGAGCTACAAAGAAGGTAATAAGGTATCTTAATGGTACCAAGAACTACATACTAATGTACAAATGGACTGAGAACCTTGAGGTAGTTGGCCACTCAAATTCAGATTTTGCTGGATGTATTGATTCATGGAAATCAACATCAGGCTACATTTTCATGTTAATCAACAGAGTTGTATTTTGGAGGAGCGCAAAGCAGGCTTTAATTGTTACTTTTACTATAGAGGTAGAGTTCGCTTCTTGTTTTGAGGAAACTTCATATGGTGTTTGGCTTAAGGGCTTTATATATGGACTTAGAATTGTCAACATTGTCTCTAGGCCATTGAAGATATATTGTGACAACTCAACTGCTATTTTTCTAGCTAAAAACAACAAAAGTGGAAGTTGAATTAAGTTTATCAATATTAAGTACTTAACCATTCAGTAACGTGTCAAGGAAAATAAAGTAACCATTGAACACATTAACACTGAGTTAATGATAGCTAATCTTTTAACAAAAGGCATGCTACTAGTAATATTTAGGGATCATGTATCTAGAATGGGATTTGGTTCCACTTTGTATCATTGATGTATATACTATATATATATATATATCATTTGTAATAAAGGCTTTATTCATTCTGAGTTGTTTTCTCATTTTGCATATATATTAAGTTTTGAGAATAATGATATTAAGAGGATCCAAAATAAGTATATGACTTATTCATAAACTTAATATGTAAGGAAACAAAATGCACTGTAATACATGGAAAGTATTACTCATTTGCAGAAGAATTACACCTATGATTCGTGTATTTTAGTTTCAGTTAAATATTTGAATCTTAAGAAGTTATTATGAATAATGATTTTTGAACCAAGTGGAAGAATGCGAGATGTTGCATGTAAAACGTGGGAACAAAACACAGCAGATCATGGTAACAAACCACATTAGCTTACAACAACTCAATGTGATCCAAAAATTATAGGTTTCGTTAGATAAATCAGAACATGCAAGTCCCACCTCTGCACATTGCATATTCTTCGGCAAGATGATGGAGTTGCCGTTGAAAATTTTGCCTATAAATGCAGGGTCTCCAAACTCGATTAACATAGCATCGGAGTATAACATCATCACCTAATAATAACTAGAGCTTGGAAGCATTCCCTGAGACCTTCACACGTGCAAAATTTTCATTAGAAAGATAGAGTTATCAAGTAATGGCTAGAGGTAACATTTTGATCCATTTCTCTTATTTTGGATACTATAAATATGATTTTGTATATCCATAGAAGCTAACACATTAGTCCATACAAGTAAACATAAAGCACTAAGTCAGTGATTACAGTAATTGAATTGTTGTTCAAACCTATGCTACATGGTGTCATGTATGAAATATTATGTACTAATGATGATTGCCTTTCTTGGTCGCTTGTAGATTAATTTATCATTTAGTCGTCTTGTTGCATATCCACCCTTTTTATAAAAACATGGATAAGCATGGATGCGTTAAGTTGAGAGATGATGAGAAAGTTTGGAGTGTCGATGACATGTCAGTGACGTTGATTGGGCCAACAAGTTAAAAACTAAAAACAAAAAGGAGGACAATGACAAAGTGTAGCATGAGGGTGAACGTGAAAGGACACCATAAGAATCGCCTTCCTAGGTTTTCAAGGGTCCTTAGAATCAAAATGACAATAGAGTTACCACAATGGCATAAAATCGTTCCTCTCCTCAAAGTGGAGCTAGCATTTGAGCTTTTTGATCGCATTACTATCCAAACATCAAAGGATTAACAATAGACCGTAATATCATTATTCCTTGTAAGAACATCCCAAACACCTCAAGTTATTTATTCAACTAAGGTCTCTATAATTCATTCTTTTCCATCACGAACGCTCATGATTTGAAATTTTTTTCATTTATCTTGATCAACAACATGGAGTTTATGTTAACCTAGTGCATATATTTTCATTCTTAAATCTTAACTTATGAATTTTGTAAAATACATGCAAAAAAACTAATCTTACTATTATTATAAATAATATATTTCTTACTTTAATAAGTTTTTGTTAATTCATCCTTAGTTAGCATATTTTGCTTGAAACGTCTAAGTCATGATCTTAATATAATCTTCTTATTGTCGTATAACTCTCACATAAAATTTACTATAATCTTCATAATATATTTTGGTTGAGTTTCAATTTTCAAAGTCACATATCTAGAATGGGGGCAAAATAGTTGACTGTACACTTCTACTAGTAAACTCATAGCTTTCTATTACAATTGAGATGGATAATAGTCAACTAACACTATATTGACAACTGACTACTTATTCTTAGGATATTTCTTATATCATATGAATGATCAGCTGCCTATTTGACCTCAACAGTCTATTAATCAAATCAAAATAGTCTCCTCATCATAGATCCATTGCAGATTTGCTCCCTCCCTTTTAGGCAACAATAACTACAATCTTTCTTTGATTATTTGGTACTAAGGGAAGTTAGAACTTTGTTTGAACCTAATGCAGGTATTTATGTTGTTATTTGTGCTTTAAAATCATTAAGGACTAACAAGACCTCGAGGCTAAAAATAAAAGATGTTCGTCACTTGGGTGGTTTGAACAACCTTCACAATTGATGAAGGAGAGTTGATGGCAAATGGGTTGATTTTGAACTATGTTTTAAATTGTGAGTTAGGTTGGGAAGTATGGGAAAGAGGCGTGGGTTTTGGAATAATTGGACATTTTATGGGAGCTTCACGTGATATTGAAAAGGGATGGGAAAATTTGATAATATGAACATTATGCAGGATTAAACTGTAATTTTGATAATGTAAAAGTTTTGAATAATTTTACCTAACATTACGTGGTGCTGACACAGCACCACGTGGAACTAAGGTGTCATTATATAATTAATCCACATTTGATTGCAACAATGTCATGGATTTTGTGATTGTGCCAATGTATTTATTTTATTTTGATTATTGCGTTTTTTAAATTATATTTGTAAAATTTTGCATATTTTGATTTAAATTTTATATTAAACTAATTTTAAAAAATATTTGTTGGATTACTCTAATATTTTTTTATTAGATTATTATTAATATGATACTTAGATAATTTTTAAAAGATGAAATGAGTTTTAAGGTAATGTATATTCTAATTTAATATTTATTATATTACCCCCTAGGTGCATTATATGCAATATGAAAGAGAATATACAAAGGACTATGAGTATGTATGAAGTTCACTTCTTCTCTTTCCATACATTGTTTATTTTATCACAATCTCTTTAAATATATATAACTAGGTCCTTCCCCCTACATCTTATAGGGGGAATTTAAAAAATAATCCATAGGTCCTACAAAAAAAACTCAAGATAAAAAAAGTGTAAACAGTAAATGTATAGACATATATTATTTATATACGAATATCAATAATATTATGGTACGCAATCCATGGAAATCACACTGTTCATAAGTTACAGCTCACACAAGTTTTTATATAATATATTGATTTATTTATATGCCAAATATAAAGGATTCAAATACTTTATATTATATAAGTAAGAGTATGAGAGAATCTTTTATTTTATTGGGTCACTTAAATATTTTTATATTAATTTACTATCATAAATAATACTGAAGTAATCTTTAAAAGACTAAATAGAGTTTGTGAAATAATGCATATTTTAGTTTAATATTTTTTATATTATGCAAATAAAAGGAGGAGAGAATATTTAATTTAATTTAATTCACTCACTCAAAAAATTTTTGTATTAATTTGTTACCTCAAATAATATTAAAGTAACCTTCCAATGATCATATAAGAGACTATAAACCTATTAAAAAAAACTAATTGGTATTTTGACTCACTATGAGTCAAGGCATTACAAAATTATAAAAAATAAAAATGAAAATAAAAAGAGTGTCTTTACTTATTATGATGCAAACAAAATGTAAATAAAAATTAACTTTTTATAATATTAATGTCAAAAACTCCTAAAATATAGATAAAAAATTACTTATTATTTCAAAGAAATTAAAAACAAATGATTACAATATGTGGCTTCAAAAATTTTAATCGTAAAATTTGTATAGCAGAAGTCAGGGATATCAAAGCGGCGAGGCTAAATTAACAGGGAATGTTTAAATAATTTACAAAAAATTTTAAATTAAGAATTTTTAAACATTGTTTATAGAAATAGTAAAAAACTGTGGCATTTTGAACTGTGGAGGAACTGACACGGTGACCTTGTATTACAAGCCGAGTTTGGACTTTCCAGACGAAAATTTTTTCAATGAATAGGAAATTTATTTTTTGTTCAGATTATTTTATTTTATTTTTATATAATTTATTTTTAAAAAATTTTTTACTCTTGTTCGTTAGCTTTTAGAACAAGTATATTTGTCCTAACTTTGTCATGCTTTTAACACCAACCTAATGAATTGTAAGTTAAAAATTTTAAGAATCAAATTGCATAAGAGTAAGATTTTTAGAGATTAAATAATTGATGCATATATTTGTTTAAGGTAACGAAAAAATTTTTTTCCTCTTAATTGAATAATCATAAAATAATATATATAAATATGTTAAATTTAAAATTTTAAAATTTATATTTAAGATAATTATATACTTTTTCTACATCAATTTATTCTAAGAATTTCACTTCAAAGCGGGAGCACTGGAGAGAAATTGATTTCGTTTTTTACGAAAGAGAAGCATTTACCATTCTCGCTAAAATGTCACCCGTTTCTAAGCAGGAAAAAAGAAATTATAGTAAGGCCAGCAATTTTCTCTGTCATTAAACATTGAGCATATGGACTCATAAAACACTGATATGGAGTTAAGGACTTCTCTTGATCGGCTGAATGGATGAAGACGTATGGGCATGTTTGTTACCCACTCTGCACCATAAATACTATTGTAATATTTTTTTATAGTATTTATTATCCTTTTACAATTATTATTTAATAATATTTATTTCTTTTTATTTTTTTCCATCTATTTTATTCATATTTTTATTTATTTATTCTTTATATATTTAACAGTACATCAAACCATACTTAACATGAAAGTTTATTCTAATGGACACTATATAATACATAGACTCATGAGTCAAATGCGTTTATGTACTGTAGAATTTCTCTGACGGAAAATTGTATAAGAGGGATGGTGTAATATATGTATGCAAGATTTTTTTTAATAATAAATTAAGAAATCATTTTTTAAATCATACGATAAAAACAAAATATTTAGTTTATTAATTAGTATATGAATTTAGAGCTTTAACTAAATTTTTTTTAGGTTTATCAAATTAATTTTCCAATCAAATTATATAATATGTGGGTGCGCTTTTTACATATTAGCTTTACTTTCTAGTATTAGTTGGGGACCAAAGGCATCTCGTCCATGCCTATGGAGGAGAAGATTTTTTTTTTTTAAGAAGTATTATTTTAGTTAAATGAGATGTTTGGCCCAACTTAAAAAGAAATAAAGTGTTTTTAGGTGAAAACAAATAACTTTTTGCTATGAGAAAGAATTTTTTTAAAAATCAATTACTCTTATTTAAAATCAATAATTATCTTAATTACTTTTATTTTGTATTTATTTTTGTAAATACTTATCTTTTTTTAATAATTAGAATGTTGCTCATGCAAAATGCATGGGCGGCTATAAAAGCTGAGTTCTCCCGTAAAAGCTGGTGTGTATCGTACAGGAAAAAAATGTGAAAAAATTGTGTGGATTCTACAAATAGTGAATTATCATTTATCAGGAAAAAAATATATTTTTTCCACCATTTACATGTGTATATATTAGATTTAATAGTAGAAAGTACTATATTAAATGTCAAACACGTCATTTATCTTTAATAATGTTTTCTGTAAAACTTTATTTAAAAAAATTAGTTTAAAATAAATAAAAATCCACCACAGAGAGGACAGATAGCTAAAAAATCCTTTCAACACCACAGCGGAGCTATCATTTCCCTTGCTTCCAAATCCTGCTTTCCAACTCTCAAATCTTATCCCTTCGTACGTTGAGATACTTTTCCAATTTTTTTGTCCTCAAAATCTCAACCGATATTATTGTACATGCACGAGAGCCACGTGCCTATTTATAATAAATGAAGCTTTATTACTCCTCTATCTCCAATTACAACGTGACACGAATGGAAATGAAATGGCATTGTAATAGGGAAAAAAAAAATGAAATGAGGCACGCGGCTCACCATCCAAAGCAAGCCACACTGTTCAAATGAATACTGCGACTAACGGGGCAAATATTAGTTGATTAGTTGATAGTTAATGATTGTTTATATATCTGTTGAAGAACTTACAATAAACATACAAGTATTGCACCTAGATTTTTTTTTCTTTTATTATTGGGCATTTTAATTAAAAATATAAACATTACTTAATTTTCATGATTAATTTTCAATAATTTTTTTTATTTTTGGCTCAATCATTAATTATTTAATTAGTCTTTTAGCTTTTGTAATTTCATCAAATTTTTATTTTCTAAATAAAACACTTCATAGTTTCATTTTTTGTATTTGTATTACTTATTGTACCATTATTGAGTTTTGGTGTGACAAATAGGTTATTTCGATAATAAATTTTAAATTATCACATAATACACATGCATGTACAAATTAATTGACAAATAATATTGTTAGCATATTATCTGAATATACGTAGCCAAAAGATATACAAAAATGAAAATTAAAATGAAAGAGGAAAGGAGTTTATATAATAGAAATTAATATTTTTATAAAAAATTTATCTAAAATAATGAAATTGATTTTCCATCCAATCAAACAGCCTAGAATGGACAAGAATGTAAGCGTCACCTACAAATTATCTTGATCAAGATGCCATTTCTTTCCTAATTTAGATTAATTAATTATCACCTAATCAATTTTCACGATTAATTGACTAATAAAATATATAAGCAATCTAATCAGCAAGGACCATTTTCCAAGTTCCCCCCAACTTACTGCACATTGTAGATATCGATTGGGGGTCCCATGCATCTCACACCAAGTGTGTAATAATATTTTAGGTGTAATGTCATTTTCTTCTGGCAATTTATTTACTTGTTTTAATTTAATTCTTTATTTTTTGTATTTATATTATATTTATCTCTTAATTTTATATGTTGTTTCAAAGTAATCGTCTAATTTTTTTATTGTTCTAAAATCATCCTTTAATTTTTTTAATGTTTCAAAATAATTTTTGATGATATAAGAAAAAGAAAAATACAAATAAATAATTTAAAATTTTTTTTTGGCCAACTAAAATTTCATTACAAATTGAATAAAATTACAAATAAAAAGAAAAAAAAAAAAAGGCAAGTTACAGCATACCAATTTTGAGTCAACTCCTTATTTACAACCAACCAAATCCCTCTAAAAGACTTATAACAGAGGGGATGAGAGAAAAGACTCTCATTCTAAACAATACATCTCTCTATCACAATACTTAGCAAGCCAATCAAAGGTTTGAATGATTAAAAGTGATAATTAAGTTAATTTTTAATTAAGCTAAAATACACTTTTCATCCCTTAACTTTATTTTAGATTTTATTTTTATCTCTTAACTTTATTTTAATCTAATTTTATCATTTAACTTGACCTTAAGCTTCATTCTAATCCTTTAATTTTAGTTTGTTCCAATATATATGTATTTAACTTTATCTTATATTTCATTTTTTCTTTTAATTTTATTTTGTTCTAATTTAAACTCTCAACTTACAAAAATCACCCAAAATTTTTCCTTTTCTCTAACTCTACTGAGTTATCTAATAGAAAGATTATTAGAATTAAATTACCAAAAGCCACACAAAACTTTTTATTAAATATTTTAATTTGATGGTATTAAAGAAAAGGAAAGGAAATATTTGAGTAATTTCTAAAACTTAAAGGATCAAATTGTAACAAAATAACGTTAAGGGCAAAAATGAAACTTTTTGTAAAACTAAAAGAATAGATTAAAACTAAGTAAAATTAAGAAAAAAAATAAAACTTAAAGTAATGTTAAATGATAAATTAAAACCAAGTAAAATTAAAAAATAAAACCGAAACATCAAATGAAATTAATATGCATTTTACTCTTCTTATTATTAAAGTTACGCACTTAAGCTCATGAATCATGTGGTAGTATAACATCCCTCAAATCGCCCTATAAATAACCTTCACTATCTTCTTGCCTCTTCATAAGCAAAACTCAAACACAGACACAACTAGAGACAGTGAGAGAGAAGATGGGTTTGAGCAAGAAGGTAATGGTGAAGGTGGGTCTCGTGCTTTTCTTGATGGCCTTCACTTCAACTGTGGAGGCTCGCTTCGATCCAAACACCTTTCTCGCTCAGGTGATGAGTGATGGTGCTCCCAACTACATCACCAAGTCCACGACGAGCGCGTGCTGCGACAACTGCATATGCACCAAGTCAATACCACCTATATGCAGGTGCAATGATATTGGAGAAACTTGTCACTCAGCTTGTAAGCTCTGCATCTGCACGCGCTCATGGCCTCCACAGTGCCGTTGCGCTGATACCACCAACTTCTGCTATGATTCATGCTCCTCTGCTACTAAGTCTCACTACTAGCAAATTAGTGAGCATGTTGCGATCAATAATAATGTTGAACCCTTATGTAAACAAAGCCTGAATAATGTTGTACTCTTATCTAAACAAAGCCTACTTCAGGCTTTGTTTCTATGTATGTGAACCCAATCTGATCAAATAAAATATCTTATGTCTTGCTTTGAGTTTGCGTTTTTCAAACTCGTTGCTTGCGGGCTCTTGATCTTCTTCTATGACTATCTTTATTGTTATTTTTATTATCCTTTAACTTGAGCTGCTCCTGAAATTAATTTTTTTTTTAAATCACTTTGGTGTTACGTTCTGCTGGAATGTTAATGGATTTTGTCCAAAATTAAATTTTTATCTCCCCTAACCAACTTAAACGCAATATTTAAGATTGGAGAGGAAAAGAAAAGAAGAGAAAGAATTAAATAAAAACAAAAACAAAAACAGAAACAGAAACATGAACAAAAAAGAAGACAAAAAAAATTAAGTGAAAATTATATATGAACTATTTGTGAGAAAAACCATTTTTTAGACAATTTAAAAAAAAATCTTTTTCCTTTAATATCTCAGAGAGATGTCAATTTAAAATTATTATCTTTTCCTTTCTAACACTCTCTTACATTACTCTAGTGTACTTTGAATTATATTACCAAAATATTTTCCTAGAAGGCAAACCTAAAGAGGTATTGCGTACTTTGTTTTACAACTTCTATGGGCATTTATTTATTTATTCTTTTCATTTTGATTCAACATTTTGCAGAATCACGCGTCGGCTTAATCATTCTTATGCTATAATTTTTTTCCGTCAACTGTTGGCTAGGATGTGTAAGATACAAACGAAGTTGAAAATTATTATATAATAAATATTGAAAATTAAATTAAGTTTCTTAAAAAAAATGCTACTCAAAGAAGAAATTAAAAGAACATATTTTCCAGTTAACAATTTTTTTTTTGCCAAAGAAATATAATAATAGCGAATGAACAGTTTCATTTTCTTGCGTCTTCTCTTCTGTGGTGTAAAAAACGGAAAAAAAAAAAAAAAAGCCCGGGTATGACTTATGAGTTACGATTTTTTTTTTTATTCATGCCATTTTGAGTCAAGGTTTAATAAATTATGAACAATATCAAAATAAAATGCGTGTCTCAGATCATACTGTTTCAAAATGTTATGTCTCGTGTAAGTTATAAATAAGTTTTTCAAATGTTATCCACATAAATAAAAATTATGTAGTAATAATAATATATAATTTAATTCGTTTATTGTAGTAATAACATATAATTTAATTGGTTTTACCTAAAATATTTCTTAACTATATAGAATCTCAATTATAAAATTTAGAGAAAATTATAGAATTTAAAATATCTTACTTTAAATTAAAAATATTAAGTGCAATTTTGCAGTTTTTGTTATAGTTTGTCAACAAAAAATGATAAATAAAAATTTTCCATTTTAACATTAAATGATTGGATGCTTTAAAATAATTTATTTATATATTTTGTTTTGATTAGAAAGGAACTGAATAATACCTAAATTTTATTAAAAAAAATTGTGCCCTAAAGAGATTTGAATCAACTTTCGCCCAGACATTGCAGCGGTGGAAGATCACGTGCATTCTTATCATTTAGATTAGTATATATATATATATTAGAAAATATATTTTTCTAATTTTTCACAAATTTATAACTTAACATCACATTTGGGGACTAGATTCATCTCATGCTCAAACTTTTGAAAAAAAATTTGTTTATTTTTTGAAAAAAAATATATATTTTTGTTAAATGAGATGTTTGACTCAACTTCTAAAAAAATAAAATGTTTGAGTTATATAAAAATTAATTTTCTATTACAGAAGAAAGTTTTTTAAGACAATTATAATCTTACTTAAAATTAGTAATTAGTAATTGTTATAATTATCTCCAATATCTTTATTTATCTTTTTAAATACACTTTTTAAAAAAAAAATCACAAAGGAACTCAACACTTGCTGAAATTTCCTTTTCCAAGTCCTCAAAATCTCAACCTTTGGTGATATGCATCCATGTGACGTGCTTATTTGTAATGGATGGGGACCCCCGCTTTGCTGCTTCTGAAACAAATTTGAACTGTATAGATCTGATGCATATGATTTAAAATTAAATTAAATTTAATTTAAATTTTTTATTTTTTATTTTAAAAGAAATAAATACAAAATAAAAATTAAAAATTATTTTTATTTTATGTTTTAATTTTTTAAATAACAAAATATTAAATTTAAAAATAAAATAATTAATATTAAAAAATAAAAAATATATATTTAAAATTTAAACTACTTAAATTATATATATTTTTTGCACAACACACACAGCAAAGAATCTACGCTGGTCATATTTTTTTTATTCCAACTCTGTTATCCTCAAAATCTCAACCCTTTTGAGTTATAGATGCATGTGAGCCACTTGCATATTGATATAATAAATAAAAGAGTAAATTATATATTTTTATTTTTATTAAAATTATATAAATTTTTTATTTTAAAAAATATATTTTAGTTAAATTTTAAATTTTAATAAATACGTGTAACAGAAATGGATGCAGACCTGTTTAATCATATATTTTCCTTATTCCTACCCGACAAGCTTCTTTCTCGCTCCTTTCCCGTAGATTGTTGTCGTGGCAAGGATACAGGCTTTCTAATTTTCGTAAGCAAAGGACGAAACTTCAAATTCCCACACGAAATGCTCTACAGCCTATAATTCTCAGTTTTTGTTTCTCATCGTTATCTCTTCTTTTTTTTTTTTTGGGTTCTTTCTTAAATAACTATTTTAACGTCAATATTATGATTCTCTCTGTCCTGTTTGTCCACGTCAACGAGTTTTGTATCCTGCGAAAAATTGAGACTCATTAGAAAAAGTGACCTTTGCGACAAGAAATGAAGACATATAATAATGGAGTAATGTGTTATCAAAAAATAATAATAATAAGGGAGTAATGAGGATAAAAAGCAGAAAATGTTCCTGGGTTTCCATCCGTTGGGATTCCTGGTCATTCATGGAGAGTGATAAGGATAATGTCCAGCTAGCTACCACACATGTCAAAAACACATGGGCCATGACTCCAAAATGATTTTATTCTGTAGGACTAAAATTCTATTTTGCACTTTATAGATATAAATCTTTTTAATTTTGTTTTACGTAGAATTATTTTTTAAATTTGATATGTTATAGATATAATTTTTTTTACTTTGATTCATTATAAAATTATATTTTCAATTTGATTTGTTATATATAAATATTTATCAATTTTATCTATTATAGATAAAATTATTATTATTAATGTCTTTATATTAATATACAATTAATGAAATTAGTCAATCCACGTAGTATAGGATAATCACTAAACAATAATTTATTAAAAAATATTTTATATATCATTATATTTGTTAATTTATTTTTTTCTATAAAATTATTAATAATAAGAAATTAAATTGAAAAATAATATATTTGGCCATCAAATTAAACAAAATAATTGTATACAGAACTAAATTAAAAAAATATTCTGTCAATGAATAATTGAAATAAAGCTTTTGTCTTTTCTATTTTATGATGTTAAGAATGATATTTCAAGCCAGAGGTTGTATTAACACATTCATTTTAATAAATTTTTATTAATTATGTAACTCTTAAAAATTTTTCAAGGTGACACACTATTGCACAACACAAGACTAATATGGTTTTGAAGCTTTTTGATGTCTTTAATTTCAAACAAGAAATAAAATAGTATTTTTAAAGATAAATGTAAATTATGATACTGGAGAAAAAGTTAAAATATTTTATGGAGAATGAAAAGCTTTTTAACTTCCTCTTATTTTGAAAATATCACAATTATTACAGTTTAATTTTTCAAAAAATTAAAATATACTTATTAGTTAAGCCAAAGATCCAATGACATTTAATCATTGATTTAATTAGTATAAAAATTACTTAATTTTTATAACTAGTTTTTAATTTTTGAACCAATCTTTAATTATTTAATTAGTATATTAGCTATCGTACGTAGTTTCATCAAATTTTTATTTCCTAAATAAAATACTTCATAATTTCAATTTTTTGTAATTAATATTAACTCCCTATTTCCTCATTGTATTATTGCTGAGTATTGAGGTGACAAATAGGTTATATAGATAATAAATGTTAAATTAAACACAAGCATGTACAGATTAATTAATTGACAGACAACATTGTTTGTATATATTTGAATACACGTAGCCAAAAGATATACAAAAATAAAAATTAATATGCAAGAGTAAAAAGTAAAAAGAATTAAAATTTTATAAAATTTATAATAAAAATATTTAAAATTATAATTATTTTTAAAGTCCACAATTATTGCCAAATTGTTTAAGAATAAACTTTTTTGAATATAGTAGCAATTTTGTTAAAATTAATAATAAATATGTTAAAATTTAATTATAAGTATAGTTTTGAAGGCCACAATTATTATTACATTTTAAAAAATTTATTATTGAGTTTGAAAAAATTATTATTAGATTCAAAAATAAATTTTTCTGAATCTAGTAATAATTTTTTTAAACTTAATAATAAATCTCTAAAATCTAACAGTAATTATAATTCTTAAGGGTAATTATAATTTTTAAAATATTTTTTATTGTAAAATTTTATAGTATTTAAATCTTTAGATGTAATTTTTTTTAATCTTTATTATTTTTTTAAAAACAGCTTAAATTTTTTGCTCAACACACACAGCAAAGAATCTACGCTGGTCATATTTTTTTATTCCTCCTCTATTATCCTCAAAATCTCAACCCTTTTGAGTTATAGATGCACGTGAGCCACTTGCATATTTATAATAAATAAAAGAGTAAATTATATATTTTTATTTAAATTATACCAATTTTTTATTTTAAAAATATATATTTTAGTTAAATTTTAAATTTTAATAAATACATGTGACAGAAATGAATACGGATCTGTTCAATCATATATTTTCCTTATTCTTACCCGACAAGCATCTTTCTCGCTCTTTTCCCATACATTGTTGTCGTGGCAAGGATACAGGAAATGATAATTTTAATTTTTAAAATTTTTTATTATAAATTTTATATGATATAAATCTTTTATTATAATTTTTTTTTTTTTAAACAAGATGACGACACTTAAAATCAGTTTGGTATGTAAAAAATTATGATAAAAATAAAAAATAAAAAATAACTTTATAAATAAAAAATATGTATAATATCTTTATTTTTAATAATTAAATGATAATTATTATAAAATATTAAATTATAATTATAAAAATAAAATTATAATTTTTCTTAACTTTTCTTTCACCTTTCCTTTTCCCGCGTCTCTTTCACATATGCCGAACGGGCTGTTAGAATTCCCACACGAAATGCTCTACAGCCTGGAATCCTTAGTTTTTGTTCCTCATCGTTATCTCTTCTTTTTTCTTTTTTTTAGGGTTCTTTCTTAAATTACTATTTTAACGTGAAAATTCTGGTTCTCCCTCTCTTGTTTGTCTACATTAACGACTTTTTGTATCCTCCAAAAAATTGAGACTAATTGAAAAAAAAGTGATCTTTGCGACAAGAAATGAAGACATATAATAAGGGAGTAATGACGATAAAATGCAGAAAATGTTCTAAGGTCTCCATCCACTGGGATTCCTCGCCATTCATTCAGGGTATAAGGATAAAGTCCAGCCAGCGACCACACATGTCAAAACCACATGGGCCATGGCTCCAACGTGACTTTTTCTGTATCACTAAAATTCTATTTTGCACTTTATAAATGGGAAATTTTTAGGTTTATTTCTTATAAAATTATTTTTTTACTTTAATCCTTCATAAAATTACATTTTTAATTTGGCCTATTATATATAGTTTTTTTTTAATTTAACTCATTACAAATAAAATTATTATTAACAATGTCTTTATGTTAATATACTATTAATGAAATTAGTCAATCCTTCATATATTATATGATAATGGCCACACCATAGTTTTTATGTCATTACATTAATTTATTTTTTTTTACAAACTTATCAATAACAAGAAATTAAATTAAAAAATAATCTATTCATTAGGGATCAATTTTTTAAAAAAATATAATTATATAAAGAATTAATTAAAAAATATATATATTCTGTCAATGAATAATTGAAATAAAGCTTTTCTCTTTTCTATTTTATGATGTTAAGAATGATATTTCAAGTCCTGGGTTATAGTAACACGTTCATTTTAATAAATTTTTATTAATTATGTGACTCGAAAATTTACCAAGGTGACACACTTTAGTGAATTTTCACAACACATGACTAATATGGTTTTGAAGCTTTTTGATGTCTTTAATTTCAAACAAGAAATAAAATAGTATTTTTAAAGATAAATATAAATTATGATACTGGAGAAAAAGTTAAAATATTTTATGGAGAATGAAAAGCTTTTTTAACTACCTATTATTTTGAAAATATCACAATTATTACAGTTTAATTTTTCAAAAAATTAAAATATACTTATTAGTTAAGCCAAAGATCCAATGACATTTAATCATTGATTTAATTAGTATAAAAATTACTTAATTTTTATAACTAGTTTTTAATTTTTGAATTGGTGATCTTATGTTGATCGTCTTTTTAAATTGAAGCTAACAAATGGGATGAGGTATTTGTGCTTCTAATACTCAAAAGACCTTGTTGTAACTTAAGCCATGTTTAGATTAATACTAGAGTTGTCAAATGGGTCAATTCGGCCTACATGCATTAACTCACCATGAGTCATGGACTAAACAAGCTAACATGTTTAAATATATTTGGTTAAACAAGTTAGGATCTTAAACTCGACCCACAAAGTGGATTAAACAAGCTAAAAAACCTAAAATACAATTAAAATTCTACATATGAGTCAAACATTTAAAAATAAATAACAAAGTATACTTTGAGCTTCATCAATATAAATATTCAATATTTTAACAACATTTAACATTCAAAAGATATTCAAGCATAAGTAAAAGAAATTTAAAAATAAAAAATAAATGGCCTAACCTACAAGTTATGTAAATTGACCTGTACAATAGGTGAGATAGGTCAATTAAGTTAAAAATCATCATTGAATAAAACTTTTTTTAAAGAGTAGACAAACATAACACAACAAATTGGTGGGTTAAATGGACCAACGTGGTGGATTCATCCCGTTTTGACAGGTCTAATTAATATTGTTGAAATGATGACTAAAGAGCTTGGAATGAACTGATGGCAACTTTTGTTTTTAATTTCAATATTTTTCTTTTTTATTTTATGTTTCTAATTTTTTATTCAAATAACATAATATTGATTGGGTTTGCCACTTTGTCATTAAAAAGAAACAAGAATAAAGCCACGTGGACTCCATGTCTCTATGTCAGTAAAGGCATAAAGAGAGGTTTAAAGATTTAATAGATTTCATGAAAAAGGGTTTTTCTTAGACGAATTTAAAATTTAAGGGACGATTTTCATATGTTTCAAATTTAAAAGACTAGTTTGAATTAATAAATAAAGTTATAAGAGACCAAAACACTATTTTAATGAAAAAAACAATATTATTCTTAATTTGGTCAAAATGGGTTTTAGATGTAGAATATAACCCTTAATTTGGTTTCAAGATGTGGTTAAATAATTCTTTTAGAATAAAAGGTAGTGTCATTTAATTATTCATCTCAAAAAAAAGTTGCCCTTAAAAGTTTAAGAAGTAATTAATAATAATATACAATCAATAATAAATATCTTAAATTCTTTAAAATATTAGATATTATCGCTTCTCATATTAAATATGAAGTAGAAATGGGACCTTTTGTGCATAGGGGCCAAGAGAAAAGGGAGAAATTTTTTTGAATAAACAAAGAAAGAAAGAAAAACACAAATAAGGGGAAAACAAGAAGAAGATGCATCACATAATCAAATCAATATATATATATATTGATTTGATTTCTTCTCGTGATCTTACTTCGGCCATCTTCTTAAATCGAAGCTAACAAATGGGATGAGATTTTTGTGCCTCTAATACTCACAAGCCATTGTTGCAACTTAAATCTTATTTAGATTAATATTAAAGCTGTCAGATGGGCCAATTCAACTTATGTACATCAACTTATCATGAGTTATAGGTTAAACAAGTTAATCCATTTAAATCTACTTGGTCAAATAGGCTAGGATCTTAAACTCAACCCACCAAATGGGTTTAATGGACCCCAAAAAAAAAACCTAATCTACAACTAAAATTATGCATGAGTCAAACATGGTTAAAGTTCAAGACATATTCAAAAATAAATAATAAAGTACACTTTCAGCTTCATCAACATAAATATTGAATATTCTAATAACATTAACATTCAAGAGATAATATAAAAAGTAAACAAGACAACCCATGGGTTATATATGCAGGTTGACCTGTATATCAAGTGGACCAAGTGCTCGAAGTTAAAAATTATCATTATATAAAACTTCTTTAAAAAGTGGACCAACCAAACCTACTAAATTGGTGGTTGAAAGTTGATCGGTCTTGTTTTGACAAATTTAATTAATACTATTGAAATAATGAACAAAGAGCTTGAAATGAACTAATGGTAGCATTGTCTTTTTAATTTCAATATGTTTCCTTTTTCTTATTATATGTTTCTACTTTTTTATTTAAATAATATAATATTGATTGAGTTTGCCACTTTGTCAATGAAAGGAAACAAGAATAAGGGCACAAGGACTCCATATCTCCGTGTCATATAAGGCATAAAAAGAAATTTAAAGATTTAACAAATTTCATTAAAATAGGTTTTTCTTAGATGAATTTAAAATTTAAGGGAATATTTTCAAATACTTCAAATTTAAGAGACTAGTTTGAATTAATAAATAAAACTAAGGGATCAAAGTACTATTTTAATAAAAAAAAATTAATATTATTCTTAATTTGGTCAAAATGGGTTTTAGACGTAGAACATAACCCTTAATTTGGTCTCAAGAGGTGGTCAAATAATTCTTTTAGAATAAAAGGAAGCATCATATAATTAGTCATCCCCAAAAAAAAAAAAATTTCCCTTACAAGTTTGAAAAGTAATTAATAATAATATATGATAAAAAAATAAATATCTTAAATTCTTTAAAATATTAGATATTATTGCTTTTTGTATTAAATATGAACTAGAAATGGCACGTGGGGCCAAGAGAGAAAGGGGAGGCAATTTTAGAGAAAACAAAAATAAATAAATAAATAAAATAAAATAAAGATGCATTACATTAACTACAATCTAACTATAGTGCTTTTGGATCTAGCTTTTATAATATATATATATATATTGATATTGGAAATAGGATAACGTATTGCATTATGGTACCACATGTTATAACATTTAAAATATTAAAGAATACGTTATAGGAGTTCACCAAACATCCACACATGTCCAATGGAGAAATATTTTTAGGGACATCTAATTTATTAAATATACAAAACTATAAGTAAACATATATTAAGTAAATTGTTTAATTACACCCCATTTATTGTTTATATCTTTATTTATAGTTAATTTAATCTTTTTTTTTAATCGATCGAATTTATGTAAGAATTTTTCAATGAAATATACCCAAATATCTCTTAAAATAAAGCAAAATCAGGATCCGGAAATGCATGATATATATATATATATATATATATATATATATATATAGCACGTACTGATGAAGAAGAGCTTTTATTTAGAGTAGTTTTACGTTAGTACGAGAAAGTGAAACACTTTTCCGTGGCAGTTGCATGACACTCTTCTCACTTCATATAGCAGATTCAATGACCTTCTTCAACATAACAGAATTCAATATCAAGTCCTTACATCTATTGTTAGAAAAAAAAAAGTTAAATTAATATTTTAGTCCCTTAATTTTATTCAAAGTTAAAATTTTTTTTTTTAAACTTGAAAGGTTCAAAATGATACTTTATCTTTGATTTCGTCCTATAAGTACCTTAGATCATTAAATCTATCAATTTGATCATTATTGAGATAGTTAAAAACTATGCTGAAAGGGCATTTCATGTCGTTCTTGGCTTTATTAATTAGTTTTTTTATAGTCTCTTCTGCAAAACCTTTTTTTTCCAAGTTACTTTAGTTCTCAATCTATAGTTTTAAAATCCGTTAATGAAAACAACTGAAGATGTAAAAACTAGATTTACAAAATCACACTTTGTAGTAACTTTCTTCAATTTGCGTAATAACAACTTTAAACTTTGTAGTAATGATCTTAAACATAGTAGTAAATTTTTTAAACTTTCATAATAATATCTTTAAACTTTGTAGTAATAGATACAACTTGATAATAACCAACCTGAGCCTCATCAGTGCTTTGCTGATGCCATTCATTCATCCTTAATGTCATACTTTGGCCTAAGTGTTAGTTTTGACTTTAAATCATGCAAAGGCATGCTCATATTTGATGTATCATTAGATATAGTCTCACTTTATAGTCTGCTATATGGGATAGAAGTAGTCAGGAACTTCAAATCTCCATACTCGTATAAGGTAAGAGAAAGTGAAAATAATCAATTTATGATAAGCAACAGCAAATATTATATACAATGTAGAATACAAGAAGAAGAAGACTTTGCCATTAATTACGGGGGTTTGAGAGATATAGTATATCATAGATTGCTACTTATTGAATCGTACAAAAAAGTCTTTAATATTAGCATATCAATAAATCTATTTAGCTCATTCCTTGGTTAGTTTTAGTAACTGTAAAAGGCTTGATAGATGATCGAAGAGATTCGGAGCCCTCTGCTACAACTCTTTTGCACAATACATCACAATTACTGATAACTTCAGTTAACCGTCCTTTAAGCTCTCCAATTTTCACCTGCAATGCATGAACTGCATGCGTGTTCCAACACAAAGTTAACATGTGTTCACAAGCAATGGTAGAAGATAAGCAAAATTCACATAATGGCAATCACAGTTAGTTAGTTATTCTTCTTCATCCATATCATGTAAACATTACACTATAACAAAGAAGCATATGAGTTTAAGATTTTATGATTAAGTAAGACCCTAAAACTCTTTGGGCATACATGTTCAAAAATGTTCACAAGCAATGGTAGAAGACCAATGGCCACAATAAAGGTAGAATACCAGCAGTGTCCCTTAAAGTTTGATGCTGGCCAATTAATCAGTTCACCAATACCATGTAAACATTATGATAGAAATGTAGATGAACTTAACATTTTATATGATTTTGTTAGTCCTCAAAGCTCTATGAACTAGAGACTTGATTGGCAATTTTCTTTATTATCTAATGGATTTTGAAGCAGTATGTGTTACTAACTATGATATCACGCAGCCAAGTATTCTTCATAATGTTAGATTTTGATTGATCAATTACCTTCTGATAGGTGTTGTTAAGCAGTCTTCATTGTGGATACTGAGTGATTAAATTGATGAGGAGTTTAACTACCAAAGCATTTGTGACTTCTATTTTGTTTTCTATCTTCTCCTATGAGAATTTTCATAATTTTTGGTAGCTTGCATAAGAAGATTTCATAGCTTTCATGAATCAATTTTTCTAATGTTAAAAAATGTCTGCCAATTGATACAAACAATGACAATATGCAATAAGCGAGAAAAAAATACTAACACTAGTACAATAATTATTGAAGCCTCATTACAGGATAGGAATTTTTGGTTTTGATATAACTTCTTAAAGTTTGCTAATAACAAGGTTACTAAATGCATATTTGGAGGAGTCATTGGTTGCAACATCTTCTTTCTATGCATGGATAAGACTCATGGCTCTGATGATATGCTTATGGGATTTGTGAGTGAGTGAGTGAGTGAGTATGAGTCTGCTCTTATAACTACTGCACCTTTTAATTTTCATGCTGAGGGATGTTCTCATTTCAAATTTAAAGAGAATCATGAGGTGGGAAAATCTTATCCTCTAATTTTCATTTTTGTCAATCCTTCTTCCTATTTCAAGTTCATAATCTAATGATATATAGTTTTAGGACTATTATTATGAAATTTAGAGATGTTACTACTGGATATAAGAAAATTTACGCCTACTTTTAGAAACCTTTCATAATATAATTATTAGTGTAGTTTAGGTCTTTTACTACAAATTTTAAAGATATTATTAGTGGACTTTAGAGAATTTACTATCGTGTTCAAGCTATCTGAGTTTAGAATCGTTAATGCCCTGGACTTTAAGAAAATAGGCGATTATGGCAGCAGAAAAAGGAACTTCAAATAATTTTATAATCTTATTATAATCATAACAATCAAATATTTACAATCATTCTTTTACAAGCCTCACAATAACTATAATAATATAAAATACTAGGGAAGAAATAATCAATACATTACATCTTTCTGGTTTGCTTCCTTTAAGTTGTTGCGATTGCAGTTGCCATTATATCACCACGGCACTAGTTGCGATTGCAGTTGCCATTCTGGAGTATTGTCATTCACTATCTAAATTTTGCTTCACTAATAATACCCAGATATATTTCGATTTTAAAGTGTTGTTTATCATTACTTCTCACAAATTTGCGAGTGAAGAAGTACCTGTCGAAGGTTAGCTCTGGCATGCATCGTTTTAAACTATTGAAGTATGCCCTTCTAATGAAAAACTATCCAAAGATTTTTAGTGATTAATTGCGGGAAAAATCATCCAAAGATTTTTAGTTATCGATTGCAAGAGAAATTGTCGAATGATAGATAATAGAAGGCCGAAGAGGAAAAGAACAGTGTTTAGAAGGTAAATAGTACTTTTTCAGAACGACTTGTTTAACAAATAAAGGTATTTGTATCCATCGATTCTTATTTGGTCATACATAATAATTTTGATTTTTAAAGTATTTTTTAATAAATATTAAGTAATTTTGGTCATTCGTACTAATTTTTCTCATTAAAAAACTAACGTACAAGAAATTACAAATAACCAAGTGACCGACTTGGTCTAACATCAAAAACAAATTACATGTCTTTAATAATGCTTTGGTATTTGCATTCTTATTCCCTGCGGCGCTATCAGCACAATACTCTGTTGTGTCCTTCGAAGAGAGTTGAGATCTTTTTCAGAAAAATTAATTTTATAAAATTTATAATAAAAAATATTTAAAATTATAATTATTTTTAAAGTCCGCAATTATTGCCAAGTTTTTTAAGAATAAATTTTTTTGAATCTTGTAGTAATTTTTTTAAAACTAATAATAAATTTCTTAAAATCTCATAATAATTATAATTTTTAAAGCCACAATTATTATTTAATTTTAAAAAATTTATTATCAAGTTTAAAAAAATTATTATTAGATTCAAAAATAACTTTTTCTGAATTTAGTAGTAATTTTTTTAAATTTAATAATAAAAATCTCTAAAACTTGATAATAATTATAATTTTTAAGGATAATTATAATTTTTAAAAGATCCTTTAATGCAAATTTTTATAACATCTAAATCTTTGGATGTAATTTTTTTTAATCTTTATTATTATTTTTTGAAACAGCTTAAATTTTTTGCACAACACACACAGCAAAGAATCTACGCTGGTCATATTTTTGTTATTCCAACTCTGTTATCCTCAAAATCTCAACCCTTTTGAGTTATAGATGCATGTGAGCCACTTGCATATTTATAATAAATAAAAGAGTAAATTATATGTATATTTTTTAAAATTGTATAAATTTTTTATTTTAAAAAAATATATTTTAGTTAAATTTTAAATTTTAAAAAATACGTGTAACAGAAATGGATGCAGACCTGTTTAATCATATATTTTCCTTATTCCTACCCGACAAGCTTCTTTCTCGCTCCTTTCCCATAGATTGTTGTCGTGGCAAGGATACAGGCTTTCTAATTTTCGTAAGCAAAGGACGAAACTTCAAATTCCCACACGAAATGCTCTACAGCCTATAATCCTCAGTTTTTGTTTCTCATCGTTATCTCTTTTTTTTTTTTTTTTGGGTTCTTTCTTAAATAACTATTTTAACGTCAATATTATGGTTCTCTCTGTCTTGTTTGTCCACGTCAACGAGTTTTGTATCCTGCGAAAAATTGAGACTTATTAGAAAAAGTGACCTTTGCGACAAGAAATGAAGACATATAATAAGGGAGTAATGTGGTATCAAATAATAATAATAATAATAATAATAATAATAATAATAATAATAAGGGAGCAATGAGGATAAAAAGCAGAAAATGTTCCTAGGTTTCCATCTGTTGGGATTCCTGGTCTTTCATGGAGAGTCCTGCTAGCTACCACACATGTCAAAAACACATGGGCCATGGCTCCAAAATGATTTTTTCTGTGGGACTAAAATTCTATTTTGCACTTTATAGATATAAATTTTTTTAATTTTTTTTTACGTAGAATTTTTTTTTTTAATTTGATATCTTATAGATATAATTTTTTTTAATTTGATTCATTATAAAATTATATTTTTTTAATTTGATTTGTTATATATAAATACTTCTCAATTTTATCCATTGCAGATAAAATTATTATTAATAATGTCTTTATATTAATATACTATTAATGAAATTAGTCAATCCACATATTATATGATAATCACTAAACAGTAATTTATTAAAAAATATTATAAATCATTATATTTGTTAATTTATTTTTTCTATAAAATTATTAATAATAAGAAATTAAATTAAGAAATAATATATTTGTAAGGAATCAAATTAAAAAAATAATTCTATAAAAAACTAAATTAAAAAAATTCTATCAATGAATAATTGAAATAAAGTTTTTTTTTTCTTTTCTATTTTATGATGTTAAGAATGATATTTCAAGTCAGGGGTTATACCAACACGTTCATTTTAATAAATTTTTACTAATTATGTGACTCTTAAAAATTTACCAAGGTGACACACTTTGGTGAATTTGCACAACACAAGACTAATATGGTTTTGAAGCTTTTTGATGTCTTTAATTTCAAACAAGAAATAAAATAGTATTTTTAAATATAAATATAAATTATGATACTGGAGAAAAAAGTTAAAATATTGATGGAGAATGAAAAGTTTTTTAACTTCCTATTATTTTGAAAATATCAAAATGATTACAGTTTGATTTTTCAAAAAATTAAAATATACTTATTAATGAAGCCAAAGATTCAATGACATTTAATCATTTATTTAATTAGTATAAAAAGTCATTAATTTTTATAACTATTTTTTAATTTTTGGACCAATCTTTAATTATTTAATTGGTATATTAGCTTTCGTACGTAGTTTCATCAAATTTTTATTTCCTAAATAAAATACTTCATAATTTCAGTTTTTTGTAATTAACTCCCGATTTCCTCATTGTATTATTGCTGAGTTTTGATGTGACAAATAAGTTATATAGATAATAAATATTAAATTATTACAATAAACACAAGCACGTACAAATTAATTTTGTTTGTATATATTTGAATACACGTAGCCAAAAGATATACAAAAATAAAAATTAATATGCAAGAGGAAAAAAGTTTATGTAAAAAGAACTAATATTTTATAGAAAAAAAATTATCTAAAATAATAAAGTTAATTTTTCGTCCAAACTACGGAAGAATGGAAAGAATGTAAGCGTCACCTGCAAATAAGTACCATGATGAAGTATCATCTAATCCATTGTCGTCATTAATTAACTAATAAAATAACGATGAACCATATTATATGAGCAATATAGTCAGCAAGGACCATTTCCCGGAGGTTTTTCATTGGTTCCCTCATCGACATTGCACGTTGCAGGTTTGAATTGGGGACCAAGGCATCTTACACAGACAAATACACGCGCGCGCATATATATATATATATATATATATATATATATATATATATATATATATATATATATATGTATATACATAAAACAATCAGCTTTCTTGTGTCACATTGCTATTTTTATTTTTATTCTAATGAAAAAATGGAAAAAGAAAAAATTTGACTAATTTAATTAAAAAAGTACTTATTAACTCTTTGGACAATGTGACGGCTTTCCACCTAGCTATGCCTATTCATAATTAATAAAGAGATTTGAATCAACTTTTGTGCAGACATTGGGACAGTCGATCACGCGCATTTTATATTAATAAATTTTAATATATATTAGAAAATGTATTTTTTTAATTTTCAAAAATTTACTTAGTTTTAGTAATATATTAAAAATTTAAACATTTTTACCAATTTTTGTATCTTGCAAAAAATTGAGAATAAAAAATTTTTATCTCCCTTAAAAATGAGAACATAAAATACATTTTCTAGTCATTCATACCGGGGCAAAAAAATTTATGTGGACAGCGCCTGCTACTTTGGGCTTGCTTTCATGTATGTGAACCTCGCAGTTGCATACATGCCTGCAGTCTAATTTTTTAGTTTACATACGTAATTAAATAAAAAAACGTGTGCCTTGTATATGTAGTTTGCTTTTTGCAAACTCGTTGCACGCAGGTTCATGATGTTCTTTTATATTTCATTTATTATTATATTAAGTATGCTTAATTTAAGTTGTACTTTAAATTTATTTATTTATTAGTAATACATTCAGCTAGAATGTTAATAGATTAAAAAAATTATATTTAAAGATCAAAAAATAAAAAAAATTATTCTTAAGGATTTTTATTATTAGGTTCAACAATTTGTTGTTAAACTCAGTGATAATCATCTTAAAATAAGTGATAACAAATTCTTAAAAATAATTTTTTTATCTTTGGGTCCTTTATTATAATTCTTTCTAATAGATTTGTTCCAAAACCAAAATTTGATGTCTTATAAAGATTTGAGAAAATGGAGTCCCTTCCATATTAACAAGAAACAACAAGTTGCATAGAGTTTCAAATGTGAAGCCTCAAACCATTCTCCAGGCTATAGTTAGCCAAACAATCAATGCATTGTTCACCTCACCAAAGACATGGATTATCTTAATAGTCCAATTTTTAGCCAGTAATTCTTGAATGCTATGAATTAGAGCTTTTGGAAAGGTGATGTTTGAACTTGTCTCATTTAAGGTCATAACCAGGTTGTTAGAGGTGATTTCAAGATGGACTTCATGAAATCCCAAATTCCTAGCTAGCTTAAGGCTAAAAAGAGCCCCCCATCAGTATGCAGGGAAAAAAAAATGAAACACCAACCTAGATTTCTTGAGAAACCCTCAAGCTAGACACCATAAGAATCCTTTAGGACTCCACCATACCCATCGAGGCCTATATTTCCTTTACTAGTTCCATTGCAATTAACTTTAATCCAATCCATATCCCGTGGCCACCATCTAATGTCAAAAGCCAATGCTAAGGACATTTCAAGGGTGAAATCTTGTAAAAGAATAAAAGTTTTTGCTAAAAATAATTGAAGACTAATTAGGTGGAATGATTGGGGGATGCCAAAATCATATAAGAAGACACAAGCATTTCTCCACTTCTACATAAACCAACATCATACACTAAAAAGAATCTGCCACAATAAACCTTTTACTATAGAGTCATACTAAAGAATGGAAGCCAACCAGAAAGTAAATGGGTAAGTGTAAAAGGTAGCTTTACACTTTGAGGGAAGCAAGATATTCCAAACTCTACAAGCAGTAGGACAATCACATAGTGCATGTAACATATTCTCAAGCTTACCACAAGCATGGAACTATAAGGCAATTCCATTCCATCTTTTCGTTAGCTCCTTAATATAAAGAAATTATGTGTAGTAAGCCAAAGAAAGATTCTAATCCTTTCTAGTTCTTGCCATTACTAGGTCAATTGTCAAAAGAAGAAGGAAAAGCCCAACCTATTTCCTGGTTTAGGAGTTGAAATGGATCCTACTTCTAATTCCCATTAGTAGTTACTATGTCACAAACCAAGGGATGCTCTTTCCAAAGAACAATGTCAGAGCTAATCTAATGATCCATCCAAAAATTGATATGTTTGCCATTACCAATATCATATGTAGAAATGGCTTCAATATGCTACCACATAAAACTAAGAGCTCTCCATAGAGGGGAAGTAAACTTAGCTATGCTTGGAAATATGGTAACAGGAACCTATTTATTATACTTGGCATTGAAAATATTAATCTACAATTTATTTTCATTATGTTGCATCTTCCAACCCAATTTGAGTAAGCAAGCTTCATTCATGCTATCATATTTTTAATGTCAAGGCTACCATTCATCCTAGGCTTGTACATAAGCTTCCAATTAATCATATGAAATTGTCAAGTGCCTAAGTCATGCCCCTAAATAAAACAACATTATAACTTCTCAAGTTCCATGCATCTAGTTTTTGGCAATCTTGTTATCATTATAAGATAGATAGGAATAGCACCTAACATGGACTTTGCCAAGGTGATCTTACCAGCCATGCTAAGATAATTAGCTTTCCACCTTGTGAGTTTCGCTTTAACCTTATCAACAATGTATTGAAAGTCCTTTATACGAGATCTACCGTGCATAATAGGAGCACTTATGTACCTCCTTAAATTACCAATTGCACTGAACCTAGAAATATCTATAATTACATGCTTCATATCAATAGTTATATTCTTTGAAAGGAAAATATTTGATTTTTCAACATTCACTTTGTGGGCAAAAGGGATGCAAAAGTGTCTCAAAAACTCCATGACGCACCTAATTTGGTTCATGAAAGCCTCATAAAAGAATAAAATCATCCACAAACATCTTATGGGTAACCTATGGCTTATCTCTATCGATTTTAATAAGCATCCACTTCAACAAGATAGCTTCTTGAATAATGTTTTTTAACTTTTCTATGCACAACACAAACATATAAAGAGAAATTAGGTCTCCTTGATGTATTCCTTTTATGGGACAAAACGAATTAGTCTTAGCACCATTCCAAAGGACTTAAAAGTAATACAATCCATGGTCATATCAAATAAATAGAGGGATAGGTGGATTTCACTAAGAATATTTTGAATAAAATCCTAATTCAAACAATCATAAGCCTTTTTAAGATCAATTTTAATAGCAAAATAGGATTTTTTTTTTTTTTTTAACATCTGCTTCATATAGTGTGGAGAAGTTCCTGGGCTACCACAATATTATCTTAAATATGTCGTCCAGTAACAAAGTTGCCTTAACAAGGAGATATGAGTTTTGGCAATAATGGGTTCAAACACTTCATAATGATTTTTGAAATGCATTTATAAATGATATTGTAGAGAGTTATAGGTCTTAATTAGGAGAGTCTTTTAGGTCTATCCACTTTAGGAATTAAAATAAGTAAGAGTTTTATTGATCTAGTAGATATCATCCTACTGCTTGAAAACTGTTTCAATGAAAGTGCAACCATAAAACCATCATCCCTAAGAGCTTTAAGCCTTTCGATAGAAAACATGGGCTCTTGAATTTCTTTCTAAAAAATAAGACTAGTAAGGTTAATCGAATCCTCATTGGTAAGCACTATAAACCAAACACAAGGTTGTGAAGTAAGGGATCTTAACATGGGTCATAGTGAAAAATCTTTAAGAAAAGGTCCATTGCCATATTAGCAACGACCTTCAGGCCATCCTTCCAACTACCATCCTCTTTCTATAACATGGTAATTGACAATTTTATTACATCCTTTTTTAGTAATACTCTTGAGGTGTTAGTATCTTGTGTTTCGGTCTCCATCAACCACTTGGTACAAGCCTAAAAGTATAAACATATTATCATGGACAACTACACTATTTTTCTTCTTACTAGAGTTTCTAACAATATTGTACTTATTTGCATATTTAGGAAGAAATGTTCTGAGGTCCTTTAATATGATGTATTATTCTTGTGCAAACCTTTTACCTCTTAGATAATACCTACAAGAAATAGATTGAAAAGTTAATATTTGTGTTTCCACTTCTTTGTGGGCTTAAACTAAGTTTTGCTTCTTGTTTAGATAAAAACCCATATACTCCTTTTTGAAAAGTAATACTTTAGTTCTTCTATGTATGTGGATTCTCTACTCATCTTAAGGATGAGTGGAAAGTGCTTATTCTCTCGAGACCATCTAGATCTAAATTGGACTGTCCAAATTTTACAGTTTTTTATTTTTTTAAAATCTCAATAATCATTTTTTTTAAGTTAGTAATTAAAAATCTGTTTTCATTTTGTGTTTTGATTCCTTCAAAACTAAAAAAAATCAAAATTAGAAAATTTTAAAACCTAGACTATCCATAAAGGATGAGCACTGAGATAAGTAGAAAATTCAATTTTGTCCTTTTCAAAACACGGCTCATAAATATTGCTTAAGACCATGTTTCGACCCAAGTAATTAAGTATGCTATTATTGACCCAATATAACACATTCTGATTTTTCAAAATAATGTTTTATTAAAGTATATTTTTCAACTTGACATAATTAAAATCCTTTTACCAAAAAGAAAGGGCTATTGATTTAACATAACTATTATTGAAATCTAAGCTCAATTTTCATTTTATAGTTGAATTGTTATATGGGTTCAAATTCAAATTATTTTGATTTCTTCTCATGATCTTACTTCGGTCATCTTTTCAACAAATGGGATGAGACATTTGTGCCTCTAATATTCACAAGCCATTGTTGCAACTTAAAGCATGTTTAGATTGGTACTAGGGTTGTGCTATTAAATAGGCCATTTTTGCCTATGTGCACCAGTTATAGGTTAAATAGGCTGGCCTTTTTATATCTACTTAGTTAAATGGGCCAGAATCTTAAACTCAACCCACCAATGGGTTAAATAGGCCCTAGAAAAACCTAAACTACAATTAAAATTCTTAAAAATAAATAACAAAATATACTTTGAGTGTAACACCATATTACCTTAGCTTTACTTTCCATGTATTATATTCTATACATGCTTTATAGATGGGTTTCAAGAAGAAAATGGATTAAAATCATGGCTCATTATAGCGGGTGTAATACTTTAACTATTCAAAATTTTTCCTCTGTGGACTCCTCTACTTCATCTCCTACTCATATTCCATCTAAACAAGTCATAAACACCATGAAACACCTCATGCAATTCAGATTTGGAGCCCCACATCAGAAAAATAAAATTTTTACCTCAGGTCCAAAATTCAAGTTTCGGCCACCAACTTTGAAAAATCATAATTAATTCGAGAAAAATTGAAACAAGGCAAATGATAGCTTTCTAGAAAATTCTAAATGTCTACTATAGAGTAAAAATAATTTTAGGCATGAAAAATTTAGCTGGACCATGTTTGATAATAGAAAAGCACGAAAGTTTTGACTATCCTGGTTTACTATCACAGATTATTGATATGAACTTTAAAAATTCATAACTAATTCCACAAAAATCAAAACCCAGCAAACCATACAATTTGGAAAGTTACAGATATCTAATTTAAATGACAAATAGCTACAATTCATAAAATGACATTAGGCTAATGAAAATCGATGTAATGATTTTTGGGGTCCTACTGCATTACTGATAGTAAGTTCCAACTTCGAAAATTTATTTCTCTCTCTCTCTCTCTAGACCTCCAAATGAGATGCTTCTAGTTGTTATAATTCACTATTAATGTCTAGTTTCTCTTTGTAAAATTTCAAAACTATTGAACCTTGTTTAGCCCCCGGATGACATGAAAATATAAACTACTCAAGTGAACAGTGCCTAGACCAAAACTAATTTTTAATATAAACTTTGAAAAATCATAAGAAATTCTATAGACTCTAAATAATGTGGTTCTTGCACCAGAAAAAGAAAGCTCTATATGAGACTTATATGTGTACAACATTTCAGCCTCAAAATCACTTATTTGGTTAGGTTGGGGTTCATGTCACAAAATGGGTCATTTTTTGTCCCAAAATGGTTCATATAAATGTCAAATGGTCTTTTCCTAAAACCAGGACCACTTGGGCATGTGGAAAAGCTTTAAAATAATCTAATAAATATGTCTCAAAGGTTTAAAAAATCATATCTCATAAACTCACTTTCCCACCCCAAGGTATACACAAAGCATACATAGGCAATTCTAGTCATTCAATGCCAAAAATATGCCATTCCATTCATTTGTTTCCAATTCTCATATATACATCATACATTCATATATTTACATATGTTTAAGTGTCTATACAACATATACATCAAGAGATTATATCATTTGGCAACTAATTAACTATAAAATGTCTATATAACACAACTCTTTATCATTCTCTTCTTTTCAAGCTTGGTGGCCTCCATCTCTTAGCTTACTTGGTCCACCTAGACATGTTAGGTAATGAAGAGGGAGTGAGATTCAAAGAATCTCAATAGCCCTATACACTTTCAATAATACATGATAGATATAATTTCATGCAAAGGAATGTCATGCATGGTCTATAAGCTACATATGCATGTCAAGAACATGGTTTCTATTTCATAAGTCTCAAATATATCAAAGTAGACTCTCAAGACCTTGGTTAGCCTCACCCACCTCTTTTTTGACTTTTAGACTTGTCTCACCTATTTATTTTGAGACTTTTGACTAAGTTTCACTCCTCTTGAGACTTTTGGCTTGTCTCACATTTACTAAGGGACTTTTGGCTCATTCATACCCTTATCAAAGGACTTTTGGCATTACCAAGTCTATTCAAGTCTTATACACGCGTAAAAATAATTCAAGATACATAAGTGGCACCACACATGTCCCTACTAGCTAAGCATACTTTTCATAGTTCAACCACACACAACAAGCATCCAAAGCAAGAAAACATCCATACATATATATGAAAGAAAGGTTGGAGGGCTACCTTGAGTGCAATGACACACACTTTTGCTTGATTTTTCTTCCCTTTGGCTACACCCATGCAAGTGGATGGAGTAGGATTTTTTTGGCCTAAACACATCAATTAAGACTCGATTATACTCTTGAAACAAACTCTAGTGCTACACACATTCTAGAAAGGCTTGTATTCTTATTTGTTTCAATTATAGTTCTATAAGGCACCTAAGGACTTTGTTTTGTTTCTTTGATGGGAGATGTATGTGGGAGGCTTCCTTGATGTCATATGAACTCAAACTAACTCTTAGACAATTGGAAATATCACTAGGAAGTTTCACACAAACCATGGTGCAACAAAATCCCTAAGATTTGTATCTTGAAATTCAAGGGTCCTTTCTTGGATTTCTTTGCACGATCTTGATCCCATAGCCTAAACCTTAGGTTTTTCACTTGCTTTTGATTAAAATCTCCTTGCCCCTACAAGCTTTCCCCTTTAGTCGACTAACACACACATAACAAGCAAAGAAGAAGAAGAAAAAACACATAGATAATTACCTTACTTGCCTAGCTTCTTCAAGGGCTTCTTTCTTTGCCTTAGCCTCCTCTCTCAAAGACTAGTCTTCTCCTTTTGAATCTAGACCAAAATAAACCCATCTCAAACATTGAGACTATGGAAAAAGAAAGCAAAGAGAGGAGAACAAAGTTTCCTAAGAGGAAAGCCATGAAAAGCCTTAGAATTCCATACCTCTACTTAGTTTCTTCCTTGGTGTGCCACTTCTAGAGCTTTAGGAATCTATTTCAGCTAGCTAAAGTCGGTTAAAATGAAGGAGAAGAAACTGATGTTTTCTAGAAGCCAAAAGCCACTTTTTCATGTTTTTCAGACTAAATCTTACTATAGTAGGAAATACCCCTCGCTACAGCGAGCACTTATCAGTCCCAAGTCCTCCGTTCTCACTATGGCTAGCAATATTGCGAAAACTCCCTAGATTTTGTATGAGTCACAAACTTGCTATAGCGAACTAGTATCCTTACTATAATAAATATGCATCCTAGTTATAATGAACAGCATCCTTGTTATAGCTAGAAAACTTAGAAAAATTCTAAAATCTTGAGTTTTCATTCCTATGAAAATTCGAATGTTACACAACTTCCTCTCTTTGCTTCTTTGCTATAGCATGCTAGTTGGGGCAGCATGAATGAAGCAAAGAAGCAAAGTTTTATAGCCAAGCTCATCCTAGTTGTGACTGGAAAATTTTATTCTTCAATTCAAAGTTTCAAACCTAATTTCCAATATTCTCTTTTTCCATTACTACTTTTACTCTTTCAAAATAGAGCACCATGGCTTTGTTGATGGTACTAGACCTTCAAGTATATAGATTCACACTAAACTTTCTTCTTTTTCTTCTTCATTCAAAAACTTGGCCTCTATTTCGTTAAAGAGATCATCCTCTAAAATGGAAAGCCAACCATATCTGGTTCCTTTCAAACTCTCAATTCCCCTAAGAAATATCAATCTCCTACAATAACCAACATACTCACAAAGGAAAAAATCTCAAAAACCAACTTTTGATAGTAATAATGATATAGCTCTAATTTAAAAATGGAACCTTTTTCTAAAAGTAGTGCCTATAGTACTAGATGTAGTAGAGATAGCTTTAATCTCTCATGAATGCTAACACCCACTCCCTAAAAATGCCTATCTACGTGTCCAAATCATTGAAAACTTTCCTCCATCACCATCGTTGTCCCACCAGTGTGCCATAACAAAGAAGGAAATATAAGAAGGTGCCTCAATTGATTCTACCTGCATCTTTGTTTTGGGTGTTATTGCTATTTTTTTCTTTTCAATGCCAATGCATTACCACTATCTCTTTAATAATGCATGTCATTGTTTACATGACTTCCATTACTTAATAGAAATTTATGAACTTAACAGATTTGTTAAAAGATTTTTTTTTTTTTTGAGACACTATGAAAACTTGAGGGACCATTTTAACACACTTAAAATATAGAGGACTATTTTGAAATAATAAATAAAGTTAAGCTATTAATTTATTATTTTAACCTTTTTAATTATTTTCACTCTCACTGTGAATTTTAATTTTTCTTAGACTTACTTTTAATATTTATTTTATATAAATTTAAATCAAATAATGATATAATTCATACTTGTATCATTAATATTTTTAAAAGTAAATATGAAGGACCCTAAAGTAGTTAGAAAGAAATTTTACAAGAGTATAAAAATTTATAGTTTTAGGAATTTTAGGTATATTTTTTAATTAATTTGTAATAATTATATTATTATGCTTTTTATAATTAAAAGCATTATTTTATTCAAAAATATTATTATTGGTCACCCAACAATTACAAATGAATTAAAAGAAATTAACAAAATAAAATAATTAAGCAACTAAGGGACAATTTTTGGAAAACATGAAAAAGTGAAAAAAAAAACGCAATGAATTGGAGATATGATTTAGGATTAACTTTGTGCCAAGTGGAGTATTTCACAATATCAAACTTTATGCTAACAGGTGTGAAAAAATTGGGGCTCTTCTTCTAAGTATGGCTCATCACAATAAACAAGAGGTTCTAATTATATGGCTAAACATGCTAGAAAATTTGTAATTAATTTTTTCTTTATCTATTTTATTAGTATTTTCATCATATTTTTAACTATTAGTAATTATTGTCTTAACTATATTTCTAACTAATAATATTTTATTCTTAAAGCAAAAAAATTGGAGAGACTACTTAAATATTCTAAGATTTATCTCAAAACTTTTAAAAATAATGACTTTTAGATTGACAAAAAAATAAGAGGATATATATATGTGTGTGTGTGTGTCATTTTATATTTATTGTTATACATACAATTATATTTTTTTTTATTTTGGCTATTTTTAGAATAAGTTTGTTTGGTAACAAATTTTTAATTTGGGCTCTTTTTCTAATTTAGGCTTTTTTATTTACTTTTCAAAATTAATTTCTTCAATGAAAGCTTAAGACAAAGAGTAAGGAAGAGAATATTTTAGAATGCATGTAAGTTGTGGAAGGGAAAAAAGGGATTAGTGTATGGTTTAGGGAACATGTTCTATAACATATATAGAAATCCAACAATTAGATTCATTGAGTCCGAAAAGCCAGTCTATGGTCACTTTGCTTATATTCAAGAAGATATAAGAAATGAATGTATAACTTTTATGTAGGATCCTCATAATACCCCATTTTATAAAGAAAAACATATTGAAAAAATTAATGCTAAAATAAGTCAATATAGGATTTTTTTTTTTTTTCAATGATACTTATAATTGCATAAAAATGAAGCTAACACAAGTTCAAGATATAGGCTAAAAATGCCTATACCTTAAGATTAAGATCAAAATAATGAGATGAAAGATGAGAATAATAAGATACAATAAGGGAGTAACTAATTGTTGAAAAATTTGTAAAAATCTAATGTATTTTTAATTAAAATTTAATATATTTTAATTTATGTAATTATTGTTATATTATCATTTCATATTTTGTTTAAATTTAATATTTTTGTGATGTATTATATAATTAATTATAAATTTAGTTTTATATATAGTTATACATATATATATTCATATATACTACAAGCCATTAATGCAATGAAAAAAAAAACATTAACCTCCTCTCAAAATGGTAAAATTGGCTCTTTTGCAAGAAAAATTTTTAAAAATTAACCTGAACTCTTTGCATTACTTGCCAACATAAAAGACAAAATTTTCACTCCTTTTCTCACTACAAATATATAGCTTTGTCTTTTCCTTATTTCTATTTCCAAACTCTTAACTTCGTCTCTTCTCTATCTCTCTCTCCAATCTCTTAATTTTGCCTCTTCATCTTCATCTTTATTTTTCCATTTTATTTTTTTTCTTTCATAACTTCGTCTTTCTTTCCTATACAAGTTTTTTTATTTCCTTACACAACCTGATAAAGATGATAATAAACAAGATATATATATATATATATATATATATATATATATATATATATATATATATATATATATATTTCTTTTCTCTTCTCCAATTCAGTTATCCAACTATATCTTTAATTCATTCTTTTTTTTTTTCTTACAGAAGATGAATTTCTTAATGATAGAAAGCAACACCATGACATTGCAAGTTACTTCCTTTGTTTTGTTTTTCCTAATTTTTTTTTTACTATTTTTCTTTAATAATGTCTTTCTCTTCATATTTCATTATTTTTTTCTATAAAATAAAAATTATATTTGCAATTTTTTTTGAATCATTCCAACTGCAATAATATATTTATATAAAAGAACTAAGTAAAGTAAATTTTTTAATAAAAATATAAACAATAATTAAAGCCTAAAATAAAGATTTCCTATTATAATATTTTAATATTAACTTGTAATTTTTAATCATTATTCGAAACATAAATTATTATCATTATTATCACTAAAAGTATTATAATATTATTATTTAATTAATTATAATTAATTTAAAAAATTGTTTTTTTTCTTTTATTAGCCTTTAACGATAGAATAATAATAGGGCAACTTTCTATCACTATTTTGTCGCTATATATGGGGACGAAAACATGGTAAGATATTGTCCTACCACATGCTTGCCATTGGTTTATGATATATTATTAATTTATAATATATAATTAATATAATATATTTTTCTTATCACTATTCTATTGCTATAAATAACGACGAAAACATGGTAGGGCATTGTCCTACCACATGCTTGCCGTTGGTTTATGATACATTATTAATTTATAATATATAACTAATATAATATATTTAATTTATGTTTATATATATATTTATATAAAAATAGCGACATAATCGTGGTACGATAATGCCTATCACAAGTTTGTCACCACAATTTTTTTAATATGTTTATTATCATTTTTATTAATTTATTAATTTATTAATTAATAAATTCATTAATTATTTAATAATTTATTATTTTATTTATTGATTTATTATTTTATTAAATTATTAAATTATTTTTTATGTTTTTAAATTTTATTAAATATTTTTAAATTTAAAAGTTATGAGCTTTTTAAATTAATTTTAAATTTTATCTTGTTTGTATCATATATGAGTGTTGAAAAGGAGAAAGAAAGTAAACTTTTGCAACAAAAATATCTGTCACAAATAATAGCAACAATAGAAATATGGATAGAATATGGGACAAATATATCCTCGTTATTTAATTGTTTTTTTTTAGTGATAATAACATGCTAATTTTTAGTAATGTCATAATTCAAATTAAAGCTTTCTTCGTTGATTTATTTTTGTTATTAGGATCAAGGTATTTTCGAAGTTTGTTTGGGCTATTTTCTTTTTATACAATTTTAAGGACACACTCTTTTATATTAACTTGGTGTATTTAATATCTTATTTTTAAAATACTCCATAGAGAAATTGAATCTAAGAAAAATTACATCTAAGGACCCATATCATATAAAACTTATAATGAAAAATTTTAAAAATTGAAATTACTATTAAAGACCATGATTATTATTATTAAGTTTTAGGAATTTATTGTCAATTTTAAAAAATTTACTATTAGATATAAAAAAATTCTAAAATTGATAATAAATCTTTTAAAACTTAATGGTAATAATGATTCTTAAAAATAATTTTAAATTTTAAGATATTTCATTATAACTTTTATATAATATAAATACTTAGCTACAATTTTCCCTCGAATCTAAGTTGCAAAAGAACGTATTGTCTGCTTTTACTAATTGAGCTAATGCAATCATTACTTATTTCTCGGAAGCTAGCCTTACTTTATTAACTAATTAATTAAGAGAGTTCATATTTGGGCATATGCACTTCAATTGAGGCAGACTTATGGGGCATTCTCTCTAAGCTAGAGTTAGTGAAAGCACTAGGTTTCAGTAGAGTACTAATTGAGAGTGACTCCCAAGCAATTGTCACTATATGCTAAGGATTTTATTCGCCATCGGCGAGGAACAAAGACACGTCTTGCATAGCATCAAGAAGAGCGCCGAAGGGGCTTAGTCTTTCCATATTGTTCATACAGTTAGGGAGGTAAATTCTTGTGCAAACTGGTTAACCAACTACAGTCTTAATCAAGATTTTGGTGTTTGTTTTCTTTCAGATCTTTCTAGAGGTTTTTCTGAATTGCTATTTAGAGATATAATGGGGGCTACTTTCTCATGTTCAATTCCAGTGTAATTTCTTTGTTTTTGGGCGTTAGCCCAGTTCACTCACCAAAAAAAAAAAGAGAGTTCATCTCTATTTTCTTTTTAATTTTTCTTTTTATCACTTATAGTTAAAAGTCTCCTTTATTAGTAATTAGGAAAACACTATTTTAATGTTAGAAATTTTATATATAGTTATTTAAATCTTAAGTTATGATACGATTCTCACTTGTGAATCTCACCAACATAATATATTAGTTACAAACTTTTATATATATATATATATATATATATATATAGCTAACCCAAAATATGTAGAGGATTTTTTTCGTGAGTTAGGCATTGGAACTAAAAATTTAACTACTTGCCAAGAACTCTATTAAATTTAGAATTTAAATTCGACGTCTTGTTTAAATATGAATTGGCTGTTGCAATTTCCAAATAGCTTTCATTGTTAGCTAGGTTGGATTTCTCTCGAGGTTAAATTTTGCATCAGATATGAGCAAGTGTATCTTAAAATTTTTTTTTGGGGGGGGGGGGGGGATTTAATTTCCAGCAAAACTAGAGTACTTGTAACCATAATACTAAAAGAAGAAAAATGAAAACTTGAAGAAAAATATAAAAGATAATGGAGTTAGGATTCAGAAATACCCATCAGGAAGAGCCTTTATTTATAGTGTACATTACTATGAGAAAGTACTACACTTATCCACAGGTAGCATGACGCTCTTCTTTATTATCACTTCATAGTTTATGCAGAAGCAGATGCAGTGGCCTTCTTGAACATAACCAGGAAGGGACCATTCACATCGCTCACAACCAAATGCCTGACTCCTTCATCGTCAATATAAATCCCGATGTCTCCACAAGTAGCACTTGAATGAGCACAAAACTCAAGCTTATAGGTGTTTCATATGCTTTCTGAATTCTAAACCAGCCATCTAATGTGTTTTCGTAGCCTGTGAGTTTCACAGACAACCCAACGGGCACTAACCCTTCAACGACAGTCCAAAATGAAGGTGTGGGGGCACATGTTGGTACTGCAAGAAATCGTAAGTACAAGATAAGACCTTCGTAAACATAAAGGATCCGGTATGGGGATGCAATTGTTACTGGTAAGCCATTAGAGACCTCCGATCTCGCTTGGACCACAGATAAGGGACAGGTTTCGTTGCCAGTTGCGGCAAGCCCAACCCCACCCCCCCTTCCTCTGAGAACTGGTAAGATATAGTAGGATTGACCATTGACAATAGGCTCCCCATCTGTGTCAATCACAAAAGCAGATGTGCAGAAGGCAAGAAGGAAGAGGCAGAGGGTAAGCAATGCATTGATCTTCATTGTTTTTAGCTGAGTTATCAAGCGGCCAAGTGTTTTGGTATGTGACTAAGAGCTCCTTGAGGACCTATTTATAGATGTTTCAATCCAAACTAATGGGCTTACTTAATAACAAAAAACAACTATTATGAGAAATAATAAATATGATTATATATCGATATTAGGCTAAGCAAGCGATTCAGTGTTACTTGGTCGATTTTGATATGTTTGCCAAATAAGCACGTGGCACTCGTGAGTTAGTAGAGCTAAATTGTAAGAAGGAATATTTTCTAGTTCTCTAGTGTAGGCTCATATCATCGCTTAACATGAACATAACGTTTTAAATAAGTTAGATGGAGAAAGTTGGGAGTCTTTTTGGAGTTTATTACTATTTATTACTGTGCGCTTTTGAGTTTTGGGACCACACATATGAAATCAAATTCAACTTCAAGGACAATAATTGTAATATAAGAAGAAAAGACAATAATTAGTGGTCCGTTCCGTCTTTCGATCTTACTTGTAAAAATTATCGTATCCCTTAATATAATGGGGAAAATTATAGTGAAAGATTCCAATGGCAGCACCCATGGCCGTGATGCTTACGGCAAGTGCTTGAGGGTGTTCTAACTCTACTTTCCTAATTACTATCATGCGAATGCTGTGGATGCTGAAGGCACTACTGCATTCAGAAAGATGGAAGCGAAGATCTGGCCTAACCGGTGCCCATCTGGACAATTTTTTTTTCCGCTTCAGCTTGCCAATTAGGATTTTACAACACGAGTATAAAATATTTGCCACTTCAGTTGCCAACTAATGGAGTTAAGCAAAAATCATACTGGAGGGACCAAATCTTAAACGATTAGAAAGTATAAGAACTGATTTTTTAAAAAAATTAATTATAAGAATTAATTTAAAAATTCATAAATTATAGAAATCAAAAAATTAATTTTTTTCTTAAATATGAAAAAATTTGACTAATTATAATTGTATAGATATTTCAATCCAAATTAATGAACTTATTTATTAAAAAAAACTATTGTTATGAGAAAAAATAAATATGAGAAATAGATATGATCATATATATATCACGCGCACTACTGTAAAATTTACCATATAATGAAGGTACTCGTGGTCTAGTAAAGCTAAATTGCAAAAAAGGAATATTTTCTAGTGCAGGCTAATGCCATTGCATAAGATCCACATATGTTTTAAATAAGTTAAATTGAGAAAGTGGGAGTTTTGGGACCGCTTATGAAATTAAATTGGGAAAGTAAACATATGAGGTCATAAGTTATTAAAATTAAGAATAAAAATTTTTCAAAATTCAAATTTTTTAAAATGACCAAAGGACCTTATTTTTAATTTGCAAAGACGAAAACGCCCTTATCTCCTTCTCTCTACCCAAAATCTATGGAAGCTTTCTCTCCTTTCTTTGTGATTCGTTGTTTTCTCTTCTTCTTTCTTTGTCTTTAAGAATGGCTCACGCAAGCATTGTGATTTTGATACTCATGGCATTGTGCCTCTTCTTCGCCATCACACAATCTCCAGCTATATCTCTTAAGTAGCTCCTCGAAGTGCAATGTCTCCTCCACTATTGGCAGTTCCATCGCTTGCCTCTCCACCATCTACCATGACAACTCCACCGGCTATTCCATCTCCTTCCACGAGTGTTAGCTCTCTTGTTTCACCTACTACATCAATGTCTTTTTCCATCTCCTTCTGTGACTCCTTCTTTGATCTTTGCTCCTCTTTCTGAGGCTCTAGTGCCTTTTGAAAACAACACCATCACAAAATAGTTGGAAGTACTAAATTGAAATCAAGTTGGAAATATGAGTGGTAACTTTAGAAAACAGAAGTGAAAATTTTAGGAAGTATGAGTATTAATAACTAAGTGGTAGTAACAAACTTAAAATACTATTGTAACTTTAAGAAGCTTAAGTGGTAATTGTTAGAAAAATGAGTGATGACTTCAAGGAAATATAAGTGGTAACTTAAAGAAGTATGAGTGTTAATGATTAAGTTATAACTTTTTTATGTTGTAACTATTAGACAAATGAGTGGTAATTTTGGAAAACACTTAGTTACCACTGCTGCTTCGTAAATAACTTCTATAATTTGTTTTACATAATGTCAATTAGTTACTAATTAGGTATCTCAAAATTACAAATGACTCTTAGGATTATTACAACCTATATCTTATTATAAGTTATTTTGATTTGTACTAATATAGTATAATGTTGCTTTCATTCAAAAGATGCTAACATGCTTGAACCTTTTTGGTATAATTGTGTCAATAATAGTTTGTTTTACAAGAAACTTTTCAAAAGATGCTAACATGCTTGAACCTTTTTGGTGTAATTGTGTCAATAATAGTTTGCTTTACAAGAAACTTGGTTGCAGAGCTGATGCACACTAAATGAATCCATGAAAATTAATATCAATTAGCTATTATTGTTATTTCATAAAATTAGACTTATATTCTCTAAAATTACGACAGATCTTCTCAATGTTACAAGGATAATTTGGATTTGTTGCTACCTCTAGATGAAACCGTGGAAATTAATACAAATTAGTTATTAGTGTTTCCCAAAGTTACCACTAATGTTCCATTAAGTTACAATAGGGTCTCCCGATTCTGCAAGGGGATATTTTTGTTATTGCGAGGTACAATTAAAGTCCTTTAGTCCTTCAAAGAAATTACAGTTTTTAATGCTCTTCAATGTTAATTTTACAAAGTTTCAATCCTTATATATATTTTTCCAAATAAATTCAACTTAATGGCCCATCTAGTGTTTTGATTTTACTTGTCCGAATTATACACCTTATATAATTCTTTAAAATTTCTCTCTCTCTCTCTCTCTCTCACACACACACAAACACACATCTATTTGTTTTAAAAAAATTAATATGTTAATTATAATATATATAAACTATACTGTCTATAATAAGCTTTTGTAGAGCAAGATTTTTTAAATATATATATATATATATATTTAAAAAAATAGACAAAGTTAGTTTATGAAATATATAAGATAAATTATACTCTTCTCTTATGAAAAATGTTTAAAATTTAATATCATTTCTTCTATTTTAAAAAAAAATTACTCTCTTCTCCTAAATTTTTTTTAAAAAAATTGCATTAGACTAACATCTACAACAAAAAATAAGCTATAAGTACATCTATTTGGATTAAAATGTATTCTTATATTTTTTACTTATAAAATATAAGAAATATTAATATGTCTTTGATCATTATAGATAGTCACTTTTTAAAATTTAAAATAAAGTAAATTTATTGTTTGCAATAAAAAATAAATACCATTAAAATAAAAGTTTTAAAAAACATTTTTAATAAAAGAAATTAATATTATTCTTAAGAGTATTTTAGTTATCTTTTGATTTCAAAAAATATTTGTGCATATTTTTATAATAGAAGGGAGTATTATGTAATTTAAACATTTATATAAAAAAAATTTACCACAAATTAAATATATAAGTAGGTGAATATATTATTTAAAGCCAGTTACACAATTCTCATTCACTTTTTTTTTGGGTAAATAATTCTCTAATTCATTTTTATTTTTATAGAGAATGTGTTAAATTATAATCAAAACAAACAATAATTCAACAAGAGAATAAGAAGGATAATACAATCGAGCGTACCTGAAGATCCCATTGTTGTGTTAAGAGTCTTTCTGGTAGAGTTACAACCCACTTAGCCTCTAGGATTTTTGGAGTAAAAAATAATTAGATAATAGAGAGTGATTGAGAGTAAGAGTAACACCGTGCCTCTACAGTTGTTGTACTGGTTTCTTAAAATAATAAATGTGTAAACATTCATGTTGACCAGTTCAATAACTGTCAAATACACGATATCTTTAATTTCAATCATTAAAATAATTATAATAATAAAACTCTATATCTTATAATCATGACTTTTATCAGTATTGTGATAGGGGACTTATTGACCACTAAAGGCTATGAGTTGGGCTTCTAGCCAAATGGGCTGACATGTGTGACTCACCTATCACAGATCACATATACATATATTAAGCCCAATTTTGTCCTAGGCTTAATAATTTGTAACTTAACCAATTAACTTTAATGTGTTACTTACCAAATAATCAATTAATGCTAATCCACAAAATATAAAATAATAATTAATAAAATTATTTCAACAATCTCCCACTCGGATAGCATTAATTAGTTATTTGATTCTATTCACAATAATAAAAGCCATTGGTATTTATTAAGCCATTACATATACAGATAATGAAATTAATCATAATCACTAGATCCTATGGGAAACAAGTGATACTAAACAAATGAGAAATTTCATATCATCAGTTTCAGTTCATAAGAAAATTACACAATATCATTGATTCCTATAGCGAAAAAGTAATAAGTGCATGAATAATACAAGATCATTGATTCCTATGGGAAAACAAATGATATACAAAGCACCTCATAATGAACTGAGTACTTATAAACATTGAAAATTATAGAATATAAATCTCAGACTCCCACTAAACCTGGACATCTTCAAATGATTTAACAACACCCACATGAGTTACATGACTCTTAAATACTCTTACAGGTAAGCCCTTAGTCAATGGATCTACAAGCATGCGATCACTAAAAATGTGAACTACTTGAGTCTGAGATTCAGCAATTTTCTCTCTAACAAACAAAAGTTTAACATCAAAATGGTTTGTCCTGCTTGAATTCCTGTGATTCTGAGAGAAGTAAATTGTAGATGAATTATCACAATAAATTGTTAGAGGACGCGATATAGATTCCACTAAGCGAATCCCAGATATCAGCTTCCTCAACCATATAGCTTGGCATGTGGCTTCATAACAAACAATATACTCTGCTTCCATAGTCGAAGTAGCTGTTAGTGTTTGTTTCATACTTTTCCATAAAACAGCTCCTCCTGATATCATGAATATATATCCAGATGTGGATTTATGGTCATCTAAACAAGAGCCATAATATGAATCTGAATAGCTAACCACTTCAAGAGGGTCTGACCTATTATAAGTCAACATAAAGTCCTTAGTACCTTGAAGGTACCTCATTACCTTCTTAGCAGCAGTCCAGTGTTCTTTACTTGAATTACTTAAGTACCTTCCGAGTACACCAATAGCAAAAGTTATATCTGGACGAGTGCATACTTGCACATACATAAGGCTGCCTACAACAGAAGCGTAAGGTATCTTAGCCATTTCAGCTTTCTCCTTTTCGGTACTAGGATACTATGATCTGGTTAAACTTTCTCCTTTTTGAACAGGAGCAGCAATGGAAGAACATGAATCCATTCCAAACATCTTAAGTACTCGCTCAATATAGGTAGCTTGGGATAAGCTAAGAATGCTACATAATCTATCACAATGAATCTGTATCTCAAGAACAAAAGTAGCTTCACCCAGATCCTTCATATCAAAATGAGATAACAACAAGTGTTTTGTATCATTAAAGAAATTCACCGAGTTACTGGCTAACAATATATCATCCACATAAAAAACAAGAATTACAAAGTTGCTTCTATCAAATTTTTGATAGATGCAATGATTTGAAATATTCTCAACAAATCCAAGAGAAGTAATAACTTCATCAAATTTTAGATACCACTGCCTGGAGGCTTGCTTTAGCCTATAAATAGACTTTTTCAGTTTGCACACTAGATGCTCATTACCAGGTTTAACAAAACCATCTGGTTGAGTTATATAGACTTCCTTATACAAGTCTCCATTCAAAAAAGTAGTCTTGACATCCATTTAATAAAGTTCAAGGTTATAATGAGCAACAAGAGCCATGATTACTCTAAAAGCATCTTTTGTGGACACAAGAGAGAATGTCTCTATATAGTCAATACCTTCTCTCTGATTATAACCTTTAGTTACAAGTTTGGCTTTATACCTCTCAACTTCACTAGTGGCTTCGCGTTTGGTCTTGAAAACCCATTTACAACTAATTGTCTTGAACCCAGTTGGTAATTCTAAGAGCTCCCATACATAATTACGATGCATAGAGGCAATTTCTTCATTCATAGCCTCTAACCATCTAGAAGAATGATAACTGGACATTACCTCCTTATAGGACATGGGGTCTAAATCATTAGTAGCATCTAAGTCAAATTCCTATAAATATACTATATAATCACCAAAAATTACAGGTTTACAAGTTCTCTGAGATCTCCTCAACTTTACAACTAGTTCTTCATTGTCTTTCAAAGGTGTTTCTAGCTGAAGACGATGGTACCGATAAAATAATGCTTTCATCACATATAGTGATTTCTCTAAGAACAGTTCTCTCATTATCCAAGACATCCTCAAAGAAATATGCTCGATTAGACTTAATGACCCTAGTGGTGAGATCTGAACAATAAAATCTATACCCACATGATCCAATGCAATATCCAATGAAGAAACCAATTATAGTTTTAGAATCAAGTTTCAACTGTTGAGGATTATAGGCTTTCACTTGTGTCTTACAACCCCAAACTCTTAAGTGTTTCAAGGTAGGCACCTTACCAAAATAAAGTTCATACGAGGTCTTTAGTATTGACTTAGACAGAACTTGATTCAGAATATAAACAGCTATTCTAAGTGCCTCACCCCATAAAAATTCTGGTAAGGAGGAGTGACTCATCATGCTTTTAACCATATCCATGAGAGTACAATTTCGTCTTTTTGCAACCCCATTTTGCTGTGGGGTGCTAGGCATTGTATACTGGGCCTCAATACCGTGTTCTTGTAGAAATTGAGCAAATAGACCTAGATTTCTACCAACCTTAGTTTATCTTCCATAATATTCTCCATCTCTATCAGATCTGACACATTTGATGGCCTTATTAGATTTTAACTCAATAGCTACCTTGAAATCCTTGGAAGCTCTCAATGATTCTGCCTTTTTATGCAGAAGTTCAATCCAACCACATCTCGAATGATCACTTATAAAGGTGATAAAATATTTAAAACCACCCATAGCTGCAGGTGTAATGGGTCCATATATGTCTGTATGAATGAGATCTAAGGTGCTCTCAGACCGATTGTCTAAGTTGATAAGGCATTCTTGTATGAAAAATAGAAGGGCACGCTACTTATAACTATATCTCAAGATGGTGATAAGAAGGTCATGCCCCTTGTATTTGCTATTATGGAGGGAGAGACACGAAGAGCTTGGGCATAGTTCCTTTTCAATAGGAGTATCATTAAGAGTAGAAGGGAGATTTGCTTGATATGAGATAGGTATCCTTCAATTTTATCCATCGTCTCTGATTTGTAGGTAAGGTGGCAGCCACTATATAGGCATTATGTCTTCTGTTTTCAACATGTGACTTGCAACTTGCATACAGTACATGAAACGAATTGGCTGAAGGAAAAATTCATAAATATTGGATATACATATGAGCGTCACGTTGTTGATGCACATTTGGCTGAGTTAGTAATTTTACATGGCCTTGCAGCTATTTAGATAACTAACATTCCCAAGGAGTAATGATCACGAGCCTACGATATAAAAGGTTGACGCTATGGTCACATGAAAAATTTGGCAGAGATAATGAACAATGTTTTTAAAGGCGTCAAGAGTTTGCCTATAACTAACCTCGCAAAGGCAACCATGTATATTATAAATAGATATTTTGTTAAATTGACTCAATAGTTACATGTACAAATAACGACTGGCCAAGTATTTTGTGAGGCGCTTACAAAGAAGTTGGCTCCAATTATTCAAACTGCCTTTGCTTGTGTCTGAGAATCCTGTAAAGCTCAAATTTTTCACTTAAAAAGCCCTCCTATGAGTTTTCTAAATTTTTCAAAAATTACAAAAATGCCCCTACTTTTTTCAGCAAATTTTTTTAGCTCTTCTAGCTATAGTGTTTGGCCATCTTAAACTTCAAATTCTCATTTCCTAATATTTAAAATTTTATCATAATTTTAGTTGGCCCCAATTCCTTCTATTTCGAGGACTTCCTTTTATATTTGGCCCATTTATGACGTTTACGGAGAAACCGAACATTGCATTTCTTACGTTTACGGAGGGACTGAATGTTACATGTGTTGTCTATGCATTTGATAGGAGAGTGGCATCTTTTGAAGTTAAGGAGCCATATGATGTCCAAAATCATTAGTTTAGTCGATATTGCAAGGTGAACTTAATTGAGTGAAAATATGACTATAGCTTTAGATTGAAAAATACTTATGTCAGCATGTTATTACAGCTTGTGGTAACATTGGCCTTGACCATTTGCAGTTTGTTAACCACTTTTTTTTATTGGAAATAATATGCAATGCATATAGTAATGAGTCCAACCTATTAGGGATGAAGATAATTGGCCACAGATAGATTTGCTAAAGTTTATTCTTGATCCATCGATGATTCGAGCAAAAGGCCGCCCTCATTCAACAAATATATGCAATGAGATGGATTAGACACAACTGGGTCAACCAAATAAGTGTGAGTTATGCAAACAAATTGGACATAATCGTTTTACTTGTCTATACTGTCATCCCATTAGACAATAGAAGGACCAGCTTTTTCATGTATATGCATAAAACATTGGCTGTAATGTATAAGTTAAGACCTTGCTTTTAAATATATCTTATTATTTGTGAACATGTATATGTATAGAAACTTGGCCTAAATATATATGGATTAGGAGTTTGCTTTTTAATAGACCATATCTTTGTGTACAATAACCAATTACTATTGTTTTTGATAACCAAGACTTATCATATCTTGTATTGTCTATAACATAATAAGGTATGCAGAAAGCTTGAAGTAATGGCGCGTCCATAGTAGGTTATTCATCCAGGGCCAGAAAATGACTCCCTTCTGTACCTCTAAATGCAACATGTGTCACAAGCAATATGGCTTAACCATGTAAGATAATCTCATACTTATAATATTTTATACTTAATTTGATTTAATTTTAATACTGTACATATAATGTTTTTTTATTTTTTGTAGGATGACCAAGTGCTCTAGCCATAATGTATCATATATAATGATTGGGTACCCCCACCTCCGCCCATTATTTTTAACTATCTTCAATAGGCTGGATTTTATGGCGTTGCCTGATTTGGCCAATTTAAATATGATCTATCACTTGTGTCGGCACTTGTAAAAAGATGATAGCTCAAGACCTATACTTTTTACACTATTTACGAAAAATGCATGATTATTTTAAAAGATGTTGTTGTACAATTAGGCTTTTCATGCATAGAAAGGCCTGTCATTGGGTGCACAAACTTCATATTGTAATACCTTGACCTCTTAGTACATACACAATGGTCCTATGGTCTATCTCAATCTATTCATAGCATATTAGTCAACATTTACAAGGAAGTCAATGTTTTCCTTTATGAAGAGTTGCATGATTAGAAGACCATATTCATGATTTATAACTTTAAAGACCATATGAACTCATCAATATTATTTCCTATCCATATCATATTCATTTAAGTCATAAACATTACATTTTGTCTTATTCATTTCGGGTTTGGAATCATATCATACAAAAACCAGAATTTTGCATCTGGTTCCATGTTTAAACTTTCTGATATCAATTTTGAAAAATTATAATTAATTTTAAAAAAATTGAAATCAAGCAAATGATAGGTTTTTGGAAAGATCTGAATGTCAACCATAGATTAAAAATCATTTTCAACCATAAAAACATCAACTAGATCATGCATGATAATAGAATAGCACCAAAGGTCTAGCTGTCTAAGTTTGCTATCACAAGTTTCTGATATAAATTTCAAAAATTTATAATTAATCATATAAAAATCAAAATTTAGCACACCATACTATTTTTGGAAACCTATGGATCTCTACTTTTGATAAAAATAGTTCTAGATCATGAAAATAGTATATAACTCATAAAAATTGATGAAATAATACTGGGAGTCTGACTATATTACTAGCACTGACCACCAATTTCACAAATTCATATCCCCCTCAATATAAATCCAAATGAGATGTTCTCAATTGCTATAGAAAGCTTGTTATTCTTAGTTTATGCATGTAAAATTTTATAAGCATTAGATATCATTTGACCCTCAGATAACACAGGAGAAGAAACTAACCATATGAATAGTGTATATACCAAATTTGAAAATTTTTTCAACTTTGAAAATTTATAATTTATTCTCTAAAGCTCCAAATAATATGATTCTTCATTCAAAAAAAAGCTCTAGAGGAGATCTATATTCATACCAAATTTTATGAAAAAAATTTATCCATTTGGTTAGTTTTGGGTATAAGGTGTAAAAGTGGCACTTTTAATATTTCAAATGGTACATTAAGATGTGAAATTGTCTTCTAGATTATCCATGGTCACTTGAACACGTCTAAAACTACATTTACAGCCTAGGGAAGTCTCTTAAATGGTCCAAAATATCATGAAGCTCAATCTCACCATGCCACACACACTTATACACATAAACATCTTAGAATCTAGGTGGCAAAAATCCATACATTCATTCATTTAGTTCTATAATTGATACATACATGATGTCTACATATTTTCAAACATGTTCAAGAGTCTACCTCACATTTACATTACATAGATACATAATTTGACATTCAAAAGCCTATTTTTCTCTTCTATTATTAAGGCATCATGCTCTAAGGTATTTAGCTTCCATCTTTGGTCTCCTTGGCCCATCTAGACATCAGTAAGCATATGAAAGGGGAGGAATGAGATTCAAAAAAACCTAATAACTCTTAACACTTTCAAATATACATAATGGATGTATTTATAAGTCAAAGAATGCTTGCATAGCTTTCAAGCAACTAGTGAACATATACATAGCATTTTCCATATTCAAGAAACTCCTACATAACATACATAGGCTCTCAAGGGTATTAGTTAAGCCTCGCCCATTTTCCTTTAAACTTTTGGATTTGTCTCATCCATTTTTAAGGAACTTTTAACTAAGTTTCACTTTTCTTGAGACTTTTGGCTTTGTCTCACCCAATCCTAGGGACTTTTGGCTCATCATCAACCTTGCTAAAAGAATTTTGGCATCACCATACCCATTCAAGCCAAAACACATTCATAAAACATATTCCAAAAACATCATGGTACCATGACATATAGGAAATAGTTAGAAACATTTCTTATAGCATAAACATACATACACACATACAAAAACAAGAAAACACCCAAGAATGTATAAGAGAAAAGTTAAAAAGCTACCTTGGAGCCAATGTAACTTACTTTTTTTCTTGAACTCTTCCTCCTTTTTTTGGCTAAGCTCTTGGAATTGGGTGCCACTTGATCCTTTTGGCCTAAACACATCAAATAAGACATGGGTCACTCATAGGAACAAGCTTTAGCCTTATGCATTTACTATGGAAGCTCACTTGGTTCTAAAACATAATTATGGTTGCATAAAAGACCTAATGAGGCAATTATGGGAATCCATGGTCTTAGCTCCATTTTCTCCTTCCATCCAAGTCTCTTGATTCCATTTAGACTCTTTGGAGTCATTAAAAATTTATTTTAAGGAGTCTAACTATAAATTGCTTCCTAATGTCATATAATGGAACCTATATCTCCATCTCACAATATATGCTTTCTAAATTTTTTTCAAGGCTTCTGCTAGTGTTCTTCCATCATATCTAGTCCCATTCTAGATTTAAAATAATTTAAAACACTCCCTAGGTGCTCCAAGCTCTCTTGGACAAAACTATACATCATTAAAGTACCCATAAAGTTTGCTTCACTTTCTTGAAGGGGATGGCACTTAAGCAACTTCTTAGAAGTCTAAGGGACTCATACCATGTCTTATATGAGCTAGAATACCTCTAAAAAAAATCAAATTTCATTATTTGTTTCAGAACTCCAAGTTGTACCAACTTGAATTTTAATGCTCCTTTTTTGTTTCCAATTGCCTAATCTTAATTCCCATACTCTATATCACTTGTTCTTCCTTTGATATGGTCAGAATTCAACTTCCTTTGGATGGGCTCTAGGTTGCACAAAATTCATATAGAGGAGGAGCAATAAGAAAGTGCAAGATGGGCCATGATTCATACTTCATTTCAAAACTTTTTCAAAATGCTTTGCTATGCTTCTAGCCTTTCCTTGAAATTCTAACTTTTCCCCTCTAAACCAGGCCCAAAATAGATCCAAATCACATGCCAAGACCATAGAAAGGAAGTGGGAAAGGAAGGGAACATCTTTTGTAAAGTAGAAGCCATCTTTCTTCCCTCTTTCTTTGTTCCTCCCTTAGATGCCTGTTGGAGCTGGTCTCACTTCTATTTTTAGCTAGAGCATAAGGCAGTTACTCAAATGGGAGGAGGAGCACGACATATATAAGAAGCCAATGTCTTAAAATTGTTCATTAAAAATTTCATTTACATCCCGTCTTCTTGGCCTTTTCGTTTTAGGCTCATTTTAGATTTTTTTTTTAGAACCGTCTTTTCTATCATGAAATTTAGGTTCTCTAATTTATAAAATTCTTTTGAAGTCACTTAATTTAGATCTAAAACCTTCCCGAGCGAATCGATCAAAGTTTGAGTCAACCAACGTTGTAAAACTTCGATTGGAAAGATTTTAATTCTTTTGGGGGTTCCTATAGTTTTTAAGGTCTTTGAAAATCCCAGAAAACTTATTTTTTTCATTTAAAAATCCTTTCTTTGAGTTTTCTAAAAAGTACCTAAAATTACGAAAATACCATTATACTTTTGGCAATTTTATTGAACCACTCTTACTCTGATTTCTAGGCATCATGGGCCTTGGATTCTTATTTTTTATTATTTAAAATTTTATCCTGATTTTATTTGGTCTTAAATCATTCATTTCAAGAGACTTGCTTTTATATTCGATGCGTTTCATATGTTTGTGGAGAAATCAGAAATTATATTTCTTACATTTATGGAGGAACCTGATGTTATATATATGGCTGCAAGCATGTGAGTGGCTACTTAGAATTACACCATTAGATGACAAAATAATAAGACAAAGGGTTGTCATTAGTTGGTTGACTGAGCACTTCAATGAACTGCCAAATGATGCAAATGATTAAGATGTGTAACGATTTGTGCATGTATATACATATTGAGGTTGATTGGTGGTTTTCTTATGCTGAATAGATCTAGTCACAAGGTGTACTTGATATACCTCCCATTGTTGTGGGATTTCAAACAAGTAGACGAATATAGTTGGGGATCTGTATTATTAGCTCACTTGTACAGAGAGCTTTTCAATGTAACTAATCTTGAGGAACAGAGTGTAGGTGGTTGTCTGACCCTACTTTATCTATGGGTATGGAATAGATTCCCTACATTAACATCATAGAGACCTCAACAACCATATCCTCAAACAAATATCTATCCATTACTACCTCCTTTAATATTCAGGTAAGACATGATAAATAATGTATACATATTACATATATTTAAAACATTATTTGTTTGTTTATCAACATGTTGTGACATATTTACTTTGAATTGCAGATGGAAAAATATGGGACGACCTTCTCATCCTAGGGTCACAACCTTATGAAAATATATGATTTTATTGGATACAATGCGAGGTAATGATATTTATTCACTTCGCATGAATTGATCTTTATTAAATTAACTATTGTGTATGATGTATTTATCATGTCATTTTCATGTTTTGTGTATAGATCATTTGACAACCATATGAATCAAATAATGGGCGAGAACTTATCCCACAATATTGTTTGGCATCTTAAGACATTTGGCTAGCTTCAATGCCCCTTATTTACTTTCATATCATCGAGTGGCATCACCCAAATCATGTGCTTTGCTAGTTTGGCAGGCAACAGTCAATCCTCACTTCTCTAATCAATTTAAGGATTCCCATACATTACAGTTGTGAGGGAAAACATCAACAGATTACTAAGAAAAGCATATAGGCTTTGTTGAAGCATGGACTACATGGCAAAATGCCTTATCTTAGGTGCGCATAATTTTAACACTCATAAATCGTACTTCTGAGTATATGCGATAGTACTAGACCCACACTCATGGATTGATTCACCTAGCTAGTGGTGCTGCTGGTTTTATGGTATATTTTTTACTTGTTATTTTTATTATTTTTATTTTCTTAATATATCCTATATTTTTGTTTTACTAGCATAATTTTTTTCTAAGCCGATATTGATGATGACCTTTACAAGTTAAGCATTTAGGACCCTTCGCAAATGGACTATTGTAACTATTGAGAAAGGGTGACTTGGGACCAAATGAATATTTTACTGGCTCTTGGAGAACAACACTTCATGATGGTCTTCTAACCTACTCCACCTGCACTGAATTTAGCACGACCAAAACATTCCAGAAAGCAGGCTAGGCAAAAGACATAAAGGTTACATGTCAGCTCGATTGCCTATTATTGATCTCGATCAACAAAATCATCATGGTATCAGTGCTTTAGTATCATCTGCACTGGATGGAGGTGCTATGACATAGCAACAAATTGATATAATTAATCTATCTTCTTCTATGCTGACTAGCCAATATACAGACTTTGGAGAAGTTGGTCCCTTTTACCATTGTCTCAATTTGAATCTCCTGTGCCTTTTTTTACAGCCTATCATATGCCTTTTTTACCGTTGTCTCAATTTAAATTTCTTGGTCCCTTTCAATTTGGGTTATTTATATTATTATTTAATGACTCAACGATTTTCAATGCTGAATAGAGTGGTTAGTTTTTTAAAATTAGGGGGATCATCACATTATGGGTATGTGACCTCTCAGCATCCGATTCCCCCTATGCATTCTCCCACGTTTGATCTAAATTCTTTACTGTCTACTCTTATTAACAATTCACCAGATCAACAACATAAAAAACATAAAGCGCCTGTAGGTTAAGAGCAACTACAACGTGAAAGACGAAGTATTCATTATGATATCGGCAACTATTACTTTTGATATATATATATATATATATATGATCGAATAAATTATCTTTTTGTATATTGTTATAAAAAATATGGCATCGATTGATCTATGTAACCGACCCCACTTAGTGGGAAAAGGCTTTGTTGTTGTTGTTGTTGTATATTGTTATAAAAAAACATTGGTGGTATTAACTCAGTTTATCTCATACTTAAAAATATATTATATTGTTATTAATTTTTAATATAATAATTTGTAATTTTATTTATATCTCCATGCAATTTTCTTTATTTTTTCTATGTTAATTTAATTAATTTATTTATTTCCTTAATAATTATTTTCTTATTACTACTTCTTTAATAATTATTAGCATTTACTATCTAAATAAATTTATTAATCAATTATTACATAACTAATATTAATTATTAATTTTAATTAATTAATCATACAAATTAATCACTCATTTTAACTAACTAATCATACAACCATTATTATTTTTTAATCATTTTACCTACTTATCAAATAAATTAATACTAACTAATTTTAACTAATTAATCATTCCATAATCATTACTTACTACTTATATCATAACAAATAACCATAACTAATTTTAACTACTTCATTGTACAACATTTATTGCCTAATTATGTATTAATCATTCACTTAGATTTATTATCTCCTTATTACTTCTCACAAATCAAATTTCTTCTCTTAAAATCTATGCCACACCAAACTTGGCTTCATTGGATCCAACTTTAACTATTGTACAGGATTTGGGTGTAATATTTTTTACAAATATGGATTTGATTAAAAAATCAAATAAAAACATGTATTCTATTCAAAAAGCCTTTAAATTTCCTTTTCCAACTCTTTTGTCCTTAAAATCTTAGGCCCACTCCATTATAAGAAAACATGCAATGGAAATGAAAATTGAAAAAGAATGTATTGGATATTTTGGTTGGTTATAAGAAAATATAACGAAAAGAGAATCATTCATAGAAAGGCATAAAAAGACACAAAAAGTTATTCAGGTACTGTAACATACGAAAAGAAAAAATATTTTTAACCAAAAATTCAAAAGGCTTATAATAACCCTATCTAAAGTAAAATTATAGGTTTAGCAGTATCCTATATTTTTTATTAATTTTAGTTTACATATTTTTTTTAAATGAAATAATTTTTAGATGTCACTTTTAACTAGCATATAATATTTTTGTTTTTTTAAAAGGAAAGGGACCTTAAGGCAAAAAAAAGTATTATTTTGCAATTGATTATTTTATAATTAAAAAATAAGTAATGCTAATTGCAAAAAGAATAATAAAATAATAAAATATTAATTTTAAAAATAATTAATAATTATTATATTTAAAAAAATAATACATTATTTTTATATTAAAATTAATAAATTATATAAATAATATTGAATATTAAAATTGAAATATTTTTTAAATTTATTATTTTATAAAAGATTTTTACGTTAAAATGTAAAAAAAATTATACCAACTGAAACTTAGTATTTTCCAACTAAATTTCAGTCAAAAAGTACTATTTTGTCTGATCAAATTATCAGTTGGAAATTAGAAATTATTAATTCAATCAATTTTTTTTTTATTTTAGTTAATTAATTAGTTCATATTATAATTATTCATTTAGAATTTTATTATAAAACTAATTAATAATAAATATATTTTAAAAAATAATAACATATTTTTTAATATTAAAATTAATAAATTACATATACATATATATATTATATATATATATATATATATTAAAAATTAAAAAAAAGATATCATCAACTAAAATTCAATCGATGGCATGCAACCAAATGGTAGTCGATATAATTTATACTTCTATATATATATACATCATATATATATATATATATATATATATATATATTATATTTTTTAATATATATTATTTGTATATTAATATACATATATATAATATTATAACATATAATAATATATTATATATTATATATAAATATAATTAAAAAATATTTATTATATGTATACAAATTATATTTAAATCAATTAATATTTATTAAAATAATATTTATAAAATTTTAAAATAAATAATTATACTTATTGTATTAAAATAATAATTTATAAATAAATTTTTTTAAAAAATAAAATTTAATTAATTTAAAGAATTTATTTTTTAAATATTTTAAAAAGTAAATTTTTATTGAAATATAAATTAAATTTAAATTATTTTACTATAAAAACATGGTTATATATAAAAATGTTTTGTTTAAAAATCTTATTAAAAGACTTATTACACAAAATTATACACACACACACACACACACACACACACAACGCTACTGAAGGTGGAAGAAAATTACTTTGGAAGGAAATTTTAGTCTTTTTATTTTTATTACTTTACATTCCATTTCTATTTTATTAAATCAAACACTCAAATACAAATATAATTCATTTCCTTTTCTACTCATACTAAACACAATTTTTTATCACATTCCATTCATCTTTCCTTTTTCTTTTTCATCATTAAATTTTTTATATATCAAATAAGACCTTAATCCTTCATCTTTTGTCTTCAAAATCTCAACCCTTCGTGTTGTGCATGCATGTGAGTCACATGCATATATATAATAAATGAAAGAGTAAATCTCATATATCTTTTTTAAAATTTTGATAAAATTACAATAATTTTTTATTTTTAAAATATATAAAAAATTGAAATAAAACAATTATCATATACTGCAATCTAATTTTAAACTTTTTACTAAAATATTCATTATTTGAATTTTTTTAAAAAAATTATTTTTAAATTAATAAAAAATATTTTAACCAAAAAATTTTAAAATTAAACTAAAATATAAAAGAATACTTTATTTAAGAAAAGGTTTAGAATGAGGATTCGTCTCAACAGTGAACACCGCCAATGATCTATCATCAATACTGCCCTTGCTTCCAAATTTCCTTTTCCAAGTCTTTGTCCTTAAAATCCTAACCATTTGTCTTTTGTCTTCAAAATCTCAACCCTTCGTGTCGTGCATGCATGTGAGCCGCGTGTGTAGAATAAATCATATACTTTAAATTTTGTTAAAATTATATTAATTTTTTTATTTTTTGAATATATACAAATTTTTTTAAATAAAAAGTTATTGTACATCACATTTTAGTTTTAAAATTTTTTTACCAAAATATCTATTATTTAAAAATTTTTTATTTTAAAATAATTATATTTTAATTAATTAAATATTTTTAGTTAAAAATTTTAAAATTAAATTAAATTATAAATATTTTATTTTATAAAAGGTTTAATTTGTATATTTTTTAAAAATATAAAAAAAATTTATATAATTTCAAAAAAAATTCAAAAAAAATATTATGTAATTGGAAGCCTATTTAACATCAAACTTTATTAAGAAATCTGTTCATCTTTCTATTGAAATATAAAGATTGCACATAGATTTTTTTTTCTTTTTAATATTGAGCATATAAATTAAAAATATAAAAATTACTTAATTTTTATAACTAATTTTGAATAAAATTCTGAATTTTTTGGACCAATCTTTAATTATTTAATTAGTATATTAGCCTTGTTAGTTTCATCAAAATTTTATTTTCTACATAAAGTATTTCACAGTTTCAGTTTTTTGTGATTAACTCCTTATCGCAAGGGTTCCTCATTGTAGTGTTGCTGACTTTTGATGTGACAAATAGGTTATACAGATGATAAATATTTAATTATCGCAGTAAATACATGCAAGTACAAATTAATTAATTGACAAATTTTATTGTTAGCATATATCTGAATACACGCTGTCAAAAGATATACAAAAATTAAAAATAAAATGCAAGAGGAAAAAAGTTTTTATGTGTAAAAGGAATCAATATTTTATTTAAAAAAAGATCTAAATTCTAAAATAATGGAATTGATTTTGCTTCCAAATAAACGTCACCTACAAATAAGTATCTTAGTTAATTATCATCTAATCAACTATCTCGATTAATTGACTAGTAAAATAATGATGAACTATATTATATAAGAAGCACTATTTTCTCAGGACATGTTTGGTATTTAAATAAAAAGAAAAGAGAAAAATTTTATATAACATCTATTATGTTCTTATAATCATTATCCAATAATATTTATTATTTTTATTTTTTTAAAAAAAAGAGCATGACAATTAATTCTTATCTCCAAAATAATCTTTTTTCTTTTCATTTTTATTTTTTTAAACTTTTTATATACTAAATAAGTATCTTAATTAATTATCATCTAATCAATTGTCAATTAATTGGCTAGTAAAATAATGATGAACTATATTATATGAGCAATCTAGTCACCATCTTTTCTAGAGGCATGTTTGGTATCAAAACAAAAAATGAAAAAAGAAAGACTAAAATTTTATATAATATATATTATATTTTTATAATCATTATTCAAAAATATTTATTGCTTTTTATTATTTTTATAAAATAAAGACACAAATAATTTTTTTATTTATAAAATAATATTTTCATTTTTATTTTTATCATTAATTTTTTATATATTAAAAAGTTAAAGAACTAAATTGAAACTAAATGAAGTTAAAAGGCGAAAATGAAATTAGAAATAAAGCTAAAAAATTAAATTGAAATTAAAAAAAGTTAAATGATGAAGTGAAACTTTAAATAAAATTTAAAAAAATTGCAATTTTTGCTTTTTTAATTATTATAGTATAGCTCATGAATTATTTTATAGTGATAAAAATATTTAATTTAATTGATCCTACTTAAAATATTTCTTAATTAGATATAGTTTCATTTATAAAAATTAGAGAAATTTATATAGAGATCAAAATATTTTATTTTATATGTGAAAATATTTAGGTGCATTTATTTTATAGTCTATTGATAAAAATTTATATATATATATACACATTTTAGCATTAAATTGATTTCTCTAGAAAAGCTTTCTCCCCCAAAACTATTTGCTTTGTGAGTCTTCTCCTTTTGACATGAAAATATAGGAAGAGGAAGTTTTAGCTTGGGTGCTAGTTTTCCTTTATATTATTCAATCAATTTACTTAAACATCAATATTCATTACCAATTTGTTGATGAAACTAGCACATGATAATTGTATATAATCTTTTAAAAGTATTAACATTCTATTTAACCTATTGTATATAGTCCATTTGTTATTGCTTCTAATATAATACCTGTTTTCCTTTTAATTAATATGATTCGTAGTTATTTGGCTATTTTAGTTTCTTTTTTTAATGTACAACTCAAAGTTAGGCTTGCAGTTCACTTGTCTTATCGTTTATGAAGTCAGATATGACAATGTCTTGTGATTGTGTATCTTTAATGAAATTCTCCTTTAAATTTTGGACCTTATTTGTTCATTGTCAAATTGAATACTTTTGATATACATACATACATACATATATATATATATATATACACCCAATTCAATGATGCTTAAGTGCTCAAATTTGGTTTATGGAATCTGTTCCTTGAAATCTAAACCGCTTGATAGCAATCCTTCAACCTATTTGACATTGCTATTAGTACTTTTGAAATGTTCAACTAGCTAGAAAATTTTCAATTTTCTTATTTGTTACAGGAGAACTTTTCTCTTACTAGTTATTTATGTTTATTCCTTTTATTTGCTGTTTATCTGTCACAACAATTGTAAATGAGTTACCACATGTTCTGGAGTTGGCAATGGTATTTGGTGGCTCATTTTGTGAACTATTCCCCTTGGAAATACTAAAAACAAAGTTGTTGTTTTCATTTTTCTCTTTAGAGAGTGATTTAATTATCCACATGAATTCTTATTACACTCTTGAAAGAGTGAAACTAAAGAAAACTTTTATTACACCTTTGATTAAGGAACTAAAATTAAAGTGAAGCATTATGTCAATTGGAGATATTATAAAACTTAAGGAACTAAATATTGGGCTTGACTGAGTTTCTTGCACCTATCCTTCTTGGTATCTCAGTAACATGTTTTGTTCACATCATGCCATCCACATGGTTATAGGTTGGTTGGACCCACAAAATTTCAAGGAGTTTAAACTAGTTAAACATATACAACTAAGCCATAATGTTGCAAAGTTCACGTTTAAACTTCCAATGCTTACTTCAGTTTTGGGTCTTCCAACTAGCTAACATATAAGTTGCAAGTTCCATTTCTTGATCTTGTTGTGTTGTGTGCCTCCTCCATGTGGTACAAATTAGCTCAATTTGTATTTATTTTGAAGTTATTTACTACACACTAATATTGATAGAGAACATATTAGAAACATGTTTGATAAATATGAAAGGAAAAACTAAGAAAAACTCCATTTTTTAAGTCTCCTTATTAGTGTTTTGTCCTCATATCATTTGTTGAAATCACTTATGGTCTTGAACATGTCCTCATATTACTTCAAGTGTGTTGGCTTATTTGCTTTTGTTCTTTCTTTGCCTCTTCTATTTACTTGTGATAAGGGAGTTTTTTTTTTCATTCATATATTTTCTTGTTTTAATGTTCAATCTTTAAGTCAATATGCTTTAAAGATTGATAACTTATTCAATAACTGCAACATTGCTCTCCAAAAGATTTTTCAAGAAGCAAAATGTTTCAAGAAAGGTACGTTATCTAATGTCTTTTCGAGTTTTTTTTTAAATTATATTTTTGTTTGACAATAACTATAATTTTATCGAGAAGAAATTGAGATGGTTACCTCAATAGTCAGCCTCGTATGTTAGTGACTCATCTAACCATGCAAAAATTATCCTTTTTTGGTGCACTTACGTCACTCATCTCCCACTATATAAATAATTAAATTAAAAATTTTAAAGCTTGTTTAATATATAAAATATAAGAAGAATACCATTGTTGAAGAAATTAAAAAATAATTTTAAAAATAAAAATAATTCTCATATTTTTATTTTAAAAAATAATAAAATATTATTAAATAATAATTACAAAAATATAATAGATATTATATATGAATTGTATAAAAAGAGTTACTTTTATATCAAAATCACTAAATCAGTCATTAGTTTTATATATTATACAATCTTTTTTTATTATTATTTAAAAAATGATATTATTGTTACCTAGCTTTTATTATTGTTCCGCTTACATGCACACTCTCCCAACAACTTGAACTTTGGCTTGTTTTATTTATATGATCTGAACTATGACATTGTTGGACTTCTTTAGTAATGCTGGCATTACTCTCGATGATATATATATATATATATATATATATATATATATAGAAAATAATCTACATAACCAAGTTAGATAAGATGAAAGACTCATTAAAAATTACGATCGAGTGTTAATAGCCAAGTGATAAAAGTTGATAAATGGATCTCACAAGACACTTTTTTACCTTTCATTATTCTACTTATAGCACCATTCAGAGGGGTTTTATATTGTTCTAAGATTTTGCCACAAATTTTTCAAAAAAAAAAGGAAAGATTTTGCCATAAAACTTCCATAGGAAACTATTCTTTGATCATTGTTATCCCTTCGTTTATTATATTTTGTGCTTCTATGCCTTTTTATACTATACAAGTGATAAAACTTTTTTGTGAATTTTTAAGTTCATTTTGTTGTTTTTTTTTTTGGCTTTTTCCTATACTATACAGATGTCTTATTTAGTATTTTTTATTTTTTAGCTTTCTTGTTTGATTTCTCTATATTAGTTCTTATGGAATTTTGAGCTAAAATTTGACATGAAGGTTCTTTTTTATGTTCATTTTGTTGAGAAAAATTGGCTTGATGTTTGGCTAGTTTTAGCTTTGCCTTTTTCTTGTAGATTCTACATGATTCAGCATTGTTATCATTTTTTCAAATGAGTATTATCATTTATTTTTCTTTTTCTATAGATACTTCAGAAAAGTCAGATAAATTTGTCTCAATTTAGAATTTATCCAAGTAAATGTAAGTGATCAACACATAAAATTTTAAAAATCTTATTTAGTTATTATTTATTCTATACACTATTAATGGAGTGTTTAATAGAAATGGGATAATGAAATTATTATTTAAAGTTGAAGCATATTTATGATTGTGTTACTTTTATACTTTTAGGAGCCAATAAGGACACTATTAATTTTGAAACTCTTCTATAATTTGCTTTTTGTAAAAAAAAAAAGTAAAGAAGTGGCTATTTTGATGGAATCTATTGTGGCTTAATTTTGTTTCACCTTAAGTTTGTGTAGCAATATGTAAAACTAATAGTGTTATAGAATTGATTGAATTTAAATTACCTTTTTTGTTTTTTTATGTTAAAGCATACATGTTACTTTATTGGATACTTTAATAAATTTATATTCGAATTTGATAGTCTAAAGTGTGAAATTAGATTAAACTCAATATGAGCAGCTCGAAATATAAAATAAATTTTAAAAAACCTTTTAGTGTTGATCACAATCACCACTAAAGATTTTTTAAATTAAGAAAATTTTTAGTGATAACCTTATGTATTATCACTAAAGAGGTCACTTTCAGCAGCAACTATTGTCATCACTAAGAGTATTCCTTTAATGGCAACCCCTGTAATACACAAAGCTTTAGTGGTGGCATTTGTTGCCACTAAATAACATTTTTAAGTGCTGACCAAAAAGTTGCCACTAAGACTCTTGTTACCAGGGTATTAGTCTCAACTTAATAGTGACCAAATGTTGCCATTAAAATTAATTAGTAACATCTTTTTAACTTTTAGCATTTTAACAGTAAAAGTCACCGTTAAAAGCCTACTTTTTGTAATGCATTAAAAGACCAAATGAGGTCATCACTGATACATTTGTAGCAAAAGGTGTATAGTGACATTAAAAAGATACCACGAAAAGCAATATTCAGTGGCGACAAAGGTTGCAACTAAAAATGACTTTTAATGGCTTAAAAAAGTCACAATTATATCTAATATTTATTGGTGATAATAATTGCCATTAAAACTCTATAATAGCAACAATTGTTGCCACTTAAGCCCCATTTATTTGGTACTAAAAGAATGTTGCCACTAAAAAGGTACTTGTCGCTACCAAAATTATTTTTAAGAAAATTGAGTCACCACTAAAACTTTTAATACTTTTTTAGTTATATGTGTTAACTTAAATAATTTGTATGGCTTGAATACAACATAAAAAGTAGATAGTTTGATATAAAACTTAATGCCTAATATTAGCACAACAAGAGACTAGATATAATTGTTAATAATATTGTTAAGATTCACTAGGCCCTTTTAGGCCTTATGCTTAGGATGAACCTTGACAGTAATAGTAATACTTATATCTAGTTTTTTTTTTTTTCATATTGATCTTAGACACTAAGTTTTATTTTTTAAAAAAAGTGCCCACTCTTTATTGTGTGTTGTTCAAATTAGTTGCTAAAATTTATAGGGTTTCTTTCTTGCCCTCTCTTTTTCTCTCTCTAATATATATTTATATTTCTTCCCCAATTTCCGGAGCAATAACGCTATCACTTTCCTCTAATGATTAAATCACAATATTTTATGAAACTTCTAGGATTTTCTCAAAAAACCAATAGCAATAGAAACAAGGCAACAAAAAAACCAAACTTTTATCAATCCTATTCTAACTAAGTTTAAGCTTAATACCATAGCACTAGAACAACCAAAGCCAACCGCAACATAAATAGGGTAATAGATAAATCCAATAGCTAGCAATAGAAATAAGACACATTGAATTCAATAGAAAAACCAACATTAATAAGGCAAATTGACCAAGAAGTATAAGTTCAAAAGAAGTAGGGTAAAACAAAGAAAATTGAAAAACTAACAAAAATGAGGCAAATTGAAAGGCCAACAGAATTAGGGCAAAAAAAAAAAAGGTAGAACATAAATAGAAAAAGAAATAGAACATAGATAGAAAATCAATTTGGTAGACTTCAAAACAAAAAATCAATTGGCTAATCTCCTAAAAAACTAAAAGGTAGGAAATGGACTTTCGTTGTTGTCGGTGTGGAGGAGCATGGATGGTGGATGGCAAGGCAGACATTCTTCATTGTTGGTGTAGTGCACGACGATTGGAGGTGGCCATCTTTGAAAATGGGTAAGGTGGCTAGACAATTAGGTGGCTTTCAGACAATTGGAAGCACGACAACTATTAGGTGGCTATCAAATGATTGGGATAATGGCAACTAGACAGTGGCTATAAGATAAAAGGAGCATGGCAGCTAGAGGTGGCCCATTTTCAAAAAGGGAGGAGATGCAAGAGATTGGATGAAAGGGGAGGAGATATAAGGAGAGGTTGAAAAATGGGTTTTGATGTATCAAGATGGATCTTTAAATTAATTATTTCTTTTTTTAATATTTTTGCAACAACAATAGTCATCACTAAATAATCTTGTAGTAGCAATTGTGGTCGCTATAAAAAGTCACATTTAGTGGTGACTAAAGAGATTACCACTAATGTCTCCTTTTTTTGGTGACAATATGATGTCACCCCTTAAGACACTTTTAGTTGTGATAATTGTCGCCATTAAAAACCATTTAGGGACAACATATCAAAGTTTCCATTATTACTTTTGGCTCCAAGAAAACAAATTTCAAATTGTTTGACCTTTTGTGCTAACAAAAAACAATTTTAGTAACAACAAAATAAGTGTTGTCACAAACAACTTGTAGTGCCAACAAAAGTATTGCCACACATTATCAACATTAAATGTAATTTAATGACGACTTGGTCTTTTGTGGCAAGTTTGAGCTTGGCACCAATAAAAAAAAGCATTTATGGTGACACTTTTGTCAGCACAAAGAGTTTTAATGGTGATAAAAAAATGTCATCGCTAAAAATTATTTTGTTGTGATATTTGAGTTGCTGTAAAACACATTTAGTAGCAGTATTTTTTGTATTGCCACTATAAGGGTTGGCATAATAAGAAATATCCTTTTAGCAACAACTTTTAATGATGATCAGAAAGAAAAACCACTACAAGTGTACTTTTAGTGGCAACATTTTCTAGGCGTTGCTAAAAGTTATAACTAGAAACTGTTCTAAAAATTATTTTGTGGTGACACTTTTGTCATTGTAAAACACATTTAATGGCAACATTTTTGTATTGCCGCTATAAGGGTTGGCATAATGAGAAATATCCTTTTAATTACAACTTTTAATAGTGATTGGAAAAAATTGCCACTATAAGTGTGCTTCTAGTGGCAACTTGTTTTAGTCATTGCCAAAAGTTATAACTAGAAACATGTCTTTTGTAGTTAGAAGAATATAATAATACCCAAATTTTATGATAAAAAAGTGTGCACTAAATATTATTTTTAAATGAACACATATTGCTAAAAACATAGTTTTTGTAGTTAAAAGAACAAAATAATACCTAAATTTTGTTGAAAAAAAATTGTGTACTAAACATTATTTTAAAATGAACATATGGTGAATGTAAAAGGTGTTGTTGCTTTAAATTGAGCTAAGACTATCCATATCATGGTAAGAAGGCTTCTCCCATGGTTAGTGCATGATTTTTTTTTTCCTTAAAACTTAGGTATTCTTCAATTCTTTTTTAATCAAAACATAATATATATACAGAACAACTATTTTAAAGGATTCAATGTTAAAATTTAAAAGAAAATGTTGTCATTCTTTTATCAATAAATCATAACAAAAATACATCTAAGTATTTTCATATATAAATTAGGCTACATTGTATAAAACTTCTTTGAACTTTGAATTATATGCAGATAACCTCTTTGACTTTTAAAACTTAACAATGAATCTACTAAACTTTTAAATTTATGTAGCTAACCTCGTTAATGTTAGTTCATTATTTTACTAATAGAATATGATATATCAATGACATTAAACTCTTTCAAATTTTATTTTTTTGTACAAATAACCCCTTAAACTTTGAGTTATGTAAAAATAACTTTCTAGAACTTTAGGCTATGTGTAAATAACTCCCTCAACATGTCATACTTCATTAGGGAACTAATGAACTAACTAATGATAAGAGATTTATACAAATTTAAAAGTTTAAAAGAAATTCATTGTCAAGTTTTGAAGATTAAGGAAATCATTTGCATATGATTCAAGGTTCAGAGGTGTTATGTGCAATTTAAACTATAAATTATATATATTAGAAAATCTATTATTTGTTGAATATTTTAAAAATTTACATAGCTTTATTTAAACATTATAAATTTAAAAATTTTCACAAGTTTTTGTATCCTTTAAAAATTTGAGAATAATTAAAATTTATCTCTGCAATAAAAAATAAAGGCATAAAAAGACCTGGATTTGTTGTTTATCAAAGATTTAAATTTAATATAAATAGAATAAGAAAAACGAATCAAAATTAGTATCCTATGAAAATTACGAGCTTCATCAACATTGCGTGCTTGATCAAAGGGGATCATATCATCAAACCTGAATGTGATGAATTATCGTGTTGCGCAGAAAAGAGGATAAGAAGATCTACAAATTTTTATGGGAATTTATGAGAAACTGATATATTTTAATGAATTTTCATTCTTTTCAAATTAATGTAATAATCAATAAAGTTAATTAAACAAAAATAATATATTTTGAGTGTCAATAAATTATTTGCAATCATTAAATATGTTTTTTTTTTCAATTTTAGCAATTTATGGCTTGAATTTATTTTTTGAGGGAAAATTTATAATCCAAGGCTGCAATTAGTACATTGTTTATTTGGTTAGGAGAAATAAATTATAGAGTAAATTATATTATGTTTTCTAAGGTTTAATTAAATTAATTTTTTGTCAAAAATTACATTTGACTCTTATAATATTTTGACACACACACGCACACACACACACACACACACATATATATATATATATATTACAAAAAAAAATCAATTTATTTTCTTTCAAAGAAGTTAATGATCTACACAATATGATATTGATTTTATTTTGAAAATGACAATTTAAGTAGTTGAATTGATATTAAGTTTTAACATAAAATTGTGACTTTATTCTTAATATGTAATACTTAAATAATTTTATTTTTGGAATGCTAAAAGACAAATTACCAAAGGCTATGCTACTCTACGCCTTGTATGGAAATTTCTCCATCAAATATCAATATAAGTGACTTGCACTAAAAGAAGAAACAATGGTGCCTGAAGAAAAAAATTAGAACGTCACCTGTAGAATAAGTCATTAATTTGAAGTAAACACTTTGGTGCAATCACAAAATTGGTGATTGTGGTGCAATACAACGCGGACCACTAAAATTATGCCACCTCAATTTAAGTATTAAGACTGTGCAAAAGGTTTTTGAATTAAAGAGAGGCCCAACAAAATTAAAAATAACTCAAGATAATTATATATTAGCCCCTTATAATGTGACCTATAATTGAAGAATTCACATTTTGTTAAAATTACAAGAACAATCAAATAGATAGATTAATTTCCCAAACACCCAACGCACCATCCAAATTGATTTTTTTTTTCTCATTCAAGCTTAGAGACAAATCCCAAGAGAGTATCGAGCTACATACAAGTAAAGCTGCATTCTGAGGGCAAAGAGAAGAGAGTATCAAACTACATCCTCTATAGGTTTGTCCCAATCTTGTGTTATAGTTCATATCACTTGTCTGGCTGTTGTTGTTTTGTTCTGAATAACGATTTGGTTGAGGGATTTGGGAGGAATATGCAGTTCCAACATGAAAATCGCATAACAGTTGACCAATTTTTCTTCTACTTGAAAAGGTCATGCGTAAGGCATTAGCTAACTATAAAGAAAATATCACTTGACATTTTTTAATAGAAAGGATTCAATCACATAATATAATCTAATAGTTGACTATTTGTAATCAAAGAGCACTACAAAAAAAGAGACTTTTTAGTGACGATTTTTAGTGGCGACTACAAAAAGTCGTCACTAAAAATATAGATTTAGCGACAACACTACTAAGTTGTCACTAAAAGTTGTCGCTATAATGTTACAGTGAGTTTCACCAACATTTTTAGCGGTGACCCAAAAAAATTTTCACTAAAACTTTTTAGTGGCAAGATCATTGTTGTAGCTAAATACATTTAGTAGCGAGGATAACAATGGCGCCACAAAAAAAAAAGTCATTTAGCGGTGACACATTGGTCGCAACATAAAACCTATGCAAAAATCCATTTAGAAATTATGCAGAAGTTTTAGTGGCGACCATAGTCACCACTAAATCCCATTTTTAGGGTTGCCACTAAATGTCATTTTTAGTGGCGACAAAGCACAGTTGCCACTAAAAGTGACATTTAGTGACGACTTAGTCGCCATTAAAACATTTCTATAATTTTCTGATAATCTTAAAATACTTATGCCAAACTTGTAGTGACAATGAATATTGTCACAGCTAAAGGTTACCTCTAGTTTAATTATTAATTCGATTTGAAAAACATGGCATATTGAAAAATTTTTCATTTATAATTTAATATTATATGATAAAGTCTATTTAAAATTATATGAATATGTATATAAATATATATATCATATTTTATTAAAATAATTTTATAGAAATGGCCAAGAAAACTAATTTAATCTTAAATATTATCTTTTCCATTTCATTTAACCACAAATTATATATGTATTCTCTTCTCCGACACTCGTTAACACCCATACTTCCCTCTTCTTTCTTCATTTAGCTATGCTTCTTCTTCTTTTTCTTCTTTTCTTCTTTAAATTTGCATGCCTCATTTTCTCTCTTTTTGTTTAATAAAAGAAGTGTGTAGCAAGAACAAGGAAAGGAAAGTGAGAAATGACGTTACGATAAACTTCATTAGAGAAAGAGATGTGGTATCTTCCTTCAAATACTGAAGGAATAATGTTTTTTTTTTTTTTGTCTAATAGATGCAATAAAGTGGATGAATAATTTTAGTAATATAATTTCTAATTATTTTTAAATTATTCTTTATCTAGTTTTAGGCATTATATCATCATCAATAAGAAATGAAAAATAAACCAAAGAGATAATTATATTATAATTATTTATTAAATTGTAATAATTATCTTTAGAAAATAATATTAATGTAATTTAAATAATTTCAAAGACTATAGTTATAACTTAAGCTAATTATTTATTTATATATCAATTATTATTTTTATTTTTATTTATTTTTAAGCCAAATTTATGAGTTATATTATTAATTAAAAACTAATAATAGACATGGAATAAGTAATCATAACAAGAAATATATTTTAATAATAATAATAAAAATAATAAAAGAAAAATTGAAAATTTTTTGTGATTTAATTTTGTATGACCTTTTTAATAAACCAAATCCAATACGCAAGTCCAACCTAAGATTTGGTAAGTCCCAAATGTGTTAGGGTTTAGTAAAATTAAAAAGTAAAAGAAAATAAACCAAAAAATGGAATAAGACACGAGATCATCCCATCTCCTTCTCTTGTATTAGTAATGACAAAGAATGCTTTAAGAGAAGATGCGCATAATGAAGTTAAAATGCATGAGACTACCATACTTTGATAAAAATCATAAATACTTTAAGAGAAGATACATATGATGAAGCAGCAGGTATCCAGCAATGATAAAAGTCATCATACAATACAAATCATTAATACTTGGTAAACTAATTTAATAGTAAATATTATTATTGAATAATTAATAATCTTATTTCAGGTTAATAAGAAATTTAAATCAATTAATTATGTAATAAGTAATAATAAAACAAATTTTTAAATGCTATATTATATAAATAATGAAAAATGTTTTAAAATAATATATATAGATATAATAATTATATAATAAAAACTACTAATGCACAAAAAAGTGAAAATAATATGTGACAGTAAAAAAATTTAAAAAGCATTAGCTTTTTAAAATGATAAGTTTAATAAGAACCATTAATGCCAATATACCATATTTTGTCAAGATTTGTTTTTATAAATTTCAAAAAGCAATAAAGTACGAAACATATAAAAAAAGTCTAAAAATCATATAAATTTATATATATATATATATATATATATATAAAATAAAAACTATTAATGCACAAAAAAGATAAAATAATATCTAAAATTTTAAAAATTCAAAAAGCATTGGCTTTTTAAAATGCTAAGTTTAATAAGAACCATTAATGCCAATATACCATATTTTGTCAAAATTTCTTATGATCTAGAAAATTGGCTACTTATTGTTAGAGCCTACGGATTCTAGTGATATGCAGTATCAATTTACCTACATATATATATATATATATATTCTTTTTTCTTGGGTAGATATATTTTGATGTTTACTTGTTTAGATATTGAAGATTCACCACCAAAATCTGATTCATTTGGCCATTAGATGAACTCCCCCTTGCTTTTGCAATTATATATAAAAACTTCGCAATTTGGTGTTATACAATCTAGAAAGGTACTATCTATGTTTAAAATTTTACAAAAAAAATAAAGGTAGCACAAATATATTATCATGTCCAATATATCCACCTACCAATTTGTATATATTTATCATTTCAAAGTTTTATAGCAGCTACATTAGTTGTCCAATATAAAGCTATTCTTAGAAATTAAGTAGATATTTTGCAATGTCTATAGATGAATGTATTAGGTATGAAAAACTGTACATCACCAAACCATTTTTCTACACCAAGTGCAAATTCTTTTCAGACCCCCAATTTAGGTATAACTATAAGTTCAGCCAAATTTAGGTAATATTGCTACTTCTGGAATTATTATTTATGGAAAAAAAATGTTGGCACTATGACACCATAAGCATAACTATAATTATAATAAAAAATCCTTTTAATTTTGACATAAAATAAAAATATTATTTTTTAATTAAAAATGACACTAGAGATTATTAGCGTGTTTGGAAAAGCGGTAGGCTTCCCCAAACCACGTTTCATCCAAAGCAAGAAATCAGAGCTTCTTCTAAAACGTGGGTAGCAAACGTGATTTTATCCTTCCTCAACGCATATCTAAACACACACTATGTAATCTTGATATAATCTATTATATCTATATTTTATATTTTAATTAATTTGATGTTTGTTTATAAATATTATTATTAAAGTAAAAATTAATACGCTAATGACATGTTTTAAATCTTAGATAAATAAAGGCATAATTGATGGAATTACTTTTAAAGACCTTTTTGGTCAAACCATTTTTAAAGATTTTTTGGTTCTTGAAATAAGTTATTCAATGAAGAATACTAAAAAATTGTGTTACATGGGCTAATTTTGAAATTGCCTCATCATCAATCATCAAATTTGACATAAAAAATGTGAATCACAAAATTTAAATGCTAGAATAAGATAATAAAATATTATTTAAGGGAAGAAACACCTTTAAATATAGTATTAGCTTCCCTGGTTGATATATATATATATATATATATATATTAAAAAACAAACAATTTGTGAAATGTGCTTAGGCAAATGATTACATATATGTAAATTGTACAACATGCAGGAAAGTGGAGATGACATATCATGCAATGAGATCCTGTAATTTTGGTTACATATCTTTCTTTCAGTTGAAGTTTATTCTTGTTTGATTTCTGGTTACACTGATAGTTAGAATAGATCCTGTTAATCTCTTAAAACTTGTTAAGATGATCATGCTAAAACTGGTTATAAATATGAATTACATATAGAGAAAAATGCAAATATTTTCTTGTAACTTTGAATAATTTGTGTGAATACCGTATTTTGTTCGAGCATATTTCAAAATAATAATAAAATTAAACTAACAAAAAAATAAAAACAAAGAAGTAAAAAAAATCAAGAATCAAAATTCAAAATTTTTTAAAACAAAAAAAAGAAGAAGAGAGAGAAGAAAAGGAAGATAATAAAAAAACATCAAATGATAAAATATACATAAGGGAAAAAGAAGAAAAATAAAATTGAAAAATTGAAAAAAGCCATGAAAAATGAAACCAAAATAAAAAAAAAAAAAAAAAGAGAGTGGAAGGAAAAAGAAAAAAAAGGAAAGTATTAAAAAAATGGTATCTATTTTCTCTCAAATTTCAAAGTTTATTGTCCTAAACTCATAAAACCCACTTGCCCAAAATAGCCAAAAAAAATCAATAACCTAATACCAAAAATGGAGAGAAGGAAAAAAATCAAATCAAATCAAATCAAAAGAAAAAAAATGAGAAAGGTCCAATCCAAAGCCTTAACATCAGAGCCCACCATCAGAGTCCCAACAAAATTACAAAAAAAAAAAAAAAGCAGAGTCATTATCTAAATTTGGAGCAAACCAGCCCAAGATCCATTTCACTAAACCCTACCCGGTCCTTTTCTCCTTGGCACGGCTCTGGGGGACCACATTCAAAAGGAGGACCACACATACACAGATAGGAAAATAGCAAATATGCACAGAGTTAGGGCATCAGAGTGGTCCCTTCCTCTCACACAATTCTAGCAAGAGAGGGGAAAAGCACACATGGACACATTAAAGCAACACGTACAAGAAGGGAACGACGATATTTCAGGTACAAAGGACAGAGCTAGACGCACTAAAAGGGAGAGTGATGGCGGTCTCTAATTGGAGTTAAAAGGTGCTTTTTCTTTCAAGGATGAGAGGAGAGGAGACCGAGAGTAAAAGAACGAAGTAGGGAGGCTGAGAGGAGATTAATGGGTGAGAAATTCTGTGGGAAGCATTCTTAGGATTTTTGGGAATTTTGTTAGAGGTTTGGGGACGCTGAGGAGAAGAGGAGTAGGTTTCTTGGGGGGAATTGGTTTTGAGTTAGAGAATAAGAGAAGCAGAGAAGGATTTCTGGGAGAAGGAAGGAAAGATTTAAAAAGGAAAACTGAGATTGAGGGAGAGAAGAACAGAGAGAGGCATGGGGTTTCTAGGTGGATTTCGAGTTGGAGAGTGAGAGGCTTGAGGGTTTCCAAATACAAAAGAGAAAATCAAAGGCAAGACAAAGACAAAGGGAAGAGAAGGCCATTCAGTCTTTTGAATGCTAGAATAATAGCTGGGGAGGTATGTGTTCTGTATTTTTCTTCCGTTTTTAGTTTTAAAACTATAGGGCCACATATGTATGCTGCTTGTGGGTGCTGAGGCTTAAGGATGGTCTGATTCCATTTTTTTTTTTTTGGTGCTAAAATCTAAACCTTCTTTTTTCTTGAATATGGTCTGATTTGCTTGACTTGGCTACTAAAATTTAAGTTCCTTTGGGTCGTGGGATATAGAATGGATCTGTTTCAAAGGCTCAATTTAAATGAAGACTCATCTTGTTATCCTTGATCTGTTATGTATTTGCCCTAATCAAATACATCTAGTCCAGATAATCTTCCGCAGATTGGTTTTAAGTTTTATATTCAATGAGTATGAAAATAGTTAAAATAAATATAATTCATTGGCTAGTCTATATTCTACTTTATATTTGTGTTTTGATGTTCATTGTTGTAAAGCTTTATTTTTGATGTGAATGTGAAACTCTATTTCTGATGTGCGGACTTGGCCTATTTTTTTGATGTTTGTGTTTTTGATATACCCTTTTTTTCTTGCTATGTTCCACTTTAGCCAAAAATTCCAATCCAAGTGGTTTTGCTAATGGTCTCATTAAGGATTATGTCTCTAGCATCAAACTACCCACTTTAAATTCCCAGTAATGAATTTCGATTGTCTTGCTATGTTTATTGATTGCTTAGGCTTTGAATGGTTCATGAGAAATCAGGCCAGTTTGTTTAATTCATGGTCTTGCATTTCACCAGCTCTGTTTCTTGGTTGCTACTTTTAATTTTTAGTTGAATCTTTTTGCTATAACGTAACATAGCTTTAGACATAGGCTTAGGTTCTGAATTGATTCCATCTTGGTACATATAATGGATTGTGAGGCTTGTATATGGAACTAAATTTGATCTTCATGTGATTATTTATGTTATATCTCATGTTCATATTAATTGGGGTCAGTTTTCCAATCGGTATGCTGCTCTTGTACGATTTCAGTTCTGATCATATATAGGGATATTAACATATCGTTCAAAGTTGGTATCAGCTGCCCCACTATTTTTAGTCTCATTCCTTATTAGAATCTTATGTAGAATGTCTAATTAAATATGATGTTTGTTATTCCTTTTGAGGTGATATTTCTCTTGAATGTTGGCTTTAATGTTTAACATGTGGGTGCATATTGACGCATTGATTTGATCATTCCTGGAAAGTAAATGGTTGGTTAGAATTTAACCCACCCTTTGTATTTCTGTTGCATCTAAGGAGTGTGGGGGAAATGAGGAGGCTCGTCAGAAGCGTAGAGATTCAACCCCCTTTTGTATTTCTAATTACACTGATGGTTAGAATAGATCCTATTCATCTTTTAAAACTTGTTAAGATGATCATGCTAGAACTGGTTATCAATATGAATTACATGTGGAGAAAAATGCAAATATTTTCCTGTAACTTTGAATAATTTGCACATATTCCTCTAAAGTTTTAAAACCTTATAAACTATCATCTTTTGATATTAAGATTGTGTTGCCCCTTTGTATTTCCAATTCCTATGCCTTGTTTTAATATTTTGACCAATAAATATATAGTTGCAGGCTAATGGAGCGCACCACATGACAAATAAAAGAGACTAAAGTGACACCTTAATTCAAAGAGAAGGAGCAAAATTCTGAAATGCGATAGTTCTAAGGTATTTTTCAATTTTGAAAAGCATATAAAATACTTGCAAATAATCCATAGCTGAAAGGGGTATTTGCATTTTTTTTTTCATACCATGCTTTGACTTTACTGAGTTAGGTTGTAATTATATTTCTGTGTTAATAATTATTACCTTAAAACAGTATGGTCATGTTTTATGGATCTACATAGGTATTGCCCCAAAGCTTAATGCAAGTTAGCCTTCATATTAGCATAATTAGATCATGAATTGTTACTATTTTAATCTATTGAACTATTGTTACTATAAATCCCACTTCCCACTTCCCACTTCATATTAGCATAATTAGCCTTCATATTAGCACCCTTATCCCACTTCATCTACTTCCATTGATATTTACCCTTTCATTATAGGTTCATTATAACAGTTTTGTTAATTAATTCTAGCACTTGATCCTAACAATATATATATATATAGAGAGAGAGAGAGATAGAGAGAGAGAGAATCTATACTTAATGAAAGGCCATTAGCTAGTGAAGGCCAAAGTGTTTTCTGTTTAGGTCACCTTTTCTTCTCTTATATCAATGTTCCTTATTCTTCCCCTATTTTTCCTTTTGGTAGGGATTAACTAGAAAAGCCAATACTTTAGGTGTTCATTTAGTATTGGTATTCGATATTGTTGGTTTACATTGCTTGTTGGTTTATGGCATCTATATAACGTGTGAGATGTTTTGGTTGGTTTACATTGCTTCTTTCAAGTTTTCACCAGGATATTTGATGCTGTTGTGACATTTACTATTTATTAGAATAACCATATTAGGATTAGGTGCTGAAAAAACTTTTCAATTAGTGTAAAGTCTGAATGATAGAAATGTTAAAGTATTATCATTGTGTATGGTGAACCATTAATTGGCCACTAACTTCAAAAAAGTGCCTGTTTGCTCTGTTACAAACAAAGCACAATGGAAGGAGAGAGATGTGTTTTGTATTGTAAAGAGAAATATATCTCTTTTTTTGTAGATCGATCACCATCTGTTAGTAGTTAGTGGTCCAGAGAGAAATTAATGAGTAAATGATGTATCAAGAAAAAAGAAAGAAAACATTATTCAATATAATGCTAAATTTAAAATTGAATTAGTGATTATCGGACTAAGAGTGAAAATAAAATTTTAATTTAAGAATGATAAATAAAATGTTTGAAATTTGATAATTAATTGATGGATTAAGAGTTAAAAAAGAAAAACATAGTTAAATAAACTCTAAATTCAAAAGTTAATTTCAGAATTGTTTCATTAAGATAAAAATGAAAATTTAATTTAAGAATAATATATTAAACATTTACTTAATGATTAAGAGACTAAAATAAAATGAAATATATTTAATAAGTAATTATGATTGAATATTCAATAAATAATTAATAGTAAAATTTTGAATAAGAAATTAATAGGCAAATACTAAAAGTAAAAGCAATTCTTAAAAAAATAACAACTTTGAAATTTGATTAGTAGTTGATGGTTAAGGCGTAAATAAGAAAAATCGAATTAAATGAAATACCAAATTTAAAATTTAATTAGTATTTATTGGATTAAGAGTAAAAAAAATTAATTTCAAAATAATAAATGAAACATTTAATTAATTACTAATAGATTAAAATAAAGATAAAGCATATTGAACAAATACGTAGGATTAAATATTCAATAAATAATTCAATGAAATATTGAATAAGAAATTAATAAGTAAATACTAATAGTAAGAAGTAAATAAAAATAATAACAACTTTGAAATTTGATTAGTAGTTGATGGTTAAGGTGTAAATAAGAAAACACTGAATTAAATGAAATATCAAATTTAAAATTTAATTAGTATTTATGCTACATGAATGAAACATTTAATAAATTACTAACAGATTAAGATGAAAATGAAGAATATTTAGCAAATTATTAAGATTAAATATTCAATAATTAATTAAATAAAATATTGAATAACAAATTAATAGGTAAATACTAAAAGTAAAAAGTAATTAAAAATAACAATAACTTTGCAATTTGATAAGTAATTGATGGCTAAGACTTAAAAAGGAAAAGCATAATTAAGTAAAATGCAACATTTAAAATTTGACATGAAGACTTTGAACGGGCTATTGGAGATGGTGCTCGAGAGTTCTCCAGTTATTGTAACTTGGTGGTTTGAACCACTTGTTTATTAAGAGATAGTAACTAGCCTGTTCAACAAGAAAAATATGGAAACATTATATGGTTAAAGGTTAAGGTAATATGTTTGTGTATAGACAGTTATACAAATTAAATGGTATTTAATTTTAAACCCTTTACATATGTAACTATAACTATTTATGTTTGTGGTCTGTAGGACAAATTTGAATGAGAGGGTCAAGCTGAGTTGTTGATGAAGCGCTTCACTCTTAGCACTTTACGGAGATTGTTTAAGAGTTGGAAGATAACATTACATGATCTTGTCAAATTTCTGGATACAGATGAAGATAGGTATGCAGTTTGACCGGCTAATGTGTATCCTATAGATTGGGAGTGGTTACTTCAACATTGAGCTACTGAAGATTTTAAAGTAATATACTCTTGTTCTATAGTATAGTTTGAACTTATTTACTTATATGCAATTCTCATAACTATTGTCAAATAATAATAAATGTTTTTGTCCACTTGTAGATGGTGAGTAATAGAAATAAATGAAATAGAGGAAAGCAAGTAACCATACATACATGTGGCACGCGGTCCTTTGCGGAAGTAGAGCATAGTCTGTTAAGGACAGTCTTTTCATTTCTTTTTTATCAACATGCTTCTATATAGTCATTTTGTTTTCTCTATTATTATAAGATGAAATAATGTTATTTACAAAATATTTTAGAGGGATCCTATTACTGGTGAACCAGCGGGACCTGACATGGTGTGGGAGGCACAACACACTTGTTAAACAAAGGATGGCGAGATAGAGTGGGTTGATCTCAAGTCACAGGAGATTCATGTAACTTTTCAACATCTTTCAATTTTTTATCTGTGCTTAATTACAATTTATTGTATGTGTTTTTAATTTGTTAATTAAACTGTAGGGTTGTCTACATAAGCTTGTTCTTCGACAACAACCAACTGAAGTTGAATCTTGTATGACTGGAGATGAAATTTTATCTACTGTCTTGGGTACACGATTAGGGTTTGTTCGTGGAAAGGGTTATGGAAAGAAACCTCCAAAAAAGAGGCCCATTGACCAAGTTGACGTAGACTATAGGATGTCATCTGCAATAGAACAAGTTCGGGAAGAAATGGAACAAAAACGGGAGGAGGACCATGCCCAGATGGCACAAGAGCAAGAAGAAATGGAACGCAAAATGCAAGAAGAATTTGAACGGAAGCTGCAGCAAGAGTGACCTCAGATAGCCCAACAAGTGCAGGATGAAGTGCGCGCACAAGTTGCTACCTTATTGTCCACATTGCAGCAGCATGTATGTAACACACTTTCTTTACTTTTTTTAGGAATAAATGATATTTATTATTTTTTTCAATTCTAACAGGGACATCTACCTTCAAGTAGCAATATTTCAAGTAGACTAGCCCAATGAATCTAGATAAATAATGGTATGTTTATAAATCATTGCTTCTTTCCTACTAGTTTGAATATTTATTTAAGTATGGTTCAAAGTTCAAATTTTAACTTAAATGCTTTTTCATTTTAACTGCTATTATTTCTCTTTTAGCCTAAAGTAATTACTAGTATTAAATTCAATAACACTTTTTTTTCCTCTTACAAGTTGAGTGGGCTTCAAAGAATAGCAGAGCATATTAAATATACTCTACTCACTAGTTGTATTTTTTGAGAAGTTCAACAACTATTAACAGTGAATGTTTAATTTGTAACTTCAGTTTTCTCATTGTTGATTATGTATTTGACTATGACTTTGTTGAGTTTACTCTTTGTTTTGAATGAAAATTTTCGTTTGATGTAATTCAATTTAGTTGTTGTACTTTGATTTTGTCATTGCCTTCTCATATATTCTGAAGTTGATATTAGAACCATTTGAATTCTGTCATTTTTCAAGAAAATAACACGTAATTACAACTAGAATGTTTTAAAAAAAAATTCTATAACCTTTAGTGGTGACTAAAGTCGTCACTAAATGCTACAAAAAGTATTTAGTGGCAACAAAAGTCAAAAAACAAAACTGAAAAAGATCAATCTTTAGTGGCGACCTAAGTCGCCTCTAAGACCCATCACCACTAAAAATGCAACAATTAATGGCGACAACAGTTGTCATTAAAACTAAAGTATTTAGTGGTAACTACACGTGGCCACTAATCGCCACTAACAAGTACAATAATTAGTGGCGACCATATATCACCAATAAAACCACAGTATTTAGTGGCGACAGTCGCCACTAAAAAGCACAACAATTAGTAACGAGCTATGGTCACCACTAAAACCATAGTATTTAGTGGTGATAATAGTTTGCAACTAAAAAGAGTAATGATTAGTGGTGACTCAAGGTCGTCACTAGAAACTAAATCAGTGGCAAGCACGTCGCCATTAATTATGGTATTTTAGTGGCGGCAAATTAATGCTTTTACAATTTTTTGCTAATTAGCAACAACAATGTCACCATTAATTAGCAAGCCTTTAGCAGCGACAGTCCGTTACAATTCTTGCTTTGCCATTTAATGGCGATGTTGGTCGCCATTAATTGTTTATTTTTAGTGGCGACAAGTCACCATTAAATACTTTTTGTTATAGTTGTATTAGTGACAATTTGACAATGACCTTGTGTTGCCACTATAAACATTTAGTGGCGACTTTGGTTATTTTTTACGGCAACTTTTATCGCCACTAAAAGCCATTTTTTTTGTAGTGGAGGTTATAGTCGATTGATATGCTCTAATAGTTGACTAAAATTTGATACTATTACTTTTATGTGTATCGTTAGAGCCTTCTTAGATTATTATAATCCATTTTTTTTCATAAACACTTCATTTTGAGTATGGCATTTAGATGAACATTAGTCTAAACAAGTAAACATAAAGCACTAAGTCAGTGGTTAAAGTAATTAAATTGTTGTCCAAACCTATGCTGCATGGTGTCATTTATGAAATACTATGTACCAATGAAAATGGCCTTTCTTAGTTGCTTGCAGATTAATTTATAATTCAATCATCTAGTTGCATATCCACCCTTTTCGTAAAAGCAATGGACAAGCGTGGATGCATTAAGTTAGAAGATGATGAGGAAGTTTGGAAGGTCAATGATAATGTTAGCGACAATGATTGGGCCAACAAGTCAAAATCTTAATTAAAAAAAAAAAAAAAAGAGGAGGACAATGACAAAGTGGAGCATGAGGGCAAACGTGACAGGACACCGTAAGCACCTCCTTCCTAGGTTATCAGGAGTCCTTACAATCAAAATGACAACACAGTCACCGCAACTGCATAAAATCGTTCCTCTCCTCAAAGTGGAGCTAGCATTTGAGCTTTTTAATCACATTGCTCTCTAAACATCAAAGCATTAGCAATATCAGCTGCATTATTATTCCTTGTAAGAACATCTTAAACACCTCAAGTTATTTATTCAACTAAGGTCCTTGTAATTTATTCTTTTCCATCTTGGCTGCTCATGATTTGAAAATTTTTTCATTTCCCTCAATCAACAACATGGAATTTATGTTAGCCTAGTGCATATATTTTCATTCTAAAATCTCAACTTATGAATTTTGTAAAATACATGCAAAAAACTAACCTTATAGTTACTATAGATAATATATTTCTTACTTTAATAAGTTTTTGTGAGGTCCTCCTTAGTCAGCATATTTTGCTTGAAATGTCTAATTCATGATCTTAATCTTCTTATTGTCATATAGCTGTCACATAAAATTTACTATAATCTTCATAATATATTTTGGTTGAGTTTCAATTTTCAAAGTCACATATCCAGAATGATGGCAAAATAGTTGACTGTACACTTCTATTAGTAAACTCATAGCTTTCTATTACAATTAAGATGGATAATAGTCAACTTACACTATATCGAGAATCGACTATTTGTTCTTAGGATATTTCTTCTATCATATGAATGATTAGTTGCCCATTTGACCTCGACAGTCGACTAATCAAATCATAATAGTCGCCTCATCATGGATCCATAGCAGATTTGCTCTCTCCCTTTTAGGCAACAACAACAACAACCACAACCTCTCTTTGATTATTTGATACTAAGGAAAGCTAGAACTTTGGTCATACCTAATGTGGGTATTTATGTCGTCATTTGTGCCTTAAAATCATTAAGGACTAATAGGACCTGGAGGCTAGAAATAAAAGATGTCCGTCACCTGCGTGGTTTGAACAGCCTTCACAATTGATGAAGGAGAGTTGATGGCAAATGGGTTGATTTTGAACTATGTTTTAAATTGTGAGTTAGTTTGGGAAGTATGGGAAAGAGGCGTGGGTTTTGGAATAATTGGACATTTTATGGGGGCTTCACGTGGTATTGAAAAGGGATGGAAAATTTTGATAATATGAATATCATGCGGGACTAACCTGTAATTTTGATAATGTAAAAGAGAATTTCGGATAATTTTAACTAACATTACATGGTGCTGTGTCATTACATGATTAATCCACATTTGATTGCAACAATGTCATGGATTTTGTGATTGTGTCAAAGTATTTATCTTATTTTGATTACTGAGTTTTTTTAATTATATTTGTAAAATTTTGCACAGTTTGATTTAATATTTTATATTAAACTAATTTTAAAAAATATTTGAAAGTACATTGGATTACTCTAATTTTTTTATTAGATTATTATTAATATGATACTTAGATAATTTTTAAAAGATGAAATGAGTTTTAAGGTAATGTATATTCTAATTTAATATTTATTATATTAGCCCCTGGGTGCATTATATGCAATACGAAAGAGAATATACAAAGGACTATGAGTATGTACGAAGTTCACTTCTTCTCTTTCCATACATTGTTTATTTTATCACAATCTCTTTAAATATATATCATTTATTTACTTGCCAAATATAAAGGATTCAAATACTTTATATTATATAAGTAAGAGTATGAGAGAATATTTTATTTTATTGGGTCACTTAAATATTTTTATATTAATTTACTATTATAAATAATACTGAAGTAATCTTTAAAAGACTAAATAGAGTTTGTGAAATAATGCATATTTTAGTTTAATATTTATTATATTATGCAAATAAAAAGAGAGAATATTTAATTTAATTCACTCACTCAAAAAAATTTTGTATTAATTTGTTACCTCAAATAATATTAAAGTAACCTTCAAATGATCATATGAGAGATTATAAACCTATTAAAAAAAATATTTGGTATTTTGACTCACTGGGAGCCAAGACATCAAACAATATTAAAGAAAAAAAGTAAAAATAAAAAGAATGTTTGGCTCACTTTGAATCAAGGCATCACAAAATTATAAAAAATAAAAATGAAAATAAAAAGAGTGTCTTTACTTATTATGATGCAAACAAAATGTAAATAAAAATTAATTTTTTATAATATTAATGTCAAAAACTCCTAAAATATAGATAAAAATCACTTATTATTTCAGAGAAATTAAAAACAATTGATTACAATCTGTAGCTTCAAAAATTTTAATCGTAAAATTTGTATAGCAGAAGTCAGGGATATCAAAGCGGCGAGGCTAAATTAACAGGGAATGTTGAAATAATTTACAACAAGTTTTAAATTAAGAATTTTTAAACCTTGTTTATAGAAATAGTAAAAAACTGTGGCATTTTGGGCTTTTTGATGCAAATATAGGAAGAATAAAGACAAAATAAGGAGATAGGTAACAAGCAAAATAAATTTCGAAGATGTATAACTTTTACTGTGTCATCATTTGTTTATTAATAAAAGTAGGGACACGGAGTCTATGACTCCGCATCCCTTTTAATTTTTTTTAAATTTTTTTAATTAATTTTATAAAGATACGTGTAACATATATAAATTTTAAAATTTTTTTAATTAATCATAATTTATAATTGATATATTTTTATAAAAAATGATAATAATTTATTTATATTCAATAATTTTTAAAATATTTATATATTTTGTAAAAAATTAATTTTCTTGTTATATCATACCTATCTAAATTTTTAAAAGTTGTAAATTTTTAAAATTATAATATATTTAATTTTTTAATTCATAAAAATTTATTCTTAAAATTTGTGTAATTCATCTATTTTTGAATTTCATATAATAATTTTTTAACTATGAAGTAAATTGTTTTTATTTGTATTCTGAAAAAAATAATTTTTAATATATATTTATTTAAATTTTGTAATCCTAAAATATTTGTATTTTGAAAAATATTAATATATTTTTTTTAAATTTGTAAAAGAAATATTTTGATTTCTTATTGTTAATGTTATGTGTGGGCTTTTTAACATAAATATATATAAAAAAAAAAAAAGATACATATAAGGTTGAAAACTTATTTTGAAAATATATAACTAATTTTTTTTAAAAAAATAAAAATATGAGATGCGGAGCGTGTAACTCTGCGTCTCAATTAAAAAAAAGAATTTATTTTAAGGACGCGCGTCCATAATTTTTTAAACATTTTTTAAATTTTTTCTGACCCTTTTGGGTCAGAAAAAACTAACCCTACGTGGGTCAGATTTTTCTGACCCTCAACGGGTCAGGTTACTGACCCGTCGGTTAGTCAAAAATCTAACTCCCATTTTTGGGGGTCAGTTAAAAAAAAAAAAAATTTATATAAGAAGTTCATTTGCCTTCTTCTACGCATTCTTCCTCTTTCAAATTTTCTTTTACTCAACTCAATGCGATTATAGCTCATTTCTCCTCACCAATGAATCGTTCTAAATATTTGTATCTTTTCAATAAGTTTACCCTTCTTCTTCATCTATATTTTAAGGTGTATATTTTATTTTTTAAAAATATTTGTTTTTCATGTGCTTAACAAATATTCATATTTTTTTTCTTTCGAGGAATTTGGAAAATGAAAAGTATTTAGAAAATTATAATACAATTCATTTATAGTTGAAATGTTCATAAAATTTTTTTGCCTACCAAAAAAATTCTCTTATCTATAATTTAGAAAACATAACATCTTCATTTGTTTATATTGTTTTGAGAAATATTAATTAATTTTGTTTAAATTGTAAGGATAAAAATTAATTAAAAATGTAAAAATTAGTAAAATAAATTGTAAAACAAAATAGTTATTTATGTATTTATTGTTTAAATTTGTATAAAATTAGTTCAACGGTGAAAAAAATTTTTAGTTTACACCATGATAAATATAATATCTGAGTTTCTTAAATATTGTAATTGTGAAATATTAATGTTTTGAGGAATATTAATATTGTTTAACAAGAATTTAAATAAGCTAGTAAAAGTATTTCTAAAATTACAGTTGAATGATTTTTTTTAATTGGAAAAAATATTAATTTATGTATTGAAAAATATAATGAGAAATTAAAATATTAATTTATGTATTGTTTAAATTTTGAGAAATTAAAATATTAATAATAAGTTTTAAGAAGTTCAGATTATATTTTAAGAAAATTTAATTAATTTCATTGAAATTTGTAAAAGGTGAAATTTAAATAATCGTAAAAAAAAGTGAACAAGAATTTAATTAAATTAGTAAAAGCATTTCTAAAATTTCATTTGAATGGATTTTTTTTAATTGGAAAAAAATATTAATCTATATATTAAAAAATATAATGACCTAATTTGTGTATATAATTTGTTTAATTTGATAAATATAAGACATTTATGTTTTGAAGAATAGGAATTAATTTTGTTTAAATTTTGAAATTGTAATTTTAAAATATTTATGTTTTGAGAAATATTAATTAAATTATTTTCATACATCTAGACATATATTTTTTATTGTTAATATATGAGATAAATTTGTGCAAATGAAATATAATAATTTTAAAAATATGACGCTTGCAAATTAACAAATATTCATATTTTTTTCTTCTGAGGAATTTAATAATTTTTTTTTAATTTTTTATCAGGTTCTCAAGTGTTGCCCTCTTTTTTAATTTGAGGTTATTTTTATATTATCTCTCATTCCAGATGCGTAGAAGATTTAAACTTTTTTATCAGCCTTCGTATTCTTGTTGAGGTTTGTTATTTATTATAAAATATTTTTATATTTCTTATTTTCTTCTCATATATTTTGATTTTTTTTGTAGAAAATGCTAATAATTTTTTTTTTTTCTATTTGTACAGATTCTCAAGAGCTTCTATTCTACTCGGAAATTTTTGTTTGTTTGAAATTTTTTGTAATATCTTCGGTATTATTTATCTTTGATCATTTTGATATATTGTGTTTAATTATTATTTACACAAAGACATTGAGTAAAGATCAATAATAAGTAGAAGGAAGGAAATCATATGCATTCATGCAAATGGAAGAATTTTTGACACTAACGAAGGAACAACATTTGTTTGTGATAAGTCGAAACTATTAAGAGTTGACCCTGACATTAATCTTGAGTAGTTGAAGGCTGTGGTTGGAGAAAAATTACGACTTCAATCAAGATAGTATATTTCTGAGTTGATGTATCAATACCCATGATCACTTAATCCATCTTGGTACTTACTATGCACATTAGAAGACGATTCAGATATCCAAACCATGTGGAAAGCGAATCGACACTTTCAATCTCAACTGGGGGCACCTGAACTATATGCACACATCTCAACTAATGATGTGGGCCTAAGTGGTGAAAAGACTAATATGATTGAAACGTTAACAAATCTATGTGCAAGTCAGATTAATAGAGCGAATGAATCGGTCTCCTTATTTAGCTCTTATCTCAGAAATGTTCATCCATTTGAGACCCAACTTTCTAATACTCAACCAATGCCGCTCACGAATGATATATCTTAACCAAGTTTATCGAGGGATGAGATGTGTCATAATAATCCTTCTAGTTCTCCAGATACAACCAAAGATATAATGGATGAATTTGAGGCAGAGGATGAATATGATGCTCCGCCAGATGCCAATGAATATGGAGAGGATGATGTTGCTGTGACTGATACTGAAGGGGATCCTGTAACTCGATTGAATTTGCATTCTGAGCAAGCATTTACTTTTTTGTCTCAGACCAGCAATGATAATGTGAGTCAATTTGAAATACCTGACATGGAGGGGGTCATTGATCTGAATGATGACCAAGAGATGTATGTTGGCATGCGATTTTTTGATAAGCAGTTACTGAGTCATGCTACAAAGCTTTATTCAGTCCGCAAACACCACACATTCAAGATGCATCAATCATCAATAAAGTACGTGGAGTATCGTTGTCCAAAGTATGGTGTTAGATGTAATTGGCAGATAAGGGCATGTCAATCTGAGGGAGAAAATGATTGGCGGATAACAAAGTATGCGGGCCCAGACACTTATGTCTCTTTTATGATATCACAAGATCATCCGAAACTAGATTCTGATATAATAGCATCAAATATTGTATCAATGGTCACAAAAAATCCATCTGTTTTGGTCCGTGATGTCATTGAGCAGATTCATAGCACCTTTGGATATATGGTATCTTACAAAAAGACATGGTAGGTTAAGCAACGGGCTATTACAATCGCTTTTAGGAATTGGGAGCGATCGTATGCAGTTCTCTTGAGATGGTTATCTGCTATCCAACACTTCAATCCAGGCTCATACTTTGAATTTGTAACTAAGGAATGCCCGCAGATAGCATCAAATATAGAGACAACACTTATATTTCATTGGATATTTTGGACATTTAAGCCTTGCATTGATGCCTTTGATCACTTGAAACCGATTATCCAAATAGATGGCACATTTTTGTATGAAAAATATAAGGGGACGTTGTTAATTGCCAGCTCACAAGATGGTGCTAGAAAAGTTGTCCCTCTTGCATTTGTCATCATTGAAGGTGAAACGTTTGAGGCATGGGGGTAGTTTTTTAGTAACCTTAGGCAACGAGTGGTACCGAATAAACAAGATATTTGTTTGATATCTGATCGTCATCTTGGAATATTAGCAACAATTGCTAACCCAGAAAATGGGTGGTAATCACCCTATGCACATCACATGTTTTGTTTACGTCATATTGCGAGTAATTTGAATACGACGTTCAGGATTAAATGGTTGAAGAAGAAGTTTGTGAACATTGGCTATCTAAATGAGCGTCATTTAGTTGATGAACAATTGGCTCAAATTCGACAGTTGCATTCAGAAGCGTCATTTTGTGGTATGACTTTTATATAATTCTTATCTTCATATTACGTATCCTTAAATAAATATATATACATATAATTTTTAACAATTGATTTTTTCTTTAACAGACTAATGCGTTGGAGGACTTATACAGACTTACTATCACTGACCCCCCGACGCTTAGTTATGGGGATTTTAGGCAAAAAGCAAGCAGTGATATTCGAAACATATTGCATGCTTTAGGAGAACATCGAGATATGTTTGTTTCTCAACCAACTCCGCCAGCACCTGATCTATCCAGACCTCCAGAGCCAGAGGCGAGACTAGGAAAAAGAGGTTATGGGTTCCTCTCATCTAGGGAACCAATGTCTGGTAGAGACTTTAGAGGATTGCACACGAATATGCCATCGTCATCTTACATGACAACCCCTATGTCTAGTGGAGACATTGGTCCTTCTTCTGTTTTACCACAAATTGTCGGTGGAGATGTTGGTTCTTCTTCCTTTCCATCAGCTGTAGACGTTAACATTCCAGACCCATCTTCTTGTGCACCTTACTATACCCTTCATTGCCTGCCTCCACTTATATTAAGTCATCTTTCTCCACACCACTACCATAGTCAATGCAATCTGCTGACGTTTCATTTACATCATTATTTACGAATCCAGCTGCATTTAGTGCAGAATATTGCAATACTTCGTTCTCACAGTGGGTATCCTACCAACTTCAACAAGACTTTCTCACTCCAAATCAACCAATTCCGCCTGTTCAATCTCCTCAATGGAATTTCAGTTCCCAACAAATTCGCCATCAAGTAAAGAATGAATCATCTGAAGAAGAAAATGAAGAAGGACTTGTCAATGACACCGAAGAAGACCAAGAGGAAGAAGAGGAAAAACAGTCACAACAACGTCGACCACAATGAATGAGGAGAAGGCCTCGGTGTGTGACAAACAGTCATTACAACTGATAATTATTATTGCTGTTTTTCAAATTTAATGTTCATTTGTATTATTTAATGATAAATTTAAATATATTTTAAGAAAACTTTATTCTCTTCTTCAACAACAATAACTTATTAAAAAATTAATTAATACAATTATATACACATCTATATAATCACTATATATACATTACAACATTATTTTTTAATTTCCAAACGTCATATTTTTAAAATTGTTATATTTCATTTACAAAAATTTATCCTTATATATTAACAATAAAAAATATATGTCTAGATATACGAAAATAATTTAATTAATATTTCTTAAAACATAAATATTTTAAAATTACAATTTCAAAATTTAAACAAAATTAATTCCTATTCTTCAAGGCATAAATGTCTTATATTTATCAAATTAAACTAATTATATATACAAATTAGGTTATTATGTTTTTTGATATATAAATTAATATTTTTTCCCAATAAAAAATAATCAATTCAAATGAAATTTTACAAATACTTTTACTAATTTACTTAAATTCTTGTTTACTTTTTTTAACGATTATTTAAATTTCATCTTTTACGAATTTCAATGAAATTAATTATATTTTCTTAAAATATAATCTGCATTTTTTAAAACTTATTATTTATATTTTAACTTCTCAAAATTTAAACAAAATTAATTCCTATTCTTCAAGACATAAATTTCTTATATTTATAAAATTAAACAAATTATATATAAAAATTAGGTCATTATATTTTTTAATACATAAATTAATCCTTTTTTTCAATTAAAAAAATTCCATATATATGTAATTTTTAAAATATTTTTACTAACTTATTTAAATTCTTGTTAAACAAAATTAATATTCCTCAACATATTACTAATTTTTTCATTTTTAATTAATTTTCTTCCTTACAATTTAAACAAAATTAATTAATATTTCTCAAAACAATATAAACAAATTCAGACGTTATATTTTTCAAATTATAGAGAAGAGAATTTTTTTTATAAGCAAAAAAATTTTACGAATATTTCACCTGTAAATGAATTGTATTATGATTTTTCAAATACTTTTCCTTTACTATATGTTTAATAATTCTTATCTGAATTGTTAAAAAATTATTATTTATATTTTACTTGTTTAAAATCTAAATAAAATTAATTACTATTCTTCAACACATGAATTTCTTATAATTATAAAATTAAACAAAGTATATATATATATTAAGTTATTGTATTTTTCAATATATAGATTAATTTTTTTTAAATAAAAAAATTTTCATATAAATGTAATTTTATAAATATTTTTACTAATTTATTTAAATTTTTGTTTTTTTTAAATTTCACTATTTACAAATTTCAATAAAATCAATTAAATTTTCTCAAAATATAAATTTTTATCACTAATATAATTAATAAAATTATAAAGAGATTTAAAAATATTACATTTTTTAATATACAAAAAAAATTAATATAAATTAAAATAATATATAAATTAAAAAATATTTATTATAATAAATTTATATTTTTTAAATTTTAAATTTTTTATTATTTTTATAAATTTTAAATAAATTAATTAAAATATATTTTTTTAAAATATTTTTAAAAAAAATTTGATCCACGAGTCAAACTGACCCGTTGGGTCAGTTGATACTGACCCTTTGAGGGTCAAGGGTAAAAAAAACTTAAAAAATTTTTAAAAAATTATGGACGCGGAGCCTATGGCTCCGCGTCCTTAAAATAAAAAAAAAAAAAAATTTAATTGTGACGCGGAGCTACACACTCCGCGTCTCATATTTTTATTTTTTTAAAAAAAATTAGTTATATATTTCCAAAAAAAGTTTTTAACTTTATATGTATCTTTCTTTTTTTTATATATATATTTATGTTAAAAAGCCTTTGACACCAACCTAATGAATTGTAAGTAAAATTTTTAAGAATCAAATTGTATAAGAGTAAGATTTTTAGAGATTAAATAATTGATGCAGATATTTGTTTAAGGCAATGAAAAAAAAATTCCTCTCAATTGAATAATCATAAAATAATATATAAATATGTTAAAATTTATATTTAAAATAATTATATATTTTTTCTACATCAATTTATTCTAAAAATTTCACTTCAAAGCGCGAGTATTGGAGAGAAATTGAATTCGCTTTTTACCAAAGAAAAGCATTTACCATTTTCGCTAAAATGTCAGCCGTTTCTAAGCAGGGAAAAAAAATTATAGCAAGGCCAGCAATTTTCTGTGTCATTAAACGTTGAGCATATGGACTCATAAAACACTGATATGGAGTTATGGACTTCTCTTCATCGGCTGAATGAGTGAAGACGTATGGGCACGATTGTTACCAACTCTGCACTATAAATACTATTGTAATTTTTTTATAATATTTATTATCTTTTTTATAATTATTATTTAATAATATTTATTTCTTTTTATTAATTTTTTAAGTGAAAATATAAAATTTTGTCCATCTATTTTATTCATATTTTTATTTGTTTATTTATTTATATATTTAACAGTACATCAAACCATACTTAACAGAAAGTTTATTCTAATGGACACTCTATAATACATAGACTCATAAGCCAAATGAGTTTATGTACTATAGAATTTCTCTTATACGGAAGATTGTATAAGAGGGATGGTGTAATATATGTATGCAAGATTTTTTTTAATAATAAATTAAGAAATCATTTTTTAAATCATACGATAAAAACAAAATATTTAGTTTATTAATTAGTATATGAATTTAGAGCTTTAACTAAATTTTTTTTAGGTTTATCAAATTAATTTTCCAATCAAATTATATAATATGTGGGTGCGCTTTTTACATATTAGCTTTACTTTCTAGTGTTAGTTGGGGACCAAAGGCATCTCGTCCATGCCTATGGAGGAGAAGATTTTTTTTTTTTTAAGAAGTATTATTTTAGTTAAATGAGATGTTTGGCCCAACTTAAAAAAAAAAAAAGTGTTTTTAGGTGAAAACAAATAACTTTTTGCTATGAGAAAGAATTTTTAAAAAAATCAATTACTCTTATTTAAAATCAATAATCATCTTAATTACTTTTATTTTGTATTTATTTTTGTAAATACTTATCTTTTTTTAATAATTAGAATGTTGCTCATGCAAAATGCATGGGCGGCTATAAAAGCTGAGTTCTCCCGTAAAAGCTGGTGCGTATCGTACAGGAAAAAAATGTGAAAAAATTGTGTGGATTCTACAAATAGTGATTATCATTTTTTCCACCATTTACATGTGTATGTATTAGATTTAAGAGGAGAAAGTACTATATTAAATGCCAAACACGTCATTTATCTTTAATAATGCTGTCTGTAAAACTTTATTTTAAAAAGTTATTTTAAAATAAATAAAAATCCACCACAGAGAGGACAGATGGCTAAATAATCCCTCCTGTTCACAGAGGAGCTATCATTTCACTTGCTTCCAAATCCTCCTTAAAATCTTATCCCTTCGTACGTTGAGATACTTTCCCAATTTTTTGTCCTCAAAATCTCAACCAATATTGTTGTACATGCACGTGAGCCATGTGCCTATTTATAATAAATGAAACTTAATTTATTACTCATCTATCATCAATTAGGACGTGACAGAAAAGAGTATGAAACAAAATTTCATTGCCGACCGGTTCGATTTACTTGGAATAGAGGGAAAGAGAAAATGTGAAAGAAAGTTGAAAAAAATTATAATTTTATTCTTATAATTTTTATTTAAATATTTTTTAATAATAATTATTTAATTATTAAAAATAAAGATATTATAAATTTTTTATTTTTAAAATTATTTTTTTATTTTTATCCTAACTTTCTATATGGTAAATGGGTACATAAGAAAATCTCAGAGATATTAAATATAATTTTTGTAATATAGATCAAATATTAAAAAAAAGTAACCATACTTTTTTTAAATAAAAAATATTAAATATAGAAATAAATCACGTAATTTGTTTTGAATGTTATTAAATTAAATAATTTTTTATTTCAAAATATATACATGCATTGTTTAGAATAAAAAATTATTTTATATTTTAATTTAATTTTAAATTTGTTTGACTAAAATGTCATCTATTGAATTTTTTAATTAAAAAAATGCATTTAGATTTAATGGACGATATTTTGGTTTAAAAAAATTTAAAAATAAATTAAAATGCATGATAAATTTTTATTTTAAAGGAGGTTTATACATATTTTAAAAATAAAAAATGTATATAATTCCACTAAAACTTAGGGCAAATTTATATAATTTACTCTAAATATAATTTAATGAGTAAAACTTTATTCGATATCTCATAAATGGGATATTTCTTAATCTAGGTCTTCATAAAATTGCATTTGCAATTAAATCCTTCACAAATAGGATTTTTTTAATTTAATCCCTTATAAAATTGCCTTTTTTTTCTTACATGTAAGTATTTCTTAGTTTAACTATTTATAAATAAAACGAATATTTCTTTAATCTAAAATTGAGGAAAGATTCTATTTTCTTTTGAATTTATTTTTTTATCTTCTCTTTTCAACTTTTATGCTCTGTTTTACCCATACTTTAAAAAAGATGATTTGATAAATAGTATAATAAGTATAAAAGTATAATAGACTTTACACAAATTATGTAAAAAGAATACAATCGCGACATGGTGAACCAAATAGAGCCTTAGGGTCCATTTGGTTGGAGGAGGAAATGAGGAAAGAAATGTAAAATGTGGATAGGTGAAGGTAAGTAAGATAAGAAATAATTTTTTTGTTCTTACTTTTCAAAAGATGATTTGATAGTTAAAATGATGATTTGATAAATATAATAAAAAATTTTGTTCCTACTTTTCAAAAGATGATTTGATAGTTAAAATGATGATTTGATAGATATAATAAAAAATATAAAAGTATAATAAATATTACACAGCCTACGTAAAGAGAATGCGATTACATTAAGCGCAACCACTAGTACTTTCTTCACCAGCACCTCATCGTTTATTGAAATTAGAGTAAATCATATAGGAATCTCTTTTCTTTTCAAAATATATCAAAATTTTTTCAAAATAAAACATTATTTTCTATTTTAGTACACTTTTAATTTTTTTCAAATTTAAATGTTAATTAAAATTTTTAATTAAAATACTATCCATTATATATATATATATATATATATATATATACACACACATACACATATATTACCAAAAAAATTAAAATAAGAATATTTTAGTCAAAAAGTCTAAAATTAAAATAAAATGAAAGTAACATTTTATTTTAAAAAAATTTGTATATATTTAAAAAATAAAGGAAACTTAATATAACCTTAACAAAATTAAAAAAGAAATATGTGTAATTTAACTTTAAAAATATATTTTTTATTCTTAAAACATATAATATCCTTCAAATTGTGTTATAAATAGTCCCCGATATCTGCTCGCCTCTTCAAGTAAAACTCAAAACTGCACAGAGAAAAAAGAGAGAGATAAGATGAGTTTGAGCAAGAAAGTGATGGTGAAGGTGGGTCTCGTCCTTTTCCTGATGGCCTTCTCTGCAACTGTGGATGCTCGCTTTGATCCAAACATCTTCCTCGCACAGGTGATGATCGATGGTGATCCCCACTACATCACCAAGTCTACGACGAGCGCGTGCTGCGACAGCTGTGCATGCACAAGGTCAATTCCACCAAAATGCAGGTGCGACGATGTCGGAGAAACTTGTCACTCTGCTTGTAAACGCTGTATCTGCACGCGCTCCATTCCTCCACAGTGCCGTTGCGCTGATGCCACCAACTTCTGCTACGATGCATGCTCCTCTGATGCTAAACCTCAACTAGCTAATTAATATAGTAATGGTGTAATCTTATGTGAACAAAGCCTACTTCAGGCTTTGTTTTGATGTACGTGAACCCTATCGAATTAAATAAAAAATCTTGTGCCTTGCATTGAGTTTGCTTTTGGCAAACTGGTTGCTTTTGCAGGCTCATGATCTTCTTCTATAACTATTTTTATGTGTATTTTCATCATGCTTTAACCTAGTTTGCTCTTTTAATTAACTTATTTTAGATTTTTTATTATTTTAACACCATGTTCAGCTGGCATGTTAATTGACTTTGTCCGAAATTAAATTTTGATCTCTCTTGGCGAACTTAGCGCAATAGTTAGTGAAGAATTAAAAAAAAAAGGGAAGGGGAGTGAAATAAGAATAAATTCTATAATTTTTTTATTTTTTTAAATTATATAATTTTTTATTTTTAACATATATTTTAGTTTATTTTTATCTTTTTTTTTGTTGACAAAAAATATTTATGTTTAATGGAAAGTATCTTTGTTAAAAAAATCATAAATTGGACTAAAGTAACTTGGAGGATAATGTTTTGTCTCAAAGAAGATTTTGTCTATATTTTAAAAATAGAGCAGAAGTTTATATAATTTATTTTAAAAATTTTTAGAAACTAAATTATATAAGAGTAAAATTTAGAGATTAAATAATTATACTAAAAAATATATTTCCTCTTAGATGAATAATCATAAAATAATACATAAATACGAGAAAAATGAATCTATAAAATTTATATTTAATATAATTATATATTTTTTCAACATCAATTTTAAGAATTTCACTCCAAAACGCTAGCATTGAGGAGAAATTGATTTTGCTTTTTACAAAAGAAAGGCACTATTTTCAACTTAAAAAGTCACCCATAGCAAGCCGCACCAATGTGTGCAAAATTTCAACCTCAAAATCACTCATTAGTTTGGTTGGGGTTCAGGTCACAAAATAGGTCATTTTTTGTCCAAAAATGGTTCATATAAATGTCAAATGGTTTTTTCATAGAACCAAGACTATTTGGGCATGTGGGAAAGCTTTAAAATAATCTAATAAACATGTCTCAAAGGTTTAAAAATCCATATCTCACAAACTCACTCTCCCACCCCATGGTATACACAAAGCATACATAGGCAATTCTAGCCATTCAATGTCAAAAATATGCCATTCCATTCATTTGCTTCCAATTCTCATATATACATCATACATTCATATATTTACATATGTTCAAGTGTCTATACAACATATACATCAAGAGATTATATCATTTGGCAACCAATTAACTATAAAATGTCTATATAACACAACTCTTTGTCATTCTCTTCTTTTCAAGTTTGGTGGCTTCCATTTCTTGGCTCACTTGGTCCACCTAGACATGTTAGGTAATGAAGAGGGAGTGAGATTCAAAGAATATCAATAGCCCTATACACTTTCAATAATACATGATGGATGTAATTTCATGCCAAGGAATCTTATGCATGGTTTATAAGCTACAAATGCATATCAAGAACATGGTTTCCACTTCATAAGTCTCAAATATATCAAAGTAGACTCTCAAGACCTTGGTTAGCCTTACATATATCTTTTTCGACTTTTAGACTTATCTCACCCATTTATTTTGGAACTTTTGACTAAGTCTCACTCCTTTTGAGACTTTTGGCTTATCTCACATTTACTAAGGGACTTTTGGCTCATTTACACTCTTATCAAAAAACTTTTGACATTACCAAGTCTATTCAAGTCTTATGCACACGTAAAAATAATTCAAGATACATAAGTGGCACCACACATGTCCCTACTAGCTAAGCATACTTTTCATAGTTCAACCACACACAACAAGTATCCAAAGCAAGAAAACATCCACACACATATATAAGAGAAAGGTTGGAGGGCTACCTTGAGTGCAATGACACACACTTTTGCTCGATTTTTCTTTCCTTCCTTTGGCTACACCCATGCAAGTGGGTGGAGTAGGATTTTTTTGGCCTAAATACATCAATGAGGACCTGATTATACTCTTGAAACAAACTCTAGCACTACACACATTCTATAAAGGCTTGTGTTCTTATTTGTTTCAATTATAGTTCTATAAGGCACCTAAGGACTTTGTTTTGTTTCTTTGATGGGAGATGTATATGGAAGGTTTCCTTGATGTCATATAAACTCAAACTAACTCTTAGACAATTGGAAATATCACTAGGAAGTTTCACACAAACCATGGTGCAACAAAATCCTTAAAATTTGTATCTTGAAATTCAAGGGTCCTTTCTTGGATTTCTTTGCACGATCTTGATCCCATAGCCTAAACCTTAGATTTTTCACTTGCTTTTGATTAAAATCTCCTCCCCCCTACAAGCTTTCCCCTTTAGTTGACTAACATACACATAACAAGCAAAGAAGAAGAAGCAAAGATACATAGATAATTACCTTACTTGCCTAGCTTCTTCATGGGCTTCTTTCTTTGCCTTAACCTTCTCTCTCAAAGACTAGTCTTCTCCTTTTGAATCTAGACTAAAACAAACCTATCTCAAACATTAAGACCATGGAAAAAGAAAGCAAAGAGAGGAGAACAAAGTTTTCCAAGAGGAAAGCCATGAGAAGCCTTGGAATTCCATACCTCTACTTAGTTTCCTCCTCCTTCTCTTTCTCCTCCTTGGTATGCCACTTTTAGAGCTTTGGGAATCTATTTCAGCCAGCTAAAGTTGGTTAAAATGAAGGAGAAGAAGCTGAATGTTTTCTAGAAGCCAAAAGCCACTTTTTCATGTTTTTCGGACTAAATCTTGCTATAGCGGGAATACTCCTCGCTACGGCGAGCACTTATCAGTCCCAGGTCCTCCGTGCTCACTACGACTGGCAATATTGTAAGAAACTCTCTAGATTTTATATGAGCCACAAACTTGCTATAGCGAACTAGCACCCTCACTATAGCGAACAGGCATCCTAGTTATGGTGAACAGCATCTTTGTTATAGTTAGAAGACTTAGAAAAATTCTATAATCTTGAGTTCTCAATCCTATGAAAACTTGAATGTTACACAACTTCCTCTCTTTGCTTCTTTGCTATGGCATGCTAGTTGGGGCAGCATGAGTGAAGCAAAGAAGCAAAGTTTTATAGCCAAGCTCATCCTAGTCATGACTGGAAAATTTCATTCTTTAATTCAAAGTTTCAAACCCAATTTCCAATATTCTCTTCTTCCATTACTGCTTTTACTCTTTCAAAATAGAGCGCCATGGCTTTGTTGATGGTACTAGACCTTTAAGTATATAGATTCACACTAAACTTTCTTCTTTTTCTTCTTCATTTAAAAACTTGGCCTCTATTTCATTGAAGAGATCATCCTCTAAGATGGAAAGCCAACCATATCTGGTTCCCTTCAAACTCTCAATTCTCCTAAGAAATATCAATCCCCTACAATAACCAACATACTTACAAAGGAAAAAATCTCAAAAACCAGCTTTTGATAGTAATAATGATATAGCTCTAGTTTTAAAATGGAACCTTTTTCTAAAAGTAGTGCCTATGGCATTAGATGCAGTAGAGATAGCTTTAGTCTCTCATGAATGCCAACACCCCCTCTCTAAAAACGCCTATCTACATGTCCAAATCATTGAAAACTTTGCTCCATCACCATTGTTGTCCCACCAGTGTGCCATAACAAAGAAGGAAAGATAAGAAGGTGCCTCAATTGATTCTACTTGCATTTTTGTTTTGGGTGTTATTGCTATTTTTTTCTTTTCAATGCTAATGCATTGCCACTATCTCTTTAATAATGCATGTCATTGTTTACATGACTTCCATTACTTAATAGAAATTTATGAACTTAACAAATTTGTTAAAAGATATATTTTTTTTAAGACACCATGAAAACTTGAGGGACCATTTTAACACACTTAAAATATGGAGGACTATTTTGAAATAATAAATAAAGGTAAGCGATTAATTTATTATTTTAACCTTTTTTATTATTTTCACTCTCACTATGAATTTTAATTTTTTTTAGACTTACTTTTAACATTTATTTTATATAAATTTAAATCAAATAATGATATAATTCGGAATTGTATCATTAATATTTTTAAAAGTAAATATGAAGGACCTTAAAGTAGTTAGAAAGAAATTTCATAAGAGTATAAAAATTTATAGTTTTAGAAATTTCAGGTATATTTTTTAATTAATTTGTAATAATTATATTATTATGCTTTTTGTAATTAAAACCATTATTTTATTCAAAAATATTATTATTGGTCACCCAACAATTACAAATGAATTAAAAGAAATTAGCAAAATAAAATAATTAAGCAACTAAGGGACAATTTTTGGAAAACATGAAAAAGTGAAAAAAAAAACACAATGGATTGGAGATATGATTTAGAATTAACTTTGTGCCAAGTGGAGTATTCCACAATATCTAACTTTATGCTAACATATGTGAAAAAATTGGGGCTCGTCTTCTAAGTATAGCTCATCACAATATAGAAGAGGTTCTAATTATATGGTTAAACATGCTAGAAAATTTGTAATTAATTTTTCCTTTATCTATTTAATTAGTATTTTCATCATATTTTTAACGATTAGTAATTATTGTCTTAACTATATTTCTAACTAATAATATTTTATTCTTAAAGCAAAAAAATTGGAGAGACTACTTAAATATTCTGAGATTTATCTCAAAACTTATCAAAATAATAATTTTTAGATTGACAAAAAAAGAAGAAGTTATATATATGTGTGCGTGCGTGTGTATGTGTGTGTGTCATTTTATATTTACTGTTATACATACAATTATATCTTTTTTTTATTTTGGCTATTTTTAGAATAAGTTTGTTTGGTAACAAATTTTTAATTTGGGCTCTTTTTCTAATTTAGGCTCTTTTATTTACTTTTCAAAATGAATTTCTTCAATGAAAGCTTAAAACAGAAAGTAAGGAAGAGAATATTTTAGAATTAGCTTTATGTATGTAAGTTGTGGAAGGGAAAAAAGGGATTAGTGTATGGTTTAGGGAACATGTTCTATAACATATATGGAAATCCAACAATTAGATTCATTGAGTCCCAAGAGCCAATCTATGGTCACTCTGCCTATATTCAAGAAGATATAAGAAATGAATGTATAACTTTTATGCAGGATCCTCGTAATACCCCATTTTATAAACAAAAACATATTGAAAAAATTAATGCTAAAATAAGTCAATATAGGGTTTTTTTTTCAATGATACTCATAATCGCATAAAAATGAAGCTAACACAAGTTTAGTATATAGGCTAAAAATGCCTATACCTTAAGATTAAGATCAAAATAATGAGATAGAAGATGAAAATAATAAGATACAATAAGAGAGTAAGTAAGTGTTGAAAAATTTGTAAAAATCTAATGTATTTTCAATTAAAATTTAATATATTTTAATTTATGTAATTGTTGTTATATTATCATTTCATATTTTGTTTAAATTCAATATTTTTGTGATGTATTATATAATTAATTATAAATTTAGTTTTATATATAGTTATATATATATTCATATATACTACAAGCCATTAATGCAATGGAAAAAAAAATTAACCTTCTCTCAAAATGGTAAAATTTGCTCTTTTGCAAGAAAAACTAAAAAAAATTAACCTAAGCTCTTTGCATTACTTGCCAACACAAAAGACAAAATTTTCGCTTCTTTTCTCACTACAAATATATAGCTTTGTCTTTTCTTTATTTCTATTTCCAAACTTTTAGGTTCGTCTCTTCTCTATCTCTCTCTCCAATCTCTTAGTTTTGCCTCTTCATCTTCATCTTTATCTTTCCATTTCATTTTTTTTCTTTCATAACTTCCTCTTTTTCTCCTACACAGGTTTTTTTATTTCCTTACACAACATGATAAAGATGATAATAAACAAGATAAATATATATATATATATATATATATATATATATATATATATATATATATATATATATATATATATATATATATTTCATTTTTCTTCTCCAATTCAATTATCCAACTATATCTTTAATTTATTCTTTCTTTTCCTACAGAAGATGAATTTCTTAATGATAGAAAGCAACACCATGACATTGTAAGTCACTTCCTTTGTTTTGTTTTTCCTAAATTTTTTTTACTATTTTTCTTTAATAATGTCTTTTTCTTCATATTTCATTATTTTTTTCTATAAAATAAAAATTATATTTGCAATTTTTTTTGAATCATTCCGACTGCAATAATATATTTATATAAAAGAATTAAGTAAAGTAAATTTTTTAATAAAAATATAAACAATAATTAAAGCCTAAAATAAAGATTCCCTATTATAATATTTTAATATTAACTTGTAATTTTAAATCATTATTCGAAACATAAATTATTATCATTATTATCACTAAAAGTATTATAATATTATTATTTAATTATAATTATAATTATAATTAATTTAAAAAATTAATTTTTTCTCTTTTATTAGCCTTTAACCACAGAATAATAATAGGGCAACTTTCTATCACTATTTTGTCGCTATATATGGGGACGAAAACATGGAAAGATATTGTCCTACCACATGCTTGCCATTGGTTTATGATATATTATTAATTTATAATATATAATTAATATAATATATGTTTTCTTATCACTAATCTATTGCTATAAATAATGACGAAAACACGGTAGGGCATTGTCCTACCACATGCTTGCCGTTAGTTTATGATACATTATTAATTTATAATATATAACTAATATAATATATTTATTAATATATATTTTGTATTTAATTATATATTTAATTTATGTTTATATATATTTATATAAAAATAGCGACATAATCGTGGTACGATAATGCCCATCACAATTTTGTCACCACAATTTTTTTTAATATGTTTATTATCATTTTTATTCATTTATTAATGTATTCATTAATAAATTCATTAATTATTTAATAATTTATTAATTTATTTATTGATTTATTATTTTATTAAATTATTAAATTATTTTTTATGATTTTAAATTTTATTAAAGATTTTTAAATTTAAAAGTTATAAGCTTTTTAAATTAATTTTAAATTTTATCTTGTTTGTATCATATATGAGTGTTGAAAAAGAGAAAGAAAGTAAACTTTTGCAACAAAAATTTCTGTCACAAATAATAGCAACAATAGAAATATGGATAGAATATGGGACAAATATATCCTCGTTATTTATTTATTTTTTTTTTTGTAGTGATAATAACATGCTAATTTTTAGTAATGTCATAATTCAAATTAAAGCTTTCTTTGTTGATTTATTTTTGTTATTAGGATCAAGGTATTTTCGAAGTTTGTTTGGGCTATTTTCTTTTTATACAATTTTAAGGACACACTCTTTTATATTAACTTGGTGTACTTAATATTTTATTTTTAAAATACTTCATAGAGAAATTGAATCTAAAAAAAATTACATCTAAGGACCCATATTATATAAAACTTATAATAAAGAATTTTAAAAATTGAAATTACTATTAAAGACCATTATTATTAAATTTTAGGAATTTATTGTCAATTTTAAAAAATTTACTATTAGATGTAAAAAAATTCTAAAACTGATAATAAATCTTTTAAAACTCAATGATAATAATGATTCTTAAAAGTAATTTTAAATTTTAAGATATTTCATTATAACTTTTATATAATATAAATACTTAGCTACAATTTTCCCTCGAATCTAATATGCAAAAGAACGTATTGTCTGCTTTTACTAATTGAGCTAATGCAATCATTACTTATTTCTCGGAAGCTAGCCTTACTTTATTAACTAATTAATTAAGAGAGTTCATATTTGGGCATATGCACTTCAATTGAGGCAGAGTTATGGGGCACTCTCTCTAGGCTAGAGTTAGTGAAAGCACTAGGTTTCAATAGAGTACTAGTTGAGAGTGACTCCCAAGCAATTGTCACTATATGCTAAGGATTTTATTCGCCATCGGCGAGTAACAAAGACACGTTTTGCATCGCATCAAGAAGAGCGCTGAAGTGGCTTATGGTGCGTTTGAAATCACGTAATCACGTTTACGTTGAAGCAATAAATTGCTATTTCTTAAAAAACATAGTTTTGAATTCTCTAAATGCAAAAACAAACACGCACTTAGTCTTTCCATATTGTTCATGCAGTTAGGGAGGTAAATTCTTGTGCAAACTGGTTAACCAACTACAGTCTTAATCAAGATTTTGGTGTTTGTTTTCTTTCAGATCTTTCTAGAGGTTTTTCTGAATTGCTATTTAGAGATATACTGGGGGCTACTTTCTTATGTTCAATTCCGGTGTAATTTCTTTGTTTTTGGGCGTTAGCCCAGTTCACTCACCAAAAAAAAAAGAGAGTTCATCTCTATTTTCTTTTTAATTTTTCTTTTTATCACTTGTAGTTAAAAGTCTCCTTTATTACTAATTAAGAAAACGCTATTTTAATGTTAGAAATTTTATATATATTTATTTAAATCTTAAGTTATGATACGATTCTCACTTGTGAATCTCACCAACATAATATGAATTGGCTGTTGCAATTTCCAAATAGCTTTCATTGTTAGCTAGGTTGGATTTCTCTCGAGGTTAAATTTTCCATCAGATATGAGCAAGTGTATCTTAAAATTTTTTTTTTGGGGGGGGGGGGGTGTTTAATTTCCAGCAAAACTAGAGTATTTGTAACCATAATACTAAAAGAAGAAAAATGAAAACTTGAAGAAAAATATAAAAGATAATGGAGTTAGGATTCAGAAATACCCATCAGGAAGAGCCTTTAGTTATAGTGTACATTACTATGAGAAAGTACTACACTTATCCACAGGTAGCATGACGCTCTTCTTTATTATCACTTCATAGTTTATGCAGAAGCAGATGCAGTGGCCCTCTTGAACATAACCAGGAAGGGACCATTCACATCGCTCACAACCAAATGCCTGACTCCTTCATCGTCAATATAAATCCCGATGTCTCCATAAGTAGCACTTGAATGAGCACAAAACTCAAGCTTATAAGTATTTTCATATGCTTTCTGAATCCTAAACCAGCCATCTAATGTGTTTTCGTAGCCTGTGAGTTTCACAGACAACCCAACGGGCACTAACCCTTCAACGACAGTCCAAAATGAAGGTTTGGGGGCACATGGTGGTACTGTAAGAAATCGTAAGTACAAGATAAGACCTTCGTAAATATAAAGGATCAGGTATGGGGATCCAATTGTTACTGGTAAGCCATTAGAGACCTCCGATTTCTCTTGGACCACAGATAAGGGACATGTTTCGTTGCCAGTTGCGGCAAGCCCAACCCCACCCCCCTTCCTCTGAGAACTGGTAAGATATAGTAGGAGTGACCATTGACAATAGGCTCCCTATCTGTGTCAATCACAAAAGCAGATGTGGAGAAGGCAAGAAGGAAGAGGCAGAGGGGAAGCAATGCATTGATCTTCATTGTTTTTAGCGGAGTTATCAAGCGGCCAAGTGTTTTGGTATGTGACTAAGAGCTCCTTGAGGACCTATTTATAGATGTTTCAATCCAAACTAATGGTCCTACTTAATAACAAAAAACAACTATTATGAGAAATAATAAATATGATTATATATCGATATTAGGCTAAGCAAGCGATTCAGTGTTACTTGGTCGATTTTGATATGTTTGCCAAATAAGCACGTGGCACTCGTGAGTTAGTAGAGCTAAATTGTAAGAAGGAATATTTTCTAGTTCTCTAGTGTAGGCTCATATCATCGCTTAACATGAACATAACGTTTTAAATAAGTTAGATGGAGAAAGTTGGGAGTCTTTTTGGAGTTTATTACTATTTATTACTGTACGCTTTTGAGTTTTGAGACCACACACACATATGAAATCAAATTCAACTTTAAGGACAATAATTGTAATATAAGAAGAAAAGACAATAATTAGTGGTCCATTCCGTCTTTCGATCTTACTTGTAAAAATTATCGTGTCCCTTAATATAATGGGGAAAATTATAGTGAAAGATTCCAATGGCAGCACCCATGGCCATGATGCTTACGGCAAGTGCTTGAGGGTGTTCTAACTCTACTTTCCTAATTACTATCATGCGAATGCTGTGGATGCTGAAGGCACTCACTGCATTCAGAAAGATGGAAGCGAAGATTTGGCCTAACCGGTGCCCATCTGGACAATTTTTTTTTTCCGCTTCAGCTTGCCAATTAGAATTTTACAACACGAGTATAAAATATTTGCCACTTCAGTTGCCAACTAATGGAGTTAAGCAAAAATCATACCGGAGGGACCAAATCTTAAACGATTAGAAAGTATAAGAACTGATTTTTTAAAAAAATTAATTATAAGAATTAATTTAAAAATTCATATAAATTATAGAAATCAAAAAATTAATTTTTTTCTTAAATATGAAAAAATTTGACTAATTATAATTGTATAGATATTTCAATCCAAATTAATGAACTTATTTATTAAAAAAAACTATTGTTATGAGAAAAAATAAATATGAGAAATAGATATGATCATATATATATCACGCGCGCGCTACTGTAAAATTTACCATATAAGGATGGTACTCGTGGTCTAGTAAAGCTAAATTGCAAAAAAGGAATTTTTTCTAGTGCAGGCTAATGCCATTGCATAACATCCACATGTTTTAAATAAGTTAAATTGAGAAAGTGGGAGTTTTGGGACCGCTTATGAAATTAAATTGGGAAAGTAAACATATGAGGTCATAAGTTATTAAAATTAAGAATAAAAATTTTTCAAAATTCAAATTTTTTAAAATGACCAAAGGACCTTATTTTTAATTTGCAAAGACGAAAATGCCCTTATCTCCTTCTCTCTACCCAAAATCTATGGAAGCTTTCTCTCCTTCTTTCTTTGTGATTCGTTGTTTTCTCTTCTTTCTTTGTCTTTAAGAATGGCTCACGCAAGCATTGTGATTTTGATACTCATGGCATTGTGCCTCTTCTTCGCCATCACATAATCTCTAGCTATATCTCTTAAGTAGCTTCTCGAAGTGCAATGTCTCCTCCACTATTGGCAGTTCCATCGCTTGCCTCTCCACCATCTACCATGACAACTCCACCGGCTGCTACTCCATCTCCTTCCACGAGTGTTAGCTCTCTTGTTTCACCTACTACATCAATGTCTTTTTCCATCTCCTTCTGTGACTCCTTCTTTGATCTTTGCTCCTCTCTCTGAGGCTCTAGTGCCTTTTGAAAACAACACCATCACAAAATAGTTGGAAGTACTAAATTGAAATCAAGTTGGAAATATGAGTGGTAACTTTAGAAAACAGAAGTGATAATTTTAGGAAATATGAGTATTAATAACTAAGTGGTAGTAACAAACTTAAAATACTATTGTAACTTTAAGAAGCTTAAGTGGTAATTGTTAGAAAAATGAGTGATGACTTCACAGAAACATACGTGGTAACTTGAAGAAGTATATGAGTGTTAATGATTAAGTTATAACTTTAAAAAGATTATGTTGTAATTGTTAGACAAATGAGTGGTAATTTTGGAAAACACTAAATTACCACTCCTGCTTCCTAAATAATTTCTATAATTTGTTTTACATAATGTCAATTAGTTATTAGTTAGGTATCTCAAAATTACAAATGACTCTTAGGATTATTACAACCTATATCTTATTATAAGTTATTTTGATTTGTATTAATATAGTATAATGTTGCTTTCATTCAAAAGATGCTAACATGCTTGAACCTTTTTGGTATAATTGTGTCAATAATAGTTTGTTTTACAAGAAACTTTTCAAAAGATGCTAACATGCTTGAACCTTTTTGGTGTAATTGTGTCAATAATAGTTTGCTTTACAAGAAACTTGGTTGCAGAGCTGATGCACACTAAATGAATCCATGAAAATTAATATCAATTAGCTATTATTGGTATTTCATAAAATTAGACTCATATTCTCTCAAAATTACAACAGATCTTCTCAATGTTACAAGGATAATTTGGATTTGTTGCTACCTCTAGATGAAACCGTGGAAATTAATACAAATTAGTTATTAGTGTTTCCCAAAGTTACCACTAATTTTCCATTAAGTTACAATAGGGTCTCCTGATTCTGCAAGGGGATATTTTTGTTATTGCGAGGTACAATTAAAGTCCTTTAGTCCTTCAAAGAAATTGTAGTTTTTAATGCTCTTCAATGTTAATTTTACAAAGTTTCAATCCTTATATATTATTTTTCCAAATAAATTCAACTTAATGGCCCATCTAGTGTTTTGATTTTACTTGTCCGAATTATACACCTTATATAATTCTTTAAAATTTCTCTCTCTCTCTCTCTCTCTCTCACAAACACACATATATTTGTTTTAAAAAAAATTAATATGTTAATTATAATATATAAAAACTATACTGTCTATAATAAGCTTTTGTAGAGCAAGATTTTTTAAATATATATATATTTAAAAAAATAGACAAAGTCATTTTATGAAATATATAAGATAAATTATACTCTTCTCTTATGAAAAATGTTTAAAATTTAATATCATTTCTTCTATTTTAAAAAAATTACTCTCTTCTCCTAATTTTTTTTTTTAAAAAAATTGCATTATACTAACATCTACAACAAAAAATAAGCTATAAGTACATCTATTTGGATTAAAATGTATTCTTATATTTGTTACTTATAAAATATAAGAAATATTAATATGTCTTTGATCATTATAAATAGTCACTTTTTAAAATTTAAAAATAAAGTAAATGTATTGTTTGCAATAAAAAATAAATACCATTAAAATAAAAGTTTTAAAAACATTTTTAATAAAAGAAATTAATATTATTATTAAGAATATTTTAGTTATCTTCTAATTTCAAAAAATATTTGTGCATATTTTTATAATAGAAGAGAGTATTGTGTAATTTAAACATTTATATAAAAAATAATTTACCACAAATTAAATATATAAGTAGGTGAATATATTATTTAAAGCCAGATACACAATTCTCATTCACTTTCTTTTTTGGGTAAATAATTCTCTAATTCATTTTTATTTTTATAGAGAATGTGCTAAATTATAATCAAAACAAACAATAATTCAACAAAAGAATAAGAAAGATAATATAATCGAGTGTACCTGAAGATCCCATTGTTATGTTAAGAGTCTTTATGGTAGAGTTACAACCCACTTAGCCTTTAAGATTTTTGGAGTCAAAAATAATCAGATAACAGAGAGTGATTGAGAGTAAAAGTAACACCGTGCCCCTATAGTTGTTGTACTGGTTTCTTAAAATGATGAACGTGTAAACGTTCATGTTAACCAATTCAATAACTATCAGATACACGATATCTTTCATTTCAATCATTAAAATAATTATAATAATAAAACTCTTTATCTTATAATCATGACTTTTATCAGTATTGTGATAGGGAACTTACTGACCACTAAAGGCTGTGAGTTGGGCTTCTAGCCAGATGAGTTGACATGTGTAACTCACCTATCACAGATCACATATGCATATACTAAGCCCAATTTTGTCCTAAGCTTAATAATTTGTAACTTAACCAATTAACTCTAATGTGTTACTTACCAAATAATCAATTAATGCTAATCCACAAAATATAAAATAATAATTAATAAAATTATTTCAACAATCTCCCACTTGGATAGCATTAATCAGTTATTTGATTCTATTCACAACAATAAAAGCCATTGGTATTTATTAAGCCATTACATATACAGATAGTGAAATTAATCATAATCACTGGATCTTATAGAAAACAAGTAAAACTAAACAAATGAGAAATTTCATATCATCAGTTTCAGTTTATAAGAAAATTACACAATATTATTGATTCCAACAGGGAAAAAAGTAATAGGTGCATGAATAATACAGGATCATTGATTCCTATGGGGAAACAAATGATATACAAAGCACCTTATAATGAATTGAGTACTTATAAACATTGAAAATTATAGAATATAAGTCTCAGACTTCCACTAAACTTGGACATCTTCAAATAATTTAACAATACCCATATGAGTTATATGACTCTTAAATACTCCTACAGGTAAGCCCTTAGTCAATGGATTTGCAAGCATGCGATCACTAGAAATGTGAACTACTTAAATCTAAGATTCAGCAATCTTCTCTCTAACAAATAGGAGTTTAACATCTAAATGCTTTGTCTTGCTTGAATCCTTGTGATTCTGAGAGAAGTAAATTGCAGATGAATTATCACAATAAATGGTTAGAGGGTGCGATATAGATTCAACTAAGCGAATCCCAAATATCAACTTCATCAACCATATAGCCTGACATGTGGCTTCATAACAAGCAATATACTCTGCTTCCATAGTCGAAGTAGCTGTTAGTGTTTGTTTCACACTTTTCCATGAAATAGCTCCTCTTGACATCATGAATATATATCCAGACGTGGATTTATGGTCATCTAAACAAGAGCCATAATCTGAATCTGAATAGCCAACCATTTCAAGAGGATCTGACTTACTATAAGTCAACATAAAGTCCTTGGCACCTTGAAGGTACCTTATTACCTTCTTAGTAGTAGTCCATTGTTCTTTACCAGGATTACTTAAGTACCTTCCGAGCACACTAATAGCAAAAACTATATTTGGACGAGTGCATACTTGCACGTACATAAGGCTGCCCACAGCGGAAGCGTAAGGTATCTTAGCCATTTCGGCTTTCTCCTTTTCGGTACTAGGACACTATGATCTGGTCAAACTTTCTCCTTTCTAAATAGGAGCAGTAGTGGAAGAACATGAATCCATTCCAAACTTCTTAAGTACTTGCTCAATATAAGTAGCTTAGGATAAGCTAAGAATGCTGCGTGATCTATCACGATGAATTTGTATCCCAAGAACAAAAGTAGCTTCACCCAGATCCTTCATATCAAAATGAGATGACAACAAGTGTTTTGTATCATTAAGGAAATTCACAGAGTTGCTGGCTAACAATATATCATCCACATAAAGAACAAGAATTACAAAGTTGCTTCCATCAAATTTCTGATAGATGTAGTGATCTAAAATATTCTCAACAAATCCAAGAGAAGTAATAACTTCATTAAATTTTAGATACAACTGCCTAGAGGCTTGTTTTAGCTCATAAAAAGACCTTTTCAGTTTGCACACCAGATGCTTATTACCAGGTTCAACAAAACCATCTGGCTTAGTCATATAGACTTCCTCATACAAGTCTCCATTCAAAAAAGCAGTTTTGACATCCATTTGATAAAGTTCAAAGTTATAATTAGCAACAAGAGTCATGACTACTCTAAAAGCATCTTTTGTGGACATAGGAGAGAAGGTCTCTATATAGTCAATACATTCTTTTTTATTATAACCTTTAACTACAAGTCTGGCCTCTCAACTTCACCAATGGCTCTTCGTTTGGTCTTGAAAACCCATTTACAACCAACTGTCTTGAACCCAGTTGGTAATTTTGAGAGCTTCCACACATAATTATGATGCATTGAGGAAATTTCTTCATTCATAGCCTCTAACCATCTAGAAGAATGATAACTGGACATTTCCTCCTTATAGGACTTGGGGTCCACACCATCAATAGCATCTGAGTCAAATTCCTGTAAATATATCATATAATCACCAGAAATTGCAGGTCTACGAGTTCTCTAAGATTTCCTCAACTCTACAACTAGTTCTTCATTGTCTTCCAAAGGTGTTTCTTCTTCTTCACCTTCATCTGGATTCATGATATTATCTAATCTAGCTGAAGACGACGGTACCGGTAAAATAATGCTTTCATCACGTATAGTGATTTCTCTAAGAACAGTTCTCTCATTATCCAAGGCATCCTCAAAGAAATATGCTCAATCAGACTCAATGACCCTAGTGGTGAGATCTAGACAATAAAATCTGTACCCACGTGATCCAATGCAATATCCAATAAAGAAACCAGTTACAGTTTTAGAATCAAGTTTCGACTGTTGAGGATTATAGGCTTTCACTTGTGCCTTACAACCCCAAACTCTTAAGTGTTTCAAGGTAGGCACCTTTCCAAAATAAAGTTCATACAGGGTCTTCGGTATTGACTTAGATGGAACTTGATTCAGAATATAAGTAACTATTTTAAGTGCCTCACCCCATAAAAACTCTGGTAGGGAGAAGTGACTCATCATGCTTCTAACCATATCCATGAGAGTACGATTTCATCTTTTTGCAACCCCATTTTGCTGCGGGGTGCCAGGCATTGTATACTGGGCCCCAATATCGTGTTCTTGTAGAAATTGAGCAAATGGATCTGGATTTCTACCAACCTCAGTATATCTTTCATAATATTCTCCACCTCTATCTGATCTGACACATTTGATAGCCTTACCAAATTTTAACTCAACAGCTGCCTTGAAATCCTTTAAGGCTCTCAATGATTCTACCTTTTCAAGCAAAAGTTCAATCCAACCATATCGTGAATGATCATCTATAAAGGTGATAAAATATTTGAAACCACCCATAGCTGCAGGTGTAATGGGTCCGTATATGTCTGTATGAATGAGATCTAAGATGCTTTCAGACCAATTATCTAAGTCGATAAGGCATTCTTGTATGGAAAATAGAAGGGCACGCTACTTATAACTATATCTCAAGATGGTGATAAGAAGGTCATGCCCCTTGCATTTGCTATTATGGAGGGAGAGACACGAAGAGCTTGTGCATAGTTCCTTTTCAATAGGAGTATCATTAAGAGTAGAAGGGAGATTTGCTTGATATAAGATAGGTATCCTTTACTTTTATCCGTCGTCTTTGATTTGAAGGTAGGGTGGCAGCTACTATATAGGTATCATGTCTTCTATTTTCAACATGTGACTTGCAACTTGCATACAGTACATGAAATGAATTGGCTGAAGGAAAAATTCATAAATATTAGATATACATATGAGCGTCATGTTGTTGATGCACGTTGGCTGAGTTAGTAATTTTACATGGCCTTGCAGCTACTTAAATAACTAACATTCCCAAGGAGCAATGGTCACGGGCCTACGATATAAAAGGTTGACGCTATGGTCACATGATAACAAATTTGGCAGAGATAATGAACAATGTCTTTAAGGGCATCAGGAGTTTGCCTATAACTAACCTCGCAAAGGCAACCGTGTATATGGTAAATAGATACTTTGTTAAATGGGCTCAACAGTTGCATGTACAAATAACGGCTGGCCAAGTATTTTGTGAGACGCTTATAAATGAGTTGACTCCAATTATTCAAGCTGCCTCTGCATGTGTCTGAGAACCCCGTAAAGCTCAAATTTTTTGTTTAAAAAGCTCTCCTATGAGTTTTCTAAATTTTTCAAAAATTACAAAAATGCCCATACTTTCTTCTGTAATTTTTTTGAGCTCTTCTGACTCTGGTTTTTGGGCATCTTAAACCTCAAATCCTCATTTTCTAATATTTAAAATTTTATCATAATTTTAGTTGGCCCCAATTCCTTCTATTTCGAGGACTTCTTTTTATATTTGGCCCATTTCTGACATTTACAGAGAAATCGAACATTACATTTCTCACGTTTACGGAGGGACTAGATGTTACATGTATTGTCTATGTATTTGATAGGAAAGGCATCTTTTAAGGTTAAGGAGTCACACGATGTCCAAAATCATCAGTTTAGTCGATATTGCAAGGTGAACTTAATTGAGTGAAAATGTGACTATAGCAAATTTCAAATTGAAAAATACTTATGTCAGCATATTATTGCAGCTTGTGATAACATTGGCCTTGACCATTTGCAGTTTGTTGACCACATTTTTTGGTTGGAAATGATACGTAATGCATATAGCAATGAGTTCCAACCTATTAAGGATGAAGTTAATTGGCCACAGATAGATTCGTTAAAGTTTATTTTTGATCCATCGATGATTTGAGCAAAAGGCCACCCTCATTCAACACATATATGCAATGAGATAGATTTGACACAACTGGGTCAACCAAATAAGTGCTAGTTATGCAAACAAATTAGACATAATCATTCCACTTGTCCACACTGTCATCCCACTAGACAATAGAAGGACCAAACTTTTTCATGTATATATATAAAACATTGGCTGTAATGTATGAGTTAAGACTTTGCTTTTAAATATATCTTATTATTTGTGAACATGTATATGTATAGAAACTTGGCCTAAATATATATGGATTGGGAGTTTACTTTTTAATAGACCATATCTTTATGTACAATAACCAATTACTGTTGTTTTTTATAACCAAGACTTATCATATCTTGTATTGTCTATAACATAATAAGGTATGCAAGAAGCTTGAAGTAATGGCGCGTCCATAGTAGATTATTCATCTAGGGCCAGAAGATGACTCCCTTCTATACCTCTAAATGCAACATGTGTCACAAGCTATATGGCTTAGCCATGTAAGATAATCTCATACTTATAATGTTTTATACTTAATTTGATTCAATTTTAATACTGTACATATAATGTTTTTTATTTTTTTGTAAGATGACCAAGTGCTCTAGCTATAATGTTTCATATACAATGATAGGGTACCCCCACCTCCTCCCATTATTTTTAACTATTTTCGATAGGTTGGATTTTATGGCATTACCTGATTTGGCCAATTTAAATATGATCTATTACTTGTGTCATCACTTGTAGAGAGATGACAGCTCAAGACCCATACTTTTTACACTATTTACGGAGAATGCACGATTATTTTAAAAGATGTTGTACAGTTAGGCTTCTCATGCATAGAAAGGCCTATCATTGGTTGCATAAACTTCATATTGTAATACCTCGACCTCTTAGTACATACACAATGGTCCTATGGTCTATCTCAATCCATTCATAGCATATTAGTCAACATTTACAAGGAAGTCAATGTTTTCCTTTATGAAGAGTTACATGATTGGAAGACCATATTCATGATTTATAACTTTAGAGACCATTTGAACTCATCAATATTATTTCCTATCCATATCATATTCATTTAAGTCATAAACATTACATTTGGTCTTATTCATTTCGGCTTTGGAATCATATCATACAAAAACCAAAATTTTACATCGGGTTCCATGTTTTAACTTTCTGATATCAATTTTGAAAAATTATAATTAATTTTAAAAAAACCAAAATCAAGCAAATGATAGCTTTTTGGAAAGATCTAAATGTCAACCATAGATTAAAAATCACTTTCGACCATAAAAACATCAACTAGACCATGCATGATAATAGAATAGCACCAAAGGTCTAGCTGTCCAAGTTTGCTATCACAAGTTTCTGATATAAATTTTAAAAATTTATAACTAATTCTATAAAAATCAAAATTTAGCAAACCATATTATTTTTGGAAACCTGTGGATGTCTACTTTTGATAAAAATAGTTCTAGATCATGAAAATAGCATATAACTCATGAAAATTGATAGAACAATACTGGGGGTCTGACTATATTACTGGTATTGACCACCAACTTCACAAATTCATATCCCCCTCAATATAAATCCAAATGAGATGTTCTTAATTGCTATTGAAAGCTTGTCATTCTTAGTTTATGCATGTAAAATTTTATGAGCATTAAATATCATTTGACCCTCGGATGACATAGGAGAAGAAACTAACCATATGAATAGTGCATATACCAAATCTAAAAATTTTTTTGACTTTGAAAATTTATAATTTATTCTTTAGAGCTCCAAATAATATGATTCTTAGCTCAACAAAAAACTCTAAAGAAGACTTATATTCATACCAAATTTTATGAAAAAATTTGTCCATTTGGTTAGTTTTAGATATAAGGTGCAAAAGTGGCACTTTTAATATTTCAAATGGTACATTAAGATGTGAAATTGTCTTCTAGATCATCCATGGGCACTTGGACACGTCCAAAACCACATTCACAGCCTAGGGAAGTCTCTTAAATGGTCTAAAATATCATGGAGCTCAATCTCACCATGCCACACACACTTATACACATAAACATCTTAGAATCTAGGTGGCAAAAATCCATACATTCATTCATTTAGTTCCATAATTGATACATACATGATGTCTACATATTTTCAAACATGTTCAAGAGTCTACCTCACATGTACATGACATAGATACATAATCTGACATTCAAATGCTATTCAAAAGCCTATTTTTCTCTTCCATTGTTAAGGCATCATGCTCTAAGGTATTTAGCTTCCATCTTTGGTCTCCTTGGCCCATCTAGACATCAGTAAGCATATGAAGGGGGAGGAGTGAGATTCATAGAATCTAATAACTCTTAACACTTTCAAATATGCATAATAGATGTATTTATAAGTCAAAGAATGCATGCATAGCTTTCAAGCAACTAGTGAACATATACATAGCATTTTCCATATTCAAGAAACTCCTACATAACATACATAGGCTCTCAAGGGCATTAGTTAAGCCTTACCCATTTTCCTTTAGACTTTTGGATTTGTTTCACCTATTTTCAAGGGACTTTTGACTAAGTTTCACTTTTCTTGAGACTTTTGGCTTTGTCTCATCCAATCCTAGGAACTTTTAGCTCATTATCAACCTTGCTAAGGGAATTTTGGCATCACCATACCCATTCAAGCCAAAATACATTCATAAAACATATTTCAAAAACATCATGATACCATGACATATAGGAAATAATTAGAAACATTTCTTATGGCATAAACATACATACACACATACAAAAACAAGGAAACACCCAAGAATGCATAAGAGAAAAGTTAGAGAGCTACCTTGGAGCCAATGTAACTCACTTTTTTCTTGAACTCTTCCTCCTTTTTTTGGCCAAGCTCTTAGAATTAGGTGCCACTTGATCCTTTTAGCCTAAACACATCAAATAAGACATGGGTCACTCATAGGAACAAGCTTTAGCCTTATGCATTTACTATGGAAGCTTACTTGGTTCTATAACACAATTATGGTTCCATAAAGGACCTAATGAGGCAACTATGGGAATCCATGGTCTTGGCTCCATTTTCTCCTTCCATACAAGTCTCTTGACTCCATTTAGACTCTTTGAAGTCATCACAAATTTATTTTAAGGAGTCTAACTATAAATTGCTTCCTAATATCACATTATGGAACCTATACCTCCATCTCACAATATATGCTTTCTAAATTTTTTTTCCAGGCTTCCACTAGTGTTCTTCCATCATATCTAGTTTCATTCTAGGTTTAAAATAATTTAAAACACTCCTTAGGTGCTCCAAGCTCTCTTGGACAAGACTATACATCATTAAAGTACCCATAAAGTTTACTTTACTTTCTTGAAGGGGATGGCACTTATGCAACTTCCTACAGGCTTAAGGGACTCATACCATGTCTTATATGAGCTAGAATACCTCTAGAAAAAATCATATTTCATCATTTGTTTCAAAACTCCAAGTTATACCAACTTGAATTTTAAGGCTCCTTTTTTGTTTCCAATTGCCTAATCTTAATTCCCATACTCTATATCACTTGTTCTTCCCTTGATATGGTCAGAATTCAACTCCCTTTGGATGGGCTCTAGGTTGCACAAAATTCATATAGAAGAGGAGCAATAAGAAAGTGCAAGATGGGCCATTCATACTTCATTTCAAAGCTTTTTCAAAATGCTTTGCCATGCTTCTAGCCGTTCCTTGAAATTCTAACTTCTCCCTTCTGAAACAGGCCCAAAATAGATCCAAATCACATGCCAAGACCATAGAAAGGAAGTGGGAAAGGAAGGGAACATCTTTTTGTAAAGGAGAAGCCATGAAATCCTATACTTTTCCTTACTTTTTGCAAGCTTCTTCCCTCCTTCTTTATTCCTCCCTTGGATGACTGTTGGAGCTGGTCTCACTTCTATTTTTAGCTAGAGCATAAGGCAGTTACTCATATGGGAGAAGGAGCACGACATATATAAGAAGCCAATATCTTAAAATTGTTCATTAAAAATTTCATTTATGTCCCGTCTTCTTGGCTTTTTCATTTTACGCTCATTTTAGCTTTTTTTTTTTAGAACCATCTTTTCTATCATAAAATTTAGGTTCTCTAATTTATAAAATTCTTTTGAAATCACTTAATTTAGATCTAAAACCTTCTCGAGTAAACCGGTCAAAGTTTGAGTCAATCAACATTGTAAAACTTTGATCAGAAAGATTTTAATTGTTTTGGGGGTTCTTATAGTTTTTAAGACCTTTGAGAATCCCGAAAAACTCATTTTTTTCATTTAAAAATCCTTTCTTTAAGTTTTCTAAAAAGTACCCAAAATTACAAAAATGCCATTATATTTTCGACAATTTTATTGAACCACTCTCGTTCTGGTTTCTGGGCATTTTGGGCTTTGGATTCTCATTTTTTATTATTTAAAATTTTATCCTAATTTTATTTGGTCTTAAATTATTCATTTCAAGAGACTTGCTTTTATATTCGGTGCGTTTCATACGTTTGTGGAGAAATCGAATATTATATTTCTTACATTTACGGAGGAGCCGGATGTTACACATATGGCTACAAGCATGTGAGTGGCTACTTAGAATTATACCATTAGATGACAAAATAATAAGACAAAGGGTTATCATTAGCTGGTTGGCTGAGCACTTCAATGAACTATCAGATGATGCAAATGATGAAGATGTGTAACGATTTGCGCATGTATATATATATTGAGGTTGATTGGTGATTTTCTTATGCCAAATAGATCTAATCACAAGGTATATTTGATATACCTCCTATTGTTGTGGGATTTCAAACAAGTAGGCGAATATAGTTGGGGATCTGTATTATTAGGTCACTTGTACAAAGAGCTTTTCAATGCAACTAATCCTGAGGAACAGAGTGTAGGTGGTTGTCTAACCCTACTTTATCTATGGGTATGGAATAGATTCCCTATGTTAACATCACAGAGACCTTAATAGCCATATCTCCAAACAAATATCTATCCATTACTACCTCCTTTAATATTCAGGTAAGACATGATAAATAATGTATACATATTACATATATTTAAAACATTATTTATTTTTTTATCAACATGTTATGACATATTTACTTTGAATCGCAGATGGAAAAATGTAGGATGACCTTCTCATCCTAGGGTCACAGCTTATGACAATATAAGATTTTATTGGATACAATGCGAGATAATGATATTTATTCACTTCACATGAATTGATCTTTATTAAATTAATTATTGTATATGATGTATTTATTATGTCATTTTCATGTTTTATGCATAGATCATTTGACAGCCATATGAATCAAACAATGTGCGAGAACTTATCCCACAATATTGTTTGGCATCTCGAGACATTTGGCTAGCTTCAATGCCCTTTATTTACTTTCATATCATTGAATGGCACCACCCAAATCGTGTGCTCTGCTAGTTTGGCAGGCAACAACCAATCCTCACTTCTCTAATCAATTTAAGGCTTCCTAAACATTACAGTTGCAAGGAAAAACATTAACAGATTACTAAGAAAAGTATATAAGCTTTGTTAAGGCATGGAATACATGGCAAAATGGCTTATCTTAGGCGCCCATAGTTTCAACACTCATAAATCGTACTTCTGAGTATATGCGATAGTACTAAACCCACACTTATGGATTGATTCACCCAGCTAGTGGTACTGCTGGTTTTATGGTATATTTTTTATTTGTCATTTTTATTATTTTTATTTTCTTAACATATCCTATATTTTTGCTTTACTAGCGTAATTTTTTTCTAAGTCGATATTGATGATGACCTTTACAAGTTAAACATTTAGGACTCTTCGCAAATAGACTATCGTAACTATTAAGAAAGGGTGACTTGGGACAAAATGAATATTTTACTAGCTCTTGGAGAACAACGCTTCATGATGGTCTTCCAACCTACTCCACTTGCACTGAATTTACCACGACCAAAAATTCTAGAAAGCAGGCCAAGCAAAAGACATAAAGGTTACATATCAGCTCAATTGCCTATTATTGACCCCAATCAACAAAATCATCATGGTATCAGTGCTTTAGTATCATCTGCACTAGATGAAGGTGCTGTGACATAGCAACACATTGATACAGTTAATTCATCTTCTTCTATGCTGACTAGCCAATATGTAGACTTTGGAAAAGTTGGTCCCTTTTACCATTATCTTAATTTGAATCTCCTGTGCCTTTTTTACAGCCTATCATGTGTCTTTTTGACCGTTGTCTCAATTTAAATTTCCTGGTCCCTCTCAATTTGAGTTATTTATGTTATTATTTAATGACTCAATGATTTTCAATGCTGAATACGGTGGTTAATTTTTTAAAATTAGGGAATCATCACATTATGGGTATGTGACCTCTCAGCATCCGATTCCCCCTATGCATTCTCCCACATTTGATCTAAATTCTTTACTGTCTACTCTTATTAACAATTCACCAAATCAACAACATAAAAAACATGAAGCGCCTGTAGGTCAAGAGCAACCACAACGTGAAAGATGAAGTATTCATTACGGTATTGGCAACCATTACTTTTGATTTATATATATATATATATATATGATCGAATAAATTATTTTTTTGTATATTGTTAAAAAAAACATTGGTGGTATTAACTCAATTTATCTCATACTTAAAAATATATTATATTGTTATTAATTATTAATATAATAATTTGTAATTTTATTTATATCTCCATGCAATTTTCTTTATTTTTTCTATTTTAATTTAATTAATTAATTAATTTCCTTAATAATTATTTTCTTATTACTACTTCTTTAATACTTTTTAGCATTTACTATCTAAATAAATTTATTAATCAATTATTACACAACTAATATTAATTATTAATTTTAATTAATTAATCACTCATTTTAACTAACTAATCATATAGCCATTATTATTTTTTAATCATTTTACCTACTTATCAAATAAATTAATACTAACTAATTTTAACTAATTAATCAATCCATAATCATTACTTACTACTTATATCATAACAAACAACCATAACTAATTTTAACTATTTCATTGTACAATATTTATTGCCTAATTATGTATTAATCATTCACTTAGATTTATTATCTCCTCCTTACTTCTCACAAATCAAATTTCTTCTCTTAAAATCTATGCCACACCAAACTTGGCTTCATTGGATCTAACTTTGACCATTGTATAGGATTTGGGTGTAATATTTTTTACAAATATGGACTTGACTAAAAAATCAAATAAAAACATGTATTCTATTCAAAAAGCCTTTAAATTTCCTTTTCCAACTCTTTTGTCCTTAAAATCTTAGGCCCACTCCATTATAAGAAAACATGCAATGGAAATGAAAATTGAAAAAGAATGTGTTGGATATTTTGGTTGGTTATAAGAAAATATAACGGAAAGAGAATCATTCATAGAAAGGCATAAAAAGACACAAAAAGTTATTCAAGTACTGTAACATATGAAAAGAAAAAATATTTTTAACCAAAAATTCAAAAGGTTTATAATAACCCTATCTAAAGTAAAATTATGGGTGTAGCAGTATCCTATATTTTTTATTAATTTTAATTTACATGTTTTTTCAAATGAAATAATTTTTAGATATCACTTTTAACTAGTATATAATATTTTTGTTTTTTTTAAAAGGAAAGGGACCTTAAGGCAAAAAAAAGTATTATTTTGTAATTGATTATTTTATAATTAAAAAAATAAGTAATGCTAATTGCAAAAAGAATAATAAAATGATAAAATATTAATTATAAAAATAATTAATAATTATTATATTTTAAAAAATAATACATTATTTTTATATTAAAATTAATAAATTATATAAATAATATTGAATATTAAAATTGACATATTTTTTAAATTTATTATTTTATAAAAGATTTTTACGTTAAAATGTAAATAAAAAATTATACCAACTGAAACTTAGTATTTTTCAACTAAATTTAAGTCGAAAAGTACTATTTTATCCAATCAAATTATCAGTTGGAAATCAGAAATTATTAATTTAGTCAAATTTTTTTACTATTTTAGTTAATTAATTAATTAATATTATAATTATTCATTTAGAATTTTATTATAAAACTAATTAATAATAAATATATTTTAAAAAATAATAACATATTTTTAATATTAAAATTAATAAATTACATATATATATATATATTAAAAATTAAAGAAAAAAATATATTATCAACTAAAATTCAGTCGATGGCATGCAACCAAATGATAGTCGATATAATTTATACTTCAATGTATATATACATCATATATATTATATTTTTAATATATATTATTTATATATTAATATACATATATATAATATTACAATATATAATAATATTTTATATATAATATATAAATATAATTAAGAAAATTTATTATATGTATACACATTATATTTAAATCAATTAATATTTATTAAAATAATATTTATAAAATTTTAAAATAAATAATTATACTTATTGTATTAAAATAATAATTTATAAATAAATTTTTTTAAAAAATAAAATTTAATTAATTTAAAGAATGTATTTTTTAAATATTTTTAAAAAGTAAATTTTTATTGAAGTATAAGTTAAATTTAAATTATTTTACTATAAAAACATGGTTATATATAAAAATGTTTTGTTTAAAAATTTTATTAAAAGACTTATTACACAAAATAATATATATATATATATACACACACACACACACACACACACACAACGCTACTGAAGGTGGAAGAAAATTATTTTGGAAGGATATTTTAGTCTTTTTATTTTTATTACTTTACATTCCATTTCTATTTTATTAAATCAAACACTCAAATACAAATATAATTCATTTCCTTTTCTACTCATACTAAACACAATTTTTTATCACATTCCATTCATCTTTCTTTTTTTTTTTCGTCATTAAATTTTTTATGTACCAATTAAGACTTTAATCCTTCATCTTTTGTCTTCAAAATCTCAACCCTTTGTGTTGTGCATGCATGTGAGTCACATGCATATTTATAATAAATGAAAGAGTAAATCTCATATATCTTTTTTTAAATTTTGATAAAATTACAATAATTTTTTATTTTAAAAATATATAAAAAAATTTTGAAATAAAACAATTATCATATACTGCAATCTAATTTTAAAATTTTTTACTAAAACATTCATTATTTGAATTTTTTTAAAAAAATTATATTTAAATTAATAAAAAATATTTTAACCAAAAAATTTTAAAATTAAACTAAAATATAAAAGAATACTTTATTCAAGAAAAGGTTTAGAATGAGCAATCCTCTCAACAGTGAACACCGCCAATGATCTATCATCAATACTGCCCTTGCTTCAAAATTTCCTTTTGCAAGTCTTTGTCCTTAAAATCCTAACCCTTTGTCTTTTGTCTTCAAAATCTCAACCCTTCGTGTCGTGCATGTGAGCCACGTGTGTAGAGTAAATCATATACTTTAAATTTTGTTAAAATTATATTATCTTTTTATTTTTTGAATATATACAAATTTTTTTAAATAAAAAGTTATTGTACATCACATTTCAGTTTTAAAATTTTTTTACCAAAATATCTATTATTAAAAATTTTTTATTTTAAAATAATTATATTTTAATTAATTAAAGATATTTTTGTTAAAAAATGTTAAAATTAAATTAAATTATAAATATTTTATTTTATAAAAGGTTTAATTTGTATATTTTTTAAAAATATAAAAAAAATTATATAATTTCAACAAAATTCAAAAAAAAATATTATGTAATTGGAAGCCTATTTAACATCAAACTTTATTAAGAAATCTGTTCATCTTTCTATTGAAATATAAAGATTGCACCTAGATTTTTTTTCTTTTTAATATTGAGCATATAAATTAAAAATGTAAAAATTACTTAATTTTTATAACTAATTTTGAATAAAATTGTGAATTTTTTGAACTAATCTTTAATTATTTAATTAGTATATTAGCCGTGTTAGTTTCATCAAAATTTTATTTTCTACATAAAGTATTTCACAGTTTCAGTTTTTTGTGATTAACTCCTTATCGCAAGGGTTCCTCATTGTAGCGTTGCTGACTTTTGATGTGACAAATAGGTTATATAGATGATAAATATTTAATTATCACAGTAAATACATGCAAGTACAAATTAATTAATTGACAAATTATATTGTTAGCATATATCTGAATACACGCTGTCAAAAGATATACAAAAATTAAAAATAAAATGCAAGAGGAAAAAAGTTTATATGTGTAAAAGGAATCAATATTTTATTTAAAAAAAGATCTAAATTCTAAAATAATGGAATTGATTTTGCTTCCAAATAAACGTCACCTACAAATAAGTATCTTAGTTAATTATCATCTAATCAACTATCTCGATTAATTGACTAGTAAAATAATGATGAACTATATTATATAAGAAGCACTATTTTCTCAGGACATGTTTGGTATTTAAATAAAAAGAAAAGAGAAAAATTTTATATAACATCTATTATGTTCTTATAATCATTATCTAATAATATTTATTATTTTTATTTTTTTAAAAAAAGAGCATGACAATTAATTCTTATCTCCAAAATAATCTTTTTTCTTTTCATTTTTATTTTTTAAACTTTTTATATACTAAATAAGTATCTTAATTAATTATCATCTAATCAATTGTCACAATTAATTGGCTAGTAAAATAATGATGAACTATATTATATGAGCAATCTAGTCACCATCTTTTCTAGAGGCATGTTTAGTATCAAAACAAAAAATGAAAAAAGAAAGACTAAAATTTTATATAATATATATTATATTTTTATAATCATTATTCAACAATATTTATTGCTTTTTATTATTTTTATAAAATAAATACAAAAATTATTTTTTATTTATAAAATAATATTTTCATTTTTATTTTTATCGTTAATTTTTTATATATTAAAATGTTAAAGAACTAAATTGAAACTAAATGAAGTTAAAAGGCGAAAGTGACATTAGAAATAAAGTTAAAAAATTAAATTGAAATTAAAAAAGGTTAAATGATAAAGTGAAACTTTAAATAAAATTTAAAAAAAATTGCAATTTTTGCTTTTTTAATTATTATAGTATAGCTCATGAATTATTTTATAGTGATAAAAATATTTAATTTAATTGGTTCTACTTAAAATATTTCTTAATTAGATGTAGTCTCATTTATAAAAATTAGAGAAATTTATATAGAGATCAAAATATTTTATTTTATATGTGAAAATATTTAGGTGCATTTATTTTATAGTCTATTGATGAAATATATATATATATATATATATATATATACTCACATTTTAGCATTAAATTGATTTCTCTAGAAAAGCTTTCTCCCCCAAAACTATTTGCTTTGTGAGTCTTCTCCTTTTGACATGAAAATAGAGGAAGAGGAAGTTTTAGCTTGGGTGCTAGTTTTCCTTCATATTATTCAGTCAATTTACTTAAACATCAATATTCATTATCAATTTGTTGATGAAACTAGCACATGATAATTGTATATAATCTTTTAAAAGTATTAACATTCTATTTAACCTATTGTATATAGTCCATTTGTTATTGCTTCTAATATGATACTTGTTTTTCTTTTAATTAATATCCTTCGTAATTATCTAGCTATTTTAGTTTTTTTTTTTTAATGTACAACTCAAAGTTAGGCCTACAGTTCACTTGTCTTATCATTTATGAAGTAAGATATGACAATGTCTTGTGATTGTGTATCTCTAATGAAATTCTCCTTTAAATTTTGGACCTTATTTGTTCATTGTCAAATTGAATGCTTTTGATATACATACATCCATATATATATATATATATATATATACATACACCCAATTCAATGATGCTTAAGTGCTCAAATTTGGTTTATGGAATCTGTTCCTTGAAATCTAAACTGTTTGATAGCAATCCTTCAACCTATTTGACATTGCTATTAGTACTTTTGAAATGTTCAACTAGCTAGAAAATTTTCAATTTTCTTGTTTGTTATAGGAGAATTTTTCTCTTACTAGTTATTTACGTTTATTCCTTTTATTTGCTATTTATCTGTCACAACAATTATAAATGAGTTATCATGTGTTCTGGAGTTGGCAATGGTATTTGGCGGCTCATTTTGTGAACTATTCCCCTTGGAAATACTAAAAACAAAGTTGTTATTTTCATTTTTCTCTTTAGAGAATGATTTATTATCCACATGAATTCTTATTACACTCTTGAAAGGGTTAAAGTAAAGAAAACTTTTATTACACCTTTGATTAAGGAACTAAAATTAAACTGAAGCATTATGTCAACTGGAGATATTATAAAACTTGAGGAAATAAATATTAGGCTTGACTAAGTTTCTTGCACCTATCCTTCTTGGTATCTAAGTAACATGTTTTGTTCACGTCATGCCATCCATAAAATTTCAAGGAGTTTAAACTAGTTAAACATATACAACTAAGCCATAATGTTGCAAAGTTCACGTTTAAACTTTCAATGCTTACTTCAGTTTTAGGTCTTCCAACTAGCTAACATATAAGTTGCAAGTTCTATTTCTTGATCTTGTTGTGTTGTGTGCCTCCTCCATGTGGTACAAATTAGCTTAATTTGTATTTGTTTTGAAGTTATTTACTACACACTAATATTGATAGAGAACATATTAGAAATGTGTTTGATAAATATGAAAGGGAAAACTAAGAAAAATTCCATTTTTTAAGTCTCCTTATTAGTGTTTTGTCCTCATATTGTTTGTTGAAATCACTTATGGTCTTGAACATGTCCTCATATTACTTCAAGTGTGTTGGCTTATTTGCTTTTGTTCTTTCTTTGCCTCTTCTATTTACTTGTGATAAGGGAGTTTTTTTTTTCATTCATATATTTTCTTGTTTTAATGTTCAATCTTTAAGTTAATATGCTTTAAAGATTCATAACTTATTCAACAACTGCAACATTGCTCTCCAAAAGATTTTCCAAGATGTAAAATGTTTCAAGAAAGGTACATTATCTAAAGTCTTTTTCAAGTTTTTTCTAAATTATATTTTTGTTTGACAATAACTATAATTTTATCAAGAAGAAATTGAGATGGTTACCTCAATAGTCAGCCTCGTATGTCAGTGACTCATCTAACCATGCAAAAATTATCCTTTTTTGGTGCACTTACGTTACTCATCACCCACTATATAAATAATTAAATTAAAATTTTTAAAGCTTGTTTAATATATAAAATATAAGAAGAATACCACTGTTGAAGAAATTAAAAAATAATTTTAAAAATAAAAATAATTCTTATATTTTTATTTTAAAAAATAATAAAATATTATTAAATAATAATTACAAAAATATAATAGATATTATATATGAATTGTATAAAAAGAGTTACTTTTATATCAAAATCACTAAACCAATCATTAGTTTTATATATTATACAATCTTTTATTATTGTTCCACTTACATGCACCCTTTCCCAACAGCTTGAACTTTGGCTTGTTTTATTTATATGACCTGAACTATGACATTGTTGGACTTCTTCAATAATGCTGGCATTACTTTACAAAAAGATTTCAATCCAACCTTGATGATATATATATATATATATATATATAGAAAATAATATGCATAACCAAGTTAGATAAGATGAAAGACTCATTAAAAATTACTATCAAGTGTTAATAGCCAAGTGATAAAAGTTGATAAATGGATCTTACAAGACACTTTTCTACCTTTCATTATTCTACTTATAGCACCATTAAGAAGGGTTCCATACTGTTTTAAGATTTTGCCACAAATTTTTTTTTTTAAAAAAAAGGAAAGATTTTGCCATAAAACTTCCATAGGAAGCTATTCTTTGACCATTGTTATCCCTACCTTTATTGTATTTTGTGCTTCTATGCCTTTCTATACTATACAAGTGATAAAACTTTTTTGTGAATTTTTAAGTTCATTTTGTTGTTTTTTTTTTTTTTTGCTTTTTCCTATATTATACAGATGTCTTATTTAGTATTTAGTATTTTTTAGCTTTCTTGTTTGATTTTTCTATATTAGTTCTTATGAAATTTTGAGCTAAAATTTGACATGAAGGTTCTTTTATATGTTATTTTGTTGAGAAAAATTGGCTTGATGTTTGGATAGTTTTAGCTTTTCCGTTTTGCTTGTAGATTATACATGATTCAGCATTGTTATCATTTTTTCAAATGAGTATTATCATTTATTTTTCTTTTTCTATAGATACTTTAGAAAAGTCAAATAAATTTGTCTCAATTTAGAATTGATCCAAGTAAATGTAAGTGATCAACACATAAAATTTTAAAAATCTTCTTTAGTTATTATTTATTCTATACACTATTAATGGAGTGTTTAATAGAAATGGGATAATGAAATTATTATTTAAAGTTGAAGCCTATTTATTATTGTGTTACTTTTATGCTTTTAGGAGCCAATAAGGACACTATTAATTTTGAAACTCTTCTATAGTTTGCTTTACTTTGCTTTTTGTAAAAGAAAAAGTAAAGAAGTGGCTATTTTGATGAAATCTACTGTGGCTTAATTTTGTTTCACCTTAAGTTTGTGTAGCAATATGTAAAACTAATAATGTTATAGAATTGATTAAATTTAATTACCTTTTTTGTTTTTTTATGTTAAAGCATACATATTACTTTATTGGATACTTTAATAAATTTATATTTGAATTTGATAGTCTAAAGTGTGAAATTAGATTAAACTCAATATGAGCAGCTAGAAATTTAAAATAAATTTTAAAAAACCTTTTAGTGTTGATCACAATCACCACTAAAGATTTTTTAAATTAAGAAAATTTTTACCTTATGTGTTGTCACTAAAGAGGTCACTTTCAGTGGCAACTATTGCCACCACTAAAAGTATTCCTTTAATGGCAACCCCTGTAATACATAAATTGATAAAGCTTTAGTGGTGGCATTTGTTGCCACTAAATAACATTTTTTAGTGGTGACAAAAAAATCGCCACTAAGACTCTTGTTACAAGGGTATTAGTTTCAACTTAATAGTAACCAAATGTTGCCACTAAAATTAATTAGTAACATCTTTTTTAACTTTTACCGTTTTAACAGCAAAAGTCACTGTTAAAAGCTTATTTTTTGTAATGCATTAAAAGACCAAATGAGGTCATCACTGATACATTTGTAGCAAAAGGTGTATAGTGACATTAAAAAAGTTACCACGAAAAGCAATATTCAATGGCAACAAAGGTTGCAACTAAAAATGACTTTTAATGGCTTAAAAAAGTCACAATTATATCTAATATTTATTGGTGATAATAGTTGCCCTTAAAACTCTATAGTAGCGACAATTGTTGCCACTTAAGCCTTATTTATTTAGTACTAAAAGAATGTTGCCACTAAAAAGGTACTTGTCGCTACCAAAATTATTTTTAAAAAAATTGAGTCACCACTAAATTTTTAATACTTTTTTAGTTATATGTGTTAAGTTGAATAATTTGTATGGCTTGAATACAACATAAAAAGTAGATAGTTTGATATAAAACTTAATGGGTAATATTAGCACAAAAGAGACTAGATATAATTGTTAATAATATTGTTAAGATTCACTAGGCCCTTTTAGGCCTTATGCTTAGGATGAACCTTGACAGTAATAGTAATACTTATATCTAGCTTTTTTTTTTCATATTGATCTTAGACACTAAGTTTTATTTTAAAAAAAAAAAGTGCCCACTCTTTATATTGTGTTGTTTAAATTAGTTGCTAAAATTTAGAGGGTTTCTCTCTTGCTCTCTCTTTTTCTCTCTCTAATATATATTTATATTTGTTCCCCAATTTTCGGAGCAATAATGCTGTCACTTTCCTCTAATGATTAAAATCCAATATTTTACGAAACTTCTAGGATTTTCTCAAAAAACCAATAGCAATAGAAACAAGGCAACAAAAAAACCAAACTTTTATCAATCCTATTCTAACTAAGTTTAAGCTTAATACCATAGCACTAGAACAACCAAAGCCAACCGCAACATAAATAAGGCAATAGATAAATCCAATAGCTAGCAATAGAAATAAGACACATTGAATTCAATAGAAAAACCAACATTAATAAGGCAAATTGACCAAGAAGTATAAGTTGAAAAGAAGTAGGGTAAAACAAAGAAAATTGAAAAACTAACAAAAATGAGGCAAATTGAAAGGCTAACAGAATTAGGGTAAAACAAAAAAAAAAAGGTAGAACATAAATAGAAAAAGAAACAGAACATAGATAGAAAATCAATTTGGTAGACTTCAAAACAAAAAATCAATTGGCTAATCTCCTAAAAAATGAAAAGGTAGGAAATGGACTTTTGTTGTTGTTAGTGTGGAGGAGCGTGGATGGTGGATGGCAAGGCAGACATTCTTCATTGTTGGTGTAGTGCACAACAATTGGAGGTGGCCATCTTTGAAAATGGGTAAGGTGGCTAGACAATTAGGTGGCTTTCAGACAATTGGGAGCACGACAACTATTGGGTGGCTATCAAATGATTGGGATAATGGCAGCTAGATAATGGCTATAAGATAAAAGGAGCATGGCAGCTGGAGGTGGCCCATTTTCAAAAAGGGAGAGGTTGAAAAATGGGTTTTGATGTATCAAGATGGATCTTTAAATTAATTATTTCCTTTTTTAATATTTTTACAACAACAATAGTCACCACTAAATAATCTTGTAGTAGCAACTGTGGTCATTATAAAAAGTCACATTTAGTGGTGACTAAAGAGATTACCACTAATGTCTCCTTTTTTTGGTGACAATATAATGTCACCCCTTAAGACACTTTTAGTTGTGATAATTGTCGCCATTAAAAACCATTTAGGGATAACATATCAAAGTTTCCATTATTACTTTTGGCTCCAAGAAAACAAATTTCAAATTGTTTGACCTTTTGTGCTAACAAAAACAATTTTAGTAACAACAAAATAAGTGTTGTCACAAACGACTTGTAGTGCCAACAAAAGTATTACCACACATTGTCAACACTAAATGTAATTTAATGATGACTTGGTCTTTTATGGCAAGTTTGAGCTTGGCACCAATAAAAAAAAGCATTTGTGGTGACACTTTTGTCAGCACAAAGAGTTTTAGTGGTGACAAAAAAATGTCATCGCTAAAAATTATTTTGTTGTGATACTTTAGTTGCTGTAAAACACATTTAGTAGCGGTATTTTTTGTATTGCCATTATAAGGGTTGGCATAATAAGAAATATCCTTTTAGCAACAACTTTTAATGATAATCAGAAAGAAAAACCACTACAAGTGTACTTTTAGTGGCAACATTTTCTAGGCGTTGCTAAAAGTTATAACTAGAAACATGTTCTAAAAATTATTTTGTGGTGACACTTTTGTCGTTGTAAAACACATTTAGTGGCAACATTTTTTGTATTGCTGCTATAAGGGTTGGCATAATGAGAAATATCCTTTTAATTACAACTTTTAATAGTAATTGGAAAAAATTGTCACTATAAGTGTGCTTCTAGTGGCAACTTTTTTTAGTCGTTGCTAAAAGTTATAACTAGAAACATGTCTTTTGTAGTTAGAAGAACATAATAATACCTAAATTTTATGATAAAAAAGTGTGCACTAAATATTATTTTTAAATGAACACATATTGCTAAAAACATAGTTTTTGTAGTTAAAAGAACAAAATAATACCTAAATTTTGTTGAAAAAAAAATTGTGTACTAAACATTATTTTAAAATGAACATATGGTGAATGTAAAAAGTGTTGTTGCTTTAAATTGAGCTAAGCCTATCCATATCATGGTAAGAAGGCTTTTCCCATGGTTAGTGCATGATTTTTTTTTTTCCTTAAAACTTAGGTATTCTTCAATTCTTTTTTAATCAAAACATAATATATATACAAAAAAAACTATTTTAAAGGATTCAATGTTAAAATTTAAAAGAAAATGTTGTCATTCTTTTATCAATAAATCATTACAAAAATACATCTAAGCATTTTCATATATAAATTAGGCTACATTGTATAAAACTTCTTTGAATTTTGAAGTATATGTAGATAACCTCTCTGACTTTTAAAACTTAAGAATGAATCTACTAAACTTTTAAATTTATGTAGCTAACCTCGTTAATGTTAGTTCATTATTTTACTAATAGAATATGATATATCAATGACATTAAACTCTTTTAAATTTCATTTTTTTGTATAAATAACCTCTTAAACTTCGAGTTATGTATAAATAACTTTCTAGAGCTTTAGGCTATGTGTAAATAACTCCCTCAACATGTCATACTTCATTAGGGAACTAATGAACTAACTAATGATAAGAGATTTATACAAATTTAAAAGTTTAAAAGAAATTCATTGTCAAGTTTTGAAGATTAAGGAAATCATTTGCATATGATTCAAGGTTCAAAGGTGTTATGTGCAATTTAAACTATAAATTATATATATTAGAAAATGTATTATTTGTTGAATATTTTAAAAATTTACATAGCTTTAAGTAAACATTATAAATTTAAAAATTTTTACAAGTTTTTGTATCCTTTAAAAATTTGAGAATAATTAAAATTTATCTCTGCAATAAAAAAAATAAAGGCATAAAAAGACCTGGATTTGTTGTTTATCAAAGATTTAAATTTAATATAAATAGAATAAGAAAAACGAATCAAAATTAGTATCCTATGAAAATTACGAGCTTCATCAACCTTGCGTGCTTGATCAAAGGGGATCATATCATCAAACCTGAATGTGATGAATTATCGTGTTGCACAGAAAAGAGGATAAGAAGATCAACAAATTTTTATGGGAATTTATGAGAAACTGATATATTTTAATGAATTTTCATTGTTTTCAAATTTATGTAATAATCAATAAAGTTAATTAAATAAAAATAATATATTTTGAGTGTCAATAAATTATTTGCAATCATTAAATATGTTTTTATTTTTTATTTTTTTCAATTTTAGCAATTTATGGCTTGAATTTATTTTTTGAGGGAAAATTTGTAATCGAAGGCTGCAATTAGTACATTGTTTATTTGATTAGGAAAAATAAATTATAGAGTAAATTATATTATGTTTTCTAAGGTTTAATTAAATTATTTTTTTATCAAAAATTACATTTGACTCTTATAATATTTTGACACACACACACACACACACATATATATATATATTACAAAAAAAATTTAATTTATTTTTTTTCAAAGAAGTTAATGATCTACACAATATGATATTGATTTTAATTTGAAAATGACAATTTAAGTAGTTGAATTGATATTAAGTTTTAACATAAAATTGTCACTTTATTCTTAATATGTAATAATTAAATAATTTTATTTTTGGAATGCTAAAAGACAAATTACCAAAGGCTATGCTACTCTACGCCTTGTATGGAAATTTCTCCATCAAATATCAATATAAGTGACTTGCACTAAAAGAAGAAACAATGATGCTTGAAGAAAAAAATTAGAACATCACCTGTAGAATAAGTCATTAATTTGAAGTAAACACTTTGGTGCAATCACAAAATTGGTGATTGTGGTGCAATACAACGCGGACCACTAAAATTATGCCACCTTAATTTAAGTATTAAGACTATGCAAAAGGTTTTTGAATTAAAGAGAGGCCCAACAAAATTAAAAGTAACTCAAGATACTTATATATTAGCCCCTTATAATGTGACCTATAATTGAAGAATTCACATTTTGTTAAAATTACAAGAACAATCAAATAGATAGATTAATTTCCCAAACACCCAACACACCATCCAAATTGATTTTTTTTTTTTCTCATTCAAGCTTAGAGACAAATCCCAAGAGAGTATCGAGCTACATACAAGTAGAGCTACATCCTGAGGGTGAAGAACAGCTAAGTAGATAGATTCCTGAGGGCAAAGAGAAGAGAGTATCAAACTACATCCTCTATAGGTTTGTCCCAATCTTGTGTTATAGTTCATATCACTTGTCTGGCTGTTGTTGTTTTGTTGTGAATAACGATTTGGTTGAGGGATTTGGGAGGAATATACAATTCCAACATGAAATCGCATAACAATTTACCAATTTTTCTTCTACGTACTTGAAAAGGTCATGCATAGGGCATTAGTTAACTATAAAGAAAATATCACTCAACATTTTTTAATAGAAAGGATTCAATCACATAATATAATCTAATAGTCCACTATTTGTAACTGAAGAGCACTACAAAAAAAGAGACTTTTAGTGACGACTTTTAGTGGCGACCACAAAAAGTTGTCACTAAAAGTAGGGATTTAGCGGCGACACTACTAGGTTGTCACTAAAAATTGTCGCTATAATGTTACAGTGAGTTTCACCAAAATTTTTAGTGGCGACCCAAAAAAGTTGTCACTAAAACTTTTTAGCAGCAAAATCATTGTTGCAGATAAATACATTTAGTAGCAAGGATAACAACGGCGCCACAAAAAAAAGTCATTTAGTAGCGACACATTGGTCGCAACTTAAAACCTATGCAGAAATCCATTTAGAAATTATGCAAAAGTTTTAGTGGCGACCATAGTGCCACTAAATGTCATTTTTAGTGGCAACAAAACACAGTTGCCACTAAAAGTGACATTTAGTGACGACTTAGTCGCCACTAAAACATTTTCATAATTTTCTGATAATCTTAAAATACTTATGCCAAACTTGTAGTGACGATGAATATTGTCGCAGCTAAAGGTTACCTCTAGTTCAATTATCAATTCGATTTGAAAAACATGGCATACTGAAAATGTTTTCATTTATAATTTAATATTATATGATAAAGTCTGTTTAAAATTATATATATATGTATATAAATATATACATCATATTTTATTAAAATAATTTTATAGAAATGGCCAAGAAAACTAATTTAATCTTAAATATTATCGTTTCCATTTCATTTAACCACAAATTATATATGTATTCTCTTCTCCGATACTCGTTAACACCCATACTTCCCTCTTCTTTCTTCATTTAGCTATGCTTCTTCTTCTTCTTCTTCTTTTCTTCTTTAAATTTGCATGCCTCATTTTCTCTCTTTTTGTTTAATAAAAGATGTGTGTAGCGAGAACAAGGAAAGGAAAGTGAGAAATGACGTTACGATAAACTTCATTAGAGAAAGAGATGTGGCATCCTCCTTCAAATACTGAAGGAATAATGTTTGTTTTTTATTTTTGTCTAATAGATGCAATGAAGTGGATGAATAATTTTAGTAATATAATTTCTAAATTTTTTTAAAATTATTCTTTATCTAGTTTTAGGCATTATATCATCATCAATAAAAAATGAAAAATAAACCAAAGAGATCATTATATTATAATTATTTATTAAATTGTAATAATTATCTTTAGAAAATAATATTAATGTAATTTAAATAATTTCAAAGACTATGGTTATAACTTAAGCTAATTATTTATTTATATATCAATTATTAATTATATTTTTATTTATTTTTAAGCCAAATTTATGAGTTATATTATTAATTAAAAACTAATAATAGACATGGAATAAGTAGTCATAACAAGAAATATATTTTAATAATAATAATAATAATAATAATAATAAAAGAAAAATTGAAAAATTTTTGTGATTTGATTTTGTATGACCTTTTTAATAAACCAAATCCAATACGCAAGTCCAACCTAAGATTTGGTAAGTCCCAAATGTGTTAAGGTTTAGTAAAATTAAAAAGTAAAAGAAAATAAACCAAAAAAATGGAATAAGACACGAGATCATCCCATCTCCTTTTCTTGTATTGGTAATGACAAAGAATGCTTTAAGAGAAGATGCGCATAATGAAGTAAAAATGCATGAGACTACCATACTTTGATAAAAATCATTAATACTTTAAGAGAAGATACGTATGATGAAGCAGCAGGTATCCAGCAATGATAAAAGTCATCATACAATACAAATCATTAATACTTGGTAAACAAATTTAATAGTAAATATTATTATTGAATAATTAATAATCTTATTTTAGGTTAATAAGAAATTTAAATCAATTAATTTTGTAATAAGTAATAATAAAAAAAATTTTAAATGTTATATTATATAAATAATGAAAAAATTTTTAAAATAATATATATAGATATAATAATTATATAATAAAAACTACTAATGCACAAAAAAGTGAAAATAATATGTGACAGTAAAAAAATTTAAAAAGCATTAGCTTTTTAAAATGATAAGTTTAATAAGAACTATTAATGCCAATATACCATATTTTGTCAAGATTTGTTTTTATAAATTTCAAAAAGCAATAAAGTACGAAACATATAAAAAAAAGTCTAAAAATCATATAAATTTATATATATATATATATATATATATATATATATATATATATATATATATAATAAAAACTATTAATGCACAAAAAAGATAGAATAATATCTAAAATTTTAAAAATTCAAAAAGCATTGACTTTTTAAAATGCTAAGTTTAATAAGAACCATTAATGCCAATATACCATATTTTGTCAAAATTTCTTATGATCTAGAAAATTGGCTACTTATTTTTAGAGCCTATGGATTCTAGTGATATGCAGTATCAATTTACCTATATATATATATATATATATATATTCTTTTTCCTTGGGTAGATATATTTTGATGTTTACTTGTTTAGATATTGAAGAGTCACCACCGAAATCTGATTCATTTGGCCATTAGATGAACTCTCCCTTGCTTTTACAATTATATATAAAAACTTCGCAATTTGGTGTTATGCAATCTAGGAAGGTACTATCCATGTTTAAAATTTTACAAAAAAAATAAAGGTAGCACAGATATATTATCATGTCCAATATATCCACCTACCAATTTGTATATATTTATCATTTCAAAGTTTTATAGCAGCTACATTAGTTGTCCAATATGAACCTATTCTTAGAAATTAAGTAGATATTTTGCAATGTCTATAGATAAATGTATTAGGTATGAAAAACTGTACATCACCAAACCATTTTTCTACACCAAGTACAAATTCTTTTCAGACATAAGTAACACCCAATTTAGGTATAACTATAAGGTCAGCCAAATTTAGGTAATATTGCTACTTATGGAATTATTATTTATGGAAAAAAATGTTGGCACTGTGACACCATAAGCATAACTATAATTATAATAAAAAAATCCTTTTAATTTTGACATAAAATAAAAATATTATTTTTTAATTAAAAATGACACTAAGAGATTACGTAATCTTGATATAATCTATTATTCTATATTTTATATTTTAATTAATTTGATGTTTGTTTATAAATATTATTATTAAAGTAAAAATTAATACGCTAATGACATGTTTTAAATCTTAGATAAATAAAGGCATAATTGATGGAATTACTTTTAAAGACCTTTTTGGTCAAACCTTTTTTTAAAGATTTTTTTATTCTTAAAATAAGTTATTCAATGAAGAATACTAAAAAATTGTGTTACATGGGCTAATTTTGAAATTGCCTCATCATCAATCATCAAATTTGACATAAACAATGTGAATCACAAAATTTAAATGCTAGAATAAGATAATAAAATATTATTTAAGGGAAGAAACACCTTTAAATATAGTATTAGCTTCCCTGGTTGATATATATATATATATATATATTAAAAAACAAACAATTTGTGAAATGTGCTTAGGCAGATGATTACACATATGTAAATTGTACAACATGGAGCAAAGTGGAGATGACATATCACGCAATGAGATCCTATAATTTTGGTCACATATCTTTCTTTCAGTTGAAGTTTATTCTTGTTTGACTTCTGGTAACACTGATGGTTAGAATAGATCTTGTTAATCTCTTAAAACTTGTTAAGATGATCATGCTAGAACTAGTTATAAATATGAATTATATGTGGAGAAAAATGCAAATATTTTCCTGTAACTTTGAATAATTTGTGTGAACATCGTATTTTGTTAGGGCATATTTCAAAATAATAATAAAATTAAACTAACAAAAAAATAAAAACAAAGAAGTAAAAAAAATTCAAAATTCAAAATTCAAAATTTTTCAAAACAAAAAAAAAAGAGGAAGAGAGAGAAGAAAAGGAAGATGATAAAAAACATCAAATGATAAAATATACATAAGGAAAAAAAAAGAAAAATAAAATTAAAAAAGCCATGAAAAATGAAACCAAATTTAAAAAAAAGTGGAAGGAAAAAAAGAAAAAAAAAGGGAAAGTATTAAAAAAAATGATATCTATTTTTTTCTCAAATTTCAAAGTTCACTGTCTTAAACTCATAAAACCCACTCGCCCAAAATAGCCAAAAAAAAATCAATAACCCAATACCAAAAATAAAGAGAAGGAAAAAAAAAAATCAAAAGAAAAAAAAAAAAAAGAGAAAGGTCCAATCCAAAGCCTTAACATCAAAGCCCGCCATCAGAGTCCCAACAAAATTACAAAAAAAAAAAAAGTAGAGTCATTATCTGAATTTGGAGCAAACCAGCGCAAGATCCATTTCATTAAACCCTACCCGGTCCTTTTCTCCTTGGCACAACTCTGGGGGACCCCATTCAGAAGGAGGACCACACATACACAGACAGGAAAACAACAAACACGCACAGAGTTAGGGCATCAGAGTGGTCCCTTCCTCTCGCACAATTCTAGCAAGAGAGGGGAAGAGCACACACAGACACATTGAAGCAGCACACACAGAAGGGGCACGACGATATTTTGGGTACAAAGGACAGAGCCAGACGCGCTAAAAGGGAGAGTGATGGCAGTCTCTAATTGGAGTTAAAAGGTGCTTTTTCTTTCAGGGATGAGAGGAGAGGAGGCCAAGAGTAAAAGAACGAAGGAGGGAGACCGAAGGGAGATTGATGGGTGAGAAATTCTGTGGGAAGCATTCTTAGGATTTTTGGGAATTTTGCTGGAGGTTCAGGGATACTAAGGAGAAGAAGAGTAGGTTTCTTGGGGGGGGAATTGGTCTTGAGTTAGAGAATAAGAGAAGCAGAGAAGGATTTTTGGGAGAAGGAAGGAAAGATTCAAAAAGGAAAACTGAGATTGAGGGAGAGAAGAACAGAGAGAGGCATGGGGTTTGTTTCTAGGTGGATTTCGAGTTGGAGAGTGAGAGGCTTGAGGGTTTCCAAATACAAAAGAGAAAATCAAGGGCAAGACAGAGACAAAGGGAAGAGAAGGCCATTCAGTCTTTCGAATGCTAGAATAATAGCTAGAGAGGTATGTGTTATGTATTTTTCTTCCGTTTTCAGTTCTGAAACTATAGGGCCACATATGTATGCTGTTTGTGGGTGCTGAGGCTTAAGGATGGTCTGATTCCATTATTTTTTTTTTTGGTGCTGAAATCTAAACCTTCTTTTTTCTTGAATATGGTCTAATTCGTTTGAGTTGGCTACTAAAATTTGAGTTCCTTTAGGTCGTGGGATATAGAATGGATCTGTTTCAAAGGCTCGATTTAGATGAAGACTTATGCTATTATTCTTGATCTGTTATGTGTTTGCCCCAATCAAATACATCTAGTCCAGATAATCTTCTGCAGATTGGTTTTAAGTTTTATATTCAATAAGTGTGAAAACAGTTAAAATAAATATGATTTATTGGCTAGTCTATATTCTACTTTATATTTGTGTTTTGATGTTCATTGCTGTGAAGCCTTATTTCTGATGTGAATGTGAAACTCTATTTCTGATGTGTGGACTTGGCTTATTTTTCTGATGTTTGTGTTTCTATTATACCCTTTTTTCTTGCTATGTTCCACTTTAGCCAAAAATTCCAATCCAAGTGGTTTTGCTAATGGTTTCGTTAAGGATTATGTCTCTAGCATCAAACTGCCCAGTTTAAATTCTTAGTAATGAATTTCGACTGTCCTGCTATGTTTATTGATTGCTTAGGCTTTCAATGGTTCATGAGAAATCAGGCCAGTTTGTTTACTTCATGGTCTTGCATTTCACCAACTCTATTTCTTGCTTGCTATTTTTAATTTTTAGTCGAATCTTTTTGCTATAATGTAACATAGCTTTAAACATAGGCTCAGGTTCTGAATTGATTCCATCTTGGTACATATAACAAATTGCGAGGCTTGTATATGGAATTGAATTTGATCTTCATATGATTATTTATGTTATTTCTCATGCTCGTATTAATTGGGGTCAGTTTTCCAATCGGTATGCTGCTCTTGTATGATTTCAGTTCTGTTCATATATGGGGATATTAACATATCATTGAAAGTTGGTACCTACTACCCCACTGTTTTTAGTCTCATTCCTTATTAGAATCTTATGCAGAATGTCTAATTAAATATGATGTTTGTTATTCCTTTTAAGGTGATATTTCTCTTGAATGTTGGCTTTAATGTTTAACATGTGGGTGCATATTGATGCATTGATTTAATCATTCCTGGAAAGCAAATGGTTGGTTAGAATTTAACCCCTTTTTTGTATTTTTGTTGCATCTGAGGAGTGTGGGGGAAATGAGGAGGCTCATCGAAAGCGTAGAGATTCAACCCCCTTTTGCATTTCTGGTTACACTGATGGTTAGAATAGATCCTATTAATCTCTTCAAACTTGTTAAGATGATCATTCTAGAACTGGTTATAAATATGAATTACATATGGAGAAAAATGCAAATATTTTCCTATAACTTTGAATAATTTGCACATATTCCTCTAAAGTTTTAAAACCTTATAAACTATCATCTTTTGATATTAAGATTGTGTTGCCCCCTTGTATTTCCAGTTCCTATGCCTTGTTTTAATATGTTGATCAACAAATATATAGTTGCAGGCTAATGGAGTGTGCCACATGAGAAATAAAAGAGACTAAAGTGACACCTTAATTCAAAGAGAAGGAGCAAAATTCGGAAGTGTGATAGTTCTGAGGTATTTTTCAATTTTGAAAAGCATATAAAATACTTACAAATAATCCATAGCTAAAAGGGGTATTTGCATTTTTTTTTCATACCATGCTTTGACTTTACTGAGTTGGGTTGTAATTATATTTTTGTGTGTTAATAATTATTACCCCAAAACATTGTGGTCATGTTTTATGGATCTACATAGGTATTGCCCCGAAGCTTAATGCAAGTTAGCCTTCATATTAGCATAATTAGATCATGAATCGTTACTATTTTACTCTATTGAACTATTGTTACTATAAATCCCTCTAAGCACTCTCATCCCACTTCATCTACTTCCCATTGATATTTACCCTTTCATTATAGGTTCATTATGACAATTTTGTTAATTAATTCTAGCACTTGATCCTAACAATATATATATATATAGAGAGAGAGAGATAGAGAGAGAGAATTTATACTTAATGAAAGGCCATTAGCTACTGAAGGCCAAAGTGTTTTCTGTTTAGGTCACCTTTTCTTCTCTTATATCTATGTTCCTTATTCTTCCCCTGTTTTTCCTTTTGGTGGGGATTAACTAGAAAAGCCAATACTTTAGGTGTTCATTTAGTATTGGTATTCGATATTGTTGGTTTACATTGCTTGTTGGTTTATGGCATCTATATAATGTGTGAGATGTTTTGGTTAGTTTACATTGGTTCTTTTAAGTTTTCACTAGGATATTTGATGCTGTTGTGATATTTACTATTTATTAGAATAACTATATTAGGATTAGGTGCTAAAAAAACTTTTCAATTAGTGTAAAGTCTGAATGATAGAAATGTTAAAGTATTATCATTGTGTATGGTGAACCATTAATTGGCTACTAACTTTAAAAAAAATGCCTGTTTGCTCCGTTACAAACAAAGCACAATGGAAAGAGAGAGATGTGTTTTGTATTGTAAAGAGAAATATATCTCTTTCTTTGTAGATCGATCACCATCTGTTAGTAGTTAGTAGTCAAGAGAGAAATTAATGAGTAAATGATGTATCAAGAAAAAAGAAAGAAAACATTATTCAATATAATGCTAAATTTAAAATTGAATTTGTGATTATTGGACTAATAGTGAAAATGAAAATTTAATTTAAGAATGATGAATAAAATGTTTGAAATTTGATAATTAATTGATGGATTAAGAGTTAAAAAAGAAAAACATAATTAAATAAACTCTAAATTCAAAAGTTAATTTTAGAATTGTTTCATTAAGATAAAAATGAAAATTTAATTTAAGAATAATATATTAAACATTTACTTAATGATTAAGAGACTAAAATAAAGATGAAATAAGTAATTATGATTGAATATTCAATAAATAATTAATAGTGAAATTTTGAATAAGAAATTAATAGGCAAATACTAAAAGTAAAAGCAATTCTTAAAATAATAACAACTTTGAAATTTGATTAGTACTTGATGGTTAAGGCGTAAATAAGAAAATTTGAATTAAATGAAATACCAAATTTAAAATTTTATTAGTATTTATTGAATTAAGAGTAAAAAAAATGTAATTTCAGAATAATAAATGAAACATTTAATTAATTATTAATAGATAAAAATAAAGATGAAGAATATTGAACAAATACTTAGGATTAAATATTCAATAAATAATTCAATGAAATATTGAATAAGAAATTAATAGGTAAATACTAATAGTAAGAAGTAAATAAAAATAATAACAACTTTGAAATTTGACTAGTAGTTGATGGTTAAGGCGTAAATAAGAAAACACCGAATTAAATGAAATATCAAATTTAAAATTTAATTAGTATTTATGCTACATGAATGAAACATTTAATAAATTACTAACAGATTAAGATGAAGATGAAGAATATTTAGCAAATTATTAGGATTAAATATTTAATAATTAATTAAATAAAATATTGAATAACAAATTAATAGGTAAATACTAAAAGTAAAAAGTAATTAAAAATAATAATAACTTTACAATTTGATAAGCAATTGATGGCTATGACTTAAAAAGGAAAAACATAATTAAGTAAAATGCAACATTTAAAATTTGACATCCCTGAAGACTTCAAACGGGCTATTAGAGATGGCGCTCGAGAGTTCTCCAGTTATTGTGGCTTGGTGGTTTGGACCACTTGTTTATTTAGAGATAGTGACTGGCCTGCTCAACAAGAAAAATATAGAGATATTATGTGGTTAAAGGTTAAGGTAATATGTTTGTGTATAGACAGTTATACAAATTAAATGGTATTTAATTTTAAACCCTTTACATATGTAACTATAACTATTTATGTTTATGGTTTGTAAGACAAATTTGAACGAGAGGGTCAAGCTGAGTTGTTGATGAAGCGCTTCATTCTTAGCACTTTACGGAGATTGTTTAGGAGTTGGAAGACAACGTTACATGATCTTGTCAAATTTCTGGATACATATGAAGATAGGCATGCAGTTCGACCGGCTAATGTGTATCCTATAGATTGGAAGTGGTTACTTCAGCATTGGGCTACTGAAGATTTTAAGGTAATGTACTCTTGTTTTATAGTATAGTTTGAACTTATTTACTTATATGCAATTCTCATAACTATTGTCAAATAATAATAAATGTTTTTGTCCACTTGTAGATGGTGAGTAATATAAATAAACTAAATAGAGGAAAGCAAGTAACCAAGTATACATGTGGCACGCGGTCCTTTGCGGAAGTAAAGCATAGTCTGGTAAGGACGGTCTTTTCATTTCTTGTTTATCAGCATACTTCTATATAGTCATTTTGTTTTCTCTATTATTATAAGATGAAATAATCTTATTTACAAAATATTTTAGAGGAATCCCATTACTGGTGAACCAGCGGGACCTAACGTGGTATGGGAGGCATAACACACTGATTAAACAAAGGATGGGGAGATAGAGTGGGTTGATCCCAAGTCACAGGAGATTCACGTAACTTTTCAACATCTTTCAATTTTTTATCTGTGCTTAATTACAATTTATTGTATGTATTTTTAATTTGTTAATTAAACTGTAGAGTTGTTTACATGAGCTTGTTCTTCGACAACAATCAACTGAAGTTGAATCTCGCATGACTGGAGATGAAATTTTATCTATTGTCTTGGGTGCACAGTTAGGGTTTGTTTGTGAAAAGGGTTATGGAAAGAAACCTCCAAAAAAAAAGACCCATTGACCAAGTTGACGTAGACTATAAGGTGTCATTTGCAATAGAACAAGTTCGGGAAGAAATTGAACGAAAACAGGAGGAGGACCATGTCAGATGGCATAAGAGCAGGAAGAAATGGAACACAAAATGCAAGAAGAATTTGAACGGAAGCTGCAACAAGAGTGATCTCAAATGGCCCAACAAGTATAGGATGAAGTGCGCGCACAAGTTGCTGCCTTGTTGCCACATTGCAGCAGCATGTATATAACACACTTTCTTTACTTTTTTTAGGAATAAATGATATTTACTTTTTTTTCAATTCTAACAGGGACATCTACCTTCAAGTAGCAATATTTCAAGTAGACCAGCCCAATGAATCTAGATAAATAATGGTATGTTTATAAATCACTTCTTATTTCCTACTAGTTTGAATATTTATTTAAGCATGGTTCAAAGTTCAAATCTTAACTTAAATGCTTTTTCATTTTAACTGTTATTGTTTCTCTTTTAGCCTAAAGTAATTACTAATATTAAATTCAATAACACTTTTTTTTTCCTCTTATAGGTTAAGTGGGCTTCAAAGAATAGCAGAGCATATTAAATATACTCCACTTACTAGTTGTATTTTTTGAGAAGTTCAACAACTATTAGCAGTGAATGTTCAATTTGTAACTTCAGTTTTCTCATTGTTGATTATGTATTTGACTATGATTTTGTTGAGTTTACTCTTTATTTTTAATGAAAATTTTCTTTTGATGTAATTCAATTTAGTTGTTGTACTTTGATTTTGTCATTGCTTTCTCATATATTTTGAAGTTGATATTAGAACCATCTGAATTCTATCATTTTTTAGGAAAATAACGTGTAATCACAAATAGAATGTTTTAAAAAAAATTTCTGTAACCTTTAGTGGTGACTAAAGTCATCACTAAATGCTGCAAAAAGTATTTAGTGGCAACAAAAGTAAAAAAAACGAAACTGAAAAGGATCAATATTTAGTGGCGACCTAAGTTGCCTCTAAGACCCATCACCGCTAAAACTACAACAATTAGTGGCGATAGCATTTGCCACTAAAACCAAAGTATTTAGTGGCGACTACACATCGCCACTAACAAGTACAATAATTAGTAGCGACCATATATCACTACTAAAATCATAGTATTTAGTGGCGACTACAGGTCGCCACTAAAAAGCACAACAATTAATGGTGAGCTATGGTCGCCACTAAAACCACAATATTTAGTGGTGACAATAATTCGCCACTAAAAAGAGCAATGTTTAATGGCAACTCAAGGTTGCCACTAGAAATTGAATCAGTGGCAAGCACGTCACCACTAATTATGGTATTTTAGTGGCAACAAATTAATGCTTACAATTTTTTGTTAATTAGCAACGACAATGTCGCCATTAATTAGCAAGCCTTTAGCGGCGACAGTCCGTTACAATTCTTGCTTTGCCATTTAGTGGCGACTAATTGTTTTTTTTTAGTGACAACAAGTCGTCACTAAATACTTTTTGCTATAATTGTATTAGTGACAATTTGACAACGACCTTGTGTCGCCACTATAAACATTTAGTGGCAACTTTGGTTATTTTTTGCGGCGACTTTTATCGCCACTACAAGCCATTTTTTTTGTAGTGGAGGTTATAGTCGATTGATATGCTCTAATAGTTGAGTAAAATTTGATACTAATACTTTTATGTGTACCGTTAGAGCCTTCTTAGATTATTATAATCCTTTTTTTTTCATAAACACTTCATTTTGAGTATGGCATTTAGATGAACATTAGTCTAAACAAGTAAACATAAAGCACTAAGTCAGTGGTTAAAGTAATTGAATTGTTGTCCAAACCTATGCTGCATGGTGTCATTTATGAAATACTATGTACCAATGAAAATTGCCTTTCTTGGTTGCTTGCAGATTAATTTATAATTCAATCATCTAGTTGCATATCCACCCTTTTCGTAAAAGCAATGGACAAGCGTGGATGCATTAAGTTAGAAGATGACGAGGAAGTTTGGAGTGTCAATAATAATGTTAGTGACAATGATTGGGCCAACAAGTCAAAATCTTAATAAATAAATAAAAAAAGAGGAGGACAATGACAAAGTGGAGCATGAGGGCGAACGTGTTAGTTGGGGACCAAAGGCAGTTTCTCCAAGCTTATGGAGGAGAAGAAGATTTTTTTTTTTAAGCATTATTTTAGTTAAATGAGATGTTTGGCCCAACTTTAAAAAAATAAAGTGTTTTTAGGTAAAAACAAATAATTTTTTGCTATGAGAAATAATTTTTTTAAAAAATCAATTACTCTTATTTAAAATCATTAATTATCAAAATTACTTTTATTTTGTATTTATTATTCTAAATACTTATATTTTTTTAATAATTAGAATGTTGTTCATGCAAAATGCATGGGCTGCTATAAAAGCTGAGTTCTCCCTTAAAAGCTAGTGTGTATCGTTCAGGAAAAAAGTGTGAAAAAATCGTGTGGATTCTACAAATAGTGATTATCAGGAAAAAAATTATATTTTTTCCACCATTTACATGTGTATGTATTAGATTTAAGAGGAGAAAGTACTATATTAAATGTCAAACGCGTCATTTATTTTTAATAATGCTGTCTGTAAAACTTTATTTTAAAAAGTTATTTTAAAATAAGTAAAAATCCACCACAGAGAGGACAGATGGCTAAATAATCCCTTCAACACCACAGAGGACTATCATTTCACTTGCTTCCAAATCCTCCTTAACGCTATGTTTGGATGGGGAGAAAACGAGGAGGGAGAGAAAATCAGAGGAGATGGGTCATGTTTTTTCCCGTTTGGATGGAGAGAAAAGGAGGGAGAAAAAAGAAAACTGGAGAGAAAATGAGTGTGGATCCTGCGTGTTTTTTTTCTCTTTGGATGTGGGGAGATTTTGGAGAGAAAACAAGTTGCAGCGTGATGTATAATTTTCATTTTCCAAATTGCCCCTAAACATAAATTTTTTTCTTGGTGTCTTCCTCTTCGAAAAAAATAAATGTCCCAAGAAAAAGAAAATTGAGTAGAGAATAAAAAATACAAAAAAAAAATTCCCAAAACAGCAAAAGAAAAAAAAATAAAATAAGGAAAGATAGCTGTCGGACCATCTTCACTCAAAAGAAAATTGTGTTGATAACGAAAATAGAAAAAGAAAAAAATTCGCTGAAAATTGAAGAAAATATGAAAAATAGAAAAAAAAAAAAAGGTTCGACTGAAATTCAGTCGGATTTTTTTTCTTCTATTTTTCATATTTTCTTCAATTTTCAGCGAATTTTTTTTTCTTTTTTTATTTTTGTTCTCAACACTATTTTCTTTTGAGAGAAGGAAGCTTTTTCGTTCTCAACACAAATTGTACTTATAATTGCTTCTAAATTAATACACACACACACACACACATATATATATATATCCTATACTAAGATAAAATAATTATTTTTAAAGTCCAATGTGACATATATTGACACAGTGTAAGAAGGGTAAAATTATCTAAAGAAAATTAACTACTCTCCCTCCCTTTATATTTTCTCTCGCCGCATCTAAATAAGGGAGGGATAATATTTTTCTCCCCACTTTTCACTTCCCCAATTTTTTCTTTGTTTTTTTCTCCCTTTCACTTTTTTCCTCCTGCATCCAAACAGAGCTTAAAATCTTATCCCTTCGTACGTTGAGATACTTTTCCAATTTTTTGTCCTCAAAATCTCAACCAATATTGTTGTACATGCACGTGAGCCATGTGCCTATTTATAATAAATGAAACTTAATTTATTACTCATCTATCATCAATTACGACGTGACAGAAAAGAGTATGAAACAAAATATAAAATTTTTGTAATATAGATCAAGTATTAAAAAAAAGTAACCATACTTTTTTAAGTAAAAAATATTAAATATAAAAATAAATCACGCAATTTGTTTTGAATGTTATTAAATTAAATAATTTTTTATTTCAAAATATATACATGCATTGTTTAGAATAAAAAATTATTTTATATTTTAATTTAATTTTAAATTTGTTTGACTAAAATGCCGTCTATTGAATTGAAAAAATGCATTTAGATTTAATGGACGATATTTTGGTTTAAAAAAATTTAAAATTAGATTAAAATACATGATAAATTTTTATTTTAAAAGAGTTTTATATATATTTTAAAAATAAAAAATTTATATAATTTCAATAAAACTTAGGGCAAATTTATTTAATTTACTCTAAATATAATTTAATGAGTAAAACTTTATTTGATACTCATAAATGGGATATTTCTTAATCTAGGTCTTCATAAAATTGCATTTGCAATTAAATCCTTCACAAATAGGATTTTTTAATTTAATCCCTTAGAAAATTTCCTTTTTTTTTCCTTACATGTAAGTATTTCTTAGTCTAACTATTTATAAATAAAACGAATATTTTTTTAATCTAAAATTGAGAAAAGATTCTATTTTCTTTTGAATTTATTTTTTTATCTTCTCTTTTCAACTTTTATGTTCTGTTTGGATGGGGAAGGGAATGGTAAAGAGAATGTAAAATGTGGGTAGGTAGGGGTAGATGGGATAAGAAATAATTATTTTACCCCTACTTTAAAAAAGATGATTTGATAGATAAAATAATAAGTATAAGGGTATAATAGACATTATTACACAAGCTATGTAAAAGAAATACGATCACGACACGGTGAACCAAACGGAGCCTTAGAGTCCGTTTGGTTGGAAGAAGGAATTAGGAAAAGAATGTAAAATGTGGGTAGATAAAGGTAAGTAAGATAAGAAATAATTTTTTTATTCTTATTTTTTAAAAGATGATTTGATAGTTAAAATGATGATTTAATGGATATAATAAAAAATATAAAAATATAATAGATATTACACAACCTATGTAAAAGAAATGCGATTACATTACGCGCAATCAAATGAAGCACTAGTCTTTTTTTCACCAGCGCCTCATCATTTATTGAAATTAGAGTAAATGATATAGGAATCTCTTTTCTTTTCAAAATATATCAAAATTTTTCTAAAATAAAACATTATTTTCTATTTTAGGACACTTTTAATTTTTTTCAAATTTAAATGTTAATTAAAATTTTTAATTAAAATACCATCTATTAATATATATATATACACATACACATATATTACTAAAAATAATTAAAATAAGAATATTTTAGTCAAAAAGTCTAAAATTAAAATAAAATGAAAGTAACATTTTATTTTAAAAAAATTTGTATATATTTTAAAAATAAAGGAAACTTAATATAACCTTAACAAAATTAAAAAAGAAATATGTGAAATTTAATTTTAAAAATATATTTTTTATTCTTAAAACATATAATATCCTTCAAATTGTGTTATAAATAGTCCCCGATATCTGCTCGCCTCTTCACGAGTAAAAGTCAAAACTGCATAGAGAAAAAAGAGTGAGAGATAAGATGGGTTTGAACAAGAAAGTGATGGTGAAGGTGGGTCTCGTCCTTTTCCTGATGGCCTTCTCTGCAACTGTGGATGCTCGCTTTGATCCAAACATCTTCCTCGCACAGGTGATGAACGATGGTGATCCCCACTACATCACCAAGTCGACGACGAGCGCGTGCTGCGACAGCTGTGCATGCACAAGGTCAATTCCACCAAAATGCAGGTGCGACGATGTCGGAGAAACTTGTCACTCTGCTTGTAAACGCTGTATCTGCACGCGCTCCATTCCTCCACAGTGCCGTTGCGCTGATACCACCAACTTCTGCTACGATGCATGCTCCTCTGATGCTAAACCTCAACTAGCTAATTAATATAGTAATGGTGTAATCTTATGTGAACAAAGCCTACTTCAGGCTTTGTTTTGATGTCCGTGAACCCTATCGAATTAAATAAAAAATCTTGTGCCTTGCATTGAGTTTGCTTTTGGCAAACTGGTTGCTTTTGCAGGCTCATGATCTTCTTCTATAATTATTTTTATGTGTATTTTCATCATGCTTTAACCTAGTTTGCTCTTTTAATTAACTTATTTTAGATTTTTTATTATTTTAACACCCTGTTCAGCTGGCATGTTAATGGACTTTGTCTGAAATTAAATTTTGATCCCTCTTGGCGAACTTAGCGCAATAGTTAGTGAAGAATTTAAAAAAAAAAAAGGGAAGGGGAGTGAAATAAAAAAAGAGAATAAATTCTATAATTTTTTATTTTTTTAAATTATATAATTTTTTATTTTTAACATATATTTTAGTTTATTTTTAACTTTTTTAATAAAATATCTATCATGAAAAATATGTACGAATAATTAATGAAATATATTTTAGTAAAAAATTTAATTTTATTACAATATTTTGAAATTTTTTATTTTAAGAAAAATTTATATTTTTTAAAATAAAAAAATTTATATAATTTGAATAAAATTAAAAAATAACAATGTAATTTACTAAACAAAAAGATACTTATAAACTCCTTAGGAATAAAAATTTTAATAATATTTAATGTAATCGGTTTAATTTTTAGAATGTTTCTTAGCTAAATAGAGTCTTAATTATAAAATTTAGAGTTTAAAATATCTTATTTTAATTAAAAAAACTTAAGTGCAAATTTTGTTTTGACTAGAAAAGAACCGGATAATACCTAAATTTTATTGGAAAAAAAAATTGTGCATTAGACAAAGGTGTTGTCGCTTTCGACCCGGGCACGCCTATCAATGTATTAGTACGAAGATTCGTTCCAATGCCTGTCCAGAAGTTGATTCAAATCTCTTTATTGTACAGTCAAGAGATTTGAATCGTTCCGATGTCTGTCCAACGGTTGATTCGTTCCGATTTCTGTCCGAAAGTATTAGAACAGTCGATCGCATGCATCGTTATATTAATGGATTTGGATTCCCTGAAATAATCAAAGAGATGAAGTGAGGAGAGAGATAGGGTGAGTAAGGTAGGATCCACTTCTATCATGTGAGTTTCACTTCTTCTTTTTTTTTTCTGTTTCTTTTTCACTTCACCACTTCACCCTGAATTATTTTAGGGATCTAAATCCTATATTAATACACAAGTACGGCCTCATGGGATTCAATTTTTTGTTTTGGGCGAGTCGCATGGAAGAAAAAAAAGTGTAAATAGCGAGATATTAGAGACAATGTATTAAGAATAGTAAAAATGAACAGAAAAAATAACGAAATATATATATATGTATTAAAAATGTTTTTTAAAATTTTCAAAAATTTACTTAGTATTAGTAGTATATTAGAAATTTAAAAATTAATTTTTGCATTCTGCAAAAAATTGAAAACAAAAAAATGTATCCCCGTGACAAAATATGAGAACATAGAGTACATTTTCTGATCATTCATATCGAGTAAAGATAAAAAGCAGAAACTTTCCCTCTTGTGACTTGTGATTTCTATTCATTCGTGCCGAGACAAAAAAATTTATGTAGACAAAGCCTGCTACTTTTGGCCACGTTTTCATGAATGTGAAGCTCTCAGTTGCATACATGCATGCAGTTTATTGTTTCAGTTTACATATATAATTAAACAAAAAGTGGTGTGCCTTGCAGTTTGCTTTTTGCAAATTCGTCGCCCGCAGGCTCATGATTTATGCTTTAACTTAATTTACACTTTAAATTTATTGTTTTTTAGTATTACGTTCAGCTTGGGTGTTAATAGCTAGGTTTGGCCCAAAACTAACAATTTGATATCTTGTGAAGATCTGAACACAATGTTTGAAATTTGAGAGGCACAAAAAATCCAATGAAAAGAATAGAGAAACAGAAGGAAGAGAGAAGAAAAAAAATTAATTGACAATGACGAACTCTCTATTTAGAAAAATTTTCTTCTCCAAAATTTTTTAAACTAAAAGAGCTAAAACTTTTTGTACTTTCATTCATTGACCTATTGTGTTTAAGATTGTATTCACAGGTATACCCGTAAAAATCAAACCAAAAACAATACTATCTTCTTCCCTTTTTTTTAATCATTTGAGCTAATTTTATAGGTATTTATTTATTTTAACCCAACATTTCTCAAATCCATAATAACTGTAATCATTCTGGCAATTTCTTTTTTTTTTTTTTTTGGTTTAGTGTTAGTTAGGGTGTAATAAAAATTAAGAATTAAAAAATTAATTTAATATCTTTATATTATATTCGCAATAAATATATTTAATCAAGTAGAGGATAATCAAATAATTTAATATCTTATTCATAAGTATATATTGTTTTTTAATGAAACCAAATGGGAAAGAAAAATCTTTTCCTTTACATCATATTAAATAAAGTAGGTAATGGCTTGTTCACTTTCTTTTTTTCATTTCCTTTTCTTTCTTTTATGGTACCCATCAATGCATTATGGTGTACGCCAGTTACCATGCTTCACAGACTTGGGAATAATGCCCAGCTAGCTAGCAAGTGGTATCATAACACACTATATTGATGACCTTTGTTACTTTTTACAACAGTTAATTGTGCACTATTATGTGATTCCTAAAAATTTATCCACATTTTAGTGGATTTGCGCAACATAAAACTTAAGAATTTCTCTAAAAAGGCTACTCAAACAATTAAAATTAAAACTACTCAAAATTTCAAATTAACAATTTTTTTATTTTTTGCCAAGGAAATTTAATTTTAGCAAATGAAAAGCATTATTTTCTCACATTTTCTCTTTCGTGGTGTAAAAGAAGGGGGGGGGGGGGATGACTTATAAATTACGATTTTTTTTTTATTTGTGCCATTTTGAGTATGATTATGAAATTATAAACGATATCAAAATAAACTGCGTGTCCCAAATTATACTGTTTCGAAATATTATATCTCATGAGATTTGTAAATTATTTTTATAAATGTTATCCATTTAAATAAAAATTTATAGTAATAATATTAAATATTAATTTATTTGGTTTTACTTTGAATATTTCTTAACTATATACAGTTTTAATTATAAAAATTATAGCAATTTATCTAGAGTTCAAAATATCTTATTTTCTATAAAAAAATACTTTGGTAGATATTTTTAATTGTCTGTTGTTAAAAGAATGATAAATAAACGATTGAATCCTTTGGAATAGTTGCCTGTATATTTTATTTTGATAGAAAATAACTGAATAACACCTAAATTTTATGGGGAAAATAATGTGCACTAAGCATTACTTTAAAATGGACACGTGGTGAATATGGAAATGTGTGGTTGCTTTCAACTCAGCTAACCCTATCCCTATAAATATAATGGTACGAAGATTCTTCACAATAAGGAAAAGAATTTCAATCAGCCTTTCGACAGACATTGTAGCAGCGACCATCACGCGCAGTATTATAATTTGTATATATATATTAGAAAATGTATTATTTTTAATTTAATTTTTTAAGAGTTTACTTAGTTTTAGTAAAATATTAGAAATCCAAAAATTTTTACGAGATTTTGTATCCTTAAGAATAAAAATATTTATCACTGCAATAAAAAATGAATACATAAAATATGGGAGTTACAAGGATTTTTTCTTTTTTCTTTTTTTAACTGAAAGGTAGTAACAAGGATAAAAAGCTTAAAATGTAATAAAACCTGGGCCTTTAATTTCAACTAGTGGGCTACCCGTGCTATGCACGGGAATGCAGAAGAAAGAGATAGAAGTTCAGCATAAAAATTAGAAAGAAGCATTATAACAAAATGTAATATAACAAAGCACCATTACAGAAGAAGTCAATATAAAAAAAATTCCATGAGTAATAAAAGTCTAGCCCAATAACAAAACAAAGAGATATAAGTTCAGTACAAAAATTAAGAACATGAGAAATGAGCATTATAAGAAAATCTAATATAACAAAGTACCATTACAGGAAAAAGTCAATGTACCCAAAATTCCATGATGAATAGAAATCTAGCTAGATAGCAAACCAAATGATAGGATAAGTAAATGTAGTGTAAATATGTCATATGAGGAAATCTTATCCCTCATATGACATATTTATGAAAACACAATGAGGAGAAAGGTCAGTAAGGACATCTCATTCTAACTTCTCTTGTTTAATGACCTTTGATGGTTTGGTGGTTGAATGCTGTGGGGTATTTATTTCAGACAATCTTGGGAAATCGGTTTCCACACTAAGTGGACTTCTTCTAGCCTTTTGCTTCATTGTATGAACAGATCTGCTTGGCATTGAGAAGGAAGGTGTTGTGACATCATTCAAACAGACAACATCGACTTCTTTTGTAGATTTTAATGGTGTGACTGTGTTTGAAGAAGAAATGTCTACATCAGTTTCCTCTATGGTTGAGGATGTTTCCTGGCGTGGATTGTCAAACATTATGAGAAAAAATTATTGAAAATGAATGAAGCGATAATTTATGATGATACTTTTAAGCAAAGCTAAATGAATATACCTGAAGGCATCCTGTGCTTGAAGCTACCTTTGACGCTGAGAAGCTGTTTAATGATGCTTCAGCTTGGTCATGTCCCTGAGTGTTAATTATCATTTGGTTTTAATGTGAGATGTGATTATGATGCAAAAATTATAGAAGAAATGTATATATTCTTGACCTTTATACTTGGAGGATTGAATTGGGCTATCACGTCTTCATTATCAATCATATTTAAAACAATATAGCTTGCATATTTCTGATGCAAGTTATAGTTGTTGACTTTGATCTTCATTAGAAAGGTTTGGTCCAGTAATTTATTGAGTTGCACAGGAAAAGTGTATGGTCTGTTGTCCTGTTATAATGAAGATTATTTTAACAGTGTTAGGGGTAAAGAACCTAGTAAACAGTAAAGGAAAGCAATGGAATATAAGATCATAACACATAATACAAATATACAATGATAAATAATGTTAATCTAAGCATGATTATCATGGTTAAAGTTGATGTAGTATTAGTTATGACAAATATTGACAAATGGAAACCCAATGTGAAAGAGTCAGATAATAAGTTGGGATTTAAAAAATGGAAGGCAACATACTATGTTTAAAGTGAGAATAACAAATGACAGTTCTGTTAAAATCGTAATACATATGTTTTGAAGTTGAGGGTATAATAGATACCTGTATAAGGTTCTTTTTTAGTTTCTCAGCAGATATACCAATAAGAGTTGTTACCAAATCATCAAATAAACAGATTGATGTTGTTCCTGTGCTGTCAGAGACTACCAAATGCACCTTATATCTGTTGAGTTGTGAACTTATAGATATTAGGATATTTAGGACATATCTATGAGTTCAGCACAAGTAGTTGAAAGTATAAAAATAAGACCACATAGCATATGTAAGTAGGAGTAGTTAAATGAATGTGCCAAAGTAGTGTCTTACCTATCTAGTGTTGCTACTGGAGGGCCTTCACACTTGTTGCATATAGTTTGATCATTTTCTAGCCTAACCTTGATCTTATGGTTCTTGCACGATTCATATACCCAACCAAAGTTTGTTTGGAGCTTTTGAGTTCGTGCAAGTATTGTGACAACCGAAGGCTAAAAAATGTGATTCATCAATCCAATGGGGCAAAAAAACAAATTAAACTAAAGAAAGAATGAATAATAATTGTGTATAGTAGGTGAAAATTTACATGATTAAATTGTAACAATTCGGCTATTGTTATAATTTTGGTTATGCTTGAGAATTCATTTTGGGAGTTTTGCGAGGACTGAGATGAGAGTTGACTAAAAGGTTGTAAACTTGATGCTGTAGTTGGAGCTAATCTGGGTTAAGCAAGAAAAGTTGTTTTATATTAGAAGACAACTATCAAATATCAAATATATTAGAAATGATAAAGATGAATGTGAAAGCAAACACAATATCAGTTACATGTCCATTAGTTGTCTAACTTCTATGATGTCTGGATTGCAGAGGATCTTCGTAGCATTCCAGGAGTTTGCAAGTTGAACTTGTCCTACTGTAACCATGCAGAAGAAAAGATTAGTGGACACATATATTATAGTAAAATAGAGAAGGAATATCTTAAGGTATTGATGGAAAGACAATTGTTCGCTTTGATCCTTGCTAGCTGGAGGACAACAATAATTCTGGTATCCGTCTCTTGCTCTATAAGTTGTGCAGTCGCTAGTGCACAATCACCAAAAAGTATACATTCAATTGCATTGCCACTATCATAAAAATAGCAGTGTAAGAAAAAGGTAGTTAATGTTAGGTCATGTAACATAATTAATGGTAGTAAATATTCAGATATTGTGGACATACCTTTCATCTTCAAGGGTGAACTGTAATAATTTGTCAGTACCATCAGCTTTAGGAAAATCACGTATGTTCCCCATTGAAGTAAGTACTCCTATTACATCTGATAATACAACATACTATTTAGTGTAAAGTCATACCTAGAAAGGGATGATGGCCAGTAGTATTGCAGTGATAAAAGCAAAGCAAAAGAAATATATCACCTACCTATTAGACAGCCCAATGGAGCTTTTCTATCCAATATGATGTTGATAGGAACAAAGTTGAAGTGGTTCCGTGGAATTTCAGCATCACAAGGGTCAATAAATGTGCAATTGTTAAAAGTGATACAAAAGTTATTGTCAGTTCCTCTATATTGACCTGTGTTGTTATCAACAACAAAGTTTTCGACATGATAGCAATTTCCTTCAACGATGAGGGATAAGAATTTGCTAATAAGATGTTTCATGAAAACAGTTGCTTGTATTTTATCTAGCTGTGGAAAAAGAACTAAAGGTTGGTCAGTACATAATCAGAAGACAGCAAGAACACTGAGAAAGAATTTCCCGTGTTGTTATATTTGGTGCAATCTATAATACCTTTTGATCTAATAATATCATGTTTAGGCTCAAGATCTGGTTTGATGCATGTGGTCTGCGATGAATCCAAAGGCGAATTATGCGAACTACTATTCTAGATGTTTCCTTGTTTGGATGCAGATCTCTAATAAATTCATATGGGTATCCTTCCATTGTAGCTAAGACGTAGAGCCTGGAAAACCAAACAGGTATAAATGCTAATGTTTACAATGTCCCAGAATTAGTAACAGATACTTGATAAAAATATCATTATAAGTGGAAGGATTAGTAACAGATAGATTGAAGGTTTAAACAGAAGAAACAAATAGAGAAGTGCCTTATGGGTGTAAAAAGATGAACAAAACAATAATAAGAAAGCAAAGATTATGTCGAAGAAGAAAACTTTATAATGAAGTGATATGGATATTTAATAGATATACCACTATAGAATACATAAACTTGGTAATATTGGAACCAAAAAGTAAGAGCTCGACTATGGGACATAGAACGGGAAAAATGGCAAAAAGAGTAATATCATAGTTAGTATCCAGCATAAAATGAAAACCAAGAGAAGAACCAAAAGGCAGATGCAACACAATGTAGTTTGGTAGTGTCATAAAAAGATAAAAGATGATGATAAATAGTTTAAGTAGTTAAAATTATTACCTCTTGAGCAAGAAGAACTGCAGTGTAATGTAGTATAGCTATGATAGAGAAGGTTGCATTGAGAAAAGAATCGCACCTGGTTGCAAGATAAGCTTGTGTCTGTCCGAAGAAATGAGCAAGCTATTTCTACGCTTAAAGATGAGACTGCAACAGTGTAACAAACCTAAAAAAGAACTGACATATTATATGGGGGAAGTGTGGTGCAAAAAGCAAACTTAATTATAATAGAGTTAGAGTTTAGAAATTAGAAAGTAGGAATGATATGATGAGTAAATTAGTAATGAGTAATTAGTAATTAGAAATAATAGGGGAAAAGAACTAATGAGAAATCTATTATCAATTCGTCAAAAAAAAGAGTAATGATAAATTAAAGCAAACAAACACGGGGATATGGTCCTACTGACACTCTGCAATGTTATTATGTCAATTAGTGTTGGAATTGTGAAATGTTAGGTTTTGAAAAGATATATAAAGATTTATGTCAGAGTACAATATATACAATTGTCAATTCCAAGAAGCAGAGATATCTTGAAAAGACATATTGGCACTGCAAAATATATTGTAATAATTATGGTTGTTATCAGTCTAATCAAAATACATATTTAAAAAATGAAAATAGACCAAGAGAAGAATATGGTCTACACTTGACAGCAAATGGGTTTGGACCTTGTAAATATTAACTTGGGCTTCTTGCAAATGACAATGTGAGAATACGGAAGTGGGCCAGCATAATCTATGGAGGAAATTGTAAGATAATAAAGGAGAAGAGGAAAAATGAATACAAAGTTACAAGTTATCTCATAAAAGCAGAATCCATAGCTCAGTTCAAGAAAGTTAGATTTCCAAGTCTTCCTCTGGGCATGGTTGAAGTACACAAAAGGATAGAGAATATAACTAACAGAATATGAGTAAGATATGGAATACAAAATACAAAAGTGATGCTAACTGGGGCCTTGAAACTTAATCTGCAAGTGTAGTTAGCCTGTGAAATTGAATGATTGAATGAATAACAAAATGTTTGTCCTGTGCAAGATAACATGCGAAGTGATAGTATATCTAACATCTGTTTTTATAATGTAAGTCAGATCATATCTTAATTTATATTGTAGATTGATAAATTCATAAAGCTAAAGAATCATAATATAGAAAATAATACCCAGCTAAATATCATGGCAATATGAAGATAAGAAAGGAAGTTGATGTTACTAACCTCTAATGTCTTCGAGTTTAAGAAGGGGCACACAGTTTAGGTGGTTAAGCGAAAGAGGCAAGAAAGTTAAGGAATATATTTCTTAAAAATTGCATGCAGGTTGGAGAGAGGATAAGCATAGGATAATGAAGTTGGTGTCAATTGAGGGAATATTTTTGTTTTCCAGTTTCAGATGGAAGACCAATAACTTAAATAAGTTTTTTATAGGTAGGTAGAACCAGAAATTTAGACAATTTACTCAGAAATGAAGGAATGCTTGGGTGTAAAGGTTAGTGAGTAACGAAGAGTTCATATTAAACAATAAAGTAATCTGCAAATTGGCAGTAATGTGAATAGCTCGAAATCTGCATTTTGTCAAGTGAAAATGTGTTAGGTTATCATATAGCAATTATAAACTTGATGATAATTTAACGTACTACTTGTCATAGGTATGAAGCTAACATTTAGGCCTCCCCTAAATTGATTACCCCGCTCCCAATCTCTATTGTATTTTAAGTTGTAGATGACGCAGGACAAAACTAATCAATAGAAAGGCAAAAGACATGACAAAAGCAATGATATTGAAAATCATATTGGTCCTAAAGATAAGACTAATAAAGTACCTGGGAAATGTTCGTGTTGTTGGCGATGATAATAAAGATCTTCTGCAAGTAGATGAGATGTTTTCTGCCACACAATTTCTGGTCTGCATAGAGTGTGCATCAGCAACATGCTAGTGAACAATGATCGTAAGAAAGATCTACTGCCTCACAATGATGCTTCAGTAATGGCTGCGATAAATTCTTCGTCGTCATCTAGAAGGCCCAAGTGATAACATGCTGCCCTATATGTTGGATATATTACATCACCAACCTTTTTGATATCATCAAAAGAAGTTGGACCTCGTACTTTGTTAAGCAGAAGTCGTTGAAAATACAATTCACCACTCGTAGGAGGGATATAATGCAATCTTCCTATACAAAAACCTTGTTTTCTTGGTGTCCATTTCTTTAGTCTAGGATTGAACACAAAATGTTGAGGGAACTCAATATAAGTTAACTTTTTAGCTTCTCCAAACTGCTTGTTTGCTTCCATCCAAGCTAAGAACATGGACTCATGTATCATAGGTTTTTGAAGGACATCTCCAATAATATCACAATCTTGGTAGACAACAGGTTGTTCATTTTGCAAATGGAAGCTCAATCTTTCAACAGCAGGTTTGCGATAATGAATATCAAATGAAAAAATTCTCCACGAAGCTTCACAAGCAGAGATGTAACGGCAATCATAATACTGCCTGATTTCGTCAACTTCACACCCCTTAGCAGAGTTATTAGTATTCTCATAGAGAGTTGCTATAACTCGGTCAGCACCTTTATGAATATACTTAAATAAGTATTTTATAGATCTTGATTGGTTGCACTTCTCAATGTTTAAATGAGCTTGAAAAACTTTAAGCAAGGTTGGATTATATGGCACAACAAATCGATTGTCCAAGTGAACACCATTCTTCTCTATAGTTATGCCATTATCTTTTCTAGGGTATATTACATATCCATCCTCATCAATAGAAGTGTAAGTTCCAAACCGCTTTGGAAAGTATTTGTTGCACTTATTGTTTTTCATACACGGGGATTTTGGGTTAGATACTCCGCAAGGGCCATGCAACATATATGACTTACACAACTCATACAACTTAGAATCCACTGTGAGGTCAGGAATCTCAGCACTAATAATTCTATCAATATCCTGAGGAGATGTATACTTATCATCATGCGCTAGGAACAGTAATATATGAGCATGTGGCAATCCCCTCTTTTGGAACTCAATGGTATACATATCTGGAAAAGAAATCAACAGTTAGTATATTGAAGCCCAAGAGAAATGCGTACTTATTAAAAAGTAATAAACATAAATGAACATATTATAAATGGGGAAAATATTTTCTCACCAGCAATAATAGAGCCAAATGGCTTATTTTTCTTCAGGAATAGCATTAAATTTTGAAGCTTCATTTTAAAAATTCTACAAAGTATATCTGGACGATCTGCTGGTTGGAGTCCATTCCTCTGACAAAATCGCTTGATCTCAGGCCAAGCAGGATTGTAGGTAAATGTCAAGAAAAGATCAAGATAACCAGCCCACATACAGATGGCCATTGCATCTTGATAGTTTTGAATCATATACCGTGCTCCTCCAGTGAAACTTGAGGGAAGGATCACGCGCTTCCCTGTATCAACTGCAGCGGAATCTCCCCTAGTCACAGCATCAGACAATCCTTTATAGACATTAACTCTCAATTGTTTTTGATGTGATTTGATATAATTTAACCTCTGTGACTCAATCATAGTGTATCCATCAACAATAAACTGATGCAACAATCGTCTAGCCTGCAGGATACATGAAGATTCATTTAGTCGAGTCATCAGACGAAAGCACAAGAATTCTCGAATAGTTACTCTTGTTTGCTTGCTGCATCTTTGAAGAGAAGAAATGTCATGTAATACATCATCTCTATAACCATCCTCCCCATAAGGAAAAAGTAGAGGGTATTGCATAGGAAGATAAGATGGATAAAGCTCACTTATGCGCTGGAGTGAGCCAGATTTTGTTTGAATAATGATATCTCTCTCAGTATAGCTAAAATCTAAATCTCTAACAACTAAGGCTGCAACTTCAGAACATGATGGGAGATTGTATAGCCTACCATCCGGATATCTTTTATTCAACAAGCAAAGCCTAAGATCGATAGATTCATTTGACCGTAAAGTTGATGCTGCCAGACGGAAGGTTTGAACAAATGGATTGCAATGATCCAGCATTGATTTTAGATTACAGACAATTTCTGGGTGTATTCCTGATTCAGTACCACAAGATCTACACCACGAAGCAATCAAGGAAAGAAATAATGGCATACAAAATAAAATACAAAGTAATCTTACAAGAAGGAAATTTAAAAAAAGAAACCAAAAAATCATTATATTGATTAAGAAGGATGATCTTTTTCACCTGATGATTGACATCCTATTACTAATCTCATGCTCGGTGTCATAGATGTAAAGCTGGGAATACACAGGAGGCGATCCTTCATTGGGCACCAGGCTACCTATTTGATGGTAATTTTGTCCAGATAATACATAACTATAAGGACCAGATGACAAAGTCACTGACTTGTTAATTTTTCCTCCCATTGATGTAAAGGAAAACATAGTATTGTAAGCTCTAATGTTACGTAAGAAAGACTTAGATTCCTTCGACTGTCTATTGAAGAATAGCTTGTACAAGTAAGGAGGCGGATCCTTCATAAATGGTAATTTGACTTTTCCTTGACAGCAACATAGTGAGAACTCTAGTGTACTTGACTTAGCTGATTTCTTGATTCTCTTATTATACCACATCATTGCTCCACAAGAACCACAGCTATAATCAGGATCTCCCTCATCTAGATACTCTGTATAGTATGTGAAGAGGAAAAAGAACAGGTAAGCCATCTAATGTGTCAAGAAAATAACAATTTTGAATGAATACAACTGAAAGAAAGTAAATTATAATACGTTCAGAGGAGGAAGACACAACAGCATTATTAAGAGTATCTGGATCCTCAGGAACATGAGCAGCTGGAAGTCAGAAATAAAGAAGAGAGGTTTGTTACTCACTACCCAGTAACAAATAAAATCAAATAAGTACAAGAGAAAAAGATAATTATGAATACTCTTGTAAGAGTATAAGGGGAAAGAAAGGACTGAATCAAGTTCAAAATCTATTATCCAATGTATCTTACCACTATATTCTGTACTAAATGATATACCATTGGATGTAGGCACAATATTGGAATCATTAGGGAGCTGATTAAAATGTTTGTTGAGATCAACAGTGAGGTTTGTAATGTCTGCCAAACATGGACGATGCTTAAGAGTAGCTACACCCTTCCTTTGCAAACAACTTCCATGGCTATTAGAACAAATAGCCAAATCACTCGGATGCGTATTAGGGTCAGGTGTCCTAGAACCAAGAAATGGGTGATTCTCATCTTGTGGTTGGATAACAGGACTCGATGCTATAAAAAACAACGAAAAAAAGGCCATTGAATACATGAATCAGGAAAAGAGAAATAAATGGAAAACATCAAATCAAAATATCAAAACAACTTACAAGAAGGCTGGCTAAAAATTTGAGTTGCTCCTGCTTGTATGGCAAGCCAGCGTGAAGTATTCCTTGATCGTTTGAAACCCATTAATGGAACAACAAAGTAACGGGCTACAGGTTTGTACAATAGATTTATTTTAATGAGCCTCTAAAAATAATATACATAAGATGTTCAGAAAATCTTTGAGTACAAAACTATAAGACAATAAGATAGAAAATAGGTCTAGTAAAGGCAAGACGATCACAATAACCCAGCAGCATAAATTGTGTGTGTATAACAATGTTTTGTAGCAAGACTCTAGTATTAACTGCAGCAACAATCATTTTCTATTTTTCTATTCAAATGATGAGCACAAGTGTGATACTTTGAAACTCCAAAATCAAAAGCTTGCCAATAAATTAAAAGAGGCAAAACTAAGTCCCTAAGTGACTTGTTTGTCTGACCATATAGATGAGTGCAAATACCTTTGTCAAAAATTAGGGTCTGTTGTATTGTATTGAAATGTCCTGTTAATATACTCTTAAATCTTAAATTACCACCATTGTAATGTTCTCTTCCCTGACCAAAAGCAGAATGGTATCAAATCAAATAGCAAACCCATCATTTATTCTATCGTTGTCTTGTTTTCGTATGGAAAAAAAAGGTTAATTAATCAAAGAAGCTGTTAAAAAAGGTTAATGCCTCTGGCTCAACCAAGAACTAAACTTCTATATTAATATAACAACCTCTAAACACAATTTATAGTAAACCATATAATACCTTTGCCAAAAAGAAGGATCGATAAAACTGCTTGCTTCCCTGGATAAGCACCAATTTTTAGGAGCTGAGCTACTGCAACCCATAAAATTCCCTACTTCCACAAGCTAAGAAGAAGCAAACAATTAATCCTCTAATAAACCAAAGATCTGCTACAATAAAGAAAGACGGAGATAAGTGTTGCTATTCCACTAACTTTTTCAGCTAAACAATTTCAGAATATGAAGGATTTTCAAGAAGGTCGGCGTCTTTAGGGTTGGAGGAGAAATAAGAACAATAAATAATCACCAGAAAGAGAAAGAGAAGGGGAAAGGATTGAAGTAATGGAGGAATAAGAGGTTGCAAAGCAATGGAAGTGAAAAGGAAAATCAAACCAAAAAATGAAGCGGTTGTGGCCGAACGGAAAAGACGATGCGGAGGAGAAAGAAAGAAGACGCAATTCGTGCCCAAAAAGCAAAAAGCTGAATAGTGTGTAATTTCTAATGTCTGATATGTGAAAAGGAAGCCAGCACAAAGCCCAACAGAGCCCGAAATGGAAATGGCTTAGCTACAGTACAAATGAACCAAGGTTTATATATATAATAGATAATAGATATTTTACCACGTTCTACTGTCTTGCGTTTATAGAGGTTGGCTTTAGGCTAGTTTTTAAGTCTCTGGGCAAACTCTGTAGTACGTACAAGATGATCACTTAGGCAACTATTGGCAGGTTGAAAAGAAATGAAAAGGAAAGGCAAAGTGAGATAGGACATGAAAAAAAATGATGTTTGGTAGTACAGAGATAAAACGATAAAAGAATTTCAAAGTTATTATTTTATAACATTATTTATTCTATAAAAATTTGGAAGAAAAGTTATCATTTGAAATAGGAAGAGAAGAAAAAATTAGTTTATTTTAAATGATATTAATATTTTATATTAAGATATTTTAAAATTTAAAATTATTTTTAAAAACTTAAAGATTAAAAATTTTAACTTAAAATCCTAAATCATATTTTTTTATACAATTAAAATTTTTTATTCTTTATTTTTTAAAATAATTTCCAAATTTAAAATACTTTAGTATAAAATTATCAATATTTTTTACTTAAAATTCTTAATTGTAATTTTTTTGTTTTATAGTCATTAACAAAAGTAGTTTTTTTAATGCTTTTGGGTTTTAAGGATATTTTGGTCATTTGTTCATAATTCATTTTCATTTCTATATTATTTTCACTTTAACAAATATCAAAATAAAAATATATTCCAATTCTTTTTCATATCATATAAAACGTGATTTTAAGTTATAGAATTTCATTCTATTTTCATTTTAATTTTCTTTTTCATTCCTGTAAGATTTTTTCATTCTATCAAACATAACCTTATGTCACATAGAGTAAACATATTTTACTCTGCATTTTTTTAAAAATGTAGTTAGATCCTTATATTAATGAGATTTGTAATATATATATATATATATACTACTTGGTTTAATAAGATTTGTAAACAAAAAAATTCTAGATAGAATTACTGATTAGAATTGTAGTATCGTGTATTTTTTTCAGTTGAGTTATTTTTTAAAAAAATTTCCATATTTTACTAAATCAAACAACATACATATAAAACGTTGCAAATTTTACTTATAGGATAATCTAGCTACTTTAAAAAGAAAAATATTTGGAACAGCCGTACATAGTGCACAACACTATAGTACACAACAAAGGATCCTTCTTTATGTGGAAGAAGTAGTGAAAGATCTTGAACTAACTTATGTATAAAAGTGTCTTATGATTTAAATATTGTTTTATATCTTTATTTTTACACTGAAATGAAACACATCTAGGGATAAAAATTTAAACCTAACCTGCAAGTACCTAACTAGTCTTGTCTTGTTCAGGGGTGTTTATAGATTTGGCTCAGTTGAATTTTAGACCAAAACTAAATTAAATTGTTATTGTTTATTTAATATTTTCTTTAACTTTATTAGTTTTAATTTTTAATTAGTTTGGTTAGGTTTTTGTTGAATTTTGTTTTGTTTAGTTCATACTTTTTTTTTGGATTTAAAAGTGATTTTTTTAAAGATTTTGTTTCTTATAATATATAAAATTTAACTTTTAATATAATACATTTCTTAATATTCTAACCAATAATAATATTAAAATAATTAATTGTTATATATTATTTTTTTAAAAAATATCCCTCATAATTATATTCAAATATTTTATAATTGTAATTAAATATTATATGTAAAAATAATAAAATAATAACATTTAAAAAATAATTTATTTGATAAACTCATCAAAATATAAGTAAAGTAAAAAAAATATTATTATTATTTTATTAATAAAAGGCTTGTGCATAATTTGGACTTGGTTGATATAGGCAAAAAAAAAAAATTATTGGCTTAGTTTGGTTTGATTAATTTGACAAAATTGAGAATCGAGCAAAACAAATTAATTTTATAATGTCCAAAATTGATTTTAATTTTTTTTAATCAGTTTAATTTGATTTTTATTGATTTGGTTTGGTTCAATTATTTTGAATCCATTTTGAATACCCTAATTTTGTTCATGTTGAATAAGTCAATAGTTGATTGGATATTATAACAAAATCGGAGAAAACCCAAACTTTGTAGTTCAAGTTTGAGGTATAACAACCTTGCTCGGTTACCTATTCAATAATATCATTGAATGTAAATATGCAAAATTAACTTTGATAAAATTCAAACTTGTGACATAAAAGATAAAATGTATTTACTTGACTATTTCTTTGAGATTGAACCTTTGTTTTTACATTGATAAAAGTAGTAATGAAAGATCTTAAACTTACTTATGTATAAAAGTGTTTCATGACTTAAATATTATTTTATATCTTTATTTTTACATTAATACGAGACATATGTAGGGATTATAATTTGGACTTAACTTGTAAGTACTCGACTTGTCTTGCTCTGTTTAGGTCAATAATTGATTGGATATTAGAGTAGATTCAAGGAAAACATGAACCTTGTAGTTGGGGTTTAGGGCAAAGTGACCTTGATTTGTTACCTCCTCTATAACTCTGTAGAATATAAATATGCAAAATTAATCTCGATAAGATTCCAACCTATAATATGAAGGATTGAAAGCACCTGCTTGCCCATATCTTTGAGATTGCACCTTTGTTATATAAATGCAAAATATTATATATAAAAATATTTGAATAATATACACAGAGACACACATTATTTAGTCATTTGTAAATATATTCTTAACATTTATTACCTTAATTTTATTAAGAATTATATTTAATATATATATTTGTATAAATTTTCAACTATATCCATTTTAATTCAATCATGATAAAATTAATAATCATTTTATTTGTTTCCTTGTTACTTCAAAAATTTATGTAATTTAAATAAATAAATATATGAAAGTAAACTATAACATATTGAAAGATTATATTAACTCTATTAAAATGAGATAATTAAATTCTAAAATTTGTTTTACATATACTCTTAAGTTACAAATCATTCTTTATTGAACTTTATTAAAAAATGACAACAAGATACATATTATTAAGTCATATGTTAAAAGATGTGAAGACATTCCCTGATTTCATTATTGTAGTTTTAAGCCAATTTGAAATATTAAACTATTTTGTAATAAAATTATAGCTAATTGAGAATTTTATACTGGCTATCGATACATTGGTATTTTATATTTTAATAATTATATATTTAAGATTATTAAATTTAATATAATAATTTATAGCTATAAAAAAAGTATACAATAAAAATATTTTAAAAACTTAATAATTCAAATGTAAGATCTCCATATTTATAAAATAAAAAGTGATGTTCATAAAATATATGTATCTTAAGTTTTTAGGTGTTTTCATTGTATCTTCAATGTCTTTATAGTTATCAAATAATTGGATGAAGATCTAGAGGATCAAATAATTCCTATATTTTATGAAACTAACATTATTATTTCTTAAGTGATTAGTCATTCAAGAGTATTGAAGCAATCAATATACCTAAATTAAAAACATTCACTTCATCATGCTCTTCATCTACTAGTTTCGTTAGCTAAAATAGAAACACACATTTGTAATGTAGTAAAATTATCGGTGAAGGAATCAATTTTTTTAATAAAAGTGATTCAAGAATTAATATTTACTTAGAAAATTGTTAATAAAAATGTAATAAAAATTTACTTTAAAAGAGGATCTAATTAATTAGTAATTAATTATAGTCTTATCATTTATTATTAGATTTTTTTCAAAAATAATTAAAAATAAAAATTTAATATTTTTTAATCAATAATATAAGTTATTTAGAAAAAGGTATATGTTAAAAAAAAAGAAAAAATTATTATATAAAAAATATAGCATAAGTAATTTTAATATTTATATTGATTTAAAATTTAAAAATTCTAATTAATTTATCTATATTTTATTTAAAATATATATTTTGAATAAATTAATAATTTTTTTATAAAAATTAAATTAATATATATTTATAAATAGTACAATATATTATTCTTTTCATACTTTATTCTATATAATAGTTTGTTATACTTTACTAAAAAATATATATATATATATAGAGAGAGAGAGAGAGAGAGAGAGAGTATTATAGTTACAAAGGTATAGTGCTTTTAATAGAATTTGAGTTCAAATCTTAACAACTAAAACTTCATAAAATTAAGTGTTTCGAGGCAGGATGGATACAGGAGGCCAAGATACTTCTGAGTTCAGATATAGAATAAAGAAAAAAAAATTCCGTAAATTTCCAAAGGCATGCATGAAACAGAATAAGGCAAAATAGAGCTGAGACAAGTAATAAAAAAATAATAAAACCACCTTACCCCATCTCGCCCATTACCATCCCTAAACATATCAAAATGTCTCCTAGTCTTAAGCTGGACCTGTGGGTTATCAAAGATTTAAATTTAATATAAATTGAACAAGAAAAAGAAATGAGAACTATTATCCTATGAAAATAACGAGCTTCATCAGCCCTGCGCTACGGGCCTGATCAAAAGTATCATCGAACTCGAATGTGATGAATTATCGCGTTGTGCAGGAAAGAGGATAAGATGATCTTTCCCGTCTGCTTGTGCTTTCTTTTCATAACAGTACGGAAAGTAAGGTGAAATGGAGAAAATCTTTATGGGAATTTATGAGATACTGATATATTTTAATGAATTTTCTTTGTTAAATATACATTTGAATTTATTTAATAATCAATAGTTAATTAAATAAAAATAATATATTTTGAGTGTTAATAAAATTCCTTGCTATTATAAAACATGTATTTCTTTTTTAAATTTTTAGCAATCTAGGGCTTGAATTTATTTTCTGAGACTGAATTTATAGTTCGTGGCTGCAATTATATTAAATTATTTATTTGGTTGGAGAAATAAATTATTAAGTAAATTATGTTAAAGTTCTAAAAACTTTAGTTAAATTATATTTAATTTTTTTATTTTAAAATTTACATGAACTCTTTTAATATTTCAATTGTAGAAATTTCTCGTTTAATTTATTTTTTTGGTAAAATTTAACTTTTAACATAATATAATTCTGATTTTATTTTTAATATTATAATTAGGAAAATTAAATGATTTTATTTTCAAAATTTAATTTTATTAATAAAAATAAATTAAAAAGAGTTAAATGTATTTTAAAAATGAGAGAAGTCTTCGTTATAATTTAATTAAATTTTAAAAGAAGACGGTGTAATTATTTTATTATAAATTATATTGTCTCTGAAAAAGAATCTGCGTGCATAAATTATGGTATAACTTTATCGTACGTAAAAGATTGCAAAGATTATGATGTCACGTGAAAGTGTGCTGAAAAAGTACAAAAGGGTGTCGACATAATGGACTCATGGTAAAATGAAGTTCGCCTGGGATGGATGGGAAAAGTTAAAAGTAAATTTGGTTATATGTTGAGAAGTCTGTTTGATATAATAAATTTGGTTTAAAAACGATAAAGATAAATTCTAAAAAAATTGATAAAAAACAGACTTGTTTTAAAAAATTTTAAATATAAAACAGGTTAAATTTAAATATATTTTTTTAAAAATCCAATTCGAGTTTAAACCAAGCTCGAGCAACATTTTGTGTTTGATTAAATAAGTTTACTTTAACTTCTTTTTAAATAATACAAAATGTAAATTTATTTATGACTATTTATAATAAATGTAAATATTGTATACCTTATTTGAGAAGTTTACCTGTCTACGTGATTGCATTAGTCAAGAAACTTAAGAATAGAGTAATTAGATCTAAACAGCGAGTGGCTTGTCCATATCAACAGAATCGGATTCCGATTTGAAACAAATCAAACCCGTGGAACACTCTTCCTCCACTTCTTTTTGCTTTGATCTGATGGTAACTGAAAAATCTCAAAACAGAAGATGTGTTCATCAGAATATAATAGTTATAGAATTGAGTTTTCAAAAGTAATGTGATTAATTTCAAATAACACTCTGACTCAATAATTGAGGGACCTGCATTGATGAATGCAACGTTGAAGGCACCGGATGGTTTCTGTAGTGGGTGCTTTTTATGCATATGCTAGGGAACTAGGACTGCTGGTTGCTTGGATTAAAAGGGATATTGGAAGGACACTTCTACCCACTTGATATGTAAAATGGAAAAACAAAAGTTGTAGATAAAAAATAATCTTTATGTTCTTATTTTAATTATATAATAAAAAATAAATATTATTAAATAATAATTACAAACATATATAAATAATGTACTTAATTTTGGAGAGGGAATCCCTCCCCCTCTTCTCTTTTTTTCTCCTCTTCCAATTGTTGCTAACCCAATGCGTTGGTTGAAGTCATAACAGGAGAATTATTAATCTAGAAAAGTTGAATCACAGTAGATGTTTATGGGTTAGGAAGACATAATAAATACAGGTCGTTTTTACAATTATTTAAACTTTAGTTCTTTACCAGGTAGAAAGTATAATTGAGCCTGCACATGCCAGGTCTGAAAATAGAATTTGAAAAAAAAAAGGGCTCCAGTTTAAGCTCAATATTTATACAAGTTTTTTTAAAAAACTCGACTCATTTTTTAATAAGTCCAATTTGTAATCAAGCTTGATTAAAAGATCAAGTAATTGGAGCCATTTTTAAATTAGAATTTTTGTACATTTTTCTTGGGATACTTTGGACTGTGAAACTGACCCGGTGACATTGTATTACAAGCTGAGTTTTAAGTTTCCAAGTTAGGAAATTTAAATTTTTGTTCTTGACAGATTTTTTTTATTGTTTTTGAATTTTATTTTTAAATTTTTTTAATCACTCCTCGTTAGTTTTTAGACCAAGTATATTTGTGCTATTTTTGTCATGTTTTAGCTAGTGACAAATAAGGTAAAAGTTTGAATAAATTACACAGAATTTTATTTTATTTTAAAAATATATATATATTTTAGTCTAATTTTAATTTTTTTTATTAAAATATCCTCTTGTTATTTTTTTTGTTGAAAAAAATATTTATATTTAATGGAGAGTATCTTGGTTAAAAAATCGTAAATTGGACTAAAGTAACTTGGAAGATAATGTTTTGTCTCAAAGAAGATTTTGGTATATATTTTAAAAAGAGAGAAGTTTATATAATTTATTTTAAAAATTTTTAGAAGCTAAATTATATAAGAGTAAAATTTAGAGATTAAATAACTATACCAAGGAATATATTCCCTCTTAGGTGAATAATCATAAAACGTTCCTGTGTTTCTATGGAGACTGTGTTCCCCCTCAAATTGATGAATTGAAGCTAATCTTTGTACTGAATTTTATTCCTTATTTAGAGTTTTTGGGACAAATGAGATTGTTTAATGTTACAGGAAAATGATACAATGCTTGAACTGTGAAGTTGTTGGCCGTTGCACTTTTCAAACACTTAAACAATGTGCTTGGGTTGATCATTGCCTTCGATTTCTGACTCTTGCAGACTTATTCAAACACTTAAACTCTTTGCTTGATTGCTATTAATGTCCTGTTGTGCATGTGTTAATTTTTAATGAAAATCCAACTTTGCAAATGGGGAGGCTGACTCTATATACCTACTCTGGTTTTGAAGTTGTAACTGAGATCATTTCATTGTGCAATATACAGCTAAGAAAGGAAAAAATGAGGCTGCAAATCCAAAATCCTGCGCACGTGCAACTGATGCAGCTCCTAGTGGAAGCATTCCTATGATTGAGGGACTTGTCACTTTATTCATGTTCATTAAATGTACCTGAGAAAGAATGGAAGCTAGTGGATGCATTCCTATGACTGAAAACAGAGATTCACTCCAACCAGTGGAAGTAAACTTACCCCGATGTCGTGTCGATCGTTCACTGTACACGAAACACACGGGAATGATTTCTTTCTTCCGTCTTCTTCCTTATCAGCGATTCCTTGATGATATATGTATTGGATCTGTTGTTTGTCGGTCCCCATTTGCAAGTCCTGTACCCATGACATATTGATGTGTTCCTTCTATTTTCATGTTTGAATGTTAATAAAAACAAATCAGTAATCTTCTACAGATTTGTTGCAAATTATCAGCAATTTTTATGTTGGAAGTCCTGATTCTGTTTAGAAAAAGAGGAGATGTCTACTGTAGATTTGTAAAAGGTATTTTGGTCTTTTAAAGATTTCTTCTTTCCATTCTCACCTCATTGTTCTCTAGTTAAACATAAAAAGATTAAAGTATTTCTACTCTTTTTCATATCTTACTAAATATCATTATGAGTTATAATATTCTTTTTCATTTCTAATTTCACATCTATTCTCGTTCCATTAAAAACTTCTGCTGCGTATCAACATGGCCTAAGTTGTGTAATGCATGTAATAAGACTAGGGCAGAGAAAAACAAGCTTAATAAAGAATCGATTTTTACTGTCTTTCATAAGGTTTGTAAATGAAGTGAGTTATTGCTGAACTATTCAAGTTTGACTCAGCAAAAGTTTTAATTAGGCTCATCTCGTTTATTAAATGGACTAGTTTGATTAACATATTAAGCTTGCTTAATCGAATGAATCTAACTTAAAATTTTGATATTTGACTCATTAAGTTCGTGAAAAACTTAGAAAACAATAAAACATTATTTTATATAATATATATTGTAATCATATGTGTTTTTAATTAAAAATTATAGATGAATTTAAAAATTTATGTATAGTTAAAAACATTATAAATTTATACAACTTTTTTATTCACATACATATATAGTAGAAACATGCATTCATAATTTTCAATTTAGTTTAATGCATTGATCTCCACATCCCGGATTTAACGGAGCATGTAAGAGATTAATGTACAAGTATTGTTTATATGTCCAGATTCATTTGTATCTTATATCAGTTTGTAGAGGTAGTTGTTGGCATTGCCAACTATGACTAATTAACTAGTTGCATTGCCTCTATATATAACCGTGATTTAAGCTTTGTACAAAGCCAAGTATGGAATATACATAAATTCTCTTCTGGCGTTCTCTCTGTAACTAATCTTACACTTTATTCTTAAATCTCTCTTCAAACGATCGTAAAATCGCATCCTTCATATCAGCGTGGTACATTTAAGAAAATAAAGCATCTTAAATATTGATCCACGATTGATAGTAAAGGGTATCTAATTATGTCCACGTTTCTCTAGAGAATGAATGGGCTGTGGGAGATGAATATTTTCCACACTTTTCCTCAACTGGCCATATTTTACCTAACGCCGATCACATTAATTAAAATAATAAAAGAAAACTGAAGGAGCCAAATTCCATGCACACTAAAAAAAAGTGTGAATCCTTGGACTTGATCAATGTATGTCGGTAATTTGATTGTAGCAGGAATATTCTAACTCGTGCTATTATGTGTTACAAGCAAACGATTATGTAAAAATGTCAAATTAATGGGTAATAATTTTTTAGTTTTAATACTAATTTTAACTATTAATTTGTGATTAACATAATGATTTATATTCCTTTTACCTCTTACATAAAATTATTCTTCTTACTTAATAAGTTAAAAGAGATGGCAATTTAACAATGAAGTACTGCATTTCCTTTTGAAATTTAGATGGGTACGACGAAATATTTGAAAAACTTGGCAAAAATGTGTATTAGGTGGCCAAGTTTATTGACAAGAACTTATTTATTTTTTTAAAAAATACATTAACCTTCGGTACTTATGTCCTATACATATATACCAAAAAAAAAAAAACAAAAAGTTTTCTTTGAATATTGTATGCAAGGTGCATTCGATTATAAGGCATTCGGCAATTATAAGGGACATGAATGATTCAAGGGAAACAAGAAATGTCTCATCTCCCAAAAAGACATGTTGGATCTTTAACGACTTTAAAATAATTTTCGAAATTTATGTTACGTCAGAGAATCTAAAATTTCAGTCAATAGCCCGCTTGATTTAATCACAACATGCAATGTTTTAAGTACTGATCACACGCACGTTCCGAAGACACGCTTAGATTTTATTGGTTGTAGTTATTGCTTTAGAGGAGCTAAATGGATAATCAATATATAAGCCATTTGGTTAATTAGAAGTAGAGGAGCTGAGCTGAATATATGAGCCAAGTTCAATGGAAACTTAAATTGCGTCGGCTTTACTTTACGTACATGTTACCCCATAAAATAGCCAATGAATAGTGGCAAGAAAAGGCAACAAATAATTAAAAATTAAAAATTGCAACAAATATAATTTGTGTTGTGAATGAATTATATTATCTTTAACAAAATTATATTTAATATTCTTTTTGTTTTAAAAATAATATTTAAATTTTTTATATTTGATATAAATTAAAAAAACCTTTTTATTATTTATTTTTAATCCATAAAATAATTAAAATAGGGCAACAAATAATTAAAAAGGTAAATCAACATTTGCTGCAAGTGTGTATTGGTCTATATCGTCCTATTCCCAATTCACGCTAGTCATAATATTTCTCGGCTGGGAGCGAGGACTATAATAACGCCTAACCCTAATCCACTCTCCCTACGTCGGCTTTTCCATACTTCTTGGGCGTTGTTGCTGTACTTTTGTGAGGATCATTGCAATTACTGTTTCACATGTGGCTAGCTTAATCAAGTTTTAAATGTATGTAATATATTATTTTATATTTGTTTTATTTTTCATAATATAAAAATTAATTAAAATTATAGGATTATTAATTCATAGAGTATATAATATTGATTAGATTGTAGTATTAGATATCTAATTATATATCGTAATTAAATTTTTTAGTGTTTGTTAATTTTTTAAATTTATGGATGAGTACTGAAGAATCACCATTATTTTTATAGATAGATGATGATTATAATTTTGATGTGAATGAGTTTGAGTTGGATAGAGATCACAATAATGAATTTCAAAATAATAGAGAAATATATTAAGAATGTGTTGTAAATGAAAATAATAACAAAGATAGTTATGATAATAAAAAAAGTGATCAATCTAAGCAAGACAAGAATGATTAAAAAAATATTAACAATGATATTTTGAAGCCACATATTAGTATAAGATTTGATTTAGAGAATGTTGCATATCAACATTACAATAGATATGCAAAACAAGTTGGATTTAGTGTGTGAAGGGGACCCACAAGAAAATCAATGAAAGATGATAAAATTATTGGTCGCAAGATATTTTGTTCAAAATAAGGGTTTAAAGAAGACAGATTTAAAAAGAATGATAACAAAAGAAAAAGATATCTTAGAGAGATATATGTTGGGTGTAATGTAAGGTTGTTCGTTAAAAGATTTGAAGATGGATAATGGATTATTTCTATTTTTCAAAGAAAATTATAACCACGAGTGTGTAACTCCAAAAAAATTTCACTTATTACCTTCACAAAGAAATATCATTGAAAGTCAAGGAGATATGATACAAAAGATGAGCAAAGCAGGGATCAAAATGAACTTGATGATGAACCACTTTTCTGGTGAAACTCATGGAAGACAAAATGTTAGGTTTACTATAAGAGATGCTTGAAATTTTTTGCATACTAGGAGGATGAAAAAATTTTCTATAGGAGATTCTCAAAATCTATTGAACTATCTAAAAGATATGCAAGTAAGAAACCCTCTTTTTTTTTTTTTTTTTTTAAATGTAGTTTAACTTGACAAAGATGGAAAAATTGTTTCTTTTACACTGATGCAAGGTCAAGAACAAACTATAGTTGTTTTGGAGATGTAGTGTGCTTTGATCCTACTTATGGAGCTAATAAATGTAGAATGCATTTTATTCCTATTGTTAGTGTAAATCATTATCTTCGAACAATTTTACTTGGTTGTGCATTGATATTAGATGAAATTGAGGTTTCATTTGTATGGGTACTTGAAATTTAGGTAAAAGCAATGCAAGGAGTTCATCCTAAAGTACTTCTTATTGATCAAGACTTAACTATCATAGGGGCAATTACATACGTTTTACCTACTATAGTTCATTGCATTGGCTTATGGCATGTGTTTCAAAATGCCAAAAAAATTTAGGCCATTTATTTTGTAGGTATTCTAACTTTGGCAAATAATTTTCTAATTGTGTAAGGGGATTTGAGACAATTGTAGAGTTTGAAATTGGCTAGATGATACTATTAAATGGATACAATCTAAAAAAAAAATTGTTGGATGCAACAAATGTATGATAAAAGACAAAAATAGGTTCTAATATATTCGCGTGATTCTTTTTTTTTTGGTGCAGATATGTCTACAAATCAAAGAAGTCGAAAGTATAAACAACTTATTTAAGGGGCTTTCAAATAGAAACATGCTTCTTTTAGACTTTGTTAAGGGTGTTAATCAAGCAGTGATTAGTTAGGGTGAAAAAGAAATTGAAGTTGATTTTAATATGAATCAAGTCTTGCCTCCACTAATGGTCAATGTGCAAATTGAGGAAGAGATAGTGAAATTAGACATATCGACAATATTGCAAAAGTTTCAAGAAAAGTTAATTGGCAATTTACGTTGCATGTGTGAGAAGTATGAAGATGAAAGAACCACAATTTCCTATAAATGTTAAGTAAAGGGAGAAGAAGTCAAGCCTCGTATAATGAAAATATTTTCAATTGATTCTCCTATGAGATATAGTTGTGGAAAATTTGAGTTTATAGGAATTTTGTGTAGGCTTATTTTAAAAGTGTTCATCATAATAAATTGTCAAAACTTGCCAAAGTTAGTATGTGTTAAAACGATGGACAAGAGATGAAAAACTTGGAAAAGTGATTGATAAAAGCGGTAAGTATGTCTAAGAAGATTTTCAACCTCATTTTACTAAAAAATATGACACACTTTGTCATGAGGTGATATAAATTGCAACAAAAGGCTCTTCATCTATTGAAGTTTCTAAAGTAGCAATATTACAATGGTTGCAAAATGCCAAAGAAGATATTCCAATTGCAATGAATAACCAATGTGCCACAACTTTTGATAACTAAGGGGAAAAGTGCTAATACAAGTATTAGTTTTTGAAAACCAATCATACTTATAAGGTTATATATCAATTCAAGATTACCAATTACAAAAGACAAACATGAGAAATACAAGTATGAAAGAAAAGGTAATGATTTTTTTTAACAATTTAAATTCAATTTGTATTATTTAATTTGTTTCACTATTTCATTTGTTTTTCATTATTTAATTTTATAAAACAAGCAAACATGAGAAGTACAAGTAGTAAGATATTAGTTTAAATTATGTATTTTATTTCATATTTATATATATATATATATATTATTTCACCACCATTGAGACACGTTTGGTTTTTGTCTATGATTTAATGTAGGGACAAGTAGAAGTGTTATTTTTTTTGGAACCAAGCATCGAAAAAAGAAATATGGGGTGATAAATTAGTGTTAGTAAAAAAAAAAATCATTTTAATTTTTAGGCTTTATCTATATTTCTTTCATTAATAAAAAATTATGTTTGATTGATTTATAGTACCTTTTCAAGAAATGAAAATGTTCCTTGTACTTTACATATAAGTCAATTTCATTATTTTTTGAGTTTATCTTACAAGTATTGCCAGACTATCCCATCATTTGTGAATCTATTCAACAACCTTCAACATTAGGTATATATAAATAGATTAGTTTCATACACATGTATTTATGGTTAATTAATAATCTTTATTCATTTGATGAAAACGTACATGTATCTAACCCAAGTTTTTCAATCACAAATGAAAAATCTACTCAAGTATATTGTCTTGTAATAGAATTTATATTATATTATACTATATGTATACATATTTAGTTTTTTTTTTCATTCTTCCCAATAAAAATGTAGGTACCAAGTTAAGTGCACAGGGGAAGAAAAGACACAAGAAAGTTCAAATTTGTATTGAAAGAAAGCTTAATACACAATGATGAAAGAAAGCTTATATGGTTGTGAGCATGAATTCTATAGGGTGATGAAAGAAAGCTTAATACAATTTAAATTTTTTTAGTGGATACATATTACAAATGAAAAATCTACTCAGGTATATTGTCTTGTAATAGAATTTATATTATATTATACTATATGCATACATATTTAGTTTTTTTTTTCATTCTTCCCAATAAAAATGTAGGTACCAAGTTAAGTGCACAGGGGAAGAAAAGACACAAGAAAGTTCAAATTTGTATTGAAAGAAAGCTTAATGGTTGTGAGCATGAATTCTATAGGGTGATGAAAGAAAGCTTAATACAATTTAAATTTTTTTAGTGGATTGTGCATTATGTTATAAGAATTTTAAGTTTTTATTTTTTGTTTATAACATTACCAACAAATTATTTTTTTCCTAAAGGAATTGAACTTTTATTTTATTATAATTAAATTTTATTATGTTATTAAAACAATATTTATATTGTTATTGCATAATATGCCATCACAAAAAGCAAAATAGAATTACATTTGTTATTAAAAAATCAATGTTAAAACAAATGAATAAATTACATAAATCTATCTCAAAGTTTAGATAAATCATATTTAATATCTACTATTTTACAAATATTATTTGATTATTTGATATTTGATATTATTGGTATTGAAATTATGGCAAAAGATAAACAAAAATGCTTAATCTAGCCCAAACTTATTGTACTGCATAAAGAAAATCACATTATCACCTTATGCAAAAAATTAATTTTATTGATTAGAAATAAATAATAAAAAAGATTTTTTTCAATTTATATCAAATAAAAACAAGTTAAATATTATTTTTAAAACAACAAGAATATTAAATATAATTTTTTTAAAATAATATTATTTATTCAATGCACAAACTCTGAAGGTACAATGCTCTCGTGCAATTTTTTAATTAATTTAATTATTTGTTGCTTTTTTTTTTGCCACCTTTTATTGGCTATTTTATGGGAAAACGTGTACATAAAGTTGAAGGAATTTAAGTTTCTATTCAGCTTGGCTCATATATTTAGCTCGACTCTTCTGCTTCTAATTAACTAGATGGCTTATATATTAATTATCCATTTAGCTTCCCTGAAGCAATAACTGCAGCCAATAACATCTAAACACGTCTGGAAACATGTAATTATACACGTTCTCGGGAACGTGTGATTAGTGCTCATGTTTTAAACTATACAAATGCTTCTTTCAGGTTTTTAAGAAATAAAAATCACAATTCCGCACCGTAAAAGCATAGATCTACATCAACGATTAGAAAATAGTTTACTTAATTTCCTAGACATTTCGTGAACCCCACAGGCAGATGCTTTACGGTTTACAGTCACATTGCAGTTAATCTATCTAAACGTTTGCTTTGGATGTGGAACCACAGCCTAACTAAGAGATTCAGTACATAGTTTATTTAATTTCCAAACTTTTGTAATGCCCACACTTTTATCTAGCCAATTAAAAAAGGTATATCTGAAAGATTGAAGAGGAAGAGAGATAAAGGTTTTTAAGAAAGGAATATAAAGAAGAGCAAGAGTATATTAACGGCCACTAATTTATATGCTTTACTTAATTTGTAGCATAGGAAGACATGTACCAAAAAGCCGATGCACCTTCTTCATACTCATAGTTTGTTGCATAATTGTTAATTTGAAGATTTACTGTTAAAATTCTTTCTCCTAACAATATTGGAAGGCACAAGAATATTACGCCCCTTATATATATACAGCCGATAGAGAGAAAAATATTGCATCCTTTTACGATCGCACTGTTTTAATCCCGACATTTCATAAGTGTTGTCATTAGCCCCGAATATGAGTTAACAGATTCACCCTATTTGCATTTTTATCCTATTAATAATCCTTAATTGCATTATTTGTATATAAAGCCAGACTGATCCCACAAAACATAAAAAGTTAAAAACTGCATTAGCTAGGTAGCATTTTATTGTTTGAATTTATGATATTTGACTTTGTAATCTTAAATATTTATAACAAATAGTTTTGTCGATTAATCGATATATTTGTAATTCCTGATAGTTTAGTCATATATATATATATATTCATATATATATTCGAATATTTAGCAGGAAATTTAGAATAGCTATGTTGGACAAGAAATAAAATTATGTGGGATGAAATATTGAGTATTGACACACATCGTGACATCATACTGGTAGCGTACGTGATATTTTGTCATCCATATTAATTCCGTACCTAATATTGGTCTCTCGGTTCCTGGGAGCATCTGAATTTTCCTTAAAGAACATTAATTAAAATAATTTATTTTAAGAAATGGAATATTGGGGGCCACGTGTCCCAGTTTTAATTAAGAGCTCTGAACCTAACACGAGATTTAAGAACCTCTTTCTGCTATTGTACGTCAAGTTTCAATTAAACTAGTTCACAAATCTTTGTTGATTGGGATCGTTGATTTTGTAAGCTGGTGATAATCAAGAATATGTGTGATAATCAAGAATATGTGCTAAAAGACAAATACCAAATAAAGAGAAAACCAAATAATAGAATATATGCATGAGTTTCTTTATTCTTCTTTTAATTCTTTATCGTTGCCCTTGCACCTAAGATCTTTATATATACATACCACCAACTGTGAATACAAAATATAGGGTAAGTGAAAGAGAGCAAATTAACTGAAGCATGAATAGAGTTAGAAACAAATATGGAGTGAAGAAACTATTATATGGACGTGATGCTTGTACCATTAGGGTTACTGATAACCCTTGCTTATCATCTCTGGTTATGGCATAAGATTCGGACACAACCCTTCACAACAATCTTGGGGATTGATGCTGATGGCCGGCGTTTCTGAGTTCCTGCCATGAGGAAGCAATTTCCAATATTTTCTTCATAGTTTCATCATTAGATAATTGAACGTTAAGCTTCATGTTTAATAAATTATTGGCTGTTAAGTAATAGACGAATACTTTATTTGACTTGTCGAAAGATTGTTTTATTATTAGTTATGCTTCAAATAAATTTTGTCTATCACTTTGATATCCAAGAGTACGTATAGGATATTTTGTGGGGACTTGTGGCCCAAGATAATTTACTATCCTATGTGTTAAATTTCCCACTAGCCCACTTGATGGGGTACAAATATAAAGGGATGTTTGTTGTCAAATATATTTTGGCCTTTCATTCACTACAAAAAAATATGGAATTTGCGGCGACAAAAGTCGTCGCTAAAACATCAAAAGTTGTCGCTAAATAGTTTTAGCGACGACAATGTAGTCGTCGCTAAGTCGCCGCAATTACAGCTGTTGCTAAAGAAATTTAGTGGCCAAGAAATTGTAGTCGCTAAAAAAACTTTTTGCGACGACAAAAAATATTTTTAGAGGCGAAAAAAGTCGTCACTAAATATATAGTTTTAGCGGCAACAAATATCTTTTGACACTAAAAACTTTTAGTGACGACTTTTTGCTAATAGTTGTGGTCACTAAATGTATACTTTTAGCGACGACCTTTTTAGTTTAAAAGATTTAGCGACGACCTTTTCGTCGCAAAAACTCTTTTATTTGGTGGGGATCTTTAGCGACGACATGTATCTTGACGCTAAATGTTGTTTTAGCAGCAAAATTATTAGTCGCCGAAATTCCTTTTAATGGGTATTTAGAGGAATTAGTGGCGAGTATTGTCGTCGCTAAATATATACTTTTAGTGGTGAATATTTTGGTGACGCTAAATGTCTATTTTTACAATGAATCATTCTTTTGCTGCTAAAATTTTTCTTTTAGCGTCAATATTTTATGTCGCCACTAAATATATCTTTAGCGACGACGTTAGTTGCCACTAAATATATGCTTTTATCAATATTTGATATATTATTAGCGACGACTTTAGTCGCCGCTAAAGAGGTTTTTTTTTTTCAAATTTTTAATATTTGTTTTAATTATTTTCTTTAAACCTGTTTACTAAAATAGATTTTATAATATTATAAATGGTGAAAAATAAATCTTCTAAATTTCTAATAACATACATCATTTTACAAAATCTAACATTTTAAAATACATAAGCTAAAAAAGAACAACGACTTAATCTAATATTTTAAAATACATAAGCCAAGAAAAAGTTAATAAGTTTGATGTATATATTACTGCAGAGGTCCATCAAACAAGTATGAATAATTTTTTAAACTCACTCATATACTCCACTATTCAAAATAGCATTACAATATTACTAAACAACAAGAAGTTAGTATTGGCAATTGCTTGAATCTTTGTAATTCAAGGGAGAGGCACTGGCATTCAATCTAGACACTTCGTTTTGTTTTGTAAATGTCAAGACTTTCTCCATCAAAGCAATTACCTGTGTGACAAATTAAGACCACATTCCAATTTCAGTAAAGTATAATGTTTAAAAGACTATGTATGCCATAAATAAATTAATGTCAAAAGTTTAAAAGGAAAACTTAAGATGTATTATTTGTGTTAGTTGAATAATCAATCATTAAAACTCTTAATTACTCACAAAATTATTGAGCTTCTCCACTTGAAGCATTGTTCATCAGAGGTACATTTCCCTGCTGAAAAGAAACATAACACTAAGTTTTTTAACATTGAAAAGAAAAAGACAAGTGCAAAAGATACCTGTTGGAATGTGGCCATGAAGGCAGTCATTTGAGCACGAATTTCAGCTTGCATCTGTGCTTGCATTTGGGCTCGCTCCTCTTGTAGTTTTTGTTCCATTTCTTTACGCATCTCTTCACGCACTTGTTCTATTGCAGAAGAAACTCTAGAATCCACTTCATATTCGCCGATGCTTTTCTTTCTTGAAGGTTTCTTCCTATATCCCTTGCCACGTACATATCCCGATCTCTCCCCCAGTATGGTAGCTAATATCTCATCTCCAGTTAGGCGTGCCTCTTCATTTGTTGTTTGTTGTTGAATAACAAGATCATGAATGCGTGACTATAGTGTAGGACATGAGTTAGAAGTGTGAAAAATTATATAAACAATTTGTTTGAAGTAAATGAATTTGAGAACATTACATGGATATCCTGGGACTGTGGATCAGCCCACACTATCTCCCCCTCTTTTGTTCGACGAGTATGTTGTGCCTCCCATACTCGATCAGCTGTTGCTGGCTCCCCTATTTCTGGGTCCCTCTACATATTTTTCAGACATTAGTATTCAAATCTTTTTAGCATGAGAAAAAGTAGTAGTGAATATAGAAACGAATTTGTCCTAAAATACAATAAGGTGCTCACCAAAGACTCTTCAACCTCTGCAAATGAGCGGGTACCACATGTATGTAATGTTACCTGCTTTGACCTATTTATACTATTTCTACTACTTGCAGCCTGCATATAAAGCCAAGATATCGCAATAAAGTTTGAACTAAAGACCTGAAACTTATTAGACTTAAAGTGCTGAATTAGCCAATCCCAATCTTCAAGGCTAACATCCTTTGGTTTTGCTGCTTGCCTCTCCTCGTCAGTCATGTAGTTCTTATATATTTTTGACAATGAAGACTTCCAATTCTTAAAGAGTCGTTGCATCGAGTCCATGCAGTAAGACTTGAATGCCACCTCCTGTTGAGGATCGCGAACTTCAAATTTGTCCTATACATTAAGAATAGAATAGCAAATTCAAATTATAAGTAGTTATAATTGCAAACATAACATAGGTATTTGCACATTAGTTAAAGATATGCATTTAAAATATATAACTTGTTACCTTTACTTTCAACCACATGGTATCCCTATCTTTATTTGCGATATCTTTCCAATCACCATCTCTTAGGGACACAGTAGTCCGCACCACCCAACCAATGTAACTAGATAAGTCTTGAGCCCCATCTCCAATCGGCCGTTCAGTGGTCCTAGACATAGTAATTAAGATCTTATTGCCAAATTTTGTTTTAAGGTCAACTCCTAAACACTTATACTTCCCTCAACCCTTTTTAACAGTGCTGCAAGAAGCTGAACAATATAGAAAAAAGAAAACGATTAGATGATTATACATAAGAAAACAAATATACCTATATATGACACAAGGTGAAAAATTAACCAAACACGTATATTGTTTCCCTTGCTTACCTGCACTACTCTGGTTTCGTGATGGCTGAGTAAAAGGTGAACCATCTTGTTCTTGTTCTTCCTCACCAACTAGCTCTAGTGGCAATGGAGAATATTGAGCTTCTAGTGCATCATGCTCAAGTTGCCCTCTCGTACGTGGTGGAGATGCAACATCACTCGTGTAATTCTGCCTCCCCCGTCCATTTCCACGTCCTAAGCCTCATCCGCCTCGTCCAGCCCCTCTCACACGCCCAGCACCTGACATTTCCTGGATCATTCCACATTTATTATTATGAGAATAAAGTAGTTGAATCATGTCAATTTGTAAGATTATGAAACTTTTAACCAAGAAATGAATTTTAAGAAGGGAAGTTTTAAAAATTTGAAGCAATGATAATAATAATAATAATAATAATAATAATAATAATATTAGTGACAATCTTATAGAAATTGTCATAATTATCACTTATTATGAGTTATAACCAATGTTATTAAAACCGGACCGGTCATTAAACTGGTGGAGGTACTGGTTCACGGTTCATTGCTCGAACCGTGGTCGAATCGGTGATAATTAAATATATTATTTAAAAAAATTTTATGTATTAAAATTTTAATATAACAAATAAATATTAGTAAATTTTAAATATTTGATTACTAATTTAACATTTCTTAAGATATTACAAAAACTAATATTTAGTTTAAAATAAAAATTATTTATGATTAAAAATTAAGAATATTTAATATTAAATTTTTAAAATTTTTAAATTATATTAAGATTCTACTTATTATTAAAAAATAAAATAATAAATAATAATTTTAGCTAAGTATCTTGATATTTAAGAGCAATATTATTAGGAAATTGAATATGATAAAAAGTAAATATAAAAAATAATTAATTATACACATTTTATTTCTCTTATATTCTCTTTTTAAAAAAAAAATCATATTTCAACCCCCTCATCTTTTTTATTACTTTCTATTTTTAATTTGTTAAAATTATTTAAAATGAATTATTCTGTTATATAGAAAAAATTAAAAAAAAAAAATTTGCTTCAAACCGGTTTGACCGGTTTTTTGTCCAGTTTTTTGACTGGTTTTTTACCGGTTTTGACCGATTTTTGACTGGTTTGACCGGTTCTTGACCGGTTTTTTGCTTGACCGGTTTTCTAACTCAACCGAACCGGACCAGGGACCGGTTCCCGGTCGAACCGGCCGGTCCGGTCCGGTTTTCTTAACATTGGTTATAACTTATTATGATCTTAGTTATTCTAAGTTTTTTAATTAAAGAATACCTTGTTGTAAGATAACAAATCCTGTTGGCAAGGTTTCTAACTTCTCTCTACTGAATTCAGGATCTTGTCGACAAGATCTTCAATTGTGTCAACAATATATTGTCCAGCCACTGAATTTAAAGATTAGATCTTCAATCTTGTTGACAAGATCTTCCACTTTATAAACAAGATCTATAACCTTATCAAAATAAAAAATACTCAATGAAATATGATGCTATCTACAAATTTAATATTTTAGTCATTTATTATATGTACCATTAAATAACATAGAATCTTAGTTACTTTTACTCAGGATCTGTGGTGTCAGTATCGACTTCATCATCCTCGCCAAGTATGTCTTCTGAATCTCCTTTGTCAGTGGATACATCCTCATCATTGTCATCAATGAATTCATATCCTGCATTATTTGCACTTGGGCATTGTGTTCGTAGGTGTTCGCTTGAATGGCTTAGAGTCTCTGGAGCAACATCATCCCTTTGCAACTGGACCACAAAGTCATTTCCCACATTATCATCAAGGACCACATATAGTTCGATCTCATCTTGTTGATATGCCTCATCGATGGGCCCTCCTTCAAAGTCCCCACTGACGTCATTATCAATCACCTCAGGCATATTGAATAGGTCACGAGGATTTGTCTTGACAACAATGAGCCAATTTACATCAACTATGTCATTCAAATAGAATACCTGTTCGGCTTGATATGCTAAGACAAATGGCTCATTAGAGTTAAGTGAATAACGAGTATTCACACTAGTGATTCCAAATTTATCAACCTTGTATCCTCTTCCTAAATGAGCCACATCCCACCAATAACACTTAAATAAATACACTTTTTTATGCCTAATATATGACAACTCATATATGTCTTCTAATACACCATAGTACTCTTTATTCTCGTCTTCATCATCACCTTTTACAAGTATTCCACTATTATCTGTTCTTCGGCCTAAGGCACGATCTTTTGTGTGGAATCTAAAGCCATTCACTGTAAATGCTGAGTAGCGATGAACCACTTTGAGTGGGCCAGCTGCTAAACTCATGAGGTCATCACTAGCCTCACCCTGAGTGCTTAACTTTGCAACCTATAATGAGATATCACCATTGATAAATTCTATCATGATCAAAATTTATCACATAATTCTTATATTCTAGTGCGGTGTCCAAAAACTAACCTATTCACGAAACCATTTTGGGAACTCTTTAATTGTTGATCTATGCATTTCCATTTGCTTCTTATGCTCCCTGCAATGAATGACATAGTTAAGGCAACAAATTCTTGAAGAAATTATTTAGAAGGAGTTACTAGGCTCCACCAACGTACTCTATGAATGGCCAAACCTCTTCACAGTTGTAGAGCACATACATACAAGTTTGATTAAACTCTACACTAGAGAGAAATCTTGATTCGTAACCTCCCCGGACTTGGTCACTTTTATTGAAGATGGATCTTTCATCCTTTCCCATAAGTCCATCATCATTTCTGGTAGGCCTATTAAACTTAGTGGGAATGTCTTTCAAGTAACGGGAGCAAAAAGTAAGACATTCATTTGCCAAATACCCTTCGGCTATTGAACCTTCTGGTCGAGCCTTATTGCGAACATATGTTTTTAATGTTTGCAAGTACCTAAACACATAAGAGGATTTGAATAAAAAATTTAGCATAGAGTATTAATAAAATTTATAAAAGGCATATCTAGTGTAGTAAGTTATGCTTTAGCGACGACTCAAGCTAGTGGTCGCTAAAAGTTTTGTCAATAATATTTTTAATACGTAAACAATTTGACATTTGGACTTTTAGTGACGATAACGTACATCGTTGCTAAATGTTATGTTTTAGCGACGACTAAAGTTTCTCGTCGCTAAATGTTATGTTTTAGTGACGACTAATGTTAGTCGTCGCTAAAAGTTATGCTTTAGCGACGACTCAAGCTAGTGGTCACTAAAAGTTTTGTCAATAATATTTTTAATACGTAAACAATTTGACATTTGGACTTTTAGTGACGATAACGTACGTCGTCGCTAAATGTTATGTTTTAGCGACGACTAAAGTTTCTCGTCGCTAAATGTTATGTTTTAGTGACGACTAATGTTAGTCGTCGCTAAAAGTTATGCTTTAGCGACGACTAAAAATTATCGTCGCTAAAAATTATGCTTTAGTGACGACTCAAGCTAGTAGTCGCTAAAAGTTGTGTTTTGAAATATATTTTTTGTGACGACTATATCTATGTCGTCGCAAAAACCTTTTTGTGGCGAGGTTTTTGTTGCTACTAAATAGTTTTAGTGACTATTTTTTGAGCTCGCTGCTAAAAACATTTTTAGAGTTAAGAATAGTTTTTTAGCGACCACTTTTAGCGACAACTTAATAAAGTCGTTGCTAAAAATATTTTTTAGCGGCCACTTTTTTAAGTCGTCGCTAAAAGTCGTTACTAAAAGCCTATTTTTTTTGTAGTGATTATGTTATAATTAACTTAGTTACTCATTACATTACTTGGGCTTTGAAGTTCCAAGAGACAAAATTCCATATTATGTGACAAGAGACAAATCCCATTAATTATGGAAGGCTACTAAGTAAAATCATTTAAATTTAATGGCAAATATATCTCAGCCATTGGTTATGTGATATTTGATTACTTGATGGACATACCATACGAAGTCTTGCATTTTGTATAAATGGACCCTCTTCCCTCTTGTTAGGTTATCACTTCATATCTATCAAATTTTGTGGTAAATTATTAGAGAGGGTCAGAGAAGAGAAATTGATTGTTTCTTCAAAGGTTAAGTCTTCCTCTTCATGTATGAGTTTCTTACTCACTATTAATCGGTAAGAATTATTATTTTAAGATCTTGTTATGACGTATTGCTTAAGTTTATGTTTGGATCAAGATCAAAATTATGCTTACGTTTTTGTCTAATTAATATTATTCTATTAAGATTTTTTGAGTTTTGATTTTCGTTTTTCTTCTTTTGAAAGAATGGCATGCTATTGTGTTTGATATGATATAGGGCTTGTCATATATCTTTCCCTTTTGTTGTTGGGACTCAGGAGAATGTCTTATAGATATTAAGGAAAATTGTCACCACAGCCGTGCTACAATTAACTTTAACGCAGCCATGTGGAAACTTGCCTCATTTAACGCAGAATATACTTATAAAACAGTAAATAAAAATAATTGACTTTTATATTTTCCATAAAAGGACATGGATTGTTTCAAAATAAGGTATAATTTATAGGAATATAATCCGTTCAATTTTTTCAATCAATTGTGTGTGTGTATATATATATATATTAAGACCTCTTATTAACTATTCAGGGCCTTCAAGTAAAATGTACCGAGTGACTTCAATTAGTTATATATTTCGCATATAGAAACCCCCCTTTAAATTAATAAGCAATAGAAATATAGCAGTACGCCCACTAATTGGGTTCAATTCTTGCTTGTGATCTTTTATTGGTAAGCATAAATTAATTACGCTGGACCTTATTTTGGAATTGGAACAACCTATCTGCGTGTTAAATTTTTATTTTTTACAAAAAAAAAATGTGCAGGATATTGAATAGATGAGCATAGTAGCAGTGCAAACAACTCGAAATATGATAATGGGGTCAACCCTAATGGCCACAAAGTCCACTCTTCTGTGTGCCGGTCTTGGAGCAGTCATTAGCAGCACCTATAGCGTCAAGAAGCCAATCAAAGACTCAGTTTACGGAGCAAATGGAGAAATTATAGTAGCCCTCAAATACGCCATTGTCCTAGCTATCTTCTTGTTCTGATTTGTCTCTCACACTTTATCCATTAGGTTTCTGAACCAAATCAATATCCTCATTTCAACCCCACAAGGGCCCATGTCCATGGTGACTCCAGAATATTTGACTGAGCTATTGGAGAAGGCTAGTATATATTGAACATAGTGGGGAATAGGCTTTTCTACGCAGGACTTTTTCTTTTGCTTTGGATCTTTGGTCCTTTGATGGCTTTCTTTTGTTGTGTTGCGATGGTGCTTGTGCTTTACAACCTTGACTTTGTGTCTGGGAATGGGAAGGTTTACGCAGGCATGGATGACAGAGGCCAGTCCGTGTGATTGAAGATAAAATTAGTTCGAGACTTTGAATATACATAGCCCGTGCATGCAGGTTGTGTATGTAAATGAAGAAATTATCATATTAGTCTTTGACAGATTTTATTATTGTCAATTTAGATCTTAAAAATGTATTATTGTTAATTTGGTTTTAATTATATAACTATATATAGTTTATTATTCTATTGAGTTCTTTAATGACTTGTTTGGGTTGCCAAATTTACTACTTTAAAAGTGGTGGATTATTAATTTATTATGCATATATAAACACTAGAAATTAAACAATATGGCTGTCATGTGACACTAGAAATTAAACAATATGGCTGTCATGTGACTACCACTTCAATTCAAATGCAAACTGTTATTCATTTCTGAAAAGAGTATTCTAGAATTAAAATTTTAAATATTCTTGAATGACGTAGGGACTGCATTCATACGATCGTCCTCAGTGGAGATTTGACTCTGAAGATGTATTTTTGACTATAGTAACAAAAATAATTAACTAAATTACTAATTGAAAAACCACAATAACTCAAGTTTCTGTGAATTGAAAATTTCAGGATGTTGAAAAGAACATAATAGCAGTGCAAGCAATTCGAAACATGATCATGGTTTCGATCCTTGGAGAGGCCAACGGAAGACCTTTAGTGGTTCTCAATATTTTGCTTAGAGATTTGACCAACAAAAAAAACAAAAAGGCTTAAAGTCATGACCAAAGATCCATACCATCAAGTGTATCCACTCCCTTGGTTTATTTAAGCATAAGATTTAGATATAATTTTTTTATATTTTTATTATTAGATTCTTCAATAAAATAATATTACTTACAATAATGTTAAGAATTTTTTACTAACGTTTTCGACTAATTTTTTATTGTTTTAATTTTTTTCCTCAACATTTACTTGATTTTTCAACTAGTTTTTAGATATTTAAAAAAAATTTAGTCTCTAAAAAATAAGCTATAATAAAAAAATTAAAAAGCCAAAAAGCTAAAAAATTACAACAAAGACAACTCTATCAACCTTGGTTGATGTTGCTAACTTGAAGTGTACACGTAAGTATACATATCGCGAAAGTAATATAGTGATTAAGAAAAAATTATTCACTTGAGAATTTGTTGTAAAAACTTGTCAAGTATCAAAATTCACACCCCAATTTAAATTAAGTGAATCAATTTGAAATGATTGTATAAACAAGGACTGATTATGGATTATCTACTATACAAAGTTCAGAGTTAGTATTTGAATTTCTAAGTAAATATTAGCATCTAGGATTATTAGTCTCTCTTGTATTTCATAACAAGTCACTTCAACACCCAATACCCTTGCTCTCAATGGTGATACATGTTAGTTTAGGATTCATTTGGTCTTATAAGTATTTTTCCAAATCTCATATACGGTTATTTGAATAACTTCATATTTTCTCATGAAATTAACCAAGAGGAAATGGACTGCACAATACTTGAGTGACCATGTGAGGTTAATGAATATTCTTATTTTATTAACTAAACCATCCACTTTCCCAAATAAGTTTCAAGAACTCACATTGCTCAACTCTTGTTCTAATTAACTTTTCTTTTTCCAAATTCAAGCAAAAGTAACAAATCATTTTAATTGTTGGCCAAGCAATCAGAGAGCAATAAGCATGGAGTTGAATAAATATGTGACAACCTATGTCGAAGGGTTCCCAAAATTTACTAGGTTAATTGATTTTTGTAATATAGAGACAATCTACATCATTTATCTCAAGGAGGTGGATTCCAATTGTTCAAGCAAGCTATCCAAAGTACTTAGCAAAGAGAAGGAAAAATAACAGGGGAATTTTGTTCTGATTTCAAAGATTCAAACAGAAAATCAGAAAGTAACAAAAATTAACTTGAAGAACTAGATTTGAAAGACTTAACAATCAATTATCATTAAGTTGTGGCAAACCAATGGATGAATCAAATAGAATTGGATCTTCCTAACCTTATAAACCACCACAAGAAATAGATTAATTCTCTAATAATGCATCTTTTAAAGAAATTTCCTAAGAAACCTCTTAAGGAACAATTATCAAACATGTAATGGGCATTAGAGACCTCTAACGTACACTAACATGCTTGGACTTGATTTTAAGCATAAAAATACATCAATTAACCAATCAAGATTCAACTTCCTCAATGTAAAAATGATGCGTAGAAATTTCATCACCTAAAATGTATTAACCAACACATTCTTGAGCACTAGAATTCAATAGGAGACAAGCTAAATTCACAGTGAAATTGCAACACAAAGGTTCCAATCATATGCACTCATTATCCATCTCAAACAAGTAGCAAAAATCCAGAAATAAAATCAAGTAATCTTCACCAAAATTATAGCACAAATTCAAAGTGAATCCCTAGCCAAACCTAGCTACAAATTCTACTAAGAATTGAGAAAGAAAGAGAAGGATAAGAGTGAAGGATTAGCCAAATCTCATGGTGACATTAAAAACTCCGATCCTCCTCCATTTTCATCACCCACGGCAGCCACAACGGAAGCGATCAAGCTTCCATAAACCACGCAAGATGTTGGAAATCTAATGATGATTCGGCGGCTTCCATGGAGAACTTTTCTTCAGATCCGAGAGAGATGAGTGCATCCGAGGGATGAGAAAATTTTTTTCCTATCTGGCTGGCGCGTTTGGCTAAAGAGAGTTGAGTCCCCCTTTTTCTTCCTTTTTTTTCTTTTCTTTTCTATATATTTTTTATATAGAAAAATTCTACACATGGAAAAATAAGCCTCCAATCTTGACCATTAAAAGTATCCAATGGTTCTAATTTCTTCTCAACTTAAAACCCTGAGATAAAATAAAATAAAGTCCAGCTAATAAAATGTGAAAAGAAAAATTAAGAAAAATATAAAAAGAAAAATTTGGAATTTTCTTCTCTTTATAGACATTTGTCACCTAGTGAATGAATCATCAAAATTTAAGCTATAAAATCCCATCCAATGGCCATGAAAAATCCTTTAACATTATGCCCATATTAAAAATATTAAATCCCACTTAAAAATCTGGACAAAATAGAGAAGAACCATGTGGGAAAAATTGCACAGTAAAATATTACGAAATTAAGAAATTAAAATCCAAACTTTGTGCAAAAATTCATATTAGTGTGCAACTTTGCCTAGTAGCCCAAATAATATCCAAATAAGCCCAAATAATAATAATTTGACTATTAAAAACTCAATTCAAGAGGGATGAAAGTAAACAAAATCACCATTTATCAATGCCCCCACACCTAAGATTTTGTACTTCGGGCAAAATAAAAGTTAGAATAATAGAAGAAAAAAAAATTTCAAGGAAAACAGAAAATAAAACAAGGTACAAGTCACAAGAAATAAGGATCGCCAATCAAATCCACACCTAAATTATCTAATTCATATGACCCACTTGATTCAATGAGCACCATGGTAAAGAGATTAGCAAGTGCACAAAGCAACAATGAATTCTCTCACTAGTTATATTGTTTGCTCTCTACTCTAAGTGTTTGAAGGTAAATTGTTTACACTCATAATCCAACTTACTAAACTCCTGTTCCATAGGCTTGACAATGGTCTAAACTCTCCACCACTCACAAAGTCAAGTGCAAACATAGATCACAAGGCTTTATTAGGTTATATCATGGCTAAGGTACTAAACAATGGATAATGAAAAAGAACAGGAAAAACAAATCCAAAACGGTTATCCTAGAAAACAAGAGCCATAGAGAGATAAATGATAGAACAGAAAACCATACATAAACCATTCTCAAAGCCTTATGACAGAAGCAATAATCAATTTCTTCTTTTCTTCTTGTTACTCTTTCTCTTTTTTTTTTTCTCTTTTTCAACTTGCTATTTTTTTTTTGGGGAAACTGTACACATTTTCTAAACAATAAAGCAATATAAAAGAAGAAAAAAAAATTTTATGGCCAAGAGAATAAGTAAACATATGATCAGCCATCCAAGAACAATGTAAGAAATTGGCTCCAAAACCCCTAGAATAACCTAAAGACAAGGTGGGCTTTTATTTTTTTTATTTTTGATTATGCTAAGGCAAGAAAGAAATATCATATAGGCACAACGAGCGAACAATGGATAGGAAAAGAAAAAAAAATAAAAAAAGCCTTGATCATCCTTATGCAATGCACATGACCATAACAATGTGGTCTCAAGCAAGACAAGAGTCAAGTTCTAGATTAGGAGAAAAGCAAGTGGTACACAAATAAAAGGAAATCATAACAATCGGCCCAAAATTCTCACTAGGTTACATCAATCATCATCACTTTGCAAACAAACTAATCAACTTACCATTTAGCTAAAATTCTCCAGCAAGTTCTAATTATTTTCAAACTTTAGTGTTTCAATATCATGGTTTTCCTATGCAAGCAACTTGTACAAAACAAAATCTATGTATTTTCCTAAAAAATTTTAACTTTTTTTTTAAAAAAAAACAAAATAGAAAATAACTAGCACTAAAGCAAATAGGCGAAAGTAAAACCAAGATCAAAATAAAAAGAAAAGTGCAAAATTGCTAAAAATCCCTTCCCCCACACCTAAACTGCTCATTGTCCTCAATGTAAACACATATCCAATCAATTAATAGACAAAGTGCAGTAAGAAGTGTAGAAGGAATACAACCGGATAGTCAAGAGGGATCCTAAAGTTGGAGCTCCTCCTTATTCTCTATCGGAACCCCCTTATAAAAGTGCTTGAGCCGGTGTCCATTGACTTTAAATTTAGCTCACGCCCGCTCATCTACTAGCTCAACTGCACCAAATGGGAAAACATAAGAAATTATATATGGTCCTTCCCATCTAGAATGCAATTTCTTTCCCATCTAGAATGCAATTTACCAGGCATAAACTTTAATCTAGACTTATAAAGTAAAACTTTATCACCAATTTTAAAGTCTTTCCTAGATATCATCTTATCATGAAATGCCTTGGTCTTTTCTTTATAGATTCGAGAGTTCTCATAAGCATCTCGTCTTATCTCTTCTAACTCTTGAAGTTGATACTTCCTTTCCACACCTACCTTTCTAAATCCATATTACATTACTTGACAGCCCAAAAAGCACGGTGTTCTATTTCAACTGGTAAATGACAAGCCTTGCCAAATACAATTTGGTAAGGAGACATTCCAATGGGAGTCTTGAAAGCAGTCCTATATGCCCATAATGCATCATCCAAACGTTTACTCCAATCCTTTCGGTTGGCCTGGACTATCTTTTTTAAAATCAGCTTGATTTCCCTATTAGATATCTTAGCTTGGCCGTTGGTTTGTGGGTGGTAAGGTGTTGTAACCCTATGTTGGACTCTATACTTGCCAAGTAAGCCTCGAAAGCTCCTATTATAGAAGTGACTCCTTTAATCATTAATGATAGCTTTAGGTATTCCAAACCTGCAAAAAATATGAGTCCTGACAAAAGAAACAACTATACCAGAATCATCAGTCTGGGTGGGAATGGCCTCCACCCATTCAGAAACATAATCCACAACTAGCAAGATATACAAATATCCAAAGGAAACAGGGAATAGGCCCATGAAATCAATGCCCCATACATCAAAAACCTCACAAAAAAAAAAAGGAAATTGTGGCATCTCATTCCTACGGCCTATAGATCCAGCATGCTGACATCTAATGCATTCCTTACAAAACTGATATGCATCTCTAAATAATGTGGGCCAGAATAATCCAAAATCTAAAACTTTCCTAGTAGTTCTTTGTAGACCAAAATGACCACCACATGCTAAAGTATGACATAAATACAAAACGGAAGAAATCTCATGATCAAGAATGCATCTCCTAATAATTTGATCACTACATAGCCGCCACAAGTAAGGGTCATCCTAAATATAATATTTAGCCTCACTTTTAAACTTATCCAGCTGATGCTTATTAAGATGAGCAAGTAATTCACAAGCAACTAGATAGTTAACCACATCAGCATACCATGGCTCAGGAATAGCTAAAGCACACAAACCATTATCAGGAAAAGTGTCAGAAATAGGGAAACAAGTTACCATCGGTGCCTCAATCTTACTCAAGTGGTTAGCAACCAGATTCTCTGCACCACTTTTATCCTTAATATCAATATCAAATTCTTGTAACTGAAGCATCTAGCAGATCAAGCGGGGCTTTGAATCCTGCTTCTTCATTAAGTATTTAAGTGCTGTATGATCAGTGAAAATAGTAACTTTAACACCCGACAAATATGACCTAAACTTTTCTAAAGCAAAAATAATTGCAAGAAATTCTTTTTCAGTGGTAAAATAATGAGACTGTGCAGAATCTAAAGTTTTTTAGGCATATGCTATGACATAGGACTTCTTATCCATTCTTTAGCCTAGAACAACCCCAAGTGCAAAATTAGATGCATCACAGTAAAGCTCAAAAGGGAAGTTCCAGTTAAGTGGTTAAATAATGGGGGGTGAAGTGAGTTTCTTCTTAAGTTCATCCCAAGCTAACCTGCAATCATCACCAAAAGAGAAATCAACATCCTTTTGAAGAAGTCTAGATAAAGGCAATGCAATCTTGCTAAAATCTTGTATAAAACGCCTATAAAACCCTGTATGCCCTAAAAATGACCTAACTTCTTTCACAGATGTGGGGTAAGGAAGTGAAGAAATAACATCTATTTTAGCCTTATTGACCTCAATGCTTCTTTAGGACACAATGTGCCCTAAAACAATACCTCTATAAACCATGAAGTGACATTTTTCAAAGCTAAGCACTAAGTTCTTATCAATGCATCTTTCTAGAAACCTATCCAAACTATGCAAACAATCATCAAATGAACATCCATAAACCGTAAAATCATCCATAAACACTTCCATGCATTTTTCAATGAAATCATAAAAAATGGATATCATGCATCTTTGAAAAGTCTCTGGTGCGTTACAAAGACCAAATGGCATGCGTCTATATGCAAATGTGCCAAAGGGACATGTAAATGTAGTCTTTTCTTGGTCTTCCGATGCAATATAAATCTAAAAATAACCTAAAAAACCATCCAAGAAATAGTAATGAGATCTACTAGTGATTCTTTCAAGCATTTGATCTATAAAAGTGAGAGGGTAGTGATCCTTCCTAGTCACATTATTAAGGCGTTTATAGTCAATACAAACACGCCATCCATTTTGAATCTTGGTAGGAATTAATTCACCATTTTCATTCTTTACTACAGTTATGCCAGTTTTCTTGGGCACCACTTGGACAGGACTCACCCACTCACTGTCAGATATATGGTAGATTATACCTGCAGATAGTAGCTTAGATACCTCCTTCTTCACAACATCTAAAATCAAAGGGTTGAGGCGTCTTTGTGGTTGACGGCCGGCTTTGCTCTATCATCAAATAAGATCCTATGCATGCATACCTCTGGGCTAATGCCAAGTATATTAGCTAAAGCCCAACCAATGGCTTGCCTCCGTCTTCTAAGAACCTCTAGAAGCTTCTCTTCCTCCTCAGGGGATACATCACTTGCAACAATCATAAGAAGTTTCTCATCTTTCTCCAAGTATGCATATTTAAGAGTGTCTGGAAGTGGTTTGAGCTCTAGGGTAGGGACTTGCTCAACCGATGGTATAAGTGGCTTAATCTCAATCTCGTCTATGCTAAATACCTGCCCAGACAACTCATAGACAGCAAAAGAAACTTTCTTATCTTAGGAAACATCAATAGCATGAGCATTAATAAAAGAAACAGCAACAATAGCAACATCAGTATCACTACTAGAAAGCCTAGTCATACAACATCTAGTACCACCATCAGCATGCAAGTTATGAGTGGACCTAAATGAACTAGCATCATCAGAATGACTAGCATAAAGACCAACATGCAAAGTGTTACATGAAATAGAAGATCCAATAACATCAGAATGGATGGTATTATGTATCTCTTTCCTAAAGCTAGAAGAGTCAGCTAGCTTAGGACTAATATAAGAATCAATATCACGCTCAATCACAGTAAAGTCATAACAATTAACATGTCCCACAGAAATATCAATACCACCAGAAACAGAACCAGACATATTAGGGTCATTACATGCTAGAAAATCACTAGTACTAATCAAAGAATGAATCTTAACACATCTGTCACAAAGTACAATTTCATCATATGCACAATCAATTGAATCATCAAGGTCAGCTATATCACAAGGTCCAGAAAGCATGTTGTCCCTAAACTCAGAAGATGCATCATCTATAAGCATATCTATCAAACTAACACCAAGCATAAAATTATCATCTGTAGGATATCTCATAGCATTAAAGATATTAAAATGAATAACATTTCCTGCGAATTCCATAGATAAGGTACCTTCATGTACATTAATTATAGTCCTAGCAGTTTTCATAAATGGTCTACCTAAAATCAAGGGAGCATGTCTCTTTGAAACGTATTTATCATCCTCCATATTAAATCAGTAGGGAAAACTAAATCTTTTACCTTTACCAGTACATCTTCAAGGATTCCTGAGGGATACACTATGCTTCGGTTGGCTAATTGCACCATAACTTTACTGGGTTTTAACTCCCCAATTTTCAAAGTTGAGTAGACACTCTTGGGCATCACATTAATAGTAGCTCCCAAATCTAGCAAAGCATCAGAGAACTTTAAATTCCCAATGGTACAAGGAATGGAAAAGTGGCCTGGACCCTTACACTTTTCAGGCAATGGGGGTTGAATCAAGGCAAATACACTTTTCCCAAAGTTAACCCGCTCATTTCTTCTTAATTGCCTCTTAGTTGTGCACATCTCCTTTAAGAATTTTGCATACTTTGGGACTCTCTTGATCAAGTCTAGGAATGACACATTGATCTCTACTTTCTTGAATATTTCTAATATCTCCTTCTCTTCTTGCTCTTCCTTTAGCTTCTTTGACTGTGTTACCCTATTAGGAAAGGGTAAAGGCCTCTTATGTTCCTCCTCTTCCTCTTTAGTACTCTTTGTTGCGGCATGTGTTTTTTCTAATACTGAGTTATCCAATTCTAATGATTTAAAGGGTCCTGAAACTTCCTTCCCACTTCTCAATGTAATAGCTCAAACACCACTCCCTTTAGGATTCACCATGGTTTGGGAGGGTAATTGCCCTGATCCTTAGCTCTTTACCTCATTTAAAGAGGTAGCCAACTGTCTAATCTGAGTCTGTAAAGTTTGAATGGTGGTCTCTATTCTTTGCTGAAACTGAAGATTTTGAGTGGCCATTTGCTTAATAAGATTCTCTAAGTTAGAATCTTTCTTAGACTCTTCTTGGATTAGCACAACTTGCTTCATAAGCTGTGAAAATTAATTATTAGGACCAGTAACATTAATTCTTTGTTGTTGTGGTTGATCCCCTCCACATCTTAAGTTAGGGTGGTCTTTCTAGCCAGGATTATAAGTGGTACTATAAGGATCATATCTTTGGGACTGCCCTTGTTGCATAAGTCTACTAGGAATTAAGGTAGCACATAACTCAATTGGATCTTCAAATTGAGGACATTGGTCAGTAGTGTGGGTTGTTAGACTGAAAATGCCATGTAATGGTCCCATCAAAACAGTAGAGGTAGATGTAGGTTGTGAAGCATAACATTGTGGATAGGCATATGTTTGAGGAGTAACAAAAGATTGTGGAGAAGTGTAAGCCTGTGGTACATGAGTATGAGATTTTTGCTGTGTTAATGCCAATTGCCTAATCATAGAGGATAGATCCTTATATTGGGTCTTCATCTGTTGCTGCAATTGGTCATACTGGGGGTTATAGTAGTCAGAAATTCCTTTCATAGGTTGCATATCTCTAATCCCAAATTGCTGGGCATTTTGTGCCATCTTATCAATTAATCCCTATGCCTTATGAGGTGTGAGATCAACCAATGCTCCACCAGCTATTGCATCAATCATGTTTCAGTCTACTTGTAGTAGTCCTTCATAAAAGTATTGAATAAGGAGTTGCTTTGTGATCTGATGGTGAGGGCAGCTTGCTAACAGTCTTTTGAACCTCTCCCAATATTCATAAAGTGTTTCTCCTGTCCTTTGTACTATACCATATATCTCTTTTCTTATTGAGGTAGTTCTGGATGCAGGGAAAAATTTCTCTAGGAATAGTCTTTTCACTTGGTCCTATGTAGTTATTGTACCCGGAGGAAGATAAAACAACCAGTCTTTAGCCTTGTCTTTAAGTGAAAATGGAAATGCCCTGAGTTTTATCTGTTCTTTTGAAACTCCTGGTGGCTTCATAGTATTACATACTGCTTGGAACTCCTTCAAGTGTTTGTATGGATCCTCACCTGCCAAACCAGAGAACTTAGGTAGTAAATGTATCAAACCAGACTTCAATTCAAAATTTGCAATTCAAAATTTGCATATAAATGAGGATAATTAATGCACAAATTCTGAAAATGCAAGTTAGGTGCAGCCAACTCTTTAATTGTTCTAGTATTGATATCCATATTAACATTCACATTGTCATTCACATTTATGTTCATGTTAGCTTCTGCACCATTTCTATTCCCATTCAACTCATTTTGTGCATCTATGTTATTAGCATTCAGATTCAAATCCATAATTACATTCCCTTGTTCCATCTTAACAAATAGACTAGAATATTCACCCATATGTTCACTAGTATTAGAAATAAAAGTGTGTGAAGTGTTCTTCCTCTTCCCTTTATTTCTCTGATCTGTTACTTGTCTAGTAAAAGTTCTCTCTATTTCTGGATCAAATTTAGATAGTTCTTTAGTTAAGGATCTGGTCATACAACAATTGGGCAAGCAATAGGCAAGAAAAACCAAGTAAAGTCATCAAATAAGCTCAAATCTAGAATTTTTGTGAAAGTGTGTAAAAATGCAAAGGAGGAGGGGAAAAAATGCAGAAGAATTCAAAAATGTGACCAAATAGCCACACAAACACAAAAAGACTGAAGAAAATGGCCCTACACACACTAAGGAACAATCTAATCAGATCAAAGACTTAAGGAAAAAAATTCAAGAAAAATCAAGCAAGAAAACCTGGAGAAATTCAGAAAAACAGGGGAAATTCTATAGAAAATCACGGAAAAAAAATTGAAAGGACACCAAACCAGTGTGAAAATTGATCTATGTAGCTAAAACACCCTAGAACAAAAATAGCAACCTAAAGCAGGGGTAAAGCAATCAAGAAGAGGAATACAACAACTCAAATCAAATCTGGACAGCATGCACCAAGAGCACTAAAATCTAATGAAATTCCTATAAAGTTAAAAAAAAAAAATTTCACTTCGAACATAAGGGAATCACAAGTAAACTCTTCTAGCAATGCTTTAACACCCAAAAACACTCTAAAGACAGAGAATTGACACCAGAAAGATAACAAGGAAAATAAAACCAAAATCTAGAAAGATTTGGAAAATCTATGGAAAATCAAGGAAAAACAAAGAAAATTTGAAAGAGTAGGCAAGACAGTGGAATTAGGCCTTAAAACTTAGACATGATGAATGGAATTCATCACCTTTGCTTAAAGCATGCCAAAGTGTTTCACTATGATTTTTCCTGAATTTTCTGGGCGAAAATGATGAATTTCCTAAAGACAGAGCACTTGAAGTTAACTATTGAAATGATAGATTTCCACAATCAAACCAGAGGCAAAATGAACCAAAAGCTAGCTAAAACACTAAAGCACGACTTCCCAAACAATTAGAGGCAACCTCCTCGACAACGACGCCAATTTGACAACCTGTGTCGAAGGGTTCCTAAAATTTACTAGGTTAATTGATTTTTGTAACATAGAGACAACCTAGATCATTTATCTCAAGGAGGTGGATTCTAATTGTTCAAGCAAGCTATCTAAAGTATTTAGCAAAGAGAAGGAAAAATAAAGGGAGAATTTTGTTCTGATTTCAAACATTCAAACAAAAAATCAAAAAGTAACAAAAATTAACTTGAAGAACTAGATTTGAAAGGCTTAACAATCAATTATCATTAAGTTGTGGCAAGCCAATGGATGAATCAAATAGAATTGGATTTTCCTAACCTTATAAACCACCACAAGAAATAGATTAATTCTCTAATAATGCATCTTTTAAAGAAATTTCCTAAGAAACCTCTTAAGGAACAATTATCAAACATGTAATGGGCATTAGAGACCTCTAACGTACACTAACATGCTTGGACTTGATTTTAAGCATAAAAATACATCAATTAACTAATCAAGATTCAATTTCCTCAATGTAAAAATGATGCGTAGAAATTCCAGCACCTAAAATGTATTAACCAACACATTCTTAAGCACTAGAATTCAATAGGAAACAAGCTAAATTCACAGTGAAATTGCAGCACAAAGGTTCCAATCACATGCACTCATTATCCATCTCAAACAAGTAGCAAAAATTAGAAATAAAATCAAGTAATCTTCACTAAAATTATAGCACAAATTCAAAGTGAATCCCTAGCCAAACCTAGCTACAAATTCTACTAAGAATTGAGAAAGAAAGAGAAGGATAAGAGTGAAGGATTAGCCAAATCTCATGGTGACATTAAAAACTCCAATCCTCCTCCATTTTCATCACCCATGGCAGCCACAACGGAAGTGATCAAGCTTCCATAAACCGCGCAGGATGCTGGAAATCTGATGATGATTCGGTGGCTTCCATGGAGAACTTTTCTTCTGATCCAAGAGAGATGAGTGCGTCCGAGGGATGAGAAAAATTTATTCCTTTCTGGCTGGCATGTTTGGCTAGAGAGAGTTGAGTCCCCCTTTTTCTTCCTTTTTTTCTTTTCTTTTCTATATATTTTTTATATAGAAAAATTCTGCACATGGAAAAATAAGCCTCCAATCTTGACCATTAAAAGTTTCCAATGGTTCTAATTTCTTCTCAACTTAAAACTTGAGATAAACTAAAATAAAGTCCAGCTAATAAAATGTGAAAAGAAAAATTAAGAAAAATATAAAAAGAAAAATCTGGAATTTTCTTCTCTTTATAGACATTTGTCACCTAATGAATGAATCATCAAAATTTAAGCTACAAAATCCCATCCAATGGCCATGAAAAATCCTCTAACATTATGCCCATATTAAAAATATTAAATCCCACTTAAAAATCTGGACAAAATAAAGAAGAACCATGTGGGAAAAATTGAACAGTAAAATATTACGAAATTAAGAAATTAAAATCCAAACTTTGTGCAAAAATTCATATAGTGTGCAACTTTGCCTAGTAGCCCAAATAATATCCAAATAAGCCCAAATAATAATAATTTAACTGTTAAAAACTCAATTCAAGAGGGATGAAAGTAAACAAAATCATCATTTGTCAACATGCAATCATCATTAATTGCAAGTTCAAAGTGAAGAATACTCACTAATCCATACAAGAGTTTCTAATAATTCTAGATTAGGGAGTTTAGCTACACATGTTCATGAAAACCAGTAACAAATTCAAAGTAAAACTCAGATATATCAGAGAAAATGCAAAGAAAAGAAGAAGGTAGGAAGGAAGGAACTCAGAAATGAATCTTGTCTTTGCTTCAATCCTCAATCCCTAGTATCCCCTGCTTCAAAAATGTTTTCCTTAACTTCTCCCTAGCCTCTACACATTCAGACCATACCTAAAGCAACCCATAATGATGGCTCCCCCTATAGCAAAGTTCATATGAAGCAAGAAACCCTTAAAATTTTGGCAAAGAAAACATAGCATTTTGATAAAACAAATTGTGTTGCGGCGAAGTATGGTCTTAGGTGAGCACGTGCCATGGCCTGATTGGGATGCGCTGCGGTGAGATTAGCTATTGGATGGAATGGGAAAACTTCATATCGTGACTCAGAATATCAGGCCGCGGTGATTTTTACTTCTATGTGACATTACGTAGTGGCTCAATATTTTTCTCACTGTGGCTTCAGCTTCTCTCAATCTATGCTACGGTTTGATACCTCCTTGTCACGACGAAGTTAGCTTCTGAGTGAAGATTTGCTGTGGTGCATCGACATGGGTTGCCCTATAGACTTGCTCTTAATTTCTTCCTTTTCAGTCGTGATGAGCTTCTAAAAAACGACAACTACAAGCATTCTGAAACCTCTTTGACATAAGAAGTTTTAACCCCTCTAAAATATGCACCCTACAACAAGGACAAAGTATAATTAGTTCTCATTATATTCGAAATTAAAACAAAACTTAGCATTTACAATGTAAAAGTTAAGTATGGAGCTATTTATCCTAAGTGTGTTTAATTTATCTAAAAAAGTGTTATTTACCGTGTAGTTAGAGGCTAAATTCATCTATACTAAAAGAAAATATGCATAAAAACATGAATAACAAGGAGTTATCACACCCTTAAACTTGAACTTTTACTCGTTCTAGAGTAAAGAAAATAAAAAATAATATCAGAGTGTCCATAGGTCCGGTGAATATCAATGTATGCTAAAGTCCTCACTTGTTGCATCAGAGAATATGTTTAATAGGAAGAATAAGTAATACATGCTAGAAGCAAAGTTCAAACAATAAAGCTAAGACTTCCAACCATTTCGAAGTATGTATGTGTGAGTTTGGCCAAATACTAATCACAAACAAGTGCCATAATAAAATTTTTTCACTCCAACATGTATAAACTAGCCTCAAATATAGGAACTTCATAAGCTCACTTTTCCCTCTCTCCACTAAATTAGATACCACAAAACTACTAGATTAAAAGGACTTCTAGGCTTGTAATGAGGCTAGGGTTTTGGCTACAAATGATAGGTGAGATCAGTGCAAAAGTTCTTAAAAAAAATTTATATGATAGTATACATATATCAGAGGTTATCTTAATGGACCTTCCATAATTATTCATACTAAATCCCCTTCTCTCCCTCTCTCTCAATTGTTTTTGAATGAAATCTCCCCAAACTTAGGTCTTTTTTACCTTGATTAAACTTTAACTTTTTTCTCTTATTCATCAAATTTTGTTTTTGAATAAACATGTAATCAGCTCAACTCTGAGTCAGAGAAGGGGAGAATTGATATGTATCATAAGACTTCAATTCCAAGGACCATATAAGCATCAACTATTACATATCTTTTTCAATCAACCATAATGTTTTGTTTCATAATGAATATACTACTATTTTTTTTCTCAAGAAAAGGGACGAGTTTAAAGATAGATTATTTTTTTCATAATAAGGCTGCACAGGCTAGGTATTTATAGTGGTAGACAGAACAAAGTGCAATATTATATGGTTTTTCTAAATAAGCTCAAGCAGGGTTGAAGTGTTAATATAATTACATAAGGGGCAAGCTTGAAAGGCACAACCATAACCAAGGAATACCTAAATCATCTCCAAGGGTCATGCCATACCTATTGACCCTCCTCAAAAAGGTAGAAAATAAGTTCTAAAGTCATGAATTTGAGATTGGATATACAAATTAAATTACAAGAAGATTTCTCCCAACATTAGTAATTGACTTATGCAATGGCTAGATAGTGCATAGCATCTCTTTCAAAAATGATGGAAATCTAAATTTAAGCAATTAAACTCAACACAAAACACAATTAGCATAATTTTCCTACTAAACATCCTTTAACATAAAATAACTATAATTGGAAGCAGATAGAAACAACTCCAACAAGCCAACAGATAGACTAATTCAAAAGAATTCAAAAAAAAAAATTGACAAGTATAAGTTCAAGTACAAAATTTCATGTTATACCTATCAATTATGCTTATCACCACTAAACTTAAGGTCAACATTGTCCCCAGTGTTGAGGAACAAAGAGAAATCTAAGAAAATTGAGAGTGAATGATATGTACAACGTAATTTAAACCTTCCTCTCTTTTTTTTTTTTCAAATTGAAAAACCAAATGGGTAATAGAAACTAAATAATAATAATATCAGAAAAAGAACCAGTAAACATAACAAAGGAAGAGAATGACATCAAGGCAACACAAATTAACAACAAAATACATAGTTTAAATTTCATTAAAAAATAACTAAATAGAGGAGGATAAAAGAATGATAGAAGAATCATAAAGACTATTAGGTGGTGGGATCTTGTGGTGGCTCCTGGGGTAGAAATGGCTCAGTTGGACTGCGCACAAAATCAGGAGGAGGTGGAAGCTCAAATTGGTCCCACACTGGAAATAGCTGGCTAACTATGTCCAACACTAAAAATGCCAACGATCCATGGTAAGGGATCAATGTTCCAATTTAGCGAATCACCACTCATACTCAGCTGACCGGAGAGATAGCTCCTGAACCATAGCAAACATAGCACCCAGCGAAGGCTCCTACTGAGGAGGTGGTGGTGGAACATGAACAGGTGGAGGGCGTGACTAATCGGGGTCTACTGGTTGCTCCATCGGCTCATCTACTGGCTCAGCCCTTTCATCCTCTACATTACTTATCATTTGTATAGAAAAAGGCTTCCTTGGTGGAAGGAGCTCCTCATATGGCTCGAATTGTACCCTTACCCCTGCGCACAACTTGGTAATCAAGTGAGGGTGTGCTAATCCAGATGTGGTAGATTGAGAGATCCTCTTGATTTTCTAAAAAATGATGTACCCAATGTCCATCGATCTCTCAGTCACAATCCAATAAATCAATATTGCCCGATCTGTAGTCAAATCGCTTAGATGACCACTAAGAAGTAGATTTGTGAACACAAAGTGAGCCCAATAGCGGGCTATGTGATTCAAATTACTGCAAAGAATGCCCTTTGGTACCCCACGTGACATCCTCCAAAAATTATGCCTTGGAAGAGTCAACTTGGTAGCCATATCCTCCAAATCTGAAGCCTCTCCATTCATCTTATACACACAAAATTCATAATCAGGCATAAAGGAAAAATGGTATTGATCTCGAATCACTTGTTCATTGATAATTACAGTGCGTCCCCAGACTCTATACATGTGCTTACGACAAAATGGTGCATTTGTATTGAACTCTCAAACTACTAGCACCACAGTGGTCACTTGCTCAAAACAAAATGTACCCCACCTTTTATAGGAGATTTGATTCGCAACTTCCAGACTCTCTGCAGGTGCGGTATTGAACTTCCTCCCTAGAATAAAAGCTTTATGAAATGTCACTTCATTGTATCTTTCTTGAGTGGCTAGGGAGACAAAGCCAGACCAATCAAAGGAGGCAAAAGAGGAAGAAGATGCCTCACTTCTGGCTTTCCTTTTAGGGGCCATTAGGGGAATACCTGCAAAAGAAATTGAAACAATTAAAATGGGCAAGGAGACTAGTAGTATCCACATGTAATTTAAGCCATTGTTAATAAATATTAGATGCACATAAGATGATCATAAAGTGCACATAGCAATTAATTTCAATTATGCATAGAGTACCTCACAACATTATGCAAGCACCACAACTAAATGAGCCAACCAGCAAATGAAATAATCTAATCCAACAATCCTAAATGAGATGGAAATCTTGTCCAAGTAGGTATGACCAAAGGAAGCACGGGAAAAATTCATAGCCTCACACAAATAAGAGCTAAACAAGAAATAACTTTCATTTATTAATTTTGACAAATAGTTGGTGTGCATAGCTCAAATTTCCAAAATTGAACAATTTTGGCTATCCCCTAATCATCATCCACCACAATGCACAACTACAAAGCCATTATGTATACAAGGTCACTCAAATCCTAGCCAATCAAGACATATAATTCATTTAGGCATTTTAACAAGCAGTTGGTGGGCATACACCATTTTTACAATTGAAAGGGCTTGAATAATATAAAGAAACCTCTCTAATTTCAGTAATCAGAACTAAATCATCAAACATAACAACAAACATATTCCATACAAGTTTTCAATTTCAGCATAGGCTAGGTATTTATGTTGGTAGATAGAATAAAGTGCAATATTATATGGTTTTTCTAAATAAGTTCAAGTAGAGTTCAAGCATTAATATAATTACATAATGGGTAGGCTTGAAAGGCATAATCACAACCAAGGAATGCCTAAATCATTTCTAAATGTCATGTCATACCTATTGACTCACCTTAAGAGTGTAACACCATAATTCTCTAGCTCATCTCATATTATTTCTAGACTTCCTTTCATGTATAATACAAGAATTCCAAAGAAAGTCATTAAAAATAATGGATTATTTTGGTTACATTGCGGATAAATTTTTTGTTTTATGTCTCGTGGACCATATGAACTCATCCATCTCATTTTCATATTTAAATTCACATATAAAACCCATAACAATCTCAATAAGTGGCCAAGAACTCGAGCTAATAGAGTATATACATGAAAATAATGTGTGCAGTCTTGGACTAATATTTCAATTTTCTGTCATGAATTTTGAAAACTCATAACTAATTCTAGAAAACTCAAAATCAAACAAACTATACCATTTTGGAAATCTATAGAGGTCTACTTTATGATAAAAATAAGTCTAAACCACGCCAAGGACGTCTAGCCATTAAAAACTAATAGAATAATAACCAAGGTTGTCAATCACTACTGGTACTGTGCTTGAACTTTAAAACTTCATATCTCTCTACTCAGATATCCAATTGGGGTGATCTTAGTGGCTATGGAAAGATTATCATGTCTAGTATATGCTTCTAAAATTTCAAGAGCATTAGACACCATATGTTTCTCAAATGACATAGCAGAATAAATTGACCATATAAACAGTGCTTATACCAGAACAGCAAAAAATGCCAACTTTGAAAAATCATAATTAATTTCACAGAGCTCCAAATAATCTAGTATTTGACTTCCAAAAAGCTATGGATGAGATCTATATGCATAACAAATTTTATATGCAAATTCATTTATTTGGTTAGATCTTGATATTAGGTTACAACAATGTCATTTTAGTGTCTTCTAAGGGTCTCAAATGGTCCAAAATTGCTTCTAAGACAACCATAGCCACTTGAGCATATAGAAAAACACCAAAATGTTCTACTAAACATGTCTCAAAGGTGTGAAAATCCAAATTTCACAAACTCACTCTTTCACCTCAAGATATACACAAGAGCACATATACTAATTCTTGACATTCAATGTCCAAATCATGCAATATTGTACATATGGCCTTAAATCTCATTCATACATAATATATTTACATATTTACATGTGTTCATGAGGTCATACATCATATGCACTAAAGGATTACATCATATGCAACTTATGTGGCTAGAAAATGGCAAAATTCCACACTTTGTTGTCATTCTTCTTCCCTTAAGCTCGGTGGCTTCCATTTCTTGATTCACTTGATCCACCTAGACATGTTAGACATGTGGGGAGGAAGGGATGAGATTCTAAGAATCCTAATAGCTCTTCTTCCTTTCAATCACACATAAAGAATGTAAATCCAAGTCTAAAAATGTATGCATGAATATCATGAAGTATGTAGTCATTCATGAAACATTTCTAGCATTCAAGAAGTCATACAAAACATACATAGGTTTCCCAAGTGGTTTAGCCTCACTCATTCTCTTCAAGGATTTTGGACTTGCCTCACTTAGCCTCACTCATTCTTTTCAAGGATTTTGGACTTGCCTCACCCTTTTTCTTAAAGGCTTTTAACTAAGCCTTGCTCTTGGGAGAATCTTGACTTTGTCTTAACCATTATTGAGGATTCTTAGCTCAATCTCACCATGGCTAATGGGTTTTAGCTTCACCACACTCAAGCAAACCAAAGCAAATATACAAAGTATCATTTGAAGACATAATGTAACATCATGGTACCATGGCAATTAGATACTTGCTAAAATATTTTTCATGGTTCAAAATATACTCACACACATTCAAAGACAAGATAAACATCCACTCATACGTGAGAGAAAGAAGAGAGAGCTACCTTTGTTACACAAGCACACTTTTCCTCTTGAATTTGGTTCCTCTCCTACAGCCACACACTCACAAGAAGGTGATATTTGTTTCCCTTGGCTTAGACACATAATATGGAAGCCAATTATACTTTTGAACCAAATTATAAGGCTACATACTCATTAGAAAAGCTAGGTAGTTCATATGACTCTTTTATGGTTCCATTCCATCTTTTCGTTAGCTCCTTAATATAAAGAAATTATGTGTAGTAAGCTAAAGAAAGATTCTAATCCTTTCTAGTTCTTGCCATTACTAGGTCAATTGTCAAAAGAAGAAGGAAAAGCCTAACCTATTTCCTAGTTTAGGAGTTGAAATGGATCCTACTTCTAATTCCCATTAGTAGTTACTATGTCACAAACCAAATGATGCTCTTTCCAAAGAACAATGTCAAAGCTAATCTAATGATCCATCCAAAAATTGATACGTTTGCCATTACTAATATCATATGTAGAAATGGCTTCAATATGCTACCACATAAAACTAAGAGCTCTCCATAGAGGGGAAGTAGACTTAGCAATGCTTGGAAATATGGTAACAGGAACCCATTTATTATACTTGGCATTGAAAATATTAATCTACAATTTATTTTCATTATGTTGCATCTTCCAACCCAATTTGAGTAAGCAAGCTTCATTCATAGCTATCATATTTTTAATGTCAAGGCTACCATTCATCCTAGGCTTGTACATAAACTTCCAATTAATCGTATGAAATTGTCAAGTGCCTAAGTCATGCCCCCAAATAAAACAACATTATAACTTCTCAAGTTCCATGCATCTAGTTTTTGGCAATCTTGTTATCGTTATAAGATAGATAGGAATAGCACCTAACATGGACTTTGCCAAGGTGATCTTACCAGCCATGCTAAGACAATTAGCTTTCCACCTTGTGAGTCTCGCTTTAGCCTTATCAATAATGTATTGAAAGTCCTTTGTATGAGATCTACCGTGCATAATAGGAGCACTTATATACCTTCTTAAATTACCAATTGCACTGAACCTAAAAATATCTATAATTACATGCTTCATATCAATAGTTATATTCTTTGAAAGAAAAATATTTGATTTTTCAACATTCACTTTGTGGGCAAAAGGGATGCAAAAGTGTCTCAAACACTCCATGATACACCTAATTTGGTTCATGAAAGCCTCATAAAAGAATAAAATCATCCACAAACATCTGATGGGTAACTTATGGCTTATCTCTATCGATTTTAATAAGCATCCACTTCAACAAGATAGCTTCTTAAATAATGTATTTTAACTTCTCTATGAACAACACAAACATATAAAGAGAAATTAGGTCTCCTTGATGTATTCCTTTTATAGGACAAAACGAATTAGTCTTAGCACCATTCCAAAGGACTTGAGTAGACATAAAAGTAATACAATCTATGGTCATATCAAATAAATAGAGGGACAGGTGGATTTCACTAAGAATATTTTGAATAAAATCCTAATTCAAACAATCATAAGCCTTTTTAAGATCAATTTTAATAGCAAAATAGGATTTTTTTTTTTAACATCTGCTTCATATAGTGTGGAGAAGTTCTTGAGCTATCACAATATTATCTTAAATATGTCTTCTAGGAACAAAGTTGCCTTAACAAGGAGATATGAGTTTTGGCAACAATGGGTTCAAGCACTTCATAATGATTTTCGAAATGCATTTATAAATGATATTGTAGAGAGTTATAGGTCTTAATTGGGAGAGTCTTTTAAGTCTATCCACTTTAGGAATTAAAATAAGTAAAGGTTTTATTGATCTAGTGGATATCATCCTACTACTTGAAAACTGTTTCAATGAAAGTGCAGCCATCAAGCTTGACCACATTCCAATTCTTATAATAAAAAATAGCTAGAAAACCATCATCCCTAAGAGCTTTAAGCCTTTCGATAGAAAACATGGGCTCTTGAATTTCTTTCTCAAAAATAGGACTAGTAAGGTTAATCAAATCCTCATTGGTAAGCACTATAAACCAAACACAAGGTTGTGAAGCAAGGGAATTCAACATGGGTCATAGTGAAAAATCTTCAAGAAAAGGTCCAATGCCATATTAGCAACGACCTTCAGGCCATCCTTCCAACTACCATCCTCTTTCTACAACATGGTAATTGATAATTTTATTACATCCTTTTTTAGTAATACTCTTGAGGTGTTAGTATCTTGTGTTTCTGTCTCCATCAACCCCTTGGTACAAGCCTAAAGGTATAAACGTCTTATCATGGACAACTACACTGTTTTTCTTCTTACTAGAGTTTCTAACAATATTGTACTTATTTGCATATTTAGGAAGAAATGTTCTGAGGTCCTTTAATATGATGTATTATTCTTGTGCAAACCTTTTACCTCTTAGATAATACCTACTTCTTTATGGGCTTAAACTAAGTTTTCTTCTTGTTTAGATAAAAACCCATATACTCCTTTTTGAAAAGTAATACTTTAGTAGAAAGTGCTTATTCTCTCTAGACCATCCAGATCTAAATTGGACTATCCAAATTTTACAGTTTGTTTTATTTTTTTAAAAATCTCAATAATCATTTTTTTAAGTTAGTAATTAAAAATACGTTTTCATTTTGTGTTTTGATTCCTTCAAAAATAAAAAAAATCAAAATTAGAAAAGTTTAAAATCTGGACTATCCACAAAGGATGAACACTGAGATAAGTAGAAAATCCAATTTTGTCCTTTTCAAAACATGGCTCATAAATATTGCATAAGACCATGTTTCGACCTAAGTAATTAAGTATGCTATTATTGACCCAATATAACACATTCTAATTTTTCAAAATAATGTTTTATTAAAGTATAATTTTCAACTTGACATAATTAAAATCCTTTTACCAAAAAGAAAGGGCTATTGATTTAACATAACTACTATTGAAATCTAAGCTCAATTTTCATTTTATAGTTGAATTGTTATATGGGTTCAAATCAAATTATTTTGATTTCTTCTCATGATCTTACTTCTTTCATCTTTTCAACAAATGGGATGAGACATTTGTGCCTCTAATATTCATAAGCCATTGTTACAACTTAAAGCATGTTTAGATTAGTACTAGAGTTGTGCTATCAAATAGGCCAGTTTTGCCTACGTGCACCAGTTATAGGTTAAATAGGCTGGCCTCTTTATATCAACTTAGTTAAATGGGCCAGAATCTTAAACTCAACCCACTAAATGGGTTAAATAGGCCTTAGAAAAAACCTAAACTATAATTAAAATTCTATGTTTGAGTTAAACATGGTTGAAGTTCAAGATAACTTAAAAATAAATAACAAAGTATACTTTAAGTGTAACACCATATTACCTTAGCCTTACTTTCCATATATTGTATTCTATACATGCTTTAAAGATGGGTTTCAAGAAGAAAATGGATTACAATCATGGCTCATTACAGCAGGTGTAATACTTTAACTATTCAAAATTTTCCTCTGTGGACTCCTCTACTTCATCTCCTACTCATATTCCATCTAAACAAGTCATAAACACCATGAAACACCTCATGCAATTCAGATTTGGAGCCCCACATCAGAAAAATAAAGTTTTTACCTCAGGTCCAAAATTCAAGTTTCGACCACCAACTTTGAAAAATCATAATTAATTCGAGAAAAATTGAAACAAGGCAAATGATAGCTTTTTGGAAAGTTCTAAATGTCTACTATAGAGTAAAAATAATTTCAGGCATGAAAAATTTAGCTGGACCACGTTTGATAATAGAAAAGCACGAAAGTTCTAATTGCCCTGGTTTATTATCACAAATTATTGATATGAACTTCAAAAATTTATAACTAATTCTACACAAATCAAAACCCAGCAAACCATACAATTTGGAAAGTTACAGATATCTAATTTAAGTGACAAATAGCTACAAATCCATCAAATGACATTAGGCTAATGAAAATCGATGTAATGATTTTTGGAGTCCTACTGCATTACTGATAGTAAGTTCCAACTTTGAAAATTTATTTCTCTCTCTCTCTCTTTAGACCTCCAAATGAGGTGCTTCTAATTGCTATAGCTCACTATTAATGTCTAGTTTCTCTTTGAAAAATTTCAGAACCATTGAACCTTATTTAGCCCCCGGATGACATGAAAATATAAACTACTCAAGTAAACAGTGCCTAGACCAAAACTAATTTTTAATATAAACTTTGAAAAATCATAAGAAATTCTATAGACTCCACATAATATGGTTCTTGCACCCAAAAAAAGGCTCTATATGAGACTTATATGTGTGCAAAATTTCAGCCTCAAAATCACTTATTTGGTTAGGTTGGGGTTCAAGTCACAAAATGGGTCATTTTTTGTCCCAAAATGGTTCATATGAATGTCAAATAGTCTTTCCCTAGAACCAAGACCACTTGGGCATGTGGAAAAGCTTTAAAATAAACTAATAAACATGTCTTAAAGGTTTAAAAACTCATATCTCATAAACTCACTCTCTCACCCCAAGGTATACACAAAGCATACATAGGTAATTCTAGCCATTCAATGTCAAAAATATGCCATTCCATTCATTTGCTTCCAATTTTCATATATACATCATACATTCATATATTTACATATGTTCAAGTGTCTATACAACATATATATCAAGAGATTATATCATTTGGCAACCAATTAACTACAAAATGTCTATATAACACAACTCTTTGTCATTCTATTCTTTTCAAGCTTGGTGGCCTCCATCTCTTGGCTCACTTGGTCCACCTAGACATGTTAGGTAATGAAGAGGGAGTGAGATTCAAAAAATCTCAATAGCCCTATACACTTTCAATAATACATGATGGATATAATTTCATGCAAAGGAATGTCATGCATGGTCTATAAGCTACATATGCATATCAAGAATATGGTTTCCATTTCATAAGTCTCAAATATATCAAAGTAGACTCTCAAGACCTTGGTTAGCCTCACTCACCTTTTTTTCTACTTTTGGACTTGTCTCACCCATTTATTTTGGGACTTTTGACTAAGTTTCACTCCTTTTGAGACTTTTGGCTTGTCTCACATTTATTAAGGGACTTTTGGCTCATTCACACCCTTATCAAAGGACTTTTGGCATTACCAAGTCTATTCAAGTCTTATACACGCGTAAAAATAATTCAAGATACATAAGTGGCACCATACATATCCCTACTAGCTAAGCATACTATTCATAGTTCAACCACACACAACAAGCATCCAAAGCAAGAAAACATCTATACATATATATGAGAAAAAGGTTGGAGGGCTACCTTGAGTGCAATGACACACACTTTTGCTTGATTTTTCTTCCCTTCCTTTGGCTACACCCATGCAAGTGGGTGGAGTAGGATTTTTTTAGCTTAAACACATCAATTAGGACCTGATTATACTCTTGAAACAGACTCTAGCGCTACACACATTCTAGAAAGGCTTGTATTCTTATTTGTTTCAATTATAGTTCTATAAGGCACCTAAGGACTTTGTTTTGTTTCTTTGATGGGAGATGTATGTGGGAGGCTTCCTTGATGTCATATGAACTCAAACTAACTCTTAGACAATTGGAAATATCACTAGGAAGTTTCACACAAACCATGGTGTAACAAAATCCCTAAAATTTGTATCTTGAAATTCAAGGGTCCTTTTTTGGATTTCTTTGCATGATCTTGATCCCATAGCATAAACCTTAGGTTTTTCACTTGCTTTTGATTAAAATCTCCTCCTCCCCTACAAGCTTTCCCCTTTAGTCGACTAACACACACATAACAAGCAAAGAAGAAGAAGCAAAGATACATAGATAATTACCTTACTTGCCTAACTTCTTCAAGGGCTTCTTTCTTTGCCTTAGCCTCCTCTCTCAAAGACTAGTCTTTTCCTTTTGAATCTAGACCAAAACAAACCCATCTCAAACAATAAGACCATGGAAAAAGATAGCAAAGAGAGGTGAACAAAGTTTCCTAAAAGGAAAGCCATGAAAAGCCTTAGAATTCCATACCTTTACTTAGTTTCTTCCTCCTTCTCTTTCTCCTCCTTGGTGCGCCACTTCTAGAGCTTTCGGAATCTATTTCAACCAGCTAAAGTTGGTTAAAATGAAGGAGAAGAAGCTGGATATTTTCTAGAAGCCAAAAGCCACTTTTTCATGTTTTTTGAACTAAATCTTGCTATAGCAGGAAAGACCCCTCGCTATGGCGAGTACTTATCAGTCTCAAGTCCTCTGTTCTCACTATGGCTAGCAATATTGCGAAAAACTCCCTAGATTTTGTTTGAGCCATAAACTTGCTATAGCGAACTAGTATCCTTACTATAACAAACAGGCATCCTAGTTATAGTGAACAGCATCTTTGTTATAGCTAGAAGACTTAGAAAATTTCTGAAATCTTGAGTTCTCATTCCTATGAAAACTTAAATGTTACACAACTTCCTCTCTTTGCTTCTTTGCTATAGCATGCTAGTTGGGGCAGCATAAGTGAAGCAAAGAAGCAAAGTTTTATAGCCAAGCTCATCCTAGTCATGACTGAAAAATTTCATTCTTCAATTCAAAGTTTCAAACCTAATTTCCAATATTCTCTTTTTCCATTACTACTTTTACTCTTTCAAAATAGAGCACCATGGCTTTGTTGATGGTACTAGACCTTCTCTTCTTTTTTTTCTTCATTCAAAAACTTGGCCTCTATTTCGTTAAAGAGATCATCCTCTAAAATGGAAAGCCAACCATATCTGGTTCCCTTGAAACTCTCAATTCTCCTAAGAAATATCAATCTCCTACAATAACCAACATACTCACAGAGGAAAAAATCTCAAAAACCAGCTTTTGATAGTAATAATGATATAGCTCTAGTTTAAAAATGGAACCTTTTTCTAAAAGTAGTGCCTATGGCATTAGATGCAGTAGAGATAGCTTTAATCTCTCATGAATGCCAACACCCCCTCCCCAAAAATGCCTATCTACGTGTCCAAATCATTGAAAACTTTGCTCCATCACCATCGTTGTCCCACCAGTGTCCCATAACAAAGAAGGAAAGATAAGAAGGTGCCTCAATTGATTCTACCTGCATTTTTGTTTTGGGTGTTATTACTATTTTTTTTCTTTTCAATGCCACTACATTGCCACTATCTCTTTAATAATGCATGTCATTGTTTACATGACTTCCATTACTTAATAGAAATTTATGAACTTAACAGATTTGTTAAAAGATTTTTTTTTTTAGACACTATGAAAACTTGAGGGACCATTTTAACACACTTGAAATATGGAGGACTATTTTGAAATTATAAATAAAGTTAAGTGATTAATTTATTATTTTAACCTTTTTAATTATTTTCACTCTCACTGTGAATTTTAATTTTTTTTAGACTTACTTTTAACATTTATTTTATATAAATTTAAATCAAATAATGATATAATTTGTACTTGTATCATTAATATTTTTAAAAGTAAATATGAAGGACCCTAAAGTAGTTGAAAGAAATTTCACAAGAGCATAAAAATTATAGTTTTAGGAATTTTACGTATATTTTTTTAATTAATTTGTAATAATTATGTTATTATGCTTTTTATAATTAAAACCATTATTTTATTAAAAAATATTATTATTGTTCACACAACAATTACAAATGAATTAAAAGAAATTAACAAAATAAAATAATTAAGCAACTAAGGGACAATTTTTGGAAAACATGAAAAAGTGAAAAAAAAAAAAGGCAATGGATTGGAGATATGATTTAGAATTAACTTTGTGCCAAGTGGAGTATTCCACAATATCAAACTTTCTGCTAACAGATGTGAAAAAATTGGGGCTCCTCTTCTAAGTATGGCTCATCACAATATACAAGATGTTCTAATTATATGGTTAAACATGCTAGAAAATTTGTAATTAAATTTTTACTTTACCTATTTTATTAGTATTTTCATCATTTTTTTAACTCTTAATAATTATTGTCTTAACTATATTTCTAACTAATAATATTTTATTTTTAAAGCAAAAAAATTGCAGAGACTACTTAAATATTTTGAGATTTATCTCAAAACTTATAAAAATAATGACTTTTAGATTGACAAAAAAACAAGAAGTTATATGTGTGTGTGTGTGTGTGTGTGTGTGTGTGTGTGTGTGTGTGTGTCATTTTATATTTACTGTTATACATACAATTATATCTTTTTTTTTTATTTTGGCTATTTTTAGAATAAGTTTGTTTGGTAACAAATTTTTAATTTAGGCTCTTTTTCTAATTTAGGCTCTTTTATTTATTTTTCAAAATGGATTTCTTCAATGAAAGCTTAAGACAGAGAGTAAGGAAGAGAATATTTTAAAATGCATGTAAGTTGTGGAAGGGAAAAAAGGGATTAGTGTATGGTGTGACACCTTAAACTACTACCGCTACCTAGCCTCTCACTAGGCTCAGTTCCATATGATTTCCAAAGAATCACTACTCTTCCGTGGCATTTGCATGCTATGAACCGGGGTTTCATATACTCATTCTCTGCCCCGTGGGTCCTGTGAATTCATCATTCATCTTATCTACTCATACTCCACTTTTACAACTCATACATAGCATAAAACAAACCATAAGCCACGGGTATAGAGCCAAAAACCAGAAAAATGCACTTTTCTCACTTGTGCCCAAAAGTCATATTTTGGCTCTAACTTTGGAAAATCATGAGAAATTGTAGAAAAATGGGAATACAGCAAACTTTAGCTTTCTGGAAAGCTCTAAGTGTCAACTTTACACTAAAAATCATTCCCAACCACAAACACATCATTTGGACCATGTTTGACATCGAAAATGGGAAGGAGGTCCGGCTGCCACTGTTTCTAGTGCAGCTTGCTGTCATGACTTTCGGAAATTCATAACTAAATCTACAAAACTCCAATCTGGGCACATTATACCAATTTAGAAAGTTACGGATGTCTACTAGAGGAAACAAATAAGTCCAGATCAGTTCAGTAGCCCCTACACCTCGAAAATTGATGGAACAGTGACGAGGGTCAGGAAAGCTCCCTGATATTGATATAGAACTTCAGTCAGTTCAATCTTTCTCTACAGACCTCCGATTTAGGTAATTCTAGTTCATATAATTCACTGTGGTGGTCTAGTTTATGTGTATAAAATTTCACCACATTTGGAATCCATTTGGTTTAAGATTGCCACAGATTTCATTTTCTGGTTTATATGAACAGTACATGACCAATCCATTGAATTTTTCCAAATTCAACAATTCCCCAAATATTCTCTAGACCTCCAAAAATTACCAACTTTAGCTTTTCCAGAAACTTTCTACAAACTCTAGAGGCATGCCAAATTTCATGGCAAACGGAGCTCATCCGGTCATACTTTGATGAAGCTCTCAAAAATACCGATTTTGACACCCCAAAGGTCCAAAACGGGTCCAAATAGCCTCTCACACACTCTAGCTACTCATGGACAAGTTTAAAAGCATAAAACTAGTATATCTAACATGTCCATATGATCCAAATCATCATACATCCAAATCTTGCTATGCTATGGCCAATTATGCACTATTCCATACATGCAACAAAAGGGGTAAAACGCACATTTCCATTACTTTGGCTAATAACATAGTTCATACATCATCCTTTCATACATTTACATTTGGTACAACCTTTACAACTCAAAAATAGTGGGCACATCCTCATTTGGCACCACTTTACATCAAAATGATCAAAATAAAACTAACATTTTCCTATACATGCTCCTAGGCTCCTTGGTGTGTGCTCGGTTCTCCTTGAGCTCCACCTAGCATATTAGTTGGGAGGGGAAAGGGGTGAGATTCAGGGAATCTCAGTAGCTCATGCACTCAATCAAGTAAGCAATCAAGGCATATAACAAGTCAAAGCATGTGAATAAGCATTTAGCCATTCTCAATCATCCAACACACATTGTACATGCCATGGAATTCACTACAATGCCAAAAATGAGCTCCAGGGACTTTTGGTCTAGCCTCACCCGAGTCTAGGGACTTTTGGATGGCCTTACCCGAGTTTAAGGACTTTTGACTTGGCCTCACTCGTTGGAGACTTTTGGCCTTGTCTCACCTATCTCAAGGGACTTTCGGCTTCACCTCACCCATCTTAAGGGACTTTCGGCACTACCGCACCCGAGCAATTCTCACATTTCAACACACAAGCATATTGGCATCAATGCATCAAAGCAATAACATATGGCATATTCCATACAACAAGCATATACATAATCATACAATGACTATTACAACCAAGAATGCAACAAGAAAGAGTGGGAAAAGAGAGCTACCTTTGGAGCCAAAGCCAACACTAGCTTTTTCTTTCAATTTCTCCTCTCCCTCCTTAGGTTCACAATCACACCTTGATGGAGGTGTTTCTCTTGAGCCTAGACACAATTAAAGAGCATGGAATTACTCTCTTATAATTTAATTCAGAGCAACCCTTCTATCACATAAAACCTAGGGTTCTCTCTCTCTCTCTAAAATGCCATCAGCTCTTTCTCTCTCTCAAGCTCCCATGGTAGTGGAAAACCACATTTTCAAAGAAAACACAAGGATTCAAAAGAGTTTTCCACTTTCCCTCTTCTGACTCATGCCCAAAATGCAACCATTTTCACAATTAAAACCGCAGAAAGAGAGGGCAAAGGGAGGGGATCAGAGTTCTAAGAAGAAATGGGAGAAGTTACCTTACCTTTCCCTTGATCTTCCTCCTTCTCTTGATCTCTCACACTCTCCACGCCTCTTTTCTCTCTTTGGGTCGAAGTCTAGGGCAGATATGAGAGAAGAAATGAGTTTGGGCGTTTAATGAAGTCTAATTCTCGCTATTTACTCTCTTCCGGACCGACCCTCGCTACGGCGAAAATTAACCTTCGCTATAGCGAGCTCGTGTAATCTGGCTTCGCTATGGCGAGGTGTAACCTTTGCTATGGCGAGATCGCGTCAGTTCCCTTCGCTATGGCGAGATTTACCACTCGCTATGGCGAAATCGCGTTAGTTCCAGACTTCACTTTCGCTATGGCGCACGCTACAGCGAGCTACCCCCTGGTTTCTCTATGGACTGCTGCCAGCACTCGCTATAGCTAGAATCGCCTTCGCTGTTGCGAACTAGCTCTCTCGCTGTAGCGAGACCATTTCTCGCTATTGCGAGAGGACTTGGCAAAATTTTCAGATTTCGAATTTTTCTAACTTTCATTTTCTTTTTTTCCCTTTTTCCCGGTTGTTACATATGGTTTAGGGAACATGTTCTATAACATATATGGAAATCCAACAATTAGATTCATTGAGTCCTAAGAGCCAATCTATGGTCACTTTGCTTATATTCAAGAAGATTTAAGAAATGAATGTATAACTTTTATGTAGGATCCCTGTAATACCCCATTTTATAAAGAAAAACATATTGAAAAAATTAATGCTAAAATAAGTCAATATAGGATTTTTTTTCTTCAATGATACTCATAATTGCATAAAAATGAAGCCAACACAAGTTCAATATATAGGCTAAAAATGCCTATACCTTAAGATTAAGATCAAAATAATGAGATGGAAGATGAGAATAATAAGATACAATAAAGGAGTAACTAATTGTTGAAAAATTTGTAAAATATAATGTATTTTTAATTAAAATTTAATATATTTTAATTTATGTAATTGTTGTTATATTATCATTTCATATTTTGTTTAAATTTAATATTTTGTGATGTATTATATAATTAATTATAAATTTAGTTTTATATATAGTTATACATATATATATTCATATATACTACAAGCCATTAATGCAATGAAAAAAAAAAATTAACCTCCTCTCAAAATGGTAAAATTGGCTCTTTTGCAAGAAAATTAAAAAGAATTAACCTAAACTCTTTGCATTACTTGCCAACACAAAAGACAAAATTTTCACTCCTTTTCTCACTACAAATATATAGCTTTGTCTTTTCCTTATTTCTATTTCCAAACTCTTAACTTCGTCTCTTCTCTATCTCTCTCTCCAATCTCTTAGTTTTGCCTCTTCATCTTCATCTTTATTTTTTTCATTTCATTTTTTTTTTTTAATAACTTCCTCTTTCTTTCTTACACAAGTTTTTTTATTTCCTTACACAACACGATAAAGATGATAATAAATAAGATAAATATATATATATATATATATTTCTTTTCTCTTCTCCAATTCTGTTATCCAACTATATCTTTAATTTATTCTCTTTTCTTATAGAAGATGAATTTCTTAATGATAGAAAGCAACACCATGACATTGCAAGTTACTTCCTTTGTTTTGTTTTTCCTAAATTTTTTTTTACTATTTTTCTTTAATAATGTCTTTTTCTTCATATTTCATTATTTTTTTCTATAAAATAAAAATTATATTTGAAATTTTTTTTTGAATCATTCTGACTGCAATAATATATTTATATAAAAGAATTAAGTAAAGTAAATTTTTTAATAAAAATATAAACAATAATTCAAGCCTAAAATAAAGATTCCCTATTATAATATTTTAATATTAAGTTGTAATTTTAAATCATTATTCAAAACATAAATTATTATCATTATTATCACTAAAAGTATTATAATATTATTATTTAATTAATTATAATTAATTTAAAAAATTAATTGTTTTTCTCTTTTATCAACCTTTAACGATAGAATAATAATAGGGCAACTTTCTATCACTATTTTGTCGCTATATATGGGGACGAAAACATGGTAAGATATTGTCCTACCACATGCTTGCCGTTGGTTTATGATATATTATTAATTTATAATATATAATTAATATAATATATTTTTTCTTATCACTATTCTATTGCTATAAATAATGACGAAAACATGGTAGGGCATTGTCCTACCACATGCTTGCCGTTGGTTTATGATACATTATTAATTTATAATATATAACTAATATAATATATTTATTCATATATATTTTATATTTAATTATATATTTGGTATTTAATTTATGTTTATATATATATATTTATATAAAAATAGCGACATAATTGTGGTACGATAATGCCTATCACAATTTTGTCACCAAAATTTTTTTTAATATGTTTATTATCATTTTTATTCATTTATTAATTTATTCATTAATAAATTCATTAATTATTTAATAATTTATTATTTTATTTATTTATTTATTATTTTATTAAATTATTAAATTATTTTTTATGATTTTAAATTTTATTAAATATTTTTAAATTTAAAAGTTATGAGCTTTTTAAATTAATTTTAAATTTTATTTTGTTTGTATCATATATGAGTGTTGAAAAGTAGAAAGAAAGTAAACTTTTGCAACAAAAATATCTGTCACAAGCAACAATAGAAATATGGATAGAAATATGGATAGAATATGGGACAAATATATCCTCGTTATTTAATTGTTTTTTTTTGTAGTGATAGTAACATGCTAATTTTTAGTAATGTCATAATTCAAATTAAAGCTTTCTTTGTTGATTTATTTTTGTTATTAGGATCAAGGTATTTTCGAAGTTTGTTTGGGCTATTTTCTTTTTATACAATTTTAAGGACACACTCTTTTATATTAACTTGGTGTATTTAATATTTTATTTTTAAAATACTCCATAGAGAAATTGAATCTAGGAAAAATTATATCCAAGGACCCATATCATATAAAACTTATAATAAAAAATTTTAAAAATTGAAATTATTATTAAAGACCATTATTATTATTATTAAATTTTAGGAATTTATTGTTAATTTTAAAAAATTTATTATTAAATGTAAAAAAATTTTAAAATTATTAATAAATCTTTTAAAACTTAATGGTAATAATAATTCTTAAAAATAATTTTAAAGTTTAAGATATTTCATTATAACTTTTATATAATATAAATACTTAGCTACAATTTTCCCTCGAATCTAAGTTGCAAAAGAACGTATTGTCTGCTTTTACTAATTGAGCTAATGCAATCATTACTTATTTCTCGGAAGCTAGCCTTACTTTATTAACTAATTAATTAAGAGAGTTCATATTTGGGCATATGCACTTCAATTGAGGCAGACTTATGGGGCATTCTCTCTAGGCTAGAGTTAGTGAAAGCACTAGGTTTCAGTAGAGTACTAATTGAGAGTGACTCCCAAGCAATTGTCACTATATGCTAAGGATTTTATTCGCCATCGGCGAGGAACAAAGACACGTTTTGCATAGCATCAAGAAGAGCGCCGAAGTGGCTTAGTCTTTCCATATTGTTCATACAGTTAGGGAGGTAAATTCTTGTGCAAACTGGTTAACCAACTACAGTCTTAATCAAGATTTTGGTGTTTGTTTTCTTTCAGATCTTTCTAGAGGTTTTTCTGAATTGCTATTTAGAGATATAATGGGGGTTACTTTCTCATGTTTAATTCCGGTGTAATTTCTTTGTTTTTGGGCGTTATCCCTGTTCACTCACCGAAAAAAAAAAAGAGAGTTCATCTCCTTTTTTTTTTTAATTTTTCTTTTTGTCACTTATAGTTAAAAGTCTCCTTTATTACTTATTAAGAAAACACTATTTTAATGTTAGAAATTTTATATATATTTATTTAAATCTTAAGTTATGATACGATTTTCACTTGTGAATCGCACCAACATAATATATTAGTTACAAACTTATATATATATATATAGCTAACCCAAAATATGTAGAGGATCTTTTTCGTGAGTTCGGCATTGGAACTAAAAATTTAACTACTTGCTAAGAACTCTATTAAATTTAGAATTTAAATTCGACGACTTGTTTAAATATTAATTGGCTGTTGCAATTTCCAAATAGCTTTCATTGTTAGCTAGGTTGGATTTCTCTCGAGGTTAAATTTTGCAACAGATATGAGCAAGTGTATCTTAAAATTTTTTTTTTGCCCCCCGGGGGGGGGGGAGGATTTAATTTCCAGCAAAACTAGAGTACTTGTAACCATAATACTAAAAGAAGAAAAATGAAAACTTGAAAAAAAATATAAAAGATAATGGAGTTAGGATTCAGAAATACCCATCAGGAAGAGCCTTTATTTATAGTGTACATTACTATGAGAAAGTACTACACTTATCCACAGGTAGCATGACGCTCTTCTTTATTATCACTTCATAGTTTATGCAGAAGCAGATGCAGTGGCCTTCTTGAACATAACCAGAAAGGGACCATTCACATCGCTCACAACCAAATGCCTGACTCCTTCATCGTCAATATAAATCCCGATGTCTCCACAAGTAGCACTTGAATGAGCACAAAACTCAAGCTTATAAGTATTTTCATATGCTTTCTGAATTCTAAACCAGCCATCTAATGTGTTTTCGTAGCCTGTGAGTTCCAAAGACAACCCAACGGGCACTAACCCTTCAACGACAGTCCAAAATGAAGGTTTGGGGGCACATGGTGGTACTGTAAGAAATCGTAAGTACAAGATAAGACCTTCGTAAATATAATGGATCAGGTGTAGGGATCCAATTGTTACTGGTAAGCCATTAGAGACCTCCGATTTCTCTTGGACCACAGATAAGGGGCATGTTTCGTTGCCAGTTGCGGCAAGCCCAACCCCACCCCCCCTTCCTCTGAGAACTGGTAAGATATAGTAGGAGTGACCATTGACAATAGGCTCCCCATCTGTGTCAATCACAAAAGCAGATGCGGAGAAGGCAAGAAGGAAGAGGCAGAGGGGAAGCAATGCATTGATCTTCATTGTTTTTAGCTGAGTTATCAAGCGGCCAAGTGTTTTGGTAGGTGACTAAGAGCTCCTTGAGGACCTATTTATAGATGTTCCAATCCAAACTAATGGACTTACTTAATAACAAAAAACAACTATTATGAGAAATAATAAATATGATTATATATCGATATTAGGCTAAGCAAGCGATTCAGTGTTACTTGGTCGATTTTGATATGTTTGACAAATAAGCACGTGGCACTCGTGAGTTAGTAGAGCTAAATTGTGAGAAGGAATATTTTCTAGTTTTCTAGCGTAGGCTAATGTCATCGCTTAACATCGACATAATGTGTTAATTAAGTTAGATGGAGAAACTTGGGAGCCTTTCTGGAGTTTAATACCATTTATTACCGTACACTGTTGAGTATTGGGACCACACATATGAAATCAAGTTCAACTTCAAGGACAATAATTGTAATATAAGAAGAAAAGACAATAATTAGTGGTCCATTCTGTCTTTTGATCTTACTTGTATAAATTATCACATCCCTTAATATAATTGGGAAAATTATAGATAAAGATTCCAATGGGGGCACCCATTGGCCGTGATGCTTACGGCAAGTGTTCGAGGGGCTTCTAACTCTACTTTCCTAGTTACTATCATGCGAATGCTGTGGATTCTGAAGGCACTCACTGCATTCAGAAAGATGGAAACGAAGATTTGGCCTAACCAGGGCACATCTGGATTATTTTTTTTTTTCCGGCTTCAGATTGCCAATATAGGATTTTACAACACGAGTATAAAATATTTGCCACTTCAGTTGCCAACTAATGGAGTTAAGCAAAAATCATACTGGAGGGACCAAATCTTAAACGATTAGAAAGTATAAGAACTGATTTTTTAAAAAAATTAATTATAAGAATTAATTTAAAAATTCATATAAATTATAGAAATCAAAAAATTAATTTTTTTTCTTAAATATGAAAAAATTTGACTGATTATAATTGTATAGATATTTCAATCCAAATTAATGAACTTATTTATTAAAAAAAACTATTGTTATGAGAAAAAATAAATATGAGAAATAGATACGATCATATATATATATCACGCGCGCTACTGTAAAATTTACCATATAAGGATGGTACTCGTGGTCTAGTAAAGCTAAATTGGCAAAAAGGAATATTTTCTAGTGCAGGCTAATGCCATTGCATAACATCCACATATGTTTTAAATAAGTTAAATTGAGAAAGTGGGAGTTTTGGGACCGCTTATGAAATTAAATTGGGAAAGTAAACATATGAGGTCATAAGTTATTAAAATTAAGAATAAAAATTTTTCAAAATTCAAATTTTTTAAAATGACTAAAGGACCTTATTTTTAATTTGCAAAGACAAAAATGCCCTTATCTCCTTCTCTCTACCCAAAATCTATGGAAGCTTTCTCTCCTTCTTTCTTTGTGATTCGTTGTTTTCTCTTCTTCTTTCTTTGTCTTTAAGAATGGCTCACGCAGGCATTGTGATTTTGATACTCATGGCATTGTGCCTCTTCTTCGCCATCACACAATCTCCAGCTATATCTCTTAAGTAGCTCCTCGAAGTGCAATGTCTCCTCCACTATTGGCAGTTCTATCGCTTGCCTCTCCACCATCTACCATGACAACTCCATCGGCTGCTACTCCATCTCCTTCCACGAGTGTTAGCTCTCTTGTTTCATCTACTACATCAATGTCTTTTTCCATCTCCTTCTGTGACTCCTTCTTTGATCTTTGCTCCTCTTTCTGAGGCTCTAGTGCCTTTTGAAAACAACACCATCACAAAATAGTTGGAAGTACTAAATTGAAATCAAGTTGGAAATATGAGTGATAACTTTAGAAAACAGAAGTGATAATTTTAGGAAGTATGAGTATTAATAACTATATGAGTATTAATAACTAAGTGGGAGTAACAAACTTAAAATACTATTGTAACTTTAAGAAGCTTAAGTGGTAATTGTTAGAAAAATGAGTGATGACTTCAAGGAAACATAAGTGGTAACTTGAAGAAGTATGAGTGTTAATGATTAAGTTATAACTTTAAAAAGACTATGTTGTAACTGTTAGACAAATGAGTGGTAATTTTGAAAAACACTTAGTTACCACTCCTACTTCCTAAATAACTTCTATAATTTGTTTTATATAATGTCAATTAGTTACTAGTTAGGTATCTCAAAATTTCAAATGACTCTTAGGATTATTACAACCTATATCTTATTATAAGTTATTTTGATTTGTACTAATTAGTATAATGTTGCTTTCATTCAAAAGGTGCTAACATGCTTGAACCTTTTTGGTATAATTGTGTCAATAATAGTTTGTTTTACAAGAAACTTTTTAAAAGATGCTAACATGCTTGAAGTTTTTTGGTGTAATTGTGTCAATAATAGTTTGCTTTACAAGAAACTTGGTTGCAGAGCTGATGCACACTAAATGAATCCATGAAAATATCAATTAACTATTATTGGTATTTCATAAAATTAGACTTATATTCTCTAAAATTACAACAGATCTTCTCAATGTTACAAGGATAATTTGGATTTGTTGCTACCTCTAGATGAAACCGTGGAAATTAATACAAATTAGTTATTAGTGTTTCCCAAAGTTACCACTAATGTTCCATTAAGTTACAATAGGGTCTCCTGCAAGGGGATATTTTTGTTATTGCGAGGTAAAATTAAAGTCCTTTAGTCCTTCAAAGAAATTATAATTTTTAATGCTCTTCAATGTTAATTTTACAAAGTTTCAATCCTTATATATTATTTTTCCAAATAAATTCAACTTAATGGCCCATCTAGTGTTTTGATTTTACTTGTCCGAATTATACACCTTATATAATTCTTTAAAATTTCTCTCTCTCTCTCTCTCTCTCTCACACAAAAACACACATGTATTTGTTTTAAAAAAAATTAATATGTTAATTATAATATATATAAACTATAATGTCTATAATAAGCTTTTGTAGAGCAAGATTTTTTAAACATATATATATTTAAAAAAAAATAGACAAAGTCAGTTTATGAAATATATTAGATAAATTATACTCTTCTCTTATGAAAAATGTTTAAAATTTAATATCATTTCTTCTATTTTAAAAAAAATTACTCTCTTCTCCTAAATTTTTTTTTAAAAAAATTGCATTATACTAACATCTACAACAAAAAAAATAAGCTATAAGTACATCTATTTGGATTAAAATGTATTCTTATATTTGTTACTTATAAAATATAAGAAATATTAATATGTCTTTGATCATTATAAATAGTCACTTTTTAAAATTTAAAATAAAGTAAATTTACTGTTTGCAATAAAAAATACATACCATTAAAAATAAAAGTTTTAAAAAACATTTTTAATAAAAGAAATTAATATTATTCTTAAGAGTATTTTAGTTATCTTCTGAATTCAAAAAATATTTGTGCATATTTTTATAATAGAAGGGAGTATTGTGTAATTTAAACATTTATATAAAAAATAATTTACCACAAATTAAATATATAAGTAGGTGAATATAAAAAATACATGTAAAGAATGAAATTGAAAAAATAATTTTGCAAAAGACTAAATTAAAAAATATTTTATTTGTAAACGACTAAAATAGAGTTTTAGTTTTTTTCTAGTTTATGATGTCAAGATTGATATTTGGCCATCCTAATATATTCATTTCTATAATTTTTTTTTTCATTAATTACGTGACTCTTAAAAAATTTATCAAGGTGACACAGTTTAGTGAATTTGCACAACGCAAAACCAATATGGTTTTGAAGCTTTTTGACGTCTTAAATTTCAAACAAGAAATAAAATGGTTTTTTTAAAATATAAATATAAGTTATAATCCAAGAGAAAAAAGTTAAAATATTTATGGAAAATGAAAAGTTTTTTAACTTCCTATTATTTGAAAATATTAAAATTACTACAGTTTAATTTTTAAAAAAATTAAAAATATATTTATTAATTAAGGCATAAATTCAATGACACTTAATCATTTATTTCTACCAAATAAATATTGCATTTGGACCTACATAACGTGTAAAGTTAAATCAAAGAAAAACGGAATAATTTACTGCACTCCATTTGGTATGACATGGATATGAATATATTCTCTTTATATAGTTATGTAATATTTGTTATATTTTTATAATTATTATTTTATATATTAAATTATTATTTTAATTATTAGATTACTTTTTAAAAAAATAAAAAAAATTTCTTCCACTTATCTCACTTATTTATTTTTTATATTTTTTCTATTTTTACAATATTGTACCAAACAAATCAATTCATCTTTTCTTAGAATTTTTCTAGAGCCAACAGTACTTTTCATAAAATTTTATTAAAAAATATCTTTAAATAAATAAAAATTCACAACAAGGTGTCTCTTCAGCTAGGTGAGGAATCTTCTCAACAGTGAACAGGCCCAAAAATCATGAGTGCTGCACTTGCTTCCAAATTTCCTTTTCCAACTCTTTTGTTCTTAAAATCTTAACCCTTCGTCTTTTGTCTTCAAAATCTCAACCCTTCGTGTTGTGCATGCATGTGAGCCATGTCCGTATTTATAATAAATGAAAGAGTAAATCTCATATTTTTCTAAATTTTAATATAATTACAATATTTTTATTTTTAAAAAATATATAAATTTTTCAAAATAAAAAATTATCATATACTGCAGTTTAATTTTAAAATTTTTATCAAAATATTCATTATTTAAAATTTTTATTTTAAAAAAGTATATTGAAATTAATTAAAAATATTTTAACCAAAAAATTAAAATTAAATTAAATTATAAATAATATTTTATTTAAGAAAAAGTTTAAAATGAGTCATCTTCTCAACAGTGAACACCGCCAAAGATCATCAATACTGCCCTTACTTCCAAATTTCCTTTTCCAACTCTTTTGTCCTGCGTATTTGTAATAAATGAAAGAGCAAATCTCATATTTTTCTAAATTTTAATATAATTATAATATTTTTTATTTTTAAAAAATATATAAATTTTTTTCAAAATAAAAAATTATCATATACTGCAGTTTAATTTTAAAAATTTTATCAAAATATTAATCATTTAAAATGTTTATTTTAAAAAAAGTATATTGAAATTAATTTAAAAATTTTAATAAAAAATTAAAATTAAATTAAATTATAAAAATAATATTTTATTTAAGAAAAAGTTTAAAATGAGTCATCTTCTCAACAGTGAACACCGCCAAAGATCATCAATACTGCCCTTTCTTCCAAATTTCCTTTTCCAACTCTTTTGTCCTTAAAATCTTAACCCTTCGTCTTTTGTCTTCAAAATCTCAACCCTTCGTGTCATGCATGCATGTGAGCCACGTGTGTAGAGTAAATCATGTATATCTTTTTTAAATTTTGTTAAAATTATTATTTTTTAATATATACAATTTTTTTCGAAATAATTTTTTTTTCAAAATAAAAAATTATTGTACACCGCAGTCTAATTTTAAAATTCTTTTATCAAAATATCTAGTATTTAAATTTTTTATTTTAAAAAATTATATTTAAGTTAATTAAAAATATTTTAGTTAAAAATTAAAAATTAGATTAAAATATAAGATAATATTTTATTTTAAGAAAGGCTTGTATATTATATATATATATAATTTTAACAAAATTTAAAAAAAATCATGTAATTGAAAGCCTGTTTAACATCAAACTGTATTAAGAAATCTGTTTACCTTTCTATTGAAATATAAAGACTGCACCTAGATTTTTTTTTCTTTTTATTATTGGGCATATAAATTAAAACTATAAAAATTACTTAATTTTTATAACTAATTTTCAACAAAATTTTTAATTTTTGGACTAATCTTTAATTATTTAATTAGTATATTAGCTGTGGTAGTTTCATCAACTTTTTATTTTCTACATAAAGTATTTCATAGTTTCAGTCTTTTGTGATTAACTCCTTATCGCATGTGTTCCTCATTGTATTGTTGCTGAGTTTTGATGTGACAAATAGGTTACATAGATAACAAATATTTAATTATCACAGTAAATACAGGCAAGTACAAATTAATTAATTGACAAATAATATTGTTAGCATATATCTGAATACACGCCGCCAAAAAGATATACAAAAATTAAAATTAAAATTAAAATTCAAGAGAAAAAAAGTTTATATATGTAAAAGGAATCAATATTTTATTAAAAAAAGACCTGAATTCTAAAATAATGAAATTGATTTTGCTTCCAAATAACGGAGAAATGGACAAGAATGTAAGCGTCATCTACAAATAAGTATCTTAGTTAATTATCATCTAATTAACTGTCCCGATTAATTGACTAGTAAAATAATGATGATCCATATTATTTGAGAAGCACCGTTTTCTAAGGACATGATTGGTATTAAATTAAAAAGAAAAGAAAAAAATTTTATATAATATTTATTATATCTTTATAATTATTATTTAATAACATTTATTATTTTTTTAAGATAAGAGCTCGATATCAATTCTCATCTCTAAAATAAATTTTTAATTTTTTATGTACTAAATAAGTATCTTAATTAATTATCATCTAATCAATTGCCATGATTAATTAACTAATAAAATAATGGTGAATTATATTATATGAACAATATATCTAGAGGCATGTTTAGTATCTAAACAAAAAATGAAAAAAAATATATTTTATATAATATTTATTCTGTATTTATAATGATTACTTAACAATATTTATTATTTTTATAAAATAAGATCACAAAATTATTTTTTATTTTTAAAATAATTTATTTTTATTTTTATTTTTATTGTTAACTTGTTGTGTATCAAAAAGTTTTTCTTTGGTCCCACCAAAAAAACCCGCCCACCCACCGCATTGCACGTTCCGAGTGTCAATTGGAGACCCATGGTATCTTTCACCAAGTAAGTAATAATGTTTTAGGGCTAACGTCATTTTTGTTAATTAATTAATTAATTAGTTTTAATTTGATTTTTAATCTTTTTGTTTTAATTTAATATTTTTAATTTTTATTTAAATTATATTTATCTCCTAACTTTATATGATGTTTCAAATATTATTTTAATTTTTTTAATGTTTCAAAATGATCTTTTTAACCTTTTTAATATTTCAAAATGATCTTTAATGATGTAACCAAAAAAATACGAATATCGCATAAATCAAAAGTTAAAATATTAAATTGAAATAAATTATTAAGTTAATGGAATAAAAATGATAACGAAGCCAATATTTTTTTTTTTTTGGCTAAAATGCAATTTTCATCTCTTAATTTTATTTTAAGTTTTATTTTTGTTTTTTAATTTTATTTTGTTTTAATTTTGTCCTTTATTTTTATTTCAATTTTTATTTTTATTCATTAATTTTAGTTTATTCCAGTATGGTTTCTTGACTTTACTTTATGTTTCATTTTTGTCTCCTAATTTCCTTTTATTCTCATTTAATCTCTTCCCTCAAAATTTTTCATCTTTCTAATACTACCAAATTTTTTTATAGAAAGATTATTAGAATTAAATCATCAAAGAGCCACACGACACATTTTTATTAAGCATTTTAATTTGATGTTGTTAGAGATAAAGGAATATTAAAGTAATTTTTAAAAGTTAAGAGAACAAAATGAAATTAAATTAAATTAAAGGACACAAATAAAACTTGAGGTAAAGTTAAAAAATTAAACTAAAACTAAATGAAATTAAAGGATGAAAGTAAAATCAGAAACAAAATTAAAAAAATTAAATTAAAATCAAATATAAGTTAAAAAAATGAAAGTAAGACTTTAAATAAAATTTAAAAAACAAAAATTAAAATTTTTCCTTTTTTATTACTATAATACAGCTCATGAATCATTTTATAGTAATAATAATATTTAATTTAATTATTTTTACTTAAAATATTTCTTAACTGGATACAATTTTATTTATAAAAATTAGAGAAATTTATATAGAGTTCAAAATATTTTATTTTATATATGAAAATGTTTAGGGTACTTTTTTATAGTCTGTTGATAAAAACAAATTATATATATACACACACATACATTTTAGCGTTGAATTCTTTGAAATAGTTGCCTGTATATTTTGTTTTGATTAGTAATTTACTAAAAAAATGACTTTTAACGACAATAAAAGTTGTTGTTAAAAGATCCAATGAAGTCATCACTAATGCATTTGTAGCAAAAGGTATATAGTAATAATAGAAAAGTCACCACAAAAATTGATATTTAGTGGTGACAAAATTTACAACTAAAAATGACTTTTGTCATAATGTAGCTTAGAGCATATCCGACCTACGGTGAATTATGTCTTAACTATTATTATTTTCAGGAGTCGCCACCAATCGTTTATTATATAGGTGTAATTAGCCACCTTTAATAATACACTAATATAAAGGACCTTGTTAGGTATATTTATATCAGTGATTAAAAAGTCTTCATACTAGATTTAAAGTTCGGAAGTTTGATTACGTGTTAGGAAGGTATCAACACCCTAATATCGCCCATCGAATAGACAGTACTAAAAATCATATTTTATTTGATTATCATTGTTTTTGTTTAATTATGTGTCCTCATTCCCTTATTAATATACACAAACTAAACCTCCCCAATATAACTTGAAAGAGGCTTTTTACTATAATTACTATTATCATACTAGTACATATAAAAACAAAATAAAAATTGGATTTAAACCTAGAATATAAATTCAAGTGTTTCAGTGTTTATTTTCAAATATGATCACAACTTATCTAGTTTGCAATTTGTATTTATGTAAACGCATTTATTGTTTTTGTATTATTAAATTATATCTTATGAGAGGAGATCTTCCTTTTTTAAAAAATAAATAAATAAATAAATAGCATGATTACATGAAGTCTAAGATTCTTTCTTCCTTGGGAGGAAAGAGTCTCTATTTTTGTTAATATATTGATGGAGAAAAATATGTATGTGCAATTTATGAGTTTTTTTTGTGAATTATCATATAATCAAGGGATGCTTTCAAAAAAAAACAAAATAAAATGGAAGAAGTTCATATGAAGGTGTCAATTTTGCTCAGATGAAGTGCCATTTTGATTGCAATTTAATATCCATGTGAAACAGATAAGAAAGTGAATTGGTAAAAATAGCTTGGAAGTGACTATAAGGTGCAGCCATTCAAATACGCAACCATTACTTGTATTAAATTAGGTCTTTTTTTGTGTTCTCTTGTACACAATTACCTTTATATGTTATAAGAGACATTTTGCATCTAAAAACCTTTTGAAAGGATACAAGTCTGTACATAATTCTTGTTATATATTAATGCTTTTGTAATTCCAACAATAGTTTGAAAATGAGAGAAAAGTATATATTCATCAAACAAATCAATCCCTTTTTGTTGTCCAAAAATTCCATCTTTTTTTTAATAATGAATAAGTTAATAATAATAATTTCATGAAAATTAAGGTTCCTCCTTGAATGGGAAGAATCCCCATTTTATTAATTTATAAAGAGAATATATATATGTACAATTTATGAGATTTTTATTGAATTAATATAATTTTTGTGTGCAAAAGTAAATAAATAAATAAAGTAAAATAAAATGAGAAGAACCCTAGCTGTATGCATCATTTTTATTTTGAAAAAAATAATATGATGATTGGAATTGTGTTATGTATATGCAACAATCAAGGATAGGAATATATATATATATATATATATATATATATATATATATATATATATATATATAACATAAGATAATGGTTTATTGATGGGAGTCGGGTCAGCTGTGCAAACATGAGGCCATTATTTGATTATTATTTTATTGCATAAATAAAAGGAAAGGCATGTATATTGAATTTTGTGTGTATATTTGCAAAGGCCCATAATCAAGCCTTTTGAGTGGTGGCTCGTGACGCTAAGAAAAACCTAATTTTGTTTCCTCCCCTTTTTTGCCGTCTCTCCCCCCCCCCCCCTTTTTGTCATCTCTCTCCCCCTCCCCCCCTCATCTTGCTTTCATCCTTTTTCTCTCCTTTACCAAAGTTTCCTAAAGTGCAGAAGAAGAACCCTTGTCTTAAAACTAAAAGGGAAAAAGAAATCTTTGCTTCTCCCATTTTGTTTTGCATTAAGTTTCTTAAAGGAAGATATCACAAATTACTTATGCCCTTACCATGGTGGTCATGAATTCCTGAGCAGCGGATGATGATGGCCTAGTAGATCAATGAAAATATAAAGAGAGAGATGGCTCATTCTCTTCCTTGCCTTTATTAGATTTAAGAAGGTTTTTTCTCTTCCCTACCATATTCTTCCTTCTTTATATTGCTTCGTCGTTTATATAGTTTATTTTTCAAAAAAAAAATTACAAAGCTTAATATAAACCAATTTTTTGTGGAAACCTTTATTTTTCTTATTTAATAATGATTCCTATTTATAGATTTATAAATAGATAATCCATCATTACACAAAAAATGTATCATTTCTAAAAGGAAATTATGCATCATGTTTCTAAGCATCATGTTCTTAATGTTGTAAGATATGTTTTTCTGGTTATATCTGGTTAAATTGAATCCTTGGTAAGAACTTCATATTTATCTTTACTTTTCTACAGCATGTACCATTCTAGATAAACAATGAAAATAGTGATATCCTCATATCATTACAGATAATTAAATGAGCCAGAGAACAACAAATTCATATGTATAAATATGAAGAGGCATGGATTACATCAGAACAGAGTGTATGGAATTTATAAAATCATTACCTGCTCCTAAACCTTTTTTGCTAATCTTCTTCACCCCTTCCCTTGTTTCTACTTCTCTTCTCTGACTACTCCTCCTCTTATGTATTTCTATACTTATGTATATATGGTTGTATTCGTGTATTTGTGTCTGTTGCTTTCCTCCTCTCTACCCCTGTTTGTGTTCTAAAGCCAGCTATTTATAGTGAATTTGTAGGGAAAGCACCGCCCTTCTCAACAAATCAAGACGGTTGGTGTGCAACAGAGCAAAGATATAGCAAAGCAACTAGCATCACATCAGATAGATGAACTAAATGAATTCTGCCACCTGAATGTTCAAACTGCTAGTTAGGCAACAAAATTTTATTTGATAACATTTTATTTTCTTTGTCTATTTTCCTTTTTGTTTTTGTTTTAGTTTTTTATCTTTTAAAGAAACCTAAACATAAGCCTCTATTAAATTATAATATTGAAGCACGTACATGATTGGCGCTCTAGTAATGCTTTGAAGTTCAATTTTCTTAAAATTCAAATGTTGTTATTATTATTATTATTATTTTAAAATTTTCTTTTTTATTAAGAACTTTGGGAAAGAATAAAATTAGAAAGAGTAATTTTTTTGAATTATTATGAAAAAAAAAACATTTTTATTTTATTATATATATATATATATTTAAGAATAACATAACTATCTCAATATATATTCCTCAGATTGCTTTACAAAGTCTATGGATTCAATACACCCTTGGACAAAATGAGGTATCTACAACTTTTAATAGTGAAAAAAGAGGCACAGCTACATTTGATATTTAGTGGTAATAATAGTTGCTATTAAAACTCTATAGTAGAGACAATTGTTGCCAGTTAAGTCCCATTAATTTGAGATTAAAAGAATGTTGCCATTAAAAAGGTACTTGTAGCTACTAAAATCATCTTTTATATATAAAAAGTTGTGGCTTTTTGCACTGTTCATAACATTTGCGGCACTAGACTATTCATACACTGTTTTTATTCACTGTTTAACACTGTTCATCCATATATTTTTTCTTTTTTCTTTTTTCTTTTTTAAATTTTGAATTCTTTTTTTTATTATTTTTTGGTGTTGAACTGACATTTTTTTTACAATTCATGGATTTGTAGCGGCTACTGCTAGTGATTTAAAAAAAATGTAAGTCACTACTAAAATTTTTAATACTTTTTTAGTTATATGCATTAACTTAAATAATTTGTAAGGTTTGAACACCGCAACATAAAAGAATAAGTAGTTTGATATAAAATTTAATACCTAATATTAGAATAACAAAAGACTAGCTATAATTGTTAGTAATATTGTTAAGGTTCACTGAGGCTTTTTAAGTCTTATACTTAGAATGACAATATTAATAATACTTATTTCTGGTTCTTTTTTTCTTTTTTTTCAATTGATCTTGGACACTAAGTTTTATATATAAAAAAAAATTGCCCACTCTTTTATGCTGTGTTGCTCAAATTAGTGGCTAAAACTTAGAGGGTTTCTCTCTCCCTCTCTCCCCTCTTTCTTTAATATATATATATATATATATATATTTCTTCCCCCATTTCCCTAGCAACAACACTATCACTTTCCTCTAATGATTGAATGACAATATTTTAAGAAACTTCCTGGATTTTCTCACAAAACCAATAGTAATAGAAATAGGACAATGGAAAAACCAAACTTTTATCAATCCAATTCCAACCAAGTTTAAGCTTAATGCCATAGCACTAGAACAATCAAAACCAATCACAACAAAAATAGGGCAACAAATAGATCCAATGGCTAGCAACAAAAATAAGGCAAATTCACCAAAAAGTATATGTTCAAAAGAAGTAGGGTAAAATAGGGCAAATTGAAAGACCAACAAACATGGGGCAAGTTGAAAGACCAATAGAATCAGGGCAAAACAAAAAAGAAGTAAAACATAATTAGAAAAAGAAACATAACATAGATAGAAAATCAATTTGGTGGACTTCAAAACAAAAAATCAATTGGCTAATCTCCTAAAAAAGAAAAAGGAGGACACAAGCCTTCGTTGTTGGCGGTGCAAAGGAAGGTGGATGGTGGAGGGTGGAGGGTGAGGCAGACTTTCTTCATTGTTGGTGCAAAGCATGATGATTGGAGGTGGCCATCTTTGAAAATGGGTAAGGTGGCTAGACAATTGGGTGGCTTTCAAACTATTTGGAGCATGACGACTATCGGATGGCTATTAGATGATTAAGATAATGATAGCTAGATAGTGGCTGTTAGACAGAGGGAGCATGGAAATTAGAGGTGGCCCATTTTCAAACAAGGAAGAGATGCAAGGAGATTAAATGAGAGGGGAGTAGATATAAGGAGAGATTGAAAATTAGGCTTTTAATAAATGGATGAATCAAGATGGATTTTCAAATTAATTATTTCTTTTTTTTTTTAATAATGTTTTTGTAGCAACAATAGTCATCGCTAAATAATGTTGTAGTGGCAACTTTAGTTGCTATAAAAAGTCACATTCAGTAGTGACTAAAGAGGTTGTCACTAATGTCTCTTTTTTTTTTTTTTTGCGGTAATATGATGTTATCACTTAAAATGCTTTTAGTTGCGATAATTGTCACCATTGAAAAATATTTAATGGCGACATATCAAAGTTATTACTTTTGGCTCAAAGGAAACAAATTTCAAATTGCTTGGTTTTTTTTTTTTTGTTGATAAAAATGGTTTAATGACATCAAAATAAGTGCGCCATAAAAGACTTGTAGTGACAACAAATGTGTCACCACACGTTGTTAACACTAAACGTAATTTAATGGCAACTTAGTCTTTTGTGGCAAGCTTGAGTTTGCCACCAATAAAAAAGGCATTTCCGGGGACAATTTTGTCAACACAAAAGAGTTTTAATGGCAACAAACAAATATCACTACTAAAAATTATTTTGTGATGACACTTTTCTAGTTGTAAAACACATTTAGCAGTAAAATTTTTTGTATTGCCACTATAAGGGTTGGCATAATAATAAATATTCTTTTAGCAACGACTTTTAATAATGATCAAAAAAATCACCACTATAAGTGTAATTTTAGTGGTAATTTTTTTTTAGTCATTGTTAAAAGTTATAACTAGAAAAATGTTTTTTGTAGTCAAAAGAATAGAATAATACCTAAATTTTATGATAAAAAAATTGTGCACTAAATATTATTTTTAAATGAGCACATGGTGTTAAGAATACATTTTTTGTAGTTAAAAGAACAAAATAATACCTAAATTTTGTGAAAATAAATTGTGCACTAAACATTATTTTAAAATGAACACATGGTGAATGTGAAACGTGTTGTTTCTTTAAACAGTGCTAAGCCTATCCATATCATGGTAAGAAAGTTTCTCCAATGGTTATTGCATGATTTTTTTTTTTTCCTCTTAAAACTTAGGTATTAATCAATTCTTTTTTAATAAAAAAAAAATAGATATACAGGGCAACTATTTTAAAGGATTCAATGGTAAAATGTAAAGGAAAACATTTCTCATTCTTTTACCAACAGATTATAACAAAAATACACCTAAGTATTTTCATATATAAATTAGGTTAAATTGTATAAAACTCTCCTGAACTTTGAGTTATATACAGATAACTTTCATAACTTTTAAAACTTGACAATGAATCTCTTAAATTTTTAAATTTATACAAATAACCACATTACCATTAGTTAGTTCATTATTATACTAACAAAACATGATATATCAATAGAATTGAACTCCTTTGAATTTCATTTTTTGTGCAGATAACCTTTAAACTTTAGGTTAAATGCAAAGAACCTTTTAGAATTTTAAATTATGTGCAAATAACTCTTCTAACTTATTATTTTTTGTTTGTAAACTAACGAAGTAACTAATGGTAAGGGAGTGATTTATACAAATTTAGAAATTTAAGAAAAGTTTATTGTCAAAATTTGAAAATCAAAAAAATTATTTGTATATAATCCAAAGTTTAGAGAGGTGTGTAATTTAAGCTATAATATATATATATATATATATTTGAAAATGTATTATTTGTTGAATATTTTGAAAACTTATATAGTTTTAATAAAATATTATAAATTTAAAAATTTTCACAAGTTTTTGTATCCTTTAAAAAATTGAGGATGATTAAAATTTATCTCTGCAATAAAAAATAAAGATATGATTAAAATTTATCTCTGCAATAAAAAATAAAGATATCAAAAGCAGAAAATGTCTACTAGTCTCAACCTGGATTTGTTGTTTATCAAAGATTTAAATTTAATATAAATAAAATAAGAAAACAAATCAAAATTATTATCCTATGAAAATTATGAGCTTCATCAGCCTTGCATGCATGATCAAAAGGGATCATATCATCAAACTTGAAGGTGGTGAATTATCGTGTTGCGCAGAAAAGAGGATAAGAAGATCAAGAAATTTTTATGGGAATTTATGAGAAACTAATATATTTTAATGAATTTTCATTGTTTTCAAATTTATGTAATAACCAATAAAGTTAATTAAATAAAATAATATATTTTGAGTGTTAATAAATTGCCTGCAATCATAAAATATGTTTTTGTTTTTTCAATTTTAACAATTTATGGCTTGAATTTATTTTTTGAATGAAAATTTATAATCTAAGGCTGCAATTATTACATTTTTTATTTGGTTAGCAGAAATAAATTATAGAGTAAATTATATTATATTTTCTAAGGTTTAATTAAATTATCTTTTTATCAAAAATTACACTAGACTCTTATAATATTTTGATATACACACTCACTCACACACACACACACACACACACATATATATATGACAGAAACTTTTTTTTTTAGTTCAATTTATTTTCTTTCAAAGGAGTTAATGGTCTACACAATATGATATTAATTTTATTTTTTATAGACAAATTAAGTCATTGAGTTGATATTAAGTTTTAATATTAAACAGTAACTTTATTCTTAATATGTAATAATCAAATAATTTTATTTTTGGAATGCTAAAAGACAAATTACCAAAGGCTATATGGAAATTTCTCCATCAAATGTGAATATAATTGACCAGTACTAAAAGAGGAATGTTGGTGATTGAAGGAAAAAATTATAACGTCACCTGTAGAATAAGGAGTCATTAATTTGAAGCAAACACTTCAGTGCAATCACAAAATTGGTGATTCCGGTGCAATCCAACGTGGACCACTAAAATTATGCCACCTCAATTTAAGTATTAAGACTGTGCAAAGGGCTTTTAAATTGAAGAGAGGCCCAAGTAGAGTTGCATCCTGAGGGTGAAGAACAACTAAGTAGACAGATTCCTAAGGCAAAGAAAAGAGAGTATCAAGCTGCAACTACATGTCACCACTGCACGAGACTACATCCTCTATAGGTTTGTCCCAATCTTGTGTTATCATTCTTATCACTTGTCTGGCTGTTGTTGTTTTGTTCTAAATAACCATTTGGTCAAGGAATTTGGGAGGAATAGGTAGTTCCAGCATGAAAATCACAGATCTAGGTTATAATAGTCAATTATCATATCTAAATAGTTAACCAATTTTTCATCTACTTGAAAAGGTAACGCGTAAGGCATTAGTTGATTATCAACAAAATATCACTCGACATTTTCAAATAGAAAGGATTCAGTCGTATGATATAATCTAATAGTCGACTATTTGCAACCAAAGAGGTTATAGTTGATCGATATACTCTAACAATCAACAAAAATTTGATACTATTGGCTTTGTGTGTACTGTTATAGCCTTATCATATTACTATAATTCATCTTTTCATAAACACTTCATTTTGAGTGAGACCAAAGCAATTTGTTGACACATATATGGCACTTAAATGAACATTATGTGGGACTTACATATAGAACGTGGGAACATACCACAGCAAATCATGGCAACAAACCACGTTAGCTTGCAACAACTTAATATGGTTCAAAAATCATGGGCTTTATGAGAAGAATCAGAACATGCAAGTCTTACCTCTGCGCATTGCATTTTCTTTGCCAAAATGATAGAGTTGCCGTTGAAAATTTTGCCTATAAATACAAGGATCCTTAAGCTCAGTTAACATAGCATTTAAGTATAACACCATTATCTAGTAATAACCAGAGCTTGGAAGCATTCCTCGAGACCTTCACACCTACAAAATTTTCATCAGAAAAACAAAGCTATCAAGCAATAGCTGGAGGTAACATTTCGATCCATTTCTCTTGTTTTGGATACTATAAATATCATTTTGTATATCCATAGAAATTAACAATTGGTATCAAAGCGTAAAAAAACTTCTGCCTTACTGAATTGTCGAGCTCAAAAGTACTAATTTGTTTGCTAATTTGGGTTGGTTTATGGAGCCTTTTTCTTCCATCATTTTGATATAAAAAATGTAATCCTTATAAAATTTTGATGAAATAGACTCCTGGATCACCTAAAATGGAGCTTAGAAATGCAAAAAAAAAAAACAATTGAGTTTTCATTTTAGTCCGAAACAGGTTGTAACTGGGTCAGGTCAACTAGGTTGGAGGTTAGCGACAAGTTGTATGACACATCGTTTTGGAAGTGGCGTTTCTGTTGGCATAAGGCAGGATTCGAACCCAAGCACTTCTCATTGGAGTCATGAATCCTTACCACTTTAGCCATGCTTCATCGTTGCTTTATACATGCAGCATTTAATATATATACATTTTTTTAGTTTGTGGTATTTTCCACCAACATATATATCGGTCTCTCTTTCATGATTTGTATATATATATATATATATTATCTTTTGTTGTTTAATAAAAAAATACAATAATTTATTTATTGTTATGAAACAACTCAAGAGATAGAGAAGAGAAGATTTAGAGAAAATATAGAATATGAGAAATGCTACTCAAATTTTTTATTCCTCAATCTCAATACAAATAGGATGTATATTTATAGGTACAAATTTGTAACTCCAAAAGGTCACATCATAAATGTAATAATATATCCTAAAGTAGGGCATAAAGGTGGGAAATCATATTCCCAAGAGTTACACATTCTTAAAGGAATATGAGAAGAAAAGTTACAATTCCTGAAGCCTAATGGTTATAATTATTGAAGGAAATAATCATCCACATAAAGAATCACATAAAGAATAGGATTATAATATACCTTTCAATGAATTTGGGATTCAGAAACTAAAAGGACATCCACCATAATGGATGGATTCATAACACTCCCCTTTGGATGTCCATTGTACAAGAAATATGCCTCATTAAAACCTTACTAGAGAAAAATCCAGTGGAAAAAAAACCCTAGTGAAGGAAAAAAGTACACCGTTCTTGGTACACTTCCCCTATTCACAATATCACTGTATATCTTTGAGCCAACGCATCCCAATTTTATATATTAATCTTTCAAATGTTGATGTTGGTAGTACCTTAGTGAATAAGTCGGCTAGATTATCACTTGAACGAATCTGTTGAACATCAATATCACCATTCTTTTGAAGATCATGAATGAAAAAGAATTTTGGTGAAATGTGCTTTGTTCTATCTCTATTGATATAACTTTCCTTCAACTGTGCTATAGATGTCGTAATGTCTTCATACAGTACAGTCGAAGTTTTCTTGCAAGAAGATAACCTGCATGCTTCTCGGATATGTTGAGTTATAGACCTCAACCAAACACATTCTTGACTTGCTTCATGAACAGCTATAATTTTTGCATGATTTGAGGAGGTGGTTGTAATTGTTTGTTTAGTGGAACGCCATGAAACAGTTGTATTTTCACTTGTAAATATGTAGCCTGTTTGAGATCTAACTTTGTGTGGGTCAGATAAATATCTAGCATTTGCATATCCTAGGAATTCTGATCTAGATCCATTATAATAATCCCATATCAACAGTATCTCTAAGATATCGAAAAACATGTTTAACTCCAGTCAAATGTCTCCGTGTTGGAGTTGAACTAAATATGGCTAACAAGCTTATAACAAAAGCTATATCAGGTTTTGTATTGTTAGCAAAATACATTAATGCATCAATTGCACTAAAATATGGTACTTTAAGACTAAGAAGTTTTTCATTATCATCTTGAGGTTGAAAAATATCCTTTTTCACATCAAGTGATTTTTCGACCTCAAGTGATCGAACAACCATTCGGGTATTCAATGGATGTGTTTTATCCCAATGGTTGTGCTTTATCCATGTAAAATATTTTAAGAACTTTTTGTGTGTAATTTGATTTATGTATAAAAATTTCATCTTTCAAATATTCAATTTGTAGGTCAAGACAAAATTTTGTCTTTCTAAGATTTTTCATTTCAAATTCTTTTTTCAAACAATCTACTACCTTTGAAATTTTTTAAAGAGTTCCAATAATTCAAATCAATAACATATACAACGATGATTGCCAATCCTGAATTTGATCTTTTTATGAAAACACATGGACATATATGGTCATTCTTATATTCTTCCTTTGACAAATATCCACTAAGATGATCATACCACATTCGTCTAAACTATTTTAGTCTATACAAGGATCTTTGCAATTTAATTGAATAAAGTTCCTGAGACTTTGAATTATATGCTTCAAGCATTTTAAATTCTTATGGGATTTTCATATAAATATCATGATCAAGTAAGCCATATAAATACGATGTAATAATATTCATAAGATGTATATCAAGTTTTTCATGCATTGTCATACTAATAAGATAACGAAATGTGATTGCATCCACCACAGGAGAATAAGTGAATTTATAATCAATTACAGGTATCTGTGAGAACCCTTGTGCAACAAGTCGTGTTTTATATCTTACAACTTCATTTTTTTCATTTCATTTATGCACAAATACCTATTTGTATCCAACGGGAATTACACCTTTAGGTGTTCAGACTATAAGCCAAAAAACCTCACATTTTTCAAGTGAGTTCAATTCTGCTTGAATTGTGTCTTTCCATTTTGGCCAATTACCTCTACGTCGGCACTCATCAATGGATGTAGGTTCATAATCCTTATTATCATTTATAACATTAAACGCTATAGAGTATGCAAATATATTGTCAACAATTATTTCCCATAGAAACATAACTTATTAAGATCTTTTCATTTTTATCAGTTTTAAGTACTTGAACTTCTTCTAAAGTTATGCTATTTGTTATATCTCTAGACTCTTCAGGAGTATCTATTTCTCTAACGGGCTTATTATAAATAATTGGTCCTTTCCTTTTATGGGAATTTTTATCTTTTAAACTGATTGGTCTGCCACGCTTCTATCGTACTTTGGACTCAATAGCTATTTCACTTATGGATTGTCCTTTAGGAGCTTCAATTCTTACAGGAATATTTACAGTTGGTATATGTGACTTTGTTACTCTCTTTAGGTCAGTAAATACATCTGACAGTTGATTTGTTATATTTTGTAAATGGATTATTTTTTGAATTTCAAGTTCACATTGTTTTGTACGAAAATCAAGATATGTCAAAGTATTCCACATAATTTCTTTGACCAATTGCTTATCTTTTTCTCCCCTTAATGTTGAGAAAACTGACTCATCAAAATGACAATCATCAAAATATGCTATAAATACATCTTCTGTTATTGGCTCAGGATATCTTATAATAGAAGGGGAATCATACCTCACATATATTCCTAACCTTTTTTTAGGTCCCATCTTAATACATTGTGGTGGAGCTATTAAAACCTACATTGCACATCCAAAAAATTCTAAGATGAGAAATATTTGGTTTCTGATCATAAGCCAATTGTAAAAAGAAGTATTTATGATAATTTGTTAGCCTTATGCGTATAAGTGCTGCTGCATGCAAAATTGCATGTCCCCAAGTTGAAACAAGGAAACTCATTCTTATTAGTAAAGGCCTAGCAATTAATTGAAGTTGTTTAATAAAGGATTTAGCTAAACCATTTTGTGTATAAACATGAGCTACAGGATGTTCAACGTTTATTCCAATTGACATACAATGGTCATTAAAAGCTTGTGAAAAAAATTCTCTAGCATCATTAAGTCGAATAGACTTAGTCTTATAATTTGAAAATTGTGCTCTTAATCGAATAATTTAAGCAAGCAATCTTGCAAATGCCAGGTTTCGAGTTGATAACAAGTATACATGAGACCATCTACTTAATGCATCTATTAATACCATAAAATATCTAAATGGTCCAGATGGTGGATAAATAGGCCCACAAATGTCACCATGTACACATTCTTGAAAAGTTGGAGATTCATTTCCAACTTTAGTTAGTGATGGCTTAATAATTAATTTACCTTGAGAAAAAGCAACGCATGAGAATTCCTTATATTGAAAAATATTCAAGTTTTTCAATGGGTGCCCATGTGAATTCTCAATAATTTTTTGCATTATTATTGTTCCGGGATGTCCCAATTGTTCATGTCAAATGGTAAATATTTTTAAATCTATAAACTTCTGGTTTATAGTTGTATGTATTTCAATTGTACTAATTTTTGTATAGCATAAACTGGAAGAGAAAGCTGGTAATTTTTCTAATATCCTTTTCTTATTAGAAACAATGCTCATGATATAGAGGTATTCATTATTTTCTTCACACACAGTTTTTATATGATATCCATTACGGCGAATATCTTTAAAACTCAACAAATTTCTTTGAGACTTAGAACAAAATAGAGCATTATTTATCATAAATCTTATTCTTTCAGGTAATATGATAATAGTTATTCCAGATCTTTCAATTAATTTTGTACTGTCAGAAATTGTAGTAATGTAAGCTTTATCCATTTTTATTTGAGAAAAATATTTTTTATCTTTTAATATTATATGGGTGCTTGCACTATTTGCGAGACATATATCTTCATTCATTTTTCTAAAATTAAACAAAACAAAAGTATAAGAAATATTATAAAACTCATACTTAAAATTTCATATAAACTTATAAAAAAAATTACAAACACAAACATATTTTAAGTATCAATATTTTCTTATGGATTGATAAAGAAATTTGATACATCTAAATATATAGTATTTATAGGATCATTGGCAAAATCATCATATAGATTAGCAAAATTGATCTCAACAACTTTCTCATTTTCCTTCATTGATGTTTAATAGAGATCAACAAGGTGTTTTGCTATACGACAAGTACGTGACCAATGTCCATTCATACCACAACGATAGCATGAATTTTATGAATTCTTCACATGTTTCTTTTGTCCACTTGTGCTTCCTTATTTTTCTTCTCTTTTATTCCATTTTTGGTGGTAAGCAACATTGTTATGATAAGGAGCATTATTTCTTCTTCGGCCTCGACCACGACCACATCCTCGTCTATTATTATTGATCATCGTCACATTTACTCCAGGGAACAGAGTAGAACCAATTGGACAGGCTTCATGATTTTTCATTAATAATTCGTTATTTTGTTCAACCACAAGAAGGCATGAAATTAACTATGAGTATTTTCAAACCTTTTTTCTCTATATTGTTGCTGCAGGAGCATATTAAAGGCATGAAAAGCAGAGAAATTTTTTACTAACATATCATTTTCAATAATTACTTCTTTACATAATTTTTACTGAGAGCTAATACGAAATATTGCAGAGTTATACTCACTAATTGATCTAAAATCTTGCAATCGTAGATGCATCTAATTATAACGAGCTTTTGGAAGAATAATAATTTTCTAGTGGTCATACCTCTCTTTCAAACTACTCCAGAGTATAAGTGGATCTATCACTATAAGATATTCAGATTTTAACCCCTCATATAGATGATGACAAAGGAAAATCATCGCTTTAGTGCGATTTTGCATTGATTCATTATTTCCTTTTTTAATGGTATTTTCGAGACCCATTGCATCAAGATGAATTTCAACATCTAAAATCCAAGACAAATAATTCTTTTCTAAAAGATCAAGGGCCACAAATTCAAATTTCGTAAGATTTGACATGATAATTCAAATAGAATAAAAATAAAAAAAATTAACGAATAAGATAGAAATATCTTACCTTTCTTGCCCAAATGGTCAAGAGCAAATTCGTGCTGATAATGTGTTATGAAACAACTCAAAAGATAAAGAATAGAAGATTTAGAGAAAATATAGAATATGAGAAATGCTTCTCAAATTTTCTATTCCTCATTTTCAATGCAAATAGGATGCATATTTATAGGTACAAAATTTTAATTCCAAAAAGTCACATCCTAAATGTGAAATAATATACCATAAAGTAGGGCATAAATGTGAGAAATCAATATTCCAAGAGTTACACATTATTGAAGGAATATGAGAAGAAAAGTTACAATTCTTGAAGCCTAATGGTTACAATTCTTAAAGGAGATGATCATTCACATAAAGAACCACATAAAAAATATGATTATAACATACCTTTCAATGAATTTGGAGGTTTAGAAACTAATGAGACATCCACCATAATAGATGGATTTATAACATTTATTTATTTGTTTTGATCATTTATTTTGTTTAAAATTATTAAGCATATTTTTAATTGTCCAAATTTTGACAAAATTATTATGGAAAAAAATTAAATTAAATTTGACAATATCTAATTATTTATTTGTCAAAACAATTGTGAAATTAATTTTATATCTTTAAATTTGCCTAAATCTTGGAAAGTTAATTAATTTTAGACAATTTTAACATGTTTAGAAGTTTAAAAAAATGAATTTATGGTGTCATTTAATTTATGCCTAACTTTGCTTAAATACTTAATTTTTTATTTTAGGCAATATTTATGGCACATTTAGATTTATTTAAATAGAGAAAATCAATTAATTAAATTAGTCACATTTTGTTGATTAATTGATTAATCATTCAAATTTTTCTTATGTGATGCTTGTTTATGCATGATGTTAAGTTATATTCAAGCATATAATTTTATTTAGATATCATATAATTTTGTGTAATTTTAATTTACTTAAAGTTTAGCCACAACACCTTTAATAATTTTAAAATTATACATTAAGTGTTATAATTATATAAATAAAAATGACATCAAATTGTAATTAATCATATTTGATATGATAATTATTATCCTATAAGAATATTATCATATTTCATATGATTAATTATAATGAAATAGTAAGTTTTTGTTTTCTTGATGTAGCCGCAGGAATTAAGAAAAGAATATAATTTATTAGTTTTATCATTAGTATACAAGTTTAATTAAATAAAACTTAGCCCACAAGTAGCTTTATTTGCTACTAGGCTCATAGTTTGAATTGATATGTATTGCATTAGTATAATATGTCATTTAGAATATTTATTTGTCTCAAATTATTGACATAGGATGTAAATTTGTGCAACTTTTCAACTTTTAAATATCTCTAATTTTTAAGTTCCTGAATTAATTGGAAATAACTATAATATTTGGAGAGAGAAAATACTTCTTCAATTAGGGTGGATGGACGTTGATGATGCAATCAGAAAGGATGAACCTTTTAAACCCACAAATACTAGTAGTGCATCAGTTGTAAATGTTTATGAACACTGGGAGCAATCCAATCGTCTCAGTATGATATGCATTAAAACTAAAATATCGGCTAGTATTTATGGGTCTATCGAAAAGTATCAAAATGTTCAAAATTTACTCAAGGTTATTAATGAATAGTTCAAATCCTTGGACAAGGTTTTGGCAAGCACCTTAATGACAAAGTTATCATCCATGAAGCTTATCGACATAAGAGGTGTGTGAATGCACATCATGAAGATAAGGGATATAGCAGCTCAATTGAAAACACTCGAAGTTAAGATGTTAGAATTTTTCCTTTTGCACTACATCTTAAATTCTCTATCACAACAATATAGGTTTTTCAAAATCTCCTATAACACATATAAGAAAAAATGGTCAATCAATTAACTTCTAATCATGTGCATACAAGAAGAAGTAACGCTCGTAGTAGAGATAGGTGAAAGTGCACATACAGTGACACAAAGAAAAAAGAAAAGAAAGGCCAAGACAAAAGGGAAGGGTAAGGTTCCCATCCCTGAGAATATTAAAAAAGAGTTTAAGTGTTTCTTTTGCAAAACGAAGGGACACATAAAGATGGACTATGCAAATTTCAAAACTTGGTTTCAAAAGAAAGGTAACTCAATCTCATATTTTTATTATGAATCTAATATGGTAAATGCTAGTAATAACATATGGTGGATTGATTCTAACTCAACAATTCACATTTTTAATACCTTGTAGGGCTTTCTAAACTAAAAGAAGCAAGTGGATAATGAGCAGTGCATCTATTCAAAAAATAAGATGGGCTTAACTATTGAAGCTATAGGAACATGCATATTAATTCTTAATTCTGGTTTTGTTTTGAATTTGGAAAAGATATTTTATGTACCAAGTTTCTCTAAAAACTTAATTTCTATTTCCAAACTTGTACCATTGGAATATTGCTTTGAATTTTTAAGTAATGCATTTAAATTATTTTATCAATCTAATATTGTTGGCAATGGTACACTGTGTGATGGTTTATTTCAAATTCAATTATATAAAAAAATAACTTTTATGATTCAATGCGTGTTTCTAATTGTATAAGTATCAAGAGAAATGTTACTATAGAAGATTCTTCTATGTTATAGCACTGTAGGCTTGATCATATCTCACTAAAGAAGGTGAAAAGATTAGTAAAAGATGGAGTACTCAATATTCTTGACTTTATTGATTTTAACACTTATATTGACTGCATCAAAGGAAAGTAGACTAATAAGACTAAGAAAAGTGCTAAAAAGAGTTCTAACATGTTAGAAATCATACATATGAATATTTATAGTCTAGATTTAAACTCTAATAGTTAGAAATATTTTATCACCTTTATTGATGATTATTCACGATACATGTATCTCTATCTTTTAAATAATAAAAACAAGGCACTTGATGCCTTTAAAGTCTTTAAAGTAGAAGTAGAGAAACAATGTAATAAACAAATTAATATAATGAGATCTGATAGAGGTGGTAAGTATTATGATAGATACTATGAAGATGGACAAGCACCAAGTCCATTTGCTAGATTTCTTTAAGAGCAAGGGATTGTTGCCCAATACACCCTGCTTGGGTCACCTGACCAAAATGGTGTAGTTGAAATAAAAAATTAAACATTGTTGGACATGGTAAGGAGTATGTTGACCAACTCCAAACTTCCTAAATCCTTGTAGACTGAAACCCTTAAAATGACTGTGTATATTCTTAATCGGGTTCTAACTAAGGTTGTTGAAAAGACACCATTTGAGTTACTTAAGGGTTGGAATCCAAGTTTAAGATATATGCATATTTGGGGATGCCCATCTAAGGTTAGAGTTTGCAATTCACAAGAAAAGAAGTTAGACCTTAGGACCATTAGTAACTACTTTATTGGATATACTAAAAGATCTAAGGGTTATAGATTTTATTGTCCACTTCACAGCACCAGGATTGTGAAATTAATTAATGCAAAATTTCTTGAGAATAACTTGATTAATGGGAGTAATCAAACTCAGAACTTAAGTTCTAAAAATGATCAATTTAATAGTCAAACTCCTACATCAAGTGAGATTGATTGTGATCCACGCTCCTCAAGTCTAAATGGGCATTGGACAATCAATTATTCATAATTCACAACCTATTAACCAAAACTAAGTTGATTTAGTTGATGAACAGCCTCTGGGGACTATTGAACAAATAGTTGAACAACATACTCCTTAAGAGAATATTGAATCAACATTAAGAAGATCAACTAGGACAAGGAGGTCAACAATTCCTAATGATTATGCTGTGTACCTACAAGAATCTGATTACAATATAAAAGCTAAAAATGACCCTGAAATGTTTTCACAAGCCATTAGTTGCAAAGAATCTGAATTGTGGCACAATGCCATGAAGGAAGATATGAATTCTATGGCATCTAATGGAGTCTGAAATCTCATTAAGTTGCCTAATAACTCTAAGGCTATTAGATGCAAATGGGTCTATAAGATAAAAAGAAGCTTATTAGGCAACATTGAGAGATATAAAGTAAGATTTGTGGCCATGGGATTCACTCAAAGGAAAGGAATCGATTGTACAGAAACTTTTTCTTTTGTATCTAAGAAAGATTCCTTCTGTGTAATAATGGCATTAGTTGTCCATTTTGACTTAAAGCTACATCAAATGGATGTGAAAATAGTATTTCTCAATAGAGAACTAGAGGAGGAGGTATATATGAAATAACTTGAAAGATTCTCCTCTAGTGCCAATGAACATTTGGTATGCAAGCTTATGAAATCCATATATGAATTGAAATAGGCCTCCCGCCAATAGTACTTAAAATTTCATAATGTTATCTCCTCATATGGATTTGTAAAAAACATTATGGATTAATGTATAGACCAAAGAGTCAGTAAGAGTAAAATCTATTTCTTTGTGTTATATGTGGATGATATATTACTTGCAACCAATAATAAGAGGTTGCTATATGAGGTGAAACAGTTTCTCTCTAAGAATTTTGATATAAAAATAAGGGTGAGACATCTTATGTCATTGGCATTAAGATCCATAAAACTCAATATATTTTGAGTCTATTATAAAAAACTTATATTAATAAGCTGTAGAGATTTCAAATGAAAGATTGTTACCAAGTGTAGCACCTATTGTAAAGGATGATAGGTTTAATTTGAACCAATGTCCAAAGAATGATTTAGAAAGGGAACTAATGCATAACATTTCATATGCTTCTATTGTCAGAAGCATTATGTATGCTCGAGTTTGCATAAGATTTAAGATTACATTTGTAGTTGGAATGTTAGGCAAATATCAAAGTAATCTAAATATAGATCATTGAAGAGCTGCAAAGAAGGTAATATGGTATCTTAATGGTACCAAAAACTACATACTAATGTACAGATGGACTAAGAACCTTGAGGTAGTTGGCCACTCAAATTTAGATTCTGCTGGATGTGTTGATTCATGGAAATTAACATCAGGCTACATTTTCATATTAGTCAACAGAGTTATATCTTGGAGGAGCGCAAAGCAAGCTTTAATTGTTACTTTTACTATAGAGGTAGAGTTCGCTTCTTGTTTTGAGGAAACTTCATATGGTGTTTAGCTTAAGGGCTTTATATCTGAACTTAGAATTATCAACATTGCCTCTAAGCCATTGAAGATATATTGTGACAATTCAACTGCTATTTTTCTAGCTAAAAACAATAAAAGTGGAAGTTGAAGTAAGTATATCAACATTAAGTACTTAGCCATTCAGCAACGTGTCAAGAAAAATAAAGTTGAACACATTAGCATTGAGTTAATGATAGCTAATCTTTTAACAAAAGGCATGCCACCAGTAATGTTTAGGGGTCATGTATCAAGAATGGAATTTGGTTCCACTTTGTGTCATATATCATTTGTAATAAAGCCTTTATTCATTCTTAGTTGTTTTCTCATTTTGCATATATATTAAGTTTTGATAATAATGATATTAAGAGGATCCAGAATAAGTATATGACTTATTCATAAACTTAATATGTAAGGAAACAAAATGCATTGTGATACATGAAAAGTATTACTCATTTGTAGAGGAACCACAGCTATGATTCGTGTATTTTGGTTTTAGTTAAATATTTGAATCTTAAGAAGTCATTATGAATAATGATTTTTGAACCAAGTGGGAGAATGCGAGATGTTGCATGTAGAACGTGGGAACAAAACATAGCAGATCATGGTAACAAACCACATTGGCTTACAACAACTCCATGTGATCCAAAAATTATGAGTTTTGTGGGATAAATAAGAACATGCAAGTCCCACCTCTGCACATTGCATATTCTTCAGCAAGATGATGGAGTTGCCGTTGAAAATTTTGCCTATAAATACAGGGTCTCCAAGCTCGGTTAACACAGCATCGGAGTATAACATCATCACTTAATGATAACTAGAGCTTGGAAGTATTCCCTGAGACCTTCACACGTGCAAAATTTTCATCAGAAAAATAGAGTTATCAAGCAATGGCTAGAGGTAACATTTTGATCCATTTCTCTTGTTTTGGATACTATAAATATGATTTTGTATATCCATGAAAGCTAACACATTAGTCCACAAAGTAAACATAAAGCACTAAGTCAATGATTAAAGTAATTGAATTGTTGTTCGAACCTATGCTACATGGTGTCATGTATGAAATACTATGTACTAATGATGATTGCCTTTCTTAGTCGCTCGTAGATTAATTTATCATTTAGTCATCTTGTTGCATATCGACCCCTTTTATAAAAACATGGATAAGCATGGATGCATTATGTTGAGAGATGATGAGGAAGTTTGGAGTGTCGATGATATGCCAGTGATGTTGATTGGGCCAACAAGTTAATGACAAAGTGCAGCACGAGGGTGAACGTTAAAGGACACCATAAGAATCGCCTTCTTAGGTTTTCAAGGGTCCTTAGAATCAAAATGACAACAAAGTTACCACAATGGCATAAAATCATTCCTCTCCTCAAAGTGGAGCTAGCATTTGAGCTTTTTGATTGCATTACTATCCAAACATCAAAGGATTAATAATAAACCATAATATCATTATTCCTTGTAAGAACATCCAAAACACCTCAAGTTATTTATTCAACTAAGGTCTCTATAATTCATTCTTTTCCATCACGGACACTCATGATTTGAAATTTTTTTCATTTATCTTGATCAACAACATGGAGTTTATGTTAACCTAGTGCATATATTTTCATTCTTAAATCTTAACTTATGAATTTTGTAAAATACATGCAAAAAAAAACTAATCTTACAGTTATTATAAACAATATATTTCTTACTTTAATAAGTTTTTGTTAATTCCTCCTTAGTTAGCATATTTTGCTTGAAACGTCTAATTCATGATCTTAATATAATCTTCTTATTGTTGTATAACTCTCACATAAAATTTACTATAATCTTCATAATATATTTTGGTTGAGTTTCAATTTTCAAAGTCACATATCTAGAATGAGGGCAAAACAGTTGATTGTACACTTCTACTAGTAAACTCATAGTTTTCTATTACAATTGAGATGGATAATAGTCAACAAACACTATATTGACAACTGACTACTTATTCTTAGGATATTTCTTATATCATATGAATGATCAGTTGCCTATTTGACCTCAACAGTCTATTGATCAAATCAAAATATTCTCCTCATCATAAATCCATTGCAGATTTGCTCCCTCCCTTTTAGGCAACAATAACTACAATCTCTCTTTGATTATTTGGTACTAAGGGAAGTTAGAACTTTGTTTGTACCTAATGCGGGTATTTATGTTGTTATTTGTGCTTTAAAATCATTAAGGACTAACAAGACCTCGAGGCTAGAAATAAAAGATGTCTATCACTTGGGTGGTTTGAACAAACTTCACAATTGATGAAGGAGAGTTGATGGCAAATGGGTTGATTTTGAACTATGTTTTAAATTGTGAGTTAGGTTGGGAAGTATGGGAAAGAGGCGTGGGTTTTGGAATAATTGGACATTTTATGGGAGCTTCACGTGATATTGAAAAGGGATGGGAAAATTTGATAATATGAACATTATGCAGGACTAAACTGTAATTTTGATAATGTAAAAGTTTCGAATAATTTTACCTAACATTACGTGGTGCTGACACAGCACCACGTGGAACTAAGGTGTCATTATATGATTAATCCACATTTGATTGCAACAATGTCATGGATTTTGTGATTGTGCCAATGTATTTATCTTATTTTGATTATTGAGTTTTTTTAATTATATTTGTAAAATTTTGCATATTTTGATTTAAATTTTATATTAAACTAATTTTAAAAAATATTTGTTGGATTACTCTAATATTTTTTATTAGATTATTATTAATATGATACTTAGATAATTTTTAAAAGATGAAATAAGTTTTAAGGTAATGTATATTCTAATTTAATATTTATTATATTAGCCCCTAGGTGCATTATATGCAATACGAAAGAGAATATACAAAGGACTATGAGTATGTACGAAGTTCACTTCTTCTCTTTCCATACATTGTTTATTTTATCACAATCTCTTTAAATATATATAACTAGATCCTTCCCCCTACATCTTGTAGGGGGAATTTAAAAAATAATCCATGGGTCCTACAAAAAAAATTCTGGAAAAAAAAAAGAAAAAAAAAGTGTAAACAGTAAATGTATAGACATACACTGTTTATGTATAGATAACAATAGTATCATGGCACGCAATCCGTGGAAGCTGCACTGTTCATAAGTCGCAACTCGCACGGGTTATTATATAATATATTAAATTATTTACTTGCTAAATATAAAGGATTCAAATCCTTTATATTATATAAGTAAGAGTATGAGAGAATCTTTTATTTTATTGGGTCACTTAAATATTTTTATATTAATTTACTATCATAAATAATACTGAAGTAATCTTTAAAAGACTAAATAGAGTTTGTGAAACAATGCATGTTTTAGTTTAATATTTTTTATATTATGCAAATAAAAGGAGGAGAGAATATTTAATTTAATTTAATTTAATTCACTCACTCAAAAAATTTTTGTATTAATTTGTTACCTGAAATAATATTAAAGTAACCTTCAAATGATCATATAAGAGACTATAAGCCTATTAAAAAAAAACTAATTGGTATTTTGACTCACTATGAGTCAAGGCATCACAAAATTATAAAAAATAAAAATGAAAATAAAAAGAGTGTCTTTACTTATTATGATGCAAACAAAATGTAAATAAAAATTAATTTTTTATAATATTAATGTCAAAAACTCTTAAAATATAGATAAAAAATTACTTATTATTTCAAAGAAATTAAAAACAATTGATTACAATATGTAGCTTCAAAAATTTTAATCATAAAATTTGTATAGCAGAAGTCAGGGATATCAAAGCGGCGAGGCTAAATTAACAGGGAATGTTTAAATAATTTACAACTAATTTTAAATTGAGAATTTTTAAACCTTGTTTATAGAAATAGTAAAAAACTGTGGCATTTTGAACTGTGGAGGAACTGACACGGTGACCTTGTATTACAAGCCGAGTTTGGACTTTCCAGATGAAAATTTTTTAAATGAATAGGAAATTTATTTTTTGTTCAGATTATTTTATTTTATTTTTATATAATCTATTTTTAAAAAATTTTTTACTCTTGTTCGTTAGCTTTTAGAACAAGTATATTTGTCCTAACTTTGTCATGCTTTTAACACCAACCTAATGAATTGTAAGTTAAAAATTTTTAAGAATCAAAGTGTATAAGAGTAAGATTTTTAGAGATTAAATAATTGATGCATATATTTGTTTAAGGTAACGAAAAAAAATTTTTCCTCTTAATTGAATAATCATAAATAATATATACAAATACGTTAAAATTAAAATTTTAAAATTTATATTTAAGATAATTATATACTTTTTCTACATCAATTTATTCTAAGAATTTCACTTCAAAGCGCGAGCACTGGAGAGAAATTGATTTCGTTTTTTACGAAAGAGAAGCATTTACCATTTTCGCTAAAATGTCACCCGTTTCTAAGCAGGAAAAAAGAAATTATAGTAAGGCCAGCAATTTTCTCTGTCATTAAACATTGAGCATATGGACTCATAAAACACTGATATGGAGTTAAGGACTTCTCTTGATCGGCTGAATGGGTGAAGACGTATGGGCATGTTTGTTACCAACTCTGCATAAATACTATTGTAATATTTTTTTTATAGTATTTATTATCTTTTTACAATTATTATTTAATAATATTTATTTCTTTTTATTAATTTTTTAAGTGAAAATATAAATTTTTTTCCATCTATTTTATTCATATTTTTATTTATTTATTCTTTATATATTTAACAGTACATCAAACCATACTTAACATGAAAGTTTATTCTAATGGACACTATATAATACATAGACTCATGAGTCAAATGCGTTTATGTACTGTAGAATTTCTCTAACGGAAAATTGTATAAGAGGGATGGTGTAATATATGTATGCAAGATTTTTTTTAATAATAAATTAAGAAATCATTTTTTAAATCATACGATAAAAACAAAATATTTAGTTTATTAATTAGTATATGAATTTAGAGCTTTAACTAAATTTTTTTTTAGGTCTATCAAATTAATTTTCCAATCAAATTATATAATATGTGGGTGCGCTTTTTACACATTAGCTCTACTTTCTAGTATTAGTTGGGGGCCAAAGGCATCTCGTCCATGCCTATGGAGGAGAAGATTTTTTTTTTTTTAAGAAGTATTATTTTAGTTAAATGAGATGTTTGGCCCAACTTAAAAAAAAATAAAGAGTTTTTAGGTGAAAACAAATAACTTTTTGCTATGAGAAAGAATTTTTTTAAAAATCAATTACTCTTATTTAAAATCAATAATTATCTTAATTACTTTTATTTTGTATTTATTTTTGTAAATACTTATCTTTTTTTAATAATTAGAATGTTGTTCATGCAAAATGCATGGGCGGCTATAAAAGCTGAGTTCTCCCGTAAAAGCTGGTGTGTATCGTACAGGAAAAAATGTGAAAAAATTGTGTGGATTCTACAAATAGTGATTATCATTTATCAGGAAAAAATTATATTTTTTCTACCATTTACATGTGTATATATTAGATTTAATAGTAGAAAGTACTATATTAAATGTCAAACACGTCATTTATCTTTAATAATTTTTCTGTAAAACTTTATTTAAAAAAATTAGTTTAAAATAAATAAAAATCCACCACAGAGAGGACAGAATGCTAAATAATCCTTTCAACACCACAGAGGAGCTATCATTTCCTTTGCTTCCAAATCCTCCTTTCCAACTCTAAAATCTTATCCCTTCGTACGTTGAGATACTTTTCCAATTCTTTTGTCCTCAAAATCTCAACCGATATTATTGTACATGCACGAGAGCCATGTGCCTATTTATAATAAATGAAGCTTTATTATTCATCTATGTCCAATTACAACGTGACAGAAAAGAGTATGAAACAAAATTTCATTATGAGAAAATCTCAGAGACATTAAATATAATTTTTGTAATATAGATCAAATATTAAAAGAAAGGTAACCATAATTTTTTAAATAAAAAATAACAAATATAAAAATAAATCACGCAATTTGTTTTGAATGTTATTAAATTAAATAATTTTTTTATTTCAAAATATATACATACATTGTTTAGAATAAAAAATTATTTATATTTTAGTTTAATTTTAAATTTGTTTAACTAAATGCATAGGAAATTTATTTTTTGTTTATGACAGATTTATTTTATTTTATTTTTATATAATTTATTTTTTAAAAATTTTTTACTCTTGTTCGTTAGCTTTTAGATCAAGTATATTTGGCCTAACTTTGTCATGCTTTTGACACCAACCTAATGAATTGTGAGTTAAATTTTCAAGAATCAAATTGTATAAGAGTAAGATTTTTAGAGATTAAATAACTGATGCATATATTTGTTTAAGGCAATGAAAAAGAAAATTTCCGCTCAATTGAATAATCATAAAATAATATTTAAAATAATTATATATTTTTTCTACATCAATTTATTCTAAAAATTTCACTTCAAAGCGCGAGTATTGGAGAGGCATTGATTTCGCTTTTTACCAAAGAAAAGCATTTACCATTTTCGCTAAAATGTCAGCCGTTTCTAAGCAGGGAAAAAAAATATAATTATAGCAAGGCCAGCAATTTTCTGTGTCATTAAACATTGAGCATATGGACTCATAAAACACTGATATGGAGTTATGGACTTCTCCTCATCGGCTGAATGAGTGAAGACGTATGGGCACGATTGTTACCAACTCTACATTATAAATACTATTGTAATATTTTTTTATAGTATTTATTATCTTCTTATAATTATTATTTAATAATATTTATTTCTTTTTATTAATTTTTTAAGTGAAAATATAAAATTTTGTCCATCTATTTTAGTCATATTTTTATTTATTTATTTATTTATATATTTAACAGTACATCAAACCATACTTAACAGAAAGTTTATTCTAATGGACACTCTATAATACATAGACTCATAAGTCAAATGAGTTTATGTACTATAAAATTTCTCTTATACGGAAGATTGTATAAGCGGATGGTGTAATATATGTATGCAAGATTTTTTTATAATAAATTAAGCAATCATCTTTTTTAAATCATGCAATAAAAATAAAATATTTAGTTTGTTAATTAGTATATGAATTTAGAGCTTTAAGTAAATTTTTTTTTGGTTTATCAAATTAATTCTCCCATAAAAGTATATAATATGGGGGTGAGCTTTTTCATGTTAGCGTTACTTTCTAACGTGTTAGTTGGGGACCAAAGGCAGCTTCTCCAAGCTTACGGAGGAGAAGAAGATTTTTGTTTTTTTAAGCATTATTTTAGTTAAATGAGATGTTTGGCCCAACTTTAAAAAAATAAAGTGTTTTTAGGTAAATAATAATAATTTTTTTGCTATGAGAAAGAATTTTTTTTAAAAATCAATTACTCTTATTTAAAATCATTAATTATCATAATTACTTTATTTTGTATTTATTTTTCTAAATACTTATTTTTTTTAATAATTAGAATGTTGTTCATGCAAAATGCATGGGCAGCTATAAAAGCTGAGTTCTCCCGTAAAAGCTAGTGTGTATCGTACAGGAAAAAAGTGTGAAAAAATCGTGTGGATTCTCAAAATAGTGATTATCAGGAAAAAAATTATATTTTTTCCACCATTTACATGTGTATGTATTAGATTTAAGAGGAGAAAGTACTATATTAAATGTCAAACACGTCATTTATCTTCAATAATGCTGTCTGTAAAACTTCATTTTAAAAAGTTATTTTAAAATAAATAAAAATCCACCACAGAGAGAACAGATGGCTAAATAATACCTTCAACACCACAGAGGAGCTATCATTTCACTTGCTTCCAAATCCTCCTTAAAATCTTATCCCTTCGTACGTTGAGATACTTTTCCAATTTTTTGTCCTCAGAATCTCAACCAATATTGTTGTACATGCACGTGAACCATGTGCCTATTTATAATAAATGAAACTTAATTTCTTACTCATCTATCATCAATTACGACGTGACAGAAAAGAGTATGAAACAAAATTTCATTATCGACCGGTTCGGTTTACTTGAAATAGAGGGAAAGAGAAAATGTGAAAGAAAGTTGGAGAAAATGTTAATTTTATTCTTATAATTTTTATTTAAATATTTTTTAATAATAATTATTTAATTATTAAAAGTAAAGATATTATAAATTTTTTTATTTACAAAATTATTTTTTTATTTTTTATTTCTATTTTTATCCTAACTTTCTATATAGTAAATGGGTACATAAGAAAATCTCAGAGATATTACATAAAATTTTTGTAATATAGATCAAATATTAAAAAAAAGTAACCATACTTTTTTAAATAAAAAATATAAAATATAAAAATAAATCACGCAATTTGTTTTGAATGTTATTAAATTAAATAATTTTTTATTTCAAAATATATACATGCATTGTTTAGAATAAAAAATTATTTTATATTTTAATTTAATTTTAAATTTGTTTGACTAAAATGTCATCTATTGAATTTTTTAATTGAAAAAATGCATTTAGATTTAATGGACGATATTTTGGTTTTAAAAAAATTAAAAATAGATTAAAATGCATGATAAATTTTTATTTTAAAGGAGGTTTATATATTTTTTAAAAATAAAAAATTTATATAATTTCAATAAAACTTAGGGAAAATTTATATAATTTACTCTAAATATAATTTAATGAGTAAAACTTTATTTGATATCTCATAAATGGGATATTTCTTAATCTAAGTCTTCATAAAATTGCATTTGCAATTAAATCCTTCACAAATAGGATTTTTTTAATTTAATCCCTTATAAAATTGCCCCTTTTTTCTTACATGTAAGTATTTCTTAGTTTAACTATTTATAAATAAAACGAATATTTTTTTAATCTAAAATTGAGAAAAGATTCTATTTTCTTTTGAATTTATTTTTTTATCTTCTTTTTTCAACTTTTATGCTTTGTTTGGTTGGGAAAGAGAATGGTGAAGGGAATGTAAAAAGTGAGTAGGTAGGAATAGGTAGAATAAGAAATGACTATTTTATCCTTATTTAAAAAAAATGATTTGATAGATAGAATAATAAGTATAAGAGTATAATAGATATTATACAAGTTATGTAAAAGGAATACGATCGCGACGCGGTGAATCAAACGGAGCCTTAGGGTCCGTTTGGTTGAAGGAGGGAATGAGAAAAGGAATGTAAAATATGAGTAAGTGAAGATAGGTAAGATAAAAAATAATTTTTTTGTTTCTACTTTTCAAAAGATGATTTAATAGTTAAAATGATAATTTGATAGATATAATAAAAAATATAAAAATATAATAGATATTGCACAATCTATGTAAAAAAAATACAATTACGTTACGCGCAACCAAACGGAGTACTAATCCTTTCTTCACCAGCGCCTCATCATTTATTGAAATTAGAGTAAATGATATAGGAATCTCTTTTCTTTTCAAAATATATCAAAATTTTTTAAAAATAAAACATTATTTTCTATTTTAGTACACTTTTAATCTTTTTCAAATTTAAATATTAATTAAAATTTTTAATTAAAATACCATCCATTAATATATATACTCATACACATATATTACTAAAAAAAATTAAAATAAGAATATTTTAGTCAAAAAGTCTAAAATTAAAATAAAATGAAAGTAACATTTTATTTTAAAAAAATTTGTATATATTTTAAAAATAAAGGAAACTTAATATAACCTTAAAAAAATTAAAAAAGAAATATGTGTAATTTAATTTTAAAAATATATTTTTTATTCTTAAAACATATAATATCCTTCAAATTGTGTTATAAATAGTCCCCGATATCTGCTCGCCTCTTCACAAGTAAAACTCAAAACTGCATAGAGAAAAAAGAGTGAGAGATAAGATGGGTTTGAACAAGAAAGTGATGGTGAAGGTGGGTCTCGTCCTTTTCCTGATGGCCTTCTCTGCAACTGTGGATGCTCGCTTTGATCCAAACATCTTCCTCGCACAGGTGATGATCGATGGTGATCCCCACTACATCACCAAGTCTACGACGAGCGCGTGCTGCGACAGCTGTGCATGCACAAGGTCAATTCCACCAAAATGCAGGTGCGACGATGTCGGAGAAACTTGTCACTCTGCTTGTAAACGCTGTATCTGCACGCGCTCCATTCCTCCACAGTGCCGTTGCGCTGATACCACCAACTTCTGCTACGATGCATGCTCCTCTGATGCTAAACCTCAACTAGCTAATTAATATAGTAATGGTGTAATCTTATGTGAACAAAGCCTACTTCAGGCTTTGTTTTGATGTACGTGAACCCTATCGAATTAAATAAAAAATCTTGTGCCTTGCATTGAGTTTGCTTTTGGCAAACTGGTTGCTTTTGCAGGCTCATGATCTTCTATAATTATTTTTATGTGTATTTTCATCATGCTTTAACCTAGTTTGCTCTTTTAATTAACTTATTTTAGATTTTTTATTATTTTAACACCATGTTCAGCTGGCATGTTAATGGACTTTGTCTGAAATTAAATTTTGATCCCTCTTGGCGAACTTAGCGCAATAGTTAGTGAAGAATTAAAAAAAAAAAAAAGGAAGGGGAGTGAAATAAAAAAAGAGAATAAATTCTATAATTTTTTATTTTTTTAAATTATATAATTTTTTATTTTTAACATATATTTTATTTTATTTTTAACTTTTTTAATAAAATATCTATCATGAAAAATATGTACGAATAATTAATGAAATATATTTTAGTAAAAAAATTTAATTTTATTACAATATTTTGAAATTTTTTATTTTAAGAAAAATTTATATTTTTTTAAAATAAAAAAATTATATAATTTGAATAAAATTAAAAAATAACAATATAATTTACTAAACAAAAAGATACTTATAAACTCCTTAGGAATAAAAATTTTAATAATATTTAATGTAATTGGTTTAATTTTTAGAATGTTTCTTAGCTAAATAGAGTCTTAATTATAAAATTTATAGAGTTTAAAATATCTTATTTTAATTAAAAAAACTTAAGTGCAAATTTTGTTTTGACTAGAAAAGAACCGGATAATACCTAAATTTTATTGGAAAAAAAAATTGTGCACTAGACAAAGGTGTTGTCGCTTTCGACCCGGGCACGCCTATCAATGTATTAGTACGAAGATTCGTTCCAATGCCTGTCCAGAAGTTGATTCAAATCTCTTTATTGTACAGTCAAGAGATTTGAATCGTTCCGATGTCTGTCCAACGGTTGATTCGTTCCGATTTCTGTCCGAAAGTATTAGAACAGTCGATCGCATGCATTGGATTTGGATTCCCTGAAATAATCAAAGGGATGAAGTGAGGAGAGAGATGGAGTGAGTAAGGTGGGATCCACCTCTATTATGTGAGTTTCACTTTTTTTTTTTCCCTCTGTCTCTTTCTCACTTCACCACTTCATCCTGAATTATTTTAGGGGACCCAAATCCTATATTAATACACTAGTACGGCCTCATGGGATTCAATTTTTTGTTTTGGGTGAGTCGCATGGAAGAAAAAAAGTGTAAATAGCGAGATATTAGAAACAATGTATTAAGAATAGTAAAAATGAACAGAAAAAATCACGAAATATATATATATAGAATTTAATATATATATATATGTGTATTAAAAATGTTTTTTAAAATTTTCAAAAATTTACTTAGTATTAGTAGTATATTAGAAATTTAAAAATTAATTTTTGCATTCTGCAAAAAATTGAAAACAAAAAAATGTATCCCCGTGACAAAATATGAGAACATAGAGTACATTTTCTGATCATTCATATCGAGTAAAGATAAAAAGCAGAAACTTTCCCTTTTGTGACTTGTGATTTCTATTCATTCATGCCGAGACAAAAAAATTTATGTAGACAAAGCCTGCTACTTTTGGCCACGTTTTCATGAATGTGAAGCTCTCAGTTGCATACATGCATGCAGTTTATTGTTTCAGTTTACATATATAATTAAACAAAAAGTGGTGTGCCTTGCAGTTTGCTTTTTGCAAATTCGTCGCCCGCAGGCTCATGATTTATGCTTTAACTTAATTTACACTTTAAATTTATTGTTTTTTAGTATTACGTTCAGCTTGGGTGTTAATAGCTAGGTTTGGCCCAAAACTAACAATTTGATATCTTGTGAAGATCTGAACACAATGTTTGAAATTTGAGAGGCACAAAAAATCCAATGAAAAGAATAGAGAAACAGAAGGAAGAGAGAAGAAAAAAAATTAATTGACAATGACGAACTCTCTATTTAGAAAAATTTTCTTCTCCAAAATTTTTTAAACTAAAAGAGCTAAAACTTTTTGTACTTTCATTCATTGACCTATTGTGTTTAAGATTGTATTCACAGGTATACCCGTAAAAATCAAACCAAAAACAATACTATCTTCTTCCCTTTTTTTTAATCATTTGAGCTAATTTTATAGGTATTTATTTATTTTAACCCAACATTTCTCAAATCCATAATAACTGTAATCATTCTGGCAATTTCTTTTTTTTTTTTTTTGGTTTAGTGTTAGTTAGGGTGTAATAAAAATTAAGAATTAAAAAATTAATTTAATATCTTTATATTATATTCGCAATAAATATATTTAATCAAGTAGAGGATAATCAAATAATTTAATATCTTATTCATAAGTATATATTGTTTTTTAATGAAACCAAATGGGAAAGAAAAATCTTTTCCTTTACATCATATTAAATAAAGTAGGTAATGGCTTGTTCACTTTCTTTTTTTCATTTCCTTTTCTTTCTTTTATGGTACCCATCAATGCATTATGGTGTACGCCAGTTACCATGCTTCACAGACTTGGGAATAATGCCCAGCTAGCTAGCAAGTGGTATCATAACACACTATATTGATGACCTTTGTTACTTTTTACAACAGTTAATTGTGCACTATTATGTGATTCCTAAAAATTTATCCACATTTTAGTGGATTTGCGCAACATAAAACTTAAGAATTTCTCTAAAATGCTACTCAAACAATTAAAATTAAAACTACTCAAATTTTCAAATTAACAATTTTTTATTTTTTGCCAAGGAAATTTAATTTTAGCAAATGAAAAGTATTATTTTCTCACATTTTCTCTTTCGTGGTGTAAAAGAAGGGGGGGGGGGGGGAGGATGACTAATAAATTACGATTTTTTTTATTCGTGCCATTTTGAGCATGATTATGAAATTATGAACGATATCAAAATAAACTGCGTGCCCCAAATTATACTGTTTCGAAATATTATATCTCATGATATTTGTAAATTATTTTTATAAATGTTATCCATTTAAATAAAAATTTATAATAATAATATTCAATATTAATTTATTTGGTTTTACTTAGAATATTTCTTAACTATATACAGTTTTAATTATAAAAATTATAGCAATTTATCTAGAGTTCAAAATATCTTATTTTCTATAAAAAAAAATATTTAGGTAGATATTTTTAATAGTCTGTTGTTAATTGCCTGTATATTTTATTTTGATAGAAAATAACTGAATAACCCCTATATTTTTTGGGGAAACAACATGTGCACTAGACATTACTTTAAACTGGACACGTGGTGAATATGGAAATGTGTGGTTGCTTTCAACTCAGCGAACCCTATCTATCCCTATAAAATATAATGGTACGAAGATTCTTCGCAATAAGGAAAAGAATTTCAATCAACCTTTCGACAGACATTGTAGCAGCGACGATCACGCGCAGTATTATAATTTGCATATATATATTAGAAAATGTATTATTTTTAATTTAATTTTTTAAAAGTTTACTTGGTTTTAGTAAAATATTAGAAATCCAAAAATTTTTACGAGATTTTGTATCCTTAAGAGTAAAAATCTTTATCACTGCAATAAAAAATGAATACATAAAATATGGGAGTTACAAGGATTTTTTCTTTTTTTTTTTTTACTGAAAGGTAGTAAGAAGGATAAAAAGCTTAAAATGTAATAAAACCTGGGCCTTTAATTTCAATATTTTACCACGTTCTACTGTCTTGGCGTTTATAGAGGTTGGCTTTGCGCTAGTTTTTCAGTCTCTGGGCAAACTCTGTAGCACGTACATGATGATCACTTAGGCAACTATTGGCAGGTTGAAAAGAAATGAAAAGGAAAGGCAGAGTGAGATAGGACATGAAAAAAATGATGTTTGGTAGTACAGAGATAGAACGATAAAAGAATTTCAAAGTTATTATTTTATAACATTATTTATTCTATAAAAATTTGAAAGAAAAGTTATCATTTGAAATAGGAAGAGAAGAAAAAAATTAGTTTATTTTAAATGATATTAATATTTTATATTAAGATATTTTAAAATTTAAAATTATTTTTAAAAAATTAAAGATTAAAAATTTTAACTTAAAATCCTAAATTATATTTTTTTATACAATTAAAAATTTTTATTCTTTGTTTTTTAAAATAATTTCAAAATTTAAAATACTTTAGTATAAAATTATCAATATTTTTTACTTAAAATTCTTAATTGTAATTTTTTTGTTTTATAGTCATTAACAAAAGTAGTTTTTTTTAATGTTTTTGGGTTTTAAAGATATTTTGGTCATTTGCTCAGAATTCATTTTCATTTCTATATTATTTTCACTTTAACAAATATCAAAATAAAAATATATTCCAATTCTTTTTCATATCATATAAAACGTGATTTTAAGTTATAGAATTTCATTCTATTTTCATTTTAATTTTCTTTTTCATTCCTGTAAGATTTTTTCATTCTATCAAACATAACCTTATGTCACATAGAGTAAACATATTTTACTCTGCATTTTTTTTAAAATGTAGTTAGATCCTTATATTAATGAGATTTGTAATATATATATATATATATACTACTTGGTTTAATAAGATTTGTAAACAAAAAAATTCTAGATAGAATTACTGATTAGAATTGTAGTATCGTGTATTTTTTTCAGTTGAGTTATTTTTTAAAAAAATTTGCATATTTTACTAAATCAAACAACATACATATAAAACGTTGCAAATTTTACTTATAGGATAATCTAGCTACTTTAAAAAGAAAAATATTTGGAACAGCCGTACATAGTGCACAACACTGTAGTACACAACAAAGGATCCTTCTTTATGTGGAAGAAGTAGTGAAAGATCTTGAACTAACTTATGTATAAAAGTGTCTTATGATTTAAATATTGTTTTATATCTTTATTTTTACACTGAAATGAAACACATCTAGGGATAAAAATTTAAACCTAACCTGCAAGTACCTAACTAGTCTTGTCTTGTTTAGAGGTGTTTATAGATTTGGCTTAGTTGAATTTTGGACCAAAACTAAATTAAATTGTTATTGTTTATTTAATATTTTCTTTAACTTTATTAGTTTTAATTTTTAATTAGTTTGGTTAGGTTTTTGTTGAATTTTGTTTTGTTTAGTTCATACTTTTTTTTTTTATCTAAAAGTGATTTTTTTAAAGATTTTGTTTCTTATAATATATAAAATTTAACTTTTAATATAATACATTTCTTAATATTCTAACCAATAATAATATTAAAATAATTAATTGTTATATATTATTTTTTTAAAAAAGCATCCCTCATAATTATATTCAAATATTTTATAATTGTAATTAAATATTATATGTAAAAATAATAAAATAATAACATATAAAAAATAATTTATTTGATAAACTTATCTAAATATAAGTAAAGTAGAAAAAAATATTATTATTATTTTATTAACAAAAGACTTATGCATAATTTGGACTTGGTTGATAGAAGCAAAAAAAAAAAATTATTGGTTTAGTTTCGTTTGATTAATTTGACAAAATTGAGAATCGAACAAAACAAATTAATTTTATAATGTCTAAAATTGATTTTAATTTTTTTTAAATAGTTTAATTTGATTTTTATTGATTTGGTTTGGTTCAATTATTTTGAATCGATTTTGAATACCCTAATTTTGTTCATGTTGAATAAGTCAATAGTTGATTGGATATTATAACAAATTCGGAGAAAACCCAAACTTTGTAGTTCAAGTTTGAGGTATAATAACCTTGCTCGGTTACCTATTCAATAATATCATTGAATGTAAATATGCAAAATTAACTTTGATAAAATTCAAACTTGTGACATAAAAGATAAAATGTACTTACTTGACTATTTCTTTAAGATTGAAACTTTGTTTTTACATTGATAAAAGTAGTAATGAAAGATCTTAAACTTACTTATGTATAAAAGTGTTTCATGACTTAAATATTATTTTATATCTTTATTTTTACATTAATACGAGACATATCTAGGGATGATAATTTGGACTTAACTTGTAAGTGCTCGACTTGTCTTGCTCTGTTTGGGTCAATAATTGATTGGATATTAGAGTAGATTCAAGGAAAACATGAACCTTGTAGTTGGGGTTTAGGGCAAAGTGACCTTGATTTGTTACCTCCTCTATAACTCTGTAGAATATAAATATGCAAAATTAATCTTGATAAGATTCCAACCTATAATATGAAGGATTGAATGCACCTGCTTGGCCATATCTTTGAGATTGCACCTTCGTTATATAAATGCAAAATATTATATATAAAAATATTTGAATAATATACACAGAGACACACATTATTTAGTCATTTGTAAATATATTCTTAACATTTATTACCTTAATTTTATTAAGAATTATATTTAATATATATATTTGTATAAATTTTCAACTATATCCATTTTAATTCAATCATGATAAAATTAATAATCAATTTATTTGTTTCCTTGTTACTTCAAAAATTTATGTAATTTAAATAAATAAATATATGAAAGTAAACTATAACATATTGAAAGATTATATTAACTCTATTAAAATGAGATAATTAAATTCTAAAATTTGTTTTACATATACTCTTAAGTTACAAATCGTTCTTTATTGAACTTTATTAAAAAATGACAAGAAGATACATATTATTAAGTCATATGTTAAAAGATGTGAAGACATTCCCTGATTTCATTATTGTAGTTTTAAGCCAATTTGAAATATTAAACTATTTTGTAATAAAATTATAGCTAATTGAGAATTTTATACTGGCTATCGATACATTGGTATTTTATATTTTAATAATTATATATTTAAGATTATTAAATTTAATATAATAATTTATAGCTATAAAAAATGTATACAATAAAAATATTTTAAAAACTTAATAATTCAAATGTAAGATCTCCATATTTATAAAATAAAAAGTGATGTTCATAAAATATATGTATCTTAAGTTTTTAGGTGTTTTCATTGTATCTTCAATGTCTTTAAAGTTATCAAATAATTGGATGAAGATATAGAGGATCAAATAATTCCTATATTTTATGAAACTAACATTATTATTTCTTAAGTGATTAGTCATTCAAGAGTATTGAAGCAATCAATATACCTAAATTAAAAACATTCACTTCATCATGCTCTTCATCTACTAGTTTCGTTAGCTAAAATAGAAACACACATTTGTAATGTAGTAAAATTATCGGTGAAGGAATCAATTTTTTTAATAAAAGTGATTCAAGAATTAATATTTACTTAGAAAATTGTTAATAAAAATGTAATAAAAATTTACTTTAAAAAGAGGATCTAATTAATTAGTAATTAATTATAGTCTTATCATTCATTATTAGATTTTTTTCAAAAATAATTAAAAATAAAAATTTAATATTTTTTAATCAATAATATAAGTTATTTAGAAAAAGGTATATGTTAAAAAAAAAGAAAAAATTATTATATAAAAAATATAGCATAAGTAATTTTAATATTTATATTGATTTAAAATTTAAAAATTCTAATTAATTTATCTATATTTTATTTAAAATATATTTTTTGAATAAATTAATAATTTTTTTATAAAAATTAAATTAATATATATTTATAAATAGTACAATATATTATTCTTTTCATACTTTATTATATATAATAGTTTGTTATACTTTACTAAAAAAAATATATATATATATATATATATATATATATATATATATATATAGAGTATTATAGTTACAAAGGTATAGTGCTTTTAATAGAATTTGAGTTCAAATCTTAACAACTAAAACTTCATAAAATTAAGTGTTTCGAGGCAGGAAGGATACAGGAGGACAAGATACTTCTGAGTTCAGATATAGAATAAAGAAAAAAAAATTCCGTAAATTTCCAAAGGCATGCATGAAACAGAGTAAGGCAAAATAGAGCTGAGACAAGTAATAAAAAAAATAAAAAAAACCACCTTACCCCATCTCGCCCATTACCATCCCTAAACATATCAAAATGTCTCCTAGTCTTAAGCTGGACCTGTGGGTTATCAAACATTTAAATTTAATATAAATTGAACAAGAAAAAGAAATGAGAACTATTATCCTATGAAAATTACGAGCTTCATCAGCCCTGCGCTACGGGCCTGATCAAAAGTATCATCGAACTCGAATGTGATGAATTATCGCGTTGTGCAGGAAAGAGGATAAGATGATCTTTCCCGTCTGCTTGTGTTTTCTTTTCATAACAGTACGGAAAGTAAGGTGAAATGGAGAAAATCTTTATGGGAATTTATGAGATACTGATATATTTTAATGAATTTTCTTTGTTAAATATACATTTGAATTTATTTAATAATCAGCAGTTAATTAAATAAAAATAATATATTTTGAGTGTTAATAAAATTGCTTGCTATTATAAAATATGTACTTCTTTTTTAAATTTTTAGCAATCTAGGGCTTGAATTTATTTTGTGAGACTGAATTTATAGTTCGTGGCTGCAATTATATTAAATTATTTATTTGGTTGGAGAAATAAATTATAAAGTAAATTATGTTAAGGTTCTAAAAAATTTAGTTAAATTATATTTAATTTTTTATTTTAAAATTTACATTAACTCTTTTAATATTTCAATTGTAGAAATTTCTAGTTTAATTTATTTTTCTTGAAAAATTTAACTTTTAACATAATATAATTCTGATTTTATTTTTAATATTATAATTAGGAAAATTAAATGATTTTATTTTTAAAATTTAATTTTATTAATAAAAATAAATTAAAAAGAGTTAAATGTATTTTAAAAATGAGAGAACTCTTCATTATAATTTAATTAAATTTTAAAAGAAGACGGTGTAATTATTTTATTTTAAATTATATTGTCTCTGAAAAAGAATCTGCGTGACTAATTATGGTATAACTTTATCGTACGTAAAAGATTGCAAAGATTATGATGCCACGTGAAAGTGTGCTGAAAAAGTAGAAAAGAGTGTCGACATAATGGACTCATGGTAAAATGAAGTTCGCCTGGGATGGATGGAAAAAGTTAAAAGTAAATTTGGTTATATGTTGAGATGTCTGTTTGATATAATAAATTTGGCTTAAAAAGATAAAGATAAATTTTAAAAAGATTGATAAAAAACAGACTTATTTTGAAAAATTTTAAATATAAAACAGGTTAAACTTAAATATATTTTTTTAAAATCCAATTCGAGTTTAAACCAAGCTCGAGCAATATTTTGTGTTTGATTAAATAAGTTTACTTTAACTTTTTTTTTTTAAAATACAATGCAAATTTATTTATGACTATTTATAATAAATGTAAATATCGTATAACTTATTTAAGAAGTTGACCTACATCTGCGTGATTGCATTATTCAAGAAACTTAAGAATGGAGTGATTAGATCTAAACAGCGAGTGGCTTGTCCATATCAACAGAATCGGATTCCGATTTGAAACAAATCAAACCCGCGGAACATTCTTCCTCCCCTTCTTTTTGCTTTGATCTGATGGTAAACAGAAGATGTGTTCATCAGAATATAATAGTTATAGAATTGAGTTTTCAAAAGTAATGTGATTAATTTCAAATAACACTCTGACTCAATAATTGAGGGACCTGCATTGATGAATGCAACGTTGAAGGCACCGGAACTAGGACTGCTGGTTGCTTGGATTAAAAGGGCTTTTGAAGGGACACTTCTACCCACTTGATACGTAAAATGAAAAACAAAAAAAATAATCTTTATGTTCTTATTTTAATTATATAATAAAAAATAAATATTATTAAATAATAATTCCAAACATATATAAATAATGTACTTAATTTTAGAGAGGGAATCCTTCCCCCTTCTCTTTTTTTCTCCTCTTCCAATTGTTGCTAACCCAATGTGTTGGTTGAAGTCGTAGAAGGAGAATTATTGATCTAGAAAAGTTGAATCACAGTAGATGTTTATGGATTAGGAAGACATAATAAATACAGGTCGCTTTTACAATTATTTAAACTTTAGTTCTTTACTCGGCAGAAAGAATAATTGAGCCTGCAGATGCCAGGTCTGAAAATAGAATTTAAAAAAGAAAAAAAAAGGGCTCCAGCTTAAGCTCAATATTTATACAAGTTTTTTTAAAAAAACTCGACTCATTTTTTAACAAGTCCAATTTGTAATCAAGCTTGATTAAAAGATCAAGTAATTGGAGCCATTTTTAAATTAGAATTTTTGTACTTTTTTTCTTGGGATATTTTGGACTGTGAAACTGACCCGGTGACATTGTATTACAAGCTGAGTTTTAAGTTTCCAAGTTAGGAAATTTAAATTTTTGTTATTGACAGATTATTTTTGTTGTTTTTCAATTTTATTTTTAATTTTTTTTATTCACTCCTTGTTAGTTTTTAGACCAAATATATTTGTGCTATTTTTGTCATGTTTTAGCTAGTGACAAATAAGGTAAAAGTTTGAATAAATTATACAGACTTTTATTTTATTTTAAAAATATATACATTTTTTTATCTAATTTTTTTTACTAAAATATCCTCTCTTTATCTTTTTTTGTTGAAAAAAATATTTATGTTTAATGGAGAGTATCTTGGTTAAAAAAAATCATAAATTGAACTCAAGTAACTTCGAGGATAATGTATTGTCTCAAAGAAGATTTTGGTATATATTTTAAAAAGAGAGGAGAAGTTTATATAATTTATTTTAAAAATTTTTAGAAACTAAATTATATAAGAGTAAAATTTAGAGATTAAATAATTATACCAAAAAATATATTCCCTCTTAGATGAATAATCATAAAATAATACATAAATATGAGAAAAATGAATCTATAAAATTTATATTTAATATAATTATATATTTTTCCAACATCAATCTTAAGAATTTCACTCCAAAACGCTAGCATTGAGGAGAAACTGATTTTGCTTTTTACAACAGAAAGACACCATTTTCAAAAGAAGTCACCCGTAGCAAGCCCCATCAATTTTCTTTCTCTGGGCATTGAGCACATGGACTTCACTTAATGGGTGAAGGCGTAAAAGTTTATTCTAATGCACTCTGTATAGTTCATAGACCCGTTGGACTTCTGAACTAATTTAAATTAGCGAGGACGTTAACTTTACCTTGGATACTGCGACAAAATTATCAATAGTTGTGGTAGAAGAAGAGGACCCATATTTGTAGAAAGAAAATTGCTGGGCACTAGGGGTGTACAAGTCCTGTTCAGCCCGATTGGCCCAAGCATTATCGGGCTAGGACAAGTTGAAAAAATTTAAAAAAAAAAACTGGTTTTAAAATAACTTTTTGGCTCTATCAGGTTTAGCCTGACGTGTATATATATATATATATATATATAAAGATAAAAATTAAATTAAAAAGAATTATTTTTAAAGGTTTTTTATAATCTTAGTAATTTTTTTAAATATTTTATAAATTATAAATAATTAAAGAGGTCAAGATTTATGTTTGGATTATTCTAAGTATAATTATTATATTCATATAAAAAAAATAAAATTATAAAATGTATATTTTTTTTAGATTTTAATTATTATATTTACATTTTTTTTATTTTTTTCTCTTGAATCCACTTTTTTTATGTCCATTGCATAAATTTAAAAAAAAATATAAAAAATTGATTATATATCTAAAATAATTCTGTAAATATAAAAATATAAATTTATAAAATTTTAAATTTTTTTAAAAAAATTTGTTTGTAGATCTGATTGACCTGTCCCTGACCCAATCTGGTCTAATAAGAATCAGGCCAAGTTTAAGTTAGATCAGGCCTAGAACAATTTTTTTGTTCTAAAGTTAAAATTGGGCTGAGATTTGGGTTAGAGTAAATCTCAACCCGTACACACCCTTATTGGGCATGGGAATTTTGATTTGACAATTATGTCTTGTGTGAGTTGTGAAGAGGCAGGGAAAGTAAAGTGTAAGATTTATGAGAGGATTTGAAGGAGTGCCCATATTTGAAATTAATTAAACATCGGAGTAAAATTTAAGACTCTTACACCTTTCAATGTTATTATAGAATGTGTTTTTTATTGATCAAATCATTAGATTGGAAGTGATTATTAAGTTGATCTTTCATGTCAAATTTTATAAAAATCAAATAACTATAAGTATGTGATCAAATATTTAAAAAATCTTGTCCATAAAAAATATATCTTATATGTTGACTTTTAGACTCAGTGATGGGATATAAAATAATTTTGGATTAACGAATATGTTTATGATAAAACTATTAATCCAACAATAAATTTTATAAAAATTTCAAAGCATCATGTTGATCTTGTATATAAAATTTTTAAAATTAAGTAAAAATAAATATGATGAGAGATTAATTGACACTAATATACCAATCTTTAACCATTGATTTTATTGTATTACAATGGCTGAAAGCAATGAGGCCTTGCTTGATATACGGGAGAAAGCAATACTAAAATTGGAGAAAGAGTGAGCGTGCTGACAAAAGATGTTTGATGCATGGGTGGCGGGCGTCCATTGCGTTGCCAAGTCCCTTAAATGAGGGAGTACGTTTTCGGAGCTCGATTCTAGTCATTTTTTAGTGAGAGAATGAGGCGATCATGTTGGATTCATAGCAGCCGTGTGTTGATTTTGAACCTTATGCGTTTTTATTTTTATTCAACCTGAGACTATGTTTAGGAGTTCAAGATAGAATAGGACAGAACAAATATTAATAAAATATAATGCATGTTTAGTATACAAAAAGTTAAGTATGAAAATAAAAATAAAAAATAAAAATAATTTTAGAGATAAAAAATAATTTTAATATCTTATTTTTAATAATTGAGTAATTATTGATAAATAATATTAAATAATAATTAAAAAAGTAAAATAGATATTTGACATAATTTATTTTTTTATTTTCCCTTTCCTTACCTTACCAAACATGCCCAATGGAATAGAATGGGATGACATGTAATGAAATACTATATTATTTGAGAGTTTTACAAAAAAATAAAATGATTTTATTTGATCATTGTTTTAAAATTATTATAAAATAAATGAGATAAAATGAATAAAAATTATTATTATTTTAATGTTATCCTTATAAACTAATTTAAGTTTATAAGACTAAAAAGTAATCTTGTAATTTAAATATTTAAATATTATTATTTTATCATTGACCCCCTAAATTAAGGGATAAAAAAAAAATTTTGAATAGTTAGACATAACTTAAAGAAATCATATCTTACCGTCCCATTCATCTTTAAATTTTTTTTTAAATAATAGTTTAAGTATTGAATTTATTTTACTTTACTCCACTCCATTCTCCCCTAAAGAAACCTCCCAAATATACAATAAATCTCCGAGGCTAAGATCCTCTGCAACGAGAATAACATAAATTGTCTCTACTGTAAAGTTTTGTGAAGAGGGGTAAAATTAGAAAACAAAATATCATTGAAAGATATTGCAAGAACAATTGATTAGATCCTCATTGCAGCGGATCCCAGTTCAAATCTCCGTCCACGTCATATTGAGGCTGAGTTTTCATTCTTAAATATTATAAGTTGCTTAGAGATATAGTTATATATATATATGTCTATATATTTTTAAATTTGTTTTAAAGAATTGGAGCGAAAGTCCACTTTTATTTGATGCAGGAAAATGAGACTTTGCTGATGCAAGTATAAACTTTCCTGTGTTTCTATGGAGACTGTGTTCAAATTGAAGCTAATCTTTGTACTGAATTTTATTCCTTATTTAGAGTTTTTGGGACAAATGAGATCGTTTAATGTTACAGGAAAATGATACAATGTTTAAACTGTGAAATTGTTGGCTGTTACACTTTTCAAACACTTAAACAATGTGCTTGGGTTGATCATTGCCTTCAATTTCTGACCCTTGCAGAGTTATTCAAACAGTTAAACTCTTTGCTTGATTACTATTAATGTCCTGTTGTGCATGTGTTAATTTTTAATGAAAATCTAACTTTGCAAATGGGGAGGCTGACTCTATATACCTATTTCTGGTTTTTAAGTTGTAACTGAGATCATTTCATTGTGCTATATCCAGCTGAGAAACGAAAAAATTGAGGCTGCAAATCCAAAATCCTGCAGACGTGTAGCTGATGCAGCTCCTAGTAGATGCATTCCTATGATTGAGGGGCTTGTCACTTTATTCATGTTCATTAAATGTACCTGAGAAAGAGTTGAAGCTAGTGGATGCATTCTTATGACTGAAAACAGAGTTCACTCCAACCAGTGGAAGCAACATAAGAATGACAGGGTGTTGATTCAAACCCGTGAAGCCAATTGAGCAAACCAGAAACGCACCAACAGATCCAGAAACTCACGAGAGAGGAAGAAACCTTTGGCTGCAAGTTGCAAATTCCAGTTCAGCGTCTCGTATGGAACAGGGCAAGCTTCATCGCTGATGGACTGCGGAAAATTGCTCCCTTGATATAAAGCTCAAAACACTGTATAGGTTAGCTGGAAGACACGTGGCAAGATCTAGACGTGGGGTCGTTGGCTGGTTGGACGGTTTTAGAATTTGGTGAAAAAATATATATATATATATATATATATAAAATATATATACACACAAAACGGAGCGTTTCATTTTCATGGAGGTAGAAGTGATGTGATGGACTTAGAAATGTTGCATGTGACGAATGGCTACAATGGATCTAACATGATGGGCTTATTTTGCTGCTCGAAAATGAGCGGATCCGGGCTCTATGTTATCCTCTAGCCCATTGAGGGAGAGGGCCCAGTGTTGAGGAGAGACTTGTGTCAAGACAATCTTGCCCTTGCTATTTTCGAAGCTCGCTTGAGGTCGTCTTCCCTACCCTATCGAAGGAGTTACGTCGGCCCCCACTCGAGGAGGCTGCTGTTGCCACTGTGAGTCGTCATTGCATCTTCCGTCAGCCATCATAACCAGATCTCGTGCGATAGACGTAAACTTACCCCGATGTCGTGTCGATCGTTCACTGTACACGAAACACACGGGAATGATTTCTTTCTTCCTTCTTCTTCCTTATCAGCGATTCCTTGATGATATATATGTTGGATCTGTTGTTTCTTGGTCCCCATTTGCAAGTCCTGTACCCATGACATATTGATGTGTTCCTTCTATTTTCATGTTTGAATGTTAATAAAAACAAATCAGTAATCTTCTACAGATTTGTTGCAAATTATCAGCAATTTTTATGTTGGAAGTCCTGATTCTGTTTAGAAAAAGAGGAGATGTCTACTATAGATTTGTAAAAGGTATTTTGGTCTTTTAAAGATTTTTTCTTTCCATTCTCACCTCATTGTTCTCTAGTTAAACATAAAAAGATTAAAGTATTTCTACTCTTTTTCATATCTTAGTAAATATCATTATGAGTTATAATATTCTTTTTCATTTCTAATTTCACATCTATTCTCGTTCCATTAAAAACTTCTGCTGCGTATTTGTGTAATGCATGTAATAAGACTGGGGCAGAGAAAAACAAGCTTAATAAGGAATCGATTTTTACTCTCTTTCATAAGGTTTGTAAATGAAGTGAGTTATTGCTGAACTATTCAAGTTTGACTCAGCAAAAGTTTTAATTAGGCTCATCTCGTTTATTAAATGGACTAGTTTGATTAACATATTAAGCTTGCTTAATCGAATGAATCTAACTTAAAATTTTGATATTTGACTCATTAATTAAGTTCGTGAAAAACAGTAAACAATAAAACATTATTTTATATAATATATATTGTGATCATATGTGTTTTTAATTAAAAATTATAGATGAATTTAAAAATTTATGTATAGTTAAAAACATTATAAATTTATACAACTTTTTCATTCACATACATATATAGTAAAAACATGCATTCATAATTTTCAATTTAGTTTAATGCATTGATCTCCACATCCCGGATTTGACGGAGCATGTAAGAGATTAATGTACAAGTATTGTTTATATGTCCCGATTCATTTGTATCTTATATCAGTTTGTAGAGGTAGTTGTTGGCATTGCCAACTATGACTAATTAACTAGCTGCATTGCCTCTATATATAACCGTCATTTAAGCTTTGTACAAAGCCAAGTATGGAATATACATAAATTCTCTTCTTGCGTTCTCTCTGTAACTAATCTTACACTTTATTCTTAAATCTCTCTTCAAACGATCGTAAAATCGCATCCTTCATATCAGCGTGGTACATTTAAGAAAATAAAGCATCTTAAATATTGATCCACGATTGATAGTAGAGGGTATCTAATTATGTCCACGTTTCTCAAGAGAATGAATGGGCTGTGGGAGATGAATATTTTCCACACTTTTTCCTCAACTGGCCATATTTTACCTAACGCCGATCACATTAATTAAAATAATAAAAGAAAACTGAAGGAGCCAAATTCCATGCACACTAAAAAAAGTGTGAATCCTTGGGCTTGATTAATGTATGTCGGTAATTTGATTGTAGCAGGAATATTCTAACTCGTGCTATTATGTGTGACAAGCAAACGATTATGTAAAAATGTCAAATTAATGGGTAATAATTTTTTAGTTTTAATATTAATTTTAACTATTAATTTGTGATTAACATCATGATTTATATTCCTTTTACCTCTTACATAAAATTATTCTTCTTACTTAATACGTTAAAAGAGATGGTAATTTAACAATGAAGTTTGCATTTCCTTTGAAGTTTAGATGGGTACGACGAAATATTTGAAAAACTTGGCAAAAATGTGTATTAGGTGGCCAAGTTTATTGACAAGAACTTATTTATTTTTTAAAAAATACATTAACCTTCGGTACTTATGTCCTATACATATATACCAAAAACAAAAAAAAACAAAAAGTCTCCTTTGAATATTGTATGCAAGGTGCATTCGATTATAAGGCATTCGGCAATTATAAGGGACATGAATGATTCAAGGGAAACAAGAAATGTCTCATCTCCCAAAAAGACATGTTGGATCTTTAACGACTTTAAAATAATTTTCGAAATTTATGTTACATCAGAGAATCTAAAATTTCAGTCAATAGCCCGCTTGATTTAATCACAACATGCAATGTTTTAAGTACTGATCACACGCACGTTCCCAAGACACGCTTAGATTTTATTGGTTCTAGTTAATTATTGCTTTAGAGGAGCTAAATGGATAATCAATATATAAGCCATTTGGTTAATTAGAAGCAGAGGAGCTGGGCTGAATATAGGAGCCAAGTTGAATGGAAACTTAAATTGCGTCAGCTTTACTTTACGTACATGTTACCCCATAAAATAGCCAATGAATAGTGGCAAGAAAAGGCAACATATAATTAATAATTAAAAATTGCAACAAATATAATTTGTGTTGTGAATGAATTATATTATCTTTAACAAAATTATATTTAATATTCTTTTTTTTAAAAAATAATATTTAACTTTTTTATATTTGATATAAATTAAAAAACCTTTTTATTATTTATTTTTAATCCATAAAATAATTAAAATAGGGCAACAAATAATTAAAAAGGTAAATCAACATTTGCTGCAAGTGCGTGTTGGTCTATATCGTCCTATTCCCAACTCACGCTAGTCATAATATTTCTTGGCTGGGAGGGAGGACTATAATAACACCTAACCCTAATCCACTCTCCCTGCGTCGGCTTTTCCATACTTCTTTGGCGTTGTTGCTGTATTTTTGTGAGGATCATTGCAATTACTGTTTCACATGTGGCTAGCTTAATCAAGTTTTAAATGTATGTGATATATTATTTTATATTTGTTTTATTTTTCATAATATAAAAATTAATTAAAATTATAGGATTATTAATTCATAGAGTATATAATATTGATTAGATTGTAGTATTAGATATCTAATTATATATCGTAACTAAATTTTTTGGTGTTTGTTAATTTTTTAAATTTATGGATGAGTATTGAAGAATCACCATTATTTTTATAGATAGATGATGATTATAATTTTGATGTGAATGAGTTTGAGTTGGATAGAGATCACAATAATGAATTTCAAAATAATAGAGAAATATATTAAGAATGTGTTGTAAATGAAAATAATAACAAAGATAGTTATGATAAAAAAAAAAGTGATCAGTCTAAGCAAGCCAAGAATGATTAAAAAAATATTAAGAATGATATTTTGAAGCCACATATTAGTATAAGATTTGATTTAGAGATTGTTGCATATCAACATTATAATAGATATGAAAAACAAGTTGGATTTATCGTGTGAAGGGGACCCACAAGAAAATCAATGAAAGATGATAGAATTATTGGTCACAAGCTATTTTGTTCAAAATAAGGGTTTAAAGAAGACAGATTTAAAAAGAATGACAACAAAAGAAAAAGATATCTTAGAAAGATATGTGTTGGGTGTAATGTAAGACTGTTCGTTAAAAGATTTGAAGAGGGATAATGGATTGTTTCTATTTTTCAAAGAAAATCATAACCACGAGTGTGTAACTCCAAAAAAATTTCACTTACTACCTTCACAAAGAAATATCACTGAAAGTCAAGGAGATATGATACAAAAGATGAGCAAAGCAGGGATCAAAATGAACTTGATGATGAACCACTTTTCTGGTGAAATTCATGGAAGACAAAATGTTAGGTTTACTATAAGAGATGCTTGAAATTTTTTGCATACTAAGAGGATGAAAAAATTTTCTATAAGAGATTCTCAAAATCTATTGAACTATCTAAAAGATATGCAAGTAGGAAACCCTTTTTTTTTTTAAATGTAGTTCAACTTGACATAGATGGAAAAATGACCAATTTCTTTTAGACTGATGCAAGGTCAAGAACAAACTATAGTTGTTTTGGAGATGTAGTGTGCTTTGATCCTACTTATGGAGCTAATAAATGTATAATGCCTTTTATTCCTATTGTTGGTGTAAATCATCATCTTCGAACAATTTTCTTTGGTTGTGCACTGATATTAGATGAAATTGAGGTTTCATTTGTATGGGTACTTGAAGTTCAGGTAAAAGCAATGCAAGGAGTTCATCATGAAGTGCTTCTTATTGATCAAGACTTAACTATCATAGGGGCAATTGCATACGTTTTACCTACTATAGTTCACTGCATTGGCTTATGGCATGTGTTTCAAAATGCCAAAAAAATTTAGGCCATTTATTTGTAGGTATTGTAACTTTGGCAAATAATTTTCTAATTGTGTAAGGGGGTTTGAGACAATTGTAGAGTTTGAAATTGGCTAGATGATACTATTAAATAGATACAATCTAAAAAAAAAAAATTGTTGGATGCAACAAATGTATGATAAAAGACAAAAATAGGTTTTAATATATTCGCGTGATTTTTTTTTGGGTGCAGATATGTTTACAAATCAAAGAAGTCGAAAGTATAAACAACTTATTTAAGGGGCTTTCAAATAGAAACAAGCTTCTTTTAGACTTTGTTAAGGGTGTTAATCAAGTAGTGATTAGTTAAGGTGAGAAAGAAATTGAAGTTGATTTTAATATGAATCAAGTCTTGCCTCCACTAATGGTAAATGTGCAAATTGAGGAAGAGATAGCGAAATTAGACATATCGACAATATTGCAAAAGTTTCAAGAAAAGTTAATTGGCAATTTACATTACATGTGTGAGAAGTATGAAGATGAAAGAACCACAGTTTCCTATAAATGTTAAGTAAAGGGGGAAGAAGTTAAGCCTTGTATAATGAAAATATTTTCAATTGATTCTCCTATGATATATAGTTATGGAAAATTTGAGTTTATAGGAATTTTGCATAGGCTTATTTTTTTATAATAAACTGTCAAAACTTGTCAAAGTCAGTATGTGCTAAAATGATGGACAAGAGATGACAAACTTGGAGAAGTGATTGATAAAAGCGGTAAGTATATATAAGAAGATTTTCAACCTCATTTTACTAAAAAATATAGCACACTTTGTCATGAGGTGATATAAATTGCAACAAAAGGCTCTTCATCTATTGAAGTTTCTAAAGTAGCAATATTACAATGGTTGCAAAATGCCAAAGAAGATATTCCAATTGCAATGAAAAACCAATGTGCTACAACTTTTGATAATTAAGGGGAAAAGTGCTAATACAAGTATTAGTTTTTGAAAACCAATCATACTTATAAGGTCATATATCAATTCAAGATTACCAATTACAAAAGACAAACATGAGAAATGCAAGTATGAAAGAAAAGGTAATGATTTTTTTTTAACAATTTAAATTCAATTTGTATTATTCATTTTGTTTCACTATTTCATTTGTTTTTCATTATTTAATTTTATAAAACAAGCAAACATGAGAAGTACAAGTAGTAAGATATTAGTTTAAATTATGTATTTTATTTCATATATATATATATATATATTATTTCACCACCATTGAGACACATTTGGTTTTGTCTATGATTTAATGTAGGGACAAGTAGAAGTGTTAATTTTTTGGAACCAAGCATCGAAAAAAGGAATATGGGGTGATAAATTAGTGTTAGTAAAAAAAAAAAGATATTTTAATTTTTAGGCTTTATCTATATTTCTTTCATTAATGAAAAATTATGTTTGATTGATTTATAGGACCTTTTCAAGAAATGAAAATGTTCCTTGTACTCTACATATAAGTCAATTTCATTATTTTTTGAGTTCATCTTACAAGCATTGCCAGACTATCCCATCATTTGTGAATCTATTCAACAACCTTCAGCATTAGGTATATATAAATAGATTAGTTTCATACACATGTATTTATGGTTAATTAATAATCTTTATTCATTTGATGAAAACATACACGTATCTAACCTAAGTTTTTCAATTACAAATGAAAAATCTACTCAGGTATATTGTCTTGTAATAGAATTTATATTATATTATACTATATGCATACATATTTAGTTTTTTTTTTCATTCTTCCCAATAAAAATGTAGGTACCAAGTTAAGTGCACAGGGGAAGAAAAGACACAAGAAAGTTCAAATTTGTATTGAAAGAAAGCTTAATGGTTGTGAGCATGAATTCTATAGGGTGATAAAAGAAAGCTTAATACAATTTAAATTTTTTTAGTGGATTGTGCATTATGTTATAAGAATTTTAAGTTTTTATTTTTTGTTTATAAAATTACCAACAAATTATTTTTTTCCTAAAGGAATTGAACTTTTATTTTATTATAATTAAATTTTATTATGTTATTAAAACAATATTTTATATTGTTATTGCATAATATGCCATCACAAAAAGCAAAATAGAATTACATTTGTTATTAAAAAATCAATGTTAAAACAAATGAATAAATTACATAAATCTCTCTCAAAGTTTAGATAAATCATATTTAATATATACTATTTTACAAATATCATTTGATTATTTGATATTATTGGTATTGAAATTATGGCAAAAGATAAACAAAAATGCTTAATCTAGCCAAAACTTATTGTACTGCATAAAGAAAATCACATTATCAACTTATGCAAAAAATTAATTTTATTGATTAGAAATAAATAATAAAAAAGATTTTTTTCAATTTATATCAAATACAAACAAGTTAAATATTATTTTTAAAACAACAAGAATATTAAATATAATTTTTTTAAAATAATATTATTTATTCAATGCACAAACTCTTAAGGTACAATGCTCTCGTGCAATTTTTTAATTAATTTAATTATTTGTTGCCTTTTTTTTTTGCCACTATTTATTGGCTATTTTATGGGAAAACGTGTACATAAAGTTGAAGGAATTTAAGTTTCTATTCAGCTAATTGGCTCATATATTTAGCTCGACTCTTCTGCTTCTAATTAACTAGATGGCTTATATATTAATTATCCATTTAGCTTCCCTGAAGCAATAACTGCAGCCAATAACATCTAAACACGTCTGGGAAACATGTAATTATACACGTTCTCGGGAACGTGTGATTAGTGCTCATGTTTTAAACTATACAAATGCTTCTTTCAGGTTCTTAAGAAATAAAAATCACAATTCCGCACCGTAAAAGCATGGATCTACATCAACGATTAGAAAATAGTCTACTTAATTTCCTAGACATTTCGTGAACCCCACAGGCAGATGCTTTACAGTTTACAGTCACATTGCAGTTAAATGTATCTAAACGTTTGCTTTGGTTGTGAAACCACAGCCTAACTAAGAGATTCAGTACATAGTTTATTTAATTTCCAAACTTTTGTAATGCCCACACTTTTATCTAGCCAATTAAAAAAGGTATATCTGAAAGATTGAAGAGGAAGAGAGATAAAGGTTTTTAAGAAAGGAATATAAAGAAGAACAAGAGTATATTAACGGCCACTAATTTATATGCTTTACTTAATTTGTAGCATAGGAAGACATGTACCAAAAAGCAGATGCACCTTCTTCATACTCATAGTTTGTTGCATAATTGTTAATTTGAAGATTTACTGTTAAAATTCTTTCTCCTAACAATATTGGAAGGCACAAGAATATTGCGCCCGTTATATATATACGGCTGATAGAGAGAAAAATATTGCATCCTTTTACCATCGCACTGTTTTAATCCCGACATTTCATAAGTGTTGTCATTAGCCCCGAATATGAGTTAACAGATTCACCCTATTTGCATTTTTATCCTATTAATAATCCGTAATTGCATTATTTGTATATAAAAGCCAGACTGATCCCACAAAACATAAAAAGTTAAAAACTGCATTAGCTAGGTAGCATTTTATTGTTTGAATTTATGATATTTGACTTGGTAATCTTAAATATTTATAACAAATAGTTTTGCCGATTAATCGATATATTTGTAATTCCTGATAGTTTAGTCATATATATATATATTCGAATATTTAGCAGGAAATTTAGAATAGCTATGTTGGACAAGAAATAAAATTATGCGGGATGAAATATTGAGTATGGACACACATCGTGACATCATACTGGTAGCGTACGTGATATTTTGTCATCCATATTAATTAGGTACCTAATATTGGTCTCTCGGTTCCTGGGAGCATCTGAATTTTCCTTAAAGAACATTAATTAAAATAATATGTAATTAATGGAATATATTTTGGCCTCTCATTATGTTATAATTAACTTAGTTACTCATTACATTACTTGGGCTTTGAAGTTCCAAGAGACAAAATTCCATATTATGTGACAAGAGACAAATCCCATTAATTATGGAAGGCTACTAAGTAAAATCATTTAAATTCAATGGCAAATATATCTCAGCCATTGGTTATGTGATATTTGATTACTTGATGGACATACCATGCGAAGTCTTGCATTTTGTATAAATGGACCCTATTCCCTCTTGTTAGGTTATCACTTCATATCTATCAAATTTTGTGGTAAATTATTAGAGAGGGTCAGAGAAGAGAAATTGATTGTTTCTTCAAAGGTTAAGTCTTCCTCTTCATGTATGAGTTTCTTACTCACTATTAATCGGTAAGAATTATTATTTTAAGACCTTGTTATGACGTATTGCTTAAGTTTATGTTTGGATCAAGATCAAAATGATGCTTACGTTTTTGTCTAATTAATATTATTCTATTAAGATTTTTTGAGTTTTGATTTTCGTTTTTCTTCTTTTGAAAGAATGGCATGCTATTGTGTTTGATATGATATAGGGCTTGTCATATATCTTTCCCTTTTATTGTTGGACTCAGGAGAATGTCTTATAGATGTTAAGGAAAATTGTCACCACAGCCGTGCTACAATTAACTTTAACGCAGCCATGTGGGAACTTACCTCATTTAACGCAGAATATACTTATAAAACAGTAAATAAAAATAATTGACTTTTATATTTTCCATAAAAGGACATGGATTGTTTCAAAATAAGGTATAATTTATAGGAATATAATCCGTTCAATTTTTTCAATCAATTGTGTGCGTGTGTGTGTGTATATATATATATATATATATATATATATATATATATATTAAGACTTCTTATTAACTATTCAGGGCCTTCAAGTAAAATGTACCGAGTGACTTCAATTAGTTATATATTTCGCATATAGAAACCCCCCTTTAAATTAATAAGCAATAGAAATATAGCAGTACGCCCACTAATTGGGTTCAATTCTTGCTTGTGATCTTTTATTGGTAAGCATAAATTAATTACACTGCACCTTATTTTGGAATTGGAACAACCTATCTGCGTGTTAAATTTTTATTTTTTACAAAAAAAATGCGCAGGATATTGAAAAGATGAGCATAGTAGCAGTGCAAACAACTCAAAATATGATAATGGGGTCAACCCTAATGGCCACAACGTCCATTCTTCTGTGTGCCGGTCTTGGAGCAGTCATTAGCAGCACCTATAGCGTCAAGAAGCCAATCAAAGACTCAGTTTACGGAGCAAATGGAGAAATTATAGTAGCCCTCAAATCCGCCATTGTCCTAGCTATCTTCTTGTTCTCATTTGTCTCTCACACTTTATCCATTAGGTTTCTGAGCCAAATCAATATCCTCATTTCAAACCCACAAGGGCCCATGTCCATGGGGACTCCAGAATATTTGACTGAGCTATTGGAGAAGGCTAGTATATATTGAAGATAGTGGGGAGTAGGCTTTTCTACGCAGGAGTTTCTCTTTTGCTTTGGATCTTTGGTCCTTTGATGGCTTTCTTTTGTTGTGTTGCGATGGTGCTTGTGCTTTACAACCTTGACTTTGCGTCTGGGAATGGGAAGGTTTACGCAGGCATGGATGACAGAGGCCAGTCCGTGTGATTGAAGATAAAATTAGTTCGAGACTTTGAATATACATAGCCCGTGCATGCAGGTTGTGTATGTAAATGAAGAAATTATCATATTAGTCTTTGACAGATTTTATTATTGTCAATTTAGATCTTAAAAATGTATTATTGTTAATTTGGTTTTAATTATATAACTATATATAGTTTATTATTCTATTGAGTTCTTTAATGACTTGTTTGGGTTGCCAAATTTACTACTTTAAAAGTGGTGGATTATTAATTTATTATGCATATATAAACACTAGAAATTAAACAACATGGCTGTCATGTGACTAACACTTCAATTCAAATGCAAATTGTTATTCATTTCTGAAAAGAGTATTCTAGAATTAAAATTTTAAATATTCTTGAATGACGTAGGGACTGCATTCATACGATCGTCCTCAGTGGAGATTTGACTCTGAAGATGTATTTTTGACTATAGTAACAAAAATAATTAATTAAATTACTAAATGAAAAACCACAATAACTCAAGTTTCTGTAAATTGAAAATTTCAGGATGTTGAAAAGAACATAATAGCAGTGCAAGCAATTCGAAACATGATCATGGTTTCGATCCTTGGAGAGGCCAACGGAAGACCTTTAGTGGTTCTCAATATTTTGCTTAGAGATTTGACCAACCAAAAAAAAACAAAAAGGCTTAAAATCATGACCAGAGATCCATACCATCAAGTGTATCCACTCCCTTGGTTTATTTAAACATAAGATTTAGATATAATTTTTTATATTTTTATTATTAGATTCTTCAATAAAATAATATTACTTACAATAATGTTAAGAATTTTTGACTAACGTTTTTGACTAATTTTTGATTGTTTTAATTTTTTCCCCAACATTTACTTGATTTTTCAACTAGTTTTTAGATAGGTAAAAAAATTTTAGTCTCTAAAAAATAAACTATAATAAAAAAATTAAAAAGCTAAAAAGCTAAAAAATTGCAAAAAAGATAACTCTATCAACCTTATATCACGAAAGCAATATAGTGATTAAGAAAAAAATAATTCTCTTAAGAATTTGTTGTTAAAACTTGTCAAGTACCAAAATTCACACCCCAATTTAAATTAAGTGAATCAATTTGAAATGATTGTATAAACAAGGACTGATTATGGATTATCTACTATGCAAAGTTTAGAGTTAGTATTTGGATTTCTAAGTAAATATTAACATCTAGGATTATTAGTCTCTTTTGTATTTCATAACAATTACTTCAACACCCAATACCCTTGCTCTCAATGGTGATACATGTTAGTTTAGGATTCATTTGGTTCTATAAGTATTTTTTCAAATCTCATATAGGGTTATATGAATAACTTCATATTTTCTCATGAAATTAACCAAGAGGAAATGGACTGCACAATACTTGATTGACCATGTGAGGTTAATGAATATTCCTATTTTATTAACTAAACCATCCACTTTCCCAAATAAGTTTCAAGAACTCACACTGCTTAACTCTTGTTCTAATTCACTTTCCTTTTTCCAAATTCAAGCAAAAGTAACAAATCATTCTAATTGTTGGCCAAGCAATCAAAGAGCAATAAGCATGGAGTTGAATGAACATGTGACAACCTATGTCGAAGGGTTCCTAAAATTTACTAGGTTAATTGATTTTTGTAATATAGAGACAACCTAGATCATTTATCTCAAGGAGGTGGATTCCAATTGTTCAAGCAAGCTATCTAAAGTATTTAGCAAAGAGAAGGAAAAATAAGGGGGGAATTTTGTTCTGATTTCAAAGATTCAAACAGAAAATCAGAAAGTAACAAAAATTAACTTAAAGAACTAGATTTGAAAGACTTAACAATCAATTATCATTAAGTTGCGGCAAACCAATGGATGAATCAAATAGAATTGGATCTTCCTAACCTTATAAACCACCACAAGAAATAGATTAATTCTCTAATAATGCATCTTTTAAAGAAATTTTCTAAGAAACCTCTTAAGGAACAATTATAAAAAATGTAATGGGCATTAGAGACCTCCAACGTACACTAACATGCTTGGACTTGATTTTAAGCATAAAAATACATCAATTAACCAATCAAGATTCAATTTCCCCAATGTAAAAATGATGCGTAGAAATTCCAGCACCTAAAATGTATTAACCAACACATTCTTAAGCACTAGAATTCAATAGGAAACAAACTAAATTCACAATGAAATTGCAGCACAAGGGTTCCAATCATATGCACTAATTATCCATCTCAAACAAGTAGCAAAAATCCAGAAATAAAATCAAGTAATCTTCACCAAAATTACAGCACAAATTCAAAGTGAATCCCTAGCCACCCCTAGCTACAAATTCTACTAAGAATTGAGAAAGAAAGAGAAGGATAAGAGTGAAGGATTAGCCAAATCTCATGGTGACATTAAAAACTCCAATCCTCCTCCATTTTCATCACCCACGACAGCCACAACGGAAGCGATCAAGCTTCCATAAACTGTGCAGGATGCTGGAAATCTGATGATGATTCGGTGGCTTCCATGGAGAACTTTCTTTCAATCCAAGAGAGATGAGTGCGTCCGAGGGATGAGAAAAATTTATTCCCGTCTGGCTGGCGCATTTGGCTAGAGAGAGTTGAGTCCCCTTTTTCTTCCTTTTTTTCTTTTCTTTCCTATATTTTTTTTATATAGAAAAATTTTGCACATGGAAAAATAAGCCTCCAATCTTGACCATTAAAAGTATCCAATGGTTCCAATTTCTTCTCAATTTAAAACCTGAGATAAAATAAAATAAAGTCCAGCTAATAAAATGCGAAAAGAAAAATTAAGAAAAATATAAAAAGAAAAATCTGGAATTTTCTTCTCTTTATAGACATTTGTCACCTAGTGAATGAATCATCAAAATTTAAGCTATAAAATCCCATCCAATGGCCATGAAAAATCCTCTAACATTATGCCCATATGAAAAATATTAAATCCCACTTAAAAATCTGGAAAAAATAGAGAAGAACCATGTGGGAAAAATTGCATAGTAAAATACTACGAAATTAAGAAATTAAAATCCAAACTTTGTGCAAAAATTCATCTTAGTGTGCATCTTTGCCTAGTAGCCTAAATAATATCCAAATAAGACCAAATAATAATAATTTGACTGTTAAAAACTCAATTCAAGAGGGATGAAAGTAAACAAAATCATCATTTATCAATTCCCCCACACCAAAGATTTTGTACTCTGGGCAAAATAAAAGTCAGAATAATAGAAGAAAAAAAAACTCCAAGGAAAATAGAAAATAAAACAAGGTACAAGTCACAAGAAATAAGGATCACCAATCAAATCCACACCTAAATTATCCAATTCATATGACCCACTTGATTCAATTAGCACCATGGTAAAGAGATTAGCAAGTGCACAAAGCAACAATGAATTCTCTCACCAGTTATATTGTTTGCTCTCTACTCTCGGTGTTTGAAGGTAAATTGTTTACACTTATAATCCAACTTACTAAACTCTTGTTCCATAGGCTTGACAATGGTCTAAACTCTCCACCACTCACAAAGTCAAGTGCAAACATAGATCACAAGGCTTTATTGGGTTGTATCATGGCTAGGGTACCAAACAATGGATAATGAAAAAGAATAGGAAAAACAAATCCAAAGCGGTTATCCTAGAAAACAAGAGCCATAGAGAGATAAATGATAGAACAGAAAACCATACATAAACCATTCTCAAAGCCTTATGATAGAAGCAATAATCAATTTCTTCTTTTTTTCTTGTTACTCTTTTTCTTTTTTTTTTTTTTTCTCTTTTTCAACTTGCTATTTTTTTTCTTTTTTTTTTTTAGGAAATTGTACACATTTTCTAAACAATAAAGCAATATAAAAGAAGAAAAAAAAATTTTATGGCCAAGAGAATAAGTAAACATATGATCAGCCATCCAAGAACAATGTAAGAAATTGGCTCCAAATCCTCTAGAATAACCTAAAGACAAGGTAGGCTCTTATTTTTTTTTATTTTTGATTACACTAAGGCAAGAAAGAAATATCATATAGGCACAACGAGCGAACAATGGATAGGAAAAGGAAAAAAAAATAAATAAAATAAATAAAAGCCTTGATCATCCCTATGTAATGCACATGACCATAACAATGTGGTCTCAAGCAAGACAAGAGTCAAGTTCTAGATTAGGAGAAAAGCAAGTGGCACACAAATGAAAGGAAATCATAACAATTGGCCCAAAATTCTCATTAGGTTACATCAATCATCATCACTTTGCAAACAAACTAATCAACTTACCATTTAGCCAAAATTCTTCAGCAAGTTCTAATCATCTTCAAACTTTAGTATTTCAATATCATGGTTTTCCTATGCAAGTAACTTGTACAAAACAAAATCTATGTATTTTCCTAAAAATTTTAACTTTTTTTTTTAAAACAAAAAAGAAAACAACTAGGACTAAAGCAAATAGGCAAAAGTAAAACCAAGATCAAAATAAAAAGAAATGTGCAAAATTGCTAAAAATCCCTTCCCCCACACCTAAACTGCTCATTGTCTTCAATGTAAGCACATATCCAATCAATTAATAGACAAAGTGTAGTAAGGAGTGTAGAAGGAATACAACCGGATAGTCAAGAGGGATCTTGAAGTTGGAGCTCCTCCTTGTTCTCTATCAGAACCCCTTCATAAAAGTGCTTGAGTCAGTGTCCATTTATTTTAAATTTAGCTCACGTCCACTCATCTACTAGCTTAACTGCACTAAATGGTAAAACATAAGAAATTATATATGGTCCTTCCCATCTGGAACGCAATTGACCAGGCATAAACTTCAATCTAGACTTATAAAGTAAAACTTTGTCACTAATTTTAAAGTTTTTCTTAGATATCATCTTATCATGAAATGCCTTGGTCTTTTCTTTATAGATTTGGGAGTTCTCATAATCATCCCGTCTTATCTCTTCCAACTCTTGAAGTTGAGACTTCCTTTCCACACCTACCTTTTCTAAATCCATGTTACGTTGCTTGACAGCCCCAAAAGCACAGTGTTCTATTTCAACCGGTAAATGACAAGCCTTGCCAAATATAATTTGGTAAGGAGACATTCCAATGGGAGTCTTGAAAGCAGTCCTATATGCCCATAATGCATCATCCAAACGTTTACTCCAATCCTTTCGGTTGGCCTGGACTGTCTTGTCTAGAATCAGCTTGATTTCCCTATTAGATACCTCAGCTTGGCCATTGGTTTATGGGTGGTAAGGTGTTGCAACCCTATGTTGGACTCCATACTTGCCAAGTAAGCCTTGAAAGCTCCTATTATAGAAGTGAGTCCTTTGATCACTGATTATAGCTTTAGGTATTCCAAACCTGTAGAAAATATGAGTCCTGACAAAAGACATAACTGTACCAGAATCATCAGTTTGGGTGGGAATGGCCTTCACCCATTCAGAAACATAATCCACAGCTAGCAAGATATACAAATATCCAAAGGGAACAGGGAATGGGCCTATGAAATCAATGCCCCATACATCAAAAACCTTATAAAACAAAATAGGAAATTATGGCATCTCATTCCTACGGCCTATAGATCCAGAATGCTGACATCTAATGCATTGGTTACAAAATTGATATTCATCTCTAAATAATGTGGGCCAAAATAATCCAGAATCTAAAACTATCCTAGCAGTTCTGTGGACCAAAATGACCACCATATGCTAAAGTATGACAGAAATACAAAACAGAAGAAATCTCATGATCAGGAATGCATCTCCTAATAATTTGACCACTACATAGCCGTCACAAGTAAGCGTCATCCCAAATATAATATTTAGCCTCACTTTTAAACTTATTTAGCTGATGCTTATTAAGATGAGCAGGCAATTCACAAGCAACTAGATAGTTAACCACATCAGCATACTATGGCTCAAGAATAGAAATAAGGAAAGAAGTTACCATCAGTGCCTCAATCCTACTCAAGTGCTTAGCAACCAGATTCTCTGCACCACTTTTGTCCTTAATATCAATATCAAATTTTTGCAACTGAAGCATCCAGCGGATTAAGTGGGACTTTAAATCTGGCTTCTTCATTAAGTATTTAAATGTTGCATGATCAGTGAAGACAGTAACTTTAACACCCAACAAATATGACCTAAACTTTTCTAAAGCAAAAATAATTGCAAGAAATTCTTTTTCAGTGGTAGAATAATGAGACTGTGCAGAATCTAAAGTTTTTGAGGCATATGCTATGACATTGGACTTCTTATCCATTCTTTAGCCTAGAACAACCCCAAATGCAAAATTAGATGCATCACAGTAAAGCTCAAAAGGGAAGTTCCAGTTAGGTGGTTGAATAATGAGGGGTAAAGTGAGTTTTTTCTTAAGTTCATCCCAAGCTAACTTGCAATCATCACCAAAAGAGAAATCAACATCCTTTTGAAGAAGTCTAGATAAAGGCAATGCAATCTTGCTAAAATCTTGTACAAAACCTTGCATGCCCTAAAAATGACCTAACTTCTTTCATAGATGTGGGGTAGGGAAGTGAAGAAATAACATTTATTTTAGCCTTATCGACCTCAATGCCTCTTTAGGACACAATGTGCCTTAAAATAATACCCCTAGGAACCATGAAGTGACATTTTTCAAAGCTAAGCACTAAGTTCTTATCAATGCATCTTTCTATAATCCTATCCAAACTATGCAAACAATCATCAAATGAACATCCATAAACCGTAAAATCATCCATAAACACTTCCATGCATTTTTCAATGAAATTACTAAAAATGGATATCATGCATCTTTGAAAAGTTTGGTGCGTTACAAATACCAAATGGCATGCGTCTATATGCAAATGTGCTAAAGGGACATATAAATGTAGTCTTTTCTTGATCTTCCAGTGCAATATAAATCTAAAAATAACCTGAAAAACCATCCAAGAAATAGTAATGAGGTCTACTAGTGAGTCTCTCAAGCTTTTGATCTATAAAAGGGAAAGCGTAGTGATCCTTCCTAGTCACATTATTAAGGCGTCTATAGTTAATACAAACACGCCATCCATTTTGAATCTTGGTAGGAATTAATTCACCCTTTTCATTCTTTACTATAGTTATGCCAGTTTTCTTGGGCACCACTTGGACAGGACTCACCCACTCACTATCAGATATAGGGTAGATTATACCTGCAGACAGTAGCTTAGATACCTCCTTCTTCACAACATCTAAAATCAAAGGGTTGAGGCATCTTTATGGTTGACGGACCGGCTTTGCTCCATCATCAAATAAGATCCTATGTATGCATACCTCTGGGCTAATGCCAGGTATATCAGCTAAAGTCCAACCAATGGCTTGCCTCCGTCTTCTAAGAACCTCTAAAAGCTTCTCTTCCTCCTCAGGGGATACATCACTTGCAACAATCACAAGAAGTTTCTCATCTTTCTCTAAGTATGCATATTTAAGAGTGTCTGGAAGTGGTTTGAGCTCTAGGGTAAGGGCTTGCTTAACCGATGGTATAAGTGGCTTAATCTCAATCTCGTCCATGCTAAATACCTACCCAGACAACTCATAGACAGCAGAAGAAACTTTCCCATCCTGGGAAACATCAGTAGCATGAGCATCAATAAAGAAACAACAGTAATAGCAACATTAGTATCACTACTAGAAAAGCTAGTCATACAGCATCTAGTACTACCATCAGCATGCAAGTTGTAAGTGGACTTAAATGAATTAGCATCATTAGAATGACCAGCATAAAAACCAACATGCAAAGCGTTACATGAAATAGAAGATCCAATAACATCAGAATGGATGGTATTATGTATCTCTTTCCTAAAGCTAGAAGAGTCAGCTAGCTTAAGACTAACATAAGAATCAATATTATGCTCAATCACAGTAAAGTCATAATAATCAGCATGTCCCACAGAAATATCAATACTACCAGAAATAGAACCAGACATATTAGGGTCATTACATGCTAGAAAATCACTAATACTAATCAAAGAATGAATCTCAACACATCTGTCACAAAGTACAGTTTCATCACATGCACAATCAATTGAATCATCAAGGTCAGCTATATCACAAGGTCCAGAAGCATGCTGTCCCTAAACTCAGAAGATGCATCATCTATAAGCATATCTATCAAACTAACACCAAGCATAGAATTATCATCTGTAGGATATCTCATAGCATCAAAGATATTAAAATGAATAACATTTCCTGTGAATTCCATAGATAAGGTACCTTCATGTACATTGATTATAGTCCTAGTAGTTTTCATAAATGGTTTACTTAAAATCAAGGGAGCATGTCTCTTTGAAACGTACTTATCATCCTCCATATTAAGTTAGCAGGGAAAAATAAATCTTTTACCTTTACTACTACATCTTCAAGGATTCCCGAGGGATACACTATGCTTCGGTTGGCTAACTACATCACAACTCCAGTGGGTTTTAACTCTCCAATTTTCAAAGCTGAGTAGACACTCTTGGGCATCACATTAATAACAGCTCCTAAATCTAGCAAAGCATCAGAGAACTTTAAATTCCCAATGGTACAAGGAATGGAAAAGTGGCTTGGATCCTTGCACTTTTCAGGCAATGGGGGTTGAATCAAGGCAGATACACTTTTCTTAAAGTTAACCCGCTCATTTCTTCTTAATTGCCTCTTAGTTGTGCACATCTCTTTTAAGATTTTTGCATACTTTAGGACTCTCTTGATTAAGTCTAGGAATGACACATTGATCTCTACTTTCTTGAATATTTCTAACGTCTCCTTCTCTTCTTGCTCTTCTTTTAACTTCTTTGACTGTGTTACCCTATTAGGAAAGGGTAAAGGCCTCTTGAGTTCCTTTTCTTCCTCTTTAGTACTCTTTGGTGCAGCATGTGTTTTTTCTAATATTGAGTTATCCAATTCTAATGATTTAGAGGGTCCTAAAACTTCCTTCCCATTTCTTAATGTAATAGCACAAACACCACTCCCTTTAGGATTCACCATGGTTTGGGAGGGTAATTGCCCTGATCCTTGGCTCTTTGCCTCATTTAAAGAGGTAGCCAACTATCCAATTTGAGTCTATAAAGTTTGAATGGTGGTCTCTATTCTTTGTTGAAATTGAAGATTTTGAGTGGCTATTTGCTTAATAAGATTCTCTAAGTTGGAATCTTTCTTAGACTCTTCTTGGATTGGCATGACTTGCTTCATAGGTTGTGAAAATTGATTATTAGGACCAGCAACATTAATTCTTTGTTGTTGTGGTTGACGCCCTCCACATCTTAAGTTAGGGTGGTCTTTGCAGCCAAGATTATAAGTGGTACTGTAAAGATCATATCTTTGGGACTGCCCTTGTTGCATAGGTCTACTAAGAATTAAGGCAGCACATGACTCAGTATGATCTTCAAATTGAGGACATTGGTTAGTAGTATGGGTTGCTAAACTGCAAATGCCACATAATAGTCCCATCAAAGCAGTAGAGGTAGATGTGGGCTGTGAAGCATAACATTATGGATAGGCATATGCTTGAGGAGTAACAAAAGACTGTGGAAAAGTGTAAGCCTGTGGCACATGAGTATGAGATTTTTACTGTGCTAATGCCAATTGCCTAATCATAGAGGACAGATCCTCATATTGGGTCCTTATCTGTTGCTGTAATTGGTCATACTGGGGGTTGTAGTAGTTAGAAATTCCTTTCACAGGTTGCATATCTCTAATCCCAAATTACTGGGCATTTTGTGCCATCTTATCAATTAATCCCCATGCCCTCTGAGGTGTGAGATCAACCAATGCTCCACCAATTGTTGCATCAATCATGTTTCGGTTTACTTAGAGTAGTCCTTCATAAAAGTATTGAATAAGGAGTTGCTCTGTGATCTGATGGTGAGGGCAGCTTGTAACACCCCGAAATTAATTAAGGTGTTAATAATGGATTTGGACTAATTAAGAATAATTATCATGAAATAATTGGGCAAACTTTATGAATGAAAATTTATAGAGAAATAAGTTCGTAATATAGGTTTAAGATTTCATTTGGGTTAAAGCCTAATTGGGGCCCAAGATTTAATTTGAATAAGTCATGGATAAGGATTTATGGAGGCCCAATGATTCTAGATGCATGCCCATCTCCTTATCATGAGACTTGGGCCAAGAGAGATCACCTAACAATAGCTAATTTGATTTAATGAAATAGAGGCCCAAGACCCAATTTACATGAGCTCTTATAGTTGGCCCAACACATATTATGCAAACCCAAGTTAGATTGACTCTTGGAATTTGGCCTAACCTAATCAAATTTCTATAGCCCAACTCATGAAATAAGGCCCAACAAGCATAAAAATCTAAACCTACAAGGAATTGGGCCATTGGGTCAGCATACTTCACTTAAACTCAAAATGTTATGCAGCCCACCTCACCAAACAAAGGCCCAACAAGCACACATCTGAACCTAAGTGGATTTTGGGCTTTAGGGTTGACCCAAACCCATCTAAAACCCTAACTTACTCAGCCTCTTACCCTCTATTCTGCAGACCAACTCAACCTTAGGCAAAGGAGATCTCCATTTTCGCATAGGAAGAGAGGAGGCTAGGGTTTTCTGCATTCCTCCACCATTTCTCACTTCTAGAGGATGATTTAGCCAAGGTGAGTTATATATAACTTAACCCTCTCATCCTCCTCTCCATTTTGGTCTAATTAATTTTTGGTTTTGCGCATTTTCATCTTCTTCTCAAATCTGAAACTTGGTATTGGGTGATTGCTTGCAAGATTTTCGGAGTTGGAGGTTAGAGGGATGATTAGGTAAGCATTTCCCTTCCATTTTGTGTATTACTTTGCTGGAAAATTTTCCTAAGGATGGATTATCATAATGGGTTCTGTTATTGTGTGAGATTACAAGGAGATAATGGTGGAAAATTGAGTTTTTTGGGCTTGATGATTGAAATGCGAATTTGGTGCTTCCATGGTGGATTTTCAGAGGTGAGGCTATAAGTGTTGTTAAGTGAGTATCTCCTTCCCATTTTGATGCATTTTCTGTTACTTTGAGACCCCTATAGTTGACCTATGATATAGGCTTTGGTTTCATGTGAAATTACCCAGAAATTGGAGTGAACTATAGCAATTTTTGGTGTGAGAAAGTTGGAATCCGAAATTAAATCCCTTGGTAATTAGGTGAGTAACCTCTAGTCTGTCATTAGTAGTTTAACTTTTTAGATATTTGATTGTGATCAGAAATGATGATAATGATGCTTGTTATAGGCTTGGTGTGCATTTGGATTATTATGGTAGCTAGGGGAAGAGTAATTGGCTTCATTGAGGTAATTAGGTTATTTTCCTAATTCCATGTATATGCTCATGTTAATCTGCTATTTGTTACACATGCTTGGTTTTGAAATGTTAAATGACTGGTTGACTACTTAATTGTTATTGTGATTGGACCTTGTGAATCCATGGTGGAGCTGTGGTACGGCTGCCACCCGTGCATGTGCTTCGATCGAGCACCGGGTTATGATCAAACCCGAGATGCATTGAACCCTGGTTGTGCTCATTATGGAGTAGGTGCTGTGGACGGACCTCTCCCGGTGTTATTGGCCATTAACATATTGTGTATAATTACTGGTATGGGACAGTAGTCATTGGTAGTTCAACTAGTTCATTTGCCAATTGAATTGATGACTCTGATATTGATGACATGAAATTGCATTGGATTGATTAACTTGTACATGTATATGGAAACTGCCCTTTTGTTACTGAGATTGTATATCTCACCCCGTTGTGGGCTAATATTTTCAGGGACCGGACCTCTTAGTAGCAAGGAGAAAATTAATGGAAGATCATTAAATGGTTTGGTAGCATATAGGTTTGGGAGCTTTGACAAAATGTATCGTAACTAAATTGCTAGTTTTGTATCATTGCAGCATTGCATCATGAGTTGCCAAGTATAGGGATTGTATATGTAATTTGATTATCATGGAATTGAACATTATGATTATAATTGGCTAATAATGGATAAGTGATTTGATTTTATATGAACATTAAGCATTGACCCCATGCACCTGGTGACCATAATACATTTACTGTCATTAATCTATGAACTTACTAGTTTATGGTAGCTAGAGGGTTAAGGATCCACATTTAAATTTTAAATGTGTAATGATAGATGTGTTAAGTAGATTAGGTGAAAGAAAGACATTAAATCTTCACAAACTAAGTTAAAATGGCCTAGATGGTTGCTAGAGGGGGAATTGGAGAGCATGAGATGAAATTTTGGGAGTTATAGGAACAGAAGGGAATTAGCCGCGGCTAACATTTAATTGGCCTAGGCCAAATAGAAACAGAGAAGAATTAGCCACGGCCAAATGTGGCGAACCTGCCAAGGAAGAAAACAGAGAGAAATTGGTCACGGCGAACAATGATGTTGGCCGCGGCTAAGCCTGGGAAGCAAGCCGCGGCTAAGCCTGGGAAGCAAGTTTGGGGGTGTTCCAGAGGGTATTTGGCCGCAGTGAAAAGGGTATTTGGCAGCGGAAAAATGCGTGAAATTTATGGAGGTGTAAGGACTTGAATCCGAGAGTAATTAGCCACGGCGAAAGGGGATTTAGCCGCGACGAAGGTGCTCAATTTCTCATATTCACTTAGAAACTTTAATTTCTTTTATGGTAATACTAAAAAATGATTTAGAAACACTTGTAAGAGGTTTTTATGAGTTGGAATTAATGGATGGGAGAATCAAAGGCTCCTTATTAATGATTAAATTCACTTGCACTTTTGAATAATTGTGGTTGCCTAATTAATGACCCTAATAACATTAAGGTTCAAATTTCTTAACATTTTTTGAATATAATTAGTTGTAATGACTTTCAATTCTAATTGAAATTTTATGTTTAGTAATCACGTACTTAACCTTAATTATGATTATTAAAAGTTAGCGTCGTTACATAGCTTGCTAATAGTCTTTTAAACCTCTCCCAATATTCATAAAGTGTTTCTCCTGTCCTTTGTACTATACCACATATCTCTTTTCTTATTGAGGCAGTTCTGGACATAGGGAAAAATTTCTCTAGGAATAGTCTTTTCACTTAGTCCCATGTAGTTATTGTACCCGGAGGAAGATAAAACAACCAGTCTTTAGCCTTGCCTTTAAGTGAAAATGAAAATGCCCTGAGTTTTATCTGTTCTTCTTTATCTGTTCTTCTGAAACTCCTGGTGGCTTCATAGTATTACATACTACTTGGAACTCCTTCAAGTGTTTGTGTGGATCCTTACCTACCAAACCAGAGAATTTAGGTAGTAAATGTATCAAACCAGACTTCAATTTAAAATTTGCATCTAAATGAGGATAATTAATGCATAAATTCTAAAAATGCAAGTCAGGTGCAACCAACTCTTTAATTGTTCTAGTATTGATATCCATATTAACATTTACATTGTCATTCACATTTATGTTCATGTTAGCTTTTGCACCATTTCTATTCCCATTCAACTCATTTTGTGCATCTATGTTATTAGCATTCAGATTCAAATCCATAATTGCATTCCCTTATTCCATCTTAACAAATAGACTAGAATATTCACCTATATGCTCACTAGTACTAGCAACAAAAGTGTGTGAAGTGTTTTTCCTCTTCCCTTTATTTCTCTTATCTCTTACTTGTCTAGTAAAAGTTCTCTTTATTTTTGGATCAAATTCAGATAGTTCTTTAGTTGAGGATCTGGTCATACAATAATTGGGCAAGTAATAGGCAAGAAAAACTAAGTAAAGTCATCAAATAAGCTCAAATCTGGAATTTTTGTGAAAGTGTGTAAAAATGCAAAGGAGGAGGGGAAAAATGTAGAAGAATTCAAAAATGTAACCAAACAACCACACAAACACAAAAAGACTGAAGAAAATGGCCCTACACATACTAAGGAACAATCTAATCATATCAAAGACTCAAGGAAAAAAATTCAAGAAAAATCAAGCAAGAAAACCTAGAGAAATTCAGAAAAACAAGGGAAATTCGATAGACAATCATGGAAAAAAAAATTGAAAGGACACCAAACCAGTGTGAAAATTGATCTATAAGTAGCTAAAACACCCTAGAATAAAAATAGCAACCTAAAGCAGGGGTAACGAAATCAAGAAGAGGAATACAAAAACTCAAATCAAATCTGGACAGCATGTACCAAAAGCACTAAAATCCAATGAAATTCCCACAAGAGTTCAAATTTTTTTTTTTTCACTTCGAACATAAGGGAATCACAAGCAGACTCTTCTAACAATGCTTTAACACCCAAAAACATTCTAAAGATAGAGAATTGACACCAAAAATATAACAAGAAAAATAAAACCAAAATCTAGAAAGATTTGGAAAATCTATGGAAAATTAAGGAAAAACAAAGAAAATTCGAAAGAGTAGGTAGGACAGTGGAATTAGGCCTTAAAACTTAGACATGATGAATAGAATTCATCACTTTTGCTCAAAGCATGCCAAAGTGTTTCACTATGATTTTTCCTGAATTTTCTGGGTGAAAATGATGAATTTCCTAAAGACAGAGCACTTGAAGTTAACTATTGAAATGATAGATTTCCACTATCAAACCAGAGGCAAAATGAACCAAAAGCTAGCTAAAACACTAAAGCACGACTTCCTAAACAATTAGAGGTAACCTTTTTGACAACAGCGCCAATTTGATAACCTGTGTCGAAGGGTTCCCAAAATTTACTAGGTTAATTGATTTTTGTAATATAGAGACAACCTAGATCGTTTATCTCAAGGAGGTGGATTCCAATTATTCAAGTAAGCTATTTAGCAAAGAGAAGGAAAAATAAGGGGGGAATTTTGTTCTGATTTCAAACATTCAAATAGAAAATCAAAAAGTAACAAAAATTAACTTGAAGAACTAGATTTGAAAGACTTAACAATCAATTATCATTAAGTTATGGCAAGCCAATGGATGAATCAAATAGAATTGGATCTTCCTAACCTTATAAACCACCACAAGAAATTGATTAATTCTCTAATAATGCATATTTTAAAGAAATTTCCTAAAAAACCTCTTAAGGAAAAATTATTAAACATGTAATGGGCATTAGAGACCTCCAACGTACACTAACATGCTTGGACTTGATTTTAAACATAAAAATACATCAATTAACCAATCAGGATTCAATTTCCTTAACATAAAAATGATGCGTAGAAATTCTAGCACCTAAAATGTATTAACCAACACATTCTTGAGCACTAGAATTCAATAGGAAACAAGCTAAATTCACAGTGAAATTGCAGCACAAAGGTTCCAATCATATGCACTCATTATCCATCTCAAACAAGTAGCAAAAATCCAGAAATAAAATCAAGTAATCTTCACCAAAATTACAGCACAAATTCAAAGTGAATCCCTCGCCAAACCTAGCTACAAATTCTACTAAGAATTGAGAAAGAAAGAAAAGGATAAGAGTGAAAGATTAGCCAAATCTCACGGTGACATTAAAAACTCCGATCCTCCTCCATTTTCATCACCCACGGCAGCCACAACAAAGTGATCAAGCTTCTATAAACCACGCAGGATGCTAAAAATCTGATGATGATTCGGTGGCTTCCATGGAGAACTTTTCTTCCGATCCAAGAGAGATGAGTGCGTCCGAGGGATGAGAAAAATTTATTCTCGTCTAGCTGGCGTGTCTGGCTAGAGAGAGTTAAGTCCCCCTTTTTCTTCCTTTTTTTCTTTTCTTTCCTATATTTTTTTTATGTAGAAAAATTCTGCACATGGAAAAATAAGCCTCCAATCTTGACCATTAAAAGTATCCAATGGTTCCAATTTCTTCTTAACTTAAAACCTGAGATAAAATAAAATAAAGTCCAGCTAATAAAATGAGAAAAGAAAAATTAAGAAAAATATAAAAAGAAAAATTTGGAATTTTCTTCTCTTTATAGACATTTGTCACCTAGTGAATGAATCATCAAAATTTAAGCTATAAAATCCCATCCAATGGCCATGAAAAATCCTCTAACATTATGCCCATATTAAAAATATTAAATCCCACTTAAAAATTTGGATAAAATAGAGAAGAACCATGTGGGAAAAATTGCACAGTAAAATATTACGAAATTAAGAAATTAAAATCCAAACTTTGTGCAAAAATTCATATTAGTGTGCAACTTTGCCTAGTAGCCTAAATAATATCCAAATAAGCCCAAATAATAACAATTTGACTGTTAAAAACTCAATTCAAGAGGGATGAAAATAAACAAAATCATCATTTATCAACATGTAATCATCATTAATTGCAAGTTCAGAGTGAAGAATACTCACTAATCCATACAAGAGTTTCTAATAATTCTAGATTAGGGAGTTTAGCTACACATGTTCATGAAAACCAGTAACAAATTCAAAGTAAAACTCAAATATATCAGAGAAAATGCAAAGAAAAGAAGAAGGAAGGAAGGAAGGAACTTAGAAATGAATCTTGTCTTTGCTTCAATCCTCAATCCTTAGCATCCCTTGCTTCAAAAATGTCTTCCTTAACTTCTCCCCACCCTTTACACATTCAGACCAGACCTAAAGCAACCCATAATGATGGCTCCCCCTGTAGCAAAGTCCATATGAAGTAAGAAACCCTCAAAATTTTGACAAAGAAAACATAGCATGTTGATAAAACAAATTGTGTTTTGGCGAAGTATGGTCTTAAGTGAGCATGCGCCATGGCTTGATTGGGATGCGCTGCGGCGAGATTGGCTATTGGATGGAATGGGAAAACTTTACACCATGACTCAGAATATTAGGCCACGGTGATTTTTACTTCTATGTGACATTATGTAGTGGCTCAACATTTTCCTTATTATGGCTTCAACTTCTCTCAATCTATGCTACGGTTGGGTACCTCCTTGTCATGGTGAAGTTAGCTTCTGGGTGAAAATTTGTTGTGGCGCATTGACATGGGTTGCCCTATAGACTTGCTCTTAATTTCTTCCTTTTTAGTCATGGTGAGCTTTTAAAAATGACAACTACAAGCATTCTGAAACCTTTGACACAAGAAGTTTCAACCTCTCTAAAATATGCACCCTACAACAAGGACAAAGTATGATTAGTTCTCATTATGTTCAAAATTAAAACAAAAATTATCATTTACAATGTAAAAGTTAAGTATGGAGCTATTTATCCTAAGTGTGTTTAATTTATCTATAAAAGTGTTATTTACCATGTAGTTAGAGGCTAAATTCATCTGTACTGAAAGAAAATATGCATAAAAACATGAATAACAAGGAGTTATCACACCCTTAAACTTGAACTTTTACTCGTTCTAGAGTATAGCAAATCAAAAACAATATTAGAGTGTCCATAGGTCCGGTGAATATCAATTTATGCTAAAGTCCTCACTTGTTGCATTAAAGAATATGTTTAATAGGAAGAATAAGTAATACATGCTAGAAGTAAAGTTTAAATGATAAAGCTAAGACTTCTAACCATTTTGAAGTATGTATGTGTGAGTTTGGCCAAATACTAATCACAAACAAGTGCCATAATCAACTTTTTCACTCCAACATATATAAACTAGTCTCAAATATAGGAACTTTATAAGCTCACCTTTTCCCTCTCTCCACTAAATTAGATATCACAAAACTTCTAGATCAAAAGGACTTCTAGGCTTGTAATGAGGCTGGGGTTTTAGCTACAAATGATAGGTGAGATCAGTGCAAAAGTTCTTAAAAAAATTTATATGATAGTATACATATATCAGAGGTTATCTTAATAGACCTTCCATAATTATTCATACTAAATCCCCTTCTCTCCCTCTCTCTTAATTGTTTTTGAATGAAATCTCCCCAAACTTAGGTCTTTTTGACCTTGATTAAACTTTAACTTTTTCTCTTATTCATCAAATTTTTTTTTTTGGAATAAACATGTAATCAGCTCAACTCTGAGTCAGAGAAGGGGAGAATTGATATGCATCATAAGACTTCAATTCCAAGGACCATATAAGCATTAAATATTACATATCTTTTTCAATCAACCATAAGGTTTTGTTTCATAATGAATATACTACTATTTTTTTTCCTCAAGAAAAGGGACGAGTTTAAAGATAGATTATTTTTTTTATAATAAGGCTGCACAGGCTAGGTATTTATATTGGTAGATAGAACAAAGTGTAATATTATATGGTTTTTCTAAATAAGCTCAAGTAGGGTTGAAGCATTAATATAATTACATAAGGGGCAGGATTGAAAGGCACAACCATAACGAAGAAATACCTAAATCATCTCTAAGGGTTATGCCATACCTACTGACCCGCCTTAAAAAGATAGAAAATAAGTTCTAAAGTCCTGAATTTGAGATTGGATATACAAATTAAATTACAAGAAGATTTCTCCTAACACTAGTAATTGACTTATGCAATGGCTAGATAGTGCATAGCATCTCTTTCAAAAATGATGGAAATTTAAATTTAAGCAATTAAACTCAACACAAAACACAATTAGCACAATTTTCCTACTAAACATCCTTTGACACAAAACAACTATCATTGGAAGTAGACAGAAACAACTCCAGCAAGCCAACAAACAGACTAATTCAAAAGAATTCAAAAAAAAAAAAATTCGACAAGTATAAGTTCAAGTACAAAATTTCATGTTATACCTATCAATTATGCTTATCACCCCTAAACTTAAGGTTAACATTGTCCCTAGTGTTAAGGAATAAAGAGAAAGCTAAGAAAATTGAGAGTGAATGATATGTACAACGTAATCTAAACCTTCCTCTCTTTTTTTTTTTTTTTTTCAAGTTGAAAAACCAAATGGGTAACAGAAACTAAATAATAATAATATCAGAAAAAGAACCAGTAAACACAGGAAAGGAAGAGAATGGCATTAAGGAAACACAAATTAATAACAAAACACAGTTTAAATTTCATTAAAAAGATAACTAAATAGAAGAGGATAAAAGAGTGATAGAAGAATCATAAAGACTATCAGGTGGCGGGATCTTGTGGTGGCTCTTGGGGTGGAAATGGCTTAGTTGGATTGCCTACAAAATCAGGAGGAGGTGGAAGCTCAAATTGGTCCCACACTGGAAACAACTGGCTAATTGTGTCTAACACTAAAAATGCCAACGATCCATGGCAAGGGATCAATGTTATAGTTTAGTGAATCACTGCTCATACTCAGCTGACCAGAGAGATAGCTCCTGAACCATAGCAAACGTAGCACCTAGAGAAGGCTCCTACTAAGAAGGTGGTGGTGGAACGTGAACAGGTGGAGGGCGTGACTAATCGGGGTCTACTGGTTGCTCCATCGGCTCATCTACTGGCTCAACCCTTTCATCCTCTACATTACCTATCATTTGTATAGAAAAAGGCTTCCTCGGTGGAAGGAGCTCCTCATTTGGCTCGAATTGTACGTTTACCCCTGCGCACAACTTGGTAATCAAGTGAGGGTATGCCAATCCAGATGTGGTAGATTGAGAGATCCTCTTGATTTTCTAAAAAATGATGTACCCAACGTCCACCAATCTCTCAGTCATAATCCAATAAATCAATATTGCCCGATCTGTAGTCAAATCGCTTAGATGACCACTAAGAAGTAGATTTGTGAACACGAAGTGAGCCCAATAGTGGGCCATGCGATTCAAATTACTGCAAAGAATGCCCTTTGGTACCCCACGTGACATCCTTAAAAAATTATGCCCTGGAAGAGTTAACTTGGTAGCCATATCCTCTAAATCTGGGGCCTCTCCATTCATCTTATACATACAAAATTCATAATCGAGCATAAATGAAAAATTGTATTGATCTTGAATCACTTGTTCATTGATAATTACAGTGCGTCCCCAGACTCTGTACATGTGCTCACGACAAAATGGTGTATTTGTATCGAACTCTCAAACTACTGGTACCACAGCGGTCACTGGCTCAAAACAAAATGTACCCCACCTTCTATAGGAGATCTGATTCGTAACTTCTTGACTCTCTGCAGGTGCGGTACTAAACTTCCTACTTAGAGTAAAAGCTCTATGAAATGTCACTTCATTGTATCTTTCTTAAGTGGCTAGGGAGACAAAGCCAGACCGATCAAAGGAGGCAAAAGAGGAAGAAGATGCCTCACTTCTGGCTTTCTTTTTAGGGGCCATTAGGGGAATACCTGCAGAAGAAATTAAAACAATTAAAATGGGCAAGGAGACTAGTAGTATCCACATGCAATTTAAGCCACTATTAATAAATCTTGGACACACTTAAGATGATCATAAAGTGCACATAGCAATTAATTTCAATTATGCATAGAGTACCTCACAACATTATGCAAGCACCACAACTAAATGAGTGATAACCTCCTAATTTAGGATTCAAAAGGACTATATGTGACACTAAATTAGGGAGGCAAAGTTCTTTTCTCTTGATTAATATGGTTAAAAATATATTCAATCTAACAAAACAAAGAAAGTATTTCAATTGTAACATTTTTATTAGTTTGAGCCTCATTTTATGATTGATTTCAATTTCAGGGAAAAGTAATAAAGTATAGAAAGAGTTGCAAATAAAAGAGGGAAGCTGAAAAGTGAAAAGACAGATTGAACAAGTCTTCTCGCTATAGCGAGAACGAAGTTCGCTGTAGCGAGATTGCTCTTTCGTCGTAGCGAAGGGGACACTTCGCAATAGCGAAGTCGCATTGCATAGAAATTCCAGGGAGCAACTCGCTATAGCGTGGAAGTAGCGAAAGCAGCAGAAAACTGAGAACATATGAGACCTTGCTATAGCGAGAGTCACTCCTCACCATAGCGAGATCAAACCTGAAACACACAGTTTTAATTTTCAAGCTAAAAAAATAGGAAAGGGAGTTAGGGCTTGGAGATTTTGTGGCAGAGGAGGGTTCTGAATGCAAAGAAGGAAATTTTGGGTGGTCTTTTGAGGCTTCTCAAGCTTGAAGGGGTGAAGGAAGAGGAAGAATCAAAGGGGGAGCTCGATTCCCTACATTTCTCTCATTCCTTTGTTTGCTTTCTCTGCTTCTTTTCATCTTTTCCATGTGTTTGATTGGATTCATTGTAGATTTAGCTATGTGTAGCTAAACTCCTCTTTACCTAAAGCACTATGAACTTGATGTGAACTGAATCTTTATTTTTCTTGTTGATTGTGATGATTAGAGCCTTGTGTATCCTTCTCTTGTTTAATGCTTTCTTAGAGATTGGCCACCTCTTGGAATTGATTTGGGTAATTGGAATTGACCTTGACAAAGGGATTCCCATTGGACCTAAGAGTCAGATAAATTAAGTTTAGAATTATCTAATTTGTAATTGGGATAGAAATATACCTAATTGCCTTAATTGGTTTTGAAAGAGTTATAGAATCTAATGCACTCTAACCTAAATCTAGGGACACTTAGATTCTAGAGGAGAGTAGGGCTATAATTACATCGATGGACGGTTATAGCTTTTGAATCTCTTAACCCACAAGGTGAAAATTAATTACAATTGAATAAGAAATTAAGTTCTGGTAAGCATTAAGGGAATAGTGACTCTAGGTAATTTCAAAACCTTGGATTTTTCCTAAAATTTCCTCGCCAACCAATGAGCCAACCAGCAAATGAAATAATCTAATCTAACAATCCTAAATGAAATGGAAATCTTGTCCAAGTAGGTATGACTAAAGGAAGCACAGGAAAAATTCATAGCCTCACATAAATAAGAGCCAAACAAGAAATAAGTTTCATTTATTAATTTTGACAAATAGTTGGCGTGCATAGCTCAAATTTCCAAAATTGAACAATTCTGGCCATCCCCTAATCATCATCCACCACAACGCATAACTACAAAGCCATTATGTATACAAGGTCACTCAAATCCTAGCCAATCAAGACATAGAATTCATTTAGGCATTTTAACAAGTATTTGGTGGGCATACACCATTTTTACAATTGAAAGGGCTTGAATAATATAAAGAAACCTCTCCAATTTCAGTAATCAGAACCAAATCATCAAACATAACAACAAACATATTCCATACAAGTTTTCAATTTCAGCATAGGCTAGGTATTTATGTTGGCAGATAGAATAAAGTGCAATATTATATGGTTTTTCTAAATAAGTTCACGTTAATATAATTACATAATGCGTAGGCCTAAAAGGCACAACCATAACTAAGAAATGCCTAAATCATTTCTAAGGGTCATGTCATACCTATTGACTTGCCTTAAGAGTGTAACACCATGATTCTCTAGCTCATCTCATATTATTTCTAGACTTCCTTTCATGCATAATACAAGAATTTCAAAGAAAGTCATTAAAAACAATGGATTATTTTGGTTACATTGCTAATAAATTTTTTGTTTTATGTCTTGTGGGCCATATGAACTTATCCATCTCATTTTCCTATTTAAATTCACATATACAACCCATAACAATCTCAATAAGTGGCCAAGAATTCGAGCTAATAGAGTATATACATGAAAATAATATGTGCAGCCTCGGACTAATATTTCAATTTTCTATCATAAATTTTGAAAACTCATAACTAATTTTAGAAAAATCAAAATCAAACAAACTATGCCATTTTGGAAATCTATAGAGGTCTACTTTATGATAAAAATAAATTCAGACCACGCAAAAGGACTCTGGCCACTAAAAACCAATGGAACAATAACCAAGGTCGTCAATCACTACTAGTACTGTCCTTGAACTTTAAAACTTCATATCTCTCTACTCAGATATCCAATTAGGGTGATCTTAGTGGCTATGTAAAGATTATCATGTCTAGTATATGCTTGTAAAATTTTAAGAGCACTAGATACCATTTGTTTATCAAATGACACAGTAGAAGAAATTGACTATATAAACAGTACTTATACCAAAACAGCAAAAAATGAAAACTTTGAAAAATTATAATTAATTTCACAGAGCTCTAAATAATCTAGTCTTTGACTTCTAAAAAGCTATGGATGAGATCTATATGCATGCCAAATTTCATGAGCAAATTCATTTATTTGGTTAGATCCTGATATTATGTTGCAAAAATGTCATTTTAGTGTCTTCTAAGGGTCTCAAATGGTCCAAAATTGCTTCTAAGACAACCATGGCCACTTGAGCACATAGGAAAACACCAAAATATTCTACTAAACATGTCTCAAAGGTGTGCAAATCCAAATTTCACAAACTCACTCTTTCACCTCAAGATATACACAAGAGCACATATACTTATTCTTGCCATTCAATGTCCAAATCATGTAATATTGTACATATGACCTTAAATCTCATTCATACATAATATATTTACATATTTACATGCGTTCATGAGGTCATATATCATAAGCACTAAAGGATTACATCATATGCCACTCATATGGCTACAAAATGGTAAAATTCCATACTTTGTTGTCATTCTTCTTCCCTTAAGCTTGGTGGCTTCCATTCCTTGGTTCATTTGATCCACCTAGACATGTTAGATATGTGAAGAGGAAGGGATGAGATTCTAAGAATCCTAATAGATCTTCTTCCTTTCAATCACACATAAAGAATGTAAATCCAAGTCAAAAAATGTATGCATAAATATCATGGAGCATGTAGTCATTCATGAAACATTTCTAGCATTTAAGAAGTCATACAAAACATATATAGGTTTGCCAAGTAAGTGGTTTAGTCTCACTCATTCTCTTCAAGGATTTTGGACTTGCCTTACCTTTTTTCTTAAAGGCTTTTAACTAAGCCTTGCTCTTGGGAGAATCTTGACTTTGTCTTAACCATTGTTGAGGATTTTTAGCTCAATCTCACCATGGCTAGTGGTTTTTAGCTTCACCACACTCAAGCAAAGCAAAGCAAATTTATAAAGTATCATTTGAAGACATAATGTAACATCATGGTACCATGGCAATTAGATACTTGCTAAAATATTTTTCATGGTTCAAAATATACTCACACACATTCAAAGATAAGATAAACATCCACTCATACATGAGAAAAAGAAGAGAGCTACCTTTGTTACACAAGCACACTTTTCCTCTTGAATTTGGTTCCTCTCCTATAGCCACACACTCACAAGAAGGTGGAATTTGTTTCTCTTGGCTTAGACACATAATATGGAAGCCAATTATACTCTTAAACCAAATTATAAGGCTAGATACTCATTAGAAAAGCTAGGTAGTTCATATGGCCCTTTTATGGTTCCATAATACATTTAATGAAACAACCTTAAGAAAACATCATCTTGGCTCCATTATTTCTATTCATTTATGATTTCTGACTCCTTTTAAGTCTCTTGAAGTCATCACACAATTAATTCAATGAGTTTAGCTAGGTGTTGCTTCTTTAAGCCATAATATGGAACTTATAACCACATCTCACTTTCCATGACTTCTAAAATTTTTTCAAGGCTTCTTCTCATCTTCTTCTATCATATATGACTCAAAATCAAGCTTGGAACAAATTAAAACTACCCCTTGGTGCTCCATCTAGCTTAGGCCGAGGCTATGCTTCAAGGAGACACCAAATGAGTTTGCTTTGTTTTCTTGATGGAAGATGCATGTGGAAAGCTTCTTAGGGATCTTAAGAGCTCATTTAAACACTCATTTAGGCCTAGGAATTCTTGTATCAAAACAGAATTTTAAAGGAACACTTGAAATTTTAACTTTTCTATCTTGAAATCTAAAGGCTATTTAATTGTTTGCTTTGCATATTCTTGTTCTTTTCCCTTATTTTTCTAAGATTCATCCTTGGTTTGGTTAGAAATTCAATCCCTTAGGGCTGGTCTTATATGGGTAGAAAATCACAAGAGGAAGAGTAAGAGAAATCAAGCTTGAAACATAGCAAATTACTTTGTTTTCTTGCTTTTTTTTTTTTGCTTGCTCTTCACTTTGTTTAGCTTCTACTCTCCAAACTCGAAAATCCCCTCTTTGGTCTGACCTAAAAACAAACCTAAAACCTTTAATAAAATCATAGAAAAGAAGGAAAGATGGAGGAGAAAGAGTTTGCTAAAGAGAAACCATGAAAATCCATGGAAAACCATACCTTTTCCTTGCTTTTTTGTTCTTCCTTTCTTCTCTCCCTTGTGTACCTCACTCTCATGGTTCTTTCTCTGGTTTAGGGCAGAAATGAAATAAGCTAAGTGAAGGGTAGGGGTGCGTAGCCCTATATATAGGTAGGTTTAAGAAATTGTTTTCAAAAATTCTAATTTTATCCTTTCGATTTGGCATTTTTATTCCTGGTCCGTTTTAGCTCTTTTTCTAGAACCGTCTTTTTCATCATAAAATTTAGGTTCTCAATCTTATAAAATACCTTTGGACTCACTCAAATTAGAGCTAATACCTCTTCAAATGAAAGGGTTAAAGTTTGGGTTAACTGACGTTTGAAAACATACACCAGAGGGGCTTTAACTATTCCAGTGCTTCCTATGGTTTTTAGGGCTTTTGAGAATCTCAAAGAAATCAAATTTACCATTTAAAAACCCCTCCTATGAAAATTTCAAAATTTGTCCGAAATTATAAAAATGCCATTACGTTAAGTAGTCATTTCATTAAATTTTGTATGGTCATTTTAGCCTCCGTTTTAGGGTACCTAAGGGCTCATAAATTCATTATTTAATGTCCAGATTAAGATTCTAATTTTTTTGAGCCTTAACTAATTTATTTCAGAAGACTTGCTTTGAAAACGTGTCTGTTTCTTCATTTTAACAAGAATTAGACATTACAATAAGGGTAGAAGATAGGTTCTAAAGTCTTGAATTTGAGATTGTATATACAAATTAAATTACAAAAATATTTCTCCCAACACTAGTAATTGACTTATGTAATGGCTAGATAGTGCATAGCATCTCTTTCAAAAATGGTGGAACTCTAACTTTAAGAAGTTGAACTTAACAAAAAACACAACTAGCATAATTTTCCTACCAAACATACTTTGACACAAAACAACTATCATTGGAAGCAGACAGAAACAATTCTAGCAGGCCAATAGATAGACTAATTCAAAAGAATTCAAAAAAAAATTCAACATGTATAAGTTCAAGTACCAAAATTTCATGTTATACTTATTAATTATGTTTATCACCCCTAAACTTAAGGTCAACATTGTCCCCAATGTTGAGAGACAAAGAGAAATCTAAGAAAATTAAGAGTGAGTGATATGTACAATGTAATCTAAACCTTCCTCTTTTTTTTTTTTTTTTTTAAATTGTAAAACCAAATAAGTAACAGAAACTAAATAACAATAATATTAGAAAAAGAACCAGTAAACATAATAGAGTAAGAGTATGACATCAAGTCAACACAAATTAACAACAAAACACATAGTTTAAATTTCATTAAAAACACAACTAAATAGAGAGAATAAAAAATAGATAGAAGAATCATAAAGACTATCAAATAGTGGAGTCCTATGGTGGCTCATGTGGAAATGGCTTAGTGGGACTGTGCACAAAATCAGAAGAAGGTGGAAGCTCAGATGGGTCCCACATTAAAAATGACTGGCTAAGTATGTCCAACACTAAAAATGCCAATGATCCATGGCAAGGGATCGATGCTCTAGTTCAGCGAATCACTGCTCATGCTCAGCTGACCAGAGAGATAGGTCTTGAACCATAGCAAACATAACACCCAGAGAAGGCTCCTACTAAGGAGGTGGTAGTGGAACATGAACAGGTAGAAGGGGTGATTGATCGGGGTCTACTAGCTACTCCATCAGCTCATCTACTGGCTTAGCCCCTTCATCCTCTATATCACTTATCATCTGTATAGAAAAAGGCTTTCTCAGTGGAAGGAGCTTCTCATGTGGCTCGAACTATACCTCTACCTTTGTGCACAACTCAGTAATCAAGTGAAGGTGCGCTAATCCAGATATAGTAGACTGAGAGATCCTCTTGTTATCTTAAAAATAATGTACCCACCATCTACTAATCTCCCAGTCATAATCAAATAAATCAATATCGCCCGATCTGTAGTGAAATCGCTTAAATGACCACTAAGAAGTAGGTTTGTGCACACAATGTGAGCCCAATAGCTGGCCACTCGATTTAGATTATTGTGAAGAATGCCTTTTGGTACCCCACCTAACATCCTCTAAAAATTATGCCCTGGAAAAGTCAACTCAGTAGCCATATCCTCTAAATCTAAGGTCTCCCTACTCATCTCATACATGCAAAATTTGTAATTGGGCATGAAGGAAAGATGGTACTAATCTTGAATCACTTGCTCATTGATAATTACATTACGTCCCCAAACCCTGTACATGTACTCGCGACAGAATGGTGCATTTGTATAGAACTCTTAAACTACTAGCACCACAGTGGTCGCTGACTTAGAATAAAATGTACCCCACCTTCTATAAGAGATTTGATCCATAACTTCTTGACTCTCTAAAGGTGTGATATTGAACTTTCTCCTTGGAATCAAAGCTCGATGAAATATCACTTCATTGTATCTTTCTTAAGCAACAAGAGAGACAAAGTAGGATCGATCAAAGGAGGTAGAAAAGGAAGATGACGCCTTGCCTCTGACTTTCTTTTTTAGGGCCATTATAGGTAACCTGTAAAACGAAATTAAAATAATTAAAATGGGCAAGGAGACCAGTAGTATCCACATACAATTCTAGCCACTAGTAATAAATCTTGGACACACTTAAGATGGTCAAAAAGTGAACACAGCACTTGATTTTAGTTATGTACAAAGTGCCCTGCAACATTATGCGAGCACCACAACTGAATGAGCCAATTAGCAATTGAATTAACTAACCCAAAAATCCTAAACAAAATGAAAATCTTATCTAGGTTGGTATGACCAAAGGAAGCATAGGAAAAACTTAAAGCAAAAGTCTCCAATTCATAGCCCCACATAAATAAGAGCCAAACAAGAAATAAATTTCATTTAGGAATTTTGGTAAATAGTTGGTGTGCATAGTTGCAATTTCCAAAATTGAACAATTCTGGCCATCCCTTAATCATCATCTACCATAAAGCATAACTACAAAGTCATTATGTATACAAGTCACTTAAATCCTAGCCAATCAAGACATAGAATTCATTTAGGCATTTTAACAAGCAATTGGTGGGCATACACCATTTCCACAATTGAAAAAGCTTGAATAATATAAAGAAACCTCTCTAATTTCATTAATTCAAACCAAATCATCCAACATAAGAATAAACATATTCCATACAAGTTTTCAATTTCAGCAATCAGACAAACATACCATTCAATTTTTTTTTTTTTCAAAAAGGGAATGAGATGAACCAACATACCTTTAACTTTTAATGGAGAGTGAAAATAGAATGGGGAATGAATGCATGCTATGACAGAGATAAGAGGAATGTGAGCCTTAGTAATGAAAGAAAGCCACAGCGAATGTTAAAGTAGATATACACGAAATGGAGAGTAAGAGGTGTTTAAGAATGGGGGTTGTGTGGGGCGATGGAGAAAAATAGTACGGATAGGGCAAATTGCAGAAAAAAAAATAGGAATAAGACAAGGAATGAACAACCTCATTGTTTTGCAAAGAAAAATGGATGTTATGGAATGTTGGAAGAGGCAGTTATAGTAGAGAAAAAAATTGAGGTAGAGCCACAGCAGCGAGGGCGTGATGCTAGAGAGGGTTTTAGGTTTTAACAAAATTTTTTCACTTTATCTTATTATTTTTTTTCTGTGAAACTCGAATTATACAGCAACACTAGTTGACTAGGCTTAAACTTTCTCCATAAAATTTTCTTGTCATATGATTGCTTTATCCTTTCTTTGTAGAGCTTGGAACTTTCATAGATGTGAAGTTTGAATTTATCAAGCTCATTAAGTTGCAACAACCTCTTTATACCAACTCTTCTTAAGTCAAAATTCAATTTCTTTATAGCCCGAAAGGCATTATACTGAAATTTGACTGGTAGGTGACAAGATTTACTGAAGACAAGCTTGTAAGGAGACATACCAATTGAAGTTTTACATGTTGTATGATAGGCCCACAAGGCATCATCTAGCTTCTCAGCCTAATTCTTTCTTGAGGGACCTATCATTTTCTCCAGAATCCTCTTTATCTCTCGATTAGAAACCTCACATTGGCCATTGGTCTAAGGATGATATGGCAATGCTATCTTGTGCTACACCTCATTTTTTTTTTTTAGAAATATTTTGAATTGGTGATTGTTAAAATGTATCCCCTTATCGCTAATGATAGCTCAGGGAGCATTGAATCTGGTGAAGATGTTTTTCTTCAGAAATCTCACTACCACCTTAGCATCATTAGTGTGACAAGCTACTGCCTTAACCCACTTTATCATATTGTCAACGGCAACAAGAATGTGCTGGTTGTTTTGAGAAGATGCAAAATGGCCTATGAAATCTATCCTTTAAACATCAAATGCTTCCACTTCTAAAATATTATTCAGGTGCATTTAATGTCATTTTGATATATTACCAAATCTTTGGCACTTGTCTCATCTCCCCATAAAAGCATGAGCATCTTTGAACAAAGGGCCAATAAAAACCTGATTAGAGGATTTTGGCTATAGTTCATTGCCCATTGAAGTGTCTTCCATATTCAGCTGCATGGCAACTTTGCATAATAGATTCTTGCTCTTCATCTAGGATACATTTCTCCAATATTTGATTAGCACACATTCTAAATAAGAATGGTTTATACCAAACATACAGCTTTACATCATGCAGAAATCTTTTCTTCTCGTGGGAGTTTAAATCTGGGGATAGCATATGGCATATAAGATAATTCACATAATTTGTATACCATGGCACTCTATTGTGTTCCATATAAAATAAACTTTCATCAAGAAACTTTTCATTAGTTTGCTTTTCTTCACATTCTTGAGCTTTAGTACTCAGTTAGGACAAATGATCTACCACATAATTTTCACTACCCTTTTTATTAACAATTTCCAAATCAAACTCTTGTAGAAGAAGAACCTAACAAATAAGTCTTACTTTGGAATCTTTCTTGTCAATCAAGTATTTGATAGCTGGATGGTTTACGAAAACAATAACTTTGGTGCCTACTACATAAGTTCAAAATTTCTCAAATGCATACACCACTACCAATAACTCTTTCTTAGTGGTGGTGCAATTTAGTTGAGCATCAGATAGAGTTTCACTAGCATAGTATATTGGATGAAAAATCTTTCTTTTTCTTTGTCCTAAAATTGCCCCTATAGCATAATCACTAGCATCACACATCACCTCAAAAGAAATAGTCCAGTTGAGGGCCACAATGATAGGAGTAGATACCAATTTCTTCTTCATTTTTTCAAAAGCTACATGACATTGATGGTTAAAGTTAAATGAAATATCTTTCTCAAGCAATTGATAGAGGGGCTTAGCAATTTTTAAAAATTCCTTGATAAATCTTCTATAAAAGCCTGCATGTTCTAAGAAGCTTTGGACTTCTTTTACACTAATCGGAGGTGGAAGTTACTTAATTATGGAGATTTTTACTTTGTCTACTTCAAGGCCTTTACTTGAGACCCAATGACCTAGGACTATGCCCTCTTGCACCATAAAGTGACACTTTTTCCAGTTTAGAACTAAATGGGTCTCCTTATACCTCTTCAAGACTTACTCTAAAGTAGTAAGATGTTTTTTGAATGAATCTTTGAAAACTGAGAAGTCATCCATACATATTTCCATAATCTGCTCAATCATATCAAAGAAAATAGACATTATATATCTCTAAAATGTAGTTGGTACATTGCATAATCCAAATGGCATCCTTCTGAAAGCAAATATGCCATAAGGACATGCAAAAGTTGTTTTCTCTTGGTCTTCCAGGGCGATAACTATCTGATTATAACCAGAGTACCCATTTAAGAAGCAGAAGCATGCCTTTCCAGCCAATCTATCTAGTATTTGGTTAATGAAAGGTAAAAGAAAGTGATCCTTCTTATGGCATTGTTTAGTTTTTGATAATCCATGCATACCACCACTTAGTCATGGTTCTAGTAGGAATTAGCTCATTGCGGGTGTTAGCCACTACAATCATGCCTCCTTTCTTTGGAACGCATTGGCCTGGGCTCACCCATGAGCTATCTAAAATAGGAAACACAATTCCAGCATCGAGCCATTTCAAAATTTCTTTCTTAACCACCTCTTTCATTATAGGGTTGAGCCTTTTTTAATGCTCAATGGATTTCTCGTGGTTATCCTCCAATAGTATCTTATACATATAAATGGATGGACTTATCCCTTTTATATCTACTATTGACTATCTAATGGCTTTTTTGAAACTTTTAAGCACTCGAAGAATCTCTCTTTCTTGTTGTTCAGTTAGAGCAGCAAAAATTATCACTGGTAAAGTATATTCCTCTCCCAGGTAAGTATACCTTAAGTAAGATGGTTATGGCTTCAACTCTAAAGATGGAGGTTCCTCTATTGATAGTTTCAATGTAGTTTTAACTTTAGATCATAAGTCGAGTGGTTCAAACTGTTGAAAATCCTTGAATTGCTTTTGAGTGGCTTCTAACAACTTGATACATTCTCTAACTACATTTTATCCTTTTCTGGCCATGCCAACTAATGATACCTTTAGAAGATCTTTAAAGGTTGATTCAAAAAACTCTTCATGTACTACATTGGCAACTAGACAAACGAAATAACATTCTTCAGGTTCATTTGGGCTCTTCATTGCTTTATACATGTTAAAAGTCACTTGTTGATCATTCACTTTCATAATCAACTCCCTTTTTTGCACATCTATCAATGTTCTTCTTGTGGCCAAAAAAGGTCTACCTAAAATGATAAGGATGTGCCTATCTTCTTCTTAATTTAGAACTATAAAGTCTGCGAGAAAAATTAGCTTATCAACCTTCACCAAAACATCTTTAATGACTCCATTTGGATAAGCTAAAGATCGATCAGCTAGTTACAAGGTAATGGTTATGGGTCTTACCTCTCTTAACCCAAGTTTCTTGAAAGTTGATAATGGCATTAAGTTCACACTTACCCAAAGATCATACAAAGCATTTTCGATAAAATGTTTCCCAATGTTGTAGGGAATGGTGAAATTTCTTGGATCCTTTATCTTAGGAGGCAATTTCTCTTGCAAAATAACACTACTTTCTGGGTTTAGTGCCACTGTCTCGAATTTTCTAAATTGTTTCTTATTTGATAGTACATCCTTCATGCATTTAGCATAGCTAGGCATTTGCTCCAAAGCTTCTAAAAATGGAATATTAATATGGAGTTGCTTGAAGATTTCTAAGAACTTTTGATATTATTTGTCCAAATTTTTCTTCTTGAAGCGTTGAGGGAATGGTAATGGAGGAATAATCTTCTGTTGATTCTTCTTCTTAACATTATCTTTCTTCTTTTCCACAACTTTACCCCGTTCTTTAACAAGCTTCTCCTTTTTAAGCTTATCTTCCAACTTGTCTTGATCTTCACTAGACTCATTACCTTGCCTTGGAGGTGACACTTCTGGTAACTCTTTACCACTTCTCAAAGTAATGGCTTTATATTCCTCTTTGCCATCTCTTTTGGGGTTAGGAACGGTGCCACTTGGAAGCACCCCTTGCGGTCTTGAATTTATAGAAGAGACCAATTGGCCAATTTTTACTTATATGTTTCTAATTGCTGACTCATCCTTTGTCATTGTTACTTCTTGTTAGGCTAGAATAGCATCTTGCTTAGCCATATATTGTATGAGCATTTCCTCTATACTTGGCTTCTTTTCTTACATTGGTGGTCTAGCTTAAGCAGAAAATCTAAGAGGGTGAGAAGGTCTCATACTAGAAGAAGATGATTGACCCTGATTTTAACCTTGACTCTATGAGAAACGTGAGTGATTCCTCTAGCTTTGGTTGTAAGTGCTTGAGTATAGGTTGTTTGGATTTTTTCCATTGTTGCCTATATAGTTAATTGCTTCTATAAATGAAGGACATTGATCACTCAAGTGTTCCTCCCTATAATGCTCATAGGAAATGATTGAAGTTTGAATAGTATTAACACTTATTGGTGCACTAAAGTGCATTTCAAGATTATCAAACCTCTTATTTATGACAGCCATTTGAGTTGAGAGTTTGGTTAAAGCATCAATTTCATAGACCCCAGCCACCTTTTTCTTCTGGGGTTTAGATGCAGACCATTAGAAGAAGTTGGCTACTATATTTTTTAACAAATTATACGTAGCATTAACATTTAAATTGCCTGTGATACTTCCATTAGATGCTGAGTCAAGGATGGCTTTTGTTTCTAGTAGCAATCTATTGTAGAAGGTCTACACTTGCACCCATTTAGGAAATCCATGGTTATGGCACTTTTTTCAATAACTCCTTAAATCTCTTCTAAGCTTCATACAATGGCTTGTCATCTTGTTGCATGAAAGAGGTGATATCATTTCTCAACTCTACTGATCTAGCTGGTGGGAAGAACCTAGCTTTGAATTTTATGACTAGATCATCCCAAGTGGCGATGGACCCATCCAGTAATGAATTAAGCCACGCCTTGACTAGATCATCAGATACACCATTCTGCTTAAAAGAGTCACAAACCTCTAAGAAGTTAAAGAGGTGAGTGTTTGGGTTTTTCATAGGAGAGCCACCAAATTGCCTAGCCATTTGAAGTATCTATAGTGCCACTTGCTTCATTTCAAAATTGTTAGCTTGAATAGCTAGTCTTCTTATGTTTGAATGGTATCCGTGCATGTTCACTGTTCAAACATGATTTTCATCCTTTTTAGTTGGATCTGAAGTTTTAGTTTCATTTTTCTGAGTTTGATTAGACGCTTCTTCAGATTCTTCTTAAAACAACACCACTTCTAGGCTTCCAATTTCTTATATAAGAGGTTGTACACACAAAAAGGGTAGCCATTGCAAAATAGAACAAAAAAAGGAAATGAAAATAACTAAGGTAAAACTATGCACAATGCTTAAGTTCAAACTAGGTATACTAGTATTAATATTGATAGAAAAATATTTTGGCATACAAATCCCTGGTAATAACACCAAAAACTTGTTACTAACTTGAAGCGTACATGTAAGTATACGTATCGCAAAAGCAATATAATGATAAGAAAAGATCATTACCTTGAAGATTTGTTGTCAAAACTTGTCAAATACCAAAATTTACACCCTAGTCTAAATTAAGTGAATCAATTTGAAATGATTGTATAAACAAGGATTGATTATGGATTATTTACTATGCAAAGTTTAAAGTTAGTATTTGGATTTCTGGGTCAATATTAGCATTTAAGATTATTAATCCCTCTTGTATTTCATAGCAAGTTACTTTAACACCCAATACCCTTGCTTTCAATTGTGATACATGTTAGTCTAGGATTCATTTGTTCCTATAAGTATTTTTCCAAATCTCATAGAGGGTTATTGTTGCTTTCTTTTAAAAGCGTATACACAAGTATATGTATCCCTACAGTAATAAAGTGATGAATAGATTATCATTCCTACGAGGATTTGTCATTAAGTTAATTGCTAAGTACTAAAATTATATACCTTAATCTAAATCAAACTAACAACAAAAAGTAATATGAAATTAAATTAAACTAAAGACATAAAATAAAAAAAAATAACTGAGAGATACTATTTGAGATGAAATTAGAAAGCAAAATGATTTGGAATTATGACTTCCCCTACCATTTCATATGAACTAATTACCTCTCCTCATCTTGCTCTTAATGTTATTAATAGCCTATGACTCTAATTTACTTATAAGCATCTTTCGAATTATATATAGGCATTGCCCTAATCAATCCATAATTCCTTATGTAATTAATTTAGAGGCTTAATCAAGAATATGTCTTGATATAGTTATGTGAGGCCAGTAGGTATATTCCTATCCAACAAGCAAATTAATCCACTCAATATTGCAAATTTCATGAATCCACACTACATAATCGATGGTCAAGTCGTAAAATCCTTTTTCCAAGTTCATTTAGGTTATGCAAATCATCTAATGGTTTCCACACACTTAGAAACATGAAGCACAAGGATTGAGTAATTAAATTATACCATTAATTGCAAATAAAAAGCATAATTATAACATATTATAAGCTAGAGTTTATCATAATCTCAAATCAACAAGTTTAGCTCATAACTACAAGAAGTAGCAACATTAAGAACAAAGTATAAATTAAATGGGCAAAGAAATACAAGGAAAAGCAAGGGAAGAAGAGAAAAATTAATCTAATCAATGAATCTTCCTCAAACCCAGCTTCTTCCATGGCATTTGAAGCTCCAAACCTTTTTTTTCTTCCCCAAAACCTTCAGAATGGCGGCCCCCTAGAAGAAGTGTTGAAAACCCTAAAAAATGTAGCTAAAAAATGGTGTGTTTTGCATTTTTTCCAAACTACGTTGTGGCGATGCTCAAAAGCACTGCAGCGCAGACGAATTTTTGATAGTAGCGGTGAAAAGTGCTGCGACGAAAAATTTTACGCCGCGGCTCATTTTGTTTTTATTTTTCAATACGTTGCGATGCTTAAATTGTCACCATGGCTTTGCATTTTCTTTAGCAGTGGTTTTGAGCGCCATCTTTTGCTCTTTTATCTTTTCTTCTTCTTTCTTTCTTTTTTTTTTTCTTTTTCTTTTTGATCCTTTTCCAATAAATCTTCTTAATTCTTATTGCTTTGCATTCTAAAACTTCTAAATTTGTTTATTTATAATTATAATTCCTACAAAAACATAAAATTTATCTAATTAATATTTATAATCTACTAACAAAAGTTAAACAATTTAACCACCTAAAAATCCAAATAAAAACACAAAATACTATTTATACTTAACTAATTCAAAAAATCAACTTAAAATCAAAGAAATAAAACCAAAACTTACTAAATAGTAGCTTAACTAAATTTTATTTATTTTATATATTAAAAACATAAAATAAAGTCAATATTCATATGATAAGTCCTATAAAATATTAAGAAAATCATAACAATTCAGAACTTATCAGTTATCTGACTAATTTCATAATTCCTTATGAAATTAACTAAGAGCAAATGGACTGCACAATACCTAATTAACCATGTGAGGTTAATGAATATTCCTATTTCATTAACTAAATCATCCACTTTTCTAAACAAGTTTTAAGAACTCACACTACTTAACTCTTGTTCTACTTCACTTTCTCTTTTCCAAGTTCAAGCACAAGTAACAAATCATTCTAATTGTTGGCCAAGCAATCAGAGAGCAATAAGTATAGAGTTGAATAAACATGTAATCATTATTAATTGCAAGTTTAGAGTGAAGAACACTCACTAATCTATACAAGAGTTTCTAATAATCCTAGATTAGGGAGCTTAGTTACACATGTTCATGAAAACCAGCAACAAATTTAAAGCAAAACTCAGATACATTAGAGAAAATGCAAAGAAAAGAAGAAGGAAGGAAGGAACTTAGAAATGAATATTGTTTTTGCTTTAATCCTCAATCCCTAGCATCCTTTGCTTAAAAAATGTTTTCCTTAGCTTCTCCTTAGCCTCTACACACTTAGACCAGGACTAAAGCAACCTAGAATGATGGCTCCCCTTAAAGCAAAGTCCGTGTGAAGTAAGATGTTACACCATATCAAGCCATATTGAGATATTTCTCATATAATATCAATAATGGCATAAAACAATCATTTTCATGAAATTTACACTTTTAGCAGTGAAAATGATCATTATTAAAGGCCCAAAATAATTTAATCTTTGGATAAATTGACCATATGGCCTTACTAACATCATCTTTCATCCATAACACTCTTAATGGATAGTAAAAATTACAATTCGAGGCTTGCATGTCGGGTTTAAACCATCCATACCCAATTCCATACCATACATGCATCAACATATTATATAAGAAGACTTTGTACTTACTGGCAGAAACCTTGTCGACAAGGTCTTAAAATTTGCACTACAGATTACAAGATCTTGTCGACAAGATCTTGGACCCAGGTGATAAGATCTTATCTCAACCTTTAACTTAACCTGGTTCACTGCTAAATTCATCTTTAACAACTCTTAATCAACTTATGCATATCAATCATAGAGTTCCAAGTTACATTCATATGAGTTTCAAGCAAGTTCACTTCTTTTAACTGTTTTCAACACTTAGTTTGGGCCACTAGGGGTTCATTTTGAGCTCTAGGGGCCTAAACTTCAATTTTTTCATTCCTTAATTCATTTCCATCATAAAAAAGTTTGTTTATGCCCACTTTAGCATGTTTAGCTCAAGGAACACCCAAAATCCTTATAGAACCCAAAATGATAGTGAACATATAAAACTCTGTACTAACTTTAAAAATTCATAACTAATTTTAAAAAAATTGAAATTAAGCACATGATAACTTTATAGAAAGCTCTATATGTTAAATAGAGGAAAAAATAATTTTAGACCAATTCAAAAGCCTTTAGACCTCAAAAACTAATGAAATAGTGCTATAAGTCTGAAACTCATTTTGTAGCAGACCAACAAATTCAAATTTTCATTTCTCTTTCTACAGAACTCCAAATGAGATGATCTTAGTGGCCACAAAAAGCTTATGATACCAAATACATGCTTGTAAAATTTCATGAGCATTAGACTTCATGACCCTCCAAAAACACCAAAAACTAGACTATTAAAAAGCACAATAATAGTAACAATTTCTGAATAATTTGGCTAATTTTAAAAAATCATAAAATATTTCACAGAATTTCAAAAATTTTACTCTTTGACTTTTTAAACACTCTCAATGAGATTTATATGACTGCCGAATTTCATACCCAAACTCATTCATTTTCTTAGGTTTTGGTTCAAGTGCAAAATATAGCTTAATTTTACACCATAATAGGGTTAAATTGCACCAAATGGTCTTCCAAGCATACCATGACCATTTGAGCACGTATAAAAGCTTAAACACAGTATGTAGAAGCATCCTAACAAGTCTAAAACCTCATGGAGCTCAAATTCACTATTCTATTTGCATAAATACTCATAGACATCATGGGTCAAGGATGTTCAAAATACAGATTCTTATACATTTCATTCCAAATCTGATTTATACAATATATTTATATGCTTTTACATATGCTCAAGGGTTTATACCCCATATACAACTTATACAAACATACTTTGGCATCACTTTATATTAAAAATTATTCTATTGTCAAAGTATTGCAATTCACACTCTTTTGCCTCCATTCTTTGCTTTTTAGGATTCGCCTAGACAAAGTTAGATGGAAAGTGGGGGAGAGTGAGATTCAAAGAATCCCAATAGTTCTATCACCCTTTCAAGCAAGCATACATGGCATATAATTATGTTAAAGAACACAAGTATGCACCAAATATTTTCAAGAACTATTTAAATCTTATTTTCAAAATCACATAAACATGTTAATATTAAAACCAAGCTCTAGGGACTTTTGGGGTAGCTTTACCCTATTATTTAAGACTTTTAGATTAGCCTCATCTATTTTCTAAGAACTTTTGACTTAGCCTCACTCATTTCAAGAGACTGTTAGCCTTGTATCACCTATTCTTAGGGACTTTTGGCTTTATCTCATCCATTCCAAAGGACCTTTGGCATAAACTCACCTATAAAGAGTAATTTCACAATCAAACTTAATTCAAGAAGCATATTGGTACCAAAACATCAATTTAATAGCTATAGACATGTCTCATGGCTCAAACACACATACAAGCATTCAATGACAATCACATGACTAAGAAATGCACACAAGAAAGGATGGAAAGCTACCTTTCTCAAAAAGTACAACTTTTCTCCCTTGGTTTTCCACTTCCTCTCTCTGCCTCACAAGTATACTTGGGAGAGACTCAATTTGCTTTGCCTAGAGACATCAAATAACACACAAACAAATCAATAAAACCATCTCTAGTCCCATAAAATCTCTACACAAGCTACATCTAGCTTATGTCACCATTATGGTTCCATACAAGAGAATAATGAAGCAACTTATATAATTCAAGATCTTGGCTCCAATTTCTTACTCAATCTAAATCACATGACTCCATTTAAACTCTTTGGAGTCACCACCAACTTAATTCCATGAGCCAATTACCAAGTTGCTTCTTTATGTCTACAAAAGGAACTTAAACTCTCATCTTTCAAACCATGGTTTCTAAATTCAAATCAATGATTTCTTTGATATTTATTACTCATTCCTAGGCCATTTGTATAAATGGAATCAAAGAAAACTCTCCCTAGGTACTGGTTTTCTCTCTCTTGGCTGAGATGCTCACATACTTAGAGAGCTCATGAAGGTTTCTTTAATTTCCTACGGAATTTGCCATCCATAGAGCTTAGTAGATGTCTAAAGTGCTCAAACATACTTTTAGACAATCTAAATCATCATTAGAAAGCTCCATAAATCCTTAGGTGCAATCAAATCTCTAGTTTTCAAAACTTATTATTTGTGGCCTCTCATGGCTTTCTTTCTGCATAATCTTACTCTTCACACTTCTAAACACTTATTTGTATTAAATTTTCATAAAAAAAAAAAGCTTTCTTCTTACTCTTTCTCTCTTTAGGCTAAATTATGAAAGAAGAAGGAGACTAAGGAAATGGCAATATCATGGCTCACACCATACCTCATTTGAAAGCTTGTTAAGTGGTAACTCTTATGCCATAATGGTTTGCCTTAAACTTTCACTTTTCTTGAAGAGGTCAACCACCAAAATCCTTTTAAGAATCTAAAACCATCAAGAGAAAAAAGGATGAAGAGAGGAGAAAATTTCATAACTAACTTGTTGTAATGTATTTTCTTACCTTTTTACCTTAGTTTCCTTTCTCTCTCTTCTTCTAATTTCCACGCCATTTCTAGTCTGATTCTGCGCTCAAGTGACATTTTGGAAGGTTGGAGAAACTGACTTGGTTATATTAAAAGGCGGAGGATAAAGTTTATAACAATACTTGAATTACTGCTTATGTCCCTCCATTTCTATCCCTTTGTTTAGGCTTGTTTTAGCTCCTTTTTGAGAACTGTCTTTTCCATATTAAAATTTAGGTCCTCTAATTCATAAAATGCCATTGGTTCCATCCAAATTGGATTTAAAACCTTACCAAACCCTTCGGTTAAACTTTTTGTCAACTTTTTGCCAAAAATGCAGATTGGAAGGGTTTTAACTATTATGATGGTTCCTATAGTTTTTGGGGCCTTTGAGAACCCTGAGTTTCCCATTTAAAGATCTCTCTTTTTGGTTTTTTATAAGTTGCCCAAAATTATGATTTTGCCATTAGCCCTCATATCTTTTCATTTGGTCATTGTGGCTCTGATTTTGGGCTATTCTGAGGCTCTAATCTATGTTTTTAGATGTTTTAATAAACATCCAAATCTCAGTTAGCCTTATTTCACTTTACTTTGGAATCCTTGTTCATTAATCACATGATTTCGGTTTCGATTTATTATAGTTCACATTGGCCCTCGTTAAGCCCGTGGCCACTTATAAGTGATTCATTCCACTATTTAGGAATGATTTTGAATTTCTAAATCATAGGATATTACACAAGAAACCCTCAAAATTTTGAAAAAAAATGCAATGTTTTGATAAAACAAATTGCATCGTGGTGAAGTTTGGTCCTGGGTGAAAACACACCACGGCCTGATTAGGATACGTTGCGACGAGATTGGCTACTAGATGGAATGGGAAAGCTTCATACCTTGGCTCAGAATATCGCGTCGCAATGAGTTTTGCTTCTGTGTGACATTGCACTGCGACTCAACATTTTCCTCTCCATGGCTTCAGCTTTTCTCGATTTTGCGCTGCACTCGGTACCTCCTCGTCGTGGCAAAGTTAGTTTTTGAGTGAAGATTCATTGTGGTGCAATTAGGATGCGTCACGGTATGGGTTGCCTTGCACACTTGCCTTTAATTTCTTCCATTTCAGCTGTGGTGAGATTAATTTTGGCTGCAACATGCTTTTAAAAACTGTAGCTACAAGCATTTTGAAGCCTTTTTGACATAAGAAGTTTTAATCCTCTCTAAAATATGCATCTTACAGCAAGGACAAAGTATGATTAGTTCTCATTATATTCAAAATTAAAACAAAACTTATCATTTACAATGTAAAAGTTAAATATGGAGATATTTATCTTAAGTGTGTTTATTTTATCTATAAAAATGTTATTTACCATGTAGTTAGAGGCTAAATTCAACTTTACTAAAAGAAAATATACACAAAAACAAGAATAATAAAGAGTTATTAGTTGACTATAATTCAATTAGCCAGGGTTATTAGATTTGTCTTTTTGTAGCCTTTCAACCTTTTTGCCTTTTTTATTTTTTTGGCCAGCTGAAATTTAGTTGGCCCTTTTAATTCTTTTTTTTTAACAATTTTTTTATTTTTTTATTTTTAAAATTAAGGATTTTCTAATGATTTTCTTTGAAATGTTAATATAAAGTTGTTTAAATGAAAAATAGCCATTTGAAAATATTGTTATATAACCTTATACATTTTATTTTTCATCTTTGTTTTATATCTCTTTCTCTTATCTATTTTTACCTTGTATTTACTTTGTATTCGAAATTCTATTCTTTGTGTTTACTCTACATTCGGGATTTCTTCATCTTCCTTCTCTCAGCATTATTTTATTGGAGTTTAATATTCAAATTTCAATTTCTTTAAGAGATATGTATAAATAATTGCTTAATAATATTTTTATGAAATATTATTTGTTATTTAATGTTGTTATTTATTAGTTAGTTTTGTGATAATGTAGTGAAGACATATTTTTTATTTGATAATATATATAAATTAATATTAAAAATTTTGTGATAACATTTTTTGTTATTTAATGTTTTTTATTTGATAATATTTGGAATATTTAAATTTTTTTATTATCATAAGCAATGGAAATTCTTGATACTCCAAAAGTGAATGTATAATAAATTAAGTCTAAAATGTAAAAGATATAATGATGTATTTTTATAAGGGCTAAAAGAATTCATTACTTTTATTTGTGAAAAAGGATCTAGTTTATGAAATAAAAAGAAATAGATGTTCATGTTCTAAACATAAAAATATTTCCTATCTTATTATTGACAAGGTAAGAGTTGATCTTTATAAGGAGGATTTCAACTAGGATATTCATATTAGGCATTTCATGGTGAGATTTTACCACCACTACTTACCATACACATTGGAATTATATTTAGTTTAGGATTTAGTAAATAAAGAACATAGTAATAAATATGAAAGAATGATTTTTAATGCAGTTAGACCTAATTTTTATGTTAGTAGCAATGATGAAGTAGATTATGTTGATCATATTAATCTTGTTAAGGAACCTCAAAATTTAGAAGCTAAATTTTTTTGTCATTTATTAAATGCATATAAACAACCATTCATAGAAATTAGTTTATGGTGTCTATTACTCTAAGAATGTTAAGTATTAAATTTAACAATAATATCTCACAATAGTGTTTTAATTGTTTTACAACTCTTATTTAGAAAGTTGCCCACTTGATAATGTCATGCTTGATAATTGGTATAAAACAAAGAAGCTTAAATTAAAACTTGGTTTATTTGCTCAACAAATTGATGTTTGTATTAATGAGTATATATTGTATTACAAAGATGATATAGACAAGTGTTAACTCCTATTTATTCATGTTATTTTACACATATTTATTAAGACATTAGATGTTAGTTGACTAATTTTAAGGTTAAAATAAATTTTAAGAAAATGTGTATAGCTAGTGTATATAGTTTCATACTCAAATTTTAATACTGTGGATGAGAAGTTTTGGCTTAATTTTGGTTGATTCAAGAATTGATCATATTTTGATTCTTTTTGTAGGTAGTGAATTTTTGAAAATTTAAGCTAGAGTCATTCTGAAGCTTAGACTTGGAAGCCTGAAGTCAAAATGAAATGAAAATGCAATTTGGAGAAAAAATAGAGTATGATATTGTGATGCCATATCCCACTGTTGTGGTGCCTCTATGCAAAATTTTCCCTTGCTAACCAAAAGCAAGGTGTCGCATAGCATTGTAGTGCCAATCACAAATTTAAAGATGTTGGCTTTTTAGGCTTCACATTTTGCTAGGTTTTAAAGCATGTTTCAACATTTTCTCAAGGAAGGTAACTTTTATGGCATAATTTGGGTTTAAAGGAGCTGAGGATGACACTTAGAATAAGGAAGAGCTAGGGATTGAAGAGAAGATAAGAATTATCACTAATTTTCTTTACTTCCTTTCTTTTCTTGGTATTTCCTTGATGTTACTAATTATTGCTCTTATTTTGATGTTGGATTATTGTGTAATGATAACCTTAACTTCTCTATCTAGGATTATCATGAACCTTAGCATGTAGTAGGTTGTAATTGCTCTTTATACTTGTAGTTTATGGTATAGTTTGTTTAATTAATCATTGTTCTTCATGCTTTTAAGTGTGTGAAAAACATCAAAAGATTTAAGCATCATATATGAACTTGGGAAAGAGATTTTAGAACTAGACGGTGGATTGGATAGTATGAGTTCATAAAACTTGTTGGATTGAGTGGATTGATTTGCTTGTAGATGTTGAAGGAAACAAATGGATGTACTAGAATTTTTTCCTCTTTTAAGTTTTCACAAAGTTTCAGTGACTTTGTTATAAGTGAGTCATCTCATAGTAGTCAAGGCTACTATCCACCATTCTATTAGCAGCCTTTCTATGTGCCATATGATCACTATCTAACAATTCAAACCTCACCATATCATCAACCTTCAATAACCAATCAAGAGCCTTATCATTACCAAGCATCAAATTTTCCTTATCCTTAACAAATAAAGAAAATAGGTGGAGGATTTATTGACCATATTTTTGTATAGGGAGCAAGACAAGGTGATAATGAAAGTACAAGTGGAGGCTATGATCCTCCACACCATTCTACCATGTGGTGATGATTAATGTATATTCTATTTGTATTTTAATTATGTAAATGTGCTTTTATATTATTTGAATTTTCCTTTTAAATTTTTTAAGTGGTATTGATATGCTTGTATATATATTTATTGAATTGATATGAATGCTCAATACGATATGTTATATCACTACAAAAAACCATGGTTTTAGTGATAATTTTTTAATAGCTTTAGCAACAATTTTAACCATCTCTAAGACATCAATGATGGTTTGGTTATTTCTCACTGAAACATTTGTCATGAGTGTTTTAACTATGATTATTTTAAATACTAAAATTTTTATCACTAAATCATGATTTAGCCATGATTAACTATGACTAAACCACGATTTAACCATAGTTTTAAGTAATCGTAGTTTACTTACAATATATAATAATTGTAGTTAAAATTTTTCATAAGGTGGTGGTTTTAATCATTGCTACAAATATATATTTTTAATTTATGGTATATTGTTCTTTCCAACAATAAAACAGGAGCCCATTGGAAAGTTAGAAACATTTCAAATGCAAATGAAACAACATAAACAGGAAACATTACAACATGTATCTCAATAAGGAAACATAAATCATGGAGTTATTGAACTAGCCTAATATAATTTCAATGTATTAATATCAAGTTACTTACAAGTCAAGATCCATTGATTAGATAATAAGTATACAATTGACATATACAAGGCATTTGTGTTGATCAGAGCAGCACATTTTAGTACCAAATCCCTAAAAACTCCTAAAAAGAAAAGGAACTTTAAAAAAAAGAAAAAGAAGGCAAATTGATTAGAGCATTACATTTCAATCCATTTGATTGCCCATATGTTCACCCCCTAAAATCCCTATTCTCTGGGCTTTAATGATTAAGGAGAGAAAAAAAAAAAAAGAACTATCAACAAAGAAGTTAAAAAGGAATAAAAGTAAAGAGGGAAAAACAAACATCAAAGAAATGGTATCATCTTCTATCCCCAACTCTTTTCCAGGATAGTGCCTTATTCTTCCTCCAATTATCAAGAAGTAGCTTTGTGATTCTATACTCTTATCCATGGTTCTAAATTGTGATCTACATCATATGATGTGGTCGCAATATTGCTGTTGCAGCGTGGGCCGCATCTGTATCAATTGATTGCAACACCCGCAATCTTTTTTATATTATCTGCAATGCCCACAACCACAATCGCAACCATAATCACAACTGCAATTGCAACATAACCGCAACTACAACCACAATCGCAATTTAAAATCATGCTTTTATCTTGCTACATTTTAAAGTTCTAAGTAATTAATATTCTTCTGATATGAAAAATTTTAATGCTATAAAACAAATAAATAAGGTTTGAGACAAACCAGTAATCTCCATGGCAATGTAAGTGGGTCTTTTGCTTGGAACAAGCAAACCTGAAATAAAGAGGTATAAACATTATTTCTCTCTCACTCAATTTAACATAGAGAAAGAGAATGATAGAGAAAAAGAAAGATAGCAAAAATTTTATTCACTAACTCATGACAATATGGAATCAAATCTTACATGCCTTATGAAATTTGATATCAAGAGGTTTTCAAAAGGACAATAAAAGGAAGACATTAACAACTTTCAATAATCACCAATAAAGCATCTGAACTATTAACACAAGTAAGAATAAAAATAGTAAAAAAGAAAAAAAAACCTAAAGTTGCCTTAAACAAATAATGCCATATTGAAGCATTATAGACATTATGCACTAATGCTTAAAATGCAACTGAAAACTATCTCCAAAACCTGAATGCCATATTATAAAAATTTACCACCAATCTGGGACAGGAGCTTCTAATACTTTACCAAAATCAAGTATGTTGTTTTGATGTAGTCGTAATGTTGTATATCTTAGGAAGGTGTGAAACTAAGAGCAATAATATATAGTTGAAGATAATTTACTATGCAAAATTGGTGGCCTAGTGCACTGTAACATTATAGAAGTTCTAATTAGCTATTCAAGAAAGCAATATGAGTGAAAAAGCTAAAACGGACATCAAAATAATACATAATGCACTATGGGTGCACAAGCATATATAGAGTTAGTTTAGTAACTATACTTAATAAAGGGTACTCAAGTGGTTAATAACTTTGCATAAAATTTGATAGCACCATTATAAATTTTGATCTGACAACAATAGAAGAGTTATTCAAAAGTGAAATTATTCAATGTGTAAATTAATTTTAATTGTAGAATGTTAGCTTAATCCCAGTTATAAATTAATTTTAATTATTCAATGTATAAATTAACTTTAATTTTAATGAAAAGAGAAGGAATTCAAAATAGGGGCTCAGGTGCTGTTAGAACTTTTCCTATACCAGCAAAGTTCTATTGCACAAAGACAAAACTATAAGTTGTCCTAAAGATATTATAGGTCCTCTCAAATTGAAAGCAAAATTGGTCTAGTATCTGATAAGTTGAAACTACCTGAAGAAAGTAAAATCATCTTGTATTCCATATTTCCCTACTTAAAAAGTTCCAAGGCAACCTTGCTTAATCACAACAAAATCCGATCCTTCACTGATGCAGAAATTGCTTCCTTATATAATTCCCTTCAGTGTGTGAAAGTAGACAATGAATAGAATAATGTCTATTTGAATTAGAATGAATTCTCTCCACTCAAATGAGAGAAAGTCTTCATTGATTTTCCATCATTTCATTCCATTGTTAGCTTTTGATGAACTAATTAACAATATCATTGAAGAAAAATAACACTTTCTAAAGTGTCCAATGTGCCGATTATATGAAAAGTTTGAGCCTCTAATTATCTGATCATATTTCAAAATTCATGCATAATTATAAAGATATAAGTATTTTTTTCAAATTTTAATATGATTGCCAAAACCTTGAGTCAAAACGATTAGATGATTGGTAGCTCGAGCTCTACATTGACAAACCTAATATAATATGAATCGATCTCGTCTTCCCAAAGGCACGAAATTGTTCTAGTATGCACTTTTGTCTGAGAGTATTCAACTAGCTCTTTGAGCTAGCTAGTCATGGAAGTTGCCTTAAGCTTCATATTTTACATGAGTGACACCTTGTTAGATGTAAGGCATGCAAGTATCCAATCTTGACTCCTTAATGCCATACAATCAACACTTGCTTCTCCAATTGTAGATATCAATTAGAGACTTTCTTTGCTTGATATTGCACTATGAGAGTGTACATGCAAGTACATTCATTACACAAGTAATATAGTGAAGAGCAGAGTATTATTTTCATAAAGATTTGGCACTAAAACTAGTGCTAAGCACTAAAATTCACTTCCTAATCTAAATCAAGCCAACAATAAATGGAAATAGAAATAAAACTAAATTAAAGATATAGAAATAACAAAATAAAAGGAATTGAAATTCCAAATTAAATTGGGAAGTAAAAGATTTAGAATTATGATTTCCTTTAGTACTTCATAAGAAATAAATTAGCGTCTATTTACCTATTAGTAATGATTTTTATTGATCTAAGACTCTAAATTACCTATAAACAATTTTCAATTTATCTATAGGCATTTCCTCTTAAACCAATTAATAATCCTTTATGTATTTGATTAAGAGACATGATTAAGAATAGATCTTAATGTAACTGTGTGATACCAATTAGGATATTCTTTTCCTACAAAAAAGTCAATCCACTTAACATTGCAAATTTCATGAACTTATATTATCTAATCCATAGTATAGTTTTAAAATCCCTTTCTTGAGTTCATCTAGATTACCAAATCATCTAATGGTTCCCAGACACTTAGAAGCATTAAAAACAAGATTAAATAAGTAAATCACACTATTAATTACAAGTACAAGGAATAATTCAACCTATTAAATACTAGAGTTCATCACAATCCCTACATCAACAATCTTAACTCATAATTACAAGAATAAACAACATGAAAAATAGAGCATCATCAAATGGGTATAGAAATATGCAAGAAACATGGAAGGAGTAGAGCAAACTAGGAGGAAATCTTATCTACCTTATAAAACCCAAGCTTCTCCCTTGCTTATTAAAGGAATCCCAAGCTCTTTCAACCTCCAAAATGATCTAGAATGGTGTTTGCCTTCCAAAACCCTAAAAAAAATGCTTTAGATGGACCTATTTTGAAAAGTTATGACTGGCTTTGTGACTTGAAATCCAAAGTTGTGACACTAGAACATTTTGTATAAAGGAGATTTGTTTTCGATAGTAAAGTCATGACTAGTAATTTTTAGTTGCAACTTGGAATTCTTAGTCGCGACTCCAGCTCTAGGCTTTTTTTTATTTAGGCTTCGGGTCACCAAAACTTTGTTTCACTACCAAAAAAAACAAAGAGAGTATTTTAGTGACAGTGACTTAACCAAGATTTACAAAATCATGGTTAAGATATTTCCTAACCACAGTTATAATAATCATTAGTAGTACATAGTTCTAACTACAGTTATCAAATAACCTTCCTAAGCCTTCTCTTAGCCATGGTTATTTGATAATTATGGTTAAGCTAATCAAGGGCTTCGCCATGATTATAATGAGATTATGGTTAAACCTCAGCTTAACCATGGTTATTTTAAAATCATGGTTAAGCCAAGGCTTAACCACAATTTTTATTAGCCTTAGTTAAGACATGGCCTAGTTTAACTATGGTTATTTTGTAACCATAGTTAAGCCCAATTATTTAGGGTCTTTACGCAATCCCCTCCCCCACCCCTATTTGCATCCACATTTTCTGCTTTCTCCTCCCTTGCTGTTGATCTCTTTGCTCCTTCATTGTTGCTTGCCATTGCACTCTCCCTTTTCGTTCGCCATTACTCATTATTACTTACCATCACCTCCATGACTAGAGAGTTATCTTCCTTTGTCATTGCAGAGGAGTCCATGAACTGTGCTCCTGACTTGTCGCCACCCTTCATGTCTCCACTTTATCATCACCCTTTAGGTAGCTTCAGATCCCCTTGCCATTTGCAAAATGAGATGCTACCTTTTACTTTTGTTTTCTTTTCTTAATTTCATGTATATAATTTTATTTTAACTTAAGATTTCTTTTTCATTTCTTGAATACTCCTATGTGTATAAAATGAGATACAAGTTGAATAGAAATGCTATATTGTAGAGTTCATAAGCTTTTGCCTCTTAATTAGTTTATTTAAAAGGAATCCTCTATTAGTTGATGTTGTGTGGTCGAGGTGTGTCTTTTGGAAATGTAAAGGAATTTATTTTCTTGGTGAATGAAAGCATGTTAGTGGACTGGACTCTTTTGTAAAAATTCTATATTTTGGATGGTCATGGTACAAGTCTGGAAATGGCATAGGTCCTATTTGAAGGTATGATTTGGGCTTGTTATTCCCTTACTAGCTGAGGAACTCTAATTGATTTATTGATGTGTAAGGTAGCCAGTAGAAATCTCATACATTTTAGGTGTACTTATTAGGAATGAAAATGGGAGGGTTGAAATAAAGGCAAAAATCTTCTCACTCTAGCTTGATTATAAGAATAAAGAAGACTGAATAAAAACAAATTGGCTACCAAATTAATTCCATTCTAATCACTCTCATCTTTTAAATCACTGTCTTAAGGACAACCAATGTCTATAATCTAAGGAGAATTATATACATATCATACACAAATGAATTGTATAGGTGCTAAGGATATGGAAACTAAATATTATTCTTATTTGCCCAATTGCTTATACTTTTTCATAGATTTGTCCTCAATGTATATGTTTGTGTTTGATGGTAGATTGAATCTATTGGCATTTTACTGTTCTTTGTGATTTGCAATTGGACGATAGTAAAATCCCTTTTTGTGAACATTTGTTTTGGTTTTGGATTTTGAATTAGAGACCTTGGTTAATTTGATTTGATAAACTAGTGCAAAATTTTAGTGGGAAAAACAACTTTTTATATTGTTATATTTTATTTTAAAAATAATAGAGGATACTTAGGTTAGATCTCCATTACTCCTAATAAGGAACAATTGCGTTAGATAGGCATAACAAGTTCTCTTGAAACCATTGTCATAATTAGAGAGAGATAATAATGGTTGAGACAATTGGTTTAATTAAAGATATTATTTGTTATGTTTTTGGCTGTAAGATTTTTTTAAAAAAAAAAAATTCTAAGCAATTAAAGATTTTTCTTTAAAGTTTTAGAAATTAATAGGTCTTGGATTACTAAGCCTCAAAATACCTATAAATATTTACATGGCTTGAGTGGACTTTTAGATTTTACATTTGCCAATTGAAGTGTTGAGGGTAGAATAATATGCCTATGTTTTAAATGTTGGTCTAAGAAATGACATATTAAAGAAGATGTGTGTGATTGCTTAATTATTAAACTATTCCTATAAAAGTATACTTTTTGGAATATACATAGATAGAGACTTAGACATGAACTTTTTATGGGCCTCAGTTAAGTCCACAGTCGAGAGAAGAACAAAATATAATCTATATCAAAATAATTATAAAAAATAATGAGAAGATCATTTAAAGTCGAAAAGAAATTAAGGACAAGATAAACATCCCTCACATAAATTTTTCTAATTTTGACATCATGTTATAATGATCTTATATGTTATAATTTATCTATTAAAAAAGGTTAAATCAAGTTAGTCATACATACATACATATATGTATATAAGCATTTATATATAAGCATGTCAAATATTAATCTAATTCTATAAAGTATTAGCATATTTACATTTTTTCAATTAATTTAGCCAACTTCATCTTTTATGACTCATTTAAAATTTTTATTTTACATTCTATTATTGATTATTGCTTATCATTTCTCTATGAAGACTAATTAATGATCACGAATCACATGATTGATTAATAACGTATATGTTGAGTCTTGGCATTCACAATGTGTATATATCTGCACTAAAATAGCTTTGGAATTTTTGGTGTTTTACTCCTGTCCAAATGTAAGAAATTGCTATAATAAATTTAGTTACTTGAAGGTTGAGTTATTAATAAGCATGGAGTAAGAAAGTTATTATCATGAAGCACACTTCCACCACCACTCATGCACGCGTGCTCCGTATGATACTCACCTAATTTCACTTCCAAATCTTCTTCAGTGTAAATTCTCTCCATTTGCATAAAAAATATGCTCGATCTTTCTATTTTTAAGTGTTTTGTCTTCGATCCCAGTTCATTTTACTCTCTTTTCTACCTGATTGTTTGATAAGATAACTTGTTCACTCTTTTTTCTAAATGTTTCTTTTTTATAGTTGTTCTACCCAATGTTTGTTCTCAATTATTTTGTGGCTGGTTCAATTCCTCCAAATCCTTCCCTCTTAAAGGCACTATCATCACTATGTACCCAGCTTCAAGTATGTATATATAGTGATGTTCAAAAGGGAAACTAGAATGTTATATTAGATAGTTATCTCTATAGCCGGTCTTATTATTAGATTGGGAGGTTAAATGCAATTTTTTATAAATTAATAGGGCATAGCAATCAGAGGACAAGTACAATTTCTGCATTCACATATATTGGTTATAGATATAAAGTTGCATATTGAAGGTTCTACCTACATGCATGAGTTATATTTAAAGTCTCACATTAACTTTATCTCTGATCACTATTAACTCCTAATCATTCATGTTATTTTGTACATTTTTGCTAGGGAATAGGTGCTTAATTTTATGGTAAATATGGCTAACTATAGGAAAAATTTATGTGGATAGGATATATAGCTTCATACACAAGGTTTTTATATCATAGGTGACAAATTTTGGCGTAATTGTGATTAAATTGTAAATTACTCATATATATATATATATATATATATATATATATATATATATATATATATATATATTATATGGTGTAGATACAAGAAAAATTTAGCCAAAGTCATCTTAGAGTGAGAGCATTGGAAATCTGAAGTCTAGAGGCATCAAAGTGGGAGTTTTGAAGATATGAGGATATTGCACCAGAATATAAATTTTATGTCACTTTCTGTCACAATGCAATTCAAAGGAAGTTATTAAAAAAAAACCTTTAAAAGGCAATTTCATCGCAACATAAAATTTTATGTCACTAGCATGAAATAGATTTTGACATTTCATTTGCCCTACCTAGTATGCAATTGCGTCACAACGTAATAATTTTATGTCGCAACACAATTCACCTTTATCAACATGCAATTGTTTTTTTGTAAAAAAACTAATTTTGGCTAGGTCTTGCTTCATATACCTCTCTCATTTGCCTTTGACTACCATTTGAGGTCAGTTAGAGGAAAAGACACTTTAGTGCAAATGAGTGCTTGGGCTTGAAGATTGAAGAGAAGATAATTATTCATTACTAGTTTTCTCTCCTTTTTCTTCTTTTCTTTGCATTTGTTTAGATATATCTAGTTTTGGCTTCGATTTTGCTGCTAGCTTTTATGATTATGTATAATTAAACCCTATAAGCTAGGATCATGATGAACCCTTATATGGATTAGTAGTTGTTTCTCTCTTTGCTTTGTGATCAATGGTATATATGTTTATTCAACCCTATGTTTTATGCTTTTTGATTGCTTGGATAACAATTGAATTGGTTTGATATTTTACTTGAACTTAGGAAAGGAAAAGTATAATTATATCTTCGGTTGAATTTTGTGAGTACCTAAAGCTTGCTTGATAGAGCGGATGGTTTCGCTAATGAGATAGGAATATATTTATTAATCTTATATAACCAATTAGCGATTGTGCTATTGAATTAAGCTTTGATGATTTCATAAGGAATTATGGAATTAATTAGATAAAACCCACATGAGATTTGGGAAAATACTTATAGGTGCAATTGAACTTTAGACTAATATGTATCATCATTAAGAGCAAGATTAAGAGTGTTGAATTAAGCCACTTTAAAATACTTAATAATTCTAGATGTCTCTAATCACCCAACAATCCAAACTTAGTTTTGATTTCTAATAGTGAGTAGTTTTTATTTGTTTTAAATTACATATACAATTGAAATTATTTGCTTAATTTAAATTTTATTACTTGATTAGTTTTAACAACAAATCCTTACGAAACAATATTTTATCATTACTTCACTACTATTACAATATGTATACTTATATGTACACTTTGAGCTTCAACAATCACATAGTGTGGCCTCTCTCATCCATGCATGCATTAACCTTCCCATTCCCAGCCACAAAGTCAAGGTTATAAAGCACAACCACCATCGCAACACAACACAACAAAGCCATCAAAGGACCAAAGATCCAAAACAAAAGAGGAAGTCCTGCGTAGAAAAGCCTATTCCCCACTATGTTCAATATACTAGCCTTCTCCAATATTTGAGTCAAATATTCTGGAGTCACCATGGACATGGCCTCTTGTGGGGTAGAAATGAGAATATTGATTTGATTCAGAAACCAAATCGATAAAGTGTGAGAGAGAAATGAGAACAAGAAGATAGCAAGGAGAGCGGCGTATTTGAGGGCTACGATAATTTCTCCATTTGCTCCGTAAACTGAGTCTCTGATTGGCTTCTTGATGCTGTAAGTGCTGCTTATGACTGCTCCCAAGCCAGCACACAGAAGAATAGACGTTGTGGCCATTAAGGTTGACCCCATTATCATGTTCCGAATAGCTTGCACTGCTATTATGTTCTTCTTTTCTATGTCCTGCTATTTTGAATTAATAGAAACTTGAGGTGTATTGGCATGCTGCTAATCGAGCTATACGTGTGCTTTTTGTCAAAATTTATAATAAAAACAGACAAAATTTCTATTTTACTACTCAAAAGTTGTGTCATTATCAATTTAATATATTGTACATTTATTTTATCATTTTAGTATTCAAAAATGTAATTTTATTTCAATACATAATATTTTATATTCCAAATATTGTAGAGTATCATTTTTGCACATTTGGAATGGTGAAATTAGACAAAATCATGCTATGCAATACTAAAAGAAGACAAGAAAAAAGTGTATCAAATTGATAATTACGTTATTTTTTGAAGACCAAAATAAAGCTTTTGTATAAAATTATACATGAACCTTGACTTAACAATTTAAATTTCTATGTTATAAAGTTTTTCTACACATGACAGTCGTGTTTTATATTTTCCCTGGTGTTAATATATGCTTAACTCATCACTTTCAAAGTATTAGATTTAGCTGCTTGAAAGAGTAATTAAAAACATAATTAGAAAAGTTATAAAACTATTCGTGAAAAAAATTTAGCCAATTAAATTCTTAGAAATCATAACTCGTTAAGAAAATATTGATTCACGTGTTTATGAAAATAGAATTAAAAAAAGTCAATTATTATCGCTGTTTTATAAGTATGCTTTATCCTTTTTTTTTTTTTTTTAATTGTAGTATTCTTTATCCTCTTAACTGTATATTACGTTTTAAATGAGTCAAGTTTTCTCACGTGGCATGGATTTAAGTTGTAGCCTGGGTGTGGGGATTCCTTAAAGTCTATAAGACATTCTCCTTAAGTTCTAACACAGAAAACAAAAGGATGTAAATTATTCTATAAGATCAAACACATTGACATGCCATATTCTCTTTTGAAAAGAAAAAAAAAAAACCTCAAAAAAAAGAACATTATTAATTAATAGACAATAATCTATATTTAGACATGAAGGCTTATCCTTCTTTTGTCGTAAACTTGAAATGATAAAACTCCGTTGAAAACTGGAAAAGCAAACCTTCATCATGGTAGGGACCCAGAAACGCCGACCATTAGCATCAATCCCCAAGATTGTTGTGAAGGGTTGTGTCCGAAACTTATGCCATAACCAGACATGATAAGCAAGGGTTATCAGTAACCCTAATGGTACAAGCATCAGATCCATATAATATTTTCTCCACTCCATGTTGGTTTCAATATATGCTTCTCTCTAAGTGATTTCTCTTTCACTTACACTAGTTTGTATTTATAGCTCGATGGTGGTATATATAGAGAGATTCTACAGGGTGCGAGGGCAAGGCAACGATGAAGAGTTAAAGAATTCGACGAATAAAGAAACCGAGACCTGAGGTCCAATTGCAGAAAGAGGTTGGCAACATTTTATGCGAGGTTCATTTATTCTCATAAAGTGGGACACCTGGGCTTATACCTATTCCTATTTTTTAAAATATATTATCTTAAATGTCTTTTTGATGTACATTAAGAAATTAAATGAACTTGATGTACTTAATAATATCTTTTTATGGTACTATTAATGACTTTTAAATGTGTTAAAAATGTCTAACCAATATACAGTAACTAGCATCTATTTAAAATAATATTTCATTCGGTTTCATATATAAAATTTTTTTTTGAGATTTAATTTGATTTAAAATATAAGAAATAAACTACTAATATATGATATATTAATTACAGTATTTTAATTTTATCTTCATTAAATGAGTCTTTTAAATTATAAATAGTAATTATTATTAATTTCAAAGAAAAAGTGCACATATTAAATAAGAGTATTCTTAAAAAATAATTTTTATTTAAGATAACATTAAAAAAAATTAATTATTTTTAACCACCTTTATTAATTTTTGTAAATTAATTATTTATTTCTTATAGATGAGACCGAAAGGAGTAATATCTAGTCATTAATATCTAGTTAGAGGGTATAATTAATAATCAAACTAGTATCTGATTATTCAAGGTACTTATTATCATTAGAAGATATTAGTTTCTAAAATTAGTTAAATGTTATAATTGCACATTTTATATCGTTATCAATATAATAAAAAAAAATTATGTTTAAGGACTAAAAAAAAAATTATTTTTAAAAATTTATTACTATTAGGTTCAACTGTTTGTTACTAAATTCAATAATAATTATCTTAAATCGTGTGATAATAAGTTCTTAAAAATAAATTTTTTTATATTTTTATCCTTCATTATAATTCTGCCATATAATAACATAGTGTTACTAATTATACCGATGAACGTGGTATAATTTTCCATTATCTTAATTAATGTTTTTCAGTATAATTTCCAAAAGGGCTTACAGCAAGACAGTAGGTATGGAGTAAAGATACGGACGACAACAAAGACCACGTACACCAGTGTGATGTCATCACGATATCTGTGTCAATATTTTATCCCATACAATTTAGTTTCTTCTTTCCAACATAGTCATCCTAAATTGACTGAGTCTTGTCAATTATTCGAATAAATTATCTATGTTAAATTGACTTTTAATGTTTTTAGATGTTTTTGGTCCAAAATTAGTCATATTATAAATCCACGTTCAACTAAGTTAAAATATAATCTTCATCTTCTACTACATTAATTGCTGCACATACTATCTTGACTTCTCACCAGTTTTCAAATAACTTTCTATCATTTTTAAATAGCTTTTCAAAAAACATAATATAATTTTAAAATTTTAAAATATTATTATTTTTAAATAAAAAACTAAAAGGAAATAGATTGACACACATGTAAATGCATGTGAACCTGCTAATATATATATATATATATATATATATATATATAAGTAGAAAGCACCAAATCACAATATTTTTTTTCTACATTCCCTGGCCTCCATTTTTATAATTATCCTATTTTTTATGATCAAGAACGTAATTTGATTTTCATTAAAAAAAAAAAAAGAAGATAATTTAATGAACTAGCATAATATAAGTTAAATTCTTAATTATTTTAGAATGTTGCGACTTTTTTCAAAACTGACATGATATTAGTATTATGGAAAACAAATTGGCGCGAAAAAATTTAAAATTAAATTTTTAATACAAATATATATGACCAATACTATCAAGAGTTACAAATATATATTGACTAATTAACAGTGTTCAGTAAAAATTATTACAAAAAATATTAATCATAAATAATTAAAATTACAAAGTCAAATAATTAAATATCATAAATTTAAACAATATGTTACCTAGGTAAGCCCTTTTTTTTTTTGTGGCTTTGCAGGATTAATGACCTTTATATACAGACAATGCAATTAAATTAATAGGAATAAAAAAATTGCAAATATATTGGGTGAATCTATAACTCATCTTCGGCGGCTAATGACATTGCTTAAGAAATTTCGGAATCAAAACGATGTGTGATGGTGAAAGGGTATAATATTATTTTCTCTATTTAGGCGAATACATGCGTAATATTCTTGTTCCTTCCAATATTATAAGAAAAAAGAGAGAATTTCAAAAGTAAATCTTCAAATTAACAATTACGCAAAAGTTACGAGTGTGAAGAAGGTGCATCTGCTTTTTTGGTACATCTCTCCCTATGTTATAATTTAGTGAAGTATATAATAAGTGGACGGTAATATGCTCTTGTTCTTCTATATATTCCTTTCTTACAAACCTTTAATTCCCTTCCTCTTCAATCTTTCAAATATACCCTTCTTAATTGGCTAGCTGATTCTTAATTACCTAAAGTGTTGGCATTGCAAAGTTTAGAAATTAAATAAACTATGTAGTGAATTTCTTAACCAGGCGTATTCCACAACCAGAGCAAAAGATTGGCATTGACTTCCAATGTGACTAAAAACTGTAAAATATCTGCCGGAGGGGGTCGCGAAATATCTGACTCTATGCAAAAACAGTTTTTATCTGCCCAAATCTTGCTTCTGACGGATCGTACTAAGTCCAGTACGCTAAACTGAATTATTGTTTCAATTCTATTAATGGGGGTTGGGGTGAGTTCTGTGTGCAATAGGCTATATATGTTTATATCTATACAAAATATCCATTTATTTGGCAAGTTGTCCAAAAATGGGAATGTTTGGTGGTGAATATGGTCCGAGATCTCACGGCATTTGGGTTTTGTCAAATCTGTGATATATGCCCTCTTACGTATATACGACTAGGCTTTGGTATGTGTACTTTGTCTCTATAACTTTGTAATCTGTTTTAGTTTATAAAAAAATAAAATAAAATCAGCTTCATTTAACTTAAATCGGTTCGGATTTAATTAGATACTTTATACAACTGAATCTATTAAGATTATTGATAAAAAATTTAATCAATTAATTCAATTAAATTAATCACAACAAAACAAATTCAATTCAACTTTAATCAATATTTTGATTAAAAAGTTTACCTTTATTTGTCAATTTTAAATAAGAAAATGAACATTTTAAATATTACATTATAAAAGAATACTCATAAAAAATAGAGAGGATTAAGATCTTATCTAATTGAATTGGAAATTAATAAAAAAAAAAAAAAGAAAATGCTTGGTCTTTAATGACTTTAAAATGAATCTCCTTACTTATTAATAGCCCACTTCATTTAATCGTAGCATATCTTCAAAAACCATACAAGCCCGAAAATACTATACTTCTTCAACGCAATTCTGATAACCTTCAATTTTTTATACAAAAAAATCACAATACCAGACCCAGAAAGGTATAGATCTGCAACAACGGTTACTAAAATAGTTTTCTTTTAATTTCTTAGATATTTAATTTCGTGACTTCCACAGGAAGATGCTTTACAGTTTAAATTCACAATGCAAGCCAAAGCTAATTTTTTGCTTTGGTTGTGGTTATGGAATCACTGCCTGGTTAAGAGATTCAGTACTATATAGTTTACTTAATTTCCAAACTTTTGTAATGCCAAAATTTATTTGGTAACTAATAATCAGCTAGCCAATTAATAAATGTATATTTGACAGGTTGAGGATGAAGAAAAAAGGTTTTTAAGAAAGGAATATATAGAAGAATACGAGTATATTAGCGTCCACTTATATATACTCTATTAAATTATGCGTAGGATGAGATGCACCTAAAAACAAATGCACCTTCTTCATATTCATAATTATTGCATAAAATTGTTAATTGAAGATTTCCAATTAAATTTCTCGATCTCTTTTTTCAAGCAATATTGGAAAGCACTGATCGAGAATATTAGGCCCGTTATACATACAGCTTATGAAGAGAAAAGATTGTACCCTTTCACCATTACACTTTGTTTTAATCCCAAAATTTCTTAAATAATATCAGTCGCCCCAGAGATGAGTTATAGATTCACCCTAATTGCATTTCTTTTTCCTGTTAATTATCCCCATGTTGCATTGTCAGTATATAAAGGCCAGTTGATCCTACAAAGCATAAAAACGTCTTAGCTAGGTAGCATTCTATATATGATATTTGAATTTTTAATTTTAAATATTTTAATTAATAGTTTTGTGAGAATTTTTACTGAACACTGTTAATCAATCAATATATATGTGATTAAGTAAAATATATACGTAATTTTTTTATACTTATCGTGATTTATAATTTATTTTAAATAATATCAATATTGAAAAAAGTCATATCCTTATCAACTAACAATTTAGCTTATATTCTATCCAAAAGAAAAAAAAGGAATTTAGCTTTTGTTATTTTCTTTAATTAAAATCTTCCTGATCATAAAAAATAGGATAATCATGCATAGATCGAGTCAGGGAAATGCAAGAAAAAAAAAATGTTTTAACCTTCCAGAAGAAATTCATATCGAGTATAGAACTTCAACCTCTAGTTATCTTTCTACATAATTAATATATGTAATATAGTTCAATAATTTAATTACAATAGGTTTTACTTGTAAACATCTGTTTTTTCAAATCAATACTAAAGTCAATCCTGTAGGGCTTTTAGCAGCCATTTATAGTTATGTTGGAGAGGCAGAAATTAAATTATATATATGGGATGAAATATTGACAAACAAAACGTGACATCGCACTAGCTTACCGTTTGCGGGATACTTGTTATCATCCGTATTAATTCCATATATACTGTCACTTCCTCGGAGCATCAGGAAGTTACTGAAAGAACATTATTAATTAAGATAATATATTTTCAAAAAATGGAATATAGGTAGAAAGCTACGTGTCTCTGCCTAGGGGAGGATCTCTGAACCTAGCATATAAGATAAGCACAGACTCTTAAAAATTAAATATACAAGTCACCTTAACGCTTAAATCTAGGTGGTTAAAAAAAAAAAAGCTATTTGAACCGAATCTCTTTAGGCAAACTTCACAATTTATTTATTGAATGAAATCTTGATTCCATGGTCTGGTGATCATTAAGATTCTTTAATTCTTTATAGTTACCTTTTTACCGTAGGATCTCTATGTAAACCCCTTTATCCCTAATGTTTCTGAACCAAATCAATATCCTAATTTCAACCCCACCGCAGGCTGTACATGTCTATTGTGACCCCAGAATATATGACTCAGCTATTGGAGAAGGCTACTGCTAAATAGGCTTTTCTACGCAGAATATTCTAATAATGGCATGGAACCATTATTATTAATCCACACGCAAACACGGTAGTGGCTTAAGATATATTAAAGCGTATTCCAATTTTTTAATAATCGTTTGAATATAAAATTAAATTATGATAATCTTCATATCTTAAAATAATAATGTGGAATTTGTATAATAAAAAATTCTCACAAAATTTGCTATAATTTATAAATTTTTTACAATTTTTGTGATAAGTTTTTGCAGTTTTTTTTTTTTGTGAGAATTTTTTTGAGAGAATTTAAAAAAAAAAATACTATGACAAAAGTAATGCAATATGGTGAAAAAGAGACACCAACCATTCATGAGGTAAAAAAATATTTTTTAATTTGTGTGGAAGATACCATTAGAATTATAGAGAAATAAACCTTAGAATTTTTTTTTTTATTATTCTATGGGAATTTTAAAAATTCTATTTTTTATTATCAAAATTTTACCATGAGAATTGAGAAAAAAAAAAAATTATTCTCACTGCGATTTACTATAAGAATTTCAAAAATTTTTATGAAATTAAAGAGGGAAAGTGTGTTTTATTTTCACAATATTTTATCATGAGAATAAACAAATTTTCATTTTTTAAAATTGTCATAGTATAATTAGTGCAAAGTCTTGCACTAAGAGAATCATTACAGATAAACACGAGCAAATCATGTAACTAGGTGGTTTTGATACAAGCTATTCTTGTTGAGCTAAATTTAAGGCTTTTATGAGGCAACTTCAAATTTTTGAAGGAGGAACCAAAAAGAGACTTAGGGACAAAGAAATACAAAAGAGGAGAGGAGATTCAGAGGAAAACTTTTGGGGTCTACTGAAGATTTGAAATTTGCACTGAAGAACTTCTCAAATTTGCCATTGGTTTTATTGTTACCTTTCTCTTTTTCATTTAGATAATGGATTTGTTTTGTTTTATTGTTGTTTGTTGATTTTAATTATATATAGCCAAATCTTCTATCTGGAGTTTAGATAAACTTATTTACTGATTAAGTTGATTTTAATTTCTCTTGTGACAATTTTTATTGAATTAATATATTGCATTTTTATATTGTTCATAAATGGGTAGCCATTGTTCATCTAATGCATTATGAGAGGATCGAGAAATCAATTGTAGTATAGATCACTAAAGTAATAAACTCATATAGTAATTTTGTAAAGATATGAGTTACATTTGAGTGGCTTGTGAATATTTGCATTGAATCTTTTATACACAATGGGTTTATACTAAGTTTAAGATAATGAGAATAGACATAAGCTTGGTATAAGCACGATGACTTATCTCGAGAGGAAATTTCATTCATATTAATAGGATTAACATTAATTTAATTGAATTAAGTTATAAGAGTTTATCCAAAATGATACTTAGAAAAGTAAATAGGGATAGAGCTTTTTTACATTTATGTGTAATTAGTATTTGTTAAGTGAAAATGTTGCTTTCAATTCATGTTTATCAATTTCAATTTTAATTGGATAATTTAGATAATAAGATTACTTTTATTGATTGATACTTGAATTCCTTCCACGTTGAAATGATACTGTACTTATTAGTTTATTACTTATACAACCTGTATACTTGTAGAATCGTATCATAACAAGTTTTTGGCACTGTTGCCAAAGAAGACAATTCAATATTAATTGAAAGATTTTTCCTATTAATCTAAATATTTTATTTTTCATTAATGTCTTTTGTTTTCTCAATTTTTAACTTTGGTTAATTTATTGTTTCTTCCTTCAAGTATTCTAACATCATGAGTCGCTTATTTAGTATTTTCTTTTTTGGAGCCTAAGCTTGAACCAAAACACATCCTTCACACCGAATGCAGGCAAGTAAAGGTTCCAAAAGAACCTCAACCAATAAATTAACAAGAGGATCCAGTAGAAAATGTACCACAAACTAATCAAAGTTGCTCCTAACTGCCAACTGATACAAGACTATGCGATGCCCGATACACATGGATTGAACAATAGTATTGTTAACTTACTAGTTGTAGCTAACAACTTTGACATTAAATTGAGAATGATCTAAATGATTTAATATAATGAGTTTGGAGGCAACGTTAAAGGAGATCCTAATGCACATTTGATTAGATTTTTGAAATTTTGTGATACCATGAAAATGAATTGAGTCTCTATTAATGCAATCTAATTTAGACTATTTCCATTCTCACTTAGAAATAAAGTTGCATTAAAGCTTGATTCTATGCCTACTCAATCCTTTTTAACATGGGATGAACTTTCACAGGCATTCTTAGCAAAATATTTTTCACTAGACAAAACAACAAGATTGAGGAGTAACATTCAAAGCTTCTTTTAGCAAGATTGAGATTTAAAGATTTGCAAAGGCATTACCCACATCATAGTATTCAAGATTGAATGCTTGTGTAGATTTTCTATAATGGCCTAAAGAAATCCCTTAGAGTTAATTTGGATGTAGTTTATAGCAAATCCTTACTGGCTTTTGATGCTAATGAGGTGATTGATATTATTAAAGAGATGGTTGCAAACCACTATAATTGGCTAAGTGAAAAACACAGAAGAGTAGCCAATGTTTTGGAAATAGAGACTAAACATGTGTTGAACGAAAAAATTGATTATAAGTTTGATATGTTTATTAAGAGGTTTGATCAAATGAGTGTCAACAAAGTCTCAAATTCTTCATCATACTCAGGCTGTGAACTCTGTGATAGTAATTATCCATATAGTGACTACCATAATAACTTTTTAAAATCTTGTCTATCTAAACAAGTGCATTATGTCTCTAATAATCTTAAAGCATTAAATAACCCTTGTTTAGCTACTTACAATCCTGAATAGTGCAATCATACTAACATGTCTTAGGGGAATCAAAATCAAAGTCATATAAGGAATTTAGAAAGTCAAGGTGAACTATTTAGACTGACTTTTCAGCTTATAAATAAATAGATTCAGTTTCACAATGAAAATAAACAAGGCTAGGAAGTTGCATTTGAAAATTTTTGCAATGTGTCTTTTAACAAATTTGAAAGGTTGGAATTCAAGTTGGATCAGCTAGCTACTTATAATAGAAATCTAGAAATGTACTTAAGTTAGTTGGCTAGATCATCTAATACTAAAGTTTAAGGACACTTGCTCAGTAAAACTGAGGTTAATTCTAAGGAGTAGTGCAAGATAGTTACATTAAGAAGTGGGAGACAATACAGGAAGATTCCTTATTAGTTTAAATAATTAAAGAAGATTCCTAATTAGTTTGAGCATTTCGTTAAGTAGGATGAAGTGGTTGAAAGGTGTAAAAACCAATGTGCATGCAATATACATATACATAGGGAAGTTGACTTTTCAAAGGGGTATTAGAGGCTGCCACGTAACAATTTTATTTCCTCCTTCTGCACTTTCCTGATATGCCCCTTCCTCATCCACTTTAAGCTGGCCTTTACGTAATTTGCTTCTCACAATTTCTGCAGCACTGAACTTCCATCTCTTCGGTCAGAAAAAGGAGCAAAATTCGCTGGAACAGAATCGCATCTTCCCTCCTCTGTTCATCGCCATTTTTGCTATTTTTGGTTCAGTTTTTCTGCTGTTTCTGGTCCAGTTTCTGCTGCTGTTGCTTTCTCCTGGCTGTGCTGCATTGAGCTGCTGGTTGTTAGTGATTTAACACCAGAAACAAATCCTCTTCCAGGTCTGGAGTTGCTGCCGTAAGTATTACGTTTTCTGGTCCATTTTCACAGCATTTTCTCCCCTGTTTTTCTCGTTCTATAATGCGTTTCTGGTGTGTGTGGCCAGCCGGGGAAAGTGTTGCGCAAGTATTGCTTCTGCTAGTTCCATTTTCCTAGCGTCTCCCTCCCCTGTTTTTCTCATTCTGTAATGCGTTTCTGGTGTGTGTGGCCAGCCGGGAAAGTGTTGCGCAGAAGGAAGAAAATGGTGCAAGAGGATGAGTTGGTTGGAGCAATTTTGATTTCCTTCATGCTACAAAGTGTTTCCACTTTCCTATATGGTGATTTCCCTCATTTTCTGTATATACCTCCTAATTAAAAATCAAATTCCATTGTGCTTCTTACTTGCCAATTCTTGATTGTGCAGAATAAGCTCCTCCCTAGCATGTTTTGCTGCAGGACAAAGGATAGCCTTGGGTGGTATGAATTTTCTGTTATTTCTTAGTTGTTGAGTTTAACTTCTTAGTGGAATTAGGGAGAAAATGGCATAAAGTGGCATGGTTCTGTTTTTCTTCCTCTCTTGAACGAATTTCAGCCTTTAAAATGCTCTGCTGCCATATATGGACACATATATATATATATATAAATCTATATCTTTATATATGTGTGTTGTATGGGTATGGAGGGCATGGAATGGAGGAGTGAATGGTGGATTTAATTCCTTGAAATTATGAACATATCTATAGCATGCTAAAGGAATGAAGAATAGATACTAATGTTCCTTGCCTTTCTTAGAATTTTGTTTAAATAGGCTAAGCTAATGAGACAAATTTTTTTTAGTTATTCACACTTTAAAATCTGATGAACGGGTATTATAGGGTATTCAGGAGATTGAGTCATAGCTGAGGAGTGGGCAGGGAATTTCGATATCATCTTAGAAGGTGAGTAAGTAATGCGGATCGTGAGTAACTCATATTTCTTATTTTATTACTAAGTTTCCTTGCAGTATTCTAACATTTGGAAACTTATTTAAAGAGAGACATCTTTAAATGTTTTGTTATATGCATGTTATTCGAAAATTAATTTGAACTTGAGATTTTGCAAAATTACGTCTGTTGAGTTATCTGGAAACTTAGATATTGAACTGATATGAATGGTACTTGTCTGAAATGCTAAATTGAGAAAAGTATTATTTTAAGAGGTAGAGGTTATCTGTTTAGAACTCTGTAGCTAACAGTAGTAGTTGTTAGCCTTGGTACACCATGATCTGGACCTCAGCTAGCAAGGGTTTTGCTAGCCCCGTGTGGGTAGCTACCACATGTGGAGTCCTTTTATTTCGTAAGCAAAGTGCTTTGCGTCTGTGGTTATTCTCCCCACGAGCTGTGTGCTCTGCGTCTATTTCAATTTGGTTCTGCTTAGATACTTCTGATGCATTTTAAGAAATGGTTTGCATAAGGCTTGTTTTATATATATATTTTTACGGGCCTTGTCCTTGTTTCTAATGGGTTGGCATTACTTATTCACTGAGTATCAAACTCACTTTTCTTAATTTATTTTTTTTAGAGAGCGGTGAAGACCCTAGTCTACCCTGAGCTGCCTACTAGTTGTTGATCTCCTGCTTTATTTCTTTTGGCGAGCCCACAATTGTTCATGTGGGTGTATTTTGTTATATGCATGTAATTTATTTTGTTCTGAACAGTGTAGAATATGGCTCCACTGAATCATAGCTAGGATATCCCCAATCCCTAAAAGTCTATATTTTGTTATTTTTGGGTGTATTGTTGAGTTGACTGATTGTAGAAATATCGGAAGATCTAAATTATAGAGGAGACTCTGTCGAAATTTCTACAAAAGTCACCTAAAAGAAAAACTTATACATTTTGTATAAAAGTGATTCAGAAATGATACTTCTAGTTTTATTATTTATATGAAGATACAACTGAGAGAATTTATCTGAATTTTTAGTGGAGGATGTCAATACAAATCAATTTATGATAGGGGAATTTGTTGTCTTTTGTGCCAACATACTTAAAATTGTGGGTTATGACAAAAGGACACCAGATAGCACTTTCATTCATATTAGAGATGAAGAGGAGACTACCAACCTATCGGCATTGGCACCAATCAAGGCATATTTGCCTCCTATTCCATTTCCTCAAAGGCTAAAGCAACTAAAGCTTGATAAGTAGTTTGATAAAGTTTTTAATATTTTTAAACAATTTCACATAAATATACCCTTTGTAGATGCATTAGCTCAAATGCCAAACTATGTGAAGTTTGTCAGGGAGATCTTGTTAAGTAAGAAGAAGTTAGAAGACAGCGCTACCATTGCACTCATTGAAGAGTGTAGTGCTATCATTTAAAGAAAGTTACTACCAAAATTGGCAAATATAAGGAGTTTTTCTATTCCCCGTGTCATTGGTGATGTCTTCTTTAATCATGTGTTGTGTGACTTACGTGTAAGTGTTAGTCTAATGCCTTTATCTATTTGCAAAAGATTTGGCTTGGGAGACTTAAAGCCTATAAATTTTAACTTGTAGTTAGCAAACAAATTTGTCAAATGTCCAATGAGTTTGTTAAAGAGTGCCTTGGTAGAAGTTGAAAATTTTATTATTCCTATAGATTTTGTAGTTTTAAATATGGAGGAAGATACACTAGTCTCATTGATTTTAGAATGCCTATTTTTTGCTATAGCTAGGATTTGATTGATTTGAAAATGGAAAACTTAATTTGAAACTAGGTGAGGAAGTGGTTGAATTTAATTTGTTTAAGGTAATGAAAAGTTCTAATGTAGATGCTAATGAGCAATGTATGAGAGTTGATATGGTAGATGAATTTGTGCAAGAAATTAATTGAAATCATCTTTTGTCAACCCATTTAAGGCTTGTGTTTCATTGGCTTCTACCATTACAAATAATGATAGTAGCATTGTCATAGCAACTTATTCACTAGAAGCCACTCCCATAGCTCCATATCTTAAAAGTCACATAGGTTTAAAGACCTAGGCAAAGGTAAACCCTTTCCACATCCCTCCACTATGAAAGCCTCTACTTTAGAACTAAAATCATTACCTTCCCACCACTGTTGGAAATTATGGGAGGCACGCAGCGGAAACGTTTAAAATTTTTATCCTGATTCCCACCAAGGATCTGTCAAAATCACTTAAACCGAATAAGTTTAGAGAATTACCTTTTTCTGTCGATTGAGTTTATTGTTTACTTTTTGTCTGGATCACAGGAACTGACCGTAGATCGGCTCCCTCTACTGGTATCCACACGAACGGGGTTCAGCAACTCAAACGGTGTACTAGCAACCTGTCTGTATAATTCCGTACAGTCCTTGTACGACATCTGTATAATTTCGTACGACGTCCGTACGGTGTTCCTCTCTCTAAGGTTTTTGGAGGCAGCTCTAGCAATTCTTTTTTGATATGGAAACCCCTATTTATAAACTAGGGTTTCAGATATATTTAATTAATTAAAATTAATTAAATATATCTATTAGTTTAAATTTAAATCTATCCTATAGTTTAAATTTAAACTAACAACATCTAGAGCTTAATTTAAATTATTTGATTAGTTTAAATTTAAATTTATCTGATATAATCAAATTTAAATTATCTGATTAGTTTAAATTTAAATCTATCTAATAGAATCAAATTTAAATTATCTAATTAGTTTAAATTTAAATCTATCTGATAAAATTAAATTTAAATTATCTAATTAGTTTAAATTTAAATCTATCTAATAGAATCAAATTTAAACTAATTCATATATATATGTATATATAATATCAAATATAATATATATATATATATATATATAATATATTTCGAATTTAATTATTTATATATATATATATATAAATAATTCCTCCATCCTAGATATTCATTGAATCTAGACACATTTTTTATTCAATGAATATGGACATTTTAGCTCGAGTTGGTTTGTTCTTGTGTGTGACTCTGCAAGCCCATATGATGTTGGTAGTGGGCCAATTGCACTGTTTGACCCACAAATCACAAGCGGCCTCTAGTAAGACATTGTGACTACCCATATCATACGGGATCGGTGATTTGATGCAACCTATCTTACAACTCTATCATATCTCTTTTGTCACACGATATCTAGATCGAGTATGAAGCATGGAAATGTCATCCTCAACTTGCTCAATCGTAACTTTCTCGATCTCCGAGTAGACTGATATAAGATTGAACCCTTTCTATCTGAGCATGGCCATGCATTTCTCAGTCACACTCATCGAGGGGCCCAGAGATATCTCTCTATTAATCAGAGGGACAAATTCCATCTTGACCACTCATCTTCCTCTGCATGGATTCCATTATACCTGATCATAGTCTTTATAATTACCCAGTTAAAGGTGACATTAGATCATGCCAAAGTACAGTGTCTTTCATGTAGGAATCTATGGTGATCTCAGGTCCAAGGGATCAATGACATGGTTATATATGAGATAAACTTATGACCTAATTTATGTAGCTTATCTCATGACGGGTCTATTCAGCGTCCTGTTCTCTAACACACACCTATGATTTTGATTCATATCATCATACATGATTTAACACTTAATCAATTAAAATCATACTAGTCTTAATTCATCATTGTTCCCACAAGGATGATTGACTAGGGACATTTTGGATAATTTAAATAATTTATCTATGGATATTATTATATATAAATATGCAAATAATATAATAATGTAATAAAAGAAAACTCTTATTTCGTAATAAAAACAATGTTCGCAATACAATGATTGGCCTAGGGCACAATCTCCAACAACTTCCACTTACACTAGGTTCAATCATTAATATTTCTAATACTCATCAACCTAACATGACGATCATGTTTAGCCTGTGCAAGCGGCTTAGTAAGAGGATCAGCAACATTGTCATCAGTTGGTACTTTGCATATCTTTATATCACCTCTATCAATGATTTCTCTGATAAGATGATATCGCCTGAGTATGTGTTTAGTCCTTTGATGTGATCTAGGCTCTTTAACCTGTGCTATTATACCATTGTTGTCACAGAACAAATCTATCAGATTTGAGATGGTAGGCACCACCTCTAGCTCAGTAATGAACTTTTTAATCCAAACAGCTTCCTTAGCTGCATCTGATGCTGCTAAGTACTCAGCTTCTATTGTAGAATCATCCACAGTACTTTGCTTTGAGCTCTTCCAACTTACTGCTCCACCATTCAAACAGAATATAAATCTTGATTACGATCTAGAATCATCTTTGTCAGATTGAAAGCTTGCATTTGTGTAACCGTTTACAACAAGCTCGTCATCCAATCCTCCATACACCAAGAATACATCTTTAGTTCTTCTCAAGTACTTTAGGATATTCTTGACGGCAGTTCAGTGATTCTCACATGGATCTGATTGAAATCTACTAGTTATACTTAAGGCATATGAGACATCTGGTCGAGTGCACAATATGGCATACATGATAGATCTAATAGCCGAGGCCTATAAAATCTTACTCATGCGTTCTCGCTCATCACGTGTACTAGGACACTGAGTCTTGCTGAGATTGATGCCATGAGACATAGATACAAAATCCCTTTTTGAATATTGCATATTAAATCTATGCAATACTTTGTCTATGTAGGTGCATTGACTTAAACCTATTAGCTTTTTGGATCTATCTCTATAGATCCTAATCCCAAGGACGTAATTGGCCTTGCCTAAGTCTTTCATTGAGAAACACTTTCCTAACCAAGATTTGACAGTCTGTAAGGTAGGAATGTCATTTCCAATAAGTAGGATGTCATCAACATAAAGCACTAGAAATACAATTGTGCTCCCACTAACCTTTTTGTAAACACAAGGTTCATCAATATTTTGGATAAAACTAAAATTTTTGACTACTTCGTCAAAGCGATGATTCCAACTCTGAGATGCTTACTTCAATCCATAAATAGATTTTTGAAGCTTGTAAACCTTCCCAGAATCCTCTGAACACATAAAACCTTCAAGTTGTGTCATATACACATCTTTAAGTAGTTTTCCATTAAGGAATGCTGTTTTCACGTCCATTTGCCAAATCTCATAATTATAGTACGCAACAATGGCGAGAAGGATCCTGATTGATTTGATCATAGCGACTGGTGAAAAGGTTTCATCATAGTCTATACCATGTGTTTGTTTGAATCTTTTTGCAACCAATCGTGCCTTGAAGGTATGCACTTGGCCATCCATGTTAGTTTTCTTCTTGAAAACCTACTTGCACCCTATGGCTTTTATACCTTCAGGTGGGTCAATCAAGGTCCATACCTGATTGTCATACATGGATTGCATCTCAAACTTCATGGCTTCTAGCCATTTCTCAGAGTCTAATCCCATTATGGCCTCTTGATAAGTGGTTGGCTCATCTTGATCAATGAGCAACACATCATGATATCTTTGAGGCTGATGTCGTATCCTATCAGACTTTTATGGGCCTTGTGTTACTTGAGTAAGCTCAACAACTTGTTGTGAGTCTTCTCGATTTTCCATCTCCGGTTCAATGCGATTTTGTGGCTCTCGAACTTCTTCGAGATATGTCTTACTCCCACTGGTTCTTTTAGATATGAATTCTCTTTCTAAAAAGATACCATTCTGAGCAACAAACAATTTGTTCTCAATGGGGTTGTAGAAGTAGTATCCTTTAGTTTCCTTAGGATAACCCACAAAAAGGCATTTTATAGATTTGGGTGCTAATTTATCTGAGGCCTGTTGCTTAACATATGCCTCGCATCCCCAAATCTTAAGAAAAGATAAACTGGGCTTCTTTCCAATCCATATCTCATATAGTTTCTTTTCAACCGCCTTAGATGGAACACGATTTAGTGTAAATGCAACTGTTTCTAATGCATAGCCCCAAAAGGATGGTGGAAGATCTGTTTGACTCATCATGGATCGAACCATATCTAATAAGGTTCGGTTCCTTCGTTCAGAAACGTCATTCCATTGTGGTGTTCCTAGTGGGGTTAATTGTGAGACAATACCACAATTTCTAAGATGGTCAATAAACTCTTGGCTCAAATATTCACCACCTTGATCAGATGAAAGTGTTTTAATAGATTTGCCAAGCTGATTCTGTACCTCATTTTTGAATGTTTTGAACATTTCAAAAGCTTTAGATTTGTGGCTCATTAAAGAGATGTAACCATATCTACTATAGTCATCTATAAAAGTAATGAAGTACAAGTAGCCTCCTCTAGCAATTGTACTTAGTGGACCATATACATCGGTATGTCCTAGGCCCAATAAGTCAGTGGCTCGCTCACTGTGCCCAGTGAAAGGTGCCTTAGTCATCTTTCCCAATATACAAGATTCGCATGTGTCAAATGATTCTAAATCAAATGATTTCAGAAGTCCATCTTGATGGAGTTTTGAAATGCATTTCTCATTTATGTGGCCTAAAGGACAGTGCCAGAGATAGGTTGGATTCAAGTCATTAGTCTTGATCCTCTTGGTAGTTATGTTATAGATATCTTGATTATTGGGAGCATTAAGATTTAAATAATAATGACCACCATGCAAATCACCATCCGCATAAAAAATGTCATTGCGATAAATAGAACATTTATTATTCCCAATAATTAAAATAAAACCTTCCTTATCCAAATAAGAAAGTGAAACAATGTTACTACTCAAAGCAGGAATATAATAGTAATTGTTCAAAATTAACAAAAGCCCACTGGGAAAATTTATTTCATAAGTGCCTACAACTAAAGCAGCAACTCTTGCTCTGTTTCCAACTCGTAGGTCTATTTCGCCCTTTTTCAACTTCCTACTCCTTTTGAGACCTTGCACATTTGTACAAATGTGAGTTCTACATGCAGTATCTAATACCCACGTAGGAGAAGTAGAAAGATTAATTTCTATAACATAGATACCTGAAGTAATAGCCCTGCTATTCTTCTTTTCTTTAGATCTTCCAAGTAGAGCTAGAGCTTGCAGTTTCTCTTCCAATGATCGGGCTCATTGCAAAAGAAACAAACTCCTTCCTTGGGAGGCTTTGCCTTCTTGGCTTCAAGCTTGGGTTCAGGCTTGTTTTGATTCTTGAACTTATTGTTCGGGCCCTTTCCTTTGCCTTTGTCTTTCTTTTTCATTCCTTTACCTTTCTGAACCATTAAAATAGAGCTTGGATTTTTCTTAATATTTTGCTCAGCAGTTTTAAGCATCCCATGCAGTTCAGAAACGGATTTCTCTATGTTGTTCATATTGTAGTTCATGACAAACTGGTCATAACTTTCAGGAAGTGAGTTTAAGATCAAATCTGTAGCTAACTCTTGACTCATGGGAAATCAGAGCCTCTTAAGGTGATTAAGGTAGCATTTTATCTTCAAAACATGAGTGCTAACTGATGCACCTTCAGCCATTTTACAGGAATACAAGGCCTTGGTGGTTTCAAACCTTTCTTGCCTTGCCTGTTGTTGGAACATTTCCTTGAGATGCACAATCATCTCATAAGCCTCCATAAGTTCCAGATCTTTCTGAAGTTCTGGGACCATGGTAGCTAACATCAGGCATCCCACATTCACAGAATCATTAAGATACTTGGTGTAGGCATCCTTCTATGCTCTTGGAGCATTGGCTGCAGGCTCTTCAGGAATGGGCTCATCTAGGACATATATCTTTCTTTTTTGCTTAAGAACAATTCTCAAGTTCCTGAACCAGTTAAGAAAGTTTGTCCCATTGAATTTGTCCTTCTCAAGGACGGATCACAATGATAGTACAGCAGAGTTATTTGTCGACATTTTTTCTACAACAGAATATGCAAAAATCAAATTAATAACTTTCCACTAAAATAACCCTCAATTTAATTTAGCGGGTTAAGACCCATATTTCACTTAATTATAAGTCTGCTATGACAAGACGCTTAAAATTAAGTTATTTAGGTAGGTAACTCGTTTACTTATTACATCACATGTAACTCTTAAATCTTTTTATGAGATTCATTCATCACATGATTCGGCATGTTTAATCCCATCTAATACCTTGAGACCTAAAACCGTTTTGATAGTCTCAATTAAGTCAAACTACTATGAAACTTATGAGTATCACCGTTACCCAAGTTGCCTTACTAAGATAACCTAAGTTTATCCCACTTTGATGGAACTAATAGTCAGGTGATCAAAGTCTTGACAGATGTTCATTAGTGGGCGGCATTGTAACTTAAAATTTTATACGAGGGATTTTATTTCATTATTTCACAAAACTAATTGTCACATAATTATATACTACGATAGCATACAAACATACATACATATGATCTCATCATAAGTCTTAAAATAAATGTGACATAATATGACCCATCTATCCTATCTCCTCCCAAGCCAATGAGAGGATTCCTCTAAGATAAAATCTATATATACAAAGAGAAATGTCGCTTGAACATTCGAGGGGAGTGTGAGATGAGAAAAGAATGTACATTCAGAATGAATAGAGAGAGGCATGACACGCAGGCCATATTTTAAAAATTACAAACCATAAGCATCCTAGGGCCATATCATGCACCATACCCATCCAAGCAAATCACAACACAAACACACATGTTACAAACATGGGAGGCACACAGCAGAAACGTTTAAAATTTTGATCCCGATTCCCACCAAGGATCCGTCAAAATCGCTTAAACCGAATAAGTTTAGAGAATTACCTTTTTCTGTCAATTGAGTTTGTTGTTTACTTTTCGTCTGAATCATAGGAACTGATCGCAGATCAACTCCCTCTATTGGTATCCACACGAACGGGGTTTAGCAACTCAAATGGTGTGCTAGCAGCCTGTCCGTACAGTCTGTACAGTTGTGTACGACGTCCATATAATTTCGTACGACGTTCGTACGATGTCCCTCTCTCTAAGGTTTTTAGAGGCAGTTCTAGCAAAACTTTTCTGATATGAAAACCCTTATTTATAGACTAAACTAATAGATATATTTAATCAATCAACACACTTCACTGACATTTAATTCAATAAGCTATTGAGGTTTTAAGGAAAGAAAGGGTGCCATAGGGTGTACCATATCTAAGATTAAAACATTAAGCTCCTTCCATTTTCATGCATGAAATTTTGATGCAAGACAATCATAAACCTTCCATTAAATATCAAAGAAGGCTCAATACAAACATGACAGAAGTTGTCAAAGTAGAAAGGCTTAAACTCCTAAATGTTGGTATTATATATCCCATTTTACATAATTCTTAAGCAAGTTGTATACAAATGGCTCCTAAAAAAGGTGGGATGACTATAATTAAGAATGAGAATGATAAGTTGATTTCCACTAGAATAGTGACTAGTTGACGAGTGTGTATAGATAATAGGAAACTAAATAATGGTACTCAAAAGGATCATTTTCCCTTTCCATTCCTTAATCAGGTGTTAGAAAGGTTGATTGGACATACTTACTATTATTTCTTGGATGATTATTTGGGTTACAACCAAATCCCTATAACTCTTGAGAATCAAGAAAAGCCAACTTTCACTTGTCTATATGGGACTTTTGCATTCAGGCATATGCCTTTCAATTTGTATAATTTGTAACATCTAGGAATTTTATTAATTTAATTATGTCAAGATTTTAAAAAAGTAATATTTAGGAAATTATTTCATAATTTTTTAATATTATTTACCTCTAGTATGGCAACCTCTCTAAAATATTAATATTTTCTATAAATTTTTTTTTGTATTTCATTGTATGTCATCACTCAAAGATTTTATTTAAAAACTATAGTTTTATTTCATTGTATGTTGTTACTTTTAAAGTAAATATATTTAGTTTTGGGAAAAATGTACACAGTGAGTGTATATAGCTCTACACCTAATTTTTATATCTTTATGACAAATTTTGGTTTAATTTTGTTAAATTGTGAATTGCTCATGCTTTGCTCCTTTAATAGGGTGTAAATACATGAAAAGATAATTCAGAGTCATTTTAGAGCTTGACCATCAAAACACCAGAGCCAAAACACAAAGAAATAGGCTAAACTATTAAAGCCAAAAGTAGTGGTGCTACAGCACCATTTGAAGAATTCAATTATTCAAACATAACAATAGGCACCATGATAACCTTGCCTTGGCATCATGTGCAATGAGTGCTTTGACATCATTTCCTTCTTTGTTATTTTGAGGGTTTTAATGCATATAACCATTCCATTTGTGTTTAGCTGTCATTCTAGTTCTTTGGAGGTCTAAAAGAGCTCTTCGAAGCATCTTAGAGGTTAAGGAAGCGAAGGATTGAAGAGAAGACAAAACCACTTTCTAGGTTTCTCTATTTCTCCTCTTTTCCTTGGCAGTTTCATGATGTGTATAGTTTTTGTTTTCATTTTGTTTTTGGATCTTAGTATTATGTGTAGTTAAGCATTTTGATTTAGGATTATTATGAACCCTAGTATGGATTAGAGTTTGTTTATAACTTCTTTACTTATGATTAATGATGTATATATATATTGATTCAACTTATGCTTCATGCTTTTTGATGGATTGGCCAACATCTGGAATGATTTGGTATTTTACTTGAACTTGGAAAAGGGATAATAGTGTTAAATCTTGAGTTGAATTATGTAAGTACTTGATATTTGTTATGATGAGTGAATAGTTTTGCTAATGAGGTAGGAATATACTTGTTAACCTCACATAATCAAATGAGGGGTTATGCTTATATGCTTTCTTGGTTGATTTCATAAGGGATTGTACAATTAATTAGGACTATTCCTATTTGTGATTTAAAAAATACTCATAAGTAAAATTGAATCTTAGGCTAGCATATAACACTATTAAAAGCAAAGTAACTTGTATCTCTATAAAGTACTTGGGGTTTAATAATCCTAAATTCCTCTAATCACCTAATAGCCTAAATTTAGTTTTGTTTTCTAATTATGCAAAGTAAATAGCTTTTAATTACTTTTAAATCACACATACTTATAGTTGATTCACTTAATTTAAGTTAATATGTGAATTTTGATACTTGACAAATTTTAATAACAAATCATCATAGGAATGATATTGAATCATCATCATTTTATTACTTTGTGATATATATATATATATATATATATATATATATATATATATATATATATATATATATATATATATATATATATATATATTTGCATGTATGTTATAGTGCAACAGGGGCATGATCAGCTTTTCTCCAAATTGGCTCCTAAAGCTCCCTTCTAATTGCCTTTCCCTTTTTGCATTCAATTCTCTCCACCAAGCAAGTTTTGGACTTGATTCAATTTCACTTTAAGTTTTAGTTGTCTTACCAAACAAGCTATTATGGAAAAAAAAAAAACTTATGTGTGTATATGTATCACAAATTATATAATGTCTCCAAGTGTGTCTTAATTAATATTACATGTTCTCATGATTTCAAATTAATTTGAGCCAACCACAATATAAATATTTAGACCCAAACATATATAGCTTTAAAGAGCAAGAGCGAGAGCGAGAGAGAGAGAGAGAGAGAGAGAAAGATTTTCACTTACATTTCACCTCATTTTTAAAGCAATGTTTTAAAGTCTAGCTCAAATATTGACTTACAAAGATGGTTAATCAAATAGTTTAATCAATTGACGTAGTAATTATATAAAATAATTAATAACAATTTATAGGACAAGCCAAATGTAAGAATGACATAGTCATAAAATAATATCATTTATGTAGATGAGAGGTTCAACTCCCTGTCATTAAATCCTTTTTTTTAACAAAAAAAGATAATTATTTTTAGACTCTACAAGTTTACAAAATCCAAGTTGGGTCTCAATATTTGATTCTAATCTGGCCAACTTCTTGTTGAAGTTTTAGAGGTGGTTGGGACCATTTTGCCTCGCTGAGTCCCAAGCTAATTAGTTCAATGGACTGAATCAATCGTGGTCTATCTTAAAAACTATTTTAAAATTTTAAGTTAGAATTAAAGGATAAAATTATAAACTATTTTACATAAAATATTCAAAAACTAATAGACTTGTGGACACCAAATCACCAACTACTGCAAAAGCATGTAACATTCCTTATATTAATATAAGTAAAATTAAGTTATTTTATATTAAATATCATCAGAAAAGGTCAAACATAATGAGGATTTGGGTAAGGATTAGAAATTCAATTCTTCTCGTATAACAATATATATATATATATATATATATTTTATTATCAAAATTTTCAATAATAGCATGATAATATGGTTTTTATAGCTTAAATCAAATGATTCAATTTTTTAAGAATTTTTCTTTTACTTATGTTATATTTTTATTAAGAAACACAATAATAAAAATATGAACTAGTGTAGTTAAACGTAATTTAAAAGAAAACGGAGGGGCAACTTAATAGGTTTGGGCCAAGTAGCGTCGAAGATTGTCCATTGGCAATCCCTGTCTCTTTTATTTTTGGGTCAAACCAGTGAGGTAAAACAGATTGGCAATAAAAGGTTGGTGCTATACCGGTCTTCAGTTTACTATTGGGCCAAGAATGGGTTACTTGGGCCGGCATTTCTTTACTGTTCGAGTTTGATGTCCTGCTGACTAGGAACTCCCTCCCATTCTTCATTAAGATTTTTATTTTTCATTTTTGGCACTAGAGTAAGTCATCTGTTTTTCTGTACAAATTTTGTTTCTGAATAATTTTATTGGAATACTTCCCTGTTTGGTGGATTAAAAATTTTAGTTAAAAAAAATTAAATTCAAAGTTGATAAATAGAAATATTACGCTAGCTAATTCTTTTAAATTTATTCAAGGAAAATTTAAGGCTACACATTTTACGATAATTTGACAGACTAAAAGGCGTTGTTGTATTGCTCTGTTTTCTGCTTATATAAGTAAAAAATTGCAAGTTTAAATTTATTTTTTGTTAAATTTTTTATGATATTTGTTCTTATTTATTTTTACAAGTTATAGTGCAACTTTTGAGAACCATTCTAAAAACAGTTATAGCTATTAATTATATTATTGTTAAAAAGTTAATACTACTAACATTAGGCTTATATATATGTATCTTCTTATGTTTTCATTATTTTTTTTCATTAAAATACAATTTGCTATGATATTTTCACAAATACCAAATATACAAATATTTTGTATATATATATATATATATATATATATATATATATATTTGTATCTTTAGCGTTTACCCCCTATATATATATATATATATATATATGCAGCTATAGAGTTACGAAAAGGAATTAGATTGGAAAATATATATGTTTTTATGATAAGAATTGAAAAATAATATATATATATATATATATATATATATATATATATATATGATTTATTTCATTTTAACCTTAAATTAGTTTACATTATTTCAATGACTTTATAATTCTTTTTTGGAATTTTAATATTGTAAAAAGGAAAGAAAATCTAGCATATACTTATTATTGTTATTCTATACATTCATAAAAAAATGTTGAAAATTATTATCAATCACACTATCAATTAATTATGCTTTTAAAAGCATCTTGTCCAACATTTTTACCAAATATTATTTATGTCATTTTTAAATAGTAACTTTTCCTAACACTTATAGCATAGTAGATTTTGAAAAATTATAATTATAATAGGGGCCTCCTAATTATAAGTGTCTCAATTGGTTTTACCTATTTTTAAAAAGTCAAAAACATTTAATATTTATCATTCATTAAATCTCATATAAGAAACTGACAGAACAAATTATTTAATTTATTATGAATAGAGTGACTTTAGCACGATAAAATCATTATGTTCATACAACTTTTATAATTCTATTAAGCAATTTGATATGACTATTGTCATTAAAGTATCACTTAATAAGTTTATAAATAGAGATCCTTATGACATGATAAAGATTCAAACTTCATCCCACTGAGCTTTATCTTATTAAGCTTAAGAGAAATAATTTTTGCCTTGTTTTGCCACTGTATCTTTCTTATAAGAGCGCCCCCCCGGGGGGTAATAAAATTTTCGTGTCTTAGGTTGCGCGTCTTCCTATTAATTCTTCCTTCGTATGATTTGATATCTCAAACTGATCGAAACAATAACATTTTTATATAAACCCTAAGGTATATAGTCATTAATAAACATGTAACTATATTAATATCCTTTTCATTTTTATTTTTTTGAAAATTTATTTGTTTATTTATAAATAATTAATTATATAACTTTTTCTTATTTTAAAAACTAATAAAAGGGAAGAATGCATAAATACCCTTATACTTTGACTCATTTGTAAACATCCACTTTATACAATAAAATCCGCATAATAAACCTAGCATACGTGGAAGCAGACCTTTCATCCTTATGCTATCAACATATACACATATGTAGAAGGACACGTGCATGGCATGTTCTTATTGTGGCCAAAGGTTGTTTATTCCTCTTTTTTTTTTTTTTTTGTCCTTCTTTGTGTTTCTTTTTATTTGTCTAATTTATTTATTATTTACTTACAAATGATAAATTATAACGGTTAGATGTTTAACAAAAAGTAGTTGGAAGGATCTACTTTTAAGTATGCTGAAATACATAAGCTTATAATGCAAATTCTAAAAATACACAATAAATCAAAATACAAGAAGTGTGTGTATTTTACCCTAAAATAAAATTAGTCCAGTCATGATGAGGTGAATCATCTGTTAATTTGCTGTGTGTCTAAGAGGGAGCAATATATATATATATATATATATATATATATATATATATATATATATATATATATATATATATATATATATATATATATATATATTATGTTGCAGAGAAATTTAAGCAACTTGAAGAGGATGTTGCCTAGACAGATAAGATATGGCTCAAAAAACAAAAAATGCAATTCAAACAAAATCAACCACCGAAAGCAGGTCATGCCATGTCCTGCAGCATCGGTGACAAAGCCACGCAAGATATCAAAATCTTATGCTTTTTTGAAAAAATGTTGGGGGAATCAATCCAAAGATAATGGTATGGCGGATTTGAAGTTTTTTTAAAAAAATTTTAAATTCCAATTTTAGAAAGGAAAAAAAACGCAAAACGTGTAAGTAGAATTTCTTTATAATCAAGTAGTAGATTTCTTTGTAATTTGTTTCTCCCGAAAATTAATAATTTGCAATTCTTTTAAAAATTTTAAAGGTTTTCAATTGAAGCTTCATAAAAGTGAATAAACAATATATAACATAGGGTAAGTTATACTTTTCTTATTTAGTTAAATTATACTTCATATTTCTTTTTGTTTTAAAAATTACAGTAGGCACTTATCTAATTTACTTTCTATCAATAAAATTAATTAATTTTTTTTTTTGCTTTCCTTTTTAAAATAAAATTATTCAATTATTTTTACTATCATATTAAAAATAAAATCATGGTCTCATTTTAGAGCTTAACATTAATTTAATTATCATTATTATCATATTAAAAATAAAATTACATCCTCATGTTATTAAACAGAAATTAAACTTTTTGTTTGACAGAAAGTAAGTTGATGAGAGTGTGTGTGTATCCAAACGTGAGGTGGGTGAAATATAAATTTTAAAATAAAAAGAGCATTAAGTAAAATTTAACTCAACCATAAAATTAGTCTAGTTTACTTGATAAGTAGGGACAAACCCAAACACCATGATTTAAGGGCAGTCTGCCACAGAAAACAAAAAAAAGAAAAGAAAAATTTTATAGATCCATTTAGATTAGCATTCAGAGCGGTGATAAAAACTAGAATTATGTAAATGATACAACATATTTCATTCTCTTAAAAGATGATATACTATATTTCGCTCCTCATGCTCTCTTTTTTTTTTAAAAAAATTTTGTCCTAAATAAGATGGGGTTAATAGGGTGCAGCAAAGGTAATTGGATCCTCTGCTATTATATGGCACAGAAATTTTTTTTAAAAATTAAAATAAAAATAAAGATAAAGGGTATGGTCTAATGTCATGGTGGTAAGGAATGGATGTGAGACTTTATTGAAGCACTATGGGAAAAAGTTAAAGAAAGCAAATTTGGTGATAAAGATAGATATGGGATCAGAAGATGATGCTTTGAGAAGAGGCAACAAAAGGGACAGAAGCCCCACATGCACCTCCTCCCCGTTATCATGGATACCCCCTACTCTCAAAGGATACATATGCCTCTGCCATACATGGGTCCCTCATTTTCTCAATGATGGACAGCTATTATTACCATCGTCCTCGTCATCCAAACATTTTGGGCCCCCTTTGAATGTTTGTAAAGGAAAATTTTTTTATTTATTATATTTTTATAATAATTATTTCATAATAATTATTTTTATCATTTTTTAAAATATATATATATATATATTATTTTTTATTTTACTTACTTGTTTTTTATATTTTATTTTATTTATACATTATCTAACTAAATAACGGACATATAATCTCTTCATCTTTTAGTATTACTTTTCTTCTGCAATTTCACGCTTTTCCATCTAAAGTGTCATATTCTTGTACAATCGTTATCATGATAAAAATTTCAAAAAAAATCAAGGAAATTAGATTTATAACTAAAAAGAAAAAAAAAATCCTTTCTTCTTTCGTTTAAATTCATGTACAATCTTATGCTTTTCATTTAGGTTTTCCAATTCGTGTACAATTGTAATCATCACAGAAATACAAACTCAACAATTTAGTTTTGTGGGTAAAAATAAATTATTTACATTCGATTTTTTAAAAGATAATTTAGAAATTAAATTTTAAATGCATTAAACCATATAAAAGAGTATGCTTTAAAAATCATCAATTTTTTTTAATTCTATACAAAAATATCGTAAATATAATTCTATACTGTGATAGGTGTCCTATGAAAACTCATGTTTATTTGAAAGCACATGTCCAGGCCCACATCAGTTTCACACCTTTTGCAAATGGAGTGCTTTTCCATCACTACCCTCGTTTTTTCTCGTACCACTACTGGATGATTTTATTTTACACACCTATGATTTTGAATTCTTTAATGGAAAGTGCCAATTTTATATACTTTTCATTTTGGTAATTTAATTCTGCTGGTTTACTGAAAAAAATAATTTTGTGTGTGTGTATATGTATATATATATCATGCGTTTTTAATGAGTATGTTAACTTGATATAATTAAGATATGGTAGCACTCAATTCAAGAGTTCAGTATTCATGTAGTACTACTCAAACATTCACTGTTCTTATCATCCATATTTTGTTATATAATTTAATTTATGATTTTGGTAAAAGTTATGAAATTATTAAATTTATATTCAGATTTAGATCAATTTCTCAAAAATTATAAGAAGTTATATTTAGGGATTTGATATTATATTTTGACCAAAGATCTTAAAGCAATAGGTTTAAGGTCTTTTTTTTTTTAAACCTATATACTCTTTTCAAAGTACAATTATTTTTAACGTCCATTTTTCACACTAACAATATCTAACTAATAAAAAATTATTTTGATTTCCATTTTTGTGGATATTCATTAAGTATGGATATAATGTTCATCCATACTTTTCACTCAACAATTTCAAAATTTTAAGACTATTAAATTTGTTTTTATAATAATAAAAAATCTAGCAAAGGATAGTAATGACTAATGGGCTTCGGAATTACACAGTCTACAGGGTATTTAGTTTTTACATATCGATATGCAGTAATGAGACGCAATCCTTACATAAACACTTATTAACAACTAAATTATATAGATCGGTTGGATTCCAATTACAGTAACTGATACTGATAATGACTGAGTGTTAAAATAATGTGGAAAGTTCATTCAAATTCAAAGTTCAAAATGTTCTTATATAGTCTACATTTCCATTTTATCTCATGTCTTTTTTCCAATCAAATAATAAACAGAAAGACGTGAAAGCAATATATGGATTAATTAATATAAATGACATATGTGGCATGACGATATTTGTCTCTTATTGTAAAATGGTTTTGGTAGCTAGCTAGGATTGAAGCTCAAGCTTAAAAGCCCAACTTTGCCGACGCAGACATGGTTTGACACATTGTTGGACATGTTCGGTCCTTGTTAATAATTTAAAATCTTAAAAAGTTCAAAATTCATTGGATAATTCCTATTCCACACACATGCACATGCATGATTTGGTTTTACTTTGCTTTTAAGTGAAATTTTGTTGACTTATTGCCATTTAATTAGCTTACTGTTGTTAAAGATTAGCAATGAACCATGGGTCTCCTTGTCTGTCGAGGAGATAAGTGAGACTTCATACTGTTATTGTCGGTCCCATGGTTTTACAACTTTTGCTACTCTACTCAATTTTTGTTTTCCTAATTACTGAGATTACATGTAAAAAAAACACCTAGGTTCAAAGACAGTTTTATCTCAAAGCTCAATTTATAATAAAGTATCTATTAATATTATTATTTTTAATATTTCTTCTCATACAAAATCCTTTTATAACTTTTGAAAAAGGTTTTATATTATTTTTTTATTTTATTTGCGTTTAGTCGCTACTAAAACTTTCATCGACGAGAGTGTAGGCAGTCATTTCTTTTTTAGGTGTAGTCGACAAAAACTTTCGGTGACCGATTTTGGAGCTTTAGAGCAACAAAAATCGCCACCGAAGCCCTTGTCATTGATCGCGAAATTTTTTATGCGTTCCGCAAGTGCACGGGTCAGATCAAGTAGTTCAGTAATAAGTATGAGTATCGTTCCCACGAGGAAGGGGTTAATTACAATTAGGCAATGTATAATCCGTTTTCATCCACGTTAAACTGTCAATTAAGTGAATTATGAACTTAGACTAATGCTTAAAACAAAACAATTTAAAGAAAACTAAGTTGGCACAGGCAGTAAGATAAAATCCAAGATTTGAAATTACCTAGAGTTACTATTCCCTTGATGATCACTAGAATTTAACCTCTTGTTCAATTGTGATTAATTTTCACCTTGTGGGTTAAGAGATTCAAAAGCTATAACCGTCTGTCGATGTAATTATAGCCCTATTCTCTCCTGAATTCTAAGTGTCCTTAGATTTAGGTGAGAATGCATTAGATTCTATATCCCTCTACAAACCAATTAAGGTAATCAGGTATATGTCTATCCTAATTACAGATTAGATGACTCTAAACTTAATTTATCCAACTCTTAGGTCTAATTAGAATCCCTTTCTCAAGATAAATTCTAATTTCCCAAATCAAATCAAAGAGGTGGCCAATCCCTAAGAAAGCATTAAGCAAGAGAGGATACACAAGATTCCAATCATCACAATTAACAAGATAATCAATGATTCAGTTCACATCAAGTTCCTAGTACTCTAGGTAAAAAGGAATTTAGCCGCACATAGCTAAATCTACAGAGAATTCCCAATCAAAATACATGGAGAATTGAAAAGAACAAGAAAGCAAACAAAGGGAAGATTGAGATGCAGAAAGTAGAGCTCCCCCTTTGATTCCTTCTCTTCTTTCACACTCCCAGCGTAAAAAGCCTTCAAGAACTCCCAAAATCGCCTCTTGAACTCTCAGAACTCCTTCTGCTGCCGAATCCCCCGAACCCTAACTCAGAAAACCTCTTTTAAAGCTCAAAAATTAAAACTGCGCGTTTCAGGTCCGATCTCGCTATAGCGAGGAGCGTCTCTCGCTATAGCGAGGTCTCATAAGTCCTCAGGTTTCCGTTGCGCTTCGCTATTCCCACGCTATGGCGAGTTGCTCTCTGGAATTTCTATGCGACACGACTTCGCTATTGCGAAGCCTCCCCTTCGCTACGGCGAAGATGCCATATCGCTACAGCGAACTTCGGTCTCGCTGTAGCGAGAAGACTTGGTAAATCTGCTTTGGCCATTTTCAGCTTCCCTCTTTTTTATTCAACTCCTTCTATACTTTGCCACTTTTTCCTGAAATTGAAATCAAATCTAAAATGAGGTTTAAACTGATAAGATCATTACAATTATAATACTTTCTTTGTTTTGTTTGATTTAATGCACTTTTAATCATATTAGTCAAGAGAACAGTATTTTACCTCCCTAATTTAGTGTCAAATATAGCCCTTTTTAATCCTAAATTAGGAGGTTATCAGTCATGCATGTGCAAGTGGTGCTTCTAATCTCTGATCATATCTAAATAGCATGGGTTTCACAATTAATCTCTTAGTTAATTATACCAGAAAAAGGTCATATCAATAAATAACATGCAATAAAAAAAAGTTCTTTTTAAAAGTGAAATCTTTTAGGAATAAAGCACACGAAGAAGAAAAAAAAAAAAGCTCAAGAAATGATCTGAAAATGAGATCAAAAGTGAACATCATGTTATAAAATTTATCACTAAATACAAAAAGTCCTATTGTAAAATAATGCTCTGCATATATCGTGTCTTCAGTAGAATCAGCATATCACTAAACCCGCCATCATTCATTTCAGGGATTCCATTTTTCCAATTTGTCTTAGTCAAATCATATGCTCTAACTCTTCAAAAATTATTTATAGCTAGGCATTGACAAAAAGCAACTTCTATATATATATATATAGTTAGTCTAGTTTAGTCTAGTTTCAACTGAGACTTAAATTTTTTAACTTTAGAGACAACTAAAGCTTATTGATACATAATATAGTTTCCTAAGTGTTTAAATTTTAAGATCAATTTTTTAATAACAACTTAATATTTTTTTACAATCAACATTTCATCATTGACTCTCTTAAATTCTTTTTTACTTGTAATTTGATTAAACAATTATGCAGCTAACAAAAGCAGAAAAAAAGTGCATCAAAATTTTTTTTAACACTTAGAAACGAGCAAGCTTCAAACCACGCAAATGGATAGTATATAAATTATCGTCCCACATAAAATGGCCAATGAAAGATTCCTATCTTTCAAATCTCTTCCATAAGCTATGGATGGCAGAAAAAGAGAACTTGTGGGCTCAAAATTTCTTGAGTTGGTCCCCTATCTGCTATACCCAATCAAGTAAGGTTTTGGAAGGGTTTGCAATATGGCGGTGTTACTTTTGCAGCACTCTGGCTTTTGGTTGCCAAGTAAGGCCACTACCCCCTTTTGGAATTCTGATGATCATATGCACCATATAGTAATATCACTAACCTAGAGATCGATTCCATCACCTTAGATATATATGTGCGCACTTGTAATTCTCTATATCTCCACCAACAATGATTCAGTTAAAACCTTACTCATAAGTTTGCTGCATATGACCTAAGAAGGACTTGCATGAAGAGGCAGAGAGTGTAGTGCAGCCAAGGATGACTTGCCGGAGATATATATATATATATATATATATATGGATATATATTGCTTGTAATCCTTGGCCGGCAAGTTGTCCTTGGCTATGTTAGGCTCTCTTCTTTCTCATGTAAGTGCAACCATTAGGCTCAAGTCAATATTTGTCAGATTCAAGTCTTCCTTCTTCCTTGTGTTTTGAGGTAAAGAGATTGTAGTGCAGTTTCTGACCAGAGTTATTTTTTATCATTTGCTGCTAGGTCCCAATCACAAAGTATAGAATTTGAATTTCACATTGAAATTATAGGATTCTGATGTGGGGTTGGACTCTTCAACCTCCTAAGCTAGCTTTTGGGCTGTAATTCTCCCAAAATTTTCTATCATATGTGTGTACATGTGAGTATGTGTGCGTGTATGTGTGTGTGTGTGTGAGAGAGAGAGAGAGAGAGTTCATTTGAATTAACGGGTTGAATGTTCTCTTTATTTTGGTGCAGGTTCTTCTTTCTCTAATGGAAGAAAGATTTTAACTCTCATAAACATTTCAATGAAGGGCATTTTGTTTAAGTAGTTTGATTTGATTCGAACTTTCCTCTGAGAGAGTTGTTACATTTTCTTCACCATTTGAAATTTCTTGGTTGGAATCAACTATGCACTAGTTTTGACTGATGAGAGCTGAAGAATTTTGAAAGTCTGGGAGTGAATAAAATTGCTAACGTTATCAAATTGAATTATGGATGTTAGAATATCTTTGGTTGTCCGTGAACTGTCCATAGCCATGTGCGAGTCCCAAGGGGTACACGGGCAAGTTAATCTCTTTGTACATGGCAAGCCGCCCAAATTCCGTAGTGGGCCAACCTTTTAATGCAAGTTGGCTTCTTTTTCCTTCCAATCCCAAAATGGGTCCATATGAATTTTAGTCTTCTGGGGAGAAGGATATGGGTGATAGATCTCACTCTCTCCTATCTTTTCATTATTTTTAATCAATAACTTTATAGCGTACAGTAGAGGAGAGAATTCAAATCCAAATCCCATATATATATATATATATATATCTGGATGGCATCTTCTTATATATTCCCCACAAGTTATACCACGGTGTTTGTTCTACATTTCAATTCTCATATTGTAGTACTATTTGTCCTAAACTTGATGGTGAATTATTTATACTTAATTTAAACTTTTAAGTTAAAATAATTTTTAGGATAATATTAAAGTCTTAATGATTAAGTGATCATTAATAATTTGATCCTTGTTGTCGTCATTTTTTAATTGAATAAAATTTTAACTCAAAATAAGTGAATTTGTGTTTAGTCTATACTTTGATCCTCACTTAATATGTAGCTTAAATTTTATGTTAAAATGGTTCTAAGCACTCACTCACATAAATAAATAAATACTTTTATAAGTGCTCAACAAAAAGAATTACAACTATTACTATAAGCTAATACTTGATACAAAGGGCTGCCGATATTAGAGTAAATGGGGGACTTGTTTTATTGAGGTTTCTAAAACTTCTTGTGAGTGGACCGATGCCAAGTTGCACTTTTCAGAAGCTTCAAGTGGGTGAAATATAAAATGTAGTGGCCACATTTTCGTCAGGGTTCATCCATTGGACCTACAATGAACCTCAAAGAATGAAAAGAGAAGAGACAAAAGCTGCAATTAAAGTCACAATGGAAAGATTTTTAAGAGAATGGAGTGAAAATTGAAATATGGTGTTTAATATGATAAGAAGTAAAAGAAATGAAATGAAATAGTATAAGAGAAATGAAAGGAAAGGTAAAAGAAAATAGTTAAACTATCATTCACTTTGTTTCATGTCATAGAAGAAAAAATAAGAAAATAAATAAAAAAAATGCATGTAAATAAGATGTCAAATTAATTTATTATCTTTCATTTAATTATTAAATATATTAATCTTAATTTTTTTATTTTTTATAATTTATTTATAATATAATTAAATTATTTTTTAATAATACAACACGGATCCCACTAATAATTAAAAAATAAATGTAAGACCCACCTTTTTATATTGCCATGGATTGGTTTTCCTTGTGTGCATTAACATCTCTTTTTGTGCATTAAAGTTTATCTCTCATCCACCAAAGGACAAACAGCAAGCAATGCAAAAATTGTGTGTATCGCATATGTGTCTTTTCTTCCCAAATCTTTTTTTTTTTGGCTTCCCTCCTATTTAGGCGGCCAAATAGTAGGAAGATAAAATACCTCTCTTATTTCTTTTCCTTTTCTTTCCTTATTGTTCTCTCTATCAAACAAAGCAATTAGAATGAAATAAAATTTTAGAATCCTAAATTATATTTAGTATGATATAGAAAAATATAAATACCTCTATTTATATGCAGAAATGGAAAAAAATTATGCAAATAAACATAATACTCTAACTGTAAATAAAAATAAAAATATTTATTTTTAGTATAAAATAATAAAATATTAATTTTTTATTTTTAATTAAAAGTATTTTTTTCATTTACCAATAATATACAAATAAAATATATATATTTAATTTATAATTCAAAAGTATTTTTTAAATTATAAATAATAAAAATATTAAAATATTCATTGAGAGTAAAAATGGTCATTTTGATAGTTATTCCTTAGCATACATGAGCTTTCTATCTATTTTGCGAAGAAAACCACTTTCCTTTCCTCCTGCTGACTGAAGAGTATTTTCCATCGAGAAAGGAATTCTACTTTACCAAATATTCTTTTTATTCTTTCATATTCTCTTTCCTTCACTTTTTCTTCTCTTTTCACTCTACCAAACAACAACACGTAAGCCAATTCCTTTGAGGGAGATAATCTTACTTCTTTAGACTACATATGTTAGGGAGGTGGGGCAATTTTACATATTTGGTTATTAAAAAAAAATTTCAAGTGCGAATTTTATATCTTTCTTATGATATTCTTTAATAATATGACTTTTATAATTCTTTATCACATGACTATTTTATAGATTTTTTTTCACATACAATTTTATTAAAAAATTTGATGATAAAAATATAAAAAATAGTATCTAAGTCTAACTTAATTGTTAGTTATTTCTTATTATCTTTTTTCTTCGGCCTAAACATATTTATTACTGTTGCAAGAATTCTTAGTGCAGTAGTAGAGGGGATTTGCTCGCCAAAATTCGTTAGGTAAGCAGTAGGGACGGCAACAAAGAAACTGGACCCATTTAGAGAAAAATGGTAAAATGGACTGGGTACGAACAAATTGGGCTTAAGCAAGACTTTTGAAGGTTTATGTGCCCCCCAAATGTAGCCCAGAAATTTTAATAGTTTCACTTTTTTGTATGAAGGGATAATAAGAACAAAACTTATATTCTTCCATTAAAATATAACAAGTATATTATTCTTCAATAATAATAGATAGGTGTATACTTTTTATAAATAATTATATTATTTTTTAATTAAATTATATGTCTATTATATTATTATTAAAAAATTATATATTCATCATATTTAACTTAAAAAATTTGATGATAGGAATATAAAAAATTATATATAAATTAGTTCCAATAATAATATTTCATAATTTTATCATTTTACGCATTCTCAAGGGGAACAAAAATCTTGGAGAGACTAAAAATAAATTAATAAAAAATTTAAAAAATATAAATAAAATATCTTAAACTAATTGCAAGCTTGTATGTGTGAAGTAAAATTAAAAAAATGTATATAAAATAAATTTAAATTAAAAATAACAATAAAGAAAGGAAAAGGAAAGAAAGAGAGATCCTAACTTATAGATTGATGAAAAAAGTTTTCTGATACATTTGCAATATTTTAGGTCATAAATTATATTAGTATAATATAAAATTTACAGATAAATATAAATATATCACTATTGAAAAGATTGAAGTAGAAAGGTAAATATGTGCTTTGATCCTTTAACTCTATTTTTTAATTTTAATTTTGTTTTCTAACTTTATTTTATTTTATTTTAATCTCTTAACTTTTAAGTATATGATTGGATTAGAATTATGCAAACTTGATTTTGAATCAACTTATTTACAAACTTGATTTTGGTAAAAAGTGAATGTACATAATCAGTGCATAATCATAATTTATGTCTAGATGCTTTTATCTAAAAAGTGAATTTTGCTATCAATACAGTTTATTTAACATAGAAGCAAATATTTTTCTTCTTTTTTTTTCCACCTTGGTGTAAACTGGGATTTGGAGGACCGAACAAGTTTTGGAGGAAAATTCAACGCCAAATCAAATAAATTAATTTGTAAGGCAAACTCATATTTTGATGTGCAAATGGACTTTTCAGCTCTTCAAATACTAAGCCAAATATATCATATAAACTTAACTAATCAAAGTTTTTGTCACCCTTAACCCAATTAGTTTACTTAATTAACAAAACGTTAATTAGGATTTGATGGAGCTAACCATGATAAGAGCCTGACTAAATCAGTGTCACCTCAATTAGCCATTAACGTAAAATAAATCACCCAATGGGCAGCATCTGAAATTGGCTGAAAAAATAAAGAAACCTCTTCGCATGAATGGGGTAGCCATGGAATGCTAGCAGCAATACGGAGGATCGAATGGCATGGGGATGGAGGACTCCAACAAAACGAAATGTAGAACGAAGAAAATTACAGAGCTATATTCTGCAGCAAAGCATAATTTGTGGGCAAAATTATAGTTGATTATACTAAACAAGCAAAGCAATGTAGAAAGCAAAACAAATAGCAGGAGGGTAGTGAGGCTTTACATTGTGGGAAGTGTGTGTTATTTGGGTGCTTGAATTGACGTAACAGTCTTCGCATGAATGGGTTTGCGAGAAGGAAAACCCTAAAAATTTTTCTAATTTGGGGCCAAGGAGAACCATCATGTATGTCGCTCTTTCAACATGCAAAAAGGTGCCCACAATGTATGACGATTTTAGAAGAGAAGATGACAAAATTATCATAATCTGTTAGAGCCAAAAGAACAAAGTCAAAATTGATGAAGCGATATTTCAAGCTAATTTTCCATCCTCAACTTAACTTCCATTGCATTGATTCTGGTTTGTCCTCAACTTACGAAGTTTTTTTTTTTTTCCTTTTTTGTTTTCGTTGGGGGGGGGGGGGGGGCCCGGTGCCCGGCGCGCGCTGGGTTTGGGATTCATTCTTTGTTTCCTTTCGTGCCATTGAATCCTTTGTATTGGTGCTATCATTCCATGGCTAACCAATTCTTGCGAATAGGTGTGGTTTTTGGTTTTCCGGCCAATTTCAAACGCTGTGTTTTAGAATATTTATTTTTATATGGTGGATTAATGGATAACTACGGTGATAAAAATTAGCGGTGTTAAAATTAATAAAATTATTTTGAGTGAATTTTAAAAATTAAAGATCAAAAGTATAGTTTTGTCAAGTGGAATCAAAAGCATATGCTTAATTTTTTTAATTGGAATAGTTAGCTAGCTTGTAATTGTCACTGGCAAGGAAGAAAAAGAGTTGTAATTATCTAATTATTGCTTGGACTTTGACCAGACTTAATTAAGAAACATTGTTTTGATTTCAATAGGAGTTAACTAGAAGGGTTTTTTACTTAGATATATTTGGACAAATTTATAATTCACCTCATGCACAGCTGTTATTTTTATTTCCCTGTATGCAATACAATTTTTTTAAAAAAATTATTTGCAAAGGACATGGTTGCAAAGCAAGCGTATCCAATTAATTTTTTAAAAAAAAACTATAATTTTTTTTGGATACAATTGCTCTACAATCGTGTCTGAAAAGATTTTGCCCTGTCTTATGTGTCAGAATCAACTTAACACGCAGGATAGGTTTAAAAAAAGGACACAGTTGCTAGGCAACCATGTCCTTTTTGCCTACGTGTTAAGGTCAAGCAATTCGACCATGACACGTAGATAATATGTGCCATATGACAACGTGTCATTGGAGAAGTCAAATTATGCTGGCATGTGACAAAAAATCAATGGATACAAAAATTATTTGCATTTTTAACCATTGACCCGCTTCCTTCTTAAATATTAAGCTTGTCTTCCTTACATTCACCCTTTCCTCTGCAATTCTTTCCATTCCACACAACTTCTACTTCTTTCTTCTTCTTAATCTAGAAATTTTTGTTCATGTTTCCTTCCTTCATCCAACTTAGTAGCAAGACTTTACTGCAGCAAAGATAGTAATCTCTTTCAACAATTTTAGGTCATTTCAAAAAAAGAAAGACAAGAAGAAGAAGTGGTTCTTGAGTCATTACAAGAAAAGGAAGATAATAACAAGAAACGGTCCTTGAGATATTGATATGATATGAAAATGATTACAACTAATATTTATTTTTATTAAAAATATGATTATACTGTCAGTTTAAAGTTAAAATATTTATGATATATATTTTTATTTGGTTAATTTAGATCACAGAATGATTTTTTATATTTGTATTAAAAAAGCTTAGTTATAGTTGAATAAAAAAAATAATTGTAAGGTTTGAATTAAATAGGGCAAAAAATGATAATTTATATTATTTAATGTAAGGAGGTGAAGTAAATTTAAAAAATATGTGAAAAAGGTTGAAAAAAATAATAAAATTTTTTAAAAAATTTACTATAGTGTAAAAAAAATTTGTCAATATTAAATACTATAATTGTTAAAAAAATTTAATCAAAAATTATGATAAAAATAAAAAAAGTTACAAATGTTATAAATAATAGAGATATGAAGAAATATTGTAGAAGAATATTATAATATGGGGAACAGGTTTGGAAAAAATGGAAAAAGTGATAAAGAATGTTAGATAAAAATAAAAGTAGCCTAAAAAATATTGTTAAAGAATATAGGTGGAAAAAAAATTGTCAATATGGAATACTATAATGGTGAAAATTTTTGAATCAAAAATTATGATGGAAATTAAAAGAAAAAGTTACAAATGTTATAAACAATAGAGGTATGAAAAAAAATTGTAAAAGAATATTATAATATGGGAAATAAGTATGGAAAAAAATAAAAAAATTATTAAAGAATATTAGCTAGAAATAAAAGTTGCATAAAGAAATATTGTTAAAAAATATAATATGAAAAAAAGTTGTCAATATGGAATACTATAATGGTAAAAAATATTTAATAAAAAATTATTATGGGAAAAAAATTTATAAATGTTATAAATAAAAAAGATATGAAGAAATATTGTAAAAGAATATTATAATATTGGGAACAAGTATGGGAAAAAAATGACAAAAATGTTAAAGAATATTGGGAAAAAATAAAAATTGAGTAGAAAAATATTGTTAAAGAATATAATGTGGAAAAAAATATTAAAGGGATAATATGGAAAAGATATAACTACAAAAATATTGTGAAAATATAATATGAAAAATAAAGATATTATACAAAATATAATATGAAGAAATATTGTAAATATGGGCACAAAGATTGTGAAAGAGGATACTATGGGAAAAGAAAATATAATATCATAAAATGTGGATGAAAGAAATAATAAAATTTATAATATTGTATGATATAATTTATTATAAAAGAATAGTGTAATATTAGAAAAAATATAAGTAAAAAATATACAAAATTTAAGAAAAATTTGACTAAATTAGTATAATATAAAATAATAATCAAATAATAATTTATAATCTTTCTACTCTAGTTTGGATGTTAGCAAAAGTGTTGATTTGGTAGGCAACATGAATGACGAAAATAAGATTATATACATATATTCAAATAGGTAAATATGCGAAATCGAAAAGGGTGCAACATTTATTGCAAATACAGTTGATATAATGATAGTTGATCATGACATTTTGTTGGAGAAGTTAAAACAAAAAGTTACATTAATTGTTGTTTAAAAAAGCATATTTAATATGTTAGCATAATTTTTTTATTTTTACTATCAAAATTTTTAATAAAATTATATCATTTATAGAGAATTTCAAAAACAATTAACCACATAATATTAAATTATAAAAATCATATACGTATTATATTATTATTATTAAAATATTATATATTTATCACACTTTAATTTAAATAATAATAAAGAATATAACAATTTAGATATAAAATTTTTATATAAAAATCACATTGAAGTGATAAGAAAGGGATATAAAAATTTTTATATAAAAATTACATTGAAGGGATAAAATTTTTTTTTTTCAAAATTAAAATATTTTTACAATTTTTTATATAAAAAATATAAAAATTTAGATATAAAAATTACTGCAAATGAAGCAATATCTGACAAGTTTTTGTATATTTTTTAGGCACATTACCTGACATGCTTTTTCTTTTTTAATTTTTTCTTTTTAGCAATCGTGTCAAAAAAAATTTTATTTTATTTTCAAATTAACTGGTTTGCAATCGTGTCCTTTGTAAATAATTTTTTTTTTAAAAAATAGTGTATTGTATACAAAAAAATAAAAATAACGATTGTGCATGTGGTGAATTATAAATTGACCACAATGTATCTGAGTCAAAAACCCTAACTAAAACATGACCGTGGGTATATATAATGAAATACTTAGTATTTTTTTTTCAAAGATCAAATGATTAAAAATATAATATACCCAAAAATTGGTTTACATTATGAATTTTTTAAAAATATAGCTCACTTTATTTGTGTTCAATTAGACTATTTTATGATTCACAAATAATTATAAATATGCTTCTAATTTATCAATTTTATTGCATTAATTTATATAGTCTAAACTATATTCAAAATCTAATTAATCTAAAATATTAATGTGATCATATTCATAGTATGGTAAAAATGTAATAATAAATATGAATATTAAACGTTTTGGAAATATTAAAACAAAAAAAAAGAATTAAAAAAAGAAAATCAAATACATTACAAGATCTAACTTCCATTGCAATTTGAATAAAACTTTAACATACCACATGATGTCCAACATAATATATATCTATAAATAGCTATTCAAGGGATATAATATAGTTTAAAGATCGTCCAATAAAACTTAACCCTATCATTCTTGAACTACTAAAACATGTTTATGAAACGAATAACAAAAACAGTATAACCAAACAACAATTTATTATTTGACTTTTTGCAAAGGTCTATTAATCCATAAATAGATTTGAACTAGAAGAATCTATCCACAACGAATTTAATGAATATAACTTCACTTTTTTATTTTCACATTCAAAGAGAATAGATAATGTTTATTATTGTCGTCAACGAAATTATCTTGATTGTTTATAGAAAATATAATCAAGTTGTCAACAACATACATACACTGATAATTAAATGAAAGCGCATTGTTGAGTTGAAAAAAATGTGCCATGATCTTTAATATTAACATCGAGATTATGAAATTCAGCAGAAACCTTATTCCTATAAAACTACAAAATTTCTCATTAGGTGGGTTATTTGGATAGGGTATATAGAATAGCTCCATTGTCGTAACATCAAGCATATGAATTTCGGTTTGAAACCTTATTCCCCGTCGAATGCTGACTGACTAACTATAGTTCTGGACGAATTGAATAGTTCTTTAAGAGAGTGCTTTCCTTTGGAAAACTTATCATTAAAACTCCAATTCCAGTTTTTAGACACTGTATAGTGTGACGCAGTCCTCACAATCCATGCAAGAGAATATATCACATATCAGACGGCCTGGTAGTATAGATCCATAATCGGATAATTCATCCATTGCTGAAAAGTTGTCTATTTGATCAACTGGTAAAAAAGAATGATGGTTGTACAATAATTTTAGCATAAGATGTTAGGAAGAGATTCAACTGAAAACGGAAATAAAATATTAAAGCTTGATATTGAGGAGGTTACTGAAAGGAGTGACCATAGAATATTTTGGAAAACATATGGTATTTATATGTAGTTTTTTCATTCACTGATACGCTTCATTGGGCGGAATTAATTTTAATGAGATTATACTTACTAAGACAGCTTAGTCAGCCAAAAAAAATTTAAATAATTTCGTACGAAACAATGACTATTATTGGGAACATATAACAAAGGAAGCTGTAGCAAATAATGAACCACTTAATAAGCGGGGACAGTTCGCAGGAAAAAACGAATATCTTTGAGAATATAGATTAACTAAATCATCATTAAATTTCCATAATAACAATCAAAAGATCTTATCTCCATGCCTGGGAAATATACAAGGATAATTTAACAGCATAATAGAAGATTTAAATAGATTTAACTTAATGAAGCACTCTCAATACTAACAAATGGATGCTTAGCGGCAGTTTTTAAACTGCAATTAAGAAATCCCTAGTTATGGTAGGATTTAACTGTAATTTCTTTTAACCATAACAAGGTCTTTGAGCTTAAATGTAAATTGTGCAAAACTGCAAATAAATTAAAAAAAAAATATATAATTTGTTATATTTTTATAGTCAAATTTTTTAATTAAAACATAATCATCAATAATATTATAATAAATGTATACTTTTTTATAAATTTTTAATTAAATTATATATTTATTATTTTAATTAAAATTTTTTAAAAAAATATAAAAAATTTATATATTAATCCTATATTCAAAGTCAAAACCTGTACCGCCCCCCAACCCCACCGGCAATGACTTGTGACGATAGCGATGGCCTCCTATAACGGAAACCGGCGGGAGCGCGAAGTCTATGGACTCGGCTCTGTCTTCGCCGCAAGTGAAGTCGCTATCGTTGGCGGAGTGCGAAGACCCCCTGATGAAGAGGGCGGAATTAATGTTGGCGATGAATCGACGGCAGCTAGTTGACTCGGTGGTAGAAGATCTAGTTGAGGTAGTGAGGCTGAGTGGGGGAAGAAACGTGAAGGCATTCTGTTTATTAGAGGAGTGCCACAAGTGGAAGGGAATGAAAGAAAAGGCCAAGGAAGCGTTCGAGAGAGTTCGAATTTGAGCCCGATTCAGGGAAGGCTCATAATGGGTCCTATACCAAAGTTTAAGGCTGGTAATGTTTCAGTTCCTTTTGTCAACCTAAATCTGGCCTTGAATGTGCCCCTGAAGTTACTACTCTATTGCATTTTCGTTGTAATCTGAATTACCCCTCAGTGCTAACTTCTCAACGGTCTGGTAATGAACCTTGTAACTGGCAAAATTCCTAGCAGTTTCATTGAATTGAAATCTTTGAGGCTAAAGCATTTAAAAATAACAATCTTGAGCCCCCATTGCTGCATTTTCATGATATTCTTTTTCTTCTGAGTGTGCTGATTTTTATCCTTTTCCTTTTTATACCATGCTCTGGTATCAGATAGACAGAAAGTAGAGTCTCTGTGGAGAAACAAAGGTAAATACTCTGACTTTAGTTTTACTTGCACGACTAGCTGCCTGATTTTCTTTCCCCCAAAAATTGAGACTTAGTGTGTTTAAAACAATGACCTTATTTTAAATGATATGCAATAATTGCTTTCTGAATTTGTGATGCAACTGGCATTTTAAAAATTTTTGCATGGACTTGATGATTTGTGGAACTTGGATGTATATTTCTCATTCACATTGGCACTCATGCCATTGTGCAGGGGTATTCTCCAGCTGCTGAAAAGTTGAAAGGCTTGCCACGCGGTATTAGACAGGCTACTTGAGATCAAGTTATGACCTTTATGGTTGAGAAGTAGTTCCAAGTCGAAGGTCAGCATCCCAGAGCTATGTCACCTGAGCTAATAAGTTAAATTGAATGATATATCATTTTATGAATTCGTGGTAATTGTGTAATTGCTGGTTAGTGATTACTCCAATCGGAACTTGCTGGTAGTTCCAGTTGGTATTAAGTAGAAACATAATGTCGATGCAATGGTACAAAAGGTATTATATCAAATCATAAGATGGTGAAAATTATTTGAATCAGCATAACTTACCCAATTTCATTGAGTGTTTAGTTTTCTTCCAGTGAACCAATTCTGAACTTGAAAAAGCATCATGTAACAATATAATGCCTAAGATAAACTAAGGGATTCTCATAGTGATGGATGATGATGAATTGTGTAGTTTACCACTGCCCGAATGGTGGACCTTGGCTTGGCTATGTCACTATAACATTATATCCTTGTTTAGGCTGTGTGCTTTTCTCTGTGTTTGAAAATGCAATTCTTATTATTTTGTGTAGATAACCTTGATTTTGTATTAAGATTTGATGTAATTTCTTGGTGGGTAATTTGTGCCCATATTGGGAACATTGGGATTTCTCTCTTTCTTTCTTTCTTTTTTAAATAATTCTATATGCTACTAAGTTCTCATAATTCTAAGAGGATTATTGTGATAAAATCTGGGATTTCTATTACTCATCATTTACCTGCTTTTTGTATATTATTATTGTATGTAGTTGCAAACAGTTGAATCTAAATTGAAAGTAAAAGCTAATGTGTTCAAGAAGTGGACAACTAGAAGACCATATGTGATGAATGCAAATGAATTTCGACAATCACCACAGACTTGAATTTAGCTAGACGTAGTCACGTTGTATCACAAAAGTAACAAATCACAGATTACAATGAAGAAAGACCCAGAAGGAAGTTCAGTACAGAAGAAGAAGAAAGAAATGACAGAAGGGAGAGAGAATAACAGAAAGTAGGAGATCATTCACATAACCCACACCCTCATTGTTGGTACTCCAAATACTTAACCTCCCTTACCTAATGCATGCATTTCTCATGCTTTCCACGTAGCCTTCCGTTCACGTGCACTGCGACGCAATACTTTTGGTTCTGTTGTGGCCACGTGGGCCTTCGTCCCCACTTGATCTGTTAACTGATGTGTCACAATACCCCCCTCTACGACTTTGACCTTATCCTCAAGGTCAAGCTCAGGATACTCAGTAAGCAAAAGGGAGAGATCCTCCCAAGAAGGCTCGATTAAACCATCCCAATGAACTAACACTTGCGTTGACCAATTATCACCCTTGCAAATTTGACGAGACTGGAGAATCTCCAAAGGTCGTATAAGGGGACCTTCAGGTTCAGTGAGCAAAGGAAAGGGAACATAAGGATCTGCACCATCGTCGTGACAACGCTTAAGTTGAGAGATATGAAATACTGGATGAATCCGCGCATGAGGGGGTAACTCAAGACGATATGCAACAGAGCCAATACGTTGCAACACAGGAAACAGGCCGAAATATTTGAAACCCAATTTTTGATGCTTACGAAGCGCGACAGATTGTTGGCAATATGGTTGAAGTTTGACGAATACTAAGTCCTCAACTTGAAACTGATCCTCACGGCAATGTTTCTTGGCATACTTCTGCATGCGGTCTTGAGCCTTGAGAAGATTGCGTTTGAGGAGATGCAACGTATCATCCCGTTTTTGTAACAGGTGAAAAAGATCGGGAGTTGTATCCTTCACAGAGTAGTGGTGAATAAGAGGGGGAGGGTCATGGCCATAGATTGCTTTAAAAGGAGTCATCTCGATAGCGGAGTGAAAGGACGTGTTGTACCAAAACTCTACCCATGGAAGAAAATCAAGCCAGCGACGAGGGCAATCATAAACAAAACATCGGAGGTACATTTCAAGACAACAATTGAGAGCTTTGGACTGGTCGTCAGTCTCTGGGTGATACGCAGAACTCAGATGCAAACGAATGCCTTGCATACGACTCAACGCATGCCAAAAGGAACTCGTGAATGCTTTGTCATGGTCAGAAACAATACTGGAGGGAAGACCATGAAGACGCACCACATTATTGAGAAATGCCTCCGCTACATGTTGACTTGTATAATTAGAACAAAGAGGCATGAAGTGGCTGTATTTAGAAAGACGGTTGACAACTACCATGATGATAGTGTATCCCCTGTTAGTGGGTAACGAAGTGATAAAGTCCATGGCGATGTCCTCCCAAATCTATTGTGGAATAGGTAGAGGGCTGAGAAGACCAGCGGGTGCCACTTGTGAGGACTTAGCACGTTGACAGGTAAGACAACTTCATACAAAAACAGTAACGTCGTGTCACATTCTTGGTCAATACAAGTTGGAAGCGACTCAGTGAAAAGTCCAAAGGGCACCGGTATGACCACCAAGGACAGAAGCATGAAATTCCATTAAAATTTTATGTAACAGATCACGATCATCATGGGGAATGAGTATACTACCGTTGTAATATAAAATCCCATCACGTACGGAATGCAAGGAAGTATCTTAATCAAATTGCACAAGCAATTGCTGTATATAGGGAGAAGTTCGAACTGCAACAAGAATATCATCGAATAAAGCAGAACGAAGCTGTTGGATAGCCATGAAAGTAACCCTCGACAAAGCATTAGCAGCAAGATTAGTTTTGCTAGGCCGGTATTCAATGACAAACCGGTAACCCATTAGTTTTGGCAAATAAGCCTCTTGTGTATGAGTTTGCAGAACCTGACAGTCTAAATGCTTCAAGCTTTCCTGATCGGTTCGAATGACAAAAGCATGGCCAAACAAATATTGGCAAAATTTGGCAACAACTTGAGTAATTGCGTAGAGTTCCCTCACATAAGTCGATTGGACTTGCATTTTCAGAGAGATTTGCTTTGAAAAGAAAGCAATAAGGTGATCTCTTTGACTAAGAACGGCACCAATCACACAACCAGAAGCATCCATTTCAACGACAAAATGGTTGTGCAAAGTCTGGCAGAGTAAGCACTGGGGCGTGAGTCAACGCCTCTTTGAGTTGGTCAAAAGCATGTTGGGCTGCAGGAGTCCACTGAAACTTGCCTTGCTGAAGAAGTTTTGTTAAAGGACTAGCAACATAGGCATACCGACGGATAAAACATTGATAGTAATCGTAAGACCCAAAAAGCCTTGCAACTATGTGACATTGCTAGGAGTGGGCCAATTTTGTATAGCCTTCACTTTCGAGGGATCCATAGCTACCCCACTCTCTGATACTATATGTCCTAAATATTCCACTTGAGTTCGGCCGAATGTGCACTTTGACAATTTAGCATATAAATGATGATGCATTAGGACGCCTAACACAATCTCAACATGCTCTAAATGTTTATCCCAAGTGGCACTATAAACGAGGATATCGTCAAAGAAAATCAAAATAAATCGGCGCAAATATGCTTTGAAGACTGAATTCATGAGAGTTTGGAATGTTGTTGGAGCGTTAGTGAGGCTAAAGGGCATTACAAGCCACTCATAAAGGCCCCGGTGAGTTTGAAATGCTGTTTTCTCTCTATCAGCTGGGTGCATCCGAATTTGATGGTAAACAACACGTAAATCAATCTTAGTGAAGTAAACCGAACCGCCCAACTCATCCAGCAGCTCATCCACAGTGGGCATTGGAAATGAATCTTTCACAGTGACGGCATTAAGAGCTCTGTAATCAACACAGAGATGCCATGATCCGTCTTTCTTCTTAACAAGAATCACAGGGGCTGAAAACAGACTGCTACTATGTTGAACAAACCCGTCATTAATCAATTCTTCAACTAGTTTCTCGATGATTACCTTTTGGCTAAAAGGGTAGCGATATGGTCGCACCTTAATGGGCCTTGTTCCAGACTGTAATTCAATACAATGATCAAAGTCTCGTGGAGGAGGGACCTCATGAGGTGTATCAAATGCAATTTGGAATCTGAGAACCACACTCTTCATATCAGTAGGGACATCATTGGGAAAAGTAAGAACACTGTTCGAGTCCACCGTTACCAATTGAAGAAAATACGTCTCAACAATGGCCTGGATGGTTTGCAATCTCTAGAATTGGTGGAATTGGGCTAGTGAATAAGATGGATTTTGCCATTCCTTCAAAGTGATAAACTACCCATCCAGTAAAAATTTAATAATGGCACTGCTATAGTCCGCCACATGTGGCCCTAAAGTGGACAACCATGGGGAACCCATAACGATGTTTGACCCTGCAATCGATAGAACAAAAGCAGGAAAAGTAATATTGTAATCACAATTTTGGACAGTAAGGTCATTTACTAGACCCATTCCTTACATTACTTGTCCATTTCCCACCAGCACATGCATCGGAGGCACAAGTTCGACAGACAATTTCAAGTGCTCAACAAGACAAGGATGCACGAAGTTATCAGAGCTCCCGCCATCCAGCAAGATTTGGTTTGCAACACCTCCCACCATGCCATCAAAGCGAATAGTTGTTCAGCCCCTTGTTTCATTATAAGCTTGCAAAGATATGTGGTGAAAGGTTGAAGGCTCTCCAGTGCTATCTATGACATTCGTTTCTATGAGAGGAACTGGGTTTGGAGGGTCATCTTCATCCTCATAGTGTAATAACATATACTGTTTATTTGTACACCTATGGTTAGGAGTGAATTTTTCATCACAGGTATAACAAAGACCTTTGATTTGCATTTCGACTGGGGAAATCTTATGCACTGGAACTAACGGTTTTATATTCGGAGTAGGCAAGAGTGGAGGAGTAGAAGATTTGCTAACAACATGGGAACTTGATGGAATAGCAGTCAAGGGCTTAGGTGCAAGTGCAATGTTCGAAGGAACATGAGTAAAAGGATGGGAACGAGTCCCTGGGTGAACCAACGCTTGCTTATCATCAAATAGTCGTGCAAGACTCGTTGGTTTGAGCAAAGTACTCGGAGTATGAGCAACAACCTCTCGACGTAATTCAGGGGACAATCTTTCCACAAAGCAATCAAGTAATGCCTCATCAGAAACTCCTTCCCTGCAATTAGCAAGCACCACGAACTGCTTGTATTAATTGTCATAAGAGTCGGTCATGCAAAGTTTGAAGAACCTAAAGAGTGGTTGGTCATATTGTGAGGGTCCCAATTGCTACTCGATGGCATGTGTCAATTGCTACCAACTTGTGATCTGATTCGTTTGTTGCAACATTTGAAACCACGGCACAACAACGCCGTCCATATGGATTGAAGCAATAACAAGCTGTTGTGGATCTGGAGTCTCATAATAGGAAAAATATTGTTCCGCCCTGAAAATCCAGCCATAAGGATCTGAACCATCAAAGCGGGGAAAATCGAGTTTTACTGGCTGCACTTGAAAAGGTTGATATGGTGGAGCCACAGGTCCATTCTAATTTGATGTGCCAATGGATGGAGAACCAGGGAAATGTTCATTGGTCTGATGGAATCCTTCAACTAGACGGGATAAGTTTTCCTTTGGATGTGGTGCCCGAGCATGGATTCAAAGGCAGCTTCTAGATGTTCCATTTGAGATGTATTGGCTGCCTCTAGTCGATCCATTCATGTTGAGTTCGCCGTCTCAATGCATTCGACGAATTCACGCATGCTCTGCATCTCACCACCCAACGTCTTGATCTCTGTCGACAAATCCTCGAGACGCATACTCTCTGCCATGGAGATAACTCAATGAAAGCACCTTTTGTGATGAATGTAAATGAATTTCGACAATCACCATAGACTTGAATTTAGCTAGACGTAGTCACGTCGTATAACAAAAGTAACAAATCACAGATTACAATGAAGAAAGACCCAGAAGGAAGTTCAGTACAAAAGAAGAAGAAAGAAATGACAAAAGGGAGAGAGAATAACAGAAAGTAGGAGATCATTCACATAACCTACACCCTCATCGTTGGTACACCGAATACTTAACCTCCCTTCCCTAATGCATGCATTTCTCATGCTTTCCACGTAGCCTTTCGTTCATGTGCACTGCGACACAATACTTTTGGTTCTGTTGTGGCCACGTGGGCCTCCGTCCCCACTTGATATGTTAACTATGTGTCACACCATATGGAAAGAGAGGAAAAAGGCAAACAAAAGTGGTAATCATTTTATAGGTGAACTAACATATGTAGTTGTAAAATTCTTAGCATATTCAAGTTGTTGGCTTTCTCAGGTAATCATTTTTTTATGATTTTGTAGTTGTTTGTAGTCTTTAGTGAAAAATAGATACGTTGCTCCCCTTTTCTTTTTTTTTTTTTGGATATCAAAAGGGGAAATACAAAACACCAAGGACGCTAAACGTCCATGTTACAAGTCCTAGGAAGCTTGCTTCCAACAGAATCTTCAAAAAGGACGAGGCAAAGCCCAGGAGGGGATTCATCAAGGTGGTGTATACCTAAATGTAAAGACAAAGCAAAGCTAGCTAAATAATTTGTGCTACGATTAGCTTCCTGATAAATGTGTTTAATATGCACAATCCAATCCCTCTTCAGTAGATCAAGAATGGACTGAATAAGCCTTTTGTCCCCGTTGACCTTAAGAGCATCATGGTTAATAAGGTTGACTTATAGGCCCCATCACAATTGATCTTAACCCATCCCTCTTCGGCTGGTTCCCAGCCAATATCTAACTCCACTTGCCGTTAGCTTGGGTTGGTGAGAGAGTGAGTGTAATGTCTGGCTTTGATAGAATGGGTCAGTAAGGGAGATAATCGCATGTAAAACCGAATGGGATGTAGGAGTCTTGTTACAGAATAACCTCCAATTTCGAGCGTCCCAAAGTTTCCAACAAGCTATTCCAAAGTATGGAGACTAGTTGCCCCTAGCATTAGCAATATTGGATAAAAGCCAGCTATGAAAATCATTACTGAAGAAAGAAGGTCAAAGGTGGACAGGGAGGAGTTTCATCTAGAGTTGCTTGGCGAAGTCACATTCACGAAGCACGTGGTTGGCATCTTCTTCTACATTATTCATGCAAAGATTACATGCACTGTAATCACACGTGCTGCCTAACTCTTTCCACATTGGTTAGGAGTTTCCCTTTAAGAGCAAGCCAAAGGAAGGTTCAAACGCGCTGAGGGCCTTGCCATTGCCAAACCTTTGTCCATCTCAGGTCATCATGGTCCCAAGTGCTTTGTTGAAGGAGCTCGTAGGCTGATTTGACTGTGAAAGTGCCATCATAAGTGCGATACCAGTAACAAAGAGCTTGGCTGTCACCTTCCGTGGGAGGTTTGGCGCTAGCATTTTGAAGAACAACTGAGGGGAATCTTCGAATAATTGCCAATTCCAATTCCCATCACGAGCAACATCCTGATTGATTTTCATGGTTAACTCCAAATCTGAGATAGTTCTAAAAGAGAGATGTTTGAGCGGCCCAAGATCTCCCAACCAATTATCCTCCCGAACATATATGGAGTTTCCATCACCTATATCCCATAGAATGCCAATATTAAGATCCTCCCAGATTTTAGCCAGATTACTCCAGAGGTGAGAACGTGGTTTTTTCTTCAAGGAGTTAATGTCTGCTGAATTCCATCCATACTTCCCCCTGAGAACTTGCACCTGAGTTTCTCAGGTTTAGAAATTAAAGAGAAGCCTATTTTCATAAGAAAGGCTTTATTTTGGCTATCAAGGTTCTTTACACCACCCCCACCCTTCTTGCGAGGCTGCCGCAATTCATTCCAATTGACAAGATTGACTTTCTTGCAATTAGTCAAGGCATTCCAAATAAAATTCCGAGTAATCTTATCAGTATGCTGGTGGAGGTTAGGGGGAAGCCGCGAGTTTTGCATTGCATACATAGGAATGGATTGGATAACCGAGTTAGCCAAGGTTATCCTCCCAACAAGAGATAGAGTTCTTCGATTCCAGCCTGAGAGCTTAGATTTGATTCTTTCCTCAATATAGTCAAAAGTGGATTTTTGAACCCGCTTGTGCAACAAAGGCACGTCAAGATATCTGCCCAGATTCTCCGTCCTCTCACAGCCCAGCAGAGTGCTAATAGGGTTCGCCTGATCCTCAGGGACATTACGTGATAAAAAGATTTTAGTCTTACTAGAGCTCACTTTGTGTCCTGAGTAACTGCAAAAATCATGAAGGACATTTTTCAAAAGTGCAGCCTATGTCGTACTTGCAGCCCCCAATAAAATAAGATTGCCGACAAAGAAAAGGTGTGAGAGTAATGGTCCTTGTCTGCCGAGTCTAATAGGTTGCCAAACATTATCTTCGACTAATTTGTGAAGGCATTGTGATAACCATTCCATGCAGAGAACAAATATATAATGTGACAAAGGATCGCCTTGTTGGATACCCCGAGAAGGTTCAAATTCAGGAGTTAGGTGTCCATTCCATAAAAGTTGCATTGAGGAAGAGGTGATACATTGCATTATAGTACTGATCAGGAAGTGTGGTATACCTGCATCCTCAACGGTATATGCAATGAACTCCGAATGAAGCCGATCAAATGCCTTCTTAAGTTCTACCTTGATAGCCATCCATCCCTTAGCACACCGTTTACGCTTCATGGAATGAATCACCTCCTGATAGATGATAACATTATCAGTGATGTTGCGCCCGGCCACAAAACTCGACTGGAAGGGAAGAATGAGAGCTGGCATAACATATTTCAAGCGATTAGCAATAATCTTGGTGATGATCTTGTATAAGACAGTACAAAGACTTATGGGCCGGAACTCCTTCATCGTCTCTTGTTTCTGAGTTTTAGGAATTAAAGCAGTCAAGGTCCTGTTCAGAGCAGGATGGATAGGGGATCCACTAAACACATCTTTAACCATGTTACAGATCGAGCTTCCCACAATATCCCAATGTGTTTGAAAGAAAGCAGCATGAAGGCCATCATCCACTCCAGGGGCTTTGAGAGGATGCATGGCAAATAAAGCTTGCTTAATTTTATCATCTCTGACCACTTTATTGAGCATAACAATCTGCTCGTGACTAAGAGAGGGAAAGAGATCTCTCAGGGCAAGAGAGACATTAATGGAATCATCTCGACTGTAAAGGCTTCGGAAGAAAGAGGAGGCCATATCCATTTGTCTAAGTTCATCGCAACATACTCCGTTGTGATCCTTCAAAGAAAGAATCATGTTGCGTCTCCTGCGTTTGATGGCTTTTGCATGATAATATGCCATATTACGATCTCCAAAGTTAATCCACTCGGCCCGAGATTTCTGAAGCCAGAGGATCTCTTCTTGATAACAAGTGTCTTCATATTCCTGACGGAGCTGTAGATCAAGATTTTCCAGTGGGGGAGTGGCGTGAAGCTCAAGAGCTTGTTGGGCTCCATTGATCCAAGCTCTCAATCTTTTCTTGCGGTGGATGATAATGTGGCCATAAGTAGATCTATTCCAAGCTTGGGCTTCAGTGGTAAAGTGTTGGATAGTTTCCACTAAAGAAGTGTTAAAGGCCCAACAATCTCGAACCAGTCAAGGGAAGTCTGGATGAGAAGCCCAAGAAGCAAGATATTTAAAGGGTCTTGGATTGGACCTAAAGTGAGAGCAGTGCATGTTAATAAGGACCGATCTATGATCTGATTGGAGGTTGGGGAGGTGGTGGGCCAAAGAATTAGAAAAGGTTGACATTCAAGGCCCATTAACTATAGCTCTATCCAATCGCTCAAACAGTGATCCTCTTCTCTAGGTAAAATGTGGCCCAATAGGCTCGAGATCCATAAGACCATGCTGATTAATGAAATTTAGAAAAGCAGGGCAACCTCTAACCTGACGGCAAGAACCACCTTGTCTAGCACTACTCCAGAGAATAGCATTAAAGTCACCAGCCAACAACCAGGGACCATTAACGTTCTGAGCCAATGTGGAAAGACACCCCCAGAGATGCTGTCTAATGGAAGGGGTGGGGCTTCTGTAAATGGCAGTAAAGAAAAAGGATTGCTCGCTGCTGGAATCACACGCCATGGAGTGAATGAACTGCCAATGATTAGCAATATTGGAGACCTCCACGTTGTTGTTCCATAAAAGCCATATCCCACCAGAAAACCCACGGGCATCCATTCTATGAGTATATTTGAAGCCAATGCGTTATATGATCTTGTCAGTTGCATTGCCTGTAATACGGGGTTCAACAAGAATCACAATGGCCGGTTTATATCCCCGTTTCTTTGCTTTGTCTATAAGGTAATAGGACTAGGGCATGGACTTAGCAGTAGAAACTTGGCTATGCTGAGGCCATACATTTAAGTTATTAGAATTTAGAACCATCATGTCCCCTGCCAATTAAGTGCATCACCACTATGTTCTTAAGAAAATTTCTTCTACCATTTGATGAAACAGAGATGAAATTTAGTTTATTTTAATTAGTGCATGTATATTGTTGGCTGGAATGTTGGTTTATTTTAATGACAAATTGTGAATTGAATTTGTTTAAACTTTAGCTACAAGTCTAAAAAACTGCTAATATAAGCAGGGTAAAAATTTTATAACTAAAGAATTGGGGAAAAAAAATTTTTTAATAGAGGTTTCAACTGCCCTAATCCCTACATAATATTTAACTACAGTTGTTCTAATTGTAGCTAAATCACGATTTAATTGTGGTAGTTTTTTTGGTTATTGAGAAAAATCTCCAATAATTTTTTTTTTTGAGTGTGCAGTATCTATAAATATCTATAGAACTAGGACCTATGCCTTGCATTTTGCAAGGGGTTCAAAAAAATTTTGGTAAGCCCTATGACCCAAAAAAAAAAGAGAGAATTATGTTTAAGGATTCAGAGTTAAAAATATTTATTTTGAAAGACTTATTATCATTATTTTAAGATTGATTACCATTGGTTTTAACAAAAAAATAGTTGAACTCAATAATGATAGATCTTTTTGAGTAAATATCTTTATTTTTGGGTGTTTTTTATAATTCTCTAAAAAAAAGATATGTGGGTCCTAAAAAAGAAAAATATAACATTATTAAATAGTGTTATTAAACAGTAACGGTCCCACTGGATTATATATATAAAATTGATTTTTCGAATATCAATATTATTATTAGTGATATTATAATTAAAAAAGGTATTATTTATATTTGCCAAATATTTCAGAATGAATATTTGGAAAAATGAATAAAGTTCATGTTATACTTGGAAGGCAACTTTCCTATGCATTTTCAAATGTGTTATCTATCTTATTTTGAAATTAAAAAGAAATTATGGAAACTAGCTGGCTTCTGATAGTTCACAATAAATTGGCTTAAAGATTTATTTAGAAATATACGGTTGGAATAAATGGGTGAGAGGCTACAATTTAATAGCATTGAAATACATTTATCAAAGTTTAAACCTTTAATTAAACAAGTACTGTTATTGGCCCCCAAAAAAAAAAGTACTGTCGGGAAGCATTTGAATGCTGTGTAGAAGATAGACTGTTGCGAAGCATTTAGGGGAGAAGAAAAACGATTTCCAAAATTGACTCGTTTTATTAAAAAATAAAAAATCTCATTAAACTTTGAATTTACAAATTAGTTGCTTTGAATATGTCAATCGTTCCTGTATGAAGTAGCTATTTTCAATAGTTAGTCTTATAATATTAAAAATCGTTCGTGGATATTAATTGATTAAAGATAAAATATTAATAACACATACATATACATATATATATATATATATATATATATATATATATATATATATATATATATATATATATATATATATATATATATATATATATATATATATATATATATATATATATATATATATATATATATAGTGGTTGAATTCAAATGAATATAACGTTCAAAATATAATCAATACCATATTTCCCATAGATAAACAAAAGACCGAATACATAAGCGTCTGAGACATAGAATAAGCTACTTTTCGACTTTAATAGAATTCGGCCAATTCGTCTACATCACCAAGTCATTGTTTTTTTCCACAGGTCTACGCTTCACTGGGGTAACACTACCTGGTGTGTCATAATCAAAAGACCCTTCCAAAGTAAATTCCTGGATTTCATCAAGATGGGTCGTTTTCTCTTGAACTGAAAAATTCACAGAAGTTATTCCTTCAAAATTGTTGCCTACTTCAGACCAAACGATAGAGGAACCTGAATCCTTTTTAATTGCTGTATTGCTCTGGCTGTCAATATCACATAAATATTCAGCTAAGCAATTGTTCCTACGCTACAATTCAATCAGGTCTTCATCGCTTGACAACGTATACATTGTCATAGCTTCGGACAGTTTTGTCCATAATTTGCACTTTAAAATTAAACTTCTTTCCAAGAAATTGGTTCAAGGGAGTTTCGTTAACATTAGTAGAATTCTATGTAAAAAAAAAAAGAAAAAAACAATGAAGATGTCAAGAATGAAGGACTTAATGTAGATTATTGAATGACAAAATTAACGACAAATCCACATACTAAATACACAAAATCCTTAATTCATTGGCAGTGCATCTAAGGAATTTCGATGCCTCTATAAAAAACAATGAAAGTAACACTTTCGATATCATCAATAACTCTCATTTCAATCTTGAACCTACATATAATAAATTAGGCTTGTAAGGAATAAAAACAATTGAAGAATATATATTAACATAAATATATATATAGAGATAACATAATAAATTAATTGATAACAATTAGTTACCTAGGTAAAACAGATTTAACAATCTCATTGTATTTGTCATAGTAGAATCCCAAACATCAAGAACAAATTTTTTGATATATTTCCTACAAGAGTTATAAAACCATCCTTTATCAGTTGTCAATGCTCATCATAGATGCAATAATTAGATATGTAGTTTCTTGCAACAATATCTATGATTCTTTTTTTTAAAACAAAAATAAGTGGCTATTAAACATATGACGAAAAGTATTAAAAAAAACATATGATGCAACAGTCCTTAATCTCATCCAGTGTCTTCTTCTCATGAATTTGCAGTAAGTTTTTAAACCGTACGTAGAAACATTTGACTAGCTGCTTATCTGGCTTGGCTAATGTGACAATTTAGAATCATCCAGTTTAAAACTGATAAAATGGGGATAATTGAGTTAAAATGAAGAAAAATTAAATAGATATAAGCCTATATATATACTATCATGAGAAGCAACATATTACCGAGACAAAAGATTAGCGACCTTAGGAATCTTAGCATTTATAAGCATCCTTGATGCATGCATGGAATTAGATATTTTCCTAGCACCTGAAAAAGACAAATAAAGAAAATAAAACTATTAATGGAATAACCATTACTAGTATTAACGAAATTTCACTAAAAGGAATACATCTAACCAACTTCAAGGGAATAAAATGATTAGTTGGATAGACATGAGCCGAAGCACGCAACAGTGAAGTCCTTTGTCTTACATACATGGACAATCAACACTATAAGCCTTTTCAAATTGTTGTTAATGAATTGAACAAACAGCGAAATTATCCCATGGAGTCCAACTAATCTTGTTGCATCTATACAAAACAATGAAGATGGATAAATAGAAATAAACACTTTTCCGATTTTAAACTATGAAGAAATAAACATATAAAATTATACTCAGTATCTTTAAGGTCTATCTCTATTCTCTTATGGTCTTTTCCATCATTTGTTCTCTTCTAATGCTCCAACAACAGCTTCCCAAAAAAATCTAATAAAAAATAGTAATTATAAACACATAAATCATGTAGTAGAATATTGCAACATCAGCGTCTGACAAAACAAATTAATATTTTAACTTACCAACCAAGTAGTTATCATCAGCATGCCTGTTAGTAATTTCAACGAATGTGGTCAACACAAAACTATATTTTGATACAGAAGGATCATCCTTAGCTAGACAAACATTGGTCGAGTATTTAAAGTTAATCTTAAATGAGTGTGTAGTGGTCTTATATGAACCACTTTTTTGTCCAACAACAAATTGATTTATAACATACACATTACCTTTCAAATAAGGCTTTTAAACTTGAAAACAAAAGACCTACATATTCATGTATTGTAAAACCCTAGAAACAAAATTACTTAATTAGTGGGATGTTTGAAATAACCAAAATATATTAGAATAAATGGCGAAAAAAGAACAAACTGAAACTTGAGGGCTAAAATCCTTAATTTTATTTATAAACAATACACCTATTTATATACATCATATACCTTTAAATTAAGAAACTTTAAAATAGGAAAAAACTAATTCCTATTATTATGTCGACCTAGTTCCTACAATTATGGATACTAATTACAGAAATACGATAATATTTCCTATTCTATAACACTACCCCTCAAGTTGAAGCATTAATCATACCCAGCTTGTTACAAATATAATCAATTGAAGCTCCATGTAAAGCTTTTATGAATATATCTTTCAATTGATCTCCCTTTTTGACATACCCTATAAAGATGATTTTTTTTTTTTAATCTTTTCACAAAAGAAATGGCAATTAATCTCAATATGCTTGATTGGTTCATGAAACATAGGATTAGAGGCAATATGAAGAGCAACTTGGTTGTCATATTACAACTTTGTTGGCAATGAGTATTTGAGACCAACTTCACTTAATAGTTGATATATCCATACAAATTCACACATTGATTGCACCATAGTTCTATACTCTAATTCTACACTAGATCGGGATACTACATTTTGCATCTTATTTCTCTATGAAACTAGGTTTCCTCCCATAGAAACATAGTGCCTTGTAATGGAGTATCAACCTTAAATCCTGCTTAACACACATTAGAAAAACATTCAATATTAGTGTACCCATCATTCTTATATAATAGACCATGTCCTATAGCTTCTTTTAAGTAGCAAAGGATTTGTTCTAAAATTGCCCAACGATTGACTATCAAGGAAAATATAAACTAACTAACAACACTAATGGAGGACGAAATATTAAGATGAGTCATTATAAGATAATTCAATTTCCTAGCTCGCCTTTTATACTTCTTAGGATCTGTAAATAACTTATTATCATCTTTTGCAAGTTGTAAGTTAGGAGTCATTGGTGCACTACAAGGCTTAGCTCCTAATTTTCTTATTTCTATAAAAAAGTCAATAAGAAACATTTTAATGGCCCAAAATCCTTTATCTGAAACTAAGAGTGAAGAAAGGTTTTGAAAGATGAAATTCCTAAAATGTTACTTTCAATAATCACAATATCATCAACATACACAATAAGTAGGATTATGCCAGCTTTAGATTGTTTATAAAACATTGAGTGGTCACATTTGCTTTTGTTCATCCCATATTTTAGAATTGCTTCATTGAATTAGCCAAACCAAGTATGAGGACTTTGTTTCAAACCATACAAGGATTTTCAAAGATAATAGACTTTCCTAGACCCTTTTGAGCAACAAACCCAGATGGTTGCTCCATATAGACTTCTTTTTGAAGGTCACCATGTAGAAAAGCATTCTTGATATCTAACTGGTGTAAAGACTAGTATAGATGGGCATAATATAGAGGAACAACTGGATCAAGGCAAGCTTGACCACTGGAGAGAAAGTATCTGAATAATCAACACCATAAATTTGAGCATATCCTTCAACAACAAGATGGGCTTTAAGATGAGCCATTAAGCCATCAAGGTTTACTTTGCTCGTAAACACCCATTTGCACCCAATAGTTTTTTTGTCATTAGACAAATCCACTAACTTCCAAGTATCATTATTGTAATATACAGTTCTCCGAAAACCAGAGAAAACGTGAGAAACGTAACGTATGGTTTCTCTATAAACGAACGAAATTCACTAGATACAAAAAGAAGTCCTCCAAGATGATGTAGTTAAGGTCCCGAAAAATTTGGGAAGCATTCTAGACTTCTAAAAATGAGAATCCCAGGCTTAGACGGAAAGAAAAATGGAGCTAAAATGAAGAAACAATTTCTTACGAAAAGCTTATGAAACGTAATGACATTTTCGTAATTTTGAGTAAATTTTGAAATTCACACAGGAGGGATTTTTAAATGAAAATTTTGAGTTCTTTGGAGTTTTCAGAGGCCCTAAAAACCATGGGAAGCCCTGGGACAATTAAATCCCCTTCTGTGGACGTTTTCCAACGTCGGTGTACCCAAACTTTGATAGATCCGTTCGAGAAGGTTTTAGCTTCGATTTGAGTAATTTCAAAGGTATTTTACTAAATTAGAAATCTAAATTTTATAATAAAAAAGACAGTTCTAAAAAAGGAGCTAAAATGAGTTAGAAACGAAAATACAAAAAATGAAGGGCAAAATTAGAATTTTTGAGAAAGTGAAAGCTTTTTGAACACACTTTAAGTTTCTTATTTCTTCTTTCCTCCATTTGCACATCCCATTCCGCCTGAAATCTAGAGGAAACACCAGCTCTCTTAGGCACACCATGGAGGAGAAGAAAGGAGGAGAAAAACCAAGGAAAAGGTAAGGAATTTCATGATTTTTCATGCTTTCTCCTTTCCAAACCTTTCCTTCTCCATTCCCCTTTCTTTCCTATGATTATAATAAAGTTTATAAATCTGTTTTAAGGGAGATATTAAGCAGAAAATCCGGATTTGAAGAGAGGAGCTCAAAGAACACAAGATTCAAGTGAGAAAAAGCAAGAAAATAAGGTAATTTCTCTTCCTATAGTTGTCATCTTTGGTTCCCTCTTCTACCATTTCGCCCCACTTGAGAAAACCCTAGGAGGAGATGATTTTTAGGTAGAACCAAGCATGAATCTAAGGAAAAAGGGTGTGGAGATTAAGAATATGCAAAAGGAATTATCAAAAAACTATTAGATTTCAAGATACAAATTCTAAGGTTTTGTGTACACCTTCCAAAATCTGATTTCATATGATAATTCCTAGGCTTAATTAAGAGTTTAAATGAGCTCCTAAGATCCCTAAGATGCTCCCCACATGCTTCCTCCTTCAAGAAAATAAAGAGAATTCCAAGGAGGCAAAAAAGGGGCTATGTCTTGGCCAAGCATGGATGGAGTAGCTAGGGAGAGTTTTAAATTTTTCTAAGTCCATTCTTGAGTCATATTTGATGAATGAAAGTGATGGGAGGTCTTGGAAAAATTTTAGAACTCATAAAAATTGATTTGGTGCCTTAGGTTCTATTTATGACCTAAAAAAGCAAAATGATGTTAGGCCCTTTGTTTTAATGGTGTGATAACTCCAAGAGGCTTAAAAGGAGTCAAGAATCATATTTGAAAGGAAAGAATGAGCCCTAAAAATTATTTGAGGGGGTGTTGCTTCATTAGGTGCAAATATAGACCATAATGGGGGTTATAGAGCCAATAGTGTTTAAGCAAGTTGTATGGCCCTAGAGATTATTTCATGAACCTAATTGGCTCCTATAAATTGTATCTAGGCCAAGAGAAACCATTTCCACCAAATTGTGGGTGTGTGGCCGAGGAGGAGGCTTGAATTTCAAGGGAAAAGTGTGTAATTGTGTACAAGGTAGTTTTTTCCACCTTCTCTCATACATGGATGTGTGTTTAACTTGTTTTAGAATGTGTGTGTGTGTATTTTCAAGCTATAAAAAGTATACTAGCATGCTTTTATATACCATGATTCTTGATGCCATGTTATATTTTCTAATGAATACATGATGTTTGTATGAGTTTACTTGAGTGTGGAGAGGCCAAGAACTCTTCCCTTTGGTGAAGATGAGCCAAGAACCCTTGAGCTTGGTTAAGACAAAGTAAAGAGTCTCCTAAAAGTAAAGTGGGCTCCTAAGAGTATGGTTGAGTCCAAAGCTCTCAAAGAATGGGTGAGGCAAGTCCAAAATCCATGAGAAGTGTGAGGCCAATCCAAATACTTGGTGAGCTCTTGAATGTTTTATATGATTTGTTCATATGCCAAGCTTGTTTTTTCAATGTCCATGAATTCCATTTTCTCCATGCATGCATTTATAAGGCTTACTTTGCACATATTATATATGATTGAATGGGAGATGAGCTATTGGGATTCTTTGAATCTCATTCCCTCCTCTCCAATGATCTAATATGTTAGGTAGATCAAGTGGCTATGGTAATGGGAGCCAACAACATTGAAGAAAGGAGATTGACAATCATATACCTAGCTTTTCTCTTTTTAGAACCATAATGATGCTTCATGATGTATTTTGTGTTGTAAACAGTCTATGACCCTTAAGACATGTGTAAATATAATATTATGTGATGTTTAAATGTATAGATATGATGTATGACCTCTAGCATATATTTTGAGTATATAATGCCAAAGTATTTAATTTGAAAGTTTGATAGAAATATGTATAAGTGTGGGTTGAATAGCTAAAATAAGATGCATGAGGGTTAGAACTATTTGGGCAGCTCACACAAGTCTTAAATGTACTTTTAGACTTGCCCAAAAGGTACCAAGACTAAGGAAAATTCATTTGGCAACTTTGGTACCCCATATGGAGCCAAAATTGACCATAATGGAATCCTATATCACTTTTTATCCAAATTAGTTAGTCTTGATCTGAGATTTGGCATGCAATTAGGTCTCATTGAGAGCTCTTTGGAAAGCTAAAGATCATAATTTTTGAAGGTCTATAGAATATTTGATGATTTTTCAAAGTTGGTAATTTTCATGGTTTCTGGTTTGCTGCACTATTCATTTGGTCCGAAATTGCATTATGTCACAAGAGGCTCAAATAATGTCCAATTGCTATAAAATTTTATACAAAGAAACTAGACAATCACATTGACTTGTACCAACTAGAAGCACCTCATTTAGAGGTCTAGAGAGGGAGATATGAATTTTTGAAGTTTCTGTCTAGTATCAGTAATTTTGCCCGACCAGAAGTACTGTTCCATTGAATTATGAGGTCTGGGCTTGATGAACTAATCTAGAGATATTTTTCCTCTCTAGTTAACATCCATATATTTCTAGATTGGTATCACTTTCATGGATTGGATTGTTTTGGAATTAATTGGATATTTGCAAAGTTTTCTACAGAATTTTGTGATAGTTTCAGAATTCAGTCGGACCTTTGGACCATTTTAGATGTCAAACGCCCTCTGTGATGAATGTTATGGTCTGGGCATATTTTTAGTGTGAAGTAGACATCTAGAGCTTTCCAAAATGACTAAGAGTACATGATTTTGATTTTTTCATAATTAGTTATGATTTTTCAAAATTTGTCCAGAAAGGAGGCCAAATCTGGCCGAGAATTAGCTTCCATGTTCTATGCTCCATTTTGGTTTCCATGAGTTTTAAGCATAATTCTATGATACAAATGAGTTGAATTGATGTAATTAAATATGAGGATGCATAGCATGAGCTCACACGGTTCATGTGACACCGATTGTAAATTTTTAAATATGACGCAACGCAAATAAACCCATTATTTTCATTCCATTGTTCATGTGCTTTTATGGAAATAATGACGTAAAGCTTATAAATGTTGTGAAATGAGCCAGAATCTATGGTGTTACAATTATCATTAAGAGCAATTATCTTTTTCATCATGGTAGCATGCTAGACAAGATGGGACAAAGCTTCATGAAAAGTTTTAGAAAGTGAAATAGTATCTAGGTATGCAATAAAAGAGCTAAAAGAAGGAGACAAATGATCATAGGAAACAAATGAGGCAATGGGATAAGTACAATGGCATTTATCTTTTTAAAGAGCAATAGAAGGATCAAGGCTAGAGTCAGAATCACTTAAGACTAGATCTGGCGATGAAGAGGATGGTGAATGACATGAGTTTGGCCTAGTGGCAGTAGTCTCTTATTGGCATCTGGAGTAGACATGGACAATGGGTGGCCTAATAGACTCTAGAGCAGGTATAGGAGTACTTGAAGATTTGTTAGAACAAGTCACGGTATAAACCAATAGATCATCTTCCTCCCTATGCTTGTTATAAATAGAATATAAGGAAAAGAAAGGGATGTTTTCATGGAAAAAGATATCTATAGAGACAAGATAGCAATTAAGTGTAGGGGAAAAACACCTGCATCATTTTTGAAGATGAAAGTAATTAAGGAAAACACATTTTAGTGATTTTAGATTTAATTTGGTGACCTGGGGATGAACATCCTGATCAAAACAAGTACTACCAAATATCCAGGGTTTAATAGGAAACAAAGGCTTGGAAAGAAAGAGAATAGCATATGCAATATTGCCATTAAGAACAGAGGAAGGCTTTCGATCAATCAAGAAATAAGATGTAGAGATAGCATCAACCCAAAATTGTTAGGAACTTTCATTTGAAATAGAAAGGCTCTTGTAACTTCAAGTAAATGCTTTTTTTTTTTTTGCTCAATAACCCTATTTTGGGATGGTATATCAACAAAAAAAGAGTGATAAAGAATTCCATTCTATGCCATATATGATTGAAAAGAATTTGAAAAGTATTTTTTGGCATTATCACTTCAGAAAGTATGCACATAAACATTGAATTGAGTTTTAATTTTAGTATAAAAGGTATAAAAATGAAAGAATAACTTATAACAATTTTTCATTATATATAACCAAGTAACATAAGAATAATCATTAAAAAATGTAACAATATTTAAAACTGAACTCAGACATAATTTGACAAAAACCCTAAACATCAGAATGAATTAATTTAATGGGTATGTACGCCATTTATTAACTCTAAACATTAAGGGAAGATGATGATGTTTGGCAAATTGACATAACTCACAATTTAAAGATAACAAATGTTTAAACTGAGGACAAAGTTTCTTGAGAGAATGTACAGAGGGATGGCCCAACCGACAATGCACCTTAAAGGGACTTAAAGCACTAAAATAAGCAAAGGATCTCAGCACTTATGTATTGAGAATGTAGAGACCTCTAGACTCATGACCTTTACCAATAATCTCCTTCATCACAAGATCTTAAAATAAATAATAGTCAGGAAAAAAATAAGATACAACAATTTGAGGCATGAGTGAGTTTATGAATAGAATTAGATTAAAAGAAAAATTAGGTAAACTTAATACTAAAGACAAAGAAAGTAATGAGGTAGGATTAGCAGTTTTAGAACTAAGAATACAATAAATGGACCAATATGCCAAAGTAACACGAGAGGAAGTGGCATGTCATTGAAAAGTGGAAAAAGAACTCGGGTTACTTGTCATGTGATTTCTGGCACTAGAATCAATGACTTATGTGGATAATGAAGATATAAGACACATAATGGATTTACCTAACTTAGCAATGGCAATAATAGAAGGAGTAGTGGATTTCATTGATTCTTGATACTAAGAGAATTGGCTAAATTCATTAGTAGAAACTAGAATGGTCTTTTTAGAAGAAGATGCAACATTTGTTGACTAAGTTTTTTTTTTCTAATATTTGTTTTGAAGTTTTTTACAATTATGCTTAGAATGGCCTAGCTTATAATAATAGTAGCGCATAATTCCTCTTAACAACTGACTACAATTGTAACGTCCGATTTTCGTTAAACGAAAAACGGATGTATTTTTAAAGCAAGTCCCCCAAAATGAATTAGTTAAGGTCCCAAAAAATTTGAGTAACATTTTAGACTCCTAAAAATGAGAATCCTAGCCTCAGATGGAAGGAAAAATAGAGCTAGAATGAAGAAACAAATTTTGACAAAAATCTTACGAAACGTAATGGTATTTTCGTAATTTTGAGCAATTTATGGAATTCACACAGGAGGGCTTTTTAAATGAAAATTTTGAGTTATTCGGGATTCTCAGAGGCCCTAAAAATCATGGGAAGCCCCGAGACAGTTAAATCTCCTCGAGTGGATGTTTTCCAACGTTGGTGTACCTAAACTTTAAAGGATTCATTTGGGAAGGTTTTAGCTCTAATTTGAGTGATTCCAAATATATTTTATTAAATTGGGACCTAAATTTTATAATGGAAAAGATAGTTCTAAAAAAGGAGCTAAAACAAAGGAGAAACGAAAATGCCAAAGATGAAGGGCAAAATGGAAATTTTTAAAAAATGCTTCCTCCTCCCCCTATATATAGGTGGCGCCCCACTCTCTCCTTCATTTAGACTTAGAATTTTCTGCCCAATTTTAGAGAAGAAGGCTAGGGTTTAGGCGCACCAAGGGAGGAGAAGAAGAAAGAGAAATTCAAGCTTTAAGGTATGAAAATTCGCTTGTTTTTCATGCTTTCTCTTAGCCAATCTTTTCTCTTCTTTTTCCCTCTTATTTCCCATGATTTTTTTTGAAGTTTTAAGGGCTTTTTTGAAGGAAGAATAGAAGGGAAATTTTTAAATTTAAGGGAGGAAGCCAAGGAAAGCAAAGAACAAGCAAGAAAAACCAAGGAAATCACGCTATCATGCAATCCTTCCACTTGATCTTCTTCCTCCCTTCTCTTGTGAGCATTTCAACCTATATATGGTCAGCCTTAGGGAGTTAAATTTTCAACCAAATTAAGGGTGAATCTTAGGAATTTGAGGGAGAAGAACAAGAATATGCAAATAAAACAACAAACTAGCCATTAGATTTTAAGATGCAAAACCTAGGATTTCCAGTGCACCTTGTAAAATTTGATTTTGTATGATAATTTCTAGACCTAAATAAGAGTTTAAATGAGCTTCTAAGATCCCTAGAAGTCTCCCCATATGCTTCTCCCCTTAAGAAAACAAAGCAAAGTCCATGAGAGCCAAAACCTAGCATAAGTTCGGCCAAGGGAGGTTCTTATAGCTAGGGAGAGTTTTAAATTTTTATAAGTCCATTCTTGAGTCATATATGATGAATGAAAATGAAGGAAGGCCTTGGGAAAAATTTAGAACCCATCAAAAGTGAGTTGGTGCTTTATGTTCCATATTATGACCTAAAGAAGCAACATGTAGTTAGGCTCTTGGTTTTGATTGTATGATGATTCCAAGAGGCTTAAAAGGAGTCAAGAATCATATTTGAAAAGAAAGAATGGAGCCTAGAATTTATTTGAGGGGTGTTGCTTCATTAGGTGCAATTATGGAACCATAATGAGGTTTATAGATCAACCTAGTGTCTAAGCAAGTTGTGTGGCCTTAGAATTGAGTCCATGAACCTAATTGGCTTCCATAAGTTGTGTCTAGTGTAACAAAATAATCTACTACCACTATTTAGCCTCCCTCTGGGCTCGGTTCCATATGATTTCCAAAGAACCAATACCAATCCGTGGCATTTTTATGCTATGAAACGGGATTTCATACACTCATCTTCTGCCCCGTGGGTCCTGTGAACCCATCATTCACATTCTCTACTCACACTCCATTTATACAACTCATACATAGCATAAAACAAGCCATAAGCCACGGGCATAGAGCCAAAAACCAGAAAAATGCAATTTCTCACTTGGGACCAAAAGTCAGATTTCTGGCTCTAACTTTGGAAATTCATAACTAATTAGGGAAAAATGGGAATCTAGCAAACCATAGCTTTCTGGAAAGATCCAAGTGTTATCGTTACACTAAAATAATTCTCAATCATAATCTCAGCTTTTGGACCATGTTTGACATCGAAAATAAGACAGAGGTCCGGCTGTCTCTGTTTCTGGCGCAGCTTACTATCATGAACTTCAAAAATCCATAATTAAATCCACAAAAATCCAATCTGGGCAAACTATATCAGTTTGGAAAGCTACAGATGTCTACTAGAGGAAAAAAATAAGTCCAGATCAGTTCAGTAGCCCTTAGACCTCGAAAACTGATGGAACAATAACGGTGGTCAGGTGGCTCCCTGATACTGATACAGAACTTCAGAAGGTTTGTTCTCTCTCTGCAGACCTCCAATTTAGGTGATTCTAGTTGGTATAGGTCACTGTGGCTTTCTAGTTTATGTGTATAAAATTTCATGACATTTGGCTACCGTTTGGTCTATGAAAGACATGGTTTTCTTTTCGGACCTATAGTAATAGTACATGACCAAATCATTAAAATTTTCCAATTTCAACAATTCGCCAAATATTTTCTAGACCTCCGAATATTTCCCACTTTAGCTTCCCAAGAAGCTCTCTACAAACTCTAGAGGCATGCCAAATTTCATGGCAAGAGGAGCTCATCTGGTCATACTTTGATGTAACTCACAAAATTAACGATTTTGGCACCCAAAATGGTCAAAGTGGGTCCAAATGGCCTCTCACATGTTCTAGCCACTCATGGACAAGTTTAAAAGCATGAAAATAGTTTATATAACATGTCCAGTGGTCCAAATCATCATACATTCCAAACTCACTATGCTACAGCAAAAAATACACTATCACATACATTGAACAAAATGGGCAAAACCCACATTTCTATTAATTTGACTCTCTACATAGTTTGTACATCATATGTCCATACATTTACACTTGCTACAACATTTACATCTCAAATAGTGGGTGCATTCATTTTGGCACCTCTTTACATCAAAATAGTCAAAATAATCTAAAGTCTAGCTACACATGTTTCTAGGCTCCTTGGTGTGCACTTGTTTCTCCTTGAGCTCCACCTAGCATGTTAAGTTGGGAGGGGAAGGGGTGAGATTCATGGAATCTCAGTAGTTCATGCACTCATTCAAGGAAGCAATCAAGACATATAACAAGTCAAGCATGCAATTTAGCATTCAACCATTCTCAATCATATAATACATGTTGTACATGCCATGGAGATCACAACCATACCATAAGTAAGCTCTAGGGACTTTTGGTCTAGCCTCACTCGAGTTTAGGGACTTTTGGATGGCCTCACCCGAGTTTAGGGATTTTTGACTTGGCCTCACTCGGTAATGAGACTTTTGGCCTTGTCTCACCCATCTCAAGGGACTTTCGGCTTTACCTCACCCATCTCAAGGGACTTTCGACACTACCTCACCCGAGTAATTCTCACAATCCATCACACAAGCATATTGATAACAATACATCATGGCAATAACATATGGCATATCTCACACAACAAGCATATACATAAACATACAATGACTATTACATCCAAGAATGCAATAAGAAAGAGTGGAAAGAGAGCTACCTTATGAGCCAACACTAGCTTTTCCTTTCAATTCCTCTTCTCCCTTCTTGGTTTCACACTCACACCTTGATGGAGGTGCTTCACTTGAGCCTAGACATAATCAAGAGTATGGAATTACTTTTTTAGAATGTAATCTTCAGAGCAAACCCTCTTATCATACAAGAACCTAGAGGTTCTCTCTCTCTCTCTAGAATGCCACTAATTCTTTCTCTCTCTCTAGTTTTCATGGTAAGGGAAACAACATTTTCAAGGAAAACAAAAAGGTTCAAAGGTATTTTCCACTTTTCCTTTTCTGACCCATCCCCAAAACCCAACTAATCTCATAAACAAAACCATGGAAAGAGAGGGCAAAGAGAGGAGATCAAAATGCTAAGAAGAAATGAGAGAAACTTGCTTACCTTTCCTTTGTTCTTCCTCCTTCTCTTGGTCTTTCTCACTCTCCATGCCTCTTTTCTCTCCTTGGGTTGAAGTCTAGGGCAAATAAGAGAGAAAGAATGAGTTGGGGCATTTAAAGGAGTCAAATTCTCGCTTTGTACGCTTTTCCGGACTGACCCTCGCTACGGCGAAAATTAACCTTCTCTACGGCGAGCTCGTATCAGCTACCTTCGCTATGGTGAGATTTAACTTTCGCTACAGCGAGCACGTATTAGTTCCCTTCACTATGGCGAGGTTTAACCTTTGCTATGGCGAACTCATACCAGTTCCAGACTCCCACTCTCGCTATAGTGCACGCTACGGCAAGCAACTCCCTGGTTTTTTGTATGGACTGCCCGCACACTCGCTATAGCTAGAATCACTTTCGCTATTGCGAACAGGCACTCTCGCTATAGCAAGACCATTTCTCGTTATTGCGAGCAAACTTAGAAAAATTTCTGGATTTCGAAACTTTTCAACTTTCTACTTTCTTTTCCTTTTCCCTTTTCCCGGTTGTTACATCTAGAACAAGAGAAATCTTTCCCACACTTTTGTGTGTGTGTGGTCGAAGCAAGGAAGGGAGATTCAAGGGAAAAAGTGTGTAATTGTCTCCAAGGTAGCTCTCTCCACATTCTCTCATACATAGATGTGTGTTTAGCTTATCTTAAAATGTGTGTATGTGTATTTTCAAGTCATGAAAAGTATGCGAGCATGATTTCATATGCCATGGTTTCATGATAACATATTATATTTCTAAATGATATTATGATGTTTGATTGGGTTTGCCTGAGTATGGAGAGGCCAAGAACTCTTAGTCATAGTGAGGATGAGCCAAGAACCCTTAGAATTGGTTGAGACAAAGTAAAGAAGTCTCCCAAAATGAGATGGACTCCTAAGAGCAAGGTTGAGTCCAAGAGCCTCTTAAAGAATGGGTGAGGCAAGTCCAAAATCCATGAAGAAAAGGGTGAGGTCAATCCATCCACTTAGCAAGCCTTTGAATGCCTTGTATGACTTATTTACATGCCAAGCTTGCTTCTTGAATATTTATGTCATCTATTATATCTATACATGCATTTTCAAGACTTGCTTTGCATATGTTATGTATGCTTGAAGGGGAGATGAGTTATTGGAATTTTTTGAATCTCATTCCCTCCTCTTCAATGATCTAACATGCTAGGTAGACCAAGTAGACAAGGTAATAGAAGCCAACTACCTTGAAGAGAAAAACTTGACACCAATATGCATAGTTTTTACTTTTTAAAGCCATAATGATGTAAATTATTGTTGTAAATGGTCTATGACTTTTGGAATATATGTAATTATGATAATATGTCATGTTTAAATAGAAGAATATATTATGTGATCATTAGAATATAAATTGAGTATGTATGGACAATGTGGCCTCTTGAATGAGTTTATGAAATTTTACATATGTGTGGATAAGATAGCCAAAATTAGATGCATAAGGGTTAGGACCAATTGTTTAGACTTGCCCAAGAGGTGCCAAATCCCAAGAAAATCCATTTGGACATCTTGGTATTCTATATGGAGCCAAAATTAACCATAATGGAACCCTATATCACTTTTTATCCAAATGAGCTCTTCCTAATCTAAGATTTGGAATGCAATTAGAGCTTGTTGAGAGCTTTTTGAGAAGCTAAAAAATATAATTTTTGAAGGTCTAAAGAATACTTGATGAATTTTCAAAGTTAGTAAATTTTCTGGTTTTTGTCATATCACTGTTCACTCAAGTCCAAAAATGAAATCTGTCACACAAGGCCCAAATGATGTCCAATTGTCATGCACCTTTATACAAAGAAATTAGACATTCCTAGTGACTTGTCTAATTGGAAGAACCTCATTTGGATATCTAGAGAAGGAGATATGAATTTTAAAAAATCTGTCCAGTATTAGGAACTCCAGCTAACCTCTATTATTGTTTGATTGGATTTCGATGTTTGGGCATGCCTGAGCTGGTCTGAAATTATCTTTTCCTACTAGCTAACATTTATAACTTTCTATATTGGTATCATTTGCATGAATTGGATTTGTTGGAATTAATCAGACATTTTTGAAGTTTGCTGCAGAAATCTATGATAGCACCAGTAGACAGCTTGACCTCTGGACCTTTTCAAATGCCAAACGTCTTTTGTATTGGATGTCATGGTCTGGACACATTTTTAACATGAATTAGACATGTGTATCTTTCTAAAATGGCCAGGAATGCATGATTTTGATTTTTTTAGAATTAGTTATGATTTTTCAAAGTTGTGATAGAAATGAGGACAAAGCTGGCTGAAATTATATATGTATATTTCATGCATTCCTTTGAGTTCCTTGTGATGTAGGCCACTTTTGATTATTCAAATGAGTTGTATTTATATAATTAAATTTGAGAATATATTGTATGAGCTCACATGGTTCACGTGACACCAAATGAATTTTTATACACAATGCAACATAAAGAAATACATTATTTTTAATCCCTTTTCCTTACTTTTTCATGGAATTGATGATGTAAAGCATGGGAATGTTATGAAATAAGCTAAAAATATATGGTGTTACAACAACTATCAGTAACTTTTATGTGATTGTTCATTCCACTTGCCTTATTACCAAGTCAATTGTTTTGACATCCAGGTTCACAACCACCATGACTTACAAGAGCACTACTATTATTAGTAGGTTAATGTGTTTGGAAGCTTTTTATACAAAGTACTCTAGCAAAGGCATCCTATGGAGAAGAAATCTTATATCTAAAGAGAATTTGAGATTTGTTAGTTTCAAATTTTAGAGACAGACTAATAAGAAAACTTATAACAACTATTTTTTCTTATTGAGCTTGTTGAACCTTCACATTAGAACTAAAAGGTAACAACACATTAAGTTCCTTATAAATCTTTTTGAAATCCATAAAATAGGTTATGAGTGGCCTATCTTGCTTCTTTGCATAATAAAAAGCTTTACACACCCTATAGATTCGAGAGATATTCCTTTTACCAGAATATAAAAGTCCAAATAATCTATTAATTTCTTAACTAACTCACAATGATTGATCAAGCCAATGACCTCACTATTAATGGAGTTTCAAATTTGTAAAAATAGTCTTGTATTATCACTTAACCAAGTTTGCTTTGTATTATCTGTAGGAGGGATGTTAGTAAGGTGATTTTCTTTTTCAATGCTTCATAAGTACACTTGAATTATCTTGCTCCAATCTAAATAGTTAGAGCCATTAAGCTTAAGTTTAGTGTAACACCATAAATTTTTAACTTGCTTCATGCTATCTCTAGGTTTCATGCCATCCATTTTACAAGGAAGCAAGAAAAATGGCATTAAAATAATGAATATATTTATGTTGCGTAGTGGATAAATTTTTCATTCGATTTCCAGTGGACCATATAAACTCATTTAACTCATTCTCATATTTAATTTCACAATTACAACTCACAACCATCTAAGGAAGTGGCTTAGAACTCGTGCAAGTGGATGGAGTATATGAAATTCAAGAGTGCAGCCTTGATTGTAAATTTCAATTTATTGTCATGAATTTTGGAAAATCATAACTAATTTTGAAAAAATAAAAATCATATATTATTTACTATTCTAGAAAGCTATAGATGTTTACTTTATGTTAAAAATATGTCCACACCTCAACAGGGCTGTTAACTACTGGAAATTGATGGAACAGTATCAGAGGTCAACTGTCATCCCTAGTACTGATCTCCAACTTCAAAAATTCATATCTCCCTGCTCAGAGGTCCAATTTAGGTGATCTTAGTGGCTATGGAAATATTATCATGTCTAATTTATGCTTGTAAAATTTCATGAGCATTGAACATCATTTGGCTCTCGAATGACATAGCTCAAGTTTTTGACCATATGAATAGTACTTGTATTAGTTTAGTAGAAAAATGCCAACTTTGGAAATTCATAATTAATTCTACATAGCTGCAAATAATCTGATCTTTGACTTTCCAAAAAGTTCTGGATAAGATCTATATGTGTGCCAAATTTTATGGGCAAATTTGTTCATTTGGTCATATCTTGACATTGGGTTGCAAAATGACTCATTTTGTGTCTTACAAAGGGTCCAAATGGTCCATTTTGAGCTCCAAGGCAACCATGACTACTTGAGCATGTGGGAATGCACCAAAATGACATTCTAAACTTGTCTTAAATGTGCATAAATGTAGAATTTGAAAACCCACTCTCTCACCCCATGCCATACACAAGATTACATAATGCTAGTCTTGCCATTTCATACCCAAAATGCACATTTCTATTTATTTGGCACTAAAACTCATACACACATCAAACATTTGGGTAATTACATATGTTCAAGTGATTACATAGCAATTCCATCATAAGCCATGTGTATGGCTATGAAAGTGACAAAACTAGGCGTCTTGATGTCAAACTCTTATTTTTCAAGTTAATGGCTTCCATTACCTTGTTGACTTGATCCACCTAGCATGTTAAGGCATTGGAGATGAGGGAATGAGATTTAAAGAATCTTAATATCTCATCTCCCTTTCAATCATACATAAAATATGCCATTCAAGTCTTCAAAATACATGCATAAGTACAAGGAACAATATGAGCATTCAAGAAGCATTCTTGGCATATGAGTAAGTCATACATAGCATACATAGGCTTACCAAGTAAGTGGATTAGCCTCACCCATGCTCTTATAGATTTTGGATTTGCCTCACCCATTTTTTCTGGGAGGTTTTAACTCAATCTCACTATTAGGAGACTTTTTACTTTGTCTCAATCATTTTTAAGGGTTCTTGGCTCATTCTCACCATAGCTAAGAGTTCTTGGCTTCTCCACACTCAAGCAAACCTAAGCAAACATGTTGGACATCATTGGAAAACATAATGCATCATCATGGTACCATGGAATAAAAACTCATGCTAGAATACTTTTCATTGCTTAAAACAAATATACACACATTCAAAGATAAGTCAATCATATATTCATATATGAGAGAAAGAGAAGTGAGCTACCTTTGTTACAACCACACACTTTTTCTCTTGAAAATGCTCTCCCTTCCTTGGCTTCACACTTACAAGGGTATGGGATTAGTTTCTCTTGCCCTAAACACAATATATGGAAGCCAATTAAGTTCATGGAATCATTTCTAAGGCCACACATCTACTTGGAACTCTAACTTTGGAATCATTTATGGTTCCTAAATACACCTAATAAAGCAACACCCATCAAATGGGTTTTAGACTCCATTCTTTCCTTTCATATATGATTCTTGACTCCTTTTAAGCCTCTTGGAGTCATTACATAATTAAAATAAAGAGTCTAACTACATGTTGCTTCTTTAAGTCATATTATGGAATCTATGACACCAATTCATTCTCTAGGCCTTCTAAATTTTTCTCAAGGTTTTCCCTTATCTTCACTCATCAAATATGATTCAAAAATAGGTTTGGAAAAATTTAAAACTATCCCTAAGTACCTTAACTCTTCTAGGACAAAACCATGCTCCTTATGGCTACCCTTGGACTTTGCTTGGTTTTCTTGGTAGAAGATGCATATGGGAAGCCTTCTAGAGATCTTAAAAACCCATTTAAATATTCATTTAGGCCTAAGAATCATGGTATCAAATTAGATTTGACAAGGAATACTAGAAACCCTAACTTTGCTATCTTGATTTTCCATGATTCTTTTATTGTTTTCTTTGCATTAAATTCATAAGATTCATCCTTGGCTTAGCTAGAAATTCAACTCCCTAGGGCTGGCCATATGTAGGTCGAACCAAGGAAGAAAAGAGAGAAGAAGTAGCTACCATGGGATGAAGATCTTACCTTATTTTTCCTTGATTTTTTATTTGTTTCTTCCTTTTCTTGGCCTTCTCTCTTTAAATCAGAATTTTCCCCTTTGTTCTTCCCTCAAAACATATCCAAAAACTTTAATAAAACTATAGGAAAGAAGGAGAAATGGAGAAGAAGAGGTTTGCTAAAGAGAAAACATGAAAAAAATTAAGAATCCATACCTTTCTACCTTGTATTTCTCCTTCCTTTCTCCTCCTCTTGGTGCTCCTCACTCTTAGGGTTTTTCCTCTAATTTAGGGCAGAAACTAAATGAGCTAAATGAGTAAGGAGGTGGGGCGCCCTATATATATAGGTGGGTTTAAGAAAGACTTTTTAAAAATTTCAATTTTACCCTTTTGTCTTGGCATTTTCATTTCTAGTTCGTTTTAGCTCCTTTTTGAGAACTATCTTTTCTATTATAAATTTAAGTTTCAAATTTAGTAAAATACCTTTGAAATCAATCAAATCAGAGCTAAAACCTTCCCGAAAGAATTCATCAAAATTTGGGCCAACAGATGTTAGAAAACATCTACCGAAGGGGTTTTAACTGTCCCGAGGCTTTTTATGGTTATTAGGGCCTCTGAGAATGTCAGAGAACTCAAAAATTCCATTTAAAAAGCCCTCCTATGTGAATTCCAAAATTTGCTCAAAATTATGAAAATGCCATTACATTTCGTCAACCTTTCGTTCAATTTCGTTTCTTCATTCTAGCTTTGTTTTTCTTTCCATTTGAGCCTAGGATTCTCATTTTTAGGAGTCTAGAATGCTACTAAATTTTTTAGGACCTTAACTAATTTATTTTAGGGGACTTGCTTTGAAAATATATCCATTTTCATCATTTAATGAAAATCAAACATTACACTCAGTAATGTTTGTCATCATAGGAATTACATTAGCCATGTCTATAGATCTACTTTCTACCATTAAAGAAGTAAAACACCAAGCAACCAAAAGAGTATTAAAAATAAAATCACAAATAGTGCATGATAACTAATAAGAGAACCTAAACAAGAAGCCAAATAGTTTCTAACCCAATTACTGAGAGAATGAAGCCAAAAGTAATTAGACAAAAAGACTAAATGGAACACCCACACCTAAAAACTAGAAGGAAAAGGCTAGAATAGAAGAGTCATTACCAACGAAAAAGACTAGAATAAGAGAATTCGGCTTACACATTTTCACTCATCGGCGCCTGAGATGTGGTCGATTCTAGCAAGTAGTGCTATTAATTTATGCTATTATAGCACATGAATTATGGCTTAATGGATTTTATTTGATGATATTTGATTTTATTGGCCATTTTTGTACTTTATAAATTAATTTGCAAAATTTTTAGTTTTTAATGCATAAATTCTTTTAAATAATTTTGTAAATTTTCTTATTTAATGTTTTCTATTATTTTTGCAAATTTTAATGGGAAAATGGAAACTAAATGATGGAGATTAATTAGAGGAGAATTGAAAGCAACATGATTGAATCAAGTTGGCAAAAAATTTAAGGATGGAAGCTTCATATGTGCAATGCCAAGTTTGGAATAATTGCCCACATTTTTAATAAAATTTTAGAAAATAAAAATGGAAAAATAGATATGAGATGGTTAGCACATGGAGGGAGGAATGAATGAGAAGGAAGAAGTAGCTCCATCATGCTACAAAAGCATGGCATTTCCTTTAATCCAAGAGGCTCCACTCTCTACATCACACATACATACAATTACACATTACTGGGTTCTCTTTATGCATGAATGGAAGGAATGGATGAATCATGCATACATGGCTATTTACACTAGTGAATGACACATCCATACACACTACACTTCATGGCATTCACACATATACACTCACGTGGAGGCTATCATGAATGCATGCACGGTTTCTTCATCATGGAGTCATGAAGAAAGAGGCCCAAGTTCTATCTTAAGAGCACTAGGACATGTGGAAGCTTAAGGTAGACACACGGGTTCACTCACATTTCATGTGGAAGTCACATACGAAGACACTCTCATCACTTATGGCCTTACTCAATCACATGAGCCTTATACATAAGTCACATATGGAGCTAGCCTACTAAGACACATGCATGAGAATGTGATGAGGAGGAAAGAGAGCATAATATAAAGAGAAAGGCTTAGGTCTAAAAGCACTCAAGGATACTACTCTCATGTGATGGAGAGGAAGGCATAGGTTATCATGCAACAATGGCCCACTAATGCACTAGATCCATTTCGCTCAATACATGGCCCTTTCATATTAACAAGAAGGCAAGAAAAAGGCTTAAGATTGGGGATTAAGAATGTGATTCAAGATTGAAGAGAGCACGTGATATGGAGTAGATGGAGTGACACGTGCATACCACTAATTTTAAATTGGAAAACAAGAAAGCACATGGTAGGTGGAGAGTTTTTTTAAAGAGAGCAAAACGTGATTAGGGGGCTGGGCAAGCATCGCATCAATTCCATATATTCCTTTTTAATCTTGGGAAGCTCCAGGACTGAGGGTGTGCATCAGAATTTCTATCATTAATTCTTGGTTCATGGAAGCTTAAGTCCATCATTATGGCTAGCTTGGATGAAGACCTTAATTGGAGCTTGAATCTATGAAGAATATCTAGGGATTTGGCGAAGATTTTTGCACCTTGTTTTCTCATTCTAACACTTTTCTTATTCTTGTACTAGCTTGGTTAAGATTATATTTGATTAAGAAATGTGTTGTTATTAATTGATGGCTAGTTAAACATCAAGTATAAGAGAGTTTTGATGGTTAATGGATCAATTTAAGTTTTGCAATTTTCATATACCTCCAATTTTTTATATATGCAATCAAGGTGTTTGGAGTGCCTTCATAGAATTTTCCATTTAGAGAACCTTCTTTGCCATTCATAGTAGTCACCTTTTCTCCATGAATTTGACAGGTAGAGTAGTCTTCCACTACCATTCCTTCAACAAAACCTAAGAATTTATATGTATTTATTATGAAAGTTTATTTAATAAGAATGTTGATTTAGAGGCATAGACTAGATGGCAACCAAGGGTCTTTCTCACTTTAATGTCTCAGGTTCAAATATATAAGGGTCCATCACTTGAAATTTTTCTTCTTGCATATTACTTTTTCTGCTCTACCAAAAATGTCCTTCATTAATGCAATGGAAGAGCTGGACTTTTGGTAAATTCCTCTAGTCATCTTCTATAGCACATAACTTTTATCTGAACAACTTTATTCGGTAAGAGGATATAAGAATGTTGATTTAGAGGCATAGACTAGATGGTAACCAAGGATCTTTCTCACTTTAATTTATCAAGTTTGAATCTATAAGGGTCCATCACTTGAAATTTTTCTTCTTGCATATTACTTTTTTTGCTCTACCAAAAATGTCCTTCATTAATGCAATGGAAGAGCTGGACTTTTGGTAAATTCCTTTAGTCATCTTTTGTAGCACACAACTTTTATCTAAACAACTCTATTCGGTAAGAGAAATAAGGGAAAACTAATCACATATGTGCACTTCTATTTTCCATTTCCATTGCTACTTTGCTTCCTGCTTGCTTTGGTTGTTTGCACCATTTTCCTTCTTGCTACGCTGAGTTTTGTTGCTGATTTTGGGCAGCACATTTTCTTGTAGAATGGTCTCTTTCTTAGACTAAAACTCTAGCTTCTTGATGGTTGGTAAGACATACTGATCTTCTCTCTCAAGCTTCCTTATTTTTTTGGTGCATCAAGTTCTCTTATGTTGCTCAAGAAAACTAATTGTTCATGCCCTTTGTTCCTTTTATGATTCTCAGTTAAATGGGGTAGAACTAATAATTTATTGGGCTGGATTATGAGTGTTATCTTAATGGTTAAAGAGCCAAGGAAGTGAGTCACACTTTTTTTTTTGGGTTTGAATTCAAGCTCTATCTACGTATGTATTTCTCCCTTGTAGTGTTGTTTCTTTCCATCCTTATACCTCTAACCCATGATGCCCTATTGCCACATGCTTTGTGTGTGTGTGTGTTCTACTGTAGAGTGATTGTTGGGGGCATAGAATTGACTGCTTAACTATGTATATATATATATATATATGCTAGTATGAAATAAGGATAATAGGTTTCTGTGTGATGACACAATGTTTTCTTTTGTAAATTGTTTTGCAATTGGTTAACTAAAAATCTAAAGGGACAAAATGCTTAATTTGTGCATTTAAGAATTTTGGAATTTGTTGAGATAATTAAGCAGATGCATACTTATGAAAGTATAATGCATACTTGGCTCTAGAGATGTCTAAGACCTTACCATTAGTACATTATAAGCATTTGCAGTGGGTTTAGGTTCCCCTTGTGTTCCACCTTTATTATATAATTGTTATTTTAATTATATCGGTATAATAGTTGTAGTTTAAAAAATTTTCACTTATCGGTGGCTAGTATGTTATATGTTTACTCAAAAATTGAAAATTCATGTGTTTTAGTTCATGTATTAGGATAAGAAGCATATATGTTTTATATTATTAGAAAAATTGATATACCCAAATAAAGTTTATGTGATTTGCAATTACATGTCATATGTCATAAGAAGCATATGTGTTGACGGATTATTTCTCATTTTCTAAATAAGCACGATTGGTTCTTGTAATTATAAGTGTCAGTTTGTCAAATGAACTAAGGAATAATAGCCAGAGCTATTATGTGAAATGGGATTTTAAATCTCACTTTCCTTTGATGCTTAGCCCATGGTTTGATTATTATGCTAGTGAATATTTTAAGATCCTTATATCTCAGCTTGTAACTTTTAAAAATTCTCAAGGAGTTCATAGATGAAGCATGTGGGGCTTAATATTGGTTAGAATTAAGAGATAAGATGTTGATGATTAGAATTGTAACTTAAACAAATAGGTTTATATTGGTGTTGTGAAAAGGATCTAACTAGTTACCATATCCTAAGAGACTTCTTAAGATTTGGTGTTTTAGAAAATAAGAGAAATCTTTATTATGAAAAAATTTGAAGTCATTTAAATACTAAGACTTTGTGAACTGGTGTTATAGGACATTCGAAAGAAGTAGGCACACTAGGAAATTAGTAGGGGGTACGGTAGGAAACTTCCTTGTGTCATTTGAAGAGGTGAATAAATAATGTCGACTATATGTTATATATGTATATATATACCATGCAATTTCATTTCAAGGTTTAGAGTTAAATATTCCTTAATTAAATGTATTTACTTTATTAATGTGCTTTTGATTATTTAACCATTTGAATGTCTATTTAAATATTTCTGGACTTTGGGAATATGGAAATTGATGATGGAAATTGTCATAACTAGTTCCTCTTTAGCATATTCATAGACATATGAAGCATAAATACAAGAATTACATACATTTATATGGAATTAAACATCAAAATTGGGCCATTTATGGGTCAATTTAAGCTATAGGGATCTAAACTTGATTCTTACCTTTATTTAACTCATTTTTATCATAAAAAAGTTTGCTCATACTTAAATTATGGTGCAAAACCCATGAAATCTCTTAAATCCCCATGGAACTTGAAATGACAGCATAGGTGCCATAATTTTCACTAACTTTGAAAATTCATAACTTGAGCTATACAACTCCAAATCATACTAATTAGGTGTCTATGGAAAGCTTAGGATGTGTAATACTTGCCATAAAAATATCAAGTGAAATTGAGCTCATTTGCCTAGTCAAATACAATGGAACAATAACATAGGTCAGAAAATGGAGGCAAGTAGTAGACCTAAAATTTGGAGTTGTATATCTTAAGCTATACAACTCTAAATTAGGTGCTCTTAGTAGCCATAGAAATATTGAGATGGAACCTAATTGCTATAAAAATTTTAAGGGCATATGAGTTCATTTGCCCCATGAAATCCATTGAAGATAAGAAGTTATTATAGTATTTAGGCACCATCAAACCTCTAATTTCAAAACTTCATAATTCCCTCTTTACAACTCCTTTTCATGCAAACTCAATGGCCTTAGAAAATTTATAATGTCAGCTATATGCCTATAAAATTTCATGAGTACTGGACCTCATTTAGCCCTTGAATAACATGAAATTCTAAACCTATTTTGTATGAATAGTGACAGGACCCATTTGAAATTTCTATCCGATTTTGGAAACTGTGAAATATTTTGTGCAACTCCAAAAATTATGATTCTTAGTTTGAGAAAAATGTCTAGCAGGGATCTAAATGCATGCCAAATCTTATGCTCAAATTAGGTTATCTAGGCCACTTTTGATATAGGAGTTGTTTATGGCAAATTTGAGATCATTTTATATACCAATTTGGACCATTTAGTGTCCAATTGGGTTTCTTTTACTTTGAGTACATTTCTTCCATCCTAAATGGCTTCTTTAACCATTTCATATCATTCCAAAATAGGTGGATCAAGATTTGACCCTTTGACATACAAGAATACATACATTCCTATTAGAATCAACATAGCCATATGTCATTATAATACTCATACATTCTCATAACTTGTTTTACATCAACATTCTTATAACTTGTTTTACATCCACATTCTCATACTTTTATACATGGTTCCATCATAAAATATGAAGTAGCATTATCATATACATTATAAGTGTGTCATGGTATATGTAAAGCATCATATGCATACATATACATAAATTCTAGTACAAGATGGGATTCTAATACATAATTTCTTACTATCTATGATCTTTCTTGAACTTGACCTTGGCTTAGAGAACCTGAAATAGTTAGTGGGAGCATGGAGAGTGAGATTCAGGAGAATATCAGTAGTTAATCTCAACCAATAAAATACATACAAGAATGCCATGAGTGTATGCTATGCATGTGGTGCAAGAATGCAATGCTAATGCTTCATATGAGTCAAATGCATTATAAACACGTGAAAATTCATTTCTTTCTTGGCCATGGCATTATCATAAACTTGCTAGGCTCAACGTTTATCTACCTGGAGGTCAAGGAAGAACTACTACACTCAATTCCATGCTTTAAGGGAGTTAGGAGCTAAAACATATATCATTCTCATTCATATAGCTCAAGATGAAAACTATGCTAAAACATACATCATGAGTGCATCAAGCAACAACACATACAAGCATTACAAATCAATTAAACATTCAATTGTATGCAAGAGAGGGAGATTAAGCTACCTTATAATTCTAAAAACTTGAATGCACAACTAACTCACTTGTTGGCTTCTTTTTTTCTTACTTTCTTTGGTTTGGCACTCACACTTAGGAGTATTTGAGCTAGATGGGCCTACATATAACAATTCCAAGACAAGTTAATCCCATAAGACTCATTCTAGGCTTCATATCTTCCTTAAATCTCATTAGGGCTCAATATGCTACATAAGGCCAGCTTTAGGTCCATAATGAAGCTGCTCTTGGTTCTTACTTTTCTAACCCCAAACTCTTATTTTTTACAAGTCTTATAACTCTCAAGAGATTTATTTAGATCATTACATATTTGGTTAGAAGGGTTTAGAACTAACTTGCTTCATTAACCTCATTTAGGCCCTTAAACTTTCAACCGTCATTCTAACCCTTCTAAATTCAATCCAATGCTTCCATAATTATTAATATATCATATTTAAGTCTCTAAATTCATTAGAACTCAAAGAAACACTCTTTAGCTATTCATTTCTTTCCTTGGTTGAACCATATACATGTAAGAAGCCATATGGAGTTTTATTTGTTTTCTTTAGGAAATTGATACATGCCCATATTCCTTGGTTTCTCTAGAGTCTAGACATGATTAAATATGTCTAGGGTTATCCTCTTAAAGTTTCAAAACTCTCAAGGTGCAATTGAAACCTTAACTTTTCTACTTTGTTTCCTAAGGCTCCTTTCTTGAATCTAATTGCATAATTCAATTCTTTACACTCTAAAACCCTTGATTCTACCTTGTTCGCATATAAAACATCCTTACACTTTTTAGGCCCTAGGGTGGACGAATTTGAGAGGGAGAGAGAAGGCAAGGAGAAGCCAACTTGGCACCTTGTTCTATATATCATCTTAAAGCTTTTCAAGAGAAGAATTTGGTGCAAAGCTTGGTTTCCTCAAATCTTTTCCCTCTTCCACAAGTTTAGCCATGAAAATCCTCCTCTTAAGAAGCTAAAACTATGAGGAGAAAGGGCTTGGAGAGAAGAATCAAGTTAATAAAAGAAGTATAAAAAAGTGTAAAATTCTTACCTTTTCTTGGTTAGTTTTCCTTTTTCTTCCTCCTTCCTATGGTGCACCTCTCTCCTTTAATTTAGATGATCTAAGTTCTATTTTGAGAGGTTTGGGTTGTGTTAGGATTAAGAAGAAAGGGGTTAAGTTATAATGTTTTTCAAAATTCCCATTTTCACTTGTTTTGGCTCCTTTTTGAGAACCATCCTTTCTATACAAAAATTTAGATCCTTTAATTCATAAAATACCTTTGGCTTCACTCCAATTGAATTTTAAATCTTACCAAACTATCCAGTTAAAATTTCAGTCAATTGATGGCTTAAAATTATACACTATAGGGGTTTTAACTATTCTAAGGGTTCTTATGATTTTTGGGGCTTCTGAAAACCCTGAAAAACTCAATTTTATCATTTAAAACTCTCTTCTTTGAGTTTTCAAAAAGTTACCTTAAATTACAAAAATGTGATGACGTTTTCAGCTTCTTCATTTAGCCACTTTTGCTCTGATTTCTGGCCATCATTCGCTTTGTATTCTCATTTCTAAATGTCTAGATTATTATTCTATTCTTGTTTAGCCTCTAATCATTTCATTTTGGGGTCTTTTTTTGTAATTTCATCGGTTTCAATTCAGTTCTAGAGAGACCGGATATTACAGGAATCGCCTCTATTGACTATGAAAAATTTAAATTTCACTTTCTTAATTTTTTTGTAAAATAGGAATATTTACTAATGTACACTGTTTACATGTTCAGACTAGAAGTATGTATAATTAGGAATTTGATTCACTTTAAGCATATAATTATGAGATGATTTTCTTATGGAAGCTACTTATATTGGGACCTTATAGCTAACCAAAGTAATGGTTAGCCACGATGCATTATGATATGTATCCTAGTTAGTAGGGATGTTGCTAGTCTTGTGTGGTTGGCCACCGTACATGGATATGCTTGATCTTTACTAGCTAATTACTCAGCGTTTGTGTTATTTACCATCGCGAGCTAAGTGCTCTACATCTAGTTTATTTGGTATTGACTGGGTGCTCCTATTACATTTGATGAATAATTTTATTAGAAGGATTCATTAATCACTGTTTTTAAAGTTTCAATTGTTCAGTTCTTGCTTAAATAGAATTTTAATGTGAAATTGTTCTTATGCCTTGTAATTAACCTTATTTACTCATTGAGTGTTGACTTACTTCTTTTGTTTTCAATATCCTTTTCAGATAGTATAATCAACCCTAACCCTTCTTCAGCAGCCTAGATGTATGGTACTTCTTTGTTTTGGTGAGCCACATATAAATCTTGCCAGGCATATTTTTATTGACAATATGTTTAAGTTTCACGCCATATTATGTGTGTCGCTCTATTGAATCATAGACATGTTTTCCTCACCCCAAGAAATGGATTATGTTAAGAGTAGAACTCTCTTTTTATTGTATTGGTTTTGCTAGGCTAATTATAGAAATTTCGAAAGGTCCAAATTTCAGGGGAGATTCTGCTAAAATTTCTACAAAAGCCATATATAATTAATGAAGTTCAATGCTAGTGTAATTATAATGGTTCTAATTGGTTCTATCATCTAGTATTGAATTGTAAGGACTTTACATTAAATTTTGGTTCGAATCTTAGCTCTTGTTAGGCTTATAGGGAAAAATTGTTTATCTTCTGTGCCGGTCACACTCTTGGTCTTAGGGTGTAAGAAAGTTAGTATCAAAGCTTAGGTCTTTCTATGGTTCTGTGGAGCAAGTGTTCTTTGGTAGGATCTTAGTTATTATTATAAACCCGGGCATAATTATTATTGAGATGTCATCGAAGGCCTTATAGGATGTTCTAATATTTTCCTTTAAGACTATTGACCTTGTTAAATGTGATGTTTATTCACTTTATGACTTGAATGTTGAAAATGTTTTGAATTGCTGCTATTTTATTGTAGAGTAAGGATGCCCCCTAGAATTCATTCAATTAATAGACTAGCCACTATAGATGAGGCTTCTAAGAGTGTAATGGCTCAACAAGCTTCCTCGTTAACTTGAGGCCATGGCCAAGGCAGGAGTAGAGGTTATGGAATTGCTAGATCCCCAAGCAAGCCCTAATAGAGGATCAAGTAGAACCTCCTCAGTCTCTGGAAGAAGTTGTATGACTAGTTCAACTAAGACCAGTGGAGTCTCAAGTTGTGAGAGAGGAGACAGAGAGGTTCTAGTGACTCTTTCTCAATTTCTAAAGTTGAAACCTTGCACTTATTATAGAACAGACAGTCAAGAGGACTTTTAGCAATTTATAGATGGAATTGAGAAAATTTACAGAGCTTTGAGTTGTCCAAGTGCTAAATGAACAGAGTTTACTAGGTTTCAATTACAAGATGCAGCCTACTTATAGTTCTAAACTTTGTTGGGTGAGAGGTTAGTGGATCGCCCTTGATGTTATGGGAAGAATTTAAAAGACTCTTTATGGATCATTTCTTATCACAGAGTGTTCATGATGCTAAAGCTAGAGAGTTTGAGGTTTTGAGACAGATACCAAGTATAAGCACCTCTGAGTATGATATTTCTTTACTTAATTATCTCAGTATACCTTACATTTAGTCTTTATTGAGAGGGATAGGATCAAGAGGTTTATAAATGGTTTGCTCCAATCATTGTATAGAGTAGTGGTCATGTAAATAAATTTGTTTCCTTCTTATTTCGCTATTATAGATTGTGCACAGATGATGGAAATAAGGGATAGAGAGGCAATACCTCCCAGAGACAGAGGAAGCATGGTAGTAAGGGAAACTTTAGACATAGTTCTTCTGCAAATGGATCTTCTCGTGGGCCTATGCCTTAGAGTTATCAAAGACCTAGTTAGACTCTCATAGGATTTTTGACTCTATCTTCTATGAGTATTGTTAGGTACAAAGTACCTTTTAAAAGTGCTAGGGCTACACCTTCCTTAATTCTTACTCAGTCTCGTCAAGATAAAAGATTTTGTTCTATTTGTGGGAAGATGCATTCTAGGCCACACCACAAGGAAATGGGAGTATGTTTTCATTATGGGAAGATTGGGCATTTAGTGAAAGATTGCCCTTAGCATTACCTTGAGTCTATTTAAGGATCTGCTCGGTCGGTTAGGCAATCTTTAGCAGGGGTTCAGTGTATTGGTATAGTCACAGTTAAGAGTAGTAGAGGTAGCAGCAATAAGGTAGTTGCAAGTAAAGGATAGATGATTATAGTTCGTGGTCAAGCTTAAGTTTTTAACCTGATTAGACAGGATGTATGTAACACCATAATTTCTAGCTCACATCCATCATCATTTACATGCTCATGTGATATATAGTAAGAAGGAAGTGAGAAATTTCATTGAAAATAACACTTTTTTGCGTCGCGTCACGACTAAAAATTTGCTTTTGATGTCATGTAGGCCATGTGAGCTCATGCTATACATCCTTATATTAATTCCTTTACCTTTCTTTCCTGACTTATCTCATTATCTAGCTAACTAGGATACCCTTCGATTATTGGGACACTTTGGTGATTGATGTCATCGTTTGCTGTGCACTTAAGTCACATTATTACTTGGTTGGCCAGACCTAATATCATGTAGCCTCTATTACAAGCAAACCATAACATCAAACACTAATACACCGGTGCTTCATGACTGAGCTCAGAGCCATTATTGCTAGTATATTTCAAGTTCCCTAATAATCTAAAGTATCCCTCTCTTACTTTTCTCTATTTGCCCTATTCTCATAGAGTGCTCAGGGAAAGTGGGATTCTTCCTCTACTACATCCCAAGATCTCTCTGTATCACTCAGTTATTTTTCTTTGGGTAATATCATGCTAGAAGGGCATCTATGCCAAGGACAAGTGTGATTTCTTAAGATTAAAATAATGAGAAAAGCATGCAAAAAGGAATCCATAGTAAAGAATGTTTAGATCCAGATAGCATGAGTTCAATATGTATGATCTAAGTCTAGTACATGTAAATGAAATGAATAGGGGCCAGTGTATAGCCTCTCTCCTACTAGAGATGTTAACCACACTCAATGTGTGAGATGCCTTAGTGTTAGCACTTAAAAGCATAATATGGGCATAGTTAGAAATTGCAAGATATGAAAGGAAGACTAGAATGAGTACATATAAAGTACGTAAGTCAATAGAGTAAGAAAGGAAAGCCTAAGCAAAAAGGGGTTGAAGTAGGAATCTGAGGATCCTATGAAGAGCGATGAGTGAAAATTGAAGTACTCCCTAGTATCAGTATGCCAGGATCCTAGAGAATCAGATTACATAGAACCCACTTTACATGAAGAGCATGATGTACCTTTGAGTTTAGCCTCAGCTATTATGAGCGATGGTAACTGGACTTAGTGAGTATATATTTTACTATCAGATACAATGATCTTAAGCTTTGACGTCTCTCAGAGATGGATCGTAGTAGATCCCAGTATAGCACAACGGGTTGTAGTAGACCCTAGCAAGGCTCTGAGAGGTTGCAGTAGACCTAAGGGTCACAGTAGATCCCACAGAGTTACAGAGAGCCCCAACTACAGCATGATAGATCTCTGGTAGAGATAACAGCTTGAGATAGTTTTATAAAGTAGTTAGTCTTAGAAACTAGTACAATTTTAGCTAACTTTTATCTCAGAGATTATAGACCTCCTAAGTCTAGTAAACCGTTGCCACAGAGACATGAAGGCTTTACTCAGACAGTTAGACCACTAACTAGATCTCTTTAGAGATGAGCATAGTGTATGGGATGAAAAAAGCAAGAAATTAGCTTTCCAGAAATCATTCAAGAGCTCATCAAGTGTTTGGATTGGCATTACACTTCTCCTTATAGGTTTTGGACTTGCCTTACCCATTTCTTGAGCACTTTGGACTCAACCATACTCTTGGGAGCCCACTTTGCTTTTGGGAGACTCTTTGCTTTGTCTCAACCAAGCTTAAGAGTTCTTAGCTTATCTTTACTAAAGGGAAAAGTTCTTGGCCTCTCCACACTCAAGCAAACTATACAAACATCAAGCACTCATTAGAAAATATAACATGGCAACAAGGATTATAGCATATAAAGGCATGCTAGCATACTTTTCATAACTTGAAAATACACATACACATATTATAAAACAAGCTAAATACACATCCATGCATGAGAGAAGGTGGAGAGAGCTACCTTGTGCAAATCTACACACTTTTCTCCTTGGATTTCCCTCCTTTGCCTTGGCTATACACCCATAATTTGGTGGATATGGTTTCTCTTGGCCTAGACATGATTTAAGGGAGCTAATTAGGTTTATGAAAAATATTCTAAAGCTATACAATTTGCTTAAACCCTATATTACTCTATAGGCTTCATTATGGTCCATAATGGTGCCTAATGAAGCAACACTCCTTAAATAACTTCTAGGCCTCATTCTTTCCTCTCAATTATGATTCTTGACTCCTTTTAAGCCTCTTGGAGTCATCACATCATTAAAACAAATGGCCTAACATCATGTTGCTTCTTTAGGTCACAATATGAAACCTAAAGCACCAACTCATTCTCTAAGCTTCCTAAATTTTTTCCAAGGCTTCCCCTCACATTTATTCATCATATATGACTCAAAAATGGGTTTGAAAAAAAATTTAAAACTCTCCCTAACGATGCCATCCCTACTTGGTCAAAACCTAGACATAAATGGGATTTAATGGCTTCTTGATTTTTCCTTGATGGGGAAACCATTTAGGGAGGTTGTTAAGAGTTGTAGGAGGTCAAGGAAACACTTAAATAGCCAAGGGAACTTATGGATTAAATCAGTTTTTACAATCCCCTTACGTGCTCTACACTTTTCCAACTTTTAGGTTCATGACTTTTCATGGGGTTTTGTTCATTTTCATGGAGGAAGAAGCATATGAAGGACCTCTTAGGGATCTTAGGAGCACATTTAAACATTCATTTAAGCCTAAGAACATTCATGTTAAATCAGATTTGCAAGGGAGCATTTGGATCCCTAATGGTTCCATCTTGTTTTCTAATGCTTGTTTCTTGATTTTATTGGTTCCTTTTTAATCCTTGCCATCTAAAACCTCTAATCCCTCCATGAATTAGGCAGAAAACAACCCTTAAGAATTGGACTCATGGTGGCCAAATTCGTGCAAGAGGAAGGGGAAGGAAGAAACTGCTAAAGAATGAAAGTTTTACCTTGTTTTCTTGCTTCCTTTGGCTTGTTCTTCCACTTGGTTGGCTTGCTCCCTCAATTTTCGAAATTCCCCTCTCTGTTCTTGGCTCATGGTGGCCAAATTCGTGTAAGAGAAAGGGGAAGGAAGAAACTACCAAAGAATGGAAGTTTTACCTTGTTTTCTTGCTTCCTTTGGCTTGTTCTTCCACTTGGTTGGCTTGCTCCCTCAATTTTTGAAATTCCCCTTTCTGTTCTGCCCCCAAAATAGCACCAAACTTTCCATTAAAATCATAGAAAGAAAGCTTGAGAGGAGAAGAGTAAGTTTCAATAAGGAAGGATATGGAAATTCTTAAAGTTTCTTACCTTTTTCTTAAATTTCTTCCTCCAAAATCCTCCTTCTGTTGTGCGCCTAAGAAGCTGGAGTTTTTCTCTAAAAATGGGCAGAAGCAAGTCAGTTTAATGAATGAGAGAAAGAAAATGACTTATAAAAAGAATTTAGAGGCTTCCTTTAACACTTTAATTCTATTTTTGCCTTTTCGTAATAGCATTTCCATTTTTCTTTCGTTTTAGCTCTTTTTTGATAACTGTCTTTTCCATGATAACAAATAGGTTTCCAATTTAATAAAATGCCTTTGGAATTACTCAAATCAGAGCTAAAACCTTTCCGAATAAATCGGTCAAAGTTTAGGTCAACCAACATTAGAAAATGTCAACCGGAGGAGATTTAACTATCCTGGGGCTTTTCATGATTTTTAAGGCCTATGAGAACCCCGAAAAACTTAAAATTTTCATTTAAAAAGCCCTCCTGTGTGTCTTTCAAAAAGTATCCATATTTACAAAAATGCCACTGGCCTTTTGGCAAATTTTTTGAATCACTCTGGCCTTGATTTCTCGGTAACTCAAAGCTAAAATCCTCATTTTTTAATATTTAAAATTTTATCATAATTTTAGTTAGCCCTAATTCCTTCTATTTCAGGGACTTCTTTTTGTATCTGGCCTATTTCTACCGTTTACAGAGAAACTGAACATTGTATTTCTCACGTTTACGGAGGGACTGGATGTTACAATGCACAAGCATCCAATGCCATGGTGACAGGTACACTCATAGTTTATTCGTATGATGCCTATGCATTATTTGATCCTGGTTCTACACATGCCCATGTATCCTTATATTTTGTGAAGAAAATTGGCAAATATCCTAAAAAATTAGATTATCCACTACAAGTTGCAACCCTATTAGGGAAATTTATAGTAGTTGATCAAGTGTGTAAGCCCTATGCAATTATTGTGGCGGATTAAGAGACATTAGCTGATTTGATAATACATGTGATAATCAATTTTGATGTGATACTTGGAATAGACTAGTTAGCTTCTTATCATGCAATTTTGGACTACTATCTTAAGTTGATGAAATGTAACTTTCCAAGTGGATCGCTCCTTATTATTCAAGGTGATTGAAGTAAAGCACTAAATAACCTAATTTCCACTATAGAAGCTTAAAGGGTCTTGAGAAAGGGTTGTTAGGGTATTTAGCGATAATTAAAGAAATGGAGATGCGGATCCTGGCATTGGAACAAGTCCTAGTAATGAGGGAATTTTTTAATGTTTTTCCTTAGAAAGCACTAGGGTTACCTCCAGAGAGGGAAATTGAATTTTATATTAATGTTCTACTGAGTACTCAACTTATAGCTATGCCTCCTTATAGAATGGCACCTATAGAGCTTAAAGAATTAAAGAATCAATTGCAAGACTTGTTAGATAAGGGTTTTATTCACCCTAGCACATTCCTTTACAGTGCTCCTTGATCGCAAAAATTTTTATGCGTATCCGCAAGTGCACGGGTCGAATCAAGTAGTTCAGTGATAAGTAAAAGTATCGTTCCCACGAGGAATGACTAGAATACAATTAGGCAGTGCACAACCTACTTTTATCCACGTTAAACAACCAATTATGAGATTCTTGATTTTAGAACTAAATTTAAAATAAAGCGAATTGAAAGAAAACTTAGTTGGCACAGGCAGTTAAGATAAAATCCAAGGTTTGAAATTACCTAGAGTCACTATTCCCTTGATGCTCACTAGAACTTAATTTCTTGTTTAATTGTAATTAATTATCGCCTTGTGGGTTAAGAGTTTAGAAGCTATAACCGTCCATCGATGTAATTACAGCCCTACTCTCCCCTAGAATCTAAGTGTCCTTAGATTTAGGTTAGAATGCATTAGATACTATATCCCTCTACGAACCAATTAAGGTAATCAGGTATATGTCTATCCCAATTACAAATTAGATGATTCTAAACTTAATTTATCCAACTCTTAGGTCCAATTTAGAATCCCTTTTTCAAGGTAAATTCTAATTTCCCAAATCAAATCAAAGAGGTGGCCAATCCCTAAGAAAGCATTAAGCAAGAGAAGGATACACAAGATTCCAATCATCACAATTAACAAGATAATTAATGATTCAGTTCACATCAAGTTCATAGTGCTCTAGGTAAAGAGGAATTTAACCACACATAGCTAAATCTATAGAGAATTCCCAATCAAAATACATGGAGAAAATGGAAAGAACAAAGAAAGCAAACAAAGGGAAGGATGAGATGCAGAAAGTAGAGCTCCTCCTTTGATTCTTCCTCTTCTTTCTCCCTCCAAGCTTAAAGAACCTTCAAAGAATTCCCAAAATCGCCTCCTGGATGCTCAGAACTCCCTTTGCCGCCGAATGAATGCAACCCTAACTTCTCCTCCTTCTTTTTAAGCTGGAAAAGTAAAACTGTGCGTTTCAGGTCCACTCTCGCTATGGCGAGGAACATCTCTCGCTATAGCGAGGTCTTATAAGTGCTCAGGTTTCCGCTGCGCTCGCTACCTTCACGCCATAGCGAGTTAATTTCTGGAATTTGTATGCAACACGACTTCGCTATTGCGAAGCCTCCCCTTCGCTACGGCGAATTCACCATCTCGCTATAGCGAACTCTGTTCTCGCTATGGCGAGAAGACTTGTAAAATCTGTGGTTGCCCATCTCAGCTTCCCTCTTTTATTTGCAACTCTTTCTATACTTTGTAACTTTTCCCTGAAACTAGAATCAATCACAAAATGAGGCTCAAACTGATAAAAATATTAAAATTAAAATACTTTTTTTGTTTTGTTTGATTGAATATATTTTTAACCTATTAATCAAGGGAAAAGAACCTTACCTCCCTAATTTAGTGTCAAATATAATCCTTTTTAATCCTAAATTAGGAGGTTATCAAACTCCCCCACACTTAAATTTTTGCTTGTCCTCAAGCAAATCTACAAAAGACTCACGCCCAAACAATCAGAATTTCAAATCTCCTCACACTTATAATGAATCCAATTTCAGAAATAGAAGCTCAGCAAAACTCAAATTGAAATTGAAAATAATGTACTCATAGTAACACCCTTATTTCTAAAGTGTGTGTGTGTTCAATAAGAGATGTTAAGAAATAATCAAGAAATCCTAAATAAGTCTTCTCAGCAATTTCAAAACCTAACCCAATCATCTGTACTGACTTCAATCATCAAAGCTCATTGAGAGGGGTCTCTATTATTCAATGCAGAATTATTTTCAGCACTTTTTTTTTTTTGTTTTTTTGTTGTTTTTTTTTTCTCCTCGTCAAATTACTTAATCCTTTTGATGCGAATGACAACATTGGTTATGAAGCCACCCGGTTACTCAGATTAAAGAAATCCTCAGAGGGCTACTAGCATACTCTTAGTTTTATCACTGTTTGACGTGAAAGTTCACACTTTTTGGTGTAAACCCCCAGTTACTAGGTGATTTCAACCATTGGAGTAGAGAATCCTTTGATTTTGATTTTTTTTTTTTTTTGTAGATAACCCTCTCAACTAACAATCAAGTATCCATCAGGGACAGGTAAATTGGGGAGATCTAAAACAATTGGAAGCTTATTATAAGAAAAGCTTGAATTACTTCAAAAATCATCTTGTTGGAAAGTGCTCCTATTGTGGGTGCATACTAAAACTACATTACTACTTTATCCATTTCAAGTTCGCTTAACCTCTACATTCCTTAATTAATATTCATCTAGAGTGAGAAGGGATGAATCTGATTTAACATATATCCACTTATCCTATATTTATCTATGTTTACCTGAACTCCCCCACACTTAAAAGTTACATTGTCCGCAATGTATAAAATGGGAAATGCAGAAGTAGACAGAAAAATAGAATCAGATGGGGGTGAAGGGAAGGGATAAAAAGAGGTAGGGAGAGACGAGACTCCCCTGATAAGAAGAGATAAAATAGCAAGGGGATGCATGTGAACAGCTCCTTCATCTGAGAGACAAAAATAGACAAAAGACACACAGGAGACAGTAAGTTGGCATTAGAAGTAATAAGACAAATAAGAGCATAGCCAATTCAGGAGTTGAGATCATAATTAGATACAGTTATCCATAATACAGTTATCTAAAATATAAAATGAGTAAAGCAAAAAAAAAAAAAATTGGCAGCAGGATAGAAAGGTCCTAAGAATCAGACGGCCTAGGTCTATCCTGAGGTGCAGGCTCCTGAGGGATAATGATGACCGGTGACTGAGGGGCTTCAGGAGGTGGCGGTGGAGGAGCAGGCATGAAGTAGTCCATAAGCGTCTGTAGCTGATCCTTCATTGATAAGATGTGCCCTTCTAACCGATTAATAGATGATCTCGCCCAATCCTCGAATTCAGAGTGAGGTTGTGCTCCGTGCCCCATCGGCTCTGGAGTACTAAAGTGCTGATGTGATGGAGGAGGTGGAGATGCCTCAGTCTGGGCCTGAGTGGGTGCTTGGTGTCTACGGGGCTGCCCTGGTGCATCTTTCATGCTATCATATTTAAATGGCCCCTTGGGCTTGAACTGCGCGTCATTTTTAGAGATGCGGCAACCCCCCATAGTGAGTAATTCGGTGAGCATATGAGGGTATGCCAAGCTGACTCGGTCGGACCTCGCAACTTGTTTGAAATTCAAGTACATGAGGTGAGGAATATTTACCCACTGCCGAGTCATAAAACACCACGTAAGAGTAGCTCGTTCTTGGGTCATGTCTGAGCCATGAGAACTTGTCAGGATATTGCTCGTGATGAACTGTAACCAATAACGGGCGGGCTTACTGAGTTGGTTCACCGAGTAAACCTTGTTAACCAACCGAGCTCTTCCTTCTTCAGCAATAATGGTCTCCACGTCTTCCCAAGGAATAGACTGAGGGTTCTCTATGTACATTTGGAAAGCACATTCTTGAACATCAGGTAGCTCATAGAAGTCTTTAAAAACTTGCTCGTTAATGCGCACCCAAGCTGAACGGCAATAGTACTCATCCTCCTCTTCCTCGGTATCCTCAAAATTTGCATAAAGCTCTTGGATCATTAAAGGGATCCGATGCACTGGCTTCTTAGTAAATCCTTGCAACCCATGCCATTCAAAGTCCGAGAAGGTGAGGTCCAACACATGAGGTGCATAATAGCGATCTTCCACAACCCCTCTGTCTGTGAAGAGTCTATCGAAGTGAAATTCTGCCCGGGCAGATGCAAATCGATCCTTATCATACGATTGCTTCTTTTGCTTTGAGGAGGAGGCTGCAGCAGTTTTGGTTTGTTTCTTAGGAGCCATAATCCTGAATTCAAACAAGAAGGAAAAATAAAAATCAGTGGCAGCCTTCAAAGGATATAATTAAATCCGAAAATCAAATGAATGCAGCATGTTTATGCTAAGGGAAGGCACAATTAAAGGCATCCAAAGGACTAGGGGGCAAGGAATAAAGAAGTAATCCCACGAAAAATGGTCCGGACAGTTCAATTCTGGAAAAAGTATCGAACTCGCTATAGCGAGTTCGAGCTCGCTACAGCGAGCTCGCACAATTTTCTGCCCAGCCAGAATTAAATGGAGGAAAAAGCAAATTGAGGCCATATATCTACACAGAAACATTCGACCAGCAGAAACCAACCAGAAAAATTAACCATTGACCCCTAAATATGCAGATCTAAGCAAAACAATAATAACCCTAATATGACCAGATCCAGCAAAAATAACCAGTGATTCAGGGAAATAAAAGAGTTAATCGAATTACCTGATTCAATAGATGCGAGGGGTGAGGGGAATACGAGCTTAAAATGCACGAAATTCAGCAAAAGAGAGAATGGAAAAAAATGAAGGCTTCGTCGCAATAGCGAAGACGAAAGCAGGAATGGAGAGAAATAAAAAAAACTGTAGGTTGTTTTATATAAAGAGACTCGCCACTTCCAGGCTATAGCGAGGACTTCTCTGAAGTAATTACCAAAAGCAAAGTTGCTGTCCTCGCAATAGCGAGAATTTCTTCTCGCTATGGCGAGAACACTTGGATAATTACTAGTGGCTGACAAATCTCGCTATAGCTAGGCTATAGCGAGAATCTCTCTGGATTTAGTACCCAACCATGGAAATGCTGATTTCGCTGTGGCGAATGAGTTACCTCGCAATGGCGAGAAAACTTGGTAAGAATTTATGCCACATTTTACTCGCCATAGCCAGGCTACAGCGAAGACCTTTCTGGACTTTGTACCAAAATGCAACATAGAGGGCTTGCTATGGTGAGGTAATTTTCTCGCTGTAGCGAGAACGCTTATTCGACTGACTCGCCATATCCCGGCCATAGCGAGAGAGGCTCTGGTGTATGTACCAGAAGTGGGACCAGCATCTTCGCCATTGCGAGGTGGATGTATCGCTATAGCGAAATAATTTTTTTTTTTTTTTGAATTTCCCCACCTAAATGTTCACTAAAATGTTCCCTCAAATGCAACCAGATACAATATTAAAGTATAATTCAAAGCATGGTTAGAGACTCCTTGTAAATAAGTCTAATGTTGCTTTTTCCTGCCAATCCCTAGCTCTTTAATATCCATATTTGAACCTGTAAAACACATAAAAAAAAATATCAAACCCAAAATGAGAAGAACTTTAAATTCAAACATAAAAACACGAAGAAGACTTGGGTTGCCTCCCAAGGAGTGCTAAGTTTAAAGTCTTCAGCCAGACTATCATGACGTTTTTATGAGCAGTCTTGGAGTTGCACATTTGTCTTCATCCTGTCCACCAGTCCACCAAGGTAATGCTTCAAGCGTTGGCCATTGACCTTAAAAGTTTCTCCACTCTTCTCATCTTGAATTTTAATGGCACCAAAGGTAGTGGTAGATACCACCTTAAAAGGACCAGACCACCTGGATTTAAGCTTTCCTGGAAACAATCTCAAACGAGAGTTATATAATAGCACTAAATCACCAGGCATCCAATCCCTTTTTAAAATCTTCTTATCATGCCAAATCTTTGTCTTTTCCTTATATAGCCTAGAGCTCTCATAAGCTTGTAACCTGAATTCATGAAGTTCATTAAGGTTTAACAGCCTCTTTTCACTCGCATCTTTATAATCTAAGTTCAACTTTTTTATGGCCCAAAAAGCTTTGTACTCAAGTTCCAAAGGTAATGACAAGCTTTACCAAAAACTAAATGATATGGAGACATACCAATTGGTGTTTTGTAAGCTGTCCGATATGCCCATAAAGCTTCATCTAGCTTATCAGACTAATCCTTCCTATTAACACTCACTGTTTTCTCCAGAATTCTCTTGATTTCCCTATTGGATACTTCACAGAGGCCATTGGTCTGAGGGTGGTAAGCTAAAGCCATTTTGTGGTGAACTCCATATTTTTCCAACAAAGCTTTAAACAAACGATTATTAAAATGAGTTCCACCATCACTAATGATAGCTCTAGGGGTGCCAAAGCAAGAAAAAATATTTTTCTTTATAAATCACACCACTGTTTGAGCATCATTATGTTGGCAAGCTACCGCCTCAACCCATTTACTAACATATTCAACTGCCACTAAAATATATTGTTGGCCTCTAGACGAAACAAAGGGACCCATAAAATCTATTCCCCACAAATTAAACAATTCAACTTCAAAGATACCGGTTTGAGGAAGTTCATGCTTTTTAGAAATATTACCGGATCTTTGACAAGCATCACAGTGAGAAGCAAATAAATGAGAATCTTTAAATAATGTAGGCCAATAAAAACCAGATTGCAATATTTTAAAGGCAGTTTTCTGACCACTAAAATGTCCCCCAAATGGTGATGCATGGCATGCAAGTAAAATGTCATGTTGTTCAATCTCAGGAACACATTTCCTAAGAACTCCATCCACACATCTTTTGAATAGATAAGGCTCATCCCAAATGTAAAATTTAACCTCATTCAAGAATTTCTTCTTTTGATAATAGTTTAAATCAGGAGGTAAAACTTCACAGACAATATAGTTTGCTATGTCAGCATACCAAGGTACATATAACAAATTAGCAGCCATTATGCATTCATCAGGGAAAACATCATTCACAAGCTTATTATCACTAACATGCTCGGAATCTAACCTAGAAAGATGATCAGCTACTAGGTTTTCACTTCCTTTCCTATCCACTATATGCAAGTCAAATTCTTGAAGTAACAAAACCCACCTAATCAATCTAGGTTTGGACTCTTTCTTTTTCAACAAATATTTAATAGCAGTATGATCAGTGTGTACTACCACTTTGACTCCCAACAGATAAACTCTAAACTTCTTAAAAGCAAAAACAATAGCTAACATTTCTTTCTCAGTGGTAGTGTAATTTACCTGAGCATCTATTAATGTCCTGCTGGCATAATAGATAGGATGAAAAACTCGGTCTCGCCTTTGTCCCAGAACAGCTCCTACTGCATAGTCACTTGCATCGCACATGACCTCAAAAGGCAATGACCAGTCCGGAGCAACTATTATAGGTGCAGTTATTATCTTCTGTTTCAATTCTTCAAAGCTTTTTAAACAGTCATCATCAAAAACGAACTTGGCATCCTTTTCTAACAGCTTGGTCAAGGGCTTTGAAATTTTTGAGAAATCCTTGATGAATCTTCTATAGAATCCCACATGTCCAAGAAAACTTCGGACTCCCTTGACACTAGTAGGGGGTGGCAACTTCTCAATCAATGATGTCTTAGCTCGATCTACCTCCAAACCCTCCTTAGACACCTTGTGTCCTAATACTATTCTTTCTTTCACCATGAAGTGGCATTTTTCCCAGTTCAAAACTAGGTCAGTCTCCTCACACCTTTTAAGCACCTTAGAGAGGTTTCCCAAACAAACTTCAAATGAATCACCAAAGACAGAGAAGTCATCCATAAAAATTTCCATGATATCTTCGATGAAATCGGAGAAGATTGATGTCATGCATCTTTGAAAGGTTGCTGGTGCGTTACACAACCCGAAAGGCATTCTCCTGAAAGCAAAAGTGCCATAAGGACAGGTGAAGGTTGTTTTCTCTTGGTCTTCAGGTGCTATAGAAATTTGATTGTATCCACTATAACCATCCAAAAAATAAAAATATTCCTTCCCCGCTAGCCTATCAAGCATTTGGTCAATGAAGGGAAGAGGAAAGTGATCTTTTCTAGTGGCTGTGTTTAATTTTCGATAGTCCATGCACACTCTCCAACCAGTGACAGTTCTTGTAGAAATCAATTCTTTCTTTTCATTAGTCACAACTGTCATCCCTCCTTTCTTAGGGACACACTGTACTGGACTAACCCATGCACTATCTGAAATTGGATAGATGATTCCTGCATCCAGCCACTTGATGATTTCCTTCTTGACAACTTCCTTCATCATTGGGTTAAGCCTCTCTGATTCTCTATAGATGGCTTATGATCATCTTCCAGTAGGATTTTATGCATCACAATGGAAGGGCTTATCCCTTTGATGTCTGCAAGTGTCTATCCCAAAGCCTTTTTATGACTCTTTAATACTTCAATCAGTTTCTGTTCTTGATGAGAGTTCAATGTTGTAGAGATGATGACAGGTAATGTCTCTGAATCCCCTAAATATGCATATTTCAGATGCTGAGGGAGAGGTTTTAACTCCAAAATCGGAGGTTGCTCAATTGAAGGCTTAAGAGATGGTGCTGAACGGGAAGCCAAATCTAAAGATTCAACTTGCCAATGATGTTTAGCTCGAGTGGTTGAAAAATTCAGCACTTGGGCTACCTCATGACTAGTTTCAGCATTCTCATACTTTACTCCCATTAATAATGCTTCAATAGGGTCTTGGATTATCATTGAATTAAATTGTTCTTGAGCTAACTCATCAGTCACTGAAACTCTGAAGCAATTTTCAGCATCTCTAGGATATTTCAGTGCTTTGTCCATGTTAAACACTACCTGCTCATCCCCCAATCTCATCACTATTTGCCCCTTCTCTACATCAATAAGAGTTCTAGCTGTGGCTAAGAATGGACGACCAATAATCAACGGATTATCTTTATCTTCTTCACAGTCCACAACAATGAAATCAGCTGGGTATATGAACTCACCAACCTTTACTAAAACATCTTCAATTATACCCCGTGGATATGCTAAACTCTGATCCGCTAATTGCAATGTTACTGTGGTAGCTCTTGCCTCACCGAGTTGCAACTTCTCAAAGACAGATAACGGCATAAGGTTGACACTTGCTCCAAGATCACATAAAGCCTTGCCTTGAAAATGAGTGCCTATTTTACAAGGCACAGAGAAGCTACCCGGATCTTTGCACTTCATTGGAATCCGTGGGTTGATTATTTTGCTGCACTATTCAGTAAGTGCTACAGTTTCAAATTCACCAAATCTCCGCTTCTTGCTCAGCATCTCTTTCAAGAACTTGACATACTTAGGCATGTATTCCAATGCTTCTGAGAATGGGATATTGATATGAAGTTGCTTGAATATCTCTAGGAATTTTTGATACTGCTTATCTTCCACCTTCTTTTGAAGTCTTTGAGGAAATGGTAGTGGAGGTATTATCCTTGGTAGTGTTTGCAGTTTTTCTCCTTGTTTCTCACCCTTATCAACATTTGTCTGTTTTTTAACTCCTTCACTACTCACTTTTCTCTTCTTTTCAACTGATTCATCCACACGTTCTTCTCCTATTCCTTTATCATTACTTGTCTCCTCTATGGCAATTTCACCTTTATCTTCCTCTACAACAGCCTTTGATGCAGGTGTGTGGCTAACCACCTTCGGTGTTTGATCATCTGGCAATGCTTTTCCACTTCGAAGAGTTATGGCCTTACATTCTTCCTTACCTTCTCTTCTGGGATTAGGCACTGTGTCACTTGGCAATCCCCCTTGTCTTAATGAATTCATTGCTGAGGCTAATTGACCCATCTGTAATTCTAGATTTCTCAAGGAGGTATCAACTCTAGCATTCACTTGAGCTTGCTCTTCATTTTGCTTACTTTGAATGCTAATGAACTTTGCCAAGGCATCTTCCAAGTTCGTCTTAGGTTCTTGAATAGGTGCATTTTGCCTTACTGGTTGAGTGAAACCTGGTGGTTGAGTAGGCCTAATGCTTGAGGATGATGCTGGTTGATTCAATGCTGGTCCATGCTTCCAAGAGAAGTTTAGATGATTTCGCCACCCAGGATTGTAATTATTGGAGTATGGATTCTGATTCTTTGGAAAGTTCCCCATATAATTAACTGGTTCTGAAAGTGCCAAAGGACAAGAGTCTACTGAATGCAGATCCCTACAGTTTTCACAAGCAATTGGAACTACCTGAGCAGAACAGACATTCAATTACTGATTTCGCTGCACTTGAGATTCTAACATATCAAATCTCTTATTCAAAGTAGAAAGAATAGTGGCAAGTGGAATAAAGGGGTCTTCTTGAGTATTGGCAACATTGACACTCACCCTTCTATCACCTCCTCTTTGTATATAACTCTCAGACAATATGTCCAATGCCTGAATAACATCATCTACAGGCATTTCATCCCAACGTCCATTTATAATAGCATCTAACATTGTATCGGTTTGTGGAGTTAGACGCGTGCAGAAGTTCTGTACAATAGCACAGTCATCCATCCCATGGCTTGGGCATTGGCGAAGTAAATGCTTGTACCTTTGCCATGCAGCATATAAATGCTCATCTGAAGCCTGCTTGAAGTTGATGAGCTCACGACGTGCATCTGCTATTTTATTATTTGGAATGAAGCGAGCTCTGAACCTTGCTTCTAGCTTATCCCAAGTATCTATTGAACCCTCAGGCAGAGTCAGTAGCCATTCCTTGGCTTTTCCTTGTAGAGAGAGAGGGAATAGTCAAAGTCTCAACACATCTCTTGGTACCCCATTCTGCTTGAATGAATCACACACCCCCAAGAATGACAGAATATGACGGTTGGGATCTTCATCAGACCTCTCACCAGTGAATTGTCCGTTGAGCTGCAACATGGAGATCATCACTGGCTTCAACTCAAAGTTAGCAGCTTGAAAGTCTGGCACTACTATGCTAGATAGAGTGCCCTTCATAGTACGACCCACAAAGTCTTTTATGGATTGATTTGCATTCCCTTCTTGAGCCATTTCTTCACTCACTGAATTTAGAGTTTTAGAAGGACTTTCTTCAAAATTCAAGTTTACCACGAGGTCACTAATTTTCTTCGTTGTGCGCTTCTTTGTTGTAGAAGTTTGCTTCGGCATTTACTGTGGTACTTGTAAAGGAAAATTCAACCAACGGTATTACTTTAAACAAAAAGGAATCAAAGCAAATAACAGAATGAAAAGAAATTCTAACTAATTAACTAACTAATGCTTAATCGAGGACTACTAAAGGTTATACACTTCTAACTAAACAATTAAGCCATTCCCCGGCAATGGCGCCAGAAAACTTGATCGCGAAAATTTTTATGCGTATCCGCAAGTGCACGGGTCGAATCAAGTAGTTCAGTGATAAGTAAAAGTATCGTTCCCACGAGGAATGACTAGAATACAATTAGGCAGTGTACAACCTACTTTTATCCATGTTAAACAACCAATTATGAGATTCTTGATTTTAGAACTAAATTTAAAATAAAGCGAATTGAAAGAAAACTTAGTTGGCACAGGCAGTTAAGATAAAATCCAAGGTTTGAAATTACCTAGAGTCACTATTCCCTTGATGCTCACTAGAACTTAATTTCTTGTTTAATTGTAATTAATTATCGCCTTGTGGGTTAAGAGTTTAGAAGCTATAACCGTCCATCGATGTAATTACAGCCCTACTCTCCCTTAGAATCTAAGTGTCCTTAGATTTAGGTTAGAATGCATTAGATACTATATCCCTCTACGAACCAATTAAGGTAATCAGGTATATGTCTATCCCAATTACAAATTAGATGATTCTAAACTTAATTTATCCAACTCTTAGGTCCAATTTAGAATCCCTTTTTCAAGGTAAATTCTAATTTCCCAAATCAAATCAAAGAGGTGGCCAATCCCTAAAAAAGCATTAAGCAAGAGAAGGATACACAAGATTCCAATCATCACAATTAACAAGATAATTCATGATTTAGTTCACATCAAGTTCATAGTACTCTAGGTAAAGAGGAATTTAGCCACACATAGCTAAATCTACAAAGAATTCCCAATCAAAATACATGGAGAAAATGGAAAGAACAAAGAAAGCAAACAAAGGGAAGGATGAGATGCAGAAAGTAGAGCTCCTCCTTTGATTCTTCCTCTTCCTTCTCCCTCCAAGCTTAAAGAACCATCAAAGAACTCCCAAAATCGCCTCCTGGACGCTCAGAACTCCCTCTACCGCCGAATGAATACAACCCTAACTTCTCCTCCTTCTTTTTAAGCTGGAAAAGTAAAACTGTGCATTTCAGGTCCGCTCTCGCTATGGCGAGGAACATCTCTCGCTATAGCGAGGTCTTATAAGTGCTCAGGTTTCCGCTGCGCTCGCTACCTTCACGCCATAGCGAGTTGATCTCTGGAATTTCTATGCAACACGACTTCGCTATTGCGAAGCCTCCTCTTCGCTACGGCGAATTCACCATCTCACTATAGCGAACTCTGTTCTCGCTATGGCGAGAAGACTTGTAAAATCTGTGGTTGCCCATCTCAGCTTCCCTCTTTTATTTGCAACTCTTTCTATACTTTGTAACTTTTCCCTGAAACTAGAATCAATCACAAAATGAGGCTCAAACTGATAAAAATATTAAAATTAAAATACTTCTTTTGTTTTGTTTGATTGAATATATTTTTAACCTATTAATCAAGGGAAAAGAACCTTACCTCCCTAATTTAGTGTCAAATATAATCCTTTTTAATCCTAAATTAGGAGGTTATCACTCCTACACTTTTGTAAAGAAGAAAGATGGTTTTCTCTATTTATGTGCAAATTACAAGTAGCTAAAAAAAGTGATAGTGAGAAACAAATATCCTTTGCCTTGTATGGATGATTTATTTGATTAGTTGTAAAGGGCTTAGTGTTTTTCAAAAATTTTCTTGCAATCAGGTTATCATTAATTGAAAATAACAAGTGAAGATATCCTTTAAACTACTTTCAGGACCTACTATAGTCATTATGAATTTTTGGTGATGTTGTTTTGGTTCACTAATGCACCAGGTGCATTTGTAGATTTGACGAATTAGGTTTTCAAGCCTTTTCTCAATCAATTCATCATTGTCTTCATTAATGACATTATGGTTTATTCTAAGAGTCGGGAAGAGCATGAGCAACACTTGCAAATGGCATTATAAGTATTAAGGGAACATAGTTTGCATGCTGAGTTTTCTAAATGTCAGTCTTGGCTGGAAGAAATAGCCTTCTTGGGTCATATGATTTCAAGGATATGGTAAAATAGATCCAATTAAAGTGGAAATAGTTTGAAAGTGGTTGCGACCTACTACCGTTATAGAGATTTATAGCTTTCTAGGTTTGGTAGCCTATTATTGTCGGTTTGTTAAGGATTTTTCCAAGATAGCTGTACCATTGACTAGATTAACATAAAAGAATGTGAAGTTTTAGTGGTCTAAGGCTTATGATGAGAGTTTTCAGAAATTAAAAGACTATTTAACTTCTACACCAGTTATAACATTACCCTTGGGGTGAGGGGGCTATGTCGTATATTGTGATGCCTTCAGAGTGAGTTTGGGATGTGTTCTAATGCAGCATGGTCGTACAGTTACTTATGCCTCTAAGCAACTTAAGAAACATAAGCAAAATTACTCGACTCATGATTTGGAGATGGCTACAGTAGTTTTTGCTCTTAAAATTTAAAAGCATTATTTATATAGTGAGACTTGTGAGATTCACACAGATCATAAAAGTCTTAAATATATCTTCCAGTAGTGGGATTTGAATATAAGATAAAGGAGGTGGATGGAGCTACTTAAAGATTATGATTGCACTATTTTGTATCATCTTAGCAAGGCTAATACATTGCCAAATGCCTTGAGCAGGAAGTCCATGGGAAGTTTGAGTCATATTGTAGAAGCAAGAAGACCCTTGATTGCAGACCTCCATAAGATAGAGAATACGTGAGTTCAATTCGAGTTTAAAGAACTAAGAGTATTTTTAGCTTATGTATAGTTTTGTGCCTCCTTCTTTGTAAAGATGAAAAAAGTGCAAGTTGAGAATACACAATTATACAATTTGATAGCTGATGTTAGAAGTAGAAAAGAGAGTGAATTTATTTGGATAAAGTTTTATGGTTTGGTACTCGGCTATATGTACCAAATGTAGGAGATTTAAGGAAAGAACTTATGGAAGAAGCTCATTGCTCTTTGTATACCATTCATCTAGGTTCTATAAAAATGTATGAAGACTTGAAGTAAGTGTATTGGTGACAAGGTATGAAGAAAGATATAGCAAATTTTGTTTCTCATTATTTGGTGTGTTAGCAAGTAAAGGTTGGACATCAAAAACTTGTAAGACTACACCACTGGTTAGAGATGCCAAAATGGAAATGGGAAAGAATTACTATAGACTTTATAATAGGATTACCTTAAATAGTGAAGGGTTATGACTTTATTTGGGTGATTGTTAATAAACTCACGAAATCAGTACATTTTCTTCTTGTAAAGACAACTTATAGTGTCATAAGATATGTGCAACTTTACTTAAAGAAGAGAATAAAGCTTCATGATGTAATGTCTATTATCTCTAATCGGGGACTTCAATTTTACTTTTATATTCTAGAGAGCCTTTTAAAAGGCCATGGGTACTTGATTAGATCAATACTACCTTTCATCCTTAGACTGATAGGAAATTTGAGAGGAATGTACAAACGATAGAAGATATGCTGAGGTTGTGTGTTTTGGATTTTGGTGGTAGCTTTTGCTTATAATAATAGTTATGAGGTTAACATATTGATGGCTCCCTTTGAGGCAATGTATGAGGGACGATGTAGATTCCCGTTGGGTTATTTAAAGTTGGAGAAGCTAAGCCACTAGGGCTTGACCTAGTGCAAGATGCATTAGATAAGGTAAAAATGATCAGGGAAAGATTGGTGACATCTTAGAGTAGACAAAAAGCATATATAAACCATCAATGTCCTGACTTGGAATTTATGATTTGCAATTGTGTATTTCTTAGGATGTCCCTAATGAAGGGTGTAATGAGATTTGGGAAGAAAGGGAAGTTGGCCCTAAGAGATATTAGCCTATTTGAAATCCTAAAGAGAGTTGGGGTAATAGCTTACCGTTTAGCCTTGCAAGCTGAGTTAGCTAATGTCCACCCGGTATTTCATGTTTTGATGTTGAAGAAGTATATGCTTGATCCTTCCCATGTGTTGCAGATTCAAGATGTCCATTTGGGTGTGGGTTTATCATATGAAGAAATAGTCGTGGAAATCCTGGATAGGCAGACTAAGAAGCTATGTTCAAAAGAGATTATGTCAGTAAAGGTTTCATGGCACCATCATTTGTAAGAGGGGGCTACATAGGAAGTAGAAAGCGAAATGCATGCAAATACCCCTACTTGTTCGAGGATTAAGGTTAGTTCATATGTTTAAATTTGCGGACTAAATTTTCTTTAGGGGGAAAAATGTAAAACTTGAGAATTTATATGTAGTTATTATGAAAACTTATTTAATAGGAATGCTGAGTTAGAGGCATGGATCAGATGGTAACCAAGGATCTTTCTCACTTCAATGACTCAGGTTTAAATCTATAAGGGTCAATCGCTTGAAATTTTTCTTCTTTCAAATTACTTTTTTTGCTCTACCAAAAGTGTCCTTTGTTAGTGTAGTGGAAGAGCTGGGCTTATAAATTCCTCCAATAATCTTTTGTAGCATGCCACCTTTATCTGAACCACTCCATTTTGTTAGAGGAAAAAAGGGAAAACTAGTCATATATGTCTAATTTTGTTCCTCCTTACTTCGATTGTTTGCACCATTTTCCTTCCTACTATAATTGAGTTTTAATGCTAATTTTGGGAAGCATATTTTCGTGCAAAATTGTCTCCCTCTTGGGTTGAAACTCTAACTTCTTGATGGCTAGTAGGACACACTCATATTCTCCTTCAAGCTTCCTTGTTTTTTTAGTGCATTGAGTTCTCTTATATTGCTCAAGAAAATTGACTCTTCATGCTCTTCTTTCTTCTTATGATTATCTATTAAATGGTATAGAACTAGTAGTTTATTGGGCTGCCTTGTGAATGCTATCTTGATGGCTGGAAAGCCAAGGAACTGAGCCACCTTTTTTTTGGGGTTTGAATTCAAGCTTTGTCTATGTATGTATTTCTCCCATGTAGTGTTGTTTCTTTCTATCTTATACTTCTAACTTGTGATGCCCTACTGTCATATGCTTCGTGTGTGTGCCTGTTACTATAGATTGATGGTTAGAGGTGTAGAATCAACAATTTAATTGTGTGTGCACATATATATATATTAAAAAAATGCTAGTATGAAATGAAGATAATAGGTTTTTGCATGATGACACAATGTTTTCTTTTGTAAATTGGTTTGCAATTGGTCAACTAAGAATTCAAAAGGACAAAATGCTAAATTTGTGGATATAAGAACTTTGGAATTTGTTGGGATAATTAAGTAGATGTGTACTTATGAAAGTATAATGCATACTTGGCTCTAGAGATGTCTAAGACCTTACTATTAGTTCATTATAAGCATTGGCAATGGGTTTGGGTTCTCCTCATGTTCCACCTTTATTATGTATCTGTTATTTTCGTTATGTTTGTATAATAGTTGTAGTTTAAAATATTTTGACTTATAGGTGGCTAGTATGTTATATGTCTACTTAAAAATTGAAAATTCATGTGTTTTAGTTCATGTATTAGGATATGAAGCATATATGTTTTATATTATCAAAAAAATTGATATGCCTAATAAAGTTTATATGATTTGCAATTATATGTCATATGTCATAAGAAGCGTATATGCTGACGAATTATTTCTCATTTTCTAAATAAGCATGATTGGTTCTTGCAATTATAAGTGTCACTTTGTCAAATGAATTGCAGAATAAAAGCCAAAGCTATTATGTGAAATGGGATTTTTAATCTCACTTTCCTTTGATACTCAGCCCATGGTTTGATTGTTATGCTTGTGGATATTTTAAGATCCTTATATCTCAACTTGTAACTTTTGGAAATTCTCAAGGAGCTCATAGATGAAGTATATAGGCCTTAGTAGTGGTTAGTATCAAGAAATAAGATGTTGAGGATTGAAATTGTAACTTAAACAAATAGGTTTATATTCATGTTGTGAAAGGGATCTAACTAGTTACCATATCCTAAGAGACTTGTTAAGATTAGTGTTTGAGAAAATAAGAGGAATTTTTATTATGAACCAATTTGGAGTCATTCAAGTACTAAGACTTTGTGAACTGTTATTATAGGGCATTCAGGGGAAGTAGGCATACTAAGAAATTAGCAATGGGTATGATAAAAAACTTTCCTATGTTATCTTAAGAGGTGAGTAAATAATGCCAACTTTATGTTATATATATATATACACTATGTAATTTCATTTCAAGGTTTATGGTTAAACATTCCTTAATTAAATGTATTTACTTTGTTAATTTGTTTTTGATTATTTAACCATTTGAATGTCTATTTAAGTAATTTTGGACTTTGGGAATATGGAAATTGATGATTGAAATTGCCTCTGTTGACCATGGAAATGTTAAAATTCACTTTCTTAATTTTTCTATAAAACAAGAATATTTACTGATGTATGCTATTTAAATGTTCAAATTGCAAGTATGCATGATTAGGAATTTGATTCACTTCGAGCATATAATTATGAGATGATTTTCTTGCAGGAGCTATCTATATTGGGACCCTGTAGCTAACAGCAGTAGTGGTTAGCCATAGTTCACTATGATATATACCCCAGCTAATAGGGATGCTGCTAACCTCATATGTTTGGCTACCATATGTGGATTTGTTTGATTTTTGCTAGCTAATTGCTCAACGTTTATGTTATTTACCCTTATGAGTTGTGTGCTTTGTATTTGATTTGTTTGGTATTGATTGGATGCTCCTATTATATTTGATGAATGATTTTATTATAAGGATTCATTAATCATCGCTTTTTAAAGTTTCAATTGTTAAATTGCGGTTTGAATAGAATTTTAACGTGAAATTGTTCTTATGCCTTATAGTTAGCCTTATTTACTCACTGAGTATTGACTTACTCCTTTTGTTTCTAATATCTTTTTTAGATAGTAAAATTGAACTTGACCTTTCTTCAACGGCCTAGATGCATGGTACTTCCTTGTTTTGGTGAGCCTCGCATAAATCTTGCTAGGGCATATTTTGATTGAAAATATGTATAGGTTTTATGCCATAGTATGTGTGTCAATCCATTGAATGACAAAATTTCCCCACCCTTAGAAATGGATGCATAAAGGATTATCTTAAGAGTAGAACTCTTTTTTGCTTGTATTGGTTTTGTAGGGCTGATTGTAGACATTTCTAAAGGTCCAAATTTCAAGGGAGACTTTGCTGAAATTTCTATAAAAGCCATATGTAATTAATGAAGTTTAATGCTAGTGTAATTATAGTGGTTTTAATTGGTTCTATTATTTAGTATTGACTTTACATTAAATTTTGGTTCAGATCCTAGCTCTTGTTAGGATTATGGAGGAGAAAATGTTTATCTTTCATACTAGTCACACTCTTAGTTTTAGGATGTGACACCCTCCTTCGCGCTATCCTCCAAGGTAGGTGTAATACTAGTATCCAGTCTTAGTTTCTTGATGCTTTGAACCATTAAGTCATCCTTATCCTTAGAGCCACTGTGATCACTATGGCCATCATCAAGTGTGTTTGCTATAGTCTCTTAGTTGTGTTTTAATAATTTCATCTTTAAATTATGAGTTTAGAGGAAAAAAAATAAAATTTTTGAAAGGCTGAAAATAAAAGCAAAAAAGTAAAATGAAATTTAATGTGACATATAGTTAGAAGAAATTTTGCCTTTATCATTTTATCTCCTTATTAGATTAGGAATTAGGAATCTAGATAATCACACCAAGGTTTTAACTCTTTTTTTGGGAGGAGGAGCAAATAGAGTATTTAATTGTCCAATATAAACAATTCTCACAATCTTTGGTCTCATGCCTCTTAGGAATTTGTAGGTCGTTTTACTGTATTAGTAAAATCATATTGGTAAATCTTTTAGTAAATCATATTTGTTGTTGTTCATAGTAATTCATTTAGAGTAAATCATATTGGTAATTTCATAATTTGTTGTTGTTCATAATTAAGATGTAACAGAAGATGAAAGAAGCAAAGTGAAGTGAAATTAGAGAAGGAGATATGGATAGGCTTAGTGCAAGCATGAAAGTACTAAGGATTATACGAAGGATATGAAAGCATTATGGTCTCTCTTTCTAGTGGAGTGAATCACTCTAATGGTGGCTCACTTCATTTCTTGTCTTTCGTCATGTTTAATTGAGAGCATGTGATTCCTTAACTAACATATTGATTAATGGAATGCGTATTTTAGCTGACATATTAGAAAGCTCCAATTTTGATTCTTTCATAAAAAATTTAAAGGTGGCTTCTAAGAACTTTAAACACCCACTAAAATCAACTTGGTTCTCTTTTGTAGAACCAAATACATTGTTGGAGCATCCGTATATGTGATTCTTGCCATTATCCTCTTGAACCATGTCGTCCACTTCACTCACATTGCAATACTTTTGATTAATTAGGAGATTGCCTTGCCATGGTCGCTTGGAAAGTCAACTCTTGGTCTTTGAACTTCATAATACTTTTCTTTCCTTCACATTTTGCTCATGTTTCCTTAGATTGATTATAGATCTTTAGCAACTCTTTTTCACCCCTCAAAGTATATCTTGCAATGTTTGTCATTCTCTCTTCTAGGATTAGTCACCATATATCTTAGAAGAATCTCTTGTAGTCTATTATAGATTGCAATGACTAATTTGCCTATCTAAGTCTCTAAATTTCTAATTGTGGCATCAATCTTAGCCATATATTGTATAATCATGTTTTCCAAGTTTGGTCTCTGCTCTTGATTAGGGACACTTTCTTGTAGTTAGAAATTGAGAGGGATGGGAGTAGATTGTTCTATTATCACTTAGCTATTCTATAATATTTTCCATTCAAAATCTAATAGAATTAGTCATAAAAAAATCACCTAAAACTAGTTTGCCTTGCGATTTTAAAATGATTATTCAGACCTACCTGTATTATTATATATAAATATATAATTATACATATGTTATGTTTTAAGTATTAGTCAATATTACATAAATCTATACATTATTTTACTTTTTGTCCTTTTTGATTATTTAATAATTTTAAAAAGTTGGACGACAAATTTAAATCATAAAAGATTTGAATAACGAGCGTTAAGGGGTTATAGGGCAAGTATAAAATCAAATGAGGGTTTAAATGATAATTTTAAAATTACAAGATCAAATTAGTTTTAGGTAACTTTCGTACAACTAATTCCATGAAATTTTGGATGCAAAAAACTCACTAAGATAGTTAAGTAGCAGTGTCACAAACCATAAAGTCACACATAAATTGATTTTGAGCCAAATCACATGAAATCAACTACCCTTAAAATAAAAGCGAAATTATATTCAAATTCAAAGTTCAAAATGTTGATATATAATCTACATGCTCCATTCCATCCCGTGTCTTCTTCTAGTCAAATAATATGCATCGAAAGACACGAAAGCTTTGAATTGACAAAATTAATGTGCCTCGAGGATTATTGTCTTCTTATTGTCAATTAATTTTGGGAGCTAGATTGAAGCCTAAGCTTGTAGGGTAGAGAAGGGGGTGTCGCAAAACTTTGCCGACGCAGACATGGTTTGGTACATTGTTGGGCATGTTCGATACTAAACAATAAATTAAAATATTAAAAAAGTGTTCAAAAGTCATTGGACAATTCCTATTACACACACATGGCCAGCGCGATTTGATTTTGCCTTGCTTTTAAGTAGGTTTTTGTTGACTTTATTGCCATTTGATTGGCTTGCCACTGCGAAAAATTAGCAATTAACCATGTGTCTTTTTGTCTGTCACAGATGTTGAAATGAATCTTCATACTGTTAATATCTCTGCTTTTACTTTTGGTATTTGACACCTGTAATTTTCCTATAATTACTGTGACCACATTTTCATTATTCTATAATCAAATAAGCCTGCGAATGGTAACAAGAACATACAAGAACATATGGATTAGTAGAAACTAATAAAGGCAAATTTATTGAAAAAATATCTATGAGTAAAAATATCTTTTTTTTTAATATCATGTATAACAATATCTTTACTATGTCCCCTTCATACAGAAGTCTTATAAACTTAAAGCGTAATTAAAAATATATAAATTCAATTATATTGAAAAAATTTTTAAATCCCTGGACAGTTTATTTACGAAAGTGAAAGTTGGAAAGCCTATTTACTAAACCTTAAAAGTAGGAGATGTTCTATCAATCAATAAGTAACATGCATTAAAATGATATTCTTTTTAAAAGTGAAATCTTTTATGAATAAAGCACACACAGAAGAAAGAAAAAGTTCAAGAAATGATCTGAAAATGACATAAAAAAGGAACATAAAAATATAAATTCTATCCAACAACTCTAAAATCTATCAATAAATACAAAAAGTCCTATTATAGAATAAGACTTTGCATATATTTTGTCTTTAAATAAAGTAGCATATCACTATTAATCCCCCATCCTTCATTTAAATGAATCCATATTTTTTATTTTGTCATCATCATATTCTGTAACTCTTCATAATTAAATTATTTATAGCTAGGCCCTTAGCAAAAACAACTAGCATTTACACTCAAGTCTTTTAACTTTGGAGTCATCTCCAGTATCATTGGTACATACATATAGTTTTTTTTTTTTTTTAAGTGTTTAAACTTTCAAGATCAAATTTCTTTTACAGATACCTAAAATGTAAATAATTTTTTCAAATTAACGTTACATCATTAACTCTTTCACAATTTTTTTTACATATAATTTAATTAAAGAATTATATAGCTAACAAAAACATAAAGAAACTGCATCAAAAATGTTTTCCATTTAACAGTGGGCAAACTTCAAACCATATACATGGTATGGTATATAAATCATCGCCCCACATAAAAGTTCAATGAAAGATTCCTATCTTTCAAATCATCACTCCTGGCTATAACTATGGATGACAGAAAAAGAGAAATTGTGGGGCCCAAAATTTCTTGAGTTGGTCCCCCATCTGCTATACCCAATCAAGTAAGTTTTGGAAGGTTTTGGCAATATGGCGGTGTGACTTTTGCTGCTCTCTGGCTTTTGGTTGGCAAGTCTTGCCACCTCTGTAATTCTGGTGATCATATGCACCTTAGATAATAATATCACTAACCTAGCTGGAGATTCCATCACTTTATATATAGCTGTAATTCTCTATATATATATGCACACAATGTGACCATCAAAACCTAAGAGGGACTTCCATGAAGAGGCAGAGAGTGTAGTGCAGCCAAGGATGACTTGCCGGAGCAATATATATTATTGCTTATGATCCATAGCCGGCAAGTTTTTCTTGGCTATATTAGGCTCTCTTCCTTCTCATGTGAGTACAACCATTAGGCTGAATAATTTTATCAAACCCAAGTTCCCTTCTTCCTTGTGTTTAGAGGTAAAGAGATTATATCGTAGCTTCTAACCCTAGTTCTTAATTTCATTTGCTGCTATAAACAAGCCGAAGTCAGATACATATATATGCGAGTTTATTTGAATATTATGTGTTTTAAATGTTCTTTTCTTTTAGGTCAAGTTCTTTCTCTGATGGAGAAAGAAGAATGTTTCATTTACAGAAACATTTCAGTGAAGACCTTTATTTTGTTCTGGACTGAATTTAAAGTCTGATCTTTCAGTGTTGGAGACATCTCTAATGTCACTGAACTAAAGCTTGTTAATATCATGATGAGCTTCTAAGTATTCATTAGTCATTACCATTTGAAAGTTCTTGGTCGGAATCTATTATATATAGTATGTAGAGTTTTGATTAGAGCTGAGTTTGAAAATCTGGGAGTGAACAAAATTGCTAACTTTATCTGATTGAATTATGCTTTCTGGGACAGATTTGTCTGCGAACTGTCCATAGCCATGTGCGAGTAACAAGGGGAACATGCGCATGTTAATCTTTTCGTACGTGGCAAGCCGTTCAAACTCCACAGTGGCCCAACCTTTAATATGTCAGCTTCTTGTTCTTTCTGAACCTCCCAAAATGAGTCTATTTATATGGCATCTTCTTGTCTATTTTATCCCACAACTTATACCATACTTCAATTCTCATATTGCCGTACTTGTCCTTCTCACTTCTATAAAACTATTATCGTGCTCGTATATAGTTTAAGTTTTTGTTTTAAAATAATTTTTGACATAATAACAAAATTTTTATAATCAAATGATTAAAAGATCAATCTTGGTCACTCACTTTTCACTTCGACTTTTACTCGTGCTTAGTTCACTTCGAGTTTTACTTAGTAACTTAAACCTTTAAGTTATGAAATGGCTCTTGACACTTTGCCCAAATAAGAGAACTATTTTTCCTTTTATCTACTAGACTGAGTACTAGATATTGCCAAGGTACAATACATTTCCATTAATTTCTTCATTGTATTGTTAAATTATATTGCTTTTAGTTTTTTTTTTTTTGGGTACAGCAAGAATATATTCAGGTCAGCTGACAAGGCCCCTCTTTAAATAATCATAAAGATGAACCTCCTACATCAACTCGATGTATTTAAGAGAATTAATTTTCTTAGATTCTGGCCTCAAGTTTTGAACCCAAATTATTAAAATAAGAAACACATCTCCTTAACTATTAACACTACAAAAAAAATAGACTTTTAGTAACGACTTATAGTGGCAATTTAAAAAAGTGGTCGCTGAAAAAATATTTTTAGCAACGACTTTATTAAGTTGTCGCTAAAAGTTGTCACTAAAAAACTATTCTTGATTCTGAAAATATTTTTAGCGGAAACACAAAAAAATAGTTACTAAAACTATTTAGTAGCAACAAAAAAGTCGTCGCTAAAACTTTTTTGCGGTGATATTGACATAGTCGCCACCAAAAAAAATATTTCAAGATGATCTTTTAGTGATGATGTTTTTGTCGTCATTAAATGCTTTAATGCATAACTTTTATTAAATAAAAAACACAACTTTTAGTGACCACCAGCTTTAGTCGTCACTAAAACATAACTTTTAGCGACCACCAGCTTTAGTCATCACTAAAAAATAACTTTTAGTGACCACTGACTTTAATCGTCATTGAAACATAACTTTTAGTGGCAAGAGATTTTTGTCGTCACTAAAGCATAACATTTAGCGACGACGTAACTGGTCGTCCCTAAAAGTCTGAATGCCGAATTTCTACCCATCAAAAAAATTACTGACACAACTTTTAGGGATCACCCGCTTTAGTGGTCACTAAAACACAACTTTTAGCGACTACTAACTTTAGTCGTCACTAAAACACAACTTTTAGTGGCGAGAAATTTTTGTCGTCGCTAAAGCATAACATTTAGTGACGACATAACTGGTCGTCCCTAAAAGTCCGAGCGTCGAATTTCTGCCCATCAAAAACATTAGTGACATAACTTTTGGGGACCACCAGCTTTAGTCATCACTAAAACACAACTTTTAGCAATAAATAACTCTAGTCGTCACTGAAACACAACTTTTAGCGACGAGAGATTTTTGTCATCGCTAAAGCATAACATTTAGCGACCACGTAACTAGTCGTCCCTAAAAGTTCAAACGCTGAATTTCTGCCCATCAAAAAAATTACTGACACAACTTTTAGGGACCACCCGCTTTAGTGGTCACTAAAATACAACTTTTAGTGACTACTAACTTTAGTTGTCACTGAAACACAACTTTTAGTGGCGAGAGATTTTTGTCGTCGCTAAAGCATAACATTTAGTGACGACGTAACTGGTCGTCCCTAAAAGTCCGAACGCCGAATTTCTGCCCATAAAAAAAATTAGTGACATAACTTTTGGGGACCACCAACTTTAGTCGTCACTAAAACATAACTTTTAGCAACCACTAACTTTAGTCGTCACTGAAACACAACTTTTAGCAACGAGAGATTTTTGTCGTCTCTAAAGCATAACATTTAGCGACGACATAATTGGTCGTCCCTAAATGTTCGAAGGCTGAATTTCTGCCCATCAAAAAAATTATTGACACAACTTTTAGGGACCACCTGCTTTAGTGGTCACTAAAATACAACTTTTAGCGACCACTAACTTTAGTCGTCACTGAAACACAACTTTTAGCGGCGAGAGATTTTTGTCATCGCTAAAGCATAACATTTAGCTATAACATAACTGGTCATCCATAAAAGTCCGAACGCCAAATTTCTGCCCATCGAAAAAATTAATGACATAACTTTTGGGGACCACCAACTTTAGTCGTCACTAAAACATAACTTTTAGCAACCACTAACTTTAGTCGTCACTGAAACACAACTTTTAGCAACGAGAGATTTTTGTCGTTGCTAAAGCATAACATTTAGCGACGACGTAATTGGTCGTCCCTAAACGTTCGAAGGCTGAATTTCTGCCCATAAAAAAAATTACTGACACAACTTTTAGGGACCACCCGCTTTAGTAGTAACTAAAATACAACTTTTAGCGACCACTAATTTTAGTCGTCACTGAAACATAACTTTTAGCGGCGAGAGATTTTTTTCATCGCTAAAGCATAACATTTAGCGATAATGTAACTGGTCATCCCTAAAAGTCCGAACGCCAAATTTCTACCCATCAAAAAAATTACTGACACAACTTTTAGGGACCACCAGCTTTAGTCGTCACTAAAACACAACTTTTAGCGACCACTAACTTTAGTCGTCACTGAAATACAACTTTTAGCGACCACTAACTTTAGTCGTCACTGAAACACAACTTTTAGTGGTGAGAGATTTTTGTCGTCACTAAAGCATAACATTTAGCGATGACGTAACTGGTCATCCCTAAAAGTCTGAACGTCGAGTTTCTGCCCATAAAAAAAATTACTGACACAACTTTTAAGGACCACCAGCTTTAGTCGTCACTAAAACACAACTTTTAGCTTCTTGCCAATTCTAACTTCTTACTCTTTTCCTTTTATTTAGTAATATTGTAATGCTATTTTAAATATTGAATAGTGGAGTGCATGAGTGAGTTTTTTAGGCTGCAACTTCTTCTACAAGATGACACTGCATTCTTGGGTTAAAGCTATCATCTCAAATTTCCCAAACTGCTTCTTACTTGACAGCACATCCTTTATAAATTTGGCATAACTTGGCATTTGTTCCAAGGCTTCAGCAAATGGAATGTTGATGTCGAGTTGCTTAAAGATATCAAGAAATTTTTCATATTGTTTATCCAAATTTTGTTTCTTGAATCGTTAAGGGAATGGTAGTAGAGGAGTGATTTTATCTTGACTCTTCTCTTAATTCTTCTTCTCAATATTATCTTTCTTCTTCTCAATAACTTCACTCTTCTCTTCAACAAGTTTCTCCTTCTCAAGTTTCTCTTCCAATTTGCCTTGATCTTGTATAAACTCATTATCTTGCCTTGAAAGTGACACTTTAGGTAGCTCTTTGCCACTTCTCAATGTAATGGCTTTGCATTCGTCTTTGCCATCTCTTCTGGGGTTAGGAACAATATGACTTGGAAGAACCCCCTGCTACCTTGAATTTATAGAAGAGACCAATTATCTAATTTGCATTTCTATGTTTCAAATGGCTGATTCATGCTTTGTCATTGTTGCCTCTTGTCTAGCCATAATAGCATCTTGCTTAGTCATGTATTGCATGAGCATTTTCTCCATACTTGGCTTCTTTTCTTGCATTGGTGGTCTATAACTTGAATAGAAAATCCAAGATGGTGAAAGGGTCTCATTCCAAAAGACGATGCTTAGACTTGATTTGGACCTTGATTTCATGAGAAATTTAGATGATTTCTCTAGCTTATGTTATAGGTGTTTGAGTATGGGTTGCTTGGATTTTTTCCACAATTGCCCATATGGTTAACTGCTTCTACCAATGAAAGACATTGATCACTAAAGTGTTCCTCCCCACAATACTTGCAAGTAATGACTAAAGTTTGAATAGCATTAACACCTATTGGTGCACTGAAACCTATTTCAAGACTATCAAACCTCTCATTTATTATAGCTATTTAAGCTGAAAGTGTGGTTAAAGTATCAATTTTATGGATCCCAGCCACCTTTTTCTTTTGAGGTCTAGATGTAGACCATTGGAGAGAGCTAACTGCCATATTTTTTAGCAAATTATATGCAACATCAACATTCAAATTGCCTATAATACTCCCCTTAGATGCTGAGTTAAAAATGGCTTTTATTTCTGGTAGCAGTCTATTATAAAAAGTTTGCACTTGTACCCATGTAAGAAATCCATGGTTATGGCACTTTTTCAACAATTCCTTGAATCTCCCATACTTCATACAATGGCTCATCATCTTGTTGCATGAAAGAGATGATATCATTTCTCAACTCTACTGATATAGTTGGTAGAAAGAACTTGGCCCTAAATTTTGTGACAAGATCATCCCAAGTAGAGATGGACCCATCCAAAAATAAGTTAAGCCACACCGTGGCTTTATCCCTTAGTGAAAGTGGAAAAAGCCTTAACTAGATTGTATCATTAGATACACCATTCTATTTAAAAGAGTCACACACCTCCAAAAATGTTTGAAAGGTGAGTGTTAAGGTCTTCCATAGGAGAGCCACCAAATTGCCCAGCCATTTGGAGCTTCTGTAGGACCACTTACTTCATTTCAAAATTATTGGCTTGAATAGCAAGTTTTCTTATGCTTGAATGGTATCCTTACATGTTCAATGTGGCAAAATCATTCACTATTTAGATATGATTTTCATCCTCATGTGCCATATTTCTAGTTGGTTTAGAAGTTTCAGTTTGCCTTTTTAGAGTTTGATTGGAAGCTTTTTCAGATTCTTCTTAAAATAACACAACTTCTAGACTTTCAGTTTCTTGCATAAGAAGTCATGCATACAAGGAAGGTAGCCATTGCAAAGTAGAACAGGAAAGAAAATGAAAATAACTGAAGTAAAACTATACACAAAGCTTAAGTTCAAACTAGGTATGTTAGTATTAATATTGATAGGAAAATATTTTGGCACACAAATCCCTAGCAACAATACCAAAAACTTGTTGCTTGCTTAAAGTATACATGCAAGTATATGCATCGCTAAAGTAATATAGTGATAAGAAAAGATCGCTCTCTCAAAGATTTGTTATCAAAACTTATGAAGTACCAAAATTCACACCCTAACTTAAATTAAGTAAATCAATTTTAAGTAATTGTCTCAACAAAAAATGATTATAGATTATTTACTATGCAAAGTTCAGAATTAGTATTTGAATTTTTGAGTGAATAATAACATCTAGGATTATTAATTCCTCTCATATTTCATAGTAATTTACTTCAACACTCAGTACGTTTGCTCTTAATGGTGATACATAGTGGTCTAGGGTTCACTTGTTCCTATAAGTATTTTTCCAAATCTCAAATAAGATTATCTAATTAATTTCATAATTCCTTATGAAATCAACCAAGATCAAATTGATAGCACAATACCTAATTGGACCATGTGAAGTTAATGAGTATATTCCTATCACATTAACTAAACCATCCACTTTCCCAAGCAAGTTTTAAGTACTCACACCACTCAACTCTTGATCTAACTTCACTTTCCCTTTTCCAAGTTTAAGCAAAAGTATCGAAACAATCTAATTGTTGGCCAAACAATCAAAGAGCATAAAGCAAGGAGTTGAATAAACATGTATTCATCATTAATTGTAAAATCAGAGTGAGGAGCAACCGCTATTCCATACAAAAGTTCTTAATAATCTTAAATTAGGGAGTTTAGATATACATATTTATGAAAATTAGCAACAAATACTACACCAAAAAACTATTTTAGCGGCAATTAATTAATAACTAAAATCTAATTGCCATTAATATGTTTTTAAAATTAGACTATTACTAGTAAATGCTCATTGGCCAGTAATGAGTATATATATACTGACAATTAATCTCAATCACCATAAAACTTAAGCCCACTCAAAAATAAAATTCATTTCCTTCTATTCTAATTTCATAAAAAAAAAGTTCCTATTTCTCAATTTTGCTACCAACTAATGTCCTTTGCCACCAAGAAAGAAAATATCATTAGCAGACCCTATCACCAAATCTAATTCTATGTGTCTTCTTCATTTTTGTTGTGAAGTGATTTGTGTGTCTTCTTTATTTGCGAATATGGTTGTCATGAACTCTCCAATGTCAGGTCTCTTGGAAGTGATGAATGATGGACTAATAAACTTGACACTTTTTTTAGATAAGGTATTAAAACCAAAAAAATTTTCCTATGTCTCTTATTATGTTTTCTCTTCAATTTTTTATGGTTGTGGCTATTATGGAGAACATCAGCATCTTTTAGACCTTTTAAGTAGCATTATGCATAAAAAAGAATTTCTAGAAATTCTAAAACTACTACAACTTTTCCTTTCATTTGGTAATCAGCTCTTCACTCCTTTTATTTTCATCTAAACATTCTAGAACCATAATTTTTTTTTTAAGTTTTGAAATGTAAGTTTTCTCATTTATTAAACAATTTTATTTTAATTCAACTACAAAAAATGCTCATTCCTATTTATGATTCTTGAATAAATTTTATCATGCCTACCATGTGTTTGAGTAAAAGCTTCATATGAAAAAATTGTAATAATTGAAAAAATAGAATTATATTATGATTAATAACTAAAATTTAGTTTTAAAATAACTAAATAATGATAATTGAGCACTATTTGACCAAATGTTCCAATTAGGGGCATGATGTCACTATTTGAACTATGTTTCAATGGCAAAGGAAATGGAAAAACTTTAAGCAGAGCTAGCAAACACTACTAATATTGATAGGATAAAAGGTATGTATCTTTTGTTACATTTTGTTTCTGTCAAAGTCCTTTTTCTTTTAAAGTTTTTATGGATTATTGTGGTTTAACTTTCGTATTACTATCAAATGCAATAGACCCTTATGGTGGCACGTTTAGAAATAATGAGAATGAAGCTTCCTGTTAGATTTTTTTAAGCCACGTTATTAACAGAGGTGAGAAAATTATGCATTCTCCTTTATTTGATATGTTGGGGAAATAGATTTCATTAGTAATTTGATTAAGGATACATTTACTTGAGTTGACAAAACAATCAAATTGGGAAAAAAATGCCTTAAACACTAGATTTAGTAGCATTAAAAGTTTTGTTTCATTTCTACTTGTCATTTGTTTATATGTCATTGCACTTAATGTCTATCAGAATGAATATCATTGGTTTGTATATCTTCATTATCATGTGATTAGACTTGTTATCAATAGCCTTGTTATAAAAGAAAAGGTGGGGGTTAGTGAATCCTTTTTATATTAAAAACATGTAGTATCTAACCTATTGTTTATTTTTTTTCCCTTTTGTTATGGTGGATGTAGATAGTATTGTATGTGGAATTGTATGTAATACAACCACCCTTTATTATTTTTATTTTATAGGACTTCATTCTTAACTCATGGGCAACAAACTTGGAGAAATTGCTTGATCTTGTTGAGAAGAGCTGTCATCAAATACATAAAGAATCCATGGTGCATGAAGAGTGGGTATATCTTTGATCAACTTGCTAAATGTTTCTTTATTTATTAGATTATGGATGCATTATAAAAAGGTGGTGTCATGGGTGGTTCATTTGTGACTTTTCTGGCTGTTCTTGCTACATATATAAACTTTGATTTTGCATTTTATTTGAAATGGATTTTATTGATTGATTTTATACATATTTTGTATTTTCTTTTTTGTTGATGACATTTATTTAAATAATATTCTTTTTTTATTATTTCAGGTCATACACTATAATTTTCAATTTGTTACAAAATGGCTCTTTGTGATCAAGCTTAAAAGTTAAATAAATGATCATATCTATTGCCTTGTATTGTAACTTTATTTAATGAACTATTTAATTAGTAGATTTATGGTGTACTTTTTTGTATTTTATTGATATCCATGAAATCAATGACTAATAGTTTTTTTATTATGGATTTAATGAAATATTTTATTTTATAGAATGAGTTGTAATATGCTTTATTAGAATTATTAAAATGTAATTATTAAATTACTTTTTAGGACAAATGCAAAGAGTCAATTATAAAATTAGAATTATTAAAAAGGGTGGCTAAATGCTTATATTAGTCAATTGTAAAATTAATTTTAGTGACCATAACATTTATTGGCATATAATTGTCAATATAGGTCCATTTTTACCAGTAATAAAAAAAATTTGTTAAATATTAATATTAGTTATTAAGTAATTAGTCATAGTAGCCATAAAAACTATTGGTAAAGAATTACCATTATAAACCCTAATTTTTATCGGCAATAGAAAAAGCTATTAAAGGTTGAAATTAATCGATTATGGAATACTTTTTAGTGGCCATACCATTTGCTACTAAAGAATTACCGCTAAAAGTCCATTGTTTTTAGTGGCAATTAAATAAGTCTTTACCAACCATTGTTATAATAGTCGCTAAAGCTTTTACCGACCTGGATATGCTAGCTAAAGTTTAATTGCTGGCAAAAGTTTTAGCGACAATTAATATTGCCTCTAATGTATAAAATAATAGCTACTAAAAGTATGTTTTGTTGTAGTGAAAGTTAAAGCAAAGGTCAAATACATATGAGAAAATGCAAAGAAAAGAAGGAAAGAAGAAACTTAGAAATAATGAAGCTTTTCTCTACTTCAATCTTTAATCCTTAGCATTCCTTTGCTTTAAGATGCCTTTTTTAGCTTCTTTCCAACCTATACACACCTAGAATAGACCCAAGATAACCTAGAATGCCGACTCCCCTCACTATAATGGTTATATGAAGTAAGAAACCTTGAAATTTTTGGCAAAGAAAACACTGTGTTTTGCTAAAACGAACCATGCTATGACAAAGTAAAGTACTAGAGCATTATGTGTCGTGGCTTGCCTATTTGCACCATGGCATATTTAGCTTCTGTATGCTCTAGGAACGTGTCACATTGTGGCACACTTTAACTTCTTCCTACCATTATGCCGCAACTCAATATGGTCTTATTGCGACTTCAACCTTGTCTTGATCTATGCTACAACATAATATATTCTCACTATGGCGTTTTCAGCTTCAGAGTGCCTTTTCACTATGGCTTACTTAGGATGTGCCGTAGTGAAACATATCTTGGATGCTTGCCTTCGTTTTCTTCCCTTTTAGCCATAGCTTGATGAATCTTGGCCGCAGTGCACTTCTAAAAAATAATAGCTACAAGTGTTTTGAAGCTTCTTTGACATGAAGAAATTCAATCCTATTTTAAACATGCACCATATAACAAAGGCAAAGTATAATTAGTTCTCAATATACTTAAAATTAAAACAAAACTTATCATTTAACGTGTAAAAGTTGAGTATAGAGCAATTCATCCTAAATGTGTTTATTTTGCTTATAAAAAGTATTATTTACTATGTAATTAGAGACTAAATCCAAATTTACCAAAAAAAAATATGCAAAATAATATGAATAACAAAAAGTTATCATGGTGGAACTATCAAATCAAGGTACCTCAGTTGTCCACTAGCACTAGCCACCTTCTCAAGTAGTGCTCGTTGTACGCCTCTTCAAAAACTCTTCATCTTCAAAATTCCTGCAAATAAAAAAATAGCGCAAGACATTTGATACAAATAAAAAATAGCTAATCAAGCATAAGAAATAAACACATTTCATCAAATACAAGCATAGGAAAAAGATGCAAGATTAATTAGGAATTGAATGCCTTGACGAAGATTAGGTAGGAATTTCTTCTCTAACATATCTCTCCCCATGCCCAACCCAAAAAGTGTACTTTTATAAAAATGGTTTAATAATTAAATGATCATCCATAACTTCTCTAATCTGTCATTTATTGAACTTACACTTTGGACATTGTCATATTGTTGTACCCTTAACACTCTTATTAGTAAATATAAAGTCTAAGAATCTATTCAATTTTTCTAAATATTCATGAGTATTCTAAAGCTTGAGACTCCAAAACTTATCTATTTTTGAAAGCAAAGAACTATTTTCACGTCCCAAAAGAATATCACCCAACATTTCACATATGAATATGATCAATTAGAATACACAAACATGCCACATTCCCAAAAATGCCACATTTTCAAAAAATCTTACTTTTCAAACACTACATTGAATAAAGTTGGAAAAATTAATGAGGATATATGTTAGCTTTTAAAAATAACAAACTCATTATATCTTATTCCTTAACACATAATTAAATCACTTGACCTAAAACAAATTAAGATATAGAGAATTTATTATTTTAAAAAATTAATTCATGCACTTGTTAATTTTTAGACTAGAGAATTTGAGGATCTAATTTTTTCAGTTTAACCATTCGCAAAAGCATGCTTTAAAATGTACGTTACAAGTGTGGGTAATACGCCACCAATTAATCGCACACCCATGTTTCTTGAATGGTGTTATGAGTGTATGATTAATAAAATCGAAGTCGTTACCTCTCTTAAGGCTGCGTAATTATGATGCAGCAGCTAGTTGAATCAAACTCTCAAATTATTAGTAACAGGACCAATAATTACTTCAGTTGTTTTCCTATGGACCAAGTCCTAAGGCACACACCAGCTTCTATATATATATATATATATATATGAAAGTGAAACTCTCCCTACGATATTATTCACCTTACTGGTAGGCCATTAACTAGTGTTTGCATACTTCTGAAGCGGAGACATTCAAAGCCTTAATAACATGACGTTGATGGAACATTTGATGCAATCTCTATGTCCCTAAATTACATTCCCTCTTGCATATACTGATGATGGGGAAAATTTACCTTGTTCCATAAGTTAATATATATAGTTCTTCACGCTTACTATATAAATTAATTTTTAATATTAAAAAAGCTCATTATATAATTAAAAATTAAGGAAAAAACTAAAATTTCCCCCTCAAGATGTCTCTGAATCATAAATCATTCTCAAAACATATATATTTAATATGTATGAGAAACACGATTACTATCAACTATAAGTTGGCAAGTGAGATTAACATAAACTATAATTAAATTTAATTTTTATTATATAAAATGTCGACAGGAAATAAAGAATAGAGCCCCAGTTTCTTGCTCCAACCCTCACAAAAAGAACTCTTTGCTCATTAGTTAATCACTCAATACAATTTCAATTCATTAATTCAAATACTTTTTCAAAAATAAACTATCTAGATCACCATTCCAACAAGTAAATATAAATTAATAAATATCACAGTTCAAATACTTCCCCAAAAACAAACTTACTAGATCACCATTAATTCCAACATCACAGATAAATATAAGTTGATAAAAATTGCAGTTCAAATCCATAACTCATTTTATTGCTGCCATTCACATATTCATACAGGAATCCATTGGAAACAATTGAAGAAATTGAGAGCTTTGATGCAATGGAAGCAAACAAAATCACAGAAAGCAGGAGATACTAACAAGTAAAGATTCAAACAAGAAACGGCCTCGAGGAGCGAAAGATTGGATTTGCAGTCGTGCAGCGGTGAGAACGGTGTCTTCAAGCAGCGGGTGCGTATAGTCGCTCATTTTTGTCCATCACACGCCGTTGGTGGCCGTGTGAAAGTGGGGACTATTGTTGCTAAAAATCTAGGCTCACAATTTGATCTTTCCTCTTTTTTATTTTCCTTTTTTGGAGGGGGTGTGGTGTTAAAGGATTAAAGGCGGTTAGTCCACCTGCCGTTAGTCCTTTAAACTGGCCTAATGGCAATTAATAATCATTGTTAGGCAAGTCGGCCGCGGTTAAGGCATAGTAGCACAACGGCAATTACTAGTAACTATAGTGAAACCATAATATCCTAATTGCGATAGAGTATAACCGCCATTAGGACTTCGTGGCGAATGGCTTAACTGCCCTTGAGTCACTGCCATAAAGCACTGCGTTTCTTGTAGCGTTGCTGCAACTTTTTATATTTAATCCACACATACCTTTCAAAAAATTAATGGAACTTGATGTCAAGAACAGTCAAGCCAGGCTTATATACCTCAGTAGAATAAGTCCCTCATTAGGCATATAATTTTGGGTAAATTATGGTTTAATTCATTGTGATTTAGCTTAAAATTAATTTGCACTCGTCAATTGAAGTGTCACTTAACCTTTGTGATTTGTTTTAATATCACTTAGTTACTTCGTGATAGTTTTTGTCTAAAATTTAGTGAAATTATGTGTAAGTTATTTAAAATCAATTTACCTCCTATTATCTTAAAATTATCTTCCAATTCAAATCCTCCTATGGTTAATTTTATACTTCTGATTGAACCTCCCTACAGTTTACCACCTCTCAGTTAAGTCTTTTGTACTTTAAAATTAGTTATTCAACCATCTAAAATTATTAAATAATTTAAAATAAAAAGATAAAAGAGTATATGTATGAAAACATTAATAATACGTAAAACAAAACTTATAACACATATATGTATAGTTATATACATAAATCATTTTTTCCACACAAATCATATTAATAGCACCTAGGTGGGTTTGAATGAGAATTTTAAATCACAAGATGGCAAATTGGTTTTTGGTTACTCTGTCATGACCAATTTCATTAAATTTTGGATGCAAATTGCCACGAGGTAGCTAAGTGATAACAGAACAAATTATTGGGGATTGAGCGACAAACTTTAAACCATGGGGAGGCAAACTTATTTTAAGACAAACTTCATGAACAAATAGATTTTGGGATAGAACATAAAAAGATAAATTGTAATTTACTCAATAACTACTAGCAAGAGTTTGTTCATAAACTTTAAAATTTTACAATGATGACGTCATTCTACAATTAAAATTTGTAATGGTTTTTTTTTTGGGTCATACTGCAACTATTTTGAAAAGGGAAATTAATATATTTATTAGATTAAAAAAATGCACTATAAGTTGCATATCAAGTATTAGCTTAAACTAAAAGCAGTATAACACAGCCTGAGGATTAGCTTACACTACAACAAAAATATGAAATTTGTGGTGACAAAAGTCATTGCTAAAATGTCAGAAGTCGCCGCAAAAACTATTTAGCGACGACAATGTAGTCGTCGCTAAGTCGCCACAATTACAGCCATTGCTAAAGAGATTTAATAGCCAAAAAATTGTCGTTGCTAAAAAGATTTTTTGTGACAACAAAAATCGCCCCTAAATATATATAATTTCGCCGCTAAAACTACTAAACTATTGCATTTAGAAGCAACAAATTTTGTCGCTAAATATAAGGTTTTAGGGACAACAAACATTTTTTGACACTAAAAACTTTTAGCGACGACTTTTGCCAATAGTTGTGGTCACTAAATGCATACTTTTAGCGACAACCTTTTAGTTTAAAAGATTTAGCAATGACCTTTTCGCAACAAAAATCCTTCTATTTGGCCTTTTAAAAAGCTTTCGTTAGGGATCTTTAGCGACGACATATACGTTGACGCTAAATGTTGTTTTAGCAGCGACATTAGTAGTCACCAAAATTCCTTTTAGTGGGTATTTAGAGGAATTAGTGGCGAGTATTGTCATTGCTAAATGTATGCTTTTAGTGGCGAAATATTTTGGTAACGCTAAATGCCTATTTTTGCAACGAATCATTTTTTTGTTGCTAAAGTTTTTCTTTTAGCATCAATCTTTTATGTCGCCACTAAATATGCCTTTAGCATCAACTATTATCAACAATATTGGTATACTATTAGCGACGACTTTAGTCGCCACTAAAGAGATTTTTTTTTTTAATATTTTTAATATATTTTTTAATTATTTTCTTCAATCCTGTTTACTAAAATAGATTTTAGTAAACTTAATGCCATTATTAATTGTTAAGAAACTTAGGTTAGAGGAGGCAAGACCAACAACTATTACTTTACAACTAGTTAATAGATCTTTAGCTTATAGAAATGGAGTCATTGAAGATGTTTTGGTTAAGGTTGATAAGCTAATTTTTCAAGTAGACTTTCTAGTTATGGATTATAAAGAAGATATGGATATTCCTATCATTTTGGGTCGACCCTTTTTGACCGTGAGAAGAACATTACTTGATGTGTAAAAAAGAGAGCTGACCATGAGAGTGAATGATCAATAAGTGACTTTTAACATGTATAAAGCAATGAAGAGCCCAAATGAACTAGAAGAATGTTGTTTCGTGCATTTAATTACCAATGCAGTACATAAAGAGTTTGTTGAATCAATCTTTAAAGATCCTCTAGAAGCATCATAGGTTGACATGGCCAGAAAGGGATAGAATGGAGTTAAAGAATGTCTCAAGTTGTTGGAAGCTACTCAAAAGCATTCTAAGGTTTCTCAATAATTTAAACCACTTGATGTATCATCCAAAGTTAAATTTGTGTTGAAACCATCAGTGGAGGAACCTCTATCTCTAAAGTTGAAGCCATTACCATCTTACTTGAAGTGTGCTTATCAAGAAGAAGAATGCACATTACCAATGATAATCTCTGCTTCTGAACAACAAGAAATAGAGCTTCTTTGAGTGCTTACAAGTTTCGAAAAAGCCATTTGATGGTCAATAGCAGATATAAAAGGGATAAGTCCCTCTATATGTATGCACAAGATACTTATGGAAGAGAATTATAAGAAGTCTATTGAGCATCAAAGAAGGCTAAACCCTATAATGAAAGAGGTGGTTAAGAAGGAAATTCTAAAATGGCTTGATGCAGGAATTATCTATCCAATCTTAGATAGCTCATGGGTGAGTCCAGTCCAATGTGCTCCCAAGAAAGGAAGCATGATTATAGTGGCTAACATCCACAATGAGTTAATCCCTACTGAAACAATGACTGGCTAATGGGTATGCATGGATTATCAGAAACCAAACAATGCCACAAGAAAAGATCATTTTTCTTTACCCTTTATTGACTAAATGCTAGATAGACTAGTTGGGAAGGCATACTTCTGTTTCTTGGATGGATATTCTGGATACAACTAAGTTGCTATTGCCCTAGAAGACTAAGAGAAAACAACTTTCACATGTCCTTATGGCACATTTGATTTTAGAAGGATGCCTTTTAGATTGTGCAATGCATCAGTTATATTTTAGCGAGGCATGATATCTATTTTTTTTATAATTATTGAGCAGACTATAGAGATATTTATGGATGATTTCTCAATTTTTAGAAATTCATTTGAAAAATGTCTCGCTAATCTAGAGCAAGTTTTAAAGAGGTGTGAGGAGACCAATTTGGTTCTTAATTGGGAAAAGTGTCATTTCATAATGTAATGAGACATAGTGCTAGGCCATCGGGTCTTAAGTAAAAGTCTTGAAGTAGACAAAGCAAAAATATCCATAATTAAGTAACTTCCACCTCCAACTAGTGTAAAAGGAGTCTGGAGTTTTTAGGGTTATGCGAGCTTTTACAAAGGATTTATTAAGGACTTTTCAAAAATTGTTAACCCTTCTGTCAATTTCTTGAGAAAGATGCTCCATTTAATTTTCACCATCAATGCTATGTAGCTTTTGAAGAGTTGAAGAATAAATCGGTGTCTGCTCTTGTTATTATGGCTCTAGACTAGACCATTCCTTTTGAGGTAATGTGTGATGCTAGTGACTATGTTGTAGGGGCAGTATTGGGATAGAGAAAAGGAAAGATTTTTCATCCAATATACTATGCCAGTAAAACTCTATCTAATGCTCAACTAAATTATAGCACCACCAAAAAAGAGTTATTGGCAGTAGTGTATGCATTTAAGAAATTTAGAGTTTATCTGGTGGGCACTAAGGTTACCATTTTCATAGACCATTCAACCCTCAAATATTTGATTAAGAAGATGGACTCCAAACCAAGGCTCATTCGGTGGGTTCTTCTCTTACAAGAATTTGATTTGAAAATTGTTAATAAAAATGGTAGTAAAAATCACATGGCAGATCATTTGTTTAGATTGAGTATTAAAGCTCAGGATGGTGAGGAGAGGCAGATTAATGAGAATTTTCCATATGAAGGCTTATTTTATGTGAAGCATAATAAAATGCCATGGTATGAAGATTATGTGAACTATCTTGTGTCCCATGTGCTACCCCTAGATTTGAACTTCTACTTAAAGAAAATATTCTTGTATGATGTAAAGTTATATGTATGGGATGAACCATTCTTATTTAGAATGTGTGTTGATTAGATACTATGGAGGTGTATCCTAGATGAAGAGCAAGAATCTATTCTACAATGATGTCATATAGCAAAATATAGAGGACACTTCAATGGGCAATGAACTACAGCTAAAATCCTCCAATCAAGTTTCTATTGCCCCTTTTTATTCAAGGATACTCATGTTTTTGTAAAGAGATATGACAAGTGCCAAAGATCAGGTAACATATCAGAATGACATGAGATGCCCCTGAACAATATTCTAGAAGTGGAGGCATTCAATGTTTGGGGGATAGATTTCATGGGGCCGTTTACATCCTCTTAAAGCAACCAATACATTCTTAATGGCTACTGACTATGTGGCAATGGGTTGAGGTAGTAGCTTATCACACTAATAAGTGGTGGTAAGATTTTTAAAGAAAAACATTTTTACTAGATTCGGTACACCCTAAGCCATCATTAGCGATGAGGGGATGCATTTTAACAATCAACAACTTAAAACATTGCTAAAAAATATGGAATGCAATATAAGATGGCATTGGCTTATATCTTTAAACCAATGGCCAATGTGAGGTCTTTAATAGAGAAATCAAGAGGATTTTGGAGAAGACGGTAGATCTTCGAAGAAAAGATTGGGCTGAAAAGTTGAATGATGCTTTATGGGCCTATTGTACAACATGTAAGACACCAATTGTGATGTCTTTATAAAAGCTTCTTTTTGGTAAAGCTTGTCACCTACTAGTTGAATTTGAACATAATGCCTTTTGAGCTATGAAAAAATTAAACTTTGACTTGAGAAAAATTGATGGAAAGAGGCTGTTACAACTTAATGAGCTTGATAAATTCATACTTCATGCCTATGAAAGTTCCAAGCTCTATAAAGAGATGACAAAGTAATGGCATGACAAGAAGATTCTAAAGTGGAAGTTTAAGCATGGTCAATTAGTCTTGCTTTATAACTCAAGGCTTAAGCTATTTTTGGGAAAGCTAAAGTCACAGTGGTCAGGACCCTTCACAGTAGTGGATGCCTCTCCATTTGGTGCTGTAGAGATTATGGAGCAAGAGTCAAATCAAAAGTTCAAGGTCCATAGACAAAGACTAAAACACTATAGGGGAGGAGAGGTGGATCTTCAAAAGTCCACCATCACACTAGGAGATTGCATGTGAAGTTACTGCAAAGTTGGGTTAAGGACTATGAATTTAGCATTTCTTGGGAGGCAACCCAAGTTTCTTTTTAATTTTAATTTTGATATTAAAAAGTGTGCCAATTTCATTTTGGTAAATTATGGTTACATATTTTTATTTCAGGGGAATTAATAGGAGGATTACTAACCATGCAAAACCATTGGAGGAGCTCTGAACAACTCATTCAACATTTAATTCAGCAACAAAAACAAAAAGAAAAAGAAGGAGTATTTCTGACTTAATTATGCTAAGTTATCACTCTCCTTGTGTTTTAAATCGCAAATTGGTGTACTTAAAGTATGTAAATGAGTGTTGAATCATTGGGTTTATAGAAAATATGTTGGAGGCATTAGGGGTAATTTGCATTGTGACTTCAGGTTTTACATCGTAGCACATCTAATTCCAATAGCAAAAGGTTTCATGGCTAAAAAAATTAAGTCATGGTGTTAAGGGGTTCCAATAGCCAATTGCATTGTGGCTTAAGATTTTATGCTGTGGCATGTCTAGAAGTAGTAGTGAAAAATGCCTGCCTTAGGTGTTGTGGCCTAAATATTTAAGTTGTGCACGAATCAGGTTAACATGCTTCCCAAGCTATTTATTGCCGTAGCATAATGCTCCACACTGCAATAAGATGCGAGATTCAATAAAAAAAAAATTTAAAACTTGAGAACCCTTATTCTGCTTTAGTCATCCCTCTTAACTGTCGTGGCGCTACCCTTTTATTCTTTTGCCCACCATAACCACCTCACTATAACTTCCATATCTTTGTATAAAAGGGTGGGGCCATGCTTCCTGTTTCCTATTTCCAGTTCCGTTGAAATTCCCCTTAGTGTCTCTCTTCTCTATCACCCCACACGGCCTCCATTTTCCATCTCTCCCTAACACTTACATCTTCTTGAACATCTACCATATCCTTCTTTCTTTGCCTAGTCTCATCTTCTCCTTTCTTTTGTCGCCGTGTGCATTCATCCTCCATTTCTTAGTTGCTTTATATTGAGAAACTATCATTTTAATTGGTATGGTCATCTTAGCTTTTCCCTTTAAAATTAAAGGTATGATTACTCATTTTAATTGATTTGGGATTTATCTAAGATGTGTTTGCTACTTTGTATTAAATGATTTTGCTTAACTGGATAGAGGATTGCTTTGTATTATTCAATGTTTTTCAATGGTGGAAATAGAGTATGCCCACCAATTGTTTGTCAAAATGCCTAAAAGAAGTCTATTTCTTATTTGGCTATGATTTGAATGACCCTGTATACATATTTGCTCTGTATTTGTGCATTGTTGATGGATGATGATTAAGGGATGATCAAGATTTTAAATTTTGGAAATTGAAATTATGCCCAGTAACCGTTTGTCAAAATGCTTGAACAAAATCTATTTCTTGTTTGGCTATTATTTGTTTAGGCTATGAATTGAAGAACTCTATTCTTAAGTGTTTTTTGTGCTTCTCTAGGTCATACTTGTTTGGACAACACTTCTATTTTATTTGAGTGTTTTGGGATGGTTAATTGATTTTCTTGAGGGTTTATTCATTTTTTTGTGCCTTTATGAAGTTTTGGAGTACTATGTACATAAAAGAAGTTGAATATTGATTATTGCATTCACCATTTGATTAGCTTAAGCGTGTCCTTGGCTGATTAGTAGTTGTTAAAAGTGCATGTGAATAGAGTATACATTAGTAACTACTTGATTACGTGCAGAGATTAAATGTTCAAATTTCTTTTTGTAGGTATACCTATAATGGCCTTGAAAAAGAAGGCTAGAGGTGAGGCATCATCTTCATCTTCAACCTCATTTGACTAGTCTTGCTTTGTCTCCCTGGCAGCTCGAGAATGGTACAATGAAGTTACATTTCATAGAGCCTTGATTCCAAGGAGGAAGTTTAGTACTACACCTTCAGAAAGTTAGGAGGTTGCTAATAACATATCTTATAAACGGTGGGATACATTTTGTGCTGAGCCAGTGGCTGTTGTGGTGCTAGTAGTTGAAGAATTTTATGCAAACACACCATTTTGTCATGAGCATATGTATAAAGTTTGGGAGTATAATGTGATCATCAATGAAAAAGTGATTCAAGATTTGTACCATCTTCCCCTAGTACTTGAATGTGAATATTGCTTGTTTAAGACAAGTGGTGAGACACCAGATTTAAAGGATGTGGCTACTGAACTGACTCCTCCAGGATGTAATTACTAGAGGATGTCACGTGGGGTGCCTAAGGTTATTCTTAGAGGCAACCTCAATAGAGTGGCCTACTATTAGGCTCACTTAGTGTTTAAGAATTTGCTTCCCAGCGCCCATACAAGTGATTTGACTACAAACAGGGATATATTGATTTACTTGATTATGACTAGGAGATAGGTAGATGTTAGGTACATCATTTGTGAAAATATCAAGAGGATCTCTCAGTCTACTACCTCTAGATTAGCCTATCCTCACTTGATTACCTAGTTGTGCACAAATATTATGGTACAGTTCAAGCCATATGAGGAGCTCCTTCCACCAATCCCTCCACCAGTTCAAGTTTCAACCCCAGCTTCTCTGCAGGAGCCTTCCTTGGGGGCTATTTTTGTGATGGTTCAAGATATCTCTCTCTAGTTAGCTGAGACTAAGTGACATTTCATTGAATTGGAGCGTTGTTCTCTTGCCATGGATCAGTGGAATTATCAGTGTTAGAGGCACTTAACTAGCCAATTTCAGTGGGACCCATTTGAGCTTTCACCCCTCCAGACTTCTTACATAGCCCTATTGAGCCATTTCCACTGGAGCCATCCTAAGAGCTTCCAAAGGACCCAGCCTCTTGAAATCCCTTCTTATTATTCTCCTGTCTTTCGTTTATCTCCTTTTGTTTAGTTGTTTTTATGTTAACTCCAAATTGTGTGTTATTTTTAACCTTTGTTAACTATCTGTTGTACTTTTCATATGCTGTGTTTATTAGTCTGTTCCTACTTTTATTTCCCTTTATTTTATATGACTTGTTTTGTTTTTCAATTATATATATATAATTTAAAAAAAACATAAACAAATAAACAAACTTTACAAGAAAAGGGTTTATATTGCTTTGTACATATCCCTCACTCTCATTTATCTTAGGTTTTTTTTGTCCCTTAATATTGGGGACAATGTTGACTTTAAATTTGAGGGTAGGGTAGTTTTGGTATTATAAAATAAAATGAAATTTTGTGTTTGAACTTGAAAAATTTTTTAGGATCATCATTTGAATTAGTCTATCTATTGGCTTGTTAGATTTATTTATTTTTTGTTTGCTTCTAATGAAAGTTGTTATGTATCAAGAGATGTTTGGTAGGAATTCTGGGCTAATTGTGTTTTTCACTTAGTTCAAATGTGTAAAGTTAGATTTCTATCATTTTTGAAAAATATGCTATGCATCATTTGGCCAAAACATAAGTCAATTACTAGTGTCAGGATAAAATTTTTGTAATCTAATTTGTATGTCTAGACTTAAATCCAAGGCTTTAAAACTTATTTTCTACCTTCTTGAGGCAAATCAATAGGTATGGCATGACCTTTAGAGATGATTTAGGCATTCTTTAGTTGTGGCTGTGCCTTTCAAGCCTGACCTTTAGTTAATTATATTAACGCTTGAACCTTATTTGAGCCTATTTAGAAAAATCACATGATATTGCACTTTGTTTTGTTTACCAACATAAATACCTAGCCTGTTTAGCCTTATAAAAAATCTATAAGCTTATCCTTCTTCTTGAGAAAAAGAATGGCAATATATTCATTAGGAAAGAAAGCATCAAGATTGATTGAAAAAGGTATGCAATAAATGAAGCTTGTGCAATCATTGAAATTGAAGTTATATGGTTCGTGTCAATTCTCCCTTTCTGAAGTAGAGTTAAGTATATGTTATTTAAAAAAAAAATGAAGAAAAGAAAGGTTAAAGTAAAATTTAGGTTAGAAAAGACCCAAGTTTAAGGGAGATTTTGTAATACCATAACCTCCTAGCTCTTACACAATGGTCCCATAGGCTATCCCAACACGTGTGGTATGTTGGTGCACATATTCAAGGGTGTGACACTTTTATACATAGATGATTGTGTAACAGAAAGCTTAAATAGTTCATTTAATGCTTTAGGGAATGTGAACTCATCAATATTATTTTTCATCCATGACCTATCCAATCATATCATAAACATCACATTTCATCTCATACATCTTAGGTTTCCATGCATTAGAAAAACAACAAGTTGCTTTCGCGTTTGCTATAACAAATTTCTGATATAAACTTTGAAAATTCATAACTAATTTTAGAAAAATCAAAATTATGCATATGATATCTTTTTAGAAATCTCTAGATGTTACCTAATGAATAAAAATAGTCTAGATGAAGACAGAAGCATTTAGTCCACAAAAAGTAATAGAACAATAACTCAGGTCAATTCTCAGATAGCTCCAAGACCTAAAATTTCAAAATTTTAGTTCTCCCACTACAGAGCTCTAAATGAGGTGATCTCAATGATTATGGAAATATTATGATGTCTAGTTTATGTCTATAAAATTTCATAAGCATTGGACTTCATTTACCCCATGAGTGACATAGAGAAATAAACTGACCATATAAATAGTAGCCATACTAATTATATAATTTGGAAAACTTTGAAAAATCATAGTAAATTCTCTAGAGGTCCAAATTGAGTGCTCTTTAACTCTTTCAAAAACTCTAGATAAGACCTATTTACTAGCCAAATTTCACGCAAAAACTCATCCATTTGGTTAAACTTTGGTTTAGCTCACAAATTAGTTAATTTTAAAGTCCATAATGGGTTTTTAAGGTATCAAAAAGCTCTCTTCTAATTCCATAGCCACTTAGGCATATCTAAAAGCACAATTACAACATATATGATCATGCCAAATGATCTAATTCATCAAGGACTCATTCTCACCTTGCCACTTGCATTTATACATATAATCATTAAGGCACATGGACAGCAATAATTCATATAACCATACCTTTGGTTCCAATTTTTATTCATGCTTGATATTCACATACTTTTATATATGCTCAATGGTTTACATGTCATAAACTAGTCATACATACATACTTTACCATTACATTACATTAGAAACTATTCTATTGTCAAAGTGTTCATGTCATGCTCATTGCCTTTCATTTTTACTTCCTTGAGTTTCACCTAGACATGGTTAGATGGAAAATAAGGAAGAATGAGATTTAAAGAATTCTGATAGCTCTTTACCCCTTCAAACATATATAATGGATGCATATACAAGTTAAATAATGCATGTATGGCATTTAAGCTACTAGTGAACATACATAAAGCATTTTTCTTGTCATAGAAACTCATACATATCATACATAGGCTTTTAAGGGCATTGGTCTAGCTTCACCCATTTTTTTTAGAACTTTTAGATTTGCCTCACCCCTTTTCTAGGGACTTTTGACTTAGCCTCACTCTTCTTAAGATTTTTAGCTTTGTCTCACCCATTCCTAGAAAATTTTGGCTCATCCTTACTCATGCTAAGAGACTTTTGGCATAACCAAACCCATTCAAGCCACTTTACATTATAAACACACTTCAAGAAATATAATGGAACCATAACATGTAAACAATGGTTAGAAATATTTCTCATAATTCAAACATATACACAAGCACTCAAAGACAAGTAGACATTCAAGCAATACATGAGAGAAATGTTAGAGAGCTACCTTGAAGCAAAATCACAAGCTTTTCTCTTTAATTCTTCTTCCTTTTCTGGCCAAGCACATGCAACTAGGTAACACTTGATTCTCTTAGCCTAAACACATCAAATGAGACATGATTCAATCATTGGAACAAGCTCTATCTTTATACAAACTTTATGGAAGCTTACTTTTTGATATAACTCCATCATGGCTCCATACAAGACACAATGAAGCAACTATTGGAATTCATGACCTTGGCTCCATTTTTTTCATTCAATATAAGTCTCTTGACTCCATTTAGACTCCTTGGAGTCATCACAAATTCATTTCAAGGAGCTTAGATACTAGTTGTTTCTTTATGTCTTAAAATGGAGCCTACACCTTTATCTCACAAATCATGCTTTCTAAATTCATTCTAATTCTTCCTTTGATGTTTACTAATCATATTCAATCCCTTTCTAGCCTTAGAATGAATTAAAACTCTCCTTAGGTGCATGGACATGGTTTAGCAGATACCTATGTAAGCTTGTGCACCCATGGAGTTTGCTTGTGTCTCTTTAGGTAATTGCCACTTGTAAGACTTTCTAGGTGTTTTAAGAACTCATACATACTCTTAGACAACCTAAATTATCATTAGGAAAGTCTTCTATATATCAAGGTGCAACAAAATCTCTAATTTAGCTAACTTAATTTCTAATGTATCTTGTTTGAATTTCTTTGCATATACTTGTTTCTCATACTCTGAAACCTATGTTTTTTTTCCTTTCTAAGACCAGAAATCATTCCTTTTTGCTTGGGCCTAATGTTGGCCAAAACTCCTCCCATGGAAAACAATAAGAAGATACAAGGAAAAGCTATTATTTTTACCTTGTTTTAAAGCTTTTCTAAGGTGCTTTCCTATGCTTTAGCTCTCTCCTTCAATTCCTCTCTTCCACTTGTTAGACCAGCCACAAAACATGTCCAAATAAATCATTGAAACCATAGGAGAAGAGAGCAGAAAGAAGGGAAGAGGTTTAATGAAGGAGAAGACATGGAAAAGTAAGGTTTTCTTACACTTTTTAGGCTTTTTCTTCCTCCCTTAACCCCCTTCTAATGCGCCTCTTGGAGCTGTTTCAAAACCTATTTGGACAAGAAACAAGTCAATGGTGAGGGTCGGAGAAGAGAAGGATGTGATTTAAGGAGCCTAGGTGTCTATTTAGCACTTTTTCAAAATGACAATTTAGTCTTTCAACTTGATTTCTTTCATTTGGCCTCATTTCAACTCCTTTATGGGAATCATCTTTTCCTTCATGAAATTTAAGTTCTCTAACTTATAAAATGCCTTTGGTTTCACTCAAATTGGATTTAAAACCTTCCTAAATGAACCGGTTAAGATTTGGGTCAATTGATGCTCTAAAATGTAAACCGGAGAGGTTTGAATCATTCTAGGGGTTCCTATAGTTTTTAGGGCTTTTAAGAACCCCAGAAAACTCTATTTTCTCATTTAAAATTTTATCCCTTGAGTTTTCTAAAAAGTACCCAAAATTATGAAAATGCCACTGTGCTTCTATTAATTTTCATTTAACTATTCTGGCTCTATTTTCAGGGTACCTTGGACCTTGTATTCTTATTATTTAAGGTCTAGATTATTGCCTTAATTTTACTTGGCCTTAAATCTTTTTATTCAAGGGACTTCCTTTTATAACCAGTTCATTTCCATCATTTTTACAAAAATCGAATGTTATAGATTTTATTATTTTAAAAAGGAGAGAACTTAATAAGAATAAGTATTGAAGATGCAGCGAGAGAACTTCTTGCATGTGTATACTATCATATAAATTTTCTTAAGATATTTCACACTAATCTTGCCCGTCATTTGGAGCCACAACCCTAGCCTCATTACAAGCTTAAAAGTCTTTTTGATCTAGTGATTTTGTAGCACCTAATTTAGTGAAGAGAGGGAAATATATGAGCTTATGAAGTTCCTATATGTGAGAATGTTTTATACATTCTGGAGTGCAGAAGCTTGATTTTAACACTTGTTTGAGATGAATGTTTGGCCAAACTCACACATATACTTCAAAATGTTTAGAAGTCTTAGCTTTATCATTTGAACTTTACCTCTAGCATGTATTGCTTGTTTTTCCTATTGAATGTACTCCTTGATGTAGCAAGTAAGGACTATAGCAGACATTAATGTTCAGCTAACCTATATGCACTCTAGTCTTGTTTTTAATTTGCTTTACTCGAGGACGAGTAAAAGTTCAAGTTTGGGGTTATGATATCTCTCTGTTATTCATGTTATTCTATAAATTTTCTTTTGATAAATATAGATTTAGCTTCTAATTACATAGTATATAATACTTGTTTATAGGCAAAATAAGCACACTTAGGATGAATAGCTCCTTACTCAACTTTTACACTTTAAATGATAAGTTTTTTTTTTTTTTAATTTTGAGTATATTGAAAACTAATTATACTTTGCCCTTGTTTGTAGGGTGTATGTTTAAAATAAGATTGAAGTTCTTCATGTCAAAGAAGCTTCAAAACACTTGTAGTTGTTATTTTTTAAAAGTGCGCCATGGCTAAGATTCATCAAGCCAGGGCTAAAAGGGAAGAAAATGAAGGCAACCATCTAGGATATGTTTCGCTACTATGCATCTTAATGGGCTCGTCGTGCAACCCTCAAAATAAAACTAAGTTGATAAAATATATAGTTAGTGGCACAACCTAGGTTATCTCCCTTGGAAATGGAGTTCAATGCTTAATTGAGTTTCTAAGTGTTAAAGGATCCTAAAAGCTATCTAATTTGAGGGTTTTTTTATTAAATTAAACTAACCTAAAACTAAATTGAATTAAATTTCCTAATGTCTACCTAATTGTACGAATTATGGTTGATAATGGGTTTGTGACTAGCTTTGGAATCGTCCCTTGGTATCCACTATCCTTATCTTAATCCAATTGTGATTAATTCTGGCCTAAAAGTCCCTAATTGTGTCCACGGCAAATGTATCTTGAGTTACCACACAAGAATCAAGAGACTAGCAATTTGATGTTAATTGAGACCTCAACTCCTATTAAATTGCTAATTCTTGTGATTAAGATCTTTGAACACTAAAATTGATTGATTAACTAATTAATTAGCCTCTGAATTATCATCCAAAAATGTTTACTTAACTAACTAAACACTAAGAAATCCACAAATAGACAATTAGGCATACCAATTCTCACAAGCATTTTATCAAACACCTTGATTGCACGCTTGGAAAATTATAGGAAAATAAAAATCCAGCACTTAATTCATACAATTAATTAGCCAATATCTCTCCTAATCAATGTCTAACCAGCCATCAATCATGAACTACATCAATTTCAATCACTTACAAACTTAACCAAGCATATAAAATAATTAAAATTGATATAGAAAGAGAAAAAAATAAAATGAAATTCTTAGCCCAAAATTCTGATTCTAATTCTTGGATTCAAACTTCAACTCAAGAGCTTCCTCCCTTGCTAGTCACGAGGATGAATCAAAGCTTCATTCGGTGGATGGAAATGGAGGAAAATGGAGTGTAGTGTGTTCTGGATGAAGGAAGGGCGAAGTGTGGATGAAGGGTATGGGTGAATGACGTGATGATCAATAGCCCCCCCGAATGTAGTGTCTGGATGTGTATTTCTCCTTTCTTTCACGTGCTTCATTTATCAATTCACGTGCTCAGCTTTTGTTCCATTTGCCTGAAACTTTTTTTTCCTTATTTGTTTATGTGAGTGTGGGCCCCATTTAAAGCTAAATATAATATTTCAATTCATGCAAGCTTCCCACTTTTCATGTAGCTTTCTTCTTGCAATTCCTCTCCATTTTCTGTTCGTGTGTATTTGTGCAGATTCTGTTCACTTGTTCTGGAATCACGTCGAGCCTTCATTATCAACCAGACCCACAGCTTCTTTCGCATTCTGCCCATGCATGGTTCTTCCACGTCTTCTTGTTGCTTATTGTGTCTCATGCAGCGTCCACGTTGGCTCCTTCTTCTTTCACATTTTGTGCTGTTGCCCATGCTCTGTACCCATGGCTTCTTGTAAGTGCTGCAGTTCGTGGCTTCCACATTCTTTTCTCCATGCAAGGTTGTCACGTTTTTTTTTCTCTCTAAAACATGCTCCTTCATGCAGCTTCTTCTTCTCTCCAATGCCCTTTGTTTCTTCATCTATTCAGTTCTATCGTCTTCTTCCTTGTGACGAGTTAAGATCACGTTGCTGTCCATTTAAGCTCTAGCTCATTGCTTCACACGAGAATGTGTAGCTTCTTCTTCTTGACGTGGTTCTGGATAGCTCATGCTACTCATTCTTTTTCCATGTTGGTCTTCATCTCTCATTTCACCATCCCATTTTGAAGTCTTGCTTCCTCCATCCAACTCGAAGCTTCTTCTACTCCATGTATGAGTGTGTGATTGCTACAAATGGAGCCATATGTAGAAGTCCATCCCATGTATGAAACTAAGAAAACCTAATGATTTGCACACCAAGAAAGGAAAGAAAAATTAAGTAGGAAAAGCTTCAAAATTATCTATAGAAATTTATGCATTAAAAATCCAAGATTTTGTGACTTATTTTCTAAAATGCAAAGAATGGTTATTAAAATCAAATTCCAATTAATTAAACCTTTAAAGCCATATTCTATAATCAAAATACCTAAGATAAGGAGAATAAAATGTATAATAATCATGCTTATCAAATTCCCCCACACTTAAACCTTTGCACTCCTAGGCAAAGCTCAAGATCATAAAGAAAGGCTAGTGGAATGATCAATGGAGAATGAAAATGAAAAATAAAAATCACAAGCTAAGGAATAATCAAAACTTTTTAACACTTCAATAGTCAAAGTAACTTCACTTGTATCAAGAATTAAGCACCATGGCAATTTCATTTGAAAAGAATGAATTGAAATGCATAACCCTTCACATGGATTGTGTTTACTCTCATCTTTCAAGTGTTTATAGTAATGTGTTTTGCTCAAGCTCCACCTATCAAAGTTCACTGCCATAGGCTTGTCAAGCATTCTAAATCTCCACCACCCATGCCAAATGCAATGCACAAATCAATAAGAGTTTATTTAAGGTTGTAATGGGGCTAGGAAAATGAAATGAATGGATACACAAGAACAAAGGAAAAACAAACAACAAATAGAACACCTTCGGACTTCAAGAGCAATAAATGGAAATCTAAGATAGGGAAGAATGTGTTTCTAGGCCTTATTTCCTACCACTATAGGCAACTATGAACTCAATTTGAATTGCTTCTTTCTTTTGATTTTCTATGGCTTCCTTTTCTTTTCTTTTCTTTTCTTTTTTTTTTTTCATTACCTTTCTTTTATTTTTTTTATTTTATTTTTTTGCATTTTTTTTCAAGCCAATCTCCTCAACTTTTAATAACCATGGCCTAAATGAATGCAAAACATACATTCTCTCATCCTAAACAAGTGTAATGCTCTTTGAAATCTCTAAGGCATCTTAAAACAAGGTGGAAAACATTTTTAATGGCTATGGTTCAACAACAAAACAAAACAAGGTCTAAAGTGGCTAAAACAATGGATAAAATGCATGTAGGTTAGCTTTTTGGCTCACTAGTTATAAAAGAAATGAATGCCTTATCATTTTCATGCATGCAAATGTAAATGTGGTCTCAACAAAGAATTAAGACAAGTTCTAGAGTGAAAGCAGAGATAGGTGAATATACACTAGAAATGAACAATTAAGGCTCAAATCCTCACCAGCTAATGGCTATCAAATAATTCATTGAAATCAAATTCATTGCCACTTCACTTGAATCAAGACACAAGATCCATCACTTATCATGTCTAAGTGAATCCAAGTTATAATCATCTCAACTTGCAAATTTCACAGAAAAAACTAAAAAAAAATCACGTTATTTTTCAAAAATTTTGTCAAAAATTTTTCAAATTTTTTTTTCAAAGCAAGGAAAAGATGGATGGAATAAAATGACTCTCCCCCTCATACTTAAATATTGCATTGTCCTCAATGTCAGCACACAATCCAGTAAACAGATGACCAACACAAGATAAAGAGTGAAAAGAGAGAATACAACTGGATGAAGTTGAATTGAAGATCTCAAGGGTGGCTCAGATTTCCTTTGTAACTGGTTAGCACTTATTTCCTACAAAACAGAAACAAAATAAACTGTGGTACAGAAAAGAAAAAGAAAACTAAATCCTAAACTAAAAAGAGCTCTATCAGAGACTAACTAATCATAAGTATCAAAAACCAAAATTAAAACTACTTTATTCCTTCGTAACTGAACAAATTTAAGTCTAACTACTTTAAAGCATTTGGATTGATCATTCAGTGATGACCCATGGACTTTCTCAACCATCAGTAGTTTTATAAAGTCATATTCAGCATATTCAGGAACAATGAAAGAAGAAAAATCAAATTTTGGACAATTAAAACCAAAGAAAGAAAATTTAAAATCAAAACTTTCTAAAAATCTATCAAATCCAATGAAATTTGTTGGACTCTCATTAGTAAGAGTCACTACATCAATAAAAGAATTAAATTGCAACTTCTCACAGCCTTTTAAGTTCAAGTCCTCCAAGGTATCTGGCAGTTGCTTTTTCTCAGCTTGGAGAGTCTGTGGTTTGTAGGGAATTAGCTCACCAACTTCAAGAATTTGTTCAGCATTCTCAACAAAAGAAACAATATCTTCCCTGACCAAAGAGACATCAGTAGGCTTACAAAATTCTAAACAAGGATCAACAATAAAATCCAGTCTCTCACTAGTATCAACAACAGCATAAACATCAATAGGATTTTCAACATCAGCACTATCACTATGCATGCCCTCATCAATACTAGTATGGTCAGTAGAATCAATCTTATCAATAGTTTTAGTGCAAACTAAAGACTCTATGGGTTCAGCAAACTTATCAGACTCCAGAAACTCATTAATCTCAATACACACAGGACCTGTATGCATATCATCACATAAGCATCTAGGAGTAGAGTCTGATTCATCAACAACAACAAGCTATCCAACAATTTCACTGTCTATATCCTTTTCACATGCTACATCTACCATTTCATCAGCCATATTAGCACACGCTAGTAAGGAATCATGTTGATCAGTATATGTGAAAAACTCACTAGTCTCAATAAAAGAATTAATCTATGAGTATCTATCACATATAGTAGATCCAGCACACATACAATCAAGAGATGCATCCCAATCAGCTATGTCACATGATCCATATGGTATGCTATTCTTAAACTCAGAAGATGCATCATCAACAAATTTATCAACTAATTCTACACCAGGAACAGAATGATCGTCACATTCTAAGTCACCCCCACACTTATCTACTACCCTAGACTCAATATATTCATCATTAACAGGTTTAGAAATGAATTCATCACTATGGTCACAGCTAGGTGTGGACATTCCAAGTGCATCAGTACACAAGGATTCATGAACATCAACAAATATATCAAGTTTTCTCAATGAACTACCACAATCAATCAAATCAGGAGATTTAACAGCTATTTCCTCATCAACAACATCATCATCATGCAATTCAGAATCAACAACATTATATGCATTAAGAAACACAGTGCTATCATGTATGCTAGAATCAGTTCCAACAAATTGCAATGTATCAGAAGATGGAAGGATATTACCCAATGAATAAAACTCTTCGTCCTCTATGCATTCCCTTCTGATTTGCTCCTCAATTGATTCAATAGCACTTGAAGTGGGTTAATTCAATTAAATTCCTGAATCCTTCATTAGGTTATCCATCTTTTGTTGAATTTCAAGATACCACCGTTCATGTTCTTGTTTGAATTGAAGATGGTCAGCCTCCCTTTGTTGGATTCGAAGATCTAAGGCTTCCATTAGCTGCTTCATCCTCTCTTCTGAACTTGGTTCCTTTTGGACCTCTTATTGCATGTATCCCTCATTGTAATTGTAAGGATGATATTCTGGCTCTTGCCTATAGAAGTTATGGTGCGATTCATAATGATGGTGGTAATTTGGGTGGATCTCATATGGATGGTGGTATGGTTGGTAGCTGGGGTGAACTTCATAGAAATAATGGTGTGGTTGGTAGCATGGTGGTTGGACTTGTTGATATTGTTGGGCTTGTCGTTCTTGTCTTTATCTTTCAAGAAGACCTTGAAGCATTGACATGGCATTATCCAACTTCTGAGAAATCCTATGCTCTCTACAAGAATCATAGACACCTTGATTAGAATAATATGGATCCATTTAAAAGCAAGGAAAAATGAGAAGCATAATTAATTTCAGCACAAAACAAATCACAAACAAATTATAACTAAAATTAACTCAAAATCAAGAAAATAAAATCAAATGAAGATAAGAAGTTCCTAACAATCTAAAACACTCTAAAACAGAGGCTAATGACACAAAACAAACTCACAAAAATTAAAGAAAATAAATCCAGAAAAATTGAAAAATTCCTAAAAAATTCAAAAAAATAGTAAAAAATTCAAAAAAGTGCGTCAAACGTTGGAATTTGGCAAAAAAATGGTGCACATAATAGCTTTGCTATTTGTTTTGCTTAAAACACCCAAAAACCTTGGAAAACAAAGTTTGAGAATTTTCTAGGCACTTCAAACAAAAATTCTAGCAAGCAGGACACTTGATGCAAAACACCGAAATAATCCAATTCCAAGTTCAAAACAGAATAAAAATTAAATCAAAACAGAACCAAAACAGAGCTAAAACAAATAAAAAATACTTAAAAAACTTTCTCAAATAATTAAAACTCCAATTCCCTGGCAACGACACAAAATTTTGATAGACTTGTCGTGCAACCCTCAAAATAAAACTAAGTTGATAAAATATATAACTAGTGGCACAACCTAGGTCATCTCCTTTGGAAATGGAGTTCAATGCTTAATTGAGTTTCTAAGTGTTAAAGGATCCTAAAAGCTATCTAATTTGGGGGGTTTTTTTATTAAATTAAACTAACCTAAAACTAAATTGAATTAAATTTCCTAATGTCTACCTAATTGTGCGAATTATGGTTGATAATGGGCTTGTGACTAGCTTTGGAATCGTCCCTTGGTATCCACTATCCTTATCCTAATCCAATTGTGATTAATTCTGGCCTAAGAGTCCCTAATTGTGTCCACGGCAAATGTATCTTGAGTTACCACGCAAGAATCAAGAGATTAGCAATTTGATGTTAATTGAGACCTCAACTCCCATTAAATTGCTAATTCTTGTGATTAAGATCTTTGAACACTCAAATTGATTGATTAACTAATTAATTAGCCTCTGAATTATCATCCAAAAATGTTTAATTAACTAACTAAACACTAAGGAATCCATAAATAGACAATTAGGCACACTAATTCTCACAAGCATTTTATCAAACACCTTGATTGCACACTTGGAAAATTGTAGGAAAATGAAAATCCAGCACTTCATTCATACAATTAATCAGCCAATATCTCTCTTAATTAATGTCTAACTAGCCATCAATCATGAACTATATCAATTTCAATCACTTACAAACTCAACTAAGCATATAAAATAATTAAAATTCATATAGAAAGAGAAGAAAATAAAATGAAATTCTTAGCCCAAAATTCTGATTCTAATTCTTGGATTCAAGCTTCAACTTAAGAGCTTCCTCCCTTACTAGTCACGAGGATGAATCAAAGCTTCATTCAGTGGATGGAAATGGAGGAAAATAGAATGTAGTGTGTTCTGGATGAAGGAAGGGCAAAGTGTGGATAAAGGGTATGGGTGAATGACGTGATGATCAATAGCCTCCCTCGAATGTAGTGTCTAGATGTGTATTTCTCCTCTCTTTCACGTGCTTCATTTATCAATTCACGTGCTCAGCTTTTGTTCCATTTGCCTGAAGCTTTTTTTCCTTATTTGTTTATGTGAGTGTGGGCCCCATTTAAAGCTAAATATAATATTTCAATTCATGCAAGCTTCCTACTTTTCATGTAGCTTTCTTCTTGCAGTTCCTCTCCATTTTTTGTTTGTGTGTATTTGTGCAGATTTTGTTCACTTGTTCTGGAATCACATCGAGCCTTCATTATCAACCAGACCCACAGCTTCTTTCGCATTCTGCCCATGCATGGTTCTTCCACGTCTTCTTGTTGCTTATTGTGTCTCATGCAGCGTCCACGTTGGCTCCTTCTTCTTTCACATTTTGTGCTGTTGCCCATGCTCTGTACCCATGGCTTCTTGTAAGTGCTGCAGTTCGTGGCTTCCACATTCTTTTCTCCATGCAAGGTTGTCACGTTTTTTTTTCTCTCCAAAACATGCTCCTTCATGCAGCTTCTTCTTTTCTCCAATGCCCTTTGTTTCTTCATCTATTCAGTTTTATCGTCTTCTTCTTTATGACGAGTTAAGATCACGTTGCTGTCCATTTAAGCTCTAACTCATTACTTTACACGAGAATGTGTAGCTTCTTCTTCTTGATGTGGTTTTGGACACCTCGTGCTACCCATTCTTTTTCCACGTTGGTCTTCATCTCTCATTTCACCATCCCACTTTGAAGTCTTGCTTCCTCCATCCAACTCGAAGCTTCTTCTACTCCACGTATGAGTGTGTGATTGCTACAAATGGAGCCACATGTAGAAGTCCATCCCATGTATGAAGCTAAGAAAACCCAATGATCTGCACACCAAGAAAGGAAAGAACAATTAAGTAGGAAAAGCTTCAAAATTATCTATAGAAATTTATGCATGAAAAATTCAAGATTTTGTGACTTATTTTCTAAAATGCAAAGAATGGCTATTAAAATCAAATTCCAATTAATTAAACCTTTAAAACCATATTCTGTAATCAAAATACCTAAGATAAGGAGAATAAAATGTATAATAATCATGCTTATCACATCCTAACCATGTTTTGGCTAAAAGGCATGCAGAAGCTGAAAGCATCACGACAAGAACATATTGCATTATGGCACAGATCAAGATAAGGTTGAAGTTGTAGTGAGACCATATTGAACTATGGCACAATGGCAAGCAAAAGCTAAGTGTACCATAGTTGTGATATGTTGTGTCGTGGTGTGATGAGTTCTTAGCATATAAAGAAGCTAAATGCACTATAGTGCAAATAGGCAAGCCCCGGCATAGAATGCTCTAGTACTTTACTTCGCCGTGGCACAACCTTTTAAGTCACAACGTGGTTCCTTTTAGTAAATTGTAGTGTTTTCTTTGTCAAAATTTTGAGGGTTTCTTACTTTGTATAGCCATTACAATGAGGGGAACCAGCATTATTGGTTATCTTAGGTCTATTCTAGATGTGTAAAGGCTAGGGAGAAGCTAAGAAAGGCATCTTGAAGGAAAAGAATGCTAGGGATTGAAGATTGAAGTAAAGATAAGCTTCATTTATAAGTTTCTTCTTTCTTTCTTCTTTCCTTTGCATTTTCTCAGATGTATCTGACCTTTGCTTTAACTTTGTTGCTATTTTTCATGAATATGTATAGTTAAACTCCTTAATCTAGGATTATTAAGAATTCTTGTATGGAATAGTGGTTGTTCCTCACTTTGATTTTGAAATTAATGATGAATACATGTTTGTTCAACTCCATGCTTTATGCTCTTTGATTACTTGGCCAACAATTAGATTGATTCGATACTTTTGCTTAAACCTTGAAAAGGGAAAGTAAAGTTAGATCAAAAGTTGAGTGGTGTAAGTACTTCAAACTTGCTTGGGAAAGTGGGTGGTTTAGTTAATGTGATAGGAATATACTCATCAACCTTACATGGTTCAATTAGGTATTGTGCTATCAATTTGATCTCAATTGATTTCATAAGAAATTATGAAATTAATTAGATTATCCTATTTAAGATTTGGAAAAATACTTATAGGAATAAGTAAACCTTAAACTAACATGTATCACCATTAAGAGCAAAGGTACTGAGTGTTGAAGTAAATTGCTATAAAATATAAGAAGGATTAATAATTCTAGATGCTACTATTCACCTAGAAATCCAAATACTAATTTTGAACTCTGCATAGTAGATAATCTACAATCATTTTTTTATCAATACAATTACTTAAAATTATTTGCTTAATTTAAGATAAGGTGTAAATTTTAGTACTTAATAAGTTTTGACAACAAATCCTTAAGGGAACGATATTTTCTTATCACTATATTACTTTAGCGATACGTATACTTGCATGTACGCTTCAGGTAAGCAACATACTACTATCTAGTGATTCCATTCCTAATGTTCTAATCACCCAGGCAAGTGATGATAATGATGACTTTGTCAAGGAAGAGCTTGGGCAACTTGAATAGCCTTATGAGCCCCTATAGTCATAATGAAAAAGTTGGATGATTGAAATTATTAGAAATTAAGATGTAACACCATATTTATCTAACCTATCTCATTTCATTCCAAGCTAATTTCCTTAGCCAAGCACAAGTTTCCCAAGAAGACACAATTAAATAATAGGTTATTTTGTGTTACCTCGTGAATAAAATTTTCATTCGTGTCTCATGGACCATATGAACTCATCCATCTCATTCTCCTATTTAATTACACATATGCAACTCAAAACCATCTTTAAATATAGCCAAAAGGTCGAGCTCATGAACCAAATACATAAAAATTACATGTTTAGCCTCGGATTCATAGGCTAGATTTCTGTTATCAACTTTGAAAAATCATAACTAAATCTAAAAAAATCAAAATTAAGTATAATATATCATTATGGAAAGCTAAAGGTATCTAATTTATGGTAAAAATAAGCTTAGACCAAAACAGGAATGTCTAACTACTGGAAATCAATAGAACAGTAACCAAACTCATATAGTACTATTGGTCCTATCACAAAACTTTAAAAATTCATATCTCCCAACTCAGACATCCAATTAAGGTGATCTCAATGACATAGAAATATTATCATGTATAGTTTATTTTTATAAAATTTTATGAGCATTGGACACCATTTCGCCCTTGAATGACATAAGAGAAGAAACTGACTATATAAATGGTAACTATACTAGAATAGCTTAAATTTGGCAACTTTGAAAATTCATAATTAATTCCAAAAAGTTCTAAATAATCTAATCTTTAACTTTACAAAAAGCTCTAGATGAGATCTATATGTATGCCAAATTTTATGAAAAAAATTCATTCATTTGGTTAGAATGTGTCATAAGGTTGCAAAATAGCTCTTTTATGCTTCTTAAAGAGTCACCAAAGGGTCAAATTTGCTTCCAAGGCTTTCATGGCCACTTGAGCACGTAGGAAAGCACCAAAATAGTCTATTGAGCATGTTTCAAAGGTGTACAAACCCAGATTTCACAAACTCACACTCTCACCCTAAGATATACACAAGAATACATAAGCTTTATCTTGCCATTCAATGTCAAAATCATGTAATATCATTCATTTAACTCCAGTTCTCATACATATACAATATATTCATACATTTACAAGTATTCATGAGCTCATACATCATATACAACATTGGATTACATCTTATTCCATTCATATGGCTACAAAATAGATAATTTACACAATTCTATGTCAATCTCCTTCCTTTATGCTTGGTGGCTCCTATTCCTTGTCTCACTTGATCCACCTAGACATGTTAGACAATGGGGAGGAAGAGATAAGATTCTAGGAATCTTAATAGCTCTTCTCCCTTTCAACCATACATAAAGAATGCAAATCTAAGTCTAAAAATGCATGCATGGATATCATGGAGTGCATAATCATACATGGAACATTTCTTGCACTCAAGAAGTCATATAAAGCATACATTGGTTTGCCAAGAAGATGGTTTAGCCTCACCTACTTCTCTTGAGGGATTTTAGACTTACCTTACCCATTTTCTTAAAGGGTTTTTGACTAAGTCTCACTCTTTCAAGACTTTTGGCTTGTCTCACCTATTCTTGGGAATTTTTGACTTATTCTCACCTTAACTAAGGGACTTTTAGCTTCATCGCACTCAAGCAAACCAAAACATGTTCATAAAGCATCATTTAAGTGCATAACATTACATCATGGTACCATGGCATATAGATACATGCTAAAACATCTTTCATTGCTCAAAACATACATACACACATTCAAAGACAAGATAAACATCCACTCATGTATGAAAGAAAGAAGAGAGAGTTATCTTGGTTACAAATGCACACTTTTCCTTCCTCAGCCAAGCACTTACAAAAAGGTGAAACTTGATTCCTTTGGCTTGGACACATCACATGGAAGTCAATTATACTCTTAGAACAATTTCTAAAGCTACACATACATTAGAAAAGATAGCTTGCTTCAAAGGTCCAATTATGGTTCCATATGGCACCTAATGAAGCAACACTAACAGTTTATGATTATGGCTCCATTCTTTCCATCCATTTAAGTTTCTTGGAGCCATCACATAATTAATTTAAGGAGCCTAACTACATGTTGTTTCTTTAAGTCATAATATGAAACCTATAGCTACATCTCACTATCTATGACTTCTAAAATTTTTTCAAGGCTTCCTTTCATCCTCTCCCATCATATATGATACAAAACTAAGTTTGGAATAAATTAAAACTATCCCTTGGTACTTCTTCTAGCCTAGGCCAAGACAATGCACCATTAAGGGAACCAAGAAGTGTTCTTTGTTTTCTTTATGGGAGATGCATGTGGGAAGCTTTCTAGGTATCTTAGGAGCTCATCTAAACATTCATTTTTATAATACCATATTATTTCTAACATTGATCCTCTTCTTTGAAAGTGGGATTATACAATTCTTCAAAGAAATCCCAAGAAAATACATTAAAATAATGAATTAGATTATGTTGTGTAGTGGATAAATTTTTCATTTTGCATCTCCGGGATCCCATAAACTCACCAACAACATTCTCTAATTATTTTCCATTCATACAAATCATAACATTCTTAAAACTTAGCACAAACCACGGATCAAGAGTCAAAAATCCAAAATAATTATGTTTTGCCTCAAGTTCCAAGGTGGTAGAATTTAAAGCAACTTTGAAAAATCATAACTAAATGTAGAAAAATGGAAATCACACAAACCATAGCTTTCTGGAAAGCTTTGGATGTCAACTATACAATAAAAATAAGTCCCAGCTATGAAAATCTCATCTAGATCACATTTGACAATAGAAAGGGTAGGAAAGTTAAGCTACCAGACCATTCCAAGAGCATTCAGACCTCTAAAATCAATCAAATAGTACCATGGGTCTGACTATACGCTTGGTATCAGATAGTAACTTTAAAAATTTATATCTCCCTCTCTAGATATCCAAATGAGGTGCTTCTAATTGGCACAAGTTACTAAAAATGTCTAGTTTCTTTTTATAAAATTTTATGGCAATTGGATATCATTTGCCCTATAATTGACACAGATTCATTTTTAGACCAATTGCACAGTACTAGTGGTCAAACTAGAAAATTTTTTTAACTTAAAAAATTTGTCAAATATTCCACAAATCTCTAAATAATATCTACTTTAACTTTCCAAAAAGCTCTCAATAAGTTCTAGATGCATGCCAAATTTTAGACCAAGAAGAGCTTATTTAGATAAAAAGTGACATAACTCACTCAAATGGTCAATTTTGCTTCATGTGAGAGGTCAACTTTATCCAAACGGCCTCTCCAATTGTTTGGCTCCTCTTGGGCAAGTTCAAAAGCACAATTATAACTTGTGTGGACTGCCCAAGTGGTTCCAAATTTTATGCATCTTAATTTGGCCATCTCACCTCCATTAATGCACTACATACATAAACCATTTAAGAAGCCAAATTCCACATTTGTATTGATTTAATGTCACATATGGGCTAAATAACCTTCATACATCATATTACATTTTCTCAAGGTCTTACGTTACAAAAATAATATGTACAAGCTCACTTTGACATCTATTTACAATTAAGATAACATAATAAGCAAAATGCAATCTCTCAAGGTCTTTGGCTTATACTCCTTGCTTCTTGAACATCACCTAGGCATTTCAAGATAATGAAGGGAAAGGGAGTAAGATTCCTAGAATCTCAATAGCTCACACACCCATTCATATACACATTCATGGCATATACACATCAAAGCATATGTATAGAAGGTTTAACAACCATAAAGTGTGCAAAGTCACAATTTTCATACCACTTATTCACATTCAAGTCAAGAACATGCTCTAGGGACTTTTGGTTGTGCCTCTCCCCATTTCTAGGACTTTTGGATTTGCCTCACTCTTGGCTTAGGGACTTTTAACTTAGCTTCACCCTTCTAAGAGACTTTTAGCCTTGTCTCACCCATGCCATGAGACGTTTGGCATCTCCTCGCCTTCATTAAGGGACTTTTAGTATCACCTCACCCTTATGAGCCATTTCCATAACCAAAACCATTCAAGAAGACACATTGGTACCAATGTAATGTCAAGGCATCAAGAGGCATATCATCAAGTCACAAGAACACAAACAAGCATGCAATGACATACATATGCACACAAGAATAGAAGGAGAATGAGGTGGAGAGCTACCTTTCAATGGATGGAAGCTTTCTTTGCTTTATTCCCTCCCTTTCTTGGCCTCACAAGAACACTTACATGGGAGGATGTTCTCTTGGCTTAGACGCTGTAAACAACACACAATTATATACTTGAAGTAAGCCAAGATATTAAACTCACTCTTGAACACACACTTGGTTCCATAAGTGGCATAATAGTTCCATAAATGGCCTATTGAAGCAACCTTCAAATTCAAGCTTTAGGATCCCATCTCTTTCCATTTATAGGCCTCTTGGCCTCATTCAAAGTCCTTGGAGCCATCATATATTCATTTGCACAATTAGAAAACCAAGTTGCTTCATAAGGCACTATTATGGATACCATTGTCCCATCTCCCATTCCATGGCTCCTAAATTTTTTCCAATGGTTTCTCCCATTTTCTAACATCATATAAAGTCTCAAACCAAGGTTAGAACAAATTAAAACATCCTTTACCTTATCCATCCTAACTTGCCTGAACCTATAGGCAATAATAGGGTTCTTGGAGTTTTAATTTTTTTCTCGATGGGAGAGCCACTTGGGAGGCTTTCTAAGAGTCTTAAAAGCTCAAAGGAATACTCAAATAGCCAAGGAATTATTCACACAAAATCAGATTTTATAAAACCCTAAAGAAGCCTACACTTTTCTATCTTGATTTTCATGAGTTTTTCTTGCAATTTCTTGCCATATTCCTCTTCCTCATGGTCTAAAACCCCAGTCCCTCTCTTATTTTTAGATAGAACATCTCCCCCTCATATGGTTCTGATTTGGCTGAAATCATACACAAGGATGAAGCAAAGAGGAGAAATAATAAAATTATGAAATACCTTAGATTTAAGCTTGGTTTCAAGACTTTTTCTCCTTGGTTTTCTTCTCCTCAAGCAATTCAAACTACTCCTCCTTGTTTTGGACTCAAAACAAAACCAATTTACTCAAATAAACCATGGAAAGAAAGGAACAAGATTGGAGGAAGATGGACCATGAAATTCTACAAATTTCCTTACCTTTTTCTTGATTTTTCTCCTCTTTCTCTCCCTCTCCTTGTGTGCCTTGTAACATCATATATTTCTAGCTCATTTCATGCCTTTAAATGACTCATTTCCAAGAATCATGTAAATTCTCAAAGAAAAAGGCATTAAAATAATGACTTTTCTAACGTTGCATTGTATTTAAAAATTCCATTCGATGTCACATGGACTATATAAGCTCATACACTATATTCTCATATTTAATTACATGAATACAACTCATTTACATCATCCCAAGTGGCCTACATTTCATGGAAACCAAGAGGAGACATAAAATACATAGATATATTTTCAGCCAGATTTGAGGCTTTTCTATCACAAATTTTAAAAAATCATAACTAATTCTAAAAAAATCAGAAACATGCATTCTTGGTCTTTTTGGAAAGCTACACATGTTTAATTTATAATCAAAATATGCCTAGACCATGAAACACATCATAGAGGATATTTGACATTCAAAATGGTCTAAAGGTCAAGCTATTCACTGGTGCTACCATAGAATTCTGCAGAAAACTTCAAAAATATCTACTTAATTCCAAAAAAAATCTAATTCATGCAAATGATACCAATCCAAAAAGTTATAGATGTTAGCTAGAGGAAGAAAATAACTCTAGACCAGTTCAGGTATTCCTAGACCTCGAAATCTAATCAAACAGTAACTGAGGTCAGTTAGAATTCTTAATACTGGATAGAATCTTAGAAAATTCATATCTCCCTCTCTAGACATCTAAATGAGGTGCTTCTAATTGGAATAAGTCACTAGGAACATACATTTTCTTTGTGTAAAATTTCAGGGCAATTGGACATCATTTGGACCTTGTGTGATAGAATTCATTTTCAGACCAAGTAAATAGTGCATCAAACTAAAACCAGAATTTTTGCCAAGTTTGGAAATTCCTCAAATATTCTATAAACCTCTAAAAATTCCATACTTTAGCTTCCTGAAAAGCTCTTAACAAGCCCTAATCGTATTCCAAATATCATATTAAAAAGAGCTCATTTGGATAAAAAGGGATATAAGGTTCTAATTTGGTCAAATTTGGTTCCATATAAGATACCAAAATGTCCAAATGGCTTTCCTTAGGGTTTGACACTTTTTGGGCAAGTCTAAAAGCATAATTAAGACTTGTATGAGCTACCCAAATGGTCCCAATTCTCATGCATCTCATTTTGGCCATCTTACCTACACACAATTGCATAATACCATCAATGAAGCTAGTTTGCCACCATACACTCAAATCACATTCTAATGGCTACATAATATATTCTCTCATTCATACATGATATATTATTGTAATTACATATGTTCAAGAAGTCATAGACCATATAACATAATGGGTTACATCATTTGACATAAATATGCCCTTAAAGAACCAAAAACTATACATTATGTTGTTAAGCTCTCTTCTTCAAGGTGGTTGGCTTCTATTACCTTGTCCATTTGGTCCACTTAGCATGTTAGATCATTGGAGAGAAGGGAATGAGATTCAAAAAATCCCAATAGCTCATCTCCCATTGAATCATATATAATGGATGCAAAATAAGTCTCATGAATGCATGTATTGTCATGTTGACATGTGCAAGCATTCAAGAGGCATTTTCATAATTTAAGAAAGTCATATATAACATATAAAGGCTTACCAAGTAATTGGATTGACCTCACCCAATTTCTTGTGGATGTTGGACTTTCCTCACTTATTCTTTAAGAGATTCTTGGACTCAACCATGCTCTTGGGAGTCCATCTCACTTTTGGGAGACTCTTTACTTTGTTTCAACCAATCTTAAGGGTTCTTGGCCTCATCACACTTAAACAAACCAAAGCAAACATCATAACATCATTTAGAAACATAATATGTTATCATAAAACCATGGCATATGAAATCATATTAGCATACTTTTCATGGCTTGAAAATACATATACACACATTTTAAGACAAGCTAAGCACACATCTATGCATGAGAAAAGGTGGAGAGAGCTACCTTGGATATAATTGCACACTTTTTCTCTTGAATCCAAGCTTCCTCTTTCGGCCACATACACACAAAAGTGTAAGTGTAACAACCGGGAAAAAGAAAAAAAAAGGAAAAGAAAGAAAGTAGAAAGCTGGAAATTTTCGAAATCCAAAAATTTTGCTAAGTCTCCTTGCAATAGCGAGAAATGGTCTCGCAATAGCGAGAGTGCCTGTTCGCAATAGCGAAAGTGATTTTAGCTGTAGCGAGTGTGGGCAGCAGTCCATATAGAAACCAGGGAGTTGCTCGCCATAGCGTGCGCCATATCGAGAGTGGGAGTCTGGAACTAACACGAGTGGTGAAGGTTAAATCTCGCCATAGCGAAGGGAACTGATACGTGCTCGCTGTAGCGAAGGTTAAGCCTCACCATAGCAAAGCTAGATAACACGAGCTCGCCGTAGCGAAGGTTAATTTTTGCCGTAGCGAGGGTCAGTCCGGAAGAGAGTAAAAGGCGAGAAATTTACTACTTTACACAACCCAACTCATTCTTTCTCTCATTTTTGCCCTAGACTTCGACCTAAGGAGAGGAAAAGGCATGGAGAGTGAGGGAAACCAAGAGAAGGAGGAAGAGCAAGGGAAAGGTAAGCAAGTTCCTCCCATTTCTTCTTAGAATTCTGATCTCCTCTCTTTGCCTTCTCTTTCTATGGTTTTGTTTGTGAGATTGGTTGAATTTTGGGCATGGGTCAGAAGAGGGAAAGTGGAAAACACCCTTGAATCCCTTTGTTTTCTTTGAAAATGTGGTTTCCATTACCATGAGAGCTTGAGAGAGAGAAAGAGTTGATGGCATTCTAGAGAGAGAGAGAGAACCTCTAGGTTCTGGTGTGTTAGAAGGTTTGCTCTAAAGATTACATTCTAAGAGAGTAATTCCTTGTTCTTGATGTGTCTAGGCTCAAGTGAAGCACCTCCATCAAGATGTGATTGTGAACCTAAGAAGGGAGAGGAGAAATTGAAAGGAAAAGCTAGTGTTGGCTTATAAGGTAGCTCTCTTTCCACTCTTTCTTGTTGCATTCTTAGATATAATAGTCATTGTATGTTTATGTATATGCTTGATGTGTGAGATATGCCATATGTTATTGCCATGATGCATTGTTGACAATATGCTTGTGTGATGGATTGTGAGAATTGCTCGGGTGAGGTAGTGCCGAAAGTCCCTTGAGATGGGTGAGGTAAAGCCGAAAGTCCCTTGAGAATGGGTGAGATAAGGCCAAAAGTCTCAACCGAGTGAGGCCAAGTCAAAAGTCCCTAAACTCGGGTGAGGCCATCCAAAAGTCCCTAAACTCGGGTAAGACTAGACTAAAAGTCCCTGAAGCTCATTTTTGGCATTGTTGTGATTTCTATAGCATGTACAGCATGTAATATGTGATTGAGAATGGTTGGATGCTAAATTACATGCTTTGACTTGTTATATGCCTTGATTGCTTTCTTGATTGAGTGCATGAGCTACTAAGATTCCCTGAATCTCACCCCTTCCCCCTCCCAACTTAACATGCTAGGTGGAGCTCAAGGAGAAGCAAGTGCACACCAAGGAGCCTAGAGGCATATGTAGCTAGGTGTTACTATATTTTGGTTATTAAGATGTAAAGTGGTGCCAAAATGTATATGCACCTACTATTTTTGAGATGTAATTATTGTAGCAAGTGTAAATGTATGAAAAGATGATGTACAAACTATGTAGAGAGCCAAATTAATGGAAATAAGGGTTTTGCCCCTTTTGTTGAATGTATGAGATAGTGTATTTTTGGCCGTAGCATAGTGAGTTTGGAATGTATGATGATTTGGACCACTTGGACTTGCTATATATACTAGTTTCATGCTTTTAAACTTGTCCATGTGGAGTGAGAATGTGTGAGAGGCCTTTTGGACCCATTTTGGACCTTTTGGGTGCCAAAACCGGTATTTTTGATAGCTCCGTCAAAGTATGACCGGATGAGCTCCTTTTGCCATGAAATTTGGCATGCCTCTAGAGTTTGTAGAAAGCTTCTTGAGAAGCTAAAGTAGGTAATTTTTGGAGGTCTAGAGAATATTTAGCGAATTGTTGAAATTGAGAAAATGTAAAGGTTTGGTCATGTACTGTTACCATAAACTAGAAATGAAATATGTGGCATTCATAGAACAAATGGAGTCCAAATGTGGTGAAATTTTATACACATAAACTAGACAACCACAGTGACTTATAGGAACTGGAATCACCTAAATCAGAGGTCTGTAGAGAGAGAATGAACCTTCTGAAGTTCTGTATCAGCATCAGGGAGCTCACCTGACCTCCGTTACTGTTCCATCGGTTTTCGGAGTGTAAAGTCTACTAAACTGATCTAGACTTATTTTTTTCCTCTTTTAGACATCTCTATCTTTCCAAATTGGTATAGATTGCCCAGATTGGATTTTTGAGGATTTAGTTATGAATTTTCGAAAGTCATGATAGTAAGCTGCACCAAAAACAGTGACAGCCGGACCTCCTTCCCATTTTCGATGTCAAACATCGTCCAAACTCAGAGATTTCGATTGGGAATTATTTTTAGCATAAATTTAACACTTAGAGATTTCTAGAGAGCTATGGTTTACTAGATTCCCATTTTTCTATAATTAGTTATGATTTTCCAAAGTTAGAGCCAAAATATGACTTTTGGGCCCAAGTGAGAAGATGCATTTTTCGGGTTATTGGCTCTATACCCGTGGCTTATGGCTTGTTTTATGCTATGTATGAGTTGTATAAATGAATTTTGAGTAGAGAAAGCAAATGATAGGTTCAAAAGACCCACGGGGCAGAAGATAAGTGTATGAAACCCCGTTTCATAGCATGAAAATGCCACGGATTGGTATTGGTTCTTTGGAAATCATATAGAACCGAGCCCAGTGAGAGGCTAGAAAGTGGTAGTAGATTAAGGTGTTATATTAAGGATGATTTCTCTTGGCCTAGACACAATTTATGAAAGCTAATTAGGTTTATGGAATTAATTCTAAGGCCACATAACTTACTTAGACTTTAGTTTGGTTTATAAACCTCATTATGATTTTATAATTGCACCTAATGAAGCAAGACCCCTCAAATAAATTCTAGGCTCTATTCTTTCCTTTCAAATATGATTCTTGACTCCTTTTAAGCTTCCTAGAGTCATCACACAATTAAAATAAAGAACCTAACTATATGTTACTTCTTTAGGTCATATTATGGAACATAAGGTACCATATCAATTTATATAGTTTCTAAATTTTTCCCAAGGCTTCCTCTCATATTCATTCATCATATATGACTCAAAAATAGGTTTAGAAAAATTTAAAACTCTCCCTAGGTATGCTAACCTCTATTGGTCGAACCTAGGAAGCATTTTGCTCTCTATAGACTTTGCTTTGTTCTCTTGATGGAGGAAGCACATGAGGAGACTTCTAGGGATCTTAGGAGCTCATTTAAAATCTCATTAAGACATAGGAATCAAGGTATCAAATCAGATTTTGTAAGGAACATATAAAACCCTAGACTTTGCATCTTGAATTTTCATCGTTATTTGTTAATTCTCTTTGCATATTCTTAATCTCTACACCCTTTTTCCTAAGAATCACCCTTGGTTCAGCTAAAAAATCAAGCCCCCCTAAGACTTCTTGAGTGAGGCGAAATGGGTGGAGAAGGGGAGGAGAGATAGCAATCATGGAAGAAGAAATTACCTTGTTTTCTTGCTTTTTCTCACTTGAATCTTGCTTTCTCTAAGCTCCTCTCTTCAAATATGAATTTTCCCCTAAGTTTCACCCTTAAAACAGATTTGTAAATTTCATTTTAATCAAAAGAAACAAAGGAGAATGGAGGAGAGGAGATTTGGATGGAAGAAAGCATGAAAAACTACCAAGAAACCATACCTTTTTGCTTAAATTTCTCCTCCTTTTCTTCCTCCACTTGTGCACCTCATCTTCTAGGGTTTTCTCTGGTTTTTGGGCAGAGCTTGGTCGACCAAAATGAAGGGGGAAGAAGGGTGCCACTTATATATATAAAGGAGGAAGAAGAACTTTTTAAAAATTCTCGTTTTGCCCTTCGTTTTTGGCATTTTTGTTTCTACTTCGTTTTAGCTCCTTTTTTAGAACCGTCTTTTCCATTATGAAATTTAGGTTCCTAATTTAGTAAAATGCCTTTGGAATCTCAAATCAAAGCTAAAACCTTCCCGAACGAATTTGTCAAAATTTGGGTACATTGACATTAGAAAACATCCACTGGAGGGGCTTTAGCTGTCCTAGGCCTTCCCATGGTTTTCAGGGCCTCTGAGAACCTTGGAGAACTCAAAAATTTTATTTAAATATCCTTTTTATGTGAATTCCAAAATGTTCTCAAAATTACAAAAATTCTATTATGTTTCATAAGTTTTCTGTAAGAAATTGTTTCTTAATTCTAGCTCCATTTTTCTTTCTGTCTGAGCTTGGGATTCTCATTTTTAGGAGTCTAGAATGCTTCTCAAATTTTTTGGGACCTTAACTAAGTCATTTCGAGGGACTTCATTTTGTATCCGGTGAGTTTCGTTTATTTACGAAGAAACTGTACATTACGTTTCTCACGTTTTCTCTTGTTTTCAGAGAACCGAATATTACATGCCTAGAAGAGCTACTCCATTTCTATATTTTGGGCAGAAAAAGTAGTTCTAAAGAAGGTGGAAGAAGAGACAGGAAACTTATAAAACATTCAAGAATCTCACTTTTCCAAAAATTTCAATTTCATCCTTCCATAATGGCAATTTTGTTTCAACTTTATTTTAGTTTCTTTTTGAGAACCATCTTTTTCATTATAAAATTTAAGTTCCCAATTTAATAAAATGTCTTTGGAATCACTCAAATTAAAGCTCAAATCTTTCTAAACAAATCCATCAAAGTTCAAGCTCACTACTGTTGAAAAACATACACTGGAGAAGCTTTACTAATCTCGGGCTTTCCATGGTTTTTGGGGCCTTAGAAAATCCTAAGCAACTCAAATTTATCATTTAAAAAGTCGTCTTATGTATTTTTCCAAAAGTTACACTTATTTATGAAAATGCCATTACGATTCGTCAGTTTTCGTTACAATTTGTTTCACCATCCTAGCTCTATTTTTCCTTCCGTCTGAGCCTGAATTTATCATTTTTAAGAGCCTAGGACTCTACCTAAATTTTTTAGGACATTATCTAACTCATTTTAGGGGAATTTCTTTTATATGGCTCATTTCGTTGTTTTACGAAAATTACGTTTGTTACAATTTTAGCCTAAGAACTCTTACATCAAAATAGAATTTTGATTAAGTACTTGAAACCCTAACTTTGCCATCTTATAATTTAATGGTTGTTTTGTTGTTTCCTTTACATATTCTTATTCTCCTCCCTCATTTTTAAGATTCACTCTTGGTTTGGTTAGAAATCTAACTCCTCTTGGCTATCCTTAGGTGGGTCTAACTATACAAGAAAAGGAACAAGAAGGAGCAAGCATCAAAGTAGTAAAACACCTTGGTTTTCTAGGTTTCTTCAAGAGCTCTTCTCTTTGCTTGGATTCTTCTCCTCAAATTCAAAATTTCCCCTCTTGGTTTGACCTCAAAACAACCCCAAATGTATCAATAAATCCATAGGAAAGAAGAGAAGAAGGAGGAGAAGGAATTTGCTAAAGAGAAACTAAGAAAATCCATGAAAATCGATACCTTTCACTTGATTTTTCTTCTCCTTTTTCCTCCTCCTTTTGTGCACCTCACTCTCTTGGTTTTTTCTTTGGTTTAAAGTAGAAATAAAATCAACTAAATGAGGAGAAGAGTGGGGCGTAGGGTATATATAGGTAGGGTTTAGAAATTGTTTCCAAAAAAATTTAATTTATGTCCCTTAAACTTGGCATTTTCATTTCTGGTTCGTTTTAGCTCCTTTTTTAGAACCACCTTTTCTATCATAAAATTTAGGTCCTCAATTTTATAAAATGCCTTTGGAACTACTCAATTTAGAACTAAAACCTTCTCGAATAAAAGGGTTAAAGTTAAAGTCAACTAACATTAGAAAATGTATACTAGAGGGTTTTTAATTGTCCTGGGGCTTCCAATGATTTTTCAGGGCCTCTGAGAACCCCAGAGAGCTCAAATTTTCCATTTAAAAAGTCCTTCTGTGAGTATTCTAAAACTTGCCTGAAATTACGAAAATGTCATTATATTATGTAACAATTTTGTTACTTTTTGTTTAGTTATTTTAGCCTCCATTTTATGGTACCTCTAGCCTCCTAATTTCATTACTTAATATCTAAATCATTATTTTAATTTTTTTGGACCTTAACCAATTTATTTCAGAGGACTTACTTTTAAAACATATCTTTTTTCATCGTTTTTAGGAAACTAGACATTACATAAGACAATAAGTTATACTACATTGAGTTCATTTAATCTAAATTTATATACTAATTTTAATTCTATACAGACATGAGGAAAGGTTAAGGCCTAAACAATTAACTATAAAGGATGTTTGGGTCCTTCCTTAAAGGCACATGGTAATTATGCCTTTCAACAGCACTAATGGTTAACCCATTGGAGATGAAGGAGGATTAATAGGTGTTTTCTTATGGTTGTTGGTAGAAACTTCATCACTTTTCCACTTAGTTGCATGAGTTGAAAGAGAGTTCCAACTAAGTAAAAGAATGACATGTTCCAGGATAGTATGAAAGTAGCACATTGGTTATTGAATTCTTTTATGACTCGCTTGTAATCATATTTGCTACCAATGAAGAGCACAAGGGCTACATTCCTATATCCATTGGAACCAAGTGGTAGTAAAGGTGGTAGGATTTGTACAATGCTATACTCAATTAGTAGCTATTATTGTTCAACTATAGGAATAATTATCACTAAATGATAGCCATGGTCATGTTACAATTTGTGGTGGTTGTGGCTCACCAAAAATGGAATAAACAAGTTAGTTATTTTATATATTTTGTGACGATTGATGTGTATTTTATTGGTGGTCTTTGACTGTTAGAAAGAAACTTGAAAAGTTAGTTACTATGGTTGCTTTGTGCCAATTTGAAAACCTTTGGAAAGTAGTGTTGCAATTAGCGTTGGCTTTAGTAACCATTAGGATCTGAAGGCTGATTGGTACACTTTAATGACATTCAACAGTGGTTTCCTAACTATTGAAATTGTTGCTAATGATGCCTTTTTGTTTTTAGGTGTATGCATTTATATTTATATTACATGCATACCTTTTTTTTTGGTATATATGTTTATGTTAGATGTATAACTCATTATATATTATTAGAATCTTTTTTAACATTATATATCAACCATTATTAAATCAAATCATATATTTAATGTCAAATAAAAATATAATTAGTAGATTTGTTCAACAAAATTTAAAACAAAAAAAAAACACTATAAGTTGTTCACAAAATATCCTAAAATGAAAAGTATAATAATTTCCTAACTATGTAGTGCATGGCATAAGGAGGATGAGGGATGTGGATTACAAACAATTTCTTAGGAAAAAATTTAAGTAAAAATACATTCAATAAGCATAACTAAGTAGTTAAATAATGTAGAATACTAAGTAGTTAAACATTAGAAAGTTTGAAACTGTCAAAACCACTCTTAAGTAGTTAGACTAACAAATGGAAATTCAATTTAGTGACACTCTTGAGACCACTACCTATCAAAATCCAAGTAACACAAAAAATTCAAACAAATATTAATGGCAATTTCATAAGAATTCTGAATTCTTTCAATGTTAAACATATATGTAGCAAATGGTTTTTTGGATAGAGAACTTGAACATTTAATAGTACTATTGTGAAGCAAAGACAAAGGCAAATAAACAAAAAAAAATTTAACCATTCCTTGCAATGGTGACAAAAGAGAAGTGGCATGGTACTTCAGTTATTTCTAAAGGGTAGTCATTTTCACCAATAAAAGATGAAAAGAAACTGGGACATTAGTCATTCGCATGAAAAGCTACTAATTACAAGTATCAATCTCCTAGGTTAATATAATTATTTTTACCTAAGCAAATGAAGTCATTTAAGAAGAAAGCATCACCAAGTAAGGCATAAAACATTCATTATCAAGAACTTTCATGCCTTTAGCAAGGGAAATAACCTTTGTTAAAGGCCAAAATCATGAAATTTTAACCATATAAGTCATATGACCTTACTAATATCGTCTTTCATCCATAACTTACTTAATGGACCAGAAACATCATAAGGAAGCATGAAAATTGAGCCTCAAGTCAAGCATCATAAGTTAACATAAGTGCATCGTTCCATGCTATTCACATTTTTCCTTAAGTTTTAGCACTTAGTTTTGGCCACATAGGGTCCATCTTGAGCCATAGGGGTCCAACCCTTAGTTTTTCTTTTCCTTGATTCATTTTCATCATAAACAAGTTTGCTCAAACACATTTTAGCATGTTTAGCTTAAGGAATACACAAAATCTTCATAGGACCCAAATTGACAACATGCACATAAACTCTGCACTAACTTGAAAAATTCATAACTAATTCTACAAAAATCAAAATCATGCATATGATAGCTTTCTAGAAAGCTTTGGATGTTAACTAATGACTAAGAATAGTTTTAAACAAGGAAAATAGCATTTAGCCCATAAAAAGTGATAGAATAATACATCAAGTCTGGGTAGGGTCTTACAGCTGATCCAGAATTTCAAAAATTCATATCTCTCTCTACACAAGTTCAAATGGGGTGTTCTTAGTGGTTGTGGAAAGGTTATGATGCCAATTATATGCCTATAAATTTTATAAGCATTAGACTTCATTTGACCCTCCAAAAACACATAAATCAGACTATCCAGAAAAGATAGTGCCATGACAGTTTCTGCATAATTTAGCTAACTTTGAAAAATCATAAGATATTCCACAGAACTCCAAAAATTCTTATCTTTAGCTCTGTGAAACTTTCAATGAGATCTATGTGGCTGCCAAATTTCATGTCCAAACTTGTTCATTTGCTCTAGTTTTAGTTCAGATGCAAAATATGGCTTAATTTTGTACCATAATGGGGTCAAATTGCACCAAATAGCCTTCCAAACATACTATGACCATTTGAGTATGTTAAAAAGCATAAACACAATATGTAGAAACACCCTAAATGATTTAAATCATCATAGAGCTTAAATTCACCATCCCACATGCATAAATACAGATAAATATCATGGTTCAAGGATGTCAAAATTATTCATTCTCATACATTTGGCTCCATATTCATTACATATAACATATTCTTGTACTTTTGCACATGTTCAAAGGTTTACAACTCATAATTAACTTATACATACATACTTTGATATCAATTCACATTAAAATTTATACTATTGTCAACATATCATCACTCATGCTCCATGGCTCCTATTCTTTGCTCCTTGGACTTCACCTAGACAAAATTAGATGGGAAGTGGGGGAGAGTGAGATTCAAAAAATCCTAATAGCTCTTTCACCCTTCAATTAAGCATACATGGCATATGATCACGTTAAAGAACACAAGCATGCACCACAAGCTTCCAAGAATCAAACATAAACATATTTTCAAGACCATATAAACATATCAATATCAAAATCAAGTTCTAGGGACTTTTGGTTTAGCCTCACCTAATTATTTGGGATTTTTGGATTAGCTTCACTCATTTTTCAAGGACTTTTGACTTAGCCTTACTCATTCAAAGAGACTTTTGGCCTTGTTTTACCCATTACTAGGGACTTTTGGCTTTACCTCACCCATTCCAAGAGACTTTTGGCATCACCTCACCTATCAAGAGCAAAGTTACATTCCAAACACAATGCAAGAAACATAATGGTACCATAATATCAAACCAATAGCTAAAAACATGTTTCATGATTTAAACATCTATACAAGCATTCAATGACAATTCAACAACTAAGAAATGAATACAAAAAAGGATGGAGAGCTACCTTTCAAGAATGCACCAAGTTTCTCCTTGGTTTCTAACTTCTCTTCTCTTGGCCTCACAAGCATACTTGGGAGAGACTTGATTTTCTTGGCCTATTAAACAACACAGAGATATCAATGGACCCATCTCTAGCCTTACACAAGCTTTATATAAGCTACTTCTAGCTTTAGGCATCCATATAGCTCTATATAGCAGCATAATGAAGCAACTTACACAATTTATTATCTTGGCTCCAATTTCTCACTTAATCTAAGTCACATGACTCTATTTAAACTCATTAGAGTCATCACAAACTCAAATCAAGAAGCCTAACACCAAGTTGCTTCTTTATGCATAACGGAACTTAAACTTCTACTTTTCAACATATGGTTTTTAAATTCAAACCAATGGTTCCCTTGGAATTTATTATTCATTTCTAGGCCATTTGTATCTTTAGAATCAAAGAAAACTCTCTGTAGGTGCACTTTCCCCCATTGGCTGAGACATGCACACTAACGGAGCCCATGGAGTTTTCTTAGTTTTCTTAGGGAATTTTATATCCATGAAGCTCCATATACCTTTAATGAACTCAAATATGCTCTTAGATAGTCTAAAATATCATTTTATAGCTCTATATTTCCTAAGATGCAAGTAAAACCCTAGGCATGGAAACTTGCAACCTGTAGCCTCTCATGGCTTTCTTTTTGCATAATCTTACTCTCTATACTTCTAAGCACTTGTTTCTATTAAATTTTCATTAAACAAAAGCTTGCTTCTTACTCTCTCTCTCTCTCTCTCTCTCTCTAGGCTAAATTATGGAAGAAAAATGAGACTAACTAAGTGGCAATATCATGGCTTACATCATACCTCATTTGAAAGCTTGTTAAGTGGTGATTCTTGTACTATAATTGTTTGCTTCAAACTTTCACTTTTTCTCATGAGGTCAACTATCAAACCCCTCCTTTTAAGAATATAAAACCATTAAAAGAAGGAGAATGAAGAGAGGAGAAAGTTTCATACTAGCTTGTTGCAAAATTTCATGTATTTTCATACTTTTTTACCTTAGTTTCCTTTCTCTCTCCTCCATCTCTCTTGGATGCCATGGCTGGTCTATTTCTGAGCTCAAGTGTCATTTTGGAAAGGTGGAGGGGCTAACTTGATTATATTAAAAGGTGGAGGAAGATTTTTATAATAATTCCTAAATACCAATTACGTCCCTCAACTTCCATTCCTTCTTTTAGGCTCATTTTAGCTCCTTTTTTAAAACCATTTTTTTCATATGAAAATTTAGGTCCTCTAGTTTAATCAAAACATGTTCTTCCAATTTTATGGAGTTCAGAACCATCATGAATCATCAAGTCAAAGTTTTGGTCAACTTTTTATTGAAAATGCACATTGGGAGGGTTTTAACCATTATGATGGTTCCCATGGTTTTTGGAGACTTTGAGAATCCTAGGAAACTCCATTTTTTCATTTAAAATTCACTTTTTTGAGTTTTCTATAACTTTTCTGAAGTTATGAAAATGCCACTGGCCTATGCGACTCTTTGTTTGGCTATTTTAGCTCTAATTCTTGGCTTTCCTTGTGACGACCTTAACTTCTAATTATGGTAATTATGGTTAAATACGCGATTAATAATTAATGATTAAGGTTTGGAGTCATTATAATTAATTACGTTATGAAAATATGAAAAAATTTGAACCTTGTTGTTATTAGGGTCATTACCAATCAATCAAAATCATTCATGCACACAAGTGAAATGAATTCTCAATTAAGAGCCTTTAGATTTATCACCCAATGACTTCTGACTCCTAAAAAGTCCCTACAAGCGCTTCTAAGTCCTCTCTTGATGTCACCATAGGGAAGACCAAAGTTTCTAAGCTAAAGGTATAAGTTTGGGGACTTTCGCCATGACCTAAAACTTTTCTGCCATTGCTAAGTTAGTTACTAAAGTTGAAAAACTAAGTTTTTCACTTTGCGCTATGCCCCAACCTTTCGCGCCACTGCAAAGTTACTCTTGGGATCTTAGTGGGCAACTTACACGTATTGACGCGGTGAGTTAGACTGTAAAAAATGTTTACTAGAGTTACTATTCGAAGTCTCGCGATTTTCCCTTCAGTGGAATACACTTGCGCCGCGGCGAGACTAGCTACTAAACACTCCTTATCTAGTTTGCTCAACTTGAGCCATGGCAGGACATGTTATGCCGCGGCAAGGTTGCTTTTTGTCACCTTCTTGAGTGATATTTTTTTCTTTGAGCCACAATGAGATTTCTCGTGTCGTAGCACTCCTCGCTTCTGTCACTCTCCTGGTTGCGGCGAGGCCTTCCTAGCCGCAGCATAACTCCCTCCTGTAATTACATCTCTTAAATTTCATCCTATGCACTCTAATTCTTTTTCTAAGGACACTTTAGGACCACTCCCCCTCATTTTATAAGACTCTAATGGCATTTATCTACCTTATTTACCTGGCTATTCTATCATTACCAATTCAAGACTTAAGTGTTAATTCCTACTTATCCAACTATCACATATCAGCAAGTTCATGGATTAATGACAGTAAGAATTTCATAAGCTATCAACAATTATCATTCAAATATATATTCCATTAGAGATTTCATGTATCATTAACTCAGGTCTATATCCAATATATCACATAATTATATTTCCTAAATAGTAAACTATATCATAGGTTCAACAAAGCTCATAAGGGATGTTATAAATTCATACATCCAATGCCAAACTAAAATGAGGCTTACTCCTCAATAGGTATATGCTATGTTATCAAAATATAAACTTCTACACTTGGCAACATGATTACATGATGATACTATATAAAAAAAAATTACAAAATTTAGCACCTATCCTACTTAGATCAATCCAAGTGTAGCCTTCCTTACACATGACTAGAGCTTATGGGTTTTCATCCACTTGCTTCCCTTTATCCTTACCCGAAAAATCTTCACTTAAAATAGTTAGCCCATGAAACGGGATAAGATGTGAATCTCTGTAACTAAAGGCAAATTCCATTCATATATTCTAATTCAATTAACATATATGCATGATATCAAAATAAGCATCAAAATTATATTAGTCATATCAGCAGATGAAACAATTAGGCTATTATGATTACTATCCCATACTAGCAATCATATTTCCATATATTAAAGGCCAATAACACCGAAAAAGACTCATCCATGGCACCTACTCCCTAATAAGTACAACTAGGGCTTAGTGCATATGGGATCTGATCATAACCCAATGCCCGATCGAAACACTTGCACGGGTGGCAGCCGTACCACAGCTCCACCATAGACTCACAAGGTCTAAACATAATACAATAGATAACTAACTAATTTATTAGCATTTTAAAAACATAATTATGTAATAGATATAAAATTAAATTAGGCATATGCATTGAATTTAACATCATCCCCCGTTACCTCACTTGTAGACAAGTTGGGAAGCTAACAACAGTACCAAAAATTTGCCTATAATCACAACATCAGAAAATCATCACTCTAAATTAGTCCATTACTATCTCATTCATCATTTATGACAATAACCTAATGTTCAAAAAATTAAATTATCAATAACTACTTAGAGGACACTTACCTAGCTACTACAAGTCCCTAAATTCAGATTGAATGTGTCCCTTATCAGGAACTTCAATATATCACCCAAAATCCTAAGCAAATTCATGCAGAATTAATACCTATACTACAAATCAACCATGGGGGCCTTAAACCAGTAGAAAATGCATTAAAATGGAGAGCTTATACTTACCCAATATCCTTCCTAGCCTCCACCTCCGAAAATCCTTTAGGAAAATACCAAGCAACCACATTTCAGATTTTGGATATAGTGAAAATGCTCTAAATGAGAAGCCAATCGAGTCAAATTGAAGAGAAAGAGGAGAAGGTTAAGTTATATAACTATTACCTTGGCTGAATCTTGCTATAGGAGTGGGAAATGGTAGTTTTCTTACTTTATGTTTTTGCATAAAGGAGGGGAAAGGCTGAATATGTTTAGAGTTTTGGATGGGTTTGGGGGGACCTAATGGCCCAAATCTATATGTGTTCAGACATTGAGTAAAATTAGGTTGAGTTTCATAAGTTAAGCTGCAGAATTTTGATTAGGTTATACCAAGGTTTAAAAGCTCATTTGATTTGGGTCTGCATGAAGGTTGCTGGGCCAAGTATAAGAGCTTATATAGGTTAGGTCTTAGGCCTCTAACTCATTAAATCAAATCTTAATTAATCTTTAACCATGGCCTACTTAATTAAATTTAGGCCAAAATGGGGTTTCTAACCTAATTAAATCTCAAACTCATAATAATAATCTATCTCTCTAAAATTTCCATTCACATAACTTGCCCTATTATTCCATATTAATTATCCTTAATCAACCCAAATCCACGATTAATACCCTAATTAATTTTAGGGTGTTACAATCTTGAGGCTCTTAACTATATTTTTAGATGGTCTAATGAACATCCATATCTCAAATAGCTTCATTTCACTTTACTCTAGGGTCCTTATTCATTAATCAAATAATTCTAATTTTAGTTTCTCGTAGTTCTTATTAGCTTCTACTAAGCCTGTGGCCCTTGTAAGTAATTCATTCCACTCCTTCAGAATGATTTTGGATTTCTAAATTATAGGATATTACACAAAACTAGTGTACTAGACCTAATATCTTCAGTCAGGGGATGAATGGCAAGAATCATTAGATAGGGTTTCTGTAACATCCAGTTTTTGTAAAAATGACGGAAACAAATGCATTTGAAAGGTAAGTCCTCTAAAATGAATTGGTTAAGGCCCATAAAATTAAAATAATGATCTAGATATAAAGTAATGAAAATAGGAGGCCAAAGGTGCCCTAAAACAAAAGCCAAAATAACCAGACGAAATCTAATAAAATAGTTACGTAATGTAATGGCATTTTCATAATTTTAAATAATTTTTAGAATACTCATAGGAGGGCTTTTTAAATAGAAAATTTGAGCTTTCCAGGGTTCTCAAAGGCCCTAAAAGCTATGGAAAGCCCTAGGACAATTAAAACCCCTCCGGTATATGTTTTCTAACGACGGTTGACCTGAATTTTGACCCTTTTATTTAGAAGAGTTTTAGCTCCAAATAAAGTGATTCCAAAGATATTTTATAAGTTAGAGAACCTAAATTTTATGATGAAAAAGGTAGTTCTAAAAAAAGAGCTAAAATGAATTGGAAACATAAATGCCAAGAAATAGGACATAGTAGGAATTTTTAATGAATAATTTTATTCCTTCCTCTTATATATATGGATGCCCCTTTATCTCCCTCACTTATCTGACTTGAATTCTACCTAAAAATAGAAGTGAGACCAAAGGAGAGAGGTGGACAAGAGAAGGGAAGAGGAAGAGGAAAAACAAGGCAAGAAAGGTATGAAATTCATGGATTTTCTTGGTCTTTCTTTTAGTAAACTTAATCTCCTCCTTCTTCCTATAGTTTTATTGAAGTTTTTAGTGCTATTTTGAGGTTAGACTAGATGGGAGAATTTTGAAATTAGAGAGGAGAATCCAAGAAAAAGAAAAAGCATTCAAAGGAAGCTAGGAAATCAAGGTAGTTTGGTTGTTTTCAAGCTTGCTCTTCCTTATTCTTCTTCTTGTGTGTTTCACCCCATGTATAGATAGCTAAGGGGGATTGAATTTTAAGCCAAACCAAGGATGAATCTTAGGAATTGGAGTGTGGCAAATAAGAATATGCAAAGGAAATAGAGAAAGAATTATGATTTTCTAAGATGTATAACCTAGGGTTTTAGTTGCACCTTGGTTTGTAAGATAATTCCTAGCCATAATTTAAGGTGTCTAAGAGTTCATATGAGTTTATAAGACATCAAGGAAGTCTCCCACCATCATGGAAAACAAAGAAAACTCCTTAGCCCCTTAAAGAAGCATGGGCTCGGCCTAGGGTAGAACTAATACCTAGGGAGTATTTTAATTCCTTCTAAGCTTAGTTTTGTATCATATATGATGGGAGAGTATGAGAAGAAGCCTTGGAAAAATTTTAGAAAGCCTAGAAAGTGTAATGGAGGTATAGGTTCCATATTGTAGTATAATGAAACAACACCTACCTAGACTCCTTGAAATGAATGTGTGATGGCTCCAAGGAGTTTAAATGGAGTCAAGAGTTATAGATTAAGGGAGAAAATGGAGCCAATATCATGTTTTCCCAAGGTTGCTTCATTAGGTGCATTATAGAACCATAATTGAACCATGTGAGCCATCTAGCTTTTCTAGTGTATGTGTGACATTAGAATTGATTCCAAGAGCATAATTAGATCCCATTTAATTTGTTTAGGCCAAAGAAATCAAGCCCTACATCCTTGTAAGTGTTCAGTCAAGAGAGAGGAAACATTTCCAAGGAAGAAAGTGTGTTCTTGTTTGCAAGGTAGCTTTCTCTTCTTTCTCTTATGCATCTTTAGATGTTTTCTTGTCTTTGAATGTGTGTGTATATCTAAGCCATGAAAGATATTTCTAGCATGTATTTATATGTCATGGTATCATGATACTTTGCTTATGCACTTGAATGATATTCTTATGAACATGAATGGCTTGCTTGAGTGTGGTGAAGCCAAAAGTCCCTTAACTAGGTTAAGGATAAGCTAAAAGTCCCTAAGGTTAGGTGAGACAAAGCCAAAAGTTTCTAAAAGAGTGAGGCTTAGTCATAATTAACAAATTGGGTAAGGCAAGTTTAAAAGTCCTAAAGAGAATGGGTAAGGCTAAACCATTGTCTTGGCAAGCCTATGTATGATATATGTGACTTATTGAATGAAGAAAATGTTCTATGTATGTTTGTGCATTCCAAGATATCCATGCATGCATTTTTATACTTGAATTTGTATCCATTATGTGTGCTTGAAAGGGAGAAGAGCTATTGAAATTCCTAGAATCTCATTCTTTCCTCCTTATTACCTAACATGCCTAGGTGAACCAAGTGAGCAAAGGAATAGGAGCCACCAAACTGAAAGGAAAATGATTGATATGGAAATGTACTATGTTTTCACATTGTAACCATTTTGATGGCATATGATGTAACCTTATGATGAATGTGATGTAAACATTTTTGAACATGTGTAATTATATGGATACTTGATGTATATATGAGAATTGGCACTAATTGAATGATATAGCAAATCTTTGACAATGAATGGCAAGAATTTCTTATGTGTGCTCTTGTGTATATCATTAAGTGGGAGAGTGAGTTTGTGAGATCTAGGATTTTAAACCTTTAAGACATGTTTAATAGGCTATTTTGATACTTTTTCATGTGCTCAAGTGGCCTCAGAAATGCTAGAAGCCAATTTGGTCCCTTTTAACCCCTAATCAAGCTTGAAAAATGCCATTTTGGAACCCTATGTGAAGATCTAACTAAATGAACGAATCTCCCCATGAAATTTGGCATTAATATAGATCTCATCTAGAGCTTTTTGGAAAACTAAAGACCAAACTATTTGGAGCTCTATAAAATTAATTATGAATTTTCAAAGCTATAAAATTTCTATTATTCTGATATGGTTACTATCCATATGGTTAGTTTCTTCTTCTGTGTCATTTGAGAGACAAATGGTATCCAATGCTCATAAAATTTTATAAGCATAAACTATACATGATAAGATTTCTATGGCCACTGAGATCACCTCAATTGGATGTTTGAGCAAAGAGATATGAATTTTTAAAATTTAGAGTCAGTACTAGTAATGTAGCAGTACCTTTATCGATTTCCAGTGGCTACACATTCATGTTTTGGTATGGACTTATTTTTAGCACATATTTAACATTTGTAGCTTTCTAGAATTGTATAATGTGTATGATTTCAATTTTTTTAAATTTAGTTATGATTTTTCAAAGTTGTCACTAGAAAATTGGTAGTAGAACCTGAGATAGCCTTGTATTATTTTGTGTATGTATGCTATAAGCTCAAGTTTTTGGCAACATTTTAAGATGGTTTTGAGCTGTATGTATGAATTTAAATAGGAGAATGAGATGGATGAGTTCACATGGTCCACACGACATGAAATGCAACACAAAATAAAGCATTATTTTAATGGAATGCTTTCTTGAGATTTTGCTTGGCTTAAAGAAATGAACTAGAAATGAGATGAGATAAGTTAGATAGATATGGTGTTATAGTTTCTTAATATCAAATGGTTAAACCAAGTCCCATCCTATTTAACAAACTAGTCCACTATGTTAAAAACATTCCAGCTAACAATAACCAGATCCGTAAGAAACATCATTACACAGCAAAGTAAGGTTACTAATCCAATAGTAATTCCAAAAAGGGATGGAATCACCATTACTAATTTTATGAAAGGAAAATTCCTCAATGTACCTCTAAATTGACCCCAATGTCATATCATTAGAGAAGAAGTACATATTCTATACCATATCATGCTTATAATATTGGTTTCTTATCTTTATTACTTTTAGCAGTAGAAAATACTGACATTAAAAGCCCAATTCCTCTAAATGAGCATAATTATAGAACTTTAGCCTAGAAATCTCAAGATTCATACTAATGAAATTTGTTTAACATGAAACATCATAAAAAGAATCATGGATTTTAGATCTCGAAGTGTATGCATTAAATAGCCATAGTTACACACTTTTACATATGTTCTCATATTAGACCCTAATTTCAAAAACTCATATCTTAAGCTATAAAACTATGAATCTTGCAAATTATGACTCTACAAAAAGCTAAGGACATGAAATATATGCTATAAAAATTTTAAGCCAAAACAAGTTTATTTGGGCCATGAAAATCGAATGGAACAATAATTATTACTATTCTCAGACATATATTAGAACCAGAATTTTGATCATGTATATCTTTGGCTACACTAGTCTATTTTATGAAAACTCAATGGCTGTGGAAAACATATAATGCCAACTATATGCCTGTAAAATTTCATGAGTATTGGAGTTCATTTGTTCTCTCAAATACATAAAAAACCAAAACTGATCCTATGAACAGTGCTAGTAAATTCTGCAATTTTCAGCCAAATTTTGGAAAATTATAATAAAATATACTGAGTTCCAAAAATTATGTTCTTTGTCTCTATGAAAAACAATAAATGAGCTCTAAAGTATTGCCAAATTTGATCTAAAATTTCATTCATTTGGCTGAGGTTTGGTTCAAGGACAAAAAGTGGCTTAAAATGGTGCACATATGGATCCAATTAGTTCACAATAGGCTTTTTCAATTCATGTGACCATTTGAGAACGTTCCAAATATAAAATACAACATATTTGACTGGTATCATGCCTTAAAGCTCATGCAACTCAAATTTACTCATCCACTTGGCATCATATATACACATTCCATAGTTCACACATACCTAACTTGCACAATCTTGCACAGTTATATTCAAAAATAACATTTACATTATAATCCCATACTTTTACATTTGTAGGAATGGTTAAATCACAAAATAAAGATATACATCCTCTTATGTGCAACAAAATGCTTAAAATTCTAAACTATTGTTAAAGTACAACCATTCATGCTCTTTGGTCTTCATCTCTGCTTTCTTGTGAGTTCCCTAGACATAGCTAGAAATGATATGGTGGAGAGTGAGATTCTATAAATTTCAATAGCTTATTCACCCTTTAAGCACACTATAAGGCATATTTTCATGTCAAAGAGAGCAGCTATCCATAATAGGCATTCAAATATCAAACATAATCAAATATATGAAGTCATATGGATCCATCAAAGTAAAAACAAGCTATAGGGACTTTTGGTCTAACCTCACCCAATAATTTAGGACTTTTGGATTAGCCTCACTAATTTTTTGGGACTTTTGACTTAGTTTTACTCATTCTTAAGACTGTTGGCCTTGTCTAACTTATATTTAGGTGTTTTTAGCTTTACCTCACCTAAATCAAAGGACTTTTGGCACAACCTCATCCGTTAAGAGCTATTCCACATTTCAAAGGCATTCCGTGTCACATATTTGCATAAAATCATAAAGCCAATAGCAATAAGCATAATTCATAATCCATACACATATAAGCAATCAATGATACTCAAGCACCAAGATAAGCATACAAGAATGGATGAAAAGTTATCTTTACTCAAAGAAGTACAAAATTCTTCTTGGATTCTTAGTTCCTCCTCTAGACCTCACACGTACACTTGGGAAAGGCCTCACATGCTTGGCTTAAACACATCAAACAAGGCACAAATATATTAGTGGATCATATTTAAACTCAAATAAACCTTACATAAGCTAACTTTAGCTTTAGGTTTCCATATGAGTCCATTTAGTGGCATAATGAAGCAACCCATACTAGTTAATGTCTTGGCTCCAATTTTTTATCCAATATAAGTCATATGACTCTATTGAAACTTATTGGAGTAATCACAAACTCTATTCAAGGAGTTTAACACTAAATTACTTTTTTATGCATAACAAAACCCTAAGCCTTCACTTTTCAAAATAAGGTTTTTAAATTCAAACTACTAGTTTCTTTGGTGTTTATACCTTATATCTAGACCATTTCTAACCTTATAACCAAAGAAAACTCTCCCTAAGTGCTACTTCCCACTTTAGGCTAAGACAATCACTTTAAATGGCTTTCATGGAGTTTTTGTTTTATCTTTTGGGAACTTGGCATTTAGGTGAAGTCTTTAGCCTCTTCTTAACTTGATTATACTTTTATATAGATTGAAATATCAATTTAAGGCTTCATACACCCTAAGGTGCAATCAAAACCCTAAGTATGAAATTTTGTAACCTATGGCTTTTTAATGGTTTCTATTAGTTACATATTAATCTCTACATTGCAAAACCAATTCCTTTTAAATTGCTCTAAGTCTAACCGAATTAAGAGAGGCATGAAAGAACCAAGAAAGATAAGTTTTACATAGGAAACCATACCTTAATCAATTCCTTGCCAAATGGTGGTTCTTGTGTTACCTAAGTTTCCTCCAAATTCTTCCTTCCTTCTACCAAACCAGCCATAAAATTTCACCATTTAAAATTGTAAAATCATAGAAAGAGAGAGGAGAAAGAGGAGAACAACTTTTATAAAGGCAAGATAGGAAAAATTACATGAAAAAAGTACCTATATGGAGCCTCCCTCCCCTTACTTCTTCCTCCTTCTTTCTCCACATTTTAGGTTTTGTTTCAAAGTAAGAAAATTAGTCATGGGGTTGAAGGAGGCTTGCTAGTCTGATATAAGAAGGAAAAAGTTGCCTTATAACATGTTTCAAAATGCCTATTATACCCCTCCACTTCAATTCCTCTGTTTGAGCTCATTTCAACTTCTTTTTTAGAACCATTTTTTTTCATCATAAAATCTAGGTCTCTAATTTATTAAAAGTATTTAGTTTCAAATTTATAGGATTTAAAATTTTACCAAACTATCCAGTCAAAATTTACATCAACTGATAATCTAAATTGTACACTAAAAGGATTTTAACCATTCTAACAATTCATATAGTTTTCTAGACCTTTGAGAACCCTAGTGAGCTCAATTTTATCACTTAAAGCTCACTCCTTTGAGTTTTAAAAAATAATTACTCAAAATTACAATTTTGCCATTGGGCTTCAACTTACTCCGTTTAGCCTTTTTAACTCTAATTTTGAGCTATCCTTAGGCTCTTAACCACTTCTTTAGATGTTCTAATTAACATCCTATTCTTAATTATCCTCCATTTTCTTTTCTTTAAGGTCTTTTTATATCATCATATTGATTTCAGTTCAGTTTCTGAAAAATTAGTTATTACATCCAAGCATGTTAAAGAGGGAAGAAAGTGTTATTGAGCTTTAGGAAATTAGTGATAAAACCTTTTTCTATTATATTTAAATTTCAAAATATTTGCTAATAGTCCCTTGTATATGCAATGTAATTTCCATCTCATATTGAGTAGGCAAGCAACATTCATTGCACTTAAATCTTTTATGCCCAAATCAATATTAAAGTTTGGTTTATACGTTTGGGGACAACTAATCATACAAGTTTTACGAACACCCATCTCATGGCCCTAAATAAAACATCTTTGAAGCTTCTTTAGTTCCATGTAAAACATCTTAGGCAACTTAGCTATCACCATAAGGTAGATGGGTAAAGATCCTAGAATAGACTTAGCCAAAGTAGCCTTACCAACCATATTAAGGTAATTAGCCTTCCAACCAAAGGCCTTTTTTTAAACTTTACTAATAATGAAATGAAAGTCCTTAGTTTGGGATCTACTAGAAGTCAACAATATTCCTATATACATCCCTAAATCATCCTTTGAAATCTTAACAATTTGATTTTTCAAAGTAAGAGCCATATTTAAAGAGATGCAGATATTAGACTTTATGGCATTAACTTTATGCCTTGACAATTCACAAAAAAAAAAAACATTTAGAGACTCTATCATACATTGAATTTGGTTTATAAAGGCCTTTCCAAAAAGAATCAAGTCATTAGTAAACACAAGATAAGACACTTTAGGACCATTCCTTCCCACTTTAATAGGATTTTAACATTTAGCCATTATAGCTTCATTGATAATATGTGCAAATTTCTTCATATATAAAATAAAATGTTTTAAGATAATGGGTCCCCTTACTGAATTCCTCTAGTAGGATAAAAGGAATTAGTACTTGCACCATTCTAAAGAACTTAAGTAGAAATTGAAGAAATACAATCCATGATTAAATCTAGTAAACTAAAAAGAATATGAATTTCTTGCAAAATATTCTTGACTAAATCCCACCTGATGCAATTATATGTCTTTTTAGGATCAATTTTAATTACAAAGAAGGAACTTTTACTTCTTAAACATTTCATACTATGAATTAGCCATCGCAATATTATCCCATATGTACTATCTAGGAACAAAGCTAACCTGATTAGGTGAGATAAGATTAGGGAGTAAAGGTTTAAACTTGTTTACTATAATATTTGGGATATACTTGTAGAGCACATTATAAAGGAAAATAGGCCTTATCTACAAAATTCTCTCTGGATTGTCCACCTTCGGAATTAATACTAATAAGGTTATATTTATTTTTTGAATGTCGTATCCATAATTAATATCTATTTAATGTAACAATAAGCATGATCTCTAAACACATCCCACTTATGATGTAATTAAATCTAGTAAACTAAAAGGAATATGAATTTCATGTAAAATATTCTTGAATAAATCCCACCTAATGCAATCATATGTTTTTTGTAACCCTATAACTTCCTAGTTTATTTCATACTATTCTCATGTCTTAAACCATGCATCTTACATTAGAGGCAAGAAAATAGTATTAAAATAATGAATATTTTAGCGTTGCATAATATATGAATTTTTCATTCAGTGTCCCGTGGACCAAGTGAGCTCATGTGCCCCATTCTCATATTTAATTATATAGATACAACTCATTTCCATCACCAAAATTGGCCTAGAGCTCATGCAAGGCAAAGGAATACATAAAATTCATAATTGCTATTTCGACTAGAATTTTTCCTTTTCTGTCACAAATTTTGATAAATCATAACTAATTCTAAAAAAATTAAAACCATGCATTATTTACCATTTTGGAAAGCTACAGATATTTACTTTATGCTAAAAATGTGTCCAGGTCATGAAACATCACATAGAGGGCGTTTAACATTTGAAAACATACAGAGGTCCAACTAACTACTGGTGCTAATACAACTTTTTGCTATAAACTTCAAAAATGTCCAATTAATTTTAAAAAAATCCAATCCATGCAAATGATACCAATCTAGAGGGAAAAAATAATTTTAGACTAGTTTAGGCACGTCCAGACTTAAAAACTAATCAAATAGTAACCTAGGTCTGTCCGAATGCTTGATACTAGATAGACATTTCAAAAATTTATATCTCTCTCTTTAGACATCCAAATAAGGTTCTTCCAATTGGCACAATTCACTGGGAATATCTAGTTTCTTCTTATAAAATTTTGTGGCAATTGGACATCATTTGCCCTACGAGTGACAAAATTCATTTTCGGATATGAGTGAACAGTATACTAAACCAATTTCAGAATTTTTTCTAACTTTGAAAATTCATCAAATATTTCATAGACCTCCAAAAATTCTGCCCTTTAGCTTCTTAAAAATCTCTCAAAAAACTCTAAATGCATGCCAAATCTCATTAAAAAGAGTCCATTTTGATAAAAAGTGATATAGGCTTTCAATATGGTCAATTTTAATCTATATTAGATACCAAATGTGTCCAAATGGCTTCTATTGATGTTTGGCATCTCTTGAGCAAGTTTAAAAGTATGAATATGACGACTTGTATAAACTACCTAAGTGGTCTCAAGTCTTATGCATCTCAATTTGGTGATTCCACTTTCATTTATACATGCATTTCCAGAATGCAAGTTTGCCATTACATGTCCAAAATGCATATTTCCATACATATAACCTTAACTCTCATTTATACATGATACATTAACATAATTATACATGTTTATAGCATCATAGGACATATACAACAATTGATTACAACATTTTCCATCCATATGACCTTAAAAAAATAAAATTTAAACACTTTCTTGTCATAATCTCATCTTCCAAGGTGTGGGCTCTTATTGCCTTGTCCACTTAATCCACTTAGTATGTTAGGACATTGGAGAGGAGGGAATGAGATTCAAAGAATCCCAATAGCTCATCTCCCTGTCAACCACACATAAAAGATGCAAAACAAGTCTCACAAATGCATACATGGGCATATTGACATGTCCAATCATTCAAGAGACATTTTTAACATTTGAGAAAGTCACATATAGCATACAAAGGCTTGCCAAGTAAGTGGATTAGCCTCACCCATTCATTTGTGGATCTTGAATTTGCCTCACCCATTCTTTAAAAGGTTTTTGGACTCAACTTACTCTTAGGAAGTCAACCTCACTTTTGAGAGACTCTTTACTTTGTCTCAACCAACTTTAAGGGTTCTTGCTTCATCCTTACCATGGCTAGAGGGTTCTTGGCTTCTCCACACCTAAGCAAACCAAAGCAAGCATAACAAACATCATTTGAAAACATAATACATTATCATGGTACCATGGCATATGAAATCATGCTAGAATACTTTTCATAGCTTAAAACACACATACACATATTCAAAGACAAGCCAAGGATACATTCATGCATGAGAGAAGGAGGAGTGAGCTACCTTGGATGCAACCACACACTTTTTCTCTTGAATTTGCTCTCCTTTCCTCAGCTTCACACACACAAATGTGTGGGAATGATTTTTCTTGGCCTAAAAACAAATTATGGAAGCCAATTAGGTTCATGGAATTAATTCTAAGACCACACATCTTCCTTAAACATTAACTTTGTCTATAAACCCCTTTAAGGTTCCAAAAATACACTTAATGAAGCAACACCCATCAAATAATTTTTAGGCTCTATTCTTTCATTTCATATATGATTCTTGACTCCTTTTAAGCCTCTTGGAGTCATCACAAAATTGAAACAAAGAGCCTAACTATATGTTGCTTCTTTAGGTCATATTATGGAACATAAGGCACTAACTCATTCTTTAGGCTTCCTAAATTTTTACCAAGGCTTTCCCTTATTTTTATTCATCACATATGACTCAAAAATGGGCTTAGAAAAATTTAAAACTCTCTCTAGGTATCCAAACCCTCTTAGGCCAAGACAATGGAGGAATTTAGCTTTCATAGACTTTGTTTTGTTTTCTTGATGGATGAAGCACATGGGGAGACTTTGACAGATCTTAGGAGCTCATTTAAACTTTCATTTATGCATAAAAATTAAGGTATCAAGTCAGATTTTACAAGGAGGACATGAAACCCTGGAATTTCTATCTTGAATTTCCATGGTCATTTGTTAATTTTCTTTGCATATTCTTATTCTTCACACTCTTTTTCCTAAGATTCACCCTTGATTCTACCTAAAATCCAAGCCCTCCTATAACTTCTTGAGTGGGGCAAAACATGGAGAGAAGAGAAGCAAGGGGTAGTAATCATGAAAGGAGAAATTACCTTATTTTTTCTTGTTTTCTTACTTGAATCTTCCCTTCTTTGGCCTCCTCTCTTCAAATCCTAATTTTTTCCTTAATTTCTCCCTTAAAATAGATCCATAAACTTCAATATAATCACAAGAAAGAAAGGGAAATGGAGAAGAAGAGATTTGCAAGGGAAAGAGGATGAAAAACTACCAAAAATCTATACCTTTTGGCTTTGATTTCTCCTCCTTTTCCTTTTCCTTTTGTGCAACACTCTCCTCAAGTTTTTCTCTAGTTTAGGGCAGAAACATATAAAGCTAAATAAGTAAGAGAGTGGGGCACCTTATATATATAGGTGGAGGAAGAAAGACTTTTCAAAAATTTTCATTTTGCCCTTTGTTTTTGGCATTTTCGTTTCTAATTTGTTTTAACTCCTTTTTGAGAACTATCTTTTTCATTATAAAATTTAGGTTCCCAATTTAGTAAAATGCCTTTAGAATCACTCAAATCAAAGCTAAACATTCCCAAATAAATCCATCAAATTATAAGTACACTGATATTAGAAAACGTCCATCGGAGGGATTTTAATTGTCTTGGGGCTTCCCATGGTTTTTAGGGCCTCTGAGAACTTGAAAAACTTAAAAATTTCATTTAAAAAACCCTCCTATGTGAATTCTAAAATTTGCTCAAAATTTAAAAAATGCCATTATGTTTTGTAAGTTTTTTGTTAAATTTAATTTTTTCATTTTGGCTTCATTTTTTTTTCGATCTAAACTTAGGATTCTCATTTTTAAGAGTCTAGAATGCTACGTAATTTTTTTAGAAACTGAACTAATTCATTTTAGAGGACTTGCTTTGAAAACATACCTGCTTCCATCATTTAATGAAAACCAGATATTACATTTTTTCAGTATCCATTTTAATTACAAAGAAGGAACTTTTACTTAGAAAACACTTTATACTATGAATAAGCTCCTTAGCCATCACAATATTATCCCATATGCACTATCTAGGAACAAAGCTAACCTGATTAAGTGAGATAAGATTAGGGAGTAAAGGTTTAAGCTTATTTACTATAATCTTTAGGATATACTTATAGAGCACATTATAAAGGAAAATAGGCCTTATCTACAAAATTCTCTCTGGATTATCCACCTTTGGAATTAAGACTAATAAGGTGCTATTTATTTTTTGAATGTCCTATCCATAATTAATGTCTATTTAATGTAACAATAAGCATGATCTCCAGCCATATCCCAATTGTGATGTAAGAAAATAGCCTACCATAATCTCTTGATGCCTTTAGACTATTGTTAGCTCTCATTTATTCATATATATATATATATATATATGCATAATTTTGCTAGGAGATTGGTAGTGAGTTAACAAATTTTAAAGTTAAAATAACTAATTCTAAGAAAAATATGCATATCTTATGTTTATTGTTTTGTACTTGTCTTTTAATACTATAAATGACAATTTTTGGCTTAATTTTGATTTAAATAAGAATTTATCATACTTTGATTACTTTTGTAGGTTGAAAATACAAGGAATTCTAAGCCAAGGTCATCTTGGAGCTAGAACCCCAAAAGCCCAAAGTTAGGACAAGACAAAATGCATCATTTAAGCAAAATATGGGTCTAGCACTATGAATCTAGATTTTAGTGTCATGGTGCCTAAAACTACTGCTAAAAGAAGTTCTAGCACTATGGCACCAAACTTTCTACACTTTATTTGAAGTTAGAGATTGCACAATGCTATGATGCCAGTCATAAAAACTTCAAATGGTTATATTTTGGCCTTATATTTTGAGGGTTTTTAAAGCTTGTTCTGACATTTCGCAAAGAGGCTACCATTTTAGACAGTTTTAGGGGTTGAAGAAGCTTGGAACTGCTTCAAGCAATGTGGAAGAAACTTGGCTTTGGAGAAGATTCACTGATTAATTATGTTTTTCTCTTATTATCTTCCTTTTCCTTACATTTTGATGTGTATATTTTTATGTACTTAATTGCTTGGAAACTTCTTGATCTTATTTTATATGATTTCTTATTGTAATGTTTTTGTTCCTTAGCCTTTAAATTATATCACAAAGGCTCATTCTTACACATTTACATGAAAATCACATCTTTGGCACTAGTTTTTCGCATTACAAGCCAAAATGCTCATGTTCGGCCCAATAAATCATTTAATCTTCCCTAATTTATTTTCCATCCATAACATACTCATTCATATTAGAGACATGCTAATTCATCACAAAAATCTTGGATTTTGGACTATACTTCACGCAACTAGAAAGTTGATCTCAGGTTGCAAGGCCAGTTTTCTGATATAAATTTTGGAAATTCATAACTAATTATATAAAAATCAAAATCATGCATATGATAGCTTTTTGGTAAGTTTTGGATGTCAAATAATGACTAAAAATAATTCCAGATCAAGATAATAACATTTGGCCTATGAAAATTAATAGAACATACACTGGGTCATGCTCTCAAATTGATATAGACCTTGATATTCAAAAATTCATAACTCTCTCTATACTAATCCAAATTGAGTGCTCTTAGTGACTATAGAAAGCTTATGATGTATCATTTCTAACGGTAATATATCATAAGAATTGGACATCATTTGACACTTAAGAGATCCTAGAATCGAAACCGACCGTATGAATAGTAAATTTGACAATTCTACATAATTTGGAAAAATTTGAAAATCATAATAAATTCTCTAGAGCTCTAAATTAGGTGCTCTTTAGATCTATAAAAAGCTCTTAATGAGACTATTTTATTGCCAAATTTCATGAAAAAATTCATCCATTTGGTCAGATTTTGGTTCAGCTTAAGAATAAGTAAATTTTGAAGCTACCAAGGGGTTAAATATGCACCAAATGGTCTTCCAATCAATCCACAACCATTTGGGTATATCCAAAAGCTTAAACATTGTCTATGAGAGTGTCCCAAGTGGTTCAAATCATCATATATCTCAAAATCACTATCTTAGTTATTCTTATACACATACACATCATAGGTCTATGGTGTCAAAAACTCATACATTCATTCATTTGGCTTCAAAATTGGTACATACACTCTAGTTACATACATATAAACATGTTCAAGTATTTACATCACAAGTATATAATATATTTACAAACTTTGATATCAAAATGCTTAAAATTCCTATTCTAGTATCAAAGTTCCACTCTTCAAGTTGCATGGCCTTCATTTCTTGCTCCACTTGGCTTACCTAAATATGGTTAGACATTTGTGGGGGAAGAGTGAGATTCCAAGAATCCCAATAGCTCTTTATCCTTTCAAACATACATATATGATATATTTACATGTCAAAGAATGCAAGCATGCCATAAAAAGCTTCTAGTAACCATACATAAACATAATGTCATGTCACATAAACTCATTCAAGTCAAACATAGGCTCTAAGGGTTCTAGTCTAGCCTCACCCAATTTTCTTAGGACTTTTGGATTAGTCTCACCTACTTTAAGAGACTTTTGACTTAACCTTATTCATTCTTAAGATTTTTGGCTTTGTCTTGCCCATTCTTAGGGACTTTTAGCTTCTCCTCACCTATTCTAAGAGACTTTTGTTATAACCATACCCATTCAAGCCATTTTGCATTCAAAATCCATTTCAAGAAGTATAATAGTACCAAGAAATTCAATCAATGGCATATCTCATGCTTTAATCATACACACAAGCATCCCATGACAATCAAGCATCTAAGAAATGCATGCAAGAAAGGTTAAAGAACTACCTTGAGTCAAGAAACATAAACTTTCTTCATTAAGCTTTACTTCCTCTTCTTGGCCTTACATACACACCTAGGAGAAGTTTGATTTACTTGGCCTAAACACAACAAATAAGACACAAATACATCATTGGAACTAACTTTAGCCTCACATAAGCATTACACAAGCTTATTCTAGCTTATGACATGGTTATGGTTCCATACAAGGGCATAGTGAAGTAACCTATAGAATTCATGATCTTGGCTCTATTTTCTTATTTAATATAAGTTTCATGATTCTATTTAAACTCATTAAAGTCATCACAAATTTAATTCAAGGAGCTAAATGCCAATTTGCTTCTTTATGCCTAAAAGGAACCTAAACTTTCATCCTTCAAACTATGGTTTCTAAATTCAATTTAATGCTTCCATTATTGTTATTATATCATTTTAAGACTATCCGTAATCCAAGAATCCATTGAACAACTTCCTAATCCTTAGAAATTGCTCTTGACTGAATATGGAACCATAAAAATCTAACTTGTACATTCCAAAGTTTCAATCAATTCTAAGCTTAGATTCTTGTTCCTTGCATTAAATAACTTCTAAATATACTAATTAGGAATAGAAAATAACATGGTTAGCCATTGAAGAAGCCTAGGCTAAACCATTACGCAATCATGGTCTAGATTGCATCTTTTCATGATTCAAAGAAAACTAATGTTAGATATGGAATCCTTGTATGTTAAAACCCTTGGTTCCATCAAGAACACATGAGAAAAAACTATCCTCCTCACTTTCTCTCTCTAGGCCAAAGCTTAAATGGCTTGGAAACACAAGATTTTGTAAGTGTTTCAAGTAAAGTCTTACTTTAAAATGCAGCTCTATTCGTGTAAATTATTTTTCACCTATTGGTTTCTTGAAAAGAGTTTTTTTTTAGCTTGGGTTAGACCTAAATTTTTAAGTTTTCGAGAAAAGAAAACCACCATTAGAGAGCTCTTAGAGAGAGGAACAACTTTCCTAACTGGTGTAGGATGAAACGGGGTCGTTTACTTACGTAAATGTGAGTTTAAACTTCTTCTTTCTCTCTTTTCCCTTAATTTCATGCCATAGCTGATCTAAAATTTTGAAAATGGAAGATTGGAGAAGATGATGAGGTGTAATCTTACTTAAGAAGCCTCTTTTATAATTTTTCAAAATGGCCATTTTGCCTTACGTGCCTATTTACTCCGTTTAGGATCATTTCAACTCCTTTTTGAGAACCTTCTTTTCCATCATAAAATTTAGGTCCTCTAATTTATAAAATGTCCATAGTTTCACTTAAATTGGATTTAAAATCCTCTGGAATGAATCAGTCAAAATTTCGGTCAATCGACACTCTAAAATGTAAATTAGAGGAGTTTTAACTATTTTAGGATTTTCTATGGTGTTTAGGACTTTTGAGAACCCCAGAAAACTTAATTTTCTTATTTAAAGATCCCTCCTTTGGGTTTTCTAAAAGTTACCCAAATTTACAAAAATGCAACTGCCTTTTTATCAATTTTTATTTAGCTATTCTGGCTTCAGTTTCCAAGCATCTTTGGCCTTGCATTCTCATTCTTTAATGTTTAGATCATTACTCTAATATTTTTTTGGCCTCAATTCTTTCCATCTAGAGGGCTTTCATTTATAACTAATTAGTTTCAGGCTATTTTAGAATAATCGGGTATTACACTTATGGTAACTAGTATATTTTGATCATGATTTGGTTCGAGACGCTAAAAGGAAAATTATGTAGAAAAGGAGGAAATATGGCTAGAAAATCACATAAGATAGTTGTGTACTTTTCTAATTGATGGCTTTGTAAAGATTTCTTTAACATTATGACCATTGCAAGAGTGTACACTTGTTGATTTTTTGTAGGTGCTTAGGTCAAAGAAGTAATATGGATAAGTCCAAATATCGTCCCATAGGAAAGGGTTGCCAACTACCAAAATTGCAATTATTCTTATTATTTAAAGAAATTGATTAAATTGAATAAAACTAACTATCAACTAAAAATTAATGCAAACACACGAAAGCAAAATAACTTGATTAAATCAATTATGAAAAACTTTAGAGTTTGGATTTCATTAATTACATTCCTATGATTGACCAACATTAAACATATAAACTAATTCTTACCAATGCTAATGACTTGATCACTTAGTGCATATGCCATTTTTTTTCAAGATAAAACACTTGTGCCTATATTAGTCATATGTCTACTTTCGTGATTACAAATTATTAACATTAACCCATTAAGATCTTTGGAATTCAGTTTAATTCATCGTGTAATAACTTGGCATGCATGAATCATACAAGTCACATAGGAGTGCCTATATCTTTATAAAACACATATCCTAAGTCTGTTGCTCTAATGATTTGATATTATATTTCACCTCTTAATACTTCATACAACATCTCAAGCATGTGATTAATGGCTAGGCACTCACAAGAAAATAAGAACTAAGACTATAGATTAATATCATAAAAGTCATCTCATAGTCATCCTAAATCAAACATAGTAGTCAATTGAATAAATCCAAACCCTAAATCTAGAGGTTTAGCTACAAATAATTGAAAATAAGATCCTAAAATTAACTAAATAGAGTTCACGATAAAAGAAGTAGAAGGAAGAAAATAAAACAAATTGATGAAAACAATTAGAAAAACTCCTTCAAGTCTCCATGAGTGTGATAGCTTTTTAAAGCTTTTCCTTAGATGTTATGTATGCCAAACTAGCATCTATAGTATGTTTTAACCATTTGCACTAGGGTTACACTTCACCATTCCAAAATTGCCCTTGATTCCTTCTAAAAACATGCATAACTTGCTACATATGACTAGGCTATGTAAAATATACTCAATTGCATTGTGGGGGAGGGGGTGGGTGAATTTTTGTCAACTTCTTTAGATTACCTTATTACATGGCCCATGTGAAATCACATAAGGCGGCTTTGTGAATTTACAGCTTATGTTAAATGACAAAGGGGGGCAGATATTCCTTTAGTTGATGGCTTTTTGAAGATTTCTTCAACCATATGGCCTTTGTAAGAATTCATAGGTAGGCTATGTGATTTTTTAGCCTTATTTCCTCTTTTTCTACACAATTTTTTATTTAGCTTCTCTATATGAATTATGATCAAAACATACATAACAGCATAAGAAATCACATAAAATAGGAACAAGATGATGGAGTTTCAAAGTAATTAAGTATGTACAAATCTACACATCACATTTCTATACCTTTTTTATGTATGTTTTATTTTTAATGTTGTTTATGCCAGCACTTATGAGTTGAATTTATTGACTTGAGATTATGATGAACATAGCATTAGTATGTTGAATAACTTTCTTTATATGCAATTAATAGTATAATTTGTTTTCTTAATCTTTGATTTTCATGATTCCAAATGTATGGAAACCATTATATGATTTGGGTAAACTAAATAAACTTGACAATTAGAGTTCAGGATTAGGCCATGGATTAGATAGTATGAGCTCATTAAGCTTGCAATGTTGAGTGGATTGATTTACTTGTAGGATAAAAATGTATCTATCGATCTCACATAGCCATATTAAGACCTATTCTTGATTAAGCTCTCAAATCAAATGTGTAAGGAATTATGAATTGGTTAGAGACATTGGGAAGATACTTGTAAGTAAATTAGAGTCCTAAGTTAACAAAAATTATCATTAAGAGCAATGTAAAAAGATGTCAATTGGCTTCTTATGAAATGCAAGGAGAAATCATAATTCTAAACCCTTTTCTTCCCAATAAGTCTAGAATTTTTCTCCTTTATGTTTTCATTTTTATGTCTTTAGTTTATTTTGAATTCCAATCCCTTTTATTTTTAGTTTGATGTAAATTAAGGTGCATAATTTTAGTACTTAGCAATTATCTTAATAATAAATCCTTAAGAGAATGATACTCTAGCCTTCATTGTATTAATTACATATATATATATATTTGTATACACACATACGCGCGCACACACACACACACACACACATATATAGTTGTATGTATGCTTTAGTGTAGCAAGTGTTTGGCACTATTATCGATGATTTGTGCATTATGTTTTTTCTAATATTAATACCTAACTTATTTAATGTGAACTCAAGCCTTGTTTATTTTATTTTTGTTTAAGTTCTTGAGTCTATTAGTTTTTTTTCTTTTTTATTTTTGTTTTGGATTTTTTATTATTTTTTTAATAATGAAATACCTATGGCTGACAAAATGGGTAGCTAGTGTGTATGAATTTGACACTTTGACCAATTTAATAGTTTATGTATCTGAATTTTATAAGAGGTTTAAAAATTTTAATGTCCACACTAGTTTTTCTACTCACGTTAGTGATCCTTAGTGTTCATTCCCAATTTATGATAATTGTCAAGTTCACTTCAAAGAGTAATGCCCATATTATATAAAACCTATATAGTTAGAGGATAGCTTCCATAGGAATTGAGATAATTCTTTATTCTAACATTTATAATCCTAGTTAGAAGCATGAACAAAATTTTTTCTTAGGATTAAGGTCAAGCTTCTTCATCATATGCTATATACCCTTCTTAACCTCCTAATTTCCAACTACTTGATCAAATTCCCATTCAAGAGTAAAATCCTAATTTGGAAGAAATGTTTAGGTAATATATGGCTAAGACAAGTGATACAATAAGAGACTTGGAAACTCAATTGGGCAAACTAGCCAATATCATCTTTAATAGTCCACAAGAGAGTCTTGCAATCGAAATTGTGACTACTTCTAGAAGAGAAGATAAGGAAAATTTTAATGAAATTACTGAGGTGTCAAACTTAGTTTTACTAACTTTCATCGTATACATTTAAGTTCAATATTATAATGAATCACTAATTAAAGGAACTAAATAGTAAAAGATACTTGAAAATTTTTCTTTCTTCTCATAAAACTGACAAACCAGATAGGATAGCATTTTCTTTCAATTACATATGAGGACAAGTTAGATTAGAGTCAACACCTAAAAAGGTAGTCACAAACAATCTCCACTAACTCCTATGCACTAGAAAAGTCACTCAAGATTATATAAATCTATCCACAACTCATATCATACTCGACACTAATCATATAATATATTGTACAACATAGAGGTATACTTAACTTTCCAACACATTACAATCATACTAGGGATTTCTTTTTACATATTCTATAAACACAAATATAGCACTACAAAACTAAATAACATGATCTATTCTCTTCTTCTAATCAATTACTCCCCTAGTCATCTCTGCTTTCCTCTAGTACTTTATTTTTCTTTACGTAGCATCGATTAATAGGGAGTAGAAAATGGAATGAGATTCTGGGAAGAATCTTAGTAGCATACTCCACATTTAATGCATAAATCAAATCACCCAAGCATAAAGAACATAAGTGCACATACAATATAACTCATTAAATACTAAGGCTAGCATATACATAGTAGTTTAATCAGTCAGTGACCATGAATTTTAATACATAAAATAATTGAGCTTCATGGAAGAGTTATTATGCCCAATTCCCTTTCTTGGTATGATCAATATTATAACATATACTAAATAAAGCATGTCACATCAAAATAGCTCAATCATGCCACCATATCATCATATAACATGTCATAACATAGAGGCATCCAAACACTTAAGCTAATAAGCATGCATATAAAGAAGGGAAAGATGCAACCTCAAAGATGGAGAACTATCAAATCTTTTACTTTGCCTATTGCCTTGTTTATTTTCTCCATTTATCTCTTCTACTTGGCTTTTACTACCTTAATTCTCCATTTCTTGGTCTTCTTGCCCAAAGACTACTCTAGCCATTTTAACATGCATAAAATAGCATATTAAGTAGGGAAAAAAAGCAAATAATGCATATCTAAGCTAAATTACTCATATGCCCCTCAATTGCCTTATATAACATATATTATAGCCTAATTTAAAAATGCATAACTTTGGCTAGGGACTTCTAAATTAGCCAAATAATACCTTTCTAGAAAGTTCTACTCATGACTGTCTACTATAAAAATTTAAATTTAAAACTAATCCATCTAGTGCCCTAAAAGATGAAAACTGTAACACCATATATTTCTAGCTTGTTTCCTATCATTTTTAAGTCTCACATCATAAATTGCACAAAGGGAATGGAAAAATGACATTAAAATAATGCCTTATTTAGCATTGCGTTACGTATGAAAATTCTATTTGGTGTCACGCAGACCATATGAGCTCATACATCACATTCTCATATTTAATTATATGAATAAAACTCATTTGTATCACCAAAATTGGCCTACAACTCGTGGAAATCAAAGGGGAGCATCAAACTCACACTTATATTTTCGGCCAGCATTTTGTCAATTCTACCACCAACTTTGAAAATTCATAATTAATTCTAGAAAAATCAAAATCAAGCACACTATGACATTTTGGAAAGCTATCGATGTCTAAATTATTTAAAAATATGGCCAAGCTATGAAACATAACACCGAAGACATTTGACATGCCAAAAGATGCAAAGGTTCAGATAGCTACTAGTACTAATGTAAGTGTCTGCTACAAATCTTAAAAATGTACAATTAATTCCACAAAAATATAATCCATGAAAATGATACTAATTTGGAAATCTATAAATGTTAGATTTATGGTAAAAATTGATTCTGACCAAAACAAACATGTTTAGCCATTGGAATTTAATGGAATAGTGACTCTAGTCGTGCTGCGCTACTGTTTCTATTCTAGAAATTCAAAAATTCATATCTCTTAGCTCAGACCTCCAAATGAGGTGCTTCTAGTTGCTTCAAGTCTCTATGAATGTCTAGTTTCTGATTATAAAATTTTGTAGCCATTGGACCATGTTTGACCCTCAGATGACACAATTACACAACTGACCAAATGAACAGTACTGATGCAAATCTAAATTTCTGATACCAACTTTGAAAAATCATAGAAAATTCCATAGACCTCCAAATAACCTAATCTTTAGCTTTCCAAAAATATTTTTGGAAGATCTAATTTCATACAAAATTTCAAGTCAAGAAGAGGTCATTTGGTCAGACTTTGTTATAGCTCAAGATTATGGCACTTTTGGTCCCAACAAGAGGCAAATTTGGTCCAAATGAGCTCTACATTGCTCCACACACATTTCAGCAACTTAGAAAGCATAAATATAGTATAAATAAGTCTCTTATAAGGTCTAAACCATCATGAAACTCAATTTCATCATGCCACTTCCATAAACATACATGCACAAATGAACTCCCAAGGGGTCAAATTGTACATTTCCATTCTTTTAGCTCTATTCTTGATATATATACCATCTTTACATAGTTTTACATTTGTTCAAAGTGTCATGGCTCAAAAATAGCATATACATATATCCTTTGACATTCTAGACATCCTAATACATAAACAATTAGGAAGATTTGCCAAGAGATGGAGATTTAAGCTCCTTGACTTTCATCCTTTGGATCTTAAATTTCACCTAGATCATATAAGATGAGAGAAGGGATGGGGTGAGATTCATTGAATCTCAATAGCTCATACACCTATTCAAGCACATTTTCAAGGTATACAACATGTCAAAGGTACAAGTATGTAACTATTCAATCAATGAAGCATTTAATTTCCACATTTTTATGTCACAAACACATGTCAAGCATAAGAATGAGCTTTGGGGACTTTTGGTTTGGCTTCACCTTATTTCTAGGACTTTTAGATTGCCTCACTCTTGGTTTATGGGACTTTTGACTTAGCCTCACCCATCCAAGGGATTTTTGGCTTTGTCTTACCCATGCCATGAGACTTTTGGCACATCCTTACACACATTAAAGGACTTTTGGCACTATCTTACCCATACAATTCAAAGACATTCAAGAAAGCATACTGGTACCAAAATAGCGACATAGCATCAAGTGGCATGTCTCAAACATATACATATACACACAAGCACACAATGATACATATGCAACAAGAAAAGGTGGAGAGCTACCTTGGTGCAAATTCAAGCTTTACTTTGTTTGTTCATTCTCCTTTTTGGTTCTACAAGCACAATAAGGTGAGGTTGGATTTTCTTGGCCTATTCACAATCAACAACACTTAATTATACTTTTGGAATAAGCTAGGACTTCCAATTCACTCTTAAGAATACACTTTATGCTATTTGTCACAATATGGTTCCATTAATGACCTAATGAAGCAACTACCATAATGAACATTCTTGGTTCCATTCTCTTGCCATTTAAGCCTCTTGACCTCATTTTAGGTCCTTGAAGCCATCACCCACTCACTTTCCCAAACCTAGGTCTATGTTACTTCATAATGTTATATTATGGAAGCCATTATCTCATCTCCCAACCTAAGGCTTCTAAATTTTTTCTTTTATCATATAAAGTCCCAAATCAAGCTTGGAACTATTTAAAACATCCCCTAACTATCTCTAAGGGTTTTGGCCGAAATATGGTTCTATTAAGGACCTATAGAGTTTGGAATTTTTTTCTTAATGGATGGGGCACTTGGGAGGCTCCTTAGTAGTCTTAGAAACTCAAACAAACAGTCACATATGATGGGAAATCTTGAATCAACCTAGATTTTAGGTTATGTTCAAGAATCCTACACTTTTCCAACTTGAATTTTACTAGCTTTTCATGCATTTCTTTGGTATATTCTATCTTCCTATGGCCTAGTTTAATGAATTCTTTTAGATTATAAAATAGAAACTTTTCCCTCTTCACGGTTCTATTTTAGACGTCCCACCATGGAAGAGGAGAAGGAGAAAAAGAAGCAACAAAAGAATAGAAACTACCTTATAATCAAGCTTCCTTCAAGAGTCCTTCCTCTTCCCTCTTCCTTCTCCTTAAATTTTGAATTTCTCTCCTCTGATCTGACCCCAAACAAGCACCAAAAATTTCATTAAAAACATAGAAAGATAAACTAAGAAGAGGAGGATGAGGTTTCAAGAGGAAGAAGTAGCAAAATCCTACACTTTCTCACCTTTTGCCTTGCTTTCTTCCTCTACAAATTCCTCTCTTTTGTGTGCCTAAGGAGCTGTGAGTTTTCTCTAAAAATGAGCAGAGGAAAGTCAGTTTAGGGAGGGAGAGGATGAACATGGACTTTAAAGTGGCATTTAGAAGCTTCTTTTTGCAAACTATTTCCATTTTTACCCTTTTGTAATGGCATTTCCGGTTTGGCTTCGTTTTAACTCCTTTTTGAAAATCGCCTTTTCCATCATAAAATTTAGGTTCTTAATTTAATAAATACCTTTGGAATCATTCAAATCAGAGCTAAAACCTTTCCAAACGAACCAATTAAAATTCGGGTCAACTGACCTTAAAAAGAATACACCGAAGGGGCTTTACTGGTCCCAGGGCTTCTCGTGATTTTTGGGGCCTCTGAAAACCCTAGGCAACTCAAAATTTCTGTTTAAAAAGCCCTCTTAGGTGTTTTTTCAAAATTGCACTTATTTACAAAAATGTTACTGGCTTTTTGATAAATTTTTTGAATCACTTCGGCCTCAGTTTCTAGGCAACTCAAAGCTCAAGTCCTCATTTTCTATTATTTAAAATTTTATCAAAAGTTTATTTGGCCTTAAATCACTCATCTCAGGGGACTTGCTTTTCAAACCGACCCATTTCGGTATTTTTACCACATACCAGATGTTACAAAAACAATGGCCAATTCTTGTTGTGGGACAATTTCTAATACTAAGTTTGAAAATTAATAACTTTGGATAAAAGTGTGCAAATTAGGTAAAAGACTTTTTTGGAAAGCTTTAGATACACCTTAGCTATTGTAAAAATTTTAAATTTAAACTAGATCACTTAAACCATAAAAAGAGTTAAAACTTAGGATGGTCTAAAGACAAAAACTGATGCAAAATGTAACACCATAATTTATTAAGCTTTATATCCTCATATCCAAGGTTGGTCTCATGTGAATTCAAGGAAAAACCAAGCAAAGGAATAAAAATATTGTATTTTCTTATGTTACTTCGAGGTTTAAAAAATCATTCCACGTCCCGTGAACCCTATAGACTCACTAATATCATTCTCTACTCATACTCTATTCATACAAGTCATAAACATTTCAAAACATTCCATAAACCATGGATCTAGAACTAAAACCCAGAAAAAATCACGTTTCAGCCCCAGGTCCAAAATTTAGTTTACTGATAGTAACTTTGAAAAATCATTAATAATTCTAAAACAATCAAAATCAAGCAACCCATAGCTTTTTGGAAAGCTCTAGATTTTAACTTTATAATAAAAATAATTCCAAGCCATAATAACATCATTTGGACAATGTTTGATAATAGAAAGTTGATATAGGTCAGATTTCCCAACATTTTTAATATAATTTATTGATATAAATTTCAAAAATTCATAACTAATTTCATTAAAATCTAATTCAAGCAAACTATACTAATTTGGAAATCTACAAATGTTATATTGAGCTAAAAATAAGTTTAGACCAAAATAGATGCATTCAGTCACTAAAAACTAATGGAACAGTACATAAACTTGGCTAGCGCTACTAGTACTGACACAGAACTTTAGAAAATCACTTCTCCCTCTATAGACCTCCAATTGATGTGCTTCTATCTCGTATAAGTCACTGTGAGTGTTTAGTTTTTTCTATAATATTTCATAGCCATTGGACACCATTTGCCCCACAGATGATAGAGGTGAAGTTTCTGACCAATTGCACAATGACAGAACCAAATCTATAGAAGTTTGCCAATTTTGGAAATTCACCAAATATTCTTGATAACTCCCTAATTTAGGATTAAAAAGGAATATATTTGACACTAAATTAGGGAGGCAAAGTACTTTTCTCTTGATTAATATGGTTAAAGGTGTATTCAATCAAACGAAATAAAGAAAGTGTTTCAATTGTAACATTTTTATCAGTTTGAGCCTCATTTTATGATTGATTTCAATTTCAAGGAAAAGTAGCAGATTGTAGAAAGAGTTGAAAATAAGAGAGGGAAGTTGAAAAGTGACAATGCAGATGGAATAAGTCTTCTCACTACAGCAAGAACACAGTTCGCTGTAGTGAGGGGGACACTTCGCCATAGTGAAGTCGCGTTGTATAGAAATTCCAGGGAGCAACTTGCTATAGCGTGGAAGTAGTGAAAGTAACAGAAATCTGAGAACTTATGAGATCTCGCTATAGCGAGAGTCACTCCTTGCCATAACGAGATTGACCTCTAAAATGCACAACTTTGATTTACAAGCTAAAAAAGAGGAGAAGAAACTAGGGCTTTGACATTCAGCGAGCAAGGGGAGTTCTGGCTGACTAGGAGAGGAGAAAAACGAACAAGAGGTGTTGGGGAAGCTCCATTCTGATCGAAAAATCATTGATTCGGTCATTTATTCTGCCGATTAGGTGTTTCTACTCCATCTTCCCTTCTAGTTGATGATTGTTGATATGTTTACTAAGATTGATTGTGAATTTCAAGCCATAAGTGGCTAAATTTTGTAACCCTTAGGGATTCTATGAATCTTTAACTTTTGGAGATTGTCTCCCTTGATATTATATTGGATTATTAAGGATTTTAGTGTTTAATCCGAATTATAGTTTCATTCTATTGATTGGCCTCCTTTAGTTTAATTGTGGATGTAGTAATTAACCTTTGAAAGAAGGGAATTGCTTATAGACTATTGATTAAATAACTTAGGATTAGATATAGTCTAATTTGCACTTGAGATAGAAATATACTCAGGGGCCTTAGGTAGTCTAGATAAGGGATGAGCGTAACTGAATATTAACTAATCATTTGAGACATCAAAGAGTCAAGTTGATATAGAGGTTAAATGAATCGAAAGACATTTATACCTAATTAGACCCTTGACTCTAAAATTAACAATAAGCCAACTAATATAAAAGGGGATGATTGACATTGTGTAAAAAGGGGATTAGAATTCCTAGGGTGTCTTTAATTGCTTAATTTCAATAAAACCCATCTTTCATTATTTCTAATTGCATTTGAATTAATTTTCATAAAAACCCAACTACAAGTTGATTCATTTAACTAAAATGAACATAAGAACTCTAATGCCTAATCACCAATCGTAATGATTCTCTGAGGGAATGACTTTAATTTATCACGTACTACTTTTACGACCCGTACACTTGCGGTGTCATTATTCTGGTGAGCATCAAGTTTTTGGCGCCATTGCCAGGGAATCAAGGCAATTGGTGAAGAGAATTAGAGGGCTTTGAGTAGTTTTAGCTTAAACACTTAGTTTCTTTTCATTTTCTCTCTTATTAATTTACATTTTCATTTGTTAGTTTTAGTAATTTTATTAATACTTTTTTAGTAATCACCTTTTGGTTTCCTTGATTTAGTGAGACTCTTGATCTGCACACTTTTGTTTTCATAGGTATATAGTTTATGCCACCTAAATCCAAATCCAAGAGAACACCTAGACATGGAATGGATAACTGTGCCATTGTTCATAATTTTTACACACGTCTAACCCCACAAACTGATACAATGTTGGATGCTATTTTAAATGGGCATTGGGATGAAATGCCCATAGATGATGTTATTCTAGCATTGGACACACTGTCTGAAAGCTATATGCAAAGAGGGGGTGATAGAAGGGTGAATGCTAATGTTGCTAATGCTCAAGAAGATTTCTCCGTTCCACTTACAACCATTCTCTCCGCTCTGAACAAGAGATTTGATATGTTGGAATCTCAAGTGCAACGAAGTCAGCATATGAGTGCCTGTTCTACTCAAGTGGCCCCAACTACCTGTGAAAATTGTAGGGATCTACACTCAACGAATTATTTCCCCTTTACATCTACAAAATCAGTTAACTATGTGGGAAATTTTTCGAAGAATCAAAATCCGTATTCAAACACCTACAATCCTGCATAGCATAATCACCCGAATTTTTCTTGGAAGAATGGCCCATCACTTAATCAACCATCATCCTCTGGAACAAGGCCAACTCAACCTCCTGAGTTCTCTCAAGTGGCAAGGCAAAACGTGCCTATTCAGGAGCCCAAAATGAATTTAAAGGAAGTTTTGGCTAAATTCATGACCACTCAAATCAAGAATAATGAAGAGCAAGCTGGCATTAATGCAAGGGTGGATTCTTCTCTCAAGAATATAGAAGTGCAGATGGGGCAGTTAGCTTCTGCTGTGAATGCACTGCATCAAAGAGGTTTGCCAAGTGATACAATCCCTAATCCGAGGAGAGATGGTAAGGAAGAATGTAAAGCTGTCACTTTGAGAAGTGGTAAAGAGCTCCCTGAAGTACAAGTTCAAGTGAAGGAGCCGAACAAGATGAATTCTAAGGGTCCATCAGGCGTCACTCAGATTGAAGATGAAGAACTTTAACAGGAAAAAGAGTGAAAGACTGTTAGTTTAAAGGAAAAAGAAGAGGTCAAGGAGGGGCAATCTAAAATGAAAAAGTCTGAAGAAAAGACAGTGGTACATCCTAAAGTAGTGCCATTGCCTCCATTTCCTCAGAGATTGCAAAAGAAGGTCCTTGATGAGCAGTATAAGAAGTTTTTAGACATGTTTAAATAACTTCACATCGATATCCCCTTATCTGAGGCTTTAGAGCAAATGCCTAAATATGCTAAGTTCCTTAAGGACATGCTTAGTAAGAAGAAGCGGTTCACTGAATTTGCAACAGTGGCTTTAACAAAAGAGACCACTAATATCCTCAAATCCAATCTTCCAACTAAGTGCAAAGACCCTGTTTTTTTCTCTATCCCTTGCATGATTGGGGATAAATTTGAGGGTCGAGCACTTTGTGATTTAGGATTTGCGGTGAATCTCATGCCACTATCTGTTTTTCGAAAGCTACAGATAGGTGAAGCTAACCCAACAACTATCACACTGCAACTGGCTAATAGAAGCTTTTCCTATCCACATGGAATCATTGAAGACATGCTAGTGAAGGTTGGCCCATTCATTTATCCTGCTGATTTCATTGTGCTTGATATTGAAGAGGACAGAGATATCCCTTTAATAGTAGGGAGGCCATTTCAAGCTACGGGCATAGCATTAGTTAATGTGGAAAAAAGAGAAATTATAATGAGACTTAGAGATGAGCAAGTTACCTTCAGTGTAGAGAAAGCTATGAAGCACCTGGATAGTGTGGAAGAATGCTCAAGGGTGTCTATTGTTGAGGAGGTAATTCAAGAAGAATTGAATTCTTTCACTTTCACAGATCCTCTGGAAGCAGTACTTATTGGTAAACCAAATATAGGAGAGGTGATATGAATGGAGGTTGAGCACTAAATATAGGACATGCTTAACAGAATGGCCAATTTGAATCACTAAAGCTGACTTCACAAAAAGCTCATGTCCTCCCACCATCCATCAAGCAGCCTCCAATGTTAGAGTTGAAACCTCTCCCACCACATCTAAAATATGCTTATTTGGGGGAAAGAGAGACATTACCAGTCATCGTTTCATCTGCACTAACTCTTTCCCAAGAAAAACAACTGTTAAAAGTGTTAAAAGAGCACAAAAGAGCCATTGGTTGGACTATAGCTGATATAAAAGGGATTAGTCCAGTCATTTGCATGCACAAAATTCTCTTAAAAGATGACCATAAGAAATCAGTGGAGAATCAAAGGCGATTAAATCCTATAATGAAAGAAGTGGTCAAGAAAGAGATTATCAAGTGGCTTGATGCCGGTATTATCTATCCCATCTTGGATAGTGACTGGGTAAGTCCAATGCAATGTGTCCCTAAGAAGGGAGGAATGACAGTGGTGAACAATGAGAAAGATGAAATGATTGCCACAAGAACAGTTACAGGTTGGAGAGTTTGTATGGACTACAGGAAGTTGAACATGGCAACAAGAAAGGATCATTTCCTTCTTCCATTCATCGATTAGATGTTAAATCGGTTGGCTAGAAAAGAATTCTTTTGTTTCTTGGATGGTTATTCTGGGTACAATCAAATTGCCATTACTCCTAAGGATCAAGAAAAAACCATTTTCACATGTCCATATGGAACTTTCACATTTAGACATATGCCCTTTGGATTGTGTAATGCCCCTGCCACATTTCAAAGATGTATGATGTCGATTTTCTCTGACATGATTGAGCATATCATGGAAGTCTTTATGGATGACTTCTCAGTATTTGGCATTACTTTTGAAGAATGTCTGGATAATTTGACACGAGTTTTACAAGGATGTGAAGATACCAATTTGATCTTAAATTGGGAAAAGTGTCATTACATGGTTTGTGAAGGTATAGTGCTTGGGCATAAGGTGTTAAAAAGAGGATTGGAGGTGGATCGAGCTAAGGTTTTAGTGATTGAGCAATTACCGCCCCTACCAATGTGAAAGCTGTTAGAAGCTTCTTAGGGCACGCTGGGTTCTATTGGAGATTCATTAAAGATTTCTCAAAGATAGCAAAGCCTCTATCTCAATTACTTGAAAAGGATACCCTTTTTAAGTTAGATGCAAATTGCTTAAAAGCTTTTGAAGAGCTTAAGCAAAGGCTTATCACCGTGCCAATCATAGTGGTCCTTGACTGGTCACTACCCTTTGAGGTCATGTGCGATGCGAGTGATTATGCGGTTGGAGCTATACTTGGGCAGAGACATGGTAAGATCTTTCATCCTATCTACTATACAAGCAAAACTCTAGCTGGAGCACAAGTAATTACTCAACTACTAAAAAAGAAATGCTTGCTGTTGTCTTTGCCTTTGAGAAATTTAGGGTGTATTTGATGGGCATTAGAGTTATAGTTCATACTGATCATGCTGCAATCAGATATCTGTTGTGTAAGAAAGAATCTAAACCTAGGTTAATTAGGTGGGTTCTATTATTACAAGAATTTGATGTGTAAATTGCTGATAGGAAAGGAACTGAAAACCAAGTTGCTGATCACTTGTCTAGACTTGTGAATAGTTCAGAGTGTATGGATAATTTATTGATTAATGAAAGTTTTCTTGATGAGTCAGTATTTGCTGTGAATTGTGTCTCTGTGCCTTGGTATGCTGATTATGCCAACTACTTGGTCAGTGGCATTGTGCCTGATGAATTAAAATATTATCAAAAGAAAAAAATTTTGCATGATGTGAAATGGTTTATGTGGGATGAACCTTTTCTGAATAAGAAGTGTGCTGACCAAATTTTGCGAAAGTGTATGCCTCAAACTGAACAAAATGACATTTTACATGCTTGTCATGCTGCTCCTTATGGTGGTTATTTTAGTGGCCAATGTACTGCATATAAAGTTTTGCAATCTGGATATTATTGGCCGTCATTGTTTAAGGATTCTCATTTTTTTGTTCCTCACTGTGATGCTTGTCAACGATCCGGTAATATTTCTAAAAGACATGAACTTCCTCAAACTGGTATCTTTGAAGTTGAGTTGTTTGATTTGTGGGAATTGATTTTATGGGTTCATTTGTTTCTTCTAGAGGCCAACAATATATCTTAGTGGCAGTTGAGTATGTAAGTAAGTGGGTTGAGGCGGTAGCTTGCCAACATAATGATGCTCAAATAGTGGTGTGATTTGTAAAGAAAAACATTTTTCTCATTTTGGCACCCTTAGAGCTATTATTAGTGATGGTGGAACTTATTTCAATAACCGCTTGTTTAAATCTTTGCTGGCAAAATATAGAGTTCGCCACAAAATGGCTTTAGCTTACCATCCTCAGACCAATGGCCTTTGTGAAGTATCTAATAGGGAGATAAAAAGAATTTTGGAAAAAACTATGAGTCCCACTAGAAAGGATTGGGCGGATAAGCTTGATGATGCTTTATGGTCATATAGGACTGCTTTTAAATCTCCAATAGGTATGTCTCCTTATCAATTAGTTTTTGGCAAAGCTTGTCATTTGCCCATTAAGTTAGAGCATAAGGCCTTTTGGGCTATAAAGAAATTGAATTTTAATATGGCTAAAGTGGGTGAAAAAAGACTAATGCAACTAAATGAGTTAGATGAGTTTAGATTGCAAGCTTTTGAGAGCTCTAGGATTTACAAAGAAATGACCAAAAGAGTTCATGATAAACACATCTTACTAAGGACATTTGAACCTGGAGACCTTGTGTTACTTTATAATTCTTGTTTAAAGTTGTTTCCAGGTAAGTTGAGATCAACATAGTTTGGTCCATTTAAGGTAATCTCTGTGATATCTTATGGAGCTATTGAAGTTCAAGATGAAAAGTCAGGAGATCAATTTAAAGTAAATGGTCAAAGGCTTAAGCATTATTTGGGTGGCAAGATAGACCGGCAGACAACGGTCCATAACTTGGCTCAACCTCCTTGATTGATTGACAAAGTCTGGCTGAGGACTATAAACCAAGCGCTCCTTGGGAGGCAACCCAAGTTTTCTTCTTGTTTTTATGTTTGAGTTTAAAGTTCTTTTTGTTTTGGGGTTTGATATTTCCTTTTTTTCTTTATGTGTTTTGTAGGTTGAATGTTGGTGTTGAAATATTTGATATTAAGGAACAAGTGGTTAGCAGGACAAGGCGACGCCAGATATAATTTTCAGGGAGTCTCTAACCATGCTTTAAACTGCAATTCATTATTCTAATACTATTGATCATCTGTTATATTTGGTTACAGTTTAAGGGTAATAGGTTAAGTTGATAGGAAGTATAAATAGAGTTAGAGATTATTTTAGTAAGCATTTAGGTGGGGGATTTAAAAAAAAAATGTATTCACTACAGCGAGGAGTCTATCTCACTATGGCGAGCCTGCTTGTCCCACTTTTGGTACATAAACCAGAGAGTATCTTGCTATGGCCTGGCTGTGGTGAGCCAAAGTCAGCAATGTTAAGTGTTCTTGCTACAACGAGAAGATTACTTCGCCATAGTGAGATCTCTGTGTTCCTTTCTAGTACAAAGTCTAGATTGTATCTCGCTGTAGCTTGGCTATGGCGAGTGAAGTGTTGCATAAATTTTTACAAAGTTTTCTTGCTATTACGAGATAACTCATTTGCTATAGCGAATGCAGCATTTCCATGGCTCAGAAGAAACACCAGAGAGCTCCTCGCTATAGCCTAGCTATAGCAAGATTCGTCGGTTACCAATAATTATCTAAGTTTTCTCGCAATGGCAAGAAGAAATTTTGCTATTGTGAGGACAGCAGCTCTGCTTGTAATAATCCCAGAGAAGTCCTCGTTATTGCCTGGCAATGGCGAGGCTCTATAAAAAAAAAATCCTAATAAAATAAACCAAAATTTTCCCTATTTCGTCGTTCTCATTCTCGCCATTGCGCCGGAGCACCTCCATCCATTCTCTTTTTTCTTTTGCTGCATCTCGCACTTCCTACGCTCACATTTCCCTCATCCATTGCATTCCTTGCATCAGGTAAGTTGATTGACTCCTTTCTCCCCTGAATCGCTGGTTGTTTTCGTTGTTTCTGACTATATTAGGGCTGGATTCGTTTTGCATATATCTATGTAATTAGGGGTCAATTGGTCAGTTTTTCTAGATGATTTCTGTTGGTCAATTATTTCTGTGCAGAAAGATATCTTTAATTTGATTTTTCTTTCATTTAAATCAGATTGTCCAAAACCTTATTCGATCTCGCTATAGCGAGATCCAACTCGCTATAGCAAGTTTGAGAGCTTTCCAGAAACTGCTTTTTTCTGGACTATTTTGCTTGGTTTGCTTCCATGTTCCTTGCCCCTTAGTCCCTTGTATGCTTTTAGTAGTGTCTTTCCCCTATTATAAGCATGCCACATTCATTTGATTCACTCCTTTCTCTTTTTTCTCATTCTACATGTCAGCACCCATTCCTCTGCTTTTCTGTGGTTTCCTATTAATGCTACCACTAATTTCTTTCTCTCATTCTTATTTGAATTTCACAGTTATGGCTCCCAAAAAGCAAACCAAGACTGCTGAAGCTTCCTCCTCGAAGCAAAAGAAGAAATCTTATGATAAGGATTGGTTTGCATCGACTAGAGTGGAATTCCGTTTCGAGAGACTTTTCTTTGACTGAGGGGTAGTTGAAGATCGCTACTATGCACCCCATGTCTTGGATCTCACTTTCCCTGATTTTGAGTTGCATGGGTTGCAAGGCTTCACCAAAAAGCCAGTGCATCGAATTCTGTTGATGATCCAAGAACTGTATGCCAACTTTGAAGACACAGAGGAGGAGGAAGACGAATATTATTGTCATTCTGCCTAGGTACGCATTAATGAGAAAGTCTTTCAAGACTTCTATAAATTATCCGATGTCACAAAATGTGCATTCTAGTCCTACTTGGAGAATCCACAATCCATTCCTTGGGAAGAGGTGGAAACCACTATTGCAATTAAAGGACGAGCACGGCTGGTCAATAAAGTCTATCCTGTTAATCAACTCAACAAACCTGCTCAGTATTGGTTGCAATTCATCACCAGTAACATCTTGAAGAGCTCTTATGGATCTGACATGATCTAAGAATGAGCCACATTGACTTGGTGTTTTATGACTAGGCAGCAGGTGAATATCCCCCGTCTCATGTACCTAAATTTCAAATAAGTGGCGAGATCTGATAGGGTCAGCTTGGCTTACCCTCACATGCTTACGGAGTTACTTACAATGGGGGGTAGCCGCTTTTCCAAAAATGACGCTCAGTTCAAGCCAAATAGGCCCTTTAAATATGATAGTATGAAGGATGAGCCAGGACATCCCCATAGACACCGAGCACCTGCACAGGCACAGCCTGAGGCATCTCCACCTCCTCGCCCATAGCAGCGACTGGGTACTCCAAAACTGATGAGACACGATGCACCATCTCACACAGAATTTGAGGGTTAGGTAAGAGAGTCCATTGATAGGCTAGAAGGGCATGTCCTGTCAATGAAAGATCAGCTACAGATGCTTATGAACTATCTGATGCCTGCACCTCCACCACCTCCTAAGGCTCTTCAGCCTTTGGTCATCGTTCTCCCTCAGGATCCTGCACCTCAGGATAGGCCCAGGCCTTCTGACTCTTAGGACCTTTCTGTCCCGTTGCCCATTTCTGTTTTGTTTTTCCTTACTTTAAATTTTAGATAACTGTATATTGTTATGCTTTGAATCCTGAACTGGCTATGCCCATAATTGTTCTATTATTTTTAATGCCAACTTATAGTTTACTGCGTGTTTTTTGTCCATTTTTGGTCTCTCAGATGCAGGAGTTGTTTGCACGCGCCCCTCATTTCCTTATCTCTTCTTATCAGGGGAGTCTCGTCTCTTTCTACCTCCTTACATCCCTTCCCTTCGCCCCCGTCTGCTTCTATTTTTCTACTTCTTGTTTCTTCCATTTTACACATTGTGGACAATGTTCACTTTAAATGTGGGGGAAGGTAAACATAGGCTAGGCGGGTATAGGCGGATATAAACATTTTAACAATAAAGGGAAGTCTTTTCAATAATAATATTCAATCCACCATTTTAGGCGGATATAAACATTTTAACAATAAAGGGAAGTCTTTTCAATAATAATATTCAATCCACCATTTCAATCCACCATAATGCCCCAAAAATTTTAACCAGATTCATCCCCTCTTACTTTAGATGAATACTAATCAATGAATGTGGGGGTTAAGCAAACTTGAAATGAACAAAGTAAGTAATGTAGTTGTAGTGTGCACCTATAATAGGAGCACTTCTCAACAAGATGATTATTGAAGTAATTCAAGCTTTTCTTCTAATGAGCTCCCAGTTATTTTAGATCTCCCCAATTTATCTGTTTCTGATGGATACTTGATTGTCATTTGAGAGGGATATCTAGTGCTGAAAAAAAAAATCTCTACTCTAATGGTTGAAATCACTTAGTAATTGGGAGTTTGCACCAAAAAGTATGGACTTTTGCGTCAAACAGTGGTAAAACTAAAAGTATGCTAATAGCCCTTTGAGGATTTCCTTAATCTGAGTAACCGGGTGGCTTCATAACTAATATTGTCATTCATGTCAAAAGGATTAAGTGAATTAAGGAGGAAAGAAAAAGAAAAAAAAAGAGAAACAAAATGATTGTACTGAAAGTAGTTCTACATTAAACAATAGAGACCCTTCTTAATGAACTTTGATGATTGAAGTTAGAACAGATAGTTAGATTAGGTCTTGAAAATGCAGTGAGGGTTTATTGAGGATTACTTGATTGCTTCTTAAACATCTCTTGTGGAACACACACACACTTTAGAAATTAGGGTGTTACTATGAGTACATTGTTTTCAAATTCAATTTGAGTTTTGTTGAGCTTTTGCTTCTGAAATTGGTTTCATTCTAAGTGTGGGGGGGGATCTGAAATTCTAATTGATTGGGTGTTTATTGTAGAAAAGAAGTAATTAATAATCACATTACTTGATTCTTTCTAAGACTTGCTTGAGGGCAAGCAAGGATTTAAGTGTGGGGGAGTTTGATAACTCCCTAATTTAGGATTAAAAAGGAATATATTTGACACTAAATTAGGGAGGCAAAGTACTTTTCTCTTGATTAATATGGTTAAAGGTGTATTCAATCAAACGAAATAAAGAAAGTGTTTTAATTGTAACATTTTTATCAGTTTGAGCCTCATTTTATGATTGATTTTAATTTCAGGGAAAAGTAGCAGATTGTAGAAAGAGTTAAAAATAAGAGAGGGAAGCTGAAAAGTGAAAATGCAGATGGAACAAGTCTTCTCGCTATAGCGAAAACACAATTCACCGTAGCAAGGTTGCACTTTCGCTGTAGCGAGGGGGACACTTCGCCATAGCGAAGTCGCGTCGCATAGAAATTCCAGGGAGGAACTCGCTATAGCGTGAAAGTAACAAAAGCAGCAGAAATCTGAGAACTTATGAGATCTCGCTATAGCGAGAGTCACTCATCGCCATAGCGAGATCGGCCTCTGAAATGCACAGCTTTGATTTACAAGCTAAAAAAGAGGAAAGGAAGCTAGGGCTTCGACATTCAGTGAGGAAGGGGAGTTCTGGCCAACTAGGAGAGGAGAAAAACGCACAAGAGGTGTTGGGGAAGCTCCATTCTAATCAGAAAATCATTGATTCGGTCATTTATTCTGCCGATTAGGTGTTTCTACTCCATCTTCCCTTTTAGTTAATGATTGTTGATATGTTTACTGAGATTGATTATGAATTTCAAGCCATGAGTGGCTAAATTTTGTAACCCTTAGAGATTCTATGAACCTTTAACCTTTGGAGATTGTCTCCCTTGATATTATGTTGGATTATTGAGGATTTTAGTGTTTAATCTGAATTATAGTTTTATTTTATTGATTGGCCTCCTTTAGTTTGATTGTGGATGTAGTAATTAACCTTTGAAAGAAGGGAATTGCTTATAGACCATTGATTAAACAACTTAGGATTAGATATAGTCTAATTTGCACTTGAAATAGAAATATACTCAGGGGCCCTAGGTAGTCTGGATAAGGGATGAGCGTAACTGAATATTAACTAATCATTTGAGACATCAAAGAGTCAAGTTGATATAGAGGTTAAATGAATCGAAAGATATTTATACCTAATTAGACCATTGACTCTAAAATTAACAATAAGCCAACTAATACAAAAGGGGATAATTGACATTGTGTAAAAAGGGGATTAGAATTCCTAGGGTGTCTTTAATTACTTAATTTCAATAAAACCCATCTTTCATTATTTCTAATTGCATTTGAATTAATTTTCATAAAAACCCAACTACAAGTTGATTCGTTTAACTAAAATGAACATAAGAACTCTAATGCCTAATCACCAATCATAATGATTCTCTGAGGGAACGACCTTGATTTATCACGTACTACTTTTACGACCTGTACACTTTTGGTGTCATTATTCTGGTGAGCATCAATTCTCTAGAGCTCCAAATAATATGCACTTTAGCTTCTCAAAAATCTCTAGACAAGATCTATATGCATGCCAAATTTCATGAGAAAATTCGTTCATTTAGTCAGATCTTGATATAGGGCTGCAAAATACCATATTTTGGCTTCTAAAAGGGTCCTAAATGGTCCATTTTTACTTCTAGCTTTTCTAGGGCCACTTGAACATGTGGGAAAGTATGAAAATAGTCTATAAAACATGACTCAAGGGTCCAACAACCCAGATTTTACAAACTCACTCTCCCACTTGATGATACACATGAAATACACATGTTTATTCTTGCCATACAATGTCAAAACCATGCAACATCATACATTTGCTTCCAATTATCATATATACCTCACATATTCATGTAGTTACACATGTTCAAGGACTTATACATCATATGTATCATGTAGATATGTCATTTGACAACCATATAGCTATAATACATACATTTTACAACTCTATTGCCAATCTTCATTCAGGAAGATTTTAACTCCAAATTGAGTGATTGCAAAGATATTTTATAAGATTAAGGACCTAAATTTTATGATGGAAAAGATAGTTCTAAAAAAGGAGCTAAAACGAATTAGAAATGAAAATGCCAAGAATGAATGGCAAAATTAGAATTTTTAAAAAAGAAGCTTCAAGAAACCCCTTTTTATTTACATGCCCTTCTGCTTTCCCTCTTAGAACCAACTTTGTTTTTGCCCAAGAATAGAAGAGAGAGTAGCTATGAATGGCGTCTAAGAGTGGATAAAAATGAAGAGGAAAAATTCAAGAAAAAGTAAGAAAAGTGTGGAATCTCATGCTCTCCCATTTGGTAAACTTATTCCTCTCATTCTTCTTTTCATTTATATGGTTTTATTGAAGGATTTGGTGATGTTTTGGATCTGGTCCAGAGGAGGAATAACAAAATTTGAAGGAGAGGAATTCACCACTTGGAAGAGCACTTGAGAAAAGCTAGGAATTCAAGGTAAGTCATTATCTTTTATGCTTCTTCTTCCTTGCTCCTCTTTGTAAGCATTTCGTTCCATATAGAGCCCAAGCAAAGGGAGATGAATTTTGGTCCTAGCAAGAGAGATTCATAGATTTTGGAGTGTGAGAAGTAAGTAGGTGCAAAGAAATCAAAGAAATGCAAGATAGAAAAGTTAGGGATTTATGGAGACATTGTAAAATATGTTTTGATCCATGAATTCCCTAGCCTAGATGAGTGTTTGCTTGAGTTCCTAAGACCCCGAGAGTGTAACAACCAAAAAAAAGAGAAAGCTAAAAATTTTTGAAATCTTAAAATTTTCTAAGTTTGCTAGCTATAGCGAGAAATGACCTAGCTATAGCGAATGTACCTGTTCGCTATAGCGAGAAATGGTCTAGCTATAGTGAATGTACCTGTTAGCTATAGCGAGAATGCTTCTAGCTATAGCGAGTGCGGGCATCCCATACAAAAACCAGGGAGCTGCTCGCCGTAACGGGCATCATAGCGAAAATAGGGGTCTGGGACTAATACGTGCTCGCCATAACAAAGGTTAATTTTCGCTATAGCCAGGGTTAGTCCTGAAAAGCGTGAAAAAAAGAGAATTTGACTTCTTAAAGAGTCTAAATTCATCCTTAGGGGTGTGGAGAGAGAGAAAGACTCAGAGAAGGAAGGAAGAACAAGGAAAAGGTAAGCAAACTTAAGATTTCCCTATCTTTTCTTCTTAGAATCTTATTCTTCTCTTTTTGCCCTCTCTTTCTATAGTTTTGGTTATTGAATTAGTTAGGTTTTAGGCTTGGGTCAAAAGAGGGAAAAGGAAAACCACTCTTGAAGAAGGCTAGAACTCATGTATCTTTACTTTTTCTTCTTTGCTTTCCTTGAGTATGTTGGTTCTACCAACTTGAGAGCTTGAGAGAAAAGAAGAGTTGGTGAAATTCTAGAAAGAGAGAGAACCCCTAGTTTCTTATATACTAGTAGGGTTTGCTATGAAAAACTCCTAATAATTTTTGAGTTATGAGAGAGTAATTCCATGCTCTGTTATGTCTATCTAGTTGTGATTGTGAGACTAAAAAGGGAGAAGAGAAATTGAAAGGGAAAGCTTGTGTTGGCTTATAAGGTATCTCTCCACTCTTTCTTGTTGCATTCTTGGATGTATATATTCATTATATGCTTGTGTATATGCTTATTATGTGAGACATGCCATATGTTATTGCCTTGATACATTAGTACTAATATGTTTATGTGTTGGATTGTAAAAATTGCTTAGGTGAAGTAGTGCCAAAAGTCCCTTGTGATGGGTGAGGTAGAGCCGAAAGTCCCTGAGGATGGGTGAGACAAGGTCAAAAGTCTCATAATTGAGTGAGGCCAAGTCAAAAGTCCCTAAACCAAGGGTGAGGCCATCCAAAAGTCCCTAAAATCGGGTGAGGCTAGATCAAAAGTCCCTAGAGCTTATTCTTGGCATTGATGTGATATTCATGGCATGTAAATCATGTATTGTATGATTGTGAATGGTTAAATGCCTATTTACATGTTTTGACTTATTTATATGCCTTGATTTCTTCTTTAAATGAGTGCATGAGCTATTGAGATTCCATGAATCTCACCCCCTTCCCTCTCCCATCTTAACATGTTAGGTGGAGCTCAAGGAGATTCAAGTGCACACCAAGAAGCCTAGTTGAGTATGTCTAGACGGTTGTTAGTTGATTTTAGTTCTTTTGATATAAAGAGGTGCCAAAATGAATATGCACCTATTATTTTTTAGATGTAAATGCTTAAGCAAGTATAGAACTATGTATAAATGATGTATGAACTATGTATAGAGTTAAAACAATGAAATTATGAGATTTGGCTCCCTCGTGACTTATCTACAGTAGTGTATTTTTGCCCGTAGCATAGTGAATTTGAGATGTGTGATGATTTGGACCACTTGGGCATTTCATCTACACCATGTTTATACTTTAAAACTTGCTTAAGGGGTTCTAGAGCATGTAGGGGACCATTTACTCTCATTTTAAACCCTTTTTGGTGTCAAAATTGCCAAACTTGTGAGTTCTGTCAAGATATGACTAAATGAGATCTTCTTGATATAAAATTTGGCATGCCTCTAGATCCTGTTGAGAGGCTAAAGTGGGTAATATTTGGAGATCTAAGGAATATTTGACGAATTATTGAAGTTTGGGAATTTTGATGGTTTGGTCAATGCACTGTTACCATAGGTCCAAAAATGAATCTGTATCATTCAGGACTAAACAGTGTCCAATTGTCATAAAATTTTATAGGCATAAACTATACATCTACAGAGACCTATACCAACTAGAAGTTCTCAATCAGAGGCCTGTAGAGAGAGAACTAACTATCTGAATTTTTGTGTCAGCATTAGGGAAGCCATCCGACCTTCTTTACTGTTCCATCACTTTTCGAGGTCTAAGAGCTGCTAAACTGATTTGGACTTATTTTTTTCCTCTATTTAACATCTATAGCTTTCTAAATTGGTATAGTTTTCCTTGATTAGATTTTTGTGGAATTAGTTATGAATTTTTGAAGTTCATAACAATAAGCTGCACTAGTACCAGGGATAGCCGAACCCCTGTCTCTTTTTCGATGTCAAACATGGTTCAAAATCTGAGATTATTGTTGGACATTATTTTTAGTATAAATTTAACACTTATAGCTTTCCAGAAAGCTATGGTTTGGTTAATTCTCATTTTTCTAGAATTAGTTATGATTTTCCAAAATTAGAGACAAAAATCTGACTTTTGAGCCCATTTGAGAAATTGCACTTTCTTGGTTTTTGGCTTCATATCCATGGTTCATGGGTATTTTTATGCTATGTATGAGTTTTATAACTAGATTTTGAGTAGATAATGTGAATGATGGGTGCATGGGACCCATGGGCAACATATGAGCGTTTGAACCCCGATTTATAGCATGAAAATGCCATGACTTTTGTCATTTTCTTTGAAAATCATATGGAATCAAGACTAAGCAAAGACTAGTTGAAGTTAATATATTATGGTGTTCCAAGAGACCTCCCCACACACCTCTTCTATTAAGAAAACAAAGCAAACCCATTGCTTCCCTTTTCCATGTGTCATTTTGGCCTAGGGCTAAACTATAGGTTAGGGATAGTTTTAATTTCATTTAAGTTTAGTTTTGCATCATATGTGAAAGGAGAAGATGAGAGGAAGTCTTGGAGAAATTTTTGGAAACTTAAAAAGTGAAATGGTGGCATAGGTTTCATATTATGACCTAAAAAAGTAACATATAGCTAGGCTCCTTGTTTTGATTGTGTGATGGCTCCAAGAGGTCTAAATGGAGTCAAGAATCATATATAGAAGGAAAGAATGGAGCCAAGAACTCAAATTATGGATGTTGCTTCATTAGGTGCATTTTGGAACTATAAAAGGGTCATTAGACTAAGTTAGTGTTTACAAAAGATGTATAGCTTTAGGAATGATTCCAAGAGCATAATTGGCTTCCATATATTGTGTTTAGGCTAAGGAAACAAGTCTCACATCTTTGTGAGTGTGAGGCCAAAGGAGAGGAGCCAAGGTTCAAGGAAAAAGTGTGTAAATGCAAGTAAGGTAGCTTTCTCCACTTTTTTCTATGCATGAATGTGTGCTTACCTTGTCTTTGAATATGTGTATGTATGTTTTAAGCCATGAAAAGTATTCTAGCATGATTTATATGTCATGGTATCATGATGATAATTTATGCATTTAAATGATGTTGTATATGTTTGCCTTGGTTTGCTTGAGTGTAAAGAAGCTAAGAACCCTCTAGCTATGGTAAGGATGAGCCAAGAACCCTTGAGGATAGTTGAGACAAAATCTAGAGTCTCCCAAGAGCAAGTCTTAGTTCAAAGCCTTTGAGAAAAAAGGTGAGGCAAGTCCAATAACCTTGAAGAGAATGGGTGAGACTAATCCATTTGCTTGGCAAGATTATGTATACTTTGTATGATTTGTTCAAATGCCAAGAATGTTTTTTGAATGATCATACACTTCATTATACTCATGCATGCATTTTTAAGACATGAATTGCACTCTTTATGTATGATTGAAAAGGAGATGAGCTATTGGGATTCTTTGAATCTCATTCTCTCCTCTCCAATGTCTTAACATGCTAGGTGGAGTAAATAAGCAAGGTGAAGGAAGTTGGGAGATGAAGAACTGACAACAAAGTGTATAGTTTTGCTCACTTTGTAGCTAGATATATGACATATGATATAATTCTATGATGGAAATGTTGCATAACCACTTGAACATGTGTATATACCCAAATATTTGATGTATGTATGGAATTTAGTGTCAAATGAATGTTATTGTGGTTTTTAGACTCTTGATGACAAAAGGTAGCATGTATGTCCTTTATGTGGCATAGGATGAGATTGTGAATTCTTAAATTCTAGGTTCATGCACCTTTGAGACAAGTTTCCTAGGTTATTTTGGTGCATTCCCACATGCTTAAATGATCACACAAGCTTTGGAAGTAAAATTGGGTACTTTGGTGCTAGTAAAAACCATAAAAGTGACCAAATTGGAACCCTATAGTAAAAACTGACCAAATGGACAAATCTTCCCATGAAAGTTGGCAGACATGTAGAGCTCATTGAGAGCTTTTTAGGAAGTTGAAGTGCAGAAATATCGGAGCTCTATAGAATTAATTATGAATTTTAAAATTTAGGATTTTTTTATTTTTCTGGTGCATGCATTGTTCATATGGTTAGTTTTGTATTCTATATCATCTAAGGGACAAATGATATCCAATGCTTGTGAAATTTGATAGCCATAAACTAGAGGTCATAATCTTCCTATAGCCACTAAGATCACCTTATTTAGAGGTCTGAGCAGAGAGTTATACATTTTTGAAATTTAGTGTTAGTACTAGTAGCACCACTTGACTTCCTATACTATTCTATTATAATTCAGTTCCTAAATGAACTTGGCGTGGTCTGAAGATATTTTTCCCTTAGATTCAACATCTGTAGCTTCTCTAAATGACTAAATTTGCATGATTTTAATTTTTATAGAATCAATTATGAATTTCTAAAATTTATGACAATAACCTATGATAATAGCCCAAATAGCTGAGATCTCAGGTGCTTGTCAAATGTCAGACATCTTCCACTTGATGTTTAATGACTTGAAATTATTTTTATGATATGTTAGACATTAAGAGATTTCCAAAATGGTATAGTTTTATGATTTTAATTTTTTTAGAATTAGTTATTATTTTTCAAAGTTCACGTCAGAATTATAGAATTCCAACCTGAGGCTGCACACTATATTTTCAGGTGTGCTTTCCACTTGCACGAGTTCTAGGCCACTTCTTGAGTTCGTTATGAGTTGTATTTGTGTATTTAAATGTGAGAATGAAATAGGTGAGTCCATATGGCCCACGAAATACTAAATGAAAATTTTATCTGTGACATAACGTAATTAAATTAATTATTTTAAATAGTTTTCCTTCTTCCTCTTGTGTTGTTCATGGAAGGAAGTCTAGAATTTACATGAGATAAGTTTTATAAATATGGTGTTATAGAGACAATGCTCTTCTTGGAACCAATGGGAGTTTTGCAATTTTCCTTGATGGGAGGTGCATATGAGGAGCTTTCTAGGGGTCTTAGGAACTTATACAAACATTCAAATAGGCTTGGGGATCCTTGGATAAAATCAGATTTTAGCCTAAGCTCACAAATCCCTAATTTTGCTATCTTACAATTTCATGATTCTTTTTTTGTTTTCTTTGCACATTCTAGCTTCCCACACCCTAATTCCTTATATTCACTCTTGGTTAGGGCAGAATTTATTCTCTAATGGGTGGGTTTTATCTTAGGCGAAATACACATATACAAGAGCAAGGGAGGAGATGCATTAAAAGCAACCAACTAACCTTGATTCTTAGCTTTCCTTGAATGCTTTTTCCCTTGCTTTAGCTCTCTTCTCGAATTTTGAACTTTCCCCTTCTAGTTTGAGCTCAAAACAGAACCAATTCATCCATCAAAACCATAGAAAGATGAAGCAAGAAGAAGAGAACAAGTTATGTGAAAGGAAGTCCATGAAAATCCTTAGAATTTCCTACATTTCTTAGCTTCTTTCGCCTCCTTCTTGGACATCAAATCACTTTATTTGAGGGACTTTCTTTTGTATCCGATGAATTTCGTACATTCACGCAAAAATTGTACATTACGTTTCTCACATTTCCTTATATTTTCAAAGAATCGGATGTTATATAAAACAACTTTTTTGGGGCAACTTTAGAAATTTGTAAAATATTTTATACTAATTCAAAATTCACAAACTGTCACACATGAAAATTTAGGATGTCCTTAAAATGCCTACCAAGTTTCATGCCCAGATTCGTTTATTAATGCCTTTATGAGCAAAAATACATTTTCAGACTCATTATGTATCTATTTTGACTATTTATGGCTCCAAACTTACCATATCAATTATTCATGCAATTTTTAACTCATTTAATTAGTCTCTAACATAAAATATGATTTATATCAAAATATAGGTATGCCACTTGTTTGCTTTGCCTAAACTTTTAACTTACTATTTTGCACCCTTTATGGCCATTTTGCATTTCAGTGACTCTAATAGGGGTGTTCGGGCCCAGCCTTGTCGGGTCAAATCAAGCCGGGCATAAAAAATTTTTTTAAAAAAATTTAAGGGCGAACCTGGCATCAGACCAACCCTTAGAGCAATAAGGGCCCAGCCCGCCAGAAAAATAAATTTATTTTTTTAAAAAAAATTTATGAAGATTTATATCAAAATTTTAATTTTTTTAAGAATAAAATATACTTTTATAAAAATTTATATATAAATTTTCTTTTTTAAGTATTATTTTATAATTTTCATAATAAATTTAGGTTGCCCCTAAGAAATATATTAGTCTAATCAAATCTAAAAGAATAAAAAAATATTTTTTATAAAGATTTATATCAAAATTTTAATTTTTTAAAGATAAAATGCAATTTTATAAAGATTTATATAAAATTTTTCTTTTTAAAAAGTCATTTTATAATTTTTATTATAAATTAAAAAAAATGTTGGGCTGCTCGGTTTAGCCTGGCTCTACCCTATATTAAATCGGGTCGAGTAGGGCCAATTTGAGCTAAGGTATCGGGCTTCAATTTTAAAGCCTTTTTAAAATCGAAAGAGCAACCATATCATCTTTTCTTATTTTGTGTAAGTTTATGAAACCTATAACTCATTTTATGCTTACTTAAAGTTTATGGTTGCATAATGCAACACACCATACTTTTGATCAATCCAATGACTCATATGGTCTTGAAATCATTTTTAAATCATCACATTAATTAAAATTTGATCATGTCTTACCTAGGACCCTAGGTGGCACTATCTTGAATTCTGTAGCTTACTATATGACTTTCTTCATATAATCTTACTCTTATCCTTCTAGACCCTTATTTCTATCAAATTTTCCTCAAGCTTGTGCCTCATTCTCCCTGTCTCTTTCTAGGCTAAACTGTACATGGATTGCATCTAAAAAAAATTTAAATTTTATCGGACTAAATTATACCTTGTTTGAAACCTCCTTAGTTATTGTTTCCCATGGTTTATTTTGCTTTCTCATATCTCTTCTTTTCCTTAAGGGGTCAGCCACCAACTTCACCTTTTCAAGAAACTAAAACCATCATTAGAAGGAGCATGAAGAGAGGAAGAGGTTTCATAACTAGCATATTTACATATTTTCTTACCTATTAGCCTTGCTTTCCTTTCCCTTTCTTCCCTCCTTTCTCACACCATCCATGGTTGGTTTTCTACTACTTAATTTGTTAGTTATGAAGAGAAGATAAAGATGGCATAGCTTTTATGGATGAAAAAGTAAGATATTTTAACAATTTTTAAAATGACCATTCCTTTCGTTTTAATTCTTTCCTTTTAAGCTTATTTTTCATCCTTTTCAAAAACTGACTACTCCATGCTAAATTTTAGACTCTCCACTTTATTAAAAATATTTGTTTAGAGGTTTTAAAGATTATAATAGTCTAAAAAGGTCTGGTCAAAACTATTGTTATTGGGCATTCTAATTTGTAAACCATTAGAGATTTACTAAACTGACTTCATTCAATTAATCAATTAATCTTATTTAATTATATTATGATGAGGGAAATGTGTACCATATGTTAATTCTCATGATATTTATATCCCTGATTTTTTTCACGTTTCGATACTACCACTATTTGCCCATTCTTGCATTATTTAGGGATTTTAGCCAAACTAAGGCCCTTTAGTTAAACTTTGCATGCTCTTTTATCTTGGACTAATGAGAATTATCTTTATCTCTACTTGTTTTTTATTTAAAACAAGTCCCTGGTCCTCTGTACCATTTTGATCAAAATTATGATTTTATCATCGCATTTATTTCATTCTATTTCTGGCCTAAAAACTTAAATCTTTTTAGATAATTCTGAGTCATAGGATATTTTGAGATCCTCTATACTTATATAATCATTTTTTATACCCATAGTGGCTTAAAGTAACTTAAAATAACCTAATCTTCGTTTATGCCACTAGTTACCTTGGTTTGTGTACAATCAGGTTTTGACCCATCTTATCAGCTTTGGTTAATCTACTTACCTCATTTGGTTATATAATAATGGGAAATAACATACTCTTTTAATATACTACTAAATATTTAAACCCTCATTTTTCCCTTATTACATTGTTGAACTTGTCATTGTTTCCTCTTTCGGGCCTAAAACTTGACTTTTTAGCCCATTTATCTTTTCTAATTAGGCTTCTATTCCTTTTTCTCATTTATGTACTCTAACATAGGGGTCTACCTTGGTATAAAAATACTAACTGTTTCATGTAATCCATTGGCAAGGTACTAGTTATTACAATTCTCCCTCACTTCTAAAAATTTTGTCCTCAAAATTTGGGCACATCTCATAGCTTAGCTTTGTATCTTCATTGATATTAAATTTAACTTCTCACTGAAAACCATTCTAGATGTCTTTTTCTCATGTCATCTCAAGTCACTTTCCTAAGGTAAGTCTTTTCCAGAGTATTTTTACTAGAGAAATACTATTACTTTTCAATCACTAAACATAATTATATATTACTTTCTTTGGTCTTTCCTCTCTTTTACTTTTACTTACTCTAAATTTCTTTAACATGAGGGGAATTTTATAGTCACTTTTAAACTAGGACTTATGCCAAACTCATATCATTTTGTATCTCATGTCTCTTATGCCTTATGTACATTCCATTCTCTTTATCTTTGGTAATGGGATTCCTTCTTTATAGGCTTATTTCTAAAGTTTCTAAACATTTCAAGAATCCCCTAACTATTTCTTTAATTTACTCTTTGACTTAACTAGGTCAAGTATCCTCTAATCATGTCATTTGGTCTGGATATACTCTTAGTTCTATCCATTTTACTGACTAATATTCATTCTAAATCTATTACTTTTTTTGAATCTTAGCTCTCTTCATAAGCTATAAACTTTTCCTAAATAGCACTTTATTGTTAAGATAGGCCATTGATGAGCAAATGCCATTATTCTAGCCCTAAACTCTATGTGGGATGATTGTACTAATCTAGCTTTGATTGCTAAGAGGCATCTTTGCTACTTACCTTGCAATATAAATTCTCACTTGACCCCTTTTCTATTGCCTCTCTATAGACTAGAAAAGGTCCTTTTCTTTCTCTTAGGTTAAGTCCAATCAATACTAGGATAGTGACTCAACTAATTGTAACTTTGAAAAGTTGTTCTATTGCTTTCCTTATCCCACATACTACACTTATCTGCTAGGGGAGTCTAGTCAGTGGCTTGTCTATTTGAAAAAATCTCTGATAACTCTTTTGTAATAGTCTACCAAACCTGAGAGATCTTTGATCTTTGAAACTAAAATTCTCTTAAAATTGTACTAATATCTGAAACTGAACTAATATGTAAAAACTATCTTAAGCTATCATCTCCTAAGAGAATTACTGCAACTGTAACTCTAGATTCTCTGTAGCTTGTAAGATCTATTGTAACCCCTTCTGAGCCTTAATAGGGTCTAGTGTGGCCTGTTGCATTGTGTTAGGATATACTATGATCCATTTTTAGGAGATTTTAAGGCCTAAGAATACTTTCTCTATGAATAAAATACTTTCTCTACAAAATGAAACTCATACTCACTAAGTTTGACAACTATCACTCAAAGTCTTTAAAGCTAAACTCAGATGTCTACTATGCTCTTTTAAAATACGTTTAGTAGATGTGGGACCTCTAAGATTCTCTTTCTTTATCTCATTCTCCCATTTAGCTAAGGTTCTTCTAAACTATTCTAATACTATTCTGTTACTATTTCCCATTGATGTTAATAGTGCCTACAACTTGCCTCGCAGCTGTCATTAGATCCTCTGAGTTTTATCTCACTAATACTAATCGTTCTAACTAACTAAACCTAAGCATTCAATTTACTATACTTTTCCTTTCTCTTTTGTCACCCATATTCTTCAACTAGCCTTCTTAACATTTGAACTTTATCTTGTTGTATCCTTTCTTTACTCATAAATTTGAACTTTTTTCTAGGCTTCCACTATCCCAATATGATTCTTCATTTTTTTAGCTCTCTTTCTAACTAAGTTGCCTGAACCTTTGCTTTGATACCACAAAGGTGTCAAACCTAGTCTTAGAAACTCACATCTTATACATTTAAGCTTAACATTACAATGAATCATAAATTGAAGGAATTGAATAGTAAAAGATACTTGAAAATTTTTCTTTTCTCTTATAAAACTAACATATTAGTTAAGATAGTATTTCCTCTCCATTATACAATAGGGTAAGTTAGATTGGAGTCAATATGTGAAAAGGTGACCTTAAACAATCTCCACTAACTCCTGTGCACTGGAAAAATCACTCAAGATTATATAAATCTATCCCTAACTCATGTCATACTCAATGCTAATCATACAATATACTATACAACACAGAGGTACACTTAACTTTCCAATGCAATACAATCATACTAGGGATTTCTTTTTTATATTTTTTGTAAATAGGAATACAACATTACAAAACTAAATAACATGATCTATTCTCTTCACCTAACAAACTGCTCCTCTAGTCATCTTTACTTTCCTATGATGTAATACTTTTCTTTGCCTGGCATGGGTTAATAGGAAATGGAAAAGGGAGTGAGATTTTGGGAAGAATCTTAGTAGCATACTCCACATTCAATGTATACATCAAGTCATCCAAGCATAAGGAACATAAGTGCATATACAATATAACTCATGAAATACTAAGGCTAGCATATGCATACTTGCTTAATCAGTTAATGGCGATGTTACTTGGAAGACGAAGAATTGTCAAATCTCTTACTTTGCCTCTTGCCTTGTTTATTTTCTCCACTTATTTCTTTTACTTGGCCTTTACTACTTTAATTATCTAATTCTTGGTCTTCTTGCCCAAAGACCACTCTAGCTATTTCAACTTGCCTAAAATATCATATTAAGCATGAAAAATAATTAAACAATGCATATCTATGCTAATTTGCTCATATGCCCCTCAATTGCCTCATAGAACACATATTATGACCTAACTTTAAAAATACATAACTTTGGATAGGGATCTCTAAATTAGGCAAATAATACCTTTCTTTAAAGCTTTACTCATGGACTATGTACAATAAAAGTTTCAATTTAAAAATGATCCATTGTTTTACGCAAAAACTAGAAAAACAATGGTTAGTTCTTATTATAGGACTGTTTTCTGATGCTAATTTTGGAAATTCATAACTTTGGCTAAGGGTGCCCAAATTGGGAAACTAAGATTGTTGGAAAGCTCTTGATATACCTTAACTACTTAAAACTTTTATATTTAAAATAGATCATTTTCCCCCTAAAAAGAGTCAAAACTTAGGGTTATCTAAATACCAAAACTAATACAAGATAGCTTTTCTGAGCTAACTTTGAAAATTCGTAAAATATTCTATAAAAATCTAAAAATCACAAATCATGTCTCATATGAAACTTTGGAGTGTTCTCTAAATTTCTACCACGTTTCATGGCAAAATTTGTCCATTAAGGGCTCTATAGGTGGAGATACATTTCTAGACTTATTATAGGTCTATTTTGATTATTTATGGTTCCAAACTTGCCATATCAATTATTCATGCAATTTTCTTCTTTTAAGAAAGTTTTTTAACTAGTAATTAACTCATTCAATTGGCCTCTAACATAAAATATGGTCTACATCAAAATATAGGCATGCCACTTGTTTGTTTTGCCTAAACTTTTAATTGATCATTTTGCACTCTTAGTGGCCATGTTGCATTTCATTGACCTCTAACATTAATCTCATGACTTGCGCATCATTCTTAGGTCATTTTACTCTTGCTAGAGCATCCATATGACCATTCTTCTTTTTGCCCAAGTTTATGAAACCTATAACTCATTTTATGCTTAATTAGGGTTTATAGTTCCATAATGCAACACATCATACTTTTGACCAATCCAATGGCACATATGGTCTTGAAATCATTTTAGGCAACTTTTTAAATCATCACATTTTATTAAGATTGGATCATGGCTCACCTAAAACCCTAGGTGGTGCTATCTAGAATTCTATAGCTTTCCATATGACTTTCTTTGCACAATCTCACTCCTCATCCTTTTAAACCCTTGTTTCTATAAAATTTTTCTCAAGCGCATGCCTCTTCCTCCTCTTTCTTTTAATATTGAACGATACATGGATTAGGTCTAAAAAAATTTAAATTTTATCTAGATAAATCATACCTTATTTAAAACCTCCTTAATTACATTTTTTTAATTTTTCTTTCTCAAATCTCCACTTCCTCTTAAGGGGTCAGCTACCAACTTTACCTTTTTAATAAACTAAAACTATCATTAGAAAGAGCATGAAGAGAGGAAAAGGTTTTGTACTGGCATAAAACAAAATTTTGCATATTTTCTTTCCTATTTGCCACGCTTTCTTTTTTCTCTCCTCCCTTCTTTCTCACACCATCCATGGCTGGTTTGGAGCTGAATATGTTGGCTATAAAGAGAAGATAAAGATGGGATGGCTTTATAGATGAAAAAGTAAGATATTTAACAATTTTAAAAATGACCATTATGTTGCTTCGCCTTAATTTCTCCATTTTGAGCTCATTTTTCATCTTTTTTTAGAAATTGATTGCTCTATACTAAATTTTAGACTCTTTACTTCATTTAATATATTTGCTTTGAGGTTTTAGGGACTTAAAGTAGTTTATAAAGGTCCAGTTAAAACTATTGCTGCTAGACATTCTAATTTGTAAATTATCAAGGATTTGACTATATTGAGGGATATGTGTACCTAATGTTAATTCTCATGATATTTAAATACTTGATTTTTTTTTTTTAGCCTTTTGGTACCACCACTATTTGCCTATTCTTGCACCATTTAGATATTTTGGCTGAATTAAGGCCTTTTAGTTAAACTTTGCATGCTCTTTTACCTTAAACTAATAAGGGTTATTCTTATCTCCATTTATTTTTCATTTAAAGCAAATCCTTGGTTTTTTGTAACATTTTTGTCAAAATTATAATTTTGCCACTGTATTCATTTGACTTTGATTCTATCCAAAAAATTTAAATCTTTCTGGATAACTCTAAGGCATAGTATATTTTGGGATCCTCTGTACTTATATAATGATTTTTTAGGCCCATAATGGCTTAAAATAGCTCGATCTTCATCTGTGCAACTAGTTACCTTGATTTGCATGTGTTACATCCCACATTTTCTAATTAGGCCTAAACCTCTTAATAAGTTAGAGGGACATGAGAAGGAGAGTAGAAAACCGAGTAAAAGGAGAAAACAAAGAGAAAAGTAGAAAAAGAATGAGTTTTAAGGGTGTCTAAACAGTGAAATGCTAAAACGGTGGAAAAAATAAGGATTTTAATAAAAACTTAATTAGTGCAAGTTAATGTTATTTCCCACTATATATAAGTTAAATGAGCTATAAAGAATATCCATGAGGCATAAAACTGGTCAAAACTTTGTCGATATGAAAACTGAGAAAGCTAGTACTGCAATGTAATTTTGAGCTACTTTACGTTATTTTGAACCCTTGTAGCTTAGGAAATTTAGTCTACAGGTTTTAAGACCTTCTAAATAAAAATATGGAGCTTATATCTAAAAAAAAAATGAGTTAGAATACAAAAAAAATTGAGTCAAAGAAGTAGGGGCAAAGAAGGCATAAAAGTCAAAAAGTCAACACATGTAAAGCTACTTTTTTTAATTCTTTAAATGATCTTTGTTCTGCCCAGATTTCCATCACATCAAACTCATTTTTAGTAGCTCTAAGCTTTACTAGTGGCATCCATGGTAGAGAGAAGATGGAAAAAAGAAGAAAAAGCTAAATGGGTAAGTTTTTGTGTTCTTTTCGTGTAGCTCCAGTTATGAAAATGATTCCTCTCTTCAAGAGCTTTAATTTAATGGTTTTAAATTATGTATTAGTTGCATTTAAGTTGCCATTAAGGAGGAAGAGAGTGCTCTTTTCAAAATTTTAATAAGGGGAAATTGGAGAGCACTGAACGAGCCTTATTCTAAGGTAAAGCATGTTATGGTTTAAGCTAAGATTTCTTGAGTTTTTGGTCTTCTTCATTACCTCTAGAGAGAGAAAATCTCTCTCTCTCTCTACATCCTCTTACATGTAATTAATCATATGGAGCATATACAATCCATTTAGGTTGTGGAAATGGGGAGAATTTGTCAAAGGAAGCAAGAAAACTCTATATGACACCATATATGCATAGTCTCAAGTACCCCATAGGAAATGGCACTAGATGAGCTTCTTTTTAAGTTCTAATATATTTAAAGATCTTCTAGAGAATTATAAAGGCTAGAAGAAGTTTCGGTTTGAATTATAGAGACTAATTGTGAAAGTCAAAATTTTTAGGTGCTTAAGAAAACTTAATTCAGATAAATGGCTATATTAGTGCTTGGCATTGTATTTGAGCATTCTTATGAGCTTAATGGAGGTATTGAAGTGAGTTTAGCAAAAATGGCTTCAAGTCATCAAATATGTTAAAGTGAAAAGTGACCAAAGGAAGAGTATAACGACCAAATAAATAGTAAAATGCCAATTTTGGGCTAAAAATAAGAATTTAGGGAGCTTGAGTTGTCTAGGAAAACTTGCCTAGGAAAAACTCTATATTAAAGGATAAGAAAAGGGCAACTGAGAAAGATGAAGTAGGCAAGCAAGTAAGATAAGTTTCAAGCTCCATTTTGAGCTAAATGAAAAGTTATGTGAGTCTAGAAAAAATAATCATTTAGCTAAAGAAGAAAAGTCTTAGAAAAAAAGTTTCAATATGCCTTTAAGAGGATTGATTTTCATTAAAAGTAGCATAATATTACATATAACTAGCTTATAATGGCCTTGGCACTGATATGAGTATTGTTATGGTATTCTAGGCCGCCAGTGTAGCAAAGGGCTACAGTGTCAGTGCCTAATCAAGAAAAGGAAAAATTAGTACTCATAGCGTTGGGGATAGACTTCTATCAAGTAGCATTTCCTCCTTTCTTTTATACTTTTTCACTGCTTGAGTGCTTTGGCTACCTGTATGATTTGTTTGCTTGATGTTTAAATGAGTTACATGAGTTTTATGATATTTTAATGAGTTTTGGCCTAGTAAGCAGAGTTTTAGCTGATGTTGGCTTAGAAAAGAGGGCCAGGGAATTGAGCATAGTAATTCTTTCATAAACTAAGTATTAGAGCCACTCAGGAAAGAGTTCAGTGAGCTTAACCAGATTTCAGCTACATGCATGCATATTTTCACATGTTTAGAAGCGCAAATATTAAAAAAGCTACATTCATGCATACCTAAGTACTTAAGTGTCATGTGTGTTAGAGTAGGATTATGTTAATGAGATTCTCTCTAGAATCTTACTCCTGTATACACTATGTAACACCATAATTTTCTAGTTTATCTCATGCTGTCTCCATGTTTAACATCAAGCATTTCATGGAAGAACAAGGAAATAGCATAAAAATATTGATTATTTCAGCGTTGCGTCATGGATAAAAATTTCATTCGGTCTCACGTGGATCATATGAGCTCATACATCATATTCTCATATTTAATTATATGGATACAACTCATTTTCATCATTAAAAGTGGCCTACAACTCGTGGAATGTAATGAAAGTAATTTCTGTAAAACGATAAAATGAACTGTATAAAAGCAAATCCTCTAAAATGAGCTAGATTGTAATACATATATATATAACCCCATTCATGGCATTCATAAGCTCCTTATCATCATTTTCATAAGACTACATGGAAAAAGAACCAACAATAATAGATTTAATCGCGTTACGTCATGCTTAAAAATTTTAAATCGGTTACACGTGGACCGTGTAGGTTCATACCATGTATCTTCATATTTAAATACATTATTACAACCCATTTGCATCACAAAATATTGCTCATAACTCAAGGAAACCGAAATGGAGCATGAATTGAACTCATTGAATTTCAGTCAGATTTGCCACCATTCTGTCCAAAACTTTGGAAAATCATAAGTAAATCTAGAAAAATCAAAATAATATAATCTTGGTCATTTTAGAAATCTTGGGATGTTTAATTTATGCTAAAAATAGGTACAAGTCATAACATCCCACAAACCAAATGTTTGACATGCGAAATATTCTAGAGGTCGGACTAGGTCCTGATGCTATCACAGTTTACTAATATAAAATTAAAAAATATCCAATTAATTCCAAAAAATTCCAAATCAAGTGAATAATACCAATTTAGAAATATGAGGATTCTAGCTAGAGGTAAAAAATAACTCTAGACCAGTTCAAGCTCGTCTAGACCCTAAATTTTGATCAAATAGTGACTAAGGTCTGATTGGATGCCTAACACTGGACTAAATCTTTGAAAATCGTATCTCTCTCTCTAGACCTCCAAATAAGGTGATTTTAGTTAGAGCAAGTCACTGGGAGTGTCTAGTTTCTTTGTATAAAATTTTGTGGCAATTGGACATCATTTGCCGCATGAGTGATAGAGTTTAATTTTGGACCAGTGCTACAGTACCAAAGACTAAAACCAGAAAAATTCTCAACTTCAATAATTCGCCAAATATTCCATAGACCTCCAAAAATTACCAACTTTAGCTTCCCAAAAATATCTCAATAAGCTCTAGATGCATGCCAAATTTTAGACTAATAAAAACTCATTTAGACAAAAAGTGACGCAGCCTCATGAAATGGTCATTTTTGCTTCCTATCAAGAGTCACTTTGTACCAAATGGCCTCTTCTTGAGTTTGGCACCCCTTGAGCAAGTTTCAAAGCACAAATATGACTTGTAGAGACTACCCAAGTGATTCCAAACCTCATGCATCTCATTTTGGTCTCTCAACATCTATTTGTGCATAGTTACATCAAACCATCAAATAAAGTCTATATCATATTCATACATCATTTTACACTTATTCATGGTCTTACATTACAAAAACATTACATGCATTATTACTTTAACATTCAACCACTACTTAAAGTACATAATACACCAAAATAAAAGATGTTCAATATCCTTGGCTTGCATCTCCTTGAATTGGAACACCACTTAGACAATTCAAGGATGAAGGGGAAAGAGGAGTGAGATTCTAAGAATCTCAATAACTCACACACCCATTCACACCACATTCAAGGCATACATACATCAAATTCATAACTATACAAGCATAAAATGTGCAATAAATTCCATTCCATGCCACATTCATATGTCAAGACCACTTTCATGCTCTAGGGACTTTTGGTTTAGCCTCACCCTATTTCTAGGACTTTTGGATTTGCTTCACTCTTGGCCTAGGGACTTTTGACCTAGCCTCACCCATTCAAGGGACTTTTGGCCTTGTCTCACCCATGCAATGAGACTTTTGGCATCTCCTTACCTTCATCAAGGGACTTTTGGCATCACCTCACCCTTATGAGCTCTTTCCACATCCATAGTCATTCAAGATAACACATTGGTACCAATGCACAACAAGGATCAAGTGGTATGTTATCAAGTATCAAGAATGCATGCAAGCATACTAAGACATACATATGCACACAAGAATGTAAAGAGAATGAGGTAAAGAGTTACCTTTTAATTTATGCAAGCTCATTTTGCAATTTCCTTCCCCTCCTTGGTTTCACAAGAGCACTTAGGTGGAGTAAGGTTTTCTTGACCTAGACATCATAAATAATACACAATCACATCCTTGAAGCAAGCCAAGACATTAAACTAAAGCTTATCACATACTTGATTCCATAATGGACATATTAGTTCCATAAATGGCCTATTAAAGCAATTCATATCATTCAAGTACTAGGCTCTATTCTCTTGTTATTTCTAGACTTCTTGGACTCATTTAAGGTCCTTAGGGCCATCACCAATTCAATTGCACCATTGAAAAACCAAATTACTTCATAAGGCACCATTATGGACACCATTGTCCCATCTTCCAACCTATGGTTCCAAAATTTTTTCCAATGATTTCTCCCATCTTCTAACATCATATAAGGTCTCAAATCAAGGCTAGAACAAATTAAAACGTCCCCTAGCCTAATGAACCTAGCTTGGCTGATCTATGTGCCATAATGGAGGTTCATGGACTTTGTGATTTTTCCTTAATGGGAGAGCTACTTGGGAGGCTTTCTAGAGGTCTTAGGAGCTCAAAGGAACATTCAAATAGCCAAGAAAATATTTACATGAAATCGGATTTTTCAAAACCCTAGAAAGCACTACACTTTTCTAATTTGTATTCCTTTGGTTTTTACTCGAATTTCTTGCCATATTCTTAATCCTTGCACTCTTTTTCCTAGGTTTCTCTCTTGGTTCTCCCCAAAATCCAGCCCCTCCTATCCCATCCTAGGTTGGTCGAAACATACAAGAAGAAGGGACAAGAAGAGGCTATCATAGGAATGAGATTTTACCTTGTTTTTCCTTAGTTTCTTGGATGTTTCTTCCTTTTGTTGGCTTCTCTTCTCCAAACACGAAATTTCCCTCCTTGGTCTGACCTCAAAATAAAACCAAATCATTCAAAAAATCCATGGAAAGGAAGGAGGAAGAAAGGAGAACAAGATTAGAGGAAGATGGAGCAAGAAATTCCATGAAATTACCTAGTTTCTCCTTGGCTTTCTTCCTCTTTTTCTCCTCCTTCTTGTGCACCTAAGAGAGATGAAGATTTTTTGTATTTTAGGTAGAAAGGGTTGTGCTTATTAAAGAGGAAAAGAAGGGAGAAAAGTGTGAAACTCTTTATAACATTTAAGAAACCATAAATTCCAATTTTGCCCTTTCGTAATGGCAATTTCTTTTTGGCTTTATTTTAGCTCCTTTTTTAGAACTGTCTTTTCCATCATAAAATTTAGGTTCCTAATTTAATAAAATACTTTTGGAATCACTCAATTTGGAGCTAAAACCTTACTGAACGAACCGGTCAAAGTTTAAGTCAAGTGACATTGAAAAATATACACTGGAGGGGCTTTATTGGTCCCGGGGCTTCCCATGGTTTTTGGGACCTCTGAGAACCTTGGGCAACTTAAAACTTTCATTTAAAAAGCCCTCCTATGTGGTTTTCCAAAAGTTGCACTTATTTCCATTACGTTTCATCAATTTCTGTCACAAATTATTTCTCCATCCTAACTTCATTTTTCTTTCTGTCTGAGTCTAGAATTATCATTTTTAGGAGTCTAGGACTCAACCCAAATTTTTGGGACATCATCTAGGTCATTTCAGAAGACTTACTTTTATATGGCTCATTTCATTGTTTTACGAAAATTATGTTCATTACATAGATAATGTTTCAAAAAATTCAGGTAGAGTCCTAGGCTCTTAAAAATGATAATTCTAGGCCCTGAAGAAAAAAAAAATAGAGCTAGGATAGAGAAACAATTTTGTGACGGAAATGGACTAAACATAATGGCATTTTTATAAATAAGTGTAACTTTTGGAAAAACACATAAGAGGGCTTTCTAAATGGAAAATTTGAGTTTTCCAAGGTTTTTAGAGGCCCCAAAAATCATGAAAAGCCCCAGGACTAGTAAAGCTCTATTCGGTGTACATTTTCTAACATTGAAGACCCTAAACTTTGATGGATCCATTTGGTAAGGTTTTTGCTCCAAATTGAGTGATTCCAAAGGTATTTTATTAAATTGGGTACCAAAATTTTATAATGGAAAATACGGTTCTCAAAAAGGAGTTAAAACAAAGTCAAAACAAAATTGCTATTATGGAAGGATGAAATTGAAATTTTTGAAAAAGTGTGTTTCTAGAAACTCCCACACACTTCTCCTTTCTTCTCCCACCTTCTTAAGCATGATCCTTTCTGCCCAAAATATAAAAAAGTTTCAGCTCCTTTAGGCACACCAAGAGAAGGAGAAAAAGAGGGAGACGGGGCCAAGAAAGGTAAGGAAACTTGGAGAATTTCATGCTCTTCCTTCTTCCAACTTTGCTCCTCTCTTTCTAGGCTTTCTTTCCATAGTTTATTTGAGCTATTTGGTTTTATTTTAATCCAGAATATTGAGGGGGGAGTTTGAAATTTTTGAAGGGAAGCAAACCAAGGAGAAAGACTCTTGAAACAAAGTTGGAATCCAAGATAATTCATGCTTTGAATTGTTTCTTCCCTTTGCTTCCTCTTGTTATAAGTTTCAACCTAAATCAAAACCATATGGGGGAGGGAAGTTTTGTCCAAAAGCAAGAGAGGAAATAGGGTTTTAGGCCATAGGGAGATGGAATATGGCGAGAAATTATAAGAAAAACTAATAGAAATCAATGTAGGAAAGTGTTGGCTTTTTGAGGAAACTATGAAATCTAATTTTGTGTTAGTGTTTCCTTGGCCATTTGAATGTTCCATTGAGCTCCTAAGACCCTTAGAAACCTCCCCAAGTGGCTCTCCCATCAAGGAAAAATCAAGAAGCCTAAGAACCCTAATTATGGTGCTTGACTCAACCTAGGCTAGTTCATTAGGCTAGGGAGTGTTTTAATTTATTCTAGCCTTGGTTTAGGACTTTATATGATGTTAAAGGATGGGAGAAACTATCGAAAAAAATTTAGGAGCGATTGGGAAATGAAGCAATGGTATCTATAATAGTACCTTATGAAACAACTTAGTTTTCCAATGGTACAAGTGAATGTGTAAGGGCTTTAAGGATCTTAAATGAGTCCAAGAAGTCTAAAAATAGCAAGAGAATAGAGCCTAAAACTTGAAATGTGAGAGTTGCTTCAATAGGTCATTTATGGAACCATTATGCCACTTATGGAACCAAGTGTGTGTTCAAGAGTGAGTTTAATGTCTTGGCTTGCTTCAAGTGTGTAATTGTGTGTTGTTTATGGTGTTTAGGCTAAGAGAACACCAACTTATCTAGGTGTACTTGTGTGATCGAGAAAGGGAGGGAGTAAAGCAAAGGAAGCTTGCATCAATTGAAAGGTAACTCTCCACCTTATTTTCCTTGCATTCTTATGTGCATATGTATGTTATTGTATGCTTGTGTTTGTTCTTATGACTTGATGATATGCCACTTGATCCCTTGACTTTACATTGGTACCAATGTGTTTTCTTTGAATGACTTTGGTTATGGAAATGGCTCATAAGGGTGAGGTGATGCTAAAAGTCCCTTAATGAAGATGAAGAAATGCCAAAAGTCTCATGGCATAGGTGAGACAAGGCTAAAAATCTCTTCGAAGGGTGAGGTCAAGAGTGAGGCAAATCCAAAAGTCTTAGAAATAGGGTGAGGTATAACCAAAAAGTCCCTAGAGTAAGGTCTTGGCTTGAATGTGAAAAAAGTGGCATGGAAGTTGTGACTTTGCATACTTTATGGTTGCTAAACCTCTCATACATATGCCTTAATGTGTACATGCTTTGAATGTGTGTGTGAATGGGTGTGTGAGCTATTAAGATTCTAGGAATCTCACTCCTCTTCCCTTCATTATCTTAAAATGCCTAGGTTATGTCCAAGAAGCAAGGAATGCAAGCCAAGAGTATTGAAAAGCCATACTTTGTTCATTATATAGTTTCTTTTGTACCAATGGTCAAAGTGGCTATATAAATGTTATTTTTTATATGTAAGTCCATGGACAAATGTAATATGATGTATGAATATTATGTAGCCCATGTGTGACATTAAATCAATGCAAATGTAGATTTTGGCACTTTGATGGCTTATAATTACATGTGTATTCTTGGATGTGAGATAGCCAAATTAAGATGCATAGGGTTTGGAACCACTTGGGCAGTTCCTACAAGTCATATTTATGCTTCTAAACTTGCCCAAGAGGTGCCAAACTATTGGGAAAGCCATTTGGACAAACTTGACACCTTATGGAAGCCAAAATTGACTATTTTGTGAGGCTATGTCACTTTCTATCTAAATGAGCTCTTCTTGATCTAAGCTTTGGCATGCATCTAGATCTTGTTGAAAGCTTTTTAGGAAGCTTAAGTGAGAAATTTTTGAAGGTCTACAGAATATTTGACAAATTTTTGAAGTAGGAAAATTTTTTGGTTTTTGGTCAGTGTATTGTAACTATGGTCCAAAAATGAATCTATGTCAAAAATGAGGCAAAATATGTCCAATTGATATGACATTTTATAGATAGAAACTAGACCTTTTCAGTGACTTGTGCCAATTAGAAGCACCTCATTTGGATGTCTAAATAGAGATATATGAAATTTTGAAGTTGCTGTCCAGTACTAGACATCCAGTCAGACCTGTGTTATTGTTTGATTAGTTTTCATGGCCTGAACGAACTAGAATGGTCTAAAGTTATTTTTCTCCTTTAGCTAACATTCGTACCTTTATATATTGCTATCATTTGTATAGATTGGATTTTTATGAAATTAATTAGATATTTTTTAAATTTATGATAGTAAACTGTACCAGTATGAGGTGGCAGCCAGACCTTTGTGGCTATTTCATTTTCAATCATCGTCATCTAGAGTATTCCGGAAAACTATGGTTTGTGTGATTTAAATTTTTCTACATTTAGTTATGAGTTTTCAAAGTTACCCCTAAATTCTGCCATGTGCTGTCCGAGAAGAAACAATAGAATTTCGGGGTTTTGAGCTTGAATTCCTTGGATTGCTTAATAATTTTTAGTGGATTGTGATTTTTTCCAATGATAAATAACTAGAGAATGTTGTTGGATAATCCACGGGGCCTACGTAATGCAAATTGAAAGATTTTACCCCGATACAACCTGATACAACACAATAAAAGTGACTTTTTCTCACTTTTTATCTTGTGAATGTGCACCAATTGCCTAGAATGGGAAAGTATGATAATAAAAAAATATGGTCTTACATTTATTGGTATCAGAGCAAAGGTTCAGGCACTTTTGCTTGATATTTGGCTCTTGAGTGATGTATTTCGACTATTTTCGGGAGGAATATCTGTGAACATATGTTTGAATTGTAATTGTGGGCTAAGGTTGTGACTTTTCTTTAGTGAAAATGGTTGAGACAAGAAGAGGTAGAGCTAAGGGCAGACTGGTTATGGGCTTGAATGTTGACTCCGAGGACCCTTTACGAGCTATTATGGAATGGATTGACCGGTTTAAGAATGTAATGGCCCAGCAACAAGACATGATCTAGTAGCAGCATGAGATGATTATGCGGCTACGAGAATCCTTGGCTAGACAAGGGTAAACCAGGAGAGAAGCCCCTCTGCCTTAGCTTCAGCCTTCAACATCTGGTACTCCATAGCCTTCCACTTCAGGTGCTCTACCCCCATCTCTCCAAGAGCTAGATCAGTCTCTGCCATCCATCCTGAAATAATTAAATCAATTTAGAAAGAATAACCTGCCAATATTTGATGGGGAATTGGATGCAAACAAAGTAGAGGCCTGGGTGATGGAAAAAGAGAAGATTTATATAATAATAGCTTGCACCTCAGAGTAGAAAGCCTAGTTGGCCACCTTTATGCGCGTGGTGGCATAGCACGAAGTCTCTGATAGAGACTAGAAACCTACAGATTATCTGGGAAAACTTTTTGGTATAGTTTTATCAGAAGCATTTCCCTAATTTTTCAAGAAAACAAAAAGAGGTACAATTTAGGGGGCTAAAGCAGACTGATGACATGATAGTAGACTAGTATATGGCCAAATTTATAGAGTTGTCTCAGTATTCTTCCTACTTCTAGAAGTAAGATGATGAGCCCTAGAAGTGCAAGTAATTTGAGCTTGGGTTAAAGTTGTAATACCATTATTTCTAACTCATCTCATGCCTTTAGATATCTCATTTTCAAGAATCATACAAGCTTTTAAGGAAAAAGGCAATAGAAATCATGTGTATTTTCACGTTGTGTCACGTATGAAAATTCCATTTAGTGTCACGTGGATCGTGTGAACTTATACAATATATTCTCATATTTAATTACATGAAAAAAAACTCATTTGTATCTGCAAAAGTGGTTCACACCTCATGGAACTCGAAGAATTACACAAAATATACATATATAAATTCGACCAGATTTTTTCTCATTTCTGTCACAACTTTGAAAAATTATAACTAATTCTAGAAAAATTGAAATCATGCATTCTTAGCAATTATGGAAAGCTTAACATGTCTAATTCATGCTAAAAATATGTCCAAACCATAACATCCATCATAGGAGACGTTTGACATTCAAAAAAGTCCACAAGTCAAGCTATTCACTGGAGCTATCATAAAACTTTGCAGAAAATTTTAAAAATATCTAATTAAATCCAAAAAATTCCAATTCATGCAAATAATACCAATATAAGATGTTGTGGATGTTAGCTAGAGGGAAAAAATATCTCTAGATCAGTTCAAGCACTCCTAGACCTCAAAATCTAATCAAATAGTGACTGAGATTGGGTGCTGTTACTGATACTGGACAGAAATTTAGAAAATTCATATCTCCCTCTCCAGAGATCCAAATAAGGTGCTTCTAGTTGGCACAAGTCACTAGGTACATATAGTTTCTTTGTATAAAATTTCATGGTAATTGGACATCATTTGGGCTCTATGTGACAAAAATCTATTTGGACCAGAGTGAACAATAACTTGACCAAAACTAGAAAATTTGCTAACTTTGAAAATTTATCAAATATTCTGTAGACCTCCAAAATTTCAATAATTTAGCTTCTCAAAAAGCTCTCAATGAACCCTAATTGCATGACAAATTTTAGAACAATAAGAGTTCATTTAGGTAAAAAGTGATATAGGGTTCCTATTTAGTTAATTTTGGCTCTATATAGGATACCAAAGTGACCAAATGGTCTTCCATGGGGTTTGGCACCTCTTGGGCAAGTCTAAAAGTATAATCATGACTTGTATAAGCTGGCCAAATGGTCCCAAACTCCATGCCTCTCAATTTGGCTATCTAACCTGTAACACCATAATCTACTACCGCTATCTAGCCTCTCACTGGGCTCGGTTCCATATGATTTCCAAAGAAACAATACCAATCCGTGGCATTTTCATGCTATAAAATAGGGTTTCATACACTCATCTTTTGCCCTGTGGGTCCTGTGAACCCATCATTCATGTTCTCTACTCACACTCCATTTATACAACCCATACATAGCATAAAACAAACCATAAGCCACGGGAATGGAGCTAAAAACCAGAAAAATACATTTTCTCACTTGTGCCCAAAAGTCATATTTTGGCTCTAACTTTGGAAAATCATAACTAATTATAGAAAAATGAGAATCTAGAACACTTTAGCTCTCTAGAAAGCTCTAAGTGTTATCTTTACACTAAAAATAATTCCCAATCATAATCTCTGGGTTTGGACCATGTTTGACATCGAAAATGGGAAGGAGGTCTGGCTGTCACTGTTTCTGGCCCAGTTTACTGTCATGAACTTCGAAAATCCATAACTAAATCCAAACAAATCCAATCTGGGAATACTATACCAATTTGAAAATCTACAGAAGTCTACTAGAGGAGAAAAATAAGTCCAGATCAGTTCAGTAGCCCCTACACCCCGAAAATCGATGGAACAGTAACGGAGGTCAGGTGAGCTCCCTGATGCTGATATAGAAATTCAGAAGGTTGAATCTCTCTCTACAGACCCCCGATTTGGGTGATTCTAGTTGGTATAGGTCACTGTGGTCATCCAGTTTATGTGTATAAAATTTCATGACATTTGGCTACCGTTTGGTCTATGTATGACATGGATTTCATTTCTGACCTATATGAATAGTACATGACCAAACTATTAAATTTTTTCAATTTCAACAATTCATCAAATATTCTCTAGACCTCCAAATATTACCCACTTTAGCTTCTCAAGAAGCTTTTTACAAACTCTAGAGGCATGCCAAATTTCATGGCAAGAGGAGCTCATCCGGTCATACTTTGACGAAGCTTACAAAATTACCGGTTTTGGCACCCAAAAAGTCCAAAAGGGATCCAAATGGCCTCTCACACATTCTCACTCCACATGGACAAGTTTAAAAGCATGAAACTAGTATATATAACATGTCCATATGATCCAAATCAACATACATTCCAATCTCATTATACTACGGCCAAAAATATACTATTACATTCATTCATAAAAAGGGGCAAAACCCATATTTGCATTACTTTGACTATCAACATAGTTTATACATCATCTTTTCATACATATACACTTGCTACAACATTTACATCTCAAAAATAGTGGGTGCATATGCATTGTGGCACCACTTTACATCAAAATAACCAAAATAAGCTAATATCTAGTTACACATGCTTCTAGGCTCCTTGGTGTGCACTCGGTTCTCCTTGAGCTCCACCTAGCATGTTAAGTTGGGAGGGGAAGGGGTGAGATTCAGGGAATCTCAGTAGCTCATGCACTCAATCAAGTAAGCAATCAAGGCATATAACAAATCAAAGCATGTGAATAAGCATTTAGCCATTCTCAAACATCCAACACACATTGTACATGCTATGGAAATCACAACAATGCCAAAACTGGGCTCCAGGGACTTTTGGTCTAGCCTCACCCGAGTTTAGGGACTTTTGGATGGCCTCACCTGAGTTTAGGGACTTTTGACTTGGCCTCACTCGGTTATGAGACTTTTGGCCTTATCTCACCCATCTCAAGGGACTTTCAGCTTTACCTTACCCATTTCAAGGGACTTTTGGCACTACCTCACCCGAGCAATTCTCACAATCCAACACATAAGCATATTGTCAACAATGCATCATAGCAATAACATATGGCATATCTCACACATCAAGCATATACATAAACATACAATGACTATTACATCCAAGAATGCAACAAGAAAGAGTGGAAAGAGAGTTACCTTATAAGCCAAAGCCAACACAAGCCTTCCCTTTCAATTTCTCCTCTCCCTTCTTAGGTTCACACTCACACCTTGATGGAGGTGCTTCACTTGAGCCTAGACACAATCAAAGAGCATAAATTACTCTCTTAGAATGTAATCTTCAGAGCAACTCTCCTAACATACCAGAACCTAAAGGTTCTCTCTCTCTCTCTCTAGAATGCCATCAACTCTTCCTCTCTCTCAAGCTCTCATGGTAGTGGAAACCACATTTTCAAGGAAAACAAAGGGATTCAAGGGCGTTTTCCACTTTCCCTCTTCTGACCCATGCCCAAAACCTCACTAAACTCATAAACAAAATCGTAGGAAGAGAGGGCAAAGAGAGGATATTAGAATTCTAAGAAGAAATGGGAGGATCTTGCTTACCTTTCCCTTGCTCTTCCTCCTTCTCTTGGTTTCCCTCACTCTCCACGCCTTTTTCTCTCCTTGGGTCGAAGTCTAGGGCAAAAATGAGAGAAATAACGAGTTGGGTCGTGTAATGTTATGAATTTCTCGCCTTGTACTCTCTTCTGGACTGACCCTCGCTACGGCAAAAATTAACCTTCGCTATAGCGAGCTCGTGTTATCTCGCTTCGCTATGGCAAGGTGTAACCTTCGCTACAGCGAGCTTCTATCAGTTCCCTTCGCTATGGCGAGATTTGACCTTCGCTATGGCGAACTAGCGTTAGTTCCAGACCTCACTTTCGCTATGGCGTACGCTACAGCGAGAAACTCCCTGATTTCTGTATAGACTGCTGCCCGCACTCGCTATAGCTAGAATCACTCTCGCTATTGCGAACAGGCATTCTCGCTATAGCGAGACCATTTCTCGCTATTGCGAAAAGACTTAGCAAAGTTTCTGGATTTCAAAAATTTCTAGCTTTCTACTTTCTTTCTTTTCCTTTTCCCTTTTCCCGGTTGTTACATTTCTACCCCTCTTAAAAGAAATTTCGTCCTCGAAATTTAAAGACTTACCTCAAGGGAATAACTTTGGATATTTTTGCCTCATTTCATCCGTCAATTCCCAAGTTGCTTCCTCAGATGTTAGACCTCTCCAGATCACTTTCACTAGAGGAATGCTCTTGCTTCTCAGCTGTTTCAGCTTAGCATCCACAATTCTCTCTGGTTTCACTACATAGGAAAGATCTTCTTGCAATTGCACATGATCATATTCTATGACATGTGAGGAGTCTGGTAAATCTTTTTCAATTGGGAGACATGAAAAACATTGTGGATTTAGGCTAGGTTAGGAGGTAAGGCTATTCGGTAAGCCACAGGTCCAATTTTCTCAAGGATTTCAAATAGACCAATATACCTAGGATTGAGCTTCCTTACCCTCATTGACCGACCTACTCCCGTCATTGGAGATACTCGAATGAACACATGGTCTCTAATCTCAAACTCTAACGGCCTCCTACGTTTATCAGCATAGCTTTTCTGCCTACTCTGGGCCGTGAGGAGTCTCTTTCTAATCAACTCTAGCTATCGAGTGGTCTGGTCCACAATCTCAGGTCCTATCATACTCCTCTCACCTAGCTCAACCCAACACAAAGGGGATATGCACTTTCTCCCATACAAAGCCTCATAAGGGGCCATCTGAATACTGGAATGGTAACTGTTGTTATACGCAAACTCTGCTAATGGTAAATACGCATCCCAGTTCCCCTTCATTTCTAGCACACATGCCCTCAACATATCTTCTAATGTCTGGATGGTCCTTTCAGTCTGACCATCTGTCTGGGGGTGATATGCAATACTAAATCGCAACCTAGTCCCTAAGGCATGCTGCAATGACCTCTAAAAGTTTGATGTGAATCTGGGGTCTCTATCCGAAACTATGCTATTGGGTACTCCATGAAGTCGCACTATCTCTCTGATATACAACTGGGCTAGTTTATCCAGTGTATGAGTAGCCCTAATAGCTAAAAAGTGTGCAGACTTCGTCAGTTTATCCACAACTACCCAAATAGCATCATGTCCAGAGGATGTCCTGGGTAACCCCATGACAAAGTCTATAGCTATACTATCCCACTTCCACTCAGGGATATCTAGTGGTTGCAACAACCCAGCTAGTTTCTGATGTTCTATCTTTACCCTCTGACACACTAGGCATCTAGCCACATACTCCGTCACATCACTTTTCATCCTTGGCCACCAGAAAATTCTCTTCACATCCTGATACATCTTGGTGGCACCTGGGTGGATAGTATACTTACTCTTATGTGCCTCTTCTAAAATGCTTTCTTTCAGCTCATTCTGACTAGGCACACAGATTCTATCCTGATATACTATCATGCCATCCTCAGATACCTTGAAATCTGAGGTTTTACCTTGGGTGATCTCATTCCTGATCCATTTCAGGAACTCATCCTCTCTCTGGGCATCTAAGATCTGGGTTCTCGAGATATTCTCAACTCGGGTTTCACTCAGATACAATCTACCCGATACCACTTGACAAGAGAGGTTCAAATTTCTGAACTTCTCTAGGAGCTCTTGCTCCCTAATCATCATATGGGCTACATGGATGGATTTTCTACTCAGGGCATCCGCCACCACATTGGCCTTGCCCGGATGATATTTCGACACATAATCATAATTTTTCAAAAATTCCATCCATCTCCTCTGTCTCATATTGAGTTCTTTCTGGTCAAACAAGTATTTCAGACTTTTGTGGTCACTATAGATCTCTATGGTCACACCATACAGATAGTGTCTCCAAATTTTAAGAGCAAACACTACGGCAGCTAACTCCAGGTCATGTGTGGGGTAATTCTCCTCATAAAGCCTCAACTGCCTCGAGGCATATGCTACTACTCGACCCTGCTGCATCAACACACATCCTAACCCTTTGCCCGAAGCATCATAATAAACCACAAACGGTTCACTAAGGTCAGGGATAATCAGTACAGGGGTAGTGGTCAAACAGAGTTTCAACTCTTGGAAACTCTTCTCACATCTCTCATCCCACACAAATGGTGTATCTTTCCTAGTTAGCCTCGTCAGTGGTAAGGCCGTCCGAGAAAAGTCCTAAATAAACCGTCTATAATACCCTGCCAAACCTAGGAAACTCCTAACCTCGGTGATCGTTCTAGGTCTATCCCACTGTAACACAGCCTCAAACTACTCACATCTCTAAGGTTCATTATCATAGCTCTGGAGGTAAGAGGAATACCGAGACAACTCAATAAACTTGGCCACGTACTGATCCACAGTCATCTTATCCGTCTGTCTCAAGCCCATAAACTCCATCTCTTTCTTCTTTCTCACCGAACTTGGGACATACTTCTTATAAAACTCAACCAAGAAAGTCTCCCAAGTTATCTGTATATTCTTGGTTTCCATCAGGGGTTTCGTGCTACACCACCATCTATCAGCTTCCTTTTCTAGCATAAAAGTGGCTAGCTGTGCTTTCTGATCGGTAGTACAATCCATCACCGAGAATATTTTCTTAAGCTGCATCACCCAAGCCTCCGCCTTATCCGCATCCAACTCCCTATCAAACGAGGGTGGATTGTTCTGCCTAAACTGCTTCAACACTTTTTGGATAGGCGTCTGGGTCTGTGGAGCAGCAGGCTCCTGGGGAGGTACAGGTGGAATGCTAGATGTAGATGGTTGAGGTACATGGGCATCTCTCCTGGCTTCTTCTTGCCTAGCCAAGGTGTCTTGCAAATGCATGATCATATCATGCTGTTGCTGGGCTATGTATCTCTGCTGTTCCAGCATCTCTTGGTGCTGGCCCATCATGGCCTCATACCGATCAAGTCTCTCCATGATGGCCCGCAGAGGATCCTCAGTTTCAACAGGAACCTCTGGCTCAGCTCTCTGAGCCCTGGGCGGTCTGCCTCTGCCTCTACCCCTGCCCTGTCTAGTCTCAACCATATCTGAAAAGAAGTAGCAATCCTTAGTTCACAATAACATCACCAACACATATGCATATGGATGCTACCACTTCCATGACTATTCACACCAAACACAAGCAATTCTCATCATTCAAGAGTCTAACATCGAGCAAAAGTGCCTGAACCATTGCTCTGATACCAAAAATGTAACACTATAATCTACTACCGCTATCTAGCCTCTCACTGGGCTCGGTTCCATATGATTTCCAAAGAAACAATACCAATCCGTGACATTTTCATGCTATGAAACGAGGTTTCATACACTCATCTTTTGCCCCGTGGGTCCTGTGAACCCATCATTCATGTTCTCTACTCACACTCCATTTATACAACCCATACATAGCATAAAACAAGCCATAAGCCACGGGAATGGAGCCAAAAACCAGAAAAATACATTTTCTCACTTGTGCCCAAAAGTCATATTTTGGCTCTAACTTTGGAAAATCATAACTAATTATAGAAAAATGGGAATCTAGCAAACTTTAGCTCTCTAGAAGCTTTCGAAAAACTCTAGAGGCATGCCAAATTTCATGGCAAGAGGAGCTCATCCGGTCATACTTTGACGGAGCTCACAAAATTATCGGTTTTGGCACCCAAAAGGTCCAAAAGGGGTCCAAATGGCCTCTCACACATTCTCACTCCACATGGACAAGTTTAAAAGCATGAAACTAGTATATATAACATGTCCATATGATCCAAATCAACATACATTCCAATCTCACTATGCTACGGCCAAAAATACACTATTACATTCATTCATGAAAAGGGGCAAAACCCATATTTGCATTACTTTGGCTATCAACATAGTTTATACATCATCTTTTCATACATATACACTTGCTACAACATTTACATCTCAAAAATAGTGGGCGCATATGCATTGTGGCACCACTTTACATCAAAATAACCAAAATAAGCTAATATCTAGCTACATATGCTTCTAGGCTCCTTAGTGTGCACTCAGTTCTCCTTGAGCTCCACCTAGCATGTTATGTTTGGAGGGGAAGGGGTGAGATTCAGGGAATCTCAGTAGCTCATGCACTCAATCAAGTAAGCAATCAAGGCATATAACAAATCAAAGTATGTGAATAAGCATTTAGCCATTCTCAAACATCCAACACACATTGTACATGCTATGGAAATCACAACAATGCCAAAAATGGGCTCCAGGGACTTTTGGTCTAGCCTCACCCGAGTTTAGGGACTTTTGGATGGCCTCACCCGAGTTTAGGGACTTTTGACTTGGCCTCACTCGGTTATGAGACTTTTGCCTTGTCTCACCTATCTCAAGGGACTTTCGGCTTTACCTCACCCATCTCAAGGGACTTTCGGCGCTACCTCACCTGAGCAATTCTCACAATCCAACACATAAGCATATTGTCAATAATGCATCATGGCAATAACATATGGCATATCTCACACATCAAGCATATACAAAAACATACAATGACTATTACATCCAAGAATACAACAAGAAAGAGTGGAAAAAGAGCTACCTTATAAGCCAAAGCCAACACAAGCCTTCCCTTTCAATTTCTCCTCTCCCTTCTTAGGTTCACACTCACACCTTGATGGAGGTGCTTCACTTGAGCCTAGACACAATCAAAGAGCATAAATTACTCTCTTAGAATGTAATCTTCAGAGCAACTCTCCTAACATTCCTGAACCTAAAGGTTCTCTCTCTCTCTCTCTCTAGAATGCCATTAACTCTTCCTCTCTCTCAAACTCTCATGGTAGTGGAAACCACATTTTCAAAGAAAACAAAGGGATTCGAGGGCGTTTTCCACTTTCTCTCTTCTGACCCATGCCCAAAACCTCACTAAACTCATAAACAAAACCGTAGGAAGAGAGGGCAAAGAGAGGAGATTAGAATTCTAAGAAGAAATAGGAGGATCTTGCTTACCTTTCCCTTGCTCTTCCTCCTTCTCTTGGTTTCCCTCACTCTCCACGCCTTTTTCTCTCCTTGGGTCGAAGTCTAGGGCAAAAATGAGAGAAATAACGAGTTGGGTCGTGTAATGTTATGAATTTCTTGCCTTTTACTCTCTTCCGGACTGACCCTCGCTATGGCGAAAATTAACCTTCGCTATAGCGAGCTCGTGTTATCTTGCTTCACTATGGCAAGGTGTAACATTCGCTACGGCGAGCTCGTATCAGTTCCCTTCGCTATGGCGAGATTTGACCATCACTATGGCAAACTCGCGTTAGTTCCAGACCTCACTTTCGTTATGGCATACGCTACAACGAGAAACTCCCTGGTTTCTGTATAGACTACTGCCCGCACTCGCTATAGCTAGAATCACTCTCGCTATTGCGAACAGGCATTCTCGCTATAGCGAGACCCTTTCTCGCTATTACGAGAAGACTTAGCAAAGTTTCTGGATTTCGAAAATTTTCAGCTTTCTACTTTCTTTCTTTTCCTTTTCCCTTTTCCCGATTGTTACATAACCCACACTTATGCATAATTCCATAAACTCATTCAAGAAGCCATCTTTGCCATATATACTTAATTTACATTATAGTGGTCTCATAATACATCCTTTCATTTATACATTACATAACCATATAATTATACATGTCTAAGAGGTTATATCTATATACAACAATGGATACATCTTTTGACAACAATATGGCTTTAAAGAGCAAAAATCATGTATATGGTTGTCAAGTTTTCTTCTTCAATGTAGTTGACTCCCATTGCCTTGCTCCTTAGGTCCACCTAGCATGTTAGATCATTGGAGAGGAGGGAATGAGATTCAAAGAATCTCAATAACTTATCTCCTATTCCATCACACATAATGGATGTAAAACAAGCCTTATAAATGAATGCATGGCATATGCACATGTGAAATTATTCAAGAAGCATTATTAACATTTGAAAAGGTCACATATAGCATACAAAGGCTTGCCAAAAAAGTAAATTAGCCTCACCCATTTTCTTATGGATTTTGGACTTGTCTCACCCATTTTTTAAGGAACTTTTAGACTCAACTATGCTCTTGGGAGTCCATCTTGCTATTGGGAGACTCTTTGCTTTATCTTAACCAACCTTAAGCGTTCTTGACTCATCTTCACCACGACTAAGGGTTCTTGGTCTCACCACACTCAAGCAAACCCAAGCACACATCAAAAGCATCATATGAAAGCATATTATAACATCATGATACCATGGAATCAAGGTCATGCTAAAAACACCTTTTATAGCTAAAAAATACACATACACACATTCAAAGACAAATAAAGCAACCAATCATGCATAAAAGAAGGGGGAATGAGCTACCTTGGAGGCAATTACAAACTTTTTCTCATGAATCTCCCTCTCTTGCTTTGACCACACACAAACAAAGGTGTGAAGAAGGTTTCTCTTGGCCTAGACATAATTTATGAAAGCCAATTAGGTTCATAAACTCAATTCTAAGGTCATACAATTTGTTTAGACACTACTTTGACCTATAACCCCATTATGGTTCCATAATTGCACCTAATGAAGTAACACCCCTTAAATAAATTCTAGGCTTAAATTTTCTTTTCAAATATGATTCTTGACTCCTTTTAAGCCTCTTGGAGTCATCACACAACCAAAATGAAGAGCCTAGCTTTATGTTGCTTCTTTAGGTCATAATACGGAACATAAGGTACCCATTCACTTTCCATGAGTTCTAAATTTTTCCCAAGGCCTCCCCTCATTTTTATTCATCATATATGACTCAAGAATAGGCTTAGAAAAATTTAAAACTTTCTCTAGCTACCCTAACCTAGTTAGGCCGAGACTAGGAGCATTTTTGGCCTTCTTGAAGCTTGCTTTGTTTTCTCAAGGGGAGAAGCATATGGAGAGACTTCTAAGGATCTTAGAAGCTCATTTAAACTCTTATTTAGGCCTAGAAATCATCATACAAAATCAGATTTTACAAGGTGCACTTGAAACCCTAAGTTTTGCATCTTGAATTCTAATGGTGTTTTGTTAATTCCCTTTGCATATTCTTAATCTCCACACCCTTTTTCCTCAAATTCACCCTTGGTTTAGCTAAAAAATAAACTCCTCTTAGGGCTCTTTAGGTTTGGCAAAATGTAGAAGAGAAGGAGGGAAGAGGTAGCAACCATAGGAAGAGAAATTACTTAATTATCTTGCTTTTTTTTTTGCTTAAATCTTGCTTTCTCCAAGCTCTTCTCTTCAAATAAGAAATTTCCCCTAAGTTTTTTCTTCAAAAAAGCCCTTAAAACTTCAAAAAAATCATGGAGATGAAGAGGGAAAAAGAGGAGAATAGATTGACCAAAAAAAAGCATGAAAAACAAGCAAATTTCCTTAGCTAAAAGCTTGAATTTCTCCTTCTTCTTCTCTCCCCTTGGTGCACCACTCTCCTAGGGTTTTTCTTCTGATTTGGGGTAGAATATTCTGAAGCTAAATGAGGGAAAGTATGTGGCGCCACCTATTTATAGGTAGAGAAAAATGAATTTTTCAAAAATTCCTATTTTACCCTTTATTTTTTTTTGCATTTTTGTTTCTCTTTCGTTTTAGCTCCTTTTTTAGAACCGCCTTTTCCATTATGAAATTTAGGTTCCCAATTTAATAAAATGCCTTTGGAATCACTCAAATCGAAGCTAAAACCTTCTTGAACCAATCCGTCAAAATTTGGGTACACCAACATTGGAAAACATCCATCGAAGGAGATTTAATTGTCTCGGGGCTTCCCATGATTTTCAGGGCCTTTGAGAATCCCAGAGAACTCAAATCTTTCATTTAAAAAGCCCTTCTATGTGAATTCCAAAATTTTCTCAAAATTAAGAAAATGCCATTACGTTTCATAGGTTTTCTGTCAAAATTTGTTTCTTCATTATAGCTCTGTTTTTCCTTCTTTCTGAGGCTAGAATTCTCATTTTTAGGGATCTAGAATATTATTCAAATTTTTTAAGACCTTAACTAAGTCATTTTGGGAGACTTGCTTTGAAAACTCACCTGTTTCTGTCATTTAACGAAAATAGGATATTATAAAAGTCCCTGATCAGAGACTGAGCAACTCCACATAAGATCTGGAACTTCAATGCCATTGTGGAGATCAGCAGGGTCATAGAAAATAATCTAAGAGAGATTATGCTTGCTGCTATAGTCTCTGATCAGAGAGGGCTTCTTAAATGGGGCAAAACATAGGAAGATGGGAGGCAAGGAGTAACAACCATGGAAGGAGAAATTACCTTGTTTTTCCTTATTTTCACACTTGAATCTTGTCTTCTTTGACCCCTTCTCTTTAAATCCTAATTTTTTCCTTAATTTCTCCCTTAAAACAGATTTATAAACTTCATTATAATCATAAGAAATAAAAGAGAATGGAGGAGAAAAGGTTTGGAAGGAAGAAAGCATGAAAAACTACCAAAATTCCTTACCTTCAAACCTTGATTTCTCCTCCTCTTCTTCTTCCCTTGGTGCTCCACTCTCTTAGGGTTTCTTCTCTGATTTGGGATAAGAACAAATAAAGCTAAATGAGTGGGAGAATGAGGCGACACATATATATAGGTGGAGGAAAAGATATTTTTCAAAAATTTCTATTTTGCCCTTCATTTTTGGTATTTTTGTTTCTACTTTGTTTTAGCTCCTTTTTAAGTACCACTTTTTTTATTATAAAATTTAGGTTCCAATTTAGTAAAATGCCTTTGGAATCACTCAAATCAGAGGTAAAACCTTCCCGAACGAATCCATCAAAGTTTAGGTATACTGACATTAAAAAACATCCAAAGAATGGGTTTTAACTGTTCCAGGGCTTCCCATGGTATTCAAAGCCTCTAAGGACCCCAGAGAACTAAAAACTTTCATTGAAAAATCCCTCTTGTGTGAATTCCAAAATTTGCTCAAAATTATGAAAGTACCATTTCGTTTTGTAATATTTTTATAAGAAATTGTTTCTTCATTCTAACTCTGTTTTTCCTCTATCTAAGCTTAGAATTCTTATTTTTAGGAGTCTAGAATGTTACTCAAATTTTGTGAGATCTTAAATAATTCATTTTGGAGGACTTGCTTTAAAAACGTGCCTATTTCCGTCGTTTAACGAAAATTGAATATTACAAGTCTCCCCCCTTTAAAAATTTCATCCTCAAAATTTAGATAATATACCTCATGGGAAGAGTTCTAGATGTTTCATTCTCATATTTTTCTCTAACTCCTAGGTGGCTTCTTCGAGAGATAACCCCTTCTAAATCACTTTCACTAATGGTATCATCTTATTCCGTAACTGCTTGAGTCTAACATCCACGATCCGATCTGGTGATACTATATATGATAGATCATCCTGTAACTGTACATTCTTATATTTTATGACATGTAAAGGGTCAAGCTGGTACTTGTTGAGTTATGAAACATGGAATACATTATGTACTTAGCTCAAATTTAGGGGAAGGACTAATCTGTAAGCCACAAGTCCTACTTTATCAAGAATCTGGAAAGGACCTATGTATTTTGGACTGAGCTTTTTGCTTTTAATGGATTGACCTACCCTTGTGACTGAAGACACTCTAATGAAGACATGGTCTCCAATCTTAAACTCTAATAGCCATCTATATTTATCTATGTAACTTTTCTGTCTACTCTAGGTCATTAGCAGTTTCTTTCTAATGGTCTTAATCTGTATAGAAGTCTAGTCTATTAACTTTGGGCCTATCAAGCTCCGCTCTCCTAGCTCAACCTAACACATCGGAGACCCACACTTCCTCCCATACAATGCCTCGTATGGTGCCATCTGTATACTTGCATGATAGCTGTTATTATAGGCAAACTCTGCTAAAGGCAAGTATGTATCCTAGTTTCCTTTTATCTTTAGCACACATGTCCTCAACATGTCCTATGTGGTTTAGATGATTCTCTCCGTCTGACCATCTGTCTAAGGGTGATAAGCTATGCTAAATCTGAGTCTAGTACCTAGAGCATCCTGTAATGATCTCTAGAAATTCAATGTGAATCTGGGATCTCAATTTGAAACTATGCTCCTAGGCAAACCATACAGTCTAACTATCTCCTGTATGTACAGCTAGGCTAATTTATCTAGGGTATAAGTGGCTTTCATAGCTAAAAAGTATGCTGACGTTGTTAATTTATCCACTATTACTCATATTGCATCATGCCCCAATGATAGCCTGGGCAAACCCATGACAAAATCTATAGCTATGCTATCCCATTTCCACTCTAGGATATCTAGGGGCTGAAGCAACCCAGCTGATTTTTGGTGCTCTATCTTAACTCTTTGGCATACAAGATATCGAGAGACATATTTTGCTATATCTGTTTTCCTTCTAGGCCACCAGAATATTTTCTTTAAGTTCTGATACATTTTATTATTGCCTGGATGAATGGTATACTTGCTCTTATGTGCCTCATCTAATATTTTCTCTCTGATTTCTATATTTCTAGGCATATACAGCCTATCCCTGTATCTTACTATATCATCCTCAAATAGATTGAACTTCTGAATGCATCCTTGGGCTATCTAGACTCTAATCTTATTTACATGGTCATCTGTTCACTGAGCTTCTCTTATTTGCTCCCTCGGGTCATTTTCAATTTGGGTTTCACTCATTAATAATTTCCCCGAATACACCTCATATGGGAGACTCATATCTCTGAATCTCTCAATCAATTCCTACTCTGGAATCATCATATAGGCCATGTACATAGATTTTCTACTTAGGGCATCAGCTACCATATTAGTCTTACTGGGATGGTATTTTAATGTAAAATCATAGTCTTTTAGAAATTCTAACTATCTCCGCTGTCTCATATTTAACTCTTTCTACTCAAATAGATATTTAAGGCTCTTATGGTCACTGTAAATTTCTATAGCTGCCCCATATAACTAGTGTCTCCATATTTTCAAAGCAAACACCACTGCGGCTAACTTTAGGTTGTGTGTGGGATAATTTTTTTTTGTGGGGTTTTAGCTGTTTAGAGGCATAAACTACCACTTATCCTTTCTGCATAAGCACACATCCTAACCCTTTCTTTGAAGCATCACTATAGACTACAAAAGTCTCTCTAGGGTCAGGGAGTACTAAAACTGGGGTCGTGGTTAAGTTGTGCTTCAATTCTTGAAAACTACTCTCACATTTTTCATTCCATACAAACGGCACATTCTTTCTAGTAATCCGAGTCAGTGGCATCGCTATCTGAGAAAAGCCCTGAATGAACCTCCTATAATAACCTGTTAAACCTAGAAAGCTCTTGATCTCTGTCACTGTTGTCTCTCCTACTGTAATACTGCCTCTACCTTGTGGGGATCTACTACGACCCCTGCTTAGGAGATCATGTGACTTAGAAATTAGACTTGAGTGAGCCAAACTCACATTTACTAAGTTTAACATAAAGTTATCTCTCTTTCGGGGTTTCTAAGGCTAATCTCAGATGCTGTTCATGTTCCTCTCTACTTTTTGAGTGGATGAGGATATCATCTATAAAGACAACTACAAATATGTCTAAGTATGGCCTAAAGACTCTATTCATGTAATCCATGAACACTGCAAGTGCATTCGTTAACCTGAAGGGCATAACTAACAACTTATAGTGCCTATATCTAGTTTTGAATGCTGTTTTGGGATTATCCTTAGTCTTTATTCTGAGCTGGTGATATCTTGAACTGAGATCTATCTTAGAAAATACTAACACTCCCACTAACTGATCTAAGAAGTCATCTATGTGAGGGAGAAGGTATTTATTCTTAATGGTTATCTTATTGAGTTCTCGGTAATTTACACATAGCCTAAGGCTCCCATCTTTCTTCTTTATGTATAAGATTGGAGCTCCCCATAGCGAGATATTGGGTCTGATAAAACCCTTCTCTAAAAGCTCTTCTATCTATTTCTTAAGCTCAACTAGCTCGATGGGAGCCATTTTGTACAAGGTCTTAGACACTGGACCTGCCCTAAGTATAATGTCTATCAGAAATTTAACCTCTTTCTTTGGGAGTAGTCTGCTAATCTCTTTAGGGAATACCTCTGGGAACTTCTTTACTATAGGAATCTCATCTATATCCTCTTTTACCTTAGCCTAGACTGAAAAGAAAACTAGATATCCCTAACAACTATGCCCTAGAGACCTCTTAGCCTAGGAGGTGGTCATAACAAATAACTCAGTCCTCATACTAGGCATAGTCCCACATTTAGGTAAAGTAATACATCTGTGGCTACAATATAGTGTGGCATTATTTGTAGACATCTAATTCATGCCAATGATTACATCAATATCAACAAGGGACATACAAATCAAATCAAGGGTGGTAAAGTAGTGATTAAATTAGACCACATAATTCAAACAAGCATGGGAGGTAATGGCTAGGTTTCCTGTAGGGGTAGATACATATAAGTTATATGGTAGTATATACATACTCAGACCCAACCTCTTAGTACAGTCATATGATATAAAACAGTACTAGCACTCAAATCGAATAATGCAGTTATAGAAAAATCATTTATTCTAATAGTACCTTGGATCAGACTCAGGGATCAGCTAGCCTCATACTATGATAGGACAAAGACTCTACCCTAGATCTGAGGTCTGAGAGTAGGAGCCATCTCCCTCTATTGTGTGAACTGTAGAGGAGCTTGGGTGCAGTCCCTAGCCATATATCCTGGCCTACCACACCAGAAGCATACATTCTGCCCTGCATAGCATGGTCTGGTTCAGTGGTTCTTGTCACACTAGGGACATGTGATAGGTGTAAAGCTACCTCTGCTGGACTGAGTCCTCCATTTCTTGCCTCTTTAGCTCCACTGGCTTCTGCCACCTCTTCTACTAGTCACTACAGCATGTGATCTCTCTCTAGATCTATTAGGCTTAGGGAGGGGTGGTCTTGCACTAGAGGAAGGCTACATCGTTATAAGGTTTGCCTCCATCACTCTCTATATTTCAACCAGGGTATTAAAGTGCCTGATTCTCTATGGCACTACCCTGTCTCTGATCTCAGGGAATAAACCTTTCTCTAGCCTGTCTGCTCTCCACCTCTCATCATCATGTCTCTGTAAGGAAGAGGAGTATCAGGAGAGCTCTACAAATTTAACCATGTACTGTTCCACGGACATCCCCTCTGTCTATTTCAAGAGTATGAACTTTGACGCCTTCTCATCCCTGACTAAACTGGGGAAATACCTCTCATAAAAGGCCTGGAGAAATGCCTCCCATGTAAGGTTCCTCGCCTGCAAGATAGGCTCAGTGCCCCTCCACCAGAAATCTGCTTCTTTCTTCAGCTGGAAAATAGCTATAGTGACTTTTTGCTCAGACGTGTATTCCATCACCCAGAAGATTTTCTCTAGCTGCATAATCCAGGCCTCATCTTTTTTTATGTTCATCTTCCTATCAAAGGTGGGAGGCTTGAATTTCTTAAACTGGGTGATGACTTAGCTAATAGAGTGCTGCTCCTGAGCTGAAGGCGTCTGAGCTAGTGGAATAGGAGCAACCATTTGTACGTGTGGCTACAAGTCTAAGTGAGTCACCCCTGAATGCTCAGGACGATCTGAGTGGTGAGATGCCTGTGGACGAGGAGGTGTAGGGCCCTGACTATCTCTCTCAGCAAGCCATTCCTGTAACTACATAATAATGGCCTGCTACTGATCTAGGCGAGCCATAATAAACTATAGTGCTCCAGCTACCGAATCACTAGGCTTGGCTCTATCATCTGCATGAGCCTCTCTAGAAGGCCGACCTCTCCTAGTGTTCTCCATCTTGTTGAAACATCATAACAAACTTTAACATAAAAAGGAAACATTTCCACCATCAACACACTCAATTCATCCACAAATAAGCTCATACACATCTAGGTAACTCATAAACACAAGCCATAACTCACATTAAAAGCCTGAACCTTCACTCTGATACCAATAAATGTAACACCGTAATTTCCTAACTTATCTCATGTTGTCTCCATGTTTAACATCAAGCATTTCATGGAAGAACAAGGAAATAACATAAAAATATTGATTATTTGAGCGTTGCGTCTTGTATAAAAATTTCATTCGATGTCACGTGGACCATATGTGCTCATATATCATATTCTCATATTTAATTACATGGATATAACTTATTTCGATCATTGAAAGGCAAGGAGAAGCATAAAATACATAATTGCATTTTTCGGCCAGAAATTCCCCTTTACTATCACAAATTTGGAAAATCATAACTAATTATAGAAAAATCTAAATCATACATTCTTAGTCATTCTAGAAAGCTATACATGTCTACTTTATGGTAAAAATATGTCTAGACTATGAAATACCACACAGAAGACATTCGAAAAGGTGTAGAAGTCTGGCTGTCTATTGGCACTATCACAGCTTTCTGCTACAAATTTCAAAAATGTTCAATTAATTCCACATAAATTCAATCTATGCAAATGATACCAATATGGAAAGCTACAGATACTAGATATAGGAAAAAAATAACTCTAGACTAGCTCAAATACGTCCAGGCATAAAAAACTAATCAAATAATACCTGAGGTCAATCTAAATGTCTAATACTGGGTAGAATCTTTAAAAATTCATATCTCCCTCTTTAGACATCCAAATTGGGTGTTTTTAGTTGGAAAGTCACTGGGAATGTCTAGTTTCTTTCTATAAAATTTTGTGGCAATTAGACATCATTTGGCCCCTGAGTGACATATTTCATTTTCGGATCAGTATGAACAATAACATGATCAAAATTAGAATTTTTTTCAACTTTGAAAATTCACCAAATATTTGATAGACCTCCAAAAATTCTGCAATTTAGCTTCTCAAAAAGCTCTCAACAAGCTCTAATTACATGCCAAATCTCAGATCAAGAAGAGTCTATTTGGATAAAAAGTGGTATAGGTTTCCAATATGGTTAATTTTTGCTTCATATAGGATACCAAAGTGCCCAAATGAATTCCCTTGGTACCTCTTGGGTAAGTTTAAAAATGTGAATATGACTTGTGTGAGCTACCCAAGTGGTCCTAAATCTCATGCATCTCAATTTAGCTATGCCACTTGCATTTATACACATTTGCATAAAGCCATTCAAGATGCCAAATTGCCATAACATACTCAATTTACATTCTAATTGTCACATAATATAATCTCTCATTTATACATCACATATTAATATAATTACACATGTTCAAGAGGTCATAGACCATATACAATAATGGATTATATCATTTGACATCAACATGGCCTTAAAGAACAAAAACTATGTACTTTGATATCAAGCTTTCATTTCTCATGTGATTGGCTTCCATTTCCTTGATCTCTTGATCCACCTAGCATGTTAGAATATTAGAGAGGAGGAAATGAGATTCAAAGCATCTCAATAGCTTATCTCCCTTTCAATCACTTATAAAAGATGCAAAATAAGTCTTAAAAATGCATGCATGAATATATTAACATGTGCAAACATTCAAGAAGTATTTTCAACATTTGAGCAAGTCATATATAGCATACAAAGGCTTGTCAAGTAAGTGGATTAGCCTCACCCATTCACTTGTGGATCTTGGACTTGCCTCACTTATTCTTTAAGAGGTTCTTAGACTGAACCTTACTCTTAGGAGTCAACCTCAATTTTGGGAGACTTTTTACTTTGTCTCAACCAATTCTAAGGGTTTTGGCTCATCCTCACTATGGCTAAGGGTTCTTGGCCTCACCATACTTAAGCAAACCTAAGCACACATAACAATATCATTTGAAAACATAATGGATCATCATGGTACCATGGCATATGAAATCATGTTAAAATACATTTCATGGCTTAAGATACACATACACACATTCAAAGACAATCCAAGCATACAATCATGTGTGAGAGGAGAAGGAGTGAGCTACCTTGGAAGTAAGCACACACTTTTTCTCTTGAATTTTCTATCCCTTCCTTGGCTTCACACACACAAAGGTGTGGAAATAATTTCTCTTGGTGTAAACACAATTTATGAAAGCCAATTAGGTTCATCAAATTAATTCTAAGGTCACACAACTTACTTAGGTACTAACTTAGTCTTTAAACCCCTTTATGTTTTCAAAAATGCGCCTAATGAAGCAACACCCATCAAATAAATTCTAGGCTCCATTCTTTCCTTTCAAATATAATTCTTAACTCCTTTTAAGCCTCTTGGAGTCATCACACAATCAAAATAAAGAGCCTAACTACATATTGCTTCTTTAAGTCATATTATGGAACATAAGGTACCAACTCATCCTCTATGGTTTCTAAATTTTTTCCAAGGCCTCCTCTCATCTTCACTCCTCATATATGACTCAAAAATGGGATTGGAACAAATTAAAACTATCCCTAGGTACACCAACTCCCTTAGGTCGAGATAATAGAGGATTTTAGCCTTCATGGAGTTTGGTTTGTTTTCTTAATAGAGGAAGCACATGGGGAGACTTTTAGGAATCTTAGGAGCTCATTTAAACTCTCATTTAGGCATAGAAATCAATACATCAATTCAGATTTTACAAGCAACATATGAAATCTTAGACTTTGCATCTTGAATTTCCATGGTTATTTGTTAATTCTCTTTACATATTCTTAATCTCCACACCCTTGTTCCTAAGACTCACCCTTAGTTCTGCCAAAAAACCAAGTCCTCCTAGGGCTTCTTAAGTGGGGTGAAACATAGGAAGAAGGGAGGTAAGGAGTAACAACCATGGAAGAAGAAATTACAGCCCTATTTGGTTTCTTGTTTTCAGAACAGTTTTCTATTTTCAAGAACAAAAATACTTGTTTGATAATGTATTTTTAATGAAGTGTTTTGTAAAACAAAAAAATAGAATTTTGTTTTCAAAAATAGAAAAATCAAAACACTTTTTAAGTGTTTTGTAATTTTTGTTCTACAGAATCAGGAAAAAAATAAAAAATAGCTACTTTTCAAAATGATGATTTAAATGGATTTTTTAATTTTTTTTGTTCTCAAAATTTGTTCTAAAAAACATCTGTTTTAAAAATATTAAAACAAAAACAGTTTCAAACAGGCCCTACCTTGTTTTCCTTATTTTCTCACTTGAATCTGTTCTTTGGTCTCCTCTCTTCAAATTCAAATTTTTCCCTTAATTTTTCCCTTAAAATAGATTTATAAACTTTATTATAATCATAGGAAACAAAGAAAAATGGAGGAGAAGAGGTTTAGAAGGAAGAAAGCATGAAAAACTACCGAAATTCCTTACCTTCAAGCCTTGATCTCTCCTCCTCTTCTTCTTCACTTGGTGTGCCACTCTCCTAGGGTTTCTTCTCTGATTTGGGGCAGAAACAAATGAAGCTAAATGAGTGGGAGAGTAAGACGCCACATATATATATATATATGTGGAGGAAAAGAGATTTTTCAAAAATTCCTATTTTGCCATTGATTTTTGGTATTTTCGTTTCTACTTTGTTTTACCTTCTTTTTAAGAACTATCTTTTCGATTATAAAATTTAAGTTCCCAATTCAGTAAAATGCCTTTGGAATCATTCAAATCAGAGCTAAAACCTTCCCAAACGAATCTATCAAAATTCAGGTATACTGACATTGAAAAACGTCCACCGGATGAGTTTTAACTGTTCTAAGGCTTCCCATGGATTTTAGAGCCTCTAAGAACCCTAGAGAACTCAAATTTTTCATTTAAAATCCCTTCTATGTGAATTCAAAATTTACTCAAAATTACAAAAATGCTATTACGTTTCATAAGATTTTTCTAAGAAATTGTTTCTTCATTCTACCTCTATTTTTCTCTCCTTCTAAGCCTAGAATTCTCATTTTTAGGAGTCTAGAATGTTACTCAAATTTTTTAGAACCTTAAATAATTTATTTTAGGGGACTCGCTTTGAAAACGTGTTCATTTCCGTCATTTAACGAAAACTGGATATTACACACTAACCCTTTTACCATGTGAAAGTAGCCAAGTAAATTAAAGAAAATCTATGGCTTCATGAAGACTTATGCATTTGATGTTGTATTTCTTTAGATATCTTGTCAAACTATATTTTGAGACTAATCTATATGTAATATAATGATGTATACATCTTACGCCTAGATAGGACAATTTAGATATTGATTAGAAAATGTATGATTAATTTCAATAATGTAAATGTTATATGATACACTCGTGAGTATATGAGTAGTCGAGTAGATAATGTATATAAGTAGTCGAGTCAAAGGGCTAGTAGATAATTTAGCTCTAAGGCCTCTGAAATTAAGTATAATATATTTGTATTATATGTAGGTGATTGTTTTTAGTAGAAGAGAAGACCAAAGTGCTTGGGTAGCACTTAGTTTATAGCTATTATGCAACCAAAATTTTAAGGAAAATTTTTAGAGATTTCACATTTTTATCATGTTTTAAATGCTTGAATTGATAACCATAGTTATTTTATTCGCTTAAACTTGATCTAAGAATTAATAATAAGGACTAAGGTAATAGCAAAAGCTAAAGAGGTCTGACAACATGCAATTACAATTTTGACCCATCTTATCAGCTTTGATTAATTTAGTTTGCCTCATTTGGTCATATAATGATGGGAATAATATACTCTCTTAATATACTACCAAATATTTAAACTCTTATTTTTTCCTTGTTGCACTGTTGGACCTGTTACTATTGCCTCTTTCGGGCCTAAAACTTGATTTTTAGCCCATTTCTCTTCTTTAATTGGGTTTCTATTCCTTTTCCTCATCTGATTTACTCTAATCTGGGGCTCTAGCTCTGTATAAAAATACTAACTATTTCATGTAATTAAGTGCCAAAATATCAAATTTTACATGAAAACTGAAAAAGAGTTACCAAAGGTTTATGAACAATTTAAGGGGAATTATAATCAAAAGGTGGGGTAAAGGTAGAGTATTGTGAGGTTAGATGACTAGAAGGTAGCCTTCCAAGTGGCCATGGAAGGGGATCCTCTTGATGAATTAAAAAAATGTTACATTGAGATGGAAGCAAAAAAAAGTCGTTTCAAGCAATCTTTTGATGAATCCTTTAATTGAATTTTTGGTTTTTACTAAGGAGAACTGAGAGGATTTTATTAGGTGTTTGGAATATTAGAGGCTCTTGAAAATTTTTTCAAAAAGAATTAAAATTAGAGCTTTTTATTTTGTCAACCAAATCATATGTTCCAATGAAGCTATTGGTTTAGGAATCATGTGTTTTCAAATGATAGGTCTTTAAGCCTACCTTAGTGATCAAGGAAAAAGAGTTTCAAAGCCTCAAGCATGCTTAGAAAGTCTAAACAAGATACATTTGTAGAGGAAATTTTGATAAAAGGGAAGCTTTCCAATATTTTATTTTGTTCATCTATTAATATTCTTACTTTTAACTTTGTGAAAATTGCATGTTTGGGAGCTAGTAATTGAGTGAGGTTCATAACCATGTACCTAAAAAAAACAAACAAAACAAAAAAAGCTTACCACTGTGATCCACCATCCTTTTGCCTTTTTTATTTTTCCTTGTGGTTTTCTTCCTCGTCAATATTGGGAACAATGTTAAGTTTAAGTTTGTGGGTAAAGTAGATTAAGATGCTAGGGCAAAATAACTTGAAATTTTGTGAATTTTTAACATTTCATTTTTTTTATATTTAAGCTTTTTCTTATGTTGGTTTACCTGCTTGCCCATTGTGATGCATGTCTGCTTTTGATGATAAATAGTGTTGACTTTAGAATGTGTCTTATAGGAACTCAATGCCAATTATGCTTTATTTTTATTTCAAATATATAATTTTTATTTTTGTTGCAATGTTGAAAAGTTTTATGTAATAATTAGCCAAACAATATTTGATTGCATGTTAGTAGGAGAATTTTTTTATAATTTAATTTGTATAGGCTATTTCAACCCTAGGACTCTAAAATGTATATTATTCTCTCTTTAGATGAATTATTAGGTATTGCATAATTTAGGCATTCATTCGCTACGGTTTTGCCTTTCAACCTTGGCCTTTATTTAATTATACTTACAGTTGAACATATTTGAGAATATTTTAGAAAAAGTTATATAATTTTGTGATTTTTTTGAATTATCCATATTAACACCTAACCTGTTTAGCTTGAAAAACTAGTGATTATCCTTTTTCTTAAGATAATTTTAGCACATTTACTTTTGAAAAGGAAGTTGCAAGTTAAATGAGGAAGTTATGGAATCATTGAATGCTCTTGTGAGGTAGATACTTTGTGCTTTATGGTTTTAATTATCTCCCTTTGTTTTTGAACAACAAAATTGTATATATATATATATATATATGTTGTTGACTCAAAAGAAAAAAAAAAAGAGGTACATAGTGAGCTTTAAAAAGAAAATTAAAGTTTAGAAATTTTTATAGGTGGTCAAAAGGACTTAAATTTAAGGGAAAGTGAGTTAAAAATGAAAAAGAGGTAGTGGTTCAATAGAGTAAATTTGGGAAGAGCAATGACAAAGTTTAAGTTCATCATGCATTATGTTAGCATGTAAATTTTCATAATTTTTTTTGCACTTCCATATATCCATTTTTTTCTTATGCCGTAGCCTTTGCCCCATTACAAGCCTTGAACTGTTCTTGATCTTAAGGTTATGTAATGACTAACTTTATATAGAGAGAGAAGAAAAAGGTAGGTATATGAAGTTCCTACATTTGAGGCCGTACTATATATCTTGGAATACATAAAGTTAGTTGTAACACTTGCATGAGAATGATTATTTGGCTAAAAGCACACACTTTAAAATTGTTAGAAAAACTAATATTACTTTATGAACTTCATTACTAGTATATATTACTTAATGGACTTGTTAGGGATAATGTATGATTCAACACTAATGTATTTTAAAGGGCATGAATTTTGAGTAGACATGTAGGCATTCTAGTTTCTTTTTCTAACTTGTTTTACTTAAGGACAATTACAATTTTAAGTTTGAGGGTGTGTTAACTCTTATTTATTCATGTTATTTTGTATGTTTTTACTAGGAGGTTGCAAGTAAGTTATCAAATTTAAAAGTTAAGTTTAAGAAAAATATGCATAGCTTTTGTTTATGGCTCTATAATTGAGTTTTGACACTATAAATAACAAGTTTTAGGTTAATTTTGCTTGAAATAAGAATTAATCATACTTTAACCAATTTTATAGGTTGAAAATAGAAGGAATACTAAAACTAAGTCATCTTGGAGCTAGAACCTTAAAAGCTTAAAGTGAAGATACTATGAAAATGTATCATTGAAGCAAAATAAAGGTTCAACACCATGACTCTAAATTTCAACATTGTAGTGTCCAAAATCGTTGCTAAAAGAAATTCTAGTGCCACAACACTAAAAGCCAACATAGCAATGCTAGTTGCAGAAACCTAAAATGGTTGCATTTTGGCATCACAATTTAAGGGTTTTCAAAGATTGTTTTGATATTTCTTAAAGAGGCCACCATTCTAGACATTTTAGGAGGTTAAAGGTAACTTGGTGAGTGCTTTAAGTCATGAGAAAAGTTTGGTTTTGGAGGAGATTCACTAATTATTTTTATTTTTATCTTTTTCCTTTACTTTTCCTTACATTTCTATACCCATTTTATGTATACTCTATTTTAATGTTGCTTATGCTTGTATTTATGAATAGAGTTTGTTAGTTTAAGATAGTAATGAATCCTATCATGTAATAGGTTGATAGCACTTTCTTTACTTGCAATTTATGTTATGATTTGTTTATTCAATCCTTGTTCTTTATACTTTTAAGTGTGTGAAAACCATTAGATGATGTAGGAAACCTAAATGAACTTCGAAAAGGGATTTTAGGACTAGACCATGGATTAGATAGTGTGGGTTCAAGAAACTTATAATGCTGAATGGATTAATTTACTTATAGAATAAGGATATATCTACTAATTTGACATAATCACATTAGGATCTATTCTTGATTAAGCATCTCAATAAAATGTAAAAGGAATTATGAATTAATTAAGGGAATGCCTATACGTAACTTGGAAGATGTTTATAGGTAAACTAGAGTTCTGAGTTAGCAAAGATTATTGTTAAGAGCAATATAAAGAGAGGTTAATTGGCTTATAAAATACTAAGGGAAATTGTAATTCTAATCCTTTTACTTCCCAATTTAGTCCAAAATGGTGTCTCTCCTTTATATTTTCATTTTTCATGTCTTCCATTTAGTTTAATTTCCTATCAATTTGATTGGGTTCTTGATTTAGATTAAAGTGCACAATTTTAGTACTTAACAATTATCTTAGTAACAAATCCTCGGTGGAACAATACTCTACCATTCATTGTAGTACTTGTGATATATGTATACTTATGTGTATGCTTTCATAGTACGACAACCTCCAATAGGAAACATAACCTTCTAAACTTCTTGTTTTGTTACATTTTAGGTAAGATCTAAATGCTTTTCATATTTAATTGGAGTGAAATTAACCAAAGTATGCAATAAGGGGAAATAAGTAGCATTGTAAGTAAACAAATTAATTCTTGAAGAAATTGACCACCAAATATTTGAACTTATCAAGGTCCTCTACCCACTTCCCTTTCTCATCTTTCAATATAAGTACTTTATTCTTCTTCCTTTTAGTTATGGTCTTTGGATGGTAACACTGTGCATTATGATAATCTTTATTAATCCATTTGGTATAAGCTTTCTGAAGCCATAGAATTTCCTTCTACTATAAGATATGGTCATGCTCTTGATGAAGTTTATTTTCAAAAGAGAAAATACATGAATAATGCCTTTAAAGAAAGATAAGCTTCTAGTGAATTCTATTCAACCTTGCTAAGATACAATTTTTCCTCTTTGTTATGCAACTAAACACATTTTTATTCCACTCTTTTAGATCTTTAGTCAACATTGAAAGCTTATCATAAGGAAAGGACCTTCCCATCAAATGTGGAATAATAAAATCATGGAAATTATCATGAGTAAGCCATGCAACTTCAAAATGAAAAGGTCTTTGGAAATTAGCTATTTTGCTCTTGTGAGATTAAGTAAGGGATGGTAATCAAAACACCCTAATTTGCTCATCACCATTCTGAAGGCTTCTTAGAATCAAATATGTCATCCTTCATTACAAGTCCTCTATCAAGCTTTTAAAAAAATTGTTGGCAGCTCGAGATAAAGGGTCCACCCCAGGTGAATGAATGGACATAATGTAATACTCGATCTTTCTAAAAATGAATTGGAACTCTTAGGATATTAAAGGAGAACCCTTGAATAAAATAAAATAAAGCTAAGCAAGGATAGAATAATAATTAGGACAATAAAAACTAGGATAAGAAACTAGGAATAGTCCCAAACTGGAGCCAAAATGGTTAAACAGACTAAAACAAAAGGGTTGTCACAAAATTATAATTTTGAACAACATTTTAAAAACTCAAAAAAGTTTTAAATGATAAAGTTAAGCTCACTAGGTTTTTCAAGACCCCTAAAAATCATATGAATTGTCAGAACGGGTAAAATTCTTCTAGTGTACAATTTAGGTTGACAATTGACCTGAACATTGACCAAGTCATTCTACATGGTTCTGAACCCCATAAATTTGCAAGTAAATATTTTTAATAAATTGAAGGACCTAAACTTTTATATGGTAAAGACGGTTCTTAAAAAAGACTCAAAACAAGTCTAAATGGGGGAATTGAAGTTGAGGGACATAATAGGAATTTCTAAAATTATTTTAAATCACCTCCCTTCCTTCTTTTTAAGTCATGCCAGCCCCTAAAGTGTTCTACTTATGTGCTTCTGGTTCAGACCTCAAAGAATGTCCAAGAGAAAGGAGAAAGATGAGAGAAAGACAAGGCCAAAAGGTATGTAAATATATAAAATCTTGCTTCATAGTAGTTAGAAACTCTCTTCTCCTCTTTGAACTCTTTCTTTTGGTGATCTTGGCTTTTTGAAAGGAGTATTTTGGTGTCTAAACTCTTGGAGAAAGAAGGGAGTTTGAAGTAATAATTCCACCACTAGAAACTTCATTTGCTAAGGATTAAAACAATGTATAACATAAGATGATTAGGTAGCTTCTCCTTTCAATTCCTTCCTTCCTTATGATAACTCCTCATTATTCATGTGATTATGCATATTTTCTCCTAGTACATATAATTTTAACCTCTAATTATAGGGTAAATAATACTTTTATGGATAAAACAAATACACTTATGATAAATGGCTCCATACTCAACTTTTACATTGTAAGTGATAAGTTTTATTTTAAATTTGAATATATTAGGAACTAATCATACTTTGCCCTTGCTGTAGGGTGCATGTTTAAGAGAGGAGTGAAATTTCATATGTCAAAGAGGCTTTAGGGGCTTGTAGCTGCACTTTTCTAGAAGCTCGCCGTGGCTTAAATCATTCCAGCCACGACTAAGAAGGAAGAAAAAGAGGGCAAGTTTGGAAGATCATCATCGTCGTAGCGCAAACTAATCACGTCATAGCGAAGAATGAAATAAAACATAAATGCATCGTGACGGGATTATGTTGAGCTACGGTGAGGATCAAAACAACTTTAAGGTCTTAGCAAAGACCATGTTCAGCCATGGTGCATTGTCAGGCGACCATGTTAAGCCATGGTGCGTTGTTAGGCAAAGACCAACTGCGTTGTGTCATGATTGGGTAAGCTACAGCACTCAGTGATCCAGAACCTGACTGCATTGTGGTTTGAATTTTTGAGCCACAGCAGGATAAGTTTTAGCAAAATGTGGCATATTCTTTGCCAAATTCTTAAGGGTTTCTAGCTTAATATGAGGAGGGCTACAAAGGAAGCCATCATTCTGCATTGTTTTTTGTTTGTTCCAAGGTCGTAAAGGCTAGGGAAAAGCTAAGGAGACATCTTGAAGTAGAAGAAAGTGAAGGATTGAAAATTGAAGTAGAAACTAGCTCCATTTTTTAGTTTCTTCTTTTCTTCTTCTATTCTTATCATTTATTCTGATGTATCTGACTTTTGCTTCAATTTTATCTTTAGTTTCATGAATATGTATAGCTAAACTCCCTAATCTAAGATTATTAGGAACTCTTGTATGGATTAATGGTTATTCCTTACTTTAATTTTGCAATTAATTATGAATATATGTTTGTTCAACTCTATACTTCATGCTCTCTGATTGATTGGCCAACAATTAGATTGATTTGATACTTTATTTGAACTTGGAAAAGGGAAAGAGAAGTTAGATAAAGAGATGAGTGATGTGAGTACTTAAAGCTTGTTAGGGAAGGTGGATGGTTCAATTAATGAGATAGGAATATACTCATTAACCTCACATAGTCTAATTAGGTATTGTGCTAGCAACTTGATCTCAGTTGGTTTTATAAGGAATTATGAAATTGATGTGATTATAAGAAAAGTGAACCCTAGACTAACATGTATCATCATTGAGAGCAATAATACTGAGTGTTGGGCAAAGTGGTATGAAATACAAAAGGGACTAATAATCTTATATGCTAATATTCACCCGATAATCCAAATACTAACCTTAAACACTGCATAGCGTATAATTCATAATCATTTCTTTTTAATACCAACACTTAAAATTGATTCGCTTAATTTAAGTTAGGGTGTGAATTTCGGTACTTGACAATGTTTTGATAGCAAATCCTCATGGGAATGATACTTTATTCATTACTTTATTATTGTTGTGATACGTATACTTATGTGTACACTTCAAGAAAGCAACACCTCACATTTAACCAACTTTAATATCATAGGGGAAGATTGATTTTGGCTTAAACTTGGTAGCATTAGAGGTTTAGGAGTATAGAGAATAAGATAGAAAAAAGAGAATTAACTAAGAAGCCATAGAATGTAACTTAGGGCATTTAGGGTTTTCATTGCACCTTAAGAGTTTTGAAACTTTAAGAGGATATTTTAAGCTATATGAGTTCATAATTAAATTAGCAAGAGGTCATTGATCTTCCATATGTGCCAAAATCCTAAAAGAAATTAGTAGAACTCCCATTGTTGCTTCATATATCATGATCTTAGCTAAGAGAGGTTTAGGATACCTAGGGGGTATTTTGATGGATTCTAATGATTTAAGAGACTTAGGTGAAAGGAATAAACACTAATGGAATTATTGGATTAAATTTAGAAGCCCTAAATGGAAAGGTGAAATTTTATAGCTCAAATTGGCCTAAAGAAGCAATTTAGTCTTAAGCTTATGTAATCAAGCTTATGATGATCCAAATAAGTTCTATTAGGATTATATGGCTTATAACAAGTAAGAGTTTAAAACTTAGAAGAAGAAAACCAAGAGTTGCTTCTTAAGGGATTTAAACTCACTTTAATTTGACATTAGGCCTTAATAGAGTTAAGTAAAGTTAATAAGACCTAGAATGTATCCTAATAAGTTAATTTCAGTAATGTAAATGTTATATGATGCATATGAGTAGTCGGGTCAAAGGGCTAGCAGATAATTCAGCCTTAAGGCCTCTGAAATTAAGTATACTATATTTGTATTGTATGTAGATAATTGTTTTTAGTAGAAGAGAAGACTAAAGTACCTGGGTAGCACTTAGTTTATAGCTATTATGCAACTAAAATTTTAAGAAAAAGTTTTAGAGATTTCACATTTTTATCATGTTTTAAATGCTTGAACTGGTAACCATAGTTATTTTATTCGCTTAAACCTGATCTAAGAATTAATAATAAGGACTAAGGCAATAACAAAAGTTAATAGAGTTAAGTAAAGGTAATAAGACCTAGAATGTATCCTAATAAGTTAATTTGCCTTGTAAATTGCTATATATAGGTCAAGTTAGCCCAAACTTACTAAAGTGCAGGTGTCAAGTTAAAGAAAAACAAGAAAAGAACAAGAACCAAGAGGGTTAGTGGTAGTTTCAAGTATTTAAATCCATAAGGTAGCTCTATCTCCCTTTTTTGCATGCATTTAAATGCTTGAATGAGTTGAAATGCTTGGTATATTCATAAGTTCTGCTTTGATATGTTTTCCATTATAAGTTTTATGCATGTGAAATAGTTATGATACAACTCCTAACACCTTATAACTTGGAATTGAGCACAGTAACTCTTTGTTGGCCTTATTTTGAGTTTAGTTGAGCCAAACTAGTTTGTTTTGATGCATGGCTTGATAAGAAATGAGTTTTTATGATAAAAGCTATGTTTGAGTTACATGATGCCTACAAATCATATACTTGCATTACATGCATTGCATTTCTTTATGGTATTTGTGTATGCATTAATTTGGTTGAGATTAGCTACTGAGAGTCTCCCCAAAATCTTATCCATGTATACCCACTAATAGTTTTAGGTTCATCCAGCATTGAAAAGGAAGTAGAAAAGGATTAAACTCTAAGAAATCATGTAATAGGGCTTTCGTGATGTAAATGGAGAAATTTGTATAAGTGTACTTGGATAGGTAGAAACCATATGTATATATGATTAACATTCATGTACATGATGATGTTTGTAATGGGAATACATGTATGAACTTGAGCACCTAAATATATAACATTTTGATGTAGAAATTGGTCATTTACATCATAATGTCTCTATGAGATGGATGATGGTATATGTGTAATATTAGGTGTCGACAGGTCATATTTTGATCCAAGCCTTTTCTCATGTAATGAATCTTATGGAATGAATGCTTAGAATGATTGAAATTTGCTTAAAGTGGGAGATTGTAATTTGGAAACCAATTGGACTACTTTAGAACCAAAATTTGGTTCAAATGAGGCCTAGATTGTACTTCTACCTTTGATAGCCCAAATGACCTAGTTTGGCACTGAAATTTGGCATGCCATTAGAGAATTTATAGAGCTTTTTAACAAGCTAAGAATGAAAATTTTTAGAGCTCTACAAAATATTTTATGCATATTTGAAATTAGCTAAATTATGTATATTTGGTATTGTTATTGTTCACTTGCAATAGATTCTATTTTTCAGGTTTTTGAAGAGCAAACAAATTTTTTTTTTCTTGAAATTTTTACAACATAAAGTTTACATCATAAGCCTTTTGTAGCTATTGAGTTTGTGTGAATCAGAGTTATATAACCTAAGTTATGAAATTTTGAAGTTTGGTGCATAATGTGGCAAAATGACCAATTTCGGGCTATGTCAACTTCTTTGGCAATTTAGGTGTATTTTATATTCAAATGGACTAAAATAACCTTGTCAAGGATGATTATAAATAAAGAGGAAAGAAAAATCAAATTTTGACCGCTATAACCCCGATTGGTTTGTAAATGGACTTGAAACCACCGTCAAAAGTATATTAACAATTGTACAATTGGCTGCTAATGTACGTAATTGGTATAAGTAAGTGTAAGTGAAGCTAGGTATGACACATAAGACTAGACTTTGATGTAAACATATTACACTCGTGTTTGTTGTAGGAGCTCTATCAATCTTTTCTAAGGAATTTTCTAATAGCATTGTAGTCTTTACTTAATAGCCAAAACATATAAATAAAAGCAAAAAATAGAGGACTTTCCCTTAAAAAAGCCCTCTAGTTTCCACTTTAAAGTTAACATAAACTATTGTTGGGTGCCAAACTTTGTCCCCCAACTAATGGACTAACATATGGAAAATTTGAAGATCTTTTTCTAGTGCCTCAAGCTTTACCACAAATGACTTCCACCTTACCTATATTTTGCTTATAAAACCCACATTAGGAATAACAATAATACTATCAAAACCTAGATCATGTAGAGTGTTAAATTCTCTAAAAGAATCAAGCCAAGTCTCTATGGTTACAAGGACATTCATATGCCAAAGACAAGATAACATAGTAACACTTCTTCCAAAAGTCTTGCTCCCTACCCCCCTACAATTCCAAACTACAAATTAACGTTCCATAAAAAATAAGAATGAAAAAAGAAAGCTTAAACAAGAAAAATTAGTCTACGTGTATGTTCGAGGCAAGGGCATCTTCCATGCAAATAGTATTTTCCATATACATATTTAGCACTACAAAATAAGTTTTTCATCCATATCCATTGAATTAAGGGGTCTTGAACTTTGAAGACCAATAATTGGCCCCATAATATGGGTAGCAATAGGTGTAGGTATCAAATTGTTAAGTGATATTTCCTTGAGGGAAGGTCGTGGTAAAATTTGCACATTTGGGCTTATGTTATTCTTCATTAGGTTAGTTCTACCTTCAATATTAGGGTTCTCTATGCACATGGAAGTAGGTTACATTGCTACTATATTTTAGCCTAATGAAGTGTTAGGTTTTGGTTATCTACTTTTTAGAACTATTTGACCCTCCTTTTTATGATGCTATGGCATATTCCTTGTGATGCATTGTGTAATATCCAGTTTTTTGAAAATGAGAGAAAACGTGAGAAACGTAACATACGGTTTCTCTGTAAACGAACGAAATTTACCAGATATAAAAGTAAGTCCCCCGAAATGAATTAGTTAAGGTCCCAAAAAATTTGGGAAGCATTCTATACTCCTAAAAATGAGAATCTCAGGCTTAGATAAAAGGAAAAAATGGAACTAGAATAAAGAAACAATTTCTTACGAAAAAGTTATGAAATGTAAGGGCATTTTCATAATTATGAGAAAATTTTAGAATTCTCACAGAAGGGTTTTTTAAATGAAAGTTTTGAATTCTCTATGGTTCTCAGAGGCTTTAAAATCCAGAAAAAAAAAAACCCTAAGGAGAGTGGCACATAAGAGGAAGGCAAAGAGGAGGAGAAATTCAAGCAAAAAGGTATGGAAATTTAGTAGTTTTTCATGCTCTTTCTCTTCCAAACCTCCTCTCCTCCATTCTCCTTTGTTTCCAATGATTAAAATGAAGTTTTCAAATCTATTTTAAGAGAGAAATTGAGGAAAAATTTTGGATTTGAATAGAGGAGCTCAAAGAACATAAGATTCAAGTGAGAGAAAGCAAGAAAACAAGGTAAATCTTGCATTCCATAGTAGCTACTCCTCCCCTCTTCTTCTCCATATTTTACCCCATGTATATAGATGCTAGAGGGCTAGAATTTTAAGGGGAACCAAGGGTGAATTCCATGAATTCAAGGGAGAAGAGTAAGAATATGCAAAGAAATTCAAAAAATCAATCGGTGAAAAATAATCTACTAAAGAGAGCTTTATTTTAAGGTAAGACTTCATTTGAAACTCTTGCAAAATCTTATATTTTCAAGCTATTTAAACTTAGGTCTAGAGAGAGAAAGTGAGGAGGAGAATTTTTCTTTATGTATTCTTGATGGAACTAAAGGTTATGGAGTGTGAGATTAAGAATATACAATTAGACTTGAAAAGGGAGCTTTAGAATGCAAGTTATAGAATTTAGGGTTTTAATTTCACCTTGAACTCTTCTACCATGAACCCTAGCCATATTTTATAATGTTTAAGTGTTCATATGAGTTCCTAAGACACCAAGAGAGCTTCCTACATGATTCTCTCATCAAAGGAAGCAAAGAAACTCCAAGGATGCTAAGAAGAGTATATGCTTCGACCTAGAGTAGAAATGGCACCTAGGGGTAGTTTTAATTCATTCTAAGCTTATTTTTAAGTCATGTATGATGGGAGAGTATGAGAGGAAGCCTTGGAAAAATTTTAGAAACCATAAAAAGTGAGATAGCCTTGTATGTTCCATATTATGGCTTAAAGAAACAACACCTAGCTATGCTCCTTGATTTAATTGTGTGATGACTCCAAGGGGTTTAAATGGAGTCAAGAATCATAAATGAATAGATAGAATGGAGCCAAGATGATGTTTTCTTAAGGTTGTTTCATTAGGTGCAATTATGGAACCATAATGAGGTTTATAGACCAAGCTAGAGTCTAAGCAAGTTGTGTGGCCTTAGAATTAATTTCATGAACCTAATTGGCTTTTATAAATTGTGTTTAGGCCAAGAGGAATGATCTCCACCTTTTTGGGTGTGTGAGGTCAAGGGAGAGGATTCAGAAAAAAGTGTGTAACTATATCTAAGGTAGCTTTCTCCACCTTCTCTCATGCATAGATATGTACTTAACTTGTCTTAGAATATATGTATGTATATTTTCAAGCCATGAAAAGTATGCTAGCATGATTTCATATGCCATGGTTTCATTATGACATATTATATTTCTAAATGATATTATGATATTTGCTTTGGTTTGCTTGAATGTGGTGAGGCCAAGAACCCTTAGCCATGGTGAGGATGAGCCAAGAATCTTAAAAATTAGTTGAGATAAAGCAAAGAGTCTCCTAATAGCCAGATGGACTCCCAAGAACATGGTTGAGTCCAAGAGTTCCTTAAAGAATGGGTGAGGCAAGTCCAAAATCTACAAGAAGATGGGTGAGGCCAATCCACTTGTTTGGCAAGCCTATATATGCCATATATGACTTTTTCAAATGTTAAGAATACTTCTTGAATGATTGCACATGTCTATATGTCATGCATGCATTTATAAGGCTTGTTTTGCATCCATTATGTATGATTGAATGGGAGATGAGTTATTAGGATTCTTTGAATCTCATTCCCTCCTCTCTCCAATATTCTAACATGTTAGGTGAACCAAATGGACAAGGTAATAGAAGCCAACTACCTTGAAGAAGAGAGCTTGACAATATAATGCATAGTTTTTAGTTCTTTAAGGCCATATTTATGTCAAATGATGTAACCCATTATTGTAAATGGTCTATAACTTCTTAAACATATGTAATTATGATAATATATCATGTATGAATGAGAGAATATATTATGTAACCATTAGAATGTGATTTGAGTGTATGATGGCCTTGTAGTTTCTTGAATGGCATTATGGAATTATGCATATATGTGGGTTGGATGTTCAAAATGAGATGCATGGAGTTTGAAAGTCTTAATTATACTTTTAAACTTGCCCAAGAGGTACCAAATCCCAAGGAAAGCCATTTGGTCAATTTTGGTTCCATATCACTTTGGTATCATATATGGAACCAAAATTGACTATAATAGAACCCTATATCACTTTTTGTCCAAATGAGATCTTCTTGATCTAAAATTTGGCATGCAATTAGGGTTCATTAAGAGATTTTTGGAAAGCTAAAGTATAGAATTTTCGAAGGTCCACAAAATATTTGATGAATTTCCAATGTTGACAAATTTTTTGGTTTTGGTCATGTTACTGTTCACTATAGTCCGAAATTGAATTCTGTCACACAGGGCACAAATGATGTCCACTTGTCACAAAATTTTATACAGAGAAACTAAAGGTTCCTAGTGACTTGTGACAACTAGAAGAACCTCATTTGGATGTCTAGAAATGGAGATATGAAGTTTCTAAGATTCTATCTAGTATCAGTAAATCCACCCGACCTCAGTTACTGTTTGATTGAGTTTCGAGGTGTAAGCACTGAACTAGTCTGAAGTTATTTTTTTCCTCTAGCTAACATCCACATCTTTCCATATTAGTATCATTTACATGAATTGTATTTTTGTGAAATTAATTGGATATTTTTGAAGTTTGCTATAGAATTTTGTGATAGTACCAGTGAATAGCTTGACCTCTGGACATTTTCGAATATCAAATGCCTTCTATAATGGATATTATGGTCTAGACATATTTTTAACATGAGGTAAACATGTTGCGATTTCCAGAATAGCCAAGAATGTATGTTTTTTATTTTTCTAAAATTAGTTATAATTTTCCAAAGTTGTGATAGAAATGAGAACAAATCTGGCCAAAATGATCTATGTATATTTCATGCATTTCTTCGAGTTCCTTGAGATGTAGGCCACTTTGGATGATGTAATTGAGTTGTATCCATGTAATTAAATATGAGAATATAGTGTATGAGCTCAAATAGTCTACGTGACACCAAATTGAATTTTTAAACACGATGCAATGTAAGGAAATGTATTATTTTGATTCCTTTTTCCTTACTCTTTCATGGAATTAATGATGTAAAGCATGTGAATATCATGAAATGAGTTACAAATATAAGGTGTTACACTTCAACATTGCTAGATTTGTCTTCTATTGATGATTCATTTGCCTTCCTTCTTGATGATTGCTCTTTTCATTTGATAAGATTTTGTTCATTTGAAAAAAATCAAAATTGTTATCATCTCATATAGTTTCTACGAACTATCCTCTTCACCATCCTCATATGACAGATTTGTGTGATAAGATCCTCACCATTCTTTGAGTGCCCATCGTCCTTCATTCCATCAAAGCTTGCTTTTGGTTCTAGCGAATTTTCTGACAATTGTCCATAGATCATAATGGGAAGTTTTCATTTTAGATACATTACAACCACCTTGATTGTCTATTTCACATTCATTTACAGTGCTTGTTGTCTTCACTAGACATTCCTTTTTGACATGGCCAAAACACCCACATGAGTAGTAGAGCATATAAAGGCCTTCATTTTTTATCATATATTCTCACTCCTTCAAAAGAAATAGAGGTTTTGTCTTAATGCAGATCTTAGGAAAATGGCCCCTTTACCTTCCTATCGTAATACTCTAGAGGTAGATCAAGTTTATGAACCTAGACTAGAACACTATAAATCAAAGCTTTCATGGGGTCAAAGAGCAGGAATCATTACCTCATTGTAAGGTAGCGATTGAAAAGCATTAAAATACACCCACCCAAAGCAAAGTTATAATCATTATAGTAGAGAACTTGATTACATAGAAGTCATTGTGGAGGCCCAACATATTAATGGTACGATTACATGCCTACATTTTTTGTAGCCTCACTTTAAGAACCTTAAAACCAATGCATCATTCCAAAAGCTTAACAATGAATGATCTTTTATATATAAGGACAACTAATTCCTTTTTCCTTCACACTCTTAGAAGATAAATTCTAGAATTGTAAATTTGCCTTGTGGGTTCTCAATAATCATATACTCATTATTTAAGCATTTTGCATCAAAATCATTTTCTGAAAAACTCTAGTCGACTTACCTTATCATTGTCAATCTTAACATTCTCTTCTATATCTTCACGCATGTATTTGTCCAACAACTAACCTTTCAATGTATCACTATATGAATTGGTCTTTCCCACTTTTAAACCCTATTGACTCGCCTAAGAATTTTTTATTTACATTTTTAATCTTCTTGGTCCTTCATTAGAGAAGATTGATCTTCTTCATCGTCTTTCAACTCCCTATATCCAATGGAGGAAAGTCAGAGTGAGACATCTTTGTTTTAGAGGACTTATTATTTGAATATAAGTAATCGTTACAGAGGAATTTGTAAGTGTGGCAATTTTAATAAATTTATGGATTAGCATTAATTAATTATTAAGCCAATTAACATATTATATTTTTAATAATATCAAGTAATTAATTTCATATTTTTGTACTATGTAAATGGCTTGTATTTTGGATGTTATAGATAATCTATAATAAGCCAAACTATCCATAAGCCCACCCAAATACAACATGCTGTGTTTGTAGAAGCCGACATTGAGATTTTGTCGAAAACAATATATGCAATTGATACTTATAAGGATTAATAGTTAAATCATGAGAATGTACAACATGGCAAATTGCTTCAAGAAAAGTTGTAATTTTGGTTTAAGAACCAGAAGCCACCCACACCCATTTGTGGAGTACTGTATGCCTAAACCATGTTGATATAAGAACTCAATTTTTCGTTTGTCGAGTATTTCTCTTGGCTATCCAAAACATTCCCTGCCAATGATTCAACCAAAGTTGCCATGACCAATTTACTGTGCAATCATCCAATGCACATCATCATTGAGAATTAGAATGAGGAGATAAATCCCTGTACCGATGGCTAAGGCGTTGAACCATTTGTAATGCAAATTCTGGCCCATAATCTTTTTCATAAAAAATCTTGCAGTTCTGGCAATACCAAATAACCTATAGAATATTGATGTAAATCGTGTTAACTGAGTCTTCTTCTGTATTCTGAACTAAATTTTGGTCAACCCATCTTTGAAGCCAAAACAAAATGTCTAATGGATGTAATTGATCACTTCATATGCCTAGAGAAGAGTCAAACCAAACTGCTCTAGCAAAGGACCATGATAAAAAGAAAAAATGATTTGTGGATTCCTCTGGCTGCTGACAAGAGGACTCATTTCCTCAATTGGCAAATGATGCGAACGAAGCACTGAAGTTGTTGGTTAAACATTCCTTAGAAGTTCCCATAACTTATCGCAAGCTATTCCCATTAACTGGGGTCTAAGTTGATGCGTTATTCGAATTACCTTTTGTTTGGTGATATTTACATCATAGACGGATTTATACCCATCTCCTCATTCTAATTCATCAATTAACTTTCCAATTAAGTTTGCCTTGGACCTTAATATTCCCAATTTCTAAACTATTTTAATTTGGTGTATATTTCACGGGATGATTTTTTTTGAAGTTACCTTTTGTGTCGAAAATTTCATAGATGTTTGCCTTTGGGTTCCGTTTGCCTTTCTATGGTATTCCAATTCAAGTTTGATTAGTCATTGCTGTCTCGATTTACGTGCAAGATGGTGATCTTGTCTTCTGGTCTACTTCAGCTAGTCAATGCATTGCGATGACACGTGGATATCTTTTAATTTGGGAACAAGGACTTTAAGTTGCTAGATCATTTTATTAAGTATTATACTAAAGGTTAAATTGTTCCGTGTTTGAGTGATTACTTCAATCACAATAATGGGTATTTGAATTTTATATTGGAAGTGAGATTTTATTTTGGAGTTTCGGTGAGGGAATGAAATTTTGAATAAAATAAGATTTTCTACGTTAAGATTGCTTGGCCACTTATAAAACCGAAGAGATTTGTCTTGCCATCTTTGAAAAGAAAAAAAATCATGTTTAATTAATTCAAGCCTTGGCCTAGTTATATATACTGTGAGGTAATTTAGTATGAATGACAAGAGATATTGAAATTCGATTACTCTAGGCTCAATTCATTCATTGATTATTGGTAGAACAGGAATGAAAGATGTGCCTGTCATCTATATATGGTGCTTCTGGATGAGCAATTGGAATTGTATTCCACTTGCTTGCACTATTATCTATCCAAGTCAAATTTGTTTCTACTAGACACACAAAATGCAAAGTTGGGATTAATGCCTAACAACAAAAGACAAAATCACACTGCATATTTTTTCAAAAAATTTGAATTTTGTACGATTGTACCCATGTTCAATAATTTATTTTGTTAAGGGTTTTAATTATATTAGTCTGTATTATTAAATAGGATGCACTTATAAAATGCAGATGTATCATGTATTTGTTTCTCTTAGGCCCCCACAACTACACTTTCGCGTCATAGTTCTATTTTGTGTTCACTTTTTGCCGGAATGCTCATGTTATGCAACAATCTGTTACATAGATATTTTTTCTGTTACAGACAAGACCCACGGCCTTTTAAAAACTTCTGGACCAATTTGTTCTCTTAAAATTTATTTGGTTAGAATGAAATGTCAGTATATACAGAGGCGTTGCTCTGTCAATATATGCTTAGACTTGTTATGAATGTTGAGCTTTTGCTTACTTTGTATTGGATTTTTTGGGCGAAAATTTTTCCAGAATTTTGAATGTTGGGCCTTTTCATTTTTCCAGGCCTTGTTTAGCCAGTTTTGGGGGAAATTTTTGTGGTAAATAATATCGGCCAATATTTTGACATTTGGGCCGTTCGGTTTGGACTGAAAAAGGCATTTACGGGCTATTATGACAAACACTAAGTATTTTGCAATTTTTTTTAGACCCCATATGGGTGAGAATTTTTATGTAATAAATGTGGGCTATTTTTGGTCAGTTTTTGGGTGAAAATATTTTGGGGGGCAAAAAAGGCCTATTTTGGGCATTTCGGGAGATGATTTAGACATTTTTTTAATGTGTTGTGGTTGTGCTTTTAAGCCTAACCTTTAATTAACTATATTGAAACTTGAACTCTATTTAAGCCTACTTAGAAAAATCATATGATGATGTGTTTTGTTTGGTTTACCCACATAGATACCTAGCCTGTTAAGCCTAAAAGAACGAGTATTTTTTTCTCCCTTTTCTTGGGAAAATGGTAGCATATTCACTAAGAAAAGAAACTTTGAGGTTGATTGAGGAAGTTATGTACTAGTTAATGTTTGTGCAATAAATGAAATTTAAACTATATGGTTCATGTTAACCCCCTTTTTCTAATTTAAAAGTTGTATAGAATTTATATTTATTCAAAAAACAAAACAAAAACAAAACAAAAAAAAAAGAAGAAGAGAGAAGTTTAAAGTTTTATTTAGAAGGTCAAAAAGACCTAAGTTTAAGGGAAAATTAATAAATTAAAAAAACGGTTTAGTAGGAAGAATTGTAGAAGTACAGTGAAAAAATTTATTATTCATTAGATATGTATGCTATCATATAAACTTTCTCAAGATTTTTTGCATTGATCGTATCCATCTTTCATAGCCACAGCCTTAGTTATATTACAAGCCTAAAAGCCCTTTTGATCTAGTGGCTTATGATAACTAATTTAGTGGAAAGTGGGGGAAAAGGCAAGTTTTTGAAGTTCCTACATTTGAGATTGGTTTGTACTTCTTTGAGTGTAAAAAGATGATTTTGGCCGTTGCTTTGAGATGATTGTCTAGGTAAACACATGCTTACTTCAAAATGGTTAGAGATATTAGCATTATCATTTGAACTTTGTCATTGGCATTTATTGCTTGTTCTTTCTATTAAATATATTGCCTAATACAGCAAGTGAGAACTTTAGCAAACATTGATTTTAAGCTAACTTGTGGACATTCTATTATTATTTTTTATTTGCTTTATTTGAGGATAAGTAAAAGTTCAAGTTTAGAGTTTTCTTAGCTCCCAATCATTCATGTTATTTTACATGTTTTCTTCTATTAAATATCTGTTTAATCCTTTGATTATATGGCAAATAATGCTGCTTATTGGAAAAATATACATAATTAGGATAAATAGCTCCATACTAATTTTTTACATCTTAGATGACAAATTTTGTTTTAATTTTAAGTATATTGTAAATTATTCATACTTTACCATTTCTATAGGTTGTAAACACAAGAAAAATGGAGTTGGAAGCATATTGAAGTGGGATTGATGAAAAACTCAAGTCAAGAAGCTTTAAGGTGCAAATTCTATTGAGTTAGGGAAGTGCGGCATGGCCAGAAATCCTTAAGCCATGGCATGATTTAAAGAAATTGAAGAATCATCACCCAAGGGTATTTATGCAATGGTGAACCTGTACTAGCTTGTGTGTGGCTTCATAAAGCATCTTGTGTTATGGTGCGATATAATTAGGTCATGGTGTATGCCCAAACAATACTAAAATGCACCATCTAGGTGCAATGCAAATTCTTCCTATAATGAATTGCATTGTGATTCAAGACCATCAAGTTGTGGCACGAATCATATTAACCACAATGTAGTGTTTTCTATGCTAAAACTTTAAGGGTTTTTGCAACAAATAGCAATTCCGTTCAACAATAGCCATCATTCTAGTGTGTGCAAGGCTCTAGTGGAGCTTTTGTAGAGATTTTGGAGCAAGGGAGTCTTAGAGATTGGAGATTGAAGAGGGGACAAGCATCCATCATTAGTTTTCTCTATCTATCTTCTTTCTTTACACTTGTTCAAATGTTTTTAACTCTTGTTTTAATTTTGCTATTGGATTTCATGAATATATATAAGTAAACTTTCTAATCTAAGATTATTATGAATCCTTGTATGGATTAATGGATATTTCTCACTCTTACTTTATAATTAGTGGTGAATATATGCTTATTCAACTCTTTGCTTCATGTTTTCAAATTGCTTAGCTAATAATTAGATTGATTTGATATTTTTTCTTGAACTTAGAAAAGGGAAAGTGTAATTGGGTCTTGAATTAAGTTGTATAGTAATTGAAGCTCACTAAGATAAGTGAGTGGTTTTGTTAATGAGACAGGAATATACTCACTAACCTCACATAGCCAAATTAGGTATTATACTATTAAATTGATCTTGGTTGATTTTGTAAGGAACTCGATAAGCTTATATGAGATTTGGAAGAATACTTATAGAAATAGATGAACCTTAATGCCTTTATTTGCTTAGTAATCGAAACATTAATTTTGATCACAAGTTTTGCATGATAGATAGTCTTTAATTGCTTTCTACTAAGCAAATTAGTTTGTCAAATATCAAAATTTACACCCTAGCATATTTGTGATATATATATGTAATATATGTATATATGTATGAAAACTCTATGTGCCTAAAATTTGGAGAAAAGAAAATAAAAATTGAATTCTTAATTACTTAGCTAAATTATATATATATATACACACATATATCTGACATATGTTATATATATATATATATATATATATATATGGAACTTTTAGATTCAATATTACTTCAATCATTAATAAGTTTTGTAAGAATAATTTTTTAAAATACTAAAATTTTCCTTATTTAGAAAGTGATAATTTTGATAGAGAAAAAGGATTACCTCTTATTATGAAAATAAAATCAAAAATTTCTATTGATGATCGATTTTACAAATGTCCTCTCTTTTCCATAAATTTGCAATATTTTTCTACAATAAAATTGACTAGTGGTGGAAGAGCATGCTAGAGAGCAGCAAAATTCATTTGCATATTCTCTATTTTTTTTGGTGCTATGACACTCAAATTTGTCGTTTGGCATTAGATTTTTCTTAAATAGTGGTTTTTTACTTTCAATAAAAAATTTTTGCCCATTTTAGTAAACCTTCTCAACTATTATTGCTTTGCATTCTAAATCTTCTTTGCTTATTTCTCTGTATTTCTAGGCTTACAAAAATATGAAAGCTCATATAATTATTATTTATAATCTATTAATAAAAGATTAAATACTTCAACAACCTAAAAATTATGAACAAAGCATAACATACACTCAACTAAAACAAAAGTTAACTCAAATCTTAATCTTAAAAAATGAAGACTAAGACTTTCTTATTAAACTTATGTACTAAAAATATAAAATAGACTCAATATCCATCTAATAAGTCTCTTAAAATAATAAAAAAAAGTATGATAAATCATTAGAGACTTATCACTGCTTCACCTACTCTATAGGATAAACTTTGTTTTCTTTTCTAAAGATGAACCTTGTTTCCTTTTCAAATATTTGGATGACTTCGTGCCTTGCTTTTTTCTAATTGCTGCATTTACTATTTTATCTTGTACCATGTTTACTATTTTGTGTTCATTTGTCACATTTATTTTAAATAATAGATTCTAATTTGATTGCCAAACAACATAGTTATTTTATTGAACAAGCTCTACACATCATATCTTTGTTATTGGATAACAAATATATACATATATATATATATATATATATATATATATATCATGACATGAATTTGGGCTAAAAAATTTGTCTTTAATCAAGTATGAATTTCGGATGGAAAAATCCATCTCTAATCAAAGATGGATCTAAGAAGGAAAAGTTTGTCTATAATAAAAAATTGATTTGGGAGGAAAAACTTCGTCTCTAATTAGGGATGTGGGAGGGAAAAGCTTGCCTCTAATTACAAATAGATTTGGGAGTGGTTTTTGGCTTTAATTAGAGATGGATTTGGAATGGAAAATTTGATCTCCAATTAGAGATGAATTTAGGCATCTCAAATCCATCTTTAATCAAAGATGAATTTGAGATGGAACATCTCCTTTGTCTCTAAAGAGGGATATTTCTATCCTAGAATTTAGAGACAAATTTAAGGATTGGTTTCTTTTCTATATTTTCCTTCTCCCTTCACCGTTAATTGATGCTTTAAAGGATTGCAACTCATTTTCCTCTAAAAGTTAATAGTGGGTGAGTCTTAGAAATGGGAGGTTTTCAATTTGTCTTTATAGTGTGAAACCCACATTTTAATCTTCAATCATTTTGCTCTGTAAGGTAAATTCTAAGTCCAATTTGAATTATGAAAACTTAATTTGAAATTTTAGATCTAAGATTGGTGCTCATGATAGGGCACTTAGATTAAAATTATGGCTTTAGCTAATATAAGTTATGTTTAGTCCAATTGATATCATAGGACATCAATTAGATAGTTAATTGTCAATTCTATGCCTAATATAGTTTTAGTTAATGTCGAGGATACCCTAAATAGCAAGATGAATTTTTTTGTTTGCACCTTGACTATTTATAAATGAAACTATGCACACTTTTCATAAAACTCGATGTACGGGGCTGGATTTGAGGCAAGAAACATAGTTGAGGTATAAAACTTAAGTATGGAACTATATACATTAATTACCCACATTTTTGCTAAAACTAGATGTATTTACTTTAAAATCAAACAACTATGCAACTAATTCCTAATAAAAATGTGTAAAATAACATGAATAAATAAAAGTTAACAATGCATTTGTAGATAAGTTCAATAGTGTAATAAGAAAAGAAATTTGGGAGTTCCATTAGGCTTTTAGTGCAAGGTTAAACCTATATTTTGTGTTAGTCATGCCTTTGATTTTGTGGCGTGACACATTTGTCACTAATCCTCACTGTTTAGATTATTGAAGGAACATGTCTCTCGCTATATTTGCTTGCCATTTCACTTTTTTTTTTTTTCTTGGTGGTGTTAGGATAATAGGCTGATGTGGAGGATGCATCTTTAAAATCTTTTGAAGAGGAACCTAATCTTAATTGACATACAAGCTAAGTTAACAATACCCTTAGCTTGGAAAAATACCAAAGTGATAGGCCAAATTGAGTCTGGCCAAACTCCTCTAATAAGAAATTATTATTCAAGTACTGGTCGGGTTAACTTTTCCTTTTATGTATAGGCAATAAGGGAAATTAAAACCGATATTTTTGTAGACTAAACGATATTCATCATTAAAATTTATTACTTAGAAAACACGGATGCACAATAAAACATAACTAATAAGATGAACGCAAAAAAACCTACTTTGATTGTGAAAACAAACCAAAAGTTGGATTAATAGTAGTAAAGCCTCCATCTATTGCTAGATTATGCCCACTTATGTACTTGGATTCATCACTAGCCAAATACAGTGCAGCTTGAGCAACGTCTTCTTCTTGCAAAGAAACCCCATTAAGATAGGAATAAACACCGGAGCACCCATCATCATCTAGTTTAAAGAACTCTTTTGCAGCTACATTTGCAATGAAATATGGAGACACACAATTCACTCGTATCCCAAATTTCCCAAGCTCAGCGGCTGTATTCTTCGTGAGACCCACCAAGCCATGCTTAGAACTCGTGTATGCATGTGTTGCAACCCCTCCTACACTTGAACAAACACTACCCACCATTATAATGCTTCCCTTTCTTTCAGGAATCATAACTTTAGCAGCATGCTTGGTGCCCAAGAAAGGACCTGTTAGGTTAACACTAAGAACGCGCTCAAATTCATTCACTTCATTGTCAAGAATGCTTGGTTTAGCTTCATTTATTAATCCTGCATTGTTCACCATTATGTCAAGTGTTTTATGCTTAGAAATAGCAGTTTTTACGGCAGCTTCAACATCTGATTCTTTTGTCACATCACAGTGCACATATGAAGCATATTTTAATCCAATATCATTGCTTACGGCTTGCCCTTGTTTGTCTCGGACATCTGCAATTACCACCTTTGCCCCATGTCTGCTGAAGAGCCTTGCTATGCATGCTCCAATTCCCCTAGCCCCACCTGTGATCAAAGCTACCTTTCCCTGTAATCTGCACATATGTAAATGGTGTCAAGGACAAGAAATATGTAGTTATCAACTTATCAAGATTTTTTTTTTGGGGGGTTCAAAAGAAGTTCAAAAGTACTCTTGGACTAGAGATTGCAACAGTGCTCGGGAGGGGTTAGAGTTAGAAGGCTTCATTCAGACATGTAGAGATCCTCATATATATCCTTATATTTGTATATATATATATATATATATATATATATATATATATATATATATATATATATATATATATATATATATATATATATATATATATATATAATTTTCAAAAATTTAAAACAATATAATTTTAAAATTAAAATATATCTTTGAACAAACATATACATAGAATTTGTTTGTATAAATTCTAAACAAACAAATACTAATATAGACATATGTATATTAAAGCAATTGAATAAATAAAAACATGTTACTTCTACTAATATAGTGGGATTCCCATAGGATGAAAAATATAATCCTTGTCTTGTACCCATATTATTAGTGACAAAATCTACCACCCCTATTCCTAGAGGAAAGAATCTTCTCTCATCCACCCTCATGCAGAAGAATCCACAGGCGGGGGCAGAAACTTTTTTTGGAACGGCCGATACTGTAGGGTATAATACTTAATATCTTAAAAAAATTATAACTATTCACAATACATATATACTATACAAAAGAAATTAAATTGGAGTTGTATGATATGAAAATAATAATATATTTTTTTAAAAGTATTCATAAAAAATAGTGCCATGGCAAGCCTTGCTTTGACAATTTGAACAACATTGCTGCACACATGATATGAAAACGGGCATATTTCTTAAATATATCTCGCTTTATCTTGTCTATCTCATTGGTTAGTTTTTTTTTTAATATATGAATGTTTTTAGGTAAAAAATAGCCAAAGTTTATTGATAATTTGATAAAAATAAGAATGTAAAGTAATTTATCAAAACTGTGTGTTAAAAAAGATAACAGGATAAGTACAAAAGAAAGTTGAAGCACATTAAATAATAGAAGAGAAAAAATATCTTAATTAAAAAAAGTAAATTAATACCATATGGAATAAAAGAATAAAGGAAAAAATAAAAAACTGAACAGTCATATCATACTTAATGTCATCCCGGTTTTTTTTTTTTTTTCTTTTTTTTGGACGGGGGAAGGGGGACTCCCACCCCATCCTTGATAATTCCCCTGAGATGCTTAAAAGGAGAGAAAATTGACATCCCTCCTACAGGGAAAGGAAACTGACTTCAATTAGCCATATGAGCTATCGGTTTATTTGCAGTATGAAATTTTACACAAAAAAGAAAAATCACACACATACCTTGTTGCTACCAGAGGGAGCTGTGAAAGACCAGTCATATCTACAAGAAATTACAGATGGTGATAACTTTACCTTTTTTTTGTGGGGGGGGGGGGGAGGAGAACTTTTAGCTTCAACGGGTTCTGAAATCTTGAAAGATGAAACAACATACGAAACCTCCCTAACTTGAGTATATATATACACAAACATCTTACAGATGAAATTTGACAGTATCTTAGAGGAATCTTATATGCTAAATTCCAGAAGGAAGGGTTAAATTATGTTGTCAACTATCGTCGTCAGAAGGGGGGTTAGAGAAAAATAGTTTGGTTTGAACTCATGGTATGATTCACATGTCTGTCGGTGTGAACAAGGGTGATCGCAAGTTCTTTGAATTTATTTTAAGAAATCAATTGTCATAAATAGTCGATAATGGTACACACCTTTGTCTTTTATTTTCAAATTAATATAGTAGATGTCTCATATGGGTTGGTGTACGTTAAAAATAATTTTTTTTAAAATTAATTTGACCATTGAATAAAAGAAAATATTGATATATGATTTATTGATTTAATCTTAATTGCAATAAAGTTGAACCTAAAATAACTAAATATATTTTTTTAAAAGTTTGTACATTAAAATTCTAATATAATAGATAAATATTAATAAAATTTAAATATTTAATTACTAATTCAATATTTTTTAAGATTTAAAAATATTTTATTGAAAAATAAAAATTAACTATGATTAAAATTTAAGATATTTAATATTAAATTTTTAGAATTCTTAATTATGCTAATTAAGATGCTACTTGTCATTTAAAAACAAAGAGAAAAAAAAGAAAATGGAAGGGGAATAAGTAATTTTGGTTGAACACCTTAATATATAAAAGAGATATTGCTAAAAGATAGAACCTGATAGAGAGCAAAATTGAAAATAGTTAAATATACGCTTTCACTTATATTTTCTTTTATTTAAATTTTTATCTATTTTAATCCTTACTTTATTCTATTATTTTCTATTTTTGAGTTTTCAAATCTCTCCAAAATGAATTGTGCTATACAAAAGAATCTTTAAAATAAAAAATAAAAAAATTCATGACTGATTTAGGTAGTTTTCTTATCAATTTTTTTACAGGTTAATTCTATGAGTCAATCGAACCAATTTAGTGACTGGTTCACTAATTCTTTGATAGCCGACCAATTTAATATGATTTTTTTAAAGTATGGATCGTTTTTTGGTAATTTAAATATGGGTGATTTTTTAAAACTGAACAAGGTGAACAAAATAATATAAGTATGGGTTATTTTTTCAGTACTTCAAATATTTACGATGACCACTTGGATGTTTTACTTTTCTTTAATTTTATGTTAAGCTTTAATACAAGATTATAATTTCATTTTTAATATGATAATATAAATATCTAGGAAATTTCTTTTAAATAAATGTTTTTTATGTGGAAAATTAACTTTGTTAACGACAAAATAAATTGATAGGGTGCTAGGTGTAATTTTGAAATAAAAAAGATATCATGTATAATATAACTGAATATTGGGAAAATTTAGTGTAATTTACTCTTTTGAAAAGTTATTTAAACTTTTTTACAATAATACTAAATGAGAAACTCAATTGTTAAAAATTCCGATTTGGTACTTTGAACAAAGTAAACTTAAACGAATAGATAATGACTCAAAAGTGGTGAGATAAGGAAATGACGATAGCCCAAAACCAAAGAAAAGGATTGAGAGAGAACACATGGGCCAATTTGAAAATCTTCACTTTATTTCTTTTTCTTTTTTTATTCACTCATAAGATGAATTTTTTAATGCACTAATTAGGAGGATTGATCTTATAATTTGCCACTTATTCTCGCATATTCCCACTTATTCATTTTTCATATTTTCTTCTTTATATTATCCAACAAAACAAGCCCCAAGATAATCACCTTGGCCTCAAGTAATACTAATTAGATCATTTATAAATGAAAGACCAATGGCAATTACTTTGTATATATTATAGACATGAAGCGTTATTTTGTTAAATTACTCCTTCTATTAAGAAAAAATCACAATTAAAATTAAAAAAAATTAACACGGACAAATTATACAAGAGTTGATCTAATAGTGACAAATTTAAATAATTCGTAAAAATTCTTAATACATATTATCTATTCAAAATAATTTTATTATATATCTCACACACGTCTTTTTGTATGAAAGACTTTTGAATTAAAATGCGATAATTAATTAATTGATACTTTGTCCATATCTATAGAACGTAAAGCTAATTAGAATTTAGAAGTACCTAACGACCACCTTCTTGTATCCTTCTTCAATCAACATTTATATTAATTAACAATTCATTAAACGTGTTTATACTATTATTTTACTGATACAGATTTTTATACTGTTATTTTACTCACGTGAGTGGGACGTAGTTAAGTGATTTGATTTATATGGAATAATATTACACGACCCCGTTGTCACTGTCTTACATAATAACTTTATGAATTTTGCTCATCACAAGTTTCTCATTTTCTGTTGAGTATTGACGAAAGAAACACGCTCACGCCCTCACATGAAGTGAAACAAAACAGTTGTCCATTAAAGTTTTGTTGACAAAATCAGTAAACAAATCAACTTGCCAATCTATGTCAATTCACAATTTTAATGTTATAATAGAACAAGGTTCTACACTATGGCTCTGAGTTTGACCTTTGCGAGAGAAACAAACCAGGTATTTCCTTCTTCTAATTTTAATCTTTTGTTTTTGTTTTGTTTTTCCCCCCTTTTTGCACACACATATATGATATTTCAATTTTGTTAGTTATATACAATAATTAAACCATATTTCTAAAAACCTATGGTTGACGTTTATCCCTAATTATAATGTCCCCTCTCTCCAGTGTGTGTGTGTATAAATATACATACACACACACACACACACACACACACACACACACATATATATATATATATATATATATAAACTTGTAATTGACTCTTTATGAGAACAAAATGATTTATGAGAACAAAATGAAGATGGTGGTGAAACCCCTAACTTAGGTTACCTCTTTTCATTATTTTTATTTATTTTGTTATTAGATTTTATTTAAATTTTTTCTTTTATTTATTTTATAAATTATTCTTACATTAATTTTTTATATAATTTTTCTTAATTGATTCCTTTGTAATTATTTGATAATTTCCTAAAAATTATATCCTTCAATTATTTTTCTTTTTCTAGTTTATGCTCTGATATTTATTTATATTATTAAAAAAAGTGATGAATGGGAATATGGTCTAAACCTCAGCCATTAGTAGAAATAACAAATGTGCACGTAACTAAATTGAAATATGACAAAAAGTGTAATGGTGTTGTGAGATGTTAAACATAGTACAGTGACGCTATGATAGTATAAAATAAAGTATGGTGGCACTGAGAGGTAAATTTGTGAAAAGTGTTGTGGTACTAAAATGTGAAATAAAAGGTGGTGGTATTAAGTGGTAAATTTGTGAAAAATAAGGTAGCACTAAAATGTAAAATAAAGTACAATGGCACTAGAAGTAAATATGTGAAAAGTGTCGTGACATTGAAATTTGAAATTAGTAAAGTGCAGTGGCACTTTGTGTAATACCTTAACTCTTTAGCTTTCAAATTATATCACAAGGGCTTACTTAATTGTATTTGCATGAAAATAGCACTTTTAGTAGTGGTTATTTGTGTCATTGAAAGCCTAATTAATTCATTCTTAGCTTTAAGGATCATGTGGGCTTACCAATTTCATTTTATATCCATAACATATCCATTCATATCAAAAATATCATAATTCATCTCACAAATCGTAGATTTTGGACCATACTTCACAAAACTAGAAATTTGCTCTCAAGTTGTTGTACTAGTTTTCTGATATAAATTTTGAAAATTCATAACTAATTCTAAAAAAATCGAAAATCATACAAATTATAACTTTCTGAAAAGCTCTAGATGTCAACTAATAATTGCAAATAATTCCATATCAAAACAATTGCATTTAACATGTGAAAAACAATGGAATAGTATATTAGGTCATGCTCTTAGACTGATGCAAACCTTGGAACTTCAAAATTTTGTTTCTTCCTCTATAAAGCTCCAAATCAAGTGCTCTTGGTGGCTATAGAAAGTTTAGTATGTCTGCTATATGCTTGTAAAATTTATAAGCATTGGAGTTCATTTGACCCATGAATGACATAAAAATGCAAACTAACCATATGAATAATAACCTTGACAATTCTGCACAATTTGGCTAATTTTAAAAAATCATAATAAATGTTTTAGAGCTCCAAATTGAGTGCTCTTTGGCTCTATGAAAAGCTTTGCAAAAACTCATTCATTTGGCTAGACTTTGGTTTAGATCAAGAAAGTGGTCAATTTGAAGTCCATAAAGGGGTCATAATGCACCAAATGGCTTTCTTATCATTCTGCAACTACTTGGGCATGTCCAAAAGCATAATTATAGCATATAGAAGCATGCCAAATGGTTCACATCATCATGAAACTCATTCTCACCCCTTCACTTGAATTCATACACATAAACATCAAGGCATATGGATGGCAAAAACTTATATGTTCATTTATTTAGCTTCAAAATGGATACATATATCATATTTATATATATTTAAACATACTCAAAGGTCTATATCACATATGCATCATATGGTTACAAACTTTGACATCAAAATGCCTAATTTTCTATTCCATTGTCAAAGTTCCATACTTCAAGATGTTTGGCTTCCACTCCTTGTTCCACTTAACTCACTTAGATATGGTTAGATATATGTGGGGGAAGAGTAAGATTTAAAAAATCTCAATAGCTCTTTACCTTTTCAAATATACATAAAGGATGCATGCATGCCATAAAAGCTACTAATGAACATACATAAATCAATTTCTCCATCATACGAACTCATACATGTCAAACATAGGCTCTAGAGGGTGTTGGTCTAGTCTCGCCCAATTTTTTTAGGACTTTTAGATTTATCTCATCCACTTTAAGGGGCTTTTGACTTAGCCCCACTCTTTCTTGAGACTTTTGGCTACTTTTGGTTAATCCACACCTATGCTAAGGGACTTTTTGCATAACCATACCCATTCAAGCCACTTTACATTAACAAATACATTTTAAGAAGCAATATGGTAACATAGCATGTAGTCAATGGCTAAGAACATATCTCATAGTTCAAAAATAAACACAAACATCCAATGGCAAGCAAATATCTAAGAATAAATGTAAGAAAGATTAGAAAGCTACCTTGAGTCAAGAATGCAACTTACTTCTTTGCTTTCTTACTTCCCCTTTTCGGCCACACATCTACACCTAGGAGAATCTTGATTTGCTTGGCCTAGCCACATTAAATGAGACATAATTCAATCATTGGAACTAATTCTAGTTTCACATAAACTCTATGCAAGCATACTTTATCCTATGACATCAACATGGTTCCATATAAGAGCACAATGAAGCAACCTTTAGAATTCATGATCTTGGCTCCACTTCCTTATTTAATCAAGGTCATATGACTCCATTAGAACTCATTAGAGTTATTACTAATTCAATTCAAGGAGCCTATGCTCAAGTCGCTTCTTTTATATCTTAAAATGGAGCTTACACTTCCATCTCATAAACTATGGCTTCTAAATTCAAACCAATAGTTCCTTTAATATTTATTAATCATATCTAAGTCATTCCCATTCTTAGAATTTAAGAAAAATCTTCCTAGGTACCCTTTCTCTCTTTAAGCTGAGACATTTGCACCATTAACCACCCATGGAGTTTTATTTATTTTTCTTAGGGAAATGGCACTTGTGAAGCTTCCTTGATGTCTTATGAACTCCTACAAACTCATACATAAGCTAAATTGTCCTTGGAAAGCTTCAAGAATGGTCAGGTGTAACAAAATCCCTAAGTCACACAACTTGCATTCTAATACTTCTCTTTTAATTCTAGTTGTATATTATTAATCCTCACACTCTATAACCCTTCTTCCTACCTTAGTTTGGTCAGAATTCATCTCTTCGTTCATGGGCCTAAGGTTGGACAAAACTCACCCAAGAAAAATAAACAAAGAGATGCAAGAAAAGCCATGATTCTTACCTTGATTTAAAGCTTGTTCAAGGAGCTTTCACTTGCTTCTAATCTCTCCCTCAAATGCTCCCTTCCACTTACTAGACTAGCCACAGAACAACCTAAAATAATTCAATACAACCATAGGAGAAGGAGAAAGACAAGATTGGCGAAAGGAGAAGTATGAAAAACCATAGATTTCTTACCCTTTTTTGCTAAGTTTTTCTTCCACCTTTTCTCTCCTTCTTGTACGTCTTTCTTGGCTGGTTTCTCCTCTAGTTTAAGATAGAAACTAAGTTAGTTAAGTAGATGGGAGAGTGGGATGTGATATATAAAAGTAAAGCTTCTTAAGACACTTCGTTAAAAATTTTCATTTTATCCCTTTTTCTTGGTTCTTTTCATTTGGACTCATTTCAAATCCTTTTTTAAAACTGTCTTTTCCATTATAAGATTTAGATTCTCTAACTTATAAAATACCCTTGGTTTCATCCAAATTGGGTTTAAAACCTTTCCGAATAAACTAATTAAAGGTTTAATCAACTAACATTCTAAAATGTAAACCGAAAGGTTTTGAATCATTCTATGTTCCTATGATTTTTAGGGCATCTGAGAACCCTAGAAAACTCAAATTTTCTATTTAACAATTTCTCATGTGAGTTTTCTAAGATTTTTCCAAAACTACAAAAATACCACTGTATATTTTCGTAATTTTTTGTAGCTTTTTTGGCTCAGGTTTCTGGATATCTCAAACTTCATATCCTTTTTTTTAAAGGTCTAATTTATCTCTCTAATTTTATTTGGCTGCTATTCATATGATTTATTGGACTTCCTTTGAAAATCCCTAATTTCTGGCCTTTTATGGAAGACCGGGTGTTACACTTTGAATAGTATATGTGATATGGTTCTCTCATATGATACAATTCCAAAGGTTGTTATTAAAAATATTATTTTTTTAGAGTTGGTTATTATCTAAATGAATTTATTAAATTTTTAGAATATTTATAAGCTTGTACATATATTTTATAGCTTTATTTTTATTTAATTTTTCTTCTTTGCAAAAAAACCTTTGTGTGCGCCTTATTTCCCTTTTTGTATATTTTGTTATTTATGCACATTCTAAGTTAGCGAACTAACCCCTCAACATTACAATTTTTTATTTTATTTTATTTTTCAGATCAATAGGTAATCAAGTAAAGTGTTCTAATACTAGTTTAATGTTGCTCTATTTTTGAAAACATATATGCAAGTATACACATCGTCATAATAATATAGTAATGAGAAAAGATTGTTTCCTTGAGAATTTGTTGTCAAAACTTGTCAAATACCAAAATTCACATCCTTGCTTAAATTAAGTAAATCAATTTTAAGTGTTTGTATACTAGAATATGATTAAAGACTATCTACTAAGCCAGACTTAAGTTCAAATTTTAAGTTTGGATTATCAAATGAATAATAGCATCTAGGATTATTAATCATTTTTATATTTCATAGTGAATTAATTCAACACTAATGACCTTTGCTCATAATAGTAATACATATTAGCCTAGGGTTTACCTGTTCCTATAAGTATTTTTCCAAATCTCATATAAGATTATCCAATTAATTTTATAATTCCTTATGAAACCAACTAGATCAATTTAATAGCACAATACTTAAATTTGACTATATGAGATTAATGAGTATATTCTTATCTTATTAACTAAACTATTTACTTATCTTATCAATTTTCAAGTACTTACACAACTTAACTTAAGCTTTAATTTCACTTTCCCTTTTCTAAGTTCAAGCAAAAGAATTAAATCAATCTAATTGTTAGCTAGGCAATCATAAATCTTAAAGTAAAGAGCTGAATAAACATGTATTCACCAATATTCACAAAGTTGGAGTGAAAAACAATCACTAATCTATACAAGAGTTCATAATAATCATAGATTAAGGAGTTAGCTATACATGTTCATCAAATTTAGTAAGAAAATAAAAACAAGAGTCAGAAACATTTGAATAATAAAAAAAAAAGAAGAAAGATAGAGAAAACTAGTAAAGAAAGCTTGTCTTCTCTTCAATCTCTAATTTCTAGCACTCTCTTGCTTCAAGATGCCTTCCCAAGCTTTTCCTTAGGCTTCACATACTTAGAATAAAGCCAGAATAACCCAAAATGACAACTCCTCCAGTTAAAATGGCTATTTGTAGTAAGAAACCCTTAAAAATTTAGTAAAGAAAATGTTGCATTTTGCTAAAATGGACTGTGCTGCGACCCCACTTTTCATGCCACAATGAATTTGTTTACTGTATACCTTTGAACTGCATCACATTACAACACCCTATGACCCCACTACAATGCATTTAACCTCTGTCTGCCATTGTGTCATAGCTTGCATAAGATGCATCGCGACTTTTGTTGGACCTCAATCTATGCCACAATGCAAAGTATTTTTGCTGCAGCGCTCTTGGTATCTATGTGGGATTGCACTACAGTGCTCTTGGTCTCTGTGTGGGATTGCACCATAGCTTACATAGAATATGCCATGGCGCACATTGCCCTAGGTGCTTTCTTTCATTTTCTTCCCATTTTGTCGTACGTTGATAAATTCTAGCCATGGTGCACTTCCTTAACAAGTGATAATTAGTGTTTTGACATTGCCTAAATCATCGTTAAAAGCATAACCATAGGCTTGAAAGGCATAACTACAATAAAAGAAACCTATATCATCTCTAAAGATCATGCCATACCTATTGATTCACCTCAAAAAGGTAGAAGACAAGTTTTATAGTCTCAAAGTTGAGACTGAACATACAAATTAGATTACAAAAATTATTCTTCTAACACTAGTAATTAACTTATGTTTGGCTAGATGGTGCACAACATTTTTTTTTCAAAAATGCTAGAAGACAAAACTTTACCCCATTGAACTAAGCACAAGACATAATTGGCATAAAGTTCTTACTAAACATATCTTGACACAATACAACTATCATTGGAAGCAGCCAAAAATTCTAACAAGCCAATAGACAGACTAATTCAAATGAAGGTCCAAAAAAAAAAATTCCAAGTTAAAAGTCCAAACACAAAATTTCATATTATTTAGGCTACAAAAACTATCCTACCCTCAAACTTAAAGTCAATATTGTCCCCAATATCAAGAGACAAAGAAAAACGAAAACAAAATGAGAGTGGGTAATTTGTGTGCTGTAATACAAACAATTTTTTTTTCAAAACTAAAATACAAAATAGGTAATATAAAACAAAGGAAAATAAAATAATAAAAAAAGAGCTACTGAAAAGGAATATTAAAAGTATGACATAAATTCAACAATAATTAAAAACAATGCATAAAGTTGATAATTATTAGATGAACAACTAAACCAAAAATTAAAAGAAAGATGGGAGAATAATAAGGGATGTCAAGTGAGCAAATCCTTCAGTAGTGTAATACCTTAACTTTGTAGCCTTCCCATTCCATTCCATAGGCTTATTATTGCACACTTTGATGAAAATGTCACATTTAATACCAAAAAATTGCGTAACAAAAACCCCAATTAATTTATTTTATGCTCTATGGACCATGTAAGCTCATCAATATCATTTTCCATCTATATCATATCCTGCACATAGAATTATCACATTTCATCTCATATAACTTGGGTTTGAAACCATACATAAAAAAAAACAAGGATTTGCTCTTGGGTTTGCTGTCACAGATTTCTGATATAAACTTTGAAAATTTATAACTAACTTTAAAAAAATTGAAATCATGCATATGATAACTTTCTGGAAAGCCTTAGACATTAACTAATGACTAAAAATAGTTCCTAACCAAGACAATTGTATTTAACTAGTGAAAAATAATAGAATAGTAACTCAAGTCATACCCTCAAACAACATTAGGACTTGGAACTTCAAAAATTCATTTCTCCCTCTATACAGCAATAAATGAGGTGGCTATGAAAAACTTATGGTATCTAGTTATGCTTATAAAATTTCATAAGTAGTGGACTTCATTTGCCCCACAAGTGACACAGAGAAGAAAACTAACCATATGATCAGTAACTTTACCAATTCTGCATAATTTGGCCAATTTTGAAAAATTATAATAAATTATTTAGAGCTCCAAATTGACTTCTCTTTAGCTTTATGAAAAGCTCTAGATGAGACCTACTTGCTAGCCAAATTTTATACAAAATCTCATCCATTTGGTTCAACTCAAGAATTGGTCAATTTTGAAGTTCAAAATGGATTCAAGATGCACCAAATGACCTTCTTACCATTCTATAGCCACTTTGGCATGTTCAAAAGCATATTTATAGCCCATGGAAGCATGCCAAAAGGTTCAAATCATCATGGAACTCATTCTCACCTTACCACTTGACAATCATACATATGCATATCATAGTATCTAGGTGGCAAAAACTCATGCATTCATTCATATGGTTCCAAAATAGGTACATACATCATATTTACATACATTTGAAGATGCTCAAGTGTCTACATAACATATACATTATGTGGTTACATATTTTGACATCAATATGTCATCAAAATGGCTAAATATCTAATTCTTTGTCAAAGTCTTACCCTTCAAGGTTGTTGACCACCATTTCTTGGTTCACTTGGCTCACTTAAACATGGTTAGACATATGCAAGGGAAGAGTGAGATTCCAAGAATCCCAATAGCTCTTTACTCTTTCAAACATACATAGTGGATGCAATTTCATGTCAAAAAATGCATGTATGACATTTAGGCTACTAGTAAACGTACAAAAAATATTTTCCTTATCAAAGAAACTCATATATACCATACATAGACTCTCAAGGGCATTGGTCTAACCTTACCCATTTTCTTTTGAACTTTTGGATTTGCCTCACTCTTCTTGAGACTTTTGGCTTTGTCTCACCTATTTCTAGGGACTTTCAGTTCATCCTCACCTATGTTAAGTGTAACATCTGGTTCTTTGAAAACCAGAGAAAACGTGAGTAACTTAATGTATAATTTCTCTGTAAACAAATGAAATTCACTAGATACAAAAGGAAGTCTCCCGAAATAAGATAGTTAAAGTCCCAAAAAATTTGGAAAGCTTTCTAGACTCCTAAAAATGAGAATCGCAAGCTCAGACGGAAAGAAAAATGGACCTAGAATGAAGAAACAATTTCTCATGAAAAGTTTACGAAACGTAATGGTATTTTCATAATTTTGAGCAAATTTTGAAATTTACACATAAGGACTTTTTAAATGAAATTTTTGAGTTTCCTAGGGTTCTCAGAGGCCTAAAATCCATGGGAGGCCCGGGACAGCTAAAACCCCTCCAGTTGACGTTTTTCAACGTCGGTGTACCTGAACTTGAGGGGTTTGAACTATTTTAGGGTTTTTATAGTTTTTAGAGTCTCTGAGAATCCTGAGAAACTCAATTTTTCCATTTAAAAATCTCTCTTTTGAGTTTTCTAAAAAGTGCTCAAAATTACGAAATGCCATTATGTTTTTGTCAATTTTTGTTTAACTATTTTGGCTTTATTTATAGAGCACCCTGAGCCTTGGATTCTCATTTTTAAGAGTCTAGATTATTATTCTAATTTTATTAGGCCTCAACTCATTCATTTCAGAGGACTTCCTTTTATAATTAGCTTATTGTTGTCATTTTTACGAAAACTGGATGTTACAAGTGGCTCCTGGAATGGCTTCTGTGCAAATGTCTCAGAAGGACTTGTGTAAAAGGTCTAGTAGAGGTGGAAGTTTAGATAGGTCCCACTATAACTGGCTTTCTAAGTTCCTCTAACATGGATAATTTCAACGATCCATGGCAAGGGAACAATGCTCTAATTCGATGAAATGCCACTCATTCTTAACTGACCAAAGGGAAAGATCCTGAACCATAGTAAAGATAACATCCAAGGAAGGCTCCTACAAAGGAAGTGGTGGTAGAACTTGAATTAGTGGAGAAAGTGGTTGATTTAGTTTTGTTGGCTGCTCTACTAGCTCATCCCCTCATCCTCATCATTATTTAAGCCCCCAATCATCTGAATAGAAAATAACTATCTCAATGGCAGAAGCTCCTCATGTGGCTCAAATTGAACCCTCCCATCAGTACATAATTGAGTGATCAAATGAGGATGGGCTAATCTTAATGTGGCAAATCAAGATGCCTTCTTTATATTCTCATATATGATGTATCCAACATCAATAGTTCACCCAATCATGATCAAATAAATTAAGATAGCCCAATTTATAATGCACAATCATAGAGCAACATATACATCCCAAACAAATTCTCAAATCAATTAAAATGAACAATCATACCTTTAAATTTGAAAAGGGGAAAATGAGATCACACACACCAATTTTTAATAAGGACTGGAAGGAGAGTACACGCCGTAAGAAAGGAAGGAGTGAATGAGGGAGCTTAGGCGGTGAAGAGGTAGTGCATTCAAAAATTAAGGTGCATTTAACGATGGTAAGCAAGAATAAGGGGAAAGATTGCGACTATAGAAGGGACGAATGATGACTAAAGGGCATTTGGGTTATTCAGGGGGTAGGGTTATGCAGGGTTTTAAAATAGTTCTTTTTTAGTTTTTTAAATGAGCCCTGCATCATGCCACAACTTAGTGCATTAAGTTATAGTGAGAAATAGCCTAGAAATACAACAACTTAAGTCACAATGGGGCTTAAAAATTCAAGCTATTGCCCAATGCGATACTAATTCTCCATGTGCTATGACTAGCTAACTTTGCAATTATAACTGGTTGTGTTGAGGCGTATATGTTTGAGTTACGACGTATTTAGCTATTGTGACTGCCTAGGCCATGACTTGTTTTTCATGGCTGCTTTTGGCTACTAAAAATGGGTGCACCACGGCGTTGCACTTTTAAGTCACAGTGAAACTTACTTATGATACACCCCCACAATTTTCTATTAAACAAATGATTCTACACTCATTTCCCATCCTTTAAGTACACCAATATTGCAATTTAAAGAGCATAAAGAGTGATAAGTGGGCACAATAAAGTAAGAAATACTTCTCTTTTTTTTTAATTGATTATTAGATGAGTTGTCCTTAGCTCTTTTTAATGGTTGTGCATATTAACAATCCTTCTATTGATTCCCCTAAAATAAAACATGCAACCATAAATTACTGACATGAAATTGTAACACTATTTAATGTCAAAATTAAAATTAAAAAGAAGTTTGGGTTGCCTCTTAAGAAGCACTAAGTTTATAGTTCTAAGCCTGACTATCTAGCGCCTTCACATGAAATCTCCTAGGTGGACTTTTAATGGTCTACCTTTCCTCCCTGATAGTGTTTTGTGTCCATTGATCTTGAATTTTGGATTGAATCTTGCTCCGTAATTTCTACAATACCATATAAAGAGACATCCACTACCATAAATGGTCCTGACCACCTTGACTTTAACTTTCTAGAAAATAGTTTGAGCCTTGAATTATAGAGTAGCACTAATTCACGAAGTTCAAACTTCCTCTCTAAGATCCTCTCGTCATGTCCATTGCTTTGTTTTCTCTTTATAGAGCTTGGAGTTTTCATAAACATAAAGTCTAAATTCATCAGGCTCATTAACTTGCAGTAACCTCTTCCCACCAACTTTCTTTAAGTCAAAATTCAATTTTTTCATAGCCCAAAAGGCATTATATTCAAGTTCTACTGGCAAATGAGAAGCTTTACTAAAAACAAGCTTATATGGAGACATCCCAATTAGAGTTTTATATACTATACAATAAGCCCATAAAGCATCATCCAACTTATCAAACCAATCCTTTCTCAAGGGACCTATCATCTTCTCCAAAATCCTCTTGTTTTCCCTCTTAGATACCTTACATTGACCATTAGATTTAGGATGGTATGCTAATGCCATCTCTTATCACTAATGATGGCTTAGGGTGCATCAAATCTAGTGAAAATGTTTCTCTTAAAAAATCTCACCACCATATTAGCATCATTTGTGTGACAAGCTATTGCCTCAACCTATTTGGTCACATAATCAATAGCTACAAGAATATATTTCTTATTTCAAGAGGATAAAAAAGGCCCCGTAAAATCTATTCCCCAAATATCAAATGCCTCCACTTCTATAATATTGTTCAATGGCATTACATGTTGTTTTGGGATATTACCAAATCTTTGACACTTATCACATCTCACCATAAAAGCATGAGCATCTTTGAACAAAGAAGGCCAATAAAAACCTAATTAGAAGACTTTTGCTGCAATTCATTACCTATTGAAGTGCCCTGCATATTTTGATGCATGGTTTCTTTATAGAATAGATTTTTGCTCTTCATTTGGGATACACCTTCTCAAATATCAGATCAACACAAATTCTAAATAAGAATAGTTCATCCAAAATATAAAGCTTCACATTATGCAAGAACCTCTTCTTTTAGTGAGAATTTAAGTCTGGAGACAATATATGGCATACAAGATAATTCACATAATTAGCTTACCATGGCACTTTATTGAGCTCTACATAGAATAAGCCTTCATCTAGAAAATTCTCATTTAATTGCTTCTCTTCATCACTTTAAACTTCAGTATTCAGCCTAGATAAGTGATATGCCACTTGGTTTTTACTTCCCTTTTTGTCAATAATTTCTAAATCAAATTCTTGTAAGAGAAGAATCCACCGAATGAGTCTTAGTTTAGAGTCTTTCTTCTCAATCAAGTATTTGATAGCAAAATGATCTATAAAAACCTTTACATTGGTATCCACAAGATATACTTTAAATTTATCAAAAGCAAACACCATTGCTAAAAACTCTTTTTTTTTGTGGTAGTGTAATTCAATTGAGCATCAGATAGAGTTTTACTTGAATAAAATATTAGGTGAAAATTTTTTCCTTTTCATTGCCCCAATATTGCCCTATAGCGTATTCACTCATATCACACATTACCTCAAAAGAAATGGTCTAATAAAGAGTCACAATTCTTGGAGTAGATACTAATCTCTTCTCCAGCTCTTCAAATGCCACATGGCATTGATTGTCAAAATTGAATGGTGCATTTTTCTCAAGCAATTAGCAATGTGGCTTGGCGATCTTAAAGAAATCTTTGATAACCATTTATAGAAGCCCATATGACCTAAGAAGCTTCAAACTCCTTTGACACTAGTTGGAGGTGGAAGTTGTTCAATAATGGAGATTTTTGCCTTATCCACCTTAAGACCTTGAGACTTGATGACCAAGAGCTATGCCTTCTTGTACCATAAAATAGCACTTTTTCTAATTAAGAACTAGATGAGTCTCCTCACACTTCTTTAAGACTTGCTCTAAATTAAGGATACATTCTTTAAATAAATCTCCAAAGATTGAGAAATCATCCATAAGAGCCTTTATAGTTTACTCAATCATGTAAAAAAAATAAACATCATACATCATTGAAATGTTGCCAGCACGTTACACAATTCAAATGACATCCTTCTAAAAGCAAAGGTGCCACAGGCGCAAGTATAAGTTATTTTGTCTTGATCTTCTGGGGCGATAACAATTTGGTTGTATCCTGAATACCTATCCAAGAAGTAGAAATAATCCTTCTCTGCTAATCTATCTAACATTTTATCAATAAAAGGTAAAGGGAAATTATCTTTTCAGTGGCATTATTTAATTTTCAATAATCCATGCATACACTCCATCTAGTCACCATTCTTGTAGAGATTAACTTGTTGTGAGTGTTAGCCATTACAATCATGCCTCCCTTCTTGACATATTAGATCAAGCTCACCTATAAGCTATTTGAGATGGGATAAATAATCCTTACATCAAGCCATTTCAAAATTTCCTTCTTGCCCACCGCTTTCATTATTGGATTAAGCCTTCTTTGATGCTCAATCAATTTCTTGTGATTTTCTTCCAAGGGTATCTTATGCATACAAATCGAGGGACTTACCCCTTTTATGCCCACTATTGACCACCCAATGGCTCTCTTGAAAGTTTTTAGCACTCAAAGAAGTTCTCTCTCTTGTTGTTCATTGAGAGAAGCAAAATTTATCACTAGTAAGATACACTTTTCTTCAAGATATGCATACTTCAAATGAGAAGGCACTGGCTTCAAGTTTAGCGATCAAGGCTCCTCAACTGATGGTTTTAATACAAATTTTGCTCCATATGCTAAATCAAGTAATTCAAACTATTGTGGAGCCTTAAAATGTTTTTAAATAGCTTCCAACAGCTTGATAAACTCTTTAACTCCATTTTCCTCCTTTCTAACTAGCCCAACCAATGATGCTTCCAAAGGGTCTTTAAGGGTTGATTCATAAAACTTTATACATTGCATTATCAATTAATTAAGTAAAACAACATTCTTCCAGATCATCCAGGCTCTTCAAATGCTTTATACATATTGAAGGTTACTTTCTTGGTCATTAACCCTCATAGTCAGCTCTCCCCTTTGCACATCAATCAATATTCTTCCTATAGCCAAGAAGGGTCTACCAAGATGATGGGGATGTCCCTATCTTCTTCATAATCTAACATTATGAAATCTGCAAGTCACCAAGTCAAAGTAAAGATGTTAAAAGGACTTAAATGTTAGAAATGATGTATTAGGAATGTTACATATACTAAGTTTTGATGGATGTACTAACATGACATACTTTGTATCATAAATGGCTTATGATGTAAAATGATGTAGATAATCCATGTTTTATGATGAGACCACATGTACAAGCTAGAGTATCTTAATATAGAGCATTTTGTGGTGTAGTATAACCATTAATGTAGCAATGTGTATATGTGTATACTTAGGTACAAAGGGGTTATAATTTGATCCAAGCCTCTTTGCACATAATAAAATGGATGAAATGATATTTATGATGCTTGAAATTTTCTCAAAGTGAAAAAATTTCATTTGGATACCAATGAGTCCATTTTGAATCCAAAAATGGTTTTAAAAAGAACCTAACTACATCTATGCCAAAAGTGACCCAAATGACTTAGTTTGAGTCTAAGATTTGGCATGCAATTAGACTTTAATAGATATTTTTAACAAGCTAAGAATGAGAATTTTTATAGCTTTACAAAATATTTCACAAATTTTCAAAGTTTAGCAAATTATGTAGATTGGTCCCTGGTATTGTTCATTCTATCCAGTTTTGGTTTTTCATATTTTTAAGGGACCAAATGAATTCAGTTGCTTATAAAATTTTATAAACATAGAGCTCACATTATAAGCTTTTCGTGACCACTAAGTTTGCATAAATTGGAGTTGTATAGCCAAAAATATACGTTTTTTAAAGTTGAGGTCTAGTTATGGTTAGTCTGATACTGTATATTTTGGATAAGTTCTATTCATTGTAAGTTTAGTAGAGTCAAATAGATTCATTTGCATTTGAAATTTTTATAGCATATAGTTAACATCCTAAGCTTTCCATATACATCTAATTTGCATGAATCAGACTTCTGTAGCCCAAGATTTAAATTTTCAAAGTTTGTGTAGAATAAGGAACCATAACTCATTTTGGGCTAAGGTGACTCCATGAGTGTCCAACGTGCATGTCATGATATAATGGCTAACACAAGTTTATACATGATGAATATGAATAAAGAAAAAGAAAATTCCAATATTTAACTTCTATGGCATCAATTGACACTCAAATGGATCGATTTTACTTTCAATGTGTGGTCATGGTTGCACTTTTAGTGTATAAAGCACCTAAGTGATGAGCGTATGTGTTATTAAGCTAGGTTTGACAATAATCTTTCAACCATGTCAGATGATAACATACATGATGGCTTGTACATAAGTAATATTTTATTCACATCTTTTAATAGAAAGAAAACTTCATATATTTCATGCTCCGTTATCTGCTTTTTCATATCTTTTTTTCCCGCTATTGTTTAGCCCTATCTTCTATTGTGAAAATTCAGATAGTACTTCTTATGCAGGTATCAGCATTCCATTATGTTTCTATGTTGTGCCAACTGATTGGATTAGGTTGTCTGAATCATAGGGCCTTTGATTGCTTTCAATGGAATTAGCAATTTGTTCATCTTCATTTAGGTTTTATACCTCCATGAATTTTTCACTGGGTAGTCTAGATTTTGGTGTTCCATCAAATCATATAATAGCCTATTCATAACTTCTTACTAATTAAGAGAGATTTAATAATCACATGGCAATGATGTATAGAAAATTCTTTGGCAACCCATTATTCTAAATTTTAGACTACCATTTAGCAAGCTAGTTTCATTAATTAAATTTAAAAAGTTTTTTGATGATGCATAATTGTGAAACAAAAATTGGTTAAGAACAAATTCAATGTGAGCATAGTTTCATGTTTAATAAAATCATTTTTTTCAGTTTTATCAATCTCTAAATTTAATTTGATTGAAAGAATCTTTCTTGAATTCTTTCTAATATAGTATTAAAAATATAGATAGTATGATATTCTAAAAATCTATCATTTTTTATGAAAGAACAAATAATTGTTTTAATAAAACATGGAAAGTACTTGAAATGTTCCAAGCATCTTGGTTAACAAAAATATGCAATTTTGGCAATTATAATTTGTAAGAATAATTTTTGAAATATTCTTTTTGAATCTTTCGCTTAAACCATCAAACTGATCAAACTCAGTATGTCTCATTATTAAAGAATATATCTTTGAAGATAAAAGTATTTTTGCTTTTTTAAAAAAGATAAATCCTTTTATTTTTTTTAAAAAAAGGGGTTTTCTTGCTCTTCTGATAAACTTATTAAATCCATATTTATGTAATCATAATCATTTTTTATAATATCTTTCAAAATTAATTATTTCAACTATTTTTCTTTTTGAGAATTTTTAAATAATTTTGTAGTAGGATTTGTTAGTTTTTCCTAAATTAACTTTTCTTTTATTTTATATGGGTTTTCCATCTTCCATTAATGTGCTTATAAAGATAAGAGGGCAAACTAGTGTGTAAATATTTGAGATTTGTTTATCATCAAAAATTTGAAAAGGTATTTTTAGTTGTCTTGCTTGTTGTAGCACTTCTTTGAAACTTTGAGAACTTTGGGATTTCCAAGTATTTTGAGGGTAAGAGTTCCAAAGTTCTTGGATAGAACTTGACATATATGGATATGCTGATGGAGTAAAAAATTGTTATAGTACCAGTATAAGAGTTACACTTAGTATTTAGAAATTTCTCTATAATTATTGATATAATTCTCTCTTTTTAGATTTTTTCTAACTAAGGCCTATCCTTTTGTATGAGGATTTTTTCCCTTTATCCATTGTTTGGATATTTGCTTAAATGATTTGCAAGAAAATTATCAATTCTTTTAATATGCTCAATGTTGAATTTATATTAGCAAATAAAATTATACCATCAAATTTTACTTAGATTTTTCTTATTTCTTTTATTTTAAAGAAAATCTATAAGTGATTGATTGTCCATTCTAATAATGAAATCATCAGAAGCTAAATAAATGTGAAACCTTTTTATTCCATCTTTATGTCCAATAATTTTTTTTCATAAGTTATATAATTTATTTCATTTTATTTGAATTTTCCCCAATTGTAACTACACATTGATTCTTCATTGTCAACTCTAGCTTTTAAAACTACACCACATTATTCATTATTAGCATCTATTTCCAAAATTAGAAAAATAAACTGTTGGTAGATTATTAATTTTATCTTTTATTAATTTTACTATTTTTGTATTTTATTTTTTCCATTCAAATATTTTTTAATTTTTGTATTTTATATTCTTCATTAACAAATTTTGGCTTAATTTCAGTTGAATTCTGAATTACTCATACTTTCTTCATTTATAGGGTGTAAATACAAGAAAAATTAAGCCAGATTCATGTTGGAAGAGGATTGTTGGAAATTTGGAGTCTATAGGCCTTAAAGTGGAAGTTTTAGAGATTAAAGGATTTGTGTTGAGACATAAAATGCAACTTTGATTGGTAATCTATTCCATATGTCTAAGTTGGTTAACCAACCTAAAGGAAAAAAAACTTATTAGCTACAAGTGGGTGTTCAACATCAAATACAATGTTAATTGCAATATTAGTAGACAAAAAGCCTAGTAGGTTGTAAATGGATTCACTTAAACATATGGAATAGACTACTAAGAAACCTTTGCACTAATAGCTAAATTGAAATCTATCAATGCGCTACTATCTCTTGTAGAAAACTTAGATTAGAAGCTTTACCAGATTGATGTGAAAAACATATTCCTAAATAGATATTTAAGAAAGAAAGTACATATGTCCATCCCACTAGGATTTGAGAATGTAGTCAAGGCAAAGTCTACAAAATATGAAAGTCATTTTATGGATTCAAGTGATCTCCAAAAGTATGGTTTGAGTGGTTCACTAAAGCAATTAAGAAGCAAGGATACTCCAAAGGGCGAGTTAATCATACCTTCTTCACTTATGTTGAACATTTATGTGACAATAGTTAACTTAATCAATCATATTTTTTTGCACATTTTTGCTAGTAAATAGACACCTAGTGCTTTAATTTTGTAGGAAATATGGCTAACTATAAGGAAGATGTGCATAGATATCATATAGAACTCTATACACAAGCTTTTATACCATAAGTGAAAATTTTTGGCTTAATTTTGGTTAAATTTTGAATTACTTATACTTTCTCTTTTATAAGGTGTAAATGCAAGATAAATTGAGCCAAATTCATCTTGGAGCAGGATTGTTGGAAATTTAGGGTCTAAAGGCCTTGAACTGGGAGTTTTAAAGATTAAAGGATTTGCATCGTGACATAAATGAGTCAATTTACATTGCAATTTAAAAGAGAAGTGGAGATTTCCTCTAAAAGGTAGTTGGGTTAAGACAAATAATTCAAGTCATGGCTTAGAATGGATTTTGGCAATCAATATGCAATTGCACTGTGACTTAAAAAATTCAAGTTGTGGCACAATTCACAATTATCGAAATGCTACCATTTTAGTTGTTGATCTTGGCTAGGTTTTGATAGCTATACCTCTCCCATTTGCTTTGTCTATCATTTTAGGTTTGTTGGAGGTCAAAGAGGTCAAATAGGAGCTCTTGGAGATAAAGGAGAACTTGGGATTGAAAAGAAGCCAAGCTTCACAACTAGTTTTATCTAGCTTCCTTCTTTTCTTGCAATTTCCTTGATGTTGTTGCTACATACTTTAGTTTTAGTATTGAATTTAACTCTTGATTTGAGATTATGATGAACCATCACATGTGACAGATCGTAATTACTCTCTTTGCAATTAATGATATGATTTGCTTATTTAATATTTGTTGTTCATGCTTTTAAGTGTGTGGAAGCTATTAGATGATTTAAGTAACCTAAATGAACTTGGGAAAGTGATTTTGGGACTAATCCATGGATTGGATAGTATGAGTTTATGAAATTCATAATGTTAAGTAGATTGATTTACTTGTAGGATAAAAATATACCTACTGGCCTCATATAGCTATATTAGGACCTACTCTTGATTATATCTCGTAATTGATTGCACAAAGAATTATGAATTAGATAGGAAATGCCTAAGGTAATTCGAAAAATGCTTGTAGGTAATTTAGAGTCCTATATTAGCAAAAATCATCATTTAAAACAAAGTAACAAGAGATTAATTAGTTCTTATGAAATGTTAGGAGGAATCATAATCTTAATCCTTTATTTTTCAATTTAGCTTAGAATTGTGGTTCCTTTATTTTATCATTTTTATGTTTTTAGTTTAGTTTAAAGTCTAATTTCCTTTATTATTGGCGTGATTTAAGTTAAAGTGCAAAATTTTAGTATGTTACAATTATTTCAATGACCAATCCTCATGGAAAATTTGCTTTATTCATCACTGTATTACTTGTGTGCCTCGTATACTTGCATATGCACTTTCAAAAGCAATAATTTTTTTGTGACATAATAGTCACACATGATTATGAAGATGAAAAAAAAGAACTAGAGAGACCATTGGCCAAAAAGTTTGAAATCAAGGGCCTAGGGCCCTTGAAATACTTCTTAAGGATGGAGATTACTAGATGTAAAAAAAAGGGATCATTACACCTTAAAAGAAGTATACCATTGATCTTCTTAAACAAATAGAGATGTTAGGGTTCAAACCAACTAACACCCCTATGGAGATTGATTATAAGCTTAAATCATCCCAAGAAACCTACTAATGGATACTAAAGGATATCAAAGGCTCACTAGGAAATTAATCTATTTATCCCATATATGACCAAATATTTGCTTCCCTATCAATGTGATCATTAAATATATGAATAAACCTTAGGAGGTTAATCTTAAGGTAGCATATAGAATGCTACAATACTTGAAAATGTGTCTAAGAAAAGGAATTTTCTTCCAAAAGGCACATGCCAAACGGTGGAAATTTATAGTGATGCTAATTAGGTTGGGTCAATCATTGATAAAAGATTTACTATATGTTACTACATCTATGTGAAGGGAAACTTGGCAACTTAGAGGAGCAAGAAATAGTTGGTTGTGGCTAAGAGTAGTGCTGAAGTAGAATAACAAGCCCTAGCTTATGGTATATATGAAGGATTGTGGTTAAACCAATTACCTGGGGAGCTTAACGTAACTTTTCAAGTTCCTATGATATTACAATGTGATAATATGTTAGCCATCAGTATAGTTAAAAATCTAGTTTAATATGATAGAACAAAACACATTGAGATTAACTATCACTTCATTAAATAGAAGGTCAACTTAAGAGTTATTAAACTTACATATGTCCCAACTAAATTTCAAGTGGCAAATGTCCCAATTAAGTCCTGGCTAGAGTTTAGTTTGAAGAGTTTGGGTGCATGCTAGGGATGATTAACATTTACTCTCTAGCTTAAGGGATAATGTTAGTATTTGGTCATGATTTAGCTAAAATCCCATATTTAATCTCATCAGATTTTGGTCAACAATTTACTCAGAATTTATTTCTTTATTATTCCTGCTTTCTTTTGTTTTAAAGAGGTGTCCATTGCACCTTTGTTTCCTTCCTTTTTTTATTATGATTGTTGCACCATGAAAGCATACACACAAATATGTGTATTGCATAAATAATATAATGATGAATAAATTATTGTTGCCACAATTATTTGTCACAAAAATAATTGCCAAGTACTAAAATTATACTCCTTAATCTAAATCAAGGTGATAGAAAAGTAAACTACACTAAAGATGTAAAAATAATAAAATAAAAGAGAGACATGATTCTAATCCAAATTGGAAAATAAAAAATTAGGATTATGATTCCCTTTGGAATTTCATGAAGAACAAATCAAACTCTCTTTACATTACTCTTGACAATAATCTTTGCTAACCTCAGACTTTAATTTACCCATAAGCATCTTCTAAATTACCTCTAAGCTTTTCCTAACTAATCTAGAAGTCCTTATCAATTAATCAAGAGACAAAATTAAGAATAAGTCCTAATGTGATTGTGTGAGGCTAGTAGGTATATTTATATCCTAAAAGCAAATCAATCCACTCAATATTACAAGCTTCATAAATTTACACTACCTAATCCATGGTCTAGTTCTAAAATTCCTCTTCCAAATTCATTTAGGTTGCCTAAATCATCTAATGATTTTCACACAATTAGAAGTATAAAGAATAAAGATTGAGTAAGAAAATTATATCATTAATTGCAAGTAAAGAGAGTATTGTCAACCCAATACATGCTAAGGTTCATCATAATCTGAGATTAAGATGTTTAATTCATAAATGCAATATAGTCCAACAACAAAATAAGAGGAAACAACAAAAAAATCAAGGAATATAGCATAAACATCAAGGAATATGGAGAAAAGAAAGGGAGTAGAGAAAACTGGGAGATGATCATTGCTTGTCTTTAACCCAAAGCTCTCCTCTACACCTATAATGCTCTAAACTGCTTCCCACCTATAATGCTCTAAACTGCTTCCCAGACTCCTAAATAACTAGAATAACTTCCTTTTACAAATAGAAGGGATATAAGTTGTAAAAACTAACAAAAATTGGAGCCAAAATGATAGCATTTTAGTTTTAAGCTAAGGGCATTGTGAATTGGCAATCTTAAGTCACGACTTCATGGCTTTCTAGACAATCCCTAATTTTTTCTTTTTTTTCATGAAGTCATGACTTTGTAACATGAAGTTGTGATTTTAAGTTGAAGTCACAACTTTGTAGTTTGAAGTCGCGCTTCATACTTTCTTTCTCCAAGGTATGAGCAATTATAATTAAAATTACGTTAAAATTTGTCATCTATTATATAAAAACTTGAGTATGGAGTTATATATTTATCTATACGTATTTTTCTTATAATTATAATATCTACCTTAAAATTCAAACATTAGGCACTATGTCTTAGCAAAAATATACAAAATAACATAAATACATAGGAGTTGACAATAATCTCTATTATGGAATTTAAGGCAGGCTTAATGCCTTGATTCCTATAAATGTAAGTGCCCATTATTCAAAATAAAGTAAGGCATTATTCAGTAAAACATAGCAATGCTTTTTCGACCTGATTAACATATTTGAATGGAAAAAAGAAGATACAAAAATAGTATTAAAAAAAGAAGGTAAAAGATGGAATTAATAATTTACCAATTGTTTATTTTCCTAAGATAGGAAATAAAATAATTTTGGAAACAGATGCCAGTAATGAATACTAGAGTGAAGTTTTAAAAGCTAGAGTAAATAATGAAGAATTAGTATGTGGTTACAATTTGAGAAAATTCAAACATAATAAAATAAATTATATAACTTTTGAGAAAGAATGAATGGGCAGGAAAAATGGAATAAAATACTTTCATATTTATTTAGCATATAAGGAATTCATTATTAGAACTAATAATCTATCAAATAGAAATTTTCTTAGAAATAAAAGAAATGACGAAATCTAAGGAGAATTAGATGGTATGATTTTATTTGCCAATATAAATTCAATATTGAGTATAATAATTTTCTGCAGATTATTTAAGTAGATATCTAAATAATGGATAAAAGAAAAAAAATCCTTAAATAGAAGAATGGATCTCATTTAGAAAAAAAATCCCTAAAAGGGAGAATCATATTAGCAATCTTAGAGAAATTTCCAAAATACTAGGTGTAACTCTTACATTGGTACCATAATACTGAGTGTAACTCCATTAGCATATTCATATATGCTAACTCTATCTAAGAACTTGGGAATCGTTACCCTTAAAATACTTGGAATCCCAAAATTCTCAAAGTTTTAAAGAAGTATTTCAACAAGCAAAAAAAGCTAAAAATACCTTCTTAAATTTTTGATGGTAAACAAATATTATATTTTTATTACCCTAGTTTACCCTTTTAGCTTTATGAGCATATTAATAGAATATGGAGAACCCATATAGAAGGAAAGTCAATTCAGGAAATACTTAATAAATCTTTCTACAAAACTATTTAAAAAATATGAAAAAGAAAAATAGTTGAAAAAAATTAATTTTGAAAAATATTACAAAAAATGATTATGATTATACAAATTTTGTTCATATTGAATCCACTATAAATTTAATAAATTTAGTGGAAGAGTAAGAAAACCATGTATTTAAAAAAAAATTAAAACAATTTGTTTTTTTAAAAGATTTTACTTTTAGATGTATGTGATCCAGTAATGAGACATATTATGTTTGATTAGGTTGAAGGTTTAAGTGAAAGATTCAAATAGAATATTTTGCAAATTATTCTTACAAATTATAATTTGCTAAAATTACATATTTTTGTTAACTATGATATTTGGAATATCTCAAATATCAAATGGGGATATTGTAGGTAAAATTACTTTCCACAATGAAGCCTGAGAATAAATGGGGAATTTTTTGTGCTTTTATCAAAACAATTATTTGTTTTGTTATAAAAAATAATAAATTCATGACATACTATACTTTTTATATTACAAGTAATATTGGTGAAAAAGTTAGAGAAAAATTGTATTAACCTAGTAGATTTGGGAATTACAAAAGGCTAAAGGAATGAATTTTCAATTTCACAAACAATGTGAAGATTCACTTGAAATAAATTTACTTTTGATGAACTTGTGAGCCAAAATCTTTTATGGTTAAGCAAATAAGCCAATTAAGTTAATACAATTGGGTATAGATTTCAATGTAACATATAGGAAACAAATATTTTTTAATAATTTACCATGTAATTATCAAACTATACCAGAACAACAAGATGAGGTAAACACACTTGCTCACAATTTGGTATGTCTCCAAAATTTGGATCTACCAAGAGAAAGAATTATCAAAGCAAAAAAGCATGAATATAGATGAGCAATTTGGAGTTTCCATGGCCATACATTAATAGTTTGACAACCTAAAAAGCTTATATTTTTTAACCAGAAGAAATCTTGAGAACATGATGGAAAACTAACACCTATACAATAAGTACTATTAAAATTTTTATAGCAAAAGATAAGGCTGAACAACAGCAAAATAGAGATAAAAACCCAAAACAAAAAAACAAAAAATACATGTGGCACGGGAAATATATTAGGTTTTTTCTCTGCTCAAAGATGTAGATAGGAAATTACTTGCTTACGAGCCATAAATTGTATATATAATGTATGTTATCATCTGACAAAGTTGAAAGATTGTGACTGCAATAAATGATCAAAAAGTCATACTTGTACAAATGACAAATTTTGCGTTACACGTTAAGTAGCAAATTCCGATTTACATTGAAGATTTCTTAATGCGATAAATGATTCAAAAACTCACATTTAGTATGTGATAACATTGGAATGTAATTATGAAACAATTTATGAATATTCATAGATAATTTTATTTAAATGTAATCGTTTGTACAAAGATGGGAATTTGAAAATGAGATAAATGCAAATTGAGTAGGGCCCAGCCTCGTGGATCTGCCACAGAACCAGAGAACTATGAAAAATAATTATTTTATTTTATTTAAATATATTTAAATATATTTTTATTATTTAATGAATTTATAAAATTTGTCAATAAGTTCTTGAAAACAAAATAAGTAGTAAACACCATAGTTGAAATTCATATCATTTTTGTTTAATGCAATTGTAGAGTTGGTTTTATAATTATTAACTAGGTAATTTAGCTTTCACAAAAGACGTACATCATGCTCATTCTTTTTTTTTAATTAAAAAAATTATTCATTTATATATATTAGAACCTTTGTAAGATGTCATTGTATTTTGATAGTCAAATATCTAACCCAATGCAAAAAAAAAAAAAAAGAACCCAATTAAGTTCCTCCCGATTGAGTGCGAATGATATATTAATTGATTCTCTTTTTGTCCATATCGATAGAACGTAGAGCTAATTGGAATTTAGTAGTACGTAACAGCCACCTTCTTGGAGCCTTCTTCAATCAACATTTATATTAATTAACGATTCATTAAACGTGTTTAAGAAACTAGACAATAACTGAGTTTTTCATACTATTACTAGGACTGACCAGCGGGTCCCACATGAAAAAAGAAAAACAAAAAGCACGGTCCCGCAGAAAGCAAAAGAAGAAAACCAAAAAAGGACGTAAACAGTAATAAAGAACGGTATCAGTCACAAGATTTTATACATGCTAGGACTGACACCTTTGTCTCTAGGGATTCAAACAGATTTTTACGGGTCCCACATGAAAAAAGAAAAACAAAAAAGCGTGAGCCCCACAAAAAGAAAATAATGACAATAATAATAATAATAAAACATAAACCGTAATAAATAGTGATAAAAAACAGTAACCGATCACATAATTTTACATGAATATCAAGGGTGTTCATAGCATGGTCAAACCTAATATTTAGTAACTTTGATATATGATTTGATTAAGATATTAGATTTATTTTTATATTTATGATTTGATTAAGTTAGAATAAGCTTAATTTTATATTAAGTTAAGACAGTTTAAAATTATTGGGATCAATTCTTTATTTTATAAATTGATATTTATAATATAAAATATCTTTTTTATATTTATAGATATATATTTTAAAATAATAAATTTTTAAAATTTTTATATTTTTATCAATAAAAAAAATAATTTGATATTATCAAGTGAAATATAACTTATAATAATATAATTAATTTTAGATAAATATATATATATTTTTTTATTATTTAATAAAAAAATATCAATAAGTATATATGTTAATAATAAAAATTATTAAAAAATAAAAAAAATTTAAATTAATAATAAAAATTATAACACAAAAAAAAATAAAAAACACGGTTCCCGCACAAAACAAAAGAAGAAAACAAAAAAAAGGGATGTAATTAGTAATAAACAATAATAAAGAACAGTGTCGGTCACAAGATTTTATACATGCTAGGACTGACACCTTCGTCTCTCTAGGGATTCAAACAGATTTTTGCGGGTCCCACATGAAAACAAAAACAAAAAAGCGTGAGCCCTATAGAAAGAAAATAATAATAATAATAAAAAGACATAAACCATAACAAATAGTGATAAAAAACAGCAACCGATCACAGAATTTTACATGAATATTTGGGGGTGTTCATGGTCAAACCTAGTATTTATTATCATTTGATTAAGATATTAGATTTATTTTTATATTTGTGACTTGGCTAAGTTAAAATAAACTTAATTTTATATTAGATTAAAATAATTTATAATTGTTGAGATTAATTCTTTGTTTTATGAATTGATATTTATAATATAAATTTTTTTTTAATATTTATAGGTATATATTTTAAAATAATAAATTCCTAAAACTCTCTTATTTTTATTAATAATAAAAAAATAGTCTAATATGATCAGGTGAAATATAAATTATAATAGCATATTTAATCTTAGGTAAATATGTGTATTTTTATTATTTAATAAAAAAAATTTCAATAAGTATATACGCCAATAATAAAAACTATTAAAAAATTTGAAGGGTTTGAATAGGTAATGAAAGTTGCAACATATAAAAAAAATCAGATAAAAATATATAAGATAACAAGATGTTGATAATTAAAAAAAAAAATCACTGGGTGGGATTAGACAAAATATGTCTTCACATTGCAGCTCGATCCAACTCAACCCGATATAGTTTTATTTAAAATTTTATTTATTTATATTTTTAGTCAGTTTGACTTGACCTGATTAAATTGAGTTAGGATGGGTCTCTCAAGCCTAACGAGCTAATAAACACTCATATAATATATAAATTTGACTAATGTAAATGGTACAAAGTTCAGTGATTTAATTTATATGGAATAAATTTACAGGCGTGCCAATGAACACTCATATGATATATAGATTTGACTAACGGGAATGGTACAAAGTTAAATGATTTAATTTATATGGAATAAATTTACACCACCAAGTTGTCATTATTTTAGATAATAACTTGATAGCTTGTTTAGGCGGACATGGAAACGAAAAATAAAAATAAAAATTAGATAAAATATTAATTTTATTTTTTATAATTATTATTTAATATTATTTAATAATTAAAAATAGAATATTATAGATATTTTTTATTTATAAAATTATTTTAATTATTTTTGTTTTTATATCCAATTTTTTACATATTAAACGGGGCATTGATGAATTTTTCTCATCGAAGGAAATTCCATCACGAGTTTCTCATTCGCAGTTACCGCACTGTACTCCATTTAACCATTTTAGAAGAGGTGACAGCCTCACACGATATACAAGGAATCAGTTGTCCGAATTTGACCCTTCATTATCTTTTTTTTCCCTGTTTTTTTTGTTTTTGAAGCACAGGCTTCTGAATTTACAGCTTACCATTGTCATTCATTCATTTCATTTTGTATCTATATATATAGGGGTTTTTTGGTGCTCAGAATGGTATCTCTCTCAAATTGCCATCTATCTCAACTCGCGACTTATAATAGAACAAGATTCTATACCATGGCTCTGAGTTTAACCTTTGCCAGAGAAACAGGCCAGGTATTTCCTTCTTCTAATTTTAATCTTTTGTTTTTGTTTTTTCCTTTTTACGCACACATATATGCTATCTTAATGTTGTTAGCTATATACATTAATCAAACCATACTTCTAAAACCTATGATTAGTTAGAACATGATCTTTTCAATATACTTTTGGATAAATTATATGATCCATCCATTATGATGTTTATCCCTAATTATAACGACCCCCTCCAGTATAGATATAAAGAGTTGTAATTGACACTGTGATTTATTAGTCCCCATTGCAAATAGTTTCCAACCGTCTACATCAGACAAAAAATATAACAGAGTTTACATGTGTGTAACCTTTCCTTTTACCAGAAAAACATTTTTTTTTTTCACTAGTTCACTATTTCTATTTTTATTCTCTCTCTAATCTTTAATCTTAGAACAATTAATTATCACAATGATTTTGAACTTAAAGTCCTTAATTACAAAAACCCCAAATCTATAAAGTCATGTATATAACAAGTTGAGCATGCCAAAACTTAGTTAACTGAAAAACAACTATTTTTAATTTATATATTTGAGTTCCGATTATTTTTGTCAAATAAGTCTCAGGCTCATTAGTGCTTCTTAATTTCAAATATTTGGCATGACCATGCGTCCTTTAGGTACTTTTCACAGGAAATTCCCGTGTGAAGGAAGTCGTACTAAATAGGCCTCGGAAGCTGAACAGCCTTAATCACGAAATGGTAATAAGTTTACATCTATTATCTAGTTACAATCCATTTTCTGTGAACTAATTAATTATTTTCTATTTTTTTGAACGGTGAATGTCCTAATTAGGCTTCTATATAAAATTTTAAATATCTTTGAAATATTAAAATTATCATTCCGATTGATTACTTCATTATTAAAGGTCAAAGTCCATACTGTGATAGCAATGACCTTAGGCGTGATCTTTCTTTCTTTTTTTTTTTTTTGGGCGAAGGGTGAGATCTATTAATAATTAAGGAATCAGTGGAATACATAGACCTAGAAGTGGTTTTATCTTAAATAATTTTTACATTAAAAAATATGATGGCTGCTTAACTTATTAAAAAAATAAGCAGTTTTTTATCTTCAACATATATATGTGGCACATATCTGTGGCATATGAGAACTCTTTGCCCGAAATTTAAAGAAAAGAAAATGAAAATTGAATTCTCACTTGCTTAGTTAAAAAAACCTTAATGCAATCTTGAGTAACTTAGACTTAAATTACAATACAAATCACCAAAGAATAAATTTTTAAAGTGAGAATTTTTTCCTTTATTAAAAAGTGATAATTTTGAGAGAATAAAAGAGTCAAAAAAAGGGGGGGTGGAATCGCTATTTATTATTATTGACTTTAATTTTAAAAAAATGTGCCCACGTTTCCATGAACTTGCAAAATTTTCCTGTAATAAAAATGACTAGTGGAAACAACTTTGACAACACTGCCTATTGTCATAAATTGGGACCTTAATCAAAATTTTGAAGTCACCACCATTCACATATATATATATATATATATATATATATATATATATAACTTGCCAATACAAGCTAGGATCACCTAGTTCTAGTTGTTTATCTTCTCTTTCTATTATTTTTGCAGATTAATCAAATCACAAAGAATTTAAGCTTGTACGAGAATGACCCATCAGTGAAACTTGTGATTTTAAAGGTAAATAGTAGTGGAAGATTTTTCATATTCATTCATTATTTTGTGGAACTGACGGTTATGGCTTTATTTAGATAGATTTGGATTCTCTCGCAACTGGTGCAATAGGGGAGGAAACAAAATAATAAAATAAAAAAGTGTTCGTCCTTTTTAAGTGAGGTTCAAGTGGTTCTCTTTGCACGAGAGACCCAACTCTATTCAAACATTTTTTTAATGATATTATAAAGACCAACGTCCTTAAAATCATATTGTTCATTAAATTGGTAGAATTATTAGTTTACGATTTATTAGTTGAATCATAGTTGAATTATGATCAAATTAATAATATAAATTTTTAATATAACAAATAAATATGAATAAATTTTAAATATTTGATCATTAATTTAATATTTTTTAAAATATTTAAAAAATTAATTTTTTAATTAAAAAACAAAAATTACTTATAATCAAACGTTAATAGTATTTAATATTAAAATTTTGGAGTTCTTAAATTGTATTAAAATTTTATTTATCATTAAATAATAGTAATTTTAGCCAAATATTTTTATATTTAAAAGAAATATTACTAAGAGATGAGATGTAATAAAAAAGAAATATAAAAAATAACCAAGTATGTGTTTTATTTATTTATTTTATATTATCTTTTTTTTAATTTTTCTATATTTCAACTTCTTCTTTTTTTTAGTATTTTTTATTTTTAATTTGTCGAATTTATTTAAGATAAACTATCATATTATATAAGAAATTTTAAAAAAAGATTATATTGACATATCCAAACTAATTTTCAGCGAGTTCGATTTTAATTAGTTCAACCAGATTTTGACTGGTGTGATCAGTTCATTGCTTGATTGATTTTTTTAACTAACCTGACCAAATTAGAGATTAGTTCTTAATCTAAACTGGTCTAATCAGCTGGTCTAATCTGATTTTTTTAATAATGATAAAGGCAGATAAATATAGAGTATATAAATTTTATTATTTCAATCAAACACACACTTTTAAATAAAATTCACCATTTAATTGAGTGACATACACTCTATATATATATATCTTCTTTTAAAATTAATAAAAAAAAGAAATGATCCAAACTCTTCTTAAATTCTTTTCGTGCCGTATCTATGTTGTGGTTATCACAAGCGTTTCTTTTCAAGACAGGCTAATGGAAAAGCTTTCTGTGCTGGTGGTGATGTGATGTCAGTAGTTACTTCTTCACTTGCAGGTATAGCGTGGAAATAAACAAATAAAATTTGAAAGATTAGGTTTAAATGTAATATTTTATATCTTTAATCTTAAATCTTTTTAATTAAAATGTGATACAAATATATAATTTTTTAATAATAATATGATAAGTGTATAATTTAATTAAAAAATTATATACTTACCATATTATTATTATTATTATTACAAAATTCTATATTTATTTGTTATGTTCTAATTGAAAAATCTAATAACAAATATATACAAATTACATATAATTTATTTATTTTTCCTATTTTGATTCTACAGTGAGTGATGGATGTGATTTTTTTTTTTATTTTACGAAAAAAGAACACTTTGCAACGGAGTTTTTTTTCGTCTAAATCATTTATTAACGAATGTTTGTTTTAGCCACATGAGATTTTTTGTCGATTTTTCTTTTTCTAAGATGATTTGTGTGTCTTAAAAGGAAATTAACAACCAATCAGAAATAATAGTATTGATATGTTTGTGTTATTTCAAGGACCAGCATTAAATAATTATATGAACATTAAACTATTTGGTTAAGAGAACTAATTAAAAGAGCGTTTTATTAATATATCACTCTGGTTATCATGAGTTAAATTGAAAATTTTTAATGATTAAGACATTTTGTTCTGATTTTTAATTTTTACATGTTTTCATGTGTCTATATTTAAGTTGTAAACAGAAATATGTTATGCTTAACATTACATTAAATATTTGAATTTTGATTTGACTATTTCTGGCCTTTTAATTAATTTATTTATTTCAATTTGATCCTTTAACTTTTACTTTATACCATGTTCATCCATTAACTTTATTTAATAATCCAAAACAAATAAATAAGAATGAATCAAAATGATAATTAAGTTTTTAATTTTTATGTGAAATAAAAATTAATATATACAGTATTGCAATGACAATATTTGATTCAATGATCATTAAAAAATGGCTAATGATATGTAGATATGGCCTCTGGTTTATTAATCATCTAGTTTTTAAAATTAAGGGTTCCGATATATATATATATATATATATATATTACGAGACTTATAATAAAGATGCTAACAAAGAAATTCAATTATCTAGTGCTTAATCTTCAATGCTATTCATGTGTAAATGCTGACTGAATTAGGACACTGGACCTATCCTGCAAGCTTTTACAAGAATCAAGTCACGTTAGACCATTTAATAGCGACCTACAAAAAGCCAGTGGTGAGATTGCCAGTCCCCAAATTATTTTCCAAGTACGAATGTTTACATATGCAAGTTAAATATAAATTGTTTCAATAATGGAAGGTCTCTCTCATTAATGGAGCGGTCATGGGAGGAGGAGCTGGCCTATCGATGAACACAAGCTTCAGGGTTGTCACTGAAAAAGCTGTACGCCTGATCTTCTCTTCTCTTCCCATGATTACAAGTTGTAATTGAATGTGGCCTTAAGGGTGCTTGTATATTGGCATTAAATTAATTTGACTCGGAAGCCATTTCTGTTTATATAAGTTCGTGGGCTGAGTTAAATATGAGCCGAAGCCATCGATTAGAAGAATTTAAAGTATTGCACTTAGATTTGGTTCAAGCTCGCTTTATAACTTATGTCTATAATTAAAAATTGGATATTAGTCCAAGTCTGTGGGCCAAGTTCAAGTTGGCCAATGCCATTTTTTCTCGCCAATGTTTATTTATACCTAAATCTAAAAATGTTTGTTTTAATATAATAACAATTGAATTTTTTAATTGATCTTAAAGCATTTTTACAGTATTCTTCAGGAACACCTCTAATGTAAATATATATTATTCACATTATATAGGTATTTGCTATGCCGGAAGCATCTTTAGGGTTTTTTCCAGATGTGGGCGCATCTTACTTCCTTTCAAGGCTTCCTGGTCATTTTGGTAATGTATTATCTTTCTGTTAGACTTTTTACGGTATTAACAAGGTTTAAATATCGTTTTCGTCTGTTTAATTCTAAAAAAAAATTAAATTTGATCCTTTAGCTTAAAAGCAAGCAATATTGCCTCCTATTTTTTAAAGGAGAAAACTTAGGCACATATTTTATATTTTTAATATTAGGTTCAATAAAAATATTTTATAATTTAACATTTCATGATTAAATCTTTTAAAGACTTTTTTTATACATCATATTTTAATTTCTAAGAAAATCTAATGACAATTATTTAAAAATTTGTTATAAGTCTAATTCCTTTTTAAAAATGATCCAATTTTATTCTTCTATCACATCGTTCACCCACAATTTATAATGTCGAACTTAACAGTGACTTAGATGTCATTTGTTTCCTTGGCACTATTAACTCATATTTTCTATGTAGCATGGTACTATTAAATTTGACATTATAAATTTTGCATGGAGATGAATTGGATTTTTATAGAAAATAGGATTGCTACATTGTCTGCTTTCAAATTAGTGCGACCAAATGAAACCTTTATGAAATTAGAAGGACTAAAGCGCATTTAAACCTTTAATAATTTATAGTAGCCGTTACTAATTTATGTTCTCCAATTTGTATTATATAGGGGAGTACCTAGGGTTAACAGGAACACGTTTGGATAGAGGAGAATTGGTTGCATGTGGCCTAGCAACTCATTTTGTCCCTTCAAAGGTATAACTACGTTCTCGATATATTAATTCTTCCCCACCCTCTTTCCTAATTATTCTCTTCCACAGTTTGAAATTATATATGATGTAACTATGACGTATTAATTAGTAGTTAATTCCGATCACTTTGCTTTGTGCAATAGAAGCTAAACTTGCTGGAATATGCCCTGCAATCTGTCACAACTTCAGATATATCAACCATTGCTGCACTAATAGACGAATTTACAGAAACAGCTTGTGTGAAGGAAGAGAGCCCCTTTAGGAGGTAACTGTTGTTATTCTGTTTTATACGCATGTATGCTTCTCTTAGCTTTAATATACACAATGCTTTCCATTTGCTTTTCTAGCCTTGTTTTGTATTTTTTCAAATACTTAGGCACATGTATATAATGCACCACATGGCTATACAATAAGCTAATATCAATAGTCAGCAAAAATAGGTAATACAAATGATGGGATTCATTGACAGACCCACTTTGTTCAATTCTTGTTAGTTTATTATACAAACCATGTGGTACATGTACTTGAGTATTTTTCGTGTTTCATGAGACATACTGATAGAAGTAAGACTTCTTTTGACACAACAGATTGGACACAATTAATAAATGTTTCTCAAAAGGAACTGTTGAGGAAATTGTCCTGTCCTTGGTAAGTCCCATCTCTCTAATTTGATGTTCTTTTTTCTTAGAAAAAAAAATTCAAATCTTGATTACTTAGATAAGAATATCTCTTTTGGATGACATAATATCAAATTTTCATAGGAAAAAGAAGTAGAAATTAATGGAGTAGAGAAGTGGATCACAGATGCATTAAGTTACATGCGTACATCTTGTCCGACAGGCCTGAAGATATGTCTTAGATCAGTAAGCATGGAAAGAAATATATATTATCACTACGAATTATAAGTAAATTGGGAACTCAAATTATTGACATAATGAAATGCATTAATTTGAATGTAATTAGATCAGAGAAGGCCGAGTACAAAACATTGAACGATGCCTTTACCGGGATTACAACACTTGCTCCCATTTCTTACGAAGAACTGTCAGCAACGATTTCTATGAGGTCAGCACTGCATCAAATACTATTCAATTGACCAGAAATGTTATTAATTTTGATATAGTTTAATAAATATATCATTTATTGTTGACCTGTTAAGCAAATTATTTTATGATAAAACCCACTCATGAAGTAAAACTGCACCCCCACTCCCACTTGTTTTTTTCCTCTTAATTGCTCATAATTAGATGTACCAATATTCATCCATATTCACTGTACCTTAATTATTTTATCTTGAGGCAAGTCTTATTTGATTACTCTTCAATAAGCTTGAATTTTCTTTTTCTTTGTTTGTAACACTCTTGCACACGTACTTTACAGGGCTCAAGAGCAAAGCTATTTGATAAAGACAACAAGCCCAAGGTAAAGGATAGCATCTCGTATTCATTCTTTATATATATATATATATATATATATATATATATATATATATGTTGTGCTAGAGAAAACTCGAGTTTCGTCTTGAGATTTATGTGATTGTCTCGAAAATTATGAAAAGAAAATAACTTATAACTATATATAAATCTCAAGACATATTTGAACAGTTAAAGCTTCAAGCCCCTGAAAACTCAAGCTCTCATAAGCATCCCGCTATACTAAAATATTTATATTTTGAAAAGAATATATGAACCTCTTGTACAATAACAAACATGATGCAACTAAACTCATTTTTTATCTCATGTCAAGGGATTAGTTTAGCCTAGTTTTCTGGTGATCAATGATCCCTTTTATTTGTGGGAAAATAAAGGATTTTTTATGTAAAGAGTTCTTCACACTGTTACTAGCAGCAAAACCTTCCATTAGCTTGGACTCAAAATATTTATAGAGGTTAGGCAAAAAAATGTGGCATTGCGTGTTTGACCACCAAAAAACAGCTAAATAGATCCTTTAAATCTATAACTCGGTTTAGTTTTCGAGGTAAGTATATAATTTTATAACAAAGTGAAGGAGTGTCTAATTAAGTCTTTTTTCAAATTAACAGAGGGTTTACCCTTCATTTGACCCTACTATACTGCTTGACAATTTTTCTTGCCTTTATTTCTGTCTTTTAATTAGTGGGATCCTTCAAAGCTAGAACTGGTTAGCGAAGAAATCGTAAATCAATACTTCAGGAAGGTTGATGATGAGAATTGGGAGCCTCTGCAACTTCCTAACAGATCAAAAATACCAAGCAAGCTGTAGATTGAAGCCATAGGCTTGGCGCTCATTCCAACTTCCCAATGGGAATAGTTGCAGCATGGAAAGGGCTTTTGTCTTAAAAATTAGTATTGTTGAGCACTTCTGCATTGTGATGTAGTGTAAAAAGAAATTAATTAATGTTAGTACGTCGGGACATTTGGATCTTAAGGTTTGGGGATAAGTTGGTAGTTCATAGTGTTTGTTGCTTGATTTGAAACTCATATTCTAATCATTGTAGTTACCATTTTATGAATTGTTATCAATGATGGCTTATATATGCCATAGGTACTTCCAAAATAATGCGCAAGTTAATTATATATTATAATGCTTTACAAGTGACAACTTAACGGTATATCGTTAATTTTGATTCCAACTGAGATTTAAACTCGGATACTTCACCTTTTAAAAAATTTTTTGTTATAAAAAATTAATATTTATTTTAATTACAGCCAAGAGTATTCCTGAATTTTGCATAATACTAAATGTTTAAAGACATATTCTTTTACATCCGTATTTTACATTTACAATTTTTCTTCTAAAATGTTTACAATTTTTCTTCTAAAATGTTTTTTAGATAAATCAAACCCAAAGTTGTTCATTAGAAGTACTACCCTTTTATTCTCGCCATAAGATTCTATTCAGCATAACAGTATTGTGGATGAAAATGCTTAAATTGCATAGCCAGTGTTTCCAATTCCAATTATCAATCTTAGACTTCATGTCTGATCAAAGTTTTGTAATTTGTTGTTAAGTTGTAAGAACTTGTATTTTTGTAATGAAATAGAAGGTGTATGTGAGGTACAGTTGCATATTTTAAAGCACCCACTACTGATCTGTACAGGTGAGGATCACTCATTTTATATCATCACCCTCCTTTTCTAGCTTAAGTCCAGAAGTCATCGGAGTCTTCTCACCTTTAGCATTTTGCATCTTGGCTCTACAAAGAATATCTTTCACGTATTTTGCTTGTGACAAGTGAATTGACCTATGTGGTAATTTCTTTGCCTCTAAACCCAGAAAGTAGCTCAAAAGACCCAAGTCTTTTAAGGAGAATTCACTGTTAGGGCTAGCTATCAGCCTTGTGATCTCCTTGTCGAAATTTCCTAAGGATATCATCTACTTACACAAGAATATAGGTGGTATGATTTTTGGTGGTTCTAACAAATAGTGATTGATTACATTTGCTTGATACAAAACCAAACTTCAACAAAGCTAAGGCAAGTCTTTCAAACGAAGCTCTTGGAGCTTACTTAAGTCTATATAGAGCTTGGTTTAGCTTGCAAACCAATTACTTGTTAGTATGTTCAAACCTCTTTGATTATTGCATATAAACTTCTCATAAAAATGTAATTAGGGAAGGCATTATTTACATCAATCTAATCTATGTTTTATTGTTGTGATATAGCCAGACAAAGAATAATGCTTATGGTACAGGTTGTACAATTAGACTAATTGCCTCATTGAAGTCAAACCCTTTTCTTTGATGGAAACCTTTTGCCATAAGTCTAGCCTTGTGCCTTATTACCCTTTGGGTTTTGTTTGAGTTCATACACATCTTATAGCACTACTATTGGAAGGGAGTTCAACAAGAGTCCTGGTTTTGTTTTTCATCAAGGCTTCATATTCTTTATTCATAGCTTTCTTCCAATAAGGAGAGGATAAGACCTCTGTAACGATGTAAGGTTTAGCTTGAATAAGGAAGGCCTTGGTTTGAAAATGCCATTCTTGGATCTATAGTCATGCTTTGAGTAAAGGGATGAACCTGAGGTGTATTTGAATCATTGAGTGGATCAATTGACATGTCAACTTAAAATCAATGACTAATTAAGTGTTGGTTGAGTATAGCTCTTCATGAGGACAATTATCAATAAAAGAGGTTGAGCTACTTGTAGGCCTAATAGAGTTATTCAAGTTTGAGCTTTCATGGGTGGTTAATTGGCTTGCATTGTTGTTAGTGACAGAAACAGCAGTTTGGACAATCATATCAACTATTAGAGGAATAGTAGACATAGTAGATGAAAAGCATGATGAAGGAGAACTACACTTTTGATAAGTAGAATTGCACGAAAAATAAATTCCATTGAAGACAACATCTTTATGGTGAAAATTTCACCATTAACTATGATTTATACTTAAATGACACTTACTAAAAAAATTAGAGAAACTGGTACCCTGACTAGTAATTTTAGAACAACTTTTCCTTATTATTATTTTGATTGAATTGTGCCTTTCTAAAATCATAAAGACTAAGAATGAAATTAAGTCTTTTTTTTATATATATAGCAATTCCTAAGTTATTACTTTAGTAAGAAACTTGACTAAGTTTTCTTTCTAGTTGTTGCATTTAGTCGAGAGGTTCATGTGCGTCTTTTGTCTTCAGCTTTGTCACTTTCATGTCAATTGGTGGTTCCTTTCATTTGTTGAAGACATGAAGGTATGTTTCTATCTCTAACCTAATCTACACAACTATAAGTCATTGAACAATATTAAAGTAAATTGGATTTATAAGAAATTTTGTAGTAGACATACTATTCAGTATAGTTCTCAACATTATACTATTAGTTTAATGTTGTAATCGAAGTATCTTGATTTGAATTGTAGGTTTTCTTCATAAGTATCATCATAGGAGTCGGAATTTAGGCATGCTCCTTTGTATAATTAAAAGCACTTGAAATTCCACACCATCCAAATATCAACCTTTTTGCTTCATTTTTTTTTAGTATAATTTTCTTCAGAAAATGATAGGCACTAATTTCAAAGTAAAAGTGTTTGTCATGAACCAGGAGAGGATATGTGGTCTAACTTGGTGGGTTTGGATTTTGGCTAACAAGCTTAATGTTTATCTAACTTTATGGATTGGTGGGCTTGACTTGGGCTAACTGAGCAGCATAACTCACTTTATAAATTGTGAGATGTATATATATTTTTTCTTAATATACTTTTTATTATGCTTCATGTTTTTTTTTTTTTGGTTTCACTTTATACATTTCATTTTTTTCCTAGTAAATTAAACATGGAAAAAATGCAACTACTTAGACAAAAATATCCTTATTAAACTCATATTAAATTAATGATAAATTGATTATTTTCTGTTATTAAAAATTTCTCTAGCTTACTCAAAGAATTGGTCAATGTTATATTAATTTATATCTAAAAACAAACATAGCCTAAGTTTAGGCTTAAACTCATTAGTTTATTGGGCTTTGACTCAAGCCTAATCTAATCCATGAACAAGCATGTAATTGCAAGTCATGTTAAACATGCTATAAAAAATCTAAATTGAGCTCAATAAATTGTCATGAAATTTTACTTAAATCATAATAGATCAATGATTTTTTTTGTGCCTTTTATATTTTAGGGCATATTCATATGGGTCTTTGTCTATTTCAGGCTCCCACATGGCATCCTAAAGCCATTCTGGTGCTATCCAATGTCATATATTAGTTTCCACTTCTGGGCACTACAAGTAAAAGAAAAATCATTAATACAAACTAATTTGTTGAAGAATTACACATAGATATATGATACTATAACTGCCTCTTTTGTTGATAAAAAATAATACAATTATTTTAGGGTCAACATCAAAATGATTTGAAAGGCTTAATCTTTCACAATAATATGATAGATCTTTCTAAGGTTCGTGGCAAATACATCCTAAAAAATGTCTTCCAGATCAATGTAAACCAATCTAATTAGATTGGATTGAATGTTATCTTAAACATGATCATCATCTGCCACATTATCTTCTTCATCATGATCAAGATCAATGAGGATATTACTCCATAGGTTAAGGGTTACATAGCTAGGAAGAAGAATGTAGTAAAAGAGTGGAACACAAAATACCCTTATTGCTCTTAATGTTCTTAATCAAAACCCTTCTCTTCGAGCCTATATTACCAGCCAAGCAAGTGGTGGTGCTAAAGAAGTTAAGAACTAAGAACAATGAAAAAGAGTGAATGTCATACCATCATATATTATATTTTCATTTCATATTACATATGTCAACACTTCTTGTGATAAGAACCTTGTTGACAAGGTATTGGTGAAGTTGTTTAAGACTTAGTTCTTCTAAGTCTTCTTAATTAAAGAATATCTTGTTATACTATAAGAGATCCTATAAATAAGGTCCTAAATATTTCTTATTGAACTCGAAGACCTTGTTGACAAGATCTTCAACCTTGTCGACAAGACATTATCTTAGCCTTTATATTGGCATAGCTTAATGATGTCTCAATCTTGGTAGTGTGATAACTTTATATACATAATCATATCTATATCTTTTATCTCTAGAAATATCAAATTTCCACTACAACAAGACCATTAGCTTCACTTTTACATGATATTCTTATATACAATAGAACTATAGAGGTCAAATCTAAATTTTTGTTCCATTTCATCCTATAAACTCCATAAACACATGTTTTAACACATTTGAACATAAATCAAGCTCTATTTGCACAAGGGAGTCATATAGCCATTCTAGGCCCTTTTGACTGTAACATGAATTAAATTTCAAAAATTCATAACTTTCGTTATACTACTCCATTTTGTGCAAATTAGGCATCTATGGTAAGCTTAGGATGTGAAGTATATGCTAACAAAAATTTCAAATGAAAATGAATCCATTTGGCCCACTAAAACCCATGGAGATTAGAGGCTGTTATAGTAAATGACCATAACCAGACCTTGAACTTCAAAAATGCATATCTTTAGCTACACAACTTTGACTTATGTAAACTTGGTGGCTATAGAAAGCATAATGCCAACTCTATGCTTATAAACTTTCATGGGCATCGAAGTTCATTTGACCCATCAAATCTATAAAAAAAAAAATCAAATCTGAACCAAATGAGCAGTACTAGGGCCAAAATGAAAAATTTATATAATTTTAGAAATTCATAAAATATTTTATAGGGTTCTAAAAATTACATTTTTTTAGCTTTGTAGAAAGCTCTAGATGAGTTCTAATTTCCTGCCAAATTTTAGCTAAAAATTCAATCATTTGATTAGTTTTTTAGTTCAAGAGTATATTATGGCTCAAAGTATGCCATTTTTTTGCTCCCAGTGGTCCATAGAGTCATTTTCTGCCAAGGCTTCATTTGAGCACAATTTAAATGTTAACCATAGCATGTGTAATTGATCCAACATATCTCAAAAGTCATGCATCTCAAAATCACTATCCCACTTACCAAAATACACATATATAACTTGGAACTCATAAGGTTAAATTCCACATTATCATATGTTTACATCTAAAAATATTTTATACATTATTGTCTTATACTTTTGAGTGTGTGAGAATAATTAAATCTCATAATATATGTATACATCATTACATGTGCAAGAATATACATAAAAAATTACACTAGTGTCAAAGTAATACTTCTTAGACTCTTTGCTCACCATCTTTGCCTCTTTGAGAACCACCAAAACATGGTTAGGAAAAATATGGGAAGGAATGAGATTCAAAGAATTCCACTAGCTCACTCATCATTCAAGCAAACATATATGGCATACTTAAAGTCAAAGAAAGCAAGCATACATGTCACGCTACCAAGTATCATTCATTTTTATACATTAGATATCTCATAGCTCCATTAAAAGCACAGACAAGTTTTAGGGACTTTTGGTCTATCCTACCCAATAATTAAGAATTTTTTACTTAGTTTCACTCATAATTGAGACTTTTAGTTTTGTCTCACCTACATTTAAGGACTTTTGGTCTCACCTCAACCATTTTTACACTATTTTTAGCCTTTACCCTAGGAAAGTTGATCTAAGGGTTTTAAGACATTCTAAAAAGGAATATGGACTCAAATCAATAGAAAATTTAAGCTAGAATGTAGAAAATTAAGATGTAGCAAAAGCAGTGGCATTTTTGTAATTATAAGCAACTTTAATAAAGTAGCATTTTTATTTTAAATGGTCCTTCATCCAGCCATGAATTCTACTGACTTTAGGTTGAGTTTTAGCACATTCAAGGTCCCTCCCATGGCATCATATGGAAAAGAAGAGAGAGAAAAGGAAAACCATTTCGTGTAGCTCTAGTTATGAAATTCATTTCTCTCATCAACATCTTTAATTTTTTGGTTTCAAATTCTATTTTAGAGCTATTTCAACTACCACTAATAGGGAAGAAAGTCTTCTTTTTAGGATTTCAATTGGGAAAAATCAAAGAGCGCCGAAAAAGATTCGAATTGAGGTATAGTTTGCTATGTTTTAAACTTTGATTCTTTAATGAATCAAAACATGTAGAAATCATCTAGGCTATGAGCATGAAGAGAATTTGTCATAAAAATGAAGAAAAACTCCATAGAGACCCTTATAAATACCTCTCAACTACCCCTTTCAAGACCAAGTAAGTGTGCTTTTATGTTTTAATGAATTTACAGTTCCTTTAGAGAATTATAAAGGCTAAGGGAAGAATCAGTTCAAATTATAGAGGTCGAATGTAGAAGTCAAAATTTTAAGTACTTGTGAAAGCCTAGCCTAAGTTAATAAGTATCCATATATGCGGTATTGTGTTTGAGGCCTCTATTAAGCTCAAATCGAGTCTAAAAAGACATCTAAGAAGTAAGAATGAAGTTTGGAGGCATAGCAAGAGGAGTTTCAAAAATAGCCTAAAGATGCCTAATATGCCAAGTATGGGAAATGAATAATTGAATAGTGAATGACTATATAAATAGTAAAAGACTAACTTTAGGCTCAAAATAAGAATTTAAGGAGCTTGAGTTGCCTGAGAAAACTTATCCTTAAAAAACCCTAAATCAGGGCTTAAGAAAAAGGCAAGGGGAAAAAGATAAACAAGTGTAACACCATAATATATTATCTCTATCTAGCCTCCATCTGGGCTCGATTCCATATGAATTCCAAAGAACCAGTACCGATCGTGGCATTTTCATGCTATAAAACGGGGTTTCAAACACTCATCTTCTACCCCGTAGGTCCTGTGAACCCATCATTCACATTCTCTACTCACACTCTATTTATACAACTCATACATAGCATAAACAAGCCATAAGCCATGGGTATGGAGTCAAAAACCAAAAAAATGCAATTTCTTACATGGGCCTGAAAGTCAGATTTTTGGCTCTAACTTTGGAAAATCATAACTAATTAGAGAAAAATGAGAATCTAGTAAACCATAGCTCTCTGGAAATCTCTAAGTGTTATCTTTACACTAAAATAATTCCCAAACATAATCTCAGTGTTTGGACTATGTTTGACATAAAAAATGAGACAGAGGTCCGACTATCCCTGTTTCTGGCACAACTTACTGTCATGAATTTCGAAAATTCATAACTAAATCCACAAAAATCCAATCTAGGCAAACTATACCAATTTAAAAAGCTACAGATGTCTACTAGAGGAAAAAAAAATTCTAGATCAGTTCAGTAGCCCTTAGACCTCGAAAACTGATGGAACAGTAACGGAGGTCGGATGGCTTCCCTGATGCTGATACAGAACTTCAGAAGGTTCGTTCTCTCTCTGTAGACCTCCGATTTAGGTGATTCTAGTTGGTATAGGTCACTGTGGTTGTCTCATTTATGTGTATAAAATTTCATGACATTTGGACTCCATTTGGTCCATGAATGACAAGGTTTTATTTTCGGACTAGCTACACAGTGCCATGACCAAACTATCAATTTTTTCCCAATTTCAACAACTCGCCAAATATTCTCTAGACCTCCAAATATTACCCACTTTAGCTTCCCAAGAAGATTTCTACAAACTCTAAAGGCATGCCAAATTTCATAGTAAGAAGAGCTCGTTTAGTCATACTTTGACGTAACTCACAAATTTAGCGATTTTGGCACCCAAAAGGTCCAAAATAGGTCCAAATGGCCTTTCACACGTTCTCACTCCTCATGGACAAGTTTAAAAGCAGGAAAATAGTCTATATAACATATCCAAGTAGTCCAAATCATCATACATTTCAAATTCACTATGCTACGAGCCAAAAATACACTATCAAATACATTCAACAAAAGGGGCAAAACCCACATTTCCATTAATTTGGCTCTCTACATAGTCTGTACATCATATATCCATACATTTACACTTGCTACAACTTTTACATCTCAAAAATAGTGGGTGCATATTCATTTTGGCACCACTTTACATCAAAAGACCAAAATAAAGCTATCATCTAGCTAAACATGTTCCTAGGCTCCTTGGTGTGCACTTGAATCTCCTTGAACTCCACCTAGCATGTTAAGATGGGAGGGGGAAGGGGTGAGATTCAAGGAATCTCAGTAGCTCATGCACTCATTCAAGGAAGCAATCAAGGCATATAACAAGTCAAAGCATGTAATTTAGCATCCAACCATTCTCAATCACATATACATGTTGTACATGCCATGGAAATCACAACAATGCCACAAGTAAGCTCTAGGGACTTTTGGTCTAGCCTCACCCGAGTTTAGGGACTTTTGGATGGCCTCACCTGAGTTTAGGGACTTTTGACTTGGCCTCACTCGGTGATAAGACTTTTGGCCTTGTCTCACCCATCTCAAGGGACTTTCGGCTCTACCTCACCCATCTCAAGGGATTTTCGGCACTACCTCACCCAGCAATTCTCACAATCCAACACACAAGCACATTGGTAACAATGCATCATGGCAATAACATATGGCATATCTCACACAACAAGCATATACATAAACATACAATGACTATTACATCCAAGAATGCAATAAGAAAGAGTGGAAAGAGAGCTACCTTATGAGTCAACACAAGCTTTTCCTTTCAATTCCTCTTCTCCCTTCTTGGTTTCACACTCACACCTTGATGGAGGTGCTTCTCTTGAGTCTAGACACATCAAAGAGCATAAATTACTCTCTCATAACTTAACAAGTCTTAGGAGTTCTTCAGAGCTAACCTTGCTAACATATAAGAACCTAGGGTTCCCTTTCTCTCTCTAGAATGTCACCAACTCTTCCTCTCTCTCAAGTTCTCATGGTAGTGGAAACAACATTTTCAAGGAAAACAAAGAGGTTCAAGGGTGTTTTCCACTTTCCCTCTTCTGACCCATGTCCAAAATCTAACTAATCTTACAAACAAAACCATAGAAAGAGAAGGCAAATAGAGGAGATCAAAATTCTAAGAAGAGAAGAGAAAAACTTGCTTACCTTTCCTTTGTTCTTCCTCCTTCTCTTGGTCTTTCTCACTCTCCATACCTCTTTTCTCTCCTTGGGTCGAAGTCTAGGACAAATAAGAGAGAAAGAATGAGTTGGGTCGTTTAAAGGAGTCAAATTCTCGCTTTTTACTCTTTTCCTGACAGACCCTCACTATGGCGAAAATTAACCTTCGCTACGGCGAGCTCGTATTAGCTACCTTCGCTATGGCGAGGTTTAACTTTCACTACGGCGAGCACGTATCAGTTCCCTTCGCTACGGCGAGCACGTATCAGTTCTAGACTCCCATTTTCGCTATGGCGTACGCTACGGCAAGCAACCCCCTGGTTTTTGTATAGAATGCCCACACTCGCTATAGCTAGAATCACTTTCGCTATTGCGAACAGGCACTCTCGCTATAGCAAGACCATTTCTCGCTATTGCGAGCAGACTTAGGAAAAATTTTAGGATTTCGAAAATTTTCAGCTTTCTTCTTTCTTTTCCTTTTCCTTTTTCCCAGTTGTTACAACAAGCAAGTCATTTGAAGTACTAGCAAGCTCCAAATTTAACAAAAAAGTGAGTAATGTGAGCCCTAGAAATATGGTCAAGTGGTTAAGTAAGAAAAACTTTAGAAACTAGGTCCTAAAGTGCCTTTAAAAGGTTTAGAATGCATCATACAAGGCATAGCAACACATGTAATCAATATATTTAGGCCTTAGCACTATGATGTTTTAGGCCAGCAGTATGACAAAAGGCATCATTGTCAATACCTTGCCGAGAAAAGCAATTTAAGAAAATTAAAAAAAAAAAAGTAGGCAGCATTAGGGTTAGTCTTTAGTACAAGTAGTATTTTCCTCCTCTCTTTCATGCTTTTAACTACTTGAGTGCTTTGGTTGCCTGTATGATATGTTTACTTGATATTTGAATGAGTTTTATAAGTTTTATGAAATTTCTATGAGTTCTGGCCTAGTGACCAAGGTTTCACCTAATGTTGGTTAAGAGAAGAAGGCCAAAGAATTGGGCATAGTAATTCTTCCTTATGCTAAGAATCAGAGCCACTTGGTAAAAAGTTTAATAAGTTTGGCTAGATTCTAGTTTTATGTATGCATATTTTCATATGTTAGAAAGCTTAGATGTTAGGGAAAGTCGCATATATGCATACCTGCATACCCATATACTTGAGTGGTTAGAACATGATAGAGTAAGATTTTATTACTAAGATTGTCCCTAGAATTTCACTCCATTATATCCACTAACCCATGCCAGGTAAAAGCAATAAAGTAGATAAAGAAAAGTCCATAGCATGTTAAGGAATGAATTACTTGATTTATATTTCTTTAAATGCCTTGTAAATGTAGTTTGAAATTGTTATGTATTTGATGGAAAGTTTGGAATGATAGCTCTTTGATGGATCAGTGAATGTATAAGTATTTACCAATCATGTAGATATTGATCTCTATGTTTATAAGTATACTGATGTTCATAGTGGTTAGTTAAACCAGGTTTAAAGGCTAGCTACTAACTGAGCCCTAAGACTATCAATATTGATTAAAGTGATATAATGCATGATCTGAATCATAAGTAGCCAAATATTTTATTAGAAAAGTGGGCATCGAAGCATGACTTTTTAAGCCATTATGCTACCTAATTTTTATAAAAGGGAATACTTGACCATATGCTTTAAATATCTATATATATATACATAGATATGATAACTAGATGCAATATTGAGAACGCATAAGTTAGAAAAAAAAGTTATATAATTCCATGCTTGTATTATTTTTATCGCTTAAGAATGCATTATCGAGGACTTTAACAAGATTTCTCTACCACTGTCTAGACTCTTTCAAAAGGATACAAATTTTAATTTTGATGAGTCATGCAGTTTAGCATTCGATGAGTTGAAAAGAAGGCTAACCACCTAACTTATCATTCAACTTCCCAATTGGGAGTTTCCTTTTAAATTGATATGTGATGCATCCAACTTTGTTGTGGGCACAATTCTTTCCCAAAAGGTGGACAAGAAGTCTTATGTGATCTCTTATACCTCCCACACCTTGAATAAGGCTCAAGCTAATTATACAACTTTGGAAAAAGAGATTTTAGCTATTATTTTTTCTTTGGATAAATTTTGTTCTTATTTGCTTATGTAACACCATATTCATAGAATTCATCTCATATAAATTCTAGGCTTCCTTCCATGAACAACATAAGAGGAAGAAGGAAAAGCATTAAAAATAATCAATTTAATTACGTTACGTCACGGATAAATTTTTTATTCGATGTTTCGTGGACCATATAGACTCATCCATTTCATTCTCACATTTAAATATACAAATAAAACTCATAATAAACTCAAGAAGTGGCCTCGAACTCATGCAAATGGATGGTATACATAAAAATCAATGATGCAACCTCGAGCAAAAATTCCAACATACTAACATGAACTTTGAAAATCATAAATAATTTTAGAAAAATTAAAATCAAGCATACTTTAATATTATGAAAAGCTACAGATCTCTACTTTATGATAAAAATATATCTAATCCACAAAAGGGGCTGTTAGCTACTAAAAATTGATGGACCAGTACCAAAGGTCGACTGTCATTACTAGTATTGTCCACCAAATTCAAAAATTCATACCTCTCTGCTCAGAGGTCCAATTAGGGTGATCTTGGTGGCCATGGAAATTTTATCATATTTAGTTTAGGCTTGTAAATTTTCATAAGTATTAGACATCATTGACATAACCCAAATTTCTGACCATATGAATAATGTCTACATCAACTCAATAGAAAAATGTCAACTTTGACAAATTTATAATTAATTTCACAGAGCTCCAAATAATCTAATCTTTAACTTCCCAAAAAGATCTAGATAAGATCTATATGTGTGCCAAATTTTATGGGCAAATTCGTTCATTTGGTCAAATCTTGATATTGGGTTGTAAAATGGCTTATTTTGTGTCATATAAGGGGTCCAAATGGTCCATTTTGAACTCTAAGGCAACCATGACTACTTGAGCACATGGGAATGCACCAAAATGGCTTTCTAAAATTGTCTCAAAGGAACATAAATCAGAATTTAAACTCACTCTCTCACCCCATGCCATACACAAAAACATACAAGTCTAGTCTTGCTCTCAAATGTCCAAAATGTATTATATCATACATATAATATTAAATCTCATTTGTATATGATACATTTGCATATATATATATATATATATATGTTCATAAGGTCATAGGGCATTTACAATAATATATTACATCATGGACCATTCATATAGCTACAAATTGAGCAAAACTATACATATTATTGTCAATCTTTCATCTCCCAATTTGGTGACTTCCATTACCTTGCTCATTTGATCCACCAAGCATGTTAAGACATTGAAGAGGAAGGAATAAAATTTAAAGAATCCTAATAGCTCATCTCCCTTTCAATTACATATAAAGAATGTAATATAAGTCTTAAAAATGCATACATGAGTATAATGAAATATATGATCATTCAAGAAGCATTCTTGGCATTTGAACAAATCATACAAAGTATACATAAGCTTGCCAAGTAAGTGGATTAGCCTCACATATTCTCTTATGGATTTTGGATCTACTTCACCTATATTCTTTAAGAGGTTTTGACTTAACCTCATTCTTGGGAGACTCTTTACTTTGTCTTAACCATTTTTAAGGGTTCTTGACTCATCCTCACCATGGCTAAGGGTTCTTAGTTTCACCACACTCAAGCAAACCCAAACAAATATACTAGGCATCATTTGAAAACATATTACAACATCATGGTATCATGGAATAAAGGCACATGCTAAAACACTTTTCATGGCTTAAAATATACATATACACATTCAAAGACAAGGCAAGCACATATTCATGTATGAGAGAAAGTAGAGAAAGCTACCTTTGATGCAACCACACACTTTTTCTCTTGGAATTGCACTCTTTTCCTCGGCCACAGACTCACAATGGTAGGAGACTTGTCTCTCTTGGCCTAAACACATAAAATAGGAACTAATAATGCTCTTGGAACTATTCACAAAGCTATCTATCTACTTAGAACTCTAATTGTCTTATGGTTTATTTATGGTTCCTAAATAAACCTAATGAAGAAACATCCATTAATTGAGTTCTAGGCTCCATTATTTCATAATTTTTGACTCATTTTAAGTCTCTTAGAGTCATCATACAATTAAAGCAAAGAGCCTAGCTAGGTGTTACTTCTTTAGGTCATATTATAGAACCTATGCTACCAACTCATTCCTTAGACCTCCTAAATTTTTCCTAAGGTTTGTCCTCATCTTCATCCATCATATATGACTCAAAAATGGGTTTAGAAAAATTTAAAACTATCCCTAGGTGCCTTGAACCCTTTAGGTCGAGGCATGCTCCCTTCTTGGCACTCATGGAATTTGTTTTATTTTCTTGGTGGAAGATTCATATGAAGAGCCTTCTAGGAATCTTAGGAGTTCATCCAAACACTCATTTAGGCCTAGAAATTATTGTATCAGATTAGATTTTACAAAGGACACTTGAAACCCTAGATTTTCTATCTTGAATTCTAATGGCAAGTTTCAAGGGACTTTCTTTGAAAACATATCCATTTCCGTCATTTAATGAAAATCAGACATTATAATGTCATTATTTATTCTAATCATACAGCTTTAAAGTCCCTACTCAAAAAGCCTAATGTGAAACTGAGGCTCATTAAGTGGATGCTGCTCTTATAGGAATTTGACATAGAAATCAGAGATAAGAGTGAGCAAAAAATCTTATGGCTGATCATTTGAGTATAATGCCTCACTCTTCAAATTTATCTACTATTAGGGATAGTTTTTCAGATGAACAATTGTACTCATTACATGGTAAAGATCCCTGATATGCAGATATGGTAAATTTTTTAGTTGCTTCTGAATTATTTGCTTACTTCAAAAAGTACCAGATTTGTAAACTTAAGAGTGAGGTAAAATATTATGTTTGGGATAACCCTTACTTGTAACGTATGTGTAGTGACCAGATTATTAAGAGATGTATTCTTGACCATAAGTTCATATCTATTTTACATTTTGTCATACACTTATATGTAATAGCCATTTTGGTCCTCAGCGTACTGTTAGGAAGATTTTAGATTCTAAATTATAATGGTCTACTTGTTTAGGGATGCATATGCTTATTGTAAGAATTATACATAATGCCAACAGATAAGTAATATTTCTCATATGAATGAGATGCCTCAACAACCATTGTTGTTCTGTGAAATATTTGATGTTTGGGGTATTGACTTTATAGGACCATTTCCTATTTCTTTTGATTTCATGTATATTCTTTTAAGTGTTGATTATATTTCAAAGTTAGTGAAAGCAAAAGCTACCAAGACTAATGATTCTTCTATTGTTATGGACTTTGTTAGATTTCTTATTTTCTACAGTTCAGTATAGCTAGAGCAATCATTAGTGATCAAGAGTCCTACTTTTATAACAGAAACATGCAAGCCCTCTTTCACAAGCATGGTGTGATACATAAAGCAGCCACCCCTTACCATTTACAAACAAACAGTCAAGCTGAGGTCTTAAATAGATTGGAGGATGCACTATAGGCATGTCTACAAAATAAATTCTAGAGAAAACAGTGCAACCTAACAAAAAAGATTGGAGGATGCACTATAGGCTTACTGTAATGCCTACAAAACTCCTATAGGCATGTTGCCTTATAGGTTAATTTTTGATAAAGCATGTCATTTACCCATTGAGATTGAGCATAGAGCTTATTGGGCAATAAAGAAGTGTAATATGCATCTATCTTAAGCAAGTTCTTACAAAAAAGTGCAACTTCAAGAGCTTGAAGAGATTTAGCTAAAAGCCTATAAAAACTCTAGAGTTTACAAGGAGAAAACCAAGGCCATGCATGACAAGATGATTGAAAGAAAAGAGCTTCATGTTGGTGAAAAAGTCCTACTCTACAATTCCTACCTAAAGCTGATGCTTGATAAGCTATGTTTTAGATGGATTAGTCCATTTATGGTTACTCATGTTTTTTCCTTATGGTGCAATTGAGATTATGAATGAGTCAACCAATAAGTACTTCATGGTGAATGGGCAAAGGTTTAAACATTTTTATAAGGGATTTCAGAAACAAATAATGGAAAAGTTACATCTTTACAATGCTTCATACACTTAACCCACCCAATTGTATTTCCTTCCCTCCTCTTTTTCCTTCTTGTCTTCTCTTTGATTAGTGGATTAGATTGTTGTTACATTGAGGACAATATAAACATTAAGTGTAGGGGGAGGAATCATTATGTTCTCTTTTTGGTGTGGTCTTTCTTTTTGCTATTTTTAATGTTTTCTTTTTTTTTTTCTTGCAATTTTTATAATTCTTTTTAGCTTTCTTTCTATGTTAAAAATACAAGCTGAAACAATTTAACTTTGGAAGTATTTCAACATGATTAGGAATCAATCTTATTTTCTAGAATTCAAGTAAGTTGGCAATAAATTTGACTTCAATGGATTGAGTGTGGTAGTTTTAAACCTATAAGGATTTTGGGCCTTGTATTGTCTCTTTCTTGTGTGAGCATTCGCCTATCATGAGGTTCAGTCAAGAACTTGTCTTGATTCTTCATTGAAACTACATCTACGCAAGCATACATTAAGATAATTAATGTAACATCTGGTTCCTCTATAAACATAAGAAATGTAATGCTCGGTTTTTTCGTAAAGGTACAAAACACACTAGATATAAAAGAAAGTCCTCCAGATAAAATGATTTGAGGTCTAATAAAATTATAGTGATGATTTATACCTCAAATAATGAGAATCCAAAGTCAAAGGTGCCTTGAAAATAGAGCCAGAATAATTATATGAAATTTAACGAAGATGCAGTGACATTTTTTAATTTCGAGCACTTTTTAGAAAACTCATAGGAGGGATTTTTAAATGAAAAAATTGAGTTTTCTGAGGTTCTCAAAGGCTCTAAAAACTATAAAAACCCCTAGAATATCGATTAACCCGAATTTTGACCTTTTTCATTTAGGAAGGTTTTAAATCCAATTTGAGTGATTCCAAAAGTATTTTATAAGTTAGAGAACCTAAATTTTATGATGGAAAAGAAGGTTCTTGAAAAGGAGTTGAAATGAGCCTAAAACGAAAAAGCCAAAAAGATGGGACGTAAATGGAATTTTTATGAACAATTTTTAAGACACATGGCCTTATATGTAGCGTCCCTCTCTTCTCCTCGTTGGAACTGACTTAGTTGCTGCCTAAAATAGAGAGAGAGACCAAGGGAGAGAAGCGCACAAAAGAGGGGAAGAAGGAGGAGGAAAACAAGGCAAAAAGGTGAGGAAAACAAGGCAAAAAGGTAAGAAAATTGATGGAATTTCATGGCTTTCTCTTTAGCAACTTGATTCTCCTCCTTCCCAACTTTCTTCTTATGGTTTTCTTAATGGGTTTTTTTAGGTCTGGTCCAGAGAAGGAAAAGTGGAATTTGAAGGAGAGGAATTCATCACTTGAAAGAGAACTTGAGAAAAGCTAAAAACTAAGGTAAATCCATTGCTCTTCATGCTTCTTCTCCCTTGCCTTTATGTGTGTATGTTTTGGCCACTTATGGCATAGCCAAGAGGGATTTGTTTTTGAACCAAACCAAGTGTGAAACTTAGGATTTAGAATATGGGAAATAAATATTACAAAGGAATTCAAGAAAGAACCATTGATTTGCAAGATATCTAGCCTAGGGTTTTAATTGCACCTTGGCTTGTAGGAAGCTTTTTAACCATAATGTAAGGTGTATAAGAGTTTATATAGGTCCTTAAGATATCAAGGAAGCCTCCCACATGCATCTCCCATCAAGGAAACAAAAAAAAGTCCTTGGGTGCTAAATGGATGCAATGTCTTGGCTTAGAGGGGTTCATGCACCTAGAGAATGTTTTAAATTTTTCTAAGCCTAGATTTACATCATATGTGATAGGAGAATATAAGAGGAGGCCTTGAAAAAAATTTAGGAAGCTTAGAATGTGAAATGAAGGTATAGGCTCCATAATGTAGCATAATGAAGCAACTCCTAGTTAGGCTCCTCAAAATGAATATGTGATGGGTCCAAGGAGTCTAAATAGAGTCAAGAGACTTAAAATGAAAGAAAAAATGGAGCCAAGATCTTGAATTCCAATAGTTACTTCATTATATCTTATATGAAAGCATTGTGGAGACAAGTGAGAAAGTAAGCATGCATAGGCGTTGCATAAGACTAGAGCTCATTCCAATTATCTAAGCATATCTCATTTGATGTGTCTAGGCCAAGAGAACTTAGTGCTTCCAAGTTTCAAGTCTTGGTAGAGAAGAGGGAGGAAGAATCCAAAGAAAAAGTGTGTGGCATTGGCTCCAAGGTAGCTCTCTCCCCTTTCTCTCATGCATCTTTGAGTGTTTTCTTGTCTTTGAATTTGTCTATGCATGATTATGCTATCAAAAATGTTTCTAGTAAATGTTTACATGCCATGGTACCATGATGCCTTTGTTATGCTCTTGAAAGGTACTTTGTGAATGCGGTTTGGCTTGCATGAGCTTAGCGAAGCCAAAAGTCCCTTAGCAAGGGTAAGGATAAGCCAAAAGTTCATAAGAATAGGTGAGATAAAGGCAAAAGTCTCTAGAAGAGTGAGGCAAAATTCAAAAGTCCCTTAAAAGTGGATGAGGCAAGTCCAAAAATCCAAAAAAAAAATAGGTAAGGCTAAACTATTGTCTTAGCAAACCTATGTATAATGAGCATGACTTCTTGAATGTGAGAAATGTATTATATATGATCATAAATTGAAAGTTTGCCATGCATTCATTCTTAGATTTGAAATTACATCCATTATGTATGTTTGAATGGCTGAAGAGCTATTGGGATTCTTAGAATCTCACTCTCCCCTTGTTATTGCCTATACATGCCTAGGTGGACCAAGTGAGCAAAGAGATGGGAGCCACCACACTTGAAGACAAAAGTTTGACAAAAGAATTGCCAAATACTTGTATTATAACCATCTTGATGGCAAATAATATAATCTTATATTGTATATGATGTATAGCCTTTTGAACATATGTAATTACATGGATACATTATATATGTATGGAATTTGGAAACATAGGAATGAGAATGTAAATTTTTTTGACATTGAGATGCCTTGATGAATTCATGAAACTTTATATATATAAACAAGTGGGATAGTGACTTTGTAATGCATGAGCATTCAAATCTCTTGGACAAGTTTAAGAGATCATTTTTAAGCTTTCTCACATGCCCAGGGGGTCATGGTTAAATTAGAGGAGCATTTGGTACTCATTTGACACAAACTAAGGCTTAAAAGTATCATTTTGCAACCATATATCACAAATTGACCGAATGAACAAATTTTTCAATGAAATTTAGCCTACATATAGGTCTTATCTAGATCTTTTTGTAGAGCTAAGAACCACATTATTTGGAACTCTAGAAAATAAATTATGAATTTTTGAAATTGAAAAAAAGTTGCTGAAATGGTCAGTTTACTGTTCATATGGTTAGTTTTTTTTCCTATGTCATCCAAGGGTCAAAGGTTATCCAATACTCATGAAATTTTATAGGCATAAACTAGACATGAAAATCTTTGTGGATACTAAGATCACCTCATTTGGAGGTTTATAGAAGGAGATATGAATTTTTAAAATTTAGAGATAGTACCGGTAATATAGCATGACCTCTAGTACTGCTTCATTCAATTCTGTGGAGTAAATGCTTCTATTTTGGCCTAGAAATATTTTTATCCTCTAATTAACATCCACAGCTTTCCAAAATTGTAAGGTTTGCTGGGTTTTAATTTTTCTAGAATTAGTTATAAATTTTTAAAATTTATATTAGTAACTTGTGACAATAAACTTGGGCAATTAGACCTTTGGTGTTTTTTTGTTGTCAATCATGGTCCAAATGATGTTTTCATGGCCTGAAATGATTTTTAACCTATAGTTGACATTCAAATCTTTCCAAAAGGCTATATTTGCTTGATTTCAATTTTTTTAAAATTAATTATGATTTTCCAAAGTTGATGCCAGAAATTTGCCATTGTAACCTGAGAGCAAACCATTGAAATTATGGAATGTGCTTTGAAATCTAAAACTCTTAGGTTGTTTTGTGATGTGTATGACTTGTATACATTTTTTATGAATGGAAAATGATATTGATGAGTTTATATAATCCCTAGAGCTATGAATTATGTATGTGGCCTCTCAATTGTACAACTTTTCATATGCGAAAGTGTATGTTTTCTTACATATTTCTTCCAATATACATGGGATATGTTGAGATAGCTCATGGGACAAAGGTTTGGGAGCTAAAAGGTTAAGGTTTTACAATTAAGGCAGCCTTTTTTCCCTTATTTTATTATAAATAGAGCCAAATAGCTATCCCACATATGTTTATCCTTTATTTTTCCCCTTTTGAGCTTTATATGTTTTCTTTTTACCCTTTTATCCATAAAAAATTAAATAAACATCTTTTCCCACCTTGCTATTAGGATACTTTTGATTGTTACAAGCATTATATCTCGATATAATGGATGGATGTGCAATTTCACATCAGTTTTAAGCCAGTTAGTTTGTTCTCTTCGGAAATGTACATATATGTGTTTAGAAGAAAAAAAGGACGATGGAAAGCCAAAGGAAAAGCAAAAGAAGAAAATCTATATGAAGTAAAAACAAAAAAAAATCATGAATGATGAAAATGAGAAAATGAGAAAAAGATACGAAAAGATAGAAAGAAGAATTATTTTGGTTTTCATTGTGTACATATTTGTTTACAGCTAATAAGACATTGAATTGCATATTTATTCCATTCTATATCTTTTTCTTATTGCTCTTGATGATTTTAAACATCCACCTTGTCTCTTGTTAAGTCCTTAGTTCTTTTATTTATCATTTGTTTTTTACTTTAGCACCCTTACAACCTTAAATAAAAGTCTTTTTGATTTATGTATCGCTTGTGATTTAGCTAATGGAGATTGAGAAGATATACAAGCCTATAGTAGTGATGTAATGATAGGTTGAGTTTGAGAGGAACATTTAACTTAGACACTTGAGAGGACTGAGAGTATACATATAACCAGTGAAGAGCTGCTACTTTGATTCATTTTTGCTAAATTAAATTGTCATGCTACTTATTTTTCTTGAATTAGCAAGAAAGATTGTCTTTGACTATTGATTTTCTGAAGAGCTTGAATTATGTTTAGCTTTGTAGTTTTTCATTTTTATTTTGATTTTGGGTTATGTTTTGCCTAAGAGTGCAAAAACCTAAGTGTGGAAGAATTTGATAATTCGACATTATTATATTTTATATCCCTTATATTTAGTCTTAATAATAATTCATCGTGACTAATTTGATGAGCTTGGGTCTGTTTTATATAAAATGGGCTAAATTTGGATAAATGGTTTTTAACTGCATTATTATAATTGGGTCAAATTGTCATTGTTACAATCTTTCCATAAGAGGCCCAATCCGCATTTTTTGTTTTACAAACTAGATAGATTAATGAATTGAAGTGACATGGATATTACAAATTGGGCCAAAGATGTAGGCTTTATTGCTTTAGAATTAGTTTTATATTTCTTTTAATATGAAAAATTCTGGATCATTAGATGTGCTCAACCCATCTAAGCCCTTAGATCTTTCTTAGGTCACTTGTAGTCAGATGAATAGGGAAATGATGTCATTCTTGGTGGAAAGCCATCACAAGAGAGCATTCCATTTTTTTTTCTTCCATTTTCATTTTCAAAGGCTTTCTAATTTCACTTTGTAATCAATCTAAAGACTAAACCTGATATTGAGCTTAAGTCCATAGTTGTAAAAAAACACTAGTTTGGATTTTAATTTCAAAGGAATTTTGTTACTGTTCTATATGTTTTCATATAATTTATATCATTCTGATTAGATTATTTTAATTACATGAATTCTGATTTGATTGAGCTATCTAAGAATGCATTTTGATTTAATCAATTGATTAAGTGAATAATTCATTCTGAACATATTAGGGATTCTATGTGTGTCCCTTGTTAGATGCGAAATAGATTGGTTTCGTGTTGTTGGTTCAAGCGTGGTTGTGTTAGGATTAATGACACAAACCAATTAAAATCTTGAATGGTAGTTTAAGAACATTAATAAAAAATAACCAGAGGATTAAGATTAAACCAAAGGCATTATTAAGTTTAGGGGAAGAATTCTGTATTGGTTATATTTCGTTTAATTGCTTTTCATTTTGTTTTGTTAATTGATTTACTATTCCATTTAATTAGTGTGCAATTTTATATTCAAACACCCAGTCATTTTGATTTTAGTTTTGTGGTTGCTAACTAATTGATTTGATCAAGAGCTCCGTAGGAGATGACCCAGTCGGTATTATACTACAAACCAGTGAAAATTCACTAATTTTAACCAGTTCGACAACTGTGAGTGAATAATTTTTCTTCCCCATGCTTCAATAATGAGCTATCTATGTTTTATTTCACTTGTAAACCTACTTGCAGCCTATGGCATTCCTATTTAGAGGCAATTCAACTAGCTACCATGTTTGATTTCTTAATAATGTAGCATACTCCTTATCCATGGCTTTTTTCCACTATAGAGATAATAGAGCTTCAACCACAGTGGATGGTTCTATTTCAATAAGTAAAACCTTAGGTTTAATAATGCCATTTTTAGATCTAGTAGTCATCTCATGTGTAGAAACTATGTCGGCTGCCCTTTAGACAAATGCAACAGATCATATAAGAGATCAAGGTATAACTCACTTGCATTTTCCACCTCTCAAGTAGCACTGAAAGTACTTGCAAATTCTGTAGTAGACATAATCAGTATTTAAACTAATAGTTGCACTATCTAAGGAGCAAGCATTTGAGCCATTATTAAGAGCCAAGGTGCCTACATTTCCACAAGTAACAACAGTAGTATCTGGGACATTCATATAAGGTTTGAAGGGTACAGTACATAAATCATGATTTTTAAGGGAAGAATTAACAAAGAAACACATAGAAGAATATGGAAATGCACATTCATTGAACTAAACATTTCAGGTAATAAAAATCCTTCCACTATGAAACCATCATTTGTACCCCTTATGTGACGAGTTATATCCTAAAAAGACATACGCAATAGACCTATATTCCATCTTATGCTTGTTATATGGTCAAGTGAAGGGGTAGCGTGCACAACCAAAGGTATGGAGATGATTGTATTTTTTCTTTTAATTATAATTTTCTTCAAATGGGGACATACCTCCTAAAACAATAGAAGGTAACCTATTAATCAAGTAGGCAATAGTTTGGAATGGTTTAGGCCAAAAAACAAGGGGTAAGGAGGCATTAACAAGAAAAGTTAGGCTTATTTTAGTAATGTGCCTATGCGTTTGGCCAAACCATTTTATTCTTGCACATAAGGATAGTTTTTTTATGTAGTATTCCATTAGAGGTGAGGTATTGAGAGATCTTATGAAAGGCTATGATTTTGGTCTCAAATTGTAGGTCAGTCATAGTTTTGAAGGTTGAAAATGCAGTATAGGCTTTAACTTTTGTTTAAAGTGGATAGATCCAAGTAAAACATGTGAAGCCGTCTATAAAATGGAAATAATAATTGAAATTCTCATTTGATTTAGCTAGTGAAGGTCCCTAAACATTATAATGAATAAGCTAAAGTAGTTCAATATACTTTGCATATGATAAAGAAAGTGGTTATTTATGCAATTTGTCTAAACAATAGGCTTTGAAAAACTAAAAATCACTTTTATTACTATAAGGAATATTACAGCTATTCAAGACTTTGTTTATAATAAAAGTAAAAAGGTGGCCTAATATATTATGCCACAAGCTAAACATAGTATGTGTATGATATAAAGGTGGCATTTGCAAGATTACAACAATTTTTAATTGAATTCAAATATGTAATGGAGGCAACAACATGGTTATGCTACTTCGAATGCTTAAACTATATACTATCAACAACATATAGGACTTTTCAAAGCTCTCCCTTTAACAGTGTTTGGCTTAGCCCTTGACAAAGCAACAAGTAGAATAGAATTCAATATATGCTACGTTATCACAACATAAGTTTGAAACACTTAAGAAATTCTTTGTAATCAAAGGCACGTGAAGAATATTATATAAGAGTAAATCACGATTTGGTAGTAGAGATTTAATATATGAATGTTCAAAGATAGAAATTTTTAAACCTAAGTCATCTCCTATGTTGACATGCTCAAGTCCATTATAGTGGCTCCATCAAATATGATGTGATCAGTGTAATACCCATACATCCTAAAAGCCTAAACTAAGAGAAATTATAAAAGGAAGTCCCCTAAATTGAAGGATTAGAGGCCAAATGAAATTAAAAGAATAATTTAGACACCTAGAAATTAGAACACAAAGCTAAGAATAGCTCGACACCAAAGCCAAAACTGCCAAATGGAAAGCCACGATAGGCCATTAGTATTTTCATAATTTCAGGTAACTTTCAGAAAACTCAAAGGATAGCCCGGAACCGGAGCCAAAACGACCAAATGGAAAGCCACAAAAGGCCATTGCTTTTGTTGCTTCTTCTTGCTTGTTCCTTCATGGTGATTTTCGTCCAGCACTAGGCCCACTCAATAAGAAATGAATTCAAGCTAAAACAAGATAGGAACAAAAGATTTAGAGTGGGAGGATTAAGAATATGCAACTAGGTTTCAAGGAGAAACTTTAGAAACCAAGTTATGCCACCCATGGATTTTAGGATGCATGCTAAATTCTGAAACTTTCTAAAGGTTGTATAGCTTATCTAAGGGTAGGAATGAGCTCGTAAGACATTTAGAAAGTTGCACAAGTGGCTAATTCCCTAAGAAAACAAACAAAACTCCATGGTTGCCTAACTTCATCCATGTTTCGGCCAAGGGAGAAAAGTAACACCTAGGAAGAGTTTTAATTAATTTTAAGGCTAGGAAGGGACTAAAAATGAGTAATAAACATCAAAGGAAGCATTGGCATGACTATAGGAATTATGAGTTGTGAGATGGAGGTGTAGGCTCCATTTTAAAACATAAAGAAATAATTTAAGTGTTATATCTGGTTCTCTGAAAACGAGAAAAAATGCGAGAAACCTAACATATGGTTTCTCCGTAAACGTACGAAATTTACCAGATATAAAAAGAAGTCCCTCAAAATGATGTAGTTAAGGTTCCAAAAAAATTTGGGAAGCATTCTAAACTCCTAAAAATGAGAATCCCATGCACAGATGAAAAGAAAAACGGAGCTAGAATGAAAAAACAAATTATGACGAAAAGTTAACAAAACATAAGTGTATTTTTGTCATTTTGAGCAAATTTTAGAATTCTCACAAGAGGGCTTTTTTAATGAAAATTTTAAATTCTTTAAGGTTCTCAGCGATCCTAAAATCCCCTCCAATGGACATTTTCCAACGTCAGTTGACCCAAACTTTGACTAGTTCATTCGGAAGGGTTTTTAATCCAATTTGGATGAAACCAAAGGCATTTTATGAATTAGAAGACCTAAATCTTATAATAGAAAAGATGATTCTCAAAAAGGAGTTAAAATAAGCCTAAACGGAGCAAACAGGCGTGTAGGGGCAAAAAGGTCATTTTAAACAATTGTAAAGGAGGCTTCTTAAGTAAGATTACACCTCATTACCTTCTCCAAGCTTCTATTTGCAGAAAAATGGGCAGCAATGGCATGACATTAAAAAGGGAGAGAGAAAAGAAGTTCAAGCTTCTGTTTAGGTAAGTAAACGACCCAGTTTCATCCCATGCCAACTAAGAAAGTTGTTATTCTCTTTAAGAGCTATTTAATGGTGATTTTCTTTTCTTGAAAACTTGAAGATTCAAGTCTAACCCAAGCCAGAAAAGAACTCTTTTCAAAAAATTAATTAGTGAAAAATAATCTACATGTAGAGAGCTCCGTTTTTAGGTAAGATTTTACTTGAAACACTTACAAAATCTTGTATTTTCAAGCCATTTAAGCTCGGTCTAGAAAGAAAAAGTGAGGAGGAGAATTTTTTTTTATGTTTTCTTGATGGAACCAAAGGTTATGGAGTGTGAGGATTAAGAATATACAACTAGAATTGAAAAGGGAACTTTAGAATGCAAGTTATGAAATTTAGGAATTCGGTTGTACCTAGGCTAAGATGAAGCTTTCTAGTAGTAATTTAAATTGTCTAAGAGTATATATAAGTTTCTAAGATACCAAGAGAGCTTCCTACATGATTCTCCCATCAAAGGAAGCAAAAAAACTCCATTGGTGCCTTATGGAAGCATAGCTTCGGCCAAGGAGAGTTCATACACCTAGGGAGTGTTTTAATTTCTTCCAAACTTAGTTTTACATCATGTATGATGGGAAAGTATGAAAGGAAGCCTTAGAAAAATTTTAAAAACCATAAAAATTTAGATGGCCTTATATGTTCCATAATGTCTTAAAGAAGTAACACCTAGCTAGACTCCTTAAATTGTTTGTGTGATGACTCCAAGAGATTTAAATAGAGTCGAGAATCATGAATAAATGGAGAGAATGAGGCCAAGATGATATTTTCTTAAGATTGCTTCATTAAGTGCATTATGGAACCATAAAAGAGCCTTATGAGTCACCTAGTTTTTCTAGTAAATGTGTGGCCTTAGAATATGATTGAAGAGTATTAGTTTCCATATGATGTGTTTAGGCCAAAAGAAATTATCTCCACCTCCTTGGGTGTATAAGGTCAAGGGAAAGGATTCAAGGTTCAAGGAAAAAGTGTGTAAATGCAAGTAAGGTAGCTTTCTCCACCTTCTTTTATGCATGATTATGTGCTTACATTATCTTTGAATGTATGTATATATGTTTTAAGCTATGAAAAGTATTTTATCATGAGTTTTATTCCATGGTACCATGATGATGTTTATGCATGCAAATGAAGTTTTATGTGCTTGCCTCGGTTTGCTTGAGTGTGGAGAAGCCAAAAACCCTCTAGCCATAGTGAAGATGAGCTAAGAACTCTTAAAGTTAGTTAAGACAAAGTAAAGAGTCTCTCAAAGTGAGGTTAACTCCTAAGAGTAAGGTTAAGTAAAAAATATTTTACAGAAAATGGGTAAGGCAAGTCCAAAATTCACAAGTGAATAGGTGAGGCCAATCCACTCACTTGGCAAGCTTATGTATACTATGTATGACTTGTTTAAATACTAAAAATGTTTCTTGAATACTCATATATATTAATATGTCCATGCATGCATTTTCAAGATTTGTATTGCATACTTTATGTTTGATTGAAAGGGAGATGAGCTATTGGGATTCTTTGAATCTCATTTCCTCCTCTCCAATATCTTAACATACTAGATGGAACAATTGAGCAAAGTAATGGAAGTCACCAAGTCTCGAAGAAGGAGATTGACGTCAAAGTGTATGAAAATGCATAGTTTTGCCTCTTTTATAGTCATACTAATGGCATGATGGAATGATTATGTAATTATTTGAACATTTGTAAATACTCATGTATATGATGCGTGTATGAAAGTTAATGCCATATGTATGATATAGTACATTTTGGGTATGGAATGGTAAGATTAGACTTGTGAATGCTTATGTATATCATGGGATAGATGAGCGAGTTTGAGAAATCTGGATTTGTTCACCTTTGAAAGAAGTTTAGAATGTCATTTTGGTGCATTCCCACGTGCTCAAGTGGCCATACAAGCTTTGGAAACAAAATTGGACTCTTTGATGCTAGTAAAAGCCACAAAAATGACCAAACTGGAATCCCATGGCACAAACTGACAAAATAGATGAATCTTTCCATGAAATTTCGTAGACATGTAGGGCTCATTGAGAGCTTTTTGGAAACTAAAGTATAGAAAAATTAGAGCTCTACAGAATTAATTATAAATTTTTAAAGTTGAGATTTTCTGTTGTTCTAGTGCATACACTCTCCATATGATCAGTTTTGTATTCTATGTCCATACTTGTGAAATTTTATAGCCATAAATTAACAATTATAAGCTTTCTGTGGCCACCAAGATCACCTCATTTGGAGGTCTGAGTAGAGAGTTATGAATTTTTGAAGTTTAATATCAATACCAATAATGCCACTGGACCTCTAATACTATTTCATCATAATTCAATTCTCAGATGGTCTTGGCATGATCTAGAGATATTTTTTCCTTAAAGTTAACATCTGTAGCTTCTCAGATTAACCAAGTTTGTATGATTTGGATTTTTTTATAATTAGTTATGAATTTTCAAAATTTATGATAGTAAGCTATTATAGTAGCCCAGATAGCTGAGACTATGGGTGCTTTTTGAATATCAAACGTCTTCTGCTTGATGTTCCATGACTTAGAATTATTTTTATCATAAATTAAACATCTATGGCTTTCCAAAATGGTTAATAATGTATAATTTTAATTTTTTTTAGAATTAATTATGATTTTTCAAAATTTATGATAGAAACCATAAAATTCTGGCCAAAATTACATTATGATATTTTATGTGTTTCTTGCACTTGCATGAGCTCTAGGCCACTTTTGGTGATGGAATTAAGTTGTATCTATGTAATTAAATATGAGAATGTGATACATGAGCTCACATGGTCCACGGGACATCGAATGAAAAATTCATACGCTACGTAACGTAAAAATACTCATTATTTCATGCCATTTTTCCTTGCTTCTTCATAAAATACATTATGTGAGATATAGAGATATCATGAGATAAGCTAGAAATTTATGGTGTTACATTAATTCTAAACTCCTTGAATTGAATTTTTGATGACTCTAAGGAGTTTAAATGGAGTCAAAAGACTTGGATTGAATGAGAAATTGGAGCCAAGATCATAAATTCTAATGGTTGCTTCATTGTGTCTTGTGTGGAATTATAATGGTGTCTTAGAACAAATTAGGCATGTATAGAGTTTGTATAAGGCTAGAGCTTGTTCCAATGATTGAATTATATCTCATTTGATGTGTCTAGGCCAAGAGAATCAAGCTCCACTTAGTTGCATGTGTTTGGCTGAAAAAGGAAAGGAGTAACCAAAAGAAAAAGTTTGTTTTCTTACTTCAAGGTAGCTCTCTAACCTTTCTCACATGCATTATTTGGATGTTTGCTTGTCATTGAGTGCTTTTGTGTATGTTTGAACTATGAAATATATTTCTAACCATTGATTACATGCTATGGTACTATTATACTTCTTAAAAGATGTTTATGAATACAATATGGCTTGAATGGGTATGGTTATGCTAAAAGTCCCTTAGTATAGGTGAGGATAACCCAAAAGTCCTTAAAAATGAGTGAGACAAAGCCAAAAATCTCAAAAAGAGTGAGGCTAAGTCAAAATTCCCTTAAAAGTGGGTAAAGCAAATCAAAAAATCCCAAAGAAATTAGGTAAGACTAGACCAATACCCTTAAGAACCTATATTTGCCATGTATGAGTTTATATGACATGAAAAATGATTTATGTATATTCAGTAGTAGCTTATATGGCATGCATGCATTCTTTAAATTTCACTTTTCCCCCACATATATCTAACCATGTCTAGGTAAGCCAAGTGAACTAAGAAATGAAGGCCACACATCTTGAAGAACAAGATTTTGACAATGGAATACATAATTAGGCATTTTAATGGTATTTTGATGTCAAAATTTGTAACCACATGATATATATGTGATGCAGACCTTTGAGCATATTCAAATGTATGTAAATATGATGTATGTATCCATTTTGAAGGAAAATGAATAAATATGTGAGTTCTTGCCATCTTTATGCTATCATGCTCATGTATATGAATGCAAGTTGTAAGGTGAGAATTAACCAACAATTTCATCGATCCATAATACACTTAATCAATTAGAACAAACACAATTTAAAGCACCAAATTCAGGTCCATATGAGTAATATTAAATTAGTTTGGTCTATGATATAGATTAATTTCACCACTAAAAGTGGAAATTGGATAAATATAGAACTTTTATGCCTTTTACCTTATAATATGGATGATGTCTTGATATGGTGTGACAATCAGTAGCTTCAAAACTGAGATACCATGCAAGGTCAGCTACTGTGTTAGATGTTGTAAGTAAAGTTGTTGTTTGATCCTTGTTTTGTGACTTAAAACTAGAACTTTGATCTATAAGATTAGTGACAAATACTACTTGGAATGTTTAGCCAAAATGATACCAACACATGCCTACGGAATGACCAATTTTCCCACGCAATTGACATGTAATTTTAGATTTGTTGCTGCCACATTTAGAGCCTTGACCACCCTTAACAATAAATGATCTTACCCTTCCTTAACTAAAATTAGTTCTGCCACCTTGTGAAGTTAAAGCAAGATTCACAGAGATGGTTGAACCTATAATTGCTTTGGGTTCCTCTTAATTTGAGCTTTTTGGGCATGAAGCAATGACTTGATGTCTAAAATAGTGTAAGGATCAAGTCTTGTTGAAACTAAAATGATGAAAGGATCGTACTCTTCAGGAAGCCCTTCGAAGATATAGTCTATGTGATTAATGGTTAATACAAGTGACCCAATCACTGTTAGCACATCAACAAATGCTTTAATCTTCTATAAGAACTCATTGATGATGAATAGGCCTTGTTGGTGTTCTTGAGTTGGGTTTTCAATTATTTGATCCAGGCACATGTTTGTGAATCAAAAAACGTTTGACTCCTTTCCCACACTTAAGTAGAGGACTCACAGCCTACTATTCAAGTAAGAACTCATTTAGACATGGAAGAAAGCATCAAAGACATGAGCAACTAATCTTGGCAATCCTAAAGAAGGTATTCTAGATTATAAGTGCCTTTTGCATGATCCTCATCTTATGCAAATTTAGCTAGTGGCATGATTCCTGGATTAATAAATTTGTGAAGTACATAGCCCTAAAATCATAGCACAAATTTATTGTTTCCATAAGTAATAGTCGTTATCATCAAGTTTAACTAAGATAGCATGTGTGAAAGATACAACATCCTTCCTCTGTATGATCTGAGAGCTTGCAGTGCTTAGCATCTTCAAGATTATAGCTCTGATACCATATTAAGATAATCCATTAACAGAGAAGAGGACTACAATAAAAAAGAAGAAGAAGAAGAAAAGAAGATGTAATAATCTTTCACCTTTTAGAATTTGATACAACACTTAAGTATTTATAATGTGAAAGGCTAGAACAAAATCTATATTCTATTATAACTATTTCTTAACCTCTCTAACAAAAGTAGATGCTCCTAATTCTCATCATCAACCTCTAAAGAATTGATCTATGATTGCTTTGGGAATTAACTCTAGCTTTGAAGGGTCCCACTAATTAAAAGAGGAAGAAAAAAGAAAGAAAAACCTTTAATTAAGTAATATCACAGGTTTAAAAAAAAGTTATTTTAATAAACTATGAGATGTTAAATTTTACCATGGGCTTGTTGTCTTTATCAAAGAGCTTAGCTCTTGAACCTTATGAAGTGCAATAAGGTTAAAAATTAAAAGTAATAAAATTACGAAACTAATCCCTAAACAAACAAACAAACAAAAAATACATGCGGGATATTGCCAATGCCAATTATAAGCAACTAGGTCAAAAAAAAAAAAAGAACAAGTTTTTGCAATAAAAATTATAATATCTTCAATTGAAATTCTTTTAATCTTTACCTCATAAAAATAATTTTTCTAAAGAAGTGGCAGAAAATATTGTAGTCCCAAGAAAGGCATTGTTTAATTTTTTGCACTTGGCTTTCTCTAACCTAGTAAACATTAAATGCATTTACATCTCTAAATAATTAATTTGAGTCCTCAACTTAGTTATAACATGCAATGATAATATTTCTTTTTATACCTAATCTAAGAAACATATTAGGGCTCATAGGACAAGAAAAATGCATATGACTTAATGTATCTATGATCCACTTTTCTACTTTATTTTCAATTACACTTTCCTATAAAACATTGAAATTATGTCACCCAAACAACATTCTTATCTGCATATTCAGGATTTCTTTTTTTAAGAAAAAATAAAACAACAAATTGCAAAATTGTTGTCATTGAAGAGCTAAATCGAGTCTCTATTTTAAGGCCTCTATATAATATCACATCTAGCCAAAGCTTGTTAGATAATTGTAGTAGCTAATACAAGCTTTCCATAGAATCCAAGTCTTGCTCTCAAAATACAATTAACCACACGCAAGTATATGTATTGCAATAGTAATATAGAAGTAAGAAAAGTATCATCTAACAAGGATTTGTTGATCTAAAATTGTCAAGGACTAATATTTACAACTTAACTTAAATCAAACAAATTAATTACAGGTATGTGTTTAAGCCAATTTAGACTTGTAAAATTTGGAAACACAACTAAATTTGGATTACCAGGCAATTTAACAAATTTAGGATTATTAATCCTCCAAGTATTTCATAGAGCCTCAATTTAACCCTCTTGACCTTGCTATTAAAGGTAATATATACTAGCCTCAGGTCTAACTTCATCTATAAGCATTTTTATAAATCTCTTATAGCCATATTCTTAGCTAACTTTACAATCCCCTATAAAATTATAATGAACAAGCATTTAATAGCACAATTCTTAATTTAGCTACATGACTAATGAGTATATTCCTATCTCATTAGCAAAATCATCCATTAATTTTAATAAACTTCAAGTATTCACACAACTCAACTCAAGGCCTAATCCCATTATTATTTTTCCAAGTTTAACTAAAATACCATATCATTCCAATTAGTGGCCAATCAACTAGAAAGCATGAAGCAATGAGTTAAATTAACATAAATATACCATTGATCACAAGGAAAGAGGATAAACAAGCTCTAATCCATAAAAAGTTATAACAACCCTCGATATAAATGCTTAACTACTCATTTCAAAATAAACTATTATCAAAGATAAAGTATATAATAGCAACATCAAGGAAATATAGACAAAAGAGAATAAGTAGAGAAAATTAGTGATGAGTCTTGTCTTCTTTCAACTCAATACTCTCCCTTGCTACTTGAGTCACCAAAATGCTCCTTCAACCCCAGAAGAAACCTAGAATGATGTCTCTCCTCCCAAAATGTCACAAATCCCCTTAAAACCTCGAAAAAAGTGATGCCAAATGTAACATCATATTTTTCTAGCTCATTCTATAAAATTCTCATGCTTTGCATTCATAATTTCCATGAAAGAGCAAGAAAAGAGAATTAAAATAATGCATTTTCTTGCGTTGCATCATATATAAAAATTTTATTTAGTGTCACGTGGACCATGTGAGCTCATACCATCTATTTTCATATTTAATTACATGAATACAACTCATTTGCATCATAAAATATGGCTTACATCACAAGAAAACAGAAATGAAGTATAAAACATGGACATTTATTTTCGTCAGATTTGGCTCTTTTCTAACCAAATTTTAAAAAATCATAACTAATTTTAAAAAAATCAAAATCATGCATTCTTAGCCATTCTAGAAAGATATGGATGTCTACTTCATGTAAAAAAATATGTCCAGACCATAAAATCCATCACACAGGATGTTTCACATCCGAAAATGTCTAGAGGTCAAACTGCCACTGATGCTATCACAAATTTCTGTAGCAAATTTTGAAAATGTCCAATTAATTCTACAAAAATCCAATCATGCAAATGATACCAATGTAGAAAGTTATAGATGTTAGCTAGATAGAAAAAATAACTTCATACTAGCTCAGGCAATCCAGGCCTCGAAATTCAATAGAACAATAACTGAGGTAGAATTAAGCTCCTGATACTGGATAGAATTTTTAAAAATTCATATCTCCCTCTCTAGACATCCAAATGAGGTGCTTCCAGTTGATACAAGTCACTGTAATATCTAGTTTTTTGGTATAAAATTTTATGGCAATTAGACATCATTTGAGCCTTGTGTGACAGATTTTATTTTCAGACCAAATGAATAGTACAGCATACTAAAATAAAAAAATTTGCCAACTTTGAAAATTCATGAAATATTCCATAGACCTCCAAAAATTATGTTCTTTAGCTTCTTAAAAAGCTCCTAATAAGCTCTAATTGCATGTCAAATCTTAGATCAAGAAGAGCCCATTTGGCTAAAAAGTGATATACAGTTCCATTATGGTCAATTTTAGCTTCATATGAGGTACCAAAGTAACCAAATGATTTTTCCTAGGGTTTGGCACCTTTTAGGCAAGTCTAAAAGCATTATTAAGACTTGTGTAAGCTGCCCAAATGATCTTCAACTCTATGCATCTCATTTTGGCCATTTCATCCACACATATGCATAATTCTATCAAACTCTCAAGAAACATAATTTGGCATTCCATGCCCAAATTACATTCTAGCATTCACACATCATATGCATCCACTTATACATCATATATCATCATAATTACACATGTCTAAGAGGTCAAAGGGTCACAACATTTGACATCATTATGGTTTTAAAAAGCAAAGACTAAGCATGTTAGTGTCAAACTCTTCTCTTCAAGGTAGTTAGCTTCCATTACTTTGTCCACTTGGTCCACCTAATATATTAGATCATTAGAGAAGAGAGAATTCAAAGAATCCCAATAGCTTATCTCCCATTCAATCACACATAACATATGCTTAACATATGCCAAGTAAGCCTTAAAAATGCATGCATGGATATCATGGAAGTCATGAACATTCAAGAAGCAAGCTTGGTATGTGAATAAGTCATACAAGACATTCAAAAGCTTACCAAGTGGATGGATTGGCCTCACATTTTTTTTCATGAATTTTGGACTTGCCCACCCATTCTTTAAGAGATTCTTAGACTCAACCATACTCTTGGGAGCCCATCTTGCTTTTGAGATACTCTTTACTTTGTCTCAACCAATCTCAAGGGTTCTTACCTTATCCTCACCATAGCTAAGGGTTCTTGGCCTCACCACACTCAAGCAAACCCAAGCACATATCAAAAACATCATATAAACATAATATGTCATCATAAAACTATGGCATAGGAAATCATGCTATCATACTTTTCATGGCTTGAAAATACACATACACACATTCTAAGATTAAACACACATCCATACATGAGAGAAGGTGGAGAGAGCTACCTTGTACATAATGACACACTTTTCTTCTTGAATCAAGTCTTCCTCTTTCGGCCACACACACAAAAATTTATGGAGATGCTTTCTCTTGGCCTAGACACAATTTATGGAAACCAATTAGGTTCATGAACTCAATTCTAAGGCCATACAATTTACTTAGACACTAGGTTGGCTTATAACCTCATTATGGTCCATAAATGCACCTAATGAAGCAACACCCCTCAAATAAATTCTAGGCTCCATTCTTTTCTTTCAAATATGATTCTTGACTCCTTTTAAACCTCTTAGAGTCATCACACAATTAAAACCAAAAGCCTAACTATATGTTGCTTTTTAGGTCATAATATGGAACCTAAACACTAACTCACTTTTTATGAGTTCTAAATTTTTCCCAAGGCCTTCCATCATTTTTATTCATCATATATGACTAAAGAATGGGTTTAGAAAAATTTAAAACTCTCCCTAGCTATGAGAACCCTTCTTGGCCGAGACAATGAAGCATATTAGATTCCATGGAGCTTTCTTTATGTTCTCGAGGGAAGAAGCATATGGGGAGCCTCTTAAGGATCTTAAGAGCTCATTTAAACTCTTATTTAGGCCTAGAAATCATCATACAAAATCAGATTTTACAAGGTACAATTGAAATTATAGAACTTGCATCTTGAAATCTAATAGTTTTTTGTTCATTCCCTTTGCATATTATTAATCTCCACACCCTTTTTCCTTATATTCACCCTTGGTTTTGCCTAAAAATCAAGTCCTCCTAGGGTTTTCTCAAGTAGGGCGAAATGGTGGAGAAGGGAACCAAAGATAACAACCATAGAAAAAGAAATTACCATGTTTTCTTACTTTTTCTCACTTGAATCTTATGTTCTTTGAGCTCCTATCTTTAAATCTAAATTTTCCCCTCAAATTGTCCTCTAAAATAGATCCATATACTTCATTATAATCATAGGAAATAAAGGAGAATGAAGGAGAAGAGGTTTCAAAGAGAAAGAGCATGAAAAAACTATAAAAGTCCATACCTTTCTACCTTGAATTTCTCCTCCTTTTCTTCCTCCTCTTGTGCGCCTCATCCCCTAAGGTTTTCCTCTGGTTTAGAGCAGAACATGGTTGTGCATAATGAAGGGAGAAGAAGGGTGCATCATATATATAGGTGGGAATAAGTTATACTTTTCAAAAATCTCTATTTTGCCCTTCGTTCTTGGTATTTTCGTTTCTCCTTTGTTTTAGCTCCTTTTTAAGAACTGTCTTTTCTATTATGAAATTTAGATTCCCAATTTAGTAAAATGCCTTTAGAATCACTCAAATTGGAGCTAAAACCTTTTCGAACGAATCAGTCAAAGTTTGAGTCAACTAACGTTAGAAACCGTCCACCGGAGGGGTTTTAACTATTTTAGGAGTTTCCATGGTTTTTAGGGCGTCTGAAAATCCTAGGGAACTCAAAAATTTTATTTAAAAAGCCCTTCTATGTGAATTCTAAAATTTACTCAAAATTATGAAAATGCTATTACGTTTCGTAAGCTTTTCATAAGAAATTGTTTCTTCATTCTAATTTCGTTTTTCTTTCCATCTGAGCCTGGAATTCTCATTTTTAGGAGTCTAGAATGCTTACCAAAATTTGACCTTAACTACATCGTTTCGAGGGACTTCCTTTTATATCTGGCAAATTTCATTCGTTTATGAAGAAACTGTACATTACATTTCTCACATTTTCTCTTGTTTCCAGAGGACTGGATATTACATTTCTCCCCCCTTAAATAAATTTTATCCTCGAAATTTAGGGTATGCTTTCCTTTTACTCTTTTCTTTTCTGGCTAACTACTCTTTTCTTTCCCTTCTTCCTGGTTCTATACGCTTTCTCAGTGATTTCATTCTTTCGAATTTTCTCTTAGCCAAGGGATTTTTCATTGCTAGTTCTTAATATGGGCTCTATTGCTATAAAATACTAACTAGTTCTCTCTCATAAGGGAAAGAAATTTCTGACTCTGGAGGCCTATCCTAGGAGAGCTCACTAATCATGTCGAGTTAATGTTAACCCGTTCGCAAGATTAACGTTTCTTTCAGTGAACTCATTTACACATCTCGGGAGGTAACTTATTTCATATCCCATCTCCCGTATCCTTTCTCAATGGCTTCTCATAATGTCTCATCATCTTTTCTAATCATTAGAGCCATCGGAGGTTTCTGTCCATTTATTTATTTACATGTTTCGTCCATAATTTATCTCTGTGTTATTTCCAATGTTATTAAAACCGGACTGGTCATTAAACCGGTGGAGGTACTGGTTCACAGTTCATTGGTCGAACCGTGGTCGAACCGGTGATAATTAAATATATTATTTAAAAAAATTTTATGTATTAAAATTTTAATATAACAAATAAATATTAGTAAATTTTAAATATTTGATTATTAATTTAACATTTTTTAAGATATTACAAAAATTAATGTTTAGTTTAAAATAAAAATTATCTATGATTAAAAATTAAGAATATTTAATATTAAATTTTTAAAATTTCTAAATTATATTAAGATTCTACTTATTATTAAAAAATAAAATAATAAATAATAATTTTAGCTAAGTATCTTGATATTTGAGAGCAATATTATTAGGAAATTGAATATGATAAAAAGTAAATATAAAAAATAATTAATTATACACATTTTATTTCTCTTATATTCTCTTTTTTTTAAAAAAAATCATATTTCAACCCCCTCATCTTTTTTATTACTTTCTATTTTTAATTTGTTAAAATTATTTAAAATGAATTATTCTGTTATATAGAAAAAATTTAAAAAAAATATATATGCTTCAAACCGATTTGACCAGTTTTTTGTCCGATTTTTTTACCGGTTTGACCGGTTCTTTGCTTGACCGATTTTCTAACTCAACCGAACCGGACCAGGGACCGGTTCCCGGTCGAACCGGTCAAACCGGCCGGTCCGGTCCGGTTTTCTAAACATGGGTTATTTCTTACCAGCTCATCTCATGATTACAATTTACATTTCTTTCTAGCATATGCCTCACAACTTAGTTACTTACTGGGATTACAATTCCTTTGAGAAGTTTCTACTTTTAATGATCCTAACTTCTCTATTTACTACTACATCTGTCTTTGTAGGCCAAAACTTTTTCTCACTTTCTTTGCTCACTTACAGTGGCATTTTATAGTCCCTCAATTCAATACTAATTGGCCTAACATGTGTGTCTTATACTGGCACCAAAGAGCTACTACCATTGACTATTGCTGAGTTTAAGTGAGATGCTAGCTATTCTCATAGTTTTACTTACTGGAGACATACTATACCACTTACCTCATTTAAAACTGCACCTGACCCCTTTTTATATACATAAGCTAGCATACGGAGATCTCTCTATCCCTCGGTCAAGGCTACTATCTGTTAGGTAGTGGTTAATTTGGATCTAACTTTAGAAAGCTAATTTCTTACTTTTCTCATCCCATATACTATGCTCATTTTTAAAGAGAGCTAGTCAGTGGTCTAACTATCTAAGTAAAGCCTTCATATCTCTGTAGCAACAGTTTACTAGAGTCAGGAGATTTATAGTCTCTAAGGCAAAGGCTAGCTAAAACTGTACTAGTCTCTCAGATTAACTACTTTGTAAAATTATCTCAAGCCATCATCTCACCAAAGAACTATCATGCTGTGGCTAGGGCTTTCTGTAACTCTATGGGATCTACTATGACCCCCTGGGTCTATTGTGACCTCTCAAAGCCCTACTAAGGTCTACTGCAACATGTAGTGCTATGCTAGGATCTACTGCGATCCATCTCTGGGAGACGTCAAAGCCTAAAATTACTATATCTGACAGTAAAATACATGCTTACTAAGTCCCGTAACCATCGCTCATAATAGCTGAGGCTAAACTTAGAGGCACATCATGCTCTTCGTGTGAAGTGGGTTCTATGTTATCTGATTCTCTAGGATCCCGGCATGCTGATACTAAGGAGCATTTTAATTTTTACTCATCGCTCCTCATAGGATCCTCAGATTCCCACTTCAGCCCTTTTTTGCTTGGGCTTTCTTTTCTTACTCTATTAACTTACCTACTTTAACTGTACTCAACTATCTTTCCTCTCATATCCTGTAATTTTTAACTATGCCCACGTTCTATTTTTAAGTACTTTGGCACCAGGGCATCTCACATACTGAGTGTGGTGAACATCTCTAGCAGCAGAGAGGCTATACACTGGTACCTATTCATTTCATTTATATATACTATAAGGGACGCTGGCTATGCATACTGAATCTGAATATTTTCTATTAGGGATTCCTTTCTACATGCTTTTCTTATCATTCTAATATTACTGGAATCCCTTTACCTTTCTTTCCTGACTTATCTCATTATCTAGCTATCTAGGATACCCTTCGATTACCAGGACACTTTGGTGATTGATGTTGTCGTTTGCTACGTACTTAAGCCACATTACTACTAGGTTGACCAGACCTAATATCATGTAGCCTCTGTTACAAGCAAACCATAACATTAAACACTAATACACTGACGCTTCATGACTGAGGTCAGAGCCACTATCGCCAGTATATTACAAGTTTCCCAATAATTTAAGGCGTTCCTTTCTTACTTTCCTCTATCTGCCCTATTCTCACAGAGTGCTCAGGGAAAATAGGATTCTTCCTCAATTTCATCCCAATATCTCTCTGTATTGTCTAGCTATTTTTTCTTCGGGTGCTATCATGCTAGAAGGGCATCTATGCCAAGGACAAATGTGCTTTCTTTAGTACTCAAGTACATTAATTGAATATTTATTCTCAATCTACTATGTCCTCGACTTGAACATTGTCATACTTTCTTTCTCTTTTTACCTTTCTTATCTTCTTACTTAGGTAAGGAATGTTCTACTACTGGTCGTTTCTATTGCCAGTTTAAGTTTCCTTACGCTCAAGAGCATCTGTATTTTCCTAGGGTTCCTTTACTTATTCACTCTTTGTAACATCAAGCGGGTCCACTTTTTTGCTTATATTCTTACCCTGCTCTTAATTAGACCATCCCTCGATAAGAAGAATTCTTTTTCATATAATCCTAGGAATTTCATTCTACGGCACTCTTGGCTTACACTCTTTCTCTACATAAAACAAGGCTCACCTTCTTAGGCGGTCTCTAGTTCCCTCGAGCTTCCCTGAGGGTACTGAGGCACTAATTGTCTATCTCAACTTATTTCTATATTTGGAACAGAGCTAGGCTTTCTCTCTGTTTAACCTCTTTAGCCTCATCTCCAGGAGCATAGTATACTATTTCTAGGGTTTTTCTAACCCAATTTGGAACATATACTCTCAATGTCTAGATTTATCTCACTAAAAATTGATGCTCTATTGGGTGCTCTAATTACTCATGTGCCTTAACCCTATATCATTCTTATATTAGAGAGCTCGTTTAACTAACTATCGACCTCCTATCTATTCACCTCTCTGGCTCAATTTACTCATTTAATCATTACTAAAGTGAGGGTATCTTTTCTGTAATTAGTTTCTTTACTCTTCCTCGCTTCCCTTATCACTATACTTTTTGACTCGAGGGGATTTGTATAGGGGAATTTTACTAACCATTACTAGGTGATTTTCCTAACCTAGAATGTCTCATCTTTCATTTCTCAATCTAAGGAAAACTTTCACTGAGCCTTTCAATTACATATCTCACCTGGAATAATGCTACTAGTTATTTTCCCTAGGCTTTAGCTTATGCTTAGCCTAGGCTAGCCATCTTACCGAACCTATAGCTTACTAACTATCCTTATTCCTTCCTGAGTCTTTGTTACTAGGCTACTCATACTTATCTCTAGGTGTTACCTATGAGGTACACCTTTCTAGGCCACTTTAGTGATTTACTGCTGGTAGTCTTATTTTACGTTATTTTGAGACTACACTAACATTCTATCATTTAATGTCCCACAAGGTGGCATTCTAGGTTGGAGTCAACGCCTTAAAGGCAGGTCTCAACAACCTTATCATTCCTGTGTCTAACTTTCTCTATACTGAGCTCTTTTCTCAATCTCATTTGCTAGGCCCACAAATTTCTTACTAATCTTTTGTAACTATTCAATACCCTTTTCTCTACTTATGTTAGGGGTTCCCACTTTCTGTGGGTCGTCTGACCCCTTATTAACTATTTTCTCAAGTTAGCCTGAATATGACCAACAAGGCGTTTACACTGCCATTTGCCATTACTAACGCATCATTTGTCACGGCTAATTAGCCTCAAGTTCACCCTAATTTTCTTGTCTGAGTATTTTTTGCGGCTAACCTTTTAATTGGCTGTGGCGAGAAATTCTCTAGATTATCTTGCTGCTTCATGGAATAACTGGCTACCGCTAAGCAATTAATTGGCCGCGGCTAATAACCTCTAATTGGCCTACTTTTTCAGGAATCGAATTTTCATCTTTAGCCACCAACCCGAGCCTCATGGTTTCTATATCTAGCCCATCATCAAATTAAAGGGTTCTATCTCTCTTTTCATTCATGCATAACTACTTATCATCTCTGGGCTATCAGGCTCTAGGGTATAGCTTATAACTCAACCTCTTGGCCTTAAGGGATTAACCTTTTGAGCTCTAATACTTATCTAGATATTTGGGTGTTATGGTTTAAGGATGACTCTTTTTCTCACTTCCCCTCTAAATTGGTCCTGTGTAGTCACAGTCTCATCTCATACTGCGCTGCATCATAACTTGTCTCTGCATTAAGTAGGACATCTCGGAATAGCCTGAGTATGACTACCAGGGAGAATTAGGCTTCACTCACTCTAGCAAGCATTTTCCTATCAACGAGATCATTTCTCATTGTTCATATCTAGAGCTTGCCACTGATCTCAGCAAGCTATCATATCACATAGAGCTCCAACTGTCAGATCCCTTAACTCCACTCAAGCTTAGCTCTGCTCAAGCTACTCTAGAGCCCACTCTTCCTTAATGTCCACTAGCTACTCTAAGACCATCATACAACTTACTTATTATAAATAAAGCCACAAACTATCTTCATACACCTAACATGTCTCATATAAGGCTCTACCTATCCATTCGAGTCTTTATATAGCCCTAATGCTACTTTCTTAAGCCAAATCCAATCCAAAAGAACCTAGAACTTTTCTCTGATACCAATAAATGTAACACGATATTTTTCTAACTCATTCTCTAACATTCTCATGCTTTACATTCATAATTTCCATAAAGGAGCAAGAAAAGAGAATTAAAATAATACATTTTCTTGCGTTGCGTCATATGTAAAAATTTCATTCAGTATCACGTGGGCTATATGAGCTGATAACATCTATTCTCATATTTAATTACATGAATACAACTCATTTGCATCATAAAATGTGGCTCACATCATAAGAAAACCGAAATGAAGCATAAAACATGGACATTTATTTTCGACCAGATTTGGCTCTTTTCTGACCAAATTTTGAAAAATCATAACTAATTCTAGAAATATTGAAATCATACATTCTTAGCCATTCTGAAAAGCTATGAATGTCTACTTCATCCTATAAATATGTCCAGACTATAACATCCATCACAAAGGACGTTTGACATCTGAAAATATCTAGAGGTCAAACTACCATTGATGCTGTCACATATTTCTACAACAAATTTTGAAAATGTCCAATTAATTCCACAAAAATTCAATCTATGCAAATGATACCAATCTAGAAAATTGTAGATGTTAGCTAGAGGGGACAAATAACTCCATACCAGCTCAAGTAGCCCAGACCTTGAAATTCAATAGAACAGTAACTGAGGTCGGATGAAGCTCTTAATACTAGACAGAATCTTTAAAAATTCATATCTCCCTCTCTAGACATCTAAATGAGGTGCTTCCCATTGGTACAAGTTACTGTAATATCTAGTTTTTTTGTATAAAATTTTGTGGCAATTGGACATCATTTGAGCCTTGTGTGACAGATTTCATTTTCAGACCAAATGAATAGTGTAGCAAACCAAAATCAAAAAATTTGTCAACTTTGAAAATTCATAAAATATTCTGTAGACCTCTGAAAATTATGTTTTTTAGATTTCTAAAAAGCTCTCAATAAGCTCTAATTGCATACCAAATTTTAGATCAAGAAGAGCCCATTTGGCTAAAAAGTGATATACGGTTCCATTATAGTCAATTATGACTCCATATGAGGTACCAAAGTAACCAAATGATTTTTCTTAGGGTTTGGCACCTTTTGGGCAAGTCTGAAAGCATTTTTAAGACTTATGTAAGCTGCCCAAATAATCACAAACTCTATGCATCTCATTTTGGCTATTTCATCTATACATACATAATTCTATCAAACTCTCAAGAAATATAATTTGGCATTCCATGCCCAAATTATATTCTAGGGTTCACACATCATATGCATTCACTTATACATCATATATCATTATAATTACACATGTCTAAGAAGTCATAGACCATATACATCAAGGGATTACAACGTTTGATATCATTATGGTTTTAAAAAGCAAAGACTAAGTATGTTGGTGTCAAACTCTTCTCTTCAAGGTGGTTGGCTTCATTACCTTGTCCACTTGGTCCACCTAGCATATTAGATCATTAGAGAGAAGGGAATAAGATTAAAAGAATCCCAATAGCTCTCATCTCCTATTCAATCACACATAACATATGCAAAGTAAGCTTTAAAAATGTATGCATGAATATCATGGAAGTCATGAACATTTAAGAACATGAACATTCAAGAAGCAAGATTGGCATGTAAATAAGTCATACAAGACATTTAAGAGCTTACCAAGTGGATGGATTGGCCTCATATTTTTTCTCATGAATTTTGGACTTGCCTCACCCATTCTTTAAGAGATTCTTGGACTCAACCATACTCTTGGGAGCCTATCTTGCTCTTGGGAGACTCTTTGCTTTGTCTCAACCAATCTCAAGGGTTCTTAGCTCATCCTCACCATAGCTAAGGGTTCTTGGCCTCATCACACTCAAGCAAACCCAAGCACACATCAAAAACATCATATAAACATAATATGTTATCATAAAACTATGGCATAGGAAATCATGCTATCATACTTTTCATGGCTTGAAAATACACATACACACATTCTAAGACAAGTTAAACATACATCCATACATGAGAGAAGGTGGAGAAAGCTACCTTGTACATAATCACACACTTTTCTTCTTGAATCAAGGCTTCCTCTTTTGGCCACACACATACAAACTTGTGGAGATGCTTTCTCTTGGCCTAGACACAATTTGTGGAAACCAATTAGGTTCATGAACTCAATTCTAAGGCCATACAATTTGCTTAGACACTAGGTTGGCTTATAACCTCATTATGGTCTATAAATGCACCTAATAAAGCAACACCCCTCAAATAAATTCTAGGCTCCATTCTTTCTTTTCAAATATAATTCTTAACTCCTTTTAAGCCTCTTGAAGTCATCTGACGGGCTCGTCGTGCAACTCTCAAAATAAAACTAGGTTGAACTAATTATGTAGCTAGTGGTACAACCTAGGTCATCTCCCTTGGAATTGGAATTCAATGCTTAATTGAGTTTTCTAAATGTTAAAGGTCCTAAAAGCTATCTAATTTGGGGGTTTTGATTGAATTAAACTAACCTAAAACTAAATTAAATCAAAATTCCTAATTGCTACCTAATTATATGAATTATGGATGAATAACGGTCTTATGACTAGCTTTGGATTCGTCCCTTAGTATCCACTATCCTTATCCTAATCCAATTGTAATTAATTCTAGTTTAATAGTTCCTAATTATGTCCACAGCAAATGTATCCTGAGTTACCAAGCAAGAATCAAGAAATTAACAAGTTAATGTTGAATTGAGACCTCAATCCTACACCAAATCATTAACTCTTGTCTTTAAGATCAATGAACACCTAATTTGATTAATTAACTGATTAATTAGTCTCTGATTCATCATCCAAAAATGTTTAATTAACTAACTAAATACCAAGAAATTCTCAAATGAAGCAATCAAGCACATAATCTCACTCATGCATTTCATCGAACACCTTCGTAGCACACATGGGAAATTAGAGAATAATGAAAAATTAGATTCCAATCCAACCAATTAATCAACAAAAAGGCTTCCTAATCAGTGTCTAACCAGCCACTAATTACAATTACACAAATTCTTAATCAAATACAACTTAACCAAGATTGTACAAGAAAAAGAAAAAGTGTAGGAGAATAGAAATCCTTAGCCAAAATTCTGTGTTCATCCATGGATTCAAGCTTCTCCAAAGTCCTTCTTCCTTGCTAGTCACAGATGGAGGTTTAGAGTTTCATTGGAGGTGGAATGGAGATGGAGAATGGAGGAAAATGGCGTGGTGTGTGTCTCTGTGAATGGAAAAGACGAAGGGGGCGTGTGAGATGAATGGATGATAGGTGTCGTGAATGACGTGATATATGAATGGATCCCCCAAATGTAGCTCTGGATGTGTGTTTCTCCTCTTTTTCACGTGCCCCATTAATTATTCACGTGCTCAGCCCTCATTTTTCAAATTGTCTGAAGCTCCTTCATGTGTGTATAAAGTGTGGGTCCCACTTCATTTCTCGCTCATTTTTACGTGTTTGCACCTCCACATAATTTTCTTCTTCCTTTGTGTGTCTCAGCCCTTCACTCTCATCTCAGCATCTCTTCATCGTGATGTTCTCCACTCGTGGCTTGTTCCCTGTTCAGCTTGTAATTCCTCGCTTCTTCTTTTCATTCTTCTTATGTTCACTCCCTCAGCTCCTTCAACCTAGCTTTTGCTTCTTTCTTAGCTCGTGTTGCTTCCTCATGCAGTCTTTTTTAACGTCAAAACCAAGCTTCAGCTCCAGCATCTTCGTTTAACTGTTATATGTGTTATTTGCTTCGTTTTCTGCCTCTGTTGCCCAGGACGTTGCTTCCTTCTCCTCTGTTTTAAGCAACGTTCAACTTCTGCTTCTTCCTTACTCAAGCTTGAAATTCTTCTTCAGCTACTGGTCTCATGTTTCTTCCATGTGAGCTCAAGTTATTCCACATCTTCATCTCTGTTTCTGCATGAGCTGCTTCTATTTTGTTCTCAGCCAAATATGTTTCTGCACTTGTCTCCACGTGAACCTCTTCATTCAGCTTGTAGTTTCTTTACTCGAGCTGCATGCCTCATGCATGGTTCTGTGGCTTCTCCTCTATTTCTCATGTACTTTGTGGCTTCATTCTGGACCCTAAACCCATAGCTTCAATGCCTTCTTCATTCTGCAGCTTTTCCATGTGATTTGATAGGATTATTACATATGTGAGTGAGTGTTGGTGTATGAGGGCTAGACTCGTGGCATTGTTCACTTGCTTTGTATGTTAATGACTGAATGAAGGTGTTGTAAATAGGTAGAAGCTACTGGACGACTATTAGTGCATTAACTTGAGTGAATGGGGTGCTTGGAGCTAGCTTCTTCTCAAAATCCAATTACTCCATTAATCTCCTTCCATTCTAATTTTATTTTCTCCAAACTGTACACATGAAGCCTTCATCTTTTCTTCTTCTTTTCTTTAAATCAAATGCTTGTTCAAGCTCCAATTGCCCAACAAAAAATATGCATAAATAATAAGAACAGATGAAATAGGAATATTCATAAAATTCATTTAAAAAGATTTGTGCATTAAAATTCTTAAATTTTGCAATTAAATTCCTAAAGTGCCCATATGGCCAATGAATTCAAATTCCACCTAATTAAATCCATTAAGCCTTGTTTAACTCTTAAAAAACTTAAGCTAAGGGAAATAAAATGTATAAAAATCATGCTTATCATCATCACACAATTAAAACCAAGAGTTTAACTATATGTTGCTTCTTTAGGTTATAATATGGAACCTAAACACCAACTCACTTTCTATGAGTTCTAAATTTTTCCCAAGACCTTCTATCATTTTCATTCATCATATATGACTCAAGAATGGGCTTAAAAAAATTTAAAACTCTCCCTAGCTATGAGAATCCTTCTTAGCCGAGACAATGAAGTATATTGGGTTTCATGGAGCTTTCTTTATTTTCTCAAGGGAAGAAGCATATGAGGAGTCTCTTAGGAATCTTAGGAGCTCATTTAAACTCTTATTTAGGCCTAGGAATCATCATACAAAATCAGATTTTACAAGGTACAATTGAAATCCTAGAATTCGCATCTTAATATCTAATGATTTTTTGTTAATTCCTTTTGCATATTCTTAATGTCCACACCCTTTTTCCTTAGATTCACCTTTGGTTCTGCCTAAAAATCAAGTCCTCGTAGGGTTTTCTCAAGTGAGGTGAAATGGTAGAGAGGGGTGACGGGCTTGTCGTGCAACCTTCAAAATAGAACTAGGTTGGATAAAATTTATAGTTAATGGCACAACCTAGGTCATCTCCCTTGGAAATAGAGTTCAATATTCAATTGGGTTTTTTAAGTGTTAAAAGATCCTAGAACTATCTAATTAAGAGGTGTTTTTGATCTAATTAAGTAAGTAAATTGAAATTGAAATAAAATTTCTAATTGCTACCTAATTGTATGAATTATGGGTGAATGATGGTCTTCTGACTAGCTTTGGATTCGTTCCTTAGTATCCACTATCCTTATCCTATTTCATTTATGATTAATTCTAGCCTAAGAGTCCTTAATTATGCTCACGACAAATGTATCTTGAGTTACCACTCAAGAATCAAGAGATTAACAAAGTAATATTGTATTGAAACCTCAATCCCGCATTAAATCATCAATTCTTGTCTTTAAGATCAATGAACACTCAATTTGATTGATTATCTGATTAATTAGCCTCTGAATCATCATCCAAAGATGTTTAATTAACTAACTAAATACTAAAGAATTTTCAAATAGACAATTAGGCATACCAATTCTCACAAGTATTTTATTAAACACCTTGATTACACACTTGGAAAATGGTAGGGGAATGCAAAATTTAGTATTTAATCCAATCAATGAATCAATAAAAAGGCTTCTTAATCAATGTCTAACTAGCCATTAATTACAATTACCCAAATTCTCAATCCAACACAACTTAACCAAGCATGTACAAAAAAAAAGAAAAAGTGTAAGAAATTAAGGAAATCTTAGCCAAATTTATATTGCTCATCCATGGATTCAAGCTTGCACCAAGGGTCTTCCTCCTAGCTAATCAAAGATGGAGATTAATGCTTCATGGTGGTGGAAGATTGATGGAGAATGGAGGATGGAATTGGTGTGGATTGGCTACTAGACGTGGAATGGAGTGAGTGACGATGGATAGCGAATGGAATGTCAGATTGTCTCGATGTATGCACAATAGATTAATGGTTATGTACCCCAGCCTCCAGCCTCTCACGTGCTCATCATGTACTTCATTTATTTTTGTCCACATGCTCAGCCATTGCCAGCTCATTAGCTTTTTTGTTTCACATTTATTTAGTCTATCTTTTTTTCTCTTACATTTTGCCCTCTTCTCCACGTGCTGCCCATGTGTATTTCTTCTCCTTTGTGTGTCACATGCTTATTTAATCTTCAGCCTAAGCTTCCACGTGATTCATATTCCCACGTGCTTCTTTATTCCTTTTATTCTCAGCTTCTTCACGTCAACTTCTACATGCTTCTTCATTCAACTTCTCACGTGCTTTTCTCCATTTCTGCATGCATGTACAGCTTCTTTCATGCATTATTCTCCAACTCCAGCTCATGGTTTCTTCATTTGTTCTACTCTACACTTCTTTCTCTCAAAACATAAGAACCTATAGCTTCTTTATTCAGCTCATTCCACGTTCTCCAACTACTATTTTGCTCACTTGTTTCTGCCTAGACTCTCAGCTCATTCAACCCGTCATGCTCTTTGTTTCTCATCTCATTCTACCTTTTACTCAAGTTTTTCATTCCATGTTAGTCGCCCCGTGTCAGCTCCTTAGTTATTTATCATTCTTTCGACATGTTCCTTCATTTGTTTATATGAGTGTGCTTGAGGCTTCTTCTTTTCATATCGTGTTGCTTGCTTGTTTTTGCTGCAACCACATCATTTCTTTTTTTTTTTTCATTTAGCTCTTCCTTTTTTTTATTCCTTTAAAACTGTAGCCTACTTCTTCTTCTATTTTGCTCTCATGTAGCTTCTGTACACTGGCCTTCTTGAACCCATTCTGCTACATGTTGGCGTATGGAAGCTGGACTTATGAGTGTTTGATGTGGTGTGAATAAAGATAGAGCTACTTATGTGGAGAAGTGGACTCATGTGTGGATGAAGTGAGTATGGTGTAAATAAATGTGCTGTATAAGTGTGTGTGATAGGATGAAGTTAAAACTGTAAGTGCGTGATATGGAAAAGAGTGATCACGTGCTGCCCTTTGCATGAGTGTGATGAATGTCTATGTGAAGAAGGGAGTATAAATGCTAGCTGTGTTAGTCCATGTATGATTCCTAGTGCACATCATCACTTCAATCTTCCATTTTTTTCTTTGATTTTCCAAAAATTCACCAAAGATATGAACCATTTATTCCTTCCGTCAAATTCACACATGAAGTCTTCATCTCTTCTTCAATTCAATTTCCCACACAAGCTATTTGCCCATAAAAAATTCTGCACAAAAGAATGGAAAATATTAAATAGAATTATCCACAAAAATATTTAAAAGAAATTCATGCACTAAAACTCAATAATTTTGCAAATTAATTCATAAAGTGCATAAATAGGTAATGAAATCAAATTCCATCTAATTAAACCCCTAAAGTCATATTTGCTCATTAAAATACTTAAGTTAAGAGAAGTAAAACATATAAAAATCATGCTTATCAAAGGGAACCAAAGATGACAACCATAGGAAGAGAAATTATCTTATTTTCTTACTTTTTCTCACTTGAATCTTGTGTTCTTTGAGCTCTTCTCTTCAAATCCAAATTTTCTCCTCAATTTCTCCTCTAAAACAGATCCATATACTTCATTATAATCATAGAAAATAAAACAGAATGAAGGAGAAGAGGTTTGGAAGAGAAAGAGCATGAAAAACCATAAAAATATATACCTTTCTACCTTGAATTTCTCTTCCTTTTCTTCCTCCTCTTGTGCGCCTCATCCCTTAGGGTTTTCCTCTAGTTTAGGGCAGAACATGGTCGTGCATAATGAAGGGAGAAGAAGGGTGCATCATATATATATAGGTGGGATTAAGTTACAATTTTCTAAAATCCCCATTTTCCCTGTCGTTCTTGGCATTTTCACTTCTCCTTTGTTTTAACTCTTTTTTTAGAACTGTCTTTTCCATTATGAAGTTTAGGTTCCCAATTTAGTAAAATGCCTTTGGAATCACTCAAATTAGAACTAAAACCTTTCCGAACGAATCAATCAAAGTTCGGGTCAACCGACATTAGAAAATGTCCACCAAAGAGGTTTTAACTGTCCCGAGGGTTTCCATGGTTTTCAAAACCTCTGAGAACCCTGAGAAACTCAAAACTTTCATTTAAAAATCCCTTTTATGTAAATTCCAAAATTTACTCAAAATTACGAAAATGCCATTATGTTTCATAAGCTTTTTATAAGAAATTTTTTCTTCATTCTATCTCTATTTTTCTTTCTGTCTAAGCCTGGAATTCTCATTTTTAGGAGTCTAGAATACTTCCCAAATTTTTTGGGACCTTAACTACATCATTTCAAGGAACTTCCTTTTATATCCGACGAATTTCATTTGTTTATGAAAAAATTGTACATTACGTTTCTCACGTTTTCTCTTATTTCCAAAGGACCGGATATTACACCAAAACATTAATGTTTCATGCTATCACAACTGGCATTGTGACTTTTATTAGGGTCAAGTGTGAGTATGAGTGAAAAGAAGTCCCATATTGGATGAATTGGACTAGAGGATGGGTACATAAGTGGCAAGAACTCATAAACCTAATGCCTTAAAGTCCTAAGTCAAGAGGTGGTGTCCAAGTCTACTTACTTATATTGCTCCTTTTAAAGTCCAATGAAAAATGTCCAATGGATGTCCCTAATATCTAAGGCTCCTTCAAGTCCCAACAAGCCTGATTTAGTAAGAACAAGTATAGAGATAGTGGCCCAAATGGATGGAAACCCCTATTTATGCTATTTGAAGCAAAGGGCTCAGCGATTAGGCTTAGTCATATGGATAATAGGAGGCGCACACTTAAAGTGGTAGGCTTGGTGGTAAGGCATGGGGCCCAATATAATCTTGTAAGTGGGCTACTATCAAAAAGGAAAAAAAAAAAAGAATCATATCCATATAAGTGTGTGATGGACTCACGCTTGAGGGAAAGATTGTTAAGGTCAAGTGAGAGTGGAAAGAAATCCTACATTAGATGAAATTAGATTAGATAAGCGGTATATAAGTGTAAAGGACTCATAAACCAAATGCTTTAAGGTTTTGAGTTTAAGGTTTTAGGTTAAGAGGTGGTATTTAAGTCTATTAATATTGTTTCTCTCAAAGTCCAACAAAGAAGGCACAATAGATCTCCTTGATGTCTGAGACTTCCTTGTGCCCCAACAACTTTAACTTCTAGCATTGTGGCACCCTAGCATTATGAGAGATAAGGTGACACTACAATAGTGACACCACAAGTTTGGAACTTGAAGTCGCAACACCAAGCCCTTTATGCTCTAAGGAAGCCTATTTGTTATGTCCCAACTCTAGGCTTCTAGGGTTCAAATTCGAAGATAACTCCTACTTAAATTTCCTTGTATGTATGTACATCACCCATAGGTGATTTGAGAGTTAGCTCGACACTAATAGCTCATAGGATTGTATAGGTTTTGCCTTGTTGGCTTGGGATTTCATATGCATGTACATGTAGCCATTATATAGTTAGTAAACTAAAACATGTGATTATGTGATCTTTAGGCTTTGGGTTTAAGTTGTGGTGGTCTGACATCATAGTAGGATATAGCGCTTAAGGCAAGTGACTTTTTTACTTTAATATTTTCCAACATTAAAGTATTTTTATAGTATTATAATTATTTTTGGATTATACAAAACTTTTGGAAAATATTCATAGTAGGATATAGGCTTTGGGTTTAAGTTGTGGTGAATGTTGGATTTTGATGCCTTTCATACATAGGATTTTGGAAAAATATATTATGGATTCAATTTTATTTAACACACTATGATTTTTGAAAATGCAAATCATTTATAAATGTTTGAAAATTAAACATTGAAAAATGTTATGAATAAGAATGTCAATTTGCATATGTATATTTGGAAATATTCTCTCATTTTTAGCTATGTTCTAAGATGATAGATACTATGCATATAGTTTGGTTTATCTTTGTAGAGTTGCTCTACATGAGCCTTCAATCCCTACCACAAAAAATTTGTGGACCTTGTAGCCACATAGAAAATTGTGGGCTTTGATGTGATCTTTCTCAACGACAATACCACATGGGATAATATAGTCAGGATAATGTTGCATTCTAAAAAATATTATATTTTTTAGTTATAGTGTAATTAATTATTAAATATAAAATAATATTGTAATAAATAATTACTTAAAATATTAATTCATTCAATAATAGATAATTCATAAAAGAATTAATTAATTTTTTGTATAATTAATGAGTATACCCATAATAATAAATATATTAAAATAGGTAAAATATTATTTATATTTAGTAAAATTTAATAATTATTGTTTCATAATTAGATAATATAGTGTTCTCAAGAACATAAGATCATCTCTCAAAATATAAAGTATAAGAAATGTATATATTTTGGGGAATATTGTTGTTCCTTACATGTGTATAAACTCTAAACTTTTATGTTGTGCTTGTAGACGTTTCCATAAGAGATGTTCCTAAGATGTGCTTGTTTTAGGTGTAGTCAAATGGGCAACTTGATTAAAGATTGCCCTTTTGAAACCACACAACAATTAACTGGGTGGTCTTACATCCAATTACTTTGAAGCCATCCATTTCACCCTCTATTGTGAAATTCTTTGGTTTTGATGACCAAGGTTATTTTAGTAAAGGTTAGGAATAATAGGAAACAAGCCCAAGAGTTTGCTTTAACCTCTAAGAAACTGCAAGCATCCAATGCTATTGTTACAACTATTTATGTATCCTATGTGTGCTAATGTGTCACTCTACTTATTTTGAATGCCAAATTCTCATTGAATCTACCAATTCACCCCTAAATTCAAGGGACATTGAGGCTATTATCTGATTGTGAGATTATCCAAATCCTATCAATTTAGGTTTAGAAGAGAAAAGATAGAAAAGAAAGGGGTGGTGAGAAGAGAAAGAGTGAAGTCCATTGCTCACTACCACGTGCACACAAGTATATGTATCACACAAGTAATAAAATGATAAATAGGAATCATTCTCATGAGGATTTGTTGTCAAAATGTGCCAAGGACCAAAATGCACATCTTAACTTAAATTAAGCAAGTCAAGTAAAGAGTGTGTGTCTGTGTGTGTGTCTCTGTGTCTATGTCTGTGTCTGTGTTTGTGAAAAGTAAATTAAAGCTATTTGCTATGCACAATTAGAAAACAAGACTAAATTTGGATTTCCTGGTGATTAAAGAAATCTAAAATTGTTACTCCCCCAAGTACATCATAGAAAACTAACTTAACCTCCTAACCTTGTTCCTTGTGGTAATCTATGTTAGCCTAGAGATCAAATTCACCCATTGGTATTTTTCCAAATCTCAAATAGATATGTATCTAGTTAATTTCATAATCCCTTATGAATTAACCAATGAACAATTAAAAGCACAAGCCCTAATGTTGACTGTGTGAAGCTAATAAATATATTCCTATCTCAATAGCTAAACTATCCATTCATCCATGCTAGTTTCAAGTACCCACACAATTTAACTTAAGGTCTAATTCCACTATCCCTTTTCCAAGTTCAAGTAAAATACTAAATCATTCCAAATGTTAGTTAATTAATTAGAAAGCATCAAGCATAGAGTTAAATCAATATATATATATATATATATATACCATTAATCACAAAGCAAGAGGGAAAAACAAACTCTAATCCATACAATGGTTCATAATAACCCTAGAGCAAAAAGTTTAGCTATTCATAATTATAGTGTCTATTAACAAAATTAGAACCATAATGGAATACAAAGAAAGGAAAGGGAATAAAGAAAACTAGATGGTGCCTTCAATTCTCTTCAACCTCAAAGCTTCCTTACCTCTAAAATGCCTCTTCTCAACCTTTCTAAGCCTCAAACAAACCTAGCACGATGGCTAACATCAAATGGATAAGGTATATCGAGCAAAACCTAGCCAAAATTAACATAAAAAACAACTTTGTTTTAGTAAGTGCAAAGTGTGCCATGATGTAAATATTTTCAAGTTGCGGTGCATTTATATTATGGACAAAATTGGTTTCACATTTTCAAATTGGTTTAAAATGATGTGCTACTTCGATTTGCAGTGCAACCTAAAAATTTTATGCCATGGCATACTTCCTTTAATCTTCGAAACTCCTATTGTAATATCTAAAATTTTTGAAAATTTTCTAAGTCTACTGGCTATAGCCAGAACCCCTGTTGGCTATAGTGAATATACCAATTTGCTACAGCGAGAAGCCAGTTAGCTATAGTGAATGTATCAGTTCGCCATAACGAGGATGTAGTCTGCTATAGTGAGTTCATACGGCTCATACAAAATCCAAGGTGTTTCTCGCAATAACGCTCGCCATAGAGAGAACAGAAGACCTGGGATTGATAAATGCTCACTGTAATGAAGGGTATTTTTTCACTATAGCGAGAATTGATCCGAAAAAAATGTGTAAAAGTGAATTTTTGCTTCTTAAAGACCCTAGAAGCTTCTCTTTTCTTCTAACCAATGTTTCCTCTACTTAAGACCAAGGGAGAGCTCATCTAAGGAAGGCCCAAAGGAGGAGGAAGGGAGAAGTAAGGAAACCAAGAAAAAGGTGAGGAAAACTTGAGATTTTTATAGCTTTCCTTCTTGGAATTTTATTCTTCTCTCTTTGCCCTCTCTTTTTATAGTTTTGGTTGTTAAAGTGGCTCTATTTTTAGCTTGGTTCAAAGGAGGGAGAGTAGAAATTCAAAGGGAAGGCTAAGGCAAAGGGAAATACTCTGAAAGAAGGCTTGAATTTAAGGTAGATATCTATGTATCTTTGCTTCTTCTTCTTTGCTTCTTAGGTGTGTTAGTTCTACCAACTTGAGAGCTAATAAAAGGAAGGAAAGTCTAACCTAGAACAAGTAAGAAACCATTGAATTAAAGTGTGAGAAGCTAGGAAATGCAAAGTAAGTAGATGAAAAGCGAGTGAACTTCAAGACGGGAATCATAGAGGTTCTTAAGCATTTTGTAAAATCTGATTTTTGTCTAAGAATTCTCTAGCCTATGTAAATGTTTGTTTGGATTTCCAAGACTCCTAGGGAGCTTCCCCAAGTGCCTTTCCTTTCAAGAAAAATTTAGAAGCTTCATTAAACCTTTAATGGAGCTATTATGGGACCAAAAGGCTAAGTATGCTTCTTAAGTGTGAGTATAATGCTTTGCCTTATTCTAAAAGAGTAATTACATGTTATGTGTTGTGTCTAGGCCAAAGAGACCAAGCTCTATCTAGTTGCTGTTGTGAGATCAGAAAAGGGAAAGAAAAATTAAAAGGGAAGAATTGTGTTTAAGTGCCAAAGTAGCTTTTCACTCCTTCTTATTTGTATTCTTGGATATGTAAATGTTATTGTATGCTTGTATATGCATTTGCATGTTGAGACATGCCATTTGATGTTGTCTTGATGCATTGGTACTAATATATTTATATTTTGGTTGTGAAAATTGCTTTTAAAGAGTAAAGTGGTGCCAAAAGTCCCTTATGATAGGTGAGGTGAAGTTAAAAGTCCCTAAGAATGGATGGAATAAAGCCAAAAATCTCATAGATGAGTGAGGCCAAGTCAAAAGTCCCTAGACCAAGGGTGAGGCCAATTTAAAAAGTCTCCAAAATAGGGTGAGGCTAGATCAAAAATCCCTAAAACTTATTCTTAGCATTGATATGATTTTCATAGCATGTAAATCATGAGTTGTATGATTTTTAATGGTTAGATACCTACTTGCATACTTTGACATATTCATTTATCTTGATTGCTTCCTTAAATAAGTGTATGAGCTATTAAGATTCCATAAATCTCATCCCCTTCCCTCTCTCATCTCATATGGTCCAGGTGGAGCTCAAGAGCTAAAGATTAGAGGCTACGAAGCATAAATAGCCACCTCTTGACACTTTGTATAGTTTTGTATGACCTTTGATGTAAAGAGATGTCAATATTCATATGTACATGTTGTTTTTGAGATGTAAACCTTAGAGTAAATGTAAAAGTATGTGAATACATTGTATATATCAATATTAAAGCAAAAGCAATGAGAATGTATTATTTTCCCACTTGGTAGCTCACTCTAAGTTGTGTATTATGTGATATAGTGAATTTGAGATGTATGATAGTTTGGACCACTTGGGCAATTCATATGTGATGCATTGGTACTTTCAAACTTGCCCAAAAGTATGCTAGAATATGTATGAAGCCATTTAAACCCACTTTGACCCATATAGGGTGTTAAATTTGCCAAATTCGAGGGCTATATTAAGATTTAACCAAATGACCTTTTCTTGGTCTAAAAATTAGTGTGCTTATAGGTCTTGTCTAGAGTTTTTTTAGAAGCTAAATTTCATATTATTTGAAACTCTAGAGAATTTTTGGTGAATTTTTAAAGTTGGCAAAATTTCCAAATTTGACAATGGCATTATTCATAAGGTCAGAAAATTTGCCTCTATCACTTGTGGTCCAAAAGGTATCCAATAGCTATGAAATTTTATAACAAAAAATTAGACATTCACAATAACCTATACGAACTAGAAGCACCTTAATTGAAGTCTGCAAAGGGAGAAATAATTTTTTAAAGTTATATGTTAGCATTAGGGATGCTTGCTGACCTTGGCTACTATTCCATCATTTTTTGAGGTTTAAAGGCTATTGAACTAGTCTAGACTTATTTTTTCCCTTTATTTGAATCTTTATCTTTCCAAATTGGTATATTTTTCTCATATAGGATTTTTTTGGAATTAGTTATGAATTTTTGAAGTTCATATCAGAAACACTGGGCAGTCTAACCTTTCGAGATTTTTTGTTGTCAAACATGGTCCAAACGCTAAGATTGTGGTTTGGAATTCTTTTTAGTATAAATTTAACATTTAGAGCTTTCTAGAAAGCTATATTTTACTTGATTCTCATTTTTTTAAAATTAATTATGATTTTCCAAAGTTTTGGCCAAAAACCTGACTTTTGGACCCATGAGAGAATTTGCATTTTTCTAGTTTTTGGCCTCATATCCATGGTTCATGGATTGTTTTATGATATGTATGAGTTGTATGAATGGAGTTTGAGTAGAGGATGTGATTAATGGATTCATAAGACCCGTGGGGCAAAGTATGAGCATCTAAACCCCTAGTGTAATGTAATAAATTGCCACAGTTTTACTCTTTTTCTTTGAAATTTTATGGAATCAAGCCTAAATAAAAATTAGTTGAGGTTAACACATTATGGTGTTACACCTATTTTGAGGCCTTTTGGTTCCATATTTCCTTTGACCCAACTCTAAGATACTCCGACTTAATTTTTCTTATATTTACACCCTATAAAAAAAGTAAAGTATGAGCAATTCATAATTTAACTAAAACTAAGCCAAAACTTGTCAATAGTATAAAAACTGAATATAGAGTGATAAGCCCCTAAATTATCATATTTTTTTATTATTTTAAGGGATTTATCATATGAATATTAAGTTTATTTTATGTTTTTGGTATATAAAATTAATAAATTTTAGTGTGATTTTATTTCTTTAGTTGAGTTAATTTTTATTTTAGTTGAATACAAATTGCATTTTGTGTTTTTATTTAGATTTTTAGGTTGTTAAATTTTTTAATCTTTATTAATAGATTATAAATAGCAGTTAGATGAATTTTATGTTTTTATAGGTTTAGAAATACAAAGAAACAAGTTTAGAATATTTGAAATGTTAAAACAACAAAAGCTAAGAAGATTTGTTAAAAAGGGGCTAAAAAAAATATGGCACCTAAAAGTTCAACCATAAAAAATGCAACGCCATATTGGCACATTTAAGTGCTATGGCACCCAATCAAAGGAAAAAAAAAATGTCCTATGGCATAGAAATTCTCTATTGCAGTGCCTGTCATAGAAAATGTGAAACGTAATGTTTTTTGCTACATTTTTTAAGTGTTTTAAGAAAGTTTTCACCATTTCTTCATGATAGTTGCCATTTGGAACATTTTGGGAGCAAAAAAGAGCATGGGGAGTGCTTCAAATCATGGAAAAAGCTTAGTTTTAGAAGAGATTCACCACTTAATTTTGTTTTTCTCTTCTTTCCTTGTTTTTCCTTACATTTCTAGACCATTTGATGTATGCTCTATTTTTAATGTTAGATTATCTTGTAATGAGTAGCTAAATTCTTGATTTGGGATTATGATGAACCCTAGCATGTAATAGGCTGACAGTACTCTCTTTACTTATAATTTGTGTTATGATTTGTCTACTCAATCCTTATTCTCTATGCTTCTAAGTATTTACATGATTTGGATAATCTAAATGAATTCAGGAAAGGGATTTTCATACTAGACCATGGATTAGACAGTGCAAGTTTATGAAGCTTGTAATGTTAAATAGATTGATTTGCTTGCAAAATAAAAATGTACCTATGGGCCTCACATAACTACATTAGAATCTTTTTCTTAATTATGTCTCTTGATTAATTACATAAAAAATTATGAATTGGTTAAAGAAATACCTATAGGTAATGCAAAAGATGCTTGTAAGTAACTTAAAGTCGTAGGCTAACAAAGATCATCATTAAGAGTGATGAAAAAAGACATTGATTGATTTTCTATGAAATACTAGGAGGAATAATAATCTTAAACTTTTTACCTCTCAACTTAGTCTAGAATAGTGTCTCTCTTTTATTTTGTCATTTTTATATATTTAACTTAGTTTAATTTCTTATCAACTTTATTATTAGTTTGATTCATATTAAGATACATAATTTTAATACTTAATAATTATTTTAATAATAAATTCTCATAAAAACGATAGTCTGTTGTCATTATATTACTTGTGCAATATTATGCTTACATGTATACTTTTGTAGTGCAACATAGAGTTATTTATCCTAACTGTATATATTCCTCCAATAGTTAATCATATTTGTTGTAAAATTCATACTCTGAGCGCATATTTTTTAACAAAAATGTACAAAATAACATAAATGGGTGAAAGTTAGTATCCATTCATATTTTTATTTTTTTTATATCACTCTCTTTCCTATTGGGCATGATGCAATACTAGAGAGAATTCATTCACAATTTGAAAAACAGAGTGCAAGAGAAAAGAGTGAGAATCAAACTCAAGAAGTTTGAGATAATTTTGGTAATTCAAGATTTTTAATTCCTGTGTTCTAGTTGCATTTCTTGCATACCAATCACACTTATCACTATTTATCAGATATTTATTGCCAAGGTTTTAGTCGCCTATATAAATAAATTTATGTGATAATTTTTTTAAAAATTACAATTTAATTATAACCCCAATTAAAAATATTTATGCTAAAAAATTCTAAATTTTAAAATCATTCTCGAGGCACCTAGGACCACAAAATTAAATTATATAAAAAAAATTATAGCTCAAAAAAGTTAAAATTTGTTATTTTAGGTCCTTTATATCAATTTCAAAATTTAAGATTTTTTAATATAAATATCTTCAGATCCTAAACTATAATTTTTTTTAATTCAAAATATTTGTACGAATGCCATCTACTATAAGAGCAGTCCAATTAATCATAGTAATTACATGACGAATTTTCAAATTAACTAAAGAAGTATAGAATTTAATTTTCTTGTTGAAATTTTTCATTTCAAAATTCTCTCGACTCCACTGCTTAAACTTCCTCATCTTTCTTTGACCTCATTCTGTTTTAATAAAGTTGGTAACAGGTACAATCTATGGCAAAGCTCCCAAGAGTGACATTCTTCGTTTAAATCCACTTTCCTGAACAGAGAGAGACCATCAAAAGGAAGCATTTACATGTCCTTGGGTTATTGAAAGGTCCAGGACAGTGCCTTCAAATGTTGTTAAAATGGACGTGAAAGGAAGCTGATCATTCTTGGGATTACCATACGTGAAAAAATGCTATACGAAAACAACCATTAAGGACAAAGAATTAAGTTTGGGAAGACAAATTATTGTTCTAAGGTGATGAAAAGGTTTTTTAACGAATCATGATGGTATTCAACCATCAAATATATATCTATGTAATACAAGTGAATAAAAAGGAAACTTGAGACTATTTTATGATAAACACTCGAATTTCAATATTTGATTTCAGCTCATCACCCTGTTCACATTTGAGGAAGCATAGAGGATGACGCAAACAGTTACATAGACATCTCAAGTATATATAAATAAAAATATACTAAGAATGTTAAATTAAATAAGCTAAATCCTATAGTAAAAGCTTCATATTGTTTCATTCAAACTTGTAAGAAGGACGTGGAAGCTCACTCTTCTTCACTGTTCTTAGTTCTTATCTTTTCCTAGCACCACCACTTGCTTGGCTGGCAATATAAGTTCTAAGAGATGGGGATTGAGTAAGAACATCAGGAGCAATAGTGGTATTCTGTGTTCCACTCTTCTGCTGCATTCTTCTCCTAGCTATGTAACCCCTAACCCATGGAGTAACATCCTCGTTGATCTTGATCATGATGAAGAAGATAATGCGGTAGATGATGATCATGCTCAAGATTACAATCAAATCGATCCACTTCGATCGGTTTACATCGATCTGAAAGACATTTTCGAGGATGTATTCGCCAGGAATCTTGGGAAGATCCGGCGTCTGGTTGTCAAACACCAAACCTCTCAAATCATTTTGGTATTGACCCTGAAACAATTTCATTTTTTGTCATCATCAAAAAAGGCAGTTACAGCAGCATATACATATTACACACGCACACGCACACTCACACACACACACACACACACACACACACACATATATATATATATATAATTCTTCAACAAATTATTGTGTACTAATGATTTTTCTTTTACCTGTAATGCCCAGAAGTGGAAACTGATATATGACATTGGGTAGCGCCAGAATGGCTTTGGGATGTCATGTGGGAGCCTGAAGTAGCCAGAAACCAACATGAATATGCCCTGAAATATAAAAGGTACAAAAAAATCACTGATCTTTCAAGTAAAATCTCATGACAATTTAGTGAGCTCAGAAGTTTCTAAAGCATGCTTAACATGACTTGCAATTATATGCTTGTTCCTGGACTGGATTGGGCTTGAGAAAAGCCCAATAAACTCTTGGATGTTGAGTTTAAGCTTGAACTTAGGCCATGTTTGTTTTCATATATAAATTAATATAACATTGACCAATTCTTTGAGTGAACTAGAGAAATTTTTAATACCAAAAACAAAAATCAATTTACCACTAATTTAATATCACTTTAGAAGGATATTTTTGTCCAAGTAGTCACATTTTTGTCACTTTCTATTTACAAGGAAAAATATTGAATTTATAGAGTGAAACAAATAAAAAGAACATGAAACATAGCTAAAAAATATAGTAGAAGAAAACAAATAATATATACCATACAAAATTTAAAAGTAGCGAATTATGCTCTGGTTTGGCCCAAGCCAAGCCCATTGATCCTTAAAGTTAGATGAACATTAAGCTCACTGGTCCAAATATCAAGTCCAGACCTAAACCCATCAAGTCAGACCACACATACTCTCATGGGTCGTCCTAGGTGACAAACACTTCTGCTTGAAATTAGTACCTATCATTGTGGGAAGAAAATTAAACTAAAAAAGATGATGCAAAAAGGTTGATATTTGGAAGGTGTGGAATTTGCAAGGGCTTTTTGATTATATGGAGGAGCATACCTGAATTCCAGCTCCTATGATGATACCCATGAGGAAGTTGGGAACAATGCTAGCAATGGCCATCATCAAGCTTTCAACCACAGTGACACTCGCATAAAGGCACAACACGAAGAACAGATAGTGCCAGAAGCCAGGGTGGAGGCGAACCATGAAGTAACAAATGGTTCCAGAGAGAAAAGTAATCAGTATCAGAAACGGCATTGCAGATAATGTATTGCTGATCACAAATGATATCACACCATAGTGCCCATTCAGCCTCTCCCTTTGGAAAACCTGCAATTCAGATCAAGATTCTCAGATCACAACCCTAAACTAATAATGTAATGCTAAGAACTATACTGAATAGTATCTCTGCTACAAACTTTTTTATAGATCGAGTTTACTTTAATATTGTTCAATGACTTTTAGTTGAGTAGACTAGCTTAGGAACAGAAACATACCTTCATGTCTTCAACAAACGAAGGGAACCCACCAATGGACATGAAAGTGACAAAGCCGAATACAAAAGATGCACATGAACCTCTTGCCTAAATGCAACAACCAGAAAGAAAACAGAGTCAAGTTTATTGATAAAGTTATAACTTAGGAATTGCCCCTTAAAAGATAGACCTAATGGCATTTTTAGTCTTTATGATTCCAGTAAAGGTGCAATTTAGTCAAAATACTAGTAAAGATAGGTTACTCTAAAACTACCAGTTTGAATACCAATTTCTCTAGTTTTAAGTGCCATATTTATGATACAGAACTACCGCTCATGGTATTGCCATCTCATCAAAACCAACTGACATCCTAGCATACTATATTTAAATTTTTAATGAACTGTTAAGTTTTGGACAGCTTTACATCTTCTGGAAAAGGGTACATTGCACCTTGACAAAAATCATGAGGATTAAAAGTCCAATTGAGCCTTTAAAAAAACAAAAGAACAGTACCAGAATAGAATTGTAGCCAGTTCCAACGTTCAAATAGATGGTTCCAATGCAGACAGTGACAACAATGTAGATGACAAGCCGAAGCCAGTAGTATCCAAAATCCCTTGACATGTTGATGAATGATCTCTTGGTTAAGGTGAAAGCCTGCATGAAGAAACTAGCCTGGCTTCCTCCTGCATCTAGCACTGTTCCTTTCTGCAGCAGCATATATGAGAATGAAGAGAAAACTTCAGAAACTAATTAATACATAATAGCATCAATGCCAAGTTAAGAATGGCATTTTTGGAACTCACAACTTTGGATATCTCATCCACTTTTTGTATTGCAGCATAAGAGTACTGAGAAGTGCGGTAGTAATCTATAAGAGTCCTGATAGCTTCAGCTGTGGTTATCTTGTCCAGAGGATCATCACTTCCTTCAAACTGAGAAACCCAGATTCAATTATGTAAATATTAGCAAAGGAATATATATGGTTTGTCTTAGTGTCTTTTTCTTTGCCCGCAAACCAAAAAAGAACCGTGTTTTCACGAAGGAAAAAAAAAAAAAAAAAGCACTTCCGAAGAAGCTAAACTTTTCTCACTTCACCTGAGAGCTTTGCAACAAAAAAGGCAAATGTTAGCAAAGACAAATGGTTGGTGTTAGTGTTTTACTGGTCTTTTCTCTACCCAAAAATACAATTTTCACAAGGATAAAAGCACTTTTGAAGAATGTTGGCAAAGCCATATGGTTTGTATTAATGTTTTTTCATTTACCCCCAAAAAAAAAAAAATTTTCGCAAAGACAAAAGTACTTTTGCAGAAGCCAAAATTTTCTCACTTTACTGAAGGAGCTCTACAACCCAAAAAGAAAACGTAAATGTTAGCAAAGGCATATGGTTTGTATTGTGTTTTTTTTGTTTAACCAAAAAAAAAAAGAAAGCAATTCTCACGAAGATAAAAGCTCTTTTGAAGAAGCCAAAATTTTCTCACTTTACTAAAAAAGACCGCCCCCCAAAAAAAAGTAAATGTTTTCTTCTTGTGAGAATTAAAAAAAGAGTAAATGTTAGAAAAGCCATATGATTCGTATTAGTTTTTTTTCCCCCTTTACCCAAAAGGAAAAAAAAAATTTCACAACGATAAAAGCAATTTTGAAGAAGCCAAAATTTTCTCACATTTTTTAAAGAGCCGTACACCCAAAAAAAAAAAAGTGATGAATCAAAGGTAAATTACCAGAAAATTTGTGCCAGAATGAGAAGGAAGGAAGTTAAGACTAGTACCCTGAGTTTCATGGAGCCTTTAAGGGTGGCCTTGACTTTATCAAAGTCAGAGTTGATGCATCTAAGGAAATGATCTGAAGGGTTCCTCAAAGCAGGGCATGGGAAGCCAGCTTGTGCAAAGAACTGCATGTATCATAAAAGTAAAATATACACTTAAAAAGGTAAATTTATGAAAATCTAGCAAAAGAGGAAATACATCTGATAAAATAAAAACATTATACACAATTTTTTTATATTTTTAGTATCAAATTTTTTAATTAAAATATGACAAATTCAATAATAAAAATCATACATATGATTTTTATAATTTTACCTCATATGCTTCAGAAGCTTGGCCAAAATAAACAGTTTTGCCCCCAGAAAGAAGGTACAATTGGTCAAATAGTTCAAATACTTCACTGCTAGGTTGGTGAATAGAAGCTATTACAGTTCGGCCATCCCTTGCAAGGGCACGTAGTGTTTGAGTCACAAAGAAAGCAGAAGCACTGAAACAAACAAAATCCAGAAGAACCAAAAACTTAGAAAGTGAATTCAGAAATTACAAATTGAATCACAAAAGACAAAGACATATAATTGTAAATTTAAAAAAAAATTAAAAAGAATCATGAATGTGTCAGTTGATTCAGTTGGTAAGTGTTGTGTTCAGAATAAATCTTAATTCTTGTAAAATTCAATTAGAATCTTAATATTATAATAGTTTTTTTAAAAGATGGATCAAAGAACTAATCATAGGATTAATAAGTCTTTTCTGTCACCAAATGAATTATTAATAGTGAAATCCTATCAATTTTGGTGAAATTTAAAATATATATATAGTGAAATTCACATTTTATGAAAACATTGAATTAAATGTCACTTTTAATTACATTCCATACAAATTAAATTAAAGAACAAAAATCCATCTATTTTTTATTTTTGAATGGTCCAAACACATTTTTAATGGAGTTAGCAAGAATTTATGATTGAATCTAACCTCAGAAAATGGACAACATAGAAAACAAGTAACAGTTATAGAAAGAGAGAGAGAGAGAGAGATGAAGTGCACCACACACAATAACTATTTTCAGGTGCAAAAATCTTAGATAGTTGTGCAGAATTGTCACACAAATATTTCCATGCAAGTAGAAACAAAATACAGCCGAACCTGTCAAAGTCCACCGCTAGGCTCAACAAGGAAAACAACAAATCTTACAGTTATAGAAAGAAAGGCAAATTGCACAACTGCAAACGACAACTTTTCAGACAGTTGAATCAGAATCCAACAAAAAGAAGAAAGTTCTAAAGTCAGGTTTGAAAAAAAAAATTAATAAAAGTTCGAGGTCTGGGTCATCAAAAGATTTGTAAATTAATAATATTTTATAGTAAATTAATAATTTAACCCTTAAAAAAATACTCTCTCCTCAATTTAGTTCTTTAGAATTAAAACTTTTTAATTTTATCTCCAAAAAATTATTTTTCTCTCAATTTAATCCTCTAAACACAAAGTTTCTAAATTTAGTCTCCTTTACATTTTTATTTTTAGCAATCAAAATGATCCTAAAAAGAGACACAAAAGCTTTCAGGAAAGAACATGTTCATTAACAAAATGTTGGAGCAATTAAATTAAAAAATAATAATATTTGGAAGACCAAATTGCCCCAGAAAAAAAGATTAGAGACTAAATTAAAAAGCACTATCTATTAAAAAAAGTAGGAAAAAATAATAAAACAAATCATACAAACATTTTAAATTTTGTTAAAATTACACAAATTTTTTTTTAAAATATACACAATCTCTTATAAAAAAAAGAAGTTAACTTATATTTTAGTCTAATTTTAAATTTTTAATCAAAATATCTTCTATTGAAAATTATTTTTAGTTAAAAAATATATATTTAAAAATATAACATAATTTTTTATTTCAAAAAAGATATGTGTATATTTTAAAAGTAAAAAATAAAAAATGTATAATTTTAACAAAATTTAAAAAAATTCTTTATAATTTACTCAAAATAATCTTGTAAAAACTAAATGATTATCACACAGAAATCTAAAGAGTAAGAACAGAAGACAAAAGTAGAAAGAAACAAAAGAGAAGTGAACCTGTCAAGTCCGCTGGTGGGCTCATCAAGAAAGAGCAACCTAGGCCTCATCAAGATCTCCAGAGCAATGCTAACTCTTCTCTTTTCCCCTCCACTGATCCCCCGGAGATGCCAGTTTCCGATCACCGTATCCGCACAATCCTGAAGCCCCATCGCTATTATTGTACTCTCCACCAGCGCTCGCTTGTCCGACTGCGCCATCTTATCCGGCAGCCGCAGACGAGCTGAGTACGATATCGTTTCTCGTACCGTCAACGTTCCTATCAGGTTGTCGTCTTGCGTCACATATGCCTGAGTTTCATTTGAGTTTCGTCTTATTAACATTACCTAGCAAATTTTACTTGAAATGGAAAACAGAGGGAGAAAGAGAGGCAGGTTTTATCACTGTTTTTATGCAAAATTTATTTGTTGTTAGGTTTGTGACCCTCCAACCAACCTAGGCTACCATCAAAACTAAACTAAATCTAATACAAATAGTAAACTAACCAGTTCCTCAATTGGTAGCTCAATCAATTTTTACATACAGAATTTGTTATTTTTATATCAAATTGGTTATTTTGTCACTCCCAAGTTAGATTTAACGTATTATCTAGTATGTAACCCTTTGTACTCTCCCACTTATAGTTACACATAATGCGCCAACAAGAATAAAATAGGACACGAACAGTTACACACTAAACAAAACATTAAATCTAACTCAGTACGATAAATGGACTAATTTGATAGAAAGATGATAATTTGTGTATTCAAATTTTTCAACCGACGAGAACAAACTAATTATTTTACTCTTCACAAAGGGCATAATACATTATGTAGATCTACTACTGGAAGTGAAGTAGGAAAATATACAATAAAAATATAAAGTGTTGATATCTAATTTATATCTTATCTCTGGTATAAATATCAAAGATAAACTATATTTTTAAAGAATTATTGGTATTGATAAGAAAGAGAGACTCACTGCGGTGCCAAAAGAGAGCTTGGCTTTGCGACCATTGAGGAGTATGGTTCCGGAAAGAAAGGCATTGGCAGCAAGACGGCTAGAGAGAGCGTCGAGCAGGGTGGACTTGCCGGAACCGGAGGGACCCATGAGAGCCGTGAAGGTGCCGGGCTCGGCGTAGCCGGTCAGACCTTCTAGAACGTTCTGGGTCTCTCCGTTGCCCAGAGTGACCATCACCGTCAGATCCTTCCACGTCAACCTCGCCGACACATCTTCCATGAACTCCATGTTCGCCTTCTCCCTCCACAGCGTCTCGCTCAAAGGACTCAGCCCCGGCATGCCCGAGCCATTATTTCCCACCGCCTTGCTCGCCTCTATCTCCATAATAAATAATAATAAATTCAAGTTCTCACCTTTACAACTTTTTTGAAAAAGATGATCAAAGATTGGTCACGGAAAAGCCAAGGTTTGATCTGATCCCATTTAAAGCAAAAAAAGAGTGCGAGAAAAGCGTGAGGGGGTGGAATGAGTAACGTGTGAGGACCGAATTTTGACTGAAGAATGAAGAGAAAGATGTTTCATGCAGAAAGAACCTGGGTTTGATTGGAGCATAAAGGAGACGATATTCTCATAGCAGATGAATGCATATGCAAATACCAATGGTTGATGAAAGTTTCATTTCGGCCATTTTATGGAGACATTAATGGGTTTGGGTAGTTGTTGGTAGATGCAATTAATACACAGAACCGAACCCCAATTAACGGTCCCCATGTTACTTACTTACTTCGTAGTCTGACTTCCACCTCACCCTCCTCCCTATATATCTCTATCTATTTTTTTTTTTTTTGATGGACTATATATCTCTATCTATGTGTACTCCAATGGAAAACACATCATCTACCATGCAAAGTCCTTTTTTTTTTTTTGGTGAAAACCTGACACGCGAATTGTGTATGAAGACGAAAACGAAACCAACCCTTTCTTCGTTGGTAAGTAAGGTATACAGCTCGCAGTTGAAGGGTAGTGAAACGAAACCAACTCATTAATACAATTAGTTTGATGAATGAATAAATGAACGAATGACCCTACTATTTGTTTGATATTTTGGTGCCTACAAACCCCCACCAGTACAAAATAAATTCTTCGTTGTCATCCAATATCATATGGCGCTGATACAGTTTTTATCCAGGCTTTTTTTTTTCCAATTTCCCACTTCTAAGATATTGAGACTAGCCATACGAAGAGTAAATTCTATTAAAAATTATGTTTTTTTTTTTAATTTCTCAGCTCTTTAAGAACTTGAACTTTTTCGTAAGAAAAAGAAACTTCTTTGATTTTATTTTATATATAACTTAAGACATGTAAACGCATCGATGATTAGCTATTAATTTTAAGAAAATGTGGCTTACATATTTTTTTTGGGTATTTGATTTTATATAAATTAGATTTATCTAAATATTTTTTCTGAAGTAATATTGGGCATTACTAAGTACCATTAATGGTTATTTGGTACCTGTAACAACTAGGACAAGATGAGCCCTTCATTTCATTTGAATGTTTTTGGGGGACGAAGGTGTTGGAAGAAGTTATGGGGGAGACGGTTAAGTCATAATGGCTGAGAAAGAAAAAGAAAGTCCCTATATATTTTCTAATTTCTAGTTCCCATTATGCCCATGCTTCTTTTTGAGAATTTGTTGTTACTTCAAGTTTGGATTAAATGCCACTCTGGAGGACCACCATATCTTCCAAAGGTGAGTTAGGTACGCGAAGAACCTAACTCAGCATGAAGTTTTTTTTCCCCTAAACATAGAAATATAAATAGGATACTCTAAAAATATTATCGTTATAAGACATTAATAATATATTAACAATTTAAAAGAACAGATAAATGTCCAACACAAAGAATCATCGAACATCGATTATCAACATGTGAGCTTAATTAATTATTCGAACTTAATCACTTGTTAAATATAATTAATACTTTAGTTTATTGATATATTACAAGCCTTTACCATGTATGACAGTTGAGTTCGGTCAAATAAAAATATACGTGAATTTTTATAAACAAAATATTATAATGTTTGTAATCTTTTGTTTAATTAGCAATAAGATTAACCGGGTGGATGAGAATATTCAATATCATTTAACATTTAATAAGAACAAAAAATTCATCCAGAAGAGCAAGACTACAACTTAAGTAAAAGCTTAAACAAAGTTTTTTTTTTTCTGCTTTGATTTTTTTTGTTGGGGGGGTGTCAATTTCGCCGCCAATACCATTCTTCCTTAGACGAACGATCCTCGACTTTCAATGCTTCACCGTTAAGAAGAAACCATCCACCATGAGTACTATTTTTCCAGCTCCTCCTATATGTTACCGTCGACACAAGCAAAACTGGAGGTCCTCGCTCTGGTGTTCTAAGGAGTTTCGACATCATCACTTCACGTATATGCCTCCGTGAGCCGATCAAGCTCCGGCACGTGACTGATGCTTGTCCTCGTGTGGCTCAAAAGTCCCACTTTCCTAGCCTCCTCTTGTGACGCCACCCGTACCATTAGAACTTATTATCTACGAAATTGGGAATGACAAGCTGAATAGCTCAGCGAACTTACACTTGTGATTTTCATTCTGCCAGCGATTTCACCAAAGCATTCTGTTCCTTGGTTATGGATTTCTAAACTACTTCAAAAAGCACCTAATTCAAAGCTTGAACTACAAATAGCTAACACTTAAAATAATTAACGAAAAGAAAAGAAAAAATAAATGAAAACAAAGCAATAAATCCTAAAACATTAAAACAAGAATTAAACAATGTGAGCACAAAAAAATGAAAGATAAAAGTTTGTATTTGATTGATTGAATATCAAAAGAGTTTCAAAATATAAAAGATGAGTTTATATAAATTTAAATTTGTTATTAACCTTACTAAATTGACTTGTCATTACTTCTTAGATTTTCTGCTCATATTTACAACAATGTAGGATTACACCAATAGTTTCTGAATAAACTAATGCCATGTCAGCTAATCTAAAAATTAAAAATTGCTATTTAACAATTGTTTAATTATCTTGTCAGTTGACCGCAACACCAATATTTTCAAACATATTTTGCATTTTCTTGACTTGACCAATTCATACATATTCCTTTAACCGATAGCAATTAATTGCCACCAACACATTTTTTGGACTATATTTCCAAATTGCAGGGAGGTGGTTACATAATTAGAATCTTCTTCAAATCAAAAGAAAATCCCTTCTTTTTTAGCTAATCTAATTAATCATTTTCAAATTATTCCGCACACCCAATCCCTAAATTAAAGAGAAGTGATTAAATGGGTGAAAATTGCTTGCAATTAATAGAATATTTTTCTCTTTTTCAACTATATATTATTAGGCTATTTTCTTTAAATAGTTAAAAATATTCAATAGATTTAATACATAATCCAAAGATATTATAACTTATTTTTGGCATCAAAAAATCAATTTAGCCTCAAGCCTGATGCAGCTAACTTGTCAGTAAATATAGTTCAGTCCAACTAAAAACCTCCAACCATTTGACCTAAAATAGCCCCAGTTATAAGCACAAAACTTGTTCCAACCCAATTATTTTTTATTGATAATAGAACCAAAAAATGTTTCAGATCTTACATTTAGAACTAGAAATCCCTTGTATTTTAGAGAGAGTGACAGAGTAGGTAGGGTCTATTGGAATCTACCAAAAGCTTTCTATCTAATGGCCTGAGAAGTTTCACCGCCACCACCCCACACATGCGTCTTCCCCGCGCCACCACACCTTTGAACCAAATCGAGTTTCCAGTGATCGATCTTCACGATTCATATCTCTTGCCTAGGATTTTTGGGCCCTAAATTTTTATTTTGAGATTATTTTATTCTTTTAGAGCTTCCAAGGTTTTTTTTTTCTGGGCTTTTGCTGCTTAGTTCTCTGTTTCATTTCTCATTTCCTTTCATTTCTCATTTCCTTCTCTCGTTCTTGACTCTTCCCTGAAAGCTAGTAATTCTTTAGCAGCTGCCGCATAGGCAGCAACACTCCTCTTCCCATGTCTTTCTTCTTTTCTTGTTCTCTTTTTTTTTTAATTGTTGTTGTGTAAATAAACTTTGTCAACTCTATTAATTATCTCATAATAGATCTGAAGAATCACTACCTTCCGAGTTGTCGTCATTCATGGCATATTGAAACGGTTTATAATCTTTCATTCTATCCCCGTGAGAGTTCGAAATACCTTTTTATTTTTATTATGGTATCTATATCCCCTTTGTGGTGGGATTTTTCTAGTATGGTTTGAATAATGAAATTCATGACACTTGTGCTTTTAAAGAAATTAATGGGTGTATATATTTGTTAGTATCGAAAAGTCACTCATTTTATAAACACTGAGAATGTAACATTCTCATAATATTTGAATGCTATGAAATATTTTATATTTTTAATATTTTAAATGTTGATGTATTAAGGATGAACATTTTATATGTCCTTAAATTTCAAATATAAGAATAAATAAAAATATTGTATCGGCAACTTCATAGTTGATCTTAGTTAAAATAATAATGATAACTTTAAATTATTGTAATCTTGATGGAGATATTAAACTACACAATATATATACAAACATATCCCAAACTATATTAGCCAAAACAAAGAATACATTTATAACTTGAAAATGGAACCCACATTAATACTATTCCCTTTATACTAATCTAAATATTTACACTAATACTGAGCCCATCGATGGTGCGGGCAACGTCTTCACTGAATTTTCAAAGGGCTAGATAGGTGTATCATCAAATGATAAACTTTTTACGGGAAAAAATAAATTATTTAACCATTCTTTATTGGTCCCAACTTCCAAAAGAGATGAGACACGTTTTACTCATAGAGAGAGAGAGAGAGAATCTAATTGACCTAAAAAGAGACAATGTATGGCAGTTCATTTATTTGATCGTGAATTTAGCGTTGTATTTTCCATGCCACAACAGCTGTGAAGAGACGTTTTCATTAATAGAGATTAGACGAAGAGAAACTGACGGATGATACTTATATAAATGATTGCTTGGTTATTAATAAATAATAATTTGATTAATGCAATGATAGTTTAACTTATCACGTATCTATTTTGAGAAATATATGGTGGTAATGGATTTCTAACTTTAAAAGCTTTGCATACAATAAAATATACTTTAGTATTTAAAGTTTTGGCCAATTTTTACTTTGATATGTATGATTCAAAAGTTGACATTTTTGGATAGTTTGTAATTTAAACTGTTAACATATTGATACTATTTAGTTTCTTTCCATTGGATTGAAAATGGCATGTGCAATTCATGTGACTCTCAATTTGGTCAAATTTTTCAATTTGCTCACAAAAATTAGAGATTTTGATTTAATATAAGAATTTTGGTCTTCATTACATTTGAAATTAGAGATTTCATGGACTAATTGGGAATTTGAGCTTGGGAATTTCATTTAAGGGCAAATTTGGGGGAAAATATTGTATTGTATGTGTTGAATATGAAATTTCAATTGGCTAAAGAAAAAATTTTAGTCTTCATCATCTAGAAAATTAGGAATTTAAGACAAAAATAGAGATTTCCTTTATGAGACAAAATTTGATACATTGAATGCATATGTCAAATTTAAATTTTCAATTGACCAAGAGAGGAATTCCAATCTTTAATGTATAGGAAATTAAAGATTTATTAAAAAAATTAAGAATTTAGAACAAATTATTAATCTATAATCAAATGAAATTATAGGTATTCTACTGGGAATTCTCCAAGTAAGACTACCCAAAAACTACCCTTAAAGAAGAAAGAAATAAAATATGTCTTACCAGAAATTTACCAAATAGAGGGTAAAACTTTTGTTGACTAGGGTGAGTTCTAAATCCTCTGTTGACTAGCTGTGAAAAGTTGCGTCAATATTTTATATAATTATCTCAATCTTTGGGTGAAGGGAAAAAAAACATCGATTTCTAAGAGTAATTTTTTAATTAAAAAATGGTGCTAGATTCACGTACCATTGCCTAATGCAAACGTGCAAGTTTAAAATCCTTAATTTACTAGTTATGCACTTTTATTGTGTTTTATGCATATCAAGGATCTTTCCTTTGTTGTGTCGTTTTCGATAATAAATGCACCTATAAAATTTGTATTATAAGCTCCGCTTGTGTTGCAGGAAATAATTTTTATTTTTTTTAAATAATTCTGTGACAATTTTTGGTTAATTGTTTTAGTAAACAAAATTTCTTTCGTTTCAATTATATGAAATAATAATAATTAAAAAAGACAAATAACACTCAATATTGACGAGGAGGTGAATGGTGATGCGATATAACACAGTAAAAATGAGATAGATATTAGCAATAATAATTATTGAAAAATTTGACAGGAATTCTCGTTCGGTATACGGGAAAGGCAGAGGAAAAGAGAAAAAATATATATATTTTTATTTTTATAATTATTATTTAATTTCTTTGGTAATAATTATTTAATTATTAAAAATAAATATATTATAAATATCTTTTATTTATAATTTTTTTTTCTTCTTAACTTTCTGTATACTAAATGATTCCAAATTTTAAAAATAATTCATATTCCAAGTTCTAAAATTTAAACTCAAACTTGTTGGGTTAAAATTTTTACCTTTGTATATTAGTTTGGAATTAACTCCATCTCATCTTGAAACTTCATATTTAGGTTTAATTAAAAATATTTACATTACGTTGAAGCTCATCAGGATTCAAAAATTTTTATTTTGTGCCTAAATAAAAATACTTGTATTTAAGCCTAGGCCCTAAATATTGGCCTGACTCAATCAAAGTCGAAATGCAATTAACCGTGGCCTATGATAACGAAGTTGGCCAATTATGAAACAAGTTGAAAAAAAAAAAGGTTTCCGCACTTAAAAAAAAAACTCTTTCAAAAACTGAAGAAAATTTACATCATTAAAAAAAATTTAAGAATTTTTTTAATCAAATAAATGCAAAAACTCTTTTTTATTACAAAATTATTCCCACAAAATAAACGTAGGCTTTATACATTTTAATCTCATAGAAAATATTAGAATAGAGATTTGGTTGTTAAACTTAAAATACTATGAAATTTTATCATGTCCAAATTGAAAGTTCAACAATTTTTTATATAAAATAAAGGAAAATTTATCACTTTGGTCAAATAGTTTTACTTAATTTTTAATTTAATTTTTATAATTTAAAATTTTATAATCAAATCTTTGTAGTTCAAATAATTTTTAATTTAATCTCTGTCATGAATTTTTTGTTAATATTTTATCATATATATAAGTTTATTTTATTTTATTTTAATATCTATATTTTTATTTTTTGTTAGCATAAATCATATATACTTATAGTATCAAGATAACACATTATTAATTATATCAATCAAATTTAACAAAATATTAATAGAACTTTAAAACTAAGGATTAAATTAAGAAATTAGTATACTTTTAAAATTTAATTATAAATTTTCAAATTATAAAGATTAAATTTAAAAATAAATAAAATTATAGAGACAACAAATATAATTTTTCAACTCGCATGATATAGTTTAATATCCGTATGCACGACGCCCATGGAAAGACTCATATAATTATTGGCCAATGTGAAAATACAAAAACTTGCATGGACTGTCAATCATTTCAATCATTAAGAGGAGAAGCGTTTTTGAAGACAAGTTTCAAATGTTTAAGTTTTTGAAACAAATTGAAAGTAATCGCACAAAGATTCGAGACAATTGAATCATGAAATTTTCGTTGTTTTAGTGTGTGTGTGTCTATAATATATATACATATATCTAAAAGATTTATTTGAATTGAAAATTATATTATTTTGATTGGTAAAAGTACGTTTTTAATTTTTAAAATTTCACTCAAATTTTGTTTTAGTTTTAATTTTTATTTTATTTTAATATAATTCTTGAAATATTACTTGAGTTTCGTTTTAATCTTAAAAAATTTATTTTTGTTGAATATAATACTTAAAAGTTTCATACAGGTCACAGGATTTAATATTGTGCTTTTTTTTTTTTCAAACGTGGATTCTACTAATAAAAATTTATAATGTAATATCAACGTTGCTTTACAGATTGATAAGATGCTGGTATGAAAGTTTAAATCTATCTCATACCTAAATTACATCATTTTGCTTTCCAACAATTTAAGAAAGTTTAAATCTATCTCATACCTAAATTACATCATTTTGCTTTCCAACAATTTAAGGCAAAAAAAAAAATCAATTTTTCAACAAACAAAAATGTAGCTTTCAACTTATGGAATTAGCACAACAATGTAGTGTAGTCAGAGTTAGATCTAAATATCCATATCAATATTTTATTCAGTTTATAAAGCCACATCATTTGATATTTTTATTAGTAGAGTTAATGACATTAGAAAAAGGAAACAATTTAAACTTTTATAGAATTTTGAAAACTATATTGAATTCTTCTTAAAATTTTAAGGCTTACATTGAATGAAAATAAAATTTTGGAACTTAAACGAACCCTAAATAAAGTTTTAGACTATATTGAACCAAAATGATTTTTAAGACTAAAACAGAAATTGAGTGAAATTTTAAAAATTAAAAGTGTACTTTAGTGTATTTTAATTTTTCAAAAGTTCACTAAAGATTTATATAATTTTACTTAGCCTTTGTAAAATGTTATAAATATGAGGATTCCAATAAGTCTCCGTACTTTTGTAGATAATAGTGAATGACAGAGACGAAGAGCAGCGAACCCTTTCTTGGGTCGGACCAATGTACCAGATTTCCTTAACCCAATCCTTTTGTCATTCCTAACTAAAGGCTGTATTTTTATTTGATTATTTCTTAAACTTTGTTAAAATTATATAAATTTTTTTATTTTTAAAATATCTACAAATATTTTACAATAAAAATTTATTTCATATTTTAATTTAATTTTAAAAACTTTTTATTAAAATAAATAAAAAATATTTTAATTAAAAAAATTAAATGTGAACTAAAATATAAGATTTTTATTTTTAAAAATTTATATATAATTTAAAAATGGAAGAGAATTTGGTATAATTTAAATAAAATGTAAAATAAATTTATGTAATTTATTTTTATTTTTTTTACAAGGAATATAATTAGGTGTCTATATGTGTAGTTGAAGGAGCAAGGTTCCCCGGATTGGAGTACTTTGGTTGCTCCGAAAGAGCTGGGCCCATCACATGACTTTGGATGCCTCAGACGAGTGCATTGGTCCACTTCTTGTTTTGTCTATTCTAATAGCACCAACAGTTTGACTTAACCCCAAAAAAAAAAAAAAAACACATCCTTCTCAACATTAATTTAGTACTTATTCCCACTTTCATAATTGGACAAAACTTACATATTATTTATATCTTTGCCATACTATTATCTAATTAACACACAACATGTCTATTTTGTTTTTACATCTCACCATCCATATCACTTTTTAACTTTAAGTTAACAAACGTCTAAAACCAAACAAAAATTAATATAAAAAAAAAAAAAAGAGAGACTCCAGCAATCGTGAATTACAGGGCAATCAGAAAGCCTCTAAAGTTCCTAGAGAGAATGCTTTAACAAATAACATCACAAAGTTCCTTCCCATACTTTTGCTTGAAAACTGCAACACCTTGCTACTAAATTTCCTACTTTACTTATGTTGTAGGATTATTAAAAAAAATTTGAACCATACAATTTTTCTTAACTAATTGAATGTCTATTAAAATTACAAAGTAGTTAAATAGTGTAAGTTCCTAACTATAAGTGAATCTCACTTACTTATTATTACAAAATAACTAACAAACTAGATAAATTTTTCTATCTTCATTATACTGTACTCTAACTATTCATAGTCTAGTCTATTTACAACTAGCTTTAAATAGCAATACCTTAATCTCTACCTGAACATCTTACCAAATGTAGTGAGATGATTATACATGTGATGCCAGCATTGGTAGAGATATGATGATAATTATAATACATATATATATATATATATATATATGAATTTTGATACACGTGGGTATTGACATCTCTATTTGCCTTATATTTGGCATGAGTATGCATATGAGAACAATTCTTGCAAGTGAAGTATCTTTAAGATAAGGTTTCCAGGGAATGAAATCTCAATAAAGGCTAACCTATATAGAAAGAGAGGGCTTTACATCCATATAGAAAAACAAAAGTATGATCATGTGTGAACCAAGGTGGGCTAGAATCCCTGACAAATTAGTCTTGATTCTTCTAAGGATAAGATTATGGTGGGGGATCATTAAAGGTTGGGAAACCTCCAAATTAGGGGACACCTAAGAATTCTCTACAATGAAGATCCCAATCCATTACCTCTACAGTGAGGTTTAATGAGGAAAGGCAAAGTTTTTTAAAAGAAAAAAAATAGTTTGAGAGATACTACAGAGACAATGTTCCTAGTCCAAGTTTTATCCTTTGCAATTTTGGTAATACTAACATTTTTCTTTTTTAAAACAAGAAGCAACATTTACAAAGCATAAGAATTGAATTTAAGATGATAGCACTAACCCCATCATAATCTTTAATTATAAATGCCGGTGATTGTACTTAAAAGGAAGTAATTGGTCTAACTAGTTTTGTAATAGGCTTATCTTATGGCAATAATACTACAAGGTAAAGAATTGTAACAATTTTAAAGAAAAAAGGTTAAAAGACATATAACTTGCCTAAACTTTAAGTTATATATAAAGAACCCCCACCTTTAAAAGTTGGCAATAGACCCCCTAAACTTTCGATTTTATACAAAGAACCCTCTTACGTTAGTGATTCCATTAAATCATTAATGGAACTCTTACTTGGGCATGCTAACTAAGATTTTTTTAATTTTAGTTGGCATCTTGTCACGTTATGTCTCTTCTCGCTTCTCTCTTTTCTTTCTCCTTCATCTCTTCTCTCTCTATTTGAAGATGTAGTCTCTCTTCTCTATTTGCAGATACAGATTGAAATTTTCTATTTAATCCTTCTTGATCCTAACTATTTTCTTTCATTTCTATTGTCTTTTTTCTTTTTTCTTTTTTTTTGGTACTGAACTATATCTCACTTACTCATTATATCAATATCAAGCCTTGATCTTTTATCCATGAAAACTTGGGATTTTCTACTTGAAATAAAGAAAGCTTTCATTTACATTTTGTTAGATTCCATTTTCCTACTTTTCACTACTCTAGATCATACTTTTCACTACTATGGATCACATGGTCATCACTCATCAGCTATTAGTAGTTGAAGACATTCACCACTCTAAAACATTCTCATAAAAGGCTTATATAATGTAATATCATATTTACAACAAAACTTTTAAAATGCATGTTTAGAAATCCTTTAAGCTTTTAAATATAAATTGACCCAATCATAAATCCTCTTCACCTTCCCTCTTCATATTCCCTTAATTGTTGTTGTTGTTGTGGTTGCTTTCTTCACATTCTCTCCTGTGGGTAAGGTTTAGGCCACTATTGCTCTCACTTTGCTCTTTTTTTGTATTTTGTTGTATTATTGTATGATTTATAATCTTGAAGGAAAGACTATTTTCATTTTCAGTTCATGGCTTCTTCTTCTTCTGCCTTGGTCCACATTTACAAATAGAGAGAGAAGAGATGAAGGAGAGAGAGAAGATTAGAGAGAGGAGAGAGATAATGTGATTAGATGCCAACTAAAATTAAAAAATCCTAGTCAATGTGCCATGTAAGAGCTCCATTAGTGATTCAATAGAATCGCTAATAGAAAAGGATTCTTTATAAAAAAGTAAAAGTAAATGAGGATCCACTACCAACTTTCAAAGGTGATAAGAACTCTCTATACATAATGACTCAAAGTTCAAAGGAGTTATATACATTTTAACCTAAAAAAAAGTAACAAATAAATAAGGGTCTTGCTAATCAACTCTTGAATTAGGTAAAGAATACTATTTTAATATCAGTCTTGAAAGAGCAATAATCAAAAAAGTATTTATTAGTTAAATTTATAAATAAAAAATTATTTAATAAAAAATGAAAAAAAGATTAATAATGAGTATTAATTGTACTTGTTCATACTTTTTAATGACAAAATTATTTTTTTATATCACTTATTCAATTGTGTTTAAATTTGTTTATTATTCAACTTCATTTAAAACTTATTTAACATTATTGCATTTTACTTTCATTTTTATTTTTTAATGAATATTCTAATTATATATCAATTAATGATTATAACGCAATTCACGTAACCTAAATTAAAAAATAATTGAGGTTTTTATTTTATTTTTGTAATCGACGAAATTATTTTCATTTTATCATTAATTCCTAAATAAAAATAAAATAACATATGCTTTTTTAACCAATTAAATTTTTGTCTCCACTCCACTTACCCTTCTTTATGGAAAGATTCTCCTCCATCTCCTTCACCTCTTTATTAAAGCACCATAAGAAGGGAAGCTTTATAGTCTACGACGCCACCACCCTAAACAATAGGCAAATCAAACTTGTGATAAATCTCTGTCATGTCCTTCTTAATAAGACCTAAGTTCAAAAGATATGGAAAGCTATGTGAAACTACTGTCATGTTAAGAGACATGCATGTCCAATAACTACTTTAAACTTTTAAATTCGCTAGTTCTTACATCCCTCATCCCTAATACTCTTTAGCAAGAATCTATCCATGAATACATCTTTGAACACATCCTAATCCATCAGAAATTACCCAATTGATTTTCCCCTTTTTAGTGACTCATGCCATGCTTAAGCCACATCCTACAATTAAAATGTTGCCAACTCAACTAATTTCCCACTTAAACACCCAAGGGCTTTGCACACCCTCTCAACACCATTAATAAATTGTTGTGGATCTTCCTAAGCAATCAACTTTGGCTTTAAGAATTAAGGAAGGGATACATCAATACCCTTTCCTTCTTACAAGGCCTACTAATTCACTTGTCCTACTTAAATATGTGGACTTGCCATTTTTGTTGGTTGGTTCTTTCTACTTCCCTATTTTACTATCAAGTTGGCCAAAGACTCCACAACCTAGTGCATTTCATGCAAACCAACAACTATCTCAATTAAAAAATCCACTTAAGGTTAAGGGGGGATTGCTTCCTTCTCCTGAACATCTTATCTAGGGAGTTGGCTAGTTCTACCACCTCTATCATATCCACTTTTACTTATACCTTTGCCTTTACCATAGTTTTGAGAGATGGGATGTAAGCTAAGTAGATGCGCCATCAGATGTCTCATACCTCGTAACATCTCTAGCTACATGGGCTCCAAGTGACATTTCCTTACTATAGAAAACAAAAGAAAATAACATTTAGAACATAACATACTTATATACATCATAACACTTAATGAAAATATTAACTCAAAAGAAAAGGACATTAGGCATCCTATAAGTCCTATGGTGATATCTCAATTATGAATATGCCTAGATTTCATAATTGAGATTCATAATTTAGATTTCATCAAGGAACACTTACTCCATTAATCACAAAGAAACTTAAAAGCTCTCATACTAGCTTTGTCACATCCCCATAAAAGAAAGAGGATTAGCGTATAACTCAATGTTAATCTTGATCTCATAAACCTACAAATTGAGCCATACACTAATATACAAGTGCAAGGAGAGTAAAGAAAAAGTTCCTTTAGAGATTACACTAAAGGTATATTATTTCAAGACTTTAAAAGACAAGAAAAATTAGTTGGATAAGATATGGATATAAAAAGTTCTCCCAAAGTTAACATTTAAGCCTAAATAATCCTAAAAATTTAAGTAGACAATATTTTTTTACCTTTTATATTTTTCAATATTAATTGTGAACTATTTCTTATTTTTCTACAAATCCCCCCATTAGTGAGAAATTAATTGAAATTAAAAATCTAGATTATTATATTTAGAGGTTTTGGATTTTAAGGTTTATAAGGTTTTAGTTTAGGGTTTAAATTTGTAAATTTTTTAGCTTTAATTTTCTAAGAGTAATGTTGTCATATTAAATGGATTTTGTAGTTTTCTCTTGTTAGTTGAAAGATTTAGAAAAGGTATTAAATAATATGCTAAATGAATTTTTTAAAAATATTTAATATTCCTTAACCAGTGCTTCAATGCTGAAATAATAGTTAGCCAACATAAATAAATAAATAAATAAATAAAATTAATTATGAATACTAATATATATTCAACTATGTGAATGTGAAACACACTTTTAACTAAAGTTGTCAATTAGATGGCCCCATCTGATCACTAATAACTCATCAAAACGCTAACCCTGTCAAATCCTGAAAGAACCCTAGGCTAGTCTTACACGTTAACCACACGGGCATATGGGCATTGAGCGCCTAGGGTCAGCTTAATGGACGTAAGTTGATAATACAAATTGAACAAATCAACAACAAATAAAATATTATCCCAATTTTATTTTATATAAATTTTAAGGAAAATTAATGATAACATATTTAACCTCTTAAAATCCTGAGTTTTTTATGAAAATAAATTTATGCTAATAAATTTTTTTAAAAAAATTGTTTTTAAAAAAATCTAGAAACTTGGCCTGATCTTGTTTGCTTCAGTCCCAAGGTTAAATAAGGTGGTACTAAAAAGGTCCTTTTTCTAAAATGGATAATCATTTTATTCATTCAGTATTATGTTTTTAACAGGATTAGCCAAATTATCTTATATAAACAATTCTATATTTAACATCTTTATAAGTCTATTTATTTATAATTAACTTAATATATTTGGTATTTTGACTTATATATACAGATAAAAAAACCAAAAAAATCCAATGTATAATTACCAAAATCATTTTTTCATACATATAAAACTTAATTTTTTAAAAAAATGGAGGTATTGCCTTCATATTTTACAAAAATTTATTTTTTAAAAGAAACATTATTGAACGCAGAGTTGTTAACAAGTTTTTAAATAAATAAACAAGGCCCTTAGGAGAATGGAGCGACGGGTAGGGGGCCTTTGTTTGTGTATGTATATGTAAATTTTTTAAAACAAATAAGAAAAAAATATTTTTATGTTATTAAATATTAATTATGGAATTAATAAGCATCCTATCAAGTTATTATCTTTATATTTAAAAAAATTATCTAAAATAAATAATAAATTTTAGACTTTTATATCTAAAATTCTCTACAAGTAATTTATTATTGTTACCATAGTGTCTAGATGATATGCTGTAGTTAACTATGGTCAAATAGCATTTCAATTTTCAAGTCTTTGGCGAAACTTTGCTTAACAATGCTGTAGTTTTTGCATTGAGTATTCATAATACACTGGATATTCAATTCCAAAAGAAAAATGTGTTTTAAATACATTCAAATATAAAAATATATATTAGTTGCTTTAAAGAAATTTGTAGATATAAATATAATATATTAATAACATACTTAATGATTCGATAATAAATATATAATAAAAAATTATTAATTTATTCATTACTATTAAACTTTCATTAAGTATATTATTACATATATTAAATTATAATCTAAAAATATAACTTTATCTATAAAATCATAATTTATAAAGTTATTATGATTAATTATTTTTTAATATTTTGTAGTAAAATTTAAGTAATATTATTTTTATTATATATAAAAAAATATAATATTTCATATATATATATATATATATATATATAGCAGATCATTTAGACATCATGGCAATAATAATAAATTGCTTTTAAAAAACTTAAATATAAAAATTAAAAATTAAAAAAACTAAAATTTTATTACTTGTTTTGTAGAATTTTCTTAAATATAAATATAATATATTAATAACACGCTTAATAATTTAATAATAAGTGTTTTATAATAAGTAAAAAAATTTTATTTCATCATTTGTTTTAAAAAATTTTATATACAATAAAATATATTGCATAATTCCTTACACACACACAAAATCTCCAACACCCCCGCCCCCCTTCTCCCAATTAATATTATGGATCCACAGACCCCTTATTTGTAAAATAAAAAATTAAATTTGGTTTGAATGCGAAGATGTTTCCTCTATGTTCAGTAATATTTATTTTAAAAAAAAAGGATTTGTAGAATGCGAAAGCAACCCTCTCCGTTTTTATTTTAAAAAAATAAGTTATACATATATATATAGTTTTGGTGTTTATATATTTAAACTTGTTTATTTTTTATTTATATATAAAGGTAAAATTATCTTATATATTTATCTTTTATAAACTATATTCCCTTTTTTAATATTTGATACATATTAGTACTCAAAATGATAAGTTCCTGAATTTACTAATTTTTTTCTGATATTGAGTTTTATCCAAGTTAATTTTTTTTTTTATAAATTTCAATTATTGTATCAAACATAGAGTTTCCAGAATCTTACATATTATCTACTAAGATCTTATAGCATATAATATTCAAGAGATATTAAATAATATGAGATGATTTTTACAAATCTATAAAGATAATTAACTGTCTAATTAACTACAAGATAAGAGTCAACTAAGTATTAGTTTATGAATTATTGTTTATTTAATCTTTATTTAAATATTTTTCCAATTTCAAAATATTAAAATAGTTTGACAACATCTGAGTATTTTATATACAACTTATTTATTAATTTATTTTTCAAATTTAGTTGTTTGAATACAAATACATTCTTAAAATATAGATTAATCTTTTTCGCATTTTAATACTATTTCTTTAATAATACTAGAAAATTTAGGTGGGAAAAATTATAATTCAAGATTTAAGTTAAAATCTTGAATTATAATTTTTCTCTTTAACTTAGGATCTTAAATTATAATTTCTTTGTACAATTTGCAATTTTTATTTTAATATCTTTAAAATGATTTTAAAATTTAAATATTTTTAATTTAAAGAACTAATTTTTTCAAATAGGATATAATTTTGTATATACTCTGTTTGATTAGAGAATGTAATGGTGAAGAGAATGTAAAATGTAAGTAGATGAAAGTAGATGAAATAAGAAATGATGATTTTATCCTTATTTTTAGAATAATAATTTAATAGATAAAATAATATGTATAAGAGTATAATAGATATTACATAAGTTATATAAAAAAATTATGTCTATAATGATATGAACCAGATGAAACTTTACACTCATGGGCCACATTCAGATAGGGTCTAGACTTGACGTTTGTTGGGTCACGACACACATTTGTACGCACTTCAATACACATCAAAATGGGCCGTATTCATATCCTATAGCACATTGGACCACTTTGATTGCAATCGCCAGTAACACAAACAGCTATTACCCTACTAGCTTAAATAACACCTTTAAAAAAATAAATAAATTACATATATCTTTTTTGAGTTTAAGTGAAATTATATAGATATTTTTTATTTTTAAAATATATACAAACTTCTCTTAAAATAATAGTTTATCTTATATTTTAATCCAATTTTAAATTTTAACTAAAATACCTTATATTAATCTAAATATATATATTTTTTAAACTAAGGAATGTTAAATATTTTAAATAGAGGATATTTTGGTCAAAAAATTTAAAATTTGATTAAAGTGTAGGATAATTTTTTGTTTTAGCAGAGTACTCCTCTTCTATCGAATAAGGCTCGTTTCCAGTGATCTAGCTTCAATGCTTCTTGCACTGTTCTGGGTGCTGTTCTGAGATGAAGCGGATCATATGCAGCAAGACCCACAAACGGTCGTTTAGGTTTAAAGATTCCAAGTTTATGTAAATTATAAAAGTAAAGGGGAGGGATATGTTTTAACATCTTAACAAGTGAGTAATTAAATAAATGATGCAATTAATGGTAAGGCATGATTAGAAATTTAGAGGAGCCCATTTAGACGAAATTAGACTACAATTCTATTAACTAAAGCTCATCTAATCTTAGCATAAATGTCCAAGCCCAACTAACAATTATACTTAAATTTTACTTTAATTCATCCCCTTCACTTCATTTTGCTAAACCCAAAAAAAAAAAAAACAGAGAATAGGAAAAAGAGAGCTTGTGTGTTCCATGGTGGCTTCACCTCCATGCATGTGGGAAAAAACTTGTGTTTTAGCTAAGGTAGGCTTCACAAAAATTGCTTCATTCTTTTTCTTCCACTCATCCCTTCGATTAGTTTCTTTGTTGATGAAAGTTTTGAATTCTTGAAGGACGAAAGGATTGCATGATTTGTGTGATATTTGGAGGGAAGTTTGATAGAAAGTGATGCAAGATGATTTTTTTTATCTCTTAAGCTATTTGCATTATAATGTTTGGGTTGAAACCTTCACTCGATATTTTGTTTGGGCTTTTAGACATGAGCTAGAGGGAGCAAGGAAGAGAAGGATGAGTTGGAGTTGCTTATACTTGTAAGGGATGAAGATTCATGGATTAAAGGTAAAATTTTCACCCTTTTGCCCTCTTGAATAATGTTTAATGAAAAGGCAAAATAATCTGATTTTGGGTTGCCTTGATAAAAAATTTAGAGTGCAATAGAGAAAGGTAGATTTAAATAAGAAGCTTAGAGGATTGGTTTGGAAGTATAAATACTTGAAGAGAAACCAAATCTTAATTATTGTAAGTGCACAATTTGATAAATTGTTGACATTGAAATTAGATGGAATGGATGGTATTTTACATATTTTATATCTCTTGAATTATCAAGATTAATGTGAAGACGGAGAAAGATTTGTCATATGGATTAATACTTCCATCTAAAAGTGAAAAATATGGAAATTTGAATTAAATATGTACATTCTTTAAAGTAATTCTCACATTTGTTTACTAAAGAGAAATTTGAAAGCTTAATTAGTGTTCATTTCATTTTTTTTTTTCTTTGTTTAGCCAAGAAGTGTGGTACTAATAAAGAAGATAAGATCTAACATTTATAAGTGTGACCTTGTTAAGATAAAAAGGAAAAAAAAGTTTTATGTTATAGGGTCAAAATTCGAGAGTTTGAAATGCACCTTCCCAAAAGTTCAATACAAGAATGATCACGTATAGAGAGAGAGAGAGAGAGAGAGAGAGAGAGAGAGAGAGGGGTTTAAAATGTTAGATTTTCATATTTGATATGAGAATTGAAAAGATGTCCTGAAAAATGTTGTTCTTTGGGAACAAAGCATTCACCTCAATTTCAAGATTTCTATGTGAAGGAACTATGGTCTTCCCTCAACGTGGGGGATTACTTTCGTCTATCTAAACAGATTAAAATAAAATAAAAATTACCCACCATTCTTTATTTTAAAAAATTATAACTTCAATTTATAAAAAAATTAATTATTTGATTTCCATAAATTACATCAACCTTTAATTTAATTCAGTCCTTATAATTTATTTTTTTAAACAAATTATTATAATTTTAAAATATTTCACGATTACTCTTTACACTTAACGAACATTAAACTCTTACCCCATACATGCCACAGGGCTTAACAACGTAAGAAATTTGCTGAGATAACATAATCGCGTGAAGAGTTGGCTGCCGCATACCCTTCCTCTTCATTGAAAGAGCTCGTCGTGCTGTAAATAAAAAAATTGTCATTTTATTAGTCCAATCTTACAATTTTACTAAACATTCATATTGACGCCAACACCACCTCTATTATTAATTTTTTAACAAAAAATATTAGATCATAAATAATTATTTATTTTAATGAAAATAATTAATAATAGTTTAAAAATATGTATACAATTATTATGAATATTAATGTGACAGAACCAAATGTAATTTTTTAAAAGCGTCATAAAAGGTTTCTTGAAATATTTGGAACAAGTCATATAATTTTATTATTAATATTCCGGAATCACGTTTGCGATAATAAAACATTTATCCCCATCCTAAGTGCCTTGAAAAATCATTTATGTTACATTAAATAATAAGTTTGGTAAGATCTAAGTGCATAATGAGGTGTTACAATAAACGAGGAAAACGTGTGCTTGGGGTGTCTAGACGTTGAGATAAAAGAAAAGCATCCCATACACGTATGCGTGACATGCTAATTAATTTTCTTAATTATATATTTAAAGTGTAAGTGAGGAGTTGTTTGTTTGTTTTTTTTTTTTTTGGCTTGTTTTGGCAAGATTCTAATGTTTTTAGGATCGTCCCATGTTATATAATTAGCTGCAAATTGTATGGTTAAAAGAAAAAAAAATTATAAATAATATATATCTGTATGTATATGAACACAAATAATGATTGATACGCAATTCCGTATAGAATCACAGTGTAAATAATTTATCTACCGTGTGACTTGTCCAACTTTATATATTAAATGATTTCAGTGGAAGCAATGATTATTACTTACAATTCATAAAAATAATGTATAAAATGTGGAGTTTGTTGACACAGTTATTTAGATGAGTTTTTATATTAGTCCATTATTTGGTATTATGAAAAGAATATCTAATAATTTCATAAAAGTCATACTATATATAACTTTTTTAAATATTTAACAAACTAATTATTGCATACAATTTTGGTATGTAAAGATTGAGTGGAAAATGAATGAATAGAAATTCACAAAGTGAACAAGTGGTATCGCATCTGATATACTAAGGTAAATTTTTATTGATCGTTCTTCACAATTCATATCTCTTTGTCTAGGATTTTTGAGCTCCTAATTTTCATTTTGAGATTATTTTATTCTTTTAAAGCTTCCATTTTTTATTTTCAATTGGTTCTTTTGGCTTTTCTTTATTTTTTTTTTTTTCATTTTCTCTCCATTTAGTTTATCAAAAAATAGTAATAGGTATAATATATTTACATGATTTATATAATATTTATTATTTTATTTATCAAATTATTATTTTAATCCTTAAATTATTTTTTAAAAATAATAATATAAACTTTATTTTTTATTTTACCGACTTATTTTTTTTATTTTTATATTATCCAACCAAATTCTTGACTCTTTCCTAAAAGTTACTAACTCTTTAGGAGCCGCCAGCATAGGGACCAACCTTTCTCTCCCATCTTATCTTTCTTTTTATCTTTTTTTTTTCAATTATTGTTGTGTAAATAAGCTTTTTCATATCTATTAATTATTTCACAATAGATTTGAAGAATCTCTATCTTCTAAGTTGTCATTTAGTTTGTATCTATCTTCTTTTTAAATAAAAGAAATTAAAAATTAAAAATAATAAAATTTAAATCACCTAAATTCAATTTAAACGTGCTAATCCTCAAAGGGCATAGAACTACTCACGTCATTCATGACATATTAAAATGCTTTATAATTTTTCGTTCTATCTTACTAACAGTTCGAAATGCCTTTTATTTCCACTAGACTGTTTAAATCTCCTTCGTGGTGGAATCTTTTGGTGTGGTTTTAATGATGAAATTCATGACACCTGTGCTTTCAAAGAAATTAATGGATTTGATATGTAAAGCAAACAGATGTAATAATATTATTGCAGCACCAAAAATGGTATCGAATTTTCACCCCAAAGAATAGATTAACAGAGCTTTTAATTGCCCACTAAATCAACCAAGAAGAAAAAAGTTATGAAAATTTATTTAAAAAAATTAACATTACAAGACAAGTATACATTTAGTATCGAAGAAAAGTCACTCGTTTTACATGTCCCTAACATTTCAAATATAAGAATAAATAAAAATACTGTATCAGCAACTTCAAACTTGATTTTTATATATATATATATATATATATATATATATATATATATATAATATTGAGCCCGTTGATGGCGTGTGGGCAATGTCTTCACGGGATTTTTGAAAGAGGTAGATAGGTGTATCATCAAATGATACATTTTTAATGGGGAAAAATAAATTATTTAACCATTCTTTGAGTGGTCCCACCTTCTAAAATAGATTAGACACGTTCACCCAAAAAAGGAAAAAGGAAAAAAAAAAATCTAAATGACGTAAAAACAGACCATGAATAGCAATTCATTTATTTGATGGTGAATTTAGCATTGTGTTGTCCATGCCACAGCTGCTCTGAAGAGACGTTTTCATTAATATATAGAGATTAGACGAAGAGAACTGACGGATGATAAACCAATCTAATTTAATATATCTAAGTTAGAAGAACATGATTGTTTTTCTCTATTTATTATTATAATTTTTTGTTTTTTCTGTTTGTAGGTCCCACAAATATATACAAAATTTAGAAGAGAATAAATTTTTCATTGTTCTATTACCTTTTATTACTGTAACTTTTTTTTAGACCGACTAATTTTTCCAGCTGTTATGTGAATGATTGCTTGGTCATTAATAAATAATAATTTGATTAATGTAATGATAATTTAACTTATCATGTACTTGTCTATTTTGACAAATATATGGTGGCGATCGATTTCTAACGTTAAAAGCTTAGCACATGATTTTCAAAAGAAAGCCTCGTAAAAAATTTAAAGGAATATTATATAAAGGTAAAATATACTTTCATATTTAAAGTTTTGGTTTATTTTTATTTTGGTATATGTAGTTTAAAAGTTGGTATTTAGATAGCTTCAACACATTGATATCATGTAGTTTCATTCTATTAATTTTTGGATTGAATATGGCATGTGCAAGTCATGTGACTCTTAATTTGGTCAAATTTTCTAATTTTCATCTGAAAATTAGAGACGTTGATTGGTTAAAAAATTTTTTGATCTTCATTACGTTTGAAATTAGAGATTTCAAGTGCTAATTGAGAATTTGAGTAGTTGGAAATTACATTTAGGGGGCAAATTTGGGGAAAGATGATGTATTATGTATATCAAAATTGGTATTTCAATTTGCCAAAGTAAGAATTTTAATATTCATTACATGGAAAATTAGGAATTTGAGACAAAATTAGAGATTCTATTTATGAACAAAATTTGGCAAGGAAATTTAGGACAAATTAAGAATTCCATTTTGAGGGAAAATTTGGAATTATTCTATTGTACGAGTTAAATTTAGAATTTCAATTATTCAAGAAAGGAATTTTGATCTTTAATGTATAGAAATTACAAATTTCAATAAAAATTTAAGAATTTAGAACAAATTTTAATAAACTTTGTACAAAAAATAATGAGATAAAATTACATGGTACAATATGCTAATAATTCAAAGTACATACCACTCAAACGCCAATTTTTAAACTATAGTGTTAGAGTGAAAACAAGCCAAATAACAAGTTACAAAAAAATATATTTTACCCTTATATGAAATATTATTAAACTATAGTATAATTACAAATTTGGCATGCAAATTTTAAAATATAACATTTTATCTTCTAATCTATCGCAAAAAGTAAAAATGCTACATATCAATTAAAAAAATCTCAAAATTTGAGAATTTGAGGAAATGCATGTCAAAAATCAAGCAAAGAGAAAATTGGTGGAGACAAAGGATATTAAGTGACTATCACCGGGTTTACTCAGATGTTACATTTATTTTTATTTTATAATAGTATAGAGAAATGAAGTGTTATATTTTAAAGTTCTTGTATTAAAATTGTAATTATTAAGCTATAGTTCAATGAAATTATATATAGTTTTTTTTTTCTTTCCAAAATGGGATTAACCAGGATTAAAATCTTTAGCTAGTGCCAATATTTTTGGGCTGGAAAATCAAGAAATGTAATATGTCCTACCAGAAATTCACCCAAATACAGGATAAAACTTTTGTTGATTAGGTTGAATTCTAAAACTTTTGTTGACAAGCTGCAAAAAGTTGTATCAAGATTTTATAATGAATTATCTCAATCTTTGTGTGGAAAAAAAATCGATTTATAACATTAATTTTTAATAAAAAAATGTTGCTAGATCTACCTATCATTCCTTAATGCAAACTTTTTTCAGAAGTTTGGAATCCTAAATTTTCCAGTTACAGACTCTTCTGGAAATTTAAATCCTATGACGAATGAAAAAAAATTCAATCAAATTCTTTTGAGTGTCCTTTTTTTTTTTAGATTTAGTACTTAAATTATAAACTTGAATATATAAAACATAATTAAGAAGTCAAAAATTATAAATAAAAAATTGTATTTAAAAATTTTTTAATTGAGACCTAAATCTTAAAAAAAAAATTTAAATAACTTGATTAGAGTGCCTTCAATTACTGCTTAAGGGATCCAAGTCCCTTTTATCGTGTTTTATGCATATCAAGGATCTTTCCTTTGTAGTGTCGTTTTCGATAATAAATGCCCGAGAAAATTTGTATTACAAGCCCCGCTTGTGCTGTAGGAAAACTTTTTTTTAAAAAAAATTATTCTATGACAAAATTTTTGGTTAACTGTTTTAGTAAACAAATTTTCTTTCGTTTCAATTATATGAAAATAATAATAATAAAAGACAAATGACATTCAATGACGACAAGGAGGTGGATGGTGATGCGACATGCATTGTAAAAACGACTTAGATATTAGCAATAATAATTATTGATAAACTTGATCATGAAACAGGAATTAAAATTTAAAAATAGTTTATATTTCAAGCTATAAAATCTAAACTAAAATTGGCTCAGTTCAAATTTTAATTTTTTTATATTAGCTTGGAAGTAAGACCATCTCATCTTGAAAATTGATATTTAGGTTTAACTAAAAAAGTCACTATTGAGCTACTGATCATCTTGATCTAAAAATTTTTATTTGAGTTTAAATAGAAATATTTGTATTTAATTCCAGGCTCCAAGTATTGGCCCAACTCAATCAATATCTAAACGTAGCTCATGGTAGCCTTTGATAATGATGTTGGCCTATTATGAATTACAATAATGATGTGATAAACTAACAAGAGCAAGTTAAAGGAAAAAAGAAAAAAAAAAGAAAATAGTTTTTGTACTTTTTTAAAGAAAATCTTTAAAAAAGGGAAGAAAATTTAGGTCATTAAAAAAATTTTAAAGTAATTTTTTTCTAACCAGATAAATGCAAAATTCTTTTTGACTACAACATTTTTCCCACAAAATAAACGTACGCTTCATACATTTTAATCTCATAAAAAATATTAGAATAGAGACTTGATTAGTAAACTTAAATTTATATGAATTTGTATCATGTCCAAATTGAAAGTTCAACAATTGTTTATATAAAATAAAGGGAAAATTATATTTTAAATTTTCACAGTTTCATTCAATTTTTAATTTGGTCCTTCCAATCTAAATATTTGTAATCAGTTTCTTATAATTTAAATAATTTTTAATTTTGTCCCTACCATTTTATTTTTATCAATATTTTGTTATATATGTGAGTTAATTTTATTTTGTTATCTATAAATTTATCTCTTTTATTAGCATAAACGATAACTTTATATCAACAAAATTTTAACAAAATAGCAAAAAAAATTTACCAAAAAAGACTAAATTAATAATTTGTAAATGGTAAGGATCTAATTATAAATTTTTTAACAAGAGTGATAAAATTAAAAATATAATAAAATTATAAAAATTAAAAGTATAATTTTTCCTAAAATAAATATAAATTCAACTCGCACAACATAGTATAATATTGACATGGCCTACAATCAACCATTCATTTAGGCAACAATTATTAATTGCAGAAAACTCTTATGCAGCCACAAATGGGAAGATTCATAATAATTGGCCAATGTGAAAGTACAAAAACTCGCATGAACTCAATCATTAAGAAGAGAAACGTTTTCAAGCCAAGCCTCAAATAGTTGAGTTCTTGAAACAAATTAAAAGCAGTCGAAAAAAGTGAAAAGTGAAAACAGGAATGGCAGTTTCTTATAATTTCAATAATTTTTATACTATAAAATTGCATTGTTTTTTTGTTGAACTATGTGTTAATATATTATTTATATCCGTATATGTATTATTTATGTATATTTTTTTTTCAAAATTTTTTTACTATAAAACTTATGGGATATTTTTTTAATTTTTCTACGAGATGCAAGAGTATGTCCTAATTTATATATATTGACAAAAACTTATTTTTAAAGATGCATTTGAATTCAAAATTATATTATTTTGATTGATAAAAATACATATTTAATTACTGAAATTCACTCAAATTTTGTCTTAGTCCTAAAAATTTATTTTGTTGTAATATAGTTCTTGAAATTTTACTTAAATTTTGTTTTAGTCTTAAAAGTTTATTTTTGTTTAACATAATACTTAAAGTTTCAAAAATGGTTTAATATCATATTTTTTTCTAGACGTTAATTCTGTTAACAAAAATGTTCAATGTGATATCAATATTATTTTGCCAATTCCAACAATTTAACGCCAGAAAGTTCGATTCTTCAACAAATAAAAAAATAGTATTAAACTCATAGAATTGGCAAAACAATGTAGTTGAGTCTGAGTTAAGCTTGTAAAGCCAAATCATTAGACATTTTTATCAGTAGAGTTAACAACATTAAAGAAAGAGATTAATTTGAACCTTAATAAAATTTTAAGAACTATGCTACATCTTTCTTAAAACTTTAAGAATTATATTAAACCAAAATAAATTTCTAAGACTAAAACAAACCCTAAATAAATTTTTAAAAATTATACTAAATCAAAATAATTTTTAAAATAAAAATAAAAATTCAATAAAAACTTTAAAAAGTAAAACTGTACTTTGATCTATTTTAATTTCTTAAAAGTTACTAAAGATTTATACAAAATTTTATAAACATATATATATATATATATACACACACACGCACACGCACACGCACGTATATGAGTGAGGATTCGCGTAAGTCCCCGTACTCTTGAGGATAATGGCGAGTGGCATAGACGCGCGGGAGAGAAGGCTTGTTACAAAATTTTATAAACATATATATATATATATACACACACACGCACACGCACACGCACGTATATGAGTGAGGATTCGCGTAAGTCCCCGTACTCTTGAGGATAATGGCGAGTGGCATAGACGCGCGGGAGAGAAGGCTTGTTTTATTTTTTCCTTGTACTGGACCCATGTATTTGATTTGTTTGCTTTGTTTTAATAAGAAAAAAGTGCGGATCCAAATTTTATAGAATTTATAATAAAATAATTTAAAAATTAAAATTATTTTAAAATTAAAATTATTATTAAATTTTAGAAACCTTATTATTAAATTTTAAAAATTATTATTATGTTTTTATTATTTTTTAAAACTTAATAATACATTTTTTAAATTTAATGATAATTTTGGTTCTTAGAAATAATTTTATTTTTAAAAATTTTTTATTATACATTTTATAAAATTTGAGTTGTTAAATGTAATTTTTCCTTCAAATAATATCCGTACTCTTGTGGATACTGTTCTTATCCCAATCCTTTCGTCATTCGTAATTGAAACCTGAACTTTATTTTTCTTTTTATTTTTATTTTTTTACAAAGATTATAATTTATGGCTCATTTGGTATGATTTTAGGAGAAAAAAAAAAAAAGAATTTATCATTCGTTGGTAGGGGTGAACAAAACCGAACCAAACCAATTAAACCAAACCAAACCGAACCAAACCGCCAAAAACCGAATAAAACCGATTAATAATTGGTTTGGTTTGGTTTTTGTGATTGTAAAACCGATTAAATCGGTTCGGTTGTCGGTTTTCTCATATTAGTTTCGGTTAACCGAACCAAACCGAACCATTAAAATTACAATTAATTAAAATTTAATATTTTGTTTCTTTTTAGATTAGTGGGATCTTTTGTCAATTAAATTTGTATCAAAACTACATTCTTTATGTGATTCAAAAAATATACAAATTATTTATACTATTTATTATAAGATATTACTCTTTTTTTTTTTCACTTTTTAAAGCTTATTTGTGAATGTATGAAATTTGTTTAGGTAATATATATATATATATAAATAGTAAATTATTTCAAAGTTATTATTGGTCAAAATTTTAAGATATGTAAGATATTAGAAGTTAAATTCTACATATTATAAGGAACAAATTTTTTTTAAAAAAAATTACTTTTGGACAAAAAAAACATGAACCAAACCGGACCAAACCGAACCAAACCGAACAAAAACCGAACCAAACCGATTAAAATTTAAAACCGACAAGGTCCAACAAAATGCTAAACCGATTAAGTTGGTTCGGTTTGATTTTTGTTCAAAACCGAACCAAACCAAGCCTTTGAACACCCCTATTCGTTGGTGTCTGGGAGCGATTATCCGTTGCCGCATGTGAACGGAATAAATATTTATACTTTTTCTGCTGATATGGTTCGGATGGAGATAAATTATAATAAAAATTTATATAAAGTTTATTATATATTTATTATCATTATTCATTAGCAGTGTTAATTTTTTTTTTAAGCAAAAATATTTTTCTTATTTTTAATTAATTTTTATTCAAGTATTAATTTTATGTAATTAAAAATATAAATAAAATAATCATATTTACTTTTTTTTAATTACTTTTCTAATTTTATTCTCAATCATGTATTTGGAATCCGATGGTTGATCCGGGAAAGTGCTGGGCCCATCACAATACTGGGTTTAAATACCTCATACAAGTGCATTGGTTTGTTCTAATAATATCCATAGTTTGACTTGTCCCAAAATAATAAGAGATATTGGATTTTTATATTTCTCAACATTAATTAGCATTTATTCCACTTGCACAATTTTTGTAATCCCAGCCTTTTTATTTTTTAAAAACAAGAATCAGCATTTAGATTTTAGAATACAAGCCATAAGAATCGACTTCAGGATTATAACACTAGCAGCCCCACAGCAATCTTTAATTATAAATGCAGGTGATTGTCATTGAAAGCTGACAGGAAGCACTTGGTCTAGCTAGTTCTGCAATGGAGCTATGGCAGGAGTGCTGGAAGGTGACGAATCATAACAGATGTGACCCCAAAAAAAAAAAATTAATTATTTAATTAATATCAATTTTGATATAACACTAATAAGAGAAGTATTTATTAGTCTTGAGTTGATCTGTTAAAAATTATTTTAATAAAAAAGAGAAGAATTGATAATGAGTATTAATAGTATTTGTTTATAGACAAACTTATTTTTCATATCATTTATTCAATTATGTCTAATTTTTTTATTATTCAACTTCATTTAAAATTTGTTTAATATTATTGTACTTTATTTGTTTTTTATAAATATTTTAATTATATATGAATTGATAATTATAAAGCAATTCACGTAACTCAAATTAAAGAAAAAATTGACACATTTGGTTATTTTATTTTATTTTTGTAATTAATGTAATTATTTTTATTTAATCATTAATTCTTAAATAAATATAAAATAATAAATATTTCCCTAACAAACTGAATTTTTCCCTCCATTTCACTTACACTTGTTTAAATGAATATCATATTATAAAACACTTATACCCAATAGTTGCTTTAAACCGTTGAATTCTCTAAATCTTGCATCCCTCATCCTTTTTGACAAGAATTTATCCATGAATGCCTTCTGAACACATCTTAGCGCATGTTTAAAATTATGTTTAAAATCATGTTTATACAAAAGCTTTATTTTATTGCTTCTTATAAAACGTGATTTAAAAATTTTTAAACACATTTCCAAACACAGCATTAATCCACTTTAGGTGATCTAGCTGATCTTCCTCTTATTAATGACTAATGTCATGCTTGAGCCACATGTTACAACTAAGAGCTTTGCATATCCTCTCAACACCATTACTAAATTGTTATGGATCTTTTTGACTATCAGAATTAGGAAAAAGCAGGCAGCTTTGACTTTTAAGAATTATGGCAAGGATACATCAACACACCTTCCTCCTTAAAGGGCCTACTAATCCTCTTCATGAACATCTTCTTTAAAGAGTTGGGTGGTTCTACCACATCTGCTTCTACCATGGCCTTAACAGATGGGATTGCAAGCTAGGCAAATGGCCCATTAGATGCCTCATGCCTCGTAGCTTCTCTGGCTGCATGGGTTCTAAGTGACATCCTCACCATAGTAAATAAATGAAAAGAACATTCATAACTTAACATATCTATATACATTATAACACTTCGCAAAGAGACTAGCTTAAAAGAAAAAGACATTAAACAACTTATAAGACTGCTAATAATATCTCAATTATGACTATGTTTAGGTTTTATGATAATAATTAAGATTTCATTAAAAAAAACACTGAATCCATTAATCACAAAGAAGCTTAAAGCTCTTATACTAATTTTTGTCACAATTTTATAAAAGAAAAAGGATCAGCACATAAGATTAATCTGGATCATGTAAACCTGAGCCAGACACTAACATACACATACAAGGAGAGTAAAGGAAATTTTCCTTTAGTAATTATACCCACTTTAGGTATTTTATTTTAAGACTTTAAAAGACAAAAAAAGGTTAATTGGATAAAATATGGATATAAAAAATGTCTCCAAAAGCTAACATTTAAGTTAAAAAACATTCTTAAAAATTTAAATAGACATTATTCCCTACCTTTTATATTTTTTAATATACATTTTTAGATAATACATTGGAGGAATCAAATTTTTAACACTATCCATACTCCCACCGCCCTTACCATTTGAGCTAGCCCCAAGGGGTTTTATTTTTCAATATTAATTGTGTACTATTTCTTATTTTTCTACCAATCCCCCAATTAGTAAGAAATTAATGAAAATAAAAATCTAGATTATTATATTTAGATGTTTTGATTTTTAAAGTTTAAAATGTTTTAGTTTAGGGTTGAAAATTGTAAATATTTGAGCTTTAATTTTCTAAGAGTAATGTTGTCATATTAAATGCATTTTGTGGTTTCCTTAGAGATTTAGAACAAGTATTAAATAATATGCTAAATGAATTATTTTAAAAAACATTTAATATTCCTTAACCATTGCTTTAGAGATAGTAATTAACAAAAATAAATAAATAAATAAAATTAATTATAAATATTAATATATATTCAATTAAGTGAATGTAATACACTCTTAACTAAGGCCTAGCTTAGTTCACCTTGAATATATATATTTTTAATATAATTTGTATAATATCTATTATATCTTTTTAAAAGTATTTGAACTTTAATTTTAGTTTATGGTTTAAATTTGCAAATATTTGAGCTTTAGTTTTCTAAGAGTAATGTTATATTAAATGCATTTCGTGGTTCCTTGAAAGATTTAGAAAAAAGCATTAAATAATATGCTAAATGAATTGTTTTTAAAAGTAGTTGATATTCCTTAACCATTGCTTCAGGGGTATTAGTTAACAAAAATAAATAAATAAAATTACTAGTGAATACTAATATATATTCAATTATGTGAATGCAATAAACTCTTAACTAAAGTGTGGTTTGATTTGTTACGTTGTGAATGTATTCTTTTTAGTTTATATAAAATTTATTTTATTTTTAAAATTATTATTTAATATATTAAATTATTATTTTAACTTTTAAATTATTTTTAAAAATAAAAAAATTATTTTTATTTTATTTATTTTTATCTACTTACTTTTATATTCATTTTATCTTAACATCCTCACGATCTCAATTAGATGGTCCCATCTGATCCCTAATAACTCATCAAAATGCTGACTCCGTCAAATCCTGAAAGAACTCTAGGCTAGCCTTAAACGTTATCCCCATTAGGACATGGGCATTGGACGCCCAGGGTCATCTCAACGTACGTAAGTTGATAACAAATCAACATCAAATAAAATATTATCCAAAATTAAAACTATATCATGCTAATAAATATTGAATTCTTTATTAAAAAAATATTATACTAAATTTAAAATAATTTATAAAATCTAAAATTTTGGCCTGATTTTGTCTGATTCAGTCCAAGGTTAAATAAGTTGGTGCGAAAAAGGTTATTTTTTAAAATTGGTAATCATTTATTTGTTCAGTGTTATATTTTTAATAGGGTAAAACATATTATTTTATATTAACCTAAGGTGTTTATGTGTCTATTATTTAATTAACTTATTATATTTATCTTTTATAAATTAAATATGTTTTTTTATATTTGATAATTGATACATATTAATATTCAAAATGATATTTCCTGAATTTACCAATTTTTATAATATTGAATTTTATCCAAATTAATTGTTTTATACTTTTTAATTATTGCATCAAACATAGAGATTCCAAAATATCATATCTTATCTATTATTATCTTATGTCATATAACATTAAAGAGATATTAAACAATGTAAGATATCTTTTTTTTTTTTTCAAGTCTATAAAGATAATTATCTAATTAACTTACAAATAAGAGTCAACTTAATATTAGCTTATGAATTATCGTTTTTTTCTTATCGTTATCTAAATATTTTTCTAATTTCAAAATATTAAAATGGATTGAGCTATATGGGAGTGTTTTACATAAAACTCATTCATTAATTTTCTTTTCAAATTTAATAGTGTGAATACAAATAAATTTTTCAAATATAGATAAATTTTTTCATATTTTAACACTCTATTTCTTCAATAAAACTGAAGAATTTATCTTGAAAAAATTATAAAAATTATAATTCAAAAGTTCAAGTTAAAGATATTTATATTAAAGAATTTTAAATTTTAAAATTATTTTAAAAAATCCTAGAATCAAAAACATTAATTTAAGGTTTTAAATTGTAATTTGCACACTTAATTTAAATTTTTGATTTTAAATGTTTTTAAAAATTATTTTAAATTTTAATATTTTTTAATATAAATATTTTTTTCACTTAAAGTCCTAAATTATAATTTTGCAAATGGGATATAATTTTGTAGGTTCCCACGTCTTCCACTCATGGCCCACATTTGGGCAGGGCTTGTACGTTTACTGGGTCATGGCATACACTTGTTCGCACCTTAATAACTCAATTCACATCAAAATGGGCCGTACTCATATCTAATGACACATTGGCCCACTTTAATTGCAATCACCAACAATGCAGATAGCTATTACCCAACACAAATAGGCCACATCTTTTTTTATTATTAAATTTTTAATTAAAATATGATAAATATACAACTTTTTAATAATAATATAATAAATGTATAATTTAATTAAAGAATTATACACTTGTCTATAAAAATATATTTATCATATTATTATTAAAAATTATATATTTATTATATTTTATTAAAAAATATGATAACAAAAATATAAATAATTGTATATAACTTTTTTTCGTAAATAAATTATTTCAGTTCAATTTAAAGGGCCAAATTTAAGATATTATAATTTTAAAAAACAAAAAGTATATTTTACTTTTCTTCATTTATTTATCACCATTCATAAATATTGAGATATAGTTTTAATTAGGGGTGTACATTGGCTCGGTTGGCCCTAGGAGCCCGCCCTAACCCGGCCTAATCGGACAGGGTCGGGTCAAGCTAAAAATATAAATGTGCAAAACTTTAAATAAGATTATATCGGGTCAAGTCGGGCCACGGGCAAAGAAATATTCTGCCCAACTTGCCCTAATAGTTATTTTTTTTAGTTATTAATATTTTGTCATCTTATATATATACACACACACACACACACACACACACACACATATATATATATATATATATATATATATATATATATATATATATTTATGTTTATTTTATCTAATTCTCTTTACATGTTGTAACTTTCATTATCTACTTAAACTTTTCTTATTTCTTAATTGTTTTCATTATTGATGTGCATACTTACTGACATTTCTTTTATTGAATAATGAAATATATGTATTTTACCTAAAGCTAATTATGTTAGTATAGCTTATATTTTACTTGATAATTCTAAGTTATCTTTTTATTATTGATAAAAATATGAAAGTTCCAAAAGTTTATTGTTTTGAAGTATATGCCTATGAATTTACAAAAAAATATTTTTATATTAAGTATCAATTCATAAAAAAAAAAATTTCGGGCGGCCCTAAACCGCCTTAAAATTGGGCCTGTTCAGGCTGGATCGGGTCACGGGTATAAAAACAAGCCCGATGTCTTAATCGGACCAGGCATCAGGCATACTAGATGTCCGGTCCGGCCCTACCCATGAACACCCCTAGTTTTAATTTACTTTCACATGACAATTACTTTCTCAATATGAAATAATTATAGGTAAAATATTTTAATGTGAAAAGATGAAAACATTAAAGTTTAAATTAATGATTTAATTTGTAAAAGATCATTCTTCTTTTATTTTGATCTTTAAAAAATAAGGCTTCTCAATATAACTCTTAAAATATTACTTTTCTTTCAATTTGATCTTTTAAAATAAAGTCTCTCAATTTAGTTTTCGAACACTTTTTTCTAATCAAAATAATCTCTTCAAAAAGTATTAATTTGTAGCTTTTTGATACATGGAAATCTTGCTTTGATTAAAAAAAAAAATTGTATTAAGGGATTGAAAACATTTGGACAAATCTATGTTATTAATTAATAGTCACACGAGATCTTGTTTTTACCTATCAAATGGATCATTTTAATTAGAGAAAAATATTTGAGAAATAAACTAAAAAACTTTATTTTTTTAAGACTAAATTAAAAGGAGAATAACCTTTCAAATTTAAAATTAATATGTTTTTTATGTAAGCATTTGAATTTCTATTCATACTTCTTGAAAAAAATAATAAATTTGAAGGGTTGAAATTATTTTGTTTTTTTTTTTGTCACTTTCAATTTTAACCATAGTTTATTCAAACCTTAAGAAATCTACCAATGGATGTTTATATTCAACTTCTATTACCAGGGATCTATTCTCCAACCAAGCTAATGGAAGTTGAATACAAAGTGCTTATTTGGAAGGCTACTTCAGGTTTAAAGATTTCATTGTTAAAATAAAAAGTAAAAAAATGATAGTTTACTATTAAATGGTCAAAATTTAAAGGTTTGAAATGTTGCTTGCTAAAAGTTCAATAGGAAAATGATCATTCATATATATATGGAGAGAGAGAGAGAGAGAGAGAGAGTAACTAAGAAAACACTTGGTACAAGTAAACATGGTAGAGGTGTCTAAAATATTAGATTTTTATATTTGATAGGGATAGAAAAGATGTTTGAAAAAATGTCACTTTTAGGAACAAAGCCTTTTCCTTAGTTTTAAGATTTTCTTTCCCTTTCCACCAAGTGAAGGGATTACTTTTGCCTATTTAAAAATAGTAAAATTTTTTTAAAAATGACCTGCCATTATCTATTTTGAAAAGCTATAACTATAATTTATTTTTCATTTATTATTACTGTTAGAGTGTTGCCATCAATGTTTTTAAAACCGGACCGGTCATTGAACCAGTGGAGGTACTGGTTCACGATTCATTGGTCGAACCAGTGATAATTAAATATATTATTTAAAAAAATTTTATGTATTAAAATTTTAATATAACAAAGAAATATTAGTAAATTTTAAATATTTAATTACTAATTTAATATTTCTTAAGATATTACAAAAATTAATGTTTAGTTTAAAATAAAAATTATCTATGATTAAAAATTAAGAATATTTAATATTAAATTTTTAAAATTTCTAAATTATATTAAGATTCTACTTATTATTAAAAAAATAAAATAATAAATAATAATTTTAGCTAAGTATCTTGATATTTGAGAGCAATATTATTAGGAAATTGAACATGATAAAAAGTAAATATAAAAAATAATTAATTATACACATTTTATTTCTCTTTTATTCTCTTTTTTTTTTTAAAAATCATATTTCAACCCCCTCATCTTTTTTATTACTTTCTATTTTTAATTTGTCAAAATTATTTAAAATGAATTATTCTGTTATATAAAAAAATAAAAATAAAAAAATAAAAATTGCTTCAAACCGGTTTGATCAATTTTTTTATCGATTTTTTACTGATTTTCATCGGTTTTTGACCGGTTCTTGACCGATTTTTTGCTTGACCGATTTTTCAACTCAACCGAACCGGACCAGGGACCGGTTCCCGGTCGAACCGGCTGGTCCGGTCCGATTTTCCAAATATGGATTGCCATTGCAGTTGTAACCTTTGTCAATACTACTACACTTAAAAGGGGTCCATTTTTTTTTTTTACTTATGTAGCATTAAGTAATCAATACCATTTTCATTCACATTTTATCTCATAATTTATTTTATTTTGTTAAAATATCAATGAAAGTAATATTATTTTTTTAACACAAAAAAAATGTAATAAATATTTTCTACTTAAAAGTGTCAATTAGGGCTAGTTGGCTATAGGCCAACAGATTCATCCTATGGACAAGCTCACGCCATGCATTGTAGGCATCAAAATAAAGCATTTCACTCAATTGAAATGTTGCATTTTAATGCTAAGCCAATAATCAACCATGATCTTAGCTATTCATTCCAAAGTCTGTCACAATCACAACATGTGACCCATCTCTCCCTTTTTCAAACAATACACTCCATGGATCTGAATGTCCAGTTCAAACACCCCTATTTTAAAGGCCTGCTCTTGTTTTATTTTGGAGCCCTCATTGCTATGTCTATTGACGTTAGTTTTTAAAAGCTTCATTCTAGCATTTCATGAGCTACTAGCCATTTCTTAAGGTAGTCATTGCTTGTTATTCTTCATTCATGTGTTATCTCCCCCAACACCCTATACCCAACTTTAAACCTATGAAGGTGAACCGACTTTCACAAAAATGATGATGGTAAGAGCATTCAATTTACAAAATGAATATGTTGTTGCTACACAATAAAACATAAGTTATAATTATTTTTCTTTTTGAATGTAGGTGCCTTTTGATTATCCTATACCATCACTTGAAACAATGGAGTTCGAAGGAAATTTCTCATGTATTAACAATTACTAAGGTTGATTATGATGATGATATTTTGAAACTTGCATATTTTATATATGATAATGATCTTTTGAAACTTACATATGACAATGACATAAGCCCAACTTCAAAGATAGAAAAATGAAAAAAATCATTTTATTCAAGTTTGAGAATTTAGTACAAGCATTTCTTCTTTACATTCAGCTATGTATTATAGGTATAGTAAAAAATTACCTCCTATAAATCACTAATTAAATTCAATTATAATCCTATTCACTTAAGGCTTGCATGATTTTGGGTTGATTTGTAGTCTTCATACTACACCAGTATTCTTCATGTTCTACCAATAAAAACTTTAAACCAATTTACATACTTTATACTTTTTCCCAATAAAAGCTTTAAACTAATTCCCAAACAAGACACTAGTACTCTTCATCTTCTACCATTACAATCACATGGAGAAGAATAAAAGGAAGAAAAAAAATGAAGAAGGAATTCAAAGGAGAAGAATAAGGCAAGAAGAAGGGGACTTAAATCAAAAGCATAAGGTAAGATTCTTGTTTTATTGAAAATCCATGCTTACTATCATTCATCTCCATCTTTTCTTAGTTTCTCCTTCTAAAATACGTTACATATCAATGGTGAAACTTGGATCTTGCTTGTTTGTGGTTGTTTAAATAATGCTGATAATAAGAATAGAAGCTTGTAAGGTGCTTATCAACATCTAAAAGTTTCGTCTCACCACTATCTTCATCAACTCTCATTTTCTCTCTACAAGGGGTATTTTAAGTGATGCTTTAAACCACCATTTCTAGACTATATGTTGTCTTAAATGAGGTTTGTGTTAAGAGTAGAAACTTGTGATATGCTTAGGACATCTAAAAGGCTTATTTTCCATACTTCCACCACTTCCTCTCTTTAACATGATTTTTAGGGCAAAAATGGCATGTGATGCTATGAATCCCTAAATCATGTATTGATATTTATTTTATTCTCTTATGATGCCTTTAAAATGTTGGAAATAGCCTTTGGGGTTGCTGAGATCAGATGTAAAAATTTTGTGAAATGAAAAATAATTTTGCAAATGAATGTGTTGTAGGGAAGCCATGACTAGTCGACCAATTACAAGCCAATAGTCAACTATTAGGCCTTTCACATAAGTGGCAACACTGTGAGAGACTATTCGACTGCTTATCTATGCCCAATCGACTGGTGTGACATTAATTAAAACCATCCATTTTGTATAACATCAGTCAACTACCTATTAGTTACCATTCAATTGATGAGCTTGAGTAAGTCAATCATTAACTCTAAGATAGTCAATCACTCTTAGCATTTCTATGAATATGTAGAAATTTCTTTAGAATAAGAATGGTAGAAATGATATCATGTGATGTATGTAAATGGTCTTTATTGATTCTTTTGGAACCCTAAAAGTAATCAACATTAACTCTTTAATATTAAGTCTTTATGCAAGATATATGTAATTAGACCATGTATGTAAAAGATGAAATTTCAAACTATTTGTACGTATAGATGACCTTACAGTTCCTTAATTCTTATGCACAGAAGATAAAACTCCAAATGATTCCCGTGCATAGAAAATTGATGTTGGAATGTCAATGACGATGATAATCATGATAGGCCTAGATAAATTGGAATTGTGACCTTGAACAAACTTGATATAAATGGAGGACCTTAAAATACAAAAGACATTTAAGACACTAAAAATGATGGTAATATGATAAGATGGGGTACTATTAGAATCTATTAGACTACTCTTCTTATTGTTGTTTGCAAGCTTTCTATACATGCAAGTCAATGAATTGCTTATTATATAAAGTGCCTAAGTAAGGTCTTTGATTGAGATAGGTGATCTTTGTGATCCTTTTGAGTATGAAATTCAGTAGGTTTCTTATTTATGTTGGGCCATGAAATTGGGATTTGCTTTGATGCTTGATTCATATAGACAATGTTTTTTATAAGGATAAAAGTCCCTATAACATATGGTCTATTATTTATATGAATAGTGTTCTCTACTAAGATTAATTCCTTTCTTTATTAGGATAAATTCTTTGTAGAAGATGGTCGTTGATTGATTTTAGACAAAGTTCTTTGCTAAGACAAAATGTCCTTATAGAGGATGGATTGATATAAACAATTTTCTCTAGTGGGATAAAATTTCTTATAGGAGATGGTCTTTAATTGTTTTATATTAGAGATCCACCCTAAGGAATGCCTTAGTCTGCAATCATTTTCTTATAACTTATGTGTAGGTTTGACATATGATAAGTTGAGTATGTATAGTGAGTTGTATGGCTTTAATTGTATTTTCTAATTTAGCTATTGATGCTAAATATGTGATATTAATACTTAGGTCATATTATTTGCAGCTTATGAGTGGTATGATGACTTATGTACCTAGTTTATGATTTGTGATATTTTATATTGTTGCCATTAGATAATTGGATTAGGTTCTGTTTATGTGATGGCATTCAATATGTTAAATTTTATATTAAAAATGTTGTCATGATAATTTTGTAGATAGCTTACAAGTATTGCCTAACAAGTTATGAATTGTTATCAGATGGTATGAATAGTCTATATGTATATAATGCTATGAATTTGTCTGTATGATGCTATGGTTTCTCAAGTAGATAAAAAAATAAATAAAAATGTTTTCTACGCATGTGACAGTTGAACCATTATTCATTTTCAAACTTATTACTATCTTACTGAGAATTTGTATGATTCTTATACATGTAATAATGTGTCAAAGTAGTGAGAATGCCAACAACTAAGTATATTGTGAATGTGAATGGATGTATTTGACCAAGCGAGGTATAAGTCAAGTACAAAATAATTATTGAGATGAAGATCTTAGTAGTTACAAAGGAGATCAAACCATCACCTCCAAGTATTGATGGGCTAGATTTAAATAATTAGATTTCTGTGTAGATATTATTAAGCTCTTTTAGTTATATCATAATAGCTCCATTATTTGACATAATTAGTATTTTGCTATGATTTAGAGTCATGAAACCAATTACTTTTGTTATGTATATATTTCATAGTTTATAGCTAGTTTGACTTATTAGGGACCTTCTTTTGATTGTTGTATTAATATACGTATGGCTCCAATATTCTAACATTAGATGTATGCATTGCATGTCCTATCTGAGGCTTGTTCACTTTTATTTTAGTTATGATGATTGAGGGATTGCTCTATTTAGACATCGCTTTAGCATTTACGTCCTACAATAATAAATTGCCTAATTAATGAAGGGGGCTCACATAAATCCTTAAAGTATCTCATTCGAAGGAAGCACGTGTCACGATCAGGACAAATTATGGAATGGATGGCTGAGATCACATTTGCTCACTAGTTTTAGCATCAAAATGCAACATTTTAATTATTTGAAATGTTGCATTTTGATACCTATGGTGCATGGCTTGAGCTTGTTTGTAGGATGAATCTAATGGCTATAAATCCTTTGAAATGACATACTCTAGTTGGCGCCACTATTAGAGATAAGCTAGTCCTTATAATGAAATGTTCCAATAAACAAGGAAAATGTATGCTAAAGCATATGGTAATGCATAAATATCATTTTTATATATTTTATTTAAAGTTTTTAATGATAAGTTATGACTTAATGGATTTAATTAGATGAGATCTAATTTTCATTGGCCTTTTTTATGCTCTAAGAATTAATTTGCAAAATTCTTTATTTTAACGCATAAATTCTTTCAAATGATTTTTGTGAATTTTTCTTACATAATATTTTGTTTTATTCCTTGTGTAGGCTTTTTTTAATTAATTTTTAAGAAATGGAAATTGAAAAATGAAGGATGATTTGGCATGGATATTTCACGTGGAGAGACGATATGGGCAGATCAAATTCATTCATTTTATTCTCACAGGACTCACTTCACAACTAGACATCCAGGTGCTCACACAATGATACATTCTTCCTTATATACTCACATGGAGGCTATAGGCATGAAAGCATGTATAGGTGATTTGAAGAGTATAGCAGATCCATTTTCATGGATCGAAGGCTCGGGATTCACAAGACAAGGCCTACTAGTTCTCATTTAGTCTCAAGGTGGCTCTCTCAATTCACTACACAACATTTTATTTTGATGTTGAAGAGAAAAGACGCTACAAAGGAAAATTCCACGGCTCTGATTGACACATGTCCATGCACATATCAGCTCATGGGAGTCTCATATGGACAGATGAATGGAAGACATGGAGGTTCACTCATGCACGATTTTCTTTAAGCCTTACCAGACCACACTCTTAGGTCCACTTACCTTCAAGTTGACACACAAAGTAGCTACAAGACACATGAGGAATGGAATGCATGGAAGACACACATCTAAAACCAAATCACACACTCATGCAAAATAGCATGGATGAAGTATGTGATAGGAAGCTTGAGACATACGCATGAGTTTTGACGCAACTTTAGACCTAGAAAATTCTCATAAGGGGCACGTGATTGAGATAGGATGAAGACATGTGATTTTGGCTCGAGATTGGGGGGTTGAGGAAGGATGGATGAAGGAGAGGTAGAACATGATATTCTCCATCATTCGTGGAAACTCCATGGTTGAGTGTGTGCATCTGAATTCCCTCCATCATTCATAAGCAATGGAAGCTTAATTCCTCTTAGTCGCTAATTTTGGATGCTAACTTGTTAATGAAAATATGAGCTCTCAACTTCAACTAAGATTAGGCTAATTCTCTCATCCCCTTTTCTATTTTTGATGTTACTTCATTCAATGTTTTATTGATTAGATTTAGTTGATGGAAACTTGATTGTAATAGTTGTTTTGGATTGTTTTAATCCTCTGAATTTTGTTTAAGAATTAGGGATGTATTATTGCACCTTAAGTGTATGATGAATTGCTCTTGAATGGTTATGTATTTCCACCTACTTTATTTGCAAATTTCCACTTAATTATGTAATGGTTGTTGTATAATTGATGATGAAGTTTTTTCTTAATTGGTATAATTGAGACTTTTAGGAGTTTGAGTAGTGATTTAAACTCTTAGGTGGAATGTCTAGTAATATAAAAGAACATTTAAACCCATATTTATGTATATTCTAACTCTTACATATAAATATTAATCACTTGATAGTATTGTAATTACAAGCTTTCAAATGATTAAACACTTGTATTTCAATTGGTTAATTCAAAATTTTCTTAATGAATACACCTAACAAGGGGATTAAGTCTAAGTCCTTAGTCTATCTAATTAGAACAATAATAATTGAAATTAAGGATGTGAGTCCAATGTTAGTTACTTTACATTATTAGTTGATTTTGTCACTTTAGTTATAGTTTTCAACTCTTATTGTTTACTTTAATTCAATTAAATTCCAAAAATTAAATCTCTCTAATTACCTCTAATTCTTGTATTTTTACTTGACTTTTATACCTAAATAACTCTTTTACAAGTAATTAAAATCTAATTTCAAAGAAAACGATTTAGATTGCATCACTAATTATAAATTTTTATTGAACTTAATTTATTTGAGATTACTTGACACAATCATTAATACCTTGCTATTGAGATAAAAGAAAAGCATCGCATACAAGTATGCTTGACATGCTAATTAATTTCTTAATTAGATTTGTTAAGTGTGAGTGAGGAGTTGTTTGTTCTTATGCTTGTTTTGGCAACATTCCAATGTTTTTAGTGTCGTCCCATATTATATAATTTTAGTGGAAACAATGATATTTACTTAAAATTCATAAAAATAATGTATAAAATGTGAAGTTTATTGACACAGTTATTTGGATGGAGATTTTATATTAGTTCATTTATTTGGTATTATGAAAAGAATATCTAATAATTTCATAGAAGTCACACTATATATACATTTTTTTAAATATTTAACAAATTAATTTTTGCATACAGTTTTTGCGTTCAAAGATAAGTGCAAAATGAATGAATAGAAATTCATAAAGTGAATAAGTGGTCCCCCATCTAATATACTAACTTGGGTAAATTTTTATTGATTCTTTCTGTTCATTAATGTTCATTTTAATACGTTGCCACAAAAAGAATTGAATCAATTTTTTAAAAATAAATTATCTAAAATCATGCGTATTATCTCCTAGAATTGTTTTTATTTTTACAAAAATAGGAGTCCATTTATACATTAATTCAAATTAAAATTTTCCCTAAATAATCTTAAGAGTATACTCACATTAGCCAAAATTTATCAGTGTTTAGCATAATATGTTAAAGAATAAATTACTCTCTCCTTTTTGAGAGATGCTTAAATTATATAATTTTTTTTTATCAAGAAAATATAGATAAATTTATTTAAAATTAAAATATAACTAAAATACCATAAATAATAATATTGAGTATTTTTATTAAATAATATAACTTATTAAAATTTTTTTGAACTATTATTTTAATATTATTTATTTTGTATAAAAAAAATATAAATTTAATTTATTTTAAACTTAGAAAGGTAAATATTTTTATATTAGTTATATATATATATATATATAATATTTGTTATATTATATAAATAATACCTACAAAGATATTTTGATTAAAATAAATATAATTTAAATATTTTTTTAAAAAGAGTGCACTGTACCTTGGATGCGCCCGAATATGCCAATACATAATAATAGGACGAACAATGTGCTCAAAAAAAATTCAGTGTGCATGAGAAAGGGGTCCACCATCTAATATAACTAGCATAAGACATTTTTATTTTATTTATAATATTCATTAAGATACTATGAATTTTTAAAAAACATGTATCTTAATTATGATATAATAATAATTATTAAATAAAAAAATATTTTATTTAACATTTCTTATTTAATTTTTTAAATATTACCTTATTTAATAATTAATATCTTTTAATTGATTCAATTTAGTTTTTGTGTAATTAATAAATATAATTATAAGAATAAATCTAATAAAATAGATAAAATATTATTTTATATTTAATAGCATTTATTAATTATTGCATCTACTGAGATTTCTGGTTTCACAATATCTTTTTTTTTTGATAAATTATTTGATTTCATGTTTAATATCTCTTGCATATGCGTTTAAATATAAGAGTGTATCCCAAATATTAATGTCTAACATAACAGAATAAGCAGATGTGCCAAAGATGCCAATACATAATAGTAACAAGAGAACAATGTGTTAAAGAAATTATGCTTAGATAGGCTCCTTTTTTGGTTTTTAGTAAAATGTTTAGATAGATTTGGAGAAATATTTAGAGGTGCACATCCTTGGCTAGGTTTTTGACCCGTTGGATCTAATAGAGTTAAGCTGGTTAAGCCAACTTGTGGTCAAAATTAAAAAATAGTCCTAAAAAATTTTTTTACATAAATTTTTATCAAATTACATATTATCTCTATTAAAAAAATAAAATTTTTTATATAAATTATAATAAAATTACGTATTGGCTCTGAAAAAAATAAAGCTTTTATATAACTTTTAGAAAATAAATTATTTAAAAATATATACAACACTTGCCTTGATCTAAACAAAATAATTTTTTTTTTGGGGTCTAACCCAAATCAACCTAATATGATAGGGGCAAACTGAGCTGGTCAAATCGCATCCATGGGAATACAATAGTAGGCAAGTGTGACGTGTGTTTAAATTGCCAATTGAATTAATTAATGAACTAGATAGACTTAAGTATAATTTTTTTTATATTTTTATTATTAAATTATTAAATTAAAATATAATAAGTATATAATTTTTTAATAATAATATAAGATGTATATAATATTTTTATAATATTATAATAAGTATATGGTGTAACTAAAAAATTATATAAATATCTATAAATATATTTATTATAATATTATAAAAATATTATATACTAGTTATATTTTAATTAAATAATAATAATAATAATAATAATAATAATAATAATAATATAAGAAATGGCATATGAGTTTTTTCCTTTAATTAAACAGTAATCAAATTAGGTAAGTGATGTGTCGTTTTGTCTTATGCAGTTTGATGTCTGATACAGTTTGATTCCATTCCAAGGCGTGATTGATTGCTCATTACCGAGTCAAATGCGTTTGGACATAAACGATAAATTTTAAATTTGGAATTATTAAAAGAAAATTATAAAATGACAGAGAAAAAGTGAGATAATTTTGTGCCACGTATTAAGTTGTGGATGTGGATCGCCGCCGCCGAGCTTCAACGTCCGAACTATGTTCTTTTCTACAGTCCCATTTATACAATTATATTTTTTAAAAATAAATATAATTTTTATACTTTACTATCAAATTTTTTTGGTCATCAATATAATAAGTGTAATAAATTTTACAATTTAATATTATATGATTAAATATTTTAAAATTTATTTTATATATCATATTTTTATTAAAAAACATAACAACAAACATTTAATGTAAAATATGCATGATTTTAAAAATAAAAAATAACTTATATACTTATACTTTTAAAAAGTAATAAAAAGAGATAAAAATTATTAAATAATAATTATAAATATATGATAAATATTATAAAAAAATAATAAGGAATAAAATTCTACTCCTCTACCCCAACCACAGGGGCATGAGGTGCTTCGAATAATTGCATTGTTTGAATGCTGCTTATGTATAATTTTATATTTAAATTATTTTCCCTGATATCTGGAAAAGATATTTTATTTGAGTGTTGACTATCAATTTAGCCAAAATTTTGTAATTAGGATTAAGCTATATAATGCAAGAAGTTTTGGGTTCATTTTTTATATTCATTATTTGTTGATAAGTATTTACTATTGCGATGAGGCTTACTTTAAAACTTGGATAATTTATCTATATTTGAAATGTTTATTTAAAAAACAAAATAACAACTATTTATTTTTATTTAGAACTATCTATTTTCAAGAAAAAAAACTTATAAAATATTTGGGTTGCAAGTAATTAAAGAAATTTTCATTAATAAAAACAAAAATAGAGAAACTATTGGATAAATTTATATTATAAAAATTACTGCATGCGCATTCCAAGAGTTGGACCAATTAGAATAAAAAGTCTCTTGGTAATATAGAACTTTACTAATTTTTTTTTAATCTCATTTTAAGAATTTAAAATTTATTTTTTAGTTAAAGAAGTTGTCTATAAGAGAAAATTAATAGTTTTTCGTTTAAGGCAAAGGAACACAAAGCCAAAAACATGATTTGACGGTTTGCGACGGATGATAGGACGGTTGAAATGTCGAACTTGAAGGTGATGAAGGAGATTTACGAGCCAAGAAAAGTCAGAGAAAGGAGGAAGAAAAGTGGGGTGCACGTGAGAAGCACGTGGGTGGAAGAGGCTGGATCAAAATCCATAAGGCCCTACAAAACATAGGAAATAGACAAGAATTATAAAAAAAGAAATTGGTTTGGTACGAAGAAACGCCTTTCGATGGAATGGTCAGTCCAGCTCATTGTTGGAATGTGACTTGCTTCACTCACTTTAAAAATATCATTTTGCCCTTGATGAGAATTAAACAAATTATCTAAAAACTCTAATTTCATAAATATAAGGTTAAATTAATATTTTAATCTCTTAATTTTATTTAATATTTTAAATTAATACTTTAATTGTGAAATATTTAAAAATAATTTTTTGATTTTATTTAATATTTTAAATTGGTTCATTAACTTTAAAGTGTTTTAAAATAATATCTTATAAAATTCACTTATTATAAAAAAATACTTAGTTTAATTACTTGAATAAAAAAACACTTATTATAAAATTTTAAAAACACTTATTATAATTTTTTTTGTTCAAATGATTAAATTAAAAAAGTGTTTCTAGTTCTACATGATCTTGTTAATAATTTTATCTATAAAAAGAATTTTTATATATTTTCAAATTATTCATTTTAAGTATTTCATATTAAACTAAATACTTCTTTGAAATATTTTAAATTAGTCCCTTAACCTTTTAAAACACTTTAAAGTTAAGTGATCACTTTGAAATATTAAATAAATTTAGAAGACTATTTTAATATATTTCAAAATTAAAGGACTAATTTAAAATATTAAATAAAATTAAGGGACTAAAATACTAATTTAACTTAAATATAATAATAAAAAAATTTTAAAAACTAAATTTTTTTAAGAATTAAAAAATTAAAATTATCATTAGTATTTTAAGTTATTATTTATACTTTTTAAAGTTATAATCTAATTTTTTTAATGTTATGAGAGTATGTTTATTCAGGGATAATAATAAATTTAAAATATTTATATAATATAAAAAATACTAAGTTTTTAACCAAATTTTTTTAAAAATTATTTTAAAGTTATTTTTATGAAATTAAAAATTTTAACCAATTTTTTTTTTAAAATAAAAAATGACTTCATGCCCTAAGCTCCTCGCAGTATCGCCCTCAACCACAGGCCTAAGCCCCTACAGGAGCTTTCCCCGACACGCACATGACAGACAATCAGGATAAGAATTCCAACTCCTATGCAGGACCAGGAAAAGTATTCGCGCGCGGGGTGTAGATGCAAAATGTTTAATTAATAAATTGTTTTTCTTTATTATAAGATGTTTTAATCAGATAATTTTTTATTATAAAAATATACATAAATTTTTATAAATTAAAATATCGAAAAAAATAATATTAATTTATTTTCAAAAAATATAACTTACTTTAAAAATATGTTTTTAAAATTTTTATTTTGTTTTTAAAATTATAAATTTACTTTATTCTAAATTTAAAAAATTAACTAATTTTATTTTGTTAAATAAATATTTAATATTTGTTACACATATAAATAATATATATAGGTATTTTTGATCAAAATAAATATATATAACACATATTGTGATTTTAAAGAATAGGAAAGATCTTGTAACTTAGATATTTATTAAGAAAAGTAGGTATAATTTACTCAAATAGAAAGTAACAAAAACTTAATTTTTGTCCTTGATAAATAAGATAACTTTTAATTTAGTCTCTTAATAAATTGTTTTTTAAATTTGGTCATTTATAAGTAAATGTTTTTAATTTAGTTAATCATGGACAAAATTATTATTAATAATATTTTCATACCAATTTATTATAAATAAAATTAAAAATAAATTAATAAAAGAACATCATTTATAACCTATCAAATAATATGTTATATATCATTACATTTATTTATTTTATTTACAATAAATTGATAAAAAATATTATTAATTATAGTTTTATTTTTGAGAGATTAAATTAAAAAATAATTTTGTAATAAATCAAATTAAAATATATTTTATCTGTAAAAAATTAAATTAAAAATATAATTTTAAAAGAGATTAAACTAAAAAATAATACTTTATATATAAGAGATTAAGTTAAAAAATAATTTGAAAAGAAATTAAATTTATAAATAATTTATGTATAAAGGACGAGGATAAACCACGTGGTTCATATTGGAAGCTAGAACCAAAGCCATTGAATCAAAAATGACCCCAAGCAAACAAAGCCAACAAACCCAAACGTACGAACACTGACACTGCATCCATAACACGCGGCGAAGCGAACTCTCATGGCCTCGCCACCAACGTCTCAAACACATCTCCTTCTCTCTCTCTTTCTCTGAAATCTCTTTGACTCTCTCAATCCCAAAATCCGTTTCGTTCACGCCTGCATTAAATCAATGAACTGATTCGCTTTTCTCTCTCATCTCCCTAAAACAGAAAAAACAAAGCGTTTCATCTTCCCTCTTTTTTCCCTCCTTGCTTCTTCGTGTTTGGGTACTACTCTTCTCTTCTTCAAAACTCGAGTGGAATCCTGCTGAACATAATCTGTTTTTGGAAAATGATGGTGTAGGGAGCTGCAATCTGTTTGGAAAAGGAAAGTGAAGGGGTTTTCTATTTTATTTTATTTGGATTATCCTCTTTGAGAAAGAAGAACTGAAGGAGGAAACTTCATCAATTTACCAAACAGAGTCCTTATATCACATTTTAGTACTCAATGACTGAGAGCAGTGCATATCTTTCTATATCTCTCGAAAAGACCAATTCTATTGTCCAAATATCCAAATTTCATCGATCGGCTCCGTGACCGTGGGGATTTTCTGTCACTTTCTCAGATCGATTATGTTCTCTTCCTCCTCGTCGTTGACGACGTCGTTTTGTTGCTCCGGAAGTTCTCTCTCGAATCTGGAACGCTTTCTTCATTGTGTCACTCCGCTTGTTGCTTCCAGGACTCTTCCTCAGGTAATTTTTTTTTTTTTTGCTTTTATCTTTTCCCTCCGTTTCCCTTATTTCAGTTTTTTCTTCTTTTCCCACTACTTTATTTCATGTCCGTTTTTCGGGGTGCAATTCCTTCTTCTCTCTCGTTCTTCACCGAATGGACGGTGTATTATTTTTTTTGGCCCACCTGTCCACCGGTGTAGAAAGCGAAAATTTTGGGAAAAAGGAAAACTAGTGTTTTTTTGGGGGGTCTTTTCGTGCTTTGCAGATTTAGAATTTGGAGATATGATTTTGAGAATGAGATATTATTATTTAATTTTTTTGGTTATCAAATTATTATTTATTATTAATTAATTAATAATATTACTTCCAGAAATATTTTTAGATTTTATGAGGAGAAAATCTCCTTTTCGGATATTATCTTTCGCGGAGTGTTTATAATGAATTTGACTTTTTGTAGTGAAGACTAATTACGTATAATGTAGTCAAAGAAAAAGAATAAAAAAAATTGCATATAAAAAAATTATATATATATTTTTTTATATCTCATTTTTTTATTGTATGACTGGAAAAAATTTAATTTCGTTTATAATTATACTTTTTAGAGTTTTGGAATGAGGATTGATTGATTGACGGAGATTGATACTATTTCTATCATATTGATTTATTTAATTTTTTGGATAATTGACAAGTTATTATTTAATTTACCATTAAAAATTAATTGACACTAATAAGTAATAAATAATCATGTTTTTTATGAGTATATTTAATATTGAATTAGTTATTAAATTTTTTTAAAGTTAATGGGGATTGTACTCTTCTCTTTCTGTTCTTATCGCTTTGGGTTTAGCTGTTTGTCAGACTTTACATAACAGGGTAGGAAATATCAAATGTCCACTGACATGAGATAATGTGTGGTGGACCTGCATAAAACGAAGTTGTAATGATGGGCCCATATATCCTTTTGTCCTCTACAGGCCCACCCGAGATCGAGAATATTCCTTCAGATGCCTTGATCATTACTTGTCCACTTGTAGTATCATGAAACCACAAAAAAAAGTCTTAGGGGACACACGTAACAATTTGAATCCTCTTCCTTGCATTCTTTTCATTGATTTTTCTCCTAAAATTTAGATTGTTTAGATTAAAACCGAGATAATTTAGATTTAATTTTTTTCCTATTTTTTGAAGTGTAAATATTATTATTTTTTAATTTATAGTTAAAAGATTATTTTTATCTGCTCTCTTCAAAAATTTTTTTCTTAAATCTTAAGAAAATAAATTCGGACTGTTCGGATTAATTTAGATGGTTCAGATTTGACAATGAATGAAAAGAGCATGAGAGAATATCCAAATTGCACACCATAAACTCAAATAAATGAAATAATTAATGTGACATTATTCTTAAATTAAGTAAGCAACCAGATTATGCGTGTCTGATATGTTTAAAAAATATTGGTTATGCTCAATCACACGCTTCCTTAAAATGAAAAATTGAAGGGGGAAGAAAAAGGAAAACAAAACCTTGTGATTTCCAGATTTGAGAAGAATCTGGGGGTTTTATTAAAGGCATAGAAAGTTAGTCAAAAGTGATTCCTGTGGAAAACTTACGACTTTTGGATCTCATTTCGTAATTATTATTTTCCTCCTCTGGCCTGTGGGTCAGGGCAATGGCCTAACCCAAAGATAATCTCATGATGGCTTAATGGGGTAAGTGCCTCATGTATTTTCGGCTCCTTCTTTCCCATTTGTGATGTTGATTGAGGAAGAGGTTGGTCCATCGGTGGGCACAATTTGATGAGGAAAAATTACAATTGAGAATCCCAAGTTGAATATATTTATATTTACTTTAAATTTTAAAATTATTTTTAAGACTTAAGAGTAAAAAATTTTAATTTGGGGCCTACCCTTTAGAAAATTTCAAAATTTAAAGTGTTTTAATATAAATATTTTTAACTTAGGATCTTCAATTATAATTTTTCCATTTGTTTATTAGTTATGATTATGATTAGAAATTGTTTTGTACAAAAATATGGTATATAAAAGATAGATGAACCAAGTTAATCATAATTAAATATATGAATATGTGAAACGTGAGTTTTTAATAAAAAATGCACGGAGATGCATGTTTCTTTATGATTAACTTGATCTTTTTATTTTATATAGAAGGGTTCTATCTACCTAGGATTATTATTATTTTTTTTCAAAAATATGTCAGCATTCTTTCGTTTTGAGTCATTTCTGTGGCTCCCATTATCTGCAAAAAAGATTTTGTCTTCATGGGGATTTCTCATTTGCCCGTTCTAATTCTCACAGTTCAATGGGACTGTCTAGTTTTCTCTCAATCTGTGTTCTTTTAGAGAGTGGGTCAATGGTTTTGGCCATAAAAGGGGGATATATGGAAGGTAGCTCCCACTTGTGCTTCTTATTGCTTGCAGTTGTTCATGACCTTTTTAGGAGTTGCTTCTAATTTTGACACATCTCTTAGCCTTGACTCTTGCAATTTACGGAACCACACACTTTATATATACATATTTATATATATATATATATATATTAATTAAGCTCTTTTGCAGTATTTAACACACAGTTATACTTCTATAAAAGTGATTTCTTGGATGGGTAGTATTGTAATATTGGTACTCTTGCAACAAACTTTTTTGTCTCTAGCCACATATACAGTATTTGTGATTCAACAAGGCTCTTTTTTCCTATTTTTAATTTAAATATGAAAGTGAGATTACTGATTCATTTTAGTAAAAGGTAGTGATAGGTGGCCAATGACTGTGTGGCTTTTTTTCCCCCATATATTTTGCAGAGCTGCTTAAATGACATAAATACCCTGTGGCAACCTCTTGGTAAGGACACAACTGAATACTTCACGCTGAAAGATCTGTGGGAGTGGTTTAATGAATGGAGTGCATATGGTGCTGGCACACCTGTTATGTTGGAAAGTGGTGAAACTGTGATGCAATACTATGTCCCGTATCTTTCAGCCATTCAAATCTACAGCAATAAGTCTGTTGCAGCTTCTAGGTATGTAGAAAATTTTTAGAGATTATCATAAAGTTATTCATGAGCCTTCATTTAACAGTTTAAAATTTTAAGTTGAAATAGTCATGACAAAAATAAAACTATATCTTTTTATACTAATTGTGGCAAACATGTTTCACTAGGAACCGGAGAGAGGATAGTGAGATTGTTGAATTTGAAAGCGATTCATGGAGTGATGATAGTGGTAGTGATAACATATCTAGATCGTTAAGTAACAACTCAAGCAAATCATGGGATGCAGTTTCTGAGGATTCCAGTTGTGACCAGGAGGGTTCATGGCCTAGAGATAGGCTTGGTTACCTTTACTTACAGTACACCGAGATGTCTCCTCCATATTGGAGGGTCCCACTTATAGACAAGGTAGCCATTTCCTGCTTTGTGTTGTTAGCCTCTTTTTAGTGGTAACACAGATGAATTTATACGTATGTTAGACTCACACAACACATCACTGATGATTATCTCTCATTTCAGATAACAGAGTTGGCAAGAAGCTATCCAGCATTAATGACACTGAAGAGTGTGGATCTTTCTCCAGCGAGTTGGATGGCCATTGCTTGGTGAGCATCATTAATTGTTCTTGTTACTTGTTTACCTCGATCACAATGAAAATTTTGTTGAGTAATACTGGTGATTAAATGACCTTGTTTATTTTTGTAATGCATAGATAGTGCTCAGAAGGAAACTCACTTTTTTGATCAACATTGTAATGACCATTCATTATATTATTGCATACTGATCTCAACATAACTTATTATATAGTTGATAACAAGTGGCTGTTGTGAATTGTCCCTAATGCCAATGTTTTCAATTTTACTAAAAGATTAAATTGATTTGCATTGTGATTTCTTAGAGAAGACAGTCTATAGCATTGTTTTCTATATGATATAGAATTGAAGCTAGGGAGAAGAGTCTTCTCTTGCTCGAATTCTACTTCTCTCTACTTTCTCTATAATATATGAATAAGATTATTCTTCTGAATTTTTATTCCATAATTTCTTGAACTTATAATTTTTTATTACTTACTTTCTGAACTTGTTATATTGACTCTGCATCATTGAATAGGTACCCTATTTATTCCATACCAAGTCAGAAAAACGAAAAGGACTTGACAGCATGTTTCCTCACTTACCATACATTGTCATCGTCTTTTGAAGGTATTGGAATGTAGTTATTTGTCTTTTTCTAATCAATGATAACTTTTCTTCAAAGAAGTAGAAAAATATAACAAAAAATTTGTAAATTTTTGGAAAGGGTTGCACAAGGGTCGAGCATTGTCCTAGCTCAGTGCTCAGCCTAATCTTGATCAGGCTTCAAAATTGAAGCTTGGTCTAGTACTAGATTGGGTTGGGCTGGGCTAGGCTGACTGGGTGTCCGCCCATGTTTCTTGCTTTAACTTGAAGGAGGTAGAATGTGCTTTCATGGCATCTTTCCTGGGTTCTGAATATTTTTCTTAGTTTCCTACATTTGTTTTCTCAAGTGTCATTTTTACTAACTGAGCACTGTCCCATATACATCGTGGGGTGCTGGGAGGAGGTGGGATCACACTTAAAATGGTCTATGTATTGTTATCTAAGTTATCATATGTAATATTAGATCCATTCTTTAGATGCGCTACAATTGATGGTTGTAACAATATATTCTTTATATTCAATACCATATTCCAAATTTACTGTATTAGGTATCAAATTAGTGTATTTTCAACCTACTATACCATATATTCTTTATATGCGCATTTGCATTATAGATAATTAGTTGGGGGATAGAAATTTATATGATAGTTCTCACACTCATTGCTTGTGTATAAGATGTCCTTCCAGTCTCACATGTGCCTCTTATAAAGGAATCCTTCTGTTTCCAAATTGTAGGTTTAGCCGAAAGTGCTCAAACAATGCATTTGCTTGTTCAACAATTTGCAAATGTTGGTGTGGATTCTTTCAATTCATTTTCCTTTCTTTCCGAAGCATCTCATTATCCCATTATTTTCTAATTCATAAATCCATATTATGTTTTAAAAGAGTAACTGCTGTATGCATTGTGTTTGCATATCTAGTAATGTGCAAACTTTAGTGTAGAGTTTTTCAATTAGTGTTTTGGTATTGAAAATAATGCAAAAGTAAGTATATCTTTGCAGTGATTAGAGATATGCGTTCTGTTATTTGAGCTGCTACATGCAATTTTTCATCTTTTTTGTCAACCACATGTCAACTTCTAGTTCTGTTGTGAGATATTGAATGAGTGATTAGAAATAAAATTAAAGAGCCATTTGGTAAGTTGTTATAGTTCTTGGTATCTTGGGTACCATGGTATAAGATACTAAGGTATATTATGGTATTTAAGATTTGCGTGTTTTTATGACAATTGAAAGGTATCATAGAAAGCACACAATTGTTATTTTATAAAAGTTAACCAAGCTAGAAGTGCAAGGTGTGAGATCCCCATAATTTTGGATAGTATGAGATATTACTTAAAATGGTGTCATCCTATGCCTATTGGCATCTTGGATGACACCAAATATCTTGGATATCAAGTTTATCAAATGCCTTCTCAAAAACAGGATCGTTTCATTCTTTTATCGTTCTAGTATAGCACTCAATTTGTTCATCGGCCCCAATCCCATTTCTGCTGAAATAATATACTTGAGCGCGAGTCAGTGGATTTGAGTTTTGAGCATAATTTCTTGTGTATCTGCAGATTGTGCAATGGAGTATGATGACATCAACATAGGGAAAGATATATGTTGTTCAGAAAATTTGGGAAGTGGTGGAGAGAAATGCAAGAAAAGGAACCCTGGATTTATATCACTCCCTCCTTTTGGACTTGCCACATACAAAATGCAGGGTGATCTATGGCTGAACCCAAATTCATCATCTGATCATGAAAGGCTAGCCTATATGCACAGTGCTGCAGATTCATGGCTGAAGCAGCTCAATGTCCACCACCATGACTTCAACTTCTTCACTTTCCACTCTTCTTTGTAAATTGCTTTCTTCTCCATAACTAACTGACTGCCCTTTTGTTCTAGCTTTCGGCTTTGACACTACCATCGGAAAATTCCCGTAGGTGCAAATTCTGAATACCATTCAGAAACTTGAGAGGTTATATGTCAAAGGAGTGTATAACCCTAAGCTGTGTAAAATTTTGTTAATGGGAGTCTTTTGAACTGAGCTTGTTTTTCCCTTTTTTTTTTGGGTTGTTTTTGCAACTTTCCTGGAAAGAGTGTAAGAGTTTGGACTTTGGAGGTATCTATGGTTAGTCTGTTTTTTGTACTCTAATTTACTTAGACTTTTCCTTGTTGATTTATGTATATACTTTCTGATTTCTTTTAATCCTGATTTAGTCTGTTTTTTGTACTCTAATTTACTTAGACTTTTCCTTGTTGATTTATGTATATACTTTCTGATTTCTTTTAATCCTGAGTCAGAGCAGAATCAATTTCTGTCCATACGCAGTTTATGTTACTTTAGTACAATGAATGGGTGATATTGAGTTAATATGATACTTCCCAAATGTGTGAATTTAAAATATTTTGGTATTCACACCTCTCATCACCATTCGGTCTAACCCAAAGGCTTACATTATTTTTATAATCTCAATTTTCACATTATAAAAAAAGATATCCTAGAAAAGCAGATGACGAAGCATAACCTAGAATGTGGGGCAATCGACTTTTGGTAGTGTAAATTAATAATTTAATTTTTAGAAAATTGTTCTCCTTCTAATTTGATCTTTAAAAAATAAAGTGTTTATATTTAGTTTGTTAAACTTTTTTTAAATCAAAATAATTTTTATATTAAGTAAAGTTACAATGACTTAATAAATTATTAGACATGATATAAGGAGAAATTCATGTAACTATTAATGTTGTTAATGTTAATTAATAATTTGAACTTATTTAAATATATTGAATAATCAAATTGAGGTCGTTTTGTTCAATATAACAAAAGCTAGCTGATTTATTATGAAATTCTCGTCTTCCAAAAAATTAAACAAAAGGAGGTTGGATTAACGGTTAAAGCTATTTGAGCAACTTCAAATAATCAGTTATATGTGGACTCTGTTTAAACCATATCATTTGAGTAGGGAAAATGTTTGAAAAGTAAGTTGAAAGCCTCTATTTTTAAAAGATCAAGTTGAAAGGGGAGTAATCTTTTTAAGAATGGCAAAATTGTATATAATTGTCTAAATTTTGATTCATGTTGAGATAATCTTTTGACTTTCAAAATTTGACAACGAACTTTTTAAAATTTTTAAATTTGTATAAATAATTCTCTTACCATTATTAGTCCATTATTTCATAAAGCATGATAGGGCAATGACAATGAATTTTTTTAAGCTTTATTTTTTGTATAAATAACTCTTTAAAACTTTGAATTATTTATAGATAACTTTACTCAACTTTTGGTTACATATAGATAGTCTTTTAATGTATTATGTTTTAGTAGTGAAATAACATAATTAATTATTATGTTCTATTAGTAAAATAATATATTAACTAACAAGATAAGGACATCTATACAAATTTAAGAATTTAAGAAGCGTCTTGTTAGACTTTGAAGGTTAAAAAATTATTTTTATATAATCCAAAATTAAGAGTTATATATAATTTATCTTTTTAAGAATTAAATTATTAACTTATTCTTACAGTAATATTCTTTTTGGTAAAGAAAAAAAGATAACGGGTACACTCGGGCGACCCGTTAAGTATTCTAGTCCGCAGCGAGAAGTCGAGAACCATGGCATTATGATCCATCCTGGATCGGAGGTAAAAAAGGACCCAAAATCCATTTTAGAAATTAAGAAATTAATAATAATAATAATAGTAATTAGCAGTTTGAACAACCCGTTGAACTAGTATGACCTGAACCATAACCGTTATTGTTACGTCTCCCAGTCGTTCGTTTCCTCTCTCTCTCTTTCCTCTTTTCATCGTCTCTGACAGCGAGCGTTAGTGTCCTTAACGGAAAACAAAAGTGAGAGGCACTGATAGCATCTGATTCTTCGGAAGCTTCATTTCTTAATTGCTTTATTATTTGGGTATATATGCTGTTGCTCACAATGATCTCCCTCATGGCCGCACCAATGTTGTTTTCTGTTTGTTCTTAGTCCTCCATCAATTCCCTCATCTTGGTTTAGCTTGTCAATCTCATTTATCGCGAAGAGATAGCTCGACTGAAATTCACATTGGAGCTGAAATGGTTTTGGTTTTTGGTTTGATTCTCATTGGTTTTTTTCTTGGGGTGGTAGTGGTTGTTGTGGCGGAAGCACTGGGTGCGTTATGGATCGTAAAACGGTTGGAAAACGAGATCAAGAAACGAGATGTAGACAAAAAACCATCGGAATCCCAACTAGGGGGTGGTGAACTTGATACCCGACAGTCTCTAAATTTTGCATTCAAGAAGCAGGTAATTATCTTGAACAAATGGCGCGGCCAACTGAAATTGTTAATCATGAGCAAGACCTCTAGCAAGCTTTTCTAGTTCTTGAATTTGGTTAAAGAAAAAAAAAACTAATTTCTTTTCTCATAACATTATGTTGACATTACCAATATTATCTCAAAACAGGGATTGCCATGATGCTTTAATTGCGGTTGGAAACTACTCTTACGTTTTTCCGTGTTTGGACTTTTGTTCTCACGGTGTTTTATATATCTTTGAATGTCTTGTTTTGCGGCACTTTTGAACAAGATATATTCTTTTCTTATATTGAGGATGAGCATTTATGTTTTTATAATATTTTTACAATGATGAATAAAAAGTATAAGAAAGGAGGATACATATATGATGCCAGACAATATTTAAAACTTTAAAAAGGAGAGAAAAAAAAAAAAGATTGGTAGTGCACCAACCTGTGGATAAATAGTTATTCACACTGAAACCTAAAGACCGTGGAGCAATTTAATTTTACTTCTAATCCGCACTTTACTCACAAACTCTGTTAGTTACACCTAAATCAGTAAAATGGTGGTCACATCTTATGGCACATTTTACATGCTTCAATCACAACTAAAGAAACAATTTCTAGTTTCTCGTGGGCAAGGACTCCCTCCTCCATTTGACTAAGCAGCAAACAGATATGAGCATGACATGTTAACAGGCATTCACTTTATAGATGCATCTCATCCTCTTCCAGACTTTGCTTTTGCTAGCTTGCCTCAAGTTGAAGATGCAAGGTCTTGTCTGTCCCTGTGTATCTCTTTAACTTCTAGAATTGAGGGCATTAAAGCTTTTGCATGATATTCTTGCTAGCTTGGTTATAAATTAAAGCATCAATAAGTGGCTGTATTGCTGTGACAAATAAGCCTATCATTAAGGCAGCAATATATGCATACTATGATTTTCAACTTCTTTGGATGTAACTTTTTCTGAAGCATGCTCCCTTTTGCCAAATTGTAATCTGTATCATGTAAAGATACTTCTCAAAGGCTTGTTTTCTGCAGCAATAATTATTAAGTTAAAGCATATTTTGCTGCCTTATTTTTCAATGAAAGTATCAAGGAATGGAAATTTTTTTTTTGTAAGTAATAATAACAAATTATCTTGTGGCTTTCACTTAAGAGAAGAAGCAAGTTCATGGACATGCCTGAATTATAATGCAATATCATGGCTCAATTGACATACCTTGCTGTAATGATAGGCAACACACATACCACTGAATATTTAGTTGCAGATGCTATACCTTGAAAAGAACCTTTTTTTCAGATTTACATGAAGCATAGAGCATTGGCAGTCATTGACAACTTGATTTGGAACAATTCAGAATATCTTTGAAAATTTTTAAAGTTTCAGGCATGCTGCTTCTGCATTCAGTCTTTTATTAACCATGCTAATCACTTGCTAGTTATATTAATGCTCATTTTTTTGCTTGTCTTTATAGTGCTCCTTGTTTTTGCTTGTGACATCTTTGCATGAAAACCATCTATAGGATCTCTTTTGAATTACTTTTTCTTTTCACTATTTATTTCATTGGCCGTCTTTCAGGGTGTGGTTTGGGTTCTAGAATCAAACAAAATCCCTAAAATCTGGCTAGACAGACCATCAAGAGAGGCAAAAAGAAAAAAGGAATTTGTGGAGGTTTCTCCTGTTAAAAAGTATGGAAAAATCACCGGACAATCACTTATTCTGACAGAACCAGATGGATTGCACACAACTATTCAGCTCAAGGGGTGCATGGTTGAAGCTGTTTCAGCAGCAAGTCTTTCTTCAAAGAAATGGTAATATGATTCCCAAGTTATCTTTGTTGGTTGCTCTAATTTCGTTTGAATTCACTGGTAACATTATGTGACTAGCTTTTGACTTTGAATGCATTTCTATCTCTAGGCTGCATAAGTTCCTAAGAAGAGGGTCAGGATTCTGGGATTTTGTAATTCACTATCTTAATTCATTGAATTAAATATTTACTTTATTTATGTCCAATACTTTGGTATACTGGTAAATATAAATCTAGAAATGGAGTAGGTATAATTGTAGATAAGTTTTGGAAAAATACTGTAGTAGATGTCAAAAGGTTAGGAGATAGAATCATTGCATTAAAGTTTGTAGTAGAAAAAGAAATTTTTAATATTATTAGTGCTTATGCACCACAAGTAAGGTTAGAAGAATCTCATAAAGTAAAGTTCTGGGAAGATTTAGAATGTTTAGTTCAGGAAATACCATTAGGAGAAAAGATCTTTTTAGGAGGGGATCTAAATGGTCATGTGGGAAGGGTGTCGTCAGGCTACGAGGGTGTTCATGGAGGACATGGTATAGGAGAAGTAAGTGCAGAGGGTAAAACTATTTTAGACTTTTTATTAGCGTTCGATCTATTATTAGCTAACACTTGTTTTAGAAAGCGTGAAGAACATCTTATCACCTATAAAAGTGGAAGGGCATGTTCTCAAATTGATTTCTTTCTTATAAAGAAATCGGATAGAAAATTTTGCATGGATTGCAAAGTTATACCGGGAGAGAGTTTAACTACTTAACATAGAGTTTTGGTTATGGATATAAGAGTTAGGAGGAGAGTAAAAAGTAAATGTGAAGGTAGAGTGGTAAGGACTAAGTGGTGGCAACTAAAAGGGGATAAAGAAAAGAATTTACAGAGACGGATTATGGAGGAAGGACCTTGGGAAATACAAGGAAGTGCTAACGATATGTGGAATGAAATGGCTAAAGAGATTAGGAAGTTGGCAAAGGAAATATTAGGTGAATCAAAAGGTTTTGGACCTAGGGATAAAGAATCTTGGTGGTGGGATGCAAGTGTACAAGATAAGGTTAAAGTTAAAAGAGAGTGTTATAAAGTGTGGTCATTATGTAAGAGTAATGAAAATTGGGAAAAATATAAGGTAGCTAAGAAAGACACTAAGAGGGCAGTGAGCGAAGCGAGAGCGAGGGCATTTGATGGGTTATACCAATCTTTAGGTACTAAAGTTGGAGAAAAAAGTATTTAGAAGTTAGCTAAAAGTAGGGAAAGAAAGACAAGAGATATGGATCAAGTGAAATGCATTAAGGATGAAGACGGGAAAGTGTTAGTCACGGAACGAGATATCAGAGAACGATGGAAGGGTTATTTTCATAGGCTTTTTAATGAAGGGCACGAGATTTTATTGCAATCGGATAGGCTAGACACGGAAGAAGAGGATAGAAATTATATTTTTTACCGTAAGATTTGTGAGGTAGATGTAAAAGAAGCATTAAAGCGAATGGAGAATGGTAGAGCAGTTGGACTGGATAATATACCCATTGAAGTATGGAAGAGTATGGGAATGAAAGGTATAAGTTGGCTCACAAAGTTATTTAATGAAATTATGAGATCTAAGAAGATGCCAGATGAGTGGAGGAAAAGTACTTTAATTCCTATTTATAAGAGTAAAGGAGACATTCAAAATTGTGCAAATTATAGAGGAATTAAACTCATGAGCCACACTATGAAATTATGGGAAAGAGAAATTGAGCGAAGGTTAAGGAAAGAGAGTCAAGTTAAGGAGAATCAATTTGGTTTTATGCCAGGAAGGTCAACTATGGAAGCAATATACTTGTTGCGAAGATTAATGGAGAGATATAGGGAGAATCAAAGAGATTTACACATGGTGTTTATTGATTTAGAAAAAGCATATGATAGAGTGCCAAGAGGAGTTCTATGGAAGGCTTTAGAGAAAAAAGGAGTTCGTATAACTTATATTCGAGCAATCCAAGACATGTATGATAAGGTTACAACTAGCGTAGTAACAAAAAGTGGACTTACAGAAGATTTTCCGATCACTATTGGTTTACATCAAGGGTCAACTCTGAGCCCTTATCTATTTACCTTAGTCTTGGATGTACTTACTGAACATATCCAAGAGCCGGTGCCACAGTGCATGCTTTTTGCAAATGATATTGTCCTAGTTGGAGAATCGAGAGAGGAAATGAATGAGAAGTTGGAGAGGTGGAGACAAACTTTGGAAGCTCATGGCTTTCGTTTAAGTAGAAGTAAAACGGAGTATATGGAGTGTAAGTTTAGTAAGAGGCACACCACTTCTAACGTAGAAGTAAAAATTGGAAAACATATCCTACCACAAGTCACACGATTTAAGTATCTTGGATCCATCCTACAACATAACGGGGAAATAGAAGAAGATGTAACGCATAGGATTCAAGCGGGGTGGATGAAATGGAGGAGTGCTTCGGGTGTTATTTGTGATAGAAGAGTACCACTCAAACTTAAGGGTAAATTCTACTGCACAGTTATAAGACCTGCAATGTTATATGGAACTGAGTGTTGGGCAATAAAATGTCAACAAGAAAATAAGTTTAATGTAGCAGAGATGAGAATGTTGCGGTGGATGAGTGGACACACTAGACGGGATAGGATTAGAAATGAATGCATTAGAGAGAAGGTGAAAGTTGCATCTATTGTAGAAAAGATTGTAGAATCGAGACTTAGGTGGTTTGGTCATGTGGGGAGGAGACCTATTGAAGCCCCCGTTATGAGAGTAGATATAATGGAGAATAGTCCAATAAGTAGAGGTAGAGGAAGACCAAGGAAAACTATAGGAGAAATTATTAAGAGAGATTTAGATTTAAATGGTTTGTCTAGAAATATGATTTATGATAGGGATTTATGGCGTCGATTGATCCATGTAGCCGACCCCACTTAGTGGGAAAAGGCTTTGTTGTTGTTGTTGTTGTTGTTGTTATGTCCAATACATCTGACATTATATTTAATTTAAATGTGAGTACAATTTCCTTGCATGCACAATGGATAGGGAGATTGTGAAATTAGTCGGGTAAAAGCCCCAAACTTATCCAAATGTAAAGAAAAGAAGGCCAATTACTATGGCTTCTGTCTAGGTAGAGTAATATTATGAATGTAAAGGGTCATTGAACAGATACTAAGTTTTGACTGTACTAAATTAATTGTCTAATGATGTTAAATGAATAATTTAAAAACATTTTCAGAATCTTTAATGTGGAAACATGGAAAAGCATCAGTAATTTTGAACTTTGACTTCGGAATTTTAAGTCCTTCTAACATTTACTATTTGTTAATTTTCAATTATGTCTTTCATAATGCTGAACCAGATTTTTTTTTTTTAAAATCCCAGTTATGTACTGTGGAAAACAGGACTACTGGGAGGTTTTTCTAGCAGTATTAACTATATAATATAGAATCAGGACTAGTTATGGAATCTGAAAGCTGCAAAAATTCACAAACATTTAATAGCATACCCTCATCTACAGCTAATGTCTAGCAAATAAAAAATTTCTTTTGAGTACCAACATGTATTTTTTGTGAATTCACTGATGTCACCCTCAAGAAGAATGACAATTCGTTGAAAACATGATCCAAGACTGATTATGGTAGATTCAGTTCTTATATACCTGCTTTTGGAGCCTTTGTCCATTTTAAAAGGAGTATATGTTTGACAAGTGTAGCATTTTGATTCAACAAATGGTTCACAGTTAAAGAAGATTGAAAATGGGTTTCTTTTGAAACTTTGCATGATATTTAACTTAACATGGAGAAATCTTGTTATCTTTGTGCCTGCATACTTGTTAATTAAAAGTTTGTCTTGTCATAGCTTGGATTATGGGGATAATAGGTCAAATAATACTGGAAAGAAAAATTTTATTGCTTGCATATTTACTGAGGAAAATAGATGCTTCCTCGTTCTTATCTGAATGGTGATTGGTTTTATAGGGCAAAGAAGCTCCCCATCAAAGTTGAAAGCAAGACTTCTGCAATTTACAATGGAAGCAAAATCTTTTACATATATCTTGAGACTTCATGGGAGAAAGAATCTTGGTGTAAGGCCCTCCGTCTGGCTTCGTGTGATCAAAATGAAAGATTAAAATGGTTTTCCCAGTTGCATGAAGAGTTTCATAGTTATCTGATATCTTTAAATGCTGAATATTCTTCTTTTATGAAACCATCGGTAGGATACAGTGTTGAGGCAATAGATAGGGCTAGTAAGCCTGATAGTACTCCCTCAAAGGTTCGTCAATTTTTGAAAAAATTGTCAAGGAAGACTTCCAGAGTTGGTTTAGATAATAAATCAACTTGGCCTTCATTGTTAGGCCGTGAAGAAAAAAAGAACACAGAGAAGCTTCGTGCTTGTCAAGATTCAGTTTTGGCCATTAACTTGATGAAAACTGCTTCAGCAAAGCATTTTAAGAGTTCCACTGACGACAGTGCTCCACCATTATCTTCAAACTTATCCCATTCAGAAAGCCCGAGTCATATTTCTATTGGCTCTGGTGCTGATTCTGATGAGAAGATTAGTATTGATGAGGCAACATTATGTTGGAATTTGCTGATTTCACGTCTCTTTTTTGACGCCAAAGACAGTGCAGAGTTGAAGAGATTTATTCAAACAAAGATTCAGGTATAAGATTTTCCCATATGATGTTTACGAGTTCAAGAATATTTATTTTTGGGATGAGAGAGAGAGGGGGGTTGATTTGTTTAATTACTAAGTAGCAATCTGTTAGTTCTTCTAGAAGATGATGATAATTGCTTATTCATACTGAAAATGTGCATAAAAGGATATTATATCTCTCTAGTAATTAAGTTTGATTCTTTTTTGCTTTTTCAGTTGATCCAGAAGTTTAAGTTGATAGATGCAAATTGAACTATATTTATTAATCTTATTGCATTGAAACTATGGAAGTTCTTTTCTTTTATAAATACATGTTTTGAGTACTACAATTATTTCAGCTGATTCAGGGGATGTAGCATATGCCACTTGATTGACCAGATATTAATCTTATTGCATTAAAACTATGGAAGTTCTTTTCTTTTATAAATGCATCTGTAGAGTACCACAGTTAGTTCAGCTGTAGTATATGCCACTTGATGGACCAGATCAAGTGGCACTATGGTAATTTTAGTGTTTTTAAGCTTGATGAATGCAACGAAAGGGCATTGGTCAAGTTGGTGATGTCAAAATTGTATGAATGTGAAGGGGGGATAGGAGATTGTTTTTGAAAATGTGCTTTTCAACTCCTTTGCCCCACCCAACAGTAAACTTCATTCTTTTATGGTCGTTATGAGATAATTTTGGTTGTTTCTGTTTGTTGACAGAAACGATTGTCTAGTGTGAGAACTCCCAGTTATGTTGGTGAAGTCATCTTGACAGAATTCAATACTGGAAGCTTTCCTCCTTGTATCATGGGAATGAGGTTTCTTCCCATGGAAATGAGTGAGGTATGGGCCTTAGAAGTTGACATTGAATATTCTGGTGGTGCATTATTAGAGATTGAAACAAGGCTAGAAGTTGGTGAGCTAGATCTCCATAAAGAGATAGAGGACTCAAATCCAGATTCAAGCAATATTGGGGATGTCCCAGCTGATCTTCTTGAAGGTTTTGAATATTTGGGAAAACAATTGAACCTTGTAGAAGGTACAGGTGACTTACAAGAGCCAAAGGGAGATGGTGATGGGAATACCGGTCAGTATATAAATCCTGTCAAATCCAAATTTTTATGCTTATTCTATTGTTGTGGTGGCTTGCCAACTTTCTAGACTGTGTTTTGACATTGTTGTCATGAAAATGGGATTAATGAAACTACATAGGTAATTCTAGCTCTTATCTTTTATTGAAAATTTCTTCAGCTGTTTTTGGAATGCAAGTTAGTAACTTCCTATAGTCATTTGAAAAGTTGTCAGTCCTATTTTGCTTCATTAACCATTTAGTTGTGTATTCTTCTGTTTTTATGCCACTTTGAATCCCCCTAGGATAGTCAGTGGTTGCTACAAGCTAATTTTTTCCATGCCATGAAAATTGCCGCACAAGTTTCATCCTAACTCATCATTTTTATTGACAACACTGAGTTGTTGGCCCAAAGATGATCTGGTTCTCTTGACAACTTAGCAAGGCAAATATACAAATTATGAAATTCTTGCTCATCTATCATTTTTGGCAGAAGAGTCAGGACTTAATGGGTGCAATTAGTTTTTTTTTTGGATAAAAGAAGAAATTTTAGACTTAGGTTTGTTTAAAGATATGATTCACGATAGAATTTTATGGCGTCATGCAGCCGATCTCACTTAGTGAAAAAAAGTATAACAGAAATGGAAAGTTAAAATGCAACAATGCTGCTCAGTCCCTCTGCATATCCAAAAGAGACAGTCCATTAAAAAAACCATGAGCCAAACACCACGAAGAAGCTACAAACAAAATCCTTGTTCATAGTTCATCTAGAGATAATGAGGAACCCCTAAAAAGGAGACAGTCCATTATAAAAACCATGAGCCAAACACCACAAAGAAGCTACAATACAAATAAAATCCTAGTTCATAGGTCATCTAGAGATAACAAGGAGCCTCTGAAAATACAAGCTTCTAGCTCTAGTCCTATGTTCCAAATGATTGCATAAACCACATATTGCCACAAAGATCTTCCATCCTTCCTTCGGCCAAAACGTTTGAACTGTATAAGGAGAAACTACTCTAAATCCCATGGACAAGCCCAATTCTCAGCAAATATCCCAAACAACTTATTCCACAAGAAAACAACCACTTGACAGAGTGGAACTAAATGGACTCTAGTTTTTGCACCACGCATGTGCATAATACAAAAATTTGTGTACATTGGGTCTCTGAATTTGCCACGTGTCATTTGTGTTAATTCTATTGAATACTGCTGTTGAAATAAAAGATTTGATTTTTGGAGGAGGCAAATATTTAAAATTTTTGTGATGTGAAAGTATAAAAAGTATTGACAATTTAATGCAATATCAACATATTTATGACTTTCAAGTTAATCACAATTTGGCATTACTTTGAACAATTTTGTTTCATAACTTTGATTATGAGTTTGAAGGGATTAATATTAAGATTGTTTGCTTGACATGTTCAGAAAATAATGATGCAAATAATTAAGCATTTTTAAGAGGCACAGAGAATTTAGGAAAGTATAATAAGTTAAGGAAACAGTTACTTGTAGTGCACCAAAATAAAGGAAGGATTAATATTAAGATTGTTTGCTTGAACATATATTATTCTTTTCAAATTTATCTGAGAGATGTTAAAAAATAATGATGTAAATAAATTAAGTATTGTTAAGGGGTATAGAGAATTTAGGAAAGTGTAATAAGGTAAGGAAATAGTTAATTGTAGTGCACCAAAATAAAGGTTGTGTGGTCATAACACTTGGTATAAATAAAGTTTGAGGGGTCTAATAATCATCTTTGAGACAACCACTCTCTAAAAGCTAGTTCATGAGGTTGGAGAACCCAAGGGTCCCTTTAAATCCCACATTAGAATCCCATACTTCTAATGTGGAACTCAAGTCTCATACCTTTCAATTGGATCCCAACATTCCACCAGGCTTTGTAGCCTCGGCGCCTATGCAAGCTAGCTTTGTGCTAGCTTTCTAGTCTCAAGTTAACACTGCAATACCAGCACCATCATCTATGCTGTGTAGTGGAAGGCTTTGATACCAATTGATAAGAACCTTTGAGAGAACCAAACCCCAAAAGCTAGCTTATAAGGTTGGAGAGCCCAAAATCCTTATAAATTCTATATTAGAATCCCATACTTCTAGTGTGAGACTCTGGTTCCCATACCTTGCAATTGGGTCCCAACATTCCAAAGATATGATCCCCTGCTAATAATCACACCAGAGACAATATAGAGAGAACAAAATGGATTGATATTGGTATTTGAGTGGGGAATCTCCCTCTTGGGGAGAAAATTATAACACACCAACTCACACATTGATCACACCAACAATACAACACTCACACAAACACAATGACACCAGCAAAACAGCCAAGATGCATACATAGAAGCAAAATGAGAAAAAAAAGGAAAAATTACAATTAAAGACCTAGAAATGGAAAAATTTATTTTTAAGGACCTGTTACTATTGGGTTCAACTGTTTGTTGCTAAAATCAGTAGTAATTATCTTAAAACAAGTGATAACGGGTTTTTAAAAATAAATATTTTCACTTCTGGGTCCTTTGTTATAATTCTTCCAAAAATAAAAACACAAGTGCAAGCTTTTGAGAGGCTAGTTCTCTCCCACTTCCTTTCCAAAATCCTTCCTTGCCTCTGCCAATCAGTGTCCCCTTCAAAAACCTTTCCAACTACTCCAACTGCCACTCCTATTCCATCATTACTTCCCCTTTTTGCTTGTCTTTCTACCTTTCTAGGTATATACGTTCATACCTTCTGATGGACCAGCGGTCCCACCTTCATCTCCCTTCTTACCTCCTCCTTGTCTCCTGTTGTTTGTTTTGGCTGCAGAGTTGGGTTGATTGATCCCATCGATTAGGGTGTCATTGAGTCTTTTAATAATATATTCTAGTGGGTCCCTTCCTTTCCTCCCTAAGTAATTGCTCTCCCAATTTCTTCAATATGGTATACTTAATGTTTTATTAATTTAAACATTTGTGACATGTAGTAGCTTTATAGACATGTTGTGTTATTCTTTCTTTTCTTTTTCTCCTTCACAAACAAACTCTGTGCATATTATGGATTTTTTGTGTTTCCAGACATGTCAGTTACTTTTGCTTTTGTAATGCATTTTGGCTGATTATACTTACTGGGTGTTTTGATTTTCCCCCCTAAGTGTTCATTGACATGCAAAGTGTTTTTTCCCCTAGATAATTTTTAATAAAATAGTGGTCAAATCCTCAATTGCAATATTTCTTTGTGGTGTTTGTCATAAAAAATAAAACAATAGAAAAAACTTAGATAATGACATATCTATGTGGGTGGGTGTAAAGGGGTAAGGGAAGTGGAGCATTGATAATGCTACATACATTTTGCATGAAGAGTTTGAGAAGTTGAGTGTGGACAACTGCCCATACTCACGCAAACATGGCTCCTCCACTGATCTAGTCATTCAATCTCTTGAGTGGATTATTATTTACATGCTTAAAGTTTATCTATGTTGCTAAAATTATTCTCAGGATAAAACATAGAACCTGGAAGTGTGTTATGTTTGGACAAGATGCAGTTTGCTCCAGGTTTGTAAGGATTTTGTTTGGGTTGAAAAAGTTAAGGTTGTCCTAAAGTATTTCTATATTGTTTGGTTAAGACTTTTATGCAATTTGCTCTAAGTTTGTGAAGAGTTTATATGCTTTGGAAAGGTTTAGGTTGTTTGTTTGTTCCTCTGTGTAAAATCTGTGACATCATAACATGAAAAATACTTGGTGGTTATCTTTATTTGTCCAAATGCATTTGACGTACCTTGAATTTTCAGGTGAAATTTTGAGCCCTTAGAATTACTTCTGGGAAAAAAGAGTGAAGAAACTTAAAAGGGGTCTTCCTTCCTGAAATGCACTTGAATTTGTTTGGCTGTTTGAGGATGTCCAGTGTTTTGCCACCTATGGTCAAACGAATTTATAAGTTTCTCAGCACATCCAAGTTTCATTCTATAAAATAGATTTACAGTTAGGAGGAGGAGCAGGAGACTGGGTTTCTTTTTTTTTTTTTTTTTAAAGGGGGTTTTTCCAAAATTCACAAGTATTTATCTCTAGTTCCTATTTATAAGAAGCTACTTTTTGTAACAATGGTGACTAAATTTTTGTGGTTCTGATTATATATATATTTTAAAATTTTTAAGTTTACTTTTTCCTAGAGGATGCCTCATATGCTGTTCTCATATCTATTTCCTGTCCAGCTTTTGTCCTGTACTATTAAATTTCCAACTAGGGGAAAGAGGGAGACTGATTATTTCTCATATCTGGTGTTTCTTGAAGCATTTAAATTGACAATGTCAATTTGTATTGCAGACATATCTAAGAGCTTCAAGAGTGCTTCGTCTTCCTCAAACTCTGGATCCAGATGGAAGTCTATGTTAAATTCTGTTGCCAAACATGTTTCACAGGTACCCCTCTCTCTTTAATTTATCCCCTCTTTTTTATTAGTTTTCTGTTCCCTTTAAAGCTTTGGAAGCTTTTCTTCTGATATTGGATGTATTCTAGTTTAAATATAATGTGATTGTTTGAAACGGGTTTATCCCTCTCTCTTTTCTATCATGTCTCTCCCAAGTTAAATAGCATGTATGACATACTTGAACTGGCACTTATCTTTTGATGATGGTTCGGCTAAGTTTTTATTCTGTCCCAATAGATATTTTGGTGCTCAATCCTGTTGTTCAGTTCTAATATTTTTGTTGACAACAACTTTTTGGGGCTATGATTTGCTGGCAGTGACATAGAATTGTGAATTACCGCACTAGAGAATTTCAAACTAAATGGGTCCATATGCCTTTGGTATGCAAAAAAGTTTATGGTCTGGTTAAATTTTCCAGAAATTTAGTCTCGTTTGATTGTCAGCATGGTGAAATGTGAAGCAGGGGAATCCCTAGTTCAGTCTTTGGCACTGGCTGTGGGTTGTTGATGGACTATGGAGGACAAGATTGGAAACGTACTTTACTGGAGTGCAATGGAAGAAGATTGACAGGATACAGTAAAAGCAAGTTAATAATATCAAATAAGAGAATTGTAGGCTAACATGCCTTAAACAAGTGCTAGAAGCTCATATTATATCCATTCACTGCTACCTTGAGAAAAGATTACTGAACGAAATATAATTTAAAATCCACAGACCATATTTTTATCCCAGCCATAGTTATCAAATAGAGAATCAGGAGGCTAACTGCTGAACTGTGAATCATATCAAATCTCGTCTAATTCAGATACTGAATGAAAAATAGCTGGAAATATATCATATAAATGATGTATATGTCTATAGCATAAACAAAATTATCAATGTAATAAATTTAAGTCTCACACTAGTTGCATTTTACATGTAATCAAGTCTCAAAAGACTCACAATGTTTTGAATAATATCTTTCTACGCCTTCTTCCTGGGAGCCATAGCTATAGCAATAACAAACCAACAAAAACTCAACTAGAAAGCTTGAAAGTAGAAGGACTTTAAACAAGTCATATTTCTGGTGTGGAATGAGTTTTTCAATGAGAATAAGGCTGGAAAATAGAGAGAAATCAGGGGAGGTAAGATTGAAAAGTTTCTTGGCAGCAAAGCTTTGCGGAAAAAGAGCATTTCTCACTTGGCAGGTCTCACAGCAGATTAAATCTTTTAGCGGGATTTGAAGGGTTTAAACTCCATGTTTGTTGCCTAATATACAGTGTTCTGTGGCAGATTTGGAATAAGCTGCTTGGCATTTTAGTGAGAGTTGGGTATGTCCACCTAATATACAGGTTTTTCTAACAGTGAAGTTTATTGGTTTTTGGGAGGAAAGAAGGCACATAAATGTACTTTGGCAATAGGCTGTTTTTGTAGGATTGTGGTGTCTTCGGTTAGAACAAAATGCGAGAATTATAACCAGAGGTTTCTTCCATTACATCTTTATGTCCTCTCTGTGGGTTTCAGCTAATGGTTTTTCAAGGGGTGCCCTTGTGGATTTACAATAGGGATTGAAAAGCTCTTTTGAGCTAAAGATTTATCAGTTTTTCTTTTTTTTGGGAGGAGTGCTTGCCCTTCATTTTTGTGCTGTTATCCCTGTGTGGTTTGACCCAAAATTATTTGTGGTTTGAAGTGTCATTCAATTTTGACTTATTTTGTATTTTCCATCCAAATTTTAATGGAAAGAATGACACAAATGTTAAAATAATGAATAATTTTATTATTAAAAGCATGTTTCATTTTATATATTCAACAATTGGATAGTATTCAAAGACTAACTGGAACTAAGTTGGCAGTTCGAATTTCTAAATATCAGCTTAATCCTAATAATGGCCTCATAATATTGTAAAACTGATTAAGATATAATTAAAACAAATTTTAAGCATTGAACTTATTTATCGTTTTAACATTCATGTGGTTATTTCTGTTAAAATTGGGATAAAAAATGCCAAAGAGTGGTTTAGTGTTAACTGAATAAACTGGTGATGGTTGAATGACACACTTTAGATAACAAAGGAGAAACTGATTTCAGCCCAACCATTAGGGAGTAAATTGTAATTTATCTTTTTCATAAGGATAAGTAGAAACAGGGAAGAGAATTACAAACAAGAGGACACCATCCTTTAAGAGTGAAAACAAACAAAAATATAAACTATTAATACCCAGTCAATTTTTACATATATGCACAAGAGAAAACCATAGCTAAGTCAGAGGATGAACCCAATGAGAAGCTGGCGAATAAATGGAAATTCCATCCTTAGGTAGGCATGAGATTAAAGAATGGCCCTTGAAGGTTCTGGCAATTTAAGGACTTCAAACAATTGAAAGCATGCAATTCCCTGTAAACTTTTCTTCTTTCTCCATACCAAAATTCTTTTAAAAGGTAATTTGTCAAGTATCCTCAAGATTCAGGGAATAAATTAGTGTCTTCATGGTAATAGATACTTTTATGCAAAAACAGATGGGTATTTTATCCCCAAATTATTAAATCACAAAACAAATGTCATGGTTCCACAAGTTTTTAGCAATTCAATATCTGCTGCACCATAGGAGTGTAACCTGGCCAGTGCCTACATGAGATTGTTTGTATCTGCTGTCACTTGCCACTTGCTTTAGAAATGACTTTGCTTTCTAAACCGAATTTGGATTTCCACCTTGAGCCTTGATTAGCTAGAATATTAGCCACCATTCTGGAATCTCTCTTAGTGAAGAACTTAGTAAATCTTTGAACATGAGTAGAGTTTATTAAAAGTTACTATACTGAAAAATTTTGAGTTTTGGTACATATCTTGGCATTTGAATATCCTCATGACTAGGCTACTTAGTCTGCACCCATCAAGTATTACGACTATGTGGTTCTGTATGTTACCTTCACTTGCATTCACTTCTCTTGCATATTTGTGTAATGATAATCATAACCTCCTTTTGGATCTTTAACATTCAATAAGCCAGTAGGGAAGTTCCCAAATATATCAGTTTGTGTCCTTGAGCATTTTATGATGATATATGCTCATGGAGACATGCATTTAAATATTTGATATCATGCAGGTGTTTTATTATTCTTTCTATTCATCAAGTTGCAAACAGCTTAAACTGTTACTCTTTAAGTAATTGATTGTTTTTATCAAAAAGGTTCCTCTCTCTTTGGCAATAAGGGTAACATCTCTCAGAGGAACATTGCGTTTATACATAAAGCCACCTCCCTCTGATCAATTGTGGTTTGGTTTCACATCAATGCCTGAGATGGACTTCAACCTGGAGTCATCTATTGGCGATCACAAGATTACCAGTGGGCGTGTTGCTTCCTTCCTGGTCAAACTGTTCAAGGTATATGGTTTTTTCCGTATGATTTAGAATAATTGAAACATCTCTCTTTGCAGCAGTTGCTTAGGATTATCAAGTTTCAAATATTTTGTTCATTCCCAAATTCCCATGTCTTTTTCACTTAATTTAGTTATAAATAGTTCATATATACCATCGATATCTGTAATTATCTACAAAGAGGTGATTCTTTTGGACAGACAAGGAAAGTTTTAACTAGCTTCTGCTGTCAGATTATTTGGCCTTCCATTAAAGTTCTACTTTTTTCTCACATTCCAGAAAGTTTACCTTGCTTTCAAGTATGTGGCTACAGATTATTATTTGTCAATATCTGTTTTCTTACCCTTCCACCTTACCTCCCCCACCCCTCTTGTGTGGACGAGCCAGTGAAAAATTACACTTGATGGAATATAATCATCAGAGAATCTGAGAATTTTAACAATTAAGATGTAGCTTCCCCCTACGCATAAATTATGACAATCATGAGAAATTGATCTGTAGTTGCAGCTTTGCCCTTTAAGATATGGATCTGACCAATCTGAAATTAGGATTAGAAATTTAGAATATAGAGAAGAAGATATTTATCATAACTTATGGAGAGTGTTATTTTCTGAAAAGACAGAGAAGAAAGGGTAGAGCCTACAAAATATGTTGCTCTCCTAGAAGGGAGGATAGGGTGGAGTAGTTAACTACTTGGCAAGTTTTATGTATTCATAATTATTTTTTTAATGAGATTTCTAGTAAGAAATTACATGTTGCTGAAATTGGAAAGCTTTAGAGTTTTGATTCCTTCTTGTCCTTTTCTCTAGAATTTAATGATATATATATATATATATATATATATGTATATGTATATATATCCCACTTGGCAGAAGCCTTTTTTTTTTTGTGGGTATATGTGTACATTGAAGAGTTCTGGATGACTGATATCCTGAATCTCTTGTACTCTAATGTGCTTTGATCTTGTATATCTTTCTGGAAAGGATTGGGGAAACTTTTACTTTTAAGCTGAAGCTAATTTCACTCCTGCAGATAGGAATCCGGGAAAATGTAGTACTTCCAAATTGTGAATGCGTATGCATCCCGTTTATGCTAGCAGAACAAGACGACTGGGTTCCTTTTAATGTTGCTCCATTCATATGGCCTAATCAAGCAGCCGGGAATGACACTTCCTCTTCAATGGACAATCCTAATCAGCCTTCGGGTGGAGTGAATGCTAGGTTGGAAGCTAGTGCAAGTACCTCAAGTGATAATCCGGAGCTCGATCTACAAAAACCAAAAAGTGCTGAATATAGTCAAGAACCAGCTAACAAATCAATAGATGCTCTTGGAGTTCCATCAAGTTCCTTTAATGCACCAAGTAGTGGGGAAGAATTGACAACACCATTGTTAGAGAAGGATAAAGAAAAACCACAAGAAACAAGAGACTTGAAAGAACCGGGATCACCTTCGCTTGAGAAGGTTAAACCTCAAGAAACGAGAGACTTGAGAGAACCTAAACCACGTTCGTCACAGAATGTGAGGCCACAAGAAACTAGTGAACAGGAGATGGAGGATAGCTCGTGCCCATCAATACCCAGAATGAGTTTGGATTTGTTGGAGAGACAAGATAATATGGATGAGACAAGGCCAAAGAAAATGGGGAGAAGGGAAAAGATGCATGATTTGCGGAGGAAGATGAGCGAGAAATTTGAGGAAAAGAAACGTCATATTGGAGAAAAGAGCAAGCACATTGTTGATAAGATGCGAGGACCTCGAGAATTATAAACAAAGTAAGTGGAAGAACGTGTATATGGTGTTAACGATCTGTTGATCATGTCAGCCGAGTCCCGTTTCTTACACCGGAAGAATGCTTGGGTATCGGATGTTGTTTCATTGTGAGTTGTGCACTTTCTTGGTGCTTACAAGGATCGAATGGCACTAGGTATGCATGAATGATCCTTGCACAGGAAAGTTTCTAATTTTGGCGGCAACAGGCCACAATAGAAAATTCGATTGTTAAGTGCTAAATGAATGCTCTCTGATTTTTCATATTTGAGTAATATCTCATTTTCATTGTTTTGTATACTGAGTTTCTATAAATGCCATCGTTAATTAGCTAATTTCTTCTAGGTGAAGAAGGGTATACACAAATGCCATCGTTTTTGGTGAGACAAAGGAGCTACTTGCCTGAAGGAAAAAGGGAATTTAGAAAAATGTCATTAATCAAGGCCATAAGGAGTCTCCTGGCATCATCATTGATCCAAATAATGACAGCGTCTTACAATAACTTATCAGGATTTTAGCCCTGGATTTTTTTGAAGGTTGAGATTAGGTAGATGGTCTAAACACAAGCTACCTGAAAGTATGCGTGACCTTAATTGGCCAGTTCCTATCAGGAAGGTGGATTGACATTTCCATCTTAGAATAACTTATCTTCTCTCTGATAGATTCACCACAATTCAAGATTTCATTTTCATGTTCAATAGACAGTATTCTTATTTTCCTCTCACGGGTCAGAATTTATATTGCGATTTCTTTTTTTTTTTTATTTGGTTTCCAAGTTCTTGCTAAAAATACAAACATAGAGATCCGCTAGTTAAAACAACAGGAAAAAAAAAGAAAAGAATTCTGTATATGGATTTTTGCTTGGTATTTATGAAGGTTTAATGACATTTATAAGAATAATGCTTAGACTTGTAGGGTTCAGAAAATATTCATTTTGTCCATTTACAGAAAAATACTGCATGCACAATTCATAGAATCATAACTGTGCAATTAAAATTGTATAAATCATGCAAAAAGCTGTGGACGGTAACAACAGGAAGACTTCTTTTTTGTGCTACGCTGAGCTATCAAATTAATGGTGTAAAAAAACTGCAAAAAACAGATGAAAAATGAGGTTTTAATGAAAGTATAATGCAGATGTCTTTAAATAGAAAAATGATTACATGTGTATTTTTTAAAAATATGACCTTCTAGTTGACCAAACTAGGCAGCAAAATGAGCAAATTCTAGTACTTTCTGATATAGTTTTTGAGGTTGAAGAAGCAATGCACATACACTGCGTTGTGAGGCTAAAATCATGGGGTTTACATGTGTTTCAATGGATAGTTCAGATTTCACAAAATGAACGGTTGAAATTTACTAATTCTTGGTCGGAAAACATACATGAAATGCAATTTTCCATTTTTCATGTGTCGCGCTATGGAGGTGTGGATTACATGGACGGTTGCGATTAAACGCTTGTAATAAAACAATGTCATTCCATTGATTCGCATAGCTTACGCATCACTACGTTTAGTAAAGGATTGGTTCGCCAGTGATAGGTGACATATTATCTTGTTGTGATATTTTAAATAAAAAATTGAGATAATTTTAAAAGTACATAAGTCTTAACTAAGTGACTAAAATTATTTTAGTTCTTTTATTTAAAATATTGAAAATAAAAAGATACAATATCTTTCTCTTTTGTTTACTTTATTATATTTTTAAATGATTAAATACATGGAACGGATTAATCGTATAATCAGAAAATCTATCAACCAGCCAAGATTTTGGTTTATTCAACCCTCAAAATTAGTTAAGCAAAATATTGGTAAGGAATCTATCAAATTAGTAAAAAAATTGATGAAAATTGGTCAAATTTGGCATTTTACTGTAAAAATTTAAAACATTTAACAAATTTCACTCAACTCACATTAAATAACTTTTGTCATTTGCAAAATATCCAAATTAATTTTTATATTATTAAATATTTATATCTATTTTAAATATTCTTTTACATCATACATATTTTTTTAATTATAAAATAACACACTAAAAAACAACTTGAATCTAATTTAATCGTGCTTAAAAAATTAAATCGTGGATGGTTTTTTATTCCAATTCATCAACTAATTTAATTTTTAATATTTTTATTTTCTCCCTAATTTTCCCCCTTTTTTTTTTTAATACTCATTCTTCAGATAAAACTCTCTTTCACTCTCTCCCATAATAGCAAAATTCAAATACTATCAATGAGTAAACTTTTCTATTAAATCTTTTTGTTATTTTCAATGCAAAATGTCGGACGAAGATCGAAGAAAATTGTGACTTCTTCTTTAATGAAATGCTTGGCCAAAGCTGCGTGCGTTTGCCGTGGGAGACCATCTTCCAAGCTGTTGTCAGACGATCTCGCTGCTGAGGGGAACATGCTGTTGTTTCCAGCTACAAGGTATGCCTTCCCCAAACTTCATCACTTTCTTCCATCTTCTTCATCTTCCATCCTTCTCTCTTTCCCTTTTTCCCTCAATCTCAAGTTCCATGTTCATTCCCAAACCCCAAATGTAAATAATATCGACCTCATCGTTGCTTCGTTCAATGGCTTACTCCATATGCGTCCCCCACCTTCCATAATCCAAATTACTAAGATTTTAGGATCACTTGCCAAGACTAAACATTATCGCACTGCTATCTCACTGTTTGGACAAGCGGAGTTAAAGGGATTCACACCTGATTTAGTTACACTGAGCATCTTGATCAATTGTTACTGCCATGTGGGTCAGATGTATTCTGCTTTCTCAATATTGGGGAAAATTCTCAAGATGGGTCTTCAACCGAACATCATAACTTTTACTGCGCTAACGAAAGGACTCTGTATAAGTAACAAGTTTGGGGAAGCACTAGACTTTCATGATGATTTAATAGCGAAAGGATTTCAATTAGATGAAGTTGGTTATGGAACCTTAATCAATGGGCTATGTAAAATTGGAAAAACAAGGTCTGCCATTAAATTGCTCCACAAAAGATGGAGAGGCCTAATTTAATTATATACAACAATCATTGATGGTCTTTGTAAAGATGGACATGTAACTGAGTCACATGATTTGTTTTCTGGAATGATTGATAGAGGAATTCCTCCGAATATTGTCACTTACAATTCTTTAATCCATGGTTTCTATGGAATGGGCCAGTGGCAAGAAGCTACTGGATTACTACATGAAATGGTAATTAAAGACATCGAACTTGGTGTTTATACGTTTAGTATATTGGTTGATGCATTTTGTAAAGAAGGAAGGATCATAGAAGCTCTAGCCGTGTTTGCTAGGATGATGAAATGCAGTCAGAGACCTGATGTTATAGCTTATGGTGCTCTAATGAATGGTTATTGTTTGATGAATAATGTTAATGGGGCAAAGGAAGTATTCAATAGGATGGTCCAAAGTGATTGGACACCTAATGTAGGTTGTTATAATATCTTGATTGGTGGATTTTGTAAGATTAAAATGGTGGATGAAGTTATGAATCTCTTTAAAGAAATGTGTGGCAAAAACTTAGTTCCTGATGACATAACATACAATTCTCTTATTGAAGGCTTGTGCAAATCAGGGAGAATGTCATATGTGCAAGACCTTGTTTTTGAGATGCATGACAGTGGTCATCCCCCTACTATAATCACTTATAATATTTTGTTAGATGCATTTTGCAAAAGCCAGCCTTGGCGCAACGGTAAGGTTGCTGCTGAGTGACCTGGAGGTCACGGGTTCGAACTGGAAACAGCCTCTCTGTAAAAAACAGGGGTAAGGCTGCGTACATCTACCCTCCCCAGACCCCACCTAGTGGGAGTCTCGTGCACTGGGCCGCCCATTTTGCAAAAGCCAGAATCTCGGCAAGGGAATTGTGTTATTGAAGCAAATTTTTGACCAAGGTATTCAGCCTAATGTGTTCACATACAATATACTTATTGATGGTTTGTGTAAAGGTGGTAGACTAAATACTGCACAAGAGATTTTTCAGAACTTTTTGATCAAAAGCCATCATCTAGATGTCTGCACATATAACATTATGATCAATGGCCTTTGTAGAGAAGGCTTGCTTGATGAAGCTATGACCTTACTTCCAAAAATGAAAGAGAATGGCTGGCTCCCTAATTCAATAACATATGAAACACTTATTTGGGCACTTTTGAGGAAAAGTGAGAATGATGAGGCAGAGAAGCTTCTTCATGAAATGATCGAAAGTGATCTTCTAAAATGATATAACAAGGTCAGATGCTCTAGTCAGATGCTCTAGTCATAATTTATGCTATACTTGTACTAATGGTTAGGAAATGCTTGTTTCTTTTTGGTTAAAACTGTTGGATTATTCAATGGCCTGAATGGTGTGGAAGAAGTATATTTGATTTGACTGTGTTTGTTACTAGTGATTCTTTTTTTTTTTTTTTATGGTCTTAACATGACGTAGTTCCTTCTTCCTCTATGGTTCACTTATGATTTGATTTATGGACTCTGAGGCACATCTCAGTTGTTGCACATGAATTAGCATTTCTGTTATTTTAATTGCAGCTAATATAAAGTTTTCTTCGATTTCATAATCTAAAATTATGATCCATTGCAGCATTTTATAGACCACATAAAAAGTTAATATGTTGTTTTACAGTGAAGAAAAGCAATGTCTGAACTTATTTGGGATTATAAGCATAAATAAAGTTTAGGAGTCTGTATTATACTTTTGTTAATGTTGAATTTGCTTGAATGTTTTACTAATGCTCTTTTCTTTTGGCAAACTGAATTTTTTTTCGTTTTTGGGGTCTTACTTCAAAGTCCTTGAATATGCCTTCTCCTATTTCCAAGAGAAGGTGATGTTAAGTATCATGAACATGTGATGCTTGAGTCCTTGAATCTCCAATTTTATATTTATACTTATCTTGAATGAAGTAGTAAATTGGCGTATGGCAGAAAATGATTTTTTTAGATGTTAGACCTATTATGTTTTTTATTCATTGCATTTCTAAGATCAGGGAATATTGTACATAAAATATGTTTTATGACAGGAAATTGTAGGTGTGTCTGTACGTACTACGTAGCCCATATTTAATGAACATGACCTTTGAGTTTATTTGTAAAACTTGAATATTTTCTAATTTTCCTATTTACACAATTCGTTCATGACAAGCATGCTGTATAAAGTGGTATGCAGATTTTTCACCTATATCACCTAAATTGTAAGGAAGTAAAGGACTTCTAGAATATTTGTTTTCCTATTTTTTCTCTATTCTATTCAGTGTCTCACACCTCAAGGCCTTCATTTTCTGGTATAATGAGTAGGGTAACAGTAATCTTCCTTTGCCCAAGTGACTTATAGTTGACCCTTTCAACTCACAGAAGCCCAGGAAAGAATGACGTGATGCTGGTTTCATTTTTGCTATGTTCTGATGCAGATGATACTAGGAGACAGAAGTGAGTAAATGGCAGTCAAGTGTGCAGGAATCACTTGTTTTAATGCTGGGAAGAGAGTGCTGTTCTTGTACTGCATAACTTAATTACCTTGTCAACTGGTTTAGAAATAGTCTAGGCAAGACAGTTTGTTTTGTTATTTTGGAAATACCATTTTTCTTTCTAAAGAAATGCATGGCAATGATGCAGTTCCCAATATTGAAACCTACAATTCTCTTATTAGTGACTTATGGAAGTCAGGGAGAATTTCATTTGTGCGGTATCTTCTTTATAATATGCATGATAGTGGTCAAGCACTTCATATAATCACTTACAACATCTTGTTACTTTATTACATCTTGACCAGGTTACATTAGGCAAATTATCGACCAAGAAATTGAGCTCTACTTTTCCATATACAATATTCTTATTGATGGTTTGTACAAAAGTGGTAGAGTAAATACTACAAATGTGATTTTTCAGTATTTATTGATGTCTGGCCATATAACATTATGATCAATGGGTTTTGTCAATAAGGCTTGCTTGAGGAAAGGATGGCCTTGGTTTTGATAATGAAGGAGAATAGCTGCCTCTCAGATATGGATCTGACCAATCTGAATTTAGGATTAGAAATTTAGAATATTGAGAAGAAGATATTTATCATAACTTATGGAGAGTGTTATTTTCTGAAAGACAGAGAAGGGTAGAGCCTACAAGATATAGTGCTCTCCTAGAATGGAGGATAGGGTGGACCTTCAAAGTTAGGATAATATAGGCCTTCCAAATTTTAAAAGTGGTTAACTAGTTGGCAAGTTTTATGTATTTATAATTATTTTTTTATGAGATTTCGAGTAAGAAATTACATGTTGCTGAAATTGGAAAGCTTCAGAGTTTTGATTCCTTCTTGTCCTTTTCTCTTGCATTTAATGATATATATATGTATGTATATCCCCGTGGCAGAAGCCTTTTTTTTTTTATGGGTGGTATGTTTGTATGTATACCTTGAAGAGTTCTGGATGACTGATATCCTGAATCTTCTGTACTCTAATATGCTTTGATCTTGTATATCTTTCTGGAAACGATTAGGGCAACTTTCACTTTTAAACTGAAGCTAATTTCACTCCTGCAGATAGGAATCCGGGAAAATGTAGTACTGCCAAATTGTGAATGCGTGTGCATCCCATTTATGCTAGCAGAACAAGACGACTGGGTTCTTTTTATTGTTGGTCCATTCATATGGCCTCATCAAGCAGCCGGGAATGACACTTCCACTTCAATGGACAATCCTAATCAGCCTTCCGGTGGAGTGAATGCTATGTTGGAAGCTAGTGCAAGGACCTCAAGTGATAATCCTGAGCTTGATCTATGAAAACCAAAAGGTGCTGAATTTAGTCAAGAACCCGCTAACAAATCAATAGATGATCGTGGAGTGCCATCAAGTTCCTTTAATACACCAAGTAGTGTGGAAGAATTGACAACACCATTGTTAGAGAAGGACAAAGAAAAACCACAAGAAACAAGAGACTTGAATGAGCTGGGTCGCCTTCGCTTGAGAAGGTTAAACCTCAAGAAACTGGAGACTTGAGAGAATCTAGACCCCTTTGGTCACAGAATGTGAGGCCACAAGAAACTAGTGAACAGGAGATGGAGGATAGCTCGTGCCCAACAACACCCAGGATTAGTGTGGATTTGTTGGAGAGACAAGATAATATGGATGAGACAAGGCCAAAGAAAATGGGGAGAAGGGAAAAGATGCATGATCTGCAGAGGAAGATGAGCGAGAAATTTGAGGAAAAGAAACGTCATATTGGAGAAAAGAGCAAGCACATTGTTGATAAGATGCGAGGACCTCGAGAATTATAAACAAAGGAAATGGAAGAATGTGTATATGTTGTTAACGATCTGTTGATCATGTCAGCCAAATACCTTTCTTACACCGGAAGAATGTATAGGTATCGAATGTTGTTTCATTGATGAGTTGTGCACTTTCTTGGTGGTTAGAAGGATCGAATGGCACTAGGTATCCATTAATGATCCTTGCATAGGAAAGTTTCCAAATGAATGCTCTATGATTTTTCATTTTTTAGTAATATATCATTTTCATTATTTTGTATACTGAGTTTCCGTTCATGCCATCGTTAATTAGCTAACTTCTTCTAAGTGAAGGAGGGTATACACAAATGCCCTCGTTTCTGGTGAGACAAAGGGGCTACTTGCCTGAAGGAAAAAGAGAATTTAGAAAAATGTCATTAATCAAGGTCATAAGGAGTCTCCTGGAATCATCATTGACCCAAATGATGATAGCGTCCAATGGATATTCAAGTATTTATTTTAGATCTGGATTTTTTTGAAAGCTGAGATTAGGTAGATGGTCTAAACAGAAGCTGGTCTAAACAGAAGCCACCTGAAAGTATGTGTGACCTTAATTGGCCAGTTACTATCAAGAAGGTGGATTGACATTTCCATCGTAAAATAACTTACCTTCTCTTTGATAGATTCACCATAATCCAAGATTTCATTTTCATGTTCAATAGATAGTATTTCTATTTTCCTTTTACAGGTCAGAATTTTTATTGTGATTTCATTTTTTTTTTTAATTTAGTTTCCAAGTTCTTGTTAAAAATACAAACACAGAGATCCGTGAGTTAAAACAATAGGAAAAAAAAAAAAAAGAAGGAAAAAGAATTCTGTGTATGGATTTTTGCTTCCTATTTATGAAGGTTTAATGACATTTATAAGACTTATAGGGTTCAGAAAATATTCATTTTGTCCATACCTTTACAGAATAATACATAACTGTACAATTTTAAACTTGTATAAATCATGCCAAAGCTGTGGACAGTAACAACAGGAAGATTCGTGCAAGAATCATCAAGCAAAAGAAAACATAACCGTTTCCATATCGTAATATATAGTTATGCTTTGGACCCCCTGAACAACTGTTCTCAACTGCTAAATGCTAATGCATAGTGGCAACAGAGGCTCATTAAGGTATTGTTTGGTTCAGGGTTTTTGGGGGGAGGGGAGGGCCCTCACTCCCCTCCCCTCCCTCCAAAAGTGGGGGTTTTTGGAGGGGAGAAAAAATTTTATCTCCATTTGACAAAATTGCCCCTGTTTTTTATTTTTATTTTAAATATAATATAAATCTTATTTTTTAAATTGGGTTTAAGATAATTTTTTATAAAAATAAAAAATATTTTTTGAATAAAAATAAAAAATTATTTTTAATAATAAAAAGCAAAAAAAAAATTTATAAAAATTAAAAAATTAAAAATTCTAATATCATAAGGGTATAATTGTCCATTTAATTTTATCTCCCCTCCCTCCCCTCCTCAACCAAACAACATATCATTAAAACCCCTCCCCTCCCCTCCCCTCCCCTCCCCTCCCCTCCCTTCGATTGAACCAAACACTCCCTAAGAAAAACCTGTACAACTACTAGCTTGAAATGTGTGTGTTTTTTTCCTTTTCTGGCCCGAGTGCCGCTCTATCTTTGTAACCTGCCAACCATCGACCAAATGACTTGTTTCTGGGAACACATCCTTTGCGGTGGAAGATGCACAACACCGTTACTATGTCTCTCAAACGATGGGTACCCATATAGTATTGAGTATTGAGTGCTACCAGTATGTATTTTTGTCATGTAATTTAATTTTTTTGATAAAAGTCACAAAATCTAATTTTAAATTATGGCTGAGTTGGATATTAAATTTTAGGTGATAATCATTTATTTGCCAAAATATGAACGGCAATAATATTAAATATTTTAATACTATGAAAGTATAGAAAATATTTCTAGAATTGAAGAGATAATGAGAGAAAAATTAAGAGAAAAGATAGGATAGGAAAGAGACAGAGAAAAAAATAAAAAGATAATAGTGATAGGCGAGATATTATTTTTTTGAAATATTTTAAATAAAAAATTGAGATAATCTCAAAAGCATGTAAATCTTAGCAAAATAGCTGAAATTATCCTGATTCTTTTATTTAAAATATTGAAAATAAAAAGATACAATATCTTCTCTTTTATTTACTTTATTATATTTTCAAATGATTAAAAACATGGAACCAATTAATCAATTTAATCAGAATACCAATAAACCAACCATGACTCTATTTTATTTAACCCTTAAAAGTGGTTAAGGAAAAATATGGAAAAGAATCTATCAAATTGATAAAAAATTGGTCAAATTTGGCACTTAACTAGTTATGTATTGATTTTTTGGCTTTTGATGAAACACAAGTTTTAACATTTTGAGATAGAAATTGTTGACATTCAACAAAATTCACCCAATTTATTTTATATAATTCTTATCATATATAAAATATTTAAATTAATTTTGATATTATTAAATATTTATATTTATTTTAAATATTCTTTTTGCATCATACGTATTTTTTTAATTAAAAAATATTATATATATACACTAAAAATGGTTTCACACAAATTTAACTGTGGTTAAACAATTAAATTATAGATAGCTTTTTATTCCAATTCATTAACTAATCTAATTTTTAGTACTTTTATTCTTCTCCTAATTTTCCTCCTTCCTTTTCTTTTTTAAATACTCATTCATCAAATAAAACTCTCACTCCTTCCCTCCCTCCCACAATTAGCAAAATTCAAATATCAATGAGTAAACTTTTTTATTAAATCTTTTTGTTATTTTGAATGCAAATTGCAGGCGAAAATAAATGTAGGACGAAGAAAATTGGGACTTCTTTTAAAATGAAATGCTTGGCCAAAGCTTCGTCCGTTGGTCGTCGGAGACTATCTTCGCAGCTTTTGTTAGAGGATCCCACTGCTGAGGTGAACATGCTGTTGTTTACAGCGACAAGGTATGCCTTCCCCAAACTTCCTCACCTTCTTCCATCTTCTTCATCTTCCATCCTTCTCTCTTTCCCTTTTTCCCTCAGTCTCAAGTTCTATGTTTATTCCCAAACCCCAAATGCAAATAATATCGACCACGCCGTCGCTTCATTCAATCGCTTACTCCATATGCGTCCCCCACCTTCCATAATCCAAATTAATAAGATTTTAGGATCAATTGTGAAGACTAAACACTATCGCACTGCAATCTTACTGTTTGAACCAGCGGAGTTCAAGGGATTCACACCTGATTTAGTTACACTGAACATATTGATCAATTGTTACTGCCATGTGGGTCAGATGTATTCTGCTTTCTCAATATTGGGGAAAATTCTCAAGATGGGTCTTCAACCGACTAGCATAACTTTGAATACCCTTATTAAAGGACTCTGTATTAGTAACAAGGTTGGGGAAGCACTAGACTTTCATGATGATTTAATAGTGAAAGGATTTCAATTAGATGAAGTTGGTTATGGAACCTTAATCAATGGGCTATGTAAAATTGGAAAAACAAGTTCTGCCATTAAATTGTTCCAAAAGATGGAGAGGCCTGATTTAATTATGTACAATACAATCATCCACGGTCTTTGTAAAGATGGACATGTAACTGAGGCACATGATTTGTTTTCCGAAATGATTGATAGGGGAATTCCTCCAGATATTGTCACTTACAACTCTCTAAGCCATGGTTTCTACAGAATGGGCCAGTGGCGAGAAGCTACTCGATTGCTCCATGAAATGGTATTGAAAGACATCAAACTTAATGTTTGTACCTTTAGTGTATTGGTTGATGCATTTTGTAAAGAAGGAAGGATCACTGAAGCTGAAGCTATGTTTGCTAGGATGATGAAATGCAGTAAGAGACCCAATGCTATAACTTACGGTGCTTTAATAAATGGCTATTGTTTGATGAATAATGTTAATGAGGCAAAGGAAGTATTCAATCGGATGGTCCAAAGTGGTTTCACACCTAATGTTTGTTGTTATACTATCTTGATTAGTGGATTTTGTAAGATAAAAATGGTGGATGAAGCTATGGATCTCTTCAAAGAAATGTGTGGCAAAAACTTGGTTCCTAATCACGTAACATATAATTCTCTTATTGATGGCTTTTGCAAATCAGGGAGATTGTCATATGTGCAAGATCTTGTTTATGAGATGCATGACAGTGGTCATCCCCCTAATATAATCACTTATAATATTTTGTTAGATGCATTTTGCAAAAGCCAGAATCTTGACAAGGGGATCGTGTTATTTAGGCAAATTTTTGACCAAGGAATTCAGCCTAGTGTGTTCACATACAATACACTTATTGATGGTTTGTGCAAAGGTGGTAGACTAAATACTGCACAAGAGATTTTTCAGAACTTTTTGATCAAAAGCCATCATCTAGATGTCTGCACGTATAACATTATGATCAATGGCCTTTGTAGAGAAGGCTTGCTTGATGAAGCTATGACCTTGCTTCCAAAAATGAATGAGAATGGCTGCCTCCCTGATTCAATAACATACGAAACACTTATTCGGGCACTTTTGGGGAAAAGTGAGAATGATAAGGCAGAGAAGCTTCTTCATGAAATGATCGAAAGTGGTCTTCTAAAATGATATAAGAAGGTGAGATGCTCTAGTCATAATTTATGCCATACTTGTACAAATGTTGAAATTTGCCTTTAACGGTTAGGAAATGCTTGTTTCTTTTTGGTTAAAACTGTTGGGTTATTCAATGGCCTGAATGGTGTGGAAGAAGTATATTTGATTTGACTGTGTTTGTTACTAGTGATTCCTTTTTTTTTTTTTTGGGTCTTAACATGACATTGTTCCTTCTTCCTCTATGGTTCACTTATGATTTGATTTATGGACTCTGAGGCACATCTCAGTTGTTGCACATGAATTAGCATTTCTGTTATCTTAATTGCTGCTAATATAAAGTTTTCTTCGATTTCATAATCTAAAATTATGATCCATTGCAGTATTTTATGGACCACATAAAAAGTTAATTAGGTTGTTTTACAGCCAAGAAAAGCGATGTCTGAACTTATTTGGGATTATAAGCTTAAATAAAGTTTAGGAGTCTGTATTATACTTTTGTTAATGTTGAATTTGCTTGAATGGTTTACTAATGCTCATTTCTTTTGGCAAAATAAATTTTTTTCGTTTTTGGGGTCTTACTTCAAAGTCCTTGAATATGCCTTCTCCTATTTTCAAGAGAAGGTGATGTTAAGTATCATGAACATGTGATGCTTGAGTCCATGAATCTCCAATTTTGTTTTTATACTTATCTTGAATGAAGTAGTAAATTGACGTATGCCAGAAAATGATTTTGTTGGAGGGTAGACCTATTATGTTTTTTATTCATTGCATTTCTAACTTCAGGGAATATTGTACATAAAATATATTTTATGACAGGAAATTGTGGGTATGTCTGTGCATAGCCCATATTTAATGAACATGACCTTTGAGTTGATTTGTAAAACTTGAATATTTTCTAATTTTCCTATTTACACGATTCGTTCATGACAAGCATGCTGTACAAAGTGGTATGCAGATTTTTCACCTCTACCACCTAAATTGTAAGGAAGTAAAGGACTTCTAGAATGTTTGTGTTCCTATTTTTTCTTTATTCTATTTGGTATCTCACACCTCAGGGCCTTCATTTTCTGGTATAATGATAGTAGGGTGACAGTAATCTTCCTTTGCCCAAGTGACTGATAGTTGACCCTTTCAACTCACAGAAGCCCAGGAAAGAATGACGTGTTGCTGGTTTCATTTTTGCTATATTCTAATCCAGATGATACTAGGAGACAGAGGTGAGTAAATGGCAGTCAAGTATGCAGGAATCACTTGTTTTAATACTGGGAAGAGAGTGCTGTTCTTGTACTGCATAACTTAATTACCCTGTCAACTGGTGAAATAGTTGAACAGTAGAAATAGTTTAGGCAAGACAGTTTGTTTTCTTATTTTGGAAATACCATTTTTCTTTTTAAAGAAATGCGTTGCAATAATGTGGTTCCCAATATTGAAACCTACAATTCTCTTATTAGTGACTTGTGGAAGTCAGGGAGAATTGCATTTGTGCAGTATCTTCTTTATAATATGCATGATAGTGGTCAAGCACCTCATATAATCACTTACATTATCTTGTTACTCGCATTACATCTTAACAAGGTTACATTAGGCAAATTATCGGACAAGAAATTGAGCTCTACTTTTCCATATACAATATTCTTATTGATGGTTTGTACAAAAGTGGTAGAGTCAATACTACAAATGTATTTTTCAGTATTTACTGATGTCTGGACATATAACATTATGATCAATGGGTTTTTTCAATAAGGCTTGCTTGAGGAATGGGTGGCCTTGGTTTTGATAATGAAGGAGAATAGCTGCCTCTCAGATATGGAGCTGACCAATCTGAATTTAGGATTATAAATTTAGAATATAGAGAAGATATTTATCATAACTTATGGAGAGTGTTATTTTCTGAAAAGACAGAGAAGGGTAGAGCCTACAAGATAAAGTGCTCTCCTAGAATGGAGGATAGGGTGGACCTTCAAAGTAAGGATAATATAGGCCTTCCAAACTTTAAAAGTGGTTAACTAGTTGGCAAGTTTTATGTATTTATAATTACTTTTTATGAGATTTGTAGTAAGAAGTTACATGTTGCTGAAATTGGATAGCTTTAGAGTTTTGATTGCTTCTTGTCCTTTTCTCTTGAATTTAATGATATATATATATATATATATATATCTATCCCCTTGGCAGAAGCGTTTTTCTGTTTTTTTGGTGGTATGTTTGTATGTATACATTGAAGAGTTCTGGATGACTGATATCCTGAATCTCCTGTACTCTAATATGCTTTGATCTTGTATATGTTTCTGGAAAGGATTAGGGAAACTTTCACTTTTAAACTGAAGCTAATTTCACTCCTGCAGACAGGAATCCGGTAAAATGTAGTACTCCCAAATTGCGAATGCATATGCATACCGTTTATGCTAGCAGAACAAGACGACTGGGTTCTTTTTAATGTTGCTCCATTCATATGGCCTAATCAAGCAGCCGGGAATGACACTTCCACTTCAATGGACAATCCTAATCAGCCTTCGGGTGGAGTGAATGCTATGTTGGAAGCTAGTGCAAGGACCTCAAGTGATAATCTGGTGCTTGATCTACGAAAACCAAAAAGTGCTGAATTTAGTCAAGAAACTAGCGAACAAATCAAGTTCCTTTAATACACCAAGTAGTGTGGAAGAATTGACAGCACCATTGTTAGAGGAGGAGAAAGAAAAACCGCAAGAAACAAGAGACTTGAAAGAACTGGGGTCGCCTTCGCTTGAGAAGTTTAAACCTGAAGAAACTGAGACTTGAGAGAACCTAGACCGCCTTTGATGTCACAGCAGATATATTTTTTTTTCCCTTATTTCTTTAGTTATAGAACTTTTGCTTATTCTTCACCGCCATTATCGTTATCAAATTCTGAAAGCTGAGGAATTGGCCCCTTTTTTTTAAAAGGTCAAAACAAGTTGATGATTTAAAAGGTTGCCATATTGTGAACGTCCTAGCCCTCTGAGCAGAAGATTAATAATTCTCATATTTTATTTTATTTTTGTAAACTTTAAGGATTAATCTTACCGTGTTATGACCCAGGGACATTGACCAAGTGGTACTTGATAACTAGTGAGTATATAATATAACAAAGTTGCCTTTACACAGTTTATTGTCGTACCAGTGTGACAAATAAATTTTGTCCAAGTGACGAGGTTGAAACTTTTAATCAGAATTTCAATTTACCCGGACCATGAAATCTATTTTTTTTCTTTTCTAAAAGAACAGTATTATATGAAACCTTGTATAAAATTCATTGATAGACACTTCACCAGGTCAGGTGTCAGAAAACAAGAGCCTGAACAGAAAATTAAGATAGGAACTAGTGAAACTGAGAAGGAAATCACTATTTCACAAATTCCCAAAAGTGCAACCATATACTCATATTAAATTTACACTATAATAACAATTTGATATTTTGACTGTCAGGTCTCTGTGGTTTTAGTTTTTAAAAAATGATTGATACATGATTAAATTTTCATTTTAAAAAACCAAATTCGTTGTGTGTTAATTCTTTTGACATTTATGCGTTACTTGTCGAAAGATTTTGCAAGAATTACTTGATGAGAGGACTTACAAGTATAATGAGTTTGTTATTTTCTTAGATTAACTTGTATATTCACTCATTTTCAAAGATTAAAATTAAATAAGACTAACAATTGTGGGTCAAATTATTAGTTTAACATATAATGTTATTTAAGGAAATTACGTTACTAAGGTTCATCCAAGATCACAGAACATTCATGATATTTATCTTATATCTTTTAATTTTTTTCCCCTTCATACTCCATCTATCGATAATTTTTTTTCTTTTATTTTTCTTATCTTGGTTTATACTCTCACATATATTTGGTTTTTTTTTTTTCTTTTCCTCCTTCTTTATAGTTTTTTTTTTCACCTTAAAAGTTTGCTTTCTCTTTTAAGCTATTTATACCTAATCCAAACATAAGGTAAGAGATACATATTTTCTTAATAGTAAATATTATATATATATATATATATATATATATATATATATTAAAAATGATTAATTTAATTTTTAATGTTTCTATTTCTTCGTAATTTTCTTCCCTCTTTTTTTTATACTCATTCGTGACTCAAAAAGAAAAACAAAAATTCAAATATCAATGAGTAAACTTTTTTACTAAATCTTTTTGTTATTTTGAATGCAAATTGCTGGCGAAGGTGTAGGACCAAGAAAATTGTGACTTCTTTCCAAATGAAATGCTTGGCCAAAGCTTCGTGCGTTGGCCGTTGGAGACCGTCTTCCAAGCTGTTGTTAGAGGACCGCACTGCTAAGGTGAACATGCTGTTGTTTACAACTACGAGGTATGCCTTCCCCAAACTTCCTCACTTTCATCCATCTTCTTCATCATCCATCCTTCTCTCTTTCCCTTTTTCCCTCAGTCTCAAGTTCCATGTTCATTCCCAAACCCCAAATGCAAATAATATGGACGACGCCGTCGCTTCATTCAATCGCTTCCTCCATATGCGTCCCCCGCCTTCCATAATCCAAATTAATAAGAGTTTAGGATCAATTGTAAAGACTAAACACTATCGCACTGCTATCTCACTGTTTGAACAAGCAGAGTTCAAGGGATTCACGCCTGATTTTGTTACACTGAACATATTGATCAATTGTTATTGCCATGTGGGTCAGATGTATTCTGCTTTCTCAATATTGGGGAAAATTCTCAAGATGGGTCTTCAACCGACTAGCATAACTTTGAATACCCTTATTAAAGGACTCTGTATTAGTAACAAGGTTGGGGAAGCACTAGACTTTCATGATGATTTAATAGTGAAAGGATTTCAATTAGATGGAGTTGGTTATGGAACCTTAATCAAGGGCTATGTAAAATTGGGAAAACAAGTTCTGCCATTAAATTGCTTCAAAAGATGGAGAGGCCTGATTTAATTATGTACAATACAATCATCGATGGTCTTTGTAAAGATGGACATGTAACTGAGGCACATGATTTGTTTTTCGAAATGATTGATGGGGGAATTCTTCCAGATATTGTCACTTACAACTCTTTAAGCCATGGTTTCTACAGAATGGGCCAGAGGCAAGAAGCTACTCGATTGCTTCATGAAATGGTATTGAAAGACATCGAACTTGATGTTTATACGTTTAGTGTATTGGTTGATGCATTTTGTAAAGATGGAAGGATCACTGAAGCTGAAGCTATGTTTGCTAGGATGATGAAATGCAGTAAGAGACCCAATGTTATAACTTACGGTGCTTTAATGAATGGTTATTGTTTGATGAATAATGTTAATGAGGCAAAGGAAGTATTCAATAGGATGGTCCAAAGCGGTTTGACACCTAATGATTGTTGTTATAATATCTTGATTAGTGGATTTTGTAAGATAAAAATGGTGGATGAAGCTATGGATCTCTTTAAAGAAATGTGTGGCAAAAACTTGGTTCCTGATCACATAACATATAATTCTCTTATTGATGGCTTGTGCAAATTGTGACACCTCAATCTACTACCACTACCTAACCTCTCCATAGGCTCGGTTCCATATGATTTCCAAAGAGTCACTACTCTCCCGTGGCATTTACATGCTATGAACCGGGGTTTCATATACTCATCTTTTACCCCGTGGGTCCTGTGAACCCATCTCAAGCATCCTCAACTCAAACTCCATATAGATGACTCATACATAGCATAAAACAAACCATAGGCCACGGGTATAGAGCCGAAAACTATAAAATTACATTTTCTCACTTGGGCCCAAAAGTCATATTTTGGCTCTAACTTTGGAAAATCATAAGAAATTGTAGAAAAATGGGAATGCAGCAAACTTTAGCTTTCTGGAAAGCTCTATGTGTCAACTTTACACTAAAAATCATTCCCAACCACAAACACATCGTTTGGACCATGTTTGACATCGAAAATGGGAGGAAGGTCCAACTGTCACTGTTTCTGGTGCAGCTTTCTGTCATGACTTTCGAAAATTCATAACTAAATCCACAAAAATCCAATCTGGGCACATTATACCAATTCGGAAAGATACGGATGTCTACTAGAGGAGAAAAATAAGTCCAGATCAGTTCAGTAGCTCCTGCACCCCGAAAACCGATGGAACAGTGATGGGGGTCAGAAAAGCTCACTAATGCTGATACAGAACTTCAGTCGGTTAAATCTCTCTCTACAGACCTCCGATTTGGGTGATTCCAGTTCCTACAAGTCACTTTAGTTTTCTAGTTTATGTGTATAAAATTTCATCACATTTGGAATCCATTTGGTCTAAAAATGCCACAGATTTCATTTTCTGGTTTAGATGAACAGTACATGACCAATCCATTAAATTCTCCCAAATTCAACAATTCCCCAAATATTCTATAATCCTCCGAATATTACCCACTTTAGCTTCTCAAGAAGCTTTCTACAAACTCTAGAGGCATGCCAAATTTCATGGCAAACGGAGGTCATCCGGTCATACTTTGACGGAGCTCACAAAAATACCGGTTTTGGCACCCCATAGGTCCAAAACGGGTCCAAATAGCCTCTCTCACATTCTCACTCCACATGGACAAGTTCAAAAGCATAAAACTAGTATATCTAACATGTCCATATGCTCCAAATCATCATACATTTAAATCTCACTATGCTATGGCCAAATTTACACAATATCATTCATGCATCAAAGGGGTAAAAACCCACATTTCCATTACTTTGGCTAATAACAGAGTTCATACATCATCCTTTCATATTTCTACATTTGGTACAACCTTTACAACTCAAAAATAGTGGGCACATCTTCATTTGGCACCACTTTACATCATATTTACATCAAATATCACAATAAAACTAACATTTTCCTATACATGCTCCTAGGCTCTTTGGTGTGTGCTCGGTTCTCCTTGAGCTCCACCTAGCATATTAGTTGGGAGGGGAAAGGGGTGAGATTCAGGGAATCTCAGTAGCTCATGCACTCAATCCAGCAAGCAATCAAGGCATATAACAAGTCAAAGCATGTGAATAAGCATTTAGCTATTCTCAATCATCCAACACATAATGTACATGCTATGGAATCACAACAATGCCAAAAATGAGTTCCAGGGGCTTTTGGTCTAGTCTCACCTGAGTTTAAGGGACTTTTGGATGGCCTCACCCGAGTTTAAGGACTTTTGACTTGGCCTCACTCGTTTGAGACTTTTGGCCTTGTCTCACCTATCTCAAGGGACTTTCGGCTTCACCTCACCCATCTCATGGGACTTTCGGCACTACCGCACCCGAGCAATTCTCATATCTCATCATACAAGCATATTGACATTCAATGCATCAAAGCAATAACATATGGCATATTCCATACAACAAACATATACATCATACAATGACTATTACAACCAAGAATGCTACAAGAAAGAGTGAAAGAGAGAGCTACCTTTGGAGCTAAAGCCTTCACTAGCTTTTCCTTTCAATTTCTCCTCTCCCTCCTTAAGTTCACAATCACACCTTGATAGAGGTGTTTCACTTGAGCCTAAACACACCAAAAGCATGCAATTACTCTCTTGTAATTTAATTTAGAGCAACCCTCTATCACATATAACCTAGGGTTCTCTCTCTAGAATGCCATTACCCCTTTCTCTCTCTCAAGCTCCCATGGTAGTGGAAAACCTCATTTTCAAAGAAACTCAAGGATTTAAAAGAGTTTTTCACTTTCCCTCTTCTGACCCATACCCAAAATGCAACCATTTTCACAATTAAAACCGCAGAAAGAGAGGGCAAAGGGAGGGGATCAGAGTTCTAAGAAGAAATGGGAGAAGTTACCTTACCTTTCCCTTGATCTTCCTCCTTCTCTTGATCTCTCACACTCTCCACGCCTCTTTTCTCTCTTTGGGTCGAAGCTTAGGGTAGATATGAGAGAAGAAATGAGTTTGGGCATTTAATGAAGTCTAAATCTCGCTATTTACTCTCTTCCGGACCGACTCTCGCTACGGCGAAAACTAACCTTCGCTATAGCGAGCTCGTGTAATCTGGCTTCGCTATGGCGAGGTGTAACCTTCGCTACGGCGAGCTCGTGCCAATTCCCTTCGCTATGGCGAGATTTACCACTCGCTATGGCGAAATCGCGTCAGTTCCAGACTTCACTCTTGCTATGGCGCCGCTACAGCGGGCAACTCCCTGGTTTTTGTATGGGCTGTTGCCAGCACTCGCTATAGCTAGAATCGCCTTCGCTATTGCGAACTAGCTCTCTCGCTGTGGCGAGACCGTTTCTCGCTGTTGCGAGAGGACTTGGCAGAAATTCTGGATTCCGAAAATTTTCAGATTTCACTTCCTTTCTTTTCCCTTTTCTTTTCTTTTTCCCGGTTGTTACACAAATCAGGGAGATTATCATATGTGCAAGATCTTGTTTATGAGATGCATGACAGTGGTCATCCCCCTAATATAATCACTTATAATATTTTGTTAGATGCATTTTGCAAAAGCCAGAATCTCGACAAGGGGATTGTGTTATTTAATCAAATTTTTGACCAAGGAATTGAGCCTAGTGTGTTCACATACAATATACTTATTGATGGTTTGTGCAAAGGTGGTTGACTAAATACTGCACAAGAGATTTTTCAGTACTTTTTGATCAAAAGCCATCGTCTTGATGTCTCCACATATAACGTTATGATCAATGGCCTTTGTAGAGAAGGCTTGCTTGATGAAGCTATGACCTTGCTTCCAAAAATGAAAGAGAATGGCTGCCTCCCTAATTCAACAACATATAAAACACTTATTCGGGCACTTTTGGGGAAAAGTGAGAATGATAAGGCAGAGAAGCTTCTTCATGAAATGATCAAAAGTAGTCTTCTAAAATGATAAAACAAGGTCAGATGGTCTAGTCATAATTTATGCCGTACTTGTACAAATGTTGAAATTTGCCTTTAAGGGTTAGGAAATGCTTGTTTCTTTTTGGTTAAAACTGTTGGATTATTCAATGGCCTGAATGGTGTTGAAGTATATTTGATTAGACCGTGTTTGTTGCTAGTGATTCTTTTTCTTTGGTCTTAACATGACGTTGTTCCTTCTTCCTCTGTGGTTCATTTATAATTTGACTTATTAACTCTGAGGCACATCTTTGTTGCACATAAATTAGCATTTCTGTTATTTTAATTGCAGGTAATATAAAGTTTTCTCGGGCTTCATAATCTAAAATGATAATCCGTTGCAGTGTTTTATGGACCCCGTAAAAAGTTAATTAGGTTGTTTTACAGCAACAAAAGCAACCTCTGAACTTCTTTGGGATTATAAGCACAAATAGAGTTTAGGAGTTTGTATTATACTTTTGTTAATGCTGAATTTGTTTGAATGGCTTACAAATGCTCTTTTCTTTTGGCAAACCGAATTATTTTTTTGTCTTACTTCAAAGTCCTTGAATATGCCTTCTCCTATTTTCGAGAGAAGGTGATGTTAAGTATCATGATCATGTGATGCCTGCGTCCTTGAATCTCCAATTTTGTATTTATACTTATCTTGAATGAAGTAGTAAATTGACGTCAGAAAATGATTTTGTTAGAGGGTCGACATATTATGTTTTTTATTCATTGCATTTCGAACTTCAGGGAATATTGTACATAAAATATGTTTTATGACAGGATATTGTAGGTATGTCTGTGCGTAGCCCACATTTAATGAACATGACCTTTGTGTTGATTTGTAAAACTTGAATATTTTGTAATTTTCCTATTTACACAATTCGTTCAAGATAAGCATTCTGTACAAAGTGTTATGCAGATTTTTCACCTATACCACCTAAATTCTAAGGAAGTAAGGGACTTCTAAAATGTTTGTGTTCCTATTTTTCTTTATTCTATTTGGCATCTCACACCTGAAGGCCTTCATTTGCTGATATAACGATTGTAGGGTGACAGTAATCTTCCTTTGCCCAAGTGACTTATAGTTGACCCTTTCAACTCACAGAAGCCCAGGAAAGAATGACGTGATGCTGGTTTAATTTTTGCTATGTTCTGATGCAGATGATACTAGGAGACAGAAGTGAGTAAATGGCACTCAAGTTTGGAGGAATCACTTGTTCTAATTCTGGGAAGAGAGTGCTGTTCTTGTACTGCCTAACTTAATCACCGTGTCAACGGGTGAAATAGTTGAACAGTAGAAATAGTTTAGGCAACACAGTTTGTTTTCTTATTTTGGAAATACCATTTTTCCTTTTAAAGAAATGCGTTTCAATAATGAACCCAATGTGAAGCTGGCGAATAAATGGAAATTCCATCCTTAAGTAGGCATGAGATTAGAGAATGACCCTTGAAGGTTCTGGCAAGGACTTCAAACAATTGAAAGCATGCAATTCCCTGTAAACTTTTCTTCTTTCTCCACACCAAAATTCTTCTAAAAAGGTAATTTGTCAAATATCCTCAAGACTCAGGGAATAAAATAGTATCTTCATGCTAATAGATACTTTTATGCAAAAACAGATGGGTATTTTATCTCCAAACTATTAAATCACAAAACAAATGTCATGGTTCCACAAGTTTTTAGCAATTCAATATCTGCCGCACCATAGGAGTGTAACCTGGGCAGTGCCTACATGAGATTGTTTGTATCTGCTGTTACTTGCCACTTGCTTTAGAAATGACCTTGCTTTCTAAAACGAATTTGGATTTCCACATTGAGCCTTGATTAGCTAGAATATTAGCCACCGTTCTGGAATCTCTCTTAGTGAAGAACTTAGTAAATCTTTGAACATGAGTAGAGTTTATTAAAAGTTACTATACTAAAAAATTGAGTTTTGGTACATATCTTGGCGTTTGAATATCTGGCATTTGAATATCCTCATGACTAGGCTACTTAGTCTGCACCCATCAAGTATTATGACTATATGGTTCTGTATGTTACCTTTACTTGCATTCACTTGTCTTGCATATTTGTATATTGATAATCATAACCTCCTTTTGGATCTTTAACATTCAATAAGCCAGTAGGGAAGTTCCCGAATATATCAGTTTGTGTCCTTGGGCATTTTATGATGATATATGCTCATGGAGACATGTATTTAAATATTTGATATCGTGCAGATGTTTTATTATTCTTTCTACTCATCAAGTTGCAAACAGCTTAAACTGTTACTCTTTAAGTAATTGATTGTTTTTTATCAAAAAGGTTCCTCTCTCTTTGGCAATAAGGGTAACATCTCTCAGAGGAACATTGCGTTTATACATAAAGCCACCTCCCTCTGATCAATTGTGGTTTGGTTTCACATCAATGCCTGATATGGACTTCAACCTGGAGTCATCTATTGGGGATCGCAAGATTACCAGTGGGCGCGTTGCTTCCTTCCTGGTCATACTGTTCAAGGTATATGGTTTTTTCCGTATGATTTAGAAGCATTGAAATATGTCTCTTTGCAGCAGTTGCTTAGGATTATCAAGTTTCAAATATTTTGTTCATTCCAAAATTCCCATGTCTTTTTCACTTAATTTAGTTACAAATACTTCATAAATACCATCAATATCTGTAATTATCTACAAAGAGAAGATTCTTTTGGACAGATAAGGAAAGTTTTAACTGGCTTCTGCTGTCAGATTATTTGGCCTTTCATTAGAGTTCTACTTTTTTCTCACATTCCAAAAAGTTTACCTTGCCTTCAAGTATGTGGCGACAGATTATTGTTTGTTAATATCTGTTTTCTTACCTCTACACTTTACCTTTCCCCCCCCCCCCCCTCTGTCTCTCTCTCTCTCGTGTGAAATCTCTCGTGTGAAAAATTAAGATGCAGCTTCCCCCTACGCATAAATTATGACAATCATGAGAAATTGATCTGTAGTTGCAGCTTTCCACTTTAAGATATGGATCTGACCAATCTGAAATTAGGATTAGAAATTTAGACCATAGAGAAGAAGATATTTATCATAACTTATGGAGAGTGCTATTTTCTGAAAGGACAGAAGAAGAAAGGGTGGAGCCTACAAAATATGGTGGTCTCCTAGAAGGGACGATAGGGTGGAGTGGTTAACTAGTTGGCAAGTTTTATGTATTTGTAATTAATTTTTTTATGAGATTTCTAGTAAGAAATTACATGTTGCTGAAATTGGAAAGCTTTAGAGTTTTGATTCCTTCTTGTCCTTTTCTCTAGAATTTAATGATATATATATGTATATATATCCCACTTGGCAGAAGCCTTTTTTTTATTTTTGGGTATGTTTGTATGTACACATCGAAGAGTTCTGGATGACTGATATCCTGAATCTCTTGTACTCTAATGTGCTTTGATCTCGAGAATTGGAGAAAAGAGCAAGCACATTGTTGATAAGATGCGAGGACCTCGAGAATTATAATCAAAGGAAGTGGAAGAACGTGTATATGGTGTTAACGATCTGTTGATCATGTCAGCCAAATACCGTTTCTTACACTGGAAGAATGTTCAGACATCGGATGTTGTTTCGTTGATGAGTTGTGCACTTTCTTGGGGCTTACAGGGATCGAATGGCACGGGTATGCATTGATGATCCTTGCACAGGAAAGTTTCTAATTTTGGCGCCAACACGCCACAATAGAATATTCGATTGTTGAGTTCCAAATGAATGCTCTATGATTTTTCATATCTAAGTAATATCTCATTTTCATTTTTTTGTATACTGAGTTTCTATTGATGCCATCGTTAATTAGCTAACTTCTTCTAAGTGAAGAAGGGTATACACAAATGCCATCGTTTTTGGTGAGACAAAGGGGCTACTTGCCTGAAGGAAAAAGAGAATTTTGAAAAATGTCATTAATCAAGGCCATAAGGAGTCTCCTGGCATCATCATTGAACCAAATAATGATAGCGTCTAATGGATATTCAATTATTTATTTTAGACCTGGATTTTTTTGAAGGCTGAGATTAGGTAGATGGTCTAAACACAAGCTACCTGAAATTATGTGTGACCTTAATTGGCTAGTTCCTATCAAGAAGGTGGATTGACATTTCCATCGTAAAATAACTTTCCTTCTCTCTGATAGATTCACCATAATCCAAGATTTCATTTTCATGTTCAATAGACAGTATTCCTATTTTCCTCAGAATTTATATTGTGATTTTTTTTTTGTCTATTTGTTTTCCAAGTTCTTGCGAAAAATACAAACACAGAGATCAGCGAGTTAAAACAATAGGAAAAGAAAAAAAAAGAAAAAAGAAAAAGAATTCTGTGTATGGATTTTTGCTTCCTATTTATGAAGGTTTAATGACATTTATAAGAATAATGCTTAGACTTGTAGGGCTCAAAAAATATTCATTTTCTCCATACCTTTACAGAATAATACTGCGTGCACAATTCATAGAATCATAACTGTACAATTAAAATTGTATAAATCATGCAAAAGCTGTGGACAGTAACAAACAGGAAGATTCGTGCAAGAATCATCAAGCAAAAGAAAATTCAACTGTTTCCATATCATAATATATAGTTAGCTTTGGACCCCCTGAACAACTGTTCTCAACTGCTAAATGCTAATGTATAGTGGCAACAGAGGCTCATTAAGAAAAACCTGTACAACTACTAGCTTGAATTTGCAGAAATGTGTGTTTTTTTCCTTTTCTGGCCCGAGTGCTGCTCTATCTTTGTAACCTGCCAACCATTGATCAAATGACTTGTTTCTGGGAACACATCCTTTGCGGTGGAAGATGCACAACACCGTTACTATGTCTCTCAAACAATGGGTACCCATATAGTATCGAGTATTGAGTACTACCAGTATGTATTTTTGTCATGTAATTTAATTTTTTTGATAAAAGTCATAAAATCTAATTTTAAATTATGGCTGAGTTGGATATTAAATTTTAGGTGATAATCATTTATTTGCCAAAATATGAATGGCAATAATATTAAATCTTTTAATACTATGAAAGTATAGAAAATATTTCTAGAATTGAAGAGATAATGAGAGAAAAATTAAGAGAAAAGATAGGATAGGAAAGAGACAGAGAAAAAAAAAAAGATAATAGTGATAGGTGAGATATTATTTTTTTGAAATATTTTAAATAAAAAATTGAGATAATCTCAAAAGCATGTAAGTCTTAGCTAAATAGCTGAAATTATCCTGATTCTTTTATTTAAAATATTGAAAATAAAAAGATACAATATCTTCTCTTTTATTTACTTTATTATATTTTTAAATGATTAAAAACATTGAACCAATTAATCAATTTAATCAGAATAACAATAAACCAACCATGACTCTATTTTATTTAACCCTTAAAATTGGTCAAGGAAAAATATGGGAAAGAATCTATCAAATTGGTAAAAAATTGATAAAAATTGGTCAAATTTGGCACTTAACTAGTTATGTGTTGGTTTTTTGTCTTTTGATGAAACACAAGTTTTAACATTTTGAGATAGAAATTGTTGACATTCAACAAACTTCACCCAATTTATTTTATATAATTCTTATCATATATAAAATATTTAAATTAATTTTGATATTATTAAATATTTATATTTATTTTAAATATTCTTTTTGCATCATACATATTTTCTTAATTAAAAAATATTATATATATACACTAAAAATGGCTTCACACAAATTTAACTGTGGTTAAACAATTAAATTATAGATAGCTTTTTATTCCAATTCAATAACTAATCTAATTTCTAATACTTTTATTTTCTCCTAATTTTCCTCCTTCCTTTTCTTTTTTAAATACTCATTCATCAAATAAAACTCTCGCTCCCTCCCTCCCATAATTAGCAAAATTCAAATATCAATGAGTAAACTTTTTTATTAAATCTTTTTGTTATTTTGAATGCAAATTGCAGGCGAAAATAAATGTAGGACGAAGAAAATTGGGACTTCTTTTAAAATGAAATGCTTGGCCAAAGCTTCGTCCGTTGCCGTCGGAGACTATCTTCGCAGCTTTTGTTAGAGGATCCCACTGCTGAGGTGAACATGCTGTTGTTTACAGCGACAAGGTATGCCTTCCCCAAACTTCCTCACCTTCTTCCATCTTCTTCATCTTCCATCCTTCTCTCTTCCCCTTTTTCCCTCAGTCTCAAGTTCTGTGTTTATTCCCAAACCCCAAATGCAAATAATATCGACCACGCCGTCGCTTCATTCAATCGCTTACTCCATATGCGTCCCCCACCTTCCATAATCCAAGTTAATAAGATTTTAGGATCAATTGTGAAGACTAAACACTATCGCACTGCAATCTTACTGTTTGAACAAGCGGAGTTCAAGGGATTCACACCTGCTTTAGTTACACTGAACATATTGATCAATTGTTACGGCCATGTGGGTCAGATGTATTCTGCTTTCTCAATATTGGGGAAAATTCTCAAGATGGGTCTTCAACCGACTAGCATAACTTTGAATACCCTTATTAAAGGACTCTGTATTAGTAACAAGGTTGGGGAAGCACTAGACTTTCATGATGATTTAATAGCGAAAGGATTTCAATTAGATGAAGTTGGTTATGGAACCTTAATCAATGGGCTATGTAAAATTGGGAAAACAAAGTCTGCCATTAAATTGCTCCAAAAGATGGAGAGGCCTAATTTAATTATGTACAATACAATCATTGATGGTCTTTGTAAAGATGGACATGTAACTGAGGCGCATGATTTGTTTTCTGAAATGATTGATCGGGGAATTCCTCCAAATATTGTCACTTATAACTCTCTAATCCATGGTTTCTACAGAATGGGCCAATGGCAAGAAGCTACTGGATTGCTCCATGAAATGGTATTGAAAGACATCGAACTTGGTGTTTATACGTTTAGTGTATTGGTTGATGCATTTTGTAAAGAAGGAAGGATCATAGAAACTCTAGCCGTGTTTGCTAGGATGATGAAATGCAGTCAGAGACCTGATGTTATAGCTTATGGTGCTCTAATGAATGGTTATTGTTTGATGAATAATGTTAATGAGGCAAAGGAAGTATTCAATAGGATGGTCCAAAGTGGTTTGACACCTGATGTTTGTTGTTATAATATCTTGATTAGTGGATTTTGTAAGATAAAAATGGTGGATGAAGCTGTGGGTCTCTTCAAAGAAATGTGTGGCAAAAACATGGTTCCTGATCATATAACATATAATTCTCTTATTGATGGCCTGTGCAAATCCGGGGGATTGTCATATGTGCAAGATCTTGTTTATGAGATGCATGCCAGTGGTCATCCCCCTAATATAATCACTTATAATATTTTGTTAGATGCATTTTGCAAAAGCCAGAATCTCGACAAGGGGATCGTGTTATTTAAGCAAATTTTTGACCGAGGAATTCAGCCTGATGTGTTCACATACAATATACTTATTGATGGTTTGTGCAAAGGTGGTAGATTAAATACTGCACAAGAGATTTTTCAGAACTTTTTGATCAAAGGCCATCATCTAAATGTCTGCACGTATAATGTTATGATCAATGGCCTTTGTAGAGAAGGCTTGCTTGATGAAGCTATGACCTTGCTTCCAAAAATGAAAGAGAATGGCTGCCTCCCTGATTCAATAACATACGAAACACTTATTCGGGCAGTTTTGGGGAAAAGTGAGAATGATAAGGCAGAGAAGCTTTTCCATGAAATGATCGAAAGTGGTCTTCTAAAATGATATAACAAGGTCAGATGCTCTAGTCATAATTTATGCTATACTTGTACAAATGTTGAAATTTGCCTTTAACGGTTAGGAAATGCTTGTTTCTTTTTGGTTAAAACTGTTGGGTTATTCAATGGCCTGAATGGTGTCGAAGAAGTATATTTGATTTGACTGTGTTTGTTACTAGTGATTCCTTTTTTTTTTTTGGGTCTTAACATGACATTGTTCCTTCTTCCTCTATGGTTCACTTATGATTTGATTTATGGACTCTGAGGCACATCTCAGTTGTTGCACATGAATTAGCATTTCTGTTATTTTAATTGCTGCTAATATAAAGTTTTCTTCGATTTTATAATCTAAAATTATGATCCGTTGCAGTATTTTATGGGCCACATAAAAAGTTAATATGTTGTTTTACAGCCAAGAAAAAGCGATGTCTGAACTTATTTGGGATTATAAGCTTAAATAAAGTTTAGGAGTCTGTATTATACTTTTTTTAATGTTGAATTTGCTTGAATGGTTTACTAATGCTCGTTTCTTTTGGCAAACTGAATTTTTTTTCGTTTTTGGGGTCTTACTTCAAAGTCCTTGAATATGCCTTCTCCTATTTTCAAGAGAAGGTGATGTTAAGTATCATGAACATGTGATGCTTGAGTCCTTGAATCTCCAATTTTGTTTTTATACTTATCTTGAATGAAGTAGTAAATTGACGTATGCCAGAAAATGATTTTGTTGGAGGGTAGACCTATTATGTTTTTTATTCATTGCATTTCTAACTTTGGGGAATATTGTACATAAAATATATTTTATGACAGGAAATTGTAGTTATGTCTGTGCGTAGCCCATATTTAATGAACATGACCTTTGAGTTGATTTGTAAAACTTGAATATTTTCTAATTTTCCTATTTACACAATTCGTTCATGACAAGCATGCTGTACAATGTGGTATGCAGATTTTTCACCTATACCACCTAAATTGTAAGGAAGTAAAGGACTTCTAGAATGTTTGTGTTCCTATTTTTTCTTTATTCTATTTGGTATCTCACACCTCAAGGCCTTCATTTTCTGGTATAATGATAGTAGGGTGACAGTAATCTTCCTGTGCCCAAGTGACTTATAGTTGACCCTTTCAACTCACAGAAGCCCAGGAAAGAATGACGTGATGCTGGTTTCATTTTTGCTATGTTCTGATGCAGATGATACTAGGAGACAGAGGTGAGTAAATGGCAGTCAAGTATGCAGGAATCACTTGTTTTAATACTGGGAAGAGAGTGCTGTTCTTGTACTGCATAACTTAATTACGCTGTCAACTGGTGAAATAGTTGAACAGTAGAAATAGTTTAGGCAAGACAGTTTGTTTTCTTATTTTGGAAATACCATTTTTCTTTTTAAAGAAATGCGTTGCAATAATGTGGTTCCCAATATTGAAACCTACAATTCTCTTATTAGTGACTCGTGGAAGTCAGGGAGAATTGCATTTGTGCAGTATCTTCTTTATAATATGCATGATAGTGGTCAAGCACCTCATATAATCACTTACAATATCTTGTTAGTCGCATTACATCTTAACAAGGTTACATTAGGCAAATTATCGGACAAGAAATTGAGCTCTACTTTTCCATATACAATATTCTTATTGATGGTTTGTACAAAAGTGGTAGAGTCAATACTACAAATGTATTTTTCAGTATTTACTGATGTCTGGACATATAACATTATCATCAATGGGTTTTGTCAATAAGGCTTGCTTGAGGAATGGGTGGCCTTGGTTTTGATAATGAAGGAGAATAGCTGGCTCTCAGATATGGAGCTGACCAATCTGAATTTAGGATTATAAATTTAGAATATAGAGAAGATATTTATCATAACTTATGGAGAGTGTTATTTTCTAAAAAGACAGAGAAGGGTAGAGCCTACAAGATAAAGTGCTCTCCTAGAATGGAGGATAGGGTGGACCTTCAAAGTAAGGATAATATAGGCCTTCCAAATTTTAAAAGTGGTTAACTAGTTGGCAAGTTTTATGTATTTATAATTATTTTTTATGAGATTTGTAGTAAGAAGTTACCTGTTGCTGAAATTGGATAGCTTTAGAGTTTTGATTGCTTCTTGTCCTTTTCTCTTGAATTTAATGATATATATATATATATATATATCTATCCCCTTGGCAGAAGCCTTTTTCTGTTTTTTTGGTGGGATGTTTGTATGTATACATTGAAGAGTTCTGGATGACTGATATCCTGAATCTCCTGTACTCTAATATGCTTTGATCTTGTATATGTTTCTGGAAAGGATTAGGAAACTTTCACTTTTAAACTGAAGCTAATTTCACTCCTGCAGATAGGAATCCGGGAAAATGTAGTACTCCCAAATTGCGAATGCATATGCATACCGTTTATGCTAGCAGAACAAGACGACTGGGTTCTTTTTAATGTTGCTCCATTCATATGGCCTAATCAAGCAGCCGGGAATGACACTTCCACTTCAATGGACAATCCTAATCAGCCTTCCGGTGGAGTGAATGCTATGTTGGAAGCTAGTGCAAGGACCTCAAGTGATAATCTGGTGCTTGATCTACGAAAACCAAAAAGTGCTGAATTTAGTCAAGAAACTAGCGAACAAATCAAGTTCCTTTAATACACCAAGTAGTGTGGAAGAGTTGACAACACCATTGTTAGAGGAGGACAAAGAAAAACCACAAGAAACGAGACTTGAAAGAACTGGGGTTGCCTTCGCTTGAGAAGTTTAAACCTCAAGAAACTAGAAACTTGAGAGAACCTAGACCGCCTTCGTCACAGAATGTGAGGCCACAAGAAACTAGTGAACAGGAGATGGAGGATAGCTCGTGCCCATCAACATCGATGAGTGTGGATTTGTTGGAGAGACAAGATACTATGGATGAGACAAGGCCAAAGAAGATGGGGAGAAGGGAAAAGATGCATGATTTGCGGAGGAAGATGAGCGAGAAATTTGAGGAAAAGAAACGTCATATTGGAGAAAAGAGCAAGCACATTGTTGATAAGATGCGAGGACATCGGGAATTATAGAAAAAGTAAATGGAAGAATGTGTATATGGTGTTAACGATCTGTTGATCATGTCAGCCCAATACCGTTCTTGCACCGTAAGAATGCTTAGGTATCGGATGTTGTTTCATTGACGGGTTGTGCACTTTCCTGGTGCTTACAAGGATCGAATGGCACTAGGTACGCATTAATGATCCTTGCACAGGAAAGTTTCTAATTTTGGCGGGAACAGGCCACAATAGAAAATTCAATTGCTAAGTGCCAAATGAATGCTCCAAGATTTTTGATATTTGAGTAATATCTCATTTTCATTGTTTTGTATACTGAATTTCTATTAATGCCATCGTTAATTAGCTAACTTCTTCCATCGTTTTTAGGAAAAAGAAAATTAGAAAAATGTCATTAAACAAGGGTATAAGGAGTGTTCTGGAATCATCATTGACCCAAATAATGATAGCGTCTAATGGACATTCAAGTATTTATTTTAGACCTGCATTTTCTTGAAGGCTAAGATTAGCTAGATGGTCTAAACACAAGCTACCTAAAAGTGTGTGTGGTTTATTTGGCCAGTTCTTATCAAAAAGGTTGATTGACATTTCCATCTTAAAATAACTTATCTTCTCTCTGATAGATTCACCATAATCCAGGATTTCATTTTTCATGTTCAATAGACAGTATTCCTATTTTCTTCTCACGGGTCAGAATTTATATTTGCAATTCTATTTTTTTGAAAAAATTTGGTTTCCAAGTTCTTGTTAAAAATACAAACACAGAGATCCGCTAGTTAAAATAATAGGAAAAACCTGCACAAGTACTCGCTTGAATTCTGCTCTTTTTGGCCGGAATTTTGCTCTAGCTTTACAACCTGCCAACCATTGACCAAATGACTTGTTTCTGGGAGCACATCCTTTGCGGTGGAAGATGCATAACACGTTTGCTATATCTCTCAAACAATGGGTCCATCTTGTTTTTCAATTTTTTTTAAACTATTATCCTTTTTAAATATCGTTTGATGTCATAGCAGATATATATTTTTTCCCTTATTTCTTTAGTTATAGAACTTTTGCTTATTCTTCACCACCATTATCGTTATCAAATTCTGAAAGCTGAGGAATTGGCCCCTTTTTTTTAAAAGGTTAAAACAAGTTGATGATTTAAAAGGTTGTCATATTGTGAACGTCCTAGCCCTCTGAGCAGAAGATTAATAATTCTAATATTTTATTTTATTTGCGTAAACTTTAAGGATTAATCTTACCGTGTTATGACCCAGGGACGTTGACCAAGTAGTACTTGATAACTAGTGAGTATATAATATAACAAAGTAGCCTTTACACAGTTTATTGTCCTACCAGTGTGACAAATAAATTTTGTCCAAGTGATGAGGTTGAAACTTTTAATCATAATTTCAATTTACCCAGACCATGAAATCTATTTTTTTTTTTTTCTAAAAGAACAGTATTATATGAAACCTTGTATAAAATTCATTGATAGACACTTCACCAAGTCAAGTATAAGAAAACAAGAGCCTGAACAGAAAATTAAGATAGGAACAACTGAGACTGAGAAGGAAATCACTACTTCACAAATTTCCAAAAGTGCAACCATATACTCATATTAAATTTACACTATAATAACAATTTGATATTTGGACTGTTAGATCTATGTAGTTTTAGTTTTTAAAAAATGATTGAATACATGATTAAATTTTCATTTTTAAAAACCAAATTCGTTGTGTGTTAATTCTTTTGACATTTATGCGTTAGTTGTCCAAAGATTTTACAAGAATTACTTGATGAGAGGACTTACAAGAATAATGAGTTTGTTATTTTCATAGATTAACTTGTATATTCACTCATTTTTAAAGATTAAAATTAAATAAGACTAACAATTGTGGGTCAAATTATTAGTTTAACATATAATGTTATTTAAGGAAATTACGTTACTAAGGTTCATCCAAGATCACTGTAAATTCATGATACTTATCTTATATCTTTTAATTTTTTTTCCCCTTCATACTCCATCTATCGATAATTTTTTTTCTTTTATTTTTCTCATTCTTTTCTTTTGGTTTATACTCTCACATATATTTGGTTCTTTTTCTTCTTTTCCTCCTCCTTCTTTATAGTTTTTTTTTTTACCTTAAAAGTTTGCTTTCTCTTTTAAGCTATTTATACCTAATCCAAACATAAGGTAAGAGATACATTGCTTATCAAAGTACCAAAAAAAATGAAGGAAAAATTATGCACAATACATAACAAAGACATAATTATGCAAAATAACGTGCGCTGCGTTTTTTTTTTTTAAATAGCACATTATTGAATTTTTGGCCCTTTCTTTTGCACAAAAAAATTTAAAGTTTTAAGAAAGTGATTAAAGGAGGGAGAAATCGAATATAATATGATTAACGTATGACAATTTGTTTGGCATGCGTACAAGAAAAAGATTCATTTCCAAAGTTTTTAACAATATTTCTTATATTTTTATAATTAATACTCAATAATATTTATATATATTTATTATTTTTTAAAAATAAGGATATGAGTATTAATTCTCGTTCATAAAAATATTAATTTAAAATATTAAAAATTAAAAGATACAATATCTTTCTCTTTTGTTTACTTTACTATATTTTTAATTAGTTAAAAATATGAAGCAAATTAATTAGTTCAATCAAAAACTCAATGAACTAGCCATGATTCTAGTTTATTCGATCCGGACTAAGAAAAAAATTGATGAAGAATCAATTAAATTAGTAAAAAATTGATAAAAAATAGTCAAATTCGACATTCAACTAGTTATGTATTAGTTTTTTTAATCTTTTGTTCAATTTTTGACATTTTGTGTAGAAATTAATGACATTCAACAAACTCTACTCAATTTATTTTATATAATTTTTGTCATATACAAAATATTTAAACTAATTTTTATATTATTAAATATTTATATTTATTTTAAATATTCTTTTAGATTATACATATTTTTTTAATAGTAAATATTATATATATTAAAAATGATTAATTTAATTTTTAATGTTTCTATTTCTTCGTAATTTTCTTCCCTCTTTTTTTTATACTCATTCGTGACTAGAACAAAAAACAAAAATTCAAATATCAGTGAGTAAACTTTTTTATTAAATCTTTTTATTATTTTCAATGCAAATTGCTGGCAAAGGTAAAAGTAGGACCAAGAAAATTGTGACTTCTGTCTAACCCTTTGTTTGGTTTGAGGGGAGGGACCCCTCCCCTCCCCTTGTTTGGTCGGTAATTTTGGAGGGGAGAAGAGGGAAAGTTTAATAAAATTTTTCCTTCTTTTTCCTTCTCTCTTATCCCTCCAATTTGAGGAAATTAGGAGGAAAAGTTGGTAAAATGACTAAAATACCTTCTATCTTAATTATTAATTCTATATTTCATAAAATTTTTATAGGTATGGCTGAAGAGAAATTTTAACATATCAATTAACACGGGTATACTGCCATATTAAGAAAAAAGTAAACATGTCAATGTTTTCAACTTAAATACATTTTAATTTTATAAAATAAAACATGTTAAATTATATATTTATTAAAATAATTATTTAGTTAATTTTATTTGTTTACAATTTTTTTAAAATAATTATAATTATAAATAATTTTTAATATTTATTTAATTTGACAATAATAATATTAAATTTTTAAAAATAAAAAAATAATTAATAATATTATCATTACTTTTAAAATACATAAAAATAAAATAACCCTCTCCTCTGCTGCGTTAAAATCTTTCCACCTCCCCTCAATTAAAATCCCTCATTTAAACCAAACAAGGCCTAAATGAAATGTTGGCCGCCGGAGACCGTCTTCCAAGCTGTTGTTAGAGGATCGCACTGCTGAGGTGAACATGCTGTTGTTTACAGCTACAAGGTATGCCTTCCCCAAACTTCCTCGCTTTTTTCCATCTTCTTCATCATCCATCCTTCTCTCTTTCCCTTTTTCCCTCCATCCTTCCATCAGTCTCAAGTTCCATGTTCATTCCCAAACCCCAAATGCAAATAATATGGACGACGCCGTTGCTTCATTCAATCGCTTACTCCATATGCGTCCCCCGCCTTCCATAATCCAAATTAATAAGAGTTTAGGATCAATTGTAAAGACTAAACACTATCGCACTGCTATCTCACTGTTTGAACAAGCAGAGTTCAAGGGATTCACACCTGATTTAGTTACACTGAACATATTGATCAATTGTTACTGCCATGTGGGTCAGATGTATTCTGCTTTCTCAATATTGGGGAAAATTCTCAAGATGGGTCTTCAGCCGACTATCATAACTTTGACTGCGCTAACAAAAGGACTCTGTATAAGTAACAGGGTTGGGGAAGCACTAGACTTTCATGATGATTTAATTGCGAAAGGATTTCAATTCAATGAAGTTGGTCATGGAATTTTAATCAATGGGCTATGTAAAATTGGGAAAACAAGTTCTGCCATTAAATTGCTCCAAAAGATGGAGAGGCCTAATTTAATTATGTACAATACAATCATCCACGGTCTTTGTAAAGATGGACATGTAACTGAGGCACATGATTTGATTTCCGAAATGATTGATAGGGGAATTCCTCCAGATATTGTCACTTACAACTCTCTAAGCCATGGTTTCTACAGAATGGGCCAGTGGCAAGAAGCTACTCGATTGCTCCATGAAATGGTATTGAAAGACATCAAACTTAATGTTTATACCTTTAGTGTATTGGTTGATGCATTTTGTAGAGAAGGAAGGATCGTTGAAGCTCAAGCTATGTTTGCTAGGATGATGAAATGCAGTAAGAGACCCAATGTTATAACTTACGGTGCTTTAATGAATGGTTATTGTTTGATGGATAATGTTAATGAGGCAAAGGAAGTATTCAATAGGATGGTCCAAAGTGGTTTGACACCTAATGTTTGTTGTTATACTATCTTGATTAGTGGATTTTGTAAGATAAAAATGGTGGATGAAGCTATGGATCTCTTCAAAGAAATGTGTGGCAAAAACTTGGTTCCTGATCACATAACATATAATTCTCTTATTGATGGCTTGTGCAAATCAGGGAGATTGTCATATGTGCAAGATCTTGTTTATGAGATGCATGACAGTGGTCATCCCCCTAATATAATCACTTATAATATTTTGTTAGATGCATTTTGCAAAAGCCAGAATCTCAACAAGGGGATCGTGTTATTTAAGCAAATTTTTGACCAAGGAATTCAGCCTAGTGTGTTCACATACAATATACTTATTGATGGTTTGTGCAAACGTGGTAGACTAAATACTGCACAAGAGATTTTTCAGTACTTTTTGATCAAAAGCCATCGTCTAGATGTCTCCACATATAACGTTATGATCAATGGCCTTTGTAGGGAAGGCTTGCTTGATGAAGCTATGACCTTGCTTCCAAAAATGAAAGAGAATGGCTGCCTCCCTAATTCAATAACATATGAAACGCTTATTCGGGCACTTTTGAGGAAAAGTGAGAATGATAAGGCAGAGAAGCTTCTTCATGAAATGATCAAAAGTGGTCTTCTAAAATGATAAAACAAGGTCAGATGGTCTAGTCATAATTTATGCCATACTTGTACAAATGTTGAAATTTGCCTTTAACGGTTAGGAAATGCTTGTTTCTTTTTGGTTAAGACTGTTGGATTATTCAGTGGCCTGAATGGTGTTTAAGTATATTTGATTAGACTGTGTTTGTTACTAGTGATTCTTTTTCTTTGGTCTTAACGTGATGTTGTTCCTTCTTCCTCTGTGGTTCATTTATAATTTGACTTATTAACTCTGAGGCACATCTTTGTTGCACATAAATTAGCATTTCTGTTATTTTAATTGCAGGTAATATAAATATAAAGTTTTCTTGGACTTCATAATCTAAAATGATAATCCCTAGCAGTGTTTTATGGACCCTGTAAAAGGTTAATTAGGTTGTTTTACAGCCAAGAAAAGCAACGTCTGAAGTTCTTTGCGATTATAAGCACAAATAGAGTTTAGGAATTTGTATTATACTTTTGTTAATACTGAATTTGTTTGAATGGCTTACAAATGCTCGTTTCTTTCGGCAAACTGAATTATTTTTTTTGTCTTGCTTCAAAGTCCTTGAATGTGCCTTCTCCTATTTTCAAGAGAAGGTGAGTTAAGTATCATGAACATGTGATGCCTGAGTCCTTGAATCTCCAATTTTGTATTTATACTTATCTTGCATGAAGTAGTAAATTGACGTATGCCAGAAAATGATTTTGTTAGAGGGTAGACATTTTTTGTTTTTTATTCATTGCATTTCTAACTTCAGGGAATATTGTACATAAAATATATTTTATGACAGGATATTGTAGGTATGTCTGTGCGTAGCCCATATTTAATGAACATGACCTTTAAGTTGATTTGTAAAACTTGAATATTTTCTAATTTTCCCATTTACACAATTCGTTCAAGATAAGCATTCTGTACAAAGTGGTATGTAGATTTTTCACCTATACCACCTAAATTGTAAGGAAGTAAAGGACTTTTAGAATGTTTGTGCTCCTATTTTTTCTTTATTCTATTTGGTATCTCACACCTTAAGGCCTTCATTTTCTGGTATAATGATAGTAGGGTGACAGTAATCTTCCTTTGCCCAAGTGACTTATAGTTGACCCTTTCAACTCACATAAGCCCAGGAAAGAATGACGTGATGCTGGTTTAATTTTTGCTATGTTCTGATGCAGATGATACTAGGAGACAGAAGTGAGTAAATGGCAGTCAAGTATGCAGGAATCACTTGTCTTAATACTGGGAAGTGAATGCTGTTCTTGCACGGAATAACTTAATTACCTTGTCAGCTGGTGAAATGGTTGAACAGTAGAAATAGTTTAGGCAAGACAGTTTGTTTTCTTATTTTGGAAATACCATTTTTCTTTTTAAAGAAATGCGTTGCAATAATGTGGCTCCCAATATTGAAAACTAGTGCAAGTAGGGAGAATTTCATATGTGCGATATCTTCTTTATAATAATATGCATGATAGTGGTCAAGCACTTCTTATAATCACTCACAATATCTTGTTACTCGCATTACATCTTGACAAGGTTACATTAGGCAAATTATCGACCAAGAAATTGAGCTTCCCTTTTCCATGTACAATATTCCCATTGATGGTTTGTACAAAAGTTGTAAAGTAAGTACTACAAATGTAATTTTTCAGTATTTATTGATATCTGGACATATAACATTATCATCAATGGGTTTTGTCAAGAAGGCTTGTTAGAGGAATGGATGGCCTTGGTTTTGATAATGAAGGAGAATGGCTGCCTCTCAGATGTTGCTACTTTAACGCAAATTTTTAACTTGTTTTAGAAAAAAATGGAGAATGATAAGGGAAAGAAAATCCTGCCTGATATGATTGCCAGAGGTCTCCTTAAATGATGAAATAAGGTTCTTCAGTTATTATTTTACGCTCGTTTTAATGTTAAATTTTCTTACGTGGTTGGCAAATGCTTGTTTCTTTTGTGCTCAGAAAGTCGGACTACATAACAGAATTTTTGTTGCTAAAGAAGTTTTGATCGGTTCATATTAAAAAATATAATTTGATCTTAAGTTGTTGCTAGTGTTTAAATTACTTGAGTTTTAAATTTTCTAGTTTTAAATCATATGAAGAATAATTCAATAGTTAGAGGTAAAAATAGATTAAGAAAAATGATAAGTGAAATTATTAAAAAAGATTTAAATTTAAATAATTTATTTAAAAATATGATGTATATTAAAATTTTATGATGTCTGTTTAATCTAGATAATTAAACTTACCTAATAATAAAAAAAATTTGTTATTATTGTTTATGTTTGCTGGTTGTCATTTGTTGCTCATCAACTAGTGCTTTTTGTTATAGTTGAATTTGAGTTTTCTTGGATGTTACCATCTAAAATGATAGCCCTAAATAATACAATTATTTAGTAAGAACTGACATGATTATTCTACATCTGCTTATTGTAAAATAATAATACAATGGCACTGCTTATGGCAACAGCACCATAAGTCAAACGATAAATGATCCACTTAGAGAATTTTATGTACGGCTTTATATTTTTCCCTGATTAGAATTGAAAATTGTTGATTGGGTTTTCTATGGTTTTGATGTTTTTATTATCTATCACAGGAAGCTCAACAACTTTGGGATGTGAGTATTAATACCAGATTTTAGTTCTTTGATGCAGTTAAGCAATGTGAGCTGAGGCTAGATTAGAATTTTTGCCTAATTGTTGGTAAATATAATTTTGATGAGTTGCTCTTCGTGTATTATTTATTTTGCTTCTATATATACACTGCATAATGACTTCTGCTATGTATGAATTTTAGAGTTTATTGGCATACTAACAACTCTGAAGCTATGTTCCACAAGCACACAAATGGAATCATGAGTGATGACGTTCACTTGCTCACCTTTTTGAAAAAGCTATTCGGCAGACTCCACAGAACTATCCTTTGCCCAAAATTGAAGATCTAAATCTTGATATTGGGGTAAGGGAATGATACTTTATGTATACTCCTTAAGACAATCTCAAAAATGCATAAATCCTAGCCAAAAAGCTGTAATCTTTTTTAATTATTTTACTTAAAATGTTTAAAATAAAAAAATCTCCTTTACTTATTTTATTATATTTTTCAATGAATAAAAAAATTGACTAAATTAGCCAATTCAACTAAAAAATTAGTGAATTTGATATGGTTTTAGTCCATTCAACTTTCAAAATCTGCCCCAAAAAAGAAAACTCAAAAACTTGTCAAATTTATCAAAAATTGGTAAAAACCAATTAGACTTAATTGATTTTTGATCTTTTGTTCAAATAAGGGTTTTGGCAACGCACGATAGGGATTTATAATGTTTAATAGATTTTATCTAATTGATCTTTCACATAGATTTCCTATCATATAAAAAATGTTTTTAACTAATTTTTATATTATTAAATATTTATATCTATTTTAAATATTCTTTTACAACATTACGATCAATGGGCTTTGTTGAGAAGGCTTATTTGAAGAAGCGATGGCCTTGATCTCAAAAATGAAAAACAATGGCTACCTCTCCCATGTTGCAACTTCTGACTCAGTTGTTTGAAGTTTTGAATTGTTTTAGGAAAAAATGGAGAATAATAAAGGAAAGATAATCTTTCCAAAGATGATATAGGATAAAACAAGGTTAGATACTATAGTTATGATTCTATACTTGCGTTAATGTTAAATTTTTATAAATGGTTGGCAAATGCTTGTTTCTTTTGGGCTCAAAAAATTGGACTACATAATAGCCTTTTGGTTGTCAAAGAAGTTTTGATCAATTCATATTATAAAATTTATTTTGATTTTACGTTGTTGCTCACATTTAATTTTTTAAGTCTTAACAAGATTTTGTTCCTTTTTCCTTTATAGTGCTTTACTAATTTGATTTATTGATTTTTTTTTTTTTTTGGTTTACAAAGGAAATAAGGCTTTGGGAGGAAATTGGAAGAGAGAAAAGGAACGGGGTATGAAACAAACTTAAGTATATTAAGTTTTTCTTAAACTCAAATTTAAAGGAGGTGGTACTTGAATCCAAACTCCTGGGCCGTTGACTTTTTGATGGTTTTCATTTGTTGCTCATCAACTAGTGATTTCAAATAAAGTTGAATTTAAATATTTTTGGATGTTACCATCGAAAATAATAACCCTTGAATAATATAATTAAGTAAAAATTGACATGATTGTTTTGCATGTGCTTATCGTAAAGTAATAATACAATGACCGCAACCACACTTTAAGGCAAACACCTCATAAATGTTCCACTAAAAGAATATTATGTACGGCATTAAAAATTTCCCTTATTGGTATTGAAAATTGTTGATTGGATTTTCTTTGGTTTGTATGTCCTCGTAATCTATCACAGGAGGCTCAGCAACTTTGGGCTATGAGTATCAATACAATGACGTTGCTCCATTCATATGGCCTAGTCAAGCATTTGGGAACGAGACTTCCACTTCAATGGACACCCTTAATAAGCTTTTCTGGTGGAGTGAATCCTATAGCTAGGTCGGAAGCCAGTGCAAGGACCTTGAGTGATAAGCCGGAGCATGATCTACAAATACCAAAGAGTGCTGAATTTAGTCAAGAACCAGCTAACAAATCAGGAGATGCTCGTGGAGTTCCGTCAAGTTCCATTAGTACACCAAGTAGTTTGGAAGAAATGAGAAGAGAAGGACAGAGGGAAACCACAAGAACCGAGACTGCCTTCTCTTGAGAAGGTTAAACCACAAAAAACTAAAGACTCGAGAGAACCTAGACCACCTTCGTTACAGAATGTTAGCTGGTGACCAACATAAATAATTTATGTACAAAAGATGGATAAAGGCAGTGCTTTTAAGTTTTAATTAAATCGGGTACCTTTCTACAGTAATTGTCGTTCCAGTGACATAAATTTGGTTAAAGTGACAAGGTTGAAATTATTAATTATATAATTTCAACTTACCCAAACCATTAAGTCTATAATTTCCAGTTCTAATTTAGAACAGTATTACATGAAATGCAACAATAACATATATAAAATTCATTGATAGACACTTCACCTGGTCAAGTGTCAAAAAATAAGTGCCTGAACTGAGAATCAGGACAGGAACTGGTGAACACAGAGAAGGAAATCACCACTTCACCCCGAGTCCTAAAAATGCAACCCCATATTCATCTTGAATTTAGACTGTACTAACAATTTGATTGATTATTAGGCTTACTTAGCTTTTGCTCCAAAAACTTTAGTTGTGAGTGCACAATTAAGTTCTCATGAAACAAAATTGTTGCCTACTAGTCCTTCTGATATTGTTGAGCTATTTGACAAAAGAATTAATGTGCAATGACTTTGTTATTTTTATATATTATTTTGTGTACTCATTAATTTTTAAAGATTAAAGCTAAATAGGCCTAACGATTTAAGGACTGAATTGTTACCTTAGTCAATAAGATGCTTGTTAAACTTGGAGATGAATTCCGCTGCAGGGTCTCTATCACTTCAACTTTGCATGTTCCTACGATACTGAAAGTGTCAATTCAATTTTTCATGTTCACAATCATTTCAGAGGCTCCTTAATCTATTTTCTTTTACAGGTCACTATTTACTATCCCTGCTTCTGCTGTAAAACTAGCTTCCAAAAGAGTACCATTTAGCTCTTCTAATATCTTATAGATATTGACTAGCTGAAGGTAAGATTGGTCTCCTGCAGAAAACATATGAAATCTACCATTGATCTCAACCTGGCTCCAGCCACATTCTTTAATCAGTCCTTTACTAGTTATAAGCTCTCTCATCATATGTGCCTCCTTCCACTTGCCCACAGATGTATACAAATTAGCCATTAACACATAATTTCCAGAGGTTCCTGGACCCAGCTCTAATAATTTAGCAGCTGCAAGCTCTCCCAGCTCAAAGCTGCCATGGATCCTACAGGCATTAAGAAATGGAGCCCAAGCTTGTGCTTGTGCTTTGAGCGGCATCCTCTCAATGGTATCTAAAGCTAGTTCAAGCCGGCCGACTCGGCCAAGAAGATCTACCAAGCAAGTATAATGTTCTACGGTAGGATCTATTCCAAAATCCTCCTGCATGCTTTTAAAATAGTTCAGTCCATCTTCTACCAATCCTGAATGGCTGCAGGCAAGTAAAATGCTAGTGTAAACAATGGCATCAGGCATTAAACCTTCTTCCCTTAGCATGTTGTGGAAAAGGCTTATGGCCTGTTTTCCCATCCCATGGATGGCATAACCGTTTATCATCGAAGCCCAGACAGCTAAATCTTTATCCGCCACCCTCTCAAATGCTTCTCTTGCTTTCTTAATGCTTCCACATTTTGAGTACAATTGTATGAGAGATGTCTGGACTCTCTGATCAAAATCAAACCCATGTAGCAAAATGTATTCTTCAATCTCTTGTCCCTTGCTCAGTGATCCCAAGTCAGCACAAGCTGAAAGAACTGTCATAAGGGTTACTTCATTTGGTATAATGTCTGTCCTAAGTAGCTTTCTAAATAGTTCTAATGTTTCCACAGGATGACCTGAACAGGCATAACCCCCAATCATAGATGTCCATAATAAAATACTTTTTTCAATGACCAGATCAAATATCCTTCTAGCAGATGTAAGATCACCACATTTTGCATACATACTTACAAGCACATTTTCTACGGATTCCTCCTTATCACATCCACTTTTGAGTATAAGAGAGTGAATGGATGAAGCTAACTGAAGATCCCCTACTTGTATACAACCAGAAGTTAGATTCAAAAACACAACAGAGTCTATGCCAGTACTTTGACATTGCATTTGATGAAATACTCTAAATGCTTCAGCAGCATTCCCAGCTTTCACATAACCACCTATAATAGTTGTCCAAGAAATCAATGACTTATCATTCATCATGTTAAAAACTTGGCATGCTCCCTTTATTTGACCAAAATGGCTATACATACTCATCAATGAATTGGCTAATGAAGTCTCAGAAAATTCTAGCCCAAGTTTGATCAAGCAACAGTGTATTGATAGCCCCAGAAAAAGGTAGTTGTTCGAAGTAGTTAGATTGGAATAACCCGACAAAATAGAAACAAATGTGGAAGAACTTGGGTCAAAACCAAAAACCCACATTTCTTTCAACAGAATCAGTGCTTCGTCCATCCAAGCACCACAACAGTAAGCAGAAATCATGGCATTCCAGGAGACAACGCTTCTCACAGACATTTCATCGAACACATGGCGTGAATTTGCAATCTGAGAGCATTTGGAGTACATATCAATGAGAGCGGTTTGAACAAAAATGTCTTTGCCGAATCCAAGTCTCAGTATACGACTATGAAACTTCGATCCATCTTGAATGGAAGCAATCTTTGCACAGGCCTTGAGGACCAGAGGATAGGTAAAACTATTGCCAAAGACACCATAGCGGGCCATGGAAGAGTATATCTTTAGTGTTTCTATGAAGAACCCTTCGTTGGTGGAGTCTCGAATCATTAGGTTCCATAAGTACAGAGGCCTTTTGAAATTGGCAAGCGATGAAAGGCGCAACGGCATTTACTTTCTCAGCTTCTGGGCACTGTCTTCCCTTTCTCCATATCAGGACTCAGGAGCTGTTGTTACAGTTTTCTCTCTTGCGCGGGAAGTAGGAAGATGAGACTGAAGCAAAAACAGTTCTGTGAATTTCTCTATTGGAGACGTTCCATCTAAAGTACCTCAATTTTACTCAAGAACCTACATTAAAGATGAAATAGTCTGGTCTAGAAATGTTTTCCCACCTCACCTATTTATACTTGAGGCCTTGTTCAATTTGAGAATGAACTTTGTTTCGCGGCGCTTCAAGAGACAAGAGTGCTTGATTCTTACTTCGCTTAAAATATATTTAAAGTTTTGAAGCGAAGTTCTTGATAAACAAAGTCTGTGCAGAGAAAAAGTTCGAAGGTTAAGAGTATGAATCAAGAATTATTTATAGCGGGAAATACGAGATAGGCAGACACGTCTCAGGGCTTTTTAACTTTAATATTATATATATAAAAAATTATGTTGTTTTCACCAAAACTACTATTCCATCTTTCCCGTCGAGAGAATTTTCAGTTAAAATGATATTTTTTTAAAAATTTTTAAGGTTACAAATTTTAAGTATAAATATAAAACTATAAGTTTAAAAATTTTAATTGTAAGAAAAAATTAATTAAAGTCAAAATTTTTAATTTTATAATTATACTTTTTATATTTTTATTTAAACTAATAATTAAAAAAAAAACTAAAAGAAAAAAGCCACTTTGGCCTTGACTTACGACTAGAGAGGACTTGTTTTAATTACAAGCATCCTTTTCATGTTTTTTCAAGTCTTGGGTAAATGAGGTCAACGCTGAGAAAGTTGACAATCTAGCTGAATTATCTATTACAAAATTTTTTTAAAAAATTTTACTAAAATTATATATGTCTATTTTTTATTTTTAAAATATATGTAAATTTTTCTTAAAATAAAAATTTTATGTTATACTGTAAATCAATTTTAAATTTTTTTTTAAAATACCCTTCATTAATTAACCTAAAGACATTTTTTAACTAAAAAATTTTAAATGGAGGATATTTTGTTTAAAAAATTTTAAAAATTGAACTAAAGTATAGGAGAACATTTTATTTCAAAAGAAGTTTATGTATATTTTGAAAATAAATAAGAACTCTATGTAATTTTAACAAAATTTCAAGGAGATTTATGTAATTTATTTTAAAATTTAATGTACACTTTTTCTAAGTATTTAATATATAACATTTTTTCCCTATTTTAATTCAGAGTAAATTATACAAAATTTCTTTAAATTTTGTTAAAATTACATTGACTTTTTTTTTATTTTTAAAAAATATATTTTAGACCAATTTTAAAATTTTTGACTAAAATATTCTCCATTAAACTAAATAGAAGAAGGTTAATTAACCATATATTTAAATTAATAGAGGATATTTTAGTAAAAAAAAAAAGATTCAAATTATATTAAAGTGTAGTGAGACCTTTTGTTTTAGAATAGGTATGTGTATCTTTTTAAAATAAAGAAGAGATTCATGTAATTTTAACAAAATTTTAAAAAATCTGTATAATTTATTTTTTTAATTTAATGCAAACTTTATTCCAATTGAATATATATCTAATTTTCAAAGATTTAGCTTTGTTTTCTCTTTCTCCAGTCATCTCCCATGAGAGAAGAAAGAGAAAAATGTTTAATATTAATTAACTTTAAACTCTCTCTCTTTTCACTAATTCTTTTTTTTTTTAACCTCTTGATCTCTCTTACACTTTAAAATCATTTTACATACTTTACATTTTAAAAGATTCAACCTCAAGATTTGATAGCATATTTTTTTTATATAGTAATAAAATGAAAAAGCTCATGTTTGAGAATGTGGCCACCACATACACTTTTAGTACATGGGTGGAGGACAAGCTGAAATGGTGGGTTGAGATATGCATGGAGTAAACGTGGGCACGATAATTAATGGTGATTTGTTTGTGCAGTGGAAGGAAGCCTAGAGAGTGGAGGTGAGTTTTGCTAAAACAATATATAAATTTATTTATTAAGTATCAAAACTCTTACCTAGAGCGTTCTTGTTTCCAGAATTTAGCGAAAAAATGCATTTACTTCAATCTTATTAAGCCATTCACAAGGATTATTCTTAAGAAAAGGAAGATAGAATCACTCATTCATGTACACTCCCAACCTTTTACTAGTTTTAGTAAGGAATCAACTAGTGTTAACGTGATCAATAACTCATGACAGTGGCTTTCTAATGCATGAATCTGGGTAAATTTCTCCCAATCCTCTTTCGGTTTCATATGACAATGTGGGTAAATTTTGCTTCATAATCTTATATATTTTGGTCCAACATATGTACAAATTTGTCTGAGATGGTTTCAATTAGCACGGTAAATTTGGGCTATACTTTATGCCTACTTTTTTGCTATAATTTTCGGTTATGTATAAATGAACTTGAATGAATCCTGCACATTCCTGTTTACTCTATTATCTGCTCTGCATATTTCTTTTAAAAGAGTTTAGATGTGATTCTAGCAATCTCTTCTACTGCGTCTGTGATATTTTGGTTCTGTGGGAAAGGAATAAATTTTTGGCATAGTGCCAGCTGTTGCATCTCAATTGAGAATGAACTGCTTGCAATTTTGGATTTAACATCCTTTTAAGAATACCCAATACGTTGAAGGATCGTTCTTCAGTGTCATTTGTGGCACCAATAACACAAAGCAGTACAATTTCAATCACTTATTTGCAAGTTCTATCATTTTTGTTATAGTGTCTTTTCCATTTAGTAGTTGAACTTATGTCATTTGATTGTGACATTAATGCCACAAGTGACTGCCAAGAGCAATCCTAAGTTGTAATATGATTGTAATTTGTGACATTTCAAAGGATTCTCACTAGAAGCACTGTACAATAAACACGTGTTTGCCATTTATGTTCGCTTTTGAACCACATATAAATCTGTTGACATAGTTTATCATTTTAAGAAAAAAAAATTTAACAGTTCAGAGTTTGCTCTCAACTGGGACAAGAGAGCTTAGAACAGCTTATTGCATTGAAATCAAGGAAGCTTAAATTAACTTAAAATGCAAATTAAAATAGAAACCTTATTGGCAATTTAACTTATAGATATATTTCTATATTTCCTTTTGAAAGGAAATAGAATTCATCTTTATTTCTCTCCCACTTCTGGGAAACTTGAATGGCTTCAACCACATCTAGAAACTTTTATGATATTTGGGAGTCAGAACATACATCTTGCAAGCATGTGAATCCAATTCAGCTGAGATTTTCCCAGACACTGATGAATGAGTTGAGTGCTGCACAATTCATTTCACAAAATTAAAGCCATAGCCATCTTATATATTTTCTGCATTATCAGGAACAAAATAACTTTTAACTAAGAAACTCACAGCCCATAAATCTCTTGCATCAACTATAGTTTCTGGTTTGAGGCCTATGTCAAACCAAAATGCAGTAACTGTTGCTTTTGATGAACTTCTATTCCATAAGATCACTGCCACCCTGTTATTACTCAGAGGACCAGCCCAAACCTGCCTCATTAAATGGCAAGCATTTGTAAATAAACAAAGTGATTTTTCATTTTAAAAACATTTCATATGCTTTTATTACGCGATCGCATGATTTGACTTGAAATTAGTTGGTTCATTGTAGTTTAATGTATCATTCAACTTCTTTGTGATCTTTTTAGTTATCATTCAATTATTCTATAGTATTTTTTTAATTCAAATTTTAACATGAACAACCACATGAGTGTTAAAATGATGAAGAATTTTAATATTGAAAATATGTGTTGTTTATACTTTGAATAATTTTATAATCTTATGAAGTCATTATTTGGATTAGATGATATTTGAAAATTGAAATTTTTGTCATGTTAATCTAAACAATAGCCTCTAAACACTATGAGATCATTCAAGATATATAGAAATACTTTAACAATAAAGTAGTTTAGATATGCTTTATATTCATTTGATTATTTCATTAAATTTTGAACAGGAAATACCACATAATGGTTATGTGATAATCTAACAAACCACAAAAGAAATGAACGACGTGTTTTAAGCTATAACATAACAAACTAATTTTCAGTCAAACCACGGTATAAAAGCACTAGAAATCTTAGATTTTGAAGCCCTTATAGATAGTTTTTAAGTGAAGTATATAGAATATAAAGCATAGAGTGGCATAATAAACAGTAAAAGGAAAGTGGTAAAGAGAGAGAATACCTCCAAATCATTATTACTTTTCACCCTTTTTCCTTGAACTCCTAGTTTGTCTGCATCACCACAAGAAGATTAAAGGTTTTAAAGCATTCTCTGTTGAAGAGATCAACGTTTTTATCTATCAAGAAAGCTAGAAGAGTTTGGTGTCTGTTCAGTTCATGCCTTGGTTTACTGCAATGACTTCCTTGTTGCTTAGCAGTTCATGTGTTGTGTCATCCATAGCTCGAATATCACAACCAATCAATAAAGGAGCCTATATATACACAAGAGAAATACTTAAACTGCAAAATTCATTTCCTCAGAAAGATTATTTACTTATATCATACATGCATGGCAATGTTGGTATTTTTTTTTCTTCTACCTTAGCTAATGCCCATATGCTGAAATGAGCTCGATATTCTTCTGTTGTCATGCCTCCATTTCCCACTTCAAGCATATCAGGATCTGACGCCAAATATATACGTTGAAAATGTCAAGTCTATTTCCTCAATATGATATAATAAATAGGAGCAAACAGATTTACTCCTTTCTTTTTCTTAATTACATTCTTTGCCCGAAATCAAATCCCTTTTTGTGTTATCTTAAAAAGCGTAATCTCTTACATTAGCTCAGTACATTTAATATTTTATTCCCAAAACATTTTTTCTAGAAATCGAACCCAAGTTGATAAGGAGAAGTATCATCCCTTCTTATAAACTAGACTAACTCCCATGAGTAAAATCACTCATTAATTGTTTAAGTACTGAATAATTTATGAGATGTTTAGTACGATAACGAAGAATGTTGTTTGCAATCTTCTGGAGTTCAATAGGATATACATAACTAGTGAGGTTTATTACCATTCCATCCTCCAGGTCCAGCATAAGATGCCCATTTGTCATTTTGATCTGCACGAGATGTCATACTGAGGAAGAAGTAACATTAGTTTCCAAAGAACAAAAATTGAAGAAAACAGAAACTATATAGTCCTTAAGTCCATACTTTCTTTAACTCAATTATCATTCTAGTCCAAGACAAACCACTCTCAAATGCCTTTGTATGTCAAAGCGCTTAGTAAAGTATGAATGTGATCTAAAGGACATAGTTCACATTCAATGTAAAATTGTTACAAATGCGTAATAGATGTCTTCTTTGGCTTTCCCATAAATAATTTTATTCATCAATTTTGATCGTTGATTTGTGATCTCTAGATGTAATTATTATTTTTTTGTCTCACTTCTCGTCTAACACTTATATATATATATATATATTAATTATAATATGATATAATTTCATTATCGGTCACCTGTTCCAGTTATCTTTAATATCTCCTGTTGTTCTCCAGCTATTTCCCACGCCTCTGGCCCAAGTTGCCGGGTCTTCTCTTCCCCTAATTTCAAAAAGCAATTCATATTCTTTTAAAATAATGCAGTTCCAGGAACCTTGGAGAAATAGAGGTAAAGAGTATATGGAGTACTCACCATTCACATAAAGAGAAGAAGATTGGCCTTCCAGATTTTAATAAAGCTTCAGTCATTATTGGGTACCTGTTTCGCAAAATTAATTATTTCCTGGTTTTTATAAGTTGTTAGATAGTTAGGAGATGTTTGGTACAGCGTTATCTTAATCTTGAAATTTCACATTCCCTCATTTTTTGGCTACTTGAACTTGATGCCTGCGTTTGGTAAACTGTAATGTCATAACTAATGGAAGGAAATGGCATTTGAAATACCACCCCAGTATCACATCCCAGCAAAATTGATGATAAGCAATAATGCACAAAATCTTTTGGCTAATATCTCATATCTCAGAATGGGTGGTATGAAATTCTTTCGTAGATTGCCAATTTTGCCCTTATCTAAAAGGATATATTTGAAATTTTGACAAATAAATAGCAATGATTAATATATGCAACTTAATATAAATATCTTACCTATCCCGTAAATGTTAGATACTTGCTATTTTTTATGCTACAGAAACATCTTAGATACTTTAAAGCTCCGTTTGATTCACAGCTAATTTACATAATTTGTGTAATGTCTATTATACTCTTATACTTATTATTCTATCTATCAAATCACTTTTTTAAAAATAAGAATAAAATAATTATTTCTTATCTCACCTACTCACATTTTACATTCTCTTTATTATTACATCTTTCAACCAAATAAAAGCTAACTTCTCATCACATAGTATCTGTTATATATGTTATTCAAATCAAGATAACGGTGTATCAAACTGCTTCTTATGTTCATTTGAAGACTTCAAATTAATACCTTTTCTTTGGACTAAGACCATGTGTATCCTCACAGTTATCATACTTCAAGTAGTCAACTCCCTGAAGTAAGATTTGAATCAGAAGCTTTTGTAAGAGTTATATATAGGATGAAAGTTAACAAAAATGCAGATGAGTTTAAAAAATGAATGCAGATTACCCAGAAAGCAAATGTTTTTGCATCTTGGTCTTCATGTCCAAGTGATCCAGGCTGCCTTTTACTGCAGGTTCGAGTACTGCAGAGAAATTTTAGGAGATCAGAAATGCTAGAAGAATCATGAATTTATGCCAAAGATTAAAGAGTTAAGGTTTAATTAATTGTGTTTGATACCCAGCATCAGAATAGATCCCCAGCTTTAAACCTTTTGCATGAACATAATCTGCTAGAGCCTTAATTCCTGAAGGAAATGTTGAAGCTTTGGCAGCCAAATTTCCCTGCCACAATATGAAATTTGTCAGAGGTATTCATAATGCATGGAAAGTTATTTGCAAGGAGTTAACGAAAATTTAATAAATTAAGTGTTTTCAGAAGATGGATTCCCTCACAAACACATTTCAAAGAGATTTTATTAATTGTTTGCACTTATCTAGAGGGCAAAAAAGGGTATGTAAGAAAACTTTTCATTTCTTTTCCTTTTTTCTTTTTTTTTTTTTCCTTTTTTACATTTTTCATCTTTAAATGTATTGCAATGGGAAACTATTAAATTTGTCTTTTTAATCAAAATAGTAACAAGGATAGAAAATTCTAAAATTGCTAGTCAGAATACTAATAGCATGACTAGAAGCCCAAAATAACAGTCAAAGGCCCAACCAACAAAGGAATGTTATCTTTAAAAACTTTAGGTTGTTAAAGGAGACTATCAACTAACTCTTGAATATTAATTGTTTGTCCCAACAATCATTTAAAAAAGAATAAATTATATAAATCTCTTCTGAATTTTGTTAAAATTGTATAAATCTCTTTTTAATTTTCAAAACATATACAAACCTTTCTTAAAACAGAAGTTATCTTACAATTTAGTTCTATTTTAAATTCTTTAACCAAAATATTCCTTCACTTAAAATTTTTTTAAAAAAAGTGAGAATATTTTGTTAAAAAATTTAAAATTGAACTAAATTATAAGATAATTTTTATTTCATGAATATTTTGTGTATGTTTTAAAAATAAATGAAAGATTTTTATAATTTATTCAAAAAATATTAAATATAAATTACCTGAGAGTCTCGATTAAATTCGCTCCAACAATCATCTAAAAATCATGAAAAATAATAAATAAATATGGTTTTCTTAAAAATATAATAAATGCACCATTTGGTATAAATAATTGTGTTTATCTAAGATTAGCTTACCTATATTAATATATTGGTATCCCAAGGAAAAAAGGCCCGTTGACACCATTGCATCAGCTGTGTAATAATAAAAAGGTGTAGCACTTAAGTTCATATTAACCAAGATATATTTGAAATTCTCATCCAAAAAAAGTCTGAAACTAACTTTAAAAACAACTTTGGCGACTTTTAACTCATTGATTGATAGAAAAATTACCTGTTTGTTTAATTAAGTCCTCACTAATATGACAACCAAAGTGGTTCCAGCTATTCCATCTGATCATCATTCATAATTGGTTACCAAACTTTCATCATTCAAAATAATTCAATACAAAATAGGAATTAGATAATTTAATTAAATATTTCATGAGGCATATGTTTGAAAATGATTATTATCACATATACGTGGAACTATAAGCATCTAGATACCTAAGGTGGGTGAATGCAGCTATGTGGGGAAGGAAGAACTATAAGTAGAACCAAAAACTAATTAGTTTCTACAATTATGGTTAGATAAAAATAATATAAAATGGATCTTCACCTAATGTTTGTTGAATATTTTGTAGTAAAATCCACAAGTGTGGTTTTCATCATTCGGCTAAGACCACTTTTGTAACCAAAACCCAACAAAAGTCAAAAACAAACCCAAGAGACATTACATTTGGGATCTTGTGCCGACAAAATGGCTCCATCATGGGATCACTCGCATCTTGTGCCGACACACTTCAAAGCTCAAAGCACATTACAATAATTTAAGCATTTTAGACGTAGGAAGTATGGCCAGTTGGCATACAATACCAAGACACAATGAGATGGCCACGTACATTGAGATAAGATAAATCCACTTAAAAGTTTAAAGAATATATGGTGTTAAATATATAAGGGTCCATTGGATATAGACATCTAGATATCAATTTACAAAAAATAATAAATCGATTAAATTAATTATGAAGTAAAATGAAGTTTTATTTTTTAGTCCTTTAAATATGATCTCAAAATTAATTGTCTCCATCGAGGTTTTTTTTGGTATTGTTTTATTATTATTTCAAAGTTTAATTTTATTTCAGTTTCCTAAAATATATTTGTTCATCAAAATATTGTAAGTATTATTGTATTACTTTTGAAAAATAAAATAAAATTAAACTTCTACGTATTATAATTCTATAAAAAAAAACATTGAGTTAGTTGATTCTAAAGTTATTTTTGAAAGAGTAAATTTTACTCTAGCAAGATATGTAAGCAGTATAATTTTTTTTGTGAGAGTTATTTTTGACATATTTATAATTTTTTTAATAAAATCAAGAGTAAATTTATTTCAATATTTATTATTGAATTTTATAATAAAACAGAACATGTAAAATTTTTTTAAAAAATATTCATTTATATTGTATTGGACTTTAAAAATAAAAATTATTTTTCATTATATTTTTATTAAAAAAATCCTCTATAGTAGTACCTAAATTTTTTTCTTTCCATAATTGACTTAAGTATGCTATTTAGAAACCAAGTCTACCATAAAAAAAAGAAAAAAAGAAAAAGAGAAACCAAGTCTACTGGTAGCTTTTGATGATCCCCAATAGCAGTGTCAATGGCTTCCAATTTCCCTTGATCCCCAAATTTTTCTTCAAGCAATAATTAGAGATACTACTTATTACACAAAAGATATATGGAAAAGGAAGAATAACAAAAGAGGGAAATGAAGAAAAGAGAGAGTATATATAGGAAGTGAGATGATGAAAATCAAAAAGAGAAAAGGAAAAGAAGAAGCTAACTTACCCCATGGGAGGCGAACGACCGAGTCCATTGTCCAGCAAGTATATCCTGAACTGCTCTGATCTGCTTCTGTTCAAGGAACGAGCAGCAGATGAAGCACTTATTGCATTTAAGAGCACAAGCAGGCACAAGCCTATCCCTAAACCTGTATAATATTTTGCCATAGACAACTCTATATATAGCATATATTTAAGACTATGAATTGAAGATACTAGTTCATGGGGGGATTTATATATACAGAGAGAGAGAGAGAGGCCAACGCCCCAAGCTGATGAAGTGAAGCAAGGGTGAAACTTCGGGGTAGCTGATTGGTCTTCAAAAGTTCAAACACTACTGACTATAAATTGTAGATTAAATTAGGTTAAATTATTCTTTTGGTTCTTATAAAATTATTTAATTTATACTTTAGTTTTTATATTTTAAAAACGTGTAATTAGATCTTTATAGTTTAAAAATATTTAATTTAGTTTCTATCATTATACTTCTCTCTTTATGCTATTGAATTTTATTAGCATGACAAGTGTTAGTTGCACTTTAAATATATATGATTTATGACAATATACTATAAAAAATAACTCAACTATGATTTTTTTAATGGTTTAGCAGCAGGCAATTACCCAAATCGTGGTGAAACCATTTGTCTGGAAAGGTTTAACCGTGACAAGATAATGAATTGTTGCTAAAATCAGCATCTTCAATGAAAATCAAAGAAGTTGTATTTGATTTTATGCCACTAAAAGTACTAAGGGCATTTTTACTGATATATAAAAAAAAACAAAACAAAAGAAATATATGTATAACATCCAAAACTAATTCCGCATATATATAATTGATTTTTAAAAAAAAAAATCTGAAACGCGGAATCAGTGATCCCGCGTTTCAAAAATAAATAATAAAAAATTAATTTTAAAGGGACGCGGAGCCACAAGCTTCGCGTCCCTAAAAAATTTTTTAAATTTTTTTTTTTTAGTGGGGGTCTCTTGACTCCATTAGAATTACTGACCCTTGGTCAGTGATTCAACTGACTCAACGGGTCAGTTTGATGGACTCACGGGTCGATTTGACCTGTGGGTCAATTTTTTTAAAAAAATATATTTTAAATTTAATATTTTAATTAATTTTATTTAAAATTTATAAAAATAATAAAATATATAAATTTATTATAATAAATATTTTTTAATTTATGTATTATTTAAATTTATATTAATTTTTTTTATATTAAAAAATGTAATATTTTTAAATTTCTTTTGAATTTTATTAATTCTACAAGTGATAAAAACTTATAGTTTGAAAAATTTTAATTAATTTTATTGAAACTTGTAAAATGTAAAATTTAAATAATAAAAAAATTAAACAAAAATTTAAATAAATTAATAAAACTATTTCTAAAATTATATTTATATGGGACTTTTTTAATTGAGAAAAAAATGTTAATCTATATATTGAAAAATATAATGACTTAATTTGTATATATAATTTGTTTAATTTTATAATTATAAGAAATTTATGTGATGAAGAATAATAATTATAAAAAATTTATGTGTTAAAGAATTATAATTACAGTTGATATAATGATTTTTTAAAAGAAAAAATTACAATTGAAGACGTGTTTGATTTTTTTAACTAATTTTTTTTAAACAATCTTGATTAAAAGTATGCTCTCTTGCATAAGCTTGGTGTACTTTAATTTTGTAAACCTAAAATATCTTTAAAAAATTGAACTCAATGCATGATTTTAACTTTCGATGCCTTTGATTTTCACTGTTGATCTTTATGTGACCTTTTTAATCAACAATGCAGTTACCTCATAACACATATAAGATATAGGTGTTTGAGCGTTAAAAAAGAATATATATATATATATATATATATAAGGGATTGAATTAAAGTATATTTTTATTATTTAATTTTAAATATTCAATATATATGTATATACTATATTATATATAGAGGAGGTCTAGGGCATCAAGAACGGAGAAAGGAGAGCGATAGTGATGAAACCTACGTGTATTATGATTGAGTTGCAGAGGTACAATATCGTCATTTTAGTTTTTTTGTTTTAGGGTAAACAAATTATATAAGATATTAAAAAGTTATAATTTGAATGACAAAAATTTTAATTATAGTTAAAATCACTATTTTCTTCCTAATTTCAACTGTAAATGAATTATATTATGATTTTTTAAATATTTTTTATTTACTATATGTTTAAGAATTCTTATATGAATTGTTAAAAAATTATTATTTATATTTTACTTGTTCAAAATCTCAATAAAATTAATTACTATTCTTCATCACATAAATTTCTTATAATTATAAAATTAAATAAATTATATATACAAATTAAGTCATTATATTTTTCAATATATAGATTAACATTTTTTTCCAATTAAAAAAGTCCCATATAAATATAATTTTAAAAATACTTTTATTAATTTATTTAAATTTTCGTTTAATTTTTTTATTATTTAAATTTTACATTTTACAAATTTCAATAAAATTAATTAAAATTTTTCAAACTATAAGTTTTTATCACTTGTAGAATTAATAAAATTCAAAAGAAATTTAAAAATATTACATTTTTTAATATAAAAAATTAATATAAATTTAAATAATATATAAATTAAAAAATATTTATTATAATAAATTTATATATTTTATTATTTTTATAAATTTTAAATAAATAAATTAAAATATTAAATTTAAAATATATTTTTAAAAAAAATTGACCCACGAGTCAAATCGACCCGTGGGTCCATCAAACTGACCCTTGGGTCAGTGATTCAAAAACGTTGAATCACTGACCAAGGGTCAGTGATTCTGATGGGGGTCAAGAGACCCCCACTAAAAAAAAAAAATTTAAAAATTTTTTAGGGATGCGGAGCTTGTGGCTCCGCGTCCCTTTAAAATTAATTTTTATTTATTTATTTCTGAAACGCGGGATCACTGATTCTGCGTTCCAGATTTTAAAAAAAAAAATCAATTATATATATGCGGAATTAGTTTTGGATGTTATACATATGTTTCTTTTGTTTTGTTTTTTTTCATATATCAGTCAAAATGCCAAGTACTAAGCCTTGATGGCTTTTTAAGGCTATCTTATCAACATGCTTGGGATATAGTTGGACAATAGATCAATCTAATTGTAAAGGAGTTTTTCTCTCATGGATTTTCTATGGCCAACCTTAATTCTACCAATCTTATGACAATCCCAAAGGTTGATATGGCTAAAAAGGGAGGGAATTTCAAACTAATTAGTATGTGTAATTTCTCATATAATGTCATCTTCAAAATTATTGCTACAAAGATGAGGAATATCTTATGAAAGGTCATTACAAAAAACCAAAAAGCCTTTGTTCTTGAAGATTCATTCAAGATAATATCTTCATCATCCATGAAACTTTCCATTATTTGAAAGTAAAGAGAGAAGGAAGCAAACATAAATTTTTAATTAAATTAGATATAAATAAAGCCTATAATAGAGTGTGTGAACACCGTATTTTATTCAAGCAAATTTCAAAAATAATAACAAAATAAAAAAATGTGAAAAAAAATGAAAAATGAGGAAAAGTTACTCAAAAGGTATTATACTTTTTTTCTTTTTTCTCAAATTCCTAAAACTCGAATTCAAAAAAAGAAAAGAAAAAAGAAAACCAAAATTGAAAATCAAATAAAAATAAATATTAAAAAAAGAGAGTCAAAAAATGAAAAAAAGTAAACAAAAAACAAAAAAAAAAGGAAAAACTAGAGAGAAAAAAAACTTTTACCCTCAAATTAAAAAAAAGCAACAAAAAACAACAACAAAAAACAAAAACAAAAAAATAAAGAAAAACACAAAAAAATAATAATAATGTAAAAAATAAATAAAAAATTATATTAAAAAAATAAATAATAATAAAAGAAAAAGAAGAAACAAATCCAAAAAAAGAAAGAAAAAGATAGGAAAAAGGATATGGGTCCAATTTCTAAAACCCAAAACCCATTTTCCCTTTTTCGCATTGGGCCATCGGGCACTCTACCCATTTCCTCTAGTTGCTTCTTCTCTTCACCCACATTCGACGGAGGTAAAAAAAGAAAAAAAAAAAAAAGAGGCACGAAGAAAAGGACCGCACAGGCAAGTTTCAAGAAAAGGGAAACACACAGAACTGAATACAAAAAGCAAACACGGAAGCAACAGGTCACGAACAAGGACAAAAACACACGCAGAAGGCAGATGGAGAAAAAAGAAATGAAAAAGGAAGGCCATTGTCTCAGGAGGAGATCTGCAGTAATGGGTTCAAGGCATTGACCTTCGTTCACATCCTTTCACCATTAGAGGCAGAGAGCTCTGATGTCGAAGGGGGAAGGGATTCTTGATTCGGGTTGAGTGAGAATGAAAGGACGAAGGAGGGAGAGAGACAGGAAGCAAGAAGAGATAAAAAAGGGATTAGGGCATCAGGAGATGAAAAAGGAGAAAAAAAGGAGTAGAAATTCTAAAGGGGATTTTCTGACTAGGGAATAGAGAGGGCGAGCGCGAGCGAGAGAAGGGGAGAAGGAGAGTGAGATGAAGAACAGAGGAGAGCTTGAGGGGGTTTCTTTGAAAATCTAGTTTTGGATTGGGGTAGAATCAGAAGAAGAGGTTGAAACAGAGATCAAAATTGAGATAGGAGATCCCTTATCCGTGGATTTCGGGTTGGAGGAGGTCTGAAACCTAAGTTGCTTAAAGAAGCTAAAGAAGAAACTCCTGATATTCAAAAAATCAAGGAAGGAATTGGAAAGAAAAGACGTTGAAAGCATCCTCGGTCAAGAGTGATTCGAACCACGGAATCAGAGGCTGGAAGGAAGAACAAGGCTAATAACTGCGAATTGAACCCAAAGGTAATCCTTTCTCAATTTCTCTCTGAGGTTCTAGTTACTCTCTATAGCCTATTGATGTATCCCTATTATATAGCTTGATTATGCATAAATGAAAATGAATAGGCTCGATTCAATTTGATTTTAACTTTTCGTATAAGAAGTTGTAATAAACCTTTTGTCGTGTTAGTTGTCCAAATGAATTGGAGATTAGGCTATTCACATCTCTAAGGGATGTGATGTGAGCCTACAAAGGAGGATTTGAATAAGGCTTTATCTGTGCTTCATGTTGCAATATTGCTATATACGTTATTTCTGGACAAACCCTTTGCTATTATTTTGCTTATCGTTATTTTGCTCCAGTTCATAATCTTTCTCTTAAGTTTGAGCATGAAATATGAAAAGTGTTGTTCTTGCCCCTACTGATGTTATTAGCATGATTTAACTTAGGATTAAAATCTAAATTTTGGAATTAGATCCTGTTTAGAATATGCCTGCTACCCCTATTGATATTAGCATGATTTAGTTTAAGTTTGAGTCTAAATCTTGGAATCAAACCCTACCTAGAGTATGCCTACTCCCATAGTGATTTTAACGTGATTTCAGCTCGATTCCTAGCTTGTAATCTAGGATTGAATTCTGTCAAGTGTTCTTGGTGGTCCTAATAATATCTGAACATGGTTTTAGCATGATTTTTAGCTTAAAATTGGTTCTGAAGTCATTGGTGTTTTCAAGTTCGATGGTATGTGATTTCGTGGGAGTATGTTATTACATTCACTTAGATTGTGTAGATTTCATTTTGTGCCCAGTGTCTTTTAGGACTTCCTTGACCTGTTGATTTGACTCAAGTATGAAGGCATTTGTTGTTTACTCACTTGTGAAATGTAATTAATCCTCATAGAAATTAATATGCCTATTTGTTTCTACTGTGCACGAGGGGCACGGACTTGGTGAAATAAAAGGAGAGCTGTTCAAAAGGGTTAGGTGATGGCAAGACCAGGCACTTCATTGGTCTTTCTTCTTTCCCTCTCAGTTCATGTACTTTTAATAAAACGTGATATGTGATTGATCTATTGAAATTTATTTTTGGGGTTGAGCACAAAGCACACACTAGTGCAAGTATCTTATGCTGGTAACTATCTTTATTACAATTTTTATTTTTTATTTTGTTCTCATTTTTGTATAATCACCATGTGAGATTTTTTGTCCCTTCAAGCATATAAGAACCTAAGGATCATATAAAGCAATAAACCTCCTTAGTATCTATTAGGTATTAAATTTGTGTTTTAATAAATATTGGATTTCGATGGCTCACACGTAATTTTTTTTTCAAAAGAATTTCAAAAAAAAACAAAAGAAGGGGTTTTTCACTATAAACAATAAGAAGTTTTCAAAATTAAAATTCAGCTTTCCTTTTTTCAAAAGTTTGCCAAAACCAAAAGAAAATATTAAAAAAAAAAGAAATAAAAAAGTATATATAATAAAAAAAGCAAAAGGGTCAAAAATGAAAGAAAGGGTTAAGAAGTGAGAGTAATTCATGGTTTCGCAAATTAAAACACACAAATTGACCTAAAAATCAATTTTGATTGCAAGAGTCTAAATCATTTTCACTTCCTTTCCTCTTTCAATAAAAATGTAGCGATAAAAAAAAAACAACAAAAACACAAAAACATTAAAAAAAAACAAAAACCAAAACCAAAACCTAAAAAAATAAAAACAAAAGGACAAAAAAAAAAAAGAGCAAACAAAAACAAAACAAAAAATGATTTGAAAATTTTGCACTTAAATGGAAATGTCATACCAAGAATTAAAATAAAAAATCGAAAAGAAGAAGAAGAAGAGAAAAAACATCCTTTATTAACTTAAATAAAATAATAAAAAAATCTAAAACAAAAAAATTAATTAATTAAAAAGCCAAAAAAACAAAAAACAAAAAATATATAATTAAAATATATTTAAAAAAATGGAAAAAAGAGTAAAGAAGTGGAATTAATTCGGTTTTCATAAATTAAAACATACAAGCCAATTTTGAAATTGTTTTGATTGTGAAAGCCTAAATGATTTTCATATTCTTTTTCTTCTCACCACAAAAAAATAAAAATAATTAAAAACGCAAAAAGAGAAAACAAAAAAAAAACAACAAAAAAACAAGAAAACATAAAACAAACAATCAAACATTGTTCGAATAACGTAGATTTGATACCTCCCAAAAGGTACGTAGGTCTTAAGCTCTGATTTTAGATCAAGTCCGCCCTTGTAAATAATCATTTTTTAAAATTTTATTTTCTTAATTTGCTTTTATCCTATTTTACTTCTAACTATATTCCTTCTTATTTTACTTTTTAAATTTCTTTTTGCTCTATTTTACTCTTAATTTTTTTTCCTTTTTTATTTTTATTTTATATCTTTAAGTTCTTTTCTTCTTGTCTTTACATATGATTTATTAGAAAGAATTAAAATAGAATAGAAGCTATATTAATTTTGCACAACTAACTTAGGGTAACCGTTCTTAGTAATAAGTATAATGGGATGCTTAACATCTTCCCAACTCACAATCGACTTCTAAATCTATTTTCTGGTTTATAAACCATTTTTTGTTTTCAAATAAAAAGGTTTTTTTAATTTTATCTTTTCAAAAATTAAAATTTTAATGGCAACTCTACTATTTTTAATTTTGATTTCACTTTGGCACCGCGTGGTCGTATTTTCGGGTGTGATAAAGTGGAATGGGATTGTTTGCATTAAGTCCTTCTAAAATTTGGTTTTTCTAAAGCATGGGTGATGGAAATAATGAAATGTGTAGGTTTAGTAGATTTCAGTCTGTTAGTTTGAAGCAGGAAAATAGCACAAATTATACCCCAAAAGACTTAAGAAAGAAATATCCTTTCTCTCGTTTTCACTTCATAATTGTTACTAATGTGCTATTTAAAATGATTAATGTCCATACTTCCATGCTTCTAAAGAGAGTTTAAAAGCGATCTAGCTAACTAGAAGATGTCTGGCTCTTACTCATTGTTTGTTTGTAGATGATTCTCTATTCTTTTTAAAAGATTCTATATGGAATTGCCACATTATGGAGGAGATTTTAGAAGATTATTGTTATACATCTAGTCAAATGGTCAATCTTGATAAATCTTGCATTTTCTTCTCTAAAAATATGCTAGAGCATTTAAGGGGTGACATAGGTGGAATTTTAGGTATCAATGTAGTTGGTTCTCCTGATAAGTACTTGGGACCTATCAATCCTTTAGGGTAAATCTAAAATGGACACACTTCCATTTGTTTGTGATAAAATACTTAGTGAAGTGCAAGGAAGGAAGTGAGGAGTGCTTTCTCATGTTGGTAAAGAAGTTCTAATTAAATTAGTGGCAAATATCATTCCTAAATATCTTATGTTGTGCTTTAAATTTCAAAAAAGAATATGCCAAGAGTTGGGTAGTATATTAGATATGTTTTGGTAGGGATAAAGCAAAGAGGAAGGTTGAATCCATTGGCAAGCATGTGGGAAATTAACTATGGCAAAAAATATAGGAGGAATGGGCTTCAAGGATTTCTCTTCCTTTAATATGGCATGTTTGGCAAAGCAAGCTTAGCGTATCATATATTCTCTTAATGAATTATGGGTGAGAATCCTTAAAGGGATTTCTTTCCCAAACTTGAATTTCTTATCAGCAAAAAAAGAATTTAGATCTTCACAAGCATAGTCTAGTATTTTAAAAATAAAGGATTTATTGTCTAATCAATTATATTAGTCTATTAGTAATAGTTTGAAAATTAAAATGTGGGAAGATTTATGGGTTCCTTTTGTACAAGATTTCTAGCTATCTTCCTCTCCTTCTTATGAAGATTGAAAGGATTGTGTTATAGTTGAATTTATTAATAACGGAGAATGGGACTTTTCTACAGTTGAGAAATGGTTGACCAACAATGAAATGCAAGCAATCAAGAAATTCCAATGTTTTAAGTTCTTAGGGATGATTCATTGGTGTGGAGTGAAGCCAGATATGACTGTTATACAGTTAAAATGGGTTATCAACTTGTCATGGCTATTTCTAATAAGGTAGATTTGTGCATGCCACACTCATTCTTTAAAGTTCCACTTAGGTTATGGAAAATTATATGGTAGTTAAAAGTTCTTACAAATGTCAAGCATTTTGTTTGGAAAGTTTGCATTATTTTTTTGCCAAGGAAAGCTCAAATTTGGAAGAGGAAGCGTACCACCTCTCCTATATGTCCATGTTAGGTGGTTGAAGTGGAGTCAACAGAGCATCTACTTTTACCATGTGAATGAGTCCAATAGGTTTGGTTTGCCCGTTCTCTATCCCTCAAAATTGATCCACCTAAAATGTCTAGAATTAAAGTCTAGTTGTATGAGATGCTATTCAATTTGGCATTGGGAGAATTTGAAAATGTTAAAATTTCTAAGATCCTATGGTGTATTTGAAAAGCTAAATATGCGTAGGTGTTTGATAGTCTTTCCTTTAACCCAGTTGTTATCATGCATTATACTATAATGGCACTTCATGAATTTTGGTAAACAAACAAAATAGTTGGGATCTAAGGATTTTTTTTTTTTGGATAATTCTATTGAGCCAACTATTATGAGTTGGAGCGCTCCTATACGGGTTGTTTCAATATTATTGTTGAGAGTAACTATTATATTAATATTGCAAAAACTAGTAATAGGATTATTATTAATCTTTTTAAAATCAACCTAATGAGGCAGTGTTACATAGTTAATAAATTCGATCGTGATCATACTAATTATAACTATATATATATATATATATATATATTAAATTTATATATTAAAAATATAATAAAATAAATAATAACAAATAAATTAATTGTAATAAATTTTAAATATTTATTATTAATCCATATTTCTTAAAAAAATTGAGAAGTATTAATAAATTATTCCCATAAACAAAAAAAAATCTATATATACAAGAAATTTTCTAATGAAAAGTTAAAACTATCCATTAAAATTTTAGCGTATTGATTATTTAATTTATTAAATTGTTACTTGTCATTAAAAAATAATAAAACAAATTTAATAAAAAATACATTAGAAATAATAAATAAAAATAATTTATTAGATACAAAAATACAAACAAAAAGTAAGCCAAAACCATAAATGTAGCCTAAACAAATCTAATCAATTCACATCTTTCAAAACTGTCATTTGCATTTCTCAATAACACCCTTTAGGCATTTATAGTACTTCATTGGTTCCTCCTCTTCTACCTCACTCCTCTGTCCTTCATTGTATCTTCATTAGTTCTTCACAATGTCTCGCGTTCTCACTTTCACTCTCTGTATCTTCATTCTTCAGTTCTTCAATTTTTCATTGGAGGAAAAAGTCTAGGAACACTCTCACTATCCCCCCTGTACCACCATTCTTCAATTCTTCACCTGAGGAAATAGTTCAAGAACTCGTTAGAGAAATAGTTGTTGGCCTTTGCTCTTCTTCTACCATTCTGTTCTCCTCTACTTTTCTTCTTTTTGAACCAATCTTTCTTCTCTATCATAGCTGAAATTGCTTGGCTGTTGGTCAGTCGGTTTTCACCAATTTTATGGATTTTATTAATTTTTTACTAGTTCTTTGCTTATCTAATTTTATGGGTTGATTAGATTGGATTAGGAACTGATTTATTGGCTTCGATTTTCTAAACCATTTATTAGAGATTGTAGTAGAGAAATACTGAAATTTATTTATGCTCCATGTGTTGCTATTTCTCCATTTATGGCTGAAGTTCTAGTTCTCTTAAAGAGGAAGCAAATGTCATTAGATTTGGATTTGAAATAGGTTAAAATGGAGTTAGATCATAAAGAATCAATAGCAACTGTTAATGCTAATTATATTTGTCTAAATTAAAAAAGTTCGCAACATTATCCATCTTAATAAGAAATTTTCATCTTATTATATTTCTTGAGTTTCTAGTTTGTTATTCCAATTTATGATTGGTTTGTTAAACATTTTGATAAAGGGATACAAGGGGATAAAAATTTTTTTCCCATCCTCTTTTTTATTAGTTTTTTTTTAAAGATTTGTATGATTGTAGAAAAAGAATTAACTAAATTAATCTGCTGTAACTCACCACCTAATCACTTTGGTGTTGTTTTATTTTTGAATGAACAATTTCTTATCGGGTTCCATAGGCCAAGCTTCGTGCGTTTGCCGTCAGAGACTCTTCCAAGCCTTTGTTAGGGGATTTCACTGCTAAGGTGAACATGCTTTTGTTTACAGCTACAAGGTATGCCTTCCCCGAACTTCCTCACTTTCTTCCTTCTTCTTCATCTTCCATCCTTCTATCTTTCCCTTATTCCCTCATTTTCAAGACCTATGTTCATTCCCAAACCCCAAATGCAAATAATATCGGCGACACTGTCACTTCATTCAATCGGTTACTCCATATGCGTCCCCCACCTTCCATAATCCAAATTAATAAGATTTTAGGATCAATTGCCAAGACTAAACTTTACCGCTCTGCTATGTCACTTTTCGCACAAGTGGAGTTCAAGGGATTTGCACCTTCTTTATTTACACTGAGCATCCTGATCAATTGCTACTGCCATGTGGGTCAGATGTATTCTGCTTTCTCAATATCGGGGAACATTCTCAAGATGGGTCTTCAACCGAATACCGTACCTTTGAATACGCTAATAAAAGGACTCTGTATTAGGAACCAGGTTGGGAAAGCATTAGACTTTCACAACGATCTAATGGCCAGAGGATTTCAATTAGATGAAGTTAGTTATGGAACCTTAATATTAACCAAAGGGCTATGTAAAGCAGGAAAAAATAAGATCTGCTATTAAATTGTTCAAAAAAGATAGAGAGGCAGATACACATAATGGGATCTCGCAGCCACGACCGTAGGATTGATGGCAGGCAAGTGTTCCTAAAAGGCAGCCAGGGTTTGCTGTCGTTTGGCCTTATCAGTGCCTTGAATTTTTTGCACAATTTGAGAAAGTCTTTCTATGGTAGTTGGATCCATCTCTTTGCTTTGCCAAATAGAGGAAGAGGCTTCTATTTATAGGCGCTTGTAAAGATAAACATGTAATTGGGGTACATGATTTGTGTTCACAATGATCACAGAATTCCTCCAGATATTGTCATTTACAATTCTCTTGTCTATGGTTTCTACAGCATGGGCCAGTGGCAAGAAGTTACTTGATTGCTCCATGAAATGGTATTGAAAGATATCAAACCTACCATTTATACCTTTAGCATATTGGTTAATGCATCTTGTAAGGAAGGAAGGATCACACAAGCTCAAGCTGTGCTTGTGGATGATGAAATGTGGTAAGAGGCCTGATCTAGTAACTTACCATGCTTTAATGGATGGGTATTGTTTGATGAATAATGTTAATGAGTCAAAGGATGTATTCAATAAGATGATTCAAAGTGGTTTGGCACTTACTGTATTTACTTATAGTATCTTAATTAATGGATTCTGTAAGATTAAAATGGTTGATGAAGTTATGAATCTCTCTGAAGAAATGCATAAAAAAAATTTGGTTCCAATGTTGTAACTTATAATTCTCTTATTGATGGCTTGTGCAAATCTGGGATAATGTCATATGTGCAAGATCTTGTTTATGAGATGCATGACAGTGGTCATCCCCCTGATATAATCACTTATAATATCTTGGTAGATGCATTTTGCAAAAGCCAGAATCTCGACATGGGTTTGCATTAATTAAGCAAATTATCGATCGAGGAATTTGGCCTAGTGTGTACACATGCCATACTTGTTGATGGTTTGTGTAAAGGTGGTAAACTAAATACTGCACAAGAGGTTTTTCAGTACCTTTTTATCAAAGGCCATCATCTAAATGTCTGCTCGTATAACATTATGATCAATGGCCTTTGTAGAGAAGGCTTGCTTGATGAAGCTATGACCTTGCTTCCAAAAATGAAAGAGAATGGCTGCCTCCCTGATTCAATAACATATAAAGTACTTAGTTGCACTCTTTTGGATAAAAGTGAGAATGATAAGGCAGAGAAGCTTCTTTGTGAAATGATTGATAGGGGTCTTCTAAAACCTTAAAACAAGGTAAGATACTCTAGTCCTAATTTATGTTATACTTGTACAAATGTTGAAATTTGCCTTTACTGGTTAGCAAATGCTTGTTTCTTTCGGTTTAAAATTGTTGGATTATTCAATGGCCTAAATGTTGTTGAAGAAGTTTTGTTAAGTCATGTGTTTAATGTATTTATTTTGACTCTGTTTGTTACCAGTAATTAATATTTTTCTGAACATGACTCTGTTCCTTCCGCATTTATTGTTCATTCATAATTTGATTTATGAACTCTGAGGTGCATCTTAGTTGTTGCTCAAGCATGAGCATATCTGTTATTTAAGTTGTAGCTAAAATAAATTTTTCTTGGATTTCATAATTTAAAATAATAGTCCTTGCAGAATATTATAGACCAGGTAAAATGTTCATTAGGTTGTTTTAAATGCAAGAAAAGCAATGTCTGAACTTATTTGGGAGTATAGGCATAAACAAAGGTTTAGGAGTCTGTATTTTACTAGTGTTAATGTTGAATTTGCTTGAATGGTTTCCAAATGCTTGTTTCTTTTGGCAAACTGAATAATTTTTTTTTTCTCGTCTTACTTCAAAGTCCTTGAGGATGCCTTCTCCTATTTTCAGGAGAAGGTGACATTAACTATTATTTAGATGTGATTGTGATGCTTGAGTCCTTGAATCTACGATTTTGCATTTATATGTATCTTGAATGAAGTAGTAAATTGATGTCTGCTGGAAAATGCTTTTGTCAGCGGGAAGACCTATTATGTCTTTTATTCATTGCATTTCTAACTTTAGGGAATACTGTACATAAACATGTTTTATGACAGGAAAATTGTTGGTACGTCTGTGCATGGCACAAATTTAAATGAACATGACCTTTGAGTGATTTGTAACACTTGAATATTTACTAATTTTCCTGTTTACACAGTTCGATCAAGACATGCTTGCTGTACAAAGTGGTATGCGGTTTTTCATCTATGCCACTTAAATTGTAAGAAAGTAAAAGACTTTTAGGACGTTTCTGTTCCTAGTTTTTCTCTAGTCTATTTGGTATCTCACACCTCAAGGCCTTGATGCTTTGGGCTAAAAAGAGTAGCCTGACAGTAATTTGACTTACTTCTTGTATATAAACGGGAAGAATTGTAAGAACTTGATAGTTGACACTTTCAGCTCATGCACAGCCAGGAAAGTTTGGATTTGAATAATTTCTTCTTGAAAATGTGAAATTCCATTGATGCGTATGAATTAAAATTCCATAATTCTAAACTTTATTAGCAAATAACATTATTAATCTGAAAATGCCTGATGAACAACAAATTGCATTAATTTGGCTTCCGTGGCAGTTAAGAATTAAATATTTCTTCGATGATGTACATGTAAATCAAGAGTCAAGAACTTTGATTTTCAGTTGATAATCTCGAGGTTACAAATTTGGTTATAGCATCCAAAAATAGTACTGTTACAGCTCTTTTGACCTTGGATAATTTTGTCTTTCAATTCAAGACCCTTGAGGTTCATGGAACATATGGCAGGTACAACCTTCTTCCAAATGAAGTGGTCATTATGCTTTAATTGTGGGAGGAAGTGGGTTTTCCTTTTTGGAAGACATTGGAGTTTACCATTTAGAAATATAGACTCTGCCATGGTATTGGAATCAAGATCTAATAGACATTATTGTGTATGCATGTCAGATGTCAGGTGTCTTCATGGACTACACAACTATTGGCATTAGCTGAAGAAGAACGAAGCAGGCTACATTTGCAAGTGTTAAGTAATACCTAATGGAGACAGGATTGATCTTGTTATCATCCTGAATATGAGGAAAATCCAAATTTTGACTGTAGTTTTTTTTTTTTTTTTTGGGGTTTTGGTATAAATGATGTCAAGAAGGTTTTAACGTAAGACTGCCTGAAAACTTGTGGCAAGAAGGTTAAGCTATTGAGAACTTATGGAACCAATAGTTTCTGCTTCAATCTGTAATCATACTGTTCTAATAACCTTTGCTTGGGATTTGGGTTCATACTATACTACTGTCTATGTGGATCAGTAGGCATGAACCATAAAAGGTTCACTAGTCCCTTACGGAGGAGTTCTGGCAGGTGAAAAATGGCAGCTTAGTACCTCATTATTTTGGCAAATCTTAGGCTTATATTTAGGAGTTAAGTGCATTGGTGCAATTAATAGTGGTCTCCTCGTGCTGAATAATGGCTTTGAAATGTAATGGGAATATTTAGCTAATATGTTCGTAACCAAAACTCTCTGTCATTAGTATGATGAGAAACCATTATTAATTGCTCTTTAAGGTGCAGGTAATTAATTAGACCTTGTTACTATAAGTAGGTGCAAGTTACTGGCACATTAGCTAGACGTTACATTTGAAAGTCATAAACAGCATAATGAGAAATTATAACTAATTGTACTAGTGCACTTAATTCTTTTATGTGCAGGAGAATGCACCTTTTATTATAGATAGGAATGAATTTGCTACAAAATTTTTGGTAGCCAAAGAATTCATCAGATAATGAAAGGTTGGTTCCCTTCATGTCTCTAATTGTTGTCTTGTAAATTAAAAATTCGGGTTAAATGCATCATTTAATATTGTTATCCAATGAGGAATATTATTATTTTGGTTCAAATCTTCATCTATGTTTAAGATGAAAAGGGTTAATAATTAATGGAAATCTATGAGTACTAAAATTGAGTAAACTCAATTTATAAAAGATAACTAAATAAATAAATATCCAGTTCTATTGTTCTTAACTCCTCTTTTTTTTTTCTCCTTTCTTTTTTCTCTATACCATCAATGAGTATGTAAAAAATTTCTGTCAATAAAATATTTTAACAAAATCTATTTTTATACATTTAGATTCTTATATATATAAATATATATATATATACATATATCTTAATGTATTTATTGTATTTTATCTTTTATATTTTAATAAAGTAAAAAATTAAATTAAAGTAATCATAATAAATACTGTTGAAAAATTCTTATTACAGAAATATTTTTTAACAATTTAACGGTACAAAATATGTTTTGAACAAGTTTCCTCAAATGAAGTAATATAATTGCTTTGGCCAGCCAAAAAATGATTACCGTTGTGTAACTAAGAAGGTGAACTCGATGAGAAATGAAAAGGCGAAATATGTAAGTATTGTTTCAATCCCCACAGGGTCCAGGATAATTTTAAACTCTGTTTATTGTCTAATAACCCTATTTCTCTTTGTTTGGGGACTGTATACTGATATGTCAAATTATTTTTAAACTTTTATTTATAGCATTGACTTATAATTATATTTTTCATCTCTCTTTTTTTAATTGTTCAAATTTTTTATAGTCATAAATTGACTGCATACAATGCAATCAAAGAAAAATTAAAAAAAAAATTAATATAGAAAGAGAAAATAGATCTTATTCAAACTTTCGTTCTTTTATTTCACGTTTTTTCTGACTATGTAACTGTATAACTATGAAGTATCCAATTTGATGTTAAAATAAGCACTAAAATGTACTCATGCAGTAATGATTTAAATTTAGAAACAAGCTTTGGCTACAAAAATATTAAATACCTTCCTCACGTAGTCTCCTATAAATAATTGCTCCCTCAATTCCTTGACATTCAACTATAATTATGCCCAATATAAGTATAATTTAGCAATAAACAGGAAAAAGCATAAAAGCATTTATGTTGATTTGGAGTTTTCACATTTTGGAACTGGATGCACTAACTGGTTATAACTTCTAATCTTTTAGTTTGATGTTACAAAATTCTGACAACCATGTCTCACCCATAATTTCAACACAGTGCATATGTTCTTCGAGAGGGCAGATATGAGTAAAATGCAATGCTCTGTTTGGAAGGTATCTCTTATTCAATCTCTAGCTAGGCAAACAAGTAGAAGAGAGGTCATGGGAGTGATATCATAGCTGGAGGATAGGCCTTCTTGTTTGGAAGAACTGAATGCTTCAATTGAAATCAATTTATCTATTGCTATGTCCTTTTGTTCTTTGATAATAATAAATTGGTCTTACAACATAAGAATTGTATGGCTGCAAAATCAAATTCTCTCCAGTAGCAAATTGGAGGATGCAAGCAGATCGGCAATCCAACTTCTACATTTAGCTGTATATTTCCTTTTGAAAGAAATTAACGTATTGCCTATTTCTCTTTCACTTTCTAGGAATATTGAAATCACATGCTTATTCTTCTCTGCCTTTAGAAACTATGATCTTGTTGTGAAGTTAAAACATACATCTTGCAAGTATGTAATTTCAATTCAGCACATATTTCCCCAGAAACCAACGTTTGAGTTGAATGCCACAATTCATTACATAGAATCAAAATTATAGCCATCTTATGAACTATGCATTGTGAGAACAAAATAAGTTTTTAGTATGTAACTCATAACCCATAAATCTCTTACATCAACCACAGTATCTAATAGATCATATAGAAAATGATTAGATTAGTTTAGAAATACTTTTCCAAAGTTAGTTTTTCTTTTCTTTTTTTGTTTATATTTAGTTGTACAATTGCTTTTTCTATAAGCTGTATTTTCCTTTTTGTATAAATATCGTATAGATATGTGAAATAATAGAAGTTCATTTTTACCACAAAAATAGTTTTATGGTATCAGAACGATGTAGGCCCCAGCGATTTTTCTTTTCTAGATTCTTCAACATTTCCAAAGGCACTTTCTCAATTCTACCTCAATCCCTTCCTCTCATTGTCATTTTTCTCGTTTTCATCTATGCTTGGGCTATGGCCTCCATCAATGAAAATCAGCCTCTTCTCTCGTTTGCTAGAGCTATGGCCTCCACCGGTGAAAATCAACCTCTTTGCTCGCCGATGCTGCTCATACCTTCTTGGCAAGATCCTTCCAATATCTACTATCTCCATCCAAACAAGAATCCAACTCTTGTTCTTGTATCACCTCCTCTGTTCGGTGCAAACTACCATGATTGGGCACGAGCAATGAAGATGTCTCTCTTCTTGAAGAATAAGTACCAGTTTGTGGATGGATCTCTTCCATCACCGAGCATTCTTGATCCTTTGTTTCCCGCATGGCAGCGCTGCAACACCATGGTGCTTTTATGGATCACGAAGTCCTTATCTCCAACTATTGCTTGGAGCATTCTCTAGATTGATAGGGCAGTGGATGTTTGGAATGATTTGCGAGATCGTTTTAATCAAGGAGATGTATTTCGCATTTTAGGTTTGCAAGAAGAACTTTATGGTTTCCGACAAGGTGATCTCTTTGTTACTGAGTATTTTACAAAATTGAAAATCATTTGGGACGGGCTATTTATTTTTTGGCCATCACCAGTTTGTTTTTGTAATCTTTCTTGTTCTTGTAGAGCTATATTACTCGTTTGCAAGCATCATGACTAGGATTATGTCATACGGTTTCTCAAGGGATTGAATGAAAGGTTCTCTAGAACTAAGACTCTAATTATGATGATGGATCCTATGCCTTCTATTAACCGAGTTTTTCCATTAGTAGTACAACAAGAACGAGAGATACAGTCCTTCACTGAAGTCAAGATTTGTGTTGCAAAGGGGTTAGGTCCTCCTAATGGTTCACAGCACTGATCATTTAATCAAGGAGGAAGTGTTACTAAGTTTTGTACTCATTATGGAAAGAATGGACATACAGTCGAAACCTGCTCCAAGAAGCATGGGTTTCCTCCAAGCTTCAAGTTTAAGAATCGAAATCAATCTGGTAATAATGTTACTTCTCAAGTTTCTGGTAAAGAGAAGTCAATTGTACCTCATGCATCTTAAGGGATTTTGCCTACACCACCTCAGTTCATATAGGAGCAATATAACAAGCTCTTAGCCTTGCTGTAGCCATCATCTGGTCCAACACATGTGCTTAACCATGTTTCTTCCACCACCTTATCCTTTAATCTTGTTCCTACCTTCAATTCAGGTAAATTTGTCAATATCACCATCCCTACTTTCAATAAAGAAAGGTCTATTTATGTTTCAATAAATGTTTCTCCCACTTCTTGGATAATTGATAGTAGTGCAACAGATCACATTTGTTCCTCTCTGTCCCAGTTTACATCCTATAGATGTATTGCTCCTGTTCTTATCACCTTGCCTAATAGTACAGTAGTTTATGCTTGTTATTCTGGTTTTGTTCAATTTTTTTTCCAATTTCTATCTCATTGATGTCTTTCATATTCCAAAGTTTACTTTTAATTTGATTTATGTTAAAAAAATTACCTTTCACAATGATTGTTGACTCATTTTTTATACTTCTCAGTGTCAGATACAGGAACTGATCCATTAGAAGACAATTGGTATAGTTGAAGTTCCACAAGAGCTATACATACTGCATAGTCATGCAAGTACACCTTCTCTGGTTAATTTTGCCTTTTCTAATTCTGCTCAATATAATTCAAACTTTCATTTGTGGCATTATCGTTTAGGTCACCTTTCATAGTCAGTTTTACACATTTTTACTCAAAAATTTCCTTCACTGAATTGTATCTCATTCAATAATTAATGTGATATCTGTCATTATGCTAAATAAAAGCATTTACCATTTTCTGTTAGTATCTCTTCCACCTCTCATCCCTTTAATCTATTGCATGTTGATATATGGGGACCTTTTCATTTATCATCTGTACATGGCCATAAGTATTTCCTCACCATTGTTAATGACTATACAAGGTTCACATGGATTTTTTTTATAAATTAAAATCTGAAGCTAGGACCCAACTTCAAAACTTTGTTACTTTTATTGCAAACCAGTTTTCTACCTCTACTAAAGCATTCAAATCTGATAATGGAGCTGAATTTGATATGCCATCATTTTATTCATCCAAAGGAATTATGCATCAAACTTCATGTGTAGAAACTCCTAAATAAAACAGTGTTGCTAAAAGAAAACATCAACACATTTTAAACGTAGCAAGAGCACTTTTGTTTCAATCTCACCTACCCAAATTATATAGGAGTTATGCGGTTATTCATACAGTTTTTTTTAATGAATAGATTGCCTTCACCTATTCTTAAGAATGAAATTCTATATCAGTTACTGTTTAATCAAGCACCATATTTAGAATCTTTGAAAGTGTTTGGATCTCTTTGTTATGCTTCTACTTCTGTTAATCATCACACCAAATTTGATCCAAGAGCTCAAAAGTATATTTTTTTTGGGTTTTAAACTTGGCACTAAAGGCTATATTTTACTTGACATCAACAGTAGAGAGATTTTTATTTCTCACCATGTTATTTTTTATGAAAAAGTGTTCCCTTTGTATGACACATCTAATTCTTCTCTTGCATTGGATACCATTTGTTTGCTCCAACAAATAGAACCCTTTGATTTCCTTGACACTACTGATTTTCAAGGATCTTCTATTCCTCCACCTTCTACAACTCAGAATTTTGATTCTCCTCTTAATAATACCTCATTTGATACTTCACAATCTACCCAAATAATTGTTCCTACAAGACAATCTCAGAGGATTCAAAGACCACCATAGTACTTGCATGACTATTATTGCTCTCTCCAAACTTTAGCACCATCTGCTTCCGATGATTCAGGTAATCTTTATCTTTTATCTTCAGTTTTGTCTTATGACCGTCTATCCTCTACTCTAGACATTTCAGTCTATCTCTTTCTGTCTCTTCTGAACCCAAAACTTATAAAGAAGTTATTAAGCATGATGTTTGGCAGTAAGCAATGGTTGTTGAGATAAAAGCTTTAGAAGATAATAATACTTAGCTCCTTTCTAAACTACCTAAAGGCAAGCATCCTATTGGTTGCAATTGGGTATACGAGATCAAGTATAAGGCTGATGGTTCAATTAAATGTTATAAGGCAATGTTAGTAGCTAAGGGATACACACAAACAAAAGGTATTGATTATTTCAATACTTTTTCGCTTGTAGCAAAAATGACCACAGTATGGTTACTTCTTGCTTTAGCTTCTGCACATGATTGGTACCTGGAATAATTAGATATTAACAATGCCTTTTTGCATGGAGATTTAAACGAGGAGGTATACATGCTTTTGCTCCTTAGTTTCTCCTCTCCTAAACCTAATCTTGTTTATAAACTGCAAAAGTCATTATATGGATTAAAACAGGCTAGTAGACAATGGTTTGCAAAATTGTCTAAGGCTCTTCTTGATTCTGGGTACTCACAATCTAGGTCTGATTATTCTCTATTTATGCAGTTCTCTTATTCATCGTCCTTCACAACTTTATTAGTCTATGTTGATGATGTGATATTGGTTAGAAATGACTTAGATGAAATTAATAGATTAAAGTTTTTTCTCAATGACACTTTCAAAATCAAAGATTTAAGATCTTTGAAATTTTTCCTTGGTTTAAAGAAAATGTGCTCTTGACATTCTTGTTGATTCTGATTTTCTAGCATCAAAGCCAGCCTCTACTCCAATGGATAGATCCACTAGGTTGACTAAGGAAGGGGGTACTGCTCTTGATGATGTTTCTAGCTATTGAAGGCTAGTAAGAAGGTTATTATACCTCACCACTACTAAGCCTGACTTGTCCTATGCAGTTCAGCGATTAAGTTAATATCTTGATCATCCTATTTGATTGCATTTTCAAGTAACTCATTGAGTACTCTGATATATTAAGGCTTCTCCTAGTAAAGGGTTATTTTATCCAATTACTTCTAATTTTCGATCAAAAGCTTTCAGTGACTCTAACTAGGCTGGATATCCCAATACTACACGTTCAATTACAAGTTATTGTATTTTTTTTTTTTTTTGGACAAAGCATTGATCTCCTAGAAGTCTAAAAAGCAACACAAAGTTTCAAGATCTTCTTCTGAGGCTGAGTATCGCACACTTGCTGCCCCAACATGTGAAATATAGTGGCTAAAATTCTTACTTGATGATTTTAAAGTAGCTCAATCTGATCCAGCAATTCTTTTTTGTTATAATCAATTTGCTTTATACATTACACACAATCCAACTTTTCATGAAAGAACCAAACATATTGAATTGGATTATCATTTGGTTAGAGACAAGGTTCAGTCTGGATTAGTTCATCTTATGCCTCTTCATTCATCAGATCAGCTTGCTGATCTCTGTACTGAACCACTTCATTGAGCTTCATTTCATTCCTTCTTATCCAAGTTGGGCATGATAGATATATATATGCTCCAACTTGCTAGGGAATAATAGGTTGAATAGAAAATGATTAGATTAGTTTAGAAATACTTTAAAGTTATTTTTTCTTTCTGTTTTTCTGTTTTTATTTAGTTGTACAGTTACTTCTTCTACAAATTGTATTTTCCTTCTTGTATAAATATTGTGCAAATATGTGAAATAATATAAGTTCATTTTTACCACAAAAATAGTTTTAGTATCAAGTTTTAAACCTATGTCACATCAAGATGTAGTGACTATTATTTTTTATGAACTTCTATTTTATAATCTTGCTGTCATCTAGAAGACTAGCCCAAACTTGTGACATTCACCTACTTCTAAGCAACTTGCACTTGAGAAAATTGGCATGCATATATAGAAGTTGTTTTAACTTGAGAATCAAGATGAACCCAGGAAAAAAAGAGAGCATGTGGTCAAAATGTGCTCCATCATTTTTTGAGGAGGCAAAGTGTGTTACATATATAAAATTTCAGCTTTTCAATATTTTGTTCCGTACTAATCAAACCGAACCTATACTAATTTTTTTGGGAAGCAGGTGTCTCCATTTCAATGCAAGTGGGTCCATCCCTATTTAAGAGGCAATATATACGCTTTTATTTCTACAAATGATCATTTAACTCAAAATGATAAACTATCAAGTGAATGTTTATGAATAATTTTCTTATAATCTTTAACATGTTAATGAAAGGCCATTAATTTTGGTATGTGGAAAAAGTATATATCCAAGACTAAACTCCTTGTCACTCGACTATAAAAACTTTGATGCCATAACGAGAATCACTTCAATTTAAAACTTAAGGCTAAAGCTATCAAGTGAATGTCTATAAAAAGATTAAGGAAAAAAGATAAATAAAAGTGAGATAATGCGTGAGAGAGAAATAGTGATATTGAATGAAGAAAGTTGATTTGCTTATTTTGGATACTCATGCAGTACTACCACTATTGTATATTTTGCCATGTAATTTTTTTTTTAGTGAAAGCTGTTTAGTCTATTTTTAGATTAAATTAAATCCTAAGCTTTATTTGGGAATCACTTATTTGTCAAAATATGAATAATAATATTATTGAATTTTTTAAGACTATAGAAGTACAGTAAATATTTTTTTAAGTTGAAAGAGACGAGAGAGAAAAATTAGGGAAAAAGATAGGATAAGAGAGAGAGAGACAGAGAAAGGAAAAAAATAACACTCATAGATGTGATTTTTTTTAATCTCAATTAAAATTTTGAGATAACCTTAAAAGTGCATAAATCTTAACTACACAGTTGAAATTATTCTAATTATTTTTAAAATATTTAAAATAAAAAGATGCAATATCTTTTCTCCTTTTCTACTTTACTATATTTTTCCATGATTAAAACATTGACTAGAACAGTTGATTTGACTAAAAAAGCAGTGGACTAACAATAATTATTGTTCATTCAACTTTTAAAACTCACCATAGAAAAAATTGGTTAAAATTTTGTCAAAATGGTTAATCAGCTAAATTTAGCATTGAAGTAGTTCTATACTAGTTATTTTTATTTTTTGTTCAAATTAGAGTTTTGGAATTCTATAGGAAGAACTTATGATGTTTAACAATCAACAAACTAAATATTTATATCTATTTTAAATATTCTTTTACAATATAGTGGCAAAAAATTATAAAAATATTACATATATATATATATATATATGTTGAACTTTGATCTAATTATGATTAGACTATTAAATTGTGTACCGCTCCTTATCTCAATTAAATAATTGACTTATTTTCATTTATTTTTATTTTTTCCATATTTCTCTCTTTCTTTCTCATATACTCATGCCTTTTCCTTTCTCTCATTTTTCCTTCTCTACTCCCTCATTTCTTCTATATATTATTTCTCAAAATTTTTTATTAAAAATTTGTATTCAAATTTTTAGTTACTGAAGCAAGTATAGGAACTTTGAACTTTACTTTATATATAATAAAAATAATTGGCCAAATTTAAATATTAATCAGTAAAATTTTTTATTGAATATTTTGTTATTTTCATTGCAAATTGCATGTTAAAATAAAAGTAGGACCAAAAAATTTGTGACTTGTGTTTTAATGAAATGCTTGGTCTAAATTTATTTTTCCTCAAGGAAGATATTTTATTTTTATTTTTATTTTTTGTTGATGCAATATTAAAGAAGAGTGGGAGATTAAAGATAAAAAAGAAATAAGGATGAAGGAAAGAAAAAAGCTTAATTGGATGATGAAGTGTGGGAAGAAACAAATTAAAAGTATACCAAGAGGAGTAATTCAAATATATATATATATATATATATATATATATATATAAGCATGAGGTTTGACTCAATAAAGTTACAGTTGTCATCAGGCTAGAGAAAAAATAAGTTTAAATTCATTATAAAGGTTAAACAATATAGGGCTGTACAATTTTTAAATTTCAAAGAACATTTAAAGATTTGTATTCAAATTTTTAACTACTTAAGCAACCAAAAAGCCACTTTGAACTTTCATTTTATACATAAAAATAATTGGTTGAATTTAAATATAAATTAGCAAAAATTTTTACTAAAACAGAAAATGAAAAATGATGCCATTTTAAAGGATTCTTATCAATTTTTGCTCGCTTCTTAACATTCTACTATTTTCTCAGCAGCGCCCAACATTCTCTCTTCTGTGAAGGTCCACTTCTCTCTTTTGTGAGAGCCTAGAATTCTCACTTCTGTTAAGAGCTTACAATCTCAACTTCCTGATAGTTTCAAAACTTGCTATTTGGAACAATTTTCCATGTAATTGTATATGTGGTGATTTTTTTCAATTTTCAATTTTTGTTTTGTGCTTGTTGTGATTTACTTTGACTCCTCTTCTTATGGCGATTGAGAGGGAATTGAAAAATTTTGAGGAAGACAGTGATTCTGTTAATATAGATTGAGATGACACCCGAGTCAAAATTTATTAAAAGAATACTTACTAAAAAACTAGCAACAAGTAAGACTCTCAGTGTGCGTTTAAATACATGTTGAAAAATCACGTTTGTGTAAAAGTAATAATTCTTTACTTCGTCTAAAACATGGTTTGGAAGAAAGAAAATGTCTATCTAAATAACCTATCGATAGTATGACTATACGTTTTCATGATACTAAAAGACTAGAATGTGAAGGATAGCATCACTATTAATGAAGTGGGAGCCAATATTTTCCTATTTAATTTTGAGAGGGATGAGGATTATTATAGAATTCTTCCGTATTGCCCATGGACTGTTATAGGGTTCCTTCCTATTTCAAGTCCTTGGTCCTCTTATCTTGAGATTCAGAAAGTTACTCTTGATAAATATCTCTTTTTGATTCAACCCCATTGCCTACCAAAAGAAGCTATGACAAAGAAAAATCTAGTAACAGTGGAGTTAGAAATAGGAAGTTATGGCATATGAAAAAACCTGTCCTTAAAGGTGGGATTACCCGTTGTTTTGCTAGAATTCATGTTTGTGTGAATTTTACAGAGTTCTCAGTAGTGGGTATGTGGATTCCAAGACTTGGCTTATCTAAAATATGGATGACAGTTAAATATGAAGAATTGCAGAGTTAGTGTTATAGCTGTGGTATAGTTGAACATGATATGAAAGCTTGTAGGAATGAAAAGTTAGTGTCTCAAGTTAATCCCTCTGAACCTCGTTTTGGATCTGGATTAGGAGTTTATGCCTATTAGACCGATTGGGTCAATCATCTTCTTGAATGAAGAAGGCAATACACAGATGAGAGAGGGTGCTTTTGAGGAAACACGTGGCATAGCACACAATAGGAAGCTTTGACACCAAATATGCAATGAGTGGGTTATAAGGGCACAGCAGTTCTCACATAGAAGAGATAGATTTTGTTAATGAGAAGGTGGCGTCACATGAGCGAATGCATAAGGTAACGAGCATTGGTGCAACTAGGATTAGGCTTGCTTTTGATTTGATCATTATGGATGGCCTAGGTTCTTACACTCTCGATAAAGATGGACTTTTAAATGGGAAGGTCATAACACCTGTTAAACTTTATGAAAAGGGTTCTTCCTCTTTTGGGATAAAGGCTGAGTTAATGGGCCAGAAGCTTTCGATGAATTTATCCATAACTCTAAATGCCCCATATAGCTCGTTGTCGTCCTTATACTTCCTAGAGCTCCCTTCAGATGACGATGCAAAGGATGACTCATTCTCCAACATGTGCTTTCCAAAGAGATTGTTCTGGCAAGCGAGTTGAAGAGAATTAGCCTCAAGCACTTGCCTAAATTCGTTTTATGGCTGAAATCGCCAGACTCTTGACCAGCCGTTTTCACCGATGTTACCGGTTCTATTAGCTTTTGATTGATTTTTTTATTTGATTTTATGAATTAATTGGATTGGATTAGGGGCCCATTCACTAGTTTTTTAATTAAATTAATCGATCTAGTTTGATTTTCTTAACTATTTATTAGAGTTAGAGATGATAGGAAAGAATTAGTGAAATGTATTCATGCTTGGTGTGTTGCTATTTCCTCATGTATGGCTAAAGTTCTAGTTTCTTTAAAAAAGATGCAAATAATATTAGATTTGGATTTCAAACAGGTTAAAATGAAGTTGGATTGTAAAGAATTAATAAAAATTATTAATTTTAATTATATTTGTCTAAATTAGAAAAGTTTGCATAATGTAAGAGATATTATTTATCTTAGTAAGAAATTTTTATCTTGTTCTATTTCTTGAATTTCTAGATTTGTTATTTAAACTTCTGATTGGTTAGTTAAACATTTTAGTAAAGAAATATATTAGGATAAATTTATTTTCTATTCTCTTTTTTACTAGTTCTTTTTAAAGATTTGTACGATCGTAAAAAACAAAAAAAGAATAAACTAAATTAATCTGCTGTAACTCACACCCTAATCTCTTTTGTATCCTTTTATTATTGGATGAAGTCTCCGCTGCCAAAAAATTAAAAAAAAAAAAAAAAGTTCGTATCAGGTTCGGTGAAATCGGTTTCTTTGCTCCAATAATTTAAACCATCTAAAATAAATTTGAATAGTTTAAATTTTATTTTTAATTTTTTTAATTTTTTAAATATTTTTATAATTTTTAAAATATATAAAATAAAAAAAAATTTATACTATAAACTTATAAAAAAATTAAAGTTTGATATTTAAAAAATTAAAAAAATTTAAAATAAAATCTAAACCGTCAGATTTTATTTTGGACGGTCCCCAGGTTCGGTGCACAAGATAGGGTTAGACTTTCATTTCAACGGCGGAAATGCCTTTTTGAACGTCACCGTTGAGTGCTCTTTTCCATGGGCCAAGCTTCGTGCGTATGCCGTTGGAGGTTATCTTCCAAGCCTTTGTTAGGGGATTTCACTGCTGAGGTAACATGCTGTTGTTCACAGCTACAAGGTATGCCTTCCCCAAACTTCCTCACCTTCTTCCATCTTCTTCATCTTCCATCCTTCTATCTTTCCCTTATTCCCTTAATCTCAAGATCTATGTTCATTCCCAAACCCCAAATGCAAATAATATCGAAGACACCGTTGCTTCATTCAACCGCTTACTCCATATGCGTCCCCCACCTTCCATAATCCAAATTAATAAGATTTTAGGATCAATTGCCACGACTAAACATTACCGCACTGCTATGTCACTTTTTGCACAAGTGGAGTTCAATGGATTTGCGCCTTCTTTATTTGCACTGAGTATCCTGATCAATTGTTGCTGCCATGTGGGTCAGATGTATTCTGCTTTCTTAATATTGCGGGACATTCTCAAGATGGGTCTTCAACCGAATACCGTAACTTTGAATACGCTGATAAAAGGACTCTGTATTAGGAACCAGGTTGGGGAAGCATTAGACTTTCACAACGATCTAATGGCTAGAGGATTTCAATTAGATGAAGTTAGTTATGGAACCTTAATATTAATTGAAGGGCTATGTAAAACAACGAATACAAGATCTGCTATTAAATTGCTCAAAAAGATGGAGAAGTTGATAATTAGGCCTAATTTAGCTATTAACAATATAATAGGATATTGTTTATGGATGCAGCCATGATTGCCAGATTGATGGCAGGCACATGCTCCCAAAAGCAGCCGCTTGGCCTTTTCAGTATTGATGCCTTAAATTTTTTGTGCAATTTGAGAAAGTCTTTCTACGGTTGCTGGATACATCTCCCTTTGCTTTGCCAAATAGAGAAAGAGGCTTTTATTTATTGGCGCTTGTAAAGAGAGGCACCTGATTTGTGTTCACAAATGAATGGTTGCGGAATTTCTCCTCCAGATATTGTCACTTACAACTCTCTTGTCCATGATTTCTATAACATGGGCCAGTGGCAAGAAGCTACTTGATTGCTTCATGAAATGGTATTGAAAGATATCAAACCTGCCGTTTATAACTTTAATGTATTGGTTGATGCATTTTGTAAGGAAGGAAGGATCACACAAGCTCAAGCTGTGCTTGCCAGGATGATGAAATGTGGTGAGCGGCCTGATCTAGTAACCTACCAGGTTTTGATGGATGGGTATTGTTTGATGAATAATGTTAATGAGTCAAAAGAAGTATTCAATAAGATGGTTCAAATGGTTAGGCACCTACTGTATTTACTTATAGAATCTTAATTAATGGATTCTGTAAGATTAAAATGGTTGATGAAGCTATGAATCTCTTTGAAGAAATGCATCATAAAAACTTGGTTCCCAATGCTGTAACTTATAATTCTCTTATTGATGGCTTGTGCAAATATGAGAGAATGTCATATGTGCAAGATCTTGTTTATGACATGCATGACAGCGGTCATCCCCCCTGATATAATCACTTATAATATCTTGGGAGATGCATTTTGCAAAAGCCAAAATCTCAACATGGGAATTGCATTAATTAAGCAAATTGTTGATCAAGGAATTTGGCCTAGTGTGTACACATATGCCATACTTATTGATGGTTTGTGTAAAGGTGGTAGACTAAATACTCCACGAGAGATTTTTCAGTACTTTTTTATCAAAGGCCATCATCTAAATGTCTGCACGTATAACATTATGATCAATGGCCTTTGTAGAGAAGGCTTGCTTGATGAAGCTATGACCTTGCTTCCAAAAATGAAAGAGAATGGCTGCCTCCCTGATTCAATAACATAGAAAGTACTTAGTTGCACTCTTTTGGATAAAAGTGAGAATGATAAGGCAGGGAAACTTCTTCATGAAATGATCAATAGTGGTCTTCTAAAACCTTAAAACAAGGTAAGATACTCCAGTCCTAATTTATGTTATACTTGTACAAATGTTGAAATTTGCCTTTAATGGTTAAGAAATACTTGTTTCTTTCCATTTAAAATTGTTGGATTATTCAATGGCCTAAATGTTGTTGAAGAAGTTCTGTTTAAGTCATATGTTTGATGTATTTATTTTGACTCTGTGTTTGTTAGCAGTAATTAATATTTGTCTTAACATGACTTTGTTCCTTCCTCGTTTATGGTTCATTCATAATTTGATTTATGAACTCTGAGGTGCATCTTAGTTGTTGCTCAAGCATGAGCATTTCCGTTATTTAAGTTGTAGCTAAAATAAAGTTTTCTTGGATTTCATAATCCAAAATGATAGTCCTTGTAGAATATTATAGACCATGTAAAAGGTTCATTAGGTTGTTTTAAATCCAAGAAAAGCAATGTCTGAGCTTATTTGGGAGTATATGCATAAGCAAAGGTTTAGGAGTCTGTGTTTTAGTAGGGTTAATGTTGAATTTGCTTGAATGGTTTCCAAATGCTTGTTTCTTTTGGCAAACTGATTTTTTTTTTTTCCCAACTTACTACAAAGTCCTTGAGGATGCCTTCTCCTGTTTTCAAGAGAAGGTGAGGTTGACTATTATTTACATGTGATTGTGATGCTTGAGTCCTTGAATCTCCAATCTTGTATTTATATGTATCTTGAATGAAGTAGTAAATTGATGTATGCTAGAAAATGCTTTTGTCAGTGCTTAGACCTGTTATGTCTTTTATTCATTGCATTTCTAACTTTAGGGAATACTGTACTTAATCATGTTTTATGACAGGAAAATTGTAGGTATGACTGTGCATAGCCCAAATTTAAATGAGCATGACCTTTGAGTTGATTTGTAAAACTTGAATATTTTCTAATTTTCCTGTTTACACAGTTCAATCAAGACATGCTTGCTGTGCAAAGTGGTATGTGGTTTTTCATCTATGCCATCTAAATTGTAAGAAAGTAAAAGACTTTTAGGACATTTCTGATCCTAGTTTTTCTCTATTCTATTTGGCATCTCACACCTCAAGGCCTTGATGTCTTCGGGTAACAATAGTAGCCTGACAGTAATTTTCCTTTGCCAAATTGACTTACTCGTTGTATATAGATGGGAAGAATTGTAAGAACTTGATAGTTGACACTTTCAGCTGATGAACAGCCTGGAAAGATTAACATGATGCTGGTTTCATTTTTGTTATGTTCTTATGCAGATGATAATAGGAGACAGAAGTGAGTTGAAGGCATTTAAATATACAGGAATCACCTGTTTTAATACCGGGAAGATAGGTCTGTTTTTGTATTGCATAACTTAATTACCTTGTCAATCAGTGAAAATTGTTGAACAGTAGAAATAGTTTAGGCAAGACTGTTTGTTTTTTATCTTGGAAATACCATTTTTCACTTTAAAGAAATGTGTTGTGATAATGTAGTTCCCAATATTGTAACCTATGATTTTCTTGTTGATAGCTTGTGCAAGTTAGAGAGAATTTCGTATGTGCAATATCTTGTTTATAATACACATGATGGTGGTCAACTCCTTGATATAATCACTTAGAATATCCTGTTACTTGCATTACATCCTGACAAGGAGATTACGTTATTTACACTAATTATTAACCATGAAATTGAGCCCTGCTTTATCCATGTACAATTTACTTATTGATGGTTTGTGCAAAGGTGGTAGACTGAGTACTACAGATTTGATTTTTCAGTACTTTTTGACATCTGGACATATAACATTATAATCAATGGGCTTTGTCAAGAAGGTTTGTTTGATGAAGCAACGGCCTTGATTTCAAAAGTGAAGGAGAATGGTTGCCCCTGAGATGCCATAACTGTTGACTCAATTGTTCGAACTGTTCTAGGAAAAAAAATGGAGAATGATAAGGGAAAGAAAATCCTCCCAAGATGATTGCTAGAGGTCTTCTTAAATGATAAAACAAGGTCAGATACTTTAGTTATGATTTTAAACTCATGTTAGTTTATGTTAAGTTTTGGCAAACGGTTGCCAAATGCTTGTTTCTTTTGGGCTTAAAAATTTGGACTAAACAACAACATTTCCATCGTTAAAGAAGTTTTGATCAATTCATATTAAATTTTTTTTATTTTATTTTACATTGTTGGTAGCATTTAACTTTTCGAGTCTTAACATGACTTTTTTCCTTTTTCCTTTTTCCTTTTTCCTTTCTAGTGCTTGACTAATTTGATTTTTTGACTCTTTGATGGTTCTCCCTTTTTGCTTATCAACTAGTGATTTCTATTATAGGTGAATTTGAGTGTTCTTGGATGGCAATGTCTAAGATGGTAACCCTTGAAATACAGTTAACTAAAAGAATTGGCATAATTCTTCTGCATGGGCTTGTAGTGAAGTAATAATACAATGGTGTTGCTTACAGGAAAAAGTACTGTAAGTCAAATCCCTCATAAATGAAAGAATTTTATGTACGCCTTTCAATTTTTCCCTGATTAGAATTAAAAATTGTTGATTGGATTTTCTTTGGTTTTGATGTTTTTATAATTTGTCATGGAAGGCTCAGCAACTTTGGGATGTGAGTATCAATGCCAAATTTTAGTTCTTTGATGCAGTAAAACAATGTGAGCTGAGGCTAGATTAGAATTTTTGCCTAATTGTCGGTAGATATGATTTTGATGAGTTCCTGTTCATGTATTATTTACTTTTCTACATATACACTACATAATAACTTCTCCTATGGATGAATTTTAGCATTTGTTGGTGTACTGACAATGCTGAAACTATCTTCCACGCGCACACAAATGGAATCATGTGTGATGACATTCACCTGCTGACCCTTCTAAACAAGCTAAATTGAAGAACTAGAAATTGGTTGAGGTAAGTGAATGTTACTTTATGTATACTCCTTGTCATAGCTACAAGGCATTGCATGCATAGGTTCTGGTCATGATATTCTTTATTTCTATGATTTTTTTTAAATTAACATTTTCTGTTGAATCTAGTCTTATTTTGTCATTCTTACTCTTCCCCTTTTTTTCTAAATTAAAATTATTCAATCACTCCATAATGGGCATTTCTCTCTCAGACATGTTATCTTAAACAGCTCTGGCTGTTTCGGCCAAAACTTGTCACACCCACTTCATCTATGCTGAAATTTCCTCTCTAAATGGCAAAAACAAGAGCAGGCTACTGAGGATGCTTTGGGTTCCAGGCTCTCTGCATCTCAGCAGAATAGCAGCATTTCCTTATACCACTGTAGTCCCTAATGCATTATCACCTGAGGTGGATTTCTAGTTTCTTTTCCAAAGAAAGCATAGTCAATTTTAGATATGAATATTCTTTTTATTATTGCAATTGAATGATAATTTGTTTTCTTCTCATCAACACCATTTAATATTTTGGAATTATTATATTGCAGTCATGTCACAGATCATTTCGATTTGAATAAGCTCTTCTTGACTATGTGAAATTCCATTAATGCTCATGAATTAAAATTCTATAATTCTAAACTTTATTACAAATGATAATTCTGTTGTTTAAGACATTTTAATCAATCCATATTAAAAAATTTATTTTGATTTTACGTTGGTGCTAGTGTTTAACTTCTCGAGTCTTAAGATGACTTTGTTTCCTTTTCCTATATAGTGCTTTACTAATTTGATTTATTGACTCTTTGATGATTCTCATTTGCTGCTCACCAACTAGTGATTTCTATTATAGCTGAATTTTAGCTTTCTTGGAGATTACCTTCGAAAATGATAACAATTGAAAGTATAGTTAACTAAGTAAGAATTGACATAATTGTTTTACATGTGCTTATTGTAAAGTAATAATCTAAGAAGCACCGATACGGGTACGCGTATCGGGTATGACACGACACGATACGTGAGATACGTCAATTTTTTAAATTTTAAGATACAGGTACAGGAATATATATATAATTATATATATATATATATTCAATTGTTACATATGTTGATGTTTAAGTCTTTAGAGAAAAGCAATAATAATAGCACCAAAACCAATTATAATATAATTATATATATATATATTCAATTGTTACATATGTTGATGTTTAAGTCTTTAGAGAAAAGCAATAATAATAGCACCAAAACCAATTATATGAAGTATTGAAAGGTAATTTTTAAAAATTTGCTAATGTCCATGTTAAGGGGAGGAAGCCGAATATATATATATCTCGCTCTTTTCTGTGTTTAGGGGAGGAAGCCGAAGTAGTTGCTGACTTACCAGTAAAACAACAAACTGAGCTTTAACTGTGATATAGTTCAGGTCTTCTTCCTCGCCTTCATCTTCGTTTTCTGGAAAATTACAGAAAAGAAGCACTAACGTAAAAGATCACATCAACAGCAAGCTTTCAAAACGGAAACGTACGGGTACGTTTGTACCTGTACGGTATGCGTGTCTGTACTGGACACGTATCCGGTACGGGTATGGCACCTTGTTTGCTGTGGCGGTGCTTCCAACTAATAATACAATGGCATTGCATACGGGCAACAGCACTGTAAGTCAAACCCCTCCCAAATGTTCCCCTAGAAGAATTTTATGTACAGCTTTAAAGTTTTCTTTGATTAGAATTGAATATTGTTGATTGGATTTTCCTTGGTTTTCATGTTTTTGTAATCTATCACAGGAGGCTCAGCGGCTTTGGGATGTGAGTATCAATACCAGATTATAGTTCTTTGATGCAGTTAAACAATGTGACCTGAGGCTAGATTTGAAGAATTTTTGCGTAAATCATTTTGATGAGTTGCACTTCGTGTATTATTTAATTGTCTTCTACATATATGCTGCATAATAACTTCTGCTCTGAATGAATTTCAGTGTTTATTGGCCTTCTAACAATTCTCAAACTATCTTCCTCAAGCACACAGTTGGAATCATGAGTGATGATATTCACCTGCTGACCTTTCTAAACAATGTATTTGGCAGACTTAATAGAACTACACTTTGCGCAAATTTGAAGAGCTAGAACTTCGTATTGAGGTAAGTGAATGTTACTTTATGTATACTCCTTAAACAAAGCTACAAAGCTACAAAGCATAGCATGCATGAGTTCCAGTCTTGATATGCTTTATGTCTTTGAGTTTTTTTGTTGTTTTTTCGGGTAAAACATTTTTCCATTGAATCTAATCTTATTCTGTCAATCCTACTATTCCGCCTTTTTATTAAATTAAAAGGTATTCAATCACTCCATAACCAGCAATTCTCTCTCAGGCATATTATCTCAAGCAGCTCAGGCTGTTTTGGCCAACGCTTGTCACACCCACTTCATCTATGCTGAAATTCTCTCTTTAGATGGCAAAAAGAAGAGCAGAACGCTGGCCGTTACATTGGAATCAAAATTTTGATGTCTTTGCTTCTTTTACTACTAAGGATGCTTTGGGTTCCAGGCTCTCAGCATATGAACTGAATATAAGCATTTGCTTGTACAACTATAGTCCCTAATGCATTATCACTTTGAGGTAGATTTCTAGTTTCTTTTCGAAAGAAAGCATAGTCAATTTTAGATATGAATATTCTTTTTATTATTGTAATTAAAAGATCATTTGTTTTCTTCTCATCAACGTTATTAGCAAATAACATTAGTATTCCATGCTCTATAATTTTGTAAGAGGCTTAAAGTAGGTTTTCTTTGGAGCAAAACAATAAAATGGAGAGTTCTTAGTGTGTTTATTTGCGTGGCTGTCTGTTGAGTTGGTCTTGCATATAGGATGAGCATGAAGGAACGGTAACATCAGCTTTATGTTGGTAGATCCGAAGTATGAGTATAGTTTCATAGCCAAGTGATTGGAGAACTCTGGTGCAAGGTGATGATGATGGATTTGTTGTATATTCATAATCTTTTATCATCTCTTGCACTCGAACTCATACAACAGTTCAAACCCCTTGAAACTGAGCTTGTAGTATTATTAGTTTCTTTGACAAGAACTACAACATAACTACAGGATTCTTTTCAGAGAACATAGTTGTGTCAATTTCTACTTCATTCAGTGATATCTAGAATTTCTCCTTTGTTCATATTATTATAAAAGGACTGTAATTTTGAATGACAACATACGAAACAATCCTAATCTAGCAACTATTCAGATCTCAAACACCTAAAAGTTCATAAAGCTGAGAAGTAACAACTTAATCTCAAGCTGTGCTTATACATTCTTCCCAAAGCCTTGGACGATTTGAAGATAAAAGTCACTAAAATGTTGAGATTTATTGAAGTTCATCCAATTATGACTGCATGTGGTCCCCTTTTCCTTAATTTGGCACTCATTAGTATGTTCGCCTCGATATCTGGATTATGGATATAGCCTTTTTCGCAGGTTTTAACCTGTTGATTCCCCCCATTGGAGGATAGAGATAAGTCAACTTGTACATTTAGTTGTATATTTCCCTTTGAAATAAATTAACTTTATGTTTATTTCTCCTTCCCTTCGAGGAACATTGAATGGCAGCAACCACATGCTTTTTCTTCTCTGCCTCTAGAAACTATGATCTTGTTATGGAGTCAGAACATACATCTTGCAAGCATGTGATTCCAATTCTGCAGATATTTCTCCAGAAACTGATGATTGAGTTGAGTGCTGCACAATTCATTACATATAATCAAAATTATAGCCATCTTATGTACAATGAATTGTGAAGAACAATATAAATTTAGTATATAACTCACAGCCCATAAGTCTCTTGCATCAACTACAGTCTCAGGTTTTAGGCCTATGTCAGACCAAGATGCGGTGACTGTTGCTCTTGATGAACTTCTATTCCATAGGATCACTGCCACCTTGTTATCACTCAAAGGACCAGCCCAAACCTGTCGCATTCACTTTCTTCTAAGCAGTCTACGCTATAGAAAGTTGACATGCATACATAGAAGTGGTTTTAACTTGAGAGGCACTTTATATGCCTTTATTTATACTAGTAATCATTTTTAACTCAAGCATAAACTATCACGTGAATGTTCATGAATAGTTTTCTTATCCTAATATACCTTATCACATGAAAGCCTATTAGTCTTGAAGTATGAAAAAAGAATATGGCCAAGATCAAATTCTGATCACTTGATCATGAAAATTTTGTTATCATGTGGAGAATTATTTCAATTCAAAGCTTAAGATTGAAGCTATTAAGTGAAAGCTTGTAAATTATTTTAGTATGATCCCAAATAATTTGTGTGGAAAAAGATAAATTCATTTGAATTTTAGTTGGACTCTGGAAGCAGTTTGATGGTTTTGCAGTGAAATATGTAAAGCATAGAGTGGCATAAGGGAAGATGTTGAGAACCTTATTCCCAATGAAAAGAAAGACATTACCTCCAAATTGTCATTACTTTTCACCTTTTTTCCCTGAACTCCTTCTTTGTCTGCATTACCAGAAGTTGTAAGTATTAGAGCATTTTCTACTTAAGAGATGATGAATGCTTTTATCTTTCAAGAAAGCTAGCTAGCAGAGTTTTTGTTCTGTTCATGCCTTGGTTTACTGCAATAACTTCCTTGTTGCTTAGAAGTTCATAAGTTGTGTCATCCATCCCTCGAATATCACATCCAATCAACAAAGGAGCCTGCACATATACACAAGAAAAATACTTAAAACTGCAAAATTCATTTCCCAGAAAGATTATTTATCTATGATAAATGGCAATTTTAGTATTTTGTTTCCTTCTACCTTGACTAATGCCCATATGCTGAAATGAGCTCGATATTCTTCTGTTGTCATACCTCCATTTCCCACTTCAAGCATATCAGGATCTGATGCCAAGCATATATATTGAGAATGTGAACTCTATTTTCATCAATGTTGCATAATAAATAAAAATACTTGAACACAGTCACTAACATTGGTCTGGTAAAATTTTACTCCCACACTGCTCTCCAGTAGAATTAATCCCAGGTTGATAAGAAGGTAGTACATCCCTTCTTACCAATTAAAATAACTCCCCTGGTGGGGTCAACACCTTTTTTTTCTTGGGGCCAAATTGAATAATGTGGTGAATGATATTATGATAATTAATAATGTTGTTTACAATCTCGTGAAGTTCAATAGCATACATAAGTGAAATTTATTACCATTCCATCCTCCAGGTCCAGCATAAGATGCCCATCTATCATTTAGATCTGCAAGAGATGTCATGCTGAGGAAGAAGTAACATTATCAGGAAAGTATGAATGTGATACAAAGGACATAATTCAGGTTCTAGATTGAACACCAGAGAACTTAGTTCCTCAAATTATAAAGTGATGTTATATTTTCACATTGAAAATTATATTTTGATTATATAATTTCAGTCTTGCTCACCTGTTCCAGTTATCTTCAATATCTCCTGTTGTTCTCCAACTATTTCCCACGCTTTTGGCCCAAGTCGCTGGGTCTTGTACTCCCCTAAGTTGATAAAGAAATTCATATCATAAAATTCACTGCATGTGAAACCTTAGAGGGAAAGAGTATATGAACACTCACCATTCGCACAGAGAGAAGAAGATTGGCCTTCCTGATTTTAATAGAGCTTCAGTCATTATTGGGTACCTGTTTCGCAACATGTAATTATTTCTTGTATGTAATTCTTCTATAGATTACCATTTTTGTCCTTGTCTAAACATATATATCTGGAAAACTAGAAAGTAAATAACAGTGATTGATATGTGCAATCTCACATTCTGGAGAATATACAGATATCTCATCACTTTTTCATACCAGACATAAAACATATTCATACCCTAACATCTAATAACATAATATTTTATACTATAGAATTCAAATTCAAGATAACGGTGTACCAAAGTGCTTCTTATGTTCATTTGAAGGCTTCAAATTAATACCTTTGCTTTGGGCTAAGACCATGTGTATCCTCACAGTTATCATACTTCAAGTAGTCTACTCCCTGAAGTAACATTCGAATCAGAAGCTTTTGTAAAAATCATATACATACATACATACATACATATATGGGATAAAAGTTGATAGAAAACGTAGATTACCCAGGAAGCAAATGTTTTTGCATCTTGGTCTTCATGTCCAAGTGATCCAGGCTGCGTTTTACTGCAGGTTTGAGTACTGGAGAGAAATTTTAGGAGATCAGAAATGCTTGAATAAGCATGGATTTATGCTAAAGATTAAAGAGTCAAGGTTTAATTAATTGTGTTTGATACCCAGCATCAGAATAAATCCCCAGCTTTAAACCTTTTCCATGAACATAATCGGCTAGAGCCTTAATTCCTGAAGGAAATGTTGAAGCCTTGGCAACCAAATTTCCCTGCCACAATACCAAAATTTGTCAGAGATATTCATTTTCTATCCTCAACCCATAAAATCCTCTCCTAGATATTTAAGAAAAGATCCATCGAAAAGAAAAAGAGACATAGGAAAAGTCACATTGGACTCTACTCCCGTGTCTTTTTCTCTCTCCTGAGATCTTTTAGATGTATTCTAGTTCTATTCTATTTTAGTTTATTGTTATATTTTCAACAATTCACATTCTTAGAATTTTTTTATGGATATAAGAAGCTAATGAAAATTTATTGAAATAATAAGCATTTTAGGTAAGAAAATCTACTGACATTTTCATTCTAATAAATATTTATTTCCTCGTTGCATCTTGTATCTTGCGTGCAAAGAGTATATATAAGAAACTTTTTTATTTCTTTCATTTTTTATAATTTTTATCTTTTAATTTATCAACATAAGAAATTGTATTGAATATTAATTACCTCCAAATCTCGAGTAGGTTCGCCCCAACAATCATCTAAAAATCATATAAAATTATTAATAAAAAATACTTTTCTCAATTAGGAATATAATAAATCCACTATTTGCTATAAACAATTATGTTTATCTAAGATTAGCTTACCTATATTAATATATTGGTATCCCAAAGAAGAAAGGCCCGTTGACACAATTGCATCAGCTGTGTAATATTCAAAAAGGTGTAACATAATTTCAAGTTAACCAAGACATGTCTCACCCAAAATTTAAAAAAAAAAAAGGTCTGAAATTAATTTTAAGTATAATTTTGGTGCATTGATACTAAAGTCATTACCTGTTTGTTTAATCAAGTCCTCATTAATATTACAGCCAAAATGATTCCAGCTATTCCATCTGATCATCATTCATAATTGATTACCAGCATTTCATCATTTAAAAGTAATTCATTGCGATATAGAAATTTGAGAATTGAATTGTTTATTTCATGAGGCATATATGTTTGAAAATCGAATTTAATGTTGAAAATAAAAATTTTTCAAATGGAAAAACTTTAGAGATTTTATAATTAATACTTGACAGAGATCTTCATGACAGAGATTTTTTTTTTTTTGGGCAAATAATTTTAGCCTCAAACTTCTAGGTTATTTCTTTCAAGTTTCAACATATTTAACTTTGAAAACTACCGGACGTTGAACGAGAAGACATTAATATATCAATGAGTTCAAAGTTCAATCAAGTGACCAAAAAGAATATGCCTTCCAGATAAGAATGAGACTTTTTCATATTTATTTGAGAGAACCAAAAAAAAAAATATTGATTTATATATATATATATATATATATAATGAGAGAAAAAGAAAATATCACTTATACATTACTATATTTCGTGTACTTTTTCTGGCAAAAATATATCATGTACGTTTAAATATTTATATCTCTATATAAAATATCATCATAACTTCTATTTTAATATAATGACTAAAAAATTAGTTAATTAATATTTAATAAAAATTGACAAAATTAAAAATGGAAAAATGTAACTTTTTTTTTTTTTACATTTTGTACCATATACTTTTAGGACATGCAAACCATCTTGAAACTTAATAAAACTATTTATTAAACAGGTAATTCAAATATTGATAATGTTATATTATCTTAAATATCTAAATGAAAATGACGATTATTTATCATATGTCCACAGGTACACTAGGACAGAGCTTTGTCACGTGGAGGGGGTAAAGAACCAACCGATAATTAATTATTTATCAAATGACTCAGACCCAATTTTTGTTGAATGCTTTGTAGTAAATCCACAACTTGTCCTTTTCATTATTCGGCCAACCAATCCATGAAGCTAGTCCCCTCTTTGAGGTTCACATGCGACTCAAGTGAGTGCCACTTTTTTCTTTAGGAAAAGCAAAATTATAGGCAAGTTATTTTATTTTATTTAATTAAAACATAACAAATATTTCACCTCCCAATAATATCACAATAAATAGATTATTTTTGTTAAAAAATTTATAATTGTTATGACTCAATATCACATAATTAAATTTTTTAATAAAAATTTATATATATTATAATTTTATTAAAAATTTTAATAAAAAAATATAAAAAAGTATACTTTAGTTTAATCATTTTGGTAGCTTAAATTACAAGTCAAATGCCACCGCCATGGATCTCATATGCTAGGATTCACTAATCATGGGTCATGCTACATGGCCCGTTTAGTTATATTTATAGAAAATAATCTCTTTTTAATTAATTATATATAATATTTATTATATTTTTATAATTATTATGTCATAGTATTTATTTTTTACTTTCTTATAATAAAAGCATGAGAGTGATTTTTATTTTCAAAATTATTTTTTTATTTTTTATTTTAATTCTTTCCTTATATGTATCAAATAAGCTCAGGACCATAACAACACATGTAATGATACAGAGAGATTGTGGTGGGATATAAATTAAATTTAAAGTTTGTCTCTATATAATTTAAATTGTGATGGGACAACTGAATATTATTTTTTTTTTTGGGCCGCAGAATAACATTTGTATTTAAAAAGTTTGGATATATTTGAATTTTAAAAAAATTAAATCAATCACAAAAAATATAAAAATATGTTATATATATTTATATATTTTACAATGAGAGTGACTTTTGCCTAGCTTATTTTTATAGGAAAAATATTTAAATAAATTTTTTTAACTATTTGTTATTAAATTTTCCGATGAATATACATAATATGAGAGGAATAATTTTTAAGAGATCCAATCTACAACAGTAAATTGTTAAAAAAATATATTTATCATATTTTAATTAAACATTTTTATAACAAACACCAAAAACTAAACTTAAATTTGATTCCTTTTTTATAATTAACTTAATCTACATAATTTTATAAATTAAAGCCGCTTAAGAATCCACGTCTGGTAGCTACTGATCATCCCAGTTAGCTTTGTCAATGGCTTCATTCCCAATTCCCCTAATCCCCAAATTGCTATAAGCAATATTAAGATATAGTATACTAATTATTACATGAAACTAAAATGAAATTGAAGAATGATGAAAAGTAACAGAAAGTAAGTGAGATGATCAAAATCAAAGAGAAGAAGAAGATGAAGATGAAGAAGAAGCTCATAATACCCCATGGGTGGTGTAAGAGCGAGTCCATTGTCGAGCAAGTATCTCCTTACAAGCTGATGATCTGATGTTGAAATGGAGACTGATGTGTTTCTGACAAACAAGCGAGCAGATGCAGATGAAGCAGTTATTGCATTTTGGAGCACAAGCAGGAAGAAGCCTACCCCTATCGCCGCCATACCTAACCTGCAACTCCAACCCCAATGTCTTGCCATATATAAGCTTTTATAATAGCTTGTGTATGACCTCCTACTTCACTGGGCGTTCTTTATATAGAGGCCAATCCGTCAAGCTTAAATTAATTTAGAATTTTTTATTGGTAGGTTAAAATTTTTATTATTAAATTATTTTTATATATGTTAGAGGTGTTATTCCGGTTTAATATGTTCATAAATTTAAAATGGTTCAGTTAAACTGTCAAGGTTTATATTACTCAATAATCTCAAAGGAGCTCAACAATAACTAACATATATCTCTAACAATTAAAAAAAAAAAAGAGATATAATTTAGATAAAAAAGATAACTCTTGTAATATTCATGGCCTCTAGAATTGTTCACTTTACTAATACTTCAATATATTAGCAGCATCGAACTACCCTCCATTTTCCTGAGCTAAGAGAGAAAAGGCTTGTATTCTCAACATTCTTCAACCTATATAATGTATTCTTAAAAGAAAATTTGGGTACTTAAACTCGTGCAAAAGTGAATAATGCTGAATCTTTGTATCACATGGGTTTGGACTTGAATCACAAGACGGACTCTTAATTATTTGTTCACAACATATGACATCATAGTTCATAAAGAAGGGACTCTTCTTGTCTCTGAGTTTTTGTTCTCTGTATTTTTCTTCTCACAAAAGAAAAGTTATTGTGCATCTTGTGTTTGAAGGAGAAGAGAAAGAAAGAGATTATGGGCTTAATCATGTGATTAGTTTCCTCCACTCTTTCAAAAATAATTAGCTCCAAAAAAAATTAACCAAATATTTTATAATTTAAACATTCAAAAAATTTTTTTCTTGAGTTGTCATGTTATGAGTTAGTCCATTGTAAACAACCTAATATATTATAATAATTTTGATTGGGCTAAGCTTCTTTTTTTAGTATATACAAACAATCATTTGAGTTTTATTAAAATTACATAAATCTTTTTTTATTTTTTAAAATATACATAAATTTTTCCTAAATTTTGTTAAAACTATATACATTTTTTATCTATTTTTAAAATTAACAAAAAATAACCATAAATTTTTTTTTGAAATCATACAGACTCTTATTAAATTTTTCTAATTTTTTTTTTTTTTAAATATAAGAGATATCTGTCTAAAAAATTGAAGGGAGATCTATGTAATTTTAACAAAATTTTAAAAATATTTGTGTTGGTTTCAAAAATAAAAATAATATTTGTATCATTTTAGTAAAACTTAAAAAAATTATGTAAATTTTAAAAATAGATGGGAGGTTCAAATATTTTATTTTATTTTTTTTTTATTTTGTATGACTATATCCTCAATCCTTATGTACATTTGTGTGTATGTGTGTATATATATATATATATATATATATATTCTTTATATTATAAGGTACTTTTAATTATTTCACATAATTTAATAAAATTATTTAATTACTTTGAACTTTTTAAATTTATCACTTTTTTTTATTTTTGTTCTTATTTATGAAAGAGAGAGAAAAAGAAAAAAGGTAAACTAAAATTTTTTTTAAAAAAAAGATATTTTTAAAAAATCAATACAAAATATTATATAATATCTTATATTTTGAATCAAATAAATTTTTTAAAAAATACTTTATATATTATACTAAAGGGATTATATTATTTTATAAAGATATTGAAAAAATTTAATGTGAAAAGAATTCAACTTCTCAATAAATTGAGGTGGAGATGAAACTTGGCGGTGCGTGATTGGTCTTCAAAGTTGAAAGAACAAGAATAAAAGGCAGGTGGCAGGTAGTGGCAGGTAGCAGCAGGTAGCGATGATGAATGAATGAATTATGAATATCTTGGAAATTTACTAGTGGAGTGGAAGCGAAGTTTGCTTTGTCCCATAGACCCACCCACTAAGCCCCCCTCCGCACGCGCATCATGATGTCGATCCTAATCATATCACAAAATATTTAGCTCAATTTAGTCACAAATGATGAGTTGTATCGAAAAATAAGTCAGATTTATTGAAATGTTTACTTCGTCCTCATGAAAAATTCAGTGTTATAAATAATTTTATCTCAAAATTTATATAATTCTCTAAATTTTGAAAGATCTGCAAATAATTTGTTTGATCTTTAACACTTTAAAATGAGTCTTCAAATTTTATTTTGTTTTTTGTATAAATAACTTTGTGGTTAATGAGTCCATTAATTTATTTAATGAAAGAATAACAAGTCCAATTAAATTGACTCTTACATAGATAGTCTCTCATAAATTTTAGATCATATATAAATAATCCTAATGTATCATATTTCTATTAATAAAATAAAAAATTCACTATCAATAAAAGTTTACTCGTACATGATTTCAAATTAAAAAAAAATTATTTTAAAATTTTAAAAACTAAAAAATATTTATACATCACGCAAAACTTATAAAAATTACATGTATTTTTGTCATAATTTTTATTAAAAATTTAAGACTGAACTCAATCAGAATTTAAAATTAAATTATTTCATTTTAATAAAAATATATAAATTAAATTACATAAAAATATATGATTAATAATATTATTAATATTAGGAGAGAATAAAATATAAATATGTAATATGTGATCTTTTCATAATTAATTTAATGTTTATATTTTACGTCAAATTTACTTAAAAGATTTGTTTCGTACTTCAACATTTTTTAAGATATATTGAAGCATGAAAAATAAATAAATCAAATCATTTCAGATATATATATATATATATATATATATATATTTAAATGACGCATTGTATACGTGTTTACATGATAAACTGGTATCTTTGATTGTTTGCTTACTTGCCATCTCTTCTTTTATTTATTTTTTAATTAAAAATACTTAAATTTATTTTCAAGGGTTTTTTTTTATATTTTCACTTAAGTTTTAAAAATTAAAAGCCTTTAATACTAAATAGCAACAAATTATTGTCTAATATATTTAATATTTTTTTTTAATTTTATTTTAAAAGAAACGCAGACTCACGTGGTTCCATCTCATTTACAAAATGCAAGCTCATATACCTAGAGGTGTATATGAGTAAGGTCAGGCCGGACATCTAATTGGCCCGAAGCCCTGCACGATTTTGATATAAGGCATGTTTTTATGCCCGTGGCCCTACCCGGGCAGAGGATATCTGATTTTATATTGGGTTATGGCGGACTAAGGCGGCACGGGCCAACCTTAAGAAGCTTTAAATTTTGTTTTTTTAACAAACAACAAATCAATTATTCAATAATCAAAAACCAATTCCAAACAAAAATAAAAGCATTCAAAATAAAAATTAATGCACCTAAATAGAGCTTATATATATATATATTTTTTTTTTATTTATTTATTTATTTAACAAAGACACTCATCAATCATTCAATTTCAAATTAAAATCTACAAGACAAATTATTAAAAATATTATAAAGACTTAAAACAATAACATACCTCAAAATAAAAATATTCTTCAGAATGATTGGATCATTGTGGAAGAATGATTGTTGAACAAGTAGTAGGTAGCCTCTACAAAAGTTTGAGTACAGAAAATGTTTAGCCTTATAATGCAATAATATACCCTCACATTGAGATATCAAAATTATTTATAATTTACAAGTTAAAGAGAACAAGGCACACTTTCAATTTACTTACTTATTAGGAGCATGTCGCCTTGATGTAATATCAAGCACTCTTATGACTTCTAGGAAATTTTCAAACTCCTGCCCACGTAATGCATTGGCAATGCCCTGCATCAGAATTCTTACAATAAAGCTAATCTCAACCTTAAATGTTTAACATGTAATGTAGGGTTTGTAATGTGGAGTTTATAATTTACAGCAAAGCTAACATATATTTAGGCTATATTTAACAATTCAAAATATATATTGTAGGGTTTCTAATCTTACAACGCTGCAGTTGAATTTTAAACTCAAAGATCACTTCTTTTTTTTTTAGTTGGTAAAACAGACATCACATGTGAATCTTATTAGAAATTGGCAACTTCTAACTTCAAATCAAAAAACTCTAATTAAGACATTGCTTTCTTACTTTGTATATAATTAAACTACTGTAAAACATTATTAAAGCTAATCTCCACTATTAATGCATTTAAATAGAGCTTATATATATATATATATATATATATTCAACAAAGACATTTATTAATCATTCAATTCCAAACTAAAATCTACAAGACAAATTATTAAACATATTATAAAGACTTAAAAAACAATAACATACTTCAAAATATAAGTAATCTTCCATTATTACTTTGTGAAAGTTAACATCCTTACCAAAGTGTACATTCTCAACATTTCCTATAAGTAGGAGCAACAAATCAACAATTGGAGAATTTAAACTATTAAAGCTACAAAAATAAAAAGGACTTAAAACAAAACAAAAAATGAAAACATTAACTAACCTTACAAGACCAATAATTTTTTATTATTACATCGGCAATAACCATCTCCATTTAAGTGCTCATTATCATCATTTTCAACAATCACCAAATCAATTAATTGAGAATCAAATAAATGAAAAAAAAAGATTTGAACATATAGTTAAAATAAAAGAAAAAAAATCCTTTTACACATCAAAATGCAAAATATTGTGAGCACAAGTAGTCAACTAATAACAAACAACAAGTGCCATTAACCATTGAATTTTCTCCTTTCTTAATTTATGATTTCCTCTGTCAAGCTAAAAGCTATAATTCCAACCTTTGAATCTTCTTAGAATAGCTTTTCTTACTCTACTAGTGGCTAAAGAACTACAAAAATTCATCTCTCAATATAACTTCTGGAATGTTCCCTAACAAGATTAACAAGTCGATAGTATTTTCATCTTGCACAAGCCATATTGGAATGGTAGAAACAACATGCTTCTAATTAGAAATTACGCCTACCAATAGAATTCTTTTCCTAATTGGCCAAAACAAAAAGCTTAAACTCTCCAGGATCGTGAATTATTTTATATGAGCTTAACAATTATGAAGAAAAATAGGTTGTCTTCTATACTTTTCTTGCCCATTTCCTTATGAGTTCATCCCAGGTGAACCAAAAATGTCAGAGGTTAATATGCCAAATACAAAAGTATGGACTAAATCCTAAATGTCTAAGTTCCTCTAAGGTTCAAGTTCACTATTAAAGCTAGTCCAAGCTCATGAAGAATACGTGTAAAACTCTCAAGATTCGAATGAGTTAAATGACCTTAATAAAATAGAAGAATGGTTGATTGACCAATTTAGGAAGATAAAAAAGAAAGATGATCTGGATGACTTAAACAGCTTAAAGAGTCTTAACTTATCCCCGTCACATGAACCTACTGTGAAGAGATAAGTAAGAACCATTGCTAGCAAAATTATTATACCATAGTTTATTTGTGTGCTTTACTTTTCAGGCATGCTTTGCTTTCCAATTTGTAAAGCAACTTTAGTAAAAGCTATCTATATTCTTACATCTGTAGTATTGTATTATTGTCCTTTACTTTTAAAAATGTTGTTTGTTCATATGCCCCATCTCTTTGCTATAAATTGAGAGCCTTTTCTCTAGTTGAAAGCAGAGGAAGTCTTGTATACAAGTTTGAGAAATAATATTCAGTGCATTCTCCTATGACTCACTTCTAAAAGTTTTCTCCTTCTTTGAAATCTTTTTTGATAAAATTTTTACGATTATCTTATCTATGCGAATATATTCTACACCTGCCTCTATATGAGAATCTTGTATATCATTGATTAAAAAGTACTATAGTTATAAGAGAATTCTATCCTATCCATGAGTTTATATTTTGAAAAAGTTTTCAAAAAAGTTAAAAGAATCCTTAATCCTAAAAGGTAAAGAGATATTAAAAGCTTAAAAGAAGAGAAGCTAATTATTATAACATATCAAAAAAAAGGATTCTACTAACCATAATTGGAATATCAAAGTAAAGTTTTATGCTCTTCATAGGCAAGGTATAAGACTCAATCCATCTACCCTAACAAGTGAATGCAAGAATCATCATTATAGAATTCTCTGTTATTATTGTGGTTCTTTATTTTAGAAAGAAAGAGCTAAGTAAGATATGATTGCAAAGCCTCCATCTTTTTAAGATTTTAAGATCTTGTACCCCCAAATCATCATCAAGAATTCTAAGTTAAAAAATTCAAGTTAAGATAAAAGTAGATATATACACTCGATGTTATTACACAATTACTTGGCATCCCTTTCTAATCTTTCAACTAATAGTAGATTAGCTAACCAATTAATAGAAGATAAAAATGAATTTTTAACTCTTAATTTTATTTTAGATTTCACTTTGTCCTTTAAGCTTAAAAAAATTTTCAAATATTTCCCCCTCCCTAATGTCAAGATTTTTAGTAGGAAAAAATTCAAACAGGTTAGATTTATTTATTACAACACTCTTCTTTATTACTATCTAAACACTGCATATTTTAAGTATGAGATAATGTGTAAATATTATTTATAGACATTGGTGATGACTCTGATTTTTCAGTGAGGTGGGAGATTAAAATATAGCATTTAGATGGTGATGAAGGACTGGAAAAGGTTATCAAAATTAAATTCCAAGGAAACTACATAAAACAATTTTGTTTTGCATCTTGATAGTATTAGAGGAAAAGAAAAATTTGAGTAGCTTTTATAAATTAAAGAATCATATTGAACCAAAATAAGATTTAAGGACAAAAGTAAAATTTAAAGAATCAAAATAAAACAAAATAAAATTAAGGGATAAAAGTAAATTTTTCTCCCCTTCACATCATATTTAATTATATTTACTATTTAGATAACCTCTCATATAGAAAGAGCAAACATATGTTGCAAGGAAATTTTATAAAAAGTTTTATCTCTCAAAAAATAATTTTTTTTCACCACTAAATACATCTCGTGAATTATGATTTTTATTTTTGTTCTTTAATTAATAATTAACTAATAAATTATTAGAGCGAAAATATTGAGACACGCATTTAATTGATAATTAAAATTAAAACAATATCGAAAGATCAAAATTTGTATAGAATTACTTGCAATCATATTACTTACATTTAGACAAGTGGCAATATAATTAGGTGTAATTGTTATTTTAATTTTATTGCACCTCCATGCAAGCCTATCATCTCTACAAGTATTAAGAATGTAATTTAAGGTGAACTAGTACTTTATTAAACCAATTTGCCATATTAATTTTGTTAATTTAGGAATAAAATAACGGGCACAAAATTTAAATTTGTAGCTTATTAAGTATGATTTAATGATGAATGATGTAAGTAATTAATTAGAGATTTTGAGTGCAAACTTTTGCCTAATCGTTAAACCAAAAAAAAAAAAAAGCATCTAGAAGGCTATGCATGTGTGCATTGACCAGTATTGAAAGCAACCATACAACTTCCTGCATCAATTTCAACCACTAATGTTAGAATATCAACCCTAAATTACTAGAGTAACGTGCCTAACTTAAAAATTATTGGATGGCAAATAATTGACCCCACATCATAAATTTACCGACAAATAACTTTAAAATTAAATAATAATAATAAAATTTTCAAAAATACCCTCTATATTTTGGATCACTTGAAAGTGAACGTATGAACTTTTAATTTCAAAAATTAGATATTTTAACTTTCAGGCATTAGAAAATAGGTTCTTCCATTTAATTTTTCCCCATCGACGTTAGCTCTCTCTTGTGACGTCAAACTCTCCATATGCTTGCATCTCTCACCGTTAAAATCAAGAAAAACAAAATCATGTATAAGAATACCAAATTAAAAATATTTATATTAAAGAATTTTAAAATTTAAAATTATTTTAACAATTTTAAGGATAACAAATTTAAACTATATAAAAAATTATAATCAAGATTCTCAAGTTAAAATTTTTTATTTTTATATATTTTTTTATTAATTTCGAAATTCAAAATGTTTTTAATATAAATATTTTTAATTTGAAGTTCTTATTTATAATTTTTCTTAAAATCAATGTTGGTTAGGGAGTTTGATTATGACATGCTAGCATACAAGGAGTCTCATATGATAAGAATTAGGGTATATTTTGGTTTGATATAATGTTAAATATGCAAAAAAGAAGGGAATGAAAAAAATGAATGAAATTGATGAAAAATAATATTTGTATTTCTACTTAAAAAAAGCAATGAAAGGTGATAAATATTTGTAAGTAATGATTATAAAAGTATAATAAATATTGCTAAAATATGACAATGTCTTTTACATTATATAAATGATGCCAAACATACCCTTGATGCTTAGATGAAATGACAATGTCTTTTAAAGGTTAAAAATTTGGAAATCCAAATTTTAAAATTAAAAGTTTCAAAGTTTATTTTTTAACAAGGACGAATTCAAGGTTGAATTAGTGAGGGTAAAAAAAAAAAAGTTAACATGTTTATATATATATATATATATATATATATATATATATATAAGACTAAAAAGCATATATGTAACATACTTTTTGTAATTTATTGAATTTGATATTTTTTTGCATGTTATGAAATTTATTAATAGTTGAGTTTTTGTCAAACTTTTTAGCAATCTTTCTTTAATATAAATAATTGTGCAATTTGCAAGAAAATCATCTTTTATCTTATTTCTAAATTAATTTTTTGTAATATTCATAGATGAAGAATACCTCTACTTGTTGCAAAATTAAAATTAAAAAAGTCAATAAAAAGCGAATATAATGATCAATCAAATTATAAATATCAGATTTTTTTTTTCAATTTTTGGCATGACTAAGAGATTGTTAACAAGTTTTTAAGATAAGATGTTGACAATATTGTTTCCAAAAGCGAAGATTTGATCCAAAAATAGAAAGAAAAAGAAAAACTCGCACGGTTAAATTTGCAACTGTAATTAAAACTCAAAATATAGAAATAAAAAATAAATAAAATTGACCTTGAATTGGGGTTTTATCAGCATTCATATATAGACAAAGCATCAAAGCATATCAAAAAATTTTTAAAAAAATCAACACTAGCAAAAATTACATATAATAAAATAAAAATTCAAAGCTTGGGGGCAAGCACCCCTCCTCAACGCCAGGGGACAAAAATTTAAACACTTTTTTTTCTCGTAAAATAATTATTATTGTGACTATTATAGTTAAATAGAATAACTGAACAAACACGCAATGTCGATATAGCTTTATTATAATGAACATAAAATTTATAATAAATTATAGTAATATTTACATTGTCGTTTGATGAAAGTAAATAAATAAATGATGGCAATTTAAAATTAGATAAATGTGATTAGGTGAGGATGAAAAATGCACTACTAATTTAAAAATATTAAAATAAAAAAAAAACTTGTTAGATGAGTTTGGAATATTGGAAGCTAATACATTGCACATATCCTAATTGTACCCATCATTTGATTGAGTACGTACTACGAAGGAATGTGGCAGCAAGTATTTGTCTTTCTTACACAATTATTTGTTAATAAAAATGTAATCAGTATATATATATATATAGGTTGTTTTAATTAATTATCTTATTGTTATGTTTTAATTTTTTTCTTCATGTGGTCTATTTAAAAAGTATTGTGGTTGATCATTAATTACAAATTAGATAAATAAATTTAATTATGAACAAATATATTTATGATTTTTATTTATTAATGTAGTAAACTTAATTTACCTTAAAATTTATGCACTTTACCCAAATTTATTAAACTTTTCTGAACCATGTATTCAAATTTAAAAGCTCTTCCACACTTATTAGAAGAATTTTTTTTTTTTTTGAGAGATGCCCAAATTATATCGCTCACTTCAAAAATATACATTTACTTCTCTGAAATTAAAATATGAATAAAATACCTTTTAAAAATAATATTAATTTTTAATTAAAAATATAACATTTAAAAATATTTTTAAATTTTATTTTAATATCATTTACTTTTGATTGAAAATCATAAATTTAAATTATTTTAGAATTTTATTAAATATTTATGACAATACTTTTGTTTATTAATATATATTTAGAACAAATATTGTTCTTGAAATTAAATTATTATCGATCAACTAGTTAAATTTAATATTTTTTTTGTCTTAATAATTTTTTAATTAAATGATTTTACAATTTGCTAAATTTGATTATTTTATAATCACCAAATATATATTTAATACTTATTATATTATATAAGTAATAGATTTAGGAGTATTTTAATCAAAATAAGGTTAATTATAATTTATCTTTTCTTATAAGAAAGGTAAATATAATGCATTTTTTAGTTTTATGAGAGAAAAATATATATTTTAAAAACAGATTAAAAAGTCATGTAATTTGAATATGTCTTAAGAGAGGAAAAATGATAATTTATCCTTATTATTATTATTTATTAAATTTATTAAATTTGAAATTTTGGTCCTTCAAATTTTAACATGAACACATATAATGCCTCATGTATGTCTATTAGCAATAATATAAAAAAAAAAAAAAAAGTCTTATTTGAATGATGAATTAACACATTAGTTAACTTAAAAACATGAATATCATATTGGTTTTTCTATAAATTAAATAATATAATAAATAAGTTAAGACATATTTATTGAGTTAGGAGGCCAACTCATTATTTAAGTAAGATGATAATTATTTTTTAAATTATTGTTAACTATCAATAACTTAAGAGGCAAAACAAAAGCTAACGAGATCAAAATGGTCAAAATCGCACATAACCTTGGACCATCTACCACTAAATGTGCTCATCTCTGGAAATTTCCTTCATATGATGATTATGAAGTACAAACTTTTTTCAATTTTATTTTTCACAAAGATGCAACAAATTTTATTAAAATTAAGTAAAATTTTATAAAATTTAAATAATATTTTGTAAATTTAAAACAATATTCTTAAATTCAAATACATCTATATATATACACTAAATAAATTTAAAAAATATTAATAATTTTAATATAGTAGAGTCCCCCTTCCGCAAGTTTTTAGTCAAAAAAAAAAAGACCCCTTTGACCACACTTTTTTCGAATAAATCCCACAAGAATGCTTAGCAATGAAGAAAATTGCCTTCCTTATCTATAAAATCAAGTTTTACTATTGGCTGTTGGTCCTCAACGATGAACATACATGAGTCGTTTGTGGTATAAACCATTAAGCTTTTATTTAATGTTTTAAAAATTAAATTAATCATTGAACAAAATAAGAAGTAGTTCATAATTTAATAATTGGATCATGATTAAATTAGAATTGAACCATTTATATAATAATAATAATAATAATAATAAAGTATAAATATAAATGATATTTTATAATTAAATTAACAAATGTTGTAAAATAATATTTAAAATAGATATAAATATTTAAAAATATAAAAATAAGTTAAAATATTTTGCATATGCGGTAAATCAATACGAAATAAGTTACTTAGAGTCTACTAAATATTATAAATATTTATCATAAAATATTAAAACTCTAATTAAAAAAATTAAAAATTATTTTTTAATTGATTCAATACCAATTTGTTTTATTTTTATTGATTTTCAATTGATTTAACCGATTTTTTATAAGCTTTTTCTTATATTGGTTTTGAGTGTTAAATAGATTAAAATTACAACTAATTCATTAGTTTTTCAATTCGACTAGGGAGATTTGGTTTGGCTTTTAAAATAGTGCTTTTAACAATTATGATGTGCAATGAATTATTTAATATTTTATAGGAAGATGTAATTCTTGTAAGCTCCACCACTAATATGCTCATTTGTGGAATTTTCCTTCATATGATGATTATGAAGGACAAACTTTTTTTAATCTCATTTTTTTACAAACATGAAGAAAATTTTATCAAAATTAAATAAAATTTTATGAATTTTAATAAATATAATTTTAAATTCAAATACATCTTTATATATATATATAAGCTTACTTATAAATAATATAACAAAAAACTAATTTTTGATTGATTTAATACCACCCCTCTAATTTTTATTGATTTTACTTGTTTTTAATTGGTTCGGCCAATTTTTTATTTCCTTTTTGCTATATGAATTTTGAGTATCAAACGGATCAAAATCATAGCCAATTTACCAACTCTTTAATCTAATTAATTTGTTCGATCTAATTTTTGAAATAGTGTTTTTAACAATTATGATGTGTAATGAATCATTTAATGATTTCTAGCAAAATGCAATTCTGGAAAGATAAATATATAATGAGATGATTAGCCTACAAAATACTAAATGCTTTTTTTCTTTCTTAGATTGAAGTGAGATATCTTAAGTTTGATTTTGTTTAATTAATTGAATTATTTGATTTTTATCAAAATTTTAAAAATCAAACCAATTATTAGACCAATCAATAATAGAGTAATTAATAGTTTAGTAGATGGATTATAGTCAAATTGTGATTGAATTAGTTTTATTAATTTATTAAAATTTAATATATTTTTAATAAAAAATTTATATCAATTTTATTTTTATTTCATATTTATTATATCAAAACTTTGCAATTACTAGTGAGACAATAAATGGTGGCTTAACGGAAAAAGTGTGGGTACCCATTTTAAATACCACATGTTCAAATACCAACATGGATTGGATTAACGTTCAGGTTTGAATATTGCCAATTTTGCAAAATAATTTTTAAGGAAGCTTCCTAGATCGGCTTTGACCCGTTCTCAGATCCAGGTGTTTACAGATTCCTTTGAATTGGACAACAAGCTAGTATTTTAGTTGAATTTGCAAGTTGGTGGAAATGTTCTAGGTGCACTTTAAGTATAGTATATCTAAAAAGATCAAGGGATAAAATTAAATTTATACAGGTATAATTCAAGTAAGGTTTATATACAATACAAATGGAGTCCACATATGAGTAAATCTTAACTATTAAGTATATAATATGGTGCATCAGGTATATATAAAAATTGCTCCAGGTTGATTCAGTTTTGTAAACAATGATTCCTATTTACCTTGTCCTTTCTCAAATTACAAACTTTCTATGTAATTGAAAGTATTTGGTAATATATAATCATTCTATTTGGGGCGTCTGTTACTAGGCCTGTACATGGGCAAGGTTGGATCGGGCATCTAAGTGGCCCGAAGCCCTGCTCGATTAAAGCTTAGAACTTATTTTTATGCCCGTGTCCCTACCCAGTCCGAAAAAATCCAATTTTATATCGGGTTAGGGCGGGTTAGGGGGGCCCAGACTAGCCCTAACAAGCCCGAAAATATATAATTTTTTTACAAATAACAAATCAATTATTCAATAAGCAAAAACCAATTCCAACAAAAAAAAAATAAAGGCATTAAAAACAAAATGTTAATGCTTCCAAACATAGAGCTAATATATATATATATATATATATATATTTCAACCAAGGCTCATTACCTATTCAATTCTAGACTAAAATCCAAAAGAAATATTACAATGGTTCAAAACAAACATACTTGAAAACAGAAGAAATACTCTATTGTTGCTTTGCCAAAGTGACCATTTCTGTAACCAACCACCCAAAGAACAATACAATGTCATTTCCAATGTAGAGCTTGGAGTTCTTAAGGCCAGCAACATCCAGATACCTACTCATAATTTCATATAGTTAATTAAATAAGTCAATGTTGACAAAAGTATATGAAAATAATCAAATTTTGAACAACATACTTACCATCTAAGATTTACAAAAAGAGTTGTGCTCTCAGAGAAAAGAACCATTAGTGTGTAGATCTGTCCTATACCACTTACCAGAGATAGTATAATCGAAAATAAGAATAGTCTATGGTGTAGAATACATAGCCAAAAATAACCAACTAATATGCAAATTTTTGTGATCACAAGTAACCAACTAACAGCAAACTGATCAACCAAACAGAATGATATAATATCTAAAATATATCATACTAAGAGTCATAAAATAGAAAATACAATCATAAATTACAAATTAGAAAAATTAAATAAAAGTACATCAATCTTTGATGACACTTGTTCCTCCTGAAATCTCTGAAAAAAAAAAAAAGCAATAGAAAATTAGAAACCTAAACTCAATCCAAAAATGCATTATAGGTATTAGCTAATTTATTCTTAAAGTATGGAGTTTACCTGATGCAATCATATTCTCAAACTCTTCATATTTATCAAAGTTACAATCATTAAAGTTGAAAACTTGAGGAGATAGCCAATTTTGGGTGCAAATAAGTGCTTCAGCCATTTTTTGTGATAATGAACTCCTAAATACATCAAGCACACGCCCACCAGTGCTAAAAATAGATTCAGAAGCCACTGTGGATACTGGAACAGCTAACACATCACGTGCAATCATAGAAAGCACTTTATACTTTCCAACATTATCCTTCCACCATGACAAAATATCAAAAGACCCCTCGTCCTCAACTAAATCAGCTGCAAGATACTTATCCAACTCTGTTTTTTTATCACAAGTTAATTTCAATTTCTTTGATGCGATCCACTTGTTTTTTGGATCAACATATGTTGGTATCCTCTCCACTAAATCTCTTCCATCAAATCCACTACGATCATCATTTTTTTCAATAGATTCATTAACAACCCCCACAGAATATTGTTCATATAGACGATACAAAGCATCTTTGATCTTCTTTTTCATAGCCACACATATATCATGATCAAGATATATATCATCAAAAGCACTATTTACATATGCAAGTTTATACCTGGGGTCTAACACCACCCCTATTATCAACAAAGGGTTTATATTTTCTAGCTTCCCCCAATATTTATCAGATTTCCTCTGCATATTCTTAGCCATATCCCCAACAAGAGCATCTGTAGATGTAGTACTCGCTTGCAACATAGTCTGAATATGGGCAATTTCATGGAAACATGTATTTGAAGTGACATACAATGATCCACTAAATTTTAATGTAATATTATAAAAGACTTTTAAAAAATCAATAAACACTGAAGCATTACTCCAATCAGATCCTATCGGAGGACCAATTCGATCATTATCTTTCTTAAAGTATGCATTATAGGCCTCATCCTCATCTTCCATCCTCTCAAAAACCTTTTGGAACTTTATGGCATGTTCCAACATCATGTAGGTGGAATTCCACCTAGTTGTAACATCTAAACACAAGAGACTATTGGATGCTAATTTTTCTTTTTCAACAAAGCTCTTGAATTTTTGTAATCTTGCAGGAGAAGATCTAACATATCTAACAATATTCCGAATGGCAGAGATAGAGTTATGTAAATCTTTCAACCTATCATTTACCACCAAATTTAAAATATGAGCACAACACCTCACATGCAGATAATCTCCATCACACACTGACCCATTCCAATTTTTCAATCTTTTTTTTAAGTATGCCACCGCTGTGTCATTAGAGCTTGTATTATCTACAGTTAAAGTGAATACTTTTTCAATACCCCATTCCAACAGACACTTCTCAATTACCTTTCCTATAGTGTCACCTCTATGGTTTTCAACAATACAAAAGTTTAAAATCTGCTTTTGTAATCTCCAATGTTTATCAATGAAATAAGCTGTCAAGCACATGTAGTTAAAATTTTGAATTGATGACCAAGTATCTGTAGTGAGGCACACACGGACACATGATTTTTTCAACAAATCTTTTAACTTCTTAGATTCTTCATGGTAGAGTTTCAAACAATCCCTAGCAACTGTCACTCTTGATGGAACAGGAAATCTAGGTTCCAAATAATTCAATAACTCTTGAAACCCATTCCCTTCTACAACCCGAAAGGGCATCTTATCACAAATCATAAATTTAGCTAAAGCCCTTCAACACTCATCTAGATTATATGTATGAGGGATCAAAGTTCTTCCAACCTCCCCTACATTTTCTCCCCCAAGAGGTTGGGTGTATGCTAAAATAGGTTAGTTTTTTAACCTATGTGGGTTCTTCATACATGCTTTCACATGCCTATTCAAAGAATTTGTTCCATGTTTAGTTAGATGACAAGCATAGGAAGCCTCACAGTATCTACACACAGCTCTATGTTCTCCTCCAGTTTCTTCCAATGGAAGTTTTGTGAAATGTTCCCAAACATTAGATTTGTTTGTAGGCGGTTTTCTCTTTCCACTCACATTTGTGGAAGGTGTAGCAGCAGAGGCTACAGTAGTGGCAACATCTGATGAAGGAGAATGTTGAGTAACAATATTGCTAGATTGAGGTTGGGGTTGGGGTTGACTTTGTTGTTGGGAATGGGATTGCCTTTGAGTTTGTTCAACACTATTATGATCTGCCATTGGTGCCTTTGTCCTTGAGTGATAAAGTGAAAAAAAAAAACCATGAGGAGTTAAATATGGAGATATTATTTTCAAAAATGGGTTACAAAACCTTTAAAATATCAAGATCAACAGCGAATGCAGATGAATAAATAATTTAGAAATAATTATAGACAATGATTTGATCTAAAACTCAAATAGGTTTTGCTAAAAACAATAAGATCATCCATGTCTCTGTGTTAGACATTACCTTAATTTCTATATTGCCAGGTTTCCTCAAAGATTTTCATATTATAATAATCTGAACATAGGATCAGCTAAAACAAGGCAAAGCTTGTGCTTGTGAGAAGAATTTAATGAAGAAATGGGAGTGATTTCTTACTTGCCATGTTGGGTTTGGAGAGGAAGATGCAGGGAAGTGGGGAATCAGAGGTAGTCAGAGAGAAAAGTTTCACAACATGTAGTGAGATTTTTTTTTTAAAATCCAACTCAGTGGGACGTCCATGTTGAGGTTTAGATTTTGTGGTATTTCTCAAAATTTCACCCTTTATTTTTAGGCAAAATCTCGGCCAATATAATCAAACTATACATTGTTATTGTTCAAATTAATCCAACAAGCCAACCAACCAAAAAAGATGAACTACTTGCATAAAGCTGTAAGGGTGAAAATATATAATCAGCCATACCTATCTATAGCAATAGCAAAAATGACTGAGCAGCAAGGAGTCGAGGAAGGAGACAATAAAACGTAAAGAACAGAAGAAGCAACGTGTATGTGCTGTGCTCGATCTCCACCCAGAGTGCGACAGCTATGGCGTGATTTTGTGCTCAATTTGTGGCTCTATGTGGATCCGAGATAGAACTCCCGTCCTGCAACTCCTTCCCTTGATAGCCTTGAGTTGTTGGTTACACTGTATCGGAAAAGCACTCTCAAGGAAATCTAGATCTTTCTCAGCAGGGACAGTACCAAGGATATCAGGGTTAGATAGCTTTTCTCTGGCAGTATAAAATCTTTCCAATCCGGGAAAGCCTATACCCGAAAGAGGGAAACCTTCCGTTTGCTTGCCATTGCAATATCAGAAACCACAGGAAAGCCTCGGCCTGGTATTTTGACCGGCTGAAGCAGCGGCAGAAGCAAAAGCTACAAGGAGGGTTGGAGGGAGATTCTTGCGGGAAGAGGAATTAAAGAGAGAAAACAACTGACCAGTGACCACCTACAGTATTCGTGAAGTTTCAAACTTTGTCCGTGTCGTGACTCGTGCGTCTGTGTCTTCTGTCAGCTGTCCCTTGCCTGCGTGTGTGTCAATTGCTTGGCCAAGTAATAAGAATGAAAATTAAAAAAAAAAAAACATAGGGTCGGTCGGGCAGAACCTGTTGATAGGTTTCGCCCGTGACCCGGCCCGGCCCGGTCTTCATCTTCAAATAAGTGTTGAATGTTCTGCTTGATTTTTATTTTGCCCGACCCGGCCCGGCCCGATTATGCTGGGTTGGGTCGGGCCCCTCGGGGCTTACGGGCCTCTGTATACCCTTATCTGTTACAACATCACGATGCTTTGGTAAATAAATGAGAAAATTAGTTATTTTTGGCAATTATGATTAAATCTTTATTTGTTTTCTTAATTAGTCAAATTGAACTTTATTAAAAGAAAAATTTATGCTGCCTTAAAATAATAGAAAAAAGAATGAAAGTTACAAAGAATTAGAGTTAAGTATAATTACTCATATATTTCATATCAAGTTCCTTAATTAAAATATAACAAATGTATAGTTCTTTAATATTATCATGATAAGTGTATGATTTTTACAAATAATTATATAATTTTATATTTTGTAAAATTCATACACTTGTCATGAAATTATTAAAGAATTATACATTTGTTATATTTTAATTAAAAAAATATAATAATAATAATAATACAAGGAATTGTATATAAATTATTTTTTATAAAAAAATATAGGTTGAATTACCTCAAAAGAGAAATTTTATATTTTTTAATTATGTTAATAATCTTTTTTCTTACAGAATATTAATAATCTATATTTGTTGTTTAATACCATAAAAGTATAAATAAATATGGAAATTTTTTTAAGTTTGAGAACAATTAAAGATGAATGAATTCACCCATAAGTTTAATTTTTATAAGAATAAAACAATTATAAGGGCATACCATGTATGTTTATCAGAGAAAATACACACAAATTTTTTGAATTTAAATCTTCTATAGTTACAAATTGATTTAATTTGGATCCTCTACCTAGTGCAAAAGTGGGCATAACTTATTCATTTTATCTGAGCCGTCTAAAGTTGATTTGAACATTCAGATTTAAGATTTTTATTTTAGTTTTTGATCTTTTTTTGTTTTTGAAGAATACAAAATACATAATAAAAATAATTTTGCAATAACCAATTTTAAAAATGATATTTAAAATCAAACAAATAAAAAAATAAATTTAGACAACTTAAATAAGATATACACACTATATTCAGCATTGTGTTAACAAAGGATTTGACCAAATTCATTGTATATATTATAGTAAAAAAAAAGTAAATTACACATAAACATCCAAATTTTTTAAAAATTATAATTAGAGGCTTTAAAAATTTAAATTATTTTCCAGGCCCAAAGGACCTAATTTGGATTTCGAAAGACAAAAATGCCCTCTTTTACCTTGTCAGTGAATCAAATTGCAATGCCTAGTCTTCTCAAGAACGGAATTGTCTAGATCCTTATGAATGCTTCTCTACTTTTCTCCTTTCCCTTGCTTTGGTCTCCTTCTCATTTGTTCCTATCGTCACTCGCTTCCATCAACAGCAGCGGGCTTTATGTGTGGTAACTTGTGAAACTATTTTCTTATTTTCCTTTTTCCATTTTGAATACCACTATGTCATCTTCCCACTGAACTCATTTTCCCCAATTTTGAATTGTTGCCACTTTCATTGTTTCAACTTTTACCTTTGTTCAATTTTCATTTCGTTCCCTTAAATTTCTTGTTATCTCATTTGTAAAACAATATTAGACTGAATTGTTCATGAGGGTGTGAGTTAGAAGGGGAAAGACGATCTTGCAAATTCCTCAATGAATCATAAATTTCAAATTTAACAAATATAAGGCCACCATTGCTACTTTTTGAACTCCTCATTTGACACTATATCAACCATTGCTTTAGGTTTAACAAATTCACCCTTGTGTTGTTGTCCTATTTTTTTTTTTCTTAATTACAATTTTGGATTACTTTTAATTGGCATCTCTCTATTCATTTTCGATTATGATTAGATATGAAGAATTTTGTTGATTGGCATTGTATGTTTTTATTATGAAAAAATTTTCATTGTTGTGAATTCAAAAAAATCATTGATGAAACATAAGAAGATATTATTGGTCTTTTTGTTGATTGTTGTGGTCGTAGTTATATAGTCTTAATTTTGTAATTGTTAGATTATTGCATTCTTAAATCTCGAGAAATTTTACTAAAAGTTTCTTATAATTTTTTAAAATATAAAAAGAACTTTTCTAAAAGTGCCTTATATCTTTGAAAGTAAGTGGTATTCTTATTTTCTTCTATGACTTATGTATTGTTACACCAGAGTTAATTAGAGTCTCAAGTTAAGGCCACTGTATATTTTTGGATTTCAAAGGTGATTATTCAACTTTCTTGCTAAGTTAATTAAAAAAGTATATTTGTTGCATAAATAAAATAGAACATAATAAAAAATAAGGATCAAGTCTCATAAATATAGATCAAGCTGCAAAAGTTTAGTTAATAGTTATTATTTATTCACTAATCATAAAATATTTAGAACTTTGGATTAGGGAATCAAAGCCCAAATTAGGAAGTCTTGTCATGCCTATCTATACTACAGAATGAGATTTACATTTATTTGTCTATTATACTTTAATGTTTGTGACTCTCATATAAATGATTGCTTTTTTTTTTTGGGTTTTTTTAAGGAACAATTGCATAAGTTTCATGTCCAACTAATGAGAAACTTGGTTAACCATCTAGTCAACACTTGTCAAAATGATGTAATAGCCTTTGCACTTGAAACAAGTAAGAGAAGAAAGTTTTGGGTCAATGATTGCTTCATCTAGCTTGATATGTATGATTATGGTTATAAGTTAGGTCTAAATGTCAATATTAGATCTGAACATTGTATTGTTTATAATTGAACTTATTGAATATCCATATTATTTTTGTGAGTTAAACATACTTAACAATGTATTGTATAGTTATGGTTATAATATTATGCTTTCTTAATGTTGCTATAAGTTCTTAAAGTCACTAGATGTATCTTTCTTTACTAATAACAGATTCAAGTATTATTTAGGAAAACTTTATAGGAACTATCATAGAACTTGCTAATAACAATCCTAAACCTCACTAGTATCTAGTAAGTAATGATCTTAAAACATAATAGTAACTATGTTGAAAATTAGTAATAACTTTACTTAACTCTAATAGTAACCTTTCATATGGTAACTATCCTTGTAATGTTAAGTTTGAAAATTGGTATTAATGTTACTAAATTTTAATAGCAACCTTCCTAAACATTGCAAGTAATGATTACCAAGAAAGTTAATATTAGATTCACATAAAGTTATTAGATCAACAATTGAGCAACTTAATAATAATTAAAAGTTACTTTTGTTAAAATGAATATGATAATAATAATAGTCTTAAAATTTAATAAAAACTTTCTTATTGTTGGTCTAGTAATTTTTAAAACTTAATAATAGCAATTTTAAAATTTAGTAGTAACTATCTTATATTTAAGTTGCAAAGTTATAAGTGTTTAAAATTTGGTAGTAATTTTATTTAAATCTAATAGTAAACTTAAAACTTAATAGTAACTAACTTTCTTACAAAAGGCCAATGACCTTAAATAACTCTTCTTAAACATAGTTTTAGAGAAAAAGAACATAAGAACTAGTGATAGGTTTTTTAAAACCTCATAGTAACATTATTAAAAGTTATCTATAATGTTACTAGACTTAAGTGACAATTATTTGTATCAACCATGTAATGTGTTCCTATTTTGCTATCCCAAAAATAGTGGTCTAATTTCTCATATAATTTCACATATTTTATGTACTATTCATCTCCTCCTACTCCATTTCAAAACTTTGCCACTCATCTGCCAATCATAATCCTTTTCAAATCCTTACGGCCTCTACCTACATAAGATTCTTCATCCCTGTAATCACAAATCTTTGTTTGGCACTTACATTTTTTATAATTGCATTCTTCTGTGTCTGTTTAACACGTAAAAAGTTAAAAAAAAAATAAAAAAAAATAATTTTTAAGAATAAAAAATATTTTTTTGTTCTTATTTTAAAATAAATATTTGTTAAAATAGATATTATTAAATAATAATTATATAAGTATAATAGATACTTTTCAAAATTTTTCTTAAACTTTTACTCTTATTTCTGCCACCAAACGGCGCTGAGATTTAAAGTGTGTTTGGCTGTGCATCGGAGAAAGATTAAATCATGTTTAGCAACCCCTTTATGCAAAAACAATACTTGGTTGCTTTTGGCCAAATCATATTAAAAAAAAATAAAAGCTAAACTAAATATGCATTTATATAGAAAATAAAAAGCCCTAAAAAATCTTCTACCTGTAACGAAGTTTGTACCCAGAAAGCTAAGGACATTTTTGTCCCGTTATTGCAAAAATCAAGTCTTAAAAATAATTTTAGTTTTTGATGTAAAAAATTTGGTTTGTTAAATATAATTTACAAGAAAGAAACCACGCACACTTCCCCTTCTTCGAGCCCTCTCTCATGTTCATATTTGCAAATCTTCTTGAAGCAACTCCAGTTCAATCGAAGTCAAAGTTTCAGTGGGTAGTTGCTAGTCTTTCGAATTCGGGAAATCTGGAAAGTCGCTTTCCTGTTCTTGAACCAAAGAAGTTATGGTGTCCTGATTCGAGAAGAAATATATAAGGTGCTTTTCTTTTTGTAACTTCTAATGGTTCAATTTGCAGATTTTTATTTTGGGTAGTTTGTTCGATGGTTCCTATATATTCCTTCATGTTTCAGATTTAAAATGCCGACCCGTATTAATTACGAGAAATATTTATTAATCCAAAAGCACATTGTTATATCATATGATCTAGCAAAGTCATCCGGAGCTAGGGTTCATTTACTTCTTCGAGTTCAATTGGACAATGCAAGTGTTTTCCTTTATGTATTTGCTACATTTCTTCCCACTAGACAAGCAATCAGACGCTGATTAAGTCATTTTTTTGTTCTTTTTGCAGCATAAAGATCATTATCAATTACCTTGTCATTTGGTTTACTTGGTGGTATCTTGTGAATTTCGATTATTGTAGTCTATCAGAAGTTTTGGTCACCATTGGAGCTCATGGCGGGCTTAAATCCTTCTTGTCTCACCCTCTCTCAACAGCCTCATTACTCTAAATATTTTTCTAAACGAATAGCTTTAAACAATCATGGAAGACGCATTAAAAAAGTTGACCTTGGAAGGCCCCAGATATTACCTTCTGTTTTGGGGGTTACTACTGGCATGCGTGTGTTCGTGGTTTCTGACTTGCATACTGACTATGCTGAGAACATGAAGTGGGTAAAGTGTTTGTCCTCTGTTAGACACAAGAAAGATGTTCTTCTTGTTGCAGGAGATGTAGCTGAGACATATGACAAGTTTGTTGTAACTATGTCTCTCCTGAAGGAAAGATTTGAACATGTCTTCTTTGTACCTGGAAACCACGATCTTTGGTGTCGTCGTGAGGGAGAAAATTATGTAAGGTCATTCATTATACCTAGGCAATGAGGTCTAAGTTCATGCATTATGGCCAAATTGTTACTGTACTTCTTTTCTCATGGTTCATCACTATCTTTACATTTTGAGACATCATTTATCGTGAATTTAAGCATGTGACCCTGATAGAATCCTCTGATATTTCTTAAATTAAACAAACAAAATATCTATCAAATCCACCAACAGTTTAGAGTTGGCAAAATTGATGATTACAGTAACAGGGAAATCAACAAAATGACAGCAAGAAACAGAGCTAATGGTAGGAAGATAAACGAAAGCAGTAAAATAGGTTAGTAGCATTCAAGAGGCTAGCTCTCTCCCCAGAATTACCTTCAGATGATTCTCATGCCCCTTCCTCAGGTTCAGGCTCCAAGATATTTTCTTCCAACGGCCTCCTCTCTCTCTTCCAGCTCACCCACCCCAAATCTTCTATGTCAGAGTTAGTCATCAGCCTCTAATTTCTTTTCCGCCCTCCATGCCACCTCACCTCTTTTTTCTTTTCTAGAATATACCAACACATCAGTTGCTGGCCTAATCTTCTCAGGCCCAACTCCCTCCCCATCTTCATTATTGCTTTGATTATAGGTCTTAATAACAATAGCAGGCCCGTGAGACTCACATTAAAAAGGGGTTGTTAGTTAAGCAACTTGTAACTGTTGAACTAGTTGCTAGTGAACTGTTACTGTCAAAGCTTGTTTGTTGGCATAAGCGTTTTTAGTGCTAACCTCATATTTTTTATATTGGGCTTTGGTCATGTGATTTTTTTAAGTTAGCATTGTAATTGGAATTACCTATTAAGCACATTTCACTTGTTAAATTCTGTTGATAGGCACCTGCTTATTATATGAATTTTACTTGCTACTTTTATAAGAATTAGTTTGGCCATGGTTTTATCTTGAAGATTAAGGCTGTCATTCCCTTATTCCTTGATTATTATATACCCGGAGCATCTCTGCAAACTAAAATCTAAATGAGTTTTAGACAAGTTGCTTTGTCCATCTGAAAAGCTGTAGTATATTATTATCGCTACCCCTTCCCCAGAAGGTACAATGGGTTCCTTTTGGGATGTGACATGTCATTACTTCCCTTTACATTTTTTTTTTAGGTGTATATCCCACGTGTCCTAGTGTCCCTGATTTGTTTTAACTTGAAATCACAGATAACTTACATCAGACTTACTGCAAATCTATTTTCTTAAATTTTAATGGTATACTGTTACGTAGGTTCTAAAGTTATTGACATTAATGCTTGTTCTAGAATCTTTTCTGTCTTTATCAGAATACTATCTTTCTGATAATGATTTAGCTAATTTTCTCTCCAGGTTGATTCTCTTGAAAAGCTAAATAAATTGCTCGATGCATGTAAGAGTCTTGGAGTTGAGACAAATCCAATGGTTATTGATGACTTAGGAATCATTCCTTTGTTCTCTTGGTACCATGAGGTGATTGCTTTGATAATGTCAACTTTCATCTTCTCAATCATTCATAGCAACATAGTATGTTGGATCTAGAAGGAAAAATGTTGCTTAGAGGCAATTTGTTTGAATGCACAATCTGCTTGTTTCACAGAGCTTTGACAAAGAGCAGGATATAGCAGGCATTCGCATTCCGTCTTTGGAGATGGTGACTACTCTATTAACTCCTAGTAAGCCATTTGAAAAATTGATTGATGGTCTGATCACGCTCATCATTTCTTATGTTTAAGGATTATCTGCTTAAGTGTACTGTATGATATTCTCTGTTTTGTGGAGAAATATTTGATATATTGATGACAAGGATATTGCGTTTTCATTTTATTCATTGACAAGTGTCATATAATCATGATCTCAAGAATTATTGCCTGCTGCTATATGACAATACCATGCATGTACTACCCTGAAAATCACTACACATCCTGACACCCCCAACTAATTACTATTGAGTTAGAAATTGTTAATTTCTCTCAAAAGCTTGATATGCATGGTTGCTTCTCTTTTAGAAGTCTTGACCTATAGCATAGGCAAGGTCCCATTTAAGTCATATATCTTGGGCAATTTAACTTGTTGGTAGAGGCATAGGTTATTCAAGATCTGGTAAAATAATACATTGGTGCGACCTTTCAGGTTGAGGGGTTATCTTTCTTTGTTTCTTGCTACCTGCCAAGGGAAGTAACAGCTAAATAAAAGAAATTAAATTTAGAACATAGATATAAACCATGGTAACGAAGTCTTGAACCAGAGAAAGCCAGAGACCTTTTTAATATTTGATGGAAGTACAAGCTTCATGACATGATAAATAATAAAAGGAGACTTGAATATTAGTTATGCTATATAAAAGGAGAAAGGAGGTTGTTGGTTTTTATGATTTGGTTCATGAGGTTAAGTTATACAAAAGGAGCTGAAATTTTTTGTTTGAAGATGAGGCTTTGGCCAAAATGAAAAATATTTTGCATATTTTAAATTCTTGATCATATGAATTTGAAATCCGAATTTCCTTCCTTGACTTTTGTTTAGAGATCTATGAAATTCGAAGTGATAATTGTATTTAATTTATCTATCTAAACATAAGGACATCAGAACAAAAGTTCACTTTTCAAATTGTTGAGTTTACTGTAACATGCAACCAAGAGTTATTTCCCCATGTGCAGGAAGTTAGGAATTTATCTATCTCCTTGTGCCTGTTGTTCACATCCTATGTACATAGACCATTGCATAGGCATTTAAGTTTTTATAACATTTCAGTAGTTCTATCTGCATATTACTCTGGGTCTGTTTAACTTTTAACGGTTGTTAATTACAAGGCAAGTGCCCCTTTTGTCTGCTTTTAAATGCTGTTATTTAGGCCGATGATGATGTAAATCTGTACCTATGATATTGTTTTCTGCTTAGGTGTGTAAGGACTTTCATGCGTGCAAGTGGCCCAGCGGACTTTCCAATGGAGGTATCTCCCTTGCCGTGTATTTTGATGGCATGAATGAAAGACAACAAAGAATGATAAAGGAGATTCAGATGACATGTGATCACATAATTACATTTTCCCACTTTGTTCCCAGGTTGGTGTCACTTAAATTGTATCTTGTTTTATTACTGAAATTTATGCATGTTTGAGTGTTTGACTATTATGTGCTGTTTGAAACAGATTGATGTGGTTTAATGATCTATCAAAAGATTAAAATAAGAAGAAATGGCCCAGGATAATTGTTGAAAAGCTACATATCCTTAAAAATTTGTAACATGGATATGCATAATTCTCATGAACGCCAAAACATACTACTGTTTTGTGATTTGTGTCTTGCTGGTTGGGGAGCAACTTAAACAGCAAACATTTATGTTAATTTTTATGATATGAAAAATAAGGTATTATTTTTTTTGGTTGATGGTTAGTATCTGCTTACTTTTTTCTCAGGCAGGAACTTTGTCCAGAGAAGAGGATGTTATTCTATCCCAAGCTCCCGAAAGTAATTGGTTCAGACTCTCTTGAACTTCGAATAAGGTCAATACACGGGAATGAGGGAAGGGGGGATGCATCTGCTTGCCATGTGTTTGGCCATACCCATTTCTGTTGGGATGCTGTTGTTGATGGTATCAGGTATTTCTCGTTTCCCATTAGCAGGTTAGAATGGATATTGAGACGTTTCTAGCCATCAAATTTTCTTGATTATATGTTATACCATATTACTATTATGCAAAAAACTAAATGGAGTTTCTTTGGTGTTTTGTTTTGGAGTGGCTTCTCTTTAGACCAGCTTTGTTGACAGCAAATAGGTTTCCCACTCCAGCTGGGAATTGCTGCTGCATCACACTTAGTCAAGACTTTCACCTATGCTAGTATCTGTATCCGAGAGTGTATTGGTTTAATATTGGGATAATTGCAAGAAAAAAGAAAAAGAAAAAGAAAGATCGGTCTATGCTAATATTTACCTATAAGAACTAAATAACCACACAACGTAGTTATATAGGTCAAACTACCTGGTCCTTACAGATGAATATCCTCCCAGTTAGTTCTTTTTCCTATAATTCTCCCTATGATATTTCCCCTTTTAGTCTGGGGGTGAAATGTGAAGAAATGATAGCAAGGTTTTACTGAGGGGAATGAGAGAAAGTTTGCCTAAAAAAAGATATAGGCACGAACATTGTAGAGACCTGTTTGGTGTTGGAAATCTGTAAGTTGAGAGGGAAAAAGATAAGACGAAATATAGATTTACATGCATTTAAGTGATTGAGAAAATATGGTAGAATAAGTGTTGGTTGACACAAACTTGCAGGTATGTGCAAGCACCCTTGGCTTACCCAAGGGAAAGGAAAAGAAGAATGAATGGGGGTGAAAATTGGCTGCCGTTTTGCATTTATGCTGACAAAAGATTTGCTGATAGACTCACCCCTTGCTATTGGTCTGATTATTACTCCGCCAATCCCAGGACGCCTCACAATACCGAACTTGCTTCTTGGGTGGCCAGATTTTACAAGCAAACACAAAGTATAGATGTATAGTATACCTGTAGTATTGCCCCTATTGCTGTCTCCATTTGGAATTTATATTAAATGTCATTCGTTACTTTTGTTGGGAATACTAAACAATAAATGGGTATTGAGGAAGAGATGCTGTCACCAGCCAAGGGCAAGCTATACTGAAATTCGAAGGGAAAAACTAATACTTAAATGATATTTATCATCCGTCGTTTCATTGTCTAGCATATCTTTTCTTGAAAACCAATCTAGATAACAAACATATAGTCTGTGCCCTTGTAATGTTCTTTCATTTCCTTCTGTTTGGCTGCTTTTAGTAGAGATTAGCTTCCATGCAAGTAGAAAAAAGCTAGGTGGGATGCTCATCACCATGCAAGAAAGGTTCATATATTCTCTTATATGCAGCAGAAAAAGGACCACTGCTACATACAGGACAAAACTCTGAATATCGAAACCTCAAAAAAGAAGAAAAAGAAATACCCACATACAACCAGAGGTTAAAAAGCATAAGCGTATGCCTAAATTTTGTGATATACAATAAGTAACTAGTAATCTTCAGCAGCCAAAGGGTGGTGGTGAGCATGAGGCGGCTCTATTGGGATCAAGATGTACTCATATGAGTGCTGCCAGCACAGCTCCAATAAATGGGCCCACCCATTAGATCCAGTGGTAGTGCCATCTCCAGCGCACCAAGGGAGGCCCAAAAACTCTTGCTGGGTTCATGCAGGCCCCATCAAACGGCCCACCAACCAGGATGTTTGCCCCAACAATGAGACCAATTGCCAAGGGTGCAATTGTGTCAGTTTAACCCCTTTAGGGGTCGGTGGCAGTAGGATAACTGTACATCTGCTCAAATGTCATTGCTATCTCAAATATAAGCCCATGCATCGCCCCATCTCCGGTTGACACGGTGAATGCCGCTGGTCTCTACAATAAGCAACCACAAACATGCATCCATCGTTAGTTTTGTACACAGTTTCATTTTTTATTGAGTTTACAATCAATCCAATACTAAATTCTTCTTTAGACTATCTTAAGGGTACATGATTTATATGTCGACCTCAAGGCTTGAATTTGAGTAATCAAACTGAAAAAAATGATATTCTTAATTAGTAGGACAATCTTTTGAGGCCAGGATAGTAGGATATTTAAGATCTGATAAACGAAGATATCTAACATTTTAAGACATTATATAGGACAAGACATGATGTTTGATTTTCAAAATTTTCAAATATATTCTTTTTAGACAATGAAAACATGGATATGTAGTAAGATACTCATTTTAGTTTTTAAATTTCAAAATATACTCTTTTAAACCAGGGCAAAAGAGGATAATGAATCCCTTAAAGTTGGGATTTTCTAGTTTTGCTCAAGTTGTCTCTAACAATGAGTGGATCTATTCTTAAAAAAAATGAAAAGAAAAGGAAAAATAAAACAAGTTTTGTTAGTGACATGAGCAAACATAAAGTAGAACAAATATGAGTGGATTCGTTTTTGCATAAGAGAGAGTTTAAGAAAAAAGAATTTATATCAACTATCCTATGAGATGTGAACTGTCAAAAGATTTTGGCTTTGGTGGTACCTCAAATGTCCCAAATAAACTTGTGATACCTTTCATTTTGTGAATTACAAATAGCAACTACAGATCCTAATAAGGAGGCAATGAATTTACCATGTGGTCTGTGACAAGTCTGAACAAGAGGGCAGTAACTATAGCATCTACAAGTTGAGCAGTCCACTGGTAGATGGCACAAATGACGGAGATCCTTCCATCAGTAAGGGCATTGAATGTCACGGCGGGTTGACATGGCCGCTGGAGACGGTGGCGAACAAAGCAAAGGCATAGACAAGTGCAATACACACTAGTTCACTCGCTGATGAACCTGAATCTCTGGAAATCTTGTCTGCACCAAAAGAGAAAGCAATCCAATGGGAAATTCTCATTTATTCTTAGCCTGCATGCATGCACTTATTAATTGAGTAAACTATAATTCTACCCTTGAAATAAGCTTCTTTCCCTTCTTGAAAAATAATTATCATTAAATCGTTTCGAACTTTTTAAAAATACATTAATTCAATTTTGCTGTGAAGTTTCTAATAAAGTTGTCCAAGTAAATTAACTTTCTCCAACAAAAGGGTACAACAGATCTTGTTGCTTGCTAATAAAAATAGATTTTAATTTAAGAATAAAGGGAATTAAAACAAATGTACATGCTTGCCAAAATACCACCATTTTTTGTCAGTAATTATCTAGACCAGTTGTTGACCATTCATTCATGAAGTTAATCCACGCGAACAGCTTTGTCAACATGAAATAAACAAAATTCATTGGATTTATGTGTTTTTTAAAGGTTTAGAATGATTTCATAGCAATTAACTGGTTATTTTCAAAGATTAAATTAATGAAAGATGATGATAATTGTTGGATCATTTCAAGCAACTTTTAATCATGGGCATGAATATGATCAAAGCATGCATGTAAAAAGAGATTAAGCAGACACCCAGAGCAAGGATGGAGCCTTCTCCAACAAGGACGAAGATGCAAGAGGAGATGAACTCAGCTAAGGTGGCTCTAATAGATTCTGGGTGAGCAGCCTCATCTACCCTTCCAAACGCATATCTACGAGTTGCTATTACAGCAATCTCTCTTCTTTTTTTCACTTTCCTTTAATTATGGAACTTGCAGGTTAGGTTGTCACCCACCAAACTTATCTTCAAGGTGTTTGTGATATTTTCCTAAACCAGCTGCTAGTGCTAATTCTGTCGAAAGTTGAGACAATTCTTCACACCCAGAGTTCAGACAGCTTCTTTTCTGGCAAATGAAGCTAGAAAGTGTTCCTTTGCATGGCTGAAAAGTGGAGGATTACTGCTCATATGAGGTATTTAAGGCTTGAACTCAAGTGGGCACGTGGTGATACATTGAGCTGTCTAATTCTCTATTTCCCATGCATCCATATCCATGTCAGCACAACACATGCAGTTGGTTGCAGTGTGTGTTGATCCTTTTTCTCAACAGGAACAAAAACATCAGTGTTTGTTTCTTGTGTGGTCGTTTAACTTATTTTGGACAGCTTATCTGAGTTGAGCTGGCAGTCCCTTTGTTACTCTCATTCTTCTTATACTGTTCACAGTACTGTTAAACTAAAACAGTGCCTGCAGATTTTGCCAGGGACGGGTTGAGTTGTGTTGGCTGTGTCCAAGCCAACTTTGCTTGCAGTGTGTTGTCCATGCAAACGCAGCCTTATCTCAAACTTCATCGCCTAATCTATTTACAATTCTGTGACTGAGATTTGGAAGGTTTCGGGTCTCGAGAATGAGGTTAATTTAATGAAAACAGATATCACCACACTAATTAAAACGAAATATGTGAACATGTCATACACTAATTTTAGTGAAATTTACGTATTATGTGATTTTATTGCTGTTTATTATTAATTTGGTTTACAAATATTTTGTAAACTGAGTGTAAGAATTTCTCTTAAATTGCAGGCTCAAATTGGAGGTTTCGAGGGTTCAGCAGCATGCCTCTTGTTCTTTGTTCAGAAGCAACTGGGCATATTGAACAAGTAAAACTGCGTACTCCAAGTAAGGACCATGGCTCTGCTCTGGTCCCTTATGTGGTGATTACAACTTTCTCATTGTATGATAAACAGTTGTATGAGGCAGAAAGAAAAGGAGTCATTTCCATTATTTTGAACTGAGAGTGCAAGTATATTAACTGAATCAGCTGATCTTTACTTCCCAGCCACTACCTGTAAGACCATGGTCTATATCCATCCCTGCAGAGAGTATATGAGGTGGTGAAAAAATCACCCCTTTCAGCAGGATTAATCATGGCATGTATAAGGAAAACAATTACTGTAGACTTTGAGAAATACAGTTTTCTTCCAAATGGGTTCCACTGAATGATTTGGATTTATTCCATGAAGTTGGCACCTCCCAGTGGCACAATGTATTAATAATACGACAGTGGCCCAGAAATTGGAATTTTTTTCTTAAGCTGCCTTAAGAAAGTTTTGTTTTGTAGGAATGTAGGAGGTAAAGTGCCATTGAGGTGAATTCCTTCAAGGACAAAGTGAACAAAAACATCAATACACTTAACTGAACAAAGTAATACCTGCCCATCTATTGTTGACATCAATTTAGTCTTTTAAAAGTTTTTTGTCATATATGACAGTAAACTTCAAAAGTATTTTTTAATCTTAAAGAGTTTAGAGACTTTTATTGCAAAGTGACTTATTGTCTCAACATATCTAAATGAAATTTCTTTTGAATTTTATATAAATCATTCTTGAACTCATGTTATGTTAGTAAAATTTTTTATGAGAATATGATGGATAACTCTCTTTTTTTTCAATGCTACAAAAATATTATTGTGGACCCTTATTTTTTCAAAATGCTTATTTCAACTCCAATATATATATATATATATGTATATGTATATATATATATATGTATATATGTATATATATACATATATATATATATATGTATATATATATATATATATGTATATTGGATGATTAAGATGGGGCAAAATTTATGGGCAGTAAAATAACATCATGACGTTGAACTATATATATATAATTTTTCGAATATTTGTTGAGAAGAAGATATTTAGAACCGTGGTCACTTTTGCCATATTATTATTATTATTATTATTATTATTATTATTATTATTATTATTATATTGTAGAGATTTTTAGGAATAGAAATATAAATGAAGTGTTATCTATCATATTAATTATCATTATTATTACAATAAAGGTATTGATTTTACAGGGTGTGGATGGTTAATAAAAAATTTTAGGTTCAAATCTCTTCTCTATTGTGCATCCAAAACATTTTTTTTTTTTGGAAACTTTAAACCAAACTATTTAATTTTTTAAAAAGAATTTCACAGTAACCTACAATTAACGTTAAGAAAAATAATTTGTGTAATTGTTAAGTGTTTGCTTTAAAAATCTGGGATATAATTATAATATGTTTTATTATTGCTAGTCTTAACCCACGCTAATTATTGATATAAATAAATAAATAAATAAAACCAATGCCAATTGGGCGTTTCGAAATACCTCTGGGAACGGTCTTTGACGTCGAAACGCTTAAACCCTCTCCATTTCTTAATGGAGTTTTTCAATTCGATCGAAGTCGCAGAAAGAGAGCCTTCAAAACCCTCTTCTCCCTTCTCCCACTCTTTTGTCGCTCCTTCCCTCTCTCTCTCTCTGTGGACATCTGACATAGATGGAAGCTCATGCGGATTACAGCGGGGATTGACAATGAGAAAGAAGCTTCTGATAGTGGCGAGAGGAGGTCTCTCCTTGTGGTCCAATCACAACCTCACGCTCACTCGCTTGTCACTTTCCAGATCACCCAAATGGGGTAACTTTCTTTCATCTTCTTCTCATCAAATTCTTCGTGTGCTCTTTTCTTTCTCTTCTTGTTATATGCTACTTTTCGGTCTCCATTTTTATTCTGTTCTATTCAATGTTCGGTTTTTCTTGTATTTAGGCATAGGGGTTTCTTCTGTGAAAAAGTAAACTCATTATCTACTAGATTGTTTCGCAGACTATCAAGTTACTGTAATGAAAACCCAAAAAGAAAAAAAAGAAGAAGAGTAACTTCAATGTTTGTTGGCCGCGCCTATGTGATTGCTTTTGATTTGTTGATGTAGCCATTTATATTGGTTCTCTCTCTCTCTCTCTCTCTCTCTCTCTCTCTCTCTCTCTCTCTCTCTCTCTCTCTCTATATATATATATATATATATATATAACAAAATGAAGATATTTCAACATGTACGTAGAGTGATGGGAGGAAGTGAGACACAAATTTTCGCTCCCTAATTTGTTAGAATCCTTTGATATAATAATGTAACTCCTAGTGAAGTGGTATATGCAAAGCAAAATTATACCTTGGGCAGTGATGGACTTGTCAAGGGAATAATTTTTTTCTTCTGGATAACTAGGTGGGGATTCTTTTGAAAAATATTTGAAGTTTGAATTTCTATAATTTGAGAGAGAAACAGTTCTATCTGATGATATGGGCTTTTAAATCATTCTCAGTGATTAACTTTCTATTTGTTAATTGAGATTTAATTGAAAAGAAAAAAATCTGGTGGTTCTGGGCATCTAGACTAGAAAATTAAACTGAATCGAAGTTGGCTGTTCTGGATTAATTTCAAAATCTATTGATTGCTCATTGAGTTAATAGTTTGATTGAGTTGCTAACATTAATTTGCACTGTATCAACCACCTACAAGATCCAATGGTCAAAATAAATACTTAATAAGAACAAGAGGTTGGTCCGAGTGGAGAAAAAGAGAAATTAGTATTTAAAAGAGATAATCCCCAGGAGATCAAAGTTGTCTTAGAAAAACAGGATTCTTTCTGAAAGAAGAGGCTGAAGAGCTATAAGCCTATAACTTACATATATAAAAACCCAAAGCTTCTTGAAAGATCTAACAGAACAATTTTTTTTTTCTTATTTAACTTTTTTTCTTTTTGCTCCTTTATCTTCTCTATCTGAACCGTGTACTGCATCTTCTCTTCCCTTCTCTTGTAGAACAATCCATTAAACAACCTTATGATTGTGCAGTTGGTCATTAACATGCCTAGAAGTCTTTGTTAAATACCATGATGTCATTAGAAGCATATCTATGTGGACTGTTATAATTTGAATTGCAATTCCTTAGTTTCCCTTAATCCCCTGCAATTTCATTTTTGGCATTAGTTTTGAATATGTAATGTATTGCCAAGATATCATTATATAATATATTGAATTATTATGGAATCTTATTCACCATGTTTTTCAACAGTGTCCATTGAGATAAACAATTCTGTTGGTCAGTCAAATATTCAGTGGCGTGGATGGTCATATGCTGCCTCTGTTCCTTCTGACAAGCCAAATTCTCAGAAAGGCCGAAGGGTTTCAAGAGATGAAAGAAGAGCCATGGTGGAGTCTTTTGTGAACAAGTATTTCCTTCATTTTATTCCTTCTTCCTTGTCTTTCTTTTTTGGTTGGTGCTTAATCAATTTCAAAGTTGACAATCTATTTAAAATTTCATGAGGCTTTTTGCTGTGTGCTTCATCTTGAGATATCAAGTCAAATTATTTCAGCAAATTGGGGGACAGTTGAATAAGAATATTTTATATTGTGCATTCAGGGGACAATATACAACATCCAAATTTGTATCAGAAGCCTGTTACAAGACCAAAGGACAATGATCCAAGCACGCACTTTCTTTTGAAATTTGGTGGAATACTAACTCTTTATTACTGTTTGCAGACTTCGTAAACATATCAAAATAGCATATATATATATATATATATATTCCTCTTTGAGAATTTTGGTAATACCATAACACTGTGGAACCAAAATAATGTAAACCTCATTTCAATTGAAATACATGTTTGTAGGAATAATCAAATTAATGAATTTAATTGATTTCTTTTTTATTATGATAGAATTAATCTCCCTTCCCCCCTTTTTTTATTTACGGAATATGAAAATGTATTCTGGAGGGGAAGCAGTTATTGTGGTCTGTTGGAGGAGTTGGTAAGTGTGGCGGACCTGGTGGTGGCAGTAATTGTGAGGTTCGCAAGTTTTTCTGGTGGTGGAGTTGGCCTACTAGTGGCCATAGAGGCCGGGTGATGATAGTGGTAGTTGTAGATATTGGTGGTTCATTCATTTGAGGGGGAATCTATATTTCAAGTTGCCAAATGTTTTTCCCAGATTGACATCTGACCAATTTTGGTCATATTTAAATGTCTTAACAAAATTCACTTTTTAAATCTGTCTCATTTGAATGATTACAGTGTGCAAGGATTTCAAACATAAAAAATTAAAATTGATTTTCAGTGTGTTTGTCTTAAGTCTTAACCCTTGGGGTGCAACAAGTGGATTCTTGGAGGAGAAGAAAATTTTATTTTGCATATCAGTTTTAGCTGTTGTCCCAATTCTGTGGTGAAGAACTGGATCTTCCATACTCTATTAAAAAATTTTGGCTGAGAAAGTTCAGTGTTTGTAGAAGCTGCTTTATTAATATCCCCCCCCCCCTCTCCCGCGAAATTTGATTAACATAATATCATCTAGATTGGCATCACTATCTTCACAGTTCATATATGGATTAGTTAATGGGAGAATGCTCTATAGTGTCTGAGGTTTGGTATAGTAGAATATTGTGCTCATCTTTCTTATTATCCAATAATGGATGGTTGAAACTAAAATTTTCTTTTCACTCTGCAGGTACAGAGCTATAAATGATGGGAAATTCCCAAGAGCTTGGGATACTGTGAAACAAGTTGGTGGCAGTTATTATGTTGTTCGAGAAATCATTCAGGAATTAAAATACAAGTCCAAATTGAATTCATCAAACAACATGAATAAGAATTTGGTGGAAAAAGAGAACTTCAATGAGAGTAAACTTTTGACCACTGAAACTGTAAAGGTCCCATCTGATATTACTGAGACTGCAAAAGAGGCGCCTATCCAACATGACTTTCATTTGGCAGTTTTAGATGAAATTGATGCTGGTCATGAGAATCGTGAAGAAAAGAGAGGGCCTCAGAGTACCTCATATGAGAGGAGCTTGTCTAAAGAAGCTGTAATTACCTCTGCTTCAGTAAGCATCAAACATAAATGCCACATTAATAGTTTGTTTATAATTATGCTAACAGTAACTCTCTTGTACTTATATCTTTCTACTTTATGTTTTATGATTGAAAATGCATCACTAATACAGTAGATGTCCAGTTGATAAATTTAAATTTGCTAGCCTCTTGTTTACATTTAATATATAAATCTACAAAAAGTCCAGACTAGAAGTCACTGCTAAATCTGTACAATCTTTTCTTGATCCTCAACCTGACATCAATAATTATAGTGAGCTTACAGTGATGAAAAAAATGAATGATAGGGCACTAACATAAATTGTGTACTACTTTATTAATAATGCATTCTAATAGCAACTCTTATGCGATCAAATGCAGAAAAATGATTAATGGCTGATGGGTCTACTTCTCCATGATAATTGCATCACACTTTTTTGTCATGTTACATTGACCCTCTGGCAGTTCTGGCTTCATTTAATCCTTCTTGCTGTTCTTTAAAATGTTTTTTGGTACTATTAATTTGACTTTCTTGTAATACTTATCCTTTACCTTCTATCTTTATAGCAGGGTAGTCATTTCAGTGCAGCTGAAAGTAATCAGTTGCAAAGAGATGCTGAAGAACCTTCCAAATCGAATCAGTGGACATCGGTTGATGTTAAGACTGAGGAAGTTGAGTCTAGTTATTCTGATTTTGTTGTTTCAGAAACTCATCCGATAAAAGAAGAGATACAGCATGTTTCTGCTCCATTTAGTGAAATATCTGGAAGTAGACAGAGCAAAGATCTTGATTCTGAGTTTGCTGATATGAAAAATGATGTGGTAATGAAGAAAACAAGCACTGAGAAAGCAGAATATGAGAGAAGAGAGCATGATGCCTCAGAAGACCTTCCTGGTATTGATGGTCCAAAGCATACAATGGAGCAAGGTCATGGAACTTCAGACATGACTGAGTCAAAAATGTAAGTCTCCATAATCTTTAGATATATGGATTGAGATTTTCTATAGTAATGCACCATATATTTAGGAGAGAGAGTGATACAAAAGAGTCGAAGTATGTATAGCGCCCACTTCCTCTCTTTCTATTCACTCCTTATTTTCTCTCTATCTCTCTCCAAATGTAAACCGTGCATTTAATTGCTAAATGCAGAGGATCCTGATTCAAAAGGAAATTGGATGTGGTAGGGATACATTTAGTTGAAAATTTTAATATTCCATATGCGTTCCTCTCTACATCTGCATATAAAACATTGATAAACAATTTCAAATGAAATTAAATATATATTTAAATTATGTGTAAAGAATCACAAATAATCATGACAGTAGACAATTTTAAAATTAAAGCATATTTGTATACAAAGTCAATACACTTGGGTTGTATATACTCAAAGAATGTTCTTAAAGAATAATATGAAAGTGAAGTAAAGCTTGCTGGTATTTCCTAGTCTTTAAAGTCTCAAAAGTAGATTGTAACTTACAATGAAATTTACATCAAACTATTGTTTCATCTAATGAAATGCCTCAACTTAGAAAGAGGCAGCAAAAGAGAAATAAAAAGAGGCTTCTCTTGTCGATGCCTTTTCTGTACTGAAATTTTTTCAAAAACAAAGATCAAAATTATGTAGCTGGTACTTGCCCTAGTCATTCGGATAAGTACCAGCTACTTTTACTGCTACAATCTACATTTATAGTGCTTAGATTGCCTCTTGAAATCTTGCTGTATTGTCGATGCTAATGTAAAGTGTTTTAAGTTTTGGTACTTATCCATATGTCCTCCTTGAAATAGACATCAATGGGTGGTTGCATGAGAATAAACTTACTGCTGTCTGATGCAAACTTTCCATCTTCTTTTTTTGGTTTAGGTTAGTTGATTTTTTCTGTTCATGTCTGTAATCTTTCCAGCATTAATATTTTGTATATTAAGGTTGTTTGTTGTCTCCCATTGTCTAGTGACAACTCTAGTAGGGAGATCAGTGTTGCTGAGGTTCCAAGGAAAACAACTTTGTGGGGAAATCTGAAGTCATTTGCGGATGGCATCATGAACATCTGGAGAAAACTATGAAGCTTTAGGAAGTCACATGGTGCAACTTAGAAGAAAATTAATATTTACCTTACAACTGACAATGTTTCTAATTAGGGTTCATGAGACATAGTCTGCTTTACCTGTTGTTGCAAGGCAACTTTGTTGCAAATTTTTGTATCTCCTTTCTGGGTATCCCGTGACTTTTCTTGAGGCTTTGCGGCCAAGTTTCTTTCAATGCTTGAGTTGGCAGCTTATTTTTTAAGTATGCCATTTGTACAGGAGTTTCTAATTTATCATTGAGCTCTTGCTGTGGGGAAGCAAAATTACTTTGATTTTGCATATGGTTCATGTATGTTATAAACAATTGGGAAGGATCTACACTGAAATTTATGGATTACAATGTTGGTATATGAATCTGAGCAACAGAGAAAGCAAAGGTAAGAGACAGTCACATTCTATCTATATGTATCTTTAATGGGAAGGATTGGCTCTTTGAGGAGCATTTGAAGAAGATGCAACTTGAGAGTCCCTAGTTTTCAGGAACGACGTTTTATCTCCTTTGAAAGATTACCCAGAAAGAAACTGAAGAAATTGGTCGGGTTTGTGGTGCTTTGTTCTCTACTTTTAGCATTTTCAAACCGTATTTACAGATGAGCCTCTTCTCAAATCATATCCTCTATTGTCTACATTGTCCAAACTTGGTATAATAAGAGCAACAGTTGAAGCAGCTAGAAAATAATGATTTTTTTGGTTTTTGGGAGAGAGGAAAATAACAATGGTTTGAAGCCAACTAAAAGTGGTCAAAGGACATTACCGGTAGGAAAGTTTGTTAATTTTAAATCAATTATTTTGTTACTTCTATGACTTGCCTAATTCAAGAGAAAAATAAACACTTCTATGACATTGTAATTGTAAGAAGATTCATTATTTAATGTATAGCATCGTAATTGTATAAAGATTCAATTCAGAATTTTTTGAACTAGGTAGTTTTAATCAAATCTAATTATTCAAGTATAATAAGTTACTACTCATGTTGTTATGAGATATCACAATGAACATATTTAAAATGCTCTTATTTCTAACGTGGGTTGCCTTATTTGAGAAAAAAGAAATTTGGTAAAAGTTTGATCGATTGAAGTAAGTTATTTTATTTTCTATAAAAAGTTATTTGATTAATTCGAGTAACTGTATTTAATTAGCATTGTTCTAAAATTTGATGATTCATAATATCTCCATGACTTGCACAAGTGTAAAGAGGGTCATAAAATTTTCAAAAAAATTAGAGATTTAGTTTTTGAAAAATTATTTTTCTAAAAAAAATTGGGTTTCTTAAGATAAAAATTTTTAATATAATTTCTTAAAAATTTTTTCTTCAGATCAAAGTGATTCATCCATTAAAAAAAGTCATGATAAAAAATTTGATGGTGTGGCACAAGAGGAGTTCATGTGGTCATCAAGGTATCATTTTTTCCCAAATCTTATTTAGGCAAGTAAGATTCTTTATGTTGGCTCACTTGGCTTTGTAAGATTTGCCTAAATAATGTTATTTTTAGAGTAAATGACACTTGCAAAATCCAAATCATGTTAAATTCATTAATTTACTCTGAAATTTAAAACTTGCTTTGGATTTTCTTTTTCTTTTTGTTCCATTTTTACCCGCGTATTCCTTTTAAGAAATTTAATGGGCCTACTCATATAAAAGCCCAAGCTTCGTTACACTGTTTGGAGTGGGTCCAAGTCACTGTCATGACGTAAAGAGGCTTAACTCAATTTTTTTTTTCAAAAAAAAGTTTAATGTGAACAATTTTAAAAAAATTATATATTTTTAAAATTTTATTTAAATTACATAATTTTTTTAAAAATTTAAAATATATAAAAACATCTTTTTAAAAAAGTATATTATATTTTAATTTAATTTTAAATTTTTTATTAAAGTATTTTTATTAATTATCTTTTTACATATAATTTAAAATTAGATTAAAATATATATTTTAAAAATAAAAAATTAACATAATTTCAACCCTGAAAAAAAAAAAAATTCGTCGGACGTGTAATTTAATTTAAAAAAGGTTCAAACGAATGGTCGCTTTGGTTAAATTTGTAATTTTGTAGTCTTGTCAAATCCGTTATCTATTGCCAATTTGCCATCCCTCAACTCAAATGCCCCAATTTCTCGCATTCGCTCGGACACCAAGTTCTAGAAGCGTCTTCTTCGCCCGCGCTCTTGAAAGGAATCAGCTTTCGCTTTCTGCTTCGCGATCCCCAGAGCTTAACTTAGCAGCTGCATCTCTAATTTTCGGAGAAAGAGAAGCTCCGTTTCGAGCTCGGTAGAAATTATCGGAGATGGCGGCGGGGAGAGAAGTTCGAGAATATACCAACCTAAGCGACCCAAAAGGTAATTAATTTTGATTTCTTTTGGGCTTCCTTTGGTGTGTAGAGTTTTTGTTTTTATTTTTTCTATTTTATTGTCTCTGGATTTGTCTTAAATTTGTTTCAAATTTGCAGACAAGAAATGGGGCAAAGGAAAAGATAAGATAGATGATGAAGACATTACTTTCCAACGCATGGTTGCCAAGGTTAGCGCATTGAATCACCCTCTCCAGTGTTTTTTTTTCCTTGAATCCTTTTGCTTTTTCCTTGCTTTTCCTCTTTGGTTTATGAATATAGGTCCAATTTTTTAAGTGATTATTGGGCACCCATATGCATGTAAGCTTGATTTTGAATCTTAAGCTAATCTTTGGTGGTTGGGCTCGATGGGTAGTTTTGAAGAGAGTGGAGTATAGTGGCCATTAACGAGGTGGTTGGAGTGTGGGAGACATCCAGTCCATTGTTTGGAAGTTTAATCGAAAAATTGGATGGTAATTCTCTCCCTTTTTATGGAAGTTGCAATGTCATTAATGGGGTTTGGCGGGTTTGAAAGTTAAAATTTTCAATATTACCCTTATGTAAATGAAAATGAAAGATAGTAGAAAATGAAAGTGTGATGGTAAAAGAAAAAATGAAAAAATTTTAAGGAACTCAATCCATCCCTAACCCCCCAGTTTGCAGGGATTTGGAGATTGGGTGTGGGATGAGTAGGGATGGGCTCCCAACCAGCCCTATCCCAACAATAGTTTGGATACTTAAAAGGAACCCCTTACCCTTGCAATTTGCTTCTTATTTACATTAGCAATTACCTTGAAGTGGACTTTATGAAAGTGCAACTTGTGCAAGTAAGCCAATCATTCATACCCGGAATGCTGTTTCTGTGATCTTCTTAGAGATTGTCTTTGATCTTCTGTAATTTTTTGTTTTTCCCTGGTTGTTATATGCACATGTAGAAAGAAACTTAACATGAGGTGGGGACTTACGGGTATGCCCATTGTCCACCTATCCCGATGAAGAAATGGTGTGTAGGGCAACCTTATCTGAGTCTAAGCCCTATTATCTGGTATCTGTTACTTGCTATCATAAATGCTACATGAGTGAACAGGATACAGGGCAAGTAGAAGTTGTTTACAGAACTGTGAGCCCTCATAGAATGGCCTGGCTGTATTCCTGACTTAATTGAAGAAAATGGGTTACTGATGCTGTATAATTTTGAGCCTCTTCTCTTACATAGATGAGAAGAAGTATTTTTGAGACTTATATATGCTTCTCTCTTGCAACTTTTCAATGTTTATTTTCTCTTTTGGTTACGAACTTTCTATAGTAAAACTTTTAGAAATAAATGACTCATGTTTGTAGTTTTTGTTATTTGTTGCTCTAGAGAACATTATATCTTCAATTGATATCCAAGTTTTAAACATCTGTAACAGTTTTGCAATCATTTCCTTGAGAAGTCTTAAGGAAACAATTTCAAATATGTTCTCTTTGCCATCATTTCTTTTTGTCATGTTCTTCATTCTTCAGCAACTTCAGGGTCTTACAAGTTTGGCTATTACACTTATATGATACTGCCATTCTGGTGTTTTGTCATGGAAGTTGGATGAGATATACTGCTGGGACTGTTTGGTTTTGATTTAAATTTAAGTTTTTGTGCTTTATTATGTTCTGAAGTTAAATCCATTTTTTGATGAATTTTCTTATTTAAGCTACAAGGACTATAATATTCATTTTATTATGATTGTGGGACAAACAAAAGAATTTTTTCATTTAATACATATAGGTTTGTGTTGCGAAAGGTATGCATTTATCATTTCATTTTGTTATCTTCCTTCTACAGCTTTTATGTAGTTCTAGATTCAGGCTCTGAAGAGGGGGCCTATTTTAATGTTGTCATTCGAAATTATACCTACCTTGTCTTGCACTTCAAGGTAATTTTATGTGGTAATTTGAGGGATTTTGCTGATAACATGCCCTGGCAGGGATCTTGGCTTCCTGTACTGGGTGGCTGATGCAAGCAGATGCAAGAGGTTGCTGGAGAGCGTGGAGGTTACCTTCATGGGCGAGGCGGTACCACTTTCTCTTGATTGCTTTTGTTTGTTGCATGTGTTCCTGCACTTGAGCTTTTCTATTGCCATTATATTACCTTAGTTGCTTCGATCTCCTTTTTAAAGTTTAAATATGCAGCATTGGACAGTGATGATCTACTCTATCTCAAGGAGCAGATGGAAGCTGAGGAGGATGCTGAACGCCTCCTGCGTCGTACTGAAAAACGGGCATTTGCTGCATTTAAGATATCCTTTTCTGGTCGTTTTTATTGACAGCCATACTGAAGGAGCTGTGTTTTCTTCTTCTGGTGTTCAAAATTGTTTCTTATGTCTTCAGACCACACAAGTTTCATTCATTAGTTATTGTTGTCTAGTATAAATCATCATCCTTTCTCTGACCGCTAAAAAAAATGAATGAAACTGTGATTCAAGTGTTTGACAAAACTATCAATCTTGTCTTTCAAACTGAGACCTAGATGGCCATGGAATTGGGCTGGCAAAGAAAAGGTATATAGGAGTAGGATGTCTAATATAACATGATATTTTTTTTTTTTTGGGGGGGGTTTGACTTCGACTGGGATTTGAACTCAAATTTTCAGCTGTAGAGGCAAATCCAGTATTACTGAGCCAAAGCTCATTAGTAACATGATGGTCTGTTTTTGTTGCACCGGGAACTATGAACTTGAAAATGAAGGAGTATGTCCTGTTATTCAATATATGATTTCTCCCCTTCTGTCCGTATATGTTCTCCTTATCTCATACTCTGTTCCTTTTCTATTATTAAGTGGCTATATGGATTTATTTTCAAATGTCTAAAGTAGACAATTTAACTTCCACAAATACCTAGGTTTGAACCTTGCGTCAGTTTTGTATTTTATTTTCTGTTATTTTGAAAGCAAGACCACATTGATTCCTCTAACCAGAAGTTTTTGAGTACTCCTGTTGATTGAGTACGTTTGTTACTTATAAAACTGAGAAAGTAAAGACTTGTTGATCTCAAACAAATCCTGAATTAAGAACTTGAAGAACTGAAGTATATAATTGAAATAATAGGGTTATTATTATTATTATTATTATTATTATTCTATGAACCAAGGTCACAAAATGCTACATTTTAAATGCAAATATCTGAATAATTACTATTAAATTGATTAATCCCAATGCAACCTGGGTAGTTTTAGTTGGTGCAATCATTATTTGATAATGATAACACTAATGATAAAATTGCTTGTGCTTTAAGTTGTATTCTGGTGTTTCCTTCACAAATGGATACAGGGCTGCAAGCGTAGCCGATTCTTCTCCTGCATCAGTACCCTTGCCTCTTCGTGTTGAGCCAAAACCAAAGAGTGGTATCAGGTAGATCTCCTCTCCCCCCCTCCCCCTTCTTTATCCCTTATATTCATTTCTTGTTGTTGTTCTGGTTTTGGTGTTGTTCATGGTATTTATCCTTTGTGATATAGGCAGCAAGATCTGCTGAAGAAAGTTGTGGAAATTAAGCCAAAACGACCTAAGCTTTCTAGCCCATCTGATGGCAATCAATCAACCCCAGTTCCTAGTGATGCTAGTGTTACAAATCGTGAGTCTGAGAGTGAAAAAATGAAAGACAAGGCGCAGCAGTCTTTTTCAGAGCCAAAGAAAGTAGAAGAACAGCCTTCATCAGCGGTATCACAAGAGGCAGAAAGAAAGATTAAGATGGATAATACTGCTGGAGGCTTACTAGGCTTGGCATATGACGCTAGTTCTGATGATGAAGAATGAAGGATGATGGGGGCTTTTAATGGTGGAACACTACTAATCCTCTTTATAGTTCCAGTACAAAAAAACTTTTTTTCTCCTTTTGATGTGACTATTTAAGTGTCTTGCCATGATTTCACCGAAAATTCCGCACATGAAGCATCAGTCATAAAAAAAAAAAAAAAAGGAAGGGTGATTTGTGAGCTATGTACAATTAGAGGAAAGATAAAACTGTCTATGCCTTAATTTAATCCTTTAATGTTGATGTGCCAGTTTTGCTTGTCTTCCACACATTATTAATGATTTAGTCTGCATTCGAGGTATGGTTGGTGCATTATGAAGTGCTTTGCTGTCCCTGTTTTAGTGTTGCACTTTTATGCAAAGGTGCTGGTGGGTTAGCTTGGCCTGTGTAGGGGTTCAATTTTGGTACTCCTCTGAAGCTAAGTAGTGGATAGTATTGTCATTTACATATCATGTAGGTTTTCTTTCAGTTTTAGTTAATTTTAAATTATGACTGAATTGAATCTTAGATTTTAGATGAGAATTCTTTATTTATTAAAATATGGATAACAATATCATGTTAAGAGTACAATAAAGATTTATGCCGCATAGGAGTACTTGATATGTGTTACTTGGAATGGTCGCGCATATACTAAGGATGATTCTACCAGTTTATATGCGGGACTTCATATTTTTTTCATCGATGGTCATGCACTCTGCATTCTTTCTATTGAAGCATAGCTTTTATTCAGCTACAGTACTTATATGCTGCGAGAAAAAAAATAAGTTAAATTTTATAATGCGAAGAGTCATCAATTCATTTGCTACAGCTTTTCTGAACCCGGTGATACAACCAGAGTTCACAATCTACAGTGGATGCTCTCACTCATAGGGGATGCCAAATGCAACGTAGTTATTGCGGACAAAGGAGAATTAAAGGCAGTGTTTTCTTGTAGGGGGCACATTTGCAGGAGACGTGTCTTTTTTTTTTTTTCTTTTAAAATATATGTTTTGGGAGGCACAATAAATGTGCCCTTCTTTTATTTATTAATGTTGTGGGTAGGGGTGTTCATCGGTCCAGTTGGCTCTAGGGGTCTGCTCTAACCCAGCTTAATTGGGCCGGGTTGGGATGGGCTAAAAATATAAATGGGCAAAACCTTAAACAAAATTATATCGAGTCGGGCCGGGCCATGGGCAAAGGTATATTCTGTCTAATTTGCCCTAATATTTTTTTTAGTTATTAATATCTTGTCATCTTATATATATATATATATATATATTTATGTTTATTTTATCTAATTCTCTTTACATACTGTAATTTTCATTATTTACTTAAATTTTTCTTATTTCTTAATTGTTTTTATTATTGATGTACATGCTTACTGATATTTCTTTTATTGAATAATGAAAATATACGTATTTACCTAAAGCTAATTATGTTAGTATAGTTTATATTTTGTTTGATAATACTAAGCTATTTTTTTTTTATTGATAAAAACATAAAAGTTTCAAAAGCCTATTGTTTTGAAGTATATACCTATGAGTCTACAAAAAAATATTTTTATATTAAGTATCAATTCATAAAAAATAAAAAAATTTCGGGCGGCCCTAAACCGCCATAACCTGCCTTAAAATCGGGCTTGTTTCGGGTCGGACCATGGGCATAAAAACAAGTCCGATATCTTAATCGGGTCGGGTATCGGGCATACTAGATGTCCGACCCGACTCTGCTCATGAATACCCCTAGTTGTGGGAAACATATTAGTGTTCCCCAAACAAAGTGCAGAATTTCGTAATACTGCAGTTTTTAATTTTTTGAGACACACAAAATTTGGTGTTATTGAGTTTAGATAAAATATAATATTTGAAAGATATTACCTTTGATTCCTTTTATAAGAAAATTTGAAGAGGTTTTTTTGGTCTCAAAATATAAGAAACATGATATGTTTTTTTACTTTATGAAATAATAATTTTTTTAACCCTTCATTTATTATTATACTCAATACACTTAACAATGCATAATGTTTTTCCATGCAAAATAAAGATGGATAAAATAGGAAAGAATTATCAAATTTAAAACTAATTAATAAGTTAAACTGATATTAACTGTTTTTTTTAATATTAGTGAAATAGTTTTTAGTTTTTAATAAAAAAGACCGGAGGGAATAGTATTTTATATTGTAGCATCTGACTTATTTTTATTTTGTTAGATATTGCTCAAAATTCAGCTTTTATTCTGTTTATCTAAATGTTGCAACCAAAATTTCCAGAATATGATAATCTGATTGTTTTTCATGCTCCATCATACATGTTAGAGAAAGAATTTTATTGGGAGATCTTAGCTTAGATTAGCTTAGATAACTGACCCCTATCTGTAATTGTCTGGCTTCTGAAACTCTTAGCGGACAATTACAAGCAGCAAACCTGTAATGGTTAAATGTCTTGTGTTATTTTTGAATTATCTTATGAAAAGTAAGTTAACTATTTACTCATTTTATTTAATTTTAGTCTTTAAAATTAGTGAGACATAGGTGGCTTAATTATAAATTCGTTAAAAGTTATAGTATTTTGGCATCTTTGAATTACTTAGATAAAATTATTAATATGCAATTTATTTTTAAAAAATAAATAGTGTATTTACTAATTCTTAAATATTAAAATTAATTAAATTTAACAACATAACTACTAAGTTGTCAGTTTTTTTTTTTTTTTTCATAAACCAATGTTTTCGCGTATGCTTTTGTGAGTATATTTTGCTGCACAACATGCGTATTCTGCAGTACACTGTATAACAGAAGACATTTTAGAAAAGTAAAATAAAATTAAAAAAAAAAAAGCCTTAGCCCCCTGTTTGGGGGTGGCACAGCTAGAGATATGAGCTTCTTTATTTGTGTAATCCTCTGCTTTATTAACATATTTGAGCGATCATATTTTGAATTCTTCTCCTTTTCTTGTTTTCCGGTTGCAAAACTCTTCAACCAATGTATATGCATGTTTCCAGATACAATACACTTACATATATATATATATATATATATATATTTACACAAATACATAAAGGAACTGCCATAAACAATGGGACCACACGTCTGAGCTAAGAACTCTAATATTCATGTTTGGCTTGGCCGCATATTGCACTGTAATGTATAAATCTCAAAAAGTAATAGATGTTATCTGGCATATAGAAAGCAAAAATTATTTCATGAGAAGGTTCATGATCATGGCTAAGTTTAGTTATTCAGAAAATGTATGTTTCAGCATAAAGTAAGGGCAACATTATAACTATTTACACCTATGGATTGAATTAAGGTCAAAGCCTTAATTTCATGGTAAGCTTACCTAAAAGAATGTTAGCTCCAAGTTTTAGTATAATTTTTAATTATTTTAATGATAACAAAAATTTTAAATTAAATTTATAAAAGCTTTAAATTAAAAATAGTTCAATATTATTTATTGTTTATTGCATAATCTATGTCATCAAATTTATTTTTAATAGACATTAATAAGCATTGAAAAAAAATAATATATAAATCCATTGAGTTTGTAATATTTTGATTGGACTATTTTAGATAAATGAATTGTCAAGCTCCGTATCATCTTGTACTGGGCTTCATCAATTCACATATACTTGCGGCAGAGATCAAAGCTATAGTAAAGAAAAGCCCAATAAAATCAAATAAATCCAACACTTTGTTTGAAGCCCAATACTTTAGCCACTACACAAAGAGACAAAAATAGATAATGAGTTGAAAGTAAAAAAAAGCCTGTGAAAAAATGTGCAAAAAGGAGAAAAGCATTATAATATGCTTGTTACTATTGAACACTTTTTTAAATATGTACCAAAATTTTGCACATCATATTTCTCTTATATGAAAAAAAATTATATTTTATTATGTGAAAGGTATTTTTTTTATTCAACTTGTTCAAGACATTTATTTTGCATTTGTTGAAGAAAAATAAAACAAAGCAAGGCATTGTTCGTTTTTTCTCCAAGCTCTACGATTGCAGAGGCCAACAAAGAAAAGTTAAGTTTGTGCAGTCAAAAGTGTAACCTCTTAACCTCCATAGTTACCTCTACATCTTTGTCTCCTTTTGATAAAATTTCTATTTCTCTCAATGGTTATTATAAAAGCTGCTTTTGAATGAAAATATTTTTAGGCTTCTATATAAATAAGCAAAAAGAATAACAAAAGAATACAAGGACTGAAATAAAGAAAGAAAAGCCAAATTACTTTATAGTTATTTTTTTTTTTCATCTTATTTGAGCTTAATTTTTGGTCTATCTATCTTGAAAACTTTAAAAATATAAACTTATTATAATCCTTTTTCTTGATAAGAGTTTTAAATTTATGTTTATATCAATAAGTAAATCCTTTCCAAGTTAGGATGAACTTGGTGAAAAATTTTTAAGTATAAAAGTTTTGGATGAGTTTGTGTAAAACTCAAATAGTATATTAATTTGAGGAAAGTTAAAAAAAATCTTATATTGGCGATGAGCACATGTAAAACCATCAAATTATATTTGAAGATTAATTGAAGAAAATATTTTAAAATTTAAAGGAATTAGACATAATCCAATGGCTGAATTAAGATAAATTTGATAGTGTTTTTTTTTTTTTTAACTTTATCTTTTACTGCCTTATTTTTATGTATTCTATAATTTGGAGTTCCAAAGTTTTTTTATACACATTAGAGTCAATTCCAAATCTGTTTAATGCTCCTCCAAAGTCTTCTTATTTTAGAAGCAACTCTAAATTCTTTATTTTAGAGGCCATTTCAAATATGTCAAAATTGAACTCCAATTTTTTCAGTTAGAAAAATTTTTAAATGTTATTATTTCTATTTATTATACATATGATCTCTCTCTAGGTGTAATTATCATATAAATTAAAATAATTGTTGAAAAATAAACCAAATTAAACAAGACAATGGCCTTACAGTATCTCGCTTGCATCCATTAATGAATATCCTGACTTACAATTTTTGTTTTAATAATAACAATCTAACCACACTCTTGTATGAGCAAGCTATATACAAATATATCTGAATTTATGATTTAACAACAATCATAGAATTGGAGATTGGGACTGTGATGAAAATAATGGATAAATGGGAGTACAAGTCTAGGAAATTGATGGGAGATCTCATGATCAAGGTTTGGACGTAGGAAAAAAAAACAAGAACAGGAAGTAAATAGGAGGAGAGGTGGAAGATTCCCAACCCTAAGGCAGATCATCATGTGCTTGCAATTAGGTTAGAAAAATTTTAAGGTGCATTAGGCGGATATGTATATACGACGTATGTATGGAGCAATGTAGTAGGATTTTTAAAAATCTTTTCTTGTAATTTTTTTTGTAAATTTAGAGAGAGCTTTAAAAAAATATAGAGAATATGGGATCATGAATCCTCTTTTATTTATTGTTAAATAGGAGAGAGAAAGATATAATGGCTATGGAATTCACATGAATGAATTTTATTGGTTCTATTTATTATATCTTTCTCTCTCACACAAAATATAAGAAAGAAAAGGAGAAAATCATGGTTTGATAATATATGAACTTAGTCAATGAGTCTTATTTATGATCTCTTCTTCTTTCTCTCTCTCTAGATTCACTTGAAATTTATCCCAAAAAAAAGTAAAGATCCTATCTCATGATGCGATAAATATACATGTATAAAATAGATTAGACTGTCGAATATATATACACAAAAAAAAAAAAATAATCCACTCTTAATTTCAACTATCACCCAAAAACTCAATTAAAACAAAATTTTAATGGCACAAAAAAACACAATAAATAGCTCAAATTGAATTCCCTCAATTGAGTTTTTCCTTAATTGTTCAATTACAAGAATTAAAGACAGTTTAGGTTTTAGGTTTTTTTTAATTTATTTTGACAATTTTTTTCAAGGAATAAAATATAGAATGAAATAATTTTTAATTATAAATTTAAAAAAGTAATAACTTATATTAAAAAAATTAAAATTAAAATTATCCAAATTAAATCTAAATTATTTAATCAAGCGAGAGAAATTATTAAGGGGATCAGGATTGAAGTTTGAAGAATATCGGCACTTGCGGACAGTAACATTTGTCTCCATGCTTAGCTACTGAATTTTCAATCAGTTTTCCTTTCCACACACTACAAAAACGAAAAGCACTGCCTTGTCCTTTAGATCCATTTTGGAGAACGTATACCACTTGCAGAGCTGCATTTAGATTTTGCTGATCTATCGTCTTCTACCTTCGGTTTTCACCTATTAGCTCGCTATGTCTCTTCTTTTTCATTCTCCTCTGTCGTCTACTTCGGTATTATTTTTCTTCACGCTTTTACTGTTCTTCATTTTTAAAAATTATTATATATGTTGTTTGAAATTCAGCCCATATCTTTGTTTGGACGACACAGTGGGAATTGAAGGAAGTTAGGTTAAGCCCTTCACCATTTTCGGTGCGAAGGAAAGGAATTAGAAGGAGCAGTTGTTCCCCATTGGGCTTCACTAGTGCTAATTCCGATAAAAGTGGGGTTAGAGCGTTTTTCTTCAATCCTACACAAGTCCCCATCGTCAAAGAAGCTCTCAAGGTATAATTTCTGTCTTCACGATATCTTCCTGTTGCTTAATTTTTATTTCCATATGAAAAACTGTCGTTTAATTTTCTTTCTTCACGCTAATATTACTATGCACCCGTGCTTTTATTTTCTTGAGCAAAATACACTGAGCACTTCTAAATTTTGTTAAAATTATATACATTTTTTTATTTTTAAAATTTATACATATATTTTTAAGTTTTATTAAAATTACAGATTTTTTTTAAATTTTGCTGAAATTACATAGATTTTTTTCATTTTTAAAACTTTCTTTTAAAACAAAGATTAAATTATACAGACTTTTTTGAGTTTCATTGAAATTATATAATTTTTTTATTTTTTAGGAAAGACTTTGTAATTTCAACAAAATTTACCAAAGATTTGTGTTTAGATTTTGAAAAAAGAAGAGAAACATATAAAGTTTTTTTTTTCAAATTTAGAGATAATTTGTGTAAATTTTAAAAATAGAAGAGAGGTTTGTATAATTTCAGTAAGTTAAAAAGAGGTTCATGAAAATAGAAATATGGTTTGTTTGATTTTGATTCACTTTTTTTATTTATGTGTGCACGTCCGGGTATTTTTTTTTTTTTTTTCTTGTTGATTACTATAGGATAAGCTGTTAGCATTATTTATACTTGGTAAAAGCAATTTGAATCTTCAGTAATTGTTTAGATTGGGAAAATCCTAATTCGTCTCTCCTTGTGATTCGTGTAATACTGTTATCTGGTATGACAGTTTATAATTCATGTAGAGGCTTGATCTCTGAGTCCCCATCTCATTTAAGTTAAAACTATGAGGGGTATCTTTTGTATTGTGGTTTAATCAAAGCCTTTTTTAGCATTTCATTGGGGGCAATTCATTCTGCAGCAAAACATTTATGTGGTTTATTAATGCATGGGAAATTCTGTAAGCATTACCACCAACAAGCGAGCCTTTCTGCCTTAAAGAATTAGTCCTTCTCTTCTGTTTCCCCTCTTTGAAGGACTCTAGCAACTTCAATACTTTATTTACTTGTAAGTGGACCATTGATGAGTTTGCTAAGAAGCGAAGAATTTCAATGGAACTATAGTTGTATCCATAAAAATACGTCAGAAGTGAATTTTATTTAAAAATATACTCTTCCTACTTACATGTATAAAAATTAGTTTAATTTATTTATCTTCTGTAGACAGGAAAAGTCAAAGAGCTAGGTTGGATTTAGCCATAATACTAGTACATATATGTTGAAAAAACATCAAGCCCACGAAGATATGCATTAATTGCGTTTTTAAATTCTGCAAGTGTGTTCCCAACTTTGATCAGTATTGAATTACTATATCTGCAGGAACCAGTGGCATTCATGGGTGGCATTTTTGCAGGTATCCTAAGACTAGATTTGGAAGAAGAGCCTCTCAAGGAATGGGTTACAAGGACTGCGGAAGCTGCTGGTATCAGTAAAGATGAAATTGATGCAGAAGGGTCAACAACTGAGGCAGCTCCTCAACAGATTGAGATTGAATAACACCTTCTTCTGAATACAAGTTTTATGATATTGGCATAGGAACCTGTATGCTCATACTTCAATAAAAAATGGTTCAATCGGTTTTAAATGGTAATCCACTTATTACTTATATGACAGAGCAGCTCGAGTCCATCTTTCTATTCCCTTTCTCTGCTTGGAATCATGAGTTTTACGTTTATTGCTCCAGCCAGGCTAGCTTGATTCCATCAAGACTAGGATCAAGTCAATTCACTAAAGGCTGCATAATAACTGTTCTGGATGTTCAAGTGTTTAACCGCTAAATCAGGTGTTTTTCTTGCCTGTCTACTGCTGATGTGGTAATCATGTTTTCAACTCTAATTTGCTGTATCTTTCAAGCTTTGTCAAGCAATTTGGTTTTGAGTTCTCACTCCCCACATTAACAGTAACATGCAATTGAGAAAAGAAAACAATGTCAGTTAACAGGCATCATGAAAATTTCATAAAAGAAGTTCACATATAATTAAGAGGCTAAATTATACATAACTTTTTGAATTTTAAATTATGTGTAAATAATTTTTTAGTCTTTAAAATTTGATAATAAATCTGTATAAACTTTTAAATTTATGTAAATAACCTAAATTTTAAAAGAGTTGTATGCATATAACTTAAAATTCAAAAGGGGTGCATGAAAAATAAAGCTCAAGGGAATTCATCACTGATATGTTATGTCTTATTAATTAAATAATAAACTAACGAATGGCAAAAAAGTATTTGCATAATGAAAGTTTAAATAATAAAAGTTAAAAAATTATTTGGACATATTTAAAAATTTAAAAAGTTTATTATTAAGTTTTAACGGTTAATAATTAATTATACATTTTTAAAATTTTATATATTAAAAATTTAATGTAAAAAATAAATATTAGTAAATTTTAATTTTAAATATTTGATTACTAATTTAATACTTTTAAGATATTACAAAAATTATTTTAGGGTTTTTAAATTATATTAAGATTATACTTATTATTAAAAAATAAGAAAACAAACACTAAATAGTAATTTTGGCTAAATACATTTATATTTAAAAGAAATATTATTAGAAAATTGAATATAAACATAATAGAGACAAAATATAAAAAATAACAAATATTCATATTTTACTTCTTTTATTTTCTTTATTTTTTTAAGATATATATATATATATATATATTTCAACTCTCACATTTTTTATTATCTTCTATTTTTAATTTATTAAATTTATTTAGGATAAATTATTTTGTTATATAAGAAAGAATTAAAAAAAATAGATACGGACCATTCAAACCAGTTTTGACACCTCCAAGCTTCAATTAACCAGTTTTTTAGAAGCATTTCGTGGCAGTGACATAAGAACAGTTTTTAGTCAAATTCTGTAAGACACTGATTTTTAAATTATTGGTTAAAACAATTATCTATACATGACTCAAAGTTTTGAAAAATTTTGTGCAATTTAATCTAATTGAAAATATAGGTCATCATATATTTCTATTGTATGCATTACAAAGACATTAAAACCAAAACAATTTTAAAAAGAAAAGGTAACACAACTATGTTATGATTTGGACATTGAACCTCCCACATAGGGTATTTATTGGGCTTGCAAGCCAAATCGGGCTAAGTTAAGCTAAACACACAAAAAATTGAGGTCTAATCAAACATCAAGCCAATTTTAAAGGTTATATTGATTTAGTTTGGCTCAAACAATAAAAAAATTATATTTTTATAAAAATTTATATCAAAATTTTAATTTTTTAAAATAAAATATAATTTTATAAGAATTTATATAATTTTTTTAAAAATTATTTTATAATTTTAATAATAAACTACGTTTACTTTAAAAGTCATATTAGATTGGCTCAACCCAAAAAAACTATGCTATCGCTACACTCTCCTTACTTTGCTATCGTTACGCTAGCTGTGGTTGCAATGCATGTCCCCGATCTCTAATCTCTTACCTTTGGTTCTCTTCTTTTCTCTCTCCCCATTGAGAAGCTATGACAATAATGAATGCACCCCCTCGAACGGATGTCCACCATCTTCTAATCAAGTCGAGCCATCTTACCTAGGCTTGGGCTTTCTGCCCTCGCCTCCATCTGAAAGACGAAAGTGCTTGAACGAGAGTTAAAACTCCCTCCCCTTTGGCAGGGTAATGGAAACATTGCTTTCTACATTCAAAGCACTAATTTCATTCTATTGGGATATATAGGAGATATAGTACGAAAGTTAGCTTTAATTTATTGATAAAGTACTTATCTCATATCCAACTCTTCTTTCACCTACAGATTTTACGGTTTGACGCCTTAAGCTAAAGAAAGCAAGGTAGTTCCTATCAAGGTATATCTTTTTGATCAGAGGGTTGAACCGATCATCAGAAGAAGAATTTGGTAAAAAAATTAGGATATATTCTGAAAAAATAAAACTTCCATCGTGAAATAACTGGTATAAATAAATTTTTTACTACAAAATAAAATGAAAGCTTCTCTTCCCCCTTTCCCTTTTTTTTTAATAGATTCTAGATATTTTTATTGATCAGTAAAAGATAAAATATAATTTTATAAAGATATATATAAAATTTTTTTTGATTATTTTATAATTTTAATAAAAAAAAAAAAGCCAGTTGCTTTGGCCTGAGCTGCACTTAAGCAATAGGTTTCAATTTTATAATCCATTTAAAATCACATCAACATCAAACTATGCCAAAACTCGACTTAGGCCGACACACGAACATTCCTACTCCCGCACCATTAAGCCTAAGCCTTCCTTTTTTCCATCTAGACTGATCAAAGAAAGACAATTGCACCAAGTGGTCAAAGACAATATGTTTGTTCCATTACAGATCTTTAACTTGTCTGCTCTAGTAATAAAAAATAATTACATCTCGATCTGACACCTTCAGCTTCAATTGAATCCTAAGAAGCATCTCGTGGCAGTGACATAAGACCTTGATTCTGTAAGACATTGCTTTTGATTGAAGTCAATGAACGAAGTTTATAAATGCATTCAAATTAATATACCGCAGGCCATCTCTGAAGTCCGCGCAGTTTCTCCTTTACCTTGTCAGATTTGTAACAGATTGCCCTGATGTGGAAGAAGAGGGTAGTTCATTCATAGCAGAAGTATGAAATTCACTAGATCTCAGCAGATTGTGAAGCAGCATTCACAAATCCATGGGAAGCAATTCTAAAAATGCACAACCAACGAGGAACCCATTTGTTTATGTGAAAATTAAGAAAATCATTTCAATACATTCATAATAATTTAGCAAATAATTTTATCATTACATGAATCAGAAGTTTTACTTGTAATTGTTAATTTTTATACCAAATAATGACTCAGATCACCTTTATTACATATTCATAGTTATTTTTGGATTATTTTAAATGATTGATTTATAATGAAACGAGAACTAATTACTCCATTTTTATTAACGATGTTAATAAAAAAAGAAAGAATAAGACCTGAATGAAATTAATGAAGAGATAAATTTTTAAAATTAAATGGATTAAAATAAGTGAAATAGTTTAATTTAACTTTAAATTGAATTTAGATTTCTACATCTACATTATTAAGCTAATAAAATCATGTGTAATGTCATATATATTTTTGAAAATAGAGTTAACGAAGTGTTTGGTATTAACAACGCTAAAAAAAAAATTAAATTATTTTTAAAACTTTAAAATTATATTAAATTGGAATAATGTTAAAAAGTATTGCCTAAACATTTTTTAGGCACAGGCAATGCCCTTAAACAAATTTCAAAGACAGACGCTAAAGCTATAAAGCGTATGATAATAAGGAACAAGATGGACTTCAGAGATAAGGGCAATGCTCACCAAGCACCTTAAGCCAAGGCTTAGTACAATGGCACTCAAGCCAACAAGCAAAGGCTTGATTAAATACAATAGTGCTCAAGCTTATAGTTAAAGCAAATGAGTCTTTTTGTTGAGTGAATTTCTTGTGATTAGCTTCTCTCCCGTCTACCTCTCTTTAGTTGATTCAGTCTCACAGGTTAAGTATTATTTTTTTTTACTTTTTTATTTTTTGAAATATTGAAAATAGAATAAGAAGGAGAAGAAGATACGCGGACTACACGACTGGACGGAGAGAAAAAATAGGAGAGAAGCCTTTAACGAATTTCTCAGAGTTGAGGTTTTGTATAGATATTTTGTATTTATAAAATTAAATGTAGGGGTAAAATTAGATTAAAAAAGACACACTCCTCATTTCTCTTTTCTGATGTAACTTTAGAGTTTGAATACTTTTTTTCACTTGGTAGAGACAACATATTATCGTATTAGAGGGAGATAGGAAAAAAAGAGAGAGTGGATGATAAAGAGGAACTGGATCTTGTAGGATGTGGCACAGCAAGTGTTTTTTGCCATTTTTTTTTTTGGCTATTTGACTAAAAAATTTAATGGAAAAGATAAACATTTGTAATTGTAAAAACAAAAAATTTAATTATAAAAAAAGCTACCCTTTAAAAATTGTAACTTTAAAGTGTAGCTTTTTTAAAAAAATTATTTTTAAATCATAATTTTCTTTCATAATTACATTTTTTTATCTTCCCTATTAAATGCTAAACCCAAAAAGAAAGAAAAGAGAGGCGAAATACGCTCTTTTAAGGGATCTTAATGCGTTGACTCCATATTCTTATTTCTTTGCATCACTTTCTTGTTTTTTTTTTTTAACATAATGATTCATAAAGTAAGTTAAGAAATCTTGATTCGTTGACTCTATATCTATTCTCATTTTTTTACATTACTTTACTTTTGTATTTAACTTTGAGTAATTTATATAGACTTTTCTTGAGTTTCACATAAATTATATAGATATATCTTTTATTTTTAAAATATATATAAACATCTTTCAAAATAAAATGTTATCTTATACTTTAGTTTAATTTTAAATTTTGTTGACTAAAATATCTTTTATTAATTTAAATATATATTTTTTAAATAAAAAGTTTTAATAAAACGTAATTTGATTAAAAAATTTAAAATTAAATTTAAAAATTAATAATTTAAATAATTTAAATGAAACAGAAAAAAATCAAATAAAAAAATTATAAATAAAGACTTGGAGTTAAAAAAATTATTCTACAAGACTTGTTATCACTAAATATCATTGATTTTAATTAAAGTATGTAGTAATTTATTCTAAAATAGCAGTAACAGTTCCTCTAAAATAACTTTTTTAAACTTTAAATTCTTATTTATAATTTTCTTTTAAAAAAATCTTTGTAATTTAGTTTTTTAATTTTCTAAATATTAGAATCCAAATCCTGCACTAACCCTTACTAAGTATGGGTCCAACTCACCAACTCTCCGATCGACCAACCTGCCTCCGTACCTACTTCACCCGCACTTTGACACGCTGCTGAGTTGTAGTGTGCAATTTCGATGTGGGTCGTCATCCTGACCCAAGTGACTGTCATATTTTTTCAGCAACCACCAAACTTTTGGAAGTTGACACAGCTCCTTTTTCATTCTTAATTCGTCCTGCTCTTCTTCCTCTCCTTCTTCCTCCTCCTCTTCTTCTTTCATTACAGAGAAATGTCACCATCATCATCCCCTCAAGTCATCACCTGCAAAGGTAAACTATATTAAGTAACCTATTTTCTTTCTCTGTTGAAATCTCTGTGTGACATTTGATGTGAAACAGCTGCGGTGGCATGGGGAGCTGGAGAGCCATTGGTAGTGGATGATGTTGAAGTGAGCCCTCCCCAACCCTTGGAGATTCGGGTTAAAGTTGTCTCCACTTCTCTCTGTCGCAGCGATGTCGCCGCTTGGGAATCCCAAGTAATTCTGTTCATTATACCTTTGCTTTAGCTCAATCTACTTGTTGTATAGGTACTTAAAAGGTTAAGCAGAGAGGTAAAAAGGATTATTTGAGTTGCCAACAGTTTGCATTTACTGTAAAATATATGACCTAGAGCGATGTAAAATGGCTTATGCCGGACTGGCAGAAACAATTATCATTTGGTAGTTTCCTAAATTGAGATGAAGGTTTGTGCCAACAACCAATTAACTCATGAGCTTAAGCTTGGAGAAAGAGAGGGTTATGCATGGTTAAAGTTTAGGAGAAAACTTTGATACAGTTTTTAGCGTTTTCTATCACGTAATAAATATATATAGTTTAGCATCACATGATTGGGTGTTTCAAACAATTTCCTCCATATGTCATATATTTATTAGAGAATCATATACAAATGACTTTACCTTAGTTTGATCCTTAAATGTACATATCTAAAATGCCCTCTCGTGTGAAAGTTTTTTTGGCTTGAAGATTAAACAAAGCATAGGCTTGCTGTACCTTGTGTTAAAATTAAAATCTAGTCTAATTTAAGGAATGGAGCCAGCAAAGATGCACTTGATCGAAGAGGCTATAATACCATGTCAAAAGGCAATTTATCAAAAGTTCAATAGGATCAGTCCTAAGAATGGTTTGAATTTATATTTCTACCAACCTCCTCATCTTTTGGTAGAAAAGAGCACTACCACCGTTGCTAAACCAGACTTTTCATTTGCTTAGCAAAAGAATAAATAAATAACCAGAATTTTTCATTGATTGTTCTCTAAATGTTTATCATGCTTCCAAATGCAAGAATTTGCTCAAACATGAAATGCATGTGCATCTATAAATCTCATCTCTTTCTGAACAGTTCTCTACATTCAAGCTTTAACACCTGTTGAAATGAGACATTGTTATATTTTTGTAGAATTTGTTTCATAAATTTCCCATAAATCTGTGGGAGCATGAAAATGAATCAAATCACATGCAGTCTGAGGCAATGCATAATTTTAAGATGCGATCGATTGATATCCTGTTTTTGCATATTGCCCCCATTCTGTCTGAGGCCATGCATACCCGCCAACATTATGTGTAACATCATTAGTTAATCCTGTATGCTGTTTTCTTCAGAGCAAGCGTCCTTGTGCCCTTTATAGAAGCTAATGAAGATTGGTAGATAGGATGCTGATGAATATTTCTTTCAGCATAAGAATACCACCTTTCGTTATAAATTTAATACTTATATTGTAGGGTTAAACATCTAACAGGAAGTTCTTGCTTGTGCAGCCCATATTTCCTCGTATATTTGGCCACGAAGCATCAGGGTAATAAATTTCTTGTCCTTTACTTTTTGGATTAATGAAAAATAAATCACAACTGATCCTTAAGTTATTATTTTAACATCATTTTTTTTTTCTATATGTTACCCAATAGACTTGTTTGACAATTAGACAGAATTATGAGATGCCTAGTTCAGGTGGAGTGATGATGATCAAATAGGGTGTAGCTGATGTTAAACATTATTGCGACATGCATGGGATACATTATTGCACTGAGGACATCATTTTAGGACCTAAAGAATTGCAACTGATATAATTTCCTCAACAGATATTGAATATTCAGTATCCGGTTTGCAGGATTGTTGAGAGTGTGGGTGAGGGAGTGACTGAATTCAAGGAGGGGGACCATGTGCTTACAGTCTTCATTGGGGAATGCATGACGTGCAGGCTGTGCAAATCTGGAAAAACTAACATATGTGAAGTTTTGGGATTGGAAAGAAAAGGTTTAATGCATAGTGATCAGAAGACACGTTTCTCAGTAAAAGGGAAGCCTATTTATCACTATTGTGCTGTTTCAAGTTTCAGTGAATACACAGTAGTGCATTCTGGATGTGCAGTCAAAGTCAGCCCAAATGTTCCTCTTGAGAAAATATGCCTTTTGAGTTGTGGAGTTGCTGCAGGTAATTGTTCCAACTTCCAAGTATATATTGTTAGCTCTGAGTAAAACACAAGGTAAGAGAACTCTATAAATCAATATTTAAAATGTGTCAAATTGGCCCAAAAGTAAAACTTAAATTACAGGACTGAGGTAGTGATCCGATTGGGCTGTCTAATTTTTTCTTGTCGTCTCCAAGGAAAGATTAGAGAAAGCATGGTCCGTGTATGCATCCGTGTGGGCAGATGCTTAAGCATATTAGTGTATGTTTCAATGACAGTTATGTGTAATGAAGAAATATAAATGTAATATTATCACAGGAGATCTTCTCTACTAAAGATCACCAAGTAAAGTTCTCTGCTTTCTCTGAATTTTATCAAAAGCCAAAGATTTGATTTTTTTGTTTTTTTGACATGTCTTGTTGCTTGGCAATTGACAATAACTGCTGACACCATCATGACAGAAGACCTAGTTCAATCTACTTCATGTTATGGTTTTATCCAATTTTATGGCATATTAGACTTCCATTGCCTAGTTCACAGTTGCACCACATTTTTTGTGGTCTACCTCTGCAAAATTTGCTCACTAGTTTCTTATGTGATCAGCTTTTAGGTTCTGACTAGTTTGGTTTAATAACTTTCAAAATCACTTTCTCGGTTGATTTTAGAAAATTGAAATGAAAATTAATTCAAATTGTTCGCATAAGACTGAATTTGTGCTTTTGAAATGGTAGCAAGTCTAGAAATGATTTGTCAGGGTAAATTAATAGCAAAGTATGTGGGTGAAGATTTGATGCCAGTGAAACAACTGTTAGAGCTTAGTGGCATAGGGGGAGTTTGCAGTTGATAACACACATGCTGGGCTTAATTTCCTTGTCTTATACGTCACGTAGAATTTACTATTGAGTTTTGTAACTACTTGCAAGAAATTAGTTAGCATATATATAAAATTCTATTCTTTGATGCTTTCAGGACCATAGTTCTTAGTAAATGTTGTTTCTCAATAGAGAATAATATTATTCCTTTTGTCATTGTTGGGTTGGTTGATCATACATTGCAACATTAGGTCTGGGTGCGGCATGGAATGTTGCTGATGTATCAGAAGGATCAACAGTGGTGATATTTGGACTCGGAACCGTTGGCCTTTCTGTAAGTATAAGGACTCATCAATCATCAGCTTCTGTATCCATCTTAAGAGATGAGGGATAATCTATTCTAGTTTGTAACTAGACAATTAATGACTTTCCTTGTAACTAGGTTGCACAAGGTGCCAAACTTAGGGGGGCATCTCAAATAATTGGTGTGGACAACAACCCTCAGAAATGTGAAAAAGGTATTATGATCACTTCTCCAATTTTATTTTAATTTTAATTTAAACCTATCCAAATCCCCGAGTTTACCATTTGTTTGTCATGTTGGTTGTTGCTACAGCTAAAGCTTTTGGAATTACAGAAATTGTTAACCCAAATTCTTGCAAAGAACCTATAGCTCAGGTATTTGTCAATCTTGTTGAGAAAAGTATGACTTAGCCTTTTGTAGTTATCTTCGAAAGATAACATATAATTGTAACAGATAATTCTCAAATATCAGCCAGGAAATGTGTGTGGCATCTGAAGTTATTCATAATTTGGATAGATAAATGAATATGATTTTGCTTCCGCACATAAATTGACTGTGAACTTAAAGAAGATTGAAGTTATAATGATCATTTATATGTTGAGTATTTCAGGTTATTAAGCGCATTACCAATGGCGGAGCAGATTTCTCTTTTGAATGCATAGGTGACACTGATATGACAACCACTGCACTGCAGTCATGCTGTGATGTAATACTCTATACCTACATAACTAAAGATCTTGTTTTGTTATTGACAGGCTTTTATGCAATGGACTTGAATTTTATACTACTACAATTACATTCTATCTTTCTTTCTTCCTCATAGGGATGGGGTTTGACTGTTACCCTTGGTGTGCCAAAAGTGAAGCCTGAGATGTCAGCTCATTATGCACTATTATTAATGGGAAGAACATTGAAAGGATCTTTATATGGAGGATGGAAACCCAAATCTGATCTGCCTTCATTAGTAGAGAAGTATATGAATAAGGTAACTGTAACAGCAACCACAATATTTCCCATGATCTGAGATTCCTTTTACACACACACGTACACACACACATTGATGAAGCAGGGCCATGCGACACCACATGGACATGGACATGGACACATTAACGCACAAAATCTATATATATGTGTGTACTAACTTAAAACACAATGGGCATTATCCTATATTCTAAATATCTTACACTATTATATTCTAAGAAAACAACTAACTAAACAGATGTTAAACTATATTATTTGAATAATGCATGCTTTTCTTCTTAAGTCTTTAAGCAGTGGTTTTGTCAAGAAATGTGTACTAATATTTTGATTAAAATGTGCAGGAAATCCAGATTGATGACTACATCACACACGATTTGCCATTTGATGACATCAACAAAGCTTTCAATCTCATGAGGGAAGGAAAGTGTCTGCGTTGTGTTATCCACATGCCCAGGTAATTCCTGTGGCTTCTTGTTTTCTTAAATTAAAAGGAAAAAAAAGGGAAACTCATTGAAAAAGAAACGAGTGCGCTGCTGTACTAAGAAAGCGTTTCTTGTAAAGGGCAACATCGGTCATGCTGTGCTTGTCTTTCTCAACTGCGAGAATTTAACATGTGATAAAGAACCTAACATTTTGCTGTCATGCTATGTTGGATCATGAGGCAAAGTAGGTTTTCCACCTAGTAAAATATCTCCAGTCGATGCTGTTCATGGCTTGGAACCACGAATAAGTGGGACTTGAGAGGTTAGCGCAGGGATCTTTTTGTTTAGTAGGCTCGACTCAAATGAATGAGTCAATAAATAAATAATGTTTGTCATATGTGAAAAATTATGTAAGTCGAGCCTACACAAGAATCGTTTGTGCAGTACATCAATGGGTCATTGTTAATGTTTTGAGAATATAATGTTTTATTTCTAATTTGTTTATATATTCATTTCCGATTAACTTGGTGTAAGTATAAGTCTTTGAACTATGAGGAACCTCATCATTATGCTCAACAATGCAACAAGCTAGACTAGTCTTCGAACTTTGGAGCCCTTGTTATTTGTGGCAATAAGCCTTCTATTTATAAGGCATATAAAATTATACATTAAACTCTGTTACCAATGTTCAGATGTCTTAATTTTTCAAATTGATAATTAATTTGTAAGTCTCTTGTAAAGTTTTTAGCAAAGTGTTAATGGAACATAAATGATGAATTATGTATAAAAAAATTTTAATAATTGAAATCTTGTTTGTAAAAATTTTAAAAACTTTTTCTTTTGCTGTTTTTTTTTTTTTTAATGAAAAAGGAGAGGTGTAAATCTTATAAACCAAACTCAAAATGCATGGCAAGAAAGTTGGTCAACCTACATCGTGAGTCAAATTTCAAGGCTTATATGAAATTTAGTTCTTTGACTTTAACCTCAGGTCACTTTAATATATGATTAATATCCAAATCCAAACTCATTCTGATCATCTCTAGTTTGGAATTCTTGAAAAGCCACAGTGTGAACCTCAGGAGTTGAGACCCATTTAAAATAGGGATAAGGTAAAGGAGAAATTTTTGGTGCATTTGATTGACAAAATTTATAAACTAAATTTATTATAAACAGGCATGTAAAAACACAATTTGAAATATAATTAGGTAGGGAATTAGTATAAAAGGTAAGTTATTTTAAAATTATCACTTAGGGCATGTCTAAGATCTCAAATGGACAAATATAAACCTAATCTAATCTAGGTGATTATTGTCTAGAACTTCCAATTGAAAGACGAATTGGAACCCTTATGAGGATGTAAAGGCTTAGTTTAGATTTTTAAAATTCGTTGAGCCAAATCAAGTTGGCAACAAAGTTATCATATGTTTATTTATGATGAATTTGTTGTATCATTTTTTTTAATCTACTTATTATTATTATTATTATTTGACAAATCCCTATGTTTAATATTTATACTAATGTTCCCAATCTCCGTGCCCTAAATTATCATGAATGAATACATGAAAATAATAACAACAACAACAACAATAGTAATAATAATTTAAAAATGTTTGAGAACTAATTTATGAGATGTTTAGATATAATAAATATAAAATTTTAAAATTGAAATAATATAAGGAAGTTGATTTTTTATAAATATGTTGAACTTAATTTTTATATAAATAAATTTTCAAATCGTATTATATAAGATAAAAGCATACTTATAGAGTTGCGACAAATGGATAGTCTCAGTACTCTCTATTTTTCTTTTCAAATATTACACCACGTGAATACTGAATGCCCACAAAGATATCCATGTAAATATTTGTTTAATAGTATATTATTAAAAAAAAGATAAATGAAAGAGAATTCAAAAAATTATCTTATGTTAAAATGTTTAACAAAAAAATAAATAAGAGAGATAATTCAATCTATTTAAATGGTAGTAAGGATTACTGAAAATTAAAACAAAAATTAAAGAAATATTTGTGTAAGTATTATATTATTATTCTTTGATATTATGTAAGTATTATATTATTTAAATGTTATATAAAAAAATAAAGAGATATCAATATATTATAAATTATTTAATTATTAATAAAAAGATAACTCAATGTACTTTTAATAATCACATTAGTTTTTTTATTTACTGTAATTAGAGATTATCAATGATAAAAAAAGAAAATTTAAACCTTAAAGTTTAATTTTTGTTTATCTGAAAACTATTTATATACTGATATAATTGATTATTTAAGATATTATAAATGCGATGCCCTATTCTAAAACTTTTCATGTGTCACCATAGTCTCCAGTCAATCTATTGTCATAATTTAGATTTTTTTTTTAAACATATGTGTTTTAGTTTTTTCTCATCTTTATATCAATTAGTTATATGCGATTTTTTCCTTCTCTCATTAATGACTATTTATTGTTTGTGAAAATAGAGCATACAAGAATTAATGAAAATATAGAGTAACCAGGCAATGATCTAGTAGATCAACTGGCACCTTTCTCTCTGGCATGCGAGTTCGATATCGCCCATGGCAGGATGTATGAGTATGGTGTGGATGTGTGCTGTGGGTGCTTTGTAATAAAATATATATATATAGAGAGAGAGAGAGAGAGAGAGAGAGAGAGAGTAACCAAAAACTAAAACCTAAATACATATTAGATCTTTTTCTTTGTACCAATGGACTAATGTAGAGGATTTCTATACTAAAGACTTTAATTTGAGGAATATATATGTTTTATTTCTTCTCCTATTAATGACTATTTGTTGTTAATGTTTTGACTTTAATTTTAATTTATTAGTATTTATACTTATTTGTGTTCTTAAAAGTGGTTTAATAATAATAATGTTTTTCATAGTTGTACCTAAAAGCAATCATACAAATAAAAAGTGAAAAAGGATGGTTCAAAAAAAATAGCATATGGATAAAAGTAAAAACAGGATAGAAGAAAGTATAATAAGACATATGAAGAGTAATTTGTAATACCTATGCTTTAATTATCTCTTATTTTCTTTGAAAGTTTTTGTAAAATTATTTTTACTTGTATTTTATTTATTTAGTTACATTTAAATTTTTTATCTTATTTATCTCTTTATGCATTTTTTTATAAAATATTTTCTTTGAAAATACTACTACTTTTTTAAAAATAGTAATTAAAAGTTAATTTTAAAAATTAATAATTTATATATAATTTATACAAATTTTAATATTGTTTCATACATCGCACGGTTACCAAACTCCACCTAAATTTTCTATAGTTTCCTCGCAAAACAATTTAAAAAAAAAAAAAAAGTCAAACTTATAAGCGCACGATTGTTGTAACTTGAGACTAGTACTTTCGGAGAGTAAATAATGGTAACTTTTATTTTTCAAACTTGCGACTTTGCTAACGAAGAATGTTTCTGTCACATCTCTCCGAGCTTCAACGCAACTAAAGGTTAATAAGAACTCCCCGTCATGAAATCCCACCATTGTCTCACTTTTAGATAACCTAACAAAAGCTATTTTGGCTCTTTAAATGCTGCATTTTTAGGTGAGGAAGGTAACCTCACCCCTGTCCCTATTGTGACATCAATCAGTCCACGTCCAACACAATAAACGTTGCAATAGAAGTCAAATAAGCAAACTCTGCTTATAAGACCATGCCCACTATCATTGAACCAATGCTTTCTCCCACACCAAGGAATCAAATATAAGGGTATCCTTATTGCCTAGACTAAGAAAAGTAGAGCACTCACGTCCATGGAGGATCATCAAAGAATCCACCCTATGCCACCACCACCCTCGGCGCCGCTGGTGCCACCCGGCTCATTGAGATCAGAAAAGGGTGGTCCAGTGATGGTGCAGCATCATCCTCCATTAATACAACATGCTATGCCTGTAATACACTCAACAAAACCAAAGAGAGGTTGCTTCTGTAAGTGCATATGCTGGACACTAAGCTTGCTTATCCTCCTACTCGTCATCTTGGGAGCAACTGCTGGAATCCTCTACCTGGTCTTCAAACCAAAGCTTCCCAATTACTCAATAAACAGCCTAAGGATTAGCGATTTGAGGCTTAACTTTGACCTGACTCTATATGCAAAGTTTGATGTGAAGATCACAGCAAACAACCCAAACAAGAAGATTGGAATTTACTATGAGAAAGGAGGAGGGTTGAGTGTGTGGTACACAAACACTCAACTTTGTGAAGGGTCATTACCTGAGTTTTACCAAGGTCATCGGAACAAAACAGTACTTAATGTGTCCTTGACTGGTCAAGTGCAATCTGGAAGCACTTTAATGACGGCACTGCAAGAACAGCAGCAGACAGGACGCATTCCATTGGAGCTTAAGGTCTACGCACCAGTAGCCATTAAACTTGGGAGGTTGAAGCTGAGAAAGGTCAGAATCTTGGGTGAATGTATGTTGACGGTGGATAGCCTGTCGGCTAATAATCCGATAAGCATCAAGGCTAGCAACTGTAAATTCAGACTCAAACTTTAAGTTTTATACATGATGATATGAGTTCTGCCTTGTTCCCTGTATTTTACCCTATAGTTGCAGTCTTTCATGTTGCGTTGAAGGATTTATTCTTTGTTAGGCATTGAAAGATCTATTCTTTTTCTGAATAGGTTATTATAGTAGCAGTTCCTTATTTAAATTTTCTCATTTATCAATCTTCTGTCATCACTGGGAAAGAGAAATTTGCGTATGTGACATGCTTGAGTTGTTTACATCTTTATGGGTTAAGAAAACAAATGAATAAAGAAGATTAACTTCTGCCCAAAAGTCTTGGTTCAGGTAGTACTTTCCTAAACATAAGTGTCACAGGTCTTGATATATTTGGGTTGGATCTTTATTCTATTGTTTTTCTGACTCTCAACTCCTAAGGCCTTGTTACTCCCCCGTAACCAAAAAAAAAGAAAAGATTAACTTTTAGCCTTACATAAGAGGAGTACACAAATAATGCTTATATTGTAATAGAGTAAGTGCCACCACATGAACAAGAAATGACTGCAGGTCAATCAGTAAACAAACAGCAAAATAAATGAATACTTTAACGCATTCCTCTTTTACAGGGACCACAATAACTAATAGTCAACATGAAAAAATTGCTTAAACATATCCAACGCGAGGATAATGATGCATAATTTATCAGAGATTCAGAGATGCATCGACAAGCTTTATGTCATTTGATACAGTATATTATACGCTAATACAATAAACATATGATAGTATAAAAACTTCTATAATACTATCTAGCGTTTCTCATATTTGCATAGCTATTTTACAAGGCACGTCAAATGAGGCTTTTAAAACAACCAACTAAATTGCAATGCTTAGATTTGTTGAACTCCTCAAGCAATGGGGTTTTGTTGACCAGACAAGGCAGACCGTCCAATTGAAAATACATTCTATTGCCTGCTATTGTTATGAGGGAAAGAAAGCCTTCAGTGTTCATGTGGAGAATGTATGCAATTAATCACCAATTAAGGCACGTGGTCTATGCTCAATAGTAGAGAGGGACATCCCTGTCTGAGAAACTGCTCTGACAAACGCCATATTTGCAGTTAAAGTTGGAGCATGCCAATGGTCACCAGTGCCAAAAACAACCTTGTTTTTCATTGCCAGCTTTCTAGTTGTTGGCAGGCCCATCATCCGTTCCGAAGGACCATCAGGAACAACCCTGAGGAAATCCTACAGTTTGTCAGTGCAAAATATTAAAACTATTATTTCAGGCACCAGCGACTGGAAAAATTAAAAACAATAAAGAAACTTGATGTGAACTACATAAATACAAAATTAGGTAGGAATTCAAAGTCAGCAAGTGCAACTCCATAAGTTTGGCAAATGTTACCTATACAGGACTAGATTTACCATAAGAATAATAAAGGAATTAATCTCCAACTTGATTACCTAAGGCCAATTATTTAAGCATGGGTTACCAAATTAAGATTGGCTAGGTGTTGTTCAAATAAAAAAAGAATTTTCTTTTTAAAAAAAAAAATTTCGGTGGGGGGAGAAAGTCATGCTATCATGGAAAATTTTCTATTCTGACTCTTCTTTCAGCAGTATAGCATGAAGTAGGACAAAAGTGAGGAACAACTTGCACCTGGCTGCTGCATCAACTACAGTTATATGGTATGCAATAAAATCACCACGAACAATGTTTATTTTTACTTTGATTAGTTAACAAGAAATCAAGGTCAGAAAAAAGACAGCTGGTAGGTAATTCATAAGTCACCGTCAACAAGCAAGCAAAGCTCACTAATATCCCAACAATCTACTACCTACACATCTTCACCAAGTTACAATTCTATAAACATTACACACTATATCTTCAACGTCTTGTTATCACCAATGCACTTTTCAGATGAGAAAAGGATTTTAAAAAGTGAGGGCCTGAAATACTATCCCTTATCATATGCGCAGATACTAAATTGCAAGAAATTTGATCACTTGCTCCTGAGAAGTCTGTCAAGCATTAGTGCTTTGGCACATCAGTACAGCTGTAATTTAAGCACCAAATGCAGTATCAATCTTCATCTGTCAGCCAGCCGGTTTTGCAAGTGGTATGAAAATTTCTTTCATCGAAAAGGCAGTTTACAATTGAGAGAATAGCTTAAAGAATTAATCAAAAGACTAAGATCTACAAATTAATTGAAAGATAATGACTAACAAATTTTATCAAAGAATAATGTTAACAAATTAAGATGACGAAGATCTGCAAATTCCATAGAAAAACATATCAAATAATACGCTTTTGGAACTGACATGGACAACAGACATGTTCAAGTAATATATATTGTTATATTCCATAGAGGTAATAAAAGATGATCTTTCATATGGTGTTAATGCCATTAGCTGGTTTCCACTTTCCTTCAGACTCAGTCTGTAAGACAAAGTAAATCATGATAAACACCTTGTAATTGGACTATTCCACAAAACTAGATAACATTGATTCAGCGTAGCTAAATGACTCTCATGGTTACAAAACAATATTTCTCTGGAATTTTTGCAGAACAACCTAAATGATTCAGCAAATAAAATAATATAGTCATCAAACTCACCTGAGGCTATTTATTAATTTATCAGCTCTAAGTTTCTCATTGGGCCCTCCACACATCAATACCAACTCCTTGAATTCCATATGAACACTCTCACAAATAATGCCTGTCTTTCCACATAATACTCTACTGAATTCCACATGGATCGGATTCTGAATTTCAGACATTGCCTGGAAGAAGAGGCGAGGAACACTATAGTCAACTGAAAAAGATGCTGATAAAAGCTCTAATAATTCAGAAAAACTATATAAAATACAATACATAGAATTCTACATTGTATACTTAGCTTATAATGTGGTTTCATCTAAAAAATACTACTCCATACAATTGACATCTGATCAGTATTGTAACTGATAATCTATTTAGCAGTGAGCATCATTATTATAGGTGCCTTTCCATGAGGACGCAGAAATCAAGGAAACTTGTGAATAAGAGTTTATCATTTTAATATATTCCTTTTCTTTTTCCTTGGTAGTTGCTTTAATTAAATCTATTGATATAAAGAGGAGTAAGGAAATAAGGAATGAATTACTTGGTAGGTGGAAGAGATGTCACATGTTTAAATTGTACATAGTCGTAAATGCCATAACAGTAGAAGGAACCAATTAAATGCTAGGGAAAAAAAAAATCAATTACCTATCAAATTTCAAAACTAATCAGCCCATGGGTCCTTCAGAATTCAAAAGTTTAGATGTTGAAATTAAATGACTACGCATTCTAATAAAATTCGGGAGAATTAGAGCGAGGGACCAGCCAACCAAGTTATTTATAAGAACCAAATAACCACAGGGTGATTAAGTTAAACTTTTGAATTGAATAACCATAATGTGTGGCTATTTGGCCCCTATGGATAAATAATCAAACAGGTCAGTCTTTAACTCTGATTTTCCCATAAACTGAAGGCTGTTCATCATGTAACTTCATGCACCCAAAATAGTCACTGCTTTGTAGATAACCAATATGATAACATCAAAATTTCACCAGGAGAAAATGACATGGAGAAATGCAAAACTCGTGTTTCATGATCATCCAATGGAATATATAATGGTGCTTTCACCCAAAAAAAAAAAAAACGAATATATAGTGGTGCAATTGAAGAGCAGGAAGTGGCATAAATACGGATGAGATAACTCACTTGACTAACCACAAACTCAAAGTTTCCCTTAAACCTCTCCCTCAATTTACTCTCCGGATTAGCCAAAAGTTTCTGGGCACCACCATTACTAATTCCTGTTACAAGAGCTATCAAAGCTGTTGTATCAAAATTTATCAGATCACCTTCTCCAAAATAGTTTCCTGGTTCAGCAGATTCCAAATTCTTAATGTTTAAGGAGCATAATTTCAGTCCCAGAACGATGGAACAGAATGTATCAGCCAAGTTTGTTTCACCATCTTCAACAGAAAGCTGCAATTGAGTTTCAGTTTTCTCTTCTGAAACCTCCAGTTGAGCAGTGTCCACATTTAAACCTTTAACATTACATTCTACCCTTGAAACAGCATCCTTGCCATCAGTGGGTTTTATTTCAAGGATGCACGCATCTTTATATGATCTTGCCAGTATGTTTATCCAGTCACCTTCTGATTCCTCAAATGTATCAAAATTGAAAACTGAAGGCCCCAATCCAATTTCAGATGCCCCAAACTCATCTTGTAGTTTCTTGTTAACATGGTTTGCAATCCCATTTGCAAAGAAAAGGACAACTGAGGAAGGTCTTAATGTTAAGCTAGATTGAGCAGCAGCAAGGACTTCTTGAATGCGCAATTTTAAACCCTCAATTTTATGACATCTATGCCAAGATATGTACTTTGGATTTCTATCAGATACTATAATCCAGACTGGCTTGCTGTTGAAGGTACACACTACATCCACATGGATGCCTTTGCGAGAAGAACCATGACTCTCCTCTCTTCTGACTGAAGGCAAGAGTGGAACTGACTTGCAAACTCGTGAAACTCCAGTTATGAAAGGCTGCTGGAGAATATGCACAACTGCCTCAAGGTGCCCAACGTTGACACTGTTATCATAAAGAGATATTCATAATTTGGCAATAAAAACTTTATCATCTTTTCATTAATGAGAACTTATACTTTTAACTGAGTTGAAAGCATGAAGTAGACACAGAGAAACCAATATTTCTTTCTCTGTTTCCAAAATGAAAGTTACTGCACCAGTTTAAAGTCATATTTCAAAGTAATAGACAATGCAATAGACATAGCGAAATGCTTCATTATGTGGTGAGCCAATAAGATTACAGAGCCGAAATGTAATAATTTGGAAAAGGGTTTTGAGTACTTCTGCTATGGCTGGATATTTGTACAAGTTGCAATTAATTTTATGCCACACATGAAACTTAAATGCCAGACAACAGTTCTAGATACACGTTAATTAGAGCTATAACTTAACTTTAGTTCTTAAGCTGATAATTTGCCCCAGTCATCTGCTAGTATGATTGATGATCATAGAAGGCACTTAATGCATTCCAATGACCTCCACTAGCAGTTAAGCTGACAAGAACAAATTAGTTTAAGATAGCTCTTAGTAAATGAGTATCCTAGTTTTCCACGTCCTTGAAAACCTATTCATAAAAAAAAGAGATTGACATACATAAAAAATCAACATCCCTACATTATTTAGATTATATACGGCACATAAATTTCAAAGTCTTCATATTTAATATATTCAAACATCTTATAAATAGATATATAAAAGTTTATGAAATTAAAATTTTCATTTACCAAACAGCCCATAAGGATTCTTCCCTGCAAGGATTTAGGGAACCTAATTACCCCTAACAATTTGTTTATATATATATATATATGTTATGCATTCTATAAACTGCCCAATGATTCCTGCCCTATAACCAAGATGATATCTTTATGGATAACCATCAATATATGGGACCTCAGTTTTTCCCCATCCAACAACTTATTCTTGCTCAATAAAACAGCTTGCAAGAACAAAAAAGACGAGAAAAGACGCATTCCTTCATGTTATTCGTCAGGGAAACACGTGAATTTACTTTAATTAACATAAATCATTTATATATATATATATATAAAGATATACCTTTCTTCACTTTTCCTTCAAATGGACAATAACAAAAACAGTTCGTATCCACCCAGAAAACAGAGAGAAAACCTTGACCCGTCTTACTGGAACTAATTTTCTGAGCAGCCAAACAGAAGGAGACGTTTTAAACGAATTTGGAAATGAGACAAACCTGAGGGGCGTAGAAATAGTAGTAGTAGAAGAAGAAGAAGAGAAGCGAGAGAGGAAAGAGAGCTCGGAGCGAGCCAATTTGAGTAGTGTGCGGCGACATGAGTCGGTGATCTTGGTGGAAGCAGGCAACTCTTGTATTCTATCTATCACGCACCTGCATCTCTGCTTCGCCAATTCCACTTCTGCATTTCTCTGCTCCTTCATTGTAAGTATCAATCACACCATCACACTTCAACGCGAAGCCTAGTTTCTGCGCAAACAAAGAAATTATCAAAAGAACAATGCTCCTCCTGCAAATTCAGATGTTCTCCCTTGCCGCAGAGGATCCGAACGCCTCCCCTGCCATTCTCTCCGATCTGCTCGTTGACGGAAAAGCAATAAATTAATGTGGGAATTACATAAAAGTAACAGGAGAAGGATTAAAGACCAGGAGTAACAAACATGTGAATGCGTCCGAATTTGGCAGAATGACTTGAAATTCGGATGCATGATCCGAATTTCATTAAAATTAATTTTTTTTAAAGAATTTTACAGAATTTGGAATTATGTGATTCGAATTTGATGAAATTATTTTTATTTTTAAATCAAATGAGAATAATTTAAAATTTTGTCAAATTAATTTATGTTATTTTGTTAATAAAAATATTTAATTAAAATAAATAAATTAAAAAGATACTTGTTTATTTAAATAATATGAACTATTAAAATATTAATAAATATAACAATAATTATATAAAATTAAAGGAGTAATGTTTGTATAAATAAATTTTTTTAATTTAATTAAAAAAATAAAAAGTAATATCAGGGAACTTAAATATAAAAGAGATAAAAAATAAAATATTAATTAAATAGTAATAAACATTTAAAGTTATATTTGGCAATTATACAATATTTGTAAGTCAAAAGGAAATTTGGTTTGCTTCAATTTAAATTTAATGTAATATTTTTAATTCAATTGAATTTAGTAATTAAAAATATTTATCTATATTTTTAAATTTATTTTATTTGAATAAGATAAAAAAAATAAGCTAAATTCGTATTTTTTATTATATTATTTTATTTAAATATTTGTTTAAAATATTGTATGAAATCATTATTTTATAAAAATAGCTAAATATGTATTATCATAAAATTTTCATTTTTTGTTAGATTAAATATTTATTTGATGCAAGTAACTTAATATTTGATAGATTAAATTAATTTAACATATATTTTACTATTTTTTAAAATGTGATTTGTAATTTTTTTTTAATTGTTGAATTAGGATGCAATTCCATATATATAATTTTTAATTATTTTTTTAAAAAATTATGAATTTAAATACTGTAATTGTAATATAACGAGATAAAATGTTGTTTAAAAAAAATTTAAATTTATGTTGTAATTGTAATTTTTTTTGTTATATTTTGTAATATAATGAGATAAATTGTTATTGGATAATAATGAAATATAGAGAAGAGTTATTCATTAAAAAAATTAATAATTAAAATAATAATAAATACAATAATAACTATTACAAATTAAGGATGAAATGAGTTATTCCACTAAAACATATAATTAGAAGATTAAAAATATAAAAAAGAAATATGTGGAAAAAATATTGATTAAGAAATAATAAAAACTTGTTAGCCCGGAATAGTTACGGTTGAATTCAACTTTTGTTTTGCACATTAGATCAAAAAAATTAATTCTTTTTAATATTTAATGTCTGAATTCACTTTAATAATTTTGTTTTATGTATTATTAAAAGTTTTATGAAATATTTTTTTATTAACTTAAATTAATTTTATTTTAATTAAAATTACTCAATATTTATTTGACCATTTTTCAAAATTTATTTAATATATGCTAATATTAGAAAAGAAATTTAATATAAGAAAAGAAATAAAATAGTAAATAATATATTTTGAAAAATTAAAGAAATAAAAATAAATAAATATGAAAGGAGTACAAATTTAATAAATTTAAAAATTGAATAAAATTGTTTATTAATATAATTAATAATTTTATTATAACTTATTTGAAGTTAATAGAATAGTATAATATATATTTATTATTTGTTAAGAAATATTTATCTAATAAAATTTTTTTGTATTAAATATTAGTTTGTTTAAATATTGGTTTGATTAAATTAACTTAATAATTTTTTAATGAAATTAAGATAATATTTTCTCAGTTTTTATTTTATTTAATAATTATTAATATAGGAAAATTTTAAAAAATAACAATAACTTTAAATAAAATAAAAATAAAAATAGCAATAAATAAATTATGTAACATCTGATATTAAATTATATTATTATAAATATTGTAAATACATTTATAGTAAATGACTGTCCATGCCATAACGAAGTCTTCTTTTTTTATGCCGTAGTCATTATTGCCCTAGTTGTTCTAGTTCTTGGTGCTCATGTACTGTGAGATTCGTGTTTAAATTTACAGATAGAGATTGAGCTGGAAGAATTGGTTTATGCGACGTCATAAATCCTGATTGCGATGATCCTCTTAGTTCAAAGGAACAACTATTATATAGAGCGTTAAACACAAATGTATAAAAAAAAAAGCTATCCAAATGATCCAAAAGAAGGAGATATCTGCTGAGGGGTGTCAAAAGAAGATGAAAGTGAGGGTTGCATGTATGAAGATGGCTCTACTCCACCAACGTTATTGAACTGGCTAGGTGGTATTGAATACAAAGAACCAAGCATGTTAATATGTTGCTGAACTGGGGTTGGAATGTATGAAGATATACCAACAATATCTTGCTGCACTGGACCCTGTTGGTGCTAGCTGTTTTCTCCAGTAGTGGGCTGCTGAGTTGACAAGTAACCTTGACGTCTTTTTCTCGGGCGACTTGTAGGAAAATAAGGCCTAAGAAGATTCGGTGCTTGATCAACGAGCTAAAAAAAGAGTGAAAATCGCTGCTCATCGAAAGCACGTAGTATATTCTTAGAATCTCGGCTAACAATATCACAAAAATTCGCAGGCAAAGGATCCTGTAAGTGCATCCTATAAAATCCTTCTGCTAAATCAGCCTAACATGTAAAAAGTTTAGAAAACAATGATGATAAATATGATAAAGAAAAAAAGAGTGTACCACATATCCAATAGTAGCACTCGACCTCTAGATCCATCGACGCGTGTGTTGCCAGTACCATCATATGTATTCAAATGTCCTATCAAATAGCTCCTTAATGACAAGAGACTGGGCTATAGTATCTCGCCATCCATGCCATTGTTGGATGAAAATGCTATACTCAGATATCCAATTAGTTTGTGTTCTTCCCCGAAGCTGTAAATTATGAAGAGAGTCCAACCTAATTGGCTCTTAAGGAATTAGTTAATGACAACCAAATTATCATAGAACGCGATCTGGATTATGCCATTCTATAATTCTGAAACATATGAGTGGCATAGATGCAATCCAAATATCTGAGGAAGCCAAACAGTATTATGAAATCAATTCTTACACCACTTTATGGTTGGTGTGGACGTCATATAATCTATAGACAATATTTGATAAAATAGTGAATAAATAATAAATGACCAACAGTAAAAAAAAATTTCCCATTACGAGTTAAAATCTAACACACACACCTCATCATCCCTCATAGCATCTAATAAAGTTTTGTATAATCGGAGGGCTTTAACACTCGGGCATGGAGGGCGTCCAACATTTTTTCGTCTATTACAATGAACAAATATATTAGGCAAATAATAGGTAATAACTAGAGTATTCTTCAATGAATAAATATAGTAGTTCAAACCTGAAACCAAGAGATGGGAGTATAGGGTATTCCTTAATGTAAGGGTCAGGGGAAAGTAGTATCTCAGGTGCAAGCATAGGAAATCGATCCCATGCCTACAAATGTAGCAACGTCAAGCATCCAGCAATGCCACAATTACTTTTATAAGTTGCATTACAAAGCTCCGAATAGAGATAAACTAACACTATAGATCCCCAACTACAACAGCCAACCTGCTCAAAATCATCCAATAAGGGCAGATATATCAAGTAAACTCTATAGCTAGATCTATCTGGCATTAACCACCCTCAATCATACGAAGAATGTAGGCATAGGTGAGCTGGAGACTGTCTCATCATCTACATTATCCGATAAGTGTGCAAAGTTCTGTGTTGGTAATGTAATTCTTAAAAACTATTGACACACCTCCGACTAATTGAAACTTATCCCGCCCACGACAGGGTCCCCCTCAACTAGTAAACCTAACTGCATTGCTATGTCCTTGAGGGTGATTGAACACTCTCATTGAGTGGTATGAAATGTATGCGTCTCAAGATGCCAACGTTCTACTAATGCATTCACGAGCGAGATATCGTACTCAAATTGCCTAATCTGTGCAACACCATCAGAACTAGACTGCCTCAAATAATCAACAATTGCTAAGGGCGGATCACCTAAACGATCGTCATGTAGAACTTGGCGAGAGTGAAGTATTCGATCATCCTACAAATAAAAATAAATTATATAGCAAAGTAATTAAATAAAATAGACAATAACAATTAATATTTTATTCTACCTCGCCATCCCAGATGCCCTATGATATGTGTTGTTCTTGTAGGTATAGAAGTGAAGTGTCCTTTGAACCTAGATGGATGGGTTGCCCAACTCCAGCCATGGTAGTTATAGGACAAAATAACATAGTAAACTAATATTTGTCTAACGTAGATGTAAATAATTAACACAAAATAACATATATAAAAGGTAATGCGTATTATAGTGTTATACAATGTCATACAATGCGTACTATAATGTCATACAATAGTCTTCTTAACTTACATATACAGATAATGAGTAGTATAATATAGAAATAAACAATTACAACATTTTTATGCATTATCGAGAAGCAAAATTGTGATGCGGGCAAGAGCAACGATTATGGCTAGTTTGTCTACACAAGCTGCATCTACTTGATTATGCCGAGATTCTAAAATCTATTTCATTTCAATAGCAAGTTGAATGAGGTCTCACTCACAAAGCATTGACTGATCAGGGATTAACTTTGGGGCATCTAGTTGTGGCCAATTTTATTGTCCTTCAAGAAGGTAAAACATATCATTATATGCATTACAAATTGTGTCTAGTCGAAATACAAGATCAACAAACTGAAATAGCTTAAGAGCCGTTTCTCCACATGCAGTTAAAGTGTGCTGGCATGGATACTTCTCCATTTGGAATTCACCACAATCATATGTGCGTTCAGTCAAATTAACCCTACAGCAACAATTGTATTGGCGATTCATTTGGTCATATAGTTCCTCGACCTCGAATAATGCAACTTCCCAATTAAACATCTGCACAACACATGAATGAGATCGCTGAACATTTATTGCTATCATCTTGATCAGGGTCTGCAAGTAAACTTGATTTGCTGTTATCTAAGCATCAATCTGTTGGGCATGCTACACAAAATATTGGCTGACTCGATAATATGTTGCTTTTACTATTCCTGAAATGGGTAAGGACCTCACCCCTTTTTTAAAATGTCATTCATGTACTTTGCCAAATTCGTAGTCATGTGACCATATCGTTGACTCTCGACATCATATGCACGGGTTTACTATTCTTTGGAAATTTTAGCAATCCATCTGCCTACCTCTGCATGTATGGCCGCTATCTTAGCTAATTTTTCATCAACATAGCAACGCTCATATGCATAACATGTGTAATATAATCAATATCTTTGCTATTAGTTATAAATCAACTAAAAAAATGAAAAAATCATATAGAGGGGAGAAATATACCAATGTTTTTTAACTTTTGCTTTAAATCTGATAACTTATAATGAGTATGGAAATTGCTTGCCATATGACAAAGACAAAAAACATAATAACGATACAGTGGCTACCAACTAGTTTGTGGAGTAGCAACAGCTGACAGAATAGATGGATGTCTATATAATATTAAACAAATACCATGTTGTTCAGGTACCACTCGCCTGCGTAGATTATTTAGGAACAATGTCCATACCAATTGTGCCTCTCCCTCCACAATAATAAAGGCAAAGGGAATAATATGTGGGTCACCATCTTGTGCCATTGCCATCAATAGTGTCCTCTTATATTTGCATACAAAAATATTCCATCGATTTGAATCATCAGCTTTAGATACATAAATGAGTTTATACAAGACTTGAATGCCCAAAATATGCGTTTAAACACCGAAACTGGCTCACTACTAAAGGTGCTATGGAGAGATTGTTTTATCACAAATTAAACATACAAGCCAAGTATGAAATGTTGTACTGTAGCCATCCATTTAGGCAATATCACATACGAGTTCTTCCAATTACCAAAAGCGACAACTGCGGCTTTATACTTTACTCTCCATGTCTTTCTATAAAATATAGTGTATCCGAATAAAGTCCTCATTCACTCGATGATCTGGCTTGTTAGAACATCAGGAGTTTCTGTCACCATTACAACAATGCATGATGAGATAACATCAAAGTCCAATTTTAGATGATCTTGTGATATTGTTGCAGACAAACATATATGTGGTCCTTCGTATCTTGTAATCTGCCAAAATAATCCCCTTTTATTATCATTTTTACATGCTCTAACCCTCTATCTACAACTTTTGCCATAATGTACACACCGGCATTCTTCATACTTTTTACTTATCAAATACTTCTTAAAAGTGTAGTGTGCCTTCACAGAATATAATTTTACTACAATATGTAATGCCTTCTGATTCAGATACTGTAGTCCTACATATAACTCTTGATTATTCATTTGTGCTTGATTTACCATCTCCTCAAACTCATCACCCTATGCTAAAGCCAAATTAACTTGTTGGAAGAATACAGCAGCAGGGTCAACATATTGGGACACTGGTTCAACATCAAAGGCATCATCATCATCACCCTCATGCTCACTATCATATATATCATCATTATCAGTTTCACTGTCATCATCTTCTTCATCATTATTATAATCAAGATCAAGTTCTATATTATACTCATTTTCATTTTCAAAGTCTTCTAATATATTTTCTTCTGATCCAAATAGAGAATAAGATTCATTAAAACCAATCATTGGATGAGAGGAACTCAGCTATGAACTGCCCTCTATTGGCACTATTTCATATTGTTGAGTAAATCTAGGTAGTTAATGCAACAAATCATGTGAAGGCAACACATCATTGATCGGGTTTGACTGAAATTCAATGCTCAATTGTTAGTCGATACTTGATATATTTGCATACACCTCAACTGCATTCAAATGTGATGGGAAGCGTGAGTGTGATTGCTACATCCTTTGCACATCAGAATCATCTTCAAGTATAGTTGTTTGGTACCATGTTGGATTTATTGTTGTTGGAAGTTTATATATCAAATTAGATATAACATGGGTACGAGAAAGTCGCAGCTTCTGACTAATTCCTTGTTTTAATTCTTCAAAGATGATGTCAGTGCTCACTATTATGTATTTTGATATTGTATATTAAAATGTCGTACCCTAAATACTTTCATAAATTCTGTTATTTGCATAAATGCAAACAATTTCATTACTCTTGGCTATTTTTTCCTTCCAAATATCCTAATCACATACATGTTCCAAATAATTATTTATATCATTTTTTTCGTTTGTAATAATTACCTTGTTACTTTAAGTAAACAAAAATTTTCAATTGTTTTTCAACTATATAAATATTTATTTATTTGTTTGTTTTACCATCAATTACATTTTTTCATTATTTCATCTTGTTAAGCTATATACAAATTTGTTCTCCTTTTATTCATTTATTTATTTCACTCACTTTGTTGTTATTATATAAATTTACTTTTTTTCATTATAAATAAAAAATGTAAAATTTTGCTTCATTCTTTACAATTATCAAAAATTAAATTAACTTAATCATTCCAAAACTTTTCCTTTTCTTTTTTCAACTTTTTAAACATTTTCCCCTCATTTTTCTTTTTTTAACCAATTTTTGCACATTATTTCTTACGTTCTTTTTTCTAATTTTTACCATTATTTTATCATTTTAGCCATTTTCATTACATTTCTCTTATTTTTTTTTCTCCTTACTTATTATCTTAATTATTTCAATAATTATATTTCTTTCATTATTCATTTATTTTTCACTTCCTCCTTTCATCTTTCCTTATTTTAGCCATTTTCTTTTCTTAATTATTCCACATATTTTTTTTTTAAGTTTAGTCACTTTAAACTAATGATCTTTTGTTATCTCCAATATTTTTTAAACATTTTTTTATTTTTTTTCCAAATTCATAAATTCTATTTCTAATTACTTTCAATTTTTTAACTTTTTCTCTCATTATCTTTATTTTAATTAATATTTGTGACATTTTTTTAATTTTTTTCCTAACATATCTCTGAAAAGCCATTTTAATTATTATCTATTACATCTTTTTCCTTATATTTCTACCTTTTTATATTTTTTTTCTTCATTACAATTCTCTCTCTCTCTCTCTCTCTCTCTCACACACACACACACACACACACACACACACACACACACACACACACATATACATATACATATTTTCCCTTCATTTTTCTAAATGACAATTATTTTCTTTTCTTCATGCCATGCACAATTTCTTTTTCTTTACTTTTATTTTTTTTTTTTTTGCATATTTCACATTTTTTCCCAGTTAAGCTTTTTTATCTTACTTTAGTCAGATTTACCTTCATTAATTATTTTTCCTTTCTATATTTTTTACACAATTTAACAAGAAATTATATTCACATCTATTTTCATTATACTATTTAAATATTCATATTTTAATTCATTTTATTTCAACCACAAATTTTGATTTCATTTATTTTGTTCTTCCTTCATTTATTTCTACCTAAAACATATATCTAAATTAATACAACAAAATCAATATTACCTAAACAATTCCATTAATAACAAGACATTTCCTTCTTTCTGTTTTCAAATGTATTTCAAAAATATAAACTAAAATTTATATCAACCATACAACAAATAAATAAGAAATAACATATGATATCAAATAATTCTACCAACATTATTTTTGTCTAAATAATTCCAAATATATATATATATATATATTAGTTATAACAAATATTAAAATATCAGATATAATAAAATATTTGACATACTTGATACTTTATGATCCTTCTTCCTTCACTTGAATCTTAAAATAATAACAATCCCTTAATAATTTTAAGGGCAACAAAAGGGAATAGATAGAGAATTTTTACTGAAAGAAAGATGAGAAGAGCTGAGTGAATTAACCTTTAGAAATGGAAAAAGTGAGCTTGGCGTCCATAGGTAATTATATATAGGTAGAGTAATTTTTTTTAAATGTTTCTTATCTATAATTTTTTTCTCAATCAATTACATTCTCTTGCAATCCTAATTATCTTCTTATATCTCACCACGTGGTATTTTCCATTGGATTGCCTTTGGGAGCTGATAGGTGTTTGATTGGTCAACATGACAGTCAGCGTGCAGGTTAACTAGGTGCTAGCCTATTGATTCCAAATTCATCTTTTTTATTACCTTCCCATCAATATTTTCCTCTGTGTTATGTTTTGTGCAAATTTTTATTATTTTATTTATTTTCATTCAAAAAACACGCTCCGATCTCTCTTCGTAAAATCTTAATCATTTAAATTAAAATCTAAGTAGTTAAAATTTTTTGTTTACTTTTATAAGTTAAAACATTATATTTTTTTTTTAAATTTACAATTAAAAATTATTTTTATTTTATATTTTATCTTATAAAATTTTTTTATTTTAAAATTTTAAAAAATAAATAAATTTAGATTATCTAAATTAATTTATACAGTTCAAATTATAGAGGCTTCTTCCTACTACTTGCATTTAGTTATTTTTAAGGAAAGGTATAGGTATAAGCAAAACTTTTTAAAAATGATAGTGAAGAATATTTAAAATTTTGTGCTTAAAAGAGACAAAAATGTCTCTTGTTACTTTGTTATTGAATCAAAATGCGAAGCCCTAATTGCTTTTCATTTAGATTACTGAAACCAACATTTCACTCTTAACCACACCTTTTTCCTTACTCCCGTTGACAGTGATTTCTTCCTTTAAAACTACTTGGTGATTTCTTCCTTTGAAGCTAGTTATCCATGGGTCCTTCATTGCTGCTATCGTCCAGTGATTTTTCCTTATTCTTGGTTTGATTTGTATCTAAATAATTCAAACCTTTGATTTAATTTGATCATTGCCTAGTTATTGTATTTATCAATGTTTTACCAATAAAAATATTGGTTAATGGTTCATTGATCGAATTATAATTGAATCGATAATAATTAATTATATTAAAATTTTAATATAATAAATAAATATTAATAAATTTTAAATATTTGATTATTAATTTAATATTTCTTAAGATATTACAAAATTTATTTTTAATTAAAAAATATCTATAATTAAAAGTTAAGAATATTTAATATTACATTTTTAGAGTTTTTAAATTATATTAAAATTCTACTTATTATTTGAAAATTTAAAAAAGTAAATAATAATTTTGGCTAAGTATTTTAATATTTAAGAGAAATGTCATTAAAAAAATAGAACATAATAGAAAGCAAGCATAAAAAATAACTAAATACACACATTTTTTTCTTATATTTTCTCTTTTTTAAAAAACTCTATATTTCAATTCCCTCATTTTTTTATTACTTTCCATTTTTAACTTGTCAAAATTATTTGAGATGAATTATTTTATTATGTAAGATTTTTTTTTTAAAAAAAAGCTTGGACCGGTTTAAATCGATTTTGACTAGTTTAGTTTTCACCGATTCTTGATTGATTTGACTGGTTCCTGATCGGTTTTTTAATTGGGCAATTTTTTAGACCAACCAAACTAGATTAAGGATAGATTCCCGGTCGAACTAACCAGTCTAGTTCGATTTTTAAAACTATGATATTTATATTTCAAATCTTAAGACCATTACATGATATCTTTTTTGGGTTTGGTTTGGTGAGATAGGATTTTGCTCCCAATCCTTAAAGTTGAGAATTTTTAGGAAATATTTGTGTGACTTTCTTCTAGAAAAACTATTATCTTATTATTATGAATCTTTATGCTTTCACATATTCTAGTATTAACTGAGTTAAATAACGACTTCAATTTTAACCCTAATTTGACTTGTTTATGAAAAATTATTAATTATTTGTAGTTGTAGTTACACTATTATAGGACTGAATGTCACCTTACCACATATTTGTCCAACTCTCACGTTGCTTCATTTTTAAAATCGAGATAATTTTATTAAAAGTGTCTTATAAATTTCTTAAAACATAGAAGTGACTTTCTTGAAAGTTAGTATAGCAATAAAGTGGTAATGTTTCTAAAACTATATGGCGAACCTTGTTTATTGTGATAAAATTAAAAGTACATTATGACTTTTCTAAAAATTTATTGTAAATTTCCTAAAACATAGAAGTAACTTTCATTAAAGTGTCTTGTAACTCTGTTATAGTAATATATTTTTTTAAAACTTAATAATAACTCTTGATCGTTGTGACAAAGTTAAAAGTGTCTAATAACTTTCCTAAAAGTCTCTTATAAGTTTCCTGAAATATAGAAGTAATTTTTCTAAAAATACCTTATAACTTTAAAACTTGAGGAAATTAGTGTCTTTGTTTTCTTTTATGACTTATATATTATCTCAAGATAGTTAATTAGAGTCTTAAGTTAAGTTTAGTGCATATTTTTGGACTTTAAAGGTGATTGTTCAACTTTCTTATCAAGTTAATTAAAATAATTTTCTTGTTGCATAACTAAAATAAAGTATCATGAAAGATAAGATCAAGTCTCACATAAATACACATAAGGATTGCAAAAGTTTAGGTAATCCAAGTAGGAGTTATAAAATATGAAAAGAATCATGTCTTTATTTTCATTTACTGGGAAAAATTTTACAAAAGAAAAAAGCGTAAAGGGCAATTTCATAGTGCAACCAAGGTAATCAATGTAATTGTTGTAGAGTAAATGAGGTCTAAAATACGATGAGTCCCGTCATGATTGGAAAAGCACAAACCAAGATCCATAATCATAACAAGAAAACCACAAATAGAGAAGAAAAAGGTGTCACTTTTGAGTGAAATAAAATCTTGTTTGTCACCTCTTTTTTCAGGGAAATGCCACACTACTAGAAAAGTGGCAAAAATTAAAATCTAGTAAGAAAAAGAGTTATAATCATAAAGTGGATAAAGAGTAAAAGGTACACAAAAGATAGCATCTTCCAGCAAGTTCAAGTGTATGGAAATGATATTCACAAATCTACATCCTTCTATCCTTGTTTTAATGAGTTTGTTTAGTACTAATAATTTAGTTATGTTTATAAATATCATTTATACCAAGGTGCTCTTGCTCACAATTCAAGGAAGCTACAAAATTCATGAAAAATAACAATGTGCTAAATAAGATGGTAGATGAAATGGAATTTAGAAGTTTGATGGATTTGGGGTGCCAATACCTATTAGAGGAGATATGCATCAAACTTGTTAAAGCCTTTGACATTTGTGCTAAGACTTTATTAGTTAAAGGTAAATGGGTGTCAATAGGAGCCAAGGATATCTATGTCATAATGGGCATTCCATTTAGTAGCTAGCTAATATTTGACAGTTCAGAGGGAAAAGAGATAGTTACAATTAAAAGAAAGTTCGAAGGAAAGTAAATGAAAGATTTCAAGTAGATAATATTATTGGGAAAGGCTAGTACAAACTTCAAAAGATCATTTATACCTTTTGCCTTAAGGATCTTGCTATGTCCAACATTTAACACATAAGTTAGTGATAAACTATTGCTTGCAATTATGGACATTGACCATGTAGCTTCATACAACTGGTTAGAGTTTGTAATGTCGACACTTATCAAGGAAGTAATGAGCTTCAATTTGGCTTTACGCAAAGGCTTAGATAAGAAAAGCATTGGAGGATGTCTTCTATTCCTTATGGCATGGTCTTGAACTTATATGTTTATCTTACCCATTATTTGCAACATATAACAAGTCTATTGTTTGTCAGATTTTTTTTTTCTTCTAGCATTTTCCATTTGGAAAATCTTGTTGTCCCTAACAAAGCTAATCTTTTAAAGTTTTGGAAGCAAGACCTTATACAAGAAAGGGTTAAACTTGAGAGAAAGCATGATCAAGTAAGGAAATTTATGCATTTAAGTAGTTTGATAAAGTTTAAGCTTGAAAAAGAAGAAGAAGATATACAAATATTACACCATATAGGTTGCTAGGGCATAAATGGATCAATAAATTGTTATCGTAGATTAATTTTATGTTGCTGACATGAATAGTTTTTCATTAACACAAAGACATGAAAAGCTATCCAACTTAGCAATATAAAATTAATTTATGGTCATAGCTTACTGATCCCTTTATACCCTAGTAACCTATGGAGTGTAATATTCATATATCTTCTTCTTCTCCTTTAAGTTTAACCCTTACTAAACTACTTAAATGCATAAATTACCTTACCTGATCATGCTTCCTTTCAAGTTTAACCTTTTCTTATATGAGGTCTTGCTTCCAAAACTTCACAAGATAAGCTTCTCTAGAGGCAACTAGATCTCTAAGTGAAAAATACTAGAAGAAAAAAAAATCTAACAAATAATGAACTTGTTAGATATTACAAATAATAGGTAAGATAAACATATAGATTCAAGACTATAATGTGAGAAATAAAAGACATCCTCCAATGCTTTTCATATTGAAGCCTTTGCTTGAAGCCAAATTGAAGTATCATCACTTCCTTAACAAGCATGGATAGCACAAATTCTAACAAGCTGTATGAAGCTGTGTAGTCAATGTCCACAACTAAAAGTAGTAGGTTATCATTGACATATGTACTAGATGTTAGACATAGCAAGGTCCTTAAGGTAAAAAGTACAAATGACCTTTTAAAGTTTACATTAGCCTTCCCCACTAGTATTATCTATTTGAGATCTTTCATTTGCTTCCTTTTGAAATTTCTTCTAATCACATCTATCTCTTCTCCTTCTCAATTCTTAGGTAAGGGTTAGCCACCATATGGAATACCCATTATAACATAAACATCCTTGCTCTTATTGGCGACGGTTTACCTTTAACTAATAGAGTCTTGGTACAAACGTTAAAGGCTTTAACAAGCTCGATGTATATCTTTTTTGTCAGGTGTTGGCACCTTAAATCCATCAAACTTTCAAATCCCATTTTATTCACCACTTTAGTGCGTGTTTGGCTACACATTAGAGAAGGAGAAAACCACGTTTAGCAATCACTTTTATGCAAAAGCAACACTTTGTTGCTTTTGGCCAAACCACGTTTGGAAAAAATAAAAGCTAAATCAAACATGCATTTATTCAGCATATTATTATTTTTCATGAATTTTGCAACTTCCTTGAGTTATAAAGGAAAGCACCTTGTTATAAATGATACTCATAGAATAGAAATAAATTATTAGTACTAAACAAACTCATTGAAGCAGGGGATAGAAGGATGCAAATTTGTGAATATCATTTCCATACACTTGAACTTGCTAAAGGATCTTGCCTTTTGTACACCTCTTGCTCTTTGTCCACTTTATGATTATCTCTTTTTCTCATTAGATTCCAATTTTTGCCACTCTTCTAATGGTGCAGCGTTCCCTTAAGAAGGAGATGATGAACAAGATTTCATTTCCCTCAAAAGTGAGACCACATTTTGGACCTTAGTTGACTTACAACAATTACACTGGTTACCTTAGATGTGTCATGAAAGTTTCTTTTGTTTTTTTTTTCTCTAAAATCCTTCCTTATAAATGAAGACAAATACATTATTCCTTCCTGTCGTGTCTTATAACTCCTAATTGGATTATCATAAATTATAACCATGTCAAGAAATAATTAAAGACTATTACTTGAATTTTTGTAGTCCTAATGTGTATTTGTGTGAAACTTGACCTTATCTTTCATGATACTTTATTTCATTTATGCGACAAGAAAATTATTTTAATAAACTTAATAAGAAAGTTGAACAATCACTTTTAAGGTACAAAAACAGTATTGAGCTTAACTTGAGACAATGGGACAATACATTAGTAATAAAAGAAAACAAAAATATCGCTTCCTTTAAGCTTCAAAGTTATAAGATACTTTTAGAAAAATTACTTCTATATTTAGAAAACTTACAAGGGACTTTTATGAAATTTATTAGGCACTTTTAACTTTGTTACAACAATAAAGATTTATTACTAGTTTTTAGAAATATTACTACTATAACAAAGTTACAAGGTACTTTTATGAAAGTTACTTTTATATTTTATGAAATTTATAAGGAACTTTTAAGAAGGTTACAAAACACTTTTCACTTTGTCAAGACAATCAAGAGTTACTCCATGGCTTTAATAATTTTACTACTTTGCAAGAGACTTTTAGAAAAATTACTTTTATGTTTTAGAGAACTTACACAATACTTCTAGCAAAATTATTAGGCTTTAGGGGCGAAGCAACTTGACAGGTAATTACATTTAATTGCCATAAATATGTGGTAGGACAACATTTGGCCATGTAATAGTATAACCACGACCACAAACAATTAACAAAAAGAACAATCCTTCATGAATAAGTCAAATCAAAGCCAAAATTGAAGTGATTATTCAACTTAGTTAATAGTAGAATATGTAAAAGCATAGGGATTCACAATAGCAAGATAATATTTTTTCTAAAGGCAAGTCATCGAAAAATTACCTAGAAATCCTCAACTTTAGGGATTGGAAGCAGAAACCTATCTGCCAAACCAAAACCAAAAAAGGTATCACACTATAGTCGTAAGATATGAAATATAAATGTGATAATGCATAAAAAATCTAAGCAATTAAATGCAAATTGAACAAAGAACAAGGAGAAATCATAGGATGACAAGAGGAATGGAGAACTCATCAATAACTAGCCTTAAAAGGAGAAGTTGCCATCGATGATGCCAAAAAGAATGAGAGAATTATTGGTTTTTAGTTGTCCAAATGAGAAGCGACTAATACATATTGTTTTGATTTAGTAAAAAGGGCATTTTTGGATCTTTGAACACAAAATTAGATCCTTTGGTCCTTGAAAATAATTATAATTTTTTAAGGTCTCTCATTATAATTTTTGAGAAGTTTAGGTCCTTATGTGTAATTTCCTCTTATTTTTAAGGCTAAAAGGAATAAAAAAACTAAAATGACTTTTTTTATAATGAAGTAAAGGCAACATTGTATTTTTGATCCCCTGATTTCACGTAATGTTTCACTTTCTTCCTATAGGTTTATTTAGTACCAATTTGATCTCTTAATTTGATCTTAGATTTTATTTTCATCCCTCAATGTTATTTAATTCCAATTTAGTTCCTTTACTTTACCTTAACATTTGCTTTCATCCTTTAAATTTATTTAGTTCCAATCTAATTTCTTAACTTTATTTTAAAATTTACTTTTATCCTTTAATTTTATTTTATTTCAATTTGACTCTTAATTTTACGAAACTACTCAAATATTTTTTTTCTCATATTAATAGGCAAATGAAAAAAATAAAAAATGAAAGGAAAAAATATTTAAGTATTTATGAAAATTATAGGCCAAGTGGGAGTAAAATGAAATTAAGGGCCAACATGAAACTTGACATAAAGTTAAAGGACTAAGTTGGAATCAAATAAAATTAGGGGACAAAAATAAAGTTTAAAATAAAGTTAAGGGACCAAATTGTAACTAAATAAAGTGGAGGAATGAAAGTGATATTTGAGATAAAGTCAACAGATAAAATTAGAATTAAATAAAATTAAATAACTAAAATGAAATTTAAGGGATTAAAAATATATTTTTACCTAAAGTAAAAAATATTTTGGTTTAATTATTGAGTTGGTTTTTGTAATTTGATTATTTAAATTGAATTTAATAAATTTGCCATTAAAGTGTTATAATTTTTCATTTTTATAATTGGATTTGTGCTCTCCACTTATAATAAAGTTGTCAGTATATCAATAATTTGAAAATTTTAACTTTTAAGGTATGATTGATAAAATATCTCATGTTTTATTATGTTTTTATTTCCATGTAGTCACTAGGCTTGGGGCCTCGAGAAAATTGAGAAAAGAGGCATCAATATTTTGGATTGAACTATTGTATTAAATTCACTTCAATCTAATAACATGAGACTTGTAAGCTCCTTAGTAATAACTCTTACCAAAACTTTTTAGATTTCACAATTATATTGAAATTTTTGAAAAAAATAATTTTTAAACAATTAGAGACTATAAAGCCAATTTAAGTGATGATTATATATATATATATATTGTTAGCTATTAAATTATAATTTTAAATTATTGAGAACTTAATTTTTTAAGAAGTTGAACTCTTTTATTGTTAAATATTTATATATATACCCAAAAAAAATTACATTGCACAAATTTTGAAAAGATTTATAGTGAAAACCTGACTTTTCAAGAGATCAAAATCTCTTTAAAAAAATTTATTTTTCTTAATAGATTTATCACAAATTATCATCCAAGACTAGATTCTAAAATTAATTTGAAAACAAGATAAAATTACAAGTTAATAAAATTTTTAATTTTTTATTAAAATATAATAATTTATTTGATTGATATTTTACCTAAAAAAGAATTTTTTTTTGGATAAGAACTTTCAAAATGAAAAAATAAAAATAAAAAATAATTTTATCAATAAAAAATGATAAATAATAAAAATTATTAAATAATGATTATTAGAACATACTAAATATTTATGGTCCCTTTACATTATATTCTAAAAGTAATATCAATAAGGACCAAACGCAGAAAGAGGATTGCCGTTCACCGCCGGAATAAAACGGCATCTTCTTTGGCTTCTACTTAATCAGAGACTCAGAAGTGAAGAGGATCAGCCGAGCAGGACCTCCACTATCATCGGTAAGGAAATAACCAGCTAGGTTTTCAATTTCTGTATTGTTCTCTTTCTCTTTTCAATTTTCTTGCCGTTTCTTTCTCCTCCTCTATCCGGCTATCTATTCATTTATTCTTTTTCCCTCTTCTATTCTTGGAGCCGCCGGCGGCTACTTTCCGGTGTGTTGCTACCACCGTGTATCAGGTGCTAGTATTTGAAAACTTATGTATGCCTATAATTTGAGGGAGGAAAAGAAAAAAACCTATGAACTACCTCGTATGGGATACGTACTGAATACGCATATGTATTTTCATTTTTTAATTACTGGCGTTTCATGGGTACCACTGCTCTGGTGTCGTGAGACCACTGTCTTTGATTTTTTTGGAGGATTTCTTTTCTTGTTATATTATAGTGATAGGACTGAACAGTTATTGGTGTGTATATCTACTATATCATATAGAAATAGCATAGGCTGCTACTAATGAATTCTTTTTTTAATTTGTATTTCGCTTAGAGCAATTTGAGGCTCTTGAAGTTTTGAAGGAAAGATGGATGCTGAAGATGATTCCATTGAACAAGCTGCTGCATCACGTCGAGAAAGACTGCGGGCTCTTAAAGCTGCTCAAGAGTTGTTGAACACTCCTGATGATGGCTCTGCTCAAGTTGATGATAAGACGAATGATGAAAATGAAACAACTGAAGAGCAGTATGTATATTTTCTTTTCGTTTTTAAGAATTATTATTCTCACTTCCCCTTCAAAATATGTCTAAGCACACATTTTGTGACTGAGAATCATGAAATTGTTTTAGATGTTTAGTTAATAAATTTAGCTGTTACGTTTTTTCCCCCCCTCTACATTTGCTGAAAGAATTACTACAAAAGCTGGGCCTGGATAGCTGATTGAATTTGGCAAGTGTCAACAAAAAAAGATATATGCTTTTACGTCTAACTACAACCGAGTTTGTTTGTTGATTCTGTATACATGTAAGCAGAGCACAAGTTTGTTTAGGTCATGTGTATCATATGATGATTTATTATGGGATGGCATGAACTCACCCACCCCAAAGTAGCTCTGGGTTCAGATATTGATTTGATTTGTTAAAGAAAGTTGCTGGAAAATGAGAAGAACCTTACAATAATTCTTGTCTAGTTTAATCTTTAGCGTCGTAATTATTTTGATTGTGGATACTGAATCAAATACCAAGTATTTACAAACATCAAGATGACTATATAAGATGATAAATTAGAGAAGTTGCTTGGAATTACCCTTTAGAGAAGTTGCGTTAGTTGTTTGTGCAAAATGCTAACATCACATCCACAATTTACTAGAGCAGCGATGAGGTATTATAAAGGTTCCACTACCTATCTGACCAGTTTGGCTTAAATGCCTTTATTTCTTTTTACTTTTATTTCAACACTAGTACTTGGCTTGCCCACAGAGACATTCTCTGTGGGCTCCTAACTCTGAGCAACAATCCTGATATGTGTCTGATGAATTAAGATGATAGTCTCTAGATATTTGACATTTTTAGTCTCATTCCAATTGAAGGGAAAAATTTTTGTATACTTAGTTTCCTTTTCTGTAACATCAATATCTTGGTTTTTTTTTTTTCCCTTTAAATTAAAAAAAAAAAATTGGGTCTGTCTATGTGTGGTGGGATTCCTTACATGCCTTGGAAATCATGCACATACAAAGTTGACATACTTTTTGAAGAAGTGGCAAAATTTTGATACTGTTCTTTAACAGTTACCCATAAAAGTTGAAAGAATATATATTTTGGTGCAAAGAAGATTTCAATCCCATATTGTTACAAAATTTTTGCATATTCAGATGGTAGAACACCTCGAAGAATTTATCAATTTTTTGTTTGGTTAGTAATCTTGCTGATGATGATTAGTTTATAAAATTTTAAAATTATCGTCTATTGAGTTCCATACGATTTTTTTGGAATTCATATGAGATGGATATTGGTGTTATTAACTCTTAACTGACATGTAAATGTTTTTGTTGCAGAAATCCCATGAAATTTCGTAATTATGTTCCTCACGACAAACATCTCCAGGAAGGGAAGCTTGCCCCTGCAGTGCTACCAAAGTTTGAAGACCCTGTTGCTGCAGCCCCTCCACCTGAGAAGGAGGTAATTAGTTTAGTTTCGACATGGTCTATTCTTGTCAGTCACCAGTTTATTTGTGGTATATCAATGTGCATTTATTCTACTTGTGGTCATACTTGCAGGATCCTTTCTTGAATATTGCTCCAAAGAAACCAAACTGGGACCTACGGAGAGACGTGCAGAAGAAGCTTGATAAGCTTGAAAAACGAACTCAGAAGGCTCTGTACAAACTTATGGGTAAGTGGTTGGCATTTTCATGACTTCGTTTTCCAGTTGGTCCAATATTCTCTTGATGCTTTTCATTTTCATTTGTTATCCATATTCTTGGATGATTAGTGATGTTATAAATCTTGGATTCTCTGTTAATTCATCAGTGGGGCCTTTTGACTACTTTGTCACCAAATAAGTTCTTATTAGTTATTTTCTTATACCTCTTTGTACTGACTCTCCTAGTTTTGCTAATTATCAGATTGATGTCATGAATAATAAATTAATATTAAATTAATGATTTAATCCTTGAAAGATCACTTTCTTCTCAATTTGGTCCTCCAACCCTGAGAGATCACTCTTCTCTCAATTTGGTCCTCTAAAGATAAAATCTCTCTATTTAGTCATCCAAATATTTTCCTCCAATTGGAAGAGTGCCACAAATGCTTTTTGAAGGAACTATTTTGAAGGACTAAATTGAGAGGAAAGTTATTTATTTAGGGACTAAATCATTAATTTACTCATAAGTTAACTAAATCATATGTGTGATACCTCCATAGCCGGTTGTCTCTTCCAAAAAAGTTGGACTATGGAGTCCATAACCACAACCAATGAGGGAAACTGATTAACTTTCTCTTCGGTCCATTTTGTGAACAAGCCAAACAGTTAGGAAAATGAAATAACAGAGTGGTCGTATTTGTTATCAAATATGAAGTCAATAATCAAGGTTAATGTGATGATTTGGGGAAGAAATTGAATTGAATTTCCACTCTAGGTAATACTTGGAAGCCTAGACGCACGGATCTAGTCCGCAGATGGGAGTGTACACATCCTATCTGGATTATTTAGATTTGATTTAGATGGTCTAGATTTCGTATATATTTTTTTAATTTTTAATTTTTATTATTTTAAACAATGCAGAGTACAAATAGTTTTACAACTGCCAAGTACCCAAAAAAAAAAAAAGATGTTTCATATTAAAAAAACAAAAAAAAAATTCGTGGAATTTGGACCATCCAAGTTAAATTTGGATGGTCCAGATTGGGACATGCATCCTAGATTCGTAGAGAATCTGGGTTCAGCCATCTACATACGTCATAAATGGGAGCTAATTAATCCTATGATTGTGCCTGATATTGCACAGTTTACCTATTTTAATAGATGCAGCATAATTAAGAGATTTGACCTTCTCTTGATCATAATTACATTGATTCCTATTTATTTCCCAATCTGGCACCCTCATAATGACAGAATTTGCCACATTATTACAGCATTTCCTACCGTTAATAGTCATATACACAATCCTGCATTAATGATATAGTATTTTAATGGTTTTCCTTGTTATATAATAGTTGATTATGCGAGGATTAAGCTTTCTTTCTAGAGATGGGGGCTTTCTTCATGCTCAGGTTATAAGGATCAATAACTTTGAGCATTCTATTTGTGAAACGGAAATCCATTTTTGGATTGTCTTTTCAGTTAGGTTCTTTGTGAATCTCGGAGAGACATGTAACTATATTTTTAAGAATTCTTAGCACTTTCAAATATTATAGATTCTTCCTTGGGTTCCACTGGTAATGGTTTTTCTTTGTCATGATTCGTGAACTTTTGCTAATTAGTAATTAGCTCCCTATTACATTGCCATCCACTTGGAAACGAATCTTTTATTTTTAGTGAAATACTCATAAATTTGGGCTAATTGAACAAGGTTGAATTGCTTTTTGATTTTTTCTCCCCTCCTTTGGTCTGTTTCTGAATATGTTAAAGGTTTATAGACATCCCTTTGAATGACTTTTGAGCCTTTTCATGAATGGTGTGCCTTAACTATTTGGATTTGTAATATTTTTTTTTAATTTTTTGATTTTTTGCAGAGGAGCAAGAAAAGCAAACGCTATTGACTGAAGGAGATGATACAAATGGCACAGCAGATTAAACTGCAGTTTGTTGTTGTCCATCCGGATCAACCTGATTAACGCATGCAAAACTCAGTACTAATGCCAAGTCGTACTTTTGCAGTATATAATGAATGTTGTATTACTCATTCTGAGTCTAGAGGTGAAAAATCATAGATTTTTATAGTTTCTTTTCTTTTTTTCCCCTCTGAAAATTAAGTACCTCTCCTATACATCATGCCAATCCTTTTCTTCAGTCCCTCTTACCCGGGCAGTCCCATTTTGATTTAAGGGGATCGGATTATGGGATGTGAGAGAAACTTGCAGAAAATCTTAGATTAGGGATTGAAGGGTAATGTTGAAATTTTACTTACTGTTGTTTTAATTTTGATTATTTATCTAATCTAGTGTTTCATAGTGAGCGTTTTTCTCTCTTGCAACATCTGGAATGATTGATAAAAATCAAAATCATTGATGATACAAATTTTTAGCAAAATGCACTGTTTTCCTTAGTACACCCTATCAAAAGGATTGAATCTGAAAATTGCTTGTCAAAGAGCTCATTATATTTTGTCTTGATAAATAATTTGTTCAACTCCTGCTGTCTGACCAATGGAATAGGTGTTGAACTTGATATGGGATTTGTCTTGTTTTTAGTTTTTTTTGGTCTTTTTTTCTCTGGAGAAAAGGTCAAACCCAGTTTTTAATTACTAGTAATAACGATGTGAATATTTCAAATTAGTTTTATAAAATTCGGATAACTATAAATGTGTAATTAAATAAATAATATTTTGCATATTATACGTTTATTTTCGGATGTATTAATAAGATATCAAATAATTTTGAATTGAGGTCAAATTTTGATATTTATATTCATGACGAAAACTTTTGAGTTCAGTAATGAATTTGGCAAAAAAAAAAAAAATTCAATCATATAAGATCAAATACTATACATATTGTAACAAGACAATAACCTATGCGCATGGGAGAATTAATTAAGAAAAAATTACACCTAAGCCCTTAAATTTGCAAAAATTAATTTTGGAAGAATTTAGTTAGAATTTTAGAAAAGTTTGGTTATAATAAGATCTTTGATTCTCAATTTTTTTTTCTTAAGTTTAATTTTTTCATTAATTAAATTCCCTTGACCCACAGAGCAGAGGTGACTATGGAGATGAAGTCAACGGATAACTCCAGTCACCGGTGAGTATATGCATGGACAGCATGTGCATGCTGGACAAAATAAGTGGAAAAGAGGTTTCGAAGAAAAGAACACATACGTTTTTAGGCTAACACAAAATTTAATTTCAGTGACGATAAAACATATTTTTATACTGTCAAAAAGAAGTACGAAATTGGATTTTTTTTTCTTATAAAGTAGAATTAAAAACAAAATTAATATTTTAAAGAACTAAGAAAACAAGTTACAAGTATTATCCTAAACATTTATTACTTAAAATACCTATAGAAAACTTTCAACAAACATTAAACTAGTTTATTGCCAGGGAAACATGCAAAACCTCCCATTCAACCTTGAATCACTTACAAGTAGCTTTCTCAATTTTTAAAACCAAAAAATAGGCCCATCAATTTTCACCCCCTAGAAAATAAGTTTTTTAATCTATTTCACCCTTAATGCCATTATTTTATGCCATTTTAGACTCTTATAATTAAGGTAACGAGTTCCCATTTGTCTCAAATGCTAGCATGTGTAGTGCAGGCTGTTTTGGGTTGGGAGAATCGGTGACACATGAGATGAAGGGTTTTTGGCACTTGCAAAGGGAAACAAATCTTCACTTTCTTCTATTCCACGCGATTGGGATCATAATTATTAATGGAATTGAGATCACTTTTCCACAACAAATGCACCGTAATTCGGAAAGAAGACGAAAATTGAGTTGTACAAGAAGAGGTTTTGTGCTCTATGCTCTTCTCTTCTAAAGAGAAAAATGAGTAGTATTTTTCTATGATTAGTCGATTAGTTTGTTTCTCTTTTTAAACCTTAAAAAAATTAGCCAATTTTTAAATTTCAAATGAAATAATTTGAATATTAATTAATAAATTAATAAAATTAATTACTAATTAATCAATTTTTGAGTTTGAGTTTGAAATAATAATTATAAGTCAACAATAAATAACCCAAATATTCTAGTATGAGATAACAACTTTAAAGATGAAATAGACAAAATAATCTATTTCCATAAAAATTGAGAAATTATTATGAATCCATCTATTATGATAGATGTCTTTTTATTTTCTTAACATTTAAATTTATTGAAAAATATGTTATGATTATATTCTTCATGTGGATGATTATCTCTTTAAAAAATTATAATATTTTATTTTTAAGAATTGAAACTCTTCTTTTCATATTTTTTTAATAATGTGTAATTTTTTGCATATTCATTTTTTTACTTTTATGTCCTATTTTATGATATATTATTTTATATTTAGGATACCACCTTTGGGAATTACAAATTTATACCTATAAATATACATCTCATTTGCATTGAAAGTGATGCATAAAAAATTAAAAAATATTTCTCTTATTTTATAGTTTCTTTAAATCTTTTTTCCTCTCTTGATTTGTTATGAACCTATTTATCAGTTTTGACAGTGCATATACTATTTACAAATGACTTGAAAAGTTTAATAAGGTCCGGCTTCTCTCAATTTGAAGCAGAAACTGCTCTGTCATTTTCAGGAGATCTGATCCATTCTTTCGATCTATCCGTCACCTATGCGACACCTGTCCTGGCAACCATTAATATTTAAACATTAATCCCAGCCATTTGTTCCTTTAGCTTCTCGCGATCACAACACATGTTATCCTCTCCTTTAGAAAACGCTCGTCAAATATAAACAAGAGGTGCTTGAGCTGCACATGCATTAATTGATCCAGTATGGGACCCCAAATTCCAATATGCACATGCAGCAAGAGATGCTCTAGCTGTTAAAGGAGGAAGCACTTCGTTTCTAGTACTCCATTTTTAGTTCTGCATTTAGATAGTAAAGGCAGCTTAATCAACCAACAAATATGGGTTTGACAAATCCCTTTAAATTCCATAATAATTATGGCCATCAAACCTATGGATAAAACAAATATCCACCAACATCAAAATAAATAAAAGTAAAGGATGGTCTATGGTTCTGCAAATTTTCATACAATTCTTTATGTTGCAGTAAATTCACATATTATAATTGGCCAACAATGTCAACGACTGTAAACATGACATTATGCAAGAATATAGAAATAACTTTATATTATATGCCTTAGTTTAACTAATCCAATGCAATGAATGCTACCTTTTTTCCCTAGGTGGCTTATTTAATTCATCAACAAGTCGCTTTTGTGTTGCATCCAGTTGCTCCACCAATCCCCCCAAGATTTATGTGGTTTCAGGTTACCCTTATTAGGAAGGAATGTTGTATAGATGACAGAGGAATTGATAAAGTGACAGTACAGGTACAAAAGAGAGAAATTTAAGAATGGACCACAGCTGATTTAATTAAGCCAATACCATATACAGAAAAAAATCAGATCCAATAATACTAATACATACAAAATTAACTATCTGCTTCATTTTTTTAGTTGTTGAGTTCACCCAGAAATCCCATTTTAGAGTTGCAAATCTTCAAATCTGATTCAGTACTTAAAACACTTAAATCAAAAGAAATTCTAAAAATTTGATTCAACCCACGCTATTCCATCCGCGATCGAGAAATCCCTTGATTCTAAACACCCATGCTAGCTTTCTTTCGCCAAATCTCATCCGCCATGATCATCGATGAAACAGACAGCTTCCTTCAGTCAAACGCAGTCCAAAGCTTCAGCATGTTCATATTAGCAAAATGGGAGCGTTTTCTGAGTTGGGGAAGATGACAGGTGTCGCGATCTCAAAAATTGAAAGAACAAACGGCCAAGATTTTTGGCCAGGATTAATGTTTAAATAATAATGGTTGCCAGGACAAGTGTCGCATACGAGACGGATGGATTGAAAGAATGGACCAAATCTCTTAGAAATGATGGTCGATATTCGCGCTTCAAATTGAGAGAAGCCAGACCCAGTTTAATGGGAGTGTTGCATTTTTTCTGCTCCGAAAAGCAAAATTTTGCAACATGACAAAACAAGACTTCAATATAGTTCATTCAGTGACTAAGCTAGATACCCGAAGGCTAGGAGGAGGGGGACCTGGCCCCAGTAAGGGATAAGGGGGAGGGGAAGGAGATTTTCAAAAGAAAACTTAAAGAGTAGTTTTTAGGCCTTTGTTATTAAATTTTCAATAAAAATATGATAAGTGAAAATTTTATACAGCTCAACACACGGCTGAATCTTTTAAAAAAGTTATGTGGCCAAAAAATTACTCTTTCCAAAAAATTCATTGACACGTTATTTTTTTAATTAAAAAAACTGATAACAACTTTACAGAAACCACACTTATTTCTCTTCACCAGTCAATGTGACAAAGGATTACTTGTACTAACTTGGCATAACAAATGGAGAATTTGACTGGCTTTATTTTGAATTGAAATAGCAATCATATTATTTGGGTATTGGCAAGAAACTCTTTTTCCCCTGCAGTGGACGAATTTACATTATTTAACACAACTTACAGCTCTGTTTGCAGGGCATTTTTATAATATCGTAGAGGCAGGCAAGAAATCCATTTATGAAGAAAAAAGACAAGAAGGTAGAAAGGAAAAAAAAGGAAAATGAAAACCTTTTTCTATTGATAAGAAATAAAAAATCACCCTTCAGAGCTTGAAGTTGACATCCTTCTTTCCAGTAGGCAGGAATCTGCAAATTATTTGGCTTTATCTTTTTTCACCCTTCAGATGGTTAGGGCCATTTTGTTCCCCTTTTATGTTCTCCCCCGTCCAGGAGGGATCCACCCGAGGAAGTTGATATTCATCCGGCTTCAAGGCCAACGAGAAATCTGGCAAAGTTGGTGCTGTTTCCATGATTCTGTAATAAGGGTTAACAAACACAACAGATAATTTTATTAGCCATCATACTTTTTTTAATTAGCCAATAATTATAATGAAATGAAAGTAAGGTAACAGTCAATCGGATCTTAAAAAATTTACCTCCCATAAGAGTAGAGATCGCGATTTATTCGCACCTTGCTTGAAGTATCCTTGGGAATTTTTTCAGACAGATATTTCATGGTCCCCCAAAGTGGTGGAATTCTGCACAGTGACTTCAAGTTAGGTAGGCCATAAAAAAACATATAACCTACTCGTCTTCAGTACTATTCTTCATCAAAGGAGATAAAAACATTACAAATAACCTCAATGAAGTAGGTTTAACAACAATAGTAGGGCAATAAGAATGATGTGCGCAAAATGCTCCCCAACACATCTTAGGTTCACACCAAAAAATTGATCATGAGCACATGGATGACCCTGCTTATCTCTCAATCCCCCCAAAAATAAGGAGGAAATAGAACAAGCTGGAAATACACCAGGAAATAATAGATCATAACTACATATTCTGTAACCATTACAAATCAGAGTATACCAAAAAGGGGTGTAAAACTATTTTACTTTCTAAGTGTGGATAATACAGGAGGGTCCTAAAGGTCCTAAGTTATATTTAAGGCAAAGGAAAAGCAAAACTTAGAACAGGTAGGTATTTTGTCTCCCTTCATTTTACTGAAATGCATAATGTAGGCAAGGTCGTTTTTTCACATTGAGAGTTGAAACTAAGGCCAAACTTTGAATCAGAACAAGGGCACAAAATAATGGCATGGACCAGCTTATTGTTCTCAGCAATGAAAAATGAAAATGGAAGTCACTGGATTACTGGATGGAATAGTAAATTATGATTTCATATGTCACTTGCTGACCAACTAGATAACAATGAAACAACTATATACCGAACTATGTCAGTCAAACCTTTACATAAATTGAAGCAAAAATGTACAGTTTAACGAGGCACTTGCACAACTGTTTCAAATCGATGCCTGACCAGATGAGTTCGGACTACTAACCATTGAGTTGGTCAAGGTCTCAAACAGGGTTACCCATATGACCAACTAAGTAATTTTAATAGCATGTTTCATTTGCTTAAAGCATAACAAGAGATCAAGATTGTTTATATGCTATCCTCTGAATATGGACTCCAACTTTGCTCTAACTATACCCCTCAAAAAAAAAAAAAAGTTGGAAGTAAGCAACAAAGATTTGCTTTCGGATTTTTTCTATGCTGTCAGGCAGGGGAACAAGAATCTTGTTAATAAATTGAATGAAAAAATCTTACTGGTTCAGTTCTAACTCTAGCCCAACCTGCACCATTTTGCAAATGGTGGATGCATGCCATGGCAGCCATGCTAACAGGAACATAACTAACAGAAAGCTTCAACAATGTTTAAAGAAGAGCATACACTTAGTGCAATGTCCAGCACTTTTTGTGCCCTAGGTAAAGAACATTCAACCGGCAGAAAGTCACACCCTGTGATCTATGTTGAAGAATAATATAGTTTAACAATTCTCTACCTCTACAAATTGATATGTACACAAAAATATATAATATCTTAATGAAAGGATATACAGGAACATGATAAGAACTAAAAATTCTGTGTCTATGAGATGATCATGCATTCTTGATCCTATGCTTGGTGATTCTGTTTACAATTATTCCATGAATAAGTTATGGTGCTTTGATATGTGACGGGATGACATAATCAAGACCAGGCATCAATGAAAATATCTTCTTTAATTAGTTATTATATGTAGTAAATATTCTTAGAGAAAAGAGGTCAAGGTTTTTTTTTTTTTGGTTGTTTTTTGTTTTTTGGGGAGAGAAAGGGGGGGGGGGGGACACCTGGCACTCTTATTTCTTAAGGAGGTGGCGTAAGGTCATTAGCCACTATTAATGCAGACATAATTCCAGCACTTTAGGAATTCATAATCCAACATGAACTATTGCATATATCAGCTAAACTTGTATTTTCCTGGAATAGCACACATAACTAAAATCTTAATGTACCATTGTATTGTCTGGAGTTCAAGATGAGATGGTAGTTCAATGTCCACAGAGATCATCGTAATGACAAATGCTATGCTTGGGCTCACAATCAAAATGAATTCAAGTGCAATTTTATTAAAAGTAGTCCTTTTATCATGACATTGTACATTTTTCCTTACTCCCAGTGCGTGAATATCTGTGCAACAGGTATAAAAGCCACCACGGTTAACAGGAAAATGGTACACAGATATACACATTACCAGTGCTAGATACAGGGGGAAAACATAACTAACATTCTAACAATGCTATCGCATCACTTAGCAAAACTGAAAAAGCAAGACCCAAATATATTAACCCGTTGAAAACCCAAAAGAAAGCATAAAAGTTTGCAGAAGGGAAATAATGGGTAACCTTGACAGTGGAAGTGCAGCATTGAATGCCTCACATAGCTTCTTACTTTCTTTGAAATACTCGTCTGCTGCTTGCAGAGCAGCTACAGCCATCCCATGAGATTTCTCTGTATTTCCCTCATCAAGAATCAAGCCATGATAATAATATGCCGCAGCCTGGTAAATGATTACAATTTACAACAAATATCAACGACTTCAAGTCACTATTTCTGCTGAATGTATCTTATATACTTTATAATGAGTATGTTGAGAGCAGAAGAAATCATAACAAACCCATACCCGTGGTGCTCTATTATCATGTTGTACACATGTACAAGCAAGTAAAATTATTTGCATTAAAAATCAAATTAATATCAAATCACTCGGGCATTTACATTCAAATCATAACTACTAAATAAATAACTTGTCTCATTTGTCAAAATTATCTTCTTCGTCTCATTAGTAGAGAACTCAGCTTAGAATGACCAAGATCAAAACATGGTCAGTCTATGAGATACAAAGACCAATCAATCTTTCAGTTGTGCATTTCATTAACCAACCTGAGATTCATGCATTTAATTAATCAAAATATTACTAGACCTTTAGATAAAACATGAATTGCAAATAACATTTTTTTTTTGGAGAACTTCATTAAACAAACATAAAACAAGAAAACCAATATTTATACTTTTAATCATCAAACTCCAATATTCTGATAGGCTCATATATCACTAATAGAAGCTGGAACGTACACAATTGACCTTTAGAAACACCTCCAATTTGTGTTGGGCCCTCTATATATTTATCAGATGAATATATATGTGATATAGAGCATAGTGATTATAATATTATGGATTAAGAATATCTAAGGCTTTGTGGCTCTTTTATTATTAACCTTCGATGAAAATTCAATCTTACTCTTCTGTCAGCATATAGGCATCAGATTGGCAAACAAGTCGACAGACTTCAGAAACTAGCCAGAAGTAGATCTGTTATGAACAATGTACCAAATGTCCCTCTGGCCAGTCCCAACCCAGCTTGGTCTTCTAAGAATCAGAAAGGTTGAATTCACTCAACCTCTCAAGTCTTTGTACCACATCTTGGAATTTTAGAGAATAGTTATTTGATCCAAACTATACTTTAATCTGCATTTAATTTCCCTAGGCAATCAATAAACCAGGAAACTCTTCTATGTTATTGCTCTCTCTCAATAGGTGACAAGAAAACTTTCACCTACTCTTATGGGCAAGGCTGCAAGAGAATGATACCATCACTACACACAAATAATCTAACCATTGCACTGGACACCCCAATACCAATGAAAATAAAATGAAACTGTATGGTCTGAAATTGAAAGAAGAGAGCATTGATCATATGTAAGAGACCAACTCTATAATCTACCTACATAGATGCAAACATGCCACATCCACAATCACTATGGCAGGGAAGAGGGAGAAGAAAGTGAGAATTGAAATTCTAAAATATCCAAGTCCAACAACCTTGTCATGTTGAAGATTACTGCCTTTAACATATTTCAATACAGTAAGACATAGTAACTAAACAGCAAGATAGAAATAATCAAAACAAAATAAATTAAAGATATACCTTTGATTCAAAATACTTCCACTTCACAAAAAGATGATGCTTTTCACCCCAACCATTGGCTAATGGAAGGTTCATAATGTTGTCTTGAGCCTATACAATAAAAAAATGTAAGCAAAGTAATTTAAGCTGAACAGATGAAACCATATAAACATATTAATTCACCACCCACTCACACAAAGTAATTAAAGTAAAGAATTAGCTTAGGAAGAAAATGTTGTAAAAGCTGAACCAACAGAAACAAGTTAGACAATCCCATAAGAAATTTGGGATATAACCAACAAATAAAGGACCATTCCCCAAAGACACAAAATACGGTAAACACAGCCAAAGACTAATAATACACCTATTTGAGGAATAGTGAAGAACACTAAAGACCTAAAAGTAAGGTGGGATTACTTTCAAGAAAGAAACCAACATATGCATAAGCAGAACAACCCTAAGCAATGAAATCCTGAAAAAAGTTGATCTATAGGACATAGTGAAACTTGCTGGTTTTGTAGTGCACCATAGTTTTCATTCTTATATGAAACTTCTCTTTTATTCTGGAGAAATCAAATCTGAAAGTTCTTGTGACAAATCAAATTGAGCAGCCAACATAACTCTAAAAGGAAACATAGGAATGCCTCAGTAGTTAAATGAAAGTTTACATGAACAGTTAATTACATTCAATTCCCCTGAGGTTTACATAAACTAAATTCACACCATCTCTATTTTTAATTTATGCAAAAAGCTCCACTCGATTAATGTACTTGTTAACCAAGCTTATACCCTATGAGAAACTCTGAGCAGCCTAATTAGTGGATTACAAGTCACCAAAAGGCCAAATTAATAACTATGAAAATTACACTAAAATAAGGGAACTTATTGTAATTTTTTAAAACTAGAGGGAGTGTGAGTGTAGGATTCAAAAACATCAGAATAGGTTAATGTAATTTACTCTTACATAAATATGCCTTAGTACACTGTTATCCACATATACAAGTCAATGAATACAAAGAAAAATGATCAAGAATAGGTACCTCACGACTGGATATAATCATACAGTAAGGGCAAGAAAACAGTGCAAAACCCAGCATTTGTACCTGTTGCCAATACTTGACCATCTCACATGCAAGTCTACGCTTCACTGCAAGAGTGGCTTTGGTATTATCAATTGCTATTCCAAGTTGGATATCTACACCCTAAAATGAAAATGGAAGAAATAAGCAAATGTAAATCCAAATGGCATTGAAGCAGAGAGAGAAGGTATCTACATATTAACCGTTGCCATTCTCTAGTGTTCTGAGTATTAATACCAGTCACAACAAGACATTTTGCCCTGCTGGATGAGTCACCCATACGGGAATCTATAAAATTTTCAATCCATGAGTTCTATCTTAAATGGTTAGGAGAAGGACAGGAATGGTTTTGACATATTTTTCTATCATCACAACATCCCCTGAAAGATTTTGCGGCTTAAACGCTGGACAAAGAAGATGCCCAACTTAACCTTCTACTAATATTTAGTTAAATTAGGAGAATGAGAGTGGCAACCACCCTAAAAGATAGGAGAAGGCCCAAGATTGATTCGGATATAAATTTCTAACAGTTAGACACTGAGACACATTAATTTTGGACCTTTGATCATTAAAAAGCACATAAGAGAGGTTTCAGTTCTTAATTCTACGCCAGGTATCTTCCAATTTAAACACACTGGATGAAAATCAGCAACCATAACAATTCTTTCTTTAGATCCATACAAATGGACATGGCAATACCTGCCCTAATGCTTGTAGACAGAGTGCTCGAAGAACCCCTTCTGCTAGGTCTACTGGTAAATTTCTCCTAAAATCAGAACCAGCGGTAAGAAGAGCAATAAATATTAAAAGAATGTGTTGAGATTACAAAAAACAGTTCTGTTGCATCATATCTGCACAAACCTGAGTTCAGCAGGCAATTGTGGAAGAACATGTCTGACAGCACAATCCAGATATCCAGCTGCCTTTAAGAAGACATCAACCGAAGCTCGTCTACTTTCTGCTAGTAAGTACCAAAAGTCAAAATTCATTGTAGAACCAACATACAGTAGGTCAACAATGTGAATAAACTGAATATAACCATCAGGAGAATAATAAAATTATTGCTGAATTTGTATTATATTGTCAATAAAAACCAAATTCCTTTTTCCAGAATATAGATAGATTGACAAAAAACAAACAGGAACTTTATATACTTATTTTCCATATATGTAGTGCAAATATCTTAGGCGTCCTAGAGAGCAGAGAAACCCATCTCCCGTCAAACACCAAGAAGAAATATGACTTGGTGGTAATTAATAGAAATCAAATTAACTTTTCAATAAAGAGATAATTTAAGTTAAAAATATCAAATGATGGGTCCACATGTGATATATCTCCAAAGAAGCACAAAAACAATTAAAAAATTTAATATATAATAAAAAGAATATTTCACTAGGAAGATAACACAAATACAGCTGATAGATAAAGGTCACACTTTCTGACACTGGTTTATCCCAAAAAAAAAAGGGCATAAAATTGGGGGCAAGGGTGTAGCCAACAGAAGGCTTAGACAAATGTGAATGTATATTGTTGTTCGGTAACAAAAGCAACAAAAAAACTTAGAGAGAAAGGAGAAAGGAACAAGTTGTTGTGTACCAGAAATTTTTTCACTATTACCTACCTTCTGATACTTTTGGCTGATAACCATCAGAAGATGTTCTGGGAAGAAGTAATAAATTGGCCTGTGATAGCGATAACATTGCCATCAAGTGTAAAACTGACAACACCTCATACCAAGCATTTGACATGGCTGTTTCCTACAAAAATGATAAAATTACCAAAAAGGAAAAAAGGAAAAAAGATCAGCATTTATTAGTATTACCAACAATTTTCAAATCAAAACCAGAAACACGTATGCATTATAAAATAACATGGGAATTACCTCTGCATTGTCTTCCTGATTAATCCAAACAAATTGTACTTTGTATTGCAGCTGACCTCCTGCACAATAAAGATAATTAATATAAATTAAGACATAGCTTAGAGAGAGTATACATCAAGTACAGATCAAGTAGACATGCTTACCATCTTTAACTAATCCCAATAGAACCCGCAAATAGTCTTCAAGAGCCTGCCGAAGATCAGCCAATGTTGAACCTCCTGCAGATGGAATCATATGATGCATCAATAACTTTAGCCAACATTCTTATTATAAAATGTTTTCATCCTTTTCAAAACTAACCATGTTGGGTAGCACTCTTTCTTTTTGTTCTTGTAATTGTAGGACCTTCTTGGCCAGCCATCACAACTATACGAGTTCTGAGAGCAGATAGACGTTCCACCATATTCTTGGACAAGTAATCACCAAGATACTGAGCAAAATCAACAGGTTTAGGAATTCTTAGACTAGGAACATAGACTGAAACTTCCCCAATACTTCCCGGCCTCCTATTTCCACCAGAATCCTTTGGAGTTGACACCAGGCAGCCCATATCGCGAGGCCTCCTATACCTGCTGATCAGATACGGTAAAATGAATCATCTCATAGAATCTCAGGTGGTTTCTTCGTATACAATGAGCAAATATTATCTCCCGCATCAAGAAGCAATAATTTAACTATTTAAGAACAAAGTACAGGGAAAAATGGTCCCATGAATATAATATGGTAACAAAGATAATGATTTATTATACCAAAATTCCAGGAAGGTAGAGAACACTTAAAAAAAAAAAAAAGGAGCTGAAAGGTGAAAGGTTAAAACGTGACTAATTTTCAACCAACAAAAAAGTGGTAGTAGGTTACTCACAAGCAGCATAACGCAAAAAATAAAAAACAAAAAAAAACTTGTACTAGAACTCTCCATTTTCTTTTAAGTGTGACATATATTTATTTCAGAAATCAGCATTAATGATTCTCTTGAAAATTTTCCATATGTTAAGCTCCAATTAAAAATAAGAGCCAAAGGTTAATCTAACTAACCTTATCCCTCGCCCTTAGATGGTTGACCAGTCAGGTCAAAAGTTCCAGTAATCTCTGTCAAAACAATTCACAAGCAAAGACTTGAGGATCAGAAAGAAATATATTTAAAAGCAACTATATCACAAGAACAGCATGAGACATGACAAGTGTTGTCTGGGTCAATGTTTTATTGTGATAACAAAAGAAAAAGGCTTCAAAAGTTAACACCAGGCTAGCATGATGATAAATCATAAAACTTAAAGATAGAATCCCTGTGCACCCCATTACACTAACCACAAAACCCCAACGTCAATAGAGAGAACTGAGAATCAAGGTTCGAACTCAACCACAATGAGAAGTTGGGAACTTCCACAAGGTAAAGTAGCGTCAAGTAAAAGTTGTTAGATCATAAATTTCAACGAGGAAAACAGCTAAAATTCAGCAAAGAGCGACACTTGAGAGTAAAGGATCCCCAAAGAGAACTAAACAAGCAACAATCGCAGAAACGAAAAGGAATATTTGCATTCGTTTGTCTCTTTCTTGCACTCATTGAGTCAGAAGGAACCACTCTTTCGGCTGCTTTAAATCACTCCATCTAAAGGCACAAGATAAAGCGTAAAGCAATAATGAACCAGAAAACCAGTGATATTCCAAAAATGCTCCACTGAGTAAATGGAAAAAACACAGAATCTTGGATTTCAGAAGTGATATAAAAAACCCAGAAAACCCCTCTCCGAATTCATCGTGGTGCCTAGCTTGAGCAGGGCTTAACTGATTTTCCAACATACCATAATCCATAGCAGTGCCCACAAAAGATTTCTTTCAAAGAAGAATAATTTCTACGATTCCAATTATTTTATTTCTCACTTGTCTCAGCTTTGAATTTATTATTTCTTAAAAACCAGCAGGTATAAAACCCATGTCCAGACCCGAATCATATGCTGATGGTTCTTACCATGATAAAACACAGTGGTAGCAATTCCGCAAAGCAGAGTCAGTTAATTGCAATTACAAAACTGCACCGTAGTCCAATTCAAAATCAAAGGAACCCTAAAAAGCACAGAATTTGAGAGCTGCCCAAAAGCACAGTGAGCTTGTAGCTTAAGATCATAAGTGCAAAAATTCAGAAATGTGATTATAATCTATACCATTCCTTCCAAAAGACGAACAGAGGAGGAGACAGAGACAGAGTCTGCCAGAATACAAATTGGAATTATATATAATAGTTAGAGGACATTAAGAGATTATTTGCTTATATGTAAACACTGCATCTAAACAACTGCCGATCGTAATGGTATTAGGTCGCTTTATATTAGTTTATACTTTATATTAATTGCCTTTCAATGGCGCCCAGCTCAACTGCAAGGCTTTCTTATATTAATTGCCCGTAAATGGCGCCCAACTCAACTTCAAGGCTTTTTTTTGTTTTTCAAAATACAGAAGGCTCTTGTCAAAGTACTTCAACTTTAGTTAATCATAATTTTTCCATACGTTTAATTAGTAAAATTCTATTTTAATCACAATTTTTTTTAATTTAGTCTTGTATAAAATTACTTCTTAATTTGATTCTTTATATATAAAATATTTTTAGATTTAGTCTCTCACAAAAGCTCATACATTTGAAAATAAATTGAAACTTTTTTTATTTATAAGAGATAAAATTAAACAAATAATTTTATTAGAGATTAAATTGACAAATAGACTATCTACTCATTTTTTTTAATTAAATTATAACATGTGAATTTTTTTTTGATAATCTTATCATAAATGTATTTTTTTACCAACAAAAATATAATTTTTAATTAAACCATTTATTACTAAAAAACTCATACACTTATTAAAATTTCATTAAAAAGATAAAAAAATATAAATAATTACACATGTATTTAATCCTTTTTTTTTTCTTTTAGTTTGGTGTAATATAATTTTTTTTTGGTCTAAAATAAAATTACTTGTGTAATTTGAAAAGAAATTAATTCAACAAAAAAAAATGTTCAACCTCTTATTCCAAGTGACTAACAATAACTTTTTTGTTATAAAAAATATTAAAAAATTAGCAAAAAAATTATTATTTGTCACTTGAGATAAATAGGTTGAATATATATATATATATAGATATGTAAAGTGTTGGATTTGGCCTCTTTTAATTTTTACAGATAAATGGAGTTCAGATTTTAGACAAAAAGATTAACAATGAGATTATATTATATAAAGCTAAAATAAAAGTGTAAGAATCTATAATTCTAAAAGTCGAGGAGGTAAACTACCAAAATTTTAGAGGTTATTTGGTACACAAATTTATTAGGAATAAAAATAAAAATAAAAAATAATTTTGTAGATGAGAATAATTCCATACTCTTACTTTAAAAAAATTAATAAAAAAGATAGATACTTTAAGTAATAATTACAATAGCATAATAAATATTATACACAATTATATCAAATGGGGCATTAATTCAAATAAATTATATGCTAATTATAAATTAATTAAAATAAGTTTCTTTTGTTCTTAAAATTAATATGGACAAATTAATGTCATTCTTTTTTACATAAGATGTTTACGAATCAAGAAATACTGGTGTCACTTTTAAGCATATCATACTCACTTCAATTATAAAAGACTCAAATTAGTATCATGTTAATGCTGGTTTTATTCAATAGTGGAGTAGTATAATTGTGGAATTAGAATTAATGGCCAATATTAGTTTGCAGGTACTGCTTAATTGCTCATCACCCAAAATAAATACAATATTAAAGAGGAAGACTTTATACCTTTTGTATAAAATTGGTTTTAACTTATTCAGTCCCCTCTTCATGAACTTAAATGCTTCATTCATATTAAATATTAATACATGGTGTTTGTTACTTGTTCATCAATAAAGTGCTTGCATTTCAATATACCCTATCCAGTAGCTTTTTCCACCACGTCCCCACAAAACACCCATTTTTAATTGAGCAAAACTATAAAGATTTCTTTTGAATTTTGTTAAAATTATACAAATTTTTTTATTTTTAAAATATATACAGATCTCTTTTAAAAAAATTATTTTATAATTTAATTTAATTTTAAAATTTTAAATAATAATTAAATAAAAGATATTTTAGTCAAAAAAGTTTAAAATTAAATTAAAGTATGGATAATTTTAGTTAAAAATGAGATCTATGTATTTTTGGAAAAAAATTATAATTTTAATAAAATTCATAGAAAATTTATGTAATTTGCTTTTTTCAATTTTTTGTTATGCACTTTAAGCAATGTTTTGTTAATTCTTCTCAATTGTTGCTAATGGTATCTTACTCTTGAGTTGTGTTTGAGTTAAAATATATTATCAAACAATTTGAAATTCATAGATACCTTCTCACTCCTTTGTATTTTTTCCTTTATCTAAATCTAAAATTGATGAAAAATTTATAAAGAAGAACTTAAAAAAATCCTTATATTTCTTTAACATTGATTTAATTCATATAGAATTATAATCTAAGAGTACTTTAAAAAAATTAAAAAATACTTGGGTTGATGAGTAACAAGGAATTTTAACCAACTTTTCCATACAAAAATGCTTTAGAAGAAATATGATAAGATTGAAATGAGGCTTTGTTGGGTAATATGGGGAAAAAGGAAAGGAAAAACAATATATATAATATTTATTTTACTCTTATAATTATTACTTGATTATTCTTTAATATTCTCTATTAATTATTATTCAATCATTAAAAATATAGGGTATTAGAGTTGTTTTCTATCTATAAAATTATTTTTTTCTTTTAATTTCTATTTCTACTTCTTTGTTTTAGTTTTATCGTCTTACATTTTTTTTAAGGCTAAATCATTCAAATTCAATTTTTAATAGGATTTAAATTATAGTAAAAGAAACATAATTATATATACAAGAGAGGAAAAGATATATTGTAATTGAGGCTATTAGAATGCATTTTATATTTTGAAGGGTAAAGTGTAAATATGTGACCCGCAAAAAAAAATTTGAGGGTTTGTATTTTTTTTAAAACGATGAAAATACAAAGAACTATAATGAGTGTCTTAGATGTTGTGGAATTAACACAATATGTTATTCTAAATCCATTGTTCTAATTTGTGATTGCCAAACTAAATTGAAATTATAGCTCTTCCTTTTCTACCTTTACTATGTGCGTGTTTGGAAACCTAACAATTTCCTCCAAAATTAGGATTTCTCTTAAGCAACAAATTGTTACTTTTACATAAACGTAATTTGTCATTGTGAATCCAAACGCACTCAATTACATTTGACTCGACTAACAAAGGTCCATATTTGAATAAAGTAGAAGTAACCTAATATTTTATATATGGATGTGTGGAAATTAGTTCTTATATTTATTTTTATTAATAATTATTGCATTTAATGAGGGAAATCTAGGAAGATTAATAGGATGAATAAATAGAAAAATTTAGCGGTAACAAATACTCACACTAATTTGTCCTTGCAAGTGATACAAATGTATTTTTGTTTTTATAGTTAAAATTTTCTAATCTTTTAAGTCTTTTAAATGATTTCAAAATTTAAGATTTCTTTATAATAAATATTTTTAATTTATGATCTTGAAATGTATTGTTTTATTAAAAAAGTGCCTAAAGCTTGACAAAATAGTTGAAATTATCTTAATTATTTTATTTAAAATATTTAAAATAAAAAGATGTGATATCTTTCTTTATTTTCTTCAAAAAAAAAATATCTTCTATCTCTGACTCTAAATTACATTTAATAAGTTATATTTTCAATAAAAAATGATTTTTTTAAAATATTTTATTTTTATTTTAACTTAAAATAATTTTATATTTTTTCATAGTAAATTTACCCTTAAAAATAAAAAAGAACAGAAAATGGAAACCGATCACATCTTAAGAATTTTTAACTGGACTCGGCGCACAAGATCAAGCTTAACTTGTCATTTCAGTGTAGGAAAATGCAATTTTTTTTTTCTCAATGTCATGTTGAGTGCTCTTTTTCCCTAGGCTAAGCTTCTTGCCTTTGCCATCGGCGACTAGCTTCCAAGCCTTTGTGAGACAATTTCACTGCTAAGGCGAACATATTGTTGTCTACTGCTACAAGGTATGTCTTCCCCAAAATTCCTCACTTTCTTCCATCTTCTTCATCTTCCCTCCTTCTCTCTTTCCCTTATTCCCTCAATCTTAAGATCTATGTTCATTCTCTAAACCCAAATGCAAATAACATCAACAACACCGTTGCTTCATTCAATCACTTACTCCATATACGTCCCCCACCTTCCATAATCCAAATCAATAAAATTTTAGGATCAATTGCAAAGACTAAACATCATCGCACTACTATTTTACTATTTGCACAAGCGGAGCTCAAGGGATTCACACCTTATTTATTTACACTGAGCATCTTGATCAATTGTTATTGTTATGTGGGTCAGATGTATTCTGCTTTCTCAATATTGGGGAAGATTCTGAAGATGGGTCTTCAACCTGATAGCATAACTTTGACTATGCTAATGAAAGGACTCTGCATTAAGAACAATGTTGGGGAAGCACTAGACTTTCTTGACTACCTAAAGGCCAAAGGATTTCAATTAAACAAAGTCAATTATGGAACTTTGATCAATGGGTTCTACAAAATAGGGATAACAAGATCTGCCAATGAATTGCTCCAAAAGATGGAGAGGCAAGGAATTAAGCCTGATGTAGTCATATATAGCACTATCATTGATGGCCTTTGTAAAGATGGACATGTAAGTGAGGCACATGATTTGTGTTTAGGAATGATTGATCGGGGAATTTTGCCAAATATTGTCACTTCCAGCTCTCTAATACATGGCTTTTGTAGCATGGGACAATGGCAATAAGTTACTCGATTACTTCATGAAATGGTATTGAAAGACATCAAACCTAATATTTATACCTTTAATATATTGGTTGATGCATTTTGTAAAGAAGGAAGGATCGTAGAAGCTCAAACTATGTTTACTAGGATGATGAAATGTGGTAAGAGACCTAATGTTATAACTTATTGTGCATTAATGAATGCGTATTGTTTGATGAATAAGGTTAATGAGTCAAAGGAAGTATTCAATAGGATGGTTCAAAGTGGTTTGGCACCTAAGGTATTCAGTTATAATATCTTGATCAATGGTTTTTGTAAGAATAAAATGGTAGATGAAGCTATACATCTCTTTTAAGAAATGCGTCACAAAAACTTGGTTCTTGATACTATAACTTACAATTCTCTTATTGATAGCTTGTGCAAATCAGGGAGAATATCTTATGTGCAAGATCTTGTTTTTAAGATGCATGATAGTGGTTTTACCCCCAATGTGATCACTTATACTATTTTGGTAGATGCATTTTACAAGAGCCAAGATCTCGATATGGGGATTGCATTAATTAAGCAAATTGTTGACCGAGGAATTTGGCCTAATGTCTATACATATGCTACACTTATTGATGGCTTGTGTAATGGTGGTAAATTAAATACTGCACAAGAGATTTTTCAAGACCTTTTGATCAAAGGCCATCATGTAAATGTCTACATGTATAACATTATGATTAATGGCTGTTGTAGAGAAAGCTTGCTTGATAAAGCTATGGCCTTGCTTCCAAAAATGAAAGAGAATGGCTGCCTCCCTAACTCAATAACATATGAAACACTTATTCGAGCTCTTTCAGAAAAAAAGAGAATGATAAGGTAGAGAAGCTTCTTCATGAAATGATCAATTATGATCTTCTATATTGATAAACTAGGTTAGATACTCTAGTCCTAATTTATGTTATACTTGTACTAATGTTGAAATTTGCCTTTGATGTTTAGCAAATGATTGTTTCTTTTTGGTTAAAATTGTTGGATTATTAGATGGCTTGAATGGTGTTGAAAAGTTCTGTTCGAGTCATATGTTTAATATATTTATTTTGACTTTGTTTTTGTTACTTGTGATTAATTTTTTTGGGCACGAACATGACTTTGTTCCTTCTTTCCTTATGGTTCATTTCTAATTTGATTTATTAACTCTAAGGTACATCTCAGTTGTTGCTCAAGAATTAGCAATTTTGTTATTTAAATTGTAGTTGAAATAAAGTTTTCTTGGATTTTGTTGTCTAAAATGATAATCCCTTGCAAAATATTATGGACAACATTAAATGTTCGTTAGATTATTTTATGACCAAGAAAAACAATATTTGAACTTATTTGGGAGTATAAGCATAAATAAAGGTTTAAGAGTCTAATTATACTAGCGTTGGTGTTGAATTTGCTTGAATGGTTTCCAAATGCTTGTATCTTTTGGAAAATTGAATAAATATTTTTTTTTTTGGGTGTTAGGTCGAAGTCCTTGAGTTTGCCTTCTCTTATTTTCATGAGAAGGTAAGGTTAACTATCATGAACATGTGATGATTAAGTCCTTGAATTTCCAATGTTTGTATTTATACTTATCTTGAATGAAGTAGTAAATTGATGTATGCTAGAAATTGGAAAATGATTTGGTCCATGGGTAGACCTATTATTTTTTTTTATTCATTGCATTGCTATAGGCAGTACTATACATAAAATTTGTTTTATAAGAAGAAAATTGCAAGGATGTGCGTAGCCTAAATTTAAATGAACATGACTTTTGAGTTGATTTGTTGATTGGATTTTCTTTCATTTTAATGTTTTGATCTGTGTTAGGAAAACCAAATTGAATCAATCAATTTGACTAAAAAATTGGCAAATTGGTCATTAAATCAGCCGAATTGGTCAAAATTGGATCAGTTCAAGGGTTAACTGGTTTTGAATTTTTTTTTTTTATAAGATTCTTTCTAATAAAATAGCATAGTTCATATTTGAGAGATTGGAAAAATTGAAAATGGAAGGCAATAGGAGAAAGTGGGGGTTGAAACAAGGTGAAATTTGAAGAAAATAGAATATAAAAGAAACAAAAGATATGTATTTGGTTGTTTTCAGTACTTGCTATCTATCTTGCTCCATCTCTTACCAGTATTTCTTTTAGGTATCAAGGTTTTTGGCCAAAATTACTCATTCTTCTATCATTTGTTCTTGATATAACTTAAGAACCCTAAAAGTTTAATATTAAGGGCCTGTTTGGTTCATGCTTGTAGAAGGAATGAGCAATGCATTTTGACGCTTTATCCTGTATGTATGGAGCCATGAGATGCACTGGAAGGTGGGTTGTGTATTTGGATTTTGCATAGTGAAAGGTGAGAGAAGGACACAAGTTTGGAGCTAAAATGAGCTAATCCCCATTTTGCTGCCAATAATAACAATAACAAAAAATTGCTGACACCGATATGTCAAGCTACATGTATCTTTGAAATTTGTGGTTTGTATCGACAAATCCATAATAAACCTTAACTTCTAGCACATATGCGAATTCTGTTGCGCTAGGATGGAAGCGATGCATATTGATGCCTCCAACATTGAAACTTGCTAGCACAAATGACATTTCAAGAGTGTTGTGACTTGGAAAGATCTCTGAGTTGATGGGCATGGCAGAAAACCTAGATTTCTTAAAGTTTTCGAGAAACTTTATCTTGAAAAATGTGAAGTTTTTTTACTATGGTTGGGGATGCTTTTTTGCATGACAAAGGGTAGGATGGTAATCCATGACTAGATCTTTGTCAAAAGCAAAAGCAACAATGGATTGATGCAAGAAAACAAGTAACAGAATTGTCACCTTTATTGTAATGTCAAAGTTTTTAAGATCTTTGAAGGAAATTAATATTTTGGCTCACAAATGGTGATTGAGATGAGGGTTTGGGTTCACGCGAGCCTGAAAATTGAAGATAATCTAGCGATATTTTTTTTGGGAATTTCAGTAGGGGCATATTGTCTTTTGATCCTTTATGATTACATTTCCATTTTATTTTTTTTCAACCAAACAAGCAAATTAAGGACATACTTTTTCCTTTCTATATCAAATCAAACATAAACTATGCAATCCCTTTCACCTTAATGTTCTTTTTACAATTACATTATTTACAATTTAGCGAATCAAGGGGGCCCAAAATAATCTTATATTTTAATCTTGTGCAGTTTTTACTTTCAATTAAAAAATGACCTTTCGAATGTCTTAAGAAATATGAAACTAATAATTAAATATTTAAAATTTATTAATATTTATTTATTATATTATAGTTTTAATATATAAAAGTTTAATAAATATATATTTAATTATCATCGATTTGTTTTTAATTCAATCACAATCAAATTAATAAATTGTGAATTAATATTTTCACCATATTAATAATTAATCTAATTTTAGAAACATTGGTTTTTATAATCAATCACATGAGGCTATGTAAATTTGGGATGTGAGTATCAATACCAGATTCTAGTTCTTTAATGTCGCTAAACAATGTAAGTAGGGTCTCGATTAGAATTGTTGCCTAATTATAGGTAGATATGATTTTGACGATTGCTCTTTATGTATTATTTTCATATCTTCTATATATACACTACATAATAACTTCTACTATGGATGAATTTCAGAATTTATTGGCATTCTAATAATGCTAAAACTATCTTCCACAAGCGCACAAATGGAATCATGAGTGATGACATTCACCCGGCCATTACACTGGGAATCAAAATTTTGATGCCTTTGCTTCTCTACTACTAAAGATGCTTTGGGTTCCAGGCTCTCAGCATCTGTGTAGAATAGCAGCAGTTGCTTATGCAAGTATAGTCCATAATGCATTATCACCCTGAGGTACATTTCTAGTTTCTTTCCAAAGGAAGTATGGTCAATTTTAGATATGAATATTCTTTCTAGTATAGGAATCTTTCTAGTATAGGAATTAAAACATCATTAGTTTTCTTGTCATAAACACCATCTAATATTTTGGAATTGTTATTTTGTAGTTGTGTCATAGATTGTTCTGATTTAAATAATTTCTTCTTGAATATGTGAAATTCCATTAATGCTCTTGAATTAAAATGCTATAATCGATAACTTTATTCACATATAACATTAGTAATCTGAAAATGCCTGATGAACAATAAAATGGCATTTAATTTGGCTGCAATGGCATTTAAGAGTTAAACATTGCTTCGATGCTATGTGTAAATCAAGATTCAAGAGCTTTGATTTTCAGTTGATAATCTTGAGGTTACAAATTCAGTTGCAGTGTTCAAGAATAGTACAGTTATAGCTTTTTGACTTCTTATAATTTTATCTTCCAACTCAAGACCCTTAAGGCTCATGGACCATATGGTAGGTTGTAACTTTCTTCCAAATGTAGTAGGCATTATGCTTAATAGTGGGAGGAAGTGGGTTTTTCTGTTTTGAAAACGTTGGAGTTTTCCTTTTTGAAATGCACACCATGATGTGGTATTGGTATCAAGATCTAACAGACATTTATAGGTATACATGTTAGATGTCAAGTGTCTTCACAAACTACACAACTATTGGCATTAGTTGAAAAAGAACGAAGCAAGCTACTTTGCAATTGTTAAGTAATACCTAAAGGAGGCAAATTTGATCTTGTTATTATCCTGAATATAAGGAAAATATGACTTCGACTGTAGTTCAAGACTTTTTCTTTTTTAGGTATAAGTGATGGCAAGAAGGTTTGAAATTTAAGACTTCTTGAAAGCTTATGGCAAGAAGGTTTATCCTGGTTGTAAGATGCATAAACTACTTAGCTGTAACTTGTGGCTTTTTTTTTTCTTTTTTCAATGGAACCAATAGTCTTTGTTTGAATTTGTAATCATAGTCTTCTGATAACATATGTTTAACATTTGGGTTCATACTACCCTGCTCATCATGTGGTTCAATAGACATGAACCCTAAAAAGTGCATTAGTTCGTTATGGTGCTTTGGAAGGTGAAAAATGGCCGCTTAGTACCTTAAAATTTTGGAAAATTTTACATGCACATTAAGGATGTAGGTGCACTAATACAATTAGTAATGACTTCTTATCATGCTGGTGACGACTTTAAAATGTGCTATAAATGTTTCGATAATGTATTGTAACCAACGGGTACTAATGGTAATAAGTACTTTGAGCAGCTAGTTACTAGAACAATAAGAAGCTATTACTTATTGTACCTTGGCAATGAATGCCTGCAACCTACTGAGCTCTCTTATAGTTATCTTTTTTTTTTTCTTCCTTTTTATAGCTTTATTGAATTCTATTTGCATTCTAGTTAAACATTTTCAGCCAGTATTGTTGAATTAGTGCTGTATACCTTAACTCTGATGCTTCTGGTTGTCTTGGTTATGGTGCACATAGATCATACCTTTTCACCTGTCTCAATATGAATGAGTCTAAATTAACTCAAGTGTGATAAGGCATATAGAGCATTGTTGTGACTTAATTTTTTTAAGGCAATCTTATTCAGCATTTTTAAAATGTGGAAACACTTGACATTGACTATGAGAATGTATTTTACTTTAATTGTGAATCAAGTGGTGTCATCTCCTTCATGAGCGGTGTGCTTGAATATGGATAGAGCTTGTCTCATAACTTGTATTCACTTAATTGAAGTTCTTGAATCCTAATTTCTTAGTGTGTTTGTTTGCATGGCCATCTGTCGAATTAGTCTTGACTCTTGATTGACTTGGATTAGGAGCAATAGCATCTGCTAACCTGCTTTATGTTGGTAGATCTGAAGTATGAGTATAGTTCATCTCTTGTCATTTGTCAGTTTGTTGCTAAGTGATTAGAGGACATTGGTGCAAGGTGACAAAGATGGATTTGTTGTAAATTCATAATCTCTCATCATTTCTCACATGAGAACTCATACAGCAATTGTAACTCCATAACAACAAGCATGTAGTATTATTAGTTCCTTTGACCTGGGATCTAATGGAATGAGAATATGAAGTGCCATGCCAAAAACAAACTAACTTTAAATGACCAAGGCACAATCAGTACTAGAGGGGATGATATACTGGTAATGTTCAGCTAATATGTTGGTAAACAAGCACCTTGAGATGCCAGTTACCAGCAGGATGAGAAGCCGTTACTAATTGCACCTTGATGATGAATGCTTGCAACTTGTTCACCTATTGAGCTATCTTACAATTTTCTTTCTTTCTTTTTGTTGGGGGGATGTTTGGGCTTCTTCCTATTTATTGTTCTGCTTTAATGAATTCTATTTGCATTGTAGTTAAACATTTTTCAGATAGGATTACTGAATTCATGCGGTATAATTGTTTCAAACCTTGACTCTGATGCTTCTGGGTGCCTTGGTTGTGGTGCATATAGATCAGACCCTTTCACCTATATTAATACGCATGAGTCTAAATCAACTCAAGCATGGTAAGGCATATAGAGAGTTGTTGTGACTTAATTTTTTAAGGCAATTTCGTCCAATAGTTTTTAAAATGTGGGAACACTTAAACATTGACTATGAGAATGTATTCTGCTTTAATTGTAAATCAAGTGGGGTCATATCCTTCATGCGTAGTGTGCTTGACTACGGATAAAGCTTGTCTCATAACTTATATTCACTCAATTGAAGTTCTCAAATCCTAATTTCTTGGTGTGTTTGTTTGCATGGTTGTCTTTAAATTAGTCTTCACCCTTATCGACTTGGATGAGGAATAACAACATCTGCTACTTTGTTGGATCTTGAAGGAACTCATCTAAACAATCTCAATATTGAATTATGCCATTGTTGGATGTTGTTTTGGAATGTATATAGTTTGAACTGTTGTAGGGAGATGTTACTTTGGATATTTTTCTTGGAGTGAAAGGAACCATTTATATAGGTGATCCTATTGGAATGTAATTAATTTGATATACATTTATGTTGTTATCATTTTCAGTATCTAATAATATATGTTCATTGGTACTCTTTTGTCTTTATAATATTTTATTTTTTGACTTTAAAAGACCCTTATAATTGGGGTTATATTGTCATTTTGATTTATTTGACATGATATTTTTTTTTTCTTTGAGTTACATCTTCAATAGTGTTAATGTGCATTTATATCATTCAATGTATTTTAAAAACAAATTCAGTTTGGTTCTCATATCATTAACCATTCTCTAAATAAAACCTATACTAAACTACCTCTATATACAACAGTTAGTTTCTATACCATCTGATAAACATATCATTGTTGCAATTACTCATTCAGATTAAGAACAACACCACATTTAGAGTAAACAGAAACACAAACATTGCAAATAGGAATGTAATTCATCCACTATACAATTTCAATGATAATTGCAGGTGAGTAACTTTTCTCCTCAATTTTCCAATCACCATGCCTTTTCAAATCACAAGGTATTAAAGCCCATTTGGTTCACGCTTGTAGAGGGAATAAGCAATGCATTTTGACGCTTCATCCTATTTGTTGGAGCCATGAGATGCAGTAGACGGATGTTGGGTATTTGGATTTTGCATAGTGAAAGGTGGGAGAAGGACACAAGTTTGAAGCCAAAATAAGTTAATCTCCATTTTGTCACCAACAAAAAAAAAGTACTAACACACATATGTCAAGCAGCATCCATATTTGAACTTTATTGTTGTCTTGACAAATCTAGAATAAGCCTTACCTTCTAGCACATACGCGAATTCTATTGCCCTAGGATGGAAGTGACACACATTGACACCTTCGATGTTGAAATCGACTTGCACGAATGACAAGAAAAGTGTTATTAATCAGCCATTATACCATATGTTACTTTAAATCTATTGTCTAAACTTATGATTATCAAATTAATTTGAAGTTATAGCTTTTCCTTGCCTACCTATACTACCATGTTGGGGCTAGTTGATAAAAGTCTATATTTGAATAAAGTAGAAGAATCTAACATTTTATATATGAATGTGTGGAGCTTAGTTCTCATATTTATTTTTATTAATAATTACACACTTGTATTCTATTTTCCAAAGTATAAGTTGCATTTAACGAGACATATCTATAAAGATTAATAGGATGAGTAAATAGATGAATTCAGCAAATTATAAATTGAATTATAACGAGTGAGCTTCATGTTTAATTTACCTCATAACTCTTGCACCAAAAATTTTTCACTCTATAACTCATTAATAATTAAATTAAGTTAAATAAACAAGAGTCTTAAATGAACGAAACCATGCATTAAGAAATAGGGACAATCACTCTTCCAAAAAATTGGATCCAATATGATATAATAATCTTTTGTATAATTTAAAGACTAGCAACTTTTTATTATTATATATAAAATTCAAATTTTCATCCCCTCACAAAAAAAGAAAAGTTATAACATATTTAGCCTTCTATGTTGCTTTTTCTAATTTTTTCCATGGTTAAGAACAAGATTTAATTAAACTACTTACAATTGTCGAATGACAGTGAACTAAAGCTTGAAATGCAAAAGATTTTCTCCAACAAGGTACGTTTTGGAGTTAGAACCACTCTTTGTTTGATACGTGGTTAAGACACTAAATGGTGAAAAAAGGTGGACCTACACTTAATCATTCATGGGACTTATCTTGTGGTAGTGGGTGTTGGAGAATATGTGTGTGTGTCAAAAGGGAAAGAGAAAAAGAGGAGTTCCACATTGCTCAAACAAATGAAGGCCAAAAGAGTATAAATATTAACATGTGATTATGGAAGAGCAAAATGGGCCTAGGAGGAGAATAGGCTCACGCATACAAAAAGCTAGGCCAACATAATTGAGCTCAGTTGAAATTCGGTGATTTTCCCCCTGCACGCAAAATATACTCGGTGTTAGACAATTTTACCGTTGCCAGAATTTATTTTTTGGAAATTAAATATTTTCAAATAGCATTCCAGAATATCCACAATTTTAAGGCTTCGGTTATGAGTTCATGATGTGAATGTTTCTGAACGTTGGTCATCATTTACCGGTAATTACTAATCTATTTTTGGTTTTTATTATCTGATTTAATGTTTATTAATCCTTATGTCGGAAATCGCCTAACATTCAGAAACATCCTCATTAATATAATGAAACGTGGTCCAACGTCTCGCTACTCTTGTGCCTATAAATACCGCATTGCTCATTGGGTTCGATGCACCACAACTCCGGACAACATTCGAGTTGTTCTCTCCTTTTCTCTTTGTCCCTGAGTTTTTGTTTCTACTGTTCTGCTTCCCTACGACATCGCAGAAGAATCTGTTCAATCCTGGGGAGTGCCGTCTTGTGGCAGAATATCTTTCAAGGATAATGTCTTTGTGCACGGCTCAGATTTATTTTATTCTAATAAATTCTTTGTGCAGCTATTGATTGATAACAATCTTGAGAGATATAGAGTCACAACAAAACAATGTTTCTACTTCCAATGGCCTTACCGGTGCTAGTATTAGTGCTACATCCTTTGTTACGTTCACACTGCCTCCGATGCCACTATCTAAGCCACCACCAGATATTTCAAAAATTGAGATGTTTGATGGCAAAAATTTTCAAAGGTGGTAAGAACGTGTTTACTCTATCGTTGACTTACATGGAGTTACTGTTGCACTTACACAATCTGAGCCTTCGTTAGATATTGACCAAAATCAAAGGATTACTTGGGAATATGCCAACAAGGTATGCAGAAATACCATCATTAATACTTTATCTAATGATCTCTTCGATGTTTACTATGTATACAAGGAAGCAAGCAAAATCTGGGAATTGTTAATTGCCAAATATACTACTAAGGACGTTGTGGAGCAAAAGTTTATTGTTGGAAATTACTATAGATAGGAGATGATCGAGGACAAGGATATTAAGTTATAAATTAACGAGTACTATAAGCTGCTAGAAGAGTTGAAGGTAGGAAAAATTAACTTACCTGACGAGTTTGTTGCTGGAATTCTGATTGAGAAGCTGCTTGAATCATGGAAGGACTACAAACAACAATTGAAACACAAACAAAAGCAATTGCTACTGTCGGAATTAATCACTCACATCATAATCGAGGACATAAATCGAAAAGAGATGCAAGCTGCAAAAGGCAAAGAGATGACCTCAAAAGCAAATTTGGTAGAGACAAAGCGGTATGGCAAGAGGTATAACTCTAAAACAAAACCTGACTACAAACCCAAGAATTCTAACCCCAAATTCAAAAAGAAAGGGAGTTGCTTTGTTTGCGGAAAACCAGGCCACCATATTGCTCAATACAGGAAGAGGGCTAGAAATGACAATCCTCCTAGGGCCAATCTGGTTCAAGGAGATGAAGAAAATGAAATCATTGTAGCAGTCATTTCTCAAGCTCTCTTGGTATCTGATGTGAAAAAATGGGTGGTAGACTCTGAGACTACTAGGCACATTTGTGCAAATCGTGAGATGTTTGCCTCCTATAATCCTACCAATGAAGGAGAAGACTGTGTTTACCTTACTGATTCCCGAACTGTAAAAGTTCTAGGAAAAGGAAAGGTTGAACTGAAACTCACATCTGGAAAAACTTTGTCACTCAATGATGTTCTTCATGTGCCTGATGTTAAAGCCAATTTAATTTCTGTAGCTTTATTAAGCAAAGTTAGGGTTAAGGTGTCATTTGAATCTGATAAGATCGTAATGACAAAGAATAATGTATTTGTAGGGAAAGGCTATTGTACTCAGGGGCTGTTTATACTCAACATTGTTGATACGAATAAAAATGCATCATCTTCTGCTTACTTGCCTGTCTTTATGGTTGATACTTTTGATATATGGCATGCTCGATTAGGACATGTTAGTAAGTCATATTTAAAGAAAATGTAAAAACTTGGTTTAATTTCTAAAATTAAAAATAATTTTCTAAACAAATGTAAAATTTGTATAGAAGCTAAGTTAACAAAAAAGTCTCATTTTTCTATACAAAGAGAAACTGAATTGCTTAACTTGATACATACTGATTTAGGTGATTTGAAACAAACTATGACAAGAGGTGGCAAAAAGTATTTTGTAACTTTTATCAATGATTTTTTTAGATATACTAAAGTTTATTTATTGAGAAATAAAAATGAAACTTTTGATAAATTTCTTTTATATAAAGCTGAGGTAGAAAATCAATTAAATAAAAAGATTAAAAGGGTTAAGTTAGATAGAGGAGGAGAATTTGTTTTATTTAATAAATTTTGTGAAAAAGAAGGAATCATTCATAAAGTAACCTCTCCATATTCACCTAAATCAAATGGAATAGAAAAAAGAAAAAAATAGAACTTTAAAAGAAATGATGAATGCTATGTTTATAAGTTCTTCTGCACCAGATAATTTATGGGGTGAAGCTTTGTTATCTGCATATTTTTTACAAAATAGGATACTTTATAAGAAAACAAATAAGACACCTTATGAATTATGGAAAAGATACACACTAAATTTAAAATATTTGAAAGTGTGGGGGTGTCTTACAAAAGTTTTATTACCTGATCCTAAAAAGAGAAAAATTAGTTCTGAAACTTCTGATTGCATGTTTATTGGATATGCTGAACATAGTGCATCATATATATTTCTAGTTTTGAAAAATGATGTTCTTGATTATAACATTATTATTGAAACCAAAGATACAGAATTTTTTGAACATATCTTTTCATTGAAAATTCAGCATATGTCTCAAATAATTGAAAATTTTCCTTCTTCATCTAAAGTAAATGAAAGTGAAAATTTTGTTGAAAATTTAAGGAGAAGCAAAAGACAAAGAAAAAAAACTTCTTTTGGAAATGATTTTTATACTTTTATGTTACAAGATGAGCCATCAAATTTTTCTGAAGCAGTTTCATCTTCTGATGCTCATCTTTGGAAAGAAGTAATTAAAGCTGAAATAGATTCACTAAATTAAAACAAAACTTGGGTTTTGGTAGACTTGCCTCTGGGAGCAAGACCTATTGGTTGCAAATGGGTTTTTAAAAGGAAATATAATCCTGATGGATCTATTGATAAATATAAAGCGAGGTTAGTAGCTAAAAGATTTACTTAAAAATAAAATATTGATTATTTTGATACTTTTTCTCCAGTAACAAGAATTTCTTCTATTAGAATTTTGATTGCTTTAGTTTTAGTCTACAAGCTTTTTATTCATCAAATGAATGTTAAAACTACTATTTTAAATGGTGATTTAGAAGAAGAAATTTACATGGTACAACTTGAAGGATGTGTTGCTTCTGGACAAGAAAATAAAGTTTGTAAACTTATTAAATCATTATATGGATTGAAACAAGCACCGAAATAATGGCATGAAAAACTTGATCAAGTCTTAACAAGTGATGAATTTTCCACTGTTGAAGTAAAAAGATGTGTTTATACAAAAATTGTGAATGATGGTTGTGTGATTATCTGTTTATATGTTGATGATATACTTATTTTTGGTACAAGCATAAATGTTGTGATGGAAACTAAAAGGTTTCTTTCTTCTAAATTTGATATGAAGGATATGGGTGAAGCAAAGGTGATATTAGGTGTTAAGATCATAAGGAATGAAAATGACATTTTACTATCTCAAGAATATTATGTTGAAAAAATTCTTAAAAAATTTAGATTCTTTGAAAAAATACATGTAAGCACTCCTTATGATGCTAGCACCAAATTAGTTAAAAATAAAGGTGATCCAGTAGTTCAATCTACATATGCACAGATTATTGGGAGTCTGTTGCATTTAATGAATTACACCCGACCTGATATAGCATATGTTGTGTGTAAATTGAGTAGATATACTCACTGTCCAAGTACTGAATATTGGTTAGCTTTGGACAGATTAATGAGTTATCTGAAAAGTATTATGAATTATGGTATATGTTATAATGGATTTCTCGCTGTATTAGAAGGATACAGTGATGCTAACTGGATCTCAGATTCAAAAGATATCAAATCTACTAATGGCTATATATTCACTCTTGGTGGTGGTGCAAGCGAGATCCATTATGGATTCAGAGTTCATTGCTCTAGAATTAGCTAGTAATGAGGCTGAGTGGTTGAAAAACTTCTTGACAAATATTCCATTAGGTGAAAAACTAACACCATCAGTGTCCTTACATTGTGATAGTCAATCGGCGATAGCCGTTACTAAAAATAAGACCTACAATGGCAAAAGTAGGAATATTCATTTAAGACATAATATTATAAGATATCTGTTAAAAAATAGAGTTATATCGATCGATTTTGTAAGGTCAGAATTAAATCTAGCAGACCCCTTAACCAAACCTTTAGGGAAGAAACAAATTTTGAAAATATCAAGGGGAACGAGACTTAAGCCAGTTTGAAAATTAACAGTGATGGTAACCCAACCTTTGTGATTGGTAATCCCATGAAGGAGGTTCATATGGATAAAAACAAGTCATTTGTTAATTTTGCTAGCACTTTATTATTTTGATCTATTCCTATGATATGAGAAAAAGTGTTAGGATGTATTGTTGGCGAGGCTGAGCAAAAGCTCTTAATGATTTCATATTCCGTATGGATGGTGTGTTCATTGCAGTCACACTTGATGAAATCACCTATATGAATGTGGAGTGGGGCCGCTCCTATGAGATCATGGCAAAAATCTCTAGAGCATTCATTAAAACCAGGCATGTGCAAGGCCGTATTTTAAAGCGCAAAACTGCGATAACAGTGGAAATTGTGGGGGTATAAATTGACTCTTAAGGCCTCTAGTATACAACAAAAAATTGTTGGTTAGAATATGCTCAGAGGTGGAGATTGATGGCTTCCCAAGTCTAACCTTTAATGATTGGATCTGAGTTTTGCTCTTATTTCATTCGAACTCTCTCGGACCCATTTTATAAGACCGTGTTGGGGACCCATGTTGCAAATTTTGCTGACTTTATTGAAATTGGGGAGATGATAGATGCAGACATTAGAGATGGGAGACTTTCATCCCCTCAGTCAGAAAGTAATTTCAAAAGGAGTTAAGGATTGAAGAAGAAAGAGGGAGACGTAAATTACGTCCAACCTGCAAGACCGTATTCACAACAGTCCGTTCCTTATCAAGTAAATAGAGGAAATCAAGGTCAAACTCCATTCGTACCAGTTATGAATAGACAGGGGCAACATGAGAGGACGACTTATGCGCAACCAAAAGATGATCATCCTTGGCCCAACTTTAATTCCACCAATGCGGAATTGTATAAGAAGTTATTGGACGCTAAACTTTTAGGGCCTCGACGTGCAAAACCAATACAGCCACCATATCCAGCATGGTATAACCCTAACGTCTCTTGTGAATACCATATGGGTGTCCCGGGGCATTCAATCGAGAATTGTGTCACCTTTAAGAGAAATGTACTGGATCTGATTGAGTCTAACCACATCCAACTTAAACCTAGGAATGATTCAACAATCGCCACTAACCCTTTACCTAATCATGGGGGACAGGTGAGTGCTATTGAAGAGGAACCATAGTTCTCCAAGAATCCGAATGTCATTAAGTTATCAATGAAAACTCTGCTAGTTAATCTTCAATCGGCTGGGTATGTGTTAGGATTACCAAAAGAAAAGATCGTCGGGGGTAATGTTGGGCTACCAGTTAAATTTTACGACTTTCATCAGCAAAATATGGATCATGACGTTGAGAATTGTGGGCAGTTTTGGGAAGCTTTGAAGAAATTAATGACATTAGGAGTTGTGGTTATGGAGAAGTTGGAAGAAGAAATTGGCGTGATAGAAGAAAAGTACGTTGACATCTTTATCCCCACTAGACGACCGGAAACAGTTACCCTAATTGTTGGAGATCCTTTTACTACATCGGGGCCATCTCGTTCACCTTCCCTGAGGCGACCTGCAGTGGTTATCAATATGCCAACTCTATTCCCATATCAAAGCAACCATGCAGTCCCGTGGAAATATGAGGAGACCTTTAACTGTCCTGTAACTCAGGCGGTGATTGCTAAGGCAAAAGGAGAACCTGTCACGAGTATGGTGGGAGCAGGAGGTATTACCCGAAGTGGCAGGGCTTATCTCCCGGCAAGCATTGACAAGCATGGGAAGGGAAAAGGAATTGATAAGGTGGAAGAGAAAGAAGACAAGGAAGACAACACTGATGAAGAATTCCTGCGAATCATGAAACAAAGTGAATACGATGTGGTAGAGCAATTAAAGAAAACTCCGGCGCGAATTTTAATGTGGTCCTTAGTCATGAGCTCTGAGGTACATTGTCGAGCTTTACAAAAAGTCTTGGAGGAAGCATATGTGCACCCTGATGTAACTCCGAAAAAAGTAGCTAGTGTGATGAATATCGTCAAGTCTGCATCCACCATCTCTTTTTCTGAAGAAGAAGTCGTAGGAACGTCCTCTAATCAACCAAAGGCCCTACACATTACACTGAAATGCAAATGGGTTCATAATTGCAAAGGTTCTGATTAATGGAGGGTTGGCACTAAATATGTTACCACTGGCCATATTCGAACAACTGGCGATTGAGGCGTCGCACATTGAAAAAAGTGATATGGTGGTTAGGGCATTCGATGGCTCCAAAAGAACAGTGATTGGCAATACTCGCTTGTCTTTGGAGATTGGGCCAAAAACATTCGTAGTAGATTTTCAAGTAATGAATATAGATCCATCTTATACAATGCTGCTAGGCAGGCCTTGGATCCATTCCGCCGGTGCTGTGCCTTCTACGTTTCATCAAAGGGTCAAGTTCATTGATGAGGGGAGGATAATCACTATCAAGGGTGAAGAAGAGATAATGCTAAGTAAGCCTAGTTCCGTGCTGTACATTAAGGCTGCCGAGCAGGACATGAAAGCGATGTTTCAAAGCTTAGAGATAGATGAACCTAATCCTACCATTGGAAACGTTAATCAGGTCGTGATAAAGATGCTATAAAGGAGTGGATTCCAACCTGGGAAGGGATTGGGAATACATCTGCAAGGGGGTGAACTGCCTATTACTCTCCCAAAAAACTTCAATCGGCAAGGATTAGGGTATGAAACCTTGCTATCGAACCAAGTTAAGGAGCGACTGAGCACGAAAAGGAATAAGGGGCAAGAAAAGCTAAGAATCCCTCACCTTAAGGAAACATTTCCAACCCCCTCAGAAGTCATGAATCGGCTAAACATCTCGATGATTGATGATGCAGTCCCGCAAGGAGTCAAGACTTGGGTTTCGGTTGACGATTCGGGAGAAAGATTGGATAATCGAAAAATCGAGAATATCCCCGATGTCGTAGCATTAGAGTAATTATTTTGATCATATCTTGCTTTGTTTTTTTTGTTGTCTTATCTCTTTCCTTCTGTTCTTGTGTCCTAATTTCAGGCAGTACTTTATGAATGACGATGGTATTTTGCAAATGAAATGATAATTACTTAAACATTTTGCTCCCCTTCACTTCTATTCTTTCTCTTTTTGTTTATTTTGCTTTGTTACTTCCTCCAGGAAATTGCTTTCCTCAGAACTCTTGCCCAACGCAGAGGTTCCCGAGTCCCTATGGAATGATCTGTGTGTTACTTTAGATATGCATGAATCTGAGTCTGATAACGAAGATTCGACCCAGACCTTCGAAAAGTTACTCGATTCTATGGATAAAGGTATTTGCCCTCACGAAGAAGTAATTGAAAGCATCAACTTGAGGACGGAAGAACATAAAAAGGAGGTCAAGATAGTGGATAATCCAGAGAGAGAGGAAATGATTCAACTCTTCAAAGAGTATATAGATGTCTTTGCATGGTCATATCAAGACATGCCTGGACTTGATCCGAAAATTGCCTTTCACAAGATCCCTTTATTCCCAAACATTGAACCTAAGAAACAAAAATTAAGACGGATGCACCTTGATATGTCGTTAAAGATAAAAGAAGAGGTCATGAAGCAACTAGAGGCGGGTTTCCTTCAGGTATCCACATATCCACAATAGGTGGCAAACATCGTACCTATTCCCAAAAAAGATGGAAGGGTTCGTATGTGTGTCGATTATAAGGACTTGAACAAAGCAAGTCCAAAAGATGATTTTCCATTGCCTCACATAGATGTCTTAGTTGATAATACAACACGAGCTTACCGGTATTCCTTCATGGATGGTTATTCAGGGTATAACCAAATTCTTATACATGAAGACCATAAGGAAAAGACTACATTCATCACACTATGGGGAACATACTGTTATAAAGTAATGCCATTTGGGTTAAAGAATGCTGGGGCAACTTACCAACGAGCTATGATGGCACTCTTTCATGACATGATACACAAGGAGATTGAGGTATACGTCAATGATATGGTGGCCAAATCTGCACAAGGGGAAAGTCATGTGATGGTATTAAGGAAGTTATTTGAAAGATTACGTGAATACAAGCTTTGGTTAAACCCCAATAAATGCATCTTTGGGGCTTTGACGGGAAAATTATTAGGTTTCATGGTGAGTCAAAAGGGAATAGAAGTAGACCCTGATAAAATACGAGCTATTCAAGAAATGTCGTCCCCCCAAACGACAAAAGAAGTACGAAGCTTTTTAGGCCGACTCAATTATATAGCAAGGTTCATCGCCAATCTAACTGCAACTTGCAAGCCAATTTTCAAATTGTTGAAGAAGAACTACACTGAAGAATAGGACGATAGCTGCCAAGAAGCCTTTGATAAAGTTAAGGGGTATCTGTCAAGTCCCCCAGTCTTAGTTCCACCTACACCGGGACGACATTTGATTCTCTATCTGACCATCCTGCCAAGGTCAATGGGGGCTGTATTAGGGCAACATGATGCTTTTGGAAAGAAAGAGCAAGCAGTTTATTACTTAAGCAAAAAGTTCAATGAATGTGAAGCACGTTATCCATTGATTGAAAAAACTTGTTGCGGGTTGATATGGACCACCAAACGGTTATGACAGTATATGCTTTATTATACTACATGGTTAATCTCCAGAATAGATCCTATCAAGTACATTTTCGTAAGCCCACATGTTTTAGGAAGAGTATTTAAATGGCAAATGATCCTGTCTAAGTACGACGTCAAGTACATAACTCGAAAGTCCATAAAAGGAAGCGTCATAGCAGATCATCTGGCCGAGAATCCCATGGATGAATACCAACCATTAGATTTTCATTTCCCTGATGAAGACATACTCGCTATAGAGGACAATAAAGATGACAAGGATGGTGGTGATGAGAGATGGAAGATGTATTTCGATGGTGCTGCCAATATGCATGGTTATGGCATTGGGGCTGTGGTCGTATCGCCTGAAGGAAAGTAGTTCCCTATTGCTGTTAAATTAGAGTTTGAATGTACTAACAACGTGGCAAAATATGAAGCCTGCATCAGCGGGTTGAATGCTGCCCTAACCTTTGGTATAAAGAGCTTGGAAGTTTTTAGGGACTCTGCCCTTATAATCCATCAGGTGACTGGAGAATGGCAAACTAAGGACTCAAAGCTGATTCCGTATCAGAAATTTTTGGTTCAGCTAATCAGCCAATTCGAAGAAATTAACTTCCATCATGTGACTTGAGACAAAAACCAATTTGCTGATGCTTTAGCTACTTTAGCTGTAATGATTCGACTTGACTACGGAGTCCAAGTCCAGCCACTTCAGGTGGAGGCCAGGGATTTGCCGGCATATTGCCTAAACATAGAAGAAGAACAGGATAGGCAACCTTGGTATCATGACATCAAGACTTATATGACAAGTAGGGAATACCCAGCTGAGGCCAGTGAGAGTGATAAAAAGACGATTCAGCGCCTAGCTATGAATTTCTTCATTAGCAATAGCATTTTATATAAGAGAAACTATGATGGCATACTATTGCGATGCATAGATGCAAAGGAGGCATAGAAAGTGGTCACAGAGGTTCATGAAGGGATATGCGGTACGCATGCTAATGGCTATACTCTGACTAAATAAATCCAAAGGTGCGGGTACTTTTGGTTGACCATGGAGAAGGATTGTACTGAATATGTTTAAAAATGTCATAAATGTCAAATTTATTCAGACAAAATTAATACACCGCCAATCTCACTACACAATTTGGTGGCACTGTGGCCATTTTCAATGTGGGGCATCGACGTAATTGGACCAATCAACCCTAAAGCTTCAAACGGACACCGCTTTATCTTGGTCGCTATTGATTATTTCACAAAGTAGATTGAAGCTAATTCCTTTGCTAGTATCACTCAGAAGGCTTTTTGCAAGTTCCTCAAGGTAAATATCATTTGCCATTATGGATTGCCAGAGAAAATCATCACTGATAATGCACCGAACCTGAATGGGGCAGAAATCTCTAAGCTTTATGAACAATTTAAGATCAAACACCATAATTCTGCACCATATCGACCACAGATGAACGGGGCCGTAGAAGCAGCTAATAAGAATATAAAAAAGATCATTGCCAAGATGACAGTCACCTATAAAGATTGGCATGAAATGCTCCCATACGCATTGCATGGGTATCGCACCACTGTGCGTACCTCGACTGGGGCAACTCCTTATTCCTTGGTTTATGGAATGGAAGCTGTCATGCCTATTGAGGTCGAAATCCCATTGTTACGAGTATTAATTGAATCCAATTCAGACGAAAGCGATTGGATAAGAACTCGGTATGAGCAGTTGAATATGATTGAGGGACGAAAGCTGACTGCAATATGTCACGGGCAATTGTATCAAAGGAGGATGGCAAGGGCTTTCAATAAAAAGCTCCGTCCTCGCGAGTTCAAAGTTGGTGACCTAGTCCTGAAAAGAATCTTGCCAAATCAGGAGGATGCTCAGGATAAATGGGCTCCCACTTATGAAGGTCCTTACGTTGTTAAACATGCTTTTTCAGGAGGAGCATTAGTTTTGATAGATATGGATGGTCGTGAACTAATCAAGCCTTTCAATAAGGATGCAGTTCAAAGGTATTTTGCGTAGAAGGAAAAGCTTGCTAGGTTGAAAACCCGAAAGGGCGGCCTAGGCAAAAGTTAGAGCCAAAAAAGAGAAAAAAAAGAAAGAAAAAAGAAAAAAAAATCAATCAAAAAGAAAGTCCACTTTGATAGAAGCAACCAAGTAATAGGCAAGACAGAACCCCAGGAGGTCGAGGATCATAGATCAGATTGGATAAGGGGCATATTTCGAGTTGCACAACAGATCGTTTTTATAGGGACATGCGGAGCCAATTGTGGCGGACAGTCTTTGAAAGAACTTCTCGAATCAAGTTCTGTCAGTCCTATTGTTTGTTTGTTTTTATCTTTCTGTATCATTATGGTCTATTTCTGTGTCCAAATTCTCTATCGTCTGAACCCCCAAACGTTTCCTTTGGCAAACTTGCTAATAAAATCATTGCTCATAAGTCTCAGTTCTGTTTCATTCTTAGTCTGTAATCAATAACTCAAAATTGACATTTATCAAAACGCTTACTTAACACGACATGATTGGCATTTTCATTGGATCACTTATCCTCTACAAACCCCCTTATCGTGACTCAAAGGGCAGACCAATAAAAAGGGACAGTTGTAGTTTCAAGGACAACGTACAAAATTCTTTGATGATAAAGCATTAAGAGTTATAAGTAGAACGCAGCCTAAGGTACTCAAGGTCTGGCTAGATGGGCATGGCGCTTTGGAAGCACAGTATCCTATTCCGCTATAATTGATTAGTTTAAAAAAAAAAATCAATCGATACTTTTTCAGGGATCAGCATCCTTGACAATGAAAATGCCAAATTACAACAAAATGCAAAGCGAAAAGAAAAAAAAAACACATGAAAGAGGAAAGAAAATGGTAAACCATCCAAATGACAATAAATGAAGCATCTCGCATACTCATACAATGGGACACGAAAAGATCTGCATTTCAAGAAAGGAAGCGTCAAGTGTCTCATGTGTCCCGCATTTGCACACATTGCATAGGCCCTAGTTCATATCAGGATCATTGAAAGTTAAAATCTTGCATGAATCTTAATTCATTGTGGAGCAAGCAAAAGTGGAAAGGAAATAAGAATTTTCATATATATTGGTGCTTCTCGCGCATAAAACCTAGGTAAATGGAAAAAGCAAAACCTTTTGACTCAGAAAGACCTGTACAAAAAGTAAATTTCAAGCCCTACATTGGCTAGGCACCCTTCAAGCTCTACATTGGCTAGGCACCTTTCAAGCCCTACATTGGCTAGGCACCTCTTTAAAGCCCTACATTGGCTAGGCACTTTTCAAGCCCTACATTGGCTAGGCACATTTCAAGCTCTACATTGGCTAGACACCCCTTTAAAGCCCTGAATAGGCTAGACACCTTTCAAACCCTATATTGGCTAGGCACTTTTCAAGCCCTACATTGGCTAGGCACCCTTTAAGTCCTACATTGACTAGGCACCTTTCAAGCTCTACATTGGTTAGGCACTTTTCAAGCCCTACATTGGCTAGGCACCTTTAAAGCCCTACATAGGTCAGGCACCCTTCAAGTCCTACATTGGCTAGGCGCCTTTTAAAGCCTTGCATTGGTCAGGCACCCTTAAAGCCCTACATAGGCCAGGCACTTTTCAAGTCCTGCATTGGCCAGACACACCTTCAAAGCACTACACAGAATAGGCAACTAACTGGAATTATATTACCTCCTTTTTCTTTGATTAGGTCACGACATTTTCAGGTAAGTTAGCTCACTCTTATCCATTAGCTCCCCAAACCAAATACATGTTTCCATCCTTACTTATTCTTAAGTTAAAGATGTCAAAAAAATTTTTCATTTTCAATCTCTTAACTTAAGAATAAGTAAAGAGGGGCAACCTGTAAACACCATATTTTGTTTGGGTCGCTTTTTCATTTTTGTTTATTGTCAACAGGCAATTGAATCATTTTAGACAAAATACGTGTTCTTATCTTTACTTGCTCCTTATGCCAAATATTAAAAACTACATTTTCAATCTTTTTGCCTAGGAAACAAGTAAAGAGGGACAACTGTGAATACCGTATTTTGTCTGAGCAAACTACAAAAGTAATAATAAAATCAAATAAAAAAAAAGAAGGAAAAACAAAAGAAAGAAAATAGAAATTAGGAGAAAATGAAAATAATGATGGAAACAGAGAAAAATTAAAATAAAAGCTTTAGAAAACAATGACAAAACTTGAAAAAAAAAAAAAAAAGAAATAAATAAAAAGAGGAGAACCCAAAGCCATAGAAAAAATTTTCGATTAAAATTTATATATATATATATATATATAAAATCAAATCAAAATCTAAATAAAAAATATAAAAGAAAAAAAAAAAGAAGAAACAAAAAAAAGAAGAAGAACAAATACAAAAATTTGGGAAAAAGAAATTAGGCCAACTTAGACTAAAAAAAATTTTAATTGCCTCAAGCCCATTAGGGAAAAGACAAGCCCAAAGTTAAAAGAAGCCCACAGCCCATTTTTAACAAAGTCTGGCCTATTAATCCAAGGCCACAAGAAATTGGGCCAACCCAGCCTAAAAATCCAGTACCCAAAGTCCATTTAAAAACAAAAAAAAAAAACAACAGAAAAGGGGACCCAGCTTTCTTCCTGCGTTTTCCCCCAATTATCTTCAGCGAACCACGTTCTTTGCCACCAGCAGAAAGGGGAGCGTAAAAAAGGGTAGGACAGAGGGACAGAGACCAGCAACGTCGTCCAGAGAAAACATGAGAATAGCAAGATCCTCGGGCAGGTTTCAGAAGCATTGAGGCAGAGCAGACCGAAGGCATGGACCAGACGGCGAAATGGAAAGTGGTAGGTCACTAGATAAGAGCGACTGGCTCGAGGAGTTGACCGGCTCTCAGATTCCTTTTTGCTATCAGAGACCAAGAGCAGGGGTGAGAGGGAAAGGACGAGGACGAAGATAGAAAAGGAGGAGAAGGAGAGAGCAGGAGGGGGCGAACGAACAGGGGAGACAGCGAGAGATTGAGGGTAAGACTGGGAGAGGGAGAGAAGGATCGAAAAAGTCGAGAATAGAGAGGGGAACCAGAAAAGAAATTGAGAGGAGGAAGGGATTCGAAAAAAACAAAGGGGACTTCTGGGGAGATTCAGGAAGGGTTTCGAGAACAGAGGGAGATCGAGGAAACAGAGAACGGCCAGAAAATCAGAGAACCAGGGATTCGAAATTGGAGGAACAGAGAGAGCAAGAGACCAGAAACGAACTAAGAATCAGAGGGGAGGCCGAGGAGATCTCCGGATTCAAGGAACAGAGGCAGAAAAACGAGAGCTAAGGCAGCTTTGGAAATCGAAGAATTCATCCTTCAACTACCATCCCTACAGGTAAGCACTGGGATTGTCTATTCTATCTGTGATCATTGATGATGTAGAATTGAAATGGAAAAATTGGAATTCGAAATACTATGTTCATTGTATGTTTGAGGGTGTGCTCAGTAGGTGTTCGACAAAATGCCTAAGAGAGATTTGAGTTGAACTGTTGCATTTGATTGTGTGAACTGTTGCTGGATCTGTTTGGATTTTCCTCTGTTCTGGCTTTGTGATAAATGATTGTATGTTTCGGAGTAATAGTTAGCATAAACATTTTCTGGATAATGATCCGTAGAGCTAAGAATCTGTTGGTAGGGGGTATACGTTGTGATTGCCATTCTGGATACACCTTGGTTCAATTGTTGCGAAATTTTCATCAAGAAAGGTTGCATTTTCAAATTGTGTTTTTAATCTGCTTATACCCATTGGCTTAATGCGTTATACCTTGATTCAGTTAATGATTGTTCATTAAACTTCAAGGCCTTCTAATATGTGAGAAGTATAGTACGAATTAGAAACTTAGGATGTGTAACCGAAAACTTTATAATTTGTTTGTGGACCTTGCCAACACTTAAAACTCGAACAGAGTCGATACGACGCTAAATCAAAAATAAAAGCGCTTGAGATTATATCATTGGGATGTTTCATGTGGGATTTTTGTTTTGTCCCCTCGAGTATAAGGAAACAAATCCAAAGTCATGTGTGGCAATAAGCCTCTTTGGCACTCTTTGGATAACAAATTTGTGTCTTGATAAGTGTGCGATTTCACTAACTTGGGCCAAATTGGCTTTCCAATGAGACCAGATAGAATGAGGACTAAAAAGAGAATAATAGGAAAAAGATAAACCAAAAATAAACAAAGTGTTTTTTTTTTTAAAAAAAGGGGTCCCTAAAGTAATTTCAAGTAATTAAACTTCTCAAAATTCCAACTTCCCATATTGAAAAAAAAAAATAAAAGTGATTCTTGTTTTTGTACAAAAAAAAGGGTCTTTCTGCTAATAAAGGGTTTTCAAACCAAAAGAAAATTGAAACAAACAAAAATGAAGCAAAAAATGAATAATAATAACATAAAAAAAGAGGAGGTTAATCAAAACATGGAAATCTTATTTTAAAAAAATATATATATAAATGGAACAACAAAACAACAATTTTTTTTTTTAGGAATGATCTTACTCCAAGAAAATAAACAAATAAATAAAAGGATTTTCTTTTCAAATGGAGAGAGTTTTAAAAATAAGGAAACAAGAAGAAAAAAATAATAAGCAAGAGATATCAAAAGCCTTTGTTTTTCTTCCAACTCTAAAATCTTGTTTCAAATATCAAAATTAACAAAAGGGGAAGAAAAGGAAGAAAAGAAAAATTTGTCTTTGCTTAAAAGAAAACAAATATGAGAACTAAAAGAAATCAAAGGAAAAACTAGAGTAAAAAAAAAGGGGGAGAAAAATTAAAAGCAACAATCTAAAAAAAAAAAAACTCAAAATTAAAATGACATCAAAACAAAGAAATCAAAAATCAAAATAAAAAAAAAAGAAGGAGAAAAAGTTAAGACAAAAATAGAAAAATAAGAATCAGTAATAAAAGAATAAAGGAGGAAAACGAAAGTGAGAGAAGAGCGAAGAAATAAAATTTACATTATCTTTAACAAATTAAAACACATAAACTAATTCTAAATCACGTTTTATTGCTAAAGATAAAAATAATTTTATTTTTTTTCTCTTTTCACACAACAAAAATATATAATAATAATAATAATAATAATAATAATAATAATAATAATAATAATAATAATAATAAATAAAAATTCAAAAAAAAAACAACAAACAAAACAAGAAAAACAAAAACAATGAAACAAAATGAATGAAAAGGAAAAAAGGCAAGAGAGAGAACGAGAAAATTAGAAATGCAAGAAAAATTAAATTAAATTTTCTTTTAACAAATTGAAACACATCGACCAATTTCAAAGTTCGTTTTATTCATCAAAGGAAAAAGTGATTTATTTTTTTTCATCTTTTCAAAAAAAACAATACCCAAATAAAAAAATTAAATTAAAAATTAGAAAAACAAAGAACAAAAATAAAACAAAACAAAAACAAAACCCAACCAAGATCTATTTTTCAACTAGACTGAACTACGTGGACTTTGATCCCTCTCAGAAGGTACGTAGGCTCTAGGCTTTCATCCTAGGTCAAGTCCGTCCTTGTAAATAAAATTTTTTTTTCAATTTTTATTTTTTTAAAAATTCTCTTCTTTTATGTTGTTCTTCCCATTTTATTTCTTTAATTTCTTTCTTCCTTTTTACTTTATTTTATTTTTTGATTTCGTCTCTTTTATTTCTGTTTCTTATTTTGCATGTGATTTGTTAGGAGAATTAAAATAAACTAAAGGCCATATTGATTTTGTACAACTGACTTAAGGTAACCATTATTAGCAACGGGTGTTGTGGGGTGCCTAACACCTTCTCCACTCACAATCGACTCCCGAACCCATTTTCTGATTCGTAGACCATTTTTTCTTATTTTCCAAATAAAAGGCTTTTCCAAAGTTTTGCCTTTTCAAAAACTAAAATTTTGGTGGCGACTCTACTACTTATCTTAATTTCGATTTCAGTTTTCATTTTCTTTGGTAATTGAGTCGAAATTTCTTCTTTTTAAATTTTCTTTTTAAAAGCGCCACGCGGTCGCATTGTCGAGTGTGACAACAGCTGTTGAAAAACAGAGTTATATCGATCGATTTTGTAAGGTCAGAGTTAAATCTAGCAGACCCCCTAACCAAACCTTTAGGGAAGAAACAAGTTTTGAAAACATCGAGGAGAAAGAGACTTAAGCCAGTTTGAAAATTAACAGTGATGGTAACCCAACCTCTGTGATTGGTGATCCCATGAAGGAGGTTCATATGGGTAAAAACAAGTCATTTGTTAATTCTGCTAGCACTTTATTATTTTGATCTATTCCTATGATATGAGAAAAAGTGTTAAGATGCATTATTAGCGAGGCTGAGCAAAAGCTCTTAATGATTTCATATTACTTATGGATGGTGTGTTCATTGCAGTCACACTTGATGAAATCACCTATATGAATGTGGAGTGGGGCCGCTCCTATAAGATCATAGCAAAAATCTCTAGAGCATTCATTAAAACCAGGCACGTGCAAAGCCGTAGTTTAAAGCGCAAAACTGCGATAACAGTGGAAATTGTGGGGGTATAAATTGACTCTTAAGGCCTCTAGTATACAACAAAAAATTGTTGGTTCATAGAAGCTATAAGTTTCACCTACAACTTTGTATACTAAGCTTTATTAGTCTAGGAACGGTTCATAGTCCGTAAGACACCATATTTAAAATGTTTATACTTATATGTATAACTCAAATGATAGTAATTTTTTGACACACATGTGGGGGATTATTGGAGAATATGTGTGTGTGTCAAAAGGGGAAGAGAAAAAGATGAGTCCTACATTGCTCAAACAAATAAAGATCAAAGGGTATAAATATTAACATGTGATTATGGAAGAGCAAAATGGGCCTAGGAGGAGAATGGGCTCGCGCGCACAAAAAGCTGGGCCAACATAGTTGAGCTCAGTTGAAATTCGGCGATTTCCCCCCTGCGCGCAAAATATACTCGGTGTTGGACAATTTTTACCATTACCAGAATTTATTTTTTGGAAATTAAATACTTTCAAATAGCCTTCCAGAATATTCACAATTTTAAGGCTTCGGTTATGAGTTCATGATGTGAACATTTTTGAACGTTGGTCATCATTTACCGATAATTACTAATTCATTTTTTATTTTTATTATCTGATTTAATGTTTATTAATCTTCATGTCGGAAACCACCCAACGTTCAGAAACGTCCTCATTAATATAATTAAACATGGTCCAATGTCTCGCTACTCTTGTGCCTATAAATATCGCATTGCTCATTGGGTTCGATGCACCACAGCTCCGGACAACATTTGAGTTGTTCTCTCCTCTTCTCTCTGTCCCTGAGTTTTTGTTTCTACTGTTCTGCTTTCCTACGACATCGCAGAAGAATCCGTTCAATCCTGAGGAGTGTCGTCTTGTGGCGGAATATCTCTTAAGGACAGTGTCCTTGTGCACGGCTCGGATTTATTTTATTCTAACAAATTCCTTGTACAGCTATTGATTGATAACAATGGGCAGAGTCACAAGGATTTAATTTAGCCTGTTTAGATTATTATTATTATTATTTTACATTTAACCTTGCTCGGATTCATAAGTTATAATAGTTTATCAAGTTAAAATTGCAATAATAAGTATTTTAATAGCAGGATTTGGACCTGATAGAAGCAGCACAAAAATGCGGTGTTCTTGAAGCTTTCTCAGTGCCCATCTCTGGTGCTTCAGGTTCTGTTTGATGAATATCATTCCAATTGAATATCATACAAAATTTATGTTGTATGTAATTTGAATTTTCATCAAAAACAACGTGAAGAAGACCCTTAACATGATATTCATCAAACAGCTAGTGTAATGGCATCTATAAGTTTTTCTCCTTTGATAATTTATATGATGTATTCAATAGTACTTGGTTTTAGGTAGCAAAATTTTGTATCGTGGGAGATTGTTGATAATAATCCACGACTAGTTCGTCCATTTCTTCTACAGAAGCGACATACGTGTATTTCAATTAGCTAAAAGGAAAATTGAAGTATGGTATTGATTGTTGTTCATGAGCATAAAAAAATTGAAGTGCGGTACTGATTAGCATATATTCACATGTTTAATTTTAAGAGTAAATTATAAATTTCATTTAAATTTTGCTGAAATTATATAAAATTTTTCTTATTTTCAAAATATATACCAATTTTCTTTAAAACAAAAAAAGTATACTATAGTGTAGTCCAATTTTAAGTTTTTTTAAATAAAAAATACCATATATTTAAATTGATCAAAAAATTTAAAATTAGAGTAAAGTATATGATAAATTTGTGTTTCAAAAGAGGTTTATGTATAATTTGAATATAGATAAAAGATTTTTGTAATTTAAGAAAAATCTATATAATTTATTTTAATTAATGAATAGAAATCAATGAAGTGTTTTTTGATCAAAACTTGCTTGAAACAAATTAATAATATGCCTTGTGGAATTAGTATCCTTCCACATCTAAAGAAATGATTCACAATCACTAAATTCACACCCTCACAATTGAGCTTGAAAGCATTAAGAGACTAGAGATATAGATAAAACCAACTGTACCAGGAATCATACAATATATCTGCATGAGTTCATTAAGAATATTAAATGTCAGCTTTATTTTTAGTTGCCTATTAAGTACGATTTAGGAGGCACCGATGCATTAAAAAGAAGAAGAAGAAATGTAGCTGTATTGGATATGTATTTTTTGTGATATGTGTATCGTATTTCAATGTTGGTATTTGACATTTTTTTTTATCCAATATGTTTTAAAATATTTTGAAACGCATCAATATGTTGCGAAATGCGCTGAAACAATTTTAAAACAGCTCAAAAGCTTATAAAGAATCTTAGTAAGGTAAATGAAGATAAAAATTAATATTTAATTTGAATTGAAAAGATTAGTTTTTTATTTGTTTTATTTTTTCACTTATAACTTGTTATGCATATCTTATTTTACATTTGAAATACTTGTCTAAAACAATTATTTCTAATGTTGTTTATTTTTTCACACAATAATTTGTTACATGTATATACGTATGCACACACATGCACACCTTGCTTGTACTTGTATATTAAAATTTTAAAAATTATCCTACTCCATGTACAGTATCATGTTGTATTTTGACATTCATATTTATATCAGTGGTTCTTTGTTGACCATACTATGTTGCACCATTGATTGTTCATGGCATAAACTGCACTATTGCACTTGGTGATTTGATGCTTGCAAGCAATTGCTTGAACCTGTCAAGACAATGAACAAACGCTGAAAGGCATCAGAAAATGTATTAGCAATAACGATGAAGTAACTTCCGTAATTGCAACAGCGACTTTGGGCGTAAAGCTAATGTCACAAAATGCACTGAGGTTAGCAAGACCAGATGCTTGAAGAGAGGATAATGATCTCGTGACAAGCAGCTATTTTGGAAGCTACTGTAAATGCATCAAGGGCCATGGCTGTGGTGTGAACTGATGAAGCATAATAGGTGACTATATAGTATATATATATATATATATATATGTAGCAATGCTATGTCTTTATGATAAAATATATAGTGAAAGCTGTTGTATATTGCATTAATTTAAGCTATAAAAAAAGAGTTTTAAAGAAGAGACGACCCAAACGTAATGAAAATAGGTAACTTAATAATATATATATATATATATATATGGCAATTTCATGTCTTTGTGATATAATATATAGGAAGATTTTTGTATATTGTATTAATTTAACATATAATAGAAGAGTTGATTTTCATAAAGAGACGAATGTAATGTAAATAAGTAACTTAATAATATATATGTGGCAATGCCATGTGTTTGTGATAAAACATATAAAGCAAACTTTTGTATATTGTATTAATTTAAGTTGTAATGAAAGAGCTGATTTTCATAAAGAGGAAACTGTAATGAAGCGATGACTTTTAATAAAATTGTTTCTTTCAATATATAATTTCAATGATTAGACGATGAAAATATTGATCTAGACACACACACATACGCATATTCTCATGTGTCATTCAAAGAGAAAAACACAAACACACACATATCTCAAGCGCCCTTCAAAGAAACTAGAATTTTGACACAATAAAAAAAATAGATTTGCATTTTTACAAATGAAAGATATGAATGCTTATAATAGCATCTGACAATATAATTCGATTTTACAAATGAAAATATTAATATAATCACAACTTATAATATTCTATAACAAGGTAAAACTAAACAATCTCGTTCTTATAATCATAGTTCCAAAAAAAAAAATAGTAAATTTCATTTTTTAAAGAAGAAACCATTTAAACTTAAAGCATAATTAACCACTAACAACATTTCTAAATTTTCAAATACAAGATAACACTTATTAATTTAAAAAATAGGTCCTGGAGCATAAATATTTCTTATGCATCCCTAACATGGAGTAAACTCCATAGAGACCTCTAAACAAAATTATACGAATCGATAATTTCTTTGTTATCATCCATCGTGTTATGTTTTTCTTGCAAGTATCTAACAAACTATTCTAGCACCCGTAACTACAAGTATTTAGTAATAAATTTACCGTTAATATTTTTTTTAGATAAGAGAGAATTTTAATTTATTAAATTAAAGTTTTCTCAAATTACGTTGATTTTTTCACACATGATATTTTTTAATTATATTAATCTCTCATGAGATTTGATTAAATTATACATATTTTTTTAAAATGCAATTAACTTTTTTGCTATTTGATATATACTATAAATTTTTTTAATTTATTTTTTGACAATGAAGTTACTTAATGCAAAAAGTTATTTTCATTGTTAGAAAGTAAATTAAAGAAATTTTTGTGCAATATATATCAAATGTCAAGAAAATTTGGTGTAATATTTAAAACAAAAGAAGTATCAGTATAATTTAACCAAATTTTATTGGAGTTTAATATAATTTATTCTTTACATATATATATATATATATATTATAAACATATTTTTGTTTCTAAATATGTTGTAGGTACCAAATTTTCAAAGAAGGCTTATTTGACGAAGCAATATCCTTGTTTTATAAAATGGATGAAAATGATTGCTTCCTTGCTTCAATAACATTTAAAATACTTAATCTCTATTTAAAAATGGCGACAATGATAAGGCAGAGACTTTTTTTCTCCCATAAAATGATGGTTAAAGATCGTCCTAAACATTAAAAACAAGGTTTGCTTTGCCAAAAGGAGAAATAGAGAGTTATTGGGTGAAAGATTTATTTTATTTCTTGTAACTCATGTAGCACCAAACATTTAGCACTTTTATGATTTATATTTTACTCTATAATCTATTTTTTTTTTATACAGACCATGAAATATTGTTTAAAACCATGAATAAGTTGGATAATAAATTTTAGATGAAAATAATTTACTTACCAAAATATGGATGAAAGTACAAAAGCATGGTTAATTTTTTTTATATTGATTGAGAAAAGAGAAAAATTCGGACAAAAGACAACGATAGAAAATAAATTTAAAAAAAAAAAAGATAACACTTGTATATGTGGTACTTTTTTTTTTTAACTTAAAATAATTTTATATATTTTCACAATAAATTTACCCTTAAAAATAAAAAGAACAGAAAAGGGAAACTGATCCCATTTCAAGAATTATTATCCGGGCTCGCCGCACCAGGTCAAGCTTAAATTTTCATTTCAGCGTAGAAAATTGTAACTTTCTTCTTAACGTCACGCTGAGCTTCCTGCGTTTCCCCTCGGCGGCGAGCTTCGAAGCCTTTTTTAGAGGATTTCACTGCTGAGATGAACATGTTGTTGCCTGCGGCTACAAGGTATGCCTTCCCCAAAATTCCTAACTCTCTTCCATCTTCTTCATCTTCCGTCCTTCTCTCTTTCCCTTATTCCCTCAATCTCAAGATCTATGTTCATTCTCTAACCCCAAATGCAAACAACATCGACGACACCGTTGCTTCATTCAATCACTTACTACATATGCGTCCCCCACCTTCCATAATCCAAATTACTAAGATTTTAGGATCTATCGCAAAGACTAAACATTATCGCACTGCTATCTCACTGTTTGCACAAGCGGAGCTCAAGGGATTCACACCTAATTTATTTACACTGAGCATCTTGATCAATTGTTACTTTCATGTGGGTCAGATGCATTCTGCTTTCTCAATATTGGGGAAGATTCTCAAGATGGGTCTTCAACCGAATAGCATAACTTTAACTACACTAATAAAAGGATTGTGTGTTAGGAACAAGGTTGGGGAAGCACTAGACTTTCTTGACCACCTAATGGCCAAAGGATTTCAATTAGACAAAGTCAGTTATGGGACCTTGATCAATGGGTTCTGTAAAACAGGGAGAACAAGTTCTGCCATTAAATTGCTCCAGAAGATGGAGTGGCAGGGAATTAAGCCTGGTGTAGTCATATACAGCACTATCATTGACAGCCTTTGTAAAGATGGACATGTAATTGAGGCACAGGATTTGTGTTTAGAAATGATTGATCGGGGAATTTTGCCAAATATTTTCACTTACAACTCTCTAATACATGGTTTCTGTAGCATGGGACAATGGCAAGAAGTTACTCAATTGCTCCATGAAATGGTATTGAAGGACATAAAACCTGATGTTTATACCTTTAGTATATTGGTTGATGCATTTTGTAAAGAAGGAAGGATCGTAGAAGCCCAAGCTGCGTTTGCTAGGATGATGAAATGTGGTAAGAGACCTAATGTTATAACTTACTGTGCTTTAATGGATGGGTACTGTTTGATGAATAAGGTTAATGAGTCAAAGGAAGTATTCAATAGGATGGTTCAAAGTGGTTTGGCACCTACGGTATTCAGTTATAGTATCTTGATCAATGGATTTTGTAAGAATAAAATGGTAGATGAAGCTATGCAACTCTTTCAAGAAATGCGTCACAAAAACTTGGTTCCTAATACTATAACTTACAATTCTCTTATTGATGGCTTGTGCAAATCAGGGAGAATGTCTTATGTGCAAGATCTTGTTTATGAGATGCATGACAGTTGTCAGGCCCCTGATGTAATCACTTATAATATCTTGGTAGATGCATTTTGCAAAAGCCAGAATCTTGACATGGGGATTGCATTAATTAAGCAAATTATTGATCGAGGAATTTGGCCTAGTGTGTACACATATGCTATACTTATTGATGGCTTGTGTAAAGGTGGTAAGCTAAATACTGCAGGACATATCTTTCAATACCTTTTGATCAAAGGCCATCATGTAAATGTTTGCACGTATAACATTATGATTAATGGCCTTTGTAAAGAAGGCTTGCTTGATGAAGCTATGACCTTACTTCCAAAAATGAAAGAGAATGGCTGCCCCCCTGATTCAATAACATATGAAACACTTATTCGAGCTCTTTTGGAAAAAAATGAGAATGATAAGGCAGAGAAGCTTCTTCGTGAAATGATCAATTGTGGTCTTCTAAACCAATAAACTAGGTCAGATACTCTAGTCCTAATTTATGTTATACTTGTACTAATGTTGAAATTTCCCTTTGACGTTTAGAAAATGATTGTTTCTTTCTGGTTAAAATTGTTGGATTATTTGATGGCTTGAAAGGTGTTGTAGAGGTTTTGTTAGAGTCATATGTTTAATATATTTATTTTGACTTTGTTTTTGTTACCTGTGATTAATTTTTTTTTTTTGGGTATCAACATGACTTTGTTCCTTCTTTCTTTATGGTTCATTTCTGATTTGATTTATTAACTCTAAGTTGCATCTCAGTTGTTGCTCAAGAATTAGTATTTTTGTTATTTAAATTATAGCTAAAATAAGTATGGACAATGTAAAATGTTCGGTGGGTTTTGTTACAACCAAGAAAAACAAAGTTTGAACTTATTTGGGACTACAAGCATAAATAAAGGTTTGAGAGTTTGATTATACTAGTGTTAATGTTTGAATTTGCTTGAATGGTTTCTAAATGCTTGTATCTTTTGGCAAACTGAATAAATATTTTTTTTTTGGGGGGGTGTTAGGTGAAAGTCCTTGAGATTGCCTTCTCCTATTTTCATGAGAAGGTGAGGTTAACTATCATGAACATGTAATGATTGAGTCCTTGAATTTCCAATGTTTGTATTTATACTTATCTTGAATGAAGTAGTAAATTGACGTATGCTAGAAATTAGAAAATGATTTTGTTAATGGGTAGACCTATTCCATTTCTTATGCATTGCATTTCTACAGGCAATACTGTACATAAATTATGTTTTATGATAGGAAAATTGCAAGTATGTTTGTGCGTAGCCCAAATTTAAATGAACATAACTTTTGAGTTGATTTGTTGATTGGATTTTCTTTTGTTTTAATGTTTTTATCTGTGTTGGGAAAATTGAATCAAACTAGTCCATCTGATTGGAAAATCAACAAACTGGTCACTAAATCTAACGAACTAGTCAAAATTGAACCAGTCAACCAGTTTTCAATTTTTTTTTTCTTTTAAGATTCTTTCCTATAAAACAATATAAATCATTTTTTTAGGGATTGGAAAAATTGAGAATAGAAGGCAATAGGAGAAAGTGGAAGTTGAAACAGAGAGAAATTTAAAGAAAAGAGAATAAAAGAGAAACAAAAGGCATGTATTTGGCCATTTTTTGTCCTTGCTCTCTATTATGTTCTATCTTCTAGTAGTATCTCTCTCATGTATCCAGATTTTTGGCCAAAATTGTTCATTCCTCTGTCATTTGGTTCTTGACATAACTTGGGAATCCCAACAGTTTAATGTTAAGGGTCCATTTGGTTCATGCTTGCTAAGGGAATGAGCAATGCATTCCGACACTTTTTCTTGTTTGATTGGAGCCATGAGCTGCAATGGAAGGCAGGTTGTGTATTTGGATTTTGCATAGTGAAGGGTGGGAGAAGGACACAAGTTTGGAGCCAAAATGAGCTAATCCCCATCTTGCCCCTAAAACAACAACAGACTTTTTTTCACTAGGCGAGGTCGGCTATATGGATTAAATGATGCCCATTTTGCCCGCAACAACAACAAAAAATTGTTGAAACCCATGTGTCGAGTTGCATCCATCTTCGAACCTTGTTGTTTGAATCCATGAATCCAAAATAAACCTTACCTTCTAGCACATTTGTGAATTTCATTGCCCTAGGATGGATGTGATGCACATTGATGCCTTTGAAATTGACTTGCATGAATGACATTTTGAGAGTGTTGAGATCTGGAAAGATCTTGGAGTTGATGGGCGTGGCAGAAGACTCAGATTTGCTGAAGTTTCTTGGAAACTTTATCTCAGAAAATGTGAAGTTGTTTACTGTGGCTGTGGATGCTTTTTGACATGACAAAGGGTTGGATGGTGATATGGGAATGCAGAAATCCATGACTGGATCTGGTTCAGAAGCAAAAGCAACAATGGATTGATGCAAGAGAACAAGTAACATAATTGTTACCTTCATGGTAGTGTGAAAATTTTGAAGGAGATCTTTGAAGGAAATTGATATTTTGGGTCTCAAATGGCAATTAGGATGAGGGTTTGGGTTCACACTTGCCTAAAAGTTGAAGATAATCCAACCAAATTTTTTGGGAATTTCAGTAAGGGCATATTTGTCTTTTGATCCTTTATGATTACATTTCCATTCTAGTTTTTTGCAACTAAACAAGCAAACATAAAGGTATTCCTTTTCCTTTCTATATCAAATCAAACATAAATTATGCAATTCGTTTCACCTTAGCATTTTTTTCTTATAATTACATCATTGACAATTCAGCGAACCAAATGGGCTCTAAATACTCTAAGTTTTAATCACAGGTAGTTTTTATTTTTCAATTAAAAATTGATTTCTCAAACATCTTAAAAAATATAGAATTATTAATTAAATATTTAAATTTTATTATATTATAATTTTAATATACAAAATTTTTAAAAAATATATTTAATTATCATTAATTCGATCATAGTTTAATCACAATCAAACTAATGAACCGTAAATTAGTATTTTCATTAGTTCAATGATTGGATTGATTTTAGAAGCATTGATTTTTATAAGCAATCACATGAGGCTCTACGGCTTTGGGATGTGAGCATTAATACCAGATATTAGTTCTTTGATGCTATTAAACAATGTAAGCTGAGTCTTGAGTAGAATTATTGCCTAATCGTAGGTAGATATTATTTTGATGATTGCTCTTCATGTATTATTTTCTTATCTTCTACATATACACTGCATAATAACTTCTGCTATGGATAAAATACAGAGTTCATTGGCATTCTAACAATGTTGAAACTATCATCCACAAGCACACAAATGTAATCATGAGCGATGACATTTGCCTGGCCATTGCACTTGGATTCGAAATTTTTATGCGTTTGCTTCTCTTACTACTAAAGATGCTTTGGGTTCCAAGCTTTTAGCATCTGAGAAGAATAGCAGCATTTGCTTATGCAACTATAGTACCCAATGCATTGTCACCCTGAGGCACATTTCTAGTTTCTTTCCAAGGAAAGCATGGTCAATTTTAGATATGAATATTCTTTTTAGTATAGAAATTAAAACATCTTTAATTTTCTTTCCATCAACACCATCTAATATTTTGGAATTGTTATTTTGCAGTCATGTCATAGATAGTTTTGATTTGAATAATTTCTTTGTGAATATGTGAAATTTCATTAATGCTCAAGAATTATGATTCTGTAATTCATAACTTTATTCACAAATAACATTAGTAATCTGAAAATGCCTGATGAACAACAAATTGCATTTAATTTGTTTGCAATGGCATTTAAGGCTCCATTTAGTTGTTGGAAATGAGCCCTAAGGAATGGAATCCAGACAACATTCCTCCTCTATTAGACATTTGGTTGCAGGTGTTCACCAGTAGTGGTTTCCATTAAAGCATCCAAATTTCTGCATATGGAGGAATGAGAAATGCTTCGAAAATTGGAAGGTTTGTGCCCCTGTTTGAAAGAATGGTGTGACAGTTGACAAAAATGCCCTCAAAGCTGCGAGACCTACCCTTAAGTGTGAACCCTAGCCAAAGAGTGATTTTGGCCACGCCATTGAGTTGCCATTCGTTCTTCTCCAGCCAGCCACTGTTGACAGAGAATGTCATTCTGCATGTCATCTTCCAACACAAGTCGAAGGTGAGCTTCCTTTTGAAATTGCTTCTTTCTTCTCTGTGATATATAGCTGATAGACCTATAGATTTATAGTTTTCTACCCCCACTTTCTCCTTTGTATCATTGCCCTGATCTATCATTTCTTTATTTTCTCCCATATTCCATCTATTTTTCTCACAGCTTTCTTCTTTATTTATGCTTTGTTGATTTCATTCTTCTGCTTCAGTCCTTCTTCCAATTTTTATCTCAGTCAAAATGCTTTTTTCGTTTGTTTCATTACCCACACATCAATATGCATCTTTCATTTTCTAATACCTTCATGGTGATTTTCATTTCTCAGCTTCCATTAGTTGTCTCTTCTTCTTTACCACTTAACCCTTTCTATTCGTTGAGAATCAGCCTCTTGCATCCTCTTGCATCCTGTGACAGAGCAATTTGCAGTTATTTGGGCTGATTTCTATTCGCATTTCAAGCAAAGTGGGTTTTTTCGCTCTTATTTCATGGATGTTTTTCTTCTTAATTAATTTTCTTGAAATTCATTTTATGACACAAAATGAATTATGTAGATACATGATTCTCATCCACTTTCTACGAGATGTTTGAAGTCTTTGGGTAACAATACCATCAAGGATCAATGCTTTGCAAACTCGAGATTTCCTGGAAGCAGTAAGTTCATTGTTTTTTATGATGATTATGAAACTCTTGATTATGTATTATCTCAAACTTTTGGTGGTTGATACTTGATATTGATATCTGCAGGAGGTGCTCTTCATGCAGGTATAAATTGAGAAACCTGTCAGGTATTTTGTTTTCAATTGGTTGGCTAATATGATTTGGTACTTCCAAAGGTGTTGAATTTTGAGATTGGCATAGTAAATATGTTCATAGTTTTGGTCTTTGAGACATAAAATGCAACATTAAAGATATTTAATTAAGAAATAATAATAAAATAAATCAAGCAAGAAACCCAAGCATATACCGGTGAAATGCTAGTATTAAGGTGTTCTGCTTTATTTTTACTCTTCTCTCCCATTTTCATGAGGTTAAAAGCTACAAATGTAGAACACTTAGTAATAAAAGGTATGAATTTGCAACATATGAGTTGATGTCAGTCAATGAACACTTGGTTGGAATGCTATTGGCAATTGCTTTTATATTCATGTAATAGTTTGTGATTATTCAAGGGTTACTAGAGATTAAGGTGTTTTTGGAATAGATGTATGTTGGTCATTAGAAATTAGACCGGTACAATTTGTGAACAAATTCAAAATAAATGGTCAAGTCTTTCGTGGTTTGCTTTATTTGCTGGTAGATCATTTTGTCTAGTGAGAATATGTAAAGTTGATTTTTTTTCTAAATTCTTGTATATTTTTTTAAAAATTTTGTTTGATTTAAACAATTAAAACTGTATTTTTTATGTGTTTTCTTATTATTGGTAATTAAACAACTATTTTTTTGAATTAAAAAAATTAAAATGAATATTTTTATCTTTTTTATTATTGGTCATTGAAAGATTATTTTTTAAATTTAAAATTATTATTTTATCATTATTGGTAATTAAAAATGATTATTTTATTATTATTATTAGTAATTAAAAATAATTATTTTATTATTATTTTTTTCATTAGGGCTATTATGGTTACTTGTTCAGTTTTCTTTTCTATTATTGCATTATTTTCATCTAACTAAATATAGAAAATGAATGAAAAGACTATTTCTTTCTATGTCATACCAACCATGACTATGCATTATAGAATTCCTATATATTATAGAATTCTTTTCCATTCATTTCCATTTCTTTCTATTCCTTTCCATTAAGCCTATTTCCATCAATCAAACAAGGCCTAAGGGTTTGATATTTCTTCGATGCTATGTGTAAATCAAGATTCAAGAACTTTGATTTTCAATTGATAATCTTGAAGTTACAAATTCAGTTATAGTGTTCAGAAACAGTACAGTTACAGGTCTTTTGACTTTTTATGATTTTGTCTTTCTACTCAAGACCCTTAAGGCTATGGACCATATGGCAGGTTGTAACCTTCTTCCAAATGTAGTAGCACTATGCCTAATCGTGGAAGGAAGTGGGTTTTTCTATTTGGAAAATGTTGGAGTTTTCCGTTTGGAAATGCACACCATGCCATGGTATTGGTATCAAGATCTAACAGACATTTATAGGTATACATGTCAGATGTCAAGTGTCTTCATGGACTACACAACTATTGGCATTAGTTGAAAAAGAACAAAGCAGGCTGCATTTGCAAGTGTTAAGTGATACTAAAGGAGACAGATTTGATCTTGTTATTATCCTGGATAGGAAAATATGACTTCGATTGTAATTCAAGACCTTTTTTTTCTGGTATAAGTGATGGCAAGAAGGCTTATCCTGGCTGGAAGATGCACGAGCTACTTAGCTGTAACTTGTGGCACCCCCCCTTTCTCTTCCCAACAAAAAATGGAACCAATTGTCTTTGTTTGAATATGTTGTCTTAGTCTTCTCATAACATATGTGTAACATTTGGGTTCATACTACCCTGCTGATCATGTGGTTCAATAGACATGAACCCTAGAAAGTGCACTAGTTCGTTATGGAGGAGTTTTGGAAGGTAAAAAATTGCAGCTCAGTACCTTAAAATTTTGGCAGATTTTATGTGCACATAAGGAATTAGGTGCACTAATACAATTAATAACGACTTCCTACTGTACTGAAAACGACTTTAAAATGTGCTATTAATGTTTAGATAATGTATTGGTAACCAGCACGTACTAATGGTAACAAGTACCTTGAGCAGCTAGTTACAGAACGATAAGAAGCCATTACTTATTGTACATTGGCGATGAGTGCCTGCAATCTATTGAGCTGTTTTACAATTATCTTTTTTTTTTTTTGGCTTCTTCCTATTTGTCTTTTGTATAGCTTTAATGAATTCTACTTGCATTATAGTTAAACAATTTTTAGCTAGTATTACTGAATTCATGCTGTGTAATTGTTTCAAACCTTAACTCTGATGCTTCTGGGTGTTTTCTTTATGGTGCACATGGATCAAACCTTTTCACCTATCTTGATACGAATGAGTCTAAATTAACTCAAGCATGGTAAGGCATATAGAGAGTTGTTGTGACTTAATTTTTTAAGGCAATCTTATCCAGCATTTTTTAAAATGTGGGAACGCTTAACATTGACTATGAGAATGTATTCTGCTTTAATTGTGAATCAAGTGGTGTAATCTCCTTCATGAGTGGTGTACTTGACTATGGATATAGCTTGTCTCATAACTTGTATTCACTCAATTGAAGTTCTCAAATCCTAATTTCTTACGTGTGTTTGTTTGCATGACTCTCTGTTGAATTAGTCTTGACTCTCCCGGTTGACATGAATTAGGAGCACTAACATCTGCTAACCTGCTTTATGTTGGTAGATCTAGAGTATGGGTATAGTTCATGTCTTGTCAGTTTGTTGCTAAGTGATTAGAGGACATTGGTGCAAGGTGACGAAGATGGATTTCTCGTAAATTCATAATCTCTCATCATTTCTTACATTGGAACTCATACAACAATTGAAACTCCATAAAAACAAGCATGGAGTATTATTAGTTCCTTTGACCTGGGATCTAATGGAATGGGAATATCAAGTGGCATGCCAAAAACAAACCAACTTTAAATGTCCGAAGCACAATCAATACTTGAAGAGATGATGTGCTGGTAATGTTTAGCTAATATGTTGGTAAACAAGCACCTTGAGTTGCCAATTACTAGCATAATGGGAAGCCGTTACTTATTGATGAGTGCTTGCAACTTTTTCACCTATTGAGTTGTCTTACTATTGTCCTTTTTTTTTTGGGTTTTGGCTTCTTCCTATTTATCATTTTTCTGCTTTAATGACTTTTGTTTGCATTGTAGTTAAACATTTGTCAGCTAGGATTACTGAATTCATGCGGTATAATTGTTTCAAATCTTGACTCTGATGCTTTTGAGTGCCTTGGTTATGGTGCATATAGATTATACCCTTCACCTATATCAAATGCGCATGAGTCTAAATCAACTCAAGCATGGTAAGGCATATAGAGAGTTGTTGTGACTTAATTTTTGAAGGCAATCTCATCCTGCGGTTTTTAAAATGTGGGAACACTTGAACATTGACTATGAGAATGTATTCTGCTTTAGTTGTAAATCAAGTGGTGTCATGTCATTCATCAGTAGTGATCTTGGCTACGGATAAAGTTCGTTTCATATTCACTCAGTTGAAGTTCTCAAATCCTAATTTCTTGGTGTTTTTGTTTGCATGGCTGTATGTGAATTTGTCTTGACCCTTAGTGACTTGGACGAGGAATAATAATATCTGCTAACATGCTTTATGTTGGTAGATCCAAAGTATGAATATAGTTCGTGTCTTGTCAGTTCTTACTTTGTTGCTAAGAGATTGGAGGACTTTGGTGCAAGGTGACGAAGATGGATTTGTTGTATACTCCTAATCTTTTATCATTTCCTACGTTGGAACTCATATAACAATCCAAATCCCAAAAAAATAAGCATGTAGTATTATTAGCTTCTTCGACAAGCAATACACGATAATTACAAGATTCTTTTAAAACACCATAGTTGTGGCAGAAGGTGAGATGCTGGTGGAGATATTTTTCAGGCTGTTAACATTTCCTTTTTCTACTTCTGCTGTATATGTACTTCTATTTCATGATATCAATAAACTATTATTCAGTTTGGTATATGCTTTTATTCAGCCCTTAGATGTATTAAGGATGAATTACTACTAGATCTTGTGCAGCTTCTGGTTGTTCTCTTGCCTATCCAACAGAAGTGCATGTCTTGAGAAAATAAAGCTGAAATCATGAATGCAAAATTCAAGTAGGACCTTGCATGTGTCTCCTAAGGGGCTATGATACGGAAGAAATCATCAGCCAACGAATACCAATATTTTTTTTAACCGTACGTGAACCAATTAGAGCAATTAGAGTTTACATCTTGGTCTTGAGTGTTCATAGTTCGAGGTAGGTGAGAACCAACTAGAGCAAAGGACGAAGTGACCAATGGTTTAGCATCTTGATTTAGTAAGATGGTGGGTTTCAATGAAACAGATGTAAACACTTTGTATTTTACTTAGTTACTAACTTAAAAAGGAAATTAATCACAAGTCACTTCATGTATGTCTGATCTCTATTACCTAGAAGGCGAGGAGGATTCTTCTAATTCTTTGCCGTTTTTGCACAGACATTATTGCTTGCAGAAGTAGGGGCAAAATCTTGCGGCTGAATACCGGAGCATTTTGGAACCTAAATTGAAGAATAGTCAATATAGATGAAAAGAAAATATAAATGCATGATTCAGATATAATCATGAACATATAAGCTTGGTTCTGACATGGAGGAAAAATATTCCGAAGCAAAAAATCAGATACAAGAACTCTTGAAACTTGAGGTAGTGTGGAGCTTCATGCGAACGGATCCCCTCTGCGCTCTCTCTAGTCTACGATTTGGACTGTCCAACTTAATTTGGATGGTCCAGATTTTTTTTTATTTTTTTAAAAATAATTTTTATAAAAAAAATTAAAATATAAAATAAAAACAATCTTTTACCTGTAAATTTTAGAAAAAATAATGTTTAAAATTAAAAAAATAAAAAAATTTACACCGTCCATATCTTAATTGGATGGATCAAATTATATGAGAGAGATAATAGAGAAAAGATTAAGGGGAGGATCCGAATCTGGAGCTACATGGAACTGCTGATAATCTGGAGCTCGACAAGTGGAATCGTGCGACCTGAGACATGGTTATAGGTCCATGAATAATTTGGATCCTTTGCAATTATTACATTTATGTAGTTGGAGAAAGAGAAAGAAATAAGGGTGTGGGATCTGTACAAGTTGGTGTACATTGCTTATTTCTCTCTATCTAATTGCACAAGATGTAGTATTACATAGAATCCATTTGAGGTCGACGAAAAATGGAGCTTTGCCACTGAATATACTATCTATTCACTATCTAATTGGATTTGAAAACTGAGATTTGGCACTCGCATAAATCCCGATCAGAAAATGAATAAATTATATTAAGCATGTGGAAATATAATGATCAGTAGCTCTTTCTCCGTAGGTGAGCAAACTTTATGAGTAAAGGTTGTTTTGCTTACGTAGTGAAATTTGCTAAATGAGCTCTTTGCTGTCTAAATCCAATTGGCATTGTAAATTGTGTTAGGTAATGGTAACTTTCATGATAATTAGAGAATGTTGAGGCATGTAATTAATGGTTTACTTAATGAAATAAATAGAACATTAGCATAAAATGACAAATATGCAAAATGAATACGCTAAAATAACTTTCAATTGAAGATTATTTGTCAAATTTGAGAAATTTTGCATCATTTGCAAATTTTGTTGTCCATGAAGGATACAGTTAAGGGTGTTCACCAGGCCCGAAGGCCCGGAGGGTCTGGCCTTACTCGACCAAATCGGGTCGGGCATAAAATTTTTTTTTTTTAAAAATGTAGGGTTAGGGCGGGCTACAAAATCGGGTCGGGTCGGGTATCGGACCAACCTTTAGGGTTACGTTGGTCTGGCCCGGCGGAAAAATAATTTTATTTTTTAAAAAAATATTTGTTTATAAAGATTTATATTAAAACTTTAATCTTTTTTAAAGATAAAATATAATTTTATAAAAATTTATATAAATTTTTTTTTAAGTATTATTTTATAATTTTAATAATAAATTTAGATTGGCCATAAAAGATATATTAGTCTAATTAAGTCTAAAAAAATAAAAAAATATTTTTTTTATAAAGATTTATATCAAAATTTTAATTTTTTAAAGATAAAATATAATTTTATAATGATTTATATAAAATTTTTCTTTTTTTGAGAATATTTTATAATTTTTATAATAAATAAAAAAAATGTCGAGCCATCCGATTTAGCTCAACCCTGCCCGGTATTAAATCGGACCGGGCTAGGCATTAGGCTTCAATTTTGAAGTTCTAATAAAATCAAGTTGGGCATCAAGCAAAGCCAAAACCTTGTTCAGCCCGGCCCATGTACACTCCCTAGATACAATTAACCTTGAGGTTCATTATACAAGAATTTAGCAACTCAAAATGATCACATTGACTATATTAAAACTCGTGAGATGAAGCGGTGAAACTCTGTCCATGTATAAAGACTAATGTTAATCTACCCCAAAAAAGATCAAATTAAAATCAAACAAGAACCAAAATTGAACTGATCAATTCTTGGCATCTGCAAAGTTAATCTACATCATAAAAAATAACTTGAGACAAATTATAAGATACTCTTCACTATAATATCTGTGGTCCATGTTATCTGTAATAGAATTTTTCCTATGCAAAAGTTAGAAATAATGAACTAATGACTCCAATCATATTTACAAAAACAAAATATGTGACAACTAAAATGAATGAGTTTGGATGCAATTAATATAGTAGTTAATAAAAATGAAAGCTAAAGGTAAAAGATAACTAGGATGAATTACCTATTGAAGAAAAGAAAAATCCTAGGCAATCAGACAACTGTCAAAGAAAATAATTGGCCCAGCACAATTGAAAAAATTATAACGCACAAGCCTAAATGGAACCAAATCCCTTGTTTAGTGGGATCGCATCCCAAAATAATGGCCTTTATTAATATTGGTGCCTTGGTTATTCAAGCCAAGTTGGTGCTAGATCTTGAAGGAACTCATCTCAACAATCTCAATATTGAATGTTACCATTGTTGGATGTTGTTTTGGAATGTATATAGTTTGAACTGTTTTAAGGAGATGTGACCCTTCTTATGGATGTTATTTTGGATATTTTTCTTGGAGTGGAAGCAACCATTTATATAAATGATCCTATTGGAATGTAATTGATTTGACATACATTTGTGTTGTTGTTATTCTTAGTATCTAATAATATATGGCCACTGTTACTCTTTTGTCTTTACAATATTTTATCTTTTGACTTTAAAAGACCCTTATAGGTAGGGCTATATTCTCGTCTTGATTTATTTAACATGATATTTTCTTTTTTCTTTAAGATACATCTTCAACAGTGTCAATGTGCATTTATATCATTTAATGTATTTCAAAAACAAATTCAGTTTGGTTCTTATTTCAATAACCATTCCCTAAATAAAATCCACACTAAACTACCTTTCTATACAACTATGAGCTTTTTATACCCTCTGATAAACATATCATTGTTGTGATTACTCATTCAAATTAAGAACAGCACCACATTTAAAGCAAATAGAAACACAAACACTACAAATAGGAATATAATCCATCTACCATATAATTTCAATGATAATTGGAGGTGAGTAACTTTTCTCCTCAATTTTCCAATCACCATGCCTTTTCATGGGATATTGGTTGGTTCATTTAGTTGAAGAAATCGCATTCCCCACCATCGTAAAGTGAAAAAGAACATTTTATTATAGATGTTAGGTAGAGATGAGTTAATGCCACTGAAGAAGGGAAGATCCAATTACTGCATGATGCCTGTAACATGAAAGGTGACAATATTCTTTTGGTGGTCCACATATGCAAATCACAAGGTATTCTTGTACCTTATCAAAGCTTAAAGTTAAAGTTTACGTCTGAAAGGGATGAGCAATTTACTTCCAATTGTGAGTTGAAGTTTAGGATTGCTAAAACTATAATCATGGAATATGTGCAAACTGCAAAGCACGCTATACTGTGAGCAATGAATGTGAATCCTTTTATTGGATGAAATACCATATTGTAGGGGACAGCCAGTGTATGTTATAATTGTCGTTTACTCGGTGACTACCAATAGTTTCTTCTTCTTCTTCTTAAAAACATTAAGCTAGGGAAAAAAATATACATCCAACTTATCATTCAAAATCATAAATAATAGCTTTTGTTGCAAAAAATGTATAAGAAAATAACAAAAAAATGCTATTATTTGTCATTTCATTTGATAGGTTGGATGTATTTTTTATTTACTTGGCCTCTTCAGTCTATATGCACAAATGTTGATGACTAGCAAGGAACATAACCAACTTTTCATACAATACTTTAAAAGAAATATGGGTAAGATTGAAATGAGATTAATATATGATATAAGGGGAAGAGAGAAACTAGTAAGATTGATGCTTGCGCATGTACAAGAGTTAATTACTCTTAATTAATTGGTACAAACATAAAGTTGTCTAATTCAGAGGAAAATGACATGATTCACAGGGAAGAAAGAAACTAATATAATGGATCTTGGGAAATTTTGAAGACAACCCTCCTTAATCTTTATGCTTCCAATCTTTCGCATTTTCATCCCTTTGTTTTGGTTTTATATTCCTAAAGCTAAATCATTTGAATTCAAATTTCAATAGGAGTTGAGTCATAACTAAAAGGTATTTTATATTTTAAAGAGCAAAGTGTAAAAGAGTTATTGACAATTTATATATGAATGGTTGGAAATCACTTTTAAAAAAAAATCAATAACTACACACTTCTGTTTTATTCTGTAAAGTATAAGTTACATTTCATGAGAGAATTCTATGAAAATTGGCAGAAAGAATAAATAGATGAATTCAATAAATTATAAGCTGAATTATAATGAGTGAGCTTCATATTTAACTTGCTCCATAACTCTTGGACCAACAAATTTTTTACCCTATAACTCATTAGAAATTAAATTAAGTTATATAAACAAGATCTAATTAAATTACTTACAATTATTGAATGATTATGAACTAAAGCTTAAAGTGTAGAATATTTTCTTTGGCAAGGCACATTTGGGAGATAGAATCAATTTTTGGTTGACAAGTGTAAAGAATATAGTATGAGTGAGAAATGCTGCATTAGAATCTTTGGTATCGCTAGACTCATGACATAAAATACAATTTTTTATGTTCATTTTCATTTCTACCTTCTCCATTCCATCCAACCAAATATGATAAATGGTGAGAAAGGGTGCGAATAGACTTAATCATTTATGGGACTACATTGTGATAGTAGATCCAGTTAAGTTAAAGCTTTGTCAAATTGTATTTTTATTCTCATACATATTTTTTTTTCTTAGTTACACTATTTTTTTCTTAAAGTTTGTTAAATTATAAATTGAATTATAACGAGTGAGCTTCATGTTTAATTTACCCCATAACTCTTGTACCAAAAAATTGTTTTACTCTACAACTCATTAATAATTAAATTAAGTTAAATAAACAAGAGTCATAAACTGATGAAACTTTGTATTAAGAAATAGGGACAATCGCTCTTCCAAAAAATTGGATCCTGTATGATAGAATAACCTTTTGTATAATGTAGAGATTAGCAATTTTTTATTATTATGTACAAAATTCAAATTTTCATCCCCTCGAAAAAAAAAGAAGAAGTTACAACATATTTAGCCTTCTATGTTACTTTTTCTAATTTTGTCCTTGGTTAATAACAAGATCCAATTAAATTATTTACAATTGTCGAATGATCGTTAACTAAAGCTTGAAGTGCAATTTGGAGATGGAACCACTCTTTGTTTGATATGTGTATATATAGAACAGTGTGAATGAGAAATAGTGCACTAGAATCTTTGCTATAGACAGACTCAAGACATTAAATGGTGAAAAAGGATGTATCTGCACTTGTTCAATTATGGCACTCATTTTGTGGTAGTGGGCGCAGTCATAATGATTTGATTTAGTCCGTTTAGATTATGATTATGATTATTTTACATTTAGCCTCGTTCTTATTCTTAAGTTATAATAGTTTATCAAGTTAAAATTTTAATGATAAGTAATTTAGCAGTAGGATTTGGACTTGATTTCTTAGCAGCATGAAACGTCATGATCTTGGAGCTTCCTCGGTGCCCATCTCTGATGCTTCAGGTTCTGTTTGACGAATACCATTCTAATTGAATATCATATAAAACTTATGTTGTATGTAATTTGAATTTTCATCAAAACAACGTGAAGCAGACCCTCAACATGATATTCATCAAACAGCTAGTGTAATGGCATCTATAACAATTTTTCTCCTTTGATATGTATTCAATCTTACTTGGTTTTAGGTAACAAAATTTTGTATGGTGAGAGATTCCTGATAATGGTCCATGACTAGTTTGTCCATTTCTTCTACAAAAGCTACATGGTGTATTTTAATTAGCTAAAAGGAAAATTGAAGTGTGGTACTGATTGTTCATCAGCATAAAAAAATTGAAGTGTGGTACTGATTGGCATATACTCACATGTATAATTTTAAGAGTAAATTACAGAATTGTTCTGAATTTTATTAAAATTATATAAATATTATTTTTATTTTTAAAATATACACAAACTTCCTTTAAAGCAAAAAAAACTACCCTATATTTTTGTCAAATTTTAAGTTTTTTTAACCAAAGTACCATCTATTTAAATTGGTCAAAAAATTTAAAATTAAAATAAAGTATATGGTAACTTTATGTTTCAGAAAAAATATATGTATATTTTGAAAATAAATAGAGAGTCTGTATAATTTAAGTAACATTTAGATAAAATTTATCTAATTAATAATTTTGAATAAAAATTAATGAGGTGTCCAAGTTTTTTAAATTATTTTTTTGATCAAAACCTGGTTGAAACAAATTAAATAATATGCCTTGTGGAATTAGTATCCCACCACATCTAAAGAAATGATTCACAATCACTAAATTCACACCTTCACAGTTGGGCTCAAAAGCATTAAGAGAATACTGGGATAGAACTACCTGTCGTCGCTGGGGACCATGAATCATACGAAATCTGCTTGAGTTCACTAGGCATATTAAATGTCAGCTCACAACCAAAAGGCAAAATGATCAATTTAAATCCTATTTTATTTTTAGTTGCCTATTAAGTATGATTCCGATGCATTAAAAAAAAAAAAAAAGAAATGTAGCCATATTGGATGTGTATTTTTGGTGATATGTGTATTTAGCATTCTTTTTGCTCGATATATGTTTTAAAATATTTCGAAATGCAGCTATATGTTGTGAAACGAGCTGAAACAATTCCAAAACAACGTAAAAGAGCTTATAAAGGGTTTTACTAAGATAAATGAACATCAAAATTAGCATTTAATTTGAATTGAAAAAATTAGTTTTTAATTTATTTTATTCTTTTACTTATAAGTTGTTGTGTATATCTTATTTTATATTTGAAATATTAATTTAAGACAATTCGTTTTTAATATTATTTACTTTTTCACATATTAATTTGTTACATATATATATACATATACACACATTCTCTCTTGTACTTGTATCTTAAAATTTTAAAAATTATCATATTTTATATATAGTATCATGTCATATTTGAAATGTATACCTATAGCAGTGTTTCTTAGTTGACTATACTATATTGCACAGTTTGATTATTCATGGCATAAACTACACTGTTGCATTTGGTGATTTGATGATTGCAAACAATTGCTTGAACTTGTCAAGACAATCAACAAGCACTGAAAGACATTAGAAAATGTATTAGCAATAAAGATGGAGTAACGTTTGTAATTGTTACAGCAACTTTGGGTGCAAAGTTAAAATTAATGTCACAAAATGCGCTAAGGCTAGCAAGATCAGGTGTTGTGTTCAAAATTGGTCATGACCTTCACGAGCTTGTCGGACAAAAAACTTTCCTCCCTTAGGGCTCTTGTGCAGCAGCTACTTTGGAAGCTACTGTGAATGCAGCGAGTGTCATGGCTTTATGGTGTGAACTGATGTAGATTATTAGGTGACTGCATAGTATATATGTAGCAATGCCATGTCTTTATGATAAAATATATGGGGAAAGCTTTTGTATTTTGTATTAATTTAAATTGTAATAAAAGATATGATTTTCATGAAGGGACAAATGTAATAAAAATAAGTAACTCAATAGTATATATGTGGCAATGCCATGTCTTTATGATATATGGGGAAGGCTTTTGTAATAAAAGAGTTTATTTTCATCAAGACACAAGTGTAACGAAGCGATGAGTTTCAATAAAATTCCTTCTTTCAATAGACAATTTCAATGATTAGACCATGGAAATATTGATCTCAACACACATACACATCACATATTCTCATGCGTCATTTAAAGAGAAACACACACACATGTATATTCTCAAGGGCCATTCAAAGAGAATAAAATTTTTACACAATAAAGAAAATGCACGTTCATTTTTGCCAATGAATTAAGTATGAATGCTTATCATTGTATTTGACAATATAATTTAGTTTTCCAAATGAAAATATTAATACAATAACAGCTTATAATATTTTATAACAAGGCAAAACTAAGCAATCTTGTCTTATAATCACAGTATTAAAAAAAAAGCTGATTTCATTTTTTTAAAAAAGAAACCATTTATACTTAAAGACATAATTAATCACTATAACAACATTTCCAAATTTTCAAATAAAAGATGATACTTATCAATTTAAAAAATTAGGTTCAGGGGCATAAATATTTGTAATGAATGCCTAACATGGAGTAAACTCCATAAAGACCTCTAAACAAAATTATAAGAATCGATAATTGCTTTGTTATCATCCATCATATTACATTTTTCTTGCAAGCATCTAACAAACTATTAGTTTTCATTAACACTGAATGAGCAAGCTCACGCCATCCATAGTATATTGAATGAACCGTCATTCTAGTAGCACACAAATACAATCACTGTCTTCAAATAGAGAGACCCCTACAAAGCCATCATTTTCATTGTTTAGCTTCATCCAACACTCATTGTTCTTTATGGGTTTTTCATTATTCATATTTCAGACACCCAAAAAAAAAATTCTCTACATAGAACAATAAACAAAAAAACCCACCATCTTCAAGTGAAATGTTACCTTCAAAATGCAAAGCTCAAGAAGAGAAACAAAAAAAGAAGCTTCTACGTCTCTCCTACAACCTCAACTAGAGAAGCTTCTTCTCTAACCTCTACCTGCAACAAAATAAGAACAGGGGTTTCTCGGCGTCACAAATGAAGCTTTCACGTTTGCAAGTGATACCTTACTTGCAAAGAAAGCCTACAAATGAGGAGAAGAATGATGCATTGAAACATTCATAGGTTTGGTCCAAAGTGCAGCAAAAAGCTTTGGAGAAGAAAAAAGAGAAGGGAGAGAATGAAACATTGCTTCTTGGGTGACATGGCAATTGGAGAAGGGACACGGATCCTCTGAAGTGAGGATCCGTGAAGTGTCCTGACGTATGAAGTTTCAGATAAAATTTTGATATAAAAAATTAATGTTAAAAAAATAAATAAATAAAATAAAGAGAACGTGAGATACTTAAGAGGAATTTCATATTCTCTCACTTCCGAGGATCCACATCTTTGGAGAAGGGCTAGATCATTTGACGGTGTGAATTGAAAGAACAAGAAGCTGTTCTTTTCCCTCCAAAACAGAAGATATGCTTTTGACAAATAAATTTTCTTTTTTCTGGAAAAAGATCATAGAAAGAGATACAAGCGGATCTTAATAAAATTTTTCATTAAAACCCACCTCGTGTCTTTTACTGTCATATAAAATCTTTTTTTAAATGAAAAAAGAATTTTAATTTTCAAAAGAATTATCTTAATCTTTCATGAGATTTGATTAAATTATACCTTTTTTTAAATGCAATTAACTTCTTAGATATTTGATATATATTGTAAATTTTTTAATTTATCTTTCGACAATGAAGCTAATTTTATATAAAAAATTATCTTTAAAGTAAATTAGAAGAGAATTTTTTGTAATATATATCAAATGTAAAAGAAATTAGTGTAATTTTTAAAACAAGAGAATATTAGTATAGCTTAGTTGAATTTTATGGGAGGATAATATAATTTATTCTATATATATATATAATAAATATATTTTTGTTCCTAGATGCTTTGTAGGTACCAAATTTTTAGAGAAGGCTTGTTTGACGAAGCAATATTCTTGTTTTATAAAATGGATGAGAATGGTTGCTTCCTTGTTTCAATAACATTTAAAATACTTAATCTCTGTTTAAAAATGGCGAGAATGATAAGGCAGAGAAGTTTTTTCATAAAATGATGGTTAAAGATCGTCCAAAACATAAAAAAACAAGATTAGATATGCTCAAGGGAGAAATAGAGAGTTATTGGGTAAAGGAGATTAATGTTTTTCCCCCTTCGTAACTCATGTAGCACCAAATATTTAGTACTATTATTTATTTATATTTTACTGTATAATCTATTTTTTTTGGGTAGAAAACATGAAATATTGTTTAAAACCATGATTAAGTTGAACAATAAATTTTAGACAAAAATCATTTACTTGCCAAAATATGAATGAAAATACAAAAGCATAGTTAATCTTTTTTAAATTGACTGAGGAAGGAAAAAAATTCGGACAAAAGAACGATAAAAAAGAAACAAAAGAAACCAGATAACAGTTGAAAAAAGATTTTAAGTAAAAAATTGAGATAATTTCAAAAGTGCTTTATTTTTTTTTTTGAAAAAATTACACTTTAAGATCATAAATTAAAAATATTTATTATAAAAGATTTTAAAATTTTAAATTATTTTAAAGGCTAAGAGGATAAAACATTTTAATTAGAGACAAACATATCTTTACCTTAAAGTAATGTGGTAACAAATATAAAATTAAACAATAATGTTATAAAAAATTCTCTATAACTCTAAGAAGTTTAGTGATAACAAATTTTAATTATAACTTGTACATGCAAATGACACAATAATAGAGAAGTAAGGTAATAACAAACGTAAAATTAGATATTAATAATACTAAAAATCTCTTATAATTTTATGAAATTTTAGTGGTAACAAATTCTCATTGAAATTTTTGCATTCAAATGATATAGAAAAATTAGAGTAAAGTGATAACAGATGCAAGACTTAGTGGTAACAATAATAAAAGTACTTGTAACCCTGGAAAAATTCAGTAATAACAAATTCTCATAGTAATTTGTTCATACAAATGATATAAATGTGCTTTTGTTCTCATAATTAAAATTTTTTAATTTTTTAAGTCTTTAAAATGATTTTAAAATTTAAAATTTTTTATAATTAATATTTTCAATTTACAATCTTTAAATGTAATTTTTGTATTAATTAACTTAATTATTTTATTTAAAATAAAAAGATGTAATATCTTTTTTATTTTCTTTAATATATATTTCTCTTACTTTAAATTATATTTGATAAGTTATATTTTTGATAAAAATATTTTTTTAAAAAAAAATTTTAATTATATTTTGACTTAAAATAATTTTTATAAATTTTCATAACAAATTTACCCTTAAAAATAAAAAGAACAGAAAATGGAAACTGATTGCATTTTAAGAATTTTTATCCGGGCTCGAGGCAAAAGATCAAGCTTAACTTTTCGTGTCGGGAGGAAAATGCAATTTCCTTTTCTCCCAACGTCACGTTGAGTGCTTTTTCCATGGGCTAAGCTTCCTGCCTTTGCTGTCGGCGACTAGCTTCCAAGCCCTTGTTAGAGGATCTCACTGCTGAGGCAAACATGTTGTTGTCTACTGCTACAAGGTATACCTTCCCCAAAATTCCTCACTTTCTTCCATCTTCTTCATCTTCCATCCTTCTCTCTTTCTCTTATTCCCTCAATCTCAAGATCTATATTCATTCTCTAACACCAAATGCAAATAACATCGACGACACTGTCGCTTCATTCAATCACTTGCTCCATATGCGTCCCCCACCTTCCATAATCCAAATCAATAAGATTTTAGGATCAATCGCAAAGACTAAACATTATCGCACTGCTATCTCACTGTATGCACGAGTGGAGCTCAAGGGATTCACACCTGATTTATTTACACTGAGCATCTTGATCAATTATTACTGTCATGTGGGTTAGATGGAAGATTCTGAAGACAGGTCTTCACTCGAATAGCATAACTTTGACTAATGAAAGGACTCTGTATGAAGAGCAAGGTTGGGTAGCACTAGACTTTTTTAACTACCTAAAGGTCAGAGGATTTCAATTAAACGAAGCCAGTTATGGAACTTTAATCAATGGGTTCTGCAAAACAAGGAGAGCAAGATCTGCCATTGAATTGCTCCAAAAGATGGAGAGGCAGGGAATTAAGCCTGATGTAATCATATACAGCACTATCATTGACAGTCTTTGTAAAGATGGACATGTAATTGAGGCACATGATTTTTGTTTAGAAATGATTGATCGGGGAATTTGGCCAGATATTGTCACTTACAACTCTCTAATACATGGTTTTTGCAGCTTGGGACAATGGCAAGAAGCCACACGGTTGCTTCATGAAATGCTATTGAAAGACATCAAACCTAATATTTATACCTTTAGCATATTGGTTGATGCATTTTGTAAAGAAGGAAGGATCATAGAAGTTCAAGCTATGTTTGCTAGGATGATGAAATGTGGTAAGAGACCAAATGTTATAACTTACTGTGCTTTAATGGATGGGCATTGTTTGATGAATAAGGTTAATGAGTCAAAGGAAGTATTCAATAGGATGGTTCAAAGTGGTTTGGCACCTACTGTAGTTAGTTACAATATCTTGATCAATGGATTCTGTAAGATTAAAATGGTTGAGGAAGCTATGCATCTCTTTAAAGAAATGCGTCACAAAAACTTGGTTCCTGATACTATAACTTACAATTCTCTTATTGATGGCTTGTGCAAATCCGGAAGAATGTCTTATGTGCAAGATCTTGTTTATGAGATGCATGACAGTGGTCTTACCCCTGATGTAATCACTTATACTATTTTGGTAGATGCATTTTGCAAGAGCCAGGATCTCGACATGGGGATTGTATTAATTAAGCAAATTGTTGATCGAGGAATTTGGCCTAATGTCTGCACATATGCTACACTTATTGATGGTTTGTGTAAAGGTGGTAAATTAAATACTGTACAAGAGATTTTTCAATTCCTTTTGATCAAAGGCCATCATGTAAATGTCTACACGTATAACATTATGATTAATGGCCTTTGTAGAGAAGGCTTGCTTGATGAAGCTATGGCCTTGCTTCCAAAAATGAAAGAGAATGGTTGCCTCCTTGACTCAATAACATATGAAACACTTATTCGAGCTCTTTCGGAAAAAAATGAGAATGACAAGGCAGAGAAGCTTCTTCATGAAATGATCAATTGTGATCTTCTATAGGTCAGATACTCTAGTCCTAATTTATGTTGTACTTTCACTAATGTTGAAATTTGCCTTTGATGTTTAGCACATGATTGTTTCTTTTTAGTTAAAATAGTTGAATTATTCGATGGCTTGAATGGTGTTGAATAAGTTCTGTTCAAGTCATATGTTTAATATATTTATTTTGCCTTTGTGTTTGTTATCTGTGATTAATTTTTTTAGGTACGAACTTGACTTTATTCCTTCTTTCTTTATGGTTCATTTCTAATTTGATTTATTAAATTAGCATTTTTGTTATTTAAATTGTAGCTGAAATAAAGTTTTCTTGGATTTTGTAGCCTAAAACGATAATCCATTGCAGAATATTATGTACAATGTGAAATGTTCGATAGATTATTTTACAACCAAGGAAAACAATGTTTGAACTTATTTGGGAGTATAAGCATAAATAAAGGTTTAACAGTCTGGTTAGACTAGTGTTAATGTTGAATTTGCTTGAATGGTTTCCAAATGCTTGTATCTTTTGGCTAACTGAATACATATTTTCTGTCAATGTCTTTGAGGTTGCCTTCTCCTATTTTCATGAGAAGGTGAGGTTAATTATCATGAACATGTGATGTTTGAGTCCTTGAATTTCCAATGTTTGAATTTATACTTATCTTGAATGATGTAGTACTTTGTCCATGTACAAAAGAGTAAATACTACAAAAGAGATTTTTTAGTATTTTTTTATGTTTGGGAATATAACATTATGATCAGTAGGCTTTGTCAAGAAGGCTTGTTTGACTAAGCGATGGCCTTGGTTTCAAAAATGAAAAAGAATGGCTGCGTCTCGAATGCCACAACCGTTGACTCATTTGTTTGAACTATTTTAGAAAAAACTGGAGAATGATAAGGCAAAGAAAATTCTATTAGATATGTTTGCCAGAGGTCTTCTATGATAAAACAAGGTTAGATACTTCAATTATGATTTTATTATGTTAATGTTAAATCTTCCTAGATGGTTGGCAAGTGTTTGTTTCTTTTGAGCTAAAAAATGGACTACACAACATCTTTTCTGTTTTTAAAGAAGTTTTGATTAATTTATATGAAAAAAATTATTTTGATTTTATGTGTGGTTAATTTTTTGACTCTTGACATGACTTTGTTCATTTCTCCTTTATAGTGCTCTACTTATTTGATTTGTTGATTCTTTCATGGTTCTCAGTAGTTGCTCATCAACTTGTGAATTCTACTATAGCTGAATTAGAGTTTTCTTGGATCCTATCATCTAAAATGATAACCCTTGCATAATACGATTAACTAGGAATTGACATGATTGTTCTGCATGTGCTTATCTCAAAGTAATAATACAATGGCATTACTTACAGGCAACAACATTGTAAGTCAAACCTCTCATAAATGTTCCCCTAAAAGAAATTTAGTACGGCTTTAAAATTTTCCCTGATTAGAATTGAAAATTGTTGATTGGATTCTCTTTGGTTTTGATGTTTTCATAATCAATCACAGAAGGCTCAACAACTTTGGGATGTGGATACGAATACCAGAGTTTAGTTCTTTGATGCCATTAAACAATATGAGCTGAGGCTAGATTAGAATTTTTGCCTAATCGTTGGTAGATAGCATTTTGATGAGTTGCTCTTCATTATTATTTACTCATCTTTTGCATACTGCATAATAATTAACTTCTGCTATGGATGAATTTCAGAGTTTATTGGCATACTAAGAATTCTGAAACTATCTTCCCCAAGCGCACAAATGGAATCATGAGTGATGACATTCACCTGGTCATTACACAGGGCGTCGAAATTTTGATGATTTTGCTTCTTTAGGACTAAGGATGCTTTGGGTTCCTGGCTTCCAGCATCTCAGCAGAATAGCAGCATTTGCTTATACAACTGTAGTCCTTAATGCATTATCACCCTGAGGTAGATTTATAGTTTCTTTCCAAAGAAAGCTTGGTCAATTAAGTATAGTTTTTTATATTTTATAAAGGGTTGAAATTTGAACACCTTATCTTCTAAAGTACCAGTCGCATTTTAAAGGATTTGATCCAGTATCATATTATTTAAACTTAGACCTGAACTCTTAAAATACTTTCAAAAATTTTCATACTCAAATTTAAATATATAAATTTCTTGAATACTCATAAAGTTAGAGTATTTTACCATTCTAACTAGGTATTTACCATCCTAACTAATGAGCTAAGAGAGCACAATGTTTGAATGTTGTTAGTGAGATAATGTATGAGCTAAATAGGACATTGCTTATTTAATATGAATTAAGCATATTATCTCAGTTAGTATTCTAGTATTCTCCATTACTATTATCTGTTTGAATCGATCTGTATCTATTAACTAAGCTCTTTCCCTTGTGGGTTTTCGTTCTCAGTCCATAATAATTTGAATCATTTCCTTGTTTTCTAAAGAACATAAACACAGTCTATATAAAATATCCAAGTGGTTCAAATTATCATATATTTCAAACTCATTATGTTACAGGCCAAAATACACTATCACATACACTACACAAAAAGGGCAAATCTCACATTTCCATTACTTTGGCTCTCTACATAGTTTATATATCATTTTTCCATACATTTACACTTGCTTCAATATTTACATCTCAAAAATAGTAGGTGCATATTCATTTTGACACCTCTTTACATCAAAGGAACCAAAATAAACTAACATCTATATAAACATACTCCTAAGCTCCTTGGCGTGTACTTGAATCTCCTTGAGCTCCACCTAGCATGTTAAGATGGGAGAAGGAAGGGGGTGAGATTCATGGAATCTCAGTAGCTCATGCATTCATTCAAGGAAGCAATCAAGGCATATAATAAGTTAAAGCATACAAATAAGCATCTAACCATTCACAATCATACAATACATTATTTACATGCCATGAAAACCATATCAATGCCAAGAATGAACTCTAGGGACCTCACTCAATTTTAGGGACTTTTGGATGGCCTCACCCTTAGTTCAGAGCCTTTTGACTTGGCCTCACTTAGTTATGAGACTTTTGGCCTTGTCTCACCCAGCCTAAGGGACTTTCGATTCTATCTCACCCATCACAAGGGACTTTTGACACTATCTCACCCAAGCAATTTTCACAATCTAATACATAAACATATTGGTACCAATGTATCAAGGTAATAACATATGACATGTCTCATACAACAAGTATATATACAGGCATATAATGACTATTACATCCAAGAATGCAACAAGAAAGAGTGGAAAGAGCTACCTTATGAGTCAACACAAGTCTTTCCTTTCAATTCCTCTTCTCCCTTCTTGGTTTCACAATCACACCTTGATGAAGGTGCTTCTCTTGAGTCTAGACACAACAAAGAGCATGGAATTACTCTCTCATAACTCAATAACTCTTAGGGGTTCTTCAGAGCAAACCCTTCTAATATATAAGAACCTAGGGGTTCTTTCTTTCTCTCTCTCTCTAGAATTTCATCAACTCTTCTTCTCTCTTAAGCTCTCATGGTAGTAGAATCAACCTATTCAAGGAAAGCAAAGAAATTTAAGAATGATTTTCCACTTTTCCTCTTCTGACCCATGCCTAAAACCCAACTAATTTCACAAGCAAAATCATAGAAAGAGAGGGTAAAGAGAGAAGAACAAGATTCTATGAAGAAAAGAGAGGGAAATCTCAAGCTTGCTTATCTTTTCTTTGTTCTTCCTCCCTTCTTTTGGTCTCTCTCTCTCTCCACGCTCTTTTTCTCTCCTTTGGTCGAAGCTTAGGTCAGTGAAAAGAGAAGGAATGAGTTGGGATGTTTAGAAGTCAAATTCTCCCTTTTTACACTTTTCCAATCTAACCCTCGCTATAGCGAAAATTAACTTTTGCTACAGCAAACACGTATCAGTCCCAAACTTCTGTTTTTGCTATGGCGCACGCTACGACGAGCAACTCCCTGGTTTTTGTATGAAATGTCCGCACTCGTTATAGCTAGAAGCATTTTCGCTATAGCGAACGGGTACACTTGCTATAGTTAGACCATTTCTCGCTATAGCGAACAGGTACATTCGCTATAGCTAGACTATTTCTCGTTATAGCTAGCAGACTTAGAAAAATTTTAGGATTTCAAAATTTTTCAGCTTTCTTCTTTCTTTTTCTTTTCTTTTTCTGGTTGTTACAGTGCCAGGGTCAAAAAACCTAATTAAATATATTTTTTCATTTTATATATTAAAAATTTAAGATAATAAATAATCGTAAGGATATATTAATAATTTTAAAATATATTATAACTAATTATACATAAAAACAAATCAAATATAACATAATTTTTAATTTGTTCAAAATCTATTAACATAATTTTAGTAAAAATTATATGAATTTTATTTTTTTTAATCTATTCTATTAAAATTTTATTATTACAGATAACACAATGATGATGGTTTAATGGAAAATATATTGTTTATCATTGTCAATAGTTAAGGGTTTGAATCAACAAGTCAATTCGATCTAGTTTTTAATACTATATATATATTCTGGAATATTTTGTTGGATTGCACTTAAATTTGATCTTATAGGGATTTCTGCTAATCTATTTGCTTCATAATTCCTATGGCTTTGAGAATGTATTAGTGATCTACTTACGGGTCTAGATTCCTGTATACTTCTTTGAGAATTTATATTAATATTAATATCAGTGAGAGTGTTAATTCTGATATTTCAACTTCTTAATCTATTGTTAAAAGTTATTTGAGAAAGATATATCTAGAACGCTAAATTGAATATGCTAATCCTATAATAAAAGCTTCATATTGTTTCATTTAAACTGCTAAGGACCCTCATCTTTTTATCATGGAATTCCAATCTTCTCCACCTCCCTTCGCACCAGCAACATTGACCTTGGCATCTTATCGTACGAACAATTTACTAGGGTCCAAAAGTTGTAATTTGTTCAACAAATAGATATTAATAAATTATTAAGAGAAATTCAATATCAAATCTATTTTAATAAGTCTATCAACATTTGGCCAATAAAATTTAGAAATGTGCATGGTAATCTCTGTGTGTTAGTAGCCAGGCAGGGAAGTGATTTACATCACAAGTATGGCAAATTTAAGAGTCATTCACGCATGTGGGTCCGTCTTAAGTGACATTGTTTGTAGGACTTTCTCAATTTTTCACCTTTAATTAGTCATCATCGATCGACTGCCACAAGATAGGGAAGATTGTCAAGAAATTCCATTATGATAGCCCTCCAAAATTCTATATTAAAAAAATAAAGAAAAACCTATATATGGCCTATCTAAGCCATGCCATATCCTTCAAATATGCCTATAAATAACCCCTAGTATTTGCTTGCCTCTTCACTTCACAAGTTAAACTCAAACAGAGAGAGAGAGAGAGAGAGAGAGAGTTTGAACAAGAAGGTTTTCGTGGTGGCGGTGGCGTTTGTGCTTTTCCTGAAGGGGTTTTTTGTTGGAGCAGTTTGAAAAATTAAAAGGACAAAGTCTCACATTGAATACAGACAACTCCAAAACCTATATAAGAAGGAAAGTATAATACATGTTAAATGGTGCTTTGAAGGATAAGGTGGATTTAAATATTAATTATATAATTAATATTTAAATACTTAATATTTAGCATACGGTGCATTCGTGAGCGTTGAATCTAAACAAATTTAACGTTATGTATCTAGTCTAATTTTTTTAAAAAAATTAATTTCAATTAGATGATTTTCTTTAATCATAATTAAAAATTCAGTTTTATACTCGGTTGTACAAAAAATGTAGACTAGAGGCATAACACACAGAACATTATATTTCTCTTCTTTTTCAAATACTCTTTATTTTTCATTTGTATACAAAGAGATATTGATAGTTGTTGATAGCTACTTCTAGTGCTTGAGATAAACTTTAGAGGTAGTTCACTAAATTCTAAAAGTAAACTAGTAAAGACAAATAACACTTCAAAAATAATATGTTGTCATGCGTTAACCAATCTATTTTCTACGTACTACTTTCAACATTTTTGGCGACTGTAGAGGCTTGCTTTGATCGAAGCACCTTTCTCACTCAGGTAGCGATCAATGGTGATCCCAATTACTTCACCAAACCCATGGTGAGCGGGTGTTGCGATAAGTGCCAATGCTCATTATCAATACCACCTCAATATAGGTGCATGGATATCAGAGAAACTTGCCACTCAGGTTGTACGAACCGCCTCTGCACGCGCTCATATCCTCCACAATGCCAATGCTTTGATACCGGCTTCCTCCGCTTATACCCTCCATGCTCTTCCAGGGCTAAAGCTCACTAGGAAATGAGCATGTTTCAATCAATAATGATGTCATAATCTTATATAAACAAAGCTTTGTTTTTATGTATGTGAACCCTATCTATATAATTAAATAAACAGTCATGTGCCGTGCAAGCAGTTTGCTTTTTGCAAACTCATTGTCAGCATCATGATTTTCTTAATTTTATAACTAATTTTGTTTTGATTTGCGTTATGCTTAAACTTTCTTCCTTAAACTAATATAAGGGTAAATTATTCTCTTTTTCTTTTGAGAAGTGTCAAAATTATACTACTCGCGCCTCTGTGAAAATATATCTAGTCTTGTTTGTTGTGAAGCCAAAAGAATAGATTAAATTATAATTTTTAATATAAAATAAATAATATTAAAATAAGATTTTAAGAAATACACATTTTTTAATAAATTATATTTTTAATAGAATAAATCAATATTATTCTTAAAGATATATTGACTATGTTTTGATTTCAAGAAAAATTTATATATTTTTTCACAATAAATAAAAGAGACATGTAATTTAGGCATATTTTAGTGAAAAATAATAATTTATTCAAAAAAAATTATCAAGCCCTACTTACATAATCAATTAAATCTTATGTCTAAATAGGATGAAACTAAAAAATAATTTTAATAATGGATCACTATTTTATTAGCTTAACCCTGTAATTTAATTAAGGTTGAATATACCGGCTTGTATTGACACTTCTAACCACTAAATATATGAGATCTATTATAGTACTGATATACAGATGAAAAATAAATAAATAAAAAAGTTTAATGAAATGTCCTTATTTTTGTTCTTTATGGATTAATTTCTCGTTGTCTACATTTAATTTTTCTTTTCCCATAAGTCCCGTTTCACCTATCGTTGAAATGTTTATTGTTAAACCACACACCTAACCCAAAATGGTTAGCTCAAATTCTAAAGAGAAAATAGTATATTTTTTTTAGCAATATGTATTTAATTTTTTTGAGGAAATGAGTAAAAACTTCAGTACATCAAGTTGGTGTGGAAAATATGTTCATATAATTTTCTAAAAAATGATTTAATTAATCTGAACAAAATTAGTGAAACCCATCACGCTAATATATTACAGAAGAAAAATACACACACCTAATGACTTGAAAGCGTATCAATTACTCCAACTAGTTCGAATGGATATTTTTATTTTGGGGGTTATTGTCTTTCAATGGATTGAGGATTATTAAAGATCTGGAGTTTAAATGCAAATAGGCTACGTCCTAGTAAGACTCGCTAGCCCTTAAACATTAGAGTTTTGGGTCAAGTGTCCGATTACACCCGTATTTTCTGAACAGCAACGTTAAATAGTAAAGGAAGAAAGTTGACTCTGGTTTAAATATACCAATAAATTAAAAAAAAAAAAAAAGAAAAGAAAAGAAGAAGAAGAAGGAATGAAAAAAAAATATATCTGGAAGAGAAGAAAGAAGGAAGGAAAAGGTGGCGGAGAGAAGATGAATTAAATAAAGAAGAAGAAGAAGAGAAGAGAGAGAAAGAGAAGGAAGAAGATAACTTTCTGACTAAGACGCCACATATATAAAAGTAGATAAATGCCACATAAGAGACATGTAGGACAAATTCAAGAATGTGATAGTCCAGTATCTTTTGTTACCAACTCATTACTGGCATATTAAGAAAAAGTTACTAATAAATTAAAAAAAAATACTAGCACATATCAAAAAGAGGCTACTAACATATATACTAGGAGGAGGTTGCTATATTAGTAAAATGTTACTAGCGCATTAGGAAGAAGTTACTATCACATTAAGATAGGATATACTAGGTTGTGAAGGAAAGTCACTAAAAAAAAGAAGTCATTGCGAGCATCAAAATAGTTTGTTATCTGTACCTAATGAAGTAGTTACCTTCACGTTCTTAATATGTCACCAACACATTCAACAAATAGGAAGAGGGACTAAATTGTAAAAATAAAAATAGGAGGCACTCAAACTGTAATTTTTGCAAAAACTTTGGGGCCAAAGTAACATCCACGATTCGGATTTCATTTTCGCACTGCCTCTTCACTCATTTACCAACTTTCTCTCATCCTCTTCCTCCTCTAACACTATGATATCAAGAAATAACTGATTTTCTTTCATTTTTACTTGATTCTTACAAAATTTATGATTTCTTAGCCTCTTTAATGAATAACGATCATGGGAAATTTTCCCCACCTAGTGCTATGAAGAATTCACCCCAATTTTTCACCCACTCACTTTTCGAGATACCGAACTATGACTCGAGCTTGATTTAGCATCTATAGAATATGAATTAAGTTCCTATGGTTTCACACCGTAAGATAGCAACTTATTTTCATTTTCTTCAATTTATAACCCGTGGGCAGAGATTAATCTCATGATAGTATAAGGCTCTGTTGATGGGGTATAAGATGGTATAGAACATTATAGGGTATAGGTAACAAGTTGCAAACAAGCTTGGAGTTGGGTTTTGTACTATGTTATGGATTTTGGAACTTAATTAGGGATTTCAAATTAGGTATAAATGTTCTCATGATGCTACATTAAAAATTCTTCTCTCATGGCTTTAGGAACGTCAGAGAATCCTTTGTTTGTATTTGTGTAAATTCTGCCAACTTGTCTGGACTTCGTTTGCATTCCAGTACTGTTGTTGTAAGTGAATACTACATGTTTATAAAAAATTTATTTGATTTATTTTGCGAAACATTTATTGTTTTAGTATATTATAATTTACATGGTTGAAAGTATAGGTGATTTGTACTGTGCGCATGAATGCAGTTCAAATGGTGTTAGATATATTTGTATATATTTTAAGCATGTTTGTGTTAAAGATGTATTTTTGGATTATAAATGATTATAGAGTTGAACATCTTGGTGCACCTTGGGAATACGATATAAAATTCTTGTGAACTTTTGACTCTAGTTTGGTATGCATGATTTGTCAAAATAGTAAATCTCTTGACTCCAAGTTAGTTAGGATAAATTATTCCTTAACTCTTTTTTGGTTAGGAGGATTGATTCCTTGACTCCTATTTAATTAGAATGGTTGATTTCCTAACTCTTCTTTTGTCCAATTGAGTAGTTCCTTTGATGAGTATGATTAATTAGAAGGTACAACCCTTGGCTTCAAATATGATGTATTGGCAATAATGTTTCCCCCAACTAAACATGCCATGATCCCATGTACTTGTATGTTCACCACAAGAAAAAAAAAAAAATTTAGTGAGAGAACAATAGGAGATAAGCCTCTTGCTATATACTAGTTGCTAAATAATAAGAAATTTTTTTTCTCCTAATGCCTTGCTATTTTGATTAGCAAGGGAATATCTCTTGCTAAATTGATCACTAATTTTTAATCAATTCACTTACTATTTTGCAAGGGTGTTGTGAGGAAACATCCCTTACTATATAGTGAGGAACTTGCAAGGAAATTTTCCTTATTATTTCTTATAAAAATTCCCTTGTTATTTAGCAAGGAAATTTCCTTATTAATCCATTGCTACCAAAAAAAAAAAAAAGGCTTAACTTAATGTAAATGGCTTACTAAACGTCCCAACTTGAATGTGATCTTCCAAGTTTTGAACTAAAATGAAAGTGCATTTAATAGGCCACATGCCATGATCTTTAATGACATTCCTATCATTATAAGTATATGTACTATTCATGATCATGACATGTTGTCTATTGAATGTAATCTCATTTTTGTGCACTTTGTGCATTTGCAGGTTTTTCACAACAAAACCTTTATTGCACTCATTTTAAAAAGTGATAATACTAAATCTTGGAGCAACTATAAACCAATAAGTCTCTCTAATGTGGATTATAAGATCTTATAAAAAATTCTTTGTACAAGACTAAAAGGCATTTTGGATTACTATATATCTCCCAATCAATGTGCTTTTATTAAAGGAAGGTTAATTTTTGTTGACATCATCCTAGCCTTAAAGTTATGAATCATATTCATAAAAGCAAGCTTCCCAGATAAAAGAGGGTGTGCTCTGAAAATGGATATCTTTAAGGTGTCTGACATTCTCTCATGGAATCTTATTCAGGTTATTCTCATAAAAAATGAAATTCCTAGATAGGTGGATAGACATGAATATGCAATGTGTAACTACTATCTCTTATCAAACCTTGATTAATGGAAGCCTAATTGACAGTTTCTTGGCTTAAAGAGGAATTAGGAAGGTAGATATGCTTTCTCCCTATCTTTTCGTCCTTTGTGCAAATGTATTATCTTGTATGATCTTAAAGGAAAATGAGGAATCAGTGGAATGGTATCAAAGTTAGTAGAAATTTGGAGGCCATTATATATCTAATGTATGTAGAGAACATAGTAGTTTTTAATCAAAGGGGAAGCAAAAGCTTGTAATGTTGTTAATTCTACAATAAAGGTGTACAATAGGATTTTAGAGCAAGCCATCAATAGATCAAAATCAAAAATTGTTTTTAGCTTGAATGTCCCACACAAATTTAAGAAACTTCTTTTAGGCATCTTTAAAATCAAATATGCCTCTATATTGGGGAAATGTCTAGGCACATGGATAGATATTGGAAGAAATATAAGTAAGATTTATTAGGATATGGTAGAGAAGATTAACTCCAAACTTTTGTCATGGAAAGCTTTTCTCTTATTTCAGCTAGGCAAAATGACGCCAATCAAGTTAGTCCTCACCTCCTTCACCTCTAAGCTCTCTTGCATCGATCTTCTCAAGAAAGTTTGTACATAGCTTGATAGTCCTATGGCAAATTTTTGCTAGGGCTTCAAGGACAACTAGGCAAAAATGCACTTGCTTATTTAGAGGAAATTATGTCTTCCAATCAAAGAAGGAGGTCTTGGCTTTAGACCTTTACACCAATTCAACAAAGCTCTCTTGGCTAAATAGGTTTGGAGAATTATTGATAACAATTAAAACTCCTTTTTCATCATTAAAGCCCATATTTTCATTAGAATCCATATTTATGAAAATGCCACTAGCCCATATATTATAACTCAAGCCTCTCCAAATGTCATAAATTGCATCAGGGACTTCCATCTCCAACGAACATTGCGTTTCTCACGTTTATAGAAGGACCGGATGTTACACATTCCAACTCAACTTGGATATGGAAAGGTATTGCAATATCCAATCCTTTAATTACTTCCATTCTAAAATGGTAGATTGGCTTTGGGGAATACATCGCTATTAACCATCATGCATTGTGGCCTATGGAGTGAGATCAAGGGTTCAATATCCAAAAAGTCTCTAACCTTACTCTGCATTATAAATCATATTGAAATCTCAATTTCATCAATAATTTTTACTTTCCTAATATCAGACGTCATATCTACCATTTAGGTTTTTCTATTATGGACAAAGAGGACCACCTTATTTGGGCAAGAAGGCAAAAAGGCAATTACACCACAAAAGATGGTTATAATTGTATTAGAAAGAAGAAGGTTGGGTCTTAACTCAGCAATTCTCTTATTAGGGAAATTATGGAAAGTTAACCTCCTGTATAGAATGTTGCTATTTATCTGGAAAATCCTTCAGTAAGCAATACCCATCACTGAACTCCTATAGGATCATAATCTCTTTACTTATCTAGATTGCCCTTTCTATAATACCATCCTTAAGATATTAACCATATTTTTCTTCAATGTGATTTTGCTAGGGCTCCATGGTTCACATCCCTTCTTGGCTTAAGGGTGGATGAGTTCTGAGGCTAGGATGTCATCTAGTGGCTGTTTACATCGTTTTCTAACCTTGTGGAGGACAAGCTAGTGGAGTTTCACACAAAATTCATCATTGCAAGATTATATAACATTTGGTTAGTCAGAAATGACATCATTCACAAAGGCACAGTGCCAAATCCTACACTTACATTACGGCAAATCTCTTATGCAATCAAGGAGTATTATTTGGCTTGGGACAATGAGAAAGTCAATCCCAATTTCAAGAAAAACATGGATTCTGGTTTCACATAAATTGTACAGCATGATTTGCAGAGTTGTGGTTGGTCTGTCGTCATTGATTATTATGGGAAGAACAATGAGAGGGGCAGACTCACAATTTTCTCTTTGATTTTCTTCTAAGGCCAAATCAGAAGGACATGGGGCATGCACAACCAGAAGGAAGTTTCAAGGCAATCTTTCAGTTTATGAGCTATTAGAAAGATCCTGCACTGGATTTCTGAAGTTGACTTTACCCATAACCCCCTAAACCAACATCTTTAAACCATTCTCTTGACTAAGAAAATTCACCAAGAAGTTATGAAAAACAACTCCTTATTGGCAATTAGCAAGAATATTAAGAAGGACAACTTATGCCTCAAAACATCTTTGGTCTTCCTTACTCTATCTTGGATAACAGGAAAGCATTCTGTAGGGCTAGGATCATTAGACAGACTCATTCTTTTCCCCAATGCTAACTTTTTTCCTTTTCGCTCCTTTTTATTGTGGTTATTCTCTTCTCCCCCCCAAAAAAAAAACACTAAATTGTGAATGAGCACCATAATACTGATTCATACGTATAGGATTATTCTCACCAAACCTTTCCCTAAATATCTCAATTCTATGAAAAATGATCAAGGTCATAAGTAATTTAATTATTAATTTTTTAAAAAATAATTTTAGATTAAGAAAAATGTAATTTTCAAACTATGCCAATACAACTAAAGGCTAGCCATGCGGATAAGTAATCACTGTTTGAATTTGACTAGTGTATAACTCCAATTAAATAGGAGAAAATAATATTTGGATGCAATTAAATAAAGGAAAAAGGGAAAATAAAATATTAGAACATGGTAGGAAGAAGGAAAAAAAGAGGTGATATCTTTATTGAAGTAATTATGATAGTGAATTAGATTCAAAACATAACGCCCCAGCTAATTATCTCTCTCTTTCTTAATTAATTTTTTTCTTACTATTTGTAAGATATTTATTTTTGTAATTTTATTGGGCAACCTCAAGTAATGTTTAGATAGGTCAAAAGAGGTGAAATGATAAAAAATAAAATGGTTAATATGAGTTAAATTATTGTCTGAAATTTTTTTAAGATAAAATGGAATGGTAAATGAAGGACTTTAAGACTTTTCATTGTCACCCAAAACTTTATTTTTTTTAATTCCTTTAAATTGAGGAGTTTGGAAAAGAATGATATAAACATGTGGTACAATTATAATAAATTCTATTTTGATAAAAATTTACTAGAATCACATTCTACATACAAGAGTAATATTAAAAAAGATAATTTATTAGTTATTCTATTGTATTAATAACTTCCTCTTTCCTCTTATTAAAGTAATTAGATCAAATTCAGGCTACACAGACAAGAAGATTATATCTTTCAATATTAGAATTTCAACAAAAAACCTCAAACAGGAGTACAAAAATTATTGAATTTCATCTGATTTCACAGCAGACAAGAAATTTAGTATTGATTGATCAAATTTTGAATTCATTTCTCAACTCTATCAAGAAAAAAAAGGAAACTCACAACATATAATAGATTTTATGAATTTATATAATATTTTAAAGAGTAATATATTAACAGAGTCTAATGTACAATTGACGCGTCACGTAGAACTAATGTACAACGAAGTAACAAAGTTAAATAATTAGTGTTCTTGTTTTATTAATATATAAAAGATTTAGTTTCAGTTTTTAAAATAAGGGAATGCATACCTTTATTTTTGAAAATAATAAATTTGTTAGAAATTAAATTTTTTACACTTTTGTATCGTTTCATAAAAAAAAAGAGGTACTATATAACACATTCATTATTTTTAAAAATTAATTAATAAATTCACTAATATTTAAAATTAAAATCAAGAAACAAACTCATTTCACGTCGTCTAGGCTTGCACCAATTGCAAACTGGACGCTTTTGGCTCACCAACCTCGTCCAAACATTAATTGAAGGATACTACTCATTTTAAAAGTACGTGGGGCTTACTTTAATGATTCACTTACTTTATCAGATGCCCCTTCGTCTTTCATTATTTTGAATACCCCCGGACCACCAGTCACAAACGACATGAACTCAATGCCGTTTGGTGGCCAAAAGGAATTAAAAAAGAAATTGTGTGCTAAATAATATTTATTTTTTATTATTTTTTAAAATAAAAATGCAGAATCATTTCTTATTTATTCCATTTACTTTTTAATTTTTATTTTTATACTTAATATTCTGTATATCAAAGGCAGAAGGACACAATTTCTCTTTCCCTTCTCTCCTTCAATAATAGCCTTTCCCTTAATCATTTGGCTTTCCAACAAATACATAATTATTTGCACCCTTGACACCACAATTATATATGGAACTAGTTGGCACGCAATCATTTTCAACCAGTATCCGTATTTAATATTACAAAGCCTAAGTTGTCTTCTAATTTGTTTAGCTTACTCGTCTTTATGTTCAGCTATTGAATAGTTTCATATGAGCATATTACAGCTGTGAGCTGTGGTGGCTGTTACATCCGTGATCTCTACTTTATTGCTATTTTTACAATCTCGTCTTCCTACTCCACAAAATTGCATTATCCGTAATATATTCGACCTCCCCCATATTGCCTATCAGCCCTCGCAAAGCCTAACTTGGCGCAAAATGTTTGTCTCTCATAATTATAAATTTATTATTTAGCACTTGAAACTGAATCCCCCCAGTAATGCATTTAATTAGCTCATCATTTGGCATACTCACCCGCCCCAGTTACAGCCAAATGCATGAGATTTCTGTGTATTTTGGTAAATATGTATAATTTTAAGTGAAGTTATCTCCCTTCTTGACTCGTAGGCAATTTGTTGGTTAAAATCAACGATTGATGTGTTTATAGTAGGGTCCAGTGAATGAAATGTGTCATGTTCAAAACTGGGAAGCCATCTGGATGCTTCATCCACCAAGCAAAGAAAAGTATAGCACTCATCGCCTTTCCCTCCCGATGCTTCCAAAGCCGCTTTGGGCTACCAAATGTTCCCTCACCAGTCACTGCCACGGCGCCACCTACTCTCAATTTCAGATCTCTCTTCCGCGTAGACACCATCACAATGTCCATGTCCCACAGTAACTTTGGGAATAATATTATAATAATCCACCCTCAGTTCTCTGTGTATCTCCTCGAGTTCATTACTACTATATAAATACTGACTCCAATGCCCTCGTTCTATGCACACTTAGCAATACACATTCCAAAGAGGAAGAGCTAGCCAAAGCCAGCGTATAGCCATGGCTCTCTCAAAGCTTCTACTTGCTTGTCTTCTCCTATCTCTTCTCCTTCTCCATGACCTTGTTGATGCTGATCAAACCGTACCATCCCTTCTTTACTATAGTAATTACAATTCTGTTTTTCATACATAAATATATATACTAATCCAGACATGGTTTTGAGGTACAGGGAAGCGTTGCGCAGACGCAGAGCTCTCTGCTTCAGCAGATAGGTAGGTACAGTTGCCTAGGTGAATTTGGTTGAAGAGAATGAAAGAGAGAGAGTGTGTGCGTGACTGCGTGTGTGTGTACACCCATATATATGATAATGATGATGATGATTGAGATAGAATATGTGGGATTGAATTTCAGATTGTAAAGGAGCATGTGGTGCGAGATGCCGTTTGTCGTCTCGTCCAAGGCTGTGCCAGAGAGCGTGTGGGACTTGCTGCAGACGATGCAACTGCGTACCACGAGGCACTGCAGGCAACGAAGAAGTGTGTCCCTGCTACGCCAACATGACCACCCATGGCGGCAGACACAAGTGCCCTTAGATTGTTCCCTTCCAATCAACAACCCACTACCTCGTTGTCCAATAAACTTACATAATTCTCTTTTCAATAAATGTTCAATCACTCTCTCGAGTGTTTGACAGTACTTCTATCCTACAAATTTAATAACCATGCATATGTTCTCATAATTTGTTTGTGTTTTCTTCTTGTTTTTGATGATGTTGTATAATTGATAATATTAATATTTGATCGAATTTAAGTTCAGAACAGCTTATTTGAAGATTTCATGTTCAACGAGAGTGAGTTATTAGCGTCTAGAGCCTACTCTATACAAAATCATGAGGTCAAACGGTGTATATTCCCCTAAAGTCTCCACGTGTAAACCACTCGGCGTCCACCACGACATATATCTCAATAGAGGCACTGATGTTACCACCCCCACAAGTGCAGGCACCATTGAAGCTCCACGTTAAAAAAAAAAAGAAAAATCAAGAAGTCAAAACACCAGTGTTGCCTTTAAGTTAAATTATTGTCAAGTGTTGAATTCTAAATTATTGTGGACAGGCCTCCAAAATTCCTCCAAACCTACGCAGAGAAAAATATCCTTTCACTATTCTTTCTTGACCTAAATTTTAAAAAATATATTGAATACGGTAAATACTATCATATATAAATATTTGGGGAAACTTAATTTTAGCTCATGCATCTACATAAATTGAATTTTGATTATAAAATTATTACACAAATATAATAAATATTTCCATAATTTTTAAACTAACATACAATATTAAATCTCCAATAAAAATTAACTGTAAAAAGTTACTTGCTTGTTTCAATAATATTTACAAACCAATATTCATGTTGTCTTGGGATAAAAATAAAAAAATAAAAGATGAATTTTCTTGTAATTAATTTTAATTAAAATATAATATTTTGTTTTAATTCAAAATTCAGAGAAATTTTTATTATACATCAGATTTTATACACCAATCTTATAATTATGCATTAATTTATTCATTCGGTTTCTCTTGAACTCCAGCAGATCTAAATTTTTTAGATTTAATCTAAACTGTTTAAATTTAATTGTTTTTTTTAATCTCAATAATCATTTTTTAGAATATTGTCCCCATCTCGCGAAAACTGTTTTTATCCTCTGTTTTGCTTCCTTCAAAATAGAAAATATTAAAATAAAAAAAATTTAAAATCTACACTATCTAAATCACACTGGAGTCCAAATCTGTGCTGGTCCTCTAGAGGATTGAAACGTAGATGCCTTTCGTAACATCTAAATGACCAGACTCTGTAAGATAGATTCGAATGCACCGGTTGCCGCCGTTCACATCTGGCAATCTTTGAGAACCGATGGACCGTGCATTTCACATAATCATCTTCACTCTTTAACCTCCCATGTTATTATTAATGGAAGATTAGGTACAGTTTTGTTTTGTTTTGGATTAAATTTAGTACTTCTTTATATTTTTATAATTATATTTCTCAATAAAAGCATGATAAGTATATATTTCTTAAAAAAATATGATAAGTGTATGATTTAATTTGAGAATTATATTGGTTGTAAAAATCATATACTTACATATATTTAATTGAAAAATCATATATTTATCATATTTTAATTAGAAAATTTGACAATAAGGATATAAAAAATTGTAATAAATTTGTTTATTATTAAATTTATTAATAAAAATATGATTTATCTAAAAAACCTTTAAAAAACTCAATCATGTAATATTAGGATATAAAAATCATATTCTTATTGTGTTTTTATTAAAAAAATTAATAATAAAAATATAAAGACAATAATTTTCTCTCAGGGATTTTGTAAATATTTTAAAATTTTTCCATTTTTCTCTATGCTTTCTCTTACCTGAATGATCTGCGGGACTGGAAGAACTTCTTAGTTTTGAAATATTATATCTCATGCTACAGGAGTATTGATATATCTTACTAGTAATACGTGTTTTGATATTACATTGTTGTTAGTAAAATTTTGAAGTGTATAATACACACACACACACGTGGTTGACTGGGAATAGATGACAAAAAGCAGTGAGCTTTCAAAAGCCATCCCAATTAAAAGAAGTGCTGCTCTATAAAGTCCTTTAATCTTCTAATAATAATAATAATAATAATAATAATAATAATAACACATGGCATTTCAGAATTCAGATCAAAATAATCAAATAAAGAATCAACAACTTTCGGAAATGAATGAAAAAATGTATTTCTTTATCAATAGCTATTAAAAAAAAACATAATCTGCAGTTCTTACATGAAATCCTCACCTCTTTAAGTTATATGACAAATTTGGGGTCTATAACCTCAGTAAGATATTTACCATTAAATCAACATTTATTGTGCATACAAAACCAGATTTTGGCAATAATAGCAAGTACTTTGAGATCCAATTCTACAACTTCATCTATTACTCCTTTAAACCATTCAAAAGATCTAGGTTCCCAAGTAACCCCAGAAGAAATAAGCATTTATAGTCCTCGGTGTTCTCTTATTTCCACCTGGCATGAAATTTGAAGACGTAAAACTATTGTTCCTCTCTTGTGATGTGGCTGTTTCTGTGTTTGACTCCTACATTGAACTACACAAAATCAATGTCTAGGAGGCTTAAGAATGAAAAAATATACCAAATAAGAAGGTGCTTCGGGTAATAATTCTGTCATTTGTTTTTCTGACCTCATAAGATTCTTCTCCACATGCTTCTCCTGATCCAGCAATTGGGCAGCTATTTTCTTGTAATGGGCTTCCAAATAAGCTTTCTTCTGGGCTACATAACTACAAGCAACAAACAGAAAGACAACTCACGCTAACACCAAAAGCTCAGGATTTCAATAATCATAATTTGGAAATCAACCAAGGAAATAGATTTAAAATCACACTTGAAAAAAACGAAAATTTTAATCCTTAATCTTTAGCAATCTCAATAACAACTGGGTTTACCATATCTTAACGAATCGGCCCATCTGCCATGGTCTGTGAAGAAGCAAGAGTGAATCAATCAATTCAGGAAATCTCACTGGAAAGACCAGAATTAAGAATGCTTGCAATGGGACAAAAAGAAAAATCTAAAAATTCTTTTTAATGGTAAAAATTTCTGATTAGATCTTCTTGTCTTTGTAGTGGTTATTTTCAAATAATTAGATCCACTCATCAATTATAGTATAGTTTTCATACCATTTCAAGTGAAGAGTAAAAACAAAAAGTTTGTCCAGTTCTAATGAACAATAATCTTTTCAAATCTTCTTAATCTCATACACTACTAGAAAAATTAGATTTAGCGAGGACTTTTAGCGAGGGATCATTGATTCCTCTCTAAAACACCGAATTAGCGAGGAAATTAGCGAGAAAAATTAATTTCGTAGCTTGAGTTAAATTTAGCGAGGAAATTAGTGAGGGATTTTTGATCCCTCTCTAATTAGCGAAGAATTAGCGAAGTCAAGGACGATACATATTTTATCCCTCTCTAATTAGCAAATTTTCTTTAAAAGAGCAATTTGCGAGGCCCACAAATTAGCGAGGAATTTCAGGCCTATTTTATTCCTCTCAATTAGCAAGAAAACAAGGCCTATTTTATCCCTCTCTAAAAGCGAGAAATTTGCAGGCCCTTTTAAATTGAACAGGCCTATTTTATCCCTCTCTAAATTACAAAGAATTTGCAAAACCCAAAAAATTAGCGAGACCTATTTTATCCCTTTCTAGTTAGTGAGGAATTAGAGAGGACTAGAGAAGCCTATTTTATCCTTTTCTAATTGCAGGAGGAATTAACGAAACCTATTTTATCCTTCTCGAGTTAGTGAGGGCTTGGCAAAGTCTATTTTGTCCCTTTCTAATTAGTGAGGAACTAATGAAACATTTTTCATTCCTCTCTAATTAGTGAAGAACTTAACAGGCGTATTCTTCCTTTCTAATTAGCTAGCCAATAAACCAACTAGACATATTTATTTCATCTAATTAGCAAGAAAATTAGCAAAATTTATTTTAATCCTTGTTAAAATAAATATTAAACTAAAAAACCATTACTGATATGTGTTCATATTTTTCCCTTTTTAGTAAAACAATTGAACTTTTAATATATGTAATAGATGAAAATATAATATATTATGTTTAAAGCATATAATATTATTTATTTATGAATATTTATAATTTTAGTACAATCATGATATTATAATAGTTAACTAATATGATATATATTAAATTTTGTACTAAAATACTATAGGTTCATTGCAGCTCAACTGGCAGAAAAGATAGACATAAAGGAAGGAGCTTCAGGTCTTGGGTTCAAACCTCAGGTATGGCAAATTTGAAGCAATATATGACATGGCATGATGTGGCATGAGGTGGCGTGGTGGTATGATGTGGTGGAGGCATGGCGTGGCATGTAGGCGTGATGTGGCAACAATGTGGCTTGGAGGAGTGATGTGGAGGCGTGACATGGCATGATGACGTAGCATCTCAATCCATCTCTAAGATAATTTTACGGAGGGAAATTTTCCTCGCTAATTCCTAGCTAAAATAATATGATTTTTAGTCAGTTAGCGAGGGATTAGCGAGGAATACGTCCCTCGCTAAATTTAGCGAGGGATTTCATTCCCTCGCTAAATCCCTCACTAAATTAGCAAGGAATATTATTATCCCTCGCTAAAAATTAGCGACCAGTGATTTAGCAACAGATTTAGCGAGAAAAATTATCTCTCGCTAAATCAGATTTAGCGAGGGATTTAAAGAATTTAGCGAGGAATTTGTCCCTCGCTAAATCTAATTTTTCTAGTAGTGATACGTTTCAATTTTAGTAACTACATTGCTCTTTGTCAAGGACTACTACAAAATCTAAAAGATATCACAAATTACAATCAGCAATAGCAAACAAAAGCTACACTTTTATGAACAGACATAAAACCCATGCTTGTGATCTCTGGAATAACATCCTTAGCCATCATTGCTAAGTATATAGAGGGATATTACAGGAAATTAAACTATTATCTTGCACTTGCTATAATCCAGATATTAATATAATATTGCAAACTCAAAATTCAAACACAATCTTACAGAGTCATCCCTAAATAAGAATGATTAATCATCTTTATTCATATTTACCAAATATTTAATAAAAACAGAAAAGGAAAGCATCTGTAAATATGAAACTGCATCAACGAAAGAACAGTAAATAAGAATCATCTCTAAATACCCCAAGGAGAAAAAATTGGAGGAAAGGACCAATACTGTCAACTTATAATTTAGAATCCCACATGTAAACCCAACTTGAGTAGTAATCAGTCCAATGTACAGATATAAATTTAAAAAAAAAAAACTGACTTTCAAGGCTGACGCGCACTATATTTTATAATAAGATTTCAAATATTAAACAGAGGCAAATCTTTGAGTGCTCATTCTTATTAGCTGCACTAACTGCAGATAGAAGCTCATTCTTATTAGTATTAACAGGAAGTCCTCATTCTTATAGGTAACAAGGTAAGTTTTACAAACTCCGTCCATAATGGCAAAAAGGAAATGGTACAATTATGAGTAATGTTCAGTAGAATTGCTCTTTTCTTAGACATGTGATGTGATCAAACCTCTGAAGGGATTGCTCAAAACCCCAAGCAAGAATTCTTTTTTTATTCAATTTAATGCCAAATCTATATCGTTCACTTTAAAGCCATGCTGAACTTATCTTCCTTGAACAGATGCCATAAAAATCTCTTTCAGCCAAAGCCCTCATTCACTCTTTCTTTCTAGAATCTACCCTGCAACCCTTCAAGCCATCAAACTCTAGCTTCGCAGGCTGTCCAAAGCACCCAATGAGAAAGTAGAATGCTAATGAACAACAACAACAACATTGATCGTACGGGGAAAAAAGCAACTCCAAAACCCATTTACTGTTTAAAAAGGCGAAGGCATTTCTCCACATTTTGAACCAAACTTAGTTTTTGATGGAACAACAGAACAACCAGAATTGGAATTTAATTGAATGGCATGTAAAGAAACAATCATAAACCTTTCTAAAATAAAATAACTAAATCAGGTTCATTGCTATTAAAGAATACGCAACTGTACCGTGAACAGTGTCTCCAGGGCAGACTTGTTTGTGTAACAGTGGATGCAAGTCACTAGGAATCTACAATCCATGAGTAAAAATAATGTTTAGTTGGAATCAAGCAAGAGGCAGATATAGCTTAAATAACCATATATTTAAGTAAATTATATGCAAAAGTCAAGTTTCCTTGATTTGGTGTTTTCAGATGGAAAACACTAAGTACTATATATTTTAATTTACAGAGTATTTCCAATTTATACATCATGAGTTTTCCAGAATTGATATTTATGTTAAAGAGTGGCTGGATATTACATTCAATTTAATGAAAATACAGAAGCATGAAGATACAGAATAAATATAATTACTAGTGTCACTGTTCTAAAGCAGATAAGCATAACTATGACATTTTGTCAGAGTATTAATCTGAAAAATGCATTAAACTTCAAGTTAATATCACATAATGTCATAATTATATGGAAAATGAACCTAGTAAGCACATCCAACACACAGATAAAGCCAATGCAGTTCATGTCCATGAAAAGAACCAGTTGTAGATTCAATGATCGATGACAAACCATACCCCACGGCCATTGTCAGTGTTGCTCACAGAATCATCAGCAAGTAAAACAACATCTGTCTCTGAAGCAAATCCAGCTTGAGCTTCATCAACGGCATTATCCAAAATTTCATAGACCTAAGGTAAAAAAATTCTCCTTGGCTAGGAAAGCAGTGTGGGCAATCAGAGAAGAAGAGAAATTTTACCTGGGTCTCCCACCACCTCAACCCAAGCCCAGATTTGGTCGAATTGAAACTTTGCCAGAGAAAAAAAAAATGTTGAAGAGAAAAATCGAAGAGGAAGAAAATGGGTTAGCAATATGGCTATGGATCTCTGAAGAACTTGTGGAGGAGACACCCGGTATAATGGAAAAAGAGGAACAAATTCTCTGAGAAATCTATAGGTCTCAAAGGAGGAGGGAAAAAAAAAATATATATATATACATATAATCGAAAGTATACATAACAGTAATCCACCGTGTTAGAGGATTCAATTTCAATATCGATATATTGATTGATTTCAGACAATTCACTTGAAGCTCTAAAAATAAATTGAGAAAAAAAAGGCCTTCAAGAAGATGAAAAATCTCAAATACATATAACTGTGAAGGCATGCTTTTGGAAAGATCCCAAATATCTTAGTTTAGGAATACTGCAATGATGGGAATATCCTGCACTGTGTTTATCGATTGATTTTCATCGCAAATCTTGCCATACTTGATTTACAAGGTAGTTGCATTTGGAAGTTGGAACTAATCAAGGCAAGTATATTCACTTTCTTACTATTTTATTTTTATTTTTGTGAGGTTGTATTTCAAATAATCATTTCTTTTATTAAAACTATTTATATGGCATTTGTTTTTGCAGAGATTGAAGGATAAGAGTGTTTCAAATCTCTGTGACTATAAATTTATTTAATGTATATCACATATATCCAATACATTTGACATCCTTAACTTGAAGAAATTTTGATTATTGTGAAAATTTAATTGATTTTTACAATTGGGTTGAATATCTAAGAAAACTTGAAATGAGTGCTAAATGATGTGAACTTTTCTATCTACATGGCATCAAGTTACCCTCTCTTAAACATCTTGGACTAAAGGCTTGCTCATAGTACTTTCTTTGAGTGAGACAAACTGTTATGAACATAAATTGATTATTAACAACTAGAAATACTAATTCTCCTCTCTCAGGAAAAATCGTCTTCGATATACTATTGAGTGATTACAACTAATAAAAGGCAAGATAGTAATCATCCTAATAGGGAAGAAAATCATAACAGAATAGAAATTGCCAAAGGGAAAATTTCCAGAAAGAGAGAATAATCATTCTGCCTCCTTCTTCCTTGTGCTCACCATCCGTTAAAAACCCTACTCCCTCAATTTCCACGTGAGATGTCTCACCTGAGTGCTTGTGTGAATTCCTCTCTGCTCATGTGATTGGCTCGTGCTCTCATTTGCATGCAGTGCACGTGATTCATGCAATTCACGTGCTTGTCTTATCGCACTACTATCACAAGCTACCTCCTTTCCAACTACATCATCCTCCACCATGACATCGGTCATGACATCACCGCCCCCATTAAGATTGACCTTGTCCCTAAGGTTAAATGTAGGATAATTTTATCGTCTAAAGAGATTCCCACATAGGAAGAGCCATATCGCCCCAACTGATGAGTAGCTGTGTATCTTGGTTGAGTCCAGAGCCATGTTTCATTACGAGAACGTTGATTGGCTGTAACAGGGGACCCTCGGGGGCGGTGGTAAATGGCAAAGGGAGGTACGGGATGGCATTTTTGCCATGAAACAGTTTTAAGAGTGAAACATGGAAAATAGGGTGTATACAAGAGCCTTTCAATAGAGCAAGTCGGTATGCGATAAAGCCAATGCATTCTACCGCGGGGAAAGAACCAAAGTACCTCATGCTAAGTTTTTGGTTCTTTTGTAATCTCACAGAATGTTGACAATACGGTTGTAGTTTTACTAACACCTAATCACCCACCTGAAACAAGAAATCAATCCTCTATTTATCTACATAAAACTTCATTTTCACTTGAGCTTTTTGAATGTTATGCTTAAATCTCGCTAAGACACAATCTCGCTCTTGTAACTGCTGCTATAAATTGGGCATGGTAGAACCATCCCAAGTAGCTTTCCTGAGTGGCGGAGGATCCTGACCGTACAGGACCTTAAAGGGGGTCATGCCGATTGAGGTTTGGAAAGAAGTGTTGTACCATAATTCAGCCCAAGGCAAGTAATCAACCCATTTCCGTGGAGTGTCTGAATTTTGCTCCAGCTTCAGTAATGGCCAACAATTCTCGAGCATACACAGATTGAACTTGTTGTTGAGGAGTCAATTTTTTTTTGAAAAGTAGGCAATGGGATGGCCAGACTGACTTAAAACAACTCCAATACTTAATCCAGATGCATTAGTTTCCAGTATAAACGGTTGAGAAAAATCTGGTAATGGTAGAACTGGGGCTTGAATCATGGCATGCTTTAGCTTTTCAAAAGCTTCCTGTGCTTCGGCGGACCATTGGAATCCATCTTTCTTAAGCAGCTAAGTTAATGGGATGGCCAACTAAGCATACGCCTTCATAAAATGACAGTAGTAGCTTGTAAGTCCTAAAAAGGCACGTAACTGAGTGACTGTAATGGGAGTTGGCCAACGTTGTATTGCTTCAATTTTCTTATAATCCATTTCAATGCTAGCTACTAAAACTAAATGCCTCAAGTACTCAACCTTTCGCTGCCTAAATGAGCATTTCAATAGCTTTGCATATAACTGATGATGTTCCAACGTTTCCAACACAATAGCTAGATAAGACAAATGGGAATCCCACATAGCACTGTAAACTAGTATATCATCAGAGAATATTAAAACGAACTTGCATAGAAACGGCTGAAATATAGTATTCATTTGTGCCAGAAAGGTTGCGGGTGCATTTGTGAGCGCAAAAGGCATCACCATCCATTCGTATAATCCTTGGTGAGTTCTGAAAGCCATTTTCTCCCTGTCCCTTGGATCCATCAAAATCTGGTGATACCCTACTCATAAGTCTAGCTTGGTGTAAAATTTAGAACCCCCTAATTCATCAATAAGCTCATTGATTGTAGGCATACGAAAAGAGTCCTTGACTGTCACTGCATTCAGAGCCCTGTAATCCACGTAGAACCTCCATGAGCCATCTTTCTCAGCTGCATTTTTGCCTTTGATAAACGTTTCATCAGAGAACCCGACTTCATACTCAGGGTTGGTAATAGTGTCGGTAAAGAAAATTTCACCAGTGAATTATTCCTGACCATTAATAATAGTGATGGAGAGTTGGACTTAGTATTGAGAATAGAATTAATCGAAGTTACTCTGTTTCTATTACCTGTTACCATAGTGAATTTCTCATCGTACAAATGTGCATAAGCTGCCACTTGTAATAAAGAAGATGGAATTTGAGCTACTACATCCCGCTTCACTTCGGGTTTCAATCCACTGATAAAACAGTCCATCATGGTTTCATCCATCACTCCGTCCACTCTATTAGCCAAGGTCATAAACTGTTGATAGTAATGTAGTTGCTGTATCTGTCTAAATCAACTTGAATAGTTGGGTGCAAGAACTTTCAAAGTGTGACAGTCCAAAATGCTCCTCCATGGCTCTGATTAAAGCAACCCAAGATGGAATCAACCGATTTTTCTGTATCATTTGAAACCAGGGTACAGCTAGGCCTTCCATGTGAATAGTTGTTATGACTATTCTTTAAGAATCTGGAGTCTCATAAAACATGAAAAATTGCTCTGCCCTGAAGATCCAACTCAGAGGATCAGTTCCACGAATTTTGGAAAATCAATTCTTATCTGTTGCAACTAGAATGGTTAGTAGTTGGCAACAGAACCCTGAGAACCTTGAGTGATGTTCATATCAGGTTCACCAAATCTTTTCCCATTGCTTGCTTAAAGATTCCATCGATCAAGACAATGACTGTACTACACTCTCCAAATGATCCAAACGACCATTGGGAGCTTGTGCCATCATAGAGAACATGGCCTCAATCCTCTCCATTCTCACTGAAGCCTGTATCTCCATCTATTCCACATGATTAGAAACTCGCTTAATGTCTGCTACCAATTCCTTGAATCTAGTTCTTTCTGCCATCTCCTCTCTCAATAAAAACACCAAAATGTTATGAACGTAAATTAATTATTAACAACTGGAAATATTAATTCTCCTCTCTTAGGGAAAAATCGTCTTTATTATACTATTGAGTGATTACAACTAATAAAAGTTTGAGTGATTACAACTAATAAAAGGCAAGATAATAATCATACTGATAGGGAAGAAAACCATAACAAAATAGAAATTGCCATAGGAAAAAAATTCCAGAAAGAGAGAATAATCATTCTGCTTCCTTCTTCTTGTGCTCACCATCCGTTAAAAACCTTGCTCCTTCAATTTCCACATGGGACGTCTCACCCGAGTGCTCATGCAAATTCCTCTCTACTCATGTGATGGGCTCGTGCTCCCATTTACATGCAGTACATGTGATTCATGCAATTCACGTGCTTGTCTTATTGCATTACTATCACTAGCTACCTCCTTTCCAACTACATCATCCTTTACCATGGCATCGGTCATGACACAAAGAATAATTGCTCAAATCTTAAACAACGTGGACTTAAAGGCTTGCTACAAGTGCTCATGCTGTCATCACCATGTAGTTTTGCTATTTTGTTTTTTTGGTAAAAGCAAAAACGAAAAAAGTTACACTAGATCACGGCAATGTCTCACTTTGGAGTCACCTAGTTTTTTTTCCTTTTGGATGTGTCTGTATGCAGTTTTTTTGGCTTTCGGATGTGTCTGTGTGCTCTTTGCTTGGTTCTGTCTGGGTGCTCGTATGATTGGCAAAGATTGTTGTTTGTTTATTTAGATTTAGACTCTGGTGTTTGTTTTTTTGTTAGTATTTATTCTATGTTACTGGGGGCAAAAGGAAAACATTTCTTTAGTAATTACATTCTTCTAATAATTTTAATTTTTTTTCAATTAAATTTGACGAATCTATAAATTCAGTAAGAGTTTGCATTCTTTCTATTTTATTTTTTTTCAATTTTCTTATTAATTTTAAAGAGAAATAGATATAAAATATATGAGATGTATCATTTAAGCAGATTTTATATATTTAAATAGGACCCATCATTTAAAAGGCTTTTATTATTATTTTTTAAATTTATAAAAATTAAAAAATTAAAATTGAAAGATTCATAACAGGAATAAAGTAAAAAAGAATTGTAATTGAAAATTTTAAATTAAAAATATTTATATTAAAAAACTTAAATTTTAAAATTATTTTTAAAAAATTTACTTAAAATCTCGAACTATAACTTTTTATATAATTTAAATGTTTTTATATCTTTTAAAATGATTTTATAATTTAAAATCCTTTAAAATAAATATTTTAGCCTCAACTCTAATTTTCCTAATAAAGTATTAACTTTCTTTGATTAGAGGAATTTTCTTTGATTTTTATTTTTAGATAAAAAATATTATTTTTAGTCTCTTTTATTAAAAACAAAAAATTATTTTATTGATATTAAGAAAAATAGTTAATATTAATTTAATTTTATTGATTAAGTTTAAATTTAATAATTATTTATTGGCATGGAAAACGTGGGACCGGAGGGAAAACGTGGGATCTTATTACTTCTATCAAAATCACGTTTTCTCCTCCCCTGACGGGGAGCCAAACGCGCACAGCCAACCATAGAAACTGGATAATTCTGGCGGGCTGAGGGGAAACATATACTCTCTCTCTCTGTTCTAAACATTTGAGTGTTGTAGCTGATCTTATAGGCATCTATAGTTTCTAGCCACACTGGTTCCATCATTCATTTATCATGGCACGGCTTGGACTGCTATCCTCCTCCTCCTTCACTGGTGAATGGACTTACGATGTCTTCATCAGTTTTAGAGGTGAAGATACCCGCACCAATTTCACCGACCATCTCTACAATTCTCTGCGAAATAGTGGAATCCACACCTTCGTTGATGCTGTGGGGCTCCGAAGAGGGGAAGAAATCACACCAGCTCTTCTCAAAGCCATACAACAATCTAGGATTGCCATCGTTATCTTCTCCGAGAACTATGCATCTTCAACATTTTGTCTTGATGAACTTGTCAACATACTTGAGCACGTGAAGGGAGTAGGTCGGTTGGTCTGGCCAGTATTCTATGGCGTTGATCCAACGCAAGTGCGACACCAGAGTGGGAGTTATGGAAAGGCGTTGGCCAAACACGAGGAAAGATTTCAAGCCAACAAGGAGATAGTGAGAAAATGGAGGGAGGCTTTATGTGAGGCAGCTAACCTATCTGGCTGGCATTTCCTACACGAGTACCTTTCTCCACAATTTTCTGTCATTATTTTTCTCTATGTTTTTTGCCCGATAATTTTCATGCTCATTTCCTTCAAAAAGTGGAAAAGAAATTAATCTTGATAAAGGAAGTACATATCAAATTTGAGCACAACCCTTTTAGTGGGCACGATTTGAACAAAGTCAATGAATTATATGAGTTCAGCGCATTTGTTTTCACTTCGCATGATTTTCCATTCTGTGGCAGGTCTCAATCTGAATATAAGTTTATAAGTGGCATCATTGAAGAGGTATCCAAAAGGATTAGTCGCACTCCTTTACATATTGCTAATCACCCAGTTGGACTAGAATCTTCTGTGCAAGAAGTAATCTCACTTTTGGGACTTGAGTCTGATGAGGGGGTTAACATGGTAGGGATTTATGGAATTGGTGGAATAGGTAAAACAACAATTGCACGTGCTGTTCATAACTTAATTGGTGATAAATTTGAAGGTTTATGTTTTCTTCCTGATATTAGAGAAAAGGCAATTAATACGCAGGGACTCATACAACTCCAAGAGAGACTACTTTCTGAAGTAGTTGCAGAAAATGATATCAAGCTTGGAGATGTTAATAGAGGAATTCCACTCATAAAAAGAAGGCTCAGACGAAAGAAGGTTCTTTTGATTCTTGATGATGTTGATAAGCTGAAACAATTACAGGCAATTGCTGGAGGATATGATTGGTTTGGTTCTGGCAGTAGGGTCATTATCACAACAAGAAACAAACATTTGCTAACTACCCATGGGGTGGTAAAATTATATGAGGTGAAAGAGCTAAATGTCAGTAAATCTCTTGAATTGTTGAGTTGGAATGCCTTTAAGAATGACAAAGTTGATCCATGTTATGTGGATGTTTCAAACCGTGTAGTCTTTTATACTGGTGGCCTTCCATTGGCTTTAGAAGCAATAGGCTCTAACTTGTTTGGTAAAAGATTAGAAGAATGGAATTCTCTGCTAGATAAGTATGAAAGAATTCCTAATAAAGAGGTCCATGAAATACTTAAAGTAAGCTATGATAGTTTGGAAGAAAACGAGAAGGAAATTTTCCTTGACATTGCTTGTTTCTTCAATAAATTAGAACTGAGATATGTCAAAGGAATGCTCTATGCTCATGGCTTCCATGAAGAAATTGGTATCCAAGTCTTGATGGACAGATCTCTCATCAAGATTGATGCCTCAAATTGTGTGAGAATGCATGACTTAATTCAAGACATGGGCAGAGAAATTGTTAGACAGGAATCAACATTTGAGCCTGGCAAACGCAGTAGGTTGTGGTTTGATGAGGACATTGTTCATGTTTTGGAAGATAATACGGTAAAAGTTAGAACAATCTTCATGGTTTTATTCTTCTATTTAACTATTTTATGAATATGTACTAGATTACAGGATTTTTAGTCCTTGTTTTTCATTTTGTCCTGCTATCAACACTTGTTAGAAGCTGGACATATTATAATCTAGAATTAGTTAATTTGACTAAATATGGATATGACATTCCTAACATATACAATCTGTGGTTCATTTATGCTTTGGTCTTGAAAGGGAACTGATAAAGTTGAAGCCATTATGCTGTGCTTATGCAAAGATAAAGAAGTGCAATGGAGTGGAGAGGCCTTCAAGGAGATGAAAAACCTGAGAATTCTTATTATTGGAAATGCACGCTTTTCTAGAGGGCCCAAATATCTCCCAAATAGTTTAAGAGTATTAGACTGGAGTGGATATACATCATTGTCTTTACCATCTGATTTTAACCCTAAGAAACTTGTCATACTCAGCCTACCTGAAAGCTGCCTTCAAATTTTCAAACCACTCAAGGCATGTATAGGGTTTATGATTTCTAGCTACTTTCATATGTTTTGCTGGTCTTATATTTTAATGATAAGCAAATTTGCAATATGAATATTACAAAATTGGTCATTTGTTTTTGTTTTGCAGATGTTTCATTCTTTATATTTTATTGATTTTGAAGGTTGTAAATTCTTAACACAAGTACCTAACCTATCTGGACTCCCAAACTTGGGGGCATTGTGTCTTGATTATTGCACAAATTTAATTAGAGTTCATGATTCAGTTGGGTTTCTTGATAAACTCAGATTGTTGAGTGCCCAAGGATGCACCCAACTCGAAATGTTGGCATCTTGCATCAAATTGACTTCTCTTGAGACTCTGGATCTCAGGGGGTGCTCAAGTCTTGAGATTTTCCCGGAAGTATTGGGCACCATGGAAAATATAAGAAACATTTATTTAGACCAGACAGCCATACAAGAATTTCCATTTTCATTTGGAAATCTTATTGGGCTGGAACGACTATACCTGAGGCATTGCTCAAGGCTTAAACAGCTACCATGTAGCATAGTAATATTACCCAAACTTGAGGTGATAATGGCTTATGGGAGTAAAGGATTTCAATTTTTTGGACGGTACAAAATTCAAGAAAAAGTGGACTCAGAAGTGTCTTCAGGTGCGCTGTATTATTTAGATCCCAAATTAAATATTTTATGTACTGATCCATTTCATGTCACTTTCTGTAGTTACTTAAATGTGTATTGTATGAACACAAGTCCCAGTAATTTCATCCGAGTATGTTGTCCTTTGAAGTTCCCCAATCTACTTCTCTGTGATGCCATTAAACTTCAACACAGGCCATTTTACGAGATTGGCGGCTGGCATTTTGGGGACATTGTAAGGTTCAACAATGGCAGTAGGAAATCATCATTGTCTTTCTGGTTCCATGAGAAATTCCCGGAGATAGCGCTATGTGTGATTGGGAAATCTGACATATATTTCGACAATATAGTGTTGGATGCTAAGCTAATCGTGCTTGTCAATGGTTCTGAACAACTTAATTGTTGGTGGAATTATATATTTTCTACAAATGATATACTTTCCACAGGAGATTTTATGTTTCCTACAGCAGACATAATACAACCTATATTTTTGTGTGACCTACAATGCAAACTCGAGAGAGTGATTTCAAAACATGAATGGAATCATGTTGAGGTTTCATGTGAATTGAAATATAATAGGCCATATGATCCTCACTGTGGAAACCTAATAGGGTCTGTAGAATGGATTGGAATTCATGTCTATGAGGAAGGAAATAGCAAGATGGAAAATATCCAGTTCACAAATCCTAATATCTCTCAATTTCAAGCTCAAATGATGGATTTTAACAATGCTGAAGGCTAGAGCAGACAATTTGCCTTTTTTGACTCCAGAACCATTGGATACAGTGAAATTGGACCCAATGGCATTACAATATTAGATCAGGAGTGCAGGCATAGCCTGCACACACAAACACTGACAAAGGCTACCTATAGTGACAGCTAAATATGGTGAGTGGTGGTATTTAATCTATTTCTCTATTTTCCTTCATCTTCTTGCTTTGATTATTTCTTCTCTCTAGGGATTTTTTCTTGGAGGTGAATTGCTTCAACAATGAACTTAAAAAATCAATTAATTTGCTTACCTTGAAATTGATGCTTTGCTCATGACATTAGAACTTTGACCATATCCTGTGCTACCAAGAATTTTTTTTAATATTGTAGGTGATGGAAATGAGTCAAATAGTTTGTGAGCTATATTTGAGGCAATGTTAACTTGATTCAAATACTTTCATATAAAGTTTGAATATTTAAGAATTCAACTATTAACTGCTTCAATTTAGATTTTCATGTGCTATATATTTTTTTTATGGACCAAAAAAATTTATATGTAAATACAGTAACTTTGTAATAAATTACTACTTCTTTTGATACCAATTTTCTATTTTGTGTGGAGATCAAAGTTCTTTTACTGATCAATATTCTAACTTACTTACTAAATGAGTTAAGCTTGAGCCATTGAAGCATAAAGATATGTCTGCAGGCATCCATATTATGCTCATCTTTTGCAAAATCATATTTTGAATCTTGAATAATAATTTCTTGATATGTACTACTTGTTTTGCCGTGTTTTAATCAAATTCAGTGATCATTTTGCTCCAGAAGGTTCCTTTCTAAAGGTTATGAATATATCTCAAGTACTTCTGTGGTGAATTAGTATATTCTGTTTTAGAGGAGATATTTTTGCTGCCATGCTCTTTGTACATTGTCTGCCAGCTATTACATCTGGTACCAACTTGTGCAAATGTAGTATCTTCTTGATGTTCTGCTTGTTATTGGATGATTTGATCATTTTCAATGAAGTTGATGTCCTTGAAATGACTTGATTATGGACCATAAAGCTCATCTAGTATGACAAAAATTGAATGAGCCCTTTTGTAAAGCCTCAAAAAAAAAGAAGCCTATTTTTTTTAAAAAAGCCTGTGTTGTCCTATAATAGTAGTAATATCTTTTTAAAAAAGGATTTTTATATCTATTCATATATTAGTAATTTAGCACTAATATGATATTTTTTAGAGATTTTTTGAAAGTATCACAGCATAGCATCTCTTTCTCCCATCCCATTCGATTTCAGCTCTCTCTCTGGATGAGTTGCCATTATCTTTACCCCTTAATTTGTGTCATTATATATAATCCTAATATCCTATGTTGCTGCTGTTGTCTTTGTAACTAGTGGGATTTAGAAAGCTACACAGATATAAAAAATATAGGTCTTGTCTTTTCACACACAGTGTATGCCTAATTTCTTGCGATGGGTCCAATCATATATTATTGAAAGGAACACATGCAAATTATCTTCGAAACTCTTCATTGATGATGAATAATGATATTGTGATGATCATTATCATTATAGTACAAGCTTATTTTGCCTAACCTCACATCAGTTTGTGAAAATTATTATCAATGTGTTATTTAAATAAAACATGTGATATACTTTTTTCACAATCACAATCACAACTCTTTTCACACCTTTTTTTAGGTATTAAGCAGATTCGGCCTGGGCCCAGCCCAAATAAGTGAGGCACAAAAGGGGTTTGGGCTCAGGCTCAGGCTCAGACCATTATTTCTGGAGTATGCACATACAAAAGCCCAGCCTTCTTTTTAAAGAGCCTGGCCCTTGATTAGGTAAAGATTTTGAAAATATTACTAATACTTTTGAATTAGATATTTCTGCCTTTCATTGTGTTATTTTTCCTGCCATGCCATTAGTTTTCTGTCTTCTGGATGTCTTAGCAATTTACGTGGTTCTATGACCTTATTTTTCTGTGTCTTGGTTTCTCAATGTAGGTTGAAATGTACCTTTGTGGTTTAGCAACGTGGCTGCGGATGTCTTCTTTGCTTGAATTGGTTGATATACTCCGTATTTTGTTCTGTCAACTCCCCAATTGCAAAAGCAGAACTCCTGCACAAAATAACAAGCATTCTTCATTTCTTTTCAAGAGAAGTATGAATTAATTATATCTGGTACAAGTAGCTGTTTCTGATTTCATGTATCAAATGTGACTTTTGGCTAAGTAATGTCATCTTCTTCGTAAGGGAAATCAAAGAATAGATATAAATAATTGAGAGTTGTTGGCGAATTGGATGTGCAAGAAGTCGCTTCCTACTATAGAGGTATTATGCATCAGGAAAACATACTACTGAGCCAAGGTTTTCCTCCTTTAATTTTCCTTTATCTGACAAGCTAGTATTTATCATTGCAAGCATGTATAGTGTTGGGAGCACAAAGTAAAGAATGTCACTATATATGGAAACATCAGCATCTTTATGCTCTTGTAAGGAATTCCCATGGATTGTTTGTTTCTTTTGGAATGTTAAACCAGCCTCATTCTTTTCTAGTTGCACCCCATTTGGTATGAGCTAAGAAAGTGGAAGGGAGAAGGAATCCGTTGACCAAACGCATTTCGTAGCCAGAATTGAATGCTTGAGTCTAAAATGGAATAACCTCTGCTTTCCATCGGTTATGCATGCTAGTGGAGAAGCTTTCTGGAGCCAAAAGTTGATTTGTCCAATTTGCCTCTTCTATGACTTCAGTGCCTGGTTTGTCCCATCTTTCTTAGAAGCAATGGGCATGCTCCAACACACTTTTTCTCCTCCGTTGGTGTGACTGACTGCAAGGGATGGATCAGTAGCTCCCGTGGCAGTGTCTGCTAGAGTTGGCTGCCGTTGAAGGCCTGATTGTTTATCCTGCACAGAAAGAGGTGAGTTCTTTGGCTTGCCTTCCCCCGTCTCTCCTTCCTTTGCAATTTCCCTGTTCTACCTGCATCAGAGGTATATCATATCATCTTCTCAGCTCAAATCTACTTCCGTGTCACTTCATTTGACTGGTTCATTGAATTGGAGGATCACATATTCATATCTAATAGTTGTATTGAAAAAACAGGAGCTTTTCAACCATTAATTGTGTTTGGCAGTGTGGGTTTTTCTGCTCTGTTGTGCTAGTATACAATGTAGGTAAATGTTGTACTTGTTTGTCAGTGTTTTCTGGAACCCATTTAGTCAGGAAGTTACCATAGTTCATTTACCGTATATTAGAAACATATTAATTAATTTATATTTGAATTTTATGGATTATTTTTCACTGAGAATGCTTATAGTGTCTGGGAACAAATCTTTCACACGAGACTTAACCTTTTAATCTGAGATGAGCACTGTACAAGAGCAATAGATATAAGAAATGTGGCTCTGTTCAAATACTTTCATCTGAAAAGTGAACACAAATAAATTTTAGTCCCTGTTCAAATAATTTCCTTGTGTTTTGTCTGGTTCCCTGAATTTAAATCATTATGATATCACTGGTGGTACTTTGTCTGAATACTACTCTTTGATAGTTTAGCAATAACTCAGAACTGCAGCATTTGACTTTTTTTAGCAAGTGATTTCTTACAATCTTGTAACTTTTTAGTTTTAATGCTTTACCTCATTTGGTGATATTCCCTCTTCATCAACTTCTTTGTCCACTTCCTCTATATGAGCGATATTAAATGAAATCCCAGATTAATGGAGGAATCGAATTATACTTTACTTTTTGTTTAGTTAATTGAATGTGACTTGGGGGTTTCTTGTGTTATTTAGGTTCAAACAAGATATCAACAACAGATTGAGTTGAATTGAAGCTGTTTGGGGTTTTCTTGTGTTATTCAAATATTATTATCTAGTGCTGATGATGGATGACTATGAATTTGATTTTCCTTCTGTCCTGTGGGGTTTCTTGAAGTTTGCTTCAGACCAATTAGACACATATTTGTTTTTTGCACTTTCTTTACGTTGCTGTCATCATTGTTTTCTTTACGTCGCTATCATCAGTTTGGTGTCTCTTGGGAAGTTTAGTGTTTTGATGCCATTTTTGTTGTGAAGCTACCCAGTGGGACACGTGGTAGTTGACTCTTGCTTCAAAATTCATAAAATGGCGTAAATCTGAATTTGAAAAGTATGTTAGACTAAGTGTGTACTCTATATTAATCATAATATAAGGAAGATAATTGCATCTAAATATGATTAATATTCTGGACCACTTCTGTACCTAATAGAGTCCCATGGACATGTTTCAGAACTTTTCTGTATGTGTTTTATGGAGAAATGGACAAGTTCTCATGTATATTTCAAAAGATGCTCAATGTACACTGCTTACTAAGTCTGTTCAGGTCCTCAGTACGTCTTTTGAAGCTTCTTTAATGTCTTTCTGGTTTCCCTTAATGAAGATGATAGTAATTTCTTATAGGAATTTCCGCATTTTCTCTCCTTAAAAGCAGTTGGTGGAATTTTGTGTTTTATGGCCTTTCAGAAGATATAAGAGGGGAATCTGATATTCTTCTCTTTTCAACTTATTACATTACATCAATTTTTTAATATTCTATAATTACTCATAATTTGGTCTGTTCCTATTCCGGTACTGTCTTGTTGGGAATTGAAAAAACCAATGTTTTTAAGACTGAACTAGTCTTTGAACCGATAACGGCACTGGTTTATAGTTTATTAGTTGGACCGTAGTCGAACTAATAATAATTATATATTAATATTAAAAATTTATTATAATAAATAATAAGTAAATATTAATAAAATTTGAAACATTTTATTACTAATTATATATAAAAATAAATCAAATATAACATAATATTTAAATTTAGTTAAATTTTAAATTTTGAGTCTAAAATAATTTATTTATTAATAAATATAAATATAAATATTAATTTGGTAAAACAAGTTTTGAAATCAATATATTATAAAAATTAATTATTCAATATATTAATTTATTATTATTATATTTTTAAAAAAATTGTATAATAAAATTTGATTAGTTATAGAATATTTGAACATAATGTTTTAAAAAAATAGTTGATAAATGTTTAAGTTAAATATTATAAATTTCAAAGGAAATATTATAAATATATTTATATAATATTATGCATATATCTTACAGAAATGACAAAGCGGCATAATGGTTAGTGTGTTCAGACTTTTCCAAGGTCACGGTTTGATGCTCGATGAGACCACTTTTGTTAAAAAATGTAAATTACCATTTCAATACTTAGTATATATATATATATATATATATAAAAGGTTGAACATATTGATTTGAAGTGGCTTTCCAGGTCTGATAGCAGCGAATGACATTTGAAATTTTCCAAGACAAAATTGGTCCAAATCGATCTATATACACTGGTTATTGCTTAAAACCGGCCGTCAAATCCGGTTCTTCACCGGAGCCGACCGGTTTTTAAAGGCACCAGTTAAAAAAGTGTTTTAGACCGGATCGGTTTTAAGAACATTGGAAAAAACCTAAGAAGCACCAATACGGGTACGCGTATCGGGTACGACACGATACGATACGTGCGATACGACAATTTTTAAAATTTTAGGATACGGGTACGGGAAAAAATATATATATATATATATATATATATTTAATAATCTAATATATTAAAAACTAATTAATCAAGCATAATTAGTGAATGAAATAATTAATCAATTAATGAGCAGATGAATCAAAATTAGGTGAGCCCTAGTTTGTTTCATCAGCTTACAAATTGCAGCAATTGTTGTTATCCTTATAATGTGAAGAGTCATTATTCCACCTCCTTTTATTGTTACACTTAAATGGTTGAACAATGAACAGGTGAAATCAGATATCACAAACCCAGAACATTCTAGTTTAATTTTCTGCAAACAGAGGCACATATCATAGGAATGAATTGAAACACAAGTAGGAGAGACAAATTATCAGCCAAGTTACAAAATTCTAGGCTCGTTTTTCTCTGACATTCAAGTTTCTAAAAAAAAAAAAATTGAAACTAGAAACCTTGCCACCAGAGAAGAAGATGCACCTGCCACTGGCCGGAGAAGATGACAGAGGAACGGAAGGTGTTGTCGGAGAAGATGATGTAGTAGGGTAGGCGACACATGGCGAGACGCAACAACACCAGAAGCAGCGGGCGAGGAAGAAGAATTGAAGCTGAGGGAGAAGAACCGAAGCATTTGACGGGTTGGGGGTTTAAATGATGGATGAAATGAAGTCATTTAAGGAGAAAAACGTTTCGCTACTATTTCAAGGATGTTTTGGAGCTGTTTCCTAACTGCGTCGAAATGTTTCGGTACGTAAAGAAACGTTTCGAAACGTTTCGGTACGCAAAGAAACGTTTTGGATACTTTTGTACCTTTACGGTACGCGTATCTGGTACGGGTACGTATTCGGTACGGGTACGACTCCAAATTTGGAGTATCGGTGCTTCTAAGGAAAAAACACACGTTTCATGATCATATTGCCTGCCTCATTTATAATAACCCAACCAACGTTGTCTGTCCTTTTTTCCGGTACTGCTTAACTTTTTGTTATGTATTCGCAGGCTTGAACAGGAAGCAGAATGGGAAGTAATACAAGACCGCCAAGAGAGTGGAAGACACAATCCATGAACTTGTGACGATTATGTTTCAATTTAATGTTTATTTTCAAGTCATGGTTGAATTGAAGTGTAGGGAACTTCTCTAGTTATAGCAGCTACTAAACATCCAGATTTGAACTTTTGGTTGACTAGCCCATGCTTGTTTTGATGAGTAGTAAATTAGCACCCAATGCCTCGTGATGTAGCATCTATAATCTCATGTTCAAGGATTTTTGAAGTGAAAATATTTATATATAATAAATTTATTATTTTAAATATTAATTCATATATTCACTAATTTTAAAAATTGAATTAAAAAAAAAGTAATTTTAAGCTTTAGATTGTTAATTTATTCTCTTGTCTGCGGGCTACCTACTTTGCACAAATTGGCGGAAAGGAGGAAGGCGAACTACGCTTGCATGGGAGAAAACCATAACCAGTGTTGATGATTTGTCTCGTTAAAATGTCATCAGAGAAATATAAAAAAAATATTTTATTACTTATTCAATTGGTGGCATTTTGGATATTTTCTTTTTATTTTTTTCATTCCTTTATTATTTTTAACTAACCAAATATATAAATGAAATTAAAATGATATTCTCATTTTTTTTATTATATCATACATTCAATTCATTTCATTCACGTCATCAAAGTCTTTTCATTTCCATTCAACCCCATTTTGTATAGGGCCTTCCACTGCCTCGCTAATGGCCATGAAGTTGTGAACCGATACTACTTGCTTTATCGGACTATTGAAAAAGGGCATGCTTGCGGGACTGTTTGATCAATGACTTCGTGTCTGGACTTGGGAAGACTAGCTTTCCAATGCGATTGAAATTGTGTGATTGTGTGGGTTGTCCAGAGGTATAGGCCACGGATCTACCAACTGGGCCATTGTTAAATGCGGGAACGGACCAGGGAATGCATTTTAAGGGTCAGTCACTCCTCTTAAAATATATATATACATATATATTTAAATATGTATATAATATTATTTCTTTAAAAAATTTTAAATTTATCCACCTAAAATTTGTTATTTTCCCCCTTTAATATTTTAAAGTCTTAAATACATACTTCAAAAAATATAATTACTTTTTATATTGATTATAAAAGTAAATATTATAATATATATATGTATATATATTATAATTTCTCCAAAGGTTTCTTATCTCCATCATCTAAAAGTAATAAATGATATACTTTTCACATTTTATTTCTCACTCATTCACAAAGTCTTTTTTTCTTGGTTTCTTTAACAATTTCTTTTATTTCTTGTACAGACAACTTTTCATAATAAAATAAAATTTTTAATAAATTTTTCTACTCACTATAAAAATAAGGTTTTATAATAAAATAAAAAAATAACTGTCTTAAAAATAATTGGACTATTTATATTTAAAAAAATTGCAAAGAATTGTATTATGGAATATATTATAGATGAGTTTTATTCAATTAAAAATGAAAAAATATAATCTTAGTCGTTAATACATATATTGTATTACTTTTAATATATATTTTTTTGTATCAAGACAATTATATTTATTTTGATGGTGTTAGATTTCTCTGCTTTTTTATTATTATGTATCTTTATTTTTTAATTTTAATAAGTTTTATTTTCATATTAATTTAATATATACTTAAAATTATAATCTTAGTAATTATTAGTACTCATATTAAATATAAATTTTCGCTCTCTTTCAATTTTTTCTGGTTATGTCTCGAGTTAAATGGTATGGTATGGAGATATGTAAAGGCAAGAAAGTAGGATGGAAAAATTTTGCCAATGATCTAAATCTTGCTTTAATTTTTTTCAGAAAAATTTAAAAAAGGAAAAAAAAAAAGAAAGAAACAGGAGTGATGTTTTCTTTTTCTTATTCATCTTTAATTTATCTTTATAAGAGAATTGAGTTGTAGCGTGACTACTATAATCAAGAGATGTATGTAATATGTACAAATAAATTTGGGGAGACTCGTTGAGAAAAGACGTCATCTTCTTGAATAATTGAGCTTAAAACTTCACAATTGATTGGGCATATATTACAAAGAATTTGGTAACATTTGTATCGAAGATATGAAAGAAGGGGTGTCATGAATGGAAAGCTAAGATAGCAAGACTTATAGTTACTTCCGTCATTGCTCCCACCGGCCATTAGTCAAGTCTAAAAGTCTTCGTCATCGTAGCACTTTTTTAAGTGATATGTTGTTGTGTAATGTATAAAAAATTCACAAAGAATCCGACATGATATCTTAAAATAAAAAAGGAAAGAAAAATTTTTCTTCCATGGATTAAAAATTTTTCATATTTACCCACTTCAGCTGCATTTTTCTTCCATTGATTCATCGAGTCAATGCCACACTTTTTTCCCCCTCTTTCCTTTGCTTTCCACAACATTTTGCCAAATTAACTTGCCCAGGGCAACGTATACTATTACGAGCTTTTTGATACTGTTAAGTGTTAACCTCTTAAGGAAATTTTTTTTACGCACAAAACCAGCTGCCAAAAGTTTATAGCCCAATATACCATTGGATCTTTCTTAAAAGATAAGATCTCTGTATTCATTTTTTTTTTTTTAAAGTTTCTTTTTTAAAAATTGAACACGAAGAGTTAGTTTCATGTTCAATTGAAATTTTGTTTTAAATATAGTTGAATGCGGATGTGGCCAATTTGTGTTCAACCAAAAAAAAATTATTTTATTTGGTATTTTTTAAAATTTATGTCTAAAATTTTATAATGTCATTTGCATTAGATAAAAAGTTAGAAAAAATTATTGTCATAATAAGTATAATAATATAAAAATAAAATAACAATTTGAATCATAAACAAAAATAAATACATAACTTGATATAAATAAAAATAAAATTTGATATATACAATTCGGACGGAATCGCGAGATAGACAATGAGAAAAAGCCAAGAGGGGAGAGCACTTAGACAATTCACTTTGAGTCCAGGAAGCGATTGCAGCGAAGAATTGATCTGAAACGAAGCACTTTTTTATTCTCTTTTCTGTTTTTAATTAAACGAGCCTATCTGTCGACGATAGAAGATACCTATTCCTGCAATTGCGCTTAGTCCAAGCCCCCTTCCCTTACTTTAACAAGTAAGCAAGCACTACGCCCCCTTTGCTGCATCTGATATTACCGCCTCGTGGGTCCTATCTGAGTAACTCTGTGCTCCTTACTCTAGCAAGTAGGCAAGCTACCATAATAATTCCTTGTTTCACATTGAAGTCTTCTTTTAAGTCATCATAATTGGTGCTACAATGACTCTTCTTCTTCCTCATCTTCTTCTTCTTCTTCTTCTTCTTATGAATCAAAATGGTTGGGATTGCAAATTGGTTAAGAATTCAAGTCCCACTAAAGGGACTAAACAAGGGAGATTGGTTGATTGGGGGTAAAGAACCTTTGTTATTGTTGATACGATGATTCTCATTGTCCAAAAGATGCACCAACATACTCAACATTAAATGCAAATAAATCTTTAAATAGTGACGTGAATGAGACTTCACTAGATTGTGTGGGTTTTGTCATCAGGCAGGAAAATGATGGTTCTATATGAAAAGACAAAGGCATTAGTGGTATATAATATGAGGGACTAGTACCTTCATAGTCTATGTATTACATGGGTGGCTCAAATGGAGAAGGATTAGAACCTTCAAAATCTATATACTATGTGTTATGTGCAAATGAAGAAAGATCAGGACCTCTAAAGCCTACATAAGGCTCAGAAGAATGAGGGTCAGCACCTCGGAAGTCTCTTTGCATTGGTGTTGAGGGGAATGTAAACAACGACACACCTACGTCATCACCACCTAATGTCCTATCCACCATCAGTTTCTTAGATGAGATGAAACTATACCCCTTCTTTCTTGGATTAGCTTCTAGCAATAATGGACTTGATAGATAAGATGCAAGGGAAGCAAGTTAAGAGACCATCATCTCTTTATATTTACTAAGGGCATGCATCATAGTTCTAATATCTTTGTTCGTTCACTTCCTGAACTCTTCATAACCAAGTGTTGAAGGATCAATGGCAATATGCCTGCAAATTATCCAATATATCAGCCTGGGAAAAGGAAAGTTAATAGTTAAATGTTTAAATTATATAACCATACACAGATGAGGAGGAAATGCAAAGATACAGGTAAATAAAATCATATCACAAAACTTTTGAGAACCATTTGAAGGAAATCCACTATTGCGTATATCTCTAATACCAACAAATGGAATATTAAACAATGGCTTCACTATTTTTGCAATACTGGCGTGATTATACAAGTTAATAATAACTTATACAATAACTAATAAACTTAATTCATGAGGTGTGTGATAAGCTATTGACTTAATTAACCTATTTTTTTTTTTTAAACCAGAGTACAAAGTTGGCCCCTCTAAAACAAAAAATATTCTATTAATACCAAGGCCGAATTTTTATAATAAAAAAAATGTAGTTATGTAATTAGACTCTCTTTAAGGATTAAGAAAAATATATTTTATTCTAATATTAAATAAAGTTATTGTTTACTCAACTTATTAATGTAAGTAGAAATAATTAAATATCATGCATTTTCTCCTTATTTATAATAATCCCAATAAGAAGAGAGTTTATCTAGTTTTGCATCACTTCCGAGAATTTTCTAAGAAATAATGGAAGATGAATTAAGGTTTGTAAAATGGACCAACTCAATTCATATAAAAAATATGGAACTTTTGCTTTTTCCAGATATTATGTTGGATTCTTTGTGAAGAATTAGGTTCTGAATTTTTTCGTACGTTACAAGAATGACTTAAAATGGTGCTACGAAGACTTGACTAATTAATATCCAGTGGGAGCAACGATGGAAGTGACACCCCTTCTTTCATATTTTGGATAGAAATGGTACCGATAAATTGGTTGTAACATATAGCCAATCAGTTATGCTGTGCTAAGCTTAATTGTTCAAGAAGACCATATCACGTGTTTTTCAACAACGGGTCTTCCTAAATTTATACGTAAACATTATATACAACCTACAAGTCATGTTACAACTCAGCTCCCTTATGAAGATGAATTAAAAATAGAAGGGAAGAAGAATAATATCTCTCTTGTTTCTTTCTTGTTCCTTTTTTATTTGTATTTGTATTTTATTTTTTAGCGGCGAGTCAATAATTGGTCGTGCTAAAGAATGATATTGTCCACACTGCATACTGAGAAATTGCTGCAGAAGACAGCAGAGCAATCAGAGTTTTTAAAAAACAAGCAACATTTTGTGTCCTGTGTAGTCTGCAAGAACTATTAAACATAAATAAAATACAACATAGACGGCTAAAATTCAAGTTCTTCAAGATTCAGACTTGACACATGCAACTACTTATAAGTAAACTCAAACATCACTCACAAAATGTTGAACTTAGACCAAAAACAACAATCAAAAGACTTGTCAGAAGAGAAATGTTAATGTCGTATAAATAAAACATTTGTGACTCGTACAATCCAGATCCAGTGAATGTGAGTAAAAGGGAATCCGCTCACAACACTGTTCTACTACAGCATTACCATACAAAGTTTCATAGAACCGTGGGATCTCTGGAGTGATCAAAGCTTAGCCAAGCCTAATTATTTGTCTGCTGTATATCTATATCCAGAGTCTCAACAACTCCTATATGTTTAATTAATATAAATAAATAAACATCAGCGTTTATCACAATAGATAATAAATTGGTTCCAAATAGTCATCATAGTCATTGAAGTGGGAAGTTCCATTCTTCATGAGGGCAAGAAACAGGGAAATCTTCCAGAGGACCGACCAAAAATAAAAGAATAAAAATAAAAAAAGGAAAAAGAGATTAAAACAGAAAAAATTTGTTGTCTTTCCGAAAGAAACCCAACATACAAACTCGGTGGTGACGAGCGAGGAATTATCTTTTTCAGTGTTTGATAAGAGAGACTCATTTGATTACCAATATAATATGCATACTTATCAGATATATGAATTTGAATGTGGTAGCATACTAATAACAGCATGTATATTAGCCTAAGTATGGCAACTTTATTTGATTTAACGCATGCTTAGCCACTAAGAAATTACTCGCTGTTTCTTGCAAAATAAAGATTGTGAACCTTCTTGATCCACGAAGATTAATTTACACAAAGGATGGACTGACTTCATTATAATTTATAATCTTTCTCCCGTATTTTCGCATCCTGTCAACGTAATTTAGCCGACTAAGCTATATTGAATTACAAAATCAAAAGGATTTATGGATAATCAATTCATATTCTCTTATAAATTCATAATCGAATTGCATTCAACTTCTCATACTGAAGAAATAATTTTCTGTCACTACATAAACAATCTATTTTATATGCTGTTTGACTTATTACAGAGTTTGGACTGAATAGAGCCATCATTTATCCTACTTTAAGCTGTAGAAATCCTATCCTAAAATACTTAAATAGTAGGAATTTGATATAATATAATATAATATAATATAATATATGTTTAATACAAATGAGATTTGCTGAAATTAAATTATTATCTTTAAATAGGTTAATCTTAAAAAATATTTTGTGAATACTTCTTTGTTTTTAATCATCATTTATTTTTATCAAATAATTATATACTTTATCAAACTTAAAAAAGTGGCAATTTTATATTGATTAGATACATATTTATTACTTATTATATTATATAAATAATAAATGTAAGAGTATTTTGGTGGTAACATATAATTATAGATTATTTTTTATTGCAAGGAAAATAGATTTAACTTATTTTTGTTTCAGAAGAGAGAAGTGCAACTTTTTCATAATAAATAAAGGGACCTATATAATTTGAATATAAAATAAAATAATAACTATCCAAAAAAATAAAACACTAAAAATTAAAAAAAAAACCGCAGTTGGAGGGCTTAAATAAGTAGTAAAATCCTCTACCATAGAGGATCCTACGACTGCATTGTGTGCAGTAGCAATTTTTTGTAAAATTTTAAATTTTTTTAGAGTTTAAAATTTAATATACGAGATAAAAATTGTAATTGTGAAAATAAAAATTTTAATTATGAGAAAAAATTACATTCCAAAAATTTTAACATATAGTTAAAATTTTTAAAGTGTAGTTTTTTCCTATAACTAAAATTTTTATCTTTACAGTTATAATTTTTATATTTTATATTAAATTTTAAACCCCAAAAAAAATTAAAATTGCATAAAAATTGGTTACCATACTGAAAGGGATCCTGACTCCTTAAATTGTGCTTTTAGATATCAGGCACCGAGTTCTTTGTGAAGGCTAGTGATCTACATACCAACGGATAAATAGTGCCATGACAATGAAAGTAGCAGGTGGAAAAGCTATTAGAAATTAAATAAAAAAAATAAAAAAATAAGAATAATTTGTATACCCTTTTTTGGGAAAAAATTTTCTGACAAAATAAAAGCAAAATTTATATGATTGGCAAAAAAAAAAAAAAAAAAATTCTTCTTGCAAAACAAACATGAGAAATTTTTCCAAGATAAAAAACTTCATACAAAACATACTAAAATCAAAACATGAATAATATTCTCATCAATTTTATCATGCCAAATGAGGTAACTACTGACCTAAGGAAAAGCATAAATGCAGATCAAGCTGCCATATGCTACTAATTTCTAGTATAGTACAATTGAAATTAAATGACGCTCAAGAAATAAATAAATAAATAACTAATCAAAGCAAAGATCATAAATAATTTTCTTGAAGATTTCTCTTACAAATAATTGTTTAAAGTTCTATTTCTACTCTTAAAGGAGTGGCTTGGTCACTGTTCAAGCATTTGTTCTCAATTTTGTAATAATATTGAAGCTGTAACCAAGTAGAGAGGGAGAAAATTCCTTTTGAGATCCTGAATCAGTTGTGTATTTAGCAAGTGCTCTTGCTACACTTCATACAACCATAATGCTTCTCACATTCCTGATTGGATCAAAATGTTAAAGGGGCCAAGGCCACTGTTGTATACTAAGATATAATTACCATTGTTGGGGATCGGAATTGGATCCTCTGAATTAGAAAAGGATGAAATCCCTCTGAAGTGCAGATCTAATGCTTCGAAAATTGCCACGTGGAATACATAATTTTTTAATTCAAATCTATCACTTTTGGAGCATCGGATGAATAACTTCAGAGAGACTTTATCGTTTTTCAATTCAGAGGATCCAATCCCGTTGGGGATCACGTGCTATTGTTAGTTATCACATATCTTCGTGGGCTTCCTAGCCCAATGCACTTGTTGCATAGGCTTTATATATGTTTCGATATTTATTTTATTTCCTATTTTATCTCTCAATTTTTTTTTTGACTAAATCCAATTGTATTTTCTAAGGTTAAAAAGGAAGAGAGTTGAATGAGACTTATTGCTAGCACTTAACATCCTCACCCATTTCTAAGTCTTTTACTTTTGTGGCAAAGAGGTCTGAAACCAACAATTATAAGCTGAAAAAAAAAAAAAAGAGTTGGGCATATCAAGGATATGTGTTAGAAGTTAAATGAAAGGCCAACTAACTTCGAGGGGGAACCATGACAAGAATCCTATGATTATATAATTAATAATAACGACAAGGTGCAATTTGAAATCTCTTTTACTCTGATGAAGGAACAACCTAAACAGTTACAAAAAATGATAGGCACTCATGTTCAGTTTGAGAAAATTGTTGTTGTTGGTATTGTTACACAATCAAGTAACTCTTCCAATGTCTTAAACTCTCAAGTACAAAGAAGTAATACATGGGTGGTTGATTCTGGAGCCATTGACCACATGACAAGTAATATTTCTTACCTTATCCATTTTGTTCATAGTAATGGAGAATTAGTTGTAAAAATAGCTAATGGCTCTCTTTCAAAAGTTGCTAGTGTTGGAATTGTTCAATTGACCAATTCTTTAATACTTCACAAAGTTCTCTTGGTCCTTAATCTAACTTGTAATTTTCTATTAGTAAGTAAACTAGCTAAAGACCTCAATTACAGTACTAAATTCTTTTTTGATGGTTGTGAATTTTAGGACTTGGAGTTAGGAAAGTTGATTGGCAGTGTTGACAAGTGAGCAGGTCTTTATATCTTCCATGGAAGAGATCAATCAAGAAATATAACTTTCTTTGTTAGGACTAATTTGAATAAGACTATGTTATAACATTATCAATTAGGTCATCCTAATTTTACAAATCCAAGAAAGATGTATCTAACATTATTAAATAAAAATTATTTTTTTATTCTTACGAAAAAAAATCTTTTCATTATGATTGTGAAGTGTCCTAGTTGTATAAACATATCAAATCTTCTTATCCTATTCATTCTCATTTTCCTTTTAAACCTTTTGCACTTGTTCATAGTGATATGTGAAGACCCTTAAAGGTCTAAAAAATTATAGGGGCAAGGTGGTTTTTTACTTTCATTGATGATCACACAAGACACACTTAGACATACCTTATGAGGGAAAGGTTTGAAGTACCTTAAATATTTAAAACTTTCCACTTTCTCATTAAAAATCAATTCCAAACCACCATTTCTTAGAATAGATAATAAGAGGAAAATTTTTAATACTATTCTAAGTGATTATTTGAATAAACAAGTTATCAAACATCAAAGCTCTTACGTTGATAGTCCTCGACAAAAATGAGGTCTCTGAAAGACAAAAGAGGCATACTCTTGAAGTCACTATATCAACTATGATTGCCTTAAACATGCCTAAATGTAACTAGGAAAAAGCTCTCCTTACTTCCACATTCCTTATAAATAGGTTACCTTCTAAAACTTTGGAATTCATTACACCTTGTGACTAAATCCTTAAGGCCTATCTAGATACTAACATGATTCGTTACTTAGCTCTAAAAATATTTGGCTACATCACCTTTGTTTATCTTTCCCACAAAAGCAAACTTGACCTCCATCTATTAAGTGTGTTTCTTGTTACTCACGAACTAAGAAGGGGTATCAGTGCTATTCTCTTGTAGATAGAAAATTTTTTACCACTATGGATGCTACATTTCTTGGGACTCAACCTTACTTCCATAAAACTCCCATTCAGGGGGAGAATGTTCAAGAATGAGATCTTATTCACCATTATGATGCCTTACTTGACTCAATCCACCTAAAACTGAACACACTTATGCTTCTACTGCTCTTAAAACTTGTACTGCGCCTAAAATCTTTGGATCAGAACCAAAACATTCTATTATACTTGTACCCAAGAGACTTAAGCCACCTAAGCCTCTTAAACCTTTCAAATAGCCTATAATCAAGAGAGTAGGGAAGATGAAGGTGCAACATAGAAAGAATTAGAGATTTACTCAAGAAGAAGAAAGATAAATGATCTAAAACCTAGCACATTTCAAGGATAGCACCAATCTTCTCCATCCAATCTAAGTAGTGATGATTTTGATTTAAATATTCCTATTGTATTGAGAAAAGAAAGTAGGTTTTGTACTTTTCATCTTACACAATTATGTATCTTATGATAAATTATCAAAAAAAAATTTTTGACAACTTTTGTTGCTAATTTTTTCATTGAGAAAATACCTCAAAATGTTCATAGTGCCTTGCAAATTCTTGAATTGAAAAAGGCGACTTAAGAGGAAGTGATTGCCCTTGAGAAAAATTGGACTTAGGAAATCACTGAACTTCTCCAAACCAAAAGATCAATATGGTGCAAATGGATATCCATAATCAAATATAATATTGATAGAAGCATTAAAATTGTTATAAGGCAAGGTTGGTTGTTAAAAGATTTACCCAAACTTATGGTGTAGATTATCATGAGACCTTTGCTCTTATTGCTAAGTTCAACATTATTAGAGTTCTCCTCTCTTTGCTACTAACTTGGATTGACCCCTTCACAAACTTAATGTAAAGAATGCCTTCTTATATGGTGACCTGGATGAAGAAACTTATATGAAAGTTCCTCCTAAGTTTGAAATAAAGGATAATAAGGAAAATGTTTGCAGATTTCTTAAGTCTTTTTATGGCATCAAACAATCACCTCAAACCTGGTTTAATAAACTTGCCAGGGCCATTAGAAATTATAGGTAGACACAAGGGCAGTTTGACCACATTTTGTTTACACAGTTTTCTTTAGATGGTAAATTGGTTATATTGATTGTTTATGTTAATGACATTATCATTACAAGTGACTTTGTTAAGCAAATTAAGAAGTTGAAAGATGTTCTTGTTTGAGACTTTGAAATCAAAGTACTTGGTGACCTAATATATTTCAGAGGAATGAAAGTGGCTCACTTCAAGAAAGATGTTATTATTTCATAGGGAAAATATGCCCTTGGCTTATTAAAGGAGATAGGAATGCTTTGGTATAAACCTGTTGAAACTCTTATAAAAACTACTTACAAGTAGAGGATCAAAGATGAAAGCCCTTAGATTGATATTAGGATATACTAGAGGCTAGTTGGAAAACTTATCTATGTTTCCTACACTAGGCCAGACATAAGTTTGCTCGTTATTATTGTAAATTGGTATATAAACAAGCCTACTGCAGAACACATGAAAGTTGTGTACAAGATTTTAAGGTATCTGAAGGTGATTCTTGGTAAAGGAATTTATTTTAAGAAGGGCATTAAAAGAAGTATTGATGTATATATGGATGTTGATTAAGCAAGCTCAATTACAAATAGAAGATCGATTTTAGCGTATTGTACCTTTGCGTAAGGGAATTTAGTAACATGGAGAAGCAAAAAACAATTAATGGTTATTAAAAGTAGTGTAAAGGTAGAGTACCAAACTTTATTATAAGGCATTTGTGAGGGACTTTGGTTAAAGAGACTCCTTACGGAACTAACGATTCCCATAGAGGATCCATTAAAGGTTCGTTATGATACTTTGGCAACTATAAGTATTGTAAAGAACCCTAGGCATCATGAACGTAGAACTTAATAGGCATTTCATCAAAGAGAAACTAACTTTGAAGTGTTTGATCTTAATCATACTCTACTCAATTTCAAGTGGCTAATCTATTGAGAAAGGCAATACTAAAAGTGAAGTTTGAGAGTCTAAGCAACAAGTTGGGAATGAATGAACTTTATTCTCTAGTTTAAAGGGTAGTGTTGGTGATCACTTTCTATTGTTAGTGATCATGTGCTTTCATAGGCTTCCTAATCCAATGCACTTGGTGCATGAGGTTTAGATATGTTTTGCTATTTATTTTATTTCTTGTTTCATCTTTCTGTTTTCTTAATACTAAATTTGATTGTATTTTGTTTTTAGTTTTTTAATTTCCTAAAATCTTAGGATTAAGGGCTAATTTATTTTGGGTTGTTTATCCCATTCTCTTTATACTTGTTTACATAATAAAAGAAATAAGAATTAGAGAAAAAATTAGCTCTAATTATTCTATCAAAATCCACAACTATGTTTACAAAAAATATTAGCATAAAAAATTAAAAAAAGAAACATCTTAAGAAATCAAGGATCGGTAAAAGAACAACAAAGCAACACAACTGAAGAAATCAAAGCACAAAATGATAATTGCCATCAGTCCTCTTGATCTGATCTCACCACATCATTGCCTTTATCATCCATCACCTGTTGTAAAGGAATAGAGTTACACAAAATTTTAATTGTGTGTGTGTGTATATATTTTAAGTGTCTTTTAGATAAATTGAACTAGATTAAGTAAGAAAAGGTATTATTTCTTATCGATTGAACTAATTTGCTTTACTTAGTTTATTTGTTACAAAAGGGAGTAGGAAGTGAAAAAAGGGGTTAGAATAAAAATCAAACTCTTATTATCAAATTTAACTCAATCTTAAAGACCAAAGTTGGTATCATATGAATCCTAGTTCATTGGCTCTACCAAAAGCATTTTAATATAAATGTCATTGTGTTGTTACCTTTGTCAATAGTAGCAACTGTGATGGACTCTTGCTATGATTCACACTATCATAGCTCCTAAAGATTTGTTGGTTGATGAACGTTGAATGTTGTGGTTGCTGTAAATATGAAATTCAAGGTAATGCAATATAGATTACTTTCACATTTTCCTCATTTGTGTGTGTACTCATGTGCATGCGCACGCGTTTTAACTTTATGTATATAGTTTAGTGAACACCAAAAAAAGCCTAGACCAACTATCATAATAAAATTGAACCTTTACAAGTATATATAGTCTAAAAAAATAAATATAGCAAAGGTAACTGTGTTAATGAATAACAAAAAGAAAAAAAAATTGCCCCCAAACATTGATGCAAAACATGAAAATTAAGTTAATGATTGCGTACAAAGAAATGAATGCCACAAGATGGTTTACCTCTATAACTTCTAGTGTCACAAGTCTTGCTTGACATTGAAAAATCTGGACCTGAAACCATTGCTTCTGAAGGTGTAAGACTACATATCTCATTGCTTTCATTGTCCATATTAGGATTTGTGAAGCTAATATCTTCCATGTTGTTTATTTGCTTGAATACATAAATTCCACTCTCTTTTGCAACCATTTCAAATGGGACCTCATTGGAGTGATGTTCAGAAGTAAACATATATGGTTCCACATATGAAATCTCCACATGATTCCCCCTTTTTTCCAAAGATGCTTCTTCCCCTTCGTAAGAGAATTCAATCTGTTGTAGATCATAAACAAATACATGATCTATCGCTGTTGAGAAATTGTAAATAAACCCAGAGGCATGAAACTTTATATTGCCATTGATTATCAACATGGGCTTAAAGTTGACAGTGAACTCATTCACAAACCCGATAACAACACATAGAGCTATTGATGGGAATTCATTACGAGACCAGAAAGAAATAGATCCACCTTTGTTACAGTGGTTAAACCATTCTGGGATCCTTCCTCCAGGTAGAGAAAATATCTTGCCTCTAGTGTCATGCAATTCCTGTCAATCATAATCAATAACAACATAAAAAGTCATCTACTTGTGTTCATGTAATTAAAAGATGTAAATAAGAAAAAGGCGAGGGAAAAAATTGAAAGAGAAACCTTACTTGAGTAAGTGATATATTTCTAGATTGGGAACTTAATAGTGTACAATTCTTTGCTGATAAATATTCTATGTTTGGTGGAACCCCTTTAATTTCTCAAAGACACTTGCAATCATCCAAAGAAAGCTCCCTTAAGAAGTGAAATTCTTTAATGCATGTAAGAAGAATTGTAAAATTACTCCCATCTAGTTCCAAAGTCTTCACATTGGAAAACCAAGAAAGACATGTTGAAAGAGATTCATTTGATATATTGCAGTTCCCAAGGGCAAGACTTTCCATGTTTAGGCACATTAATGAACTCTCTTTTTCTTTACCTCCATCCTGTTTGGATATAAATTGCAACTCTTCACAACTTTGAATTTGCATATGAGTCAATTTTGGCAACATAGCAATGTCAATTGGTAGCTGAATCCTTCTACAAGTTTGCTTGTCTAACCATCGAAGCCCAATAAGATTTTGAATTGAAGATGGCAATTCCATGTTAGAGCCACCTAAGCTAAGCTTTGTTATATTTTTAATTTCTCCTAAAATTTTAGGAAAAATATGAAGACTTGGGCAATCATTAAGCCAAAGTGTTTCAAGAGTGGTCAAATTGAGTGGTGGAAAACTCTTGAGCTTCCAGCAAAGCGAAGCTCGTAAGATTCTAAGTTTATCCAAAAATCCAATTGAATCATGAATTTTAACTAAATTGTCACAAACACAAAATGAATTTCTGTCAAATTTGGAAGGCAAGATACATCAGGTATTTGTGTTATCAATTCACAGTAGTCAAAATTCAAGACTGTCAAACTCTCAAAGCCTTGCAAAACAAAAGAAATAGTTATAAGAAAGTTAGGTGAAATTTATTGATGTACAATGTCAAGGAAACATATGGAATGGATAGCAATTACACTTGCCATGAGTGGTTTGAGACATGAGAAAGAACTGTCGTTTAAGTGGAGGATGAAAAGTTTCTTTGGATGAAAATCAGCTGGTAAAGATGACGAAGGATATCTTGACCATTCTAGCACTCTTAAACTATTCGGGAGGTATTCTGGACCTCTAGAAAAAGTTGCATTTTTAATTATAAGTATCTTGAGGTTTTTTATCTTCTTGAAGGCCTTTCCATTCCAATGCACACTATATACGTTATCTCTCGGCAAGGTCAAAATGATGACTTCAACTTTATTTGTTCCCTGGTAGGTGAAAGGCATAAGTTAAAAGTGGGTTTTCTAGCACATAACATATTAATCAAGAAAGATAAATCAAAGGGCAAAAGAAAACCCAAAGCATCTATTACTCACTGTATTTTCTTCTAAAACATGTATAATATCTTCATAGGAGCATAACCTACTACACTCTCCAGGCTCTTTAGGTGATTGCTGACGAACAACTTCTCTACCCATATCTTGTATCAAGTCATGCATTTGAACATAACCATTTTCAATCTTTACTAGAGATTTGTTCGTTAAAACTTTAAGACCATAACCTGGATTGAAATCACGAGCATGTTGCACCATATCTATGACATATTCCATAGTATGCCCTTTGAAGAAACAAGCAATGTCAAGGAAAATTTCTTGCTCATCATCTTCCAAGTCATCATAGCTTACTTTTAGTACTTCTGCAACATTTCTAATAGGAATTCTTCTATATTTGTCTAACGCAAGTTTCCACTCATCTACAGTTTTACCAAACAATTTAGAACCTATTATTTCCAAAGCTAGTGGAAGGCCTTTGGCATAATATACTACACAATTCACAATGTCTGAGTAGCCTGGATCAGGCTCATCTCTTTTAAAAGCATTCCAACAGAACAAATTATGAGATTCATGATAATTTAATTCCTTTACCTCATACATCTTCTCAACCCCAAGAGTATCCAATAAATGTTTATTCCTTGTTGTTATAATGATTCTGCTGCCAGAACCAAACCAATCACATCCCCCAGCTAGTGCTTGTAATTGCTCAACTTTGTCAACATCATCAAGAATAATAAGAACTTTCTTTTTCTGGAGCCTATGTTTTACTATCGATATTCCTCGATTAACATCTCCCAACTTGATATCTTTATCTCTTGCTAAATTAGAAAGCAGCGTTTCTTGAAGTTGAACTAGGCCTTGATTAAAGGACTTCTCTCTAACATTAGGAAGAAAACATAGATCTTCAAACTGATCAACAATCGAATCATATACTGCACGCGCAATTGTTGTCTTACCTATTCCACCAATTCCATAAATTTCCACCATGTTCACTTTGTCATCTGACCAAACTTCAAAAAGTAAGTTTATCTCCAGTACCCGAGACTCTAACCCAACTGGGTAGTTAGCAATATGCAAAGGAGTTCGATTAATCCTCGTGGAGACCTCTTTAACAATTCTTTCAATGAATTGATATTCATATTCTTGCCTGATAAATTAAAGAAGTTTATGCAAAGTTAAAATAAATGTGAAAGTCCATAAACAATAAATTAATATCCTAAAGGTTTTCATGAAAATCATGAGCCTAATTCTTAAATCATAAGAAGAAAAATAACATGTAAAAGTAGATAAGCACCCCTGTTTGAAATGCCAACCAGATAAGTTAGCCACTTCCCGTAGGGCCAGCTTCCATTTTTGAACCTTCTCTTTTTCATTCTTGAACTTCTTTTGATGCTTAGACAATGCTTCACCATGACTCCCTTTTTGATGTCGCACTTCTGAATTCTGATGGATCCACGCCGTAAAAGACTGGCCAAACCAACCGACCTTCTTTCCCAGACAGCTCAAAGATCTTGACAAGTTCATCTAGACAAAAGGTTGAGGATGCATAATTTTTGGAGAAAATAACGATTGCAATCCTAGACATCTCTAAGGCTCTGCGAAGAGCTGGTGTGATTTGTTCCCCTCTTCTCAGGCCCTTATCATCAATGAAGGCATGGATTCCACTTTGTTTCAGATTATTGTAGAGATTGCCTGTAAAATTGGTGTGGGTATCTTCGCCTCTAAAACTGAGAAAGACATCGTAAATCTAGCTATAGGTGAAAGAAGAAGAAGAGAATGATAGCTCTGTGAGATTCGCCATGAATAATAACTGTTGGAACCAATCTTGCTAGATGCTGTAGTCAAATGATGGGGAAAACCTACAAGATAAATTTTCAGAGGAAGACAAATGATAGGACAGCTGTATGCAATGGGTTACCTTCATCATTGTTGATTAAAGACTTAAAATTATGGCCACTATGGAAAGAAAGCAAATAATTGTAATACCCGACGTGCATGCCATATATCCATCTGCATGAAGTTGACTTTTCAAAGGGGGAGATTGAGCTGCCACGTAGAAGTTTCCTTCTTCTTTTTGCAAATTTTCGAAATGCTCCTTCTCTCATTCATTTTTGTTTGGGCTTTAGGTAATTTGCTTCTCCAATCTCTGCAGCACTAAACCCATACCCATGCCTATCCCGTCGGTCAGAAAAAGGAGCAAAACTCTGCTGGAACAAAGCTTCATCTTCTCTCCTCTGTTCCTCGCCATTTCCGCTGCTCCTGGACTTAATTTTCTGCTGTTTACTGTTTCAAATTCTGCTGCTATTGGTTGGGGGATTTAACGCCAGAAACCAGTTTCTTTTTCCCAGGTCTGAGTTGCTACTGTAAGTCTTGTGTTTCTGGTCCATTTTCACAGCGTTTTCCCTCCCCTGTTTTGCTTGTTCTGTAATGTGATTCTGTGTGTGTGGCCAGCTGATGGAAGGGTGTGTAGAAAGAAAGGAAAAGAGAGTGCAAGGGGATATATATATATAGATAAACCTATAACTATGTATATGTGTGTTGTATGGATATGGAAGGCATGAATGGAGGAGAGAATGGTGGATTTATCCATGCCGGGGCGAAAGTTGAGAGGTCAGCTGGGAGTTATCCAGAAAGTAATTCGCCGTGGCAAATTAAGGAATTGGCCGCGGCTAACGTTTCCAGAGAGGAATTGGCCACGGCGGAAGGAGGTATTGGCCACGGCCAATATCGAGAGCACGAGCGAGGAAGCTCCAGGAGGCTTCTTCGCCGCGGTGCCATGTATGTTGGCCGCGGCGAATGTCCAACTCGCCGCGGCAGTGAGGTGGAAGGGGGTTAAACAGAGAATAATTGGCCGTGGCTAAGAGGTATTTGGCCGCGGCTAACATGCCGAAAACACCTATAACACCTAAGAAACCTTGGTTTTTCATATGTTAATCTGAGGCAATGAAGAATAGACATTAATGTTAGGTAGGCTAAGTTAATGAGACAATTCTGCTGGTTATTCACACTCTAAAATCTGGTGAACGGGTATTGTAGGGTACTCAGGGGATTGAGTTAGAGCTGAGGACTGGGCAGGGAATGTTAACATCATCCTAGGAGGTGAGTAAGTAATGCGGACTGTGAGTAACTCCTATTTTCTTATTTATTACTAAGTTTCCTGGCAGTGTTCTAACATTGGAATAAATGTTTTGTTAAATGCATGTTACTAAAGATTGATTTAAACATGAAATTTTTCAAATTGATGCCTGTTGAGTTATTTGGAAACTTTGATATCGAACTGATATGGAAGGTACCCTATTTGAAATGTGATTTGAGAAACGTATTAAATCTAAGAGGTTATCTGTTCAAAACTCTGTAGCTAACAGCAGTAGTTGTTAGCCCTGGTGCACCATGATCTGAACCTCAGCTAGCAGGGGTTTTGCTAGTCCCATGTGGGTAGCTACCACATGTGGAGACATTTTATTTCGCAAGCAAAGTGCTTTGCGTCTGTGGTTATTCTCCTCGCGAGCTGTGTGCTCTGCGTCTGTTTTAATTCAATTCTGCTTAGATACTTCAGATGCATTTTAAGAAACGATCTGCATGAGGCTTGTTTTGTGCATGATGAGTATATATATATATATATATCTATGTAGTTATTTTACGGGCCCTGTCCTTAAGATTTTTAAGGGTCGGCATTATTTATTCACTGAGTTTCAAACTCACTCTTTCTTAAATTTATTTTTCAGAGAGCGTTGAAGACCATAGCCTACCCTGAGCTGCCGACTAGCTGTAGATCTCCTGCTTTATTTGTTTTGGCGAGCCCACAATTGTTCATGTGGGTGCATTTTGCTTTATGCTGGTCATTGATTTGACTTTGAACAATGTAAAAATATGGCTCCACTGAATCATAATTAGGATATTCCCACTCCCTAGATGTCTATGTTTTGATATATTTTGAGTGTATTGTTGAATTGACTGATTGTAGAAATATCGGGAGGTCCAAATTATAGAGGGGACTCTGCCAAAATTTCTACAAAAGTCAGAAATGATACCTTAATATTGGTAAGAGAATTTGTTATCTTTTGTGTCAACATACTAAATCTGTGGGTTGTGACAATAATTTAATGAGATGAAGGTTGGAATGGCGGAAAGAACGGACGGAGAAAGTGGCTGTGGCTTTCCCCGAAATTGCGCTTCTCACTTCTGCAAATTTTCAGAAGTGGCAGAAAACAATGGGAATAAATAATTTTACTAAGATCTTTAAATAATTTTGCATAATCACGAGGGAGCTTTCTTGCTCTGCATCCGACACATAGAAAACTGGAGCTGAGTTGTGCCCTGCGTCCACTTTCGCTTTGCCATATATTCTAATTGACTAATGGGCGCCTGCATCCTTCCTTCCAACTGTCCAATGTGATTGCTTCTGCTTTTCGTTGAATATTATCATGCAATTTGGCATCTAACCAGACGCGGTGTGCTACTTCTTATATAGCATAATGGACGGTTTAAATTTTATTTTATTTTTATTTTAGTCTTTTTTATTTTTGTGTCTAGATTTTCATCTAGTTTGCCTGATAGAAGTGCTTTTTTGGCCAAAATTTTTAATAGAAATTAAAATATTTTTTAATGTTGAGTTAGTTTCCTTTAAAATAAGAAATAAATAAATAAATAGTTACAAGTAAAAAATAAAAAAGACAAAAATTTAAATAATCCAAATTAAAATTTAAATAATTCATATTTACTTCAAAAAATCTGTGCTGCTCCCCTAAAATAGTAATTAGGGTAGAAAATCCACGTCCACTTCTAGTACTTCTTCATATAAAATGGTTGGCGTCTAAGCATCTCAATACGTACATACAAATTTAATTTCTCTCAACGATGCTGATTAAATTTGATCACAGATTAAACTCGTTTAAAAATAAGTTGAGCTCATGACAAAAATAGTATTACTAAATAGGTCTGAATGCAGTACAGTTTATTGAAAATGGGAGCAGACTTGGTTGATAAAAAAAGGTCAAGCCCAACATGGCCCGTTAATATCATTTGGAATATTTTTTGCCAAATTTTTGGACTCCAACATATATCTAAATAGTTAAAAAAATTTAATTTATACAATTTTATTATAACATTATTATATCTAAAAAATATTTAAAAAATAAAATAAAATTCAAATATAATTGACTCTAAGCACATTAACATATACCTTTATCATTCTCTATTAATCATCATTATGAAAAGCATACAAATAATAAAAGTAAAGTCATCATTTTAAACCAATAGAGCACTTAAACTTAATAATAAAAGAGAAATAAATAAAATTTAATTATATATATATATATAATATTATCGGGTTGGGCCAAACTTAAAATAAATCCTGAGCCTAACCTTTTTTTGGAACCTATATCCATATTTTTTAGCTATGCCTATTAAGCCAGGCAAATTTTTTAACTCATTATTAAGTCTAATGCCAAAATGACATAATTTTTTTAAGTAATAAAAAAAATATTTTTATTATTTTTTGGGTGAAAATGTCATCATTATAGTATATGCATAAACTGAAACTCAATTTTTTTTTAACTGGATGATTTCAAGAGTGCACCTTTCACATTAACTTTATACATTTAGGTCCCAAAATGTGAACACCCATAATTGAGATGGAGACTCCTTATTCATTAGCTAATCAAAAGATTAGATATTTTGGTTTGATACATTAGTATCTTATATAATATATTATGATATTTTGAATATTATGTGTAAGATACAAAGACATAAAATATCATCATATTTAAAATTTTTAGATTTAGTATGATAATTGAAAATAATAAAAGAATATATTTAAATAAATTGATAAATTTCAATAACTTATAGTAAAATTAAGGAACTCAATTAAACTCAAATGAAATTAAAGAATAAAAGTAAGACTTAAGATCAAGATAATGAATCAAATTGAAATTAAATAAAGTTAATGAATAAAAGTGAAATATCAAGTAAAATTAGGGGGCCAAAAATGTTTTTTTGCCCCAAAAAAATTAGTTGATCAATTTAGTCATTAAAAAACAAATAAATATATTACTGTTTTTTTAATTAAAATTCCCTTCTATCATACTTAAATTTCCATTTATAATAAACATCTCATGCCATCTTTGCAACTCGTTCTGATATTTGTTATAAGATAATTGATCTCGATTACTGACCAATACAACAAATCCAGAACTTTTAAGAATTAGGTAAAATTTTCGTTAAAGAAGCTACCTTAATAAAAAATGACATTAAAGGACTTTAAAAATTAAAAATCTTTTGAAAGACTATAAAAGTTATTACTAGTGTTTTGCAAAATTAATACCTAGACTCCTTAAAATTACAACCCAGTCTTGTAATATTAATGATGTTTTGAATTTGTTACTGCCCTTCAATGAAGATATGTGTGATAATTTTGAAAAGTGTCAATAGTAACTTTAGATAGTATACGTGATAGCTTTAGGAAACACAAATAATAACTTTAGCCCTTTAATCTTTTAAAAGAATTTTAATTTTAATTTTTAAGGTCTTTTAGCATTATTTTTATAAAATTATAGTTCTTAAGTTGAATTTTTTCCCAGGAATTAACTCATGCAATTTTATTTTAGAAATTAAACAATGTATCTTTCGGTGATTAAATTACAAATACAGCAAATAATATTTTACGTCAAAAACTCTCTTAGCAAAATGTGAAGCTAGGCCAATCTCCAAAACTAGAGCTTTCTATAAATTGTTGTCCAAGTTTTGACCACTCGTACTCTATATTAGCTTATGTATCTTAGCCCATTCTTCTTTAGCTTTCAAGTGCGGCACTCTGATCCTCAAATCATCCCTCTGAGCTTTAAGCATTCTTCCATTCTCATACAATTGTCTCTTTCTCTTAACAACATCCTCTCTAGCTGAATTAAAATCTGCAATCTGTCATGACCACTGATAATATAGAGGCTGGCCACACGGAGCAAGCACCCACAGAGGTAGTTGCACATGCAGAGGCTGTTACAATTGATGAGGTGGCAGCAAATGATGAGGGAGTATCTCCGAATGATGAGAATGGTACGGAGGGACAGGTGTCTGATGATCCGCAGGTCAAGGGATGTTAGAAGGTAGGAGTGAGATGTAGCACTCGTGTTCGCAAGAAGTCTCTGAAGGTTAGAGAAAATGAGGATATATGATCTGTAGGTGTTCGGGGGGTGGAGGCATGGATTTGTGAGTACGTTTTCTTCTCTCTGTATGTTTCTCTGTTTCTTCTGAATCCTTCCTTCCTTCTGAGTCTTATTTTTTCCTTTCTGAATCCTTCTAGCATTGTGACTCTGTAGCTGTGTTGAAAGTCATTGAGGATTAATATTAAACAACAGCAGATTTCAGTCTTCGATTTTGTCTATTTATGGAAAATAGTCTCTAGTGCTTGCAGGTGTTCGTGACAAAAGGTGCTTTCATTGAGAGGACCCTATAATGGCAGAGAGTGATTGGAGGCAGGAAGTACAGACTGAGATCAAGAAGCTACAAGATTCGAGTGAGCAGCAAGATTTTGTGGTAGTGTCGAGGATGGATAAAATCGAGAGTAGCATTGAAGAGATTGCCCGAGTTGTGACGAACCTAACGACTAACATGGCAGCTGGGAGACATGAATCTGCCAGTGGGTCCTCGAACTTTGGCTCGAACACCTTCGGCCATTCGAAGCTCACAAAAATCGATTTTCCAAAATTTAATGGCATAGACCCTTTAAGCTAGATTTTTAGAGCTGAACAGTACTTTGATTATTATGAAACTCCTAAGCCCTAGAGAGTGGTTTTAGCATCGGTGAATATGGAGGGCAACGTTGTAGCCTGGTTTCAGCTGATGAAGAAGACGAATCAGGTCCCCACATGGGCTGCTCTATCCCGGGCAATAGAGTTGCATTATGGGCCAACTGAGTTTGAGAATCCTCGAGCCCAACTCTTCAGGCTTACACAAGTTGGGTCAGTACAGGAATATCATGCCCGTTTCATGGTGCTGGCAAATCGGGTAGAAGGGTTATCTGATGGAGCTCTTCTTGATTGCTTCGTGTGTGGTCTGAGAGAAGACATTAGGCGAGAGGTGATTTCGAGGGAACCAGCTACGTTATCAAAGGCAGCAGCATTGGCAAGACTGCTGGATGAGAAGAACACCCCAAATTGGGGCTTATTGAGGAATCACAATGTACAAACTGGGTCAACTCCGCGATTCAGTGGATCGACGATGGTCTCGGCTCCGACTTCAACAACAGTGAAACCTAGAAGTGGTGCGATAATACCAGCTCCACCATCGGCTAGGACGAGTTTACCTCCTCTATTACCAAAACCAAACATTAAACCCCTGACTCTGGTTAAAAGATTAACACCGGCAGAGATACAATTCAAACGGGATAAAGGTCTATGCTACACGTGTGATGAGAAATTCACACCCAACCACAAGTGCCAAAATCGCCAATACTTGTTGATGTAATGTGAGCTAGACGAAGAGAGCAAAGAATCTGGGGAACAAGAGCTTAAAGCTGAAATGCAAGAAGAACCCGAAGAAGCTCTGGAGTTGCTCCATCTTTCTCAAAAAGCTATGCAGGGGGCACCGGGTAAATGCACCATTTTTTTTCATAGAGAGATTTTGAGGACTAATGTATCTGTGTTTCTAGATGGGGGAAGTTCGGATAATTTTATTAAAACCTGGATTGTAAAACATTTGCAATTGTGTGAAGAACAAATGCATGGGTTCAAAGTTTTGGTGGGTGGGGGCCAGTTTCTGAAGGGACATACCAGGGTGAGAGACATTCCCCTCGTTATAAATGGAACACGAATTACTATTTCTGCTTTGGTTTTGGATGCTACACAATATGATGTTGTATTGGGGGCTGACTGGTTAGTGACTCTGGGTGAGCACATTTCTGATTACAGCACCGCTACGTTGAAAATCTTTGAGAAGGGGCAATGGATTACTCTAAGAAGGGATCGTAATCAGTTACCTGAGGTGGCTCATTTTCATCAGTTGCTTCGGTTTTGTGAAACTGATGCTATCGAAGAACTTTATACTATGGAGTATAGGGAGGTAAAGGACAGTAAGGGCGCTTCTTTGAAGATTACTGATGATATTCCAACTGACTTACAGCAATTGCTTTGTAAATATCAAGGGGTATTTCAAAGTCCCAAGGGATTGCCCCCTCCTCGGTCACATGACCATGCTATCATCCTTCAACCGGGAGTGCTTCCTATTAAGGTCAAGCCTTACCAGTACCCATTTTGTCAGAAGAATCAGATTGAGCAAATGGTAAATGAAATGTTACAAGAAGGAATTATTTGACCCAGTAACAGTCCCTACTCAGCTCCGGTACTCTTGGTTAAAAAAAAAGATGGGTCATGGAGATTCTGCACCGACTATAGGGCTTTAAATGCAGTCACAGTGAAGGATTCATTTCCAATTCCTTCGGTGGATGAACTGTTGGATGAACTCAAAGGCGCTTATTTTTTCTCCAAACTAGATTTACGATCGGGCTACCATCAGATTTTAGTAAAGGAGGATGACATTGCTAAGACAACATTTAGAACTCCTCAAGGTCACTATGAGTGGTTAGTTATGCCTTTTGGGCTCACTGACGCACCAGCAACTTTTTATTCACTAACGAATGACGTATTCAAGGCTTATCTGTGATGGTTTGTGTTAGTATTCTTCGATGACATTCTAGTGTATAGCAGTGACTGGGCAAAGCACTTACAACATTTAGAATTAGTGTTGGCTCGATTATTGGACAACCAACTATATGCCAAATTGTCCAAATGCTCTTTTGGTCAGCCCAAGATGCATTATTTGGGTCATGTGGTTTCTGCCCAGGGGGTTGAGGTTGATCAAGATAAGGTGACCGCAGTTCTTAAGTGGCCTGTGCCTGCCAATGTATCTTAACTGCGGGGGTTCTTAGGGTTGACAGGATATTATCGGCGATTTATAAAAAAATATGCCTCTATTGCTTGCCCACTTACAGCATTATTGAAAAAAAAAAACAACTTCCAGTGGTTAAAAGAAGCACAGATGGCCTTTGATCACCTTAAGATAGCTTTGATTCAGGCGCCCATTTTGATCATGCTAGATTTTACAAAACCTTTTGTGGTGGAGATAGATGCATTAGGGGGTGGAATTGGTGCAGTGCTTTCGCAAGATGAGCATCCCATTGCTTATTTTTTCAAAAAAATTATCTCCTCGAATGCAAGCTCAATCAACATGTGTGCAAGAGCTGTACGCCATTACTGAAGCAGTGGCCAAATTTAGGCATTATTTAATTGGGCATTATTTTATTATAAGGACTGATCAAAAGAGTTTGAAGCATCTGTCTGAGCAGACTATACAGACCCCTGAGCAGGAAGCTTGGTTGCCCAAGTTGTTGGGTTTTAATTACTCCATTGAGTACAAGCCAGGAAGTACAAATCAAGCTGCAGATGCACTCTCACGCTGCTACCATATGGCCATCCGACTTATTATCCGAAATTAGGAAGGCAGTTAAGCAATCAGAGGAGCTACAACCATTATTATTACAAGTTGCACAGAATTCAGAAATGCAATCGGAGTATCAAGTGAAAGAGGGCCTGCTGTATTGGCAAAGACGGTTAGTAATTCCTCATACTGCAACTGCTATTATTCATAAACTCTTAGAGGAATTTCATTCGTCTACCCAAGGGGGGCATGTAAGTTTTACTCGAACTTTGGCTAGAGTGGCCACTCATTTTTTCTGGATACATATGCGGAAGCACATAAAAGCATATATACGACAATGTCAAGTTTGCCAAAGAGCAAAGGTATCTCAGTTGCATCCTAGTGGGTTATTAAGCCCACTTCCAATTCCACAACAAACATGGGAAGATGTGGCCATGGATTTCATCACTGGATTACTGAACTCTAAAGGATATACTGTGATCATGGTAGTGGTGGACAAGTTGACTAAGTTTGGACATTTTACTCCTTTGAGAGCTAATTACAATGCTCCCCAGGTGGTTGAAGCCTTTATCCAAACAGTGGTAAAGTTGCATGGTATTCCAAACTCAATTGTTTCAGATAGAGATAAGGTTTTTATTAGTGCTTTCTGGCGACAACTGTTTAAATTACAAGGTACGACATTAAAAATGAGCTTGGCCTATCATCCTCAAACTGATGGCCAAAGTGAAGCCTTGAACTGTTGCTTGGAAATGTATTTAAGGTGCTTTGTGTTTGAGACTCTGAAGTTGTGGGTTACTTATCTGCCATGGGCAGAATACTGGTATAATACTTCTTATCAATCCTCCATTGGTATGACCCCTTTCAAAGTTGTTTTCGGTAGAGAACCCCTTTCTATCATTCGAGGGGTTTTTCCTCAAGAAGTTTCAGGTGATGTATTGGAACAGTTAAGAGAGTGTGATGCTGTCTTAGACATTCTGAAATGTAATTTAGAGAAGGCACAGATAAGAATAAAGAAATTTGCGGATAGGAAGCGAACTAAAGTAGAGTTTCAGGAAGGTGATTTAGTGTTTGTTAAGCTCCAGCCTTACAGACAACACTTGGTACAGTGGAGGAGGAACCAGAAACTGTCACTCCATTATTTTGGACCTTTCGAGGTTCTAGAAAGAATTGGGTCAGTTGCATATAGGCTTAAACTTCCAGAGGAGGCCAAAATTCACCTTGTGTTTCATGTGTCAATTCTCAAGAAATGTGAAGGTTCACCATTATAAATGTATTTGCCATTGCCTTTGTTATCTGTGGAACAAGGGCCAATCATGTCCCCCTTAAAGATTCTCAAGCAGCAAGTAGTTCATGTTCAGGGAACAAGGAACAGCAATTTCTCATTCAGTAGGACATGGATGTACCTCCCACCTGGGAACTTAAGTCATACCTTCAGAAATATTATCCAAGCTTTGACCTTGAGGACAAGGTCAATTTCAATGGGGAAGGTAGTGTCATGACCACTGATAATATAGAGGCTGGCCATACAAAGCAAGCACCCGCAGAGGTAGTTGCACCTGTAGAGGCTGTTACAATTGATGAGGTGGCAGCAAATGATGAGGGAATATCTCCAAATGATGAGAATAGTACGGAGGGACAGGTGTCTGATGATCCGCAGGTCAAGGGACGTCAGAAGGTAGGAGTGAGACGTAGCACTCGTGTTTGCAAGAAGTCTCTGAAGGTTAGAGAAAATGAGGATATATGATCTATGGGTGTTCGGGGGGTGGAGGCATGGATTTGTGAGTGCGTTTTCTTCTTTCTGTATGTTTCTTTGTTTCTTCTGAATCCTTCCTTCCTTCTGAGTCTTATTTTTTCCTTTCTGAATCCTTCTAGCATTGTGACTCTGTAGCTGTGTTGAAAGTCATTGAGGATTAATATTAAACAACAGCAGATTTCAGTCTTCGATTTTGTCTATTTATGGAAAATAGTCTCTAGTGCTTGCAGGTGTTCGTGACACAATCCCAGCTGTCACTGCTGTGATTTCCTTTTCTAGCTCTGTCTTCCTTTTCTCCAAATAATCCAACTGCCTCCATATTCCATTCCCTAATTCCTCCACTTCTCGGAACTCTCTCACATTAGCTTCAATCCTCTCTTTCAGTTCGTCAACTTTTGATATTTCAGCACTCGCAGATTCAAGTTTGAAACTCACGTAAAACTTCTTGAAATTTTGTCACTGATCTCGTCCTCAACGAAATTCCATCTTCTGGGGTCAAACCGAGGAGGTACTCAAGAATGTGCTTCATCAGCTTGGATTGTTTATGTTGCAACAGAAAACAAAACTTTTTTGAGACAAAGTCTCGTACAATTTGCAAGGCTTTCTGGTTGTCTTTGCTTGGCCTAGTGTTGATTTGGGTGTCTCGGGTATCTGCCATAGCTACGATCTCTGCTTCAAGAGAAACATAAAATGCTTCCATGGAAATCGGAGTACCCTCAATGTCTTTTGCCTCTAATTGTTGATTAGCTCTAAGTTCTAGAATCTGGATGCGAGATTGCTCTGGTTTTTTTCTGTTTGTGCTTGTATAAGTAGAAGTTAACTCCTGCACATGAATAGAGAAATTGTTAGAAAGCAGGTTCACAAGATTAGGGTATGTTTTGAAAATTGAGAATTAAAGTGAAGTAATTCAAAAACAGAGGGCTCGGAGGGAAGGAATGAGAATGAACGATAAATAGAGAACCTTTTGTTTAGAAAATTTTTTCCTTTTAAATTGGAAGAAAGGGTGAATTATCAGTGCCTTCAATAATTTATTATCATTAATTTAGTTTTAATGTGTAAAATTTCCCTGACTCTAACCCTGTTAAAGAAAGATTAACAGAATTGAAAATAGAAACTACTTTTGTTCAAAGTAACGCACATCTGTTGATATTTGGAAAAAGTTAGTACACAAAATTAAAAGGCATCATAATGAGCATCCATTTATAGTTAAAAACTAAAATGATATATCTTTTTGAAACCATTGGGATTAAATAAAAGATAATAAATTTTTAAGGACTAAATTAATAAATAATGATATCTTTCAAAAATCAATTTGATAGTTTATTTTATAAATATATGATATAATGAGAAAAATAAAAGATTTTGAAATATGAGCTGAAAATTCTTAATTATGTCCTCTTTATTCTGTAAAATTTCTTCTTCCAAAAAAATCTCCAAGTCAGGGTTACCTGCGCAAGTTTGGCATTCTCCTTCAGTTTTACAGTTTTTTGAAGCATTGGTTCTTTGTAATGAATGGTTGCGACAAGGGGTTCTGATTCTGGTTCCGTTGAAGGATCCAGAACTAATTTACTCGATTTGGCACCTACAAGCAAAGATGAAGACAATTAAACTAAAATCAGTAAACTTTGGAGGTTTAAATCTTCTGTCATTTTGATTCCATCATGCTCTAGTGTTACCTTTCTCACTGGTTTCACCTCTCAAACTCTCCAACATCATCAAATTCCAAGTCTCACTGTCAATTACACAATCCCCACCCTGTTCCTCCTCACGGTTCTCAATGTATACTATCCCTTTTCCTTTGTCCTTAACCTCAACTTCACATCTTTCTGGGATTTCATTATCAATATCAGTCAAACTTTGTTCCTCCTCCTCCTCCTCCTCATCATCATCATCTCTTTTTCTGCAAGATCGATGACTTTCCATCAGATTTATAATCTTGTCATAAATATCCGAATCATTATTTTCCACGTCGTTATGGGCAGTGTCTGAACCATGAAGATCAGGGCTTATGAAGGAGACATTGTATATGTTCGTTCTTATCTTATAGAAATGAATCCCACAGCGTTTAACAATGGCATTGTGTGGCTGATTGTTTTTAATAGTACATGAAATCTCTACACGGTTCCAACCTCGATGAAGATGTTCGTTGAGGTTGCGCCACTCTTTGGCTGTTAAGTGCATTCGCAGTTCAAACAGCCATACATGATCAATTGGCAGCGTTCTCTTCTCTTGCAACACGTGGAGGCCATTGATGAGCAAGCTGACTTCACATGTAAAATTGATGTCTGCTTCAGTTTCACCCGCTAAAGCTAAAAATACAGCAATTCCAGGGAATTTTCGACGAACCCAGAAAATCACAGATCCTCCTTCGCCACAATGGTCGAACCAGTCTGGAATTTCCTTCATCGACACTACAATGTCTATGTACTCCACCTCTATAAATGCCTGTTAATAAAAAAATAAAATGAAAACGGACTTTTAGTCCGAGGTAAGAGAGTTTGGGCATATTTTGAACATTTTATTATAGAAAAAATTTGTAAAGTATTACAGTGAAAATTATTTGCATTTGTATGTCATACTTTCTTTGAATTCAGTGACACTCCTATAGGGTTTGAAATTTTTTGTTTTAGACTCGGTGATAGTGCCTCAGGGTTTGTAGATTTTCTCATTTTTGTTTTGTGTGTGTGTGTGTGTGTGTGTGTGTGTGTATTTAACATTATGAATAATAATTTGTGTAAATTAAAATTAATAAATTTAAAAAATGAAAATATTTAAAATTTTATTCATTAAATGAATAATTACTGATCTTTAAATTATATTATTAAATTAATCTATTGAACAAAATTTTGTCACAAAAAGACGGTAACACTTCAGAATTCTCTTTTAAAAAAATTTCTGGTAGAAGACTTGTCCATTGTATGGCTACTCAGCAGTGTCTGTTCAATGGCCAACTATTTGCAATTTTTATATCTCTATTTTCACTGACAAGTATGCGATGCCCGAAAATGTTAAATTGTTGATCCATTAGAATAATGCTTTTCCTTTAAGTCAGACAATAATCTTATAAATAGAATACATGGACCATTAAAAAAAATTAAAATGAGATATGCTCAAACTCAGTGACACCGCATAACAAAAGAATTAATATGGAACAAAATTAAAATAATCTCTCAACATATTTTGAGCGAGTCACATAGCAAAAGAATTAATATGTAAAAATTGTTACTTTTAAAAACTAACTTATGTATTCACTAATTTTAAAGAACTAAAGCTATCTGAATCTAACAATTCAAAGATCAAATTGTTAATTTACTAAGAAGAGAAGTGACAAAAACTAATGCGAGACAAAGAATCTCTCGATATTTGTGTCCTTATCATGTTCTCTCTATACCTGTATCTGTGTTTTATATGAATTACTATATTAGAATGAGAGAATTAAACTGACTTAGTATCACGTCTGATGAATCTGGAGTCATTGATATGCAGTTCGTCGCATCTATGTATTGCAAGAATGGGGGAAGCACAAAAATGTGTCTAAGTTGCTTGCAATTATCCACATGAAGGAAACGCAGGTTCGCAAGGTCTTCAATGCAGTCAGGAATAGTTACAAAGTTGTTGTTTGATAGGAATTACTATATATTAGAATGAGAGAATTAACTTGACTTAGTGAAACGGAACCTTAAATGAAGCAGTTACAGAGGAGACCATGATTAGCTATCATCAATTACATGAGTTATGAAACAATCCAATAATAAGCAATAATAACCCAATAAAGTATTGTTTTGTAACCCTATAACCCCCATCTAATATGTATTGCCTTTTTTAAAATTTGTATCCTTTCAGAGTAGTATAAATAAGCTTCCACTGTTGTAGACGAGATGATCAATATAGAGGAAGTCATTTTCTTAAGTTGAGTGTTTTACACTTTTGTTAGTAGCTTCTGAGCCACTTTGGTATTAGAGTGGGGTTCTATGTTTGATTTGAGAGTGTAGAGAGGAGGGATGAAAAAGGAGAGTCAGAAATTAGCCTAAACAAGTGAGTTTGCTAGAGGTGCCACCGTTGCCACCATCGAAAACACCACTTCCGGTCATTTTCCTGCCAAACAAACATCGCCATCTTGTTCAGAAGGTCCAAAAACCTTGTATTGGAGCTTCTTGCTGCAGGAAACCATGACACGTGTTGTCACGTGCCGTCGTCAAAGCTACACATGTTGTCCATGCGCCACCAGCTCTCTCCACGTGTCATCCAGAGGTTGAAGACAACCACGTTAGTGCCACATCAACCGGCTGCTGCCACATCGTCCATTCAACATCTACCATATGTCAGTTTTTGCCACGTCATAGTTCCCCGTCAGCAAACTTCTCTAAAATTGCATTTTAGCCCCAATTTTTTGAAATTACATTTTAGCCACTAAACTTTTCCTTATTTACATTTTAGCCGCTAAAACTTTCCATAATTCCATTTGAGCCACTAAATTTTCTTAAATTGCAATTTGACCCCCTAAACTACCCATAATTCCATTTTGACCCTTGAATTTTCTAAAAATGTGATTTGACCCCTACACTTTTCTGAATCCATTTTTGCCTCCATAGTTTCCCAAAATTACTTTTCCATCCCTAAATTTCCTAAACTTACAAATCTACCCTTATACTTTGATAATTGTAATTTTTGCCTTTAAGCAATAACACTATAGTCAGTCAAAATGCCACCATGATATTGACCAGTACATGAAGTTTAGATGAAAGACTTGAGACATCGAATTGAAGTTATGCAAGGAATTATAGACCTCCAATGGGCTCAGTTAAAGAATCGACAAGGAAACAGAGATGATTCTAATGATAGTTCTTTAGTCACAGGAAATCGCCATTCACAACGACAAACATTCCACAATAACAATATTAAGGTGGAAATGCCTGACTTTGTAGGAAAACTCCAGTCAGATGAGTTTGTTGATTGGCTATAAACCGTGGAACGAGTGTTCGAGTACAAAGAAGTGCCGAATGATAAAAAAGTTGATTTTTGAACATCAGCAATTTTCGCTCTAGTAAACTTGTAAATGAATCATATATTTCGACACCAGACGAATCAATGATTTACCAGAATTTTTCTAATCAATCTACCTCTGGATCAATTCATAAGAAAGGGCCAAGATACTTTGATTTCTTACGTTTTCGCAAACATGATCATACGTTGTGTATCATACATGCGAATTTGAATTGATAAATATTCGAATTTCAATATTCGAAATTCGAATATTTCTGATTAATACTATTTATTCAACAAATTCGATTGATTGATACGAGTTGATTTTCTGTTACGATAAATTGACGAAACAATAGCCGGTCCAATAGCTGCTTCAGCGGCTGCGATAGCTATAACAAAAATTGAAAAAATATTTCCTTTTAATTGGCGACTATCAAAAAAATCAGAAAAAGCTACGAAATTGATAAGATTGTAGCCATCAAGCTAAAGAAACATGCTTCCATTTGGTGGGAAAATCCCAAGAAAAGACATGAAAGGGAAAGTAAAAGTAAGATTAAAACGTGGGACAAGATGCGACGCGAGCTCTCACATAAGTTTATACTTGAATATTATTACCAAGATAGTTTTCTTTAGCTGCATAATCTTCGCCAAAAGACATTGTCTGTTGAAGAATACACTAGGGAATTTGAAAAGTTTATGATGAAATGTGATATACAAGAGAAGGAGGAACAAATGATAGCCCGGTATATTAGAAGATTGAATCCCAACATTGCCCATCTGGTCCAACTTCAGCAATACTGGACTCTAGATGATGTCACCCTTCTAACTATCTGCATTGAGAAGCAGTTTTCGAAGAAGTCATTGAGAAGCAATTGCTAAAGAAGTCATTGAGAAGCAGTTACCGAAGAAGTCATCCTACCAGCCATCGTCCTCTACGAGGGTTTCTTTTAGTGGTCATAATTCGCCAGAGCAACCAAGCTCGTCAAGTAAGCCTCCACCTAAAGCTGTTAGGGAGTCCAGTTTTAAGGCACCTAAGTGCTTCAAATGCCAGGGGTTTGGCGAGCTGACTGTCCTAACCAAAGGGTTGTCACCATTATTGAAGGAGAAGTTCATGAAGTATCCGAAGAAGACGACAAGCCGATATACGATGAAGGACTAATCTTTGATGAAGAAGTCACACCCGCCAATCATTATGAAACATTGGTGATTAGGTGAAGTTTACACACAGCTCAAACAAAAGAGGAGCTACGGTTACATCACAATATCTTCCATACTCGCTGTACTACCCAAGGTAAGGTGTATGATGTGATTATTGACAACAGAAGCTGTGAGAATGTAGTATCCAACTACATGGTGGAGAAGTTAAACCTGCCAACTCAAGCTCATCTGCATCCAACTACAATGGCTCAACAAGGGAAGTAAGACAAAAGTTTATAAACATTGCCTTGTTTCCTTTTCAATTAGGAAAAAATATCAAGATGAAATATGGTGTGATGTTGTTCCTATGGATACCTGTCATCTTCTTTTAGGGAAACCTTGTCAATATGATGGCTATGCTCTATATGATGGTCATGCCAACACCTATTCATTTATGAAAGATGGGGTGAAGATCAAGCTAGCGTCGTTGCTACCAAGTGAAATTGTCAAAGACTAGAAAAAGCTTAAGCCATTGGTGACTTTGATTGATAGAGAGCCATTTAAGGTGACAAAATCAAAGGCCTAAGTTATGAATTTTATTATATTGTTTGAGTCAAATGAAGGATCTACCATTCCATTAAAGATCAAGCAATTGTTAACTAAATTTTTAAATGTGATTTCGTATGAGATTCCACCTGGATTGCCACCTATGAGAGATATCCAGCATGCAATTGATCTAATCCCAAGAGCAATCATTCCTAATAAGCCCACCTATAAGATGAGTCCTCAGGAACATGTTGAAGTCCAGCGACAAGTTGAAGAATTGTTGCAGAAAGGGTTGCTATGCGAAAGTGTTAGTCCTTATGCTATGCCTATACTCTTAATGCCTAAGAAGGATGGGAGTTAGAGAATGTGTGTTGATTGTTGAGTCATCAACAAGATCACTATCAAGTACTAGTTTCCAATTCCATGACTTAATGATATGCTAGATTAGTTACATGGTCTACAACATTCTCTAAAATTAACCTTCGAATTGGATACCATTAAATCCGTATTTGTCCTAGAGACAAATGGAAGACTGCATTTAAGATGAGGGATGGCTTGTACAAATGGGTTGTGATGCCATTTGGGTTGTCAAATGCCCTTAGCACTTTTATAGGCCTGATGAATCAAGTACTCTGGTCTTTTATTGGTAAATTTGTTGTTGTTTACTTTGACGACATCCTTATCTACAGTCAAAATAGAGAAGAGCACCTAGAACACCTACAACAAGTTTTACAAGCCCTTCGTGAGTAGAAACTTTATGCCAATTTAAAGAAGTGCACTTTTTTGACTGATGAGGTCATTTTTCTGGGCTATATCATCACTGCTGAGGGTGTTCGAGTAAACCCTAGTAAGATGGAAGCCATCAATAGCTGGCCTAGCCCAAGGTCCGTCCATAATGTTCAAAGCTTCCATGGATTGGCCTCTTTCTATAAAAGATTCATCAGAAATTTAGCTCTATTATTGCACCACTTACCAACTGCATCAAGGGAGATAAATTTCAATGGACTGAACAAGCCCAAAGAAGTTTTGAAGAATTGAAGAAGCATTTGATAGAAGCACCTGTGTTAGCCCTTTCGAATTTTGATCAAGTGTTTGAGGTCAGTTGTGATGCCTTTAACACTGGGATTGGTGTTATGCTAAGTCAAGAAGGCCATCCTATTGCCTTCTTTAGTGAGAAGCTCAATGATGCTAAGGTGAAATATTCCTCCTATGATAAAGAATTTTGTGCGATTGTCCGAGCTTTGCAACATTGGAGCCACTATCTTTTGAATAAGGAGTTTATCGTTTATTCTGATCATGAGTCACTCAAACATCTAAATTCCCAACAAAAAATCAACCGTAGACATGCTGCTTGGAGTGAGACCTTACAGTCTTATCCATTTCTGCTTAAGCATAAAGCTAGGACTTTGAACTCAGTAGCCGATACGCTTAGCCATTGTTATGCCTTACTGGGTTTAAGACTATCAAGGAGTTGTATAAGGATGACCTACATGGAGTGCGACTGAAACTCAGCCTTCTCAGTAATACTATAGGCATGAAGGATTCCTACTTTGAAGGAAAGCCCTATGTATTCCTCGATGCTCCTTACGAGAGGCAATCATTTGGGAAGCCCACGATGATGGTTTAGTAGGACACTTTGGCCATGACAAAACTATGACCTTAGTGAAGGAAAATTTCTATTGGCCAAGGCTTGAAAGAGATGCCAATAGACACATACAAAGATGCAGAACTTGTCATTTAGCTAAATCTAAGAGCTAAAACACTGGGTTGTTCATGCCCCTTCTTGTGCCAGAAGCTCCTTGGGAAGACGTGAGTATAGACTTTGTCTTGGGACTACCTCAAACTCAGTGACAGAAAGATTCTATCATGGTTGTTGTGGATCGATTTTCCAAGATGGCACATTTCATTCCATATCAGAAGACGAATGATGCTGTTCAAGTTGCGGATTTGTACTTCAAGGAAATTGTTCGTCTACATGGTGTTCCTAAGACTATCACCTCTGATCATGATGTCAAGTTCCTTAACCACTTTTGGAGGACTCTATGGAAGAAAATGGGAACAGAGCTTCAAGTTAGCAGTACTAGTCATCCATAGATAGATGGTCAAACTGAAGCTGTCAATAGAGTTTTAGGAAATTTACTTCGTAGCTTTGTGGGAAAGAATCTGAAGCAATGTGACCTTATCCTTGCACAAGCAAAGTTCGCCTACAACAACTCCATTAATCAAGCTACTGGGAAGTGTCCATTTAAAGTGGTCTATGGCACTTGTCCACTTAGCCCATTGGATCTGACTCCTTTGCATGACAAGCAATTTTATAGTGCTAATGCAAATCAAAGGGCTAAGGAAATCAAGAAGCCACATGAACAAGTTTTCAAATGAATCCAAAAGTAGAACTTGAGATACAAGACTCAGCATGACAAGCATCGGAAACAACAGAATTTTAAGGAGGGAGACTTGGTTTGGATACACCTACGAAAGGAAAGATTTTCGAAGCAACCAAACGCTAAATTATCACCTAGAGCTGATGATCCATTCAAGATTGTGTAGAAGATCAACAATAATGCTTACAAAGTTAAGCTACCAGGAGCTTATGGCATTTCTGCTACCTTCAATGTTGCTGATTTGTCTCCATACTTGGATGAAGATGCCGATTTTGACTCGAGGGCGAGTCCTGTCCAACCCAGGGAAGATGAAACGGAACCTTAAATGAAACAGTTACAGAGGAGACCATGATTAGCTATCATCAATTACATGAGTTATGAAACAATCCAATAATAGGCAATAATAACCCAATAAAGCATTGTTTTGTAACCTTGTAACCTCCATCTATTATTTATTGCCTTCTTTAAAACTTATATCCTTTCAGAGTAGTATAAATAGGCTTCCACTATTGTAGACGAGATGATCAATATAGAAGAAGTCATTTTCTTAAGTTGAGTGTTTTACACTTCTATTAGTAGCTTTTGAGCCATTTAGTATCATGTCTGATGAATCTGGAGTCATTGATATGCAGTTCATCACATCTATGTATTGCAAAAATAGGGGAAGCATAAAAATGTGTCTAAGTTGCTTGCAATTATCCACATGAAGGAAAAGCAGGTTCACAAGGTCTTCAATGCAGTCAGGAATGGTTACGAAGTTGTTGTTTGATAAGACCAACCACTTCAATTTCAAAAAGGAACTGAGAATGAACTCTAGATCTTCATCAGACATATCACAATTTTTCAAAACTAGACTATTTAACTTTGGTCCCCAATTTGTCCGATCCACCGTTAATTCCTTCCCCAAAAGCTTTGGAAGTTGAGGACAATTTTCCACTTTAAGCTCTATTTTGAAACATTTCAGTATTAATAGGTAGATCCTCAATACAAGACGCCAAACCTAGCTCTTTAAGACTAGCAAATATTTGTAATTGAATTGGGAAATTTTTTTATGCCAGTCCCTTCTATGCGAATCGTTTTTGTGTTTTCCATTTTTGCCAACATATTTGGGAAACTCTTAATTCTTGGGCATTTTTGAAGATTTAGATGTTCAAGAGATGTAGACCTCATGCCAAGTGGAAAACTCTCAAGTTCGAGGCAATTTTCAATGCTCAATGTGACAAGTTTGCCAAGATTTCCATCATATCCATGAATTTTAGCTAACTTTGGACAATTGTTGGCAAGAAGTCTTGTTAGATTCGGAACCGTAGAGACATAAGGTATTCTTGTTATAGAATCACTGTCATTGAAGTTCATGAGAGTCAAATTCTCAAACTTCTTCATAACAAGTAGAATAGTTAATTAGTACTAGTACAGATGCAAAGTTACATTACCAATGGATTAAAAAAGAAAGGACAAATGTAGGTGAAATTTTTAAGGCTTTTGTTATTGGGTTCTCTAATAAAAATATATCATGTAAATTTTTTGCAATTTAGCAATATGACATTATTGATTCTCTTAGAAAAGTTTGCTTCATATGTCATAATTTAATTGAGGAATATGATAACAAATTAAAAAAATGCACATAGCAGTTAAGTCCAATTTTTAGATGACTCAAGAAATTTGGTCTCTAAATTGTTAGGCCCGTTTAGTTACAGTCCTAAAATTTAGTGGTACATATGTTAGTATCTGAAAATAATAAATTTGTTCCACATTAATTTATTAGTCCTGTTGTCAAGTAATACAAGGAGTCGAAATGATTAATGTACGATGAATGTTATTTGTGAAGACTAACTCATTCATTCACTAATTTTTGAAAACTAACTAGAAATAAATAATTTTGACAATTTAAGGATCAAATTATTAGTTTAGTCTCTATTTCTTAAACAAAAGTGATGACAAACATACCTTGAATGGCTGGTCCATTGTAAGATGACTATGGGGCATGCTGAGTACAACAAGTGTCTCGGGGTAAAAATTATCTGGCAAAGACGGTGGAGGATATTCATTCCAGTTAAGCATTCTCAAACTGTTTGGGAGATGTTTAGGGGCTGTAGAAACTCGTGCATTTCGAACTCTAAGGATTCTAAGTCTTTTCATTCTCTTGAAGGCATTAGCACTTAGCTTAACTTCTTGTTCTAGGTTAGCCGTGTCCAACATTATGCCTTCTATCGTATCACTTCCCTTTTGTGATCAATTGTCAAAGTTAGTAAATTTTTGCATATGTTGTTTCAAAAGCAACAAGAGCAGAATTTTTTTTTTTAAATTACTTTCTTGGTTCTCATAATTTCTTTTAAATTTTAATTTTCTTTAAAATTTAGAAGTTTGTAATTATAAGTCTTTATAATTTTAAAAATATTTAATTTATTAGTCTCTGGCATTAGACCTCTTTTAATATGATGTTAAAATTTGCTAACATGACTGCTCATTTGTTATTTTAACACATTGAATATAGATAATCTATACCAATTCACTCGTTAACATAAGCGGCATCACATTATATCTCTCATGTGAGTAGATTTTATCCCATTATCTACTTTTGCTGATTTTGTTAGCCATGCCAAATCATGTATAGTCAAAATACCAAGATGATTCATAATTAGCCATGTTAGTAAAATTTAAGGGTACAATGATGAAAACTTAATGACAACAACAAAATTTAAATTTTTTAAAATTATGAAGACTCAATTTCAAATTTTTAAATAATAAGAATTATATAAAATTATAAGGACTGAAGGAGTAATTTAACAAACAATATATTGCTTTGAGATATAACACTTACAGTGTTTTTTTTAGTAATTCAAGAATATCCTCATGATGCCATAGTCTTCTGCTTTTCCCAGGGTCATGTGGTGAATCCTTCTAGCGATGTCCCTTCCGAAGTCTTGTATAAGATCATGCATATTCAGTACTCTAGTAATTTCATCAATTGTTACAAGAGATTCGTCTTTGAAAACTCCAATATCATATTATCAATAGAAGCAGGAGGCATCGAATGTCTTTTCCACATCTTCCACCAGACCTCCTTTAAAGAAACATGCAATATCAAGGAAAATTTCCTTCTAATTATAATTCAAGTTGTCATAACTAACTTTAAGCACATCAATAATTTCTTTGCTTGGAATTCTTTCATACTCCTTCAAAGCACTAGTCCACTCTTCTATTGTTTTGCCAAACAAATCAGAACTATCACATTCAAAGCCAACGGTAAGCCTTTGGCATATTGGACTTCAAGCTTTGCTATCTCCACATTGCTTGGATCAGGTTCACTTTTATTGAAAGCATTCCAACTGAAAAATTCAAGGGATTCATCATTATTCAATTCTTTCACTTCATATAGCTTTTCAACCCCATGTAGAGTTAACAAATGTTTATTTCTTGTTGTTATAATAATCTTACTTCCAAAACCAAACCAATCTTGTCTTCCAGCTAAAAATCTCACTTGTTTTAGATAATCAACATCATCAAGAATTCAAAGAACCTTCTTGCAACGAAGTCTGTTTTCTAGTATAGGAATTCCTTGACTTACATTACCCAACTTCATATTATTTTCTCAAAGCAAATGCCAAAAGAGTGCCTCTTGTAGTTGTACTAGACCATTCTTCCTTGAGTTTTCTCTCACATCAGTGAGAAACAAGAAGCTTCAAATTGATTTGCAATTGAGTTATACACTGCTCTTGTGATGATTATTTTACCAATGCCTCCAATTCCATAAATTCCCAACATCAAGGCATCTGCTTAAGACTGGATACTTAGATTTGACATCACTACTTGTATTCGATACTTGAATCCCACTGGATAATTAGTTATGTGTAAAAATGTGTAATTTAATTTGTTAGAGATCTCTTTCGCAATTGTTTGAATAAACTCAAACTCATACCTACAAAATTAATTACAAAAGCTGATGTATGGAAATTTGATTATATCTACATATATACACACACATATATAACCTATGCTAAAGACATTAGACATTATAATTTTTAAGTCCTTCCTAAAATATTCATTCTTAAAAAAATTAAATCCTAAATGCATAAACAATTTTTTTAAAAAACAAATGTAGTAATTTTATCATAAGCAAAATGATAATTATATGATCTTTTTTCCACCTAGCCTTATAACTTGATTAATCCATGATCATCTTCGTCAATTCAAATATCCCATAGATGTAATATTAATAAAAAAAAAATCATACTTTACTCTCCTGTGATGTTATTCATAATGAGTTTAGCTCTCACTCTACCTTATTCAATATTGTCTCAATAGGGCCTGTTTGTTTAGATGATATAAAAAAGAAATAAATATAAAAAATGAGTATTAGAATAGTAATTTGATTGATAAAATAATAATTAAAATAATATAATAAATATTATACAAATTATGCAAATATATTACATTTGCCTTATAACAAATCAAACGTAAATATAATCATTCTGTGATATATATATATATATATATTAGAAGAGAAACAACGTCATGAATGTTAATTCAATCCCTATTTCACTCTTTTTTTCATTCTCTACTCCCACCAAAAAGAAAACGAAGATAAATTCTTAGGAGCATCTAGTGTTCCACCTAATTTATGCTACCTAATATAATAAGACCAAATTACATAAAATGAGACCTATACATTATGCCAGCTAGCAAATTTGCAAAACCACTTCCAATTAAATCAGAATAGCAAAACTACTCTTAATTAAATCACTCCATTTATTGTTTTTGTCACAACCCACAGCTTTAGTATGTTGACACAACAGATAGCAAATTCTCCTACCATAATTAAGAGTAACATTTTTTACTTTTGTAGAAATTTCGGCAGAGTCCCCTCTATAATTTGGACCTCCCGATATTTCTACAATCAGTCAATTTAACTATACATCCAAAATATATCAAAACATAGACACCTAGGGAGTGGGAATATCCTAACTATGATTCAGTGGAGCCATACATTTACATTGTTCAAAGTCAAATCAATGACCAGCATAAACAAAATGCACCCACATGAACAACTGTGGGCTCGCCAAAAGAAATAAGCAGAAGATCTACAGCTAGTCGGCAGCTCAGGGTAGGCTAGGGTCTTCAACGCTCTCTGAAAAATAAATTTAAGAAAGAGTGAGTTTGAAACTCAGTGAATAAATAACGCCGACCCTTAAAAATCTTAAGGGGCAAGGCCCGTAAAATATCTATATGTATATATATATATTCATCATGTGCAAAACAAGTCTTAAGCAGATTGTTTTCTTAAAAATACATCAGAAGTATCTAAGCAGAACTGAATTAAAACAGACGCAGAGCACACGACTCGCGAGAAGAATAACCACAGACGCAAAGCACTTGGCTTGCGAAATAAATAACTCCACGTGTGGTACCTACCCACACGGGGCTAGCAAAACCCCTACTAGCTGAGGTCTAGATCATGGTGCAACAAGGCTAACAACTACTGCTGTTAGCTACAGAGTTTTGAACAGATAACCTCTTAGATTTAATACATTTCTCAAATCACATTTCAAATAGAGTATCTTCCATATCAGTTCAATATCAAAGTTTTCAAATAACTCAACAGGCCTCAATTTGCAAAATTTCATGTTTAAGTCAATCATATAGCAAAGCAGTTAAAAATGTCTCTCCATAAATAGATCTCCCAAATGTCAAAACACTGCAAGGAAACTTAGTAAGAAAATAAGAAATAGGAGTTACTTACGGTCCGCATTACTTACTCACCTCTTAGGATGATATCAATATTCCCTGCCCAGCCCTCAGCTCTAACTCAATCTCCTGAATATCCTACAATACCCGTTCAACAGATTTTAGAGCGTGAATAACCAGCAAAATTGTCTAATAACTTAGCCTACCTAACATTAATGTCTATTCTTCATTCCCTTGATTAACATATGCAAAACTAAGGTTTCCTAGGCATTATAGGTGTTTTCGCCATGTTAGCCACGGCCAAATACTTCTTAGCCGCGGCCAATTCTTCTCTGTTTAACCCCCTTCTATATCACTAATTTCGCCGCGGCTGCCGCGGCCAACATACATGGCGCCGCGGCGAAGAAGCCTCCTGGAGCTTCCTCGCTCGTTCTCTCGATATTGGCCACGGCCAATTCCTCCTTCTGCCGCGGCCAATTCCTTTCTGGAAGATTTCGCCGCGGCCAATTCCCCTCTGGTCTGACTCCCAGTTGAGCACTCAAATTTTGGTGCGTAGGTGTAATCAACTCCACCATTCTCTCCTTCAATCCATGCCTTCCATATCCATACAGCACACATGTACAAAGATACTGGTATATATATATATATGTAGGCATCCATATATAGTGGTAGATCATTGGAAGGCTTAACTTCATTCATGCAAGAGAGAGAGAGAGAGAGAGAGAGAGAGAGAGAAAGAGCATAATCAGGAATGGGTAAGAGGAAAGTGGAAAACTTTGAAGCTTAAAGGAAATCAATTTTTTTTCTCCACCCAACTCATCCCCTTTGCACCCTTTCTCTTGTTCTTTCTACACACCCTTCTATCAGCATAGCCACACACACAGATACACCTACAGAACAAGCAAAACAAGGGGGAAAAGCTCTGTAAATTGGAACCAGCAAATGCAACACTTACGGCAGAAACTCCAAGCTTGGAAGAGGGTGTGTTTCTGGTGTTAATCACTCACAACTGCAGCATGCTTAGCCAAACCAGAAGACAATGGCAGCAGCGAGGAAATTGAAGCCAGAACCAGTGAAGATGGCACTCAGCAGAGGGAAGAAGATGAACTTCAGTTTCCCACTAACTCTGCTCCCTTTTTCCTGACCGAGGAGATGGCTATAGGTATGGGTTCGTGCAGAAATTTGGAGAAGGATTTTACCAAAAGCCCAACAAAAGTGAATGAGGAAAGGGGCATTTCGGAACTTGTAGAAAGAAGCAAAAATTCTACGTGGCAGCTCAAGTCAACTCATGCAAACAAGGAGATATGGCATGCACGTCGGGTTCTTACAGTTTTAGTGTTAGGTCCCACTCCACATAAATTCAAATGCTATTTCTCATCCTCTTTAATTATTCTCTTTTTATAAAAAAGCAATTAAAGGTAAAATAAAAATTTTGTTATACTAAATAATACTTAAATGTGAAATTCGACAAGGTCAAAATTCAAATCAAATTCGTATTGTTACGAGCTCTCAAAGAGATACAAATAAGGACATAAAGCAATACTATATAGTAAACATAAAAAATAAAAAAAATTGTTGAAATTTTGAGTATAAGAACGTGCATACACTTCTAGAGTTATGATCTAGCCTGGTCTTTCGAATATTTGCAAATTGTGCCTCGTAAATTCTTTTAGTATAACAAAATTATTTTATCTTTAATTTTTTTTATAAAAAGAGGATAATTAATGAGAATAAGAAATAAAGTATTTATGTGAACGCGTCTTTAAAGAAGAAGAAATTTTGAATGTTTTGTATTTATGTGAAGAGAAACCCAACAATAAAGCAATAAATAAATGGAGTGGTTTAATTAGGAATAATTTTGCTACTCTGGTTTAATTAGGAGTGGTTTTGTAGTTTAATGTGCGGGTTCCATTTTATATGATTTGACCTTATTTTATTAAATAGAGTATAAACAAAATGGCAAAATGCACCTAAGAATTATATATATATATATATATATATATGTATCATTAATAGTTTAAACAATAGTTTTTCAATATTCATTAATAAAAATTGGGTAGATATCTAAAGTTGAAATTATTAGTTCAATTCCAATAATACAATACCATAAAATTATTTAAAATATCAGTGAAATATAGTTTCCGTTTAAGGAAGTGAGTGACAAGATTTGCGCAAATTAATTAAAATAGTGATTGAAATATGTCACCATATAGCATAACATAGTAGGTTGATGTGTTTGGCTCATGTATATTAATAGTGTAGGAGAAGCTTAATTTATGGAGACAATTCAGGCACTTCTCCCTAACTTGTAGAAATGGAGAAAAAAAAAATTTTCAAGTAGAAATGGAAAAAACTTTTTTCTAAGTATAAATATGTTCGTATTGAATAAAATGTATGCAAGAGGAAGAAGACTACAACCACTTCGATTACGACACTATTACTACTACTACTACTAATAATAATAATAATAATAATAATAATAATAACCACTTTATAAAAATAATATCAATACAATACACTACCAAGTTTAAAAAAAAAAATTGAAAGCCATGAGAGACATTTACCCATTTTTGAAATGCTAGACAAATTGGCAGCCTCCCTTACTGCAACTCTCTAATTATGCAATCTTTTTAGTGCAAGCCTACGCTCGTGTATTGTTTCCTTATTGCTATTCTTGAGCTTGGCTTCACATGCTCAGCCATTGACCTTCCATAACTTCCTCTCTGATGCCTTACATCTGAAGGATCAACATAGTAGAACACTCAATAATCTTGACAAGTTCATCAAGACACCAACTTGAAGATGCATAATTTTCGGAAAAAACAATGATGGAAATTCTAGACTCTTCGATCACTTTCAGAAGAGCTGAGGAAATGCTTCCGCCTTTCCTAAGCTTGATGTCATCTCCGAAGGTGCGGATTCCCTTTTGGCTCAAAGCATAACAAAGATTGCCTGTAAAACTGTAACAAGTGTCTCCCTCAGTGAAGCTTACAAAAACATCATAAGTCCAACCATGGTTGAAAGAAGAAGAGAAAGGCCCTTGATCATGTGCCATATGAAGCTTTTGTGAATCCCAATTTCAGGATAGGCTTGATATGACTTACTGTGAGAGAGAGCTTCAAGCATCAAATGGATTTGAAGACTTTGTAATCATTAGAACTTGGGAATCTTGTTAGCCATAGCTTGACTACTTCGCGAAGAATAATGTGGATCTCGTCGAAGTCATGAAGGTCAACCATGATATTATTGATGTTCATCAATCATGATAGTATGTCATCTACTGATCTGGATTAATTATTTATTTTTCTTGTATGCTATGCATATATATATATATTTATATACACACTTATTTTAATCTATAAATGTAATGCATGTGGGTTCATTTTGCACTCCCCCTCTCCTTTTTTTAAACAAAGATTTCTTAAGGGTCTCACTTTTAACTTAAAAAAAAAATCTAACTATAGGTCTTCACTTTACAAAACTTTTGAATTAAATTCATCATTAATTAACAAAGAATTAAAACTTTTGTAATTGATATTGTCAAAAAAATAAAAAGAGCCTCTATGACAAAGTAAGCATATGATATGATAGGTTTGTACTTTGTCCAACTAAATATAAAAAGACTATTATGTGCTCGGGTATGTTAAAAATCATAAATAATTAAAGACAAAATTTATATATAGAACTATATTATATTATATTATATATGCATGCGTGTGTATGGGCAGGCGCGTAGACATAATATATGAGAGCACCTTTTTTTTTAAGAATAAATAAATAAAAATATTACGTTATAAGAAATATCTACAGTCAAAAAATATTGAGTTGTGACCAGTTTTAGTCAATATATACATTGAAAATTCCCAGAAAATATTCTTGATTTACAACTTACAGGGCATGAAATTAAGTATTTGATAACCGCCAGTGTTGAAGGAGTTCTTACCTTGCTTAAGAAAAACTTGTCAAATGGTTGATGGTGAGGCTGTGAAGATGATAAGGGAGAGAGGCTTACAGCCAAAAGAGAAGTACTACTTCCAGCTGAAAATTATAGATCCTTAGTAATGGAAAAATAAAAGGTTAGAAAGAGTTTTGAGAAACTAGAAATTTAATTAAAGTTTTTTTTTCTTCATTCTTTATAATAAGGAACTCTTAAATATGAAAAATGTCACAATGAAACCTTTAATTCTCCTTTATATCGTTTCCTTATCCTCGGATCTTACGAGTTGGAGTAAGCTTTAAGGAAAACAGAGGAAGAAAATGAATGCAAATGGGAATAAAGAAATTCCAATAATTTGAGACATGCTTTTTTTAAAGCTAGAACATGACTCCATATGGAGAAGAGCTTGATTTGTTATATCATATTTTACCAAAAGTTATTTAGTACACAGAAAATTAAATATAGAAATCAAAATAAAAAAAGTAAATGAAATAGATGAAAAATCATCTTTGTATTTTTATTTTAAAAAATAAAAAAAATATTAAGTAATGATACCATATATATATATATATATATATATAATATCTTATTTTGGGGCTTACAATAAGTCCAGCATTATGCTCTTTTGGAAAAACAACTTTAAAAAAAGAAGCAATTGAATTATAATATGGAGGAACATGAAAGAAAATAGGGATAATTATAATAAAGGATCAAAAAGTGAAAAAATTTATTTTTAAAAACATATTACCATTTGTTTTAGAATTAAAAAGTGAAGAAATTTATTTTTAAGGACCTGTCACAACTTGTTTTAAGATTAAAATGTGAAAAAATTTATTCTTAAGGACCTATCACTATTTGTTTTAGGATGATTACTACTGAATTTAGCAACAAACAGTTGAACCACTAACAGGTCCTTAAGAATAAATTTTTTCACTTTTTAGTCCTTGAGTTCAATAGTAATTATCTTAAAACAAATTGTGATAGGTCCTTAAGAATAAATTTTTTCATTTTTTGGTCTTTTATTATAATTCTTCTAAAAAAAATATCATTGTACTTTCTTGGGATTAACTCATTAGAGCCATCTAGATTCTATGTGAATTTGGAAGGATATACACACCATGTAAATCATTTAGATCTAATTTGAATTATCAATATTTTATTATTTTAATTTCAATTTTTTTTATTTTAAAACAAGTAAAATGTATAGACAGTTTCTCAATTGCCAACCTAAAAAAATGATATTTAATTTTAAAAATAATATATATATATATATATATATATGAATTTGAACCATCTAGATGGGATGCCCATGATGTGTGTCACGACCTAATTTTTGAGTCATAACTAGCACGTAGGCTAAACTAATCTGGAGATTGGGTTAGCCTAACTAGTAGGCCTTGTAAAATCTAAAGTCAACTATTATATCATATATTTAAACAAACTCATATACCCCATAAGTTTTAGAAAATTTAATATTTAGTTTATTATGTCATTAGGGGCTACCGAAAATCCGGCAGCATCTCCCTTAAAAATTAGATATCCCATCCTGAAAAGTAAATTAAACCAACAACAATAAGTTACATATAATCAAAATGCCTAGTTAAGAAGGTATAAACAATATTTACAAATTATAAGTAACCATATAACATGGACAATTCCAAAATTCTTTTTCTACACCTAAGTGTCACCATATCATGAAGTCTGACACACTCTCACAAAATTAAACACCTACTCTAAGGGTCTGGTAGCTCACGAGCTCCCAGATTACTTCACTCATTTACTTGCTGGTCTGAAAAATAAGGAAAGAAAAGAGATAAGCCTACTACTGGCTTAGTAAGTATATAAATAATAAAGTGCATAGAGAAAAAAAAACAAGTGCATACAGGAGTTTTTAGAAATCAATGATTATCGAATAATTTAAGCAATAAAATTTATAGTTGAAATGAAAAACAATTATTTAAATAAAAAGAAACTTTTAGATAAAATCTATATTTTCTAAATATAAAAAAAATATTATAGGACTGAGTATTATAGAAAGGAACCAAATCATCAAGCCACAGCATCATATATCATGGCATTTCTTTAGATTCATCCCATCTTATTACTTTTACAATATACATCTAGTATCTCAGATCGCAACACTAGATACATCACATCGCAGTGCTATCATAATTCACAATTTATTCTAGGTGAACCTAAGCCGTTATTTTCGTTAACGACTACGGGGTCCTAATTAGATTCTCATCCATTATATAAAATTAAAATAATTATAATAAAATCCCTTCAAATGACATTTAACTATCATAAATAAATAAAAATCAAGGAAGTAAATAAATAATTAAAATAAGGTAAATTAACCTTCAATATAATCTCTGTAATATATGAGACCACAAAACAACATAAAATACTCTTCTCGTAAATAAACATATACACACTACTACTTTTTTTTCTATCTAATTCACTCTTTTGCATTTCACAAGGATATATCATGCCACATTTCAATTATCAAATTGCTTTAATAAACTTATTAAATCATCATATGATTATATATATAAGTTTTAAAAACACCGATTTGTTTTTCACAAGGAATAGAGCACATAAATCATATAAATTGAAAATTTCATTGTAAAAATGTGAAATGGAATGAAATAGATATGCCACTCCATTATTTATATACTCACCAGTTGAGACTAATAGTATAAGTCCCAATTCTTTATTGTTTAATGCAAAGTTCCAGCTGAATAAGTTTTCCCAGTATCACCTAAAATTATAACCAATATAAATGAATTATATTGACTACTCTAATAACATCCATAACTATTTATATAACCCAATATACTTTCTAAAACATAAATCTCTAAATTTTTATACACTTTTCTATCTTAAATACTAACCTTAAATTTGGAATTTTTCAATCTAAACTCAAATTAAATTCAAAACTTACTTCTTGGAACTTCAAGGATGAATTTGGAAGTGTTAATTCACACTTGAAGGTTGTAATTCAAGAAATCCCCAATTTAGAGCTCACCTACGGCACTAGGAAGAAGAAGAGAGAACTTTTCAAGAAATCACGCTTCAATAATGATGGAAGAAGAGAGGAAATTATAGAAGAGAAACCAAAGAAGCTAGGTGAGAAATAAGTATTATAAAACATCCAAAAATCAGCACCCAAAAGAGGAAGAAACGGATAAAATGAAGCTATGCAAATATTAATGACTCACTAACCCTTAGCCATGGAATCCCATTGAAAAAAAAAAAAGAAGCAGATCACTAATATGGGAAGAAGATGGTGCAATCACGTTGAGAAGTTGATGCAAAAAGGGGTGGAAGAAAAACGCATAAACTTCGTGGGATATGGAAAAGAAAGAAGAAGAAAGAAGAAAAAGAAGCTTTGTGCACTGGGAGACATAACATCAAGAAAGAAAAGCTTAAGGAAATTGAAGAGAGAGAATTAGTGGAGGATTATTTTATTGTTTAGCTCAAATTGCACTATTGCCCTAAGCTAAAATTACTCTTTTACCTCAAAGGTTTTTATGCACTTCAATAAAATCCTTAATACATAAAAAAAATCCCTAAGAATTATTTAAACTTTAGAATTAATTTAAAAATATTTAATCTTTATTTTAACATCCTAGAATAATTTATTTTATTATATATATATATATATATATTTTAAAAGGCATTACAGTGTGCATCCCTCTAAATTCGCTTTTGGATTTCTCTTTAAAGAGGACAATGATCTTTTTCTTTCTCTTTTTTATGCATTTTTGGTGGTGAGAAGAAAACAAAATTAAATGAAATTAAGTGGCTGGTAGATCTTAAAAAAAACCTTCACTTTATAGTATTAGAGGTACAAAAAAGTTGTGTTAACTAAATAAGCGTTGATAATCAAACAAATAGTGTATGAGGAATGTAGTAAAGTTCTACAAAAATTAGATCTCTGGATCTTAACTTTTTCATAGAAGCTTCAAATATAAATTGCCCACTTGCTTTATAGCTTCCTCCTGCTCATTTTGTTCTCCATATTATCTCTGGAAAAATTTTATGTTTTCACAATATGCTTGCTGGAAATTAAACTCGTTTTGTTCAAGTACCTCATTCAAGAACAATATTTTTATTGGAAAGAGCAGATACTAGTTTAAGCTTAATACCTGTAAACTGTGGAGGGGTTGAGATGTTTGATCCAAAACATGGTAGTCATATGCTAGTTTGTGTCCAAGCTTGAGAAAACATAGTGATTACTATGAATGTAGAGAAAAATATAGCATAGAAAATGTCACACCCCCAAGAGCATAGGTATGATTGGCACAAAAGGAGACCAGATACCCTTCTGCAAGCCTATTTAAAATAAAAATTATACTAAACATTCAAAGAATATTCTTATAGTTTAATTCAAATGATAGAAACAAGCCATTCAATGATGAAATGTACTTGCATTATATATATTTAGTTATAGGTGACTTCTTATAAAAATTTCAACAGAATCTCTCCTGTAATTAAGACCTCCCGAAATCTCTACAATTAACCCAACCAATACAATTTCATCAAAAGAGTATTCTACTATCATTTTAGATTAGCATACAATAATATTTAAAGGCGAGGGACTCTACCTGTGGTTCAGTGGAGCTATATACAACGTTCTACAAGACAAAATAAATTCTAACTACATCAACAAAATATGTCGACATGAATAGATGTGAGACTCACGAAGATGAAAGAGATAACCAATCCTAAGTTGCTGTAGAGGGATCGAACTCAAACCTACTATCTAAAATAAATTATAAATAAACGAAGTGAAGTAATGCTTAGTGAGTAAATAAGGCTAACTATATGATATAAGACAATTTTGCATTAAAATCTTATTTGAAACAGCAATTCAATAATTAACATTTAAAAAAATTGATTAAAAAAATTTTCCCAATAAAAAATCATTCGTCAAACACATTGGAAAGTATCTAATCAGTACCAACTGGGCCAAACGTAAAGCACGTAGTCGCAAGGCTAAGTAACACAAACACTGAGCAATCTACTTGCAAAAGTCAAAATAGATCCACATATGGTGGCCAATCACACGGGGCTAGCAACACCCCTACTAACTAGGGTACATACCACACTCCACCGTGGCTAACCACAACTGCAGTTAGCCGCAGGGTTCCGAAACATATAACTCCCCCAAGAAATCATCTCATAAATATATACTCAAAGTAAATCAAATTCTACAATGTATACTTATAGGTTAGACATATAACAACATATATCAATAAATATTCCTGTTAGTAAAGAATCAAAAAGTAAAATTTAGGACTTTCATAGTCAACAAACATGATTTTCGTATGCAGAATCTATGTTCTCAAAGTTAAAAAATACTTAATAAACATCCAAATATGTAAATAATTAGAAACACATTTAAATAAGTAAATACATTAATTTAGGAATGTTTAATTACAATTCTTAAAATAAAATATATAGTTGGCATTATTTACTCACATTTAAAGATGATACAAGAAAAATCTCCTATCATACACCCTACTGAATCCTTAGTGTGCCTATATCTCCCGAATACTCTAAAGATTGGTTTACAACATTTTAGCACTTGAATGACTTCAAATTGTCTCATGAAAAAAAATTTCTCTCATTATCATTTATTTATTTATTTATTAACTTCCTTATAGTCATGGAGTTTTGAATGAGTTGAGGAAGTTATTATCTTAACCTCATGAGACTAGGAGCTTGTTAATTTTGCATTTACTATGATACCTTACATAGTACCAATTATATGGTCACCCCTTAGAAGGATGACTAATCAAAAGCCCAAGTTATCTAGCTTGTAGTATAGTTCTATTTAATGTCTTCTGTCAATATACTTATTACTTGTTTCCTTAATATCTTGACCAAAGTTCCAAGAAATAAATAAGTTGGATGTAACCAAGTTTCAGAAAAAATTTAAATTCACTAGTAAAAGAAGTGTTGGTTTATTTAAATTAGTCCTTGAGCTCACAAATTTCAACATTTAGATTCAGATGATAGAAGGCAAAAAATTTTGTCCATTCTTAAAATGATTATCTACTATTAATTCGAAAATAAGAAAGACAACTAAATAAATAAATAACATGCAAATGGAATTTAGAGCCATAAAAAAAATGAAGGCATGGCACTGGAAAATAAACAAGGCAAATTGATAAAAAGATAGGATTATTATTATTATTATTATTATTATTATTATTATTATTATTATCCAATGATCAAGCTTACTTGAACGACTATGAAGAAGAAAGACTAAGTGAAGTAAAATGAAATGAATTGCAGTCTTTTGCACATTCTTCTTCCCTCTCTCGGTTCTCCTTCTAATCAAAACAGAATTTAGGCATAGTGACTACAGCACACTACACACTCTTGCTAGCCGGGAACCATAACAAAGGAGGAGAAAAATTACAAACCACTTCAGGATCAAAAGGAGAATGGAATAACACACCAAGAAGCCATGAAATTTGAGGAAGAGGTAAAGATATAATCTAGCAAAACAAAAGCTAAACTCTCAGACCAAAAAGTATAAACCTTACACAAAATATTTAGCCGCACAAAGCTCCCCACTAGCGTGACTTCTATGGCAAAAAGGTGCACATTAACTAATGGAAACCAGAAAAAGTATGCAGCTCCAAGAACAGAACCAAGAGCAAGATGCACCAACCAAGATTCAGACTTGAGAGGCATAAAAAGTTTGCTACCAAAATGGATTAATAAATCTCGATTTTTGAAGCAAGGAAAGGGTATTTAAAAAAAAAACTAAAACAAAAAAGGAGCAGTGTTGCGATGGGAAGGAAGAAAGATATAGACATTTGGCTGTCATCGGCTGTTTGCTCTGACCAATATGGAGTAGTTCAAAAAGTGACGTGCTGTAACAGATATTGGAGGAATTTACCAAAAACCCCAACTTTTCCTTTACACTAATGAGGGACATTTTGTGCATATTAGAAAAGTAACATAAATGAGAAAAAAAATTGGGCTTTTACAGAAAAAAACACACCACTTGCTTTTCTTGTTTCGTTTTGTTGCTAAATAACACATGACATATGCTAACTTTAGTAGGAATAGAAGACCTACTGAACTTGGTTAATATTGTTGACCAATTTGCAGAAAAATATAAGATCAAGACATAAATGGTAACTTTTTTCCTAATGAATATCTTTACAATTGAAGTTCTTCTCCTTGATGAAAGTCCCAACAATACATGAAAACTACCAATCTAATGATTTTTCTAGTAATAAAGATTGAATATTGGTTCCGTAACTTCATGGTAAATTCTCATACACAGCCAGCATGCTAGGCCTAATAGATAATTATTGCCTTATTGGAGTAATAGGCTTTATTGTAATTCATGAGACCATAATCTTAATTAGCATAAGTTTAAAAATATATACGAACAAGGGTGAAAAAAAACTATAGTCTAGATTTAACTAATTATATCTAAAGTACTGGAGATCCACAAATGAAGCATAAGACAGAGAATTACTTTCTGTCAGTTATCAGCAATTATGCTGGAAATGCATTTTAATGATATCCTTATTTAATCCGTGAAGCATTTTGAGACTGATATTGAATAACACCTTTTGGCTCTTCTCGTTGCATGCTTAAAAATGCATGCGTGAGGACATTTACTAATCTATAAACGCTAAACTCACATTAATAGTGAAACCCATAGAAGCAAATTAAATTAATAAAAATATGAAACAATTATTTGGTCATTAATATGATTATCTTCTGAAGCAAAACTAAACAGAATACAAAGTGGAGATCAGATAACATGATTCCTTCTATTGTCCTCTATGCACATTCTGATTAGTGATGCCGCGAGGTTATTCCATCTGCTCCCTTTATTGGTTGAGATATTCTCAATTAAGCAATTACTACATAGATACACTAATGAATGAGAGCCACACATTAATTGGTTATGCCAAATAATGACATAAAGCACTGCCTACCTTAGAAAATTCTCTTTGGTTATTTATACATTTAGATGTAGAAGACAACAGAGCAATTAAGGTTGTTAAAGAACTAGGAAAATTTTCTGTCTTGTCTATTGTCTGCAAAAAAGATATTAACATAAATAAAATGCAACATATAATCAAGTTCATCAAAATTCAAACTTGACACATGCAACTATCAGGAATTTTACCACAGCAGACACATGTAACAACTTATAAGTAAACTGAAATATGGCTCACTAACTCTTTGACTTATTTCGACCAAAAACATAATAAGAAAAAAAAAATTGTCAGCAATGTGATGTAGTGTTGCACAAATAAAACATATTGCAATTCAAAATACCTCGTGAATGTGAGCAAAAGAGAATCCACTGACATCATTGGTCCACTACGACGTTACTATACATTATGCAAAGTTCAACAGACCTCTGGGATCAATGGAGTGATCATTAATCAAAGCTTATTTAATCCTTTTTTTTCTGCCATATATCCATAGTCTCAATGTAAGAACCCGACGTGCATGCCTCCATCTGCATGAAGTTGACTTTTCAAAGGGGGAAGTTGAGTTGCCACGTAGGAGTTCCTCCTTCCTTCTGCAATTTCGGAAATGCCCCTTCTTTCATTCATTCCTATTTGGGCTTTAAGTAATTTTCTTCCCCAAAGTTCTGCAGCACAAACCCATACCGATAGCCATTCCTTCGGTCAGAAAAAGGAGCAAAAACGCTGGAACAAGCTTCATCATCTCTCCTCTGTTTTTCTCACCATTTCTGCTGGATTCATCTTCTTCCATTTTTTGGTTCAAGTCTGCTGTTGGTGGCTGAGGGAAGTTAACGCCAGAAATCAGTTTCTTTCCAAGCCTGGAGTTGCTGCTGTAGTGTGTAAGTTTCTGGTTCTAGTTACACTGCATTTTCCCCTCTGTTTTGCTGGTTCAGTAATGTGAATCTATGTGTGAGTAGCCAACTGATGGAAGAATGTGTGGAAGGAATATAAAAGAGAGTGCAAGAGGGTATATAACTATGTATATGTGTGCTATATGATATGGAAGGCATGAAGGGAGGAGAGGAAGCTGAATTTATGCATGTTAGGGCGAAAGTGAAGAGGATCGCTGGAAGTTTTCCAGAGAATATTTAGCCGCGGCTAATTAAGGAATTGGCCGCGGCTAACTCTTCCAGAGGGGAATTGGCCGCGGCGAAATGAGGGATTGGCCGCAGCCAATATCGAGAGCATGAGCGAGGAAGCTCCAGGAGGCTTCTTCGCCGCGGTGCCATGTATGTTGGCCGCGGCGAATGACCAACTCGCCGCGACGATAATTAGTGATATAGAAGGGGGTTAAACAGACGATAATTGGCCGCGGCTAAGAGGTATTTGGCCGCGGCTAACATGCCGAAATTACCTATAACACTTAGGAAACCTTAATTTTTCATATGTTAACCCAAGGGAATGAAAAATAGACATTTATGTTAGGTAGGCTAAGTTATTAGGCAATTCTTCTGGTTATTACACTCTAAATCTGTTGAACGGGTATTGTAGGGTATTCAGGAGATTGAGTTAGAGCTGAGGACTAGGCAGGGAATATTGAGATTCTCCTAAGAGGTGAGTAAGTAATGCGGACCGTATGTAACGCCCATTTCTTAATTTCTTACTAAGTTTCCTTGCATTGTTTTGACATTTGAAAATTTATTTATGGAGATACGTTTTTAAATGCTTTACTATATGATCGACTTAAATATGAAATTTTGCCAATTGATGCTTGCTGAGTTATTTGAAAACTTTGATATTGAACTGATATAGAAGGTACTCTGTTTGAAATGTGATTTGAGAAATCTAAGAGGTTATCTATTCAGAACTCTGTAGCTAACAGCAGTAGTTGTTACCCTTGGTGCACCATGATCTGGACCTCAGCTAGCAAGGGTTTTGCTAGCCCCGTGTGGGTAGCTACCACATGTGGAGTTATTTATTTCGCAAGCCAAGTGCTTTGCGTCTGTGGTTATTCTTTCCGCGAGCCGTGTGCTCTGCGTCTGTTTTAATTCAGTTCTGCTTAGATACTTCTGATGCATTTTTAAGAAAATGATCTGCTTGAGACTTGTTTTGCGCATGATGAATATATATATATACATATAGATATTTTACGGGCCTTGCCCTTAAGATGTTTTTTAAGGGTCAACATTATTTATTCACTGAGTTTCAAACTCACTCTTTCCAAAATTTATTTTTCAGAGAGCGTTGAAGACCCTAGTGAGCAGCCGATTAGTTGTAGATCTCCTGCAAATTCTTTTGGCAAGCCCACAATTGTTCATGTGGGTGTATTTTGTGTTATGAATTTGTATTGTTCTGAAAAATGTAAACATATGGCTCCACTGAATCATAGCTAGGATATCCCCACTCCCTAGATGTCTATGTTTTGATATTTTTGGGTGTATTGTTTGGATTGACTGGTTGTAGAAATATCGGGAGGTCCAAATTATAGAGGGGACTCTGCCGAAATTTCTACAAAAGTCAGAAATGATACTTTCAGTTATGGTAAGGGGAATTTGTTATCTTTTATGCCCGTATATAAAATCTGTGGGTCGTGACACTCAATAACTCCGACGTGTTAAGTTTTAAGCAAATAAGCATCAATGTCTTACAAAAACAGGTAACAGTTTGGTTCCAAATAGTCATCATAGTCATTGAAGTGGGAATCATGATTTGCCCACTACCATCCCTTGATTTAACAGCCTTGAAGTACACTTCACAGAATCTTTATATTAAGAATTTAACATTCTTGTCTTTCAGAAAGGTTAGCATTTTTTAACACGTTAATCTCCATCCTACCTTTTTTGCCTTTATTCATGTCCATACCATTTAACAAATGCCTTTCTTCTTGGTAAATCATAAGCCTATATCGTTGACAAAACCTCTGGACAATCCACACATGAAACTTCCACACAATTTAAATCATACTCTAGAACGCTAGTATTCTGGTGTCCAGACACAAGCTCAAAGATCAGACAGTCATGCAAGCATGCCTTGTTCATGGCCATTAAAAGGCAGTGGAACCTAACTAGAAAAGAATGAGGCTGGTTTTCCAACATTCCAAAAGCTACAAACAATCTTTGGGAAATCCTTAAGAGTGCAGAAAGATATTGAACTTTCCATATACAGTGATTGGATCATCCTGGAATCCATCCTTTACTTGTGTCCTCCCAACTCTACAACAGGCCCTATTAATCATATGCAAAAGATCCACAACTTTATGGCATCACAAAATTCACTACACATCCATGCAATAACAAATACAAGCATGTGAGCTAGAGGTAAATTAAAGCAGGAAAACCTCGCTCAGTAATATGTTTTCCTAATGCATAAACCCTTATAGGAGGAAGCAACTTCTTGTGCATCCAATCTGCTAACACCCTCTCAAGATTTTCAAACTGTTCTCTGACGTCCCCTACAAAAACAAAGACAACATTACATAGCCAATAATCAGATTTATAAATGCAATCAGGAACCTCTATTTGTATTAAATGTAAATAGTTCATACTTCTCGAAAAAATCAAGAGTACTCATTATCTTGTGCAGGAGTTCTGTTTTTGCAATTGGTGAGTTGACAGAACAACATATAGGGTAAATCTCATCAACCAATAATTCAAGCATAAAAGACGTCTGCAGCCATGTTGCTAAACAACCAAGGCACACATTTCAACCTACATTGAGAAACTGAGACACTGAAAAATAAGGTCATAGAACCACGTAAGTTGCTAAGACATATGGAAAACTAATGGCATGGCAGGAATGAACTCAATGAAAGGCAGAAATATCTAATCAAAAAGTACTAGTAACATTTTTAGAACCTTTATAAAGAAATCTGCTGGGGTAGTGACTTCATTGATAATGATCAAATCATCCACTAACAAGCAAAACATCAAGAAGATACTACAATTGCATATGTTGCTATCAGATGTAATAGCTGGCAGATAATATACATAGGGCATGACAGCACAAATATCTCCTACAAAACAGAAATTACTAATCCACCACAAAAGTCTTTGAGCCATATTTGTAACTTTTAGAAAGGAACCTTCTAGAGAGGAAAGACCATTGAATTTGATTAAAACACGGCATAACAAGTGTTACGATTCAATATTCAAAATACATTGCTGCAAAAGATGAACATGTTATAGATACCTGCAAACATAGCTTTATCAGTTTCAAAGGCTCAAGTTTGACTCGATTAGTAAATTAGTTAGAATATTGATCAATAAAAGAATATGATCTCTTGTCACATCCTGTAACTAACTATGTGACCAGTATGGAAAATAGTCAAATTTTGTTTCGTAAGCCAAAACTAAACTAAAATCCTACCAAACATTAGTGAACATCCCTAAGATTCAATGCCTAATAATCATAACTAAATAAAACAATTGCAAATCATATATATATACGTATATATTACATACATTTAGTTCTACATGACTTTTGTAGAAATTTTGGTAAAGTTTCCTATGTAAATCGAACCTCACGAAATTTCTACAAATCAGTTAGCTAGTTCAAATACATCAAAAGGGAGTTCAACTATCAACGCAAACTAGTATAAGTTAGTTTCTAAGGGTGGGGGACTCTATTTGTGAGCCAATAGAACTACTCTATCTGTGATTCAATAGAATTACATAAGATATTCTTTAGTATAAAATAAATTTAAATTACATCCTCAAAACATGCCCATGCTAATTGATGCGGGGCTCACTAAGAATAACGAAGGATGACCAATCCTAAACTGCTAAAGAGGGATCAAGCTCAGGTCTACTATCTAAAACAAATTGAAAACAAAGGAAGTGAGACAAATATTCAGAGAGTAAACAAGACTCACTATAAGAAATAAGCACAATTTCATATAAAAGTTCATTCCAACCCGTAACTTAATAATTGGCATATTTAATATAGAAATCGGTAAACTCTCTCAGAAACCATTCTGAATTATAATAAGAATGTTTAGTTGGTACCAATAAATCAGACACAAAGCACACAGCCTGCAAAAGTAAGTCACATAGACATTTAGCAACATGCTCATGAAAAACTAGTACAAATAACATATGGTGACCAACCATATAGGGCTAGCAACACCCCTGCTAGCTAGGTACAAATCATAGTGCATCACGGCTAACACTTGCTACTGTTAGTTGCAGGGTTCCATAATTGACAATTCTCATAATCTAATATATATATATATATATATGTATATTTAGAATATACCTTTATAATACCAAACTCATAATCATGCCTACTTTCAGTTAAAGAATATGATCCCATTAATTCATTAAATGCATAATGTATGGAAAATCAAAACATTTCAACCAAAATCTCCACATTCAGAAAGAGATATGATCAAAGGATTGTTTGTCCCTATAATACAATAAAGTTCATATAAACATTCACATATTTAAATGAATAATAAATAAATAAATAATATTAACTACATAAATGTATAATCAACTTTGAACAAAGGAAGGAGGCAGAAATTATACGATGCTTATAGTTGACATTGCTTACTCATCTTTTATGATAACATCAAACAAAATTTCCTATTATATTCTCCATTGACTCTTTGAGTGCACCTAACTCTCCGAATGCCCTGTACACCAATTCACAAATTCTCAATATTTGAACAACTTCAATGTTCAATTATTATGGATACTCAATATCCAATCTACTTCTTCAACCCACTATTGCCCCTATGCAATGCTTTAGATATGAACTTCTATGAATTTCTCAATTTATTGTGCACTAGGAATAATTGACACAATTCATCTTGTACGATAAAACTATATGTGTTAATGTGTCAATGGTTTTCTATCATTTCAGGATGTGTATAGAAATTAACCAAAAGACCAAATTTTAGCAGTAAGATAAAACATGGTTTTAACTTAAGTCCTAAAAATAAACTATCACTTATTTGGGAGAGATTTGCAGTACACCACACGTCTATAAAAAAAATACCTATATTAGAAGGGGAAGAAACTAAGTCCAGTTAACAAATCAAAAAGAGAGGTAATTGATAATTATGGTTTTTTTAATTAATTCCCACTCCTCCATATATATATATATAAACGGCTAATTATACCCCCCCAATATCTAGCTACAGTAACACATACACATACACACACACACACACAACACTTATGGTAGCAAGCACCATGGTTTGAAAGTATGAGGATGGGAAGAATCAACATCACAAGAGAGGAATTCCAACCTGAAACAAATTTAAATTTTAAACCTTAAAATAAATGCAATTCTCTCTCTTCCTTGGCTCTCCAAGACAGCATCCTCCAAGCAAACCCATGCACCACTAATCCTACACCAAATAGCCGAGAGTCAAGAACAAAAGAAAGGCGTGAAGAGCGGGTTTCCTTGAGCATCATAAGAGGATCCAATACACCATTAATAGGGAAGCTTGAGGGAAGAGATGAATGTGTCTTACCAGCCACTTTTATGCTGAAATTTCCACCTAAGATAGAGACCAGTTAGCATGAAAATGTGCTGCCTAAAACAACCCAATCCAGCTCAGGTTGTATCAAAAAAATGGCATGGAGGAAATTGAAGCAAGAAGCAGTAAGTTGCGACGAAAATGGAGGAAGATTTGTAAACATTTTTTGCTATCTCTTGCTCTTGTTCTTTGACCCAAAGGCAAGTGGAAGAAAATGTGCTGCAGAAGATAGATGTAAGAACCCAACGTGCATGCCATATCTCCCTGTTTGCATGAGTTGACTTGAGTTGCCACGTAGAATTTTTGCTTCTTTCTACAAGTTCCGAAATGCCCCTTTCCTCATTCACTTTTGTTAGGCTTTCAGTAAAATCCTTCTCCAAATTTCTGCACGAACCCATACCTATAGCCATCTCCTCGGTCAGAAAAAAGGGAGCAGAGTTGGTGGGAAACTGAAGTTCATCTTCTTCCCTCTGCTGAGTGCCATCTTCGCTGGTTCTGGCTTCAATTTCCTCGCTGCTGCCATTGTCTTCTGGTTTGGCTAAGCATGCTGCAGTTGTGAGTGATTAACACCAGAAACACACCCTCTTCCAAGCTTGGAGTTTCTGCCGTAAGTGTTGCATTTGCTGGTTCCAATTTACAGAGCTTTTCCCCCCTGTTTTGCTTGTTCTGTAGGTGTATCTGTGTGTGTGGCTATGCTGATAGAAGGGTGTGCAGAAAGAACAAGAAAAAGGGTGCAAAGGGGATGAGTTGGGTGGAGAAAAAAAAAACTGATTTCCTTTAAACTTCAAAGTTTTCCACTTTCCTCTTACCCATTCCTGATTATGCTCTTTCTCTCTCTCTCTCTCTCTTTCTCTCTCTTACATGAATGAAGTTAAGCCTTCCAATGATCTACCACCATATATGGATGCCTACATATATATATATATACCAGTATCTTTGTACATGTGTGCTGTATGGATATGGAAGGCATGGATTGAAGGAGAGAATGGTGGAGTTGATTACACCTACGCACCAAAATTTGAGTGCTCAACTGGGAGTCAGACCAACTCATTCCCTTGGCACCCGGCTCTTGAAATCTTCCAGCAAAGGAATTGGCCGCGGCCACACACAGAATTGGCCGTGGCCAAATCAAGAGAACGAGCGAGGAAAAACTGGAACCAGGATGGCTTCTTCGCCGCGGCGCCCAATGTTGGCCGAGGATGTATTTCCAGCGAAATTAGTGACGACAACAACACAGGGGGTTCACCAAACCAGAAAAGAATGGCAGCAGCAAGGGAAGAAGCCATTTGGCCGTGGCTAACATGGCGAAAACACCTATAATGCCTAGGAAACCTTAGTTTTGCATATGTTAATCAAGGGAATGAAGAATAGACATTAATGTTAGGTAGGCTAAGTTATTAGACAATTTTGCTGGTTATTCACGCTCTAAAATCTGTTGAACGGGTAGAGGATATTCAGGAGATGAGTTAGAGCTGAGGGCTGAAGGCAGGAATAATATCATCCTAAGAGGTGAGTAAGTAATGCTTTGGACCGTCAACTCTCTCATATTTCTTATTTTCATTGCCTAAGTTTCCTTGCAGTGTTTTGACATTTGGGAGATCTATTTATGGAGAGACATTTTTAACTGCTTTGCTATATGATTGACTTAAACATGAAATTTTGCAAATTGAGGCCTGTTGAGTTATTTGAAAACTTTGATATTGAACTGATATGGAAATCTCTGTTTGAAATGTGATTTGAGAAATGTATTAAATCTAAGAGGTTATTTCAGAACTCTGTAGCTAACAGCAGTAGTTGTTAGCCTTGGTGCACCATGATCTGGACCTCAGCTAGCAGGGGTTTTGCTAGCCCCGTGTGGGTAGGTACCACACGTGGAGTTATTTATTTCGCAAGCCAAGTGCTTTGCGTCTGTGGTTATTCTTCTCGCGAGTCGTGTGCTCTGCGTCTGTTTTAATTCAGTTCTGCTTAGATACTTCTGATGTATTTTTAAGAAAACAATCTGCTTAAGACTTGTTTTGCAGCTACATGATGAATATATATATATACATATAGATATTTTACACAACACTTGCCCCTTAAGATTTTTAAGTGTGGGTGGGAAGTTATCAACATCACTAAAGTTTCAAACTCACTCTTTCTTAAATTTATTTTAAACCTCAGAGCGTTGAAGACCCTAGCCTTCCCTGAGCTGCCGACTAGCTGTAGATCTTCTGCTATATTTCTTTTGCGAGCCCACAGTTGTTCATGTGGGTGCATTTTGTTTATGCTGGTCATTGATTTGACTTTGAACAATGTAAATGTATGGCTCCACTGAATCATAGTTAGGATATTCCCACTCCCTAGGTGTCTATGTTTTGATATATTTTGGATGTATAGTTAAATTCACATGAAAATATGCTGTAAAAATATCGAGAGGTATCAAAAAAATGGCATGGAGGGACTCTGCCAAAATTTCTACAAAAGTCAAAAATGTTACTCTTAATTATGGTAGGAGAATTTGCTATCTGTTGTGCCAACATACTAAAGCTGTGGGTTGTGACAATAGAAATAAGAAATGACCTAAAAGCCCCTCTTTAAGTTTGGCAAATGGAGGCATATTTGGTATAGCAAAAAAATGATAGCAAAAGAGAGAAAAAAACTTCCACATGTGTGCTAGTGGACTCGCACCCGTGCCTCAGGTCATTACATTTCTAGACTAATTTGCAAGTTGGTATCCAAAGATATAATAATTTATTATGTAGTTGTTATATTTATCTATAAAATGTGTTATACATAAAAATACATATAGCACAGAAAAATCTAAATCAAGCTGTTAATAGTTGAATTCTTCGAAGTTCAAGCTTGATAAGAAATTATTTGAGTCAAGTTGACAGCAGTTAAAAAATAGGTCACAAATTATTTGACTCATTTCTAACCTTAATAAACTTATAAAAAGTTATCAACAACACAAAATAATGTTGCAGCAGAAGGTAGCTATTTTAGCGTCATGAGCAAAGCATCAATTTCAAGGTAAGCAAAGAAATTGATATCATTTATATAAATAACTCCTTGTTGAAGTGGTTTACCTACAATAACAGATCCTTTAAGTGAAGAAAAACATACAAGATGATTCCAGCAAGACAGAGAAAAAGATAAAATACCACCACTCAACATATTCAGACATTAATGCAAGTTGCCTTTGTCAGTGCATGTTTTTATAGGCTATTCCAGCACTTTTGATCTAATAATAATTCAATTGAGTTCAAAATTTGGAAAATTTGACAGGCACTACCAAATTATAATAGCATATTCCTTCATCTGTTCCATCATTGCAGCTTGAGACACAAGATATTTAGATTTGTGAACTGGATATTTTCCATGCTACAGATATCAAAGATATAGATTCTAGTTGATTTTATAGTTCCTGTTTGGATTCTGTAGTGGTTGAAAATCTCCCTATAATGATCATATGCTTTGTTGATACTTCAAATCCCATAAAACCTCAAAATGATTCCATTCATGTGCTGAAATCAATCTCTCGTGTCTGCGTCATAGGCCACATCAAGGTATCTATTGTGTCATGTGTTTTGGAGAAAATATATAGTTACACAGAAAAAGAAGTTGTTCAACACCATTGAGGAGCACGTTGAGCTTAATATCCAAGATTGAATTGTCAATTTCTATGTTAAGTTCCCCAAACACATATACAAGTGTCTTTGGGAATTTCTCATGGAACCAGAAAGAAAATGATGATTCTCAGAAGCATCTCATATTTTTGTTAGGATTCTCAACATACAACCAGGTCTGAGGTACAGAGAAACCTTCCCTATAACCATATACTTGGTTGAAATTATATGGACTTGTGTTTATATAACGCTTACCAAGGTAATCCATGAATTAAAAATAACCTAGTATTTTATCCCAAGAATATGATAGGGAATAAAGAAAACTCATGTCAAAAGACACTTCTGAGCTCACCTTTTCTATAATTTCATACCTTCTAAATAATTGAAATCCTCTACTCCCATAAGCCAGTCTCACCTTTAGGTCTTAAAAATATGTTATTTGGTAGCTGTTTAAGCATTGCATAATGTCGCAGGTATAGTCAATTTGACGTAGGATGGAAACATTTTGAGCAGGGTGCATCCTTAGGCACTCAACAATTTGCGTTCAGCAAGAAACCTAATTGAATCATGAACTCCAATAAAATTTGTGCAGTTGTCAAGACACAATCCCCCTAAGTTTAGGAGTCCATAGAGGTTAGGTACTTGCGTTAAGAATTCACAACCTTCAAAATCCAAAAAATATAGAGACTGAAAAATCTGCAAAACAAAAGCAAATGACCAATTTTATTAATATTCTTATTGCAAATTTAGTCATTATTGAAAGTTTCCAGAAATCATAAATCTATACATGTCTTGAGTGGTTTGAAGATTTGAAGGCAACTTTTATACAGGTTGTGTATGAGAAGTTTCTTGGGGTTATAATCTGATGGTAAAGACATTGATGTATACCCATTCCAAACTAGCACTCTTAAACTATTTGGGAGATATCTGGGGTTTCTGGAAAAGCATTCATTTCCAATAATAAGAATTTTGAGGTATTTCATCTTCTTGAATGCTTCTCCACTCCATTGCACTCAATTCCCTTTCAAGATCAAAGCATAAATGAACCATAGATTGTATATGTTAGGAATGGCATATCCATATTTAGGCAAATCAACTAATTCTAAATTATAATATGTCAAGCTTCTAACAAATGTCGACAGCATGATAAATTGAAAATGGAGGACAACAATCCTATAATCCAGTACATATTCATTAAAATAGTTAAATAGAAGAATAAAACCATAAAGAATGTTAATTTTAGCTTACCATATTATCTTTCAAAACATGAACAATGTCATTAAACCATAACCTACTGTGTTTGCCATGTTTAAAAGTTGATTCCTGCCTAACAATTTCCTTGCCCATGTCTTAAATTAAGTCATGCATTCTCACACAATTTGAACCATCAACCTCGATTCGAGATTTGTCTATCAAGACCTGAATACCAATTTCTCTGTGGAAACCATGAACATAGAGCATTTCTTTGATATATTTCAGTTTTAATTATTAAAGAAACAAGCAATGTTAGGGAAAATTTTCTTCTCATTTTCTTCCAAACTATCATAGCTTACCTTATGTATTTCATGGACCTCTTTGTTAGGAATTCTTTCATATTTATCTAGTAGAGAATTATATTCTTCTAATGCTCTACCAGATAAGTTAGAGCCTATTACTTCCAAAGACAATGAAAGGCCACTGTCTGCATAGTTTGAAACATCCACATAACTTGGATATTTTTTTTTATTCTTAAGGGGCATCCCAACTCAACAATTCAAGAGATTTAGTAACATTTAGCTCTTTCACCTCATATAATTCTACTATCCCATTAATAGTTAGCAAATATTTGTTTCTTGTTGTGATAATAACTAGAACCAAAACCAATCATCAAGAATCATACAAACCTTCATTCAACAGAGCTTTCTTTTTATGAGTGGAATTCCTCTATTAACATCCCCAAGATTGATATCATGTTTTGCATCTACTACAGAAAGTGGTGTCTCTTGGAATTGTATGAGTCCCTGTTTCTGAATTGCCTTTTCTCTAATATCTGAGCAAAAAAACATAAACCTTCAAATCAATCACCAATTGAGTTACAAATAGCACGTGCAATTGTTGTTTTACTGATTCCACCATTGTCATAAATCTCTGCCATGTTAACCCCCTCATCAAACCCAAGTTCGTGTAGTGAATTACTTTTTGCATAGAAGATTCTAGACCAGCTGGATGATTAGCAATATGTAAAGAAGTGAGATTGGTCTTTTCAGATACATCTTCAATGATCCCACTTATAAACTCATAATTAGATTGAAACTTGCCAAAGTATGGAAAATCGCATGAAGTGGTAAATGCGCTGAACTCATATAGTTCATTGACTTTATTCAAATCGTGCCCACCAATATGTTTGTACTCAAATTTAACACGTACTTCCTTTATCAAGGTTCATTTCTTTTCTAGGTTTTGAAGGAATGAGTATGAAAATTATCAGGCAGACAACATAGAGAAAAATAACAACAACAAAAATCATGGTGAAAGGAACCTCTGTTGAATTGTGAGCTGATCTCATAATTGATTCAAAAATTTGTACAGTCCAAAATTATTACATTCTAATGCTATAGTTTATGAGAAAGTCAGAAAGCATGGTTCCAACTCTAGCGGCAAATGTTTTTTTTAATTAAAAAATTGAAAATCAAAACCTCCAATTATTTTTTTTAATTTAATATATACTGAAAGTTGGAATCCAAATTTTAATTATAGCTTAGCCTTGCATGCTAGCCCTACATATATTATAGGCATAGCCTACGTGTTTTATTAGATATAGAAATTAAGTATTGGATAAACATTTTCAAAGTTTGAGGCCGACATTAAATTAATTTATATAAGGTAAATTATAATTTATTTAGTTTGAAATTAATTTATTTTTTTATAGTTTAAATTGTTTCATTCATCTCTCTTTTATGTTTTGTTTTATTATTATTCAATTATCCTACAATATTATTGACCTTAATTTTAGCTAAAATAATCATGAAGGTGTAAAAATAATAAACAATTTTATTATTCAAAATTTTTTCCTTATATCTTAAACAATTTCATAATATTTTTGAACCAATGCTATGACAAAATTGACATTTTGAAATTAGAAATGTCTACTCATCCTAACATTGTATTGAAATACCAAAAGATGTTTAAGATATAAATAAATTTTAGTAAAATTGACAATAAAATTATTCCTCATTTTAACTTATTTTTATTAAAATTTATATATAAAATAACACAGAATAATTGAATGATAATTAACACATATACTTAAATAACACTTTAAATGAATAAACTAATTTTAAACTAAACTACAAAGAAATAATTTTGAAATTTACCATTTTTTTAATAGAAATAATGATAGGAATAGTAGTGCCAATTGCTCTCTTCATTCAAATGTATATTAACTATATTTATTATTTTATTTTATTTATTATTTATTATTTTAGTTATAATAATAGGGACATTTAAAATGAAATAGTAGATTAATACAAATGTTGATGAATCAAGCTTCCCCAACTCAAAGCGCAGCCAAAAACCCTAACCCCCCGTATCTCATGAATAGAATTAAGGAGAAAGTACATGTTACTTATCTAAAATAAGATTTAATTATAGAATTATTACAATAATTTTGAAATACAATAAAATATCATTTTAAACTTAGGAATAAAATAAAAATATTAAATTTCAATTAAAATTAATAGTAAAAATCTACCTTGTTGCTTCAACAATTCAAAAACTAACATTGAATTAAAATGAAAAAACAAATATAAGAAATCATATAATCTCTTGTAGTTATTTTAATCCAAAGTATAATAATGTATTTTATTATATTTCAAAATTTTTATATTAATTTTATACTTAGATTTTAATTTATGAGATTAAAATATTAAAAAATTTACGTTAGAGACCTTAACTAAATTTGTAAAAATTATTTTTGAAAAATAAATTATTATAATTTTGAAAAGACTTAACTATAATAAAGTTTTTTACTATGTATTTTATAAACTTAAAGCTTTTAATTATAATTACTTTTAAAATATATTCTTCCCCTACGATTTAGAAGGTAGAATATTATATATATTAATTTTGATGAAAACTGTTTATAAATCATACTCCTTCTATTTCTGTTTTCTTTTTAATCTGAATTTAAATTTTATTTTGAAAGTACGATTTCGTACTTTGCTGGCACGAAATCCACTTTAGTTGAATGTAAATGATGGGCAAGGAATTCTTTTTCTTTTTTTTGGACAGGACACTTCAAATCAAATTAAAATAAAATCGTTTTATATTAAATATTTGGAAAAAAAATCAATAATTGTTTTATAATACATTGAATGCTATATCAAAAGTCGCTTGCCGAAAATACCCTTGGTACAAATAAAAAAAAAAGACGTTTGCTAACCAAACGGAAAAGATAATAATAGAACGTGGCTTACTCTTCAAAGCTGGTTTCGACTTCTAAATTTTTTAACCAAAAAAGAAAAAACATTAGCTGCGGAAGTCGGAATCATGTATTCTGACTTTCGCCAAAATTATAATATCAAGATTTAATAATTTTCACGGACATGAATATCAACTATGGGATTCCGTTCAAAATCCCATTGAAAATGACACACGGTTAGTTTAGCTGTCTCACATCAAGCCCACCTCCATTTTCTCACCATCTTTTTCATAATACTACGGTTGACTGAGGACTTTGACTAAAATATTCATATATTTCATAATCTTTATCTCTCTCTCTCTCTCTCTGAAAATTAAAAATCAAAGACTTTTTGGGGCCTAGATTAAAAAAATGCAATGCGCCAAGCCCATATGGCTTTTGAATTTCTCTATAAGACTCACATAAAAAGTATTTATTATTGAAGTCAAGCCCTTATCCAACTCATTTTCTGTTCTGGTGAGCTTTGATGACGACATTGGTCCGTCATGAATAAATATAGCCATGGTAGGTAAATTAAAATAAAATGAAAATAGTTTCCGAATTTATTTTTACAAAACCAAATTTCTTAAAAGATTGAAGCAAAGTTTCCCCCCAAAAATAAAAATCTTTTGTTGCAGAAAAAATTCAATTTTTCTACAAACACAGGAGTCTTAAAGAAATCAAATCATGAGTGTTATTTTCATCAAAACCATCAATTTTATCATACCATGTGGATAGGAGTAGACTAGTAGAATTCCTCAAGAGTTTATTATTAAACTTTACAATAAAAACATGATATATGTAAATAAATTTTTTGGAGAATTATAATAGAAGACTAAAAAATAAAAATATTTATTTTTAAAAATCTGTTATCACTTATTTTAAGATGATTACTGCTAAATTTAGCATCAATCAATTAAACCTAATAGTAAAGGCCCTTAAAAATAAATTTTTTCCCTTCTTGATTCTTAAACATAATTTTTTCTAAATTTATTTAAGAAATTCAATCATGTAATGTTAATATATTAAAAAAAAATTTACTGTAAAAACATAAAGAAGTTATCGTTATTTTTTTTTCCCTATAGAATAACTACCTTAGAATCACATCATTTATCTTGCCCAAGGAATAGAATAAACGCAGAGCACTGATGATAGTAAACGGCCACATATGCTCCTATTTTTCGTAGAGCCAAAAATTAAATGACATTCATGTAATACCTAAATATATATATATATATAGTATAAATAAATAAATAAATAAATAAAATAAGTAATATATTTTAGGAAAAAAATATATAATTAATTTTTATATCTATTTTAGGTTCATAAAAAAAATTGTAAGGGCTTTTCTAATCTTTCTAAATATCAATTAAAGCAATTAGACTTGTTAGGGGGCAAAAGTGAAAATTAAGCCAAAGACATTTTAATAACCCAAAAAAAAAAAAAAAGCACACCCTCCCTTTTTTCTTATCTGATTCAGCGTCACTTTCTTCTTCATTTTTCTCTCTCCCGAAAAGCAACCACTCCAGCGTCCTTTTCAAGCTTCCCTCTTTCCTTTGTTTTTTTTCATTCGTCCCATTCTTCCTTTAACAACAGAACGGTGGATCTCCACCCATTATGCAACAATCTTCAGCAAGCTTCAATTAGCATTAATCATCGGTAAGTCCTCTACTTGGCTGGTCATGAATCACCACGAGAGGAAAAAGAGAGAGAGAGAGAGAGAGTGGAAGTGGAAGAAGAAAGAAAGCAAATGGAGTGGCTCTCTTGTGCTAATGGTTTCGTCCCCTTGTTCCCCAATTTTTTATTTTTTATTTTTTATTTTCCATTCAATTTCTTCTTTAAAATTTTGATTCTTTCATTTTCTTATGGAGGTTGCCGTGGCTGGACATTTGAAGGGGGTTTCACCATTGAATCTTTAAAATAACAAATTGATACCCTTACTTCCAATTATCATGTACTCTAAATAAGGTTTAAATTTAATTAGAGTTATAGGGGCTTAGATTGAAAAAAATCTCAAATTTAAGGTTAGTATTTAGGATAATATATATATATATATATATAATTTAGGAATTTATATTTTAGGGAGCATATTAAGTTATATAAATAGTTATCGATGTTATTGGAATGGTCAAAATAATTTATATTGGTTATAATTTTAGGTGATACCAGGAAAACTCATTCAACTGAGACTCAGCGTTAAACAGTAGAAAATAGGGACTTATACTATTAGTCCCAACTGGTGAGTGTATAGATCATAGGGTGGTTTATCTATTTTATTCCAATTTATATTTTTCATGGTGAAATTTTAAATTATGTGATTTATGTACTCGGTGTTTTCAAAACTTCAAAATGGATATATATATATATATATATGATGTAATAAATTTATCAAAGGAAATTGATAGTTGAAATATGATGTGATATATTTTTGTGAAACACAAAAGAATGAATTGGATGGAAAGAAAGTGGTGATGCATTTATGCTTATTTATGAGAAAGTATTTTATATTATTTTGTAATCTCATATATTATAGAGATTATAATAAAGGTTAACTTGCCTTAGTTAATTATTTATTTACCTTTTAAATTCCTTATTTAATTTTGATAGCTAAATGTTATTTGAATTATTTTTATTTTATATAATGAATGGGAATCTAGTTAGGATCCCGCAGTCGTTAGCGGAGATAACGGCCTAGGTTCACCTAGAATAAGTTGTGAATTGTGATGGTACTGTGATGTGATGTATCCAGTGCTACGATTTAAGTGTGAAAGTGATAAGATTGGATGAATCCAAAGAAATGCCATGATATATGATGATTTGGTTTGATGATTCAATTCCTCTCTATGATACCCATTCTTAGAATATTTTTTCTTATATTTAGGAAATATAGATTTTATCTAAAGGTTTCTTTTCATTTAAATAATTATTTCACTTCATCCATAAATTTTATTGCCTAAATTATTTGATAATCATTGATTTTTAAGAATTTTGGTATGCACTTGATTTCTTTTTATGTACTTTATTATTTATACACTCACTAAGCCAGTAGTAAGCTTACCCTTTTCTTCCTTATTTTTCAGACCAGGGAGTAAAGGAGTAAAGTGATATGGGAGCTCGTGAGCTACTAGACTCTTAAAGTAGGTGTTTAAATTTGGTGAAATTGTGCCAGACTCCATGATGTGGTGGCATTTAGGTGTAAAGAAAGAGTTTTGGAATTGTCTATGTTATATGGTCACTTGTAATATGTAATATTGTTTATACTTTCTTAACTAGGCATTTTGATTGTGTAACTTACTGGTGCTGGTGCTGGTTTACTGTATTTTTCAGGATGGGATGTCCAATTTTTAGGAGAGATGCTGCCGAATTTTCGGTAACCCCTAATGGCATAATGAACTATATATTAAATTTTCTAAAACTTATGGGCCTATGGGTTAGTTAAAATATGTGATATAATAGTTGATTTTAAATTTGGTAAGGCTTGCTAGGCTAATCCAATCTCTAGATTAGTTTAGTCTATGCGCTGGTCATGACTCAGAATTTGGGTCGTGACAATTCAAGAAATAAAAAAGAAGACCTCTTAAATTAATTTTCTCCGAGTTTCTCTGTTAAATGGCTGTGTGAATTTCTGTTTCGGCTGTCAAAAGGAATGGATTGGTTACTGTTTAAGCATTTTTTCAGCATTCTGTAATATTATTGAAGCTGTAACAATCATGCAATTGCTATGTTTACCTAAAAGAATAGAATTAAAAAAAGAAAGAAACATCTTAAGACCTTGGGAGTAAAAAATGGGAAAAGGGATTATAATAAGAATTGAAGCCTTCACATCAAGCTTAACTTAATCTTAAAAGCTAAAAAAGGCAAGACCGAGTATCATAATAAAATTGAACCCATACAAGTAAATATTTTCCAAAAAAGTGAATATAGAAAATATAATTGTGTTAATGAAAAATAAAACAGAAAAAAATCCAAAAAATTGATGCAAAACATGAAAAATTTTAATGATTACACATAGAGAAATCAATGTTACTTCTTCTGAAGGTGCACGACGGCATATCATGTTACCCTTATTGTCCATATAAGGATTTTTTAATACGATATCCTCCAAATATGGACTTGTGAATTCATTTATTTCACTCTCTTGATTAAATATCTAATTTTTAGTCCCTGAATTTTTAGTACTGTGTGAGTTAGATTCTGAAAATATCCAATTTTTAGTCAGTGATTCTTGATGAAAAAATTAATAAGCAATGAATTAAATATTCTTAAAGATTAACTTATACACTCCAAAAAATTTAAAGACTAAATGGGCGTACAACTTTAGAAACTCATTCGTTAGTTTACTATTTATTAAATACATTTTTCAAAAAAATAATCTTCTAATGAAGTTAAGGAGAAGAAAGAAAGAAATTGAAGTAATGGACTTCCATTCTTCATTCCCGATATGAGATGAGAGACGTGAGGGCAAGAAGCAGAGGGAAGTTCTTCCAGAAGACCGACCCAAACGAAAAAAAGGGCAAAAACCAGAGTAAAACAAAGAAAATTTGTTGTCTCAGAAAAAACCCAACATCCAAACTCGGTAGTGACAAATTTCAATGTTTGAAAAGAGAGACCCGTTTGATTACCAATATAATATGCCTACTTTAATATGATATATGAATTTGAATGTGGTAGCATACTAATAGCAGCATATATACTAGCCTAAATAGGCAACTTTATTTGATTTAACGCATACTTAGCCACTAAGAAATTACTTGTTGTTTCTTGCAAAATCAAAATTATAATGGACTAACTTCATTATAATTTAAAATATTTCGCCCGTATTAGAAAAAAATAAATAAGAATAATTTTTATACCATTTTTTGGAAAAAAAATTCCGACAAAATAAAAGCAAAATTTTTTTTCTTGAACCAAAAGAAACTTGAGAAATTTTTCCAAAATAAAAACCTTATTATAAAACATACTGAAATAAAAAAAACATGAATAACATTCTCATCAATTTTATCATACCATACCAGATAACTACCTGCTTGAGGAATAACATAAACGCATATCAAACAACCATATGCTACTAATTTCCAAAATAGTATAGTTGAAATTAAATGACACTCAAGAAATAAAAAATAACTAATCAAATCAAAGATCATCGATAATTATCTCCAAGATTTCTCTCACAAATGATTGTCTAAGCTTTTGTTTCTGCTCTTAAATAAGTGTTCGTTACTGTTCAAGCATTTTTTCTGAATTTTTTTTAATAAAAAAGAAACATCTTAAGATATCAAGAATCAGTAAGAGAAGAACAGAGTGACACAACCGAAGAGATCAAAGCACATAATGAGAATTGCCACCGATCCTCTGGATCTGGTTTCACCACATCATTGCCTTTATCATCCATTATGCTTTCGTTGCTTGAGGTAGGTTGTTCTTTCTCTTTTCTCACCTGATTTTGCCAATTGCAAAGGATTAGAATCATACAAAATTTTAATTGTGTATGTGTCTCTCTCTCTCTATTAGATAAATTGAACTAGATTGAGTTGAAAAGGTTGCATTCTTTCTTATCTACTGTAGCTAATTTCATTTGGTTAGTATATTTGTTACAAAAAAAAGTAGGAAGTGAAAAAAGGGATTTGGATAAAAATCAAACTCTTAATACCAAGTCTTAACTTTGTTTTAAAGACCAAAGTTAGTATCATATGAATTACTCTAATAAAAGCAATTCAATATAAATTAAATGTCAACGCCCCCTCACCTTTGTCGATGGCAACAACTCTGATGGACTCTCGCCATTATCCTCCTCGTCATTGTTGCTCTGATGGAAAATTTTTTGTTCACCTTCTTCCAAGCCATCATAGCTCACTTTTAGTACTTCATTAATTTTTTTAATAGGAATTTGTCTATATGTATCTAATAGAGACTTCCACTCCTCTATAGTTTTACCAAACAAGTTAGAACCTATTATTTCCAAAGCAAGTGGATGGCCATTGGCATAAGCTATTAGAGAATTCATGATGTCTTGGTAGCTTGGATCAAATTCATTTCTTTTAAAAGCATTCCAACGCAACAAATCAAGAGATTCATCATAATTTAATTCCTCTACCTCATACATCTTCTCAATCTCATGAGTAATCAACAAATGTTTATCCCTTGTTGTTATTATGATTATGCTGCCAGAACCAAACCAATCACATCCTCCAGCTAGTGCTTTTAACTGCTCATCTTTGTCAACATCATCAAGAACAACAAGAACTTTCTTTTTGTGGAGCCTACGTTTTATTATCGGTATTCCTCGATAAACGTCTCCCAAGTTGATTTCTTTCTCCCTGACTAAATCAAAAAGCAATTTTTCTTGGAGTTGAACGAGGCCATGCTTACTAAAAGACTTCTTCTTAACATCAGCAAGAAAACAGAGATCTTCAAATTGATCAGCAATTGAATTATATACTGCTCGTGCAATTGTTGTCTTACCTATTCCACCAACTCCATAAATTCCTACCATGTTCACTTTGTCATCTGACCCAACTCCTACAATTGACCTTATTCTTTGTACTCGAGACTCTAACCCAACTGGGTAGCTAGCAATATGCAAAGGAATTCGATTAATCCTTCTGGATACCTCCTTAACTATTCCTTCAACGAATTGATATTCATAGCCTTGCCTGAAAAATTACAGAAGTTTATTTGTGAAGTCAAGACTGTTTGGTTTGAGGGTTTTGGAAGTGAAAAGAAGGGAGGGTCTTCTTGTTTGGTATGAAAAAATTGAAAGGACCCCTTCCATCCTCTCCAAAAATAGGGATTTTTAGAAAGGAGAAAAAATTTTTATTTTCATTTGACAAAATTATCCTTCTTTTTATTTAATATAAATCTTATTTTTTTAATAAAATTTAAGATAATTTTTTATAAAAATAAAAAATATTTTTTGAATAAAAATAAAAAATTATTTTTAACAATAAAATGCAAGAAAAACTTTTTTTCATAAAAATAAAAAAAATAAAAAATTTTAATATCATAAAAATATAATTATCTATTTAATTTTATCTCTCCTCTTTCTCTTTAATTAAAGATGATTTCATTAAAATCCCTCCTCTTTCTTCCTCTCCCAATCAATCAAATAAGATATCATTAAAATCTCTCCCCTCCCCGCTCCCCTCCGTTCAAACTCCTATCCTCCTCTTGGTTGATCCAAATACTCTATTAAAGTAAATACACTGAACTCAAGTCCATAAACAATACAATAATTTCCTAAAGGTTTTCAAGAAAATTATGAGTGTAATTGTAAATCATAAGAAGAAAAATAGCATTTAAAAGTAGATATGTACCCCAGTTGAAAATGCCTGCCAGATAAATCAGCCGCATCCTTTAGGGCCTGCTTCCATTTTTGTACCTTCTCCTCGTCATCCTCGAACCTTTCTCGATGCCTAGCCAAGGCTTCACCATAACTCCCACTTTGATGTCGCACTTCTGATGGATCCACACCGTAAAAGACTGGGAAAACCAACCGACCTTCTCCCTTTAATTGCTCAAGGATCTTGACAAGTTCATTTAGACAAAATGTTGAGGATGCATAATTTTTGGAGAAAACAATGATGGCAATCCTAGACTCTTCAATGGCTTTGAAAAGAGCTGGAGTGATTTCTTCCCCTCTTCTGAGCCGCTCACCATCAATGAAAGTACAGATTCCTCTTTGCTGCAGAGAATTGTAGAGATTACCAACAAAATTGAAAGGGGAATCTTCACCTCTAAAACTGAGGAAGACATCGTAGGCCCATCCATATGTGAAAGTAGAGGAGGATAGTTCTGCACGATTCGCCATGAATGATGACTGGTGGAACAAATTTGCAAGACGCCGTAGATGTAAGAGCTTAAAAATGGTAGACGCGGATACCATCAGCGAGAGGGAAAATCACATGGTAAGTTTTAGGGGAAGACAAATGATAGGATAGCTTTTATGCAATGGGAAGGGTGTTTCACGATTATATGAAGACTTGGTATGGCCCACTATGGTACTGCTTTTCTTTCTTCAGTCAGACTTCTGTGGCTTTCCCCGAAGTTGCGCACATGACTCCAACAAATTTTCACAAATGGCAGACAATATAATATCAATAGTAGACCATGACACATCTCTTCAAGAGTGTTATGCTACAGTGAACAATGACTTTTCTGAAATGCCTTCCTAGTGACAGAATGCTTGCGGGTTCATACAAGGAAACAGAGGAAAGTATCAAATACAAAACTTAAAAGTAAGGTCCTCCAAACATGTGTCGAGACATTATTTGCTTCGTATCAGTGTCAAAATTTCAAAAAGATAAAGTTAGTTTTGATTTTACCTTTATGAAAAAACAAAAGCAAGTTAGTTCTCCTTTTTGGTACAATTATTTCACTGACATATTATTATTTTTATTCACCAAAAACAATAATCTCTCTCACTTCTGCTTCCCCTCTCACTGTCCCACTTCTATTCTGGATGACTATCATAGACTTTAAACAATTCATTTCCTTCAACAAAAAATTAACATATCGCATTACACAAATTGAATTATTATATATTTTTTAATCATAAACTTTTCTAGTACCAATACAAAAAAAAAATTCATAATCAAGTTTGCTATTTTTTTATAAAATATATTTAAAAAAAATTTAATAAAAAGATTTCTTAAAAAAAATACGAATAAGTATTTTAAAAAAAGTGATTGGAATGATGCATCCCTCAAAAAAAGTTTTTGATGTTTGAACTAACATCTTATCAAAACTCTTTCTTTTTTTTTTTCCAAAAAAAAAATACTCTTCGTTCCAATAACTAGATTATTTAGATTTAATTTAGATTATATAAATTTTATTTTTTTATTTTTAAAATTTTAATTTAAATTATCATTTTTTTTAATTTCATAGTTAAAAGAATGTTTTCATTCTTCTATCTACTGCACGTAAAACGAAAAAATTAAAACTGAAAAAAACATAAAATCTAAAAGTCATTGTTCATGCTCCAAAATTAATCAATCTATCCTTTAAAATCCAGTATATTTACATCTCCAGGATAAAGTCCTTTTATTTTTCATGCTCTAAAAGAAAAAAGTCAATAATTAATTTTATTTTAATTTTTGTGTTGTTGAAATAGTCGATAATAATTATCCCCTTTATAAAATACAAACATATAAATACTTTGGTCAAATACGAATAGAAGTATGAGTTCAATTTGGAGAAAATTGTGAAAAAATGATCCTACTAATAGCAGTGTCAAAGTTGTGTAAATTTTTATAACAAAAAAGATAAAGTTATGTCACTTTTATGCACAATAAAATATAGCAAATGGGAACAAAAAAATTAAGGACTTGCACTCGGGTGCAATTGCTTCACTCCAAATCAATCAATGAGGGAAATTTTTTTATTTTACTTTTGAATAGTATGTAAACGAATGATTTAAAAAATAAAACCAATTACGAAGTTAATACTAAAATATATTTTGAAAATAATGTGTACTAATAAAATAATACTTACAACAAAGTTTAAAAACAAATCAAAGGACTGAAAAATAGAGCTTGGCATGACACAATTTTTGTAAGATGTTATTTACTTATTATATTTTTTATCAAAATTTTAATGTCGAATATTTGAAAACCCTACATAAATTATGCAGGGAAGGAAGGGGCGGTAACCACTAACCAGGTAAAATGGTGAAATGTTTATTATAACATCTTGGAATTGGGTCCCACATAAAATCATATCCATGGTGAAAAATCAATCAGTTAATTATGATGAAGAGGCTCTCAATTGTAGCTTGGAAAATTGTGATTGGAAATCTGGTCAAATGATTCTATTAATGGTGGGGCTAAAATTGCGAAAATTTTTTTAATAAAAAAATGTAGTTATGTAATTAAACTATCTTTAAGGATAAAAAGAATATTGCATCCTAATATTAAAATAGAGTTAACAATACACAACTAACAAATGAAGTAGTTGATATAAATAAAGAGAGTTTATCTAGATTTACCCCACTTAAAAGAATTTTTTAAGAATGGATGAAACTTAAGTTCAAGACCCATAGTCTGTACAATAAAAAGGAAGGGTAAATTACATATATATTTTTTTAATTTTGCTAAAATGACATAAAATATACATAGAATAAACAAGGAAATATTCTTATCATAGTATTTTTAAATTATTTGAGAGATATTTGAAACCTTTCGAAAAAGTACGCCTTCTCAATTATAAATTTTTTGAGTTTTTCATCTTCTTCGAAGTCTTTTCATCCCGATTTATATTTTTAACTTCAGGTAAATTATCTAGAATTATGACACTAATTTTATCAGTATCGTTTTAAGCCAAAGATAAAAGTCAACTACATGAAAGGAATTTTACACGAAATTCATTTATAATGTATGCTTTACCATTAAAAAAGAAAGATGAATGGAGATTGAGCATTAATTAATATTGATTCCTTATAAAGTCAAGTCCTCATCATACCCGAATAGAAAAATTGGTAATGTAAAATGGAATATTTATAGTAATAAGTTTACAAGAATTAATAGATTAACTTATGAGGCGAGTGGTAAGCTATAGAATTAATCAATCTGTTCTATAAAATTGACCATATTGACATCTCTAGAATAAATCTTTTTTATTTTTCATACTCCAAAAAAAAAAAAAGTCAACAATTGATTCGATTTTTTTTTTGGGGTTGAAGTATTCGTTAATAATATCCCTTTATAAAATGAAAACATAGAGATACTTTGGTCAAGTAAGAATAGAATTATGACTTCCATTTGGAGGAAATTTTGAAAAAAATGATTCTACCAATAGCAGGGGCCAAATATGTGTAAATTTTTATAATGAAAAAAATATAGTTATGTAATAGAATATCAATAGTAGACTTTCACTCGTTTCTTCAAACAACTTATGCTAAAGTGAACTAGACTTTAAATCTGAAATGCCTTCCTAATGACAGAATGCTTGCTAATTGCTTTAATAAATTTTCTGAGAAGTAGCTGAAAAACAAAGACAGAGATATTCTGGGAAGTGCGGAAGAAGGAAGCAGCTGTTAATGTTATGCACAATAAAATAAAACAAATGGGAACAACAAATTAAGAACTTGGAGTTGGCGGCAAGTCAATCATCTTAAGAAAATGTCTTCATTATTTATGCAATATATATAATCATAACTTTACGAGAATTAATAACCTTAATTTATGAGGTGAGGGGTAAGCTATTGAATTAATCAATCAATTCTCTAAAATTCAGTATATTTACATCTCTATAATAAATTTCTTTCATTTTTCATGCTCTAAAAGAAAAATGTCAACAATTAATTTTATTTTAGTTTGTTTGTTGTTGAAGTATTCATTAATAATCATCCCCTTTATAAAATAGAAACATATAAATACTTTGGTCAAATAAGAATAGAAGTATGACTTCAATTTGGAGGAAATTATGGAAAAATGATTCTTTGTACATTTGCAGAGAAAGTTAATTTGGCCAAATGTTGTAGAAAGCAAAGGGAAGGAAATAATTAAATATCATGGGTCTTGTCCTTATTTATAAAAAAAAAAAGGGAAGCGTGGCATTGGCATTGACTTGAAGAATCAGTGGGAAAAAGAAAAAAAAAATATCCAAGGAAGAAAAATGGCCCTGAAGTGGACATATAAAATTCGTGTCCTACAAGAAACAAGAAAATTTTTCCTTTTTATGATTCTGTGTGAAAGTTTTTATACATTACACAGCAATACATAACTTAAAAAAAAGTGCTACGACGACGATAACTTGGACATAACTAATGGCCAGTGGAAGCAATGATAGAAGTAACTAAAAGGTCTTGCTGCCTTAGCTTTCGATTCATGGCCCCTCTTCTTTCATATTTTCCATACAAATGTCATCAATTCTCTGGTGTTATGGCCAATCAAATGTGAAGTGTTAAGCTCAATTATTCATGACGACATTATTGCGTCTTTTCTCAACAATGAGTCTTTACATTTATATGTACACATTAATTTTAAAAATAATAACAATTTAAATTAAAAAAATATTAAATATTAAATTTGGACGGTCAACATCAAATTTGTATGATCTAAATTTAGAGAGGTACCTACAATCTAGATTTGGATAGAAACATAGAGATACTTTGATCAAATAATATTAGAAGTATGACTTCAATTAGGAGGAAATTGAGTACAAATGATTTTATTGATTGTGGGGCTAAAATTGGGTAAATTTTTACAATAAAAAATGTAGTTATGTAATTAAACTATCTTTAAGGATGAAAAGAATATTTTATTCCAATAGTAAATAGAGCTATCAGTACACGACTAACATATGAAGTAGTTGAAGTAAATAAAAAGAGAGTTTATCTAGATTTACACCACTTGCGAGAATTTTCTAAGAATTGACTAAGTTTAAGTTCAAGAACCATAGTCTATACAACAAAAAGGAAGGGTAAATTACCTAGATTTTTTTTTTTAAATTTTGCTAAAATTAAATCAAATATACATGGCATAAACAAAGAAATATTCTTATCATAGTATTCTTAAATTATTTGAGAGATTTCTGGAGCCATTCGAAAAACTCTGCCTACTCAATTATAAATTTTCTGAGTTTTTCATCTTCTTTAGAGTCTTTTCATCCCAGTTTTTTTTTTTGTCTTCAGGTAAATTATCAAGAATTATGACACTAATTTTATCAGTACCGTTTTAACCCAAAGATAAAAGTCAACTACATGTGAGGAATTTTATATGAAATTCATTTATAATGTATGTTTTACCATTTAAAAAAATATATGAATAGAGATTGAGCATTAATTAATATTGATTCCTGATAAAGTCAAGTCCTGATCATACCCGAATAGAAAAATTAGCAATTTAAAATGGAACCAGCTGCATTGACCGTAAAGTATTCATAAAGGAGGAAAATGGGACCCGCTTTTGCCTTAATTTCTGGCTTTTGCTATTCAGTTTAAGGAATTTTCCGAGAAGTTGCTGAAAGACGTAGACGTTCTGGGAAGTAAGGAAGAAGCAGCTGTTAATGTTATGGACAATACATAAAACAAATGGGAACAACAAATTAAGAACTTGGGGTTGGCTGCAAGTCAATCATCTTAAGAAAATGGCTTCATTATTTATGTAATATATATAATAATAACTTTACAAGAATTAATAAACTTAATTATGAGGTGAGTGATAAGCTATTGAATTAATCAATCTATTCTATAAAATTGAGTATGTTTACATCTCTAGAATAAATCTTTTTTTATTTTTCATACTCCAAAAGAAAAAGGTCAACAATTAATTTGATTTTTTTTTTTGTTGAAGTGTTCGTTAATCATTCCCTTTATAAAATAGAAACATAAAGATACTTTTGTCAAAAAAGAATAGAATTATAACTTCCATTTGGAGGAAATTTTGAAAAATTGATTCTACTAATAGCAGGGCCAAATTTGTGTAAATTTTTATAATGAAAAAAAAATATAGTTATGTAATAAACAATCTTTAAGGATAATTTTTTAGATAATTTTTTTATTCTAATATTAAATAGAGTTATCATTTACCCAACTTACAAATGAACTACTTGATATAAGCAGAAATAATTAAATATCATGGGTTTTTTTCTTTATTATAATAATCCCAATAAAAAGAGAACTTACTTAGCTTTACATCACTTTCAAGAATTTTCTAACAAATGACGAAGCACCAAACCATGCACAGGTTCGAGACCCATTGTCCGTACAAGAAAAAAGGAGAATTAGAAAGGAAGACCCAAAATTAAAGAAATTTATTCTAACATATTATCACTAAGTCTAATTATTATTTTTGTTAAAATCAATAATAATGAACCTTAAAATAATGATAATAGATTTTTTAAAGTAAATATTTTTAATTTTGGTCTTTTAAACATAATTCTCTCCAATAAAAAACAAAAGATCATACAATGGGAAGGAAAAAAGCAAGTGTGGCATTGACGTTGACTTGAAGAATCAATGGGAGAAAAAAAAAGTATCCAAGGAAGAAAAATGGCTATGAAGTGGACATGTAAAATTCGTGTCCTACAAGAAACACGGAAATTTTCAATTTTATGATTCTTTGTGAAAGTTTTCATACATTACACAGCAAACACATCACTTAAAAAGGTGCTACAACGACGAAGACTTAGACTTAATTAATGGCCAATGGAAGCAATGATGGAAGTAACTAAGGTCTCGCTGTCTTAGCTTTCACATTTTCCATACAAATGTTACTAATTCTTTGTTGTTATGGTCAATCAGTCAAGAGTTAAGCTCAATTATTCATTTATCGCATCTTTTCTCTGCAACGAGTCTCATTAAATTTATGTGTACCCGTTACATGTAGTTTATGACAACAATAGTTACAATACAATTCTGTTCTCTTATGAAGATGAATAAAAAGAAGAATACACCACTCCCTTTTTTTTTCCTTTTTAAATTTTTTTCTGAAAAAGAAATTATATCATTAGATCGTTGGCAAAATTTTTCCATCCTACTTTCTTGCCTTTATACATCCCTGGTCTATATTATTGAAACATTGGAAAAACCTCTGGACAATCCAAACAATTTCAATCGCATTGGACAATCCACACAGTTTGTGGCTCTGGTTGCACAAATCACTTTAATGACCTTTCTGAGAAACTGCTGAAAGACGAAGACATTTTGGGAAGTGACGAAAAAGAAAAGCAGCTGTTAATGTTATGCACAATAAAATAAAGCAAATGGGAACCCAAAAAAATTAAGGACTTACACTTGGCTGCAATTGCTTCACTCCAAATCAATTAATGCGGGAAATATTTGTGTCCTTTTTTAAAAAAATAGCATGTAAGCGAGTGATTTTTAGAAAAACCGAATTACGAAGTTAATGCTAAAATATATTTTGAGTTATATTTTGAAATTGATGTATAACAATAACAATACTGGGAGTTGGAACTCTCTAATCCGTAAATGTATATTGAAATTGATGTATAATGATAAAATAACACTTTTTAAAAGCTTAAAATATATCAAAGGACTGGAAAATTGAGCTTTGCATAACAAAATTTTTGAAACATATTATTTACTTATTATATTTTTTGCTAAAATTTTAATGACAAACATTTAAAAAACCCTGCATAAATTATGCAAGAAAGGGAGGGCCGGTAAACACTAACCTGGTGAAGTAGTGGTTGTTTATGATAACATCCTGGACTTGGCTCCCACATAAAATCATATCCATGGAGAGAAATCAATTTGTTAATTAAGATTAAGGGGTACTCAATCGTAATTTGGAAGATGATGAGTGTAAATCTGGTCATGAGGATTATTACTTATTGACCCAACTACCTAGGGAACCCACATACATAATATTAAGTTACGGGTTTACTGCAACTCAATCATCTTATGAAAATGGTTTCATTATTTATGCAATACTTCTGTGACTATACAAGATAATGATAACTTTACAATAATTTAAAATTTTAATTCATGAAGTGAGTGGCAATTAAGCTATATATTGAATTAATCAATCTATTTTCAAAAATTTAGTATATTTACATCTCTAGATTTTTTTTCCATACTCCAAAGAAATGTCAACAACTAATTTTATTATTTCTTTTGTTAAAAAGTTCCTTAATAATCATTCTCTTTATAGAATAGAAACATAGAGATACGTTGGTCAAATAATAATAGAAGTATGACTACAATTAGGAGGCAATTGTGAAAAATTGATTCTATATATTAATAGTGGGGCTAAAATTGCGTAAATTTTTATAATAAAAAATGTAGTTATGTAATTAAACTATCTTTAAGGATAAAAAGAATATTTCATTCTAATATTAAGTAAAGTTTTCGTTACCCAACTCATAAATGAAGTAGTTGATGTAATTAAAATAAAAGAGTTCATCGAGATTTACATCACTTGCAAGTTGCAAGAATTTTCTAAGAACTGACGAAGCACAAGTTGAAGACCCATAGTCCATGCAATAAAAAAGGTCGCCCTTTCTTTGGACATTTGCAGTTAATGTTAATTTGGCGAAACGCTGCAGAAACCAAAGGAAAGGGGAAAAAGGAAGCCTGGCATTGACTTGAAGATTTTGTGGGAGAAAAAAAAGAGAGTAAATTATATAATTTTTTTTTAGTTTTTTTTAATTACACAATTTTTTTCTTATTTTCAATATATATAAGTTCAATTTTAAAATTTTTGACTAAAATAGGGTCAATGAACCGAAATATACAAATATATATTATATCTAAATATGCACAAATAAAAAAAGAATAGATTTTATTTTCATTAAATCTAACAACAATATATACATCTAAATTAATAGAAGATATTTTAGTAAAAAAATTAAAAATAAACTAAAGTGTTATGCAATTTTTTCGTGCAAGGGATGTTAAAGTAATTTTAATAAAACTCAATAGTGGTCTATATAATTTATTAAAATAAATGTCCAAGGAAGGAAAATAACTTACTGCCCAATTGGTACCTTGCATATGATCTAACCTAATAAGATAAAATCAAATAAAATTTTAATATTATCAAATATTTGATGTGATATTGCATAAGATACTATATGATATAAGATAATATTATCATATATTTAGTGATATACTATATAATATTATATTAGATAAAAATTAATATGTTCGATAAAAATATCCTTTATTTAAAAATATATTATATCCATTCAAATTTATAATTTTATGAGAAATATATTATATCCATTTTAGTGATCATGGTACAGGCTTAGATCCATTCAAAAATAATATTTTCATATCTTTTTCTGTCTGTTTAAGGAAGTTGAAAGGACAAATATTTGAGCTTTCAAAAGTTTACTCGCACCAAACATCGCCAAAGACTGTCAGGCCTATGAAATCTCTTCTTGGATCAATCCTTCACGCTGGACTCAAATTTTAGGTATATCACATGTAGTTAATTATATTTTGAGACTCCAAGTTCAATATATTTATCTTGAACAATATTAAATTTTGAAATTATTTTTAAGGATTCTATTAACATAAATTTTAACTAAGTTGTTTTTTGAACAATAGTGAATATGAATAGAAAGAAAAACTAGGTGTATAATGAAAAAAAAAAATTTGAGTTTTATAATATGAATTATAGTTTTTCCTTGTCTTTAAAATTTTTGTTTTCACAATTAAAATTTTTGGTTTTATGGCCTTTCAAAATAATTTTAAAATTTAAAATATTTCAAAATAAATATCTTCAATTTAGAATCTCAAGATATAATTTTCCAAATTTCATTTGCGTATATGGGCCCACCTTTCATAGTTTGCAAATGGAATCCTATATCTTGCGTGATGGTTCATCCGAACCTGATTTAAAACTCAGAATAAAATTTCATTAAGAGAGAATAATATGTACCAAAAAAAAAGTAAGAGGAGAGAACATTGGTACTGTCGTGGAGAAGTAGATTTTATTTTATTTGTCCTACTAAAGTTGGCAGATACCTAATGAAACAAGAAAAGCAAGTGGTATGTTTTCTCAATTTGCTTAGTAATTGCTATGTTTTCTCTCATCTGATCCTTTATATATAGATATGAAGCTTAAACTACTATCAGTTCTTTCCACTAAAAATATTGTTCTTCAGCGCGGCACTGGAATGGATTTAAAGGATCAATGAACAAAGCGAGTTTAATTTACGGGAAGCATCTTGTGAACACATGAACAATTTTCCAGAGATAATATGGAGAACCAAATGTGCAGGGAAGCTATGAAGGTAGTAGGCAATTAATTTGTATTTGTAGTTTCTATAAAACAGGTCAGATCCAGAGACCTATTTTTTGTAGAACTTTATTTTTTCCTCAGACACTGTGTATTTGATTATCATCTGACATTGTTAACACAATTTTTTTCTAACTCTAATACTATAGAGTGATTTTTTTTCCTTTTTTCAGATCTACCCATTGCTTAATTTGATTTTTTTTTCTCTCACCACCAAAAACAAAGACATGCATAAAGAAGAAAAAGAAAAAGGATCGTTGCCCTCTTTACTGAGTCGATCCCAGTATAGTACAATGATTGATGAATCAGTCGCATGTAATGTTACAATACTTTTCTTCAGGTTACTCCATCTTATAATTCAATTGCATCTTTTTATGAAGTTGTTTTTACAAAGGAGTTGGGAAAACACGTTGTAAGCCACAAAACAAGATATCAGTTAAACATGATAAAACAAAGTTCTTGTGTATATGGAGTCATGTTGTAGCTTTACAAAAGCATGTCTCAAATTAATGGAATTTCTTTTTTCCCATTTCCATTGATTTTTTTCCTCTGTTTTCCTTAAAGCTTAATCAAACTTGTAGGGTAGGAGGATAAAGAAAGAAATAAAAGATAATTAATGGTTTGATTGTGACATTTTTAATATTTAAGAGTTCCTTATTATAAAACAATTAAAAAAAAAAACCTTTAACTAAGTTACCTTTTTTTGACCTTTTATTTTTCCATTATTAGGGATCTATAATTGATGGAGTTTGCATGAAAAATATTTTTTATTTATATTTTTCATTATTTTTTACATCTTAATGTCAATATATATATTAAATATATATTGTAAACCAAGAATGTTTTCTCGAAAGTTTACAATATATCTATTGACTAAAAATGGTGACAATTCAGAAAAACTCCACAAAATAAGGAAACTTTTGAAGTTCCCATAGATTAATTGTATCTGATCTTGATCGATTTCAATGTTGATCAGTCTAATTCTCATAGCTTTAAACCTAATTTATTTTAAATCTTTATGGATAATTTTTTCCTTCATACAAGCGAAGGATCACTCACATTGAAAAGATTAATGAAGCTGAATTTATAAATAGTTATAACTTAAGTGCAATTTCTTTTAATTTTTGCTATCTATGAATATTCTTACAGCTTAAATATGATAAGACTAATTCTTTTTTTTTTTTAAAAAAAATTATATGCTATTTTTTAATTAAAAAATAAATAGCGAATATAAATACTTTTAACACGTCTCAGCACATAAAAGTCATTTGAATTTTATTTGTAGATAAAGTAAAAACCTATCATACCTTATGCGTGCATACTTTGTCAAAGGTTTTCTCTCTCTTCTTTTTAATTATTATTTACAATATTATAGAGACTCTTGTGCTATATATATATATATATACACATATATATAGGTTGTCAAGCTGTGGCTAACAAGATTCCGAAGTTCTAATGATCACAAAGTCTTCAAATCCTTTTGATGCTTGAAGCTCTCTTTCACTGTAAGTCATATCAAGCCTTTTCTAGGATTGGGATTCACAGCAGGTACATCCTACATGTGGCACATGAAGGGCCTTCCTCTTCGTCTTCTTTCAACCATGGCTGGACTTATGATGTGTTTGTAAGCTTCACTGGGGGAGATACTCGTTACAGTTTTATAGGTAACCTTTGTTATGCTTTGAACCAAAAGGGCATCCACACCTTCAGAGATGACATCAAGCTTAGGAAAGGCGAAAGCATTTCCCCTGCTCTTTTTAAAGCGATCGAAGAGTCTAGAATTTCCATCGTTGTTTTTTCTGAAAATTTTGCATCCTTAAGTTGGTGTCTTGATGAACTCGTCAAGATCATTGAGTGTATGAAAGAGAAGGGACAGCTGGTTCTCCCAGTGTTTTACTATGTTGATCCTTCAGATGTAAGGCATCAGAGAGGAAGTTATGGAAGATCAATGGCTGAGCATGAAGCCAAGCTCAAGAATCGCAATAAGGAAACAGTACACGAGTGGAGGCTTGCACTAAAAAGATTGCATAGTTGGAGAGTTGCACTAAGGGAGACTGCCAATTTGTCTGGATGGCATTTCAAAAATGAGTAAATGTCTTTCATGGCTTTCAAAGTTTTTTTGTTCCTTAAAAATGAAAACTTGGTTGTTTATTTAATTTGTATTATTTCCATAAAGTTATCACTATTATTATTATTTTTTCATGGCACTGTTAGAATGGGGAAGAGCAAAGTGTTCTGTTAATGTGAGAGAAGAAGAGCAAAGTGTCTTTATTGCGAGAAAGGCTACCATAGGAATATACCACACGAAAATGTCTTCTTGCTCTTGTTTTATTCATCACATGAAGAAATTTATAGTTTTTTTTCCATTTCTACAAGTTACAGACAAGCACCTAAATGGTCTTCATAAATTATGAAATTAATAAGTGAGTCGGTATTAATTATACATATTCAAAGTGTCAAGATAATATATGATTAGTCTTGTCAAAAATTTAACATTATATATTAACGGAAGTCTAATGAGATGGACTAAAACAATTAAGTATTTTAAAATTATAAAGACAGAATTAATATTAAGAATTATGAGGTCCAACAAACAATATAGCATTTTTTGCCTCGGGCAACAATAAAAAACTGTTGTCTAAAATTTCAAAACCATTGTCTAAATTAAAGTAGTTTTTTTTTTTTTAGCTTATTCCTTCTGAAACAACATATGCAGAATTTTATTAATTAACTCTGGCAATTCATCATAAAAGGGAAGTGATATGATAGAAGGCATAATGTTGGACATGCCCAACCTAGAACAAGAAGTTAAGCTGAGTGCTAATGCTTGCAAGAGGATGAAAAGACTCAGAATCCTCATAACTTGGAATGCACGAGTTTTTGGAGCCCCTAATATCTCCCAAACTATTTGAGATTGCTTGAGTGGAGTGAATATTTGTCATGAACTAGAACAAAATTATATATATTGAAATGGAAATATTTCTACATCACACCTTTACAACCAATAAGAGCACAAAGGAAAAGAAGATCCAGAGGGAAGGAAAAGAATTACAGAAGAGAGAGAAAATGTTAGAGAGAGAATCTTCACAATTATCTCCTCCCCCTTACGTTAATCCACCTTTTCTTAATATTGTCTCCATTCTCCCAACTATCACATGACTTGGAGAATTTACTTCATATCCCATAGGAGACAAGTGGCAAATGCTCTTGTCATGACACCTCCAAATGCATAACAGAATCATGCTCACTTCTTTCCTCTCACAATGATACATGGCTTTCCTCATCCCCTCACAATTCATGACATTACCTTCCCCTTTAAAGGTGACCTTGTCCTCAAGGTCGAAGGATTGGATGTAGAGCAAAAAGAAACCAATAACAACCAAGTACCAAGCTCCCATATTAATTTCAGGATCACAAAGCCATATCCATGGATGACTCAATAGGTGTCTTACAAAATCTGTTGCTTCTAAATATAATAATAGCCAAGATGTCTCCAAGAAAATAAAAGCTTATATGACCACAGGTATGGCCATGAGTCACAATTATAAGCAACACAAGGCATGTAAACTTCTGCGTAACTCCATAAGTCAAATAATTAGCAATCCCGTATGACTTAAAGTGAGAGGTGGCAATGGTGGGACTTGGATCAAATATCCATATGACAATCAAACCAACAATAAGGTGTATTTAAATGAAAGAAAAATGTACAACCTATAGCAGCAACGTTATATTTACCAAAATGTGTTCCAGACCATACTAACTCATTAAATTCAAGAGACCGAACAAAAAATTGTGTAAGATTACAATTTAGAAAGGAAAGAAGAACATGGGGTAAGATGCCTAAATAAAAAATAGACAAAGAATACGAAGATCATACTAATCCCAAAATGCAATGTTCTGTAACCAATAGTGTGATAGATTTAGTAGAACAACAAAGTGGCCCAAGATTCAAGACAAATGTGATAGCCAAACCATTATTCCAAAATGGAACAAAGAAGTAATTGAACAAAAGCATCATAGTAGAATGGAGGGACTTGAGGCCCAGAATAAACACTCAAACAAGAAACTCGATTAGGCTGGAATTGAGGAAGAGAGTAAGAAGTTGGAGTGAAATACTTGGGTCATAAGTAAATGATGAATCAACCCTTGAACATGCTACTTGAGGATTCCTAATGAACATCATAAAGCAAAGAGCCCATGCTTGAAAATCGTTAAGCATAGCAATAATGAATTGCTCCCAAGTGAACAATTACTGAGGATGCCGATTATAGCATTTGACCTAGATGCTTCGACGCAAGGTGAAAACACTAAAGTGGTACTGAACATTGGATCCATGAACTCATCTAGAATGCTAATGTTAGGAAAGGTGGATAAGTGAAAAAGCTCAAAGTGGTCATGAATAAGTTAGGTCCAGTCATGAAAGCAATGAATTGTTGGTAAGAAATAAAACCAAGGAATTAATGGCCCATCTCCATGCATAATAGGTTTTTTCTAGATTTTAATGAATTGATGGGCTGGAAGCATTAGGACAAATGGAAATAATAGAGGCTTGACCTCACTAATAGAGCAACGTAAAAAGGCCACTTTAGACAAACTATCCATAGTTGTTAAAAGTAAGCATTCATTAGAGTTCACCATGGTGGAGGTGATAGACAGAGTAGTGCAAAATCCTCAGTAGCAAAATGATAAAGAAGAGCATATGGCAAGTGAAGAAAATCCCCAAAGGTGACAGGCACTAGCAAGCCACTGAGAGGGTCATCGAGCGAGATAGTATGCAGAAGACCTGTGATGCCAGGATTGAATACAAGAAGTTCATCTGTATCATGGTAGATGGATCCCTTTTGGATTAGGTTAAAGGGAAAAATTATAGGGCATGCGAATATGGCTTCATTAAAGACAGCCAAATTAAGAAATAGAGAGGCCTTCAAACCAAGTTGAAACAGGGAGTCTTGAAATTCAACTTTCTTGTACATGGTGTCCTGTGTAAGCTATTGGCACGATGATGGTGGATGAATGGCGGTAAGCGGTGGATAGTCTTTAGTAGGAACAATCAGCATGGATAGTAAGGGTGGAGGCACTGGTATCACCATCTCCAAAGAGTTGTCTGAAATTGTAGGTGGTGCCAAAGACAGTAGCGACAACAATGCATCAGAAACTATTGGAAGAGGTGGTAGCTCATTCTTATTGTAGAGTCCCACATCGGCTGGTGCAGTCTTGGGATCGGCCCATATAAGTGTGTGCTCTGTACTCCCCACTAAGACGCGTTTTCCCTGGGGGTTGAGAAGCCTTGAGGGAAGAACAAAACCCCGTCTGTTTCCCCGCATGCTGTGTGCACTGCGTCTGGTGAGCCCGGGGACAATATCTTGGTGGCTCTGTGTGGTGTTGGTATCAGAGCTGGCCAGTCGAGTGTGCAACCCGAGGACGGGTTGGCCCCAAGGGGGGTGGACTGTAGAGTCCCACATCGGCTGGTGCGGTCTTGGGATCGGCCCATATAAGTGTGTGCTCTGTACTCCCTACTAAGACGTGTTTTCCCTGGGGGTTGAGAAGCCTTGAGGGAAGAACAAAACCCCGTCTGTTTCCCCGCGTGCTGTGTGCACTGCGTCTGGTGAGCCCGGGGACAATATCTTGGTGGCTCTGTGTGGTGTACTGTCACGACCCACATATTTAGTATGTTGGAACAAAAGATAACAAATCCCCTTTCCATTTCCAAGAGTATTATCTCTGACTTTTGTAGAAATTTCGGCAGAGTCCCCTCTATAAATTGGACCTCCCGATATTTCTACAACCAGTCAATTCACCAATACATCCCAAAATATATCAAAATATAGACATCTAGGGAGGGGGATATCCTAACTATGATTCAGTGGAGTCACATTTACATTGTTCAGAACAAACAAATTCGTAGCACAAAATACACCCACATGAACAATTGTGGGTTTGCCACAAGAATTTGCAGGAGATCTATAGCTAGTCGGCCACTCAGGGTAGGCTACGGTCTTCAACGCTCTCTGAAAAAAAATAATTTAAGAAAGAGTGAGTTTGAAAACTCAGTGAATAAATAATGCCGACCCTTAAAAATCTCAAGGACAAGGCCCGTAAAAATATTTGTATATATAAATATCTCATGCAGATCGTTTCTTAAATACATCAGAAGTATCTAGGCAGAATCAAATTTAAACAGACGCAGAGCACACAGCTCGCGGGAAGAATAACCACAGACGCAAAGCACTTGGCTTGCGAAATAAAATAACTCCACATGTGGTAGCTACCCACACGGGGCTAGCAATACCCCTGCTAGCTGAGGTTCAGATCATGGTGCACCAAGGCTAACAACTACTGCTGTTAGCTACAGAGTTCTGAGTAGATAACCTCTTAAATTTAATACAAATTCTCAAATCACATTTCAGATTTAATACGTTTCTCAAATCACATTTCAGACAGAGTACCTTCCATATCAGTTTATATCAAAGTTGCCAAATTTACTCCACAGGCATCAATTTGCAAAAAATCTCATGTTTAAATCAGTTTTCAGTAAAAATATGCATATAACAAAACATTTATCCAAACGTTAAAACACTGCAAGGAAACTTAGTAATAAATGAGAAATAGGGTTTACTCACAGTCCGCATTACTTACTCACCTCCTAGGAACTCCTAGGATAATATCAATTCCCTGCCCAGTCCTCAGCTCTAACTCAATCTCTCGAGTACCCTACAATACCCATCACCAGATTTTTGAGTGTGAATAACTAGCAAAATTGTCTCATTAACTTAGCCTATCTAACATTAATTTCTATTCTTCATTATATGTAACGATTGGGAAAAAGGGAAAAGGAAAAGAAAGTGAAAGCTAGAAATTTCGAAGTCCAGAAATTTTGCCAAGTCCTCTCGCAGCAGCGAGAAACAGTCTCGCTACTGCGAGAGAGCTAGTTCGCAACAGCGAAGTCGATTCTCGCTATAGTGAGTGCTGGCAGCAGCCCATACAAAAACCAGAGAGTTGCTCGCCGTAGCGTACGCCATAGCGAAAATGAAGTCTGGAACTAACGCGATCTCGCCATAGCGAAGGTTGCACCTTGCTATAGCGAAACATGAGAGAGGGATGAGAGAGAGATGAGAGAGAGAGCATAACACTTTGAAGCTTAAGGGGAATCCATTTGCTCTAACCCACTCATCTCCTTGCACCCTTCTCTTTTCTTTCCACTCACCTTTCCATATCAATTTGGCATATATACAGAAGCACCGTACAGAACAGCAAAACAGGGGAGGGGAAACTCTGTGATAATGGACCAGAACATAATACTTACAGCAACACACTCTAGACCTGGAACAAGACTTGTTTCTGGCGTTAAATTCCTCCACCAACAGCAGCAGACTTTGAAACAACAACCAGCAGAAAGTTGAGTCCCAGAGCAACGAAAATGGCGTGCAACAGGGGAGAGAAGATGAAGCTTTTGTTTCAGCAGAGTTTTGCTTCTTTTTCTGACCGAAGGAATGGCTATCGGTATGGGTTTGTGCTGCAGAACTTGGAGGAGCAATTTACCTAAAGGCCAACCGAAAGGAGGGTGAGAAAGGGGCATTTCAGGAATTTCAGATGGAGGTTCCATGTGGCAGAAGCAAATATCCCTTTTGACTTTTCAACCTCCATATATATGTGTATCTCATGCACGTCGGGCATTACAATCTCTCCCCCTAAAAGAAATTCGGTCCCCGAATTTATATATATATATATATATACCGACCTTAGTTCTCAAATAGATAGGGGTACTTTGCACGCATTTCAGTTTCTACCTCCCACGTAGCCTCCTCTGGGGTGTGGTGACACCATAGAACTTTCACAGATGAAATCTCCTTGGAACGTAACTTCTTCATTTGTCTATCCAAGATTGCCACAGGAGTTTCTTCATAAGTCAAACCTTCACCCAAAGAAACATCTTGATGCTGTAACACATGAGAAGGATCATGTAGATACTTCCTTAACATGGACACGTGAAATACTGGGTGAATATTGGATAACTCAGGCGGCAACGCCAGCCTATAGGCCACAGTCCCAACTCGCTCTAGGATCTCATATGGCCCTATATATCTCGGAGTCAACTTTCCTTTCTTCCCAAATCTCATCACACCTTTCATGGGGGACACTCTGAGAAACACATAATCTCCAATCATGAATTCCAAATCACGGCGTCGGTGATCCACATATGCTTTCTGCCTGCTCTGAGCTGCTATCAACCTCTCCTTGATTACTTTCACCTTTACTACGGCATCTTGTACTAACTCAGGCCCTAATGCTTTAACTTCTCCAATTTCAAACCATCCAATGGGAGATCTACACCGTCTCCCATACAATGCCTCGAAAGGTGCCATCTGTATGCTCGCTTGATAACTATTATTATAAGCAAATTCAACCAATGATAAGTAGTTAGCCCAGCTACCACCAAAATCCATAACACACAACCTTAACATATCCTCTAGTGTTTGTATAGTCCTCTCAGATTGCCCATCAGTTTGAGGATGAAAGGCAGTGCTAAGATCCAATCGGGTACCCATAGCCTCTTGAAAAGCTCTCCAAAACTTGGAAGTAAACTGGGGTCCTCGATTAGAAATTATAGACATTGGTATATCGTGAAGTTTCACTATCTCATTTATGTAAAGTTGTGCATATTTTGCAACATTATACGTTGTCTTTACCGGGAGGAAATGAGCTGTTTTAGTGAATCTGTCCACAATCACCCAGATAGAATCATAACCCTTTACTGTTCGAGGTAGTCCCGTCACAAAGTCCATAGTGATCCTTTCCCACTTCCACTCAGGGATCTCCAACCGTTGGTGTAATCCTGCAGGTTTCTGGTGTTCTGCTTTAACCTGCTGACATGCCAAACAATGCAAAGTGAAATTCGCTATATCTCTCTTCATGCCCTCCCACCAGTATACTTGCTTTAAGTCTTGATACATCTTTGTGGAACCTGGATGGATCGTATACCGGGAACAATGAGCTTCTTCCATAAGTTCTCTCCTCAACTCTTCCACATTTGGCACACACAATCAAGTACCAAACCATAGAATGCCATTTGAATTTACAATAAAGTCATTTCTCTTTCCACTCTTGACGTCATCTACTAACTTACATATCTGTGCATCCTCGGCTTGGGCAGTTTTCAACCTCTCGAATAGGGATGAATGAAGCAGTACGTGAGCCAACAACACTCCTGGCTCTTTAATCTCAAATTGAATTCCTGAACGCTCAACCTTATGGAGATCTGAAATTAGCGGTCTCCTCACTTCCGCAATGTGGCTCAAGCTCCCCATGGATTTCCTGCTCAGAGCATCTGCTACTATATTAGCCTTACCTGGATGATATAAGATAGTACAATAATAATCTTTGAGTAATTCCATCCACCTCCTTTGCCTTAGATTCAGATCCCGTTGTTGGAAAATATATTTAAGGCTTTTATGATCGGTGTAGATTTCGCATGTCGCACCATACAAGTAATGTCTCCAAATTTTAAGAGCAAAGACTACTGTTGCCATTTCTAAATCATGCGTTGGGTAATTTTGCTCATGCTTCTTAAGTTGCCTGGAGGCATAAGCAATCACGTGACCATGCTGCATCAATACACATCCCAAGCCAATCCCCAGAAGCATCACAGTACACAACATAACCTCCAGACCCCGAAGGTAATGTCAAAATTGGCGCAGAAGTCAGACAATCTTTCAATTTCTGAAAACTTTCTTCACACACATCGGACCACTGAAATTTCACATTTTTCTGGGTAAACTTTGTTAACGGCGCAGCTATTTTTGAAAAGTCTTTAACAAACCGCCGATAATAGCCCGCCAAACCCAAGAAACTACGAATCTCTGTAATTGTAGTGGGTCTTGGCCATTTTTGAACCGCTTCTACTTTACTTGGGTCTACTTGTACCCCATCTTTCGAGATCACATGGCCTAAAAAGGCAATTTTCTCTAGCCAAAACTGGCATTTAGAGAATTTAGCATATAATTGGTGTTCCCTTAACACCTGTAGTGCCACTCTCAAGTGCTGTTCATGCTCTCCATGACTCTTGGAATAAATCAAAATATCATCGATGAATACGATAATAAATCGATCTAGAAATGGTTTGAACACTCGATTCATCAAGTCCATAAATGCAGCTGGAGCATTGGTTAACCCAAATGGCATCACTAAAAATTCATAATGACCATATTGGGTTCTGAAAGCAGTTTTAGGGATGTCTTCCCTTCTTATTCGCAGCTGATGATAACCCGATCTTAAGTCAATTTTTGAGAAATATTGAGCTCCCTGTAACTGGTCAAATAGGTCATCTATACGAGGCAAGGGATACCTATTCTTCACTGTCACTTTATTCAGCTGTCTGTAATCTACACATAAGCAGAGAGAACCATCCTTCTTCTTAACAAAAAGTACAGGTGCGCCCCAAGGGGATGTACTAGGGCGAATAAAACCCTTGTCCAATAAGTCTTGCAATTGATTCTTTAATTCATTAAGCTCCAGGGGTGCCATTCGATAAGGAGGAATAGAGATCAGTTGAGTACCTGATAATACATCAATACAAAATTCAATTTCCCTTTCAGGAGGTAACCCTGGTAATTCTTTAGGGAAAACATCAGGGAATTCTTTTACTACTAGAACCTGTTCTAGTACTGGGACTTGTAGTTCTGTATCTCTAACCATCGCTAAATATCCTTGACACCCCTTTTTCAAGAGCCTCTGAGCTTCTATCATTGATATTAAATTGTTTGGTGCTTCACTTCGATCACCTTGAATGATAAGGGGAGATTTACCAGGAAAGTTACATCTCACTAACTTAAGATGACAATCCACCACTGCATAACAGGACGCTAACCAATCCATTCCGAGTATTACATCAAACTCAGCTATCGCAAGCATTATCAAGTCAACTAACGTCTCACAATTGGCCAGAGTAATCACACATGTCCTATACACCCTTTCAACTATCACAGATTCCCCCCACTGGGGTTGCAACAAGTAACGAGCACTCTAATTTTTCAGAGTCCCTACCAATCTTTTTCGCAAAACAGGGAGATATATAGGAATGTGTGGAGCCAGGATCAAATAATGCATAAGCAGAATGTGAACAAACTGTAAGTATACCTGTTACCACAGCATTGGATGCTTGTGCATCCTGTCTATTCAATGCAAAAACCCGAGCCTGACCCCTTCCTACAGTCGCCTGGCCTCTGCCTACTACTGTCCCACTGCTGCTACCTCGACCGCTCTGACCCGTAACTGTACCAGTAGATGGAGCCCCTACTGAGAATTGCCTAGTGGGTCGAACTGATCCCTGACTAGAATCAGGGTAACGCTATGGACAATCTCTCACCAAATGTCCGACTTGCCCACAACGAAAACATGCTCCCGTCTCTCTATGGCAAGTGCCTGAATGTATCTTCCCACAAATGGGACAGGGACCTCTAGATTGACGAGATGGAGTAGGAACTGGGGTGGACATCGTGCTAACCCCTCAGAACGATCCTCTCTGCCTGTCTGTACCAGTAGAAAATGAAGTCGGATGTCCCGTGAAGGATGGAGTAAATTTCTGATAACCCTGGGGTCTAAGACCATAGGAAGGTCCAACCACAAAAGAACTACCTCCCTGCCTCCCATCACTGTCATGCTTCCTTTTTCTCTGGGAAGTGTCCTCCTCCTTATCTCTCATCTCTATCATGCGTACACAATCCACTGTAGCTGAATATGAGGGAAAAAGGTTCATTTGTGGGGCGATCACCCTATACAACATACGGGGTAGCCCATTCACAAATCGCTTGATCCTGTCCCTCTCAGTAGGAACTAGATGTGGGGCATATCAGGACAACTGGGTGAACCGAATATCATAATCAGAGACACTCATGCATGGAACCAATTTCAGACCCTCAAATTCTCTGGCCCTAGCATCCCGAACACTTTGTGGCAAGAAGCGGTCCATAAAGAGCCCTTTAAATTCTTCCCATAACATTGGAGGGGATCCGATTGGCCTTTCCCCAAATAAAGTCTGATACCATATGTAAGCTGCGTCTTGCAACTGAAACCCAGCAAACTCAGATGATTTTGCACTTGGACAACTCAGAGCTCTGCATATCTTCTCAATACCATCAATAAATTGCTGGGGATCCTCCTGGCTTTCTGTTCCAGAATAAGTGGGAGGCCTCAATTTTAGAAACTGGGAAAGGGTTACTGGGACTTCCCTTTCCTCCCTCATCGCCTGAGGCCCTACTGGTCTTGGCTGTACTAGTGGTGCTACTTCCTCCATGGGATATGGAGGCTCTACCCTATCTGCAGTTGAGGCCTGCCTAGGGGGTCGATTAGTTCCTCGACCCCTACCCCGACCTCGACCACGGCCTCTGATAGGTGGGGTAGTTTGTTGGGCTGATGCACTTGCAGAAGCCTCATCTACAGCAGCTAGTCTATTAACTGAACGAATTCTGGGAGGCATATCTACACTACAACAAAAGAACAAATATTTAAATCAATTTCTAGATTGGAAGTACGTTATGATCAATTTCAATAAGACAACACACTTGAAGGAATAACTCAGGGTACCCTATAAGGTTTTCAGTGGCACCTCAAGTATAGTTACGCCTGGGTTCATAACCATAATTGAGATCCCACCGAAAACTCTTGCTCCACAGGACCATAGAAAGACCTAAGCTCTGATACCAACTGTCACAACCCACATATTTAGTATGTTGGAACAAAAGATAACAAATCCACTTTCCATTTCCAAGAGTATTATCTCTGACTTTTGTAGAAATTTCGGCAGAGTCCCCTCTATAAATTGGACCTCCCGATATTTCTACAACCAGTCAATTCACCAATACATCCCAAAATATATCAAAATATAGACATCTAGGGAGGGGGATATCCTAACTATGATTCAGTGGAGTCACATTTACATTGTTCAGAACAAACAAATTCGTAGCACAAAATACACCCACATGAACAATTGTGGGTTTGCCACAAGAATTTGCAGGAGATCTACAGCTAGTCAACCACTCAGGGTAGGCTACGGTCTTCAACGCTCTCTGAAAAAAAAATAATTTAAGAAAGAGTGAGTTTGAAAACTCAGTGAATAAATAATGCCGACCCTTAAAAATCTCAAGGACAAGGCCCGTAAAAATATTTGTATATATAAATATCTCATGCAGATCATTTCTTAAATACATCAGAAGTATCTAGGCAGAATCAAATTTAAACAGACGCAGAGCACACAGCTCGCGGGAAGAATAACCACAGACGCAAAGCACTTGGCTTGCGAAATAAAATAACTCCACATGTGGTAGCTACCCACACGGGGCTAGCAATACCCCTGCTAGCTGAGGTTCAGATCATGGTGCACCAAGGCTAACAACTACTGCTGTTAGCTACAGAGTTCTGAGTAGATAACCTCTTAAATTTAATACAAATTCTCAAATCACATTTCAGATTTAATACGTTTCTCAAATCACATTTCAGACAGAGTACCTTCCATATCAGTTTATATCAAAGTTGCCAAATTTACTCCACAGGCATCAATTTGCAAAAAATCTCATGTTTAAATCAGTTTTCAGTAAAAATATGCATATAACAAAACATTTATCCAAACGTTAAAACACTGCAAGGAAACTTAGTAATAAATGAGAAATAGGGTTTACTCACAGTCCGCATTACTTACTCACCTCCTAGGATAATATCAATTCCCTGCCCAGGAGAACTGAAATGTGATTTGAGATAGAAATATTTCTGCATCACACCTTTATAACTAGGAGAACTGAAAGCATATAATAGAGTTTAAAGGAAAAGAAGATCTAGAGGGAAGGGAAAGAATTACAGAAGAGAGAGAAAATGTCAGAGAGAGAATCTTCACAATTATCTTCTCCCCCTCACATTAATCCACCTCTTCTTGATATAGTCTCCATTCTCCTAACTGTCATGTGGCTTAGAGAATTTGGTTCGCATCCCATAGGAGACAAGTGGCAAATGCTCTTGTCATGACACTTTCAAATGCATAACAGAATCATGCTTACTTCTTTCCTCTCACAATGATACATGGCTTTCCTCATCCCCTCACAATTCATGACAATATCCTTCACCATCTTTACGAGATGTTTTTTATCCAGAGACGCTTGTTGTGCTCAACATGCCCTATAGTCATCTTGCAATGGACCAGCCATTCAAGATATATATGTTTGTCATCATTTTTATTTAAGAAATAAGTTTAGATTGAACTAACAATTTTGTTGCTTGAATTGTTAAGGTTATTTACTTTTAATTCTAAAAAATTAATGTATATGAATTAGTTTCTCAAATAATAAGTTCCTTGTAAGTTAATCATTTTGACATCCTCAAATCACTTGATAAAAGGGTTAATTAATTGTTAAGTAACAAGTTGTTATTTTTAGAAGCTAACTTGTGCACTATTAAGTTTTAAGACTATTAAATGGACCTAACAATCGAGGGACCAAATCCCTTGAGCTACCTAAAAATTGCACTTTTCTCCTAAGTGCATTGTTTTTATGTATTTGCTATTAGATTCTTTTATAAAATTATGACACGTAAAGCAGCCTTTTTAAGATTATCAATAGTATAATATTGCTAGCTTGTAAAAAATTTACCTATCATATTTTTATTCAAGAACCTAATAATAAAAACGATTTTGTTGCATGAGTCTTGTCTTTTCTTTCTTAATCCTTTTGCCATGTAACTGTGCATGTATACTTGTAATAACTGCTTTACTTCTTGTTATACAGAAGTTTAAGAATTGACTTTATTGAACTTCAGTGATTGTGTTTCTATAAAAGGAATACTTGATGTCTCTACAGTTCCAAACTTAACAAGACTTATTGTTAGCAATTGTCCAAACTTAGCTAAAATTCATGAATCTGCTGGAAATCTTGGCAAACTTGTCACGTTAAGCACTGAAAATTGCCCCAAACTTGGGAGTTTTCCACCTGGCATGAGGTCTACATCTCTTGAATATCTATTTCTTGGCAAGTGCTCTAGCAGTCAGAGTTTCCCAAATATGTTGGCAAAAATGGAAAACATGAAAGAGATTGATATAGAAGGGACTGCCATAAAAAACTTTCCCCGTTCAATTACAAAAATTGATGGTCTTGAAGAGCTAGTTTTGCCATCTTGTATTTGAGGATCTACCTATTAACACTGACATGTTTCAAAATATCGAAGAGCTTAAAGTGGAAGGATGTCCACAACTTCTAAAGCTTCTGGGAAAGATATTAATGGTGGACCAGACAAATTGGAAACCAAAGTTAAATAGATTGGTTTTGGAAAATCGTGATTTTTCTGATGAAGATCTTGAGTTGATTTTCAGTTCCTTTTTGAAATTGAAGTGGTTGGTCCTATCAAACAACAACTTTGTAACCATTCCTGAGTGCATTGAAGACCTTGCAAACCTGCTTTTCCTTCATGTGGATAATTGCAAGCAGCTTAGACCCATTTGTGTGCTTCCACCGTACTTGCATGATGAAATGAAACTGAGAGAATCTTAGAACCACCCAAGTTTACTGATTTCAGTTTAATTGTCTTCGACTTTGCTTGCAGGTGCCAAATCGAGTAAATTCGAAGTAGAATGCCAAACTTGCGCAGGTGACCCTGACTTTTTAGATTTTTTTCTGAACTTATATATTGGTAGAAGAAAATTTATTGAAACTTCTTTTTATGAATTCCAAACAAAAGAAAAAAAAATCAATCATTCTTGTTCCTTCGCTCTCCATCCTTTGTTTTTGAATTCCTTCCCTTCAATTCTCAATTTCCAAGCAAACGCTAATCTTGTCAACCTCCTTTCTAATTATTTCTCTGTCCATGTTCAGGGATCAACTTCCTTTGCTTATACAAGCACAAACAGGGGAAAACCAGACAATGTTTCGTCCAATATTAAGATCCCAGAAATGATTGGCTTCACAAATAGACAACGCAACCCAGAAGCAGAGAAATCTCACATCCAGATTCCAGAACTTAGATCTAATCAACAAGTAGAGGCAAAAGACATTAAGGGTGTATGAAATACACATTCTCCTCTTCTTTGCATTCTATCTCTTTCCTTATAAAGGGTACTCAGATTTCCATGGAAGCATATTATACTTCTCTTGAAGCAGAGAACGTCACTGTGATAGATCCCCAAGACTCCCAAATCGACACTAGGCGAAGCGAAGAAACCCAGAAAGCATTGCAAATTGTGCGAGACTTTGTCTCGAAAAAGTTCTTTCTTTCATTACAACATAAACAATCCAAGCTGATGAAGCATATTCTAGAGTACCTTCTCAGTTTGACGCCAAAAGATGGAATTTCGTTGGGGACGAGATCAGTGATAATGCAAATTTCAAGAAGTTTTACTTAGTAGGTTCTGGATTACATTGATGCAAGTTTCAAACTCGAATCTGCAACCGTTGAAATATCAAAAGCTGAAGAACTGAAACAGAGGATTGAAGCTAAGGTGGGAAAGTTCGGAGAGGTGGAAGAATTAGCGAATGGAATATGGAGGCAGTTGGATTATTTGGAGGAAATGAAGAGAGAGCCAGAAAAGGAAATCAATGCGATGAAAGCTGAGATTGCGGATTTTAGTTCACCCAGAGAGGATATTGCTAAGAGGAAAGGAGAAGTCTCTGAGAACGGAGGAATGCTTAAAGCTCAAAGGGATGATTTGAGGATCAAAGTGCCGCGGACCCGCGGTTGAGAGCTGAAGAGGAATGAGATTGGAGCTAATATAGAGGACGTGTAGTCAAAACTTGGACAACGGTTTATTGAAAGCTCAAGTTTCAGAGATTGGAGCTAGCTGCATATTTTGCTGGGAGAAATTTCTTTTATATATATATATACACACGACTGAATCAAGGAATACTGATTAGTCTCTAAAAACATAACTGTATATGAGTTAGTTCTTAAAAATTTTGAATTAGTTATTATCCATTCATAATTGAGATTTCTTCATTATCTCATAATAATGAAGATGCTGACATGTCATATGTTAGTCATTGAGATGGTCTAGTAGATTTATTATAAAAATATACTAGAAGCAAATTTCATTCATATATATATATATATATATTTAATGGCTAAAGACTAATTTTGTTTATTTACTTTTAAATTTCGTTTAGAACACTTTCATTCCATAGAAAAACCAATTTCCTAATTTGGGATGACACTTCATTTAAATGAAATCTAAAGTGGTGAAAACTCTAGCAGTCTAAACCAAAGCGCGGGGATCAATTCAGTAAAGGTTACCTGAGTTTTTGATTATGATAAATTATTTTAAGATAGAAAAAACTTATTTATTCCCATGGCATAAATAGATTGGAGTGTGGATTTTAGACTTCAAACTTTTTTTCTTTTTTCTTTTTTTATACTCAAAATGTGATAAGTCTAATTAATTAGTGCATTTTGAATATATCATCAGAGTTCAATTGAACTCTTGACAAGCTAGTTAATTATACAATATTTATTTATTAGTCAAAGTGACTAATTCTCTAGCTTCAACCTAATTCGTTTGGTTATGATGATGAATATTCTCTGACTTCAGTTCATTAATTAGGATTGATAATTCAGTTTTGTTAGCTTCACATCTTCAGTTAATTCGATGACTTCAAATTAGTCAAGAGATATAACACTTGCTTTCATAGGTAATATATATACTGGCGTAAATGTTCTACCTAACAAACATATCATGATCCCTTATGTATGTTTGGAAAATTGACATTTAATTTGTTAAGGAAATGTGTGAATAAGGCTTATTAAAAACATATGTATGAGTGTTCAACAATTAAGTATACATTTCATTTTACAATTATTTTATACACGTGTATTTATAATAAGTTATTTTTGTGAATTTTGTAGTAACTAATTTTTTTTTTCTTGGGGTGTCTACTCGCTGAGTTTATCAAACTCTTTCTTTCCACTTTTTTCCTTATATTTTAACTCTAGCTAACCTACCTTGATTAGACTTTAGGCTTTTCACTCTATTAGTAAGGCTAGCAATTATATGTTAGAGCTTGATAATGAATCGACAAAGTTTGAAGATATATGAAGATTTTGTGTTGGTTTTTATTTTCAAGTAACTACTTTTTTTTTTTTAAATAACTCTAATATGTTATACATGTATTACAAGGCTCTTGTTTATGAAATTCATCTGGTTGGGCAGATTAGGTTAAAATTTTTTAAAATGGTTATAAATGTGGTTTTTTTTAAAAAAAATTTGAGTTATTTTGAGTATATTAGTAAGTTTAGGGAGTTAAAGTGACGCTTTTCCCATGCTAGTTACGGCTAAATTTGGTAGTGACACAAAATTAAAATGTTTATTGATTAATTAAGTTTCTAAAACTTCTCAAATATTTATATTTACAATTAAGCTGCTTGAGGTTAGAATATGGAACTTAAAGCATCTATAGTTTAATAATTCGTCTACAAAATGATTATTATAGTGTATAATATTATTTTTGAAGTTGTAGCTATGATTTTTGACCAAGCAGACCAAACCACTTGAAACAGGTGTTGATCATACTTTGATTGACAAAAAATTATTTTTGAAGTTGTAGCTATGATCTGAGTTTCATTTTATTGCGATGACTTGATTTGCATTCGATTATTTTTGAGGTTATAGTAATGATTTGAGTTTGATTTTATTCCGATGACTTGATTGACAAGCGATTGATTAATTTTTGAGTAAATTAAATAGATGTTTTTTAGTTTTGTCAAAATTGTACAAGTTTTCGCTTTTTAAAAAAAGTATATAAACTTTTTATGAAATAAAAAATCATTAGTCTAATTTAATTTTTTTATTAAAATACTTTCTATTAACCTAAATACATTTTTTTAAAACTAAAACTTTTTAAATGGAGGGTATTTTGGTAAAAAAATTAAATTGGACTATAGTGTTAGATAATTTTTTATTTTGAAAAAGGTTTGTATATATTTTAAAAGTAAATGATAGATTTGTATAATTTTAACAAAATTCAAAAAAAATTTATATAATTTACTCTTAATTTATTAGATGAGGAACTAGACTATTTCAAATAACACCACTTAAATAAGAAATGAATAAGCATGGAACGCATTAAACATTCCTTTATTATATCATTCCCATATTATCATGCCATAATTAGAAAGCTTGGCGTGGGCAGTGGGCCAGCACATTTTATTTATTTCTTTCCTTTCTATCTACGTAATTTCAGCCTTCAACTCCCTCAAATTTGCTTACACCTGCATTCTGATCCGTTAGACCATATATACAGCTACATCATTTATGTCTGAATATAGCTACAGGTTCTCAAACATAAACATTAGTCAAAATGAAGATAAACAATAGGTGGGGGAATACGAAAGAGAACAAGTTAAAAAATGTCAAACTATTGTAAAACACAAAAACAAGATAAATATCAAATCAACAAACTACCAGGCAAATTAAGGCCAAAAAAAAAAAAACATTGCAAGATGAGTGATTATAAGCAAGTGTCGCTTGGTGATAATTTCTTTAAACTATGCAACAACCTCAATCCAGAATAAGTCTTGGAAGCATTCAAAGCTCCGTCCAAGAGTTGCTTGGCGATAATTTCATTAAACCGTGCAACAACCTCAATGATGAGTGATTATAAGTCAGCAAAGCAACATAATCAACAAGAAAATCGTCATAATTACAATCCAGTTTGCAATGGAAAAGGAAATGCAGATTCCTGAAGATATGCTAACTTCCTTAAGATTTTACTACAACACTCACAAAGATGCAGCAAGCAATAAACCTCATATATAGCATAATTTGTGTATCCATAGACCATTAAAGCAAATCTAAGAAGCCTAAAAGTTGTAATTTTTTTTCAGCGATCGCTAAAAGTAAAATGATACGCCCTAACTGTTTGGTTAATATATCATTCATGCTGCTTGTGTTGTGTTTTTTATTGCAAAAAAAGTTATGCAAACTAGAGACATTCTGCCTAATAGATTAAAGAAAATAAGAACATCAAAATATTATGAGTGAAATCAATCCCTTACTCCATGAAGCAACCCCTCCTATAACTAAACCTTTGCCTTGATCCTCTACTAGCCACCAATCATGTAAGAAAATTTAGAAAAATGAACAATCAATCATTAGAAATCCAAACTACAAAAAAAGTGAGAAAGATGTCTATATAAGTCTCAATTGCCTTAAAATTTGAAACTCTTTGTCATGGCATGTCTCCTAGGGGGAATTGATACTTGACATATTCATTGTGCTTTCTCTCCAAGAGAGTCCCATGACACCAAGTTTAGCATGTGTATATAACATGGCTATACATACATACATACATACATACATACATATATATATATATATATATATAACACTTAATGTCATGGAAATCTATTGAGGAGGAGTGTCAATATTTTTCTTCCACTTTAGCCTTGCAACAATTTCTATCATAGTCAAAGGACTTATATATGTAGCTTTTTCCTTCATTCGTATATATGCATAGTTTGTTGGCTTGAGTTTCTTGATTGCTTGTATATATTGTTTGAAATTATGTGACTTGTTGATTATTTGAGTATAATATATATTTGCATGATACTTAATTGCATTTGTGGTCAGGTTGGCTCTTGGATTGGTAAGGTTAAGCCAAAAGTCCCTTAGTATTGGGTGAAGTTAGGCCAAAAGAGAACATCAAAAGGAAGTCAAGACTACCTTTAGTTTTAGATTGGGGTATGCGGTTCAATTGGGGTACTTTCCCTAAATGTGGGTGAGACTAAACTAAAAGTCTCTAAATATAGGTGATGCTAAATAAAAAATTCTTAAATATAGGCGAGGTTAAATTAAAAGTTCCTAAATATTGGGTGAGATTATGTTAAAAGTTCCTAGAGCATGAATTTGCTCTTATTGGAGCCGTGAGACCCTTAGAGCATGAATTATGGATTAGCTATGATTACATGACATACATGCTTGCTTCCATGTGCTTGAGTAAATCATATATGTGTTTGAATGTTGGATTAGCTATTGAGATTTTTTAAATCTCACTCTTCCTATCTCCATTAACCATGGCCAAGTGAAACTTAGGGAGGAAGGAATGATGAGCAAAAGGTTTAGAAAAGCCATCTGTGACAATGGAACTAGCCTAGAAAATTTATTGTATATAAGGATATGTGAACATACATTTTATTATATTGCAATGTAAACACATTCAAAAGCATTAGACCATAAATTAAGGACCATTGGATATATGTGTGACATGTTATAATATAATTTGGCATAGGAGGTTTTATGAAGTATTGGTGTATCTTTGCATGTGGGATAGTGATTTTTAGTTGCAAGGTAATTTTTGCATGATGCATTTGTGGATTGAAAATTACCCAAAATGAGAAATGGCATTTTATAACTTATTTGGTATTATTTGAAACCAAAATTTGGGCCATTTGAGTTATAAAATGTCCCTCTACTCTTAATGGTCTTAATGAGTGAAATTGGGGTTTAAATTTGGTAAACAATTAGAAGACATTTAGAGTTTTCTATAAAGTTAAAGATCATAATTTTTAAAACTCTATAAAATATTTGGTAAATTTTTAAAATTGACCCCAAAAAGTTGTCAAATGCAGTTATTGTTTATTTTGATTTGGTTTTGGATTTTGTGCTTTTTAAGAAAACAAATGGATTTATTTTGACTTGAAATTTTTACAATAGAAAATTCACCCCCATAAGCTTTTTTAATGGCACGTAATTTGTGTTAATTTAAATTATATAAGTTAAGTTATAAATTTTTGAAATTTGGTCTTTATTATGTGTCCTGTGGCCCAAAATGATCATATGACCAATTTTATGAGTTTAATACTTATCTACATGTTAGCTTGGATGGAACAAATTGGTTATGAATGAAATTGTGAAGTGAAATAGTGAAAATCTATGTTTATGCATTATGGTGTCATTTGAGACTTTTAGTAACATAAATTTCTATTGCTAAAAATTTGGTCACCATTTTTTGCAACAAATGGACTTAATACATATAAAGAAAATGAATAGTATGTTACAGTGTAACACTTTATTAGTTTAGTTTTAGTAGTAAGATCATTATCACAACAAGAAACAAATATTTGCTAACTACTCATGGGGTGGTAAAATTATAAGAGGTGAAACAAATATAAAAATGTTAGTAAATCTCTTGAATTGTTGAGTATCCAAGTTATGTGAATGTTTCAAACCATATAGTCCATTATGCTAGTGGCCTTTCATTGGCTTTGGAAGTAATAGGTTCTAACTTGTTGGTAAGACATTAGAAGAATGGAATAGATAAGTACGAAAGGATTCCTAATAAAGAGGTCCATGAAATACTTAAAGTAAGATATAATAGTTTAGAAGAAAATTTTCCTTGACACTGCTTGTTTCTTCATTAAATTAGAACTGAGATATGCTAAAGGACTGCTATAAGCTCATGGTTTCCACAAAGAAATTAGTATTCAAGTCTTGATGTACAAATCTCTCATCAAGATTGATGGTTCAAATTGTGTGAGGATGCATGACTTAATTCAAGACATGGGCAGAGAAATCGTTAGATAGGATTCAACATTTGAGCCTGGCATATGCAGTAAGTTATGGTTTGATGAGAACATGGTTCATGTTTTGAAAGATAATACGATATGCTAGAACAATCTTTATGATTTTATTCTTTTATTTTCTTGTTTTGATGAATATGTATTAGATTACAAGATTTTTAATCCTCTTTTCTCATTTTATCTTGCTAGCAATATTTGTTGGACGTGGACATATTATAATGTAGAATTAGTTAATTTGTCCAAATATGGATATTACATTCGTAACATATACAATTTGTGGTTCCTCTATGCCTAGGTCTTGAAAGGGAATTGATAAACTTGAAGTCATTATGCTGTACTCATGCAAAGATAAAGAAGTGCAATAGAGTGGAGTGGCCTTTAAGAAGATGAAAGACCTTATAATTCTTATTGGAAATGCACACTGTTCCAAAAGCTCTAAATATTTCCCAAATAGTTTAAAAATATTGGACTAGAGTGGATATACATGATTGTCTTTACCATATGATTTTAACCCCAAGAAACTAGTCATACTCACCCTACCTGAAATTTTCCTTCAAATTTTCAAACCACTCAAGGCATGTATACATTTTATGATTTCTATCTACTTTCATATGTTCTGTTGGCCTTATATCTTAATGGTACGTAAATTTGCAATATGAATATTATGAAATTGGTCGTTTGTTTTTGTTTTGCAGATGTTTCATTCTTCATACTTTATGAATTTTGAAGTTTCTAAAATTTTAACAAAGTACCTATAACCTATTTGGACTCCCAAACTTAGAAGCATTGTGTCTTGATAATTGCCCGAATTTATTTAGAGTTCAGGATTCAGTTGGGTTTCTTGATAAATACAGACTGTTGAGGGCCCAAGGATGCACCCAACTCCAAATGTTGGCATTTGGCATCATATTGACTTCTCTTGAGACTCAAGATCTCATGGGGTGCTCGAGTCTTGAGATTTTCCTAGAAGTATTGGGAACCATGGGAAATATAAGCGACATTCATTTAGACCAGATAACCACGAAAGAATTTCCATTTTCATTTGGAAATCTCATTGGGCTGGAACGACTATACTTGAAGCACTGCTCAAAGCTCAAACAACTACCATGTAGCATAGTAATATTACCAAACTTGTGGTGATAATGGCTTATGGGGTAGAGGATTTCAATGTTTTGGAGGGTACAAAATTCAAGAAAAGGTGAACTCAGATACGTCATCAGGCGCTGTATTTTTAAACCAAATTGGGTACTGCATATACCAATCTACTTGATTTCAGTTTCTGTGCTTACCTAAATGCGTATTATCTGAACACAAGTCCCAGTAATTTCATCCAAGTATGTTGTCTTTTGAAGTTCCCCAATCTACTTCTCCGCGACGCCATTGGACTTCGACAAAGGCCAATTTACGAGATTGGCAGCTGGCATTCAGGGGATATTGTAAGGTTTAACATGGCAATAGGATATCATCAGTGTCTTTTTGGTTCCATGAGAAATTTCCAGAGATAGCGCTATGCGTGATTGGGAAACGTGGCACAAAGTTTGACAATTCAGTATTGTATAAGCAGAAGTCAAAATAATTTCATCCAAGTATTTGATCCTCAAAATCCTGTGATTGATTTTGTTCCAGTTCCCCGTGCCGGCATTGAACTTTCTCCTTCTGGGTACTCAATTCAAACCTGGCTGTTTAACAAGAATCTGAGGACAAAATTAAGATCCATCAATGCAAGAAGAGATTAAATCAGTGTCGTTCTGGTTCCATGAGAAATTCCTAAAGATAGTTACTGTCATCAATGCGAACAAGTAGTTTGTGACCTATATTTTAGTTACTGTCAACTTGACTCAAATAATTTCATGCCAAGTTTGAATTTTAAAAAATTCAACTATTAACTGCTTTGATTTAGATTTTTATGTGCTATTTGTATCTACAACACATTTTATTGATAAATATAATAACTCATAGGAAATTATTATATGATACGAACTTACAAATTAGTGTAAAGATCAATACTCTTTTATGGATCAATATTTTAACTAATTTACTAATCGAGTCAAACTTGAGCCTTTGAAATTAATAATGGTATGTCTGCAGGTATCTATAATATGCTCATCTTTTGTAAGACCATATTTTGAATATTGAACAGTCAGTTCTTGATGTGCTACTTGACACTTGTTATGAATATATCTCAAATACTTTTGTGGTGAATCAATCATTCCTGCCTTGTAGGAGATATTTGTGCTGCCATGCTCCTTGTATATTTGTCTGCCAACTTCTTGATGTTCTGCTTGTTATTGGGTGATCTGATCATTTTTCAACGAAGTTAATGCCTCGGAAGATTCCTTTATGAAGGTTCTCAAAATATTACTAATAAATTTTTAATTAGATATTTCTGTTTTTCATCGAGTTAATTCCTGCCATGCCAATAGTTTTCCATGTCTTAGCAACTTACATAGTTCTATGACCTTATCTTTTAGCGTCTTGGTGTCTCAATGTGGGTCGAAATGTGTGTTGGTTGTTTGGCAACATGGCCGCGGATATCTTTTATGCTTGAATTGGTTGATGTGATTTACTCTATATTTCGTTCTGTTAACTCTCCAATTGCAGAAGTAGAACTCCTGCACAAGATAATTAGCATTCTCCATTTTTTCAAAGAGTAGGTAAGATGAACTAATTATATTTAATACAAGTAGAGGTTCTGATTGCATATGCATCAAATCTGATTATTAGCTATGTAATGTCTTCTTTGTAGGGGACATCATATAACAGATTGAAATTCTTTAGAGGGTGTTGGCAGATTGGATACACAAGAAGTTGCTTCCTCCTATAGGAGTTTATGCATTAGGAAAACATATTACTAAGCCAGATTTTCCTCCTTTAATTTACCTCTATCTCACATGCTTATATTTGTTATTGCATGCATGTGTAGTGAATTTTGTGAAGCTACAAAAGTTATGAATCTTTTGCATGTGGTTAATATGGCCTGTTGTAGAGTTGGGAGTAGAACAGTAAAGAATGGATTATGGGTGATGCAATCACTGTACACGAGAAGATCAGTATCTTTCTGCTTTCTGAAGGATTTCTCAAGGATTGCTTGTTGCTTTTGGAATGTTGGAAAACCAGCCTCATTCTGTTCTAGTTGGGTTCCATGGCCTCATTAATGACCATGAACAGGGCATGCTTGCATGGCTGTCTGATCTATGAGCTTCTAGAGTGTGATTAAAATTGTGTGGAAGTTTCATACGTGGATTTTCCAGAGGTTTTGTCAATTTTTTAATTATATAGGCCAGGGAAAGGCCTTGGTTAAATGGTATGCACATGCATAATGGCAAAAAAGTAGGATGGAGAATATCCTGTTCAAAAATGATAACCATTCAGAGAGACAAGAATGTTAAATTATTAATGTAAGGATTCTGTGAAGTGAACTTCAAGACTATTGAATCCAGAGATAGCAAAGAGCAAATCATTATTCCCACTTTAATGAATATGATGACTATTTCGGACCAAGCTATTTCCTGTTGCTGTAAACCATTGATGCATATTGTTTAAAACTTAACGCATAGAAGTTCTTGAGACTATGGAACTACAGCAGGAAAACAATTAGCTCATATTCAGATTGAAACCTGCCAAAGTATGGAAAATCACACGAAGTGGTAAATGTGCTGGACTCATATAGTTCATTGACCTTATTCAAATCGTGCCCACCAATATGTTTGTACTCAAATTTAACATGTACTTCATTTATCAAGGTTCATTTCTTTTTCAGTTTTTGAAGGAATGAGTATGAAAATTATCAGGCAGATGACATAGAGGAAAATAACAACAAAAAAATCATGGTGAAAGGAACCTCTATTGAATTGTGAGCTGAATCCCATAATTGATTCAAAAATTTTGTACAATCCGAAATTATTACATTCTAATGCTATAATTTATGCGAAAGTCAGAAGTATGGTTCCAACTTTAGCAACAAATTTTTTTAATTAAAAAATTGAAAGTCGAAACCTCCAATTTTTTTTTTTAATTTAATATATACTGAAAGTTGGAATCCAAATTTTAATTGTAGCTTAACCTTGCAGGCTAATCCTACATATATTATAGGCACAACCTACGTGTCTGATTAGATATAGAAATTAAGCATTGAATAAACATTTTCAAAGTTTGAAGCTGACATTAAATTAATTTATATAAGATAAATTATAATTTATTTAGTTTGAAATTAATTAATTTTTTTATAGTTTAAATTTTTTCATTCATCTCTCTTTTATGTTTTGTTTTATTATTATTTAATTATCCTACAATATTATTGATCTTAATTTTAGCTAAAATAATCATGTAGGTGTAAAAATAATAAACAATTTTATTATTCAAAATTTTTTTTCTTATATCTTAAACAATTTCATAATATTTCTAAACCGATGCTGTGACAAAATTAATATTTTGAAATTAGAAATGTCTACTCATCCTAATATTGTATTGAAATACCAAAAGATGTTTAAGATATAAATAAAGTTTAGTACAATTGACAATAAAATTATTCCTCATTTTAACTTATTTTTATTAAAATTTATATGTAAAATAACACAGAATGATTGAATAATAATCAACACATATACTTGAATTACACTTTAAATAAATAAACTAATTTTAAACTAAACTACAAAGAAATAATTTTAAAATTTACCATTTTTTTAATAGAAACAACGATAGGAATAGTAGTGTCAATTGCTCTCTTCATTCAAATGTATATTAACTATATTTATTATTTTATGTTATTTTCTATTTATTATTTTAGTTATAATAATAGGGGCATTTAAAATGAAATAATAGATTAATACAAATGTTGATGAATCAAGCTTCAAAAAACCCTAACCCCCCATATCTCATGAATAGAATTAAGGAGAAAGTACATGTTACTTATCTAGAATAAGATTTAATTATAGAATTATTACAATAATTTTAAAATGCAATAAAATATCATTTTAAACTTAGGAAAAAAATAAAAATATTAAATTTCAATTAAAATTAACAGTAAAAATCTACCTTATTGCTTCAACAATTCAAAAACTAACACTGAATTAAAATCAAAATACAAATATAAGAAGTCATATAATCTTTTGTAATTATTTTAGTTCAAAGTATAAAACGTATTTTATTTTATTTCAAAATCTCTATATTAATTTTATACTTAGATTTTAATTTATGGAGTTAAAATATTGGAAAAATTTAAAGACTAAATGGGCGTACAACTTTAGAAACTCATTCGTTAGTTTACTATTTATTAAATACATTTTTCAAAAAAATAATCTTCTAATGAAGTTAAGGAGAAGAAAGAAAGAAATTGAAGTCATGGACTTCCATTCTTCATTCCTGATATGAGATGAGAGACGTGAGGGCAAGAAGCAGAGGGAAGCTCTTCCAGAAGACCGACCCAAACGAAAAAAAAGGGCAAAATCCAGAGTAAAACAAAGAAAATTTGTTGTCAACCCTACATCCAAAGTCGGTAGTGACAAATTTCAATGTTTGAAAAGAGAGACTCGCTTGATTACCAATATAATATGACATATGAATTTGAATGTGGTAGCATACTAATAACAGCATATATACTAGCCTAAGTAGGCAACTTTATTTGGATTTAACGCATACTTAGCCGCTAAGAAATTACTCGTTGTTTCTTGCAAAATCAAAATTATAATGGACAAACTTCATTATAATTTACAATCTTTCACCCGTATTAGAAAAATAAATAAATAAGAATAATTTTTATACCTTTTTTTGGAAAAAAGAATTTCTGACAAAATAAAAGCAAAATTTTTTTTCTTCTAGCAAAAGAAAGATGAGAAATTTTTCCAAAATAAAAACCTTCTTACAAAACATACTGAAATAAAAAACATGAATAATATTCTCATCAATTTTATCATACCATACCAGATAACTACCTGCTTGAGGAATAACATAAACGCATATCAAACAATCATATGCTACTAATTTCCAATATAGTATAGTTGAAATTAAATGACACTCGAAATAAAAAATAACTAATCAAATCAAAGATCATAAATAATTTTCTCCAAGATTTCTCTCACAAATGATTGTCTGAGCTTTTGTTTCTGCTTTTAAATAAGCGGCTTGGTTACTGTTCAAGCATTTTTTTTTTTGAATTAAAAAAAAAAGAAACATCTTAAGATATCAAGAATCAGTAGGAGAAGAATAGAGCGACACAACCGAAGAGATCAAAGCACATAATGAGAATTGCCACCGGTCCTCTGGATCTGATCTCACCGCATCATTGCCCTTATCATCTATCATGCTTTTGTCGTTTGAGGTAGGTTGTTCTTTCTCTCTTCTCACCTGATTTTCCAATTGCAAAGGATTAGAGTCATACAAAATTTTATTTGTGTGTGTATCTCTATTAGATGAGTTGAACTAGATTGAGTTGAAAAGGTGGCATTCTTTCTTATCTACTGAACTAATTTCCTTTGGCTAGTACCTAGTATATTTGTTACAAAAGAGAGTAGGAAGTGAAAAAAGGGGTTAGGATAAAAATCAAACTATTATTGTCAAGTTTAACTCGGTTTTAAAGACCAAAGTTAGTATCTTATGAATCAGTAGCTCTTTGGCTCTAATAAAAGCATTTCAATATAAATGTCAATGCCCCCTCACCTTTGTCAATGACAACAACTTTGATGGACTCTCGCCATTATCCTCCTGGTCATCGTTGCTCTGAACTATTTCCTTTCCTTTCACTTTATTCACTGATGGCTCTGAAGGTGTAGGACTACATATCTCATTGCCCTCATTTTCCACATAAGGATTTGTGAATATGATATCCTCCATTTTGCTTTTTTGCTTGAATACATAAATTCCACTCGCTTTTGCAACCTTTTCAAAGGGGACCTGGTTAGTGCATTCAGGAGTAGACGCCAATGGTTTCACACATTAGATAAATTGAACTAGATTGAGTTGAAAAGGTAGCATTCTTTCTTATCTACTGTAGCTAATTTCGTTTGGTTAGTATATTTGTTACAAAAAAGAGTAGGAAGTGAAAAAAGGGATTTAGATAAAAATCAAACTCTTATTACCAAGTTTAACTCTGTTTTAAAGACCAAAGTTAGTAACATATGAATTACTCTAATAAAAGCATTTCAATATAAATTAAATGTCAACGCCACCTCACCTTTGTCGATGGCAACAACTCTGATGGACTATTGCCATTATCCTCCTCGTCATTGTTGCTCTGAACTATCTCACCACCCTCATTTTCCGTATAAGGATTTGTGAATCTAATATCCTCCATTCTACTTTTCTGCTTGAATACATAAATTCCACTCTCTTTTGCAACCTTTTCGAAGGGGACCAGGTCGTGGTAATATTTTTTAGTAAAGTCCAATGGGAAAACACATGAAACCTTCGCATGATTCCACTCTTCTTCCAAAGATGCTTCTTCTTCCAGAGATGCTTCTTCCAAAGATGCTTCTTCTTCCAGAGATGCTTCTTCCAAAGATGCTTCTTCTTCCAAAGATGCCTCTTCTTCCAAAGATGCTTCTTCTTCCAAAGATGCTTCTTCCCAAGATGCTTCTTCCTCTACACCAAAGAATGCCATCCGTTGCAGATCACAAACAAATATATGATTTACCACTGCTGAGAACTTGTAACCAAACGCAGGGCCACGAAACCATCTATTGCCATTGATGATTAGATTGGGGGTAAACTTGACAGTGAAACTTTGCTCATTTACAGATCCTATAACAACACAGAGAGCTATTGCTGGGAATTTGTTATGAAACCAGAAAGAAATAGATCCACCCTTGTTACAGTGGTCGAACCATTTTGGGATCCTTTCCCCAGGCAGAGAAAATATTTTGCCTCCAGTGTCGTGCAATTCCTATCAATCACAATTCATAAACGTAGCAAAATAGCAAGTCATGTGAGGAATAAAGAAAATAGAGAGAGAAACCTTACTTGACTAAGTAATATACTCTCAGACTGGGAACTCAACGATGTACAATTCTTGGCTGATAAATCTTGTATGTTTGGTGGAACTCCTCTAATTTCTCGAAGACGCTTGCAACCATTCAATTTAAGCTCCCTCAAGAAGTGAAATTCTTTAATGCAGGTAGGAAGAATTGTGAAGCTACTACAATCTAGTTTCAAAGTCTTCACATTGCAAAACCAAGAAAGAAATGTTGAAAGAGATTCATTTGACATATTGTGGGCCTTAAGAACAAGACGTTCTATCTTTGGGCTCATTAACAAACTCCCTATTTCTTTACCTTGGTCCCTTTTAGATACTCGGAACTCCTCACAACCTTCCATACTTAACACAGTCAATTTAGGCAACAAAGCAAATGCAGTTGGTAGCCGAATCCTTCTGCAACCTCGCGCGTATATGAATAGAAGCCCAGTAAGATTTTGAATTGAAGATGGAAATTCCATATCAGTGCCGGTCAAGGTAAGCTCTATCATATTTTTCATTTCTCCTAAAATTTCAGGAAAAATTTGAAGACTTGAGCAATTCTCAAGGAAAAGGCCTAGAAGGTTGGGCAAATTGATTGGTGGAAATCTCTTGAGCTTGTAGCAATCGGCAGCCCGTATGAGTTCAAGTTTATCCAAAAATCCAATTGAGTTATGAATTTCAACTAAATTCTCACACCTACGGAATGAAATTACTTTTAAATTTGGAAGGCAAGATACATCAGGTATTTGTGTTATCAATTGACACTCATTAAAATTTACATCAGTCAGACTCTCGAAGCCCTGCAAAACAAAAAATATCAAAATAGTTCGTAAAAAAATTAAGTGAAACTTATTAGTATACTATGTCGAAGAAACATACAAAAGGGATAACAATTACACTTGCCACGAATGGTTTGAGCGATGACATACAGCTCCCATCTAAGTGGAGTACGAAAAGTTCCCTTGGATGAAAATCCGCCGGCAAAGACGATGAAGGATATCCCGACCATTCTAGCACTCTTAAAATATTTGGGAGCTGTTTTGGACCTCTGGAAAAGGTTACATTTTTAATTATAAGTATCTTGAGGTTTTTCATCTTCTTGAAGGCTTTTCCACTCCAGTGCACATTATGCACATTATATTCCGGCATCATAATTATGACTTCAACTTTATTTGTTCCTTATTAACTCAGAAGCATAAGTTAAAAGTTAGATCTTTTAGCACATCACATATTAATCAAGAAAGGTAAATCAAATAGCAAAAGAATAACGAAACCATCCGTGACTCACCGTATTTTCTTCTAAAACATGTGTAATATCTTCACATGACCATAATCTACTATGCTTTCCGGGCTCTTTGGGTGATTGCTGACGAACAATTTGTCTACCCATATCCTGTATCAAGTCATGCATTCCAACACAACCATTTTCAATCTTTATAAGAGATTTGTCCTCCAACACTCCAATACCATAACGGGGATGGAAGCCACGAGCATGATGCACCATTTTCAAGACATATTCTTTAGTACTACCCTTGAAAAAAGAAGCAATATCAAGGAAAATTTCTTGTTCACCTTCTTCCAAGCCATCATAGCTCACTTTTAGTACTTCATTAATTCTTTCAATAGGAATTCTTCTATATGTGTGTAGTGCGTATTTCCACTCATTTACAGTTTTACCAAACAAGTTAGAACTATCATTTCCAAAGCTAGTGGAAGGCCTTTGGCATAATCCACTAGAGAATTCATGATGTCTAAGTAGTTTGGATCAGGCTCATTTCTTCTAAAAGCATGCCAACACAACAAATCAAGAGATTCATGACAATTTAATTCCTCTACCTCATACATATTGTCAACCCGAAGAGGACTTAACAAATGTTTATCTCTTGTTGTTATAATGATTATGCTGCCAGAACCAAACCAATCACATCCTCCAGCTAGCGCTTTTAACTGCTTAACATTGTCAACATCATCAAGAATAACAAGAACTCTCTTTTTATGGAGCCTGTGTTTTATTATTGGTATTCCATGACTAACATCTCCCAAGTTGATTTCTTTCTCCTTGACTAAATGAGAAAGCAATTTTTCTTGGAGTTGAACGAGGCCATGCTTACTAGAAGACTTCTCCCTAACATCAGCAAGAAAACAGAGATCTTCAAATTCATCAGCAATTGAATTATATACTGCTCGTGCAATTGTTGTCTTACCTATTCCACCAACTCCACAAATTCCCACCATGTTCACCTTGTCATTTGACCCAACTCCTACAATTGACCTTATTTTTTGTACCCGAGACTCTAATCCAACTGGGTGCCTAGCAATATGCAGAGTAGTTGGTTTAATCCTCCTGGATACCTCTTTAACTATTTCTTCAATCAGTTGATATTCGTAGACTTGTCTGAAAACTCACAGAACTTTATATGTGAAGTTAGAGTAAATACACTGAACTCAAGTCTATAAACAACACAATAATATCCTAAAGGTTTTCATGAAAATTACGAGCCTAATTCTAAATCATAAGAAAAATAGCATTTAAAAGTAGATATGTACCCCAGTTGAAAATGCCTGCCAGATAAATCAGCCGCATCCTTTAGGGCCTGCTCCCATTTTTGTACCTTCTCCTCATCATCCTTGATCCTTTCTCGATGCCTAGACAAGGCTTCACCATAACTCCCTCTTTGATGTCGCACTTCTGATGGATCCACGCCATAAAAGACTGGCCAAACCAACCGACCTTCTCCCTTTAACTGCTCAAGGATCTTGACAAGTTCATTTAGACAAAATGTTGAGGATGCATAATTTTTAGAGAAAACAATGATGGCAATGCTAGATTCTTCAATGGCTTTGAAAAGAGCCGGTGTGATTTCTTCCCCTCTTCTGAGCCCCTCATCATCAGTGAAAGTACGGATTCCTCTTTGCTGCAGAGAATTGTAGAGATTACCAACAAAATTAAAACGGGTATCTTCGCCTCTAAAACTGAGGAAGACATCGTAGGCCCATCCATATGTGAAAGTAGAGGAGGAGGATGGTTCTGCACGATTCGCCATGAATGATAACTCCCTCTTTGATGTCACATTTCTGATGGTTCTACACCTTCTCAATTATAAAGTTTTTGAGTTTTTCATCTTCTTCAAAGTCTTTTCATCCCAGTTTATATTTTTAGCTTCAGGTAAATTATCTAGAATTATGACACTAATTTTATCAGTATCGTTTTAAGCCAAAGATAAAAGTCAACTACATGAAAGGAATTTTACACGAAATTCATTCATAATGTATGCTTTACCATTAAAAAAGAAAGATGAATGGAGATTGAGCATTAATTAATATTGATTCCTTATAAAGTCAAGTCCTCATCATACCCGAATAGAAAAATTGGTAATGTAGAATGGAATATTTATAGTAATAAGTTTACAAGAATTAATAAACTTAACTTATGAGGCGAGTGGTAAGCTATTGAATTAATCAATCTGTTCTATAAAATTGACCATATTGACATCTCTAGAATAAATCTTTTTTATTTTTCATACTCCAAAAGAAAAAAAGTCACCAATTAATTTGATTTTTTTTTTGGGTTGAAGTATTCGTTAATAATCATCCCTTTATAAAATGGAAACATAGAGATACTTTGGTCAAGTAAGAATAGAATTATGACTTCCATTTGGAGGAAATTTTCAAAAAAATGATTCTACCAATAGCAGGGGCAAATTTGTGTAAATTTTTATAATGAAAAAAAAAATATAGTTATGTAATAGAATATCAATAGTAGACTTTCACTCATTTCTTCAAACAACTTATGCAAAAGTGAACTAGACTTTAAATCTGAAATGCCTTCCTAATGACAGAATGCTTGCTAATTGCTTTAATAAATTTTCTGAGAAGTAGCTGAAAAACAAAGACAGAGATATTCTGGGAAGTGCGGAAGAAGGAAGCAGCTGTTAATGTTATGCACAATAAAATAAAACAAATGGGAACAACAAATTAAGAACTTGGAGTTGGCGGCAAGTCAATCAACAAAGATAATAGCATAGGTCGTCCTGGTAAACGTAAAGTTCCTTTGTACATTTGCAGAGAAAGTTAATTTGGCCAAATGTTGTCGAAAGCAAAGGGAAGGAAAAAAAAGGAAGCGTGGCATTGGCATTGACTTGAAGAATCAGTGGGAAAAAGAAAAAAAAAAATATCCAAGGAAGAAAAATGGCCCTGAAGTGGACATATAAAATTCGTGTCCTACAAGAAACAAGAAAATTTTTCCTTTTTATGATTCTGTGTGAAAGTTTTTATACATTACACAGCAATACATAACTTAAAAAAAGTGCTACGACGACGATAACTTGGACATAACTAATGGCCAGTGGAAGCAATGATAGAAGTAACTAAAAGGTCTTGCTGCCTTGGCTTTCGATTCATGGCCCCTCTTCTTTCATATTTTCCATACAAATGTCATCAATTCTCTGGTGTTATGGCCAATCAAATGTGAAGTGTTAAGCTCAATTATTCATGACGACATTATTGCGTCTTTTCTCAACAATGAGTCTTTACATTTATATGTACACATTAATTTTAAAAATAATAACAATTTAAATTAAAAAAATATTAAATATTAAATATTAAATTTGGACGGTCAACATCAAATTTGTATGATCTAAATTTAGAGAGGTACCTACAATCTAGATTTGGATAGAAACATAGAGATACTTTGATCAAATAATATTAGAAGTATGACTTCAATTAGGAGGAAATTGCAAAGAAATGATTTTGTTGATTGTGGGGCTAACATTGCGTAAATTTTTACAATAAAAAATGTAGTTATGTAATTAAACTATCTTTAATGATGAAAAGAATATTTTATTCCAATAGTGAATAGAGTTATCAGTACACGACTAACATATGAAGTAGTTGATGTAAATAAAAAGAGAGTTTATCTAGATTTACACCACTTGCGAGAATTTTCTAAGAATTGATGAAGCTTAAGTTCAAGACCCATAGTCTATCCAATAAAAAGGAAGGGTAAATTACGTAGATTTTTTTTTTTATTTTGCGAAAATTACATAAAATATACATGGAATAAACAAGGAAATATTCCATAAGTATTCTTAAATTATTTGATAGATATTTGGAACCTTTCAAAAAAGTATGCCTTCTCAATTATAATTTTTTTGAGTTTTTCATCTTTTCAAAGTCTCTTCATCCCGGTCTATTTTTTTAGCCTCAGGTAAATTATCTAGAATTATGACACTAATTTTCTCAGTATCGTTTTGAGTCAAAGATAAAAGTCAACTATATGTAAGGAATTTCATATGAAATTCATTTATAATGTATGTTTTACCATTTAAAAAAAATATATGAATAGAGATTGAGCATTAATTAATATTGATTGCTGATAAAGTCAAGTCCTGATCATACCCGTCGAATAGAAAAATTAGCAATGTAAAATGGAACCAGCTGCATTGACCGTAAAGTAATCATAAAGGAGGAAAATGGGACCAGCTTTTGCCTTAATTTCTGCCTTTTGCTATTCAGTTTAATGAATTTTCCGAGAAGTTGCTGAAAGACGTAGACGTTCTGGGAAGTAAGGAAGAAGCAGCTGTTAATGTTATGGACAATACAATAAAACAAATGGGAACAACAAATTAAGAACTTGGGGTTGGCTGCAAGTCAATCATCTTAAGAAAATGGCTTCATTATTTATGTAATATATATAATAATAACTTTACTAGAATTAATAAACTTAATTTATGAGGTGAGTGATAAGCTATTGAATTAATCAATCTATTCTATAAAACTGAGTATGTTTACATCTCTAGAATAAATCTTTTTTTATTTTTCATACTCCAAAAGAAAAAGGTCAACAATTAATTTGATTTTTTTTGGTTGAAGTGTTCGTTAATAATCATTCCCTTTATAAAATAGAAACATAGAGATACTTTTGTCAAAAAAGAATAGAATTATAACTTTCCATTTGGAGGAAATTTTGAAAAATTGATTCTACTAATAGCAGGGCCAAATTTGTGTAAATTTTTATAATGAAAAAAATATAGTTATGTAATAAACAATCTTCAAGGATAATTTTTTAGATAATTTTTTTATTCTAATATTAAATAGAGTTCTCATTTACCCAACTTACAAATGAAGTACTTGATATAAGCAGAAATAAATAAATATCATGGGTTTTTTTTCCTTATTATAATAATCCCAATAAAAAGAGAACTTACTTAGCTTTACATCACTTTCAAGAATTTTCTAACAAATGACGAAGCACCAAACCATGCACAGGTTCGAGACCCATTGTCCGTACAAGAAAAAAGGAGAATTAAAAAGGAAGACCCAAAATTAAAGAAATTTATTCTAACATATTACCACTAGGTCCAATTATTATTTTTGTTAAAATTAATAATAATGAACCTTAAAATAATGATAATAGATTTTTCAGAGTAAATATTTTTAATTTTGGGCTTTTAAACATAATTCTCCCCAATAAAAAACCAAAGATCATACAATGGGAAGGAAAAAAGCAAGTGTGGCATTGACGTTGACTTGAAGAATCAATGGGAGAAAAAAAAAAGTATCCAAGGAAGAAAAATGGCTATGAAGTGGACATATAAAATTCGTGTCCTACTAGAAACACGAAAATTTTCAATTTTATGATTCTTTGTGAAAGTTTTTATACATTACACAGCAAACACATCACTTAAAAATGTGCTACAACGACGAAGACTTAGACTTAATTAATGGCCAATGGAAGCAATGATGGAAGTAACTAAGGTGTCGCTGTCTTAGCTTTCAATTCATGGCCCCCCTTCTTTCATATTTTCCATACAAATGTTACTAATTCTTTGTTGTTATGGTCAATCAGTCAAGTGTTAAGCTCAATTATTCATTTATCGCGTCTTTTCTCTGCAACGAGTCTCATTAAATTTATGTGTACACGTTACATGTAGTTTATGACAACAATAGTTACAATACAATTCTGTTCTCTTATGAAGATAAATTAAAGATGAATAAAAAGAAGAATACATCACTCCTTTTTTTTTCTTTTAAATTTTTCTGAAAAAATTAAATCATTAGATCATTGGCAAAATTTTTCCTTTCTACTTTCTTGCCTTTATTCATCCCTGGTCTATATTATTGAAACATTGGAAAAACCTCTGGACAATCCAAACAATTTCAATCGCATTGGACAATCCACACAGTTTGTGGCTCTGGTTGCACAGATCACTTTAATGACCTTTCTGAGAAACTGCTGAAAGACGAAGACATTATGGGAAGTGAGGAAAAAGAAAAGCAGCTGTTAATGTTATGCACAATAAAATAAAGCAAATGGGAACCCAAAAAAATTAAGGACTTACACTTGGCTGCAATTGCTTCACTCCAAATCAATCAATGCGGGAAATATTTGTGTCCTTTTTTTAAAAAATAGCATGTAAGCGAGTGATTTTTAGAAAAACCGAATTACGAAGTTAATGCTAAAATATATTTCGAGTTATATTTTGAAATTGATGTATAACAATAACAATACTGGGAGTTCCAACTTTCTAATCCTTAAATGTATTTTGAAATTGATGTATAATAATAAAATAACACTTTCTAAAGGTTTAAAATATATCAAAGGACTGAAGAATTGAGCTTTGCATAACAAAATTTTTGAAACATATTATTCACTTATTATATTTTTTACTAAAATTTGAATGACAACTATTTAAAAACCCTGCATAAATTATGCAGGAAAGGGAGTGGCGGTAAATACTAACCTGGTGAAGTAGTGGTTGTTTATGATAACATCCTAGACTTGGCTCCCACATGAAATCATAGAACCCAGATCCGCTGTGCTTGGGTTGGTGCACATCCCAATCTGAATTGTTCAGACTGAATCTGGTCCAAATTTTATAAAAAAATTTTATATTTTTTGATGCAAAAAATTATTTTTTAATACTTTTCAGTTATAAAACTATTTTTATTTTACATCTTTTATTTTATCAAATTAGAAAAATAAAATTAAACAAAATTATATAAAATCTAAACAATCCAAATCATATATGAACGGCCCATATCAATATGCATGCTAGGATACGCACAAGATCCAGGGGCAAAATCATATCTGTGGTGGGAAATTAATTAGTTAATTAAGATTAAGGGGCACTCAATTGTAATTTGGAAAAGATTGTGAGTGGAAATCTGGTCATGAGGATCATTACTTGTTGATCCCCAACTACCAAGGAAATCCACGTACATAATATTAAGTAACGGGTTTACCGCAACTCAATCATCTTATGAAAATGGTTTCATTATTTATGCAATACTTCTGTGACTATACAAGATAATGATAACTTTACAATAATTTAAAATTTTAATTCATGAAGTGAGTGGTAATTAAGCTATATATTGAATTAATCAAGCTATTTTCAAAAATTTAGTGCATTTACATCTCTAGATTTTTCTTCCAAACTCCAAAGAAATGTCAAAAATTAATTTTATTATTTCTTTTGTTAAAAAGTTCCTTAATGATCATTCTCTTTATAGAATAGAAACATCGAGATACTTTGGTCAAATAATAGTAGAAGTATGACTACAATTAGGAAGAAATTGTGAAAAATTGATTCTATATATTAATAGTGGGGCTAAAATTGCGTAAATTTTTATAATAAAAAATGTAGTTATGTAATTAAATTATCTTAAGGATAAAAAGAATATTTCATTCTAATATTAAGTAAAGTTTTCGTTACCCAACTCATAAATGAAGTAGTTGATGTAATTAAAAAAAGAGTTCATCTAGATTAACATCACTTGCAAGTTCCAAGAATTTTCTAAGAACTGACTAAGCACAAGTTGAAGACCCATAGTCCATGCAATAAAAAGGTCGCCCTTTCTTTGGACATTTGCGGTTAATGTTAATTTGGCGAAACGTTGCAGAAACCAAAGGAAAGGGGAAAAAGGAAGCCTGGCATTGACTTGAAGATTTTGTGGGAGAAAAAAAAGAGAGTGAATTATATAATTTTTTTAGTTTTTTTTAATTACACAATTTTTTCTTATTTTCAATATATATAAGTTCAATTTTAAAATTTTTGACTAAAATAGGGTCAATGAACCGAAATATACAAATATATATTATATCTAAATATGCACAAATAAAAAAAAGAACAGATCTTATTTTCATTAAATCTAACAACAATATATACATTTAAATTAATAGAAGATATTTAGTAAAAAAATTAAAAATAAACTAAAGTGTCATGCAATTTTTTCTTGCAAGGGATGTACAAGTAATTTTAACAAAACTCAATAGTGGTCTATATAATTTATTAAAATAAATGTCCAAGGAAGGAAAATAACTTACTGCCCAATTGGTACCCTGCGTATGATCTAACCTAATAAGATGAAATCAAATAAAATTTTAATACTATAAAATATTTGATGTGATATTGCATAAGATACTATATGATATAAGATAATATTATCATATATTTAGTGATATACTATATAATATTATATTAGATAAAAATTAATATGTTCGATAAAAATATCCTTTACTTAAAAATATACTATATTCATTCAAATTTATAATTTTATGAGAAATATATTACATCCATTTTAGTGATCATGGTCCAGGCTTAGATCCATTCTAAAATAATATTTTCATATCTTTGTCTGTCTGTTTAAGGAAGTTGAAAGAACAAATATTTGAGCTTTCAAAAGTTTACTCGCACCAAACATCGCCAAAGACTGTCAGGCCTATGAAATCTCTTCTTGGATCTATCCTTCACGCTGGACTCAAATTTTAGGTATATCACATGTAGTTAATTATATTTTGAGACTCTAAGTTCAATATATTTATCTTGAACAATATTAAATTTTAAAATTATTTTTAAGGATTCTATTAACATAAATTTTAACTAAGTTGTTTTTTGAACAATATGAATAGAAAGAAAAACTAGGTGAATAATAAAAAAAAAGTTTGAGTTTTATAATATGAATTATAGTTTTTCCTTGTCTTTAAAATTTTTGTTTTCACAACTAAAACTTTTGGTTTTAAGGCCTTTCAAAATAATTTCAAAATTTAAAATATTTCAAAATAAATATCTTCAATTTAGAATCTCAAGATATAATTTTCCAAATTTCATTTGCGTATATGGGCCCACTGTCACAACCCACAGATTTAGTATGTTGGTACAACAGATAGCAAATTTTCCTACCATAATTAAGAGTATCATTTCTGACTTTTGTAAAAATTTCGGCAGAGTCCCCTCTATAATTTGGACTTCCCGATATTTCTACAATCAGTCAATTCAACAATACACCTAACATATATCAAAACATAGTCATCTAGGGAGTGGGGATATCCTAACTATGATTCAGTGGAGCCACATATATTTACATTGTTCAAAACCAAATATATGACAAACATAAACAAAATGCACCCACATGAGCAATTGTGGGCTCGCCAAAAGAAATAAGGCAGGAGATCTACAGCTAGTCGGTAGCTCAGGGTAGGCTAGGGTCTTCAACGTTCTCTGAAAAATAAATTTAAGAAAGAGTGAGTTTGAAACTCAGTGAATAAATAATGCCGACCCTTAAAAAAAATCTTAAGGACGAGGCCCGTAAAATATCTATATATATATATATATATTCATCATGCACAAAACAAGCCTCATGCAGATTGTTTCTTAAAATGCATCAGAAGTATCTAAGCAAAACTGAATTAAAACAGACGCAGAGCACACAGCTCGCGGGAAAAATAACCACAGACGCAAAGCACTTTGCTTGCGAAATAAATAACTCCACATGTGGTAGCTACCCACACTGGGCTAGCAAAACCCCTGCTAGCTGAGGTCCAGATCATGGTGCACCAAGGCTAACAACTACTGCTGTTAACTACAGAGTTCCGAACAAATAACCTCGTAGATTTAATACATTTCTCAAATCACATTTCAAACAGAGTACCTTCTATATCAGTTCAATATCAACATTTTCAAATAACTCAACAGGCCTCAATTTGCAAAATTTCATGTTTAAGTCAATCATTTAGCGAAGCAGTTAAAAATGTCTCTCCATAAATAGATCCCCAAATGTCACAACACTATAAGGAAACTTAGTAAGAAAATAAGAAATGGGAGTTACTTACGGTCTGCATTACTTACTCACCTCCTAGGACGATATCAATATTCCCTGCCCAGTCCTCAGCTCTAGCTCAATCTCCTGAGTACCCTACAATGCCCGTTCACCAGATTTAGAGTGTAAATAACCGGAAGAATTATCTCATTAACTTAGCCTACCCAACATTAATGCCTATTCTTCATTCCCTTGGGTTAACATATGAAAAACTAAGGTTTCCTAGGCGTTATAGGTGTTTTCAGCATGTTAGCCGTAGCTAATTACCTCTTAGCCGTGGCCAATTCTTCTCTGTTTAACCCCCTTCTCTATCACTAATTTCGCCACGGCGAAGAAGCCTCCTGGAGCTTCCTCGCTCACCACTTGATATTGGCCGCGGCCAATCCCTCCTTCCGCCGCGGCCAATACCTCTCTGTGACAAGTTCGCCACGGCCAATTACCTAATTTGCCGCGGTGAACTACTCTCTGAAGAACTCCCTCAAAATTTTCGTGACAAAGATAGATAATCCACTATTCACTCCTCCATTCCAAGCCTTCCATATCCATCCAGCACACATATATCCAAATATAGGTTTATATATATATATATATACATCTATCTATGGTGGCAGATCATTTTAAAGGCATGGATTCATTCAAGCGGGGAAACAAAAATCAGGAATTTGGCAAGAGGGAAGTGGAAATACTTGAAGCTTGAAGGAAAATCAAACTTGCTCCAACCAACTCATCCCCTTGCACTCTTTTCTTTTCTTTCTGCCCACCCTTCCATCAGTTGGCACACACACACACATAAAAACACATTGCAGAACAAGCAAAACAGGGGAGGGGAAACTCTGTGATAATGGACCAGAAACACAATACTTACAGCATCAACTCAGACCTGGGAGAGGATGTATTTCTAGCATTAAATCACTAGCAACAGCAGCACACTTAGCCAAACCAGAAGACAATGGCAGGAGCAAGAAAAATGGAGCCAGAACCAGCGAATAGGGCACTCAGCAGAGGGAAGAAGATGAAATTCAGTTTCCCACCAACTCTGCTCCTTTTTCCTGACCGAAAAGATGGCTATAGGTATGGGTGAGTGCTGCAGCAATTTGAAGAAGCAAATTACCAAATGCCCAAACAAAAGTGAATGAGAGAAGGGGCATTTCGGAAATTTGCAGAAGGAAGCAAGAAGTTTCTACGTGGCAGCTGAATCTCCTCCTTTGAAAGGTCAACTTCCCCATATATATATAACCAATCCATGCACGTCGGGTATTACACCCACCTTTCATAGTTTGCAAATGGAATCCTATATCTTGTGTGATGGTTCATCCGAACCTGATTTAAAACTCAGAATAAAATTTCATTAAGAAAGAATAATATGTACAAAAAAAAAAGTAAGAGGAGAGAACATTGGTACTGTCGTGGAGAAGTAGATTTTATTTTATTTAATTTGATTTGTCCTACTAAAGTTGGCATATACCAAATGAAACAAGAAAAGCAAGTGGTATGTTTTCTCAATTTTCTTAGTAATTGCTATGTTTTCTCTCATCTGATCCTTTATATATAGATACGAAGCTTAAACTACTGTCTGTTCTTTCCAATAAAAATATTGTTCTTCAGCGCGGCACTGGAATGGATTTAAAGGATCAATGAACAAAGCGAGTTTAATTTACGGGAAGCATCTTGTGAACACATGAACAATTTTCCAGAGATAATATGGAGAACCAAATGTGCAGGGAAGCTATGAAGGTAGTAGGCAATTAATTTGTATTTGTAGTTTCTATAAAGTAGGTCAAATCCAGAGACCTATTTTTTGTAGAACTTTATTTTTTCCTCAGACACTGTGTATTTGATTATCATCTAACATAGTTAATACAATTTTTATCTAACTCTAATACTATAAAGTGAAGTTTTTTTTTCTTTTTTTAGATCTACCCATTGCTTAATTTGATTTTTTTTTTCTCTCACCACCAAAAACAAAGACATGCATAAAGAAGAGACAGAAAAAGGATCGTTGCCCTCTTTACTGAGTCGATCCCAGGATAGTACAATGATTGATGAATCAGTCGCATGTAATCTTACAATACTTTTCTTTAGGTTACTCCGTCTTATAATTCAATTGCATCTTTTTATGAAGTTGTTTTTACAAAGGAGTTGGGAAAACACTTTGTAAGCCACAAAACAAGATATCAGTTAAACATGATAAAACAAAGTTCTTGTGTATATGGAGCCATGTTGTAGCTTTACAAAGGCATGTCTCAAATTAATGGAATTTCTTTTTTCCCATTTCCATTGATTTTTTTCCTCTATTTTCCTTAAAGCTTAATCAAACTTGCAGGGTAGGAGGATAAAGAAAGAAATAAAAGATAATTAAAGGTTTGATTATGACATTTTTAATATTTAAGAGTTCCTTATTATAAAACAATTAAAAAAGAACCTTTAACTAAGTTACCTTTTTTTTTACCTTTTATTTTTCCATTATTAGGGATCTATAATTGATTGAGTTTGCATGAAAAATATTTTTTATTTATATTTTTCATTATTTTTTACATTTTAATGTCAAAACAATATATATATATTGTAAACCAAGAATGTTTTCTTCGAAAGTTTACAATATATCTATTGATTAAAAATGGTGACAATTCAGAAAAACTCCACAAAATAAGGAAACTTTTGAAGTTCCCATAGACTAATTGTATCTGATCTTGATCGATTTCAATGTTGATCAGTCTAATTCTCTTAGCTTTAAACGGAATTTATTTTAAATCTTTATGAATAATTTTTTCCTTCATACAAGCGAAGGATCACTCACATTCAAAAGACTAATGAAGCTGAATTTATTAACTTAAGTGCAATTTCTTTTAATTTTTGCTATCTATGAATATTCTTACAACTTAAATATAATAAGACTAATTCTTTTTTGAAAAAAAAATTTATATGCTATTATTTATTAAAAAATAAATAGCAAATATAAATACTTTTAACACGTCTCAGCACATAAAAGTCATTTGAATTTTATTTGTAGATGAAGTAAAAACCTATCATACCTTATGCGTGCATACTTTGTCAAAGGTTTTCTCTCTCTTCTTTTTAATTATTATTTACAATATTATAGAGACTCTTATGCTATATATATATATATATACACACACACATATATATAGGTTGTCAAGCTGTGGCTAACAAGATTCCGAAGTTCTAATGATCACAAAGTCTTCAAATCCTTTTGATGCTTGAAGCTCTCTTTCACTGTAAGCCATATCAAGCCTTTTCTATCTAGGATTGGGATTCACAGCAACTACATGTGGCACATGAAGGGCCTTCCTCTTCATCTTCTTTCAACCATGGCTGGACTTATGATGTGTTTGTAAGCTTCACTGGGGGCATGCTTTGAACCAAAAGGGCATCCACACCTTCAGAGATGACATCAAGCTTAGGAAAGGCGAAAGCATTTCCCCTGCTCTTCTGAAAGTGATCGAAGAGTCTAGAATTTCCATCGTTGTTTTTTCCAAAAAATTTGCATCCTCAAGTTGGTGTCTTGATGAACTCGTCATAATCATTGAGTGTATGAAAGAGAAGGGACAGCTGGTTCTCCCAGTGTTTTACTATGTTGATCCTTTAGATGTAAGGCATCAGAGAGGAAGTTATGGAAGATCAATGGCTGAGCATAAAGCCAAGCTCAAGAATCGCAATAAGGAAACAGTACATGAGTGGAGGCTTGCACTAAAAAGATTGCATAGTTGGAGAGTTGCACTAAGGGAGGCTGCCAATTTGTCTGGATGGCATTTCAAAAATGAGAAAATGTCTCTCATGGCTTTCAAAGTTTTTTTTTCCCTTAAAAATAAAAACTTGGTTGTTTATTTAATTTGTATTATTTCCATAAAGTTATCACTATTATTATTATTTTTTCATGGCACTGTTAGAATGGGGACAAGCAAAGTGTTCTGTTAATGTGATAGAAGAAGAGCAAAGTGTGTTTATTGTGGGAAAGGCAACCATAGGAATATACCACACGAAAATGTCTTCTTGCTCTTGCATACATTTTATTCATCACATGAAGAAATTTATAGTTTTTTTTTCCATTTCTACAAGTTACAGACAAGCACCTAAATGGTCTTCATAAATTATGAAATGAATAAGTGAGTTGGTATTAATTATACATATTCAAAGTGTCAAGATAATATATGATTAATCTTGTCAGAAATTTGACATTATGTATTAATGGAAGTCTAATGAGATGGACTAAAACAATTAAGTATTTTAAAATTATAAAGATAAAATTAATATTAATAATTATGAGGTCCAACAAACAACATAGCATTTTTTGCCTCTGGCAACAATAGAAAACTGTTGTCTAAAATTTCAAAACTATTGTCTAAATTAAAGTAGTTTTTTCTTTTTTTGCTTATTCCTTCTAAAACAACATATGCAAAATTTTACTAATTAACTTTGGCAATTCGTCATAAAAGGGAGGTGATACGATAGAAGGCATAATGTTGGACATGCCTAACCTAGAACAAGAAGTTAAGTTGAGTGCTAATGCCTGCAAGAGGATGAAAAGACTCAGAATCCTCATAGTTTGGAATGCATGAGTTTTTGGAGCCCCTAACATCTCCCAAACTATTTGAGATTGCTTGAGTGGAATGAATATCTGTCATGAACTAGAAAAAAATTATATATATTGAAGTGGAAATGCTTCTGCATCACACCTTTACAACCAAGAGAACCAAAAGCATATAAGAGAGCACAAGGAAAAAGAAGATCCAGAGGGAAGGAAAAGAATTACAAAAGAGAGAGAAAATGTCAGAGAGAGAATCTTCACAATTATCTTCTCCCCCTTACATTAATCCACCTCTTCTTAATATAGTCTCCATTCTCCCAACTATCACATGGCTTGGAGAATTTGCTTCGTATCCCATAAGAGACAGGTGGTAAATGCTCTTATCATGACACCTCCAAATGCATAACAAAATCATGCTCACTTCTTTCCTCTCACAATGATACGTGGCTTTCCTCATCCCCTCACAATTCATGACATTACCTTCCCCTTTAAAAGCGACCTTGTCCTCAAGGTCAAAGGATTGCATGCAAAGCAAAAAGAAACCAATAACAACCAAGTACCAAGCTCTCATATTAATTTCAGGATCACAAAGCCATATCCATGGATGACTAAATAGGTGTCTTACAAAATTTGTTGCTTCTAAATATAATAATAGCCAAGATGTCCCCTATAATGAGTGAGCCAATTCCAAGAAAATAGAAGCTTATATGACCACAGGTATGGCCATGAGTCGCAATTATAAGCAACACAAGGCGTGTAAACTTCTGCGTAACTCCATAAGTCAAATAATTAATAATCCTAGATGACTTAAAGTGAGAAGTGGCAATGGTGGGACTTGGATCAAATATCCATATGACAATCAAGCCAACAATAATGTGTATTTAAATGAAAAAAAAGGTACAACCTATAGCAGCAACATTATACTTACCAAAACGTGTTCTAGACCATACTAACTTATTAAATTCAAGAGCCCGAACAAAAAATTGTGTGAGACTGCAATTTAGAAAGGAAAGAAGAACATGGGGTAAGATGCCAAAATAAAAAATAGACAAAGAATACGAAGACCACACTAATCCCAAAATGCAATGTTCTGTAACCAATAGTGTGATAGATTTAGCAGAACAACAAAGTGGCCCAAGATTCAAGACAAATGTGATAGCCAAACCATTATTCTAAAATGGAAGAAAGAAGTAATTGAACAAAAGCATCATAATAGAATGGAGGGACTTGGGGCCCAGAACAAACACCCAAACAAGATACTCGATTAAGTTAGAATTAAGGAAGAGAGTAAGAAGTTGGAGTGAAATACTTGGGTCATAAGTAAATGATGAATCAACCTTTGAACATCATAAAGCAAAAAGCCCATGCTTGAAAATCATTAAGCATAGCAATAATGAATTACTCCCTAAGCAAACAATTACTAAGGATGCTGATTATAGCATTCGACCTAGATGCTTCGACACAAGGTGAAAACACTAAAGCAGTACTGAACGTTGGATCCATGAACTCATCTAGAATACTAAAGTTAGGAAAGATGGATAAGTGAAGAGGCTCAAAGTGGTAATGAATAAGTTGGGCCCAGTCATGAAAGCAGTGAATTGTTGGTGAGAAACAGAACTAAAGAATGAATGGCACATCTCCATGCATAATAGGTTTGTTCTAGATTTTAATGAATTGATGGGCTAGAAGTGTTAGGACAAATGGAAATAATAGAGGCTTGACCTCACTAATAGAGCAACGCAATAAGGCCACTTCGGACAGACCATCCATAGTTGTTGAAAGTAAGCATTCATTAGAGTTCACCATGGTGGAGGCGATAGACAAAGTAGTGGCAAAATCCTCAGTAGCAGAATGATAAAGAAGAGCACTAAGTCAGGTTAACTTCTCCCATTCTTTTACTTATACTGTAATTCCTATAAAACACACAAACGGGCATAGACACAGCACAATCGAGACACTCACATTTTATTTTTTGTCATTGGTCTTTTAAATAAATTAACAATTTGATCTTTAAATTGTTAGGATTATTTAGTTTTAGTTTTTTGAAAGTAGTAAGTATATTAGTTAGTCCCTAAAAATAATAAACTCGTTACATATTAGTTCTTTTGTTATATAGTTGCAATGATTTATGTGTTTCCTAATTTTAAAAAAAAAAATCTTTCTACATTCTGACACACCTATAAGCCACCGGTGTTGTGACATACGTGTCCACATGAACATAAGTATTTCCATACTTCATAGGATTAAATTCTAGAAGTCTTTTTTTTAATTAACAGGCATTTCAAGAGCTGGCGTACATAGACATTGTAGTGTTCAGGAAGAAAATTCCTCGTTGGTTCGACACTTCGACCATTGTAGCAAAGGAGGATCTGTGGCTTTCAAGGTTCGTCAAAAATTCCCAGGAATTGCTGTACTTTTCATTCTTGGAGGTGAAACTAAAGCAGACATCAATTTTACATGTGAATTCAGCTTGCTCGTCAATGGCCTCCAAGTGTTCCAAGGTGAAAGACCATTTCCAATTGATCATGTATGGCTGTTTGACCTGCGGATTCACTTGACAGCTAAAGAGTGACACAACCTCAACGAGCATCTTCACAGAGGTTGGAACCATGTGAAAATATCATGTACTGTTAAGAACAATCAACCACACAATGCGATTGTTGAATGCTGCGGGATTCATCTCTATAAGGATAGAATGAGCATCCACAACGTCTCCTTCATAAGCCCTGATCTAAAGGAATGTCAAGTACTAGCTAAATATTTTGAGAAGAAGATTATAAATCAGATGGAATGTCTTCGATCTAGCAAAAGAATAGATGATGATGATAAGGAGGAGGAGAAACAACGTTTGATTGTAATTAATGATGAAATCTCAGAATGATGTTAAGTTGTGGTTAGGGACAAAGGAAAAGGTATAGCATACAGTGACAACCCCGTGGAAGAAAAGAGTAGGGATTGTATAATTGTCAGTGAGACTTGGGATGGGATTTGATGATGTTGGAGAGCGAGAGAGGTGAAAGCAGTGAGAAAGTTAAGACTAAAGCATGATGAAATGAAACTGAGAGAATCTCAGAACCTCCCAAGTTTACTGATTTCAGTTTAATTGTCTTCGACTTTGCTTGCAGGTGCCAAATCAAGTAAATTCGAAGTAGAATGCCAAACTTGCGCAGGTAACCCTGACTTTTTAGATTTTTTTCCCGGAACTTATATATTGGTAGAAGAAAATTTATTGAAACTTCTTTTTATGAATTCCAAACAAAAGAAAAAAATAATAATAATCAATCATTCTCATTCCTTCGCTCTCCATCCTTTGTTTTTGAATTCCTTCCCTTCAATTCTCAATTTCCAAGCAAACGCTAATCTTGTCAACCACCTTTCTAATTATTTCTCTGTCCATGTTCAGGGATCAACTTCCTTTGCTTATACAAGCACAAACAGGGGAAAACCAGACAATGTTTTGTCCAATATTAAGATCCCCGAAATGATTGGCTTCACAAATAGACAACGCAACCCAGAAGCAGAGAAATCTCACATCCAGATTCCAGAACTTAGGTGTAATCAACAAGTAGAGGCAAAAGACATTAAGGGTGTACAAAATACACATTCTCCTCTTCTTTGCATTCTGTCTCTCTTCTTCTCTTGCATTCTGTCTCTTTCCTTACAAAGGGCACTCAGATTTCCGTGGAAGCATATTATGCATCTCTTGAAGCAGAGACCGTCGCTGTGACAGATCCCCAAGACTCCCAAATCAACACTAGGCGAAGCGAAGAAACCCAGAAAGCATTGCAAATTGTACGAGACTTTGTCTCAAAAAAGTTCTTTCTTTCGTTACAACCTAAACAATCCAAGCTGATGAAGCATATTCTAGAGTACCTCCTCAGTTTGACGCCAAAAGATGGAATTTCGTTGAGGACGAGATCAGTGATAATGCAAATTTCAAGAAGTTTTACTTAGTGGGTTCTGGATTACATTGATGCAAGTTTCAAACTCGAATCTGCAACCGTTGAAATATCAAAAGTTGAAGAACTGAAACAGAGGATTGAAGCCAAGCTGGGAGAGTTCGGAGAGGTGGAAGAATTAGCGAATGGAATATGGAGGCAGTTGGATTATTTGGAGGAAATGAAGAGAGAGCCAGAAAAGGAAATTAGTGCGATGAAAGCTGAGATTGCGGATTTTAGTTTACCCAGAGAGGATATTGCTAAGAGGAAAGGAGAAGTCTCTGAGAATGGAGGAATGCTTAAAGCTTAAAGGGATGATTTGAGGATCAGAGTGCCGCGGACATGCGGTTGAGAGCTGATGAGGAATGAGCTAAGATAATCCAAGCTAATATAGAGGACGCGTAGTCAAAACTTGGACAACGGTTTATTGAAAGCTCAAAAGTTTCAGAGATTGGAGCTAGCTGCACATTTTGCTGGGAGAAATTCTTTTTTATATAAATATACACGACTGAATCAAGGAATACTGATTAGTCTCTAAAAACATAACTGTATGAGTTAGTTCTTAAAATTTTTGAATTAGTTATTATCCATTCATAATTGAGATTTCTTCATTATCTCATAATAATGAAGATGCTGACATGTCATATGTTAGTCATTGAGATGGCCTAGTAGATTTATTATAGATAAAAATATATTAGAAGCAAATTTCATTCATATATATATTTAATGACTAATTTTGTTTATTTATTTTTAAATTTCGTTTAGAACACTTTCATTCCATAGAAAAACCAATTTCCTAATTTGGGATGACACTTCGTTTAAATGAAATCTAAAGTGGTGAAAACTCTAGGAGTCTAAACCAAGGCGCAGGGATCAATTCAGTAAAAGTTACCTGAGTTCTTGATTATGAAAAATTATTTTAAGATTGAAAAAAATTATTTATTCCCATGGCAAAAATAGATTGGAGTGTGGATTTTAGACTTCAAACTTTTTTTCTTTTTATTTTTATACTCAAAATGTGATAAGACTAATTAATTAGTGCGTTTTGAATATATCATTAGAGTTCAATTGAACTCTTGACAAGCTAGTTAATTATACAATATTTATTTATTAGTGAAAGTGGCTAATTCTCTAGCTTCAATCTAATTCGTTTGGTTATGATGATGAATATTCTCTGACTTCAGTTCATTAATTAGGATTGATAATTCAGTTTTGTCAGCTTCACATCTTTAGTTAATTTGATTAGTTCAAATTAGTCAAGAGATATAACACTTGCTTTCATAGATAATATATATACTGGCATAAATGTTCTACCTAATAAACATATCATGATCCCTTATGTATGTTTGGAAAATTGACATTTAATTTGTTAAGGAAATGTGTGAATAAGGCTTATTAAAAACATGTATGAATGTTCAACAATTAAGTATACATTTCATTTTACAATTATTTTATACACGTGTATTTATAATAAGTTATTTTTGTGAATTTTGTAGTAACTATTTTTTTTTTCTTGGGGTATCTACTCGCTGAGTTTATCAAACTCTCTCTTTCCACTTTTTCCCTTATATTTTAACTCTAGCTAACCTACCTTGATTAGACTTTAGGCTTGCCACTCTATTAGTAAGGCTAGCAATTATATGTTAGAAGGAAGCTTGATAATGAATCGACAAAGTTTGAAGATATATGAAGACTTTGTGTTGGTTTTTATTTTCAAGTAACTACTTTTTTTTTTTTAAATAACTCTAATATGTTGTACATGGATTACAAGGCTCTCGTTTATGAAATTCATCTGTTTAGGCAGATTAGGTTAAAATTTTTTAAAATGGTTATAAATGTGGTTTTTTTTTAAAAAAAATTTGAGTTATTTTGAGTTTATTAGTAAGTTTAGGGAGTTAAAGTGACACTTTTCCCATGCTAGTTACGCCTAAATTAGGTAGTGACGCAAAATTAAAGTGTTTATTGATTAATGAAGTTTCTAAAACTTCTCAAATATTTATATTTTCAATTCAGCTCCTTGAGGTTAGAATATGGAACTTAAAGCATCTATAGTTTAATAATTCGTCTACAAAATGATTATTATAGTGTATAATATTATTTTTGAAGTTGTAGCTATGATTTTTGGCCAAGCAGACCAAAACACTTGAAACAGTTGTTGATCATACTTTGATTGACAAAAACATATTTTTGAAGTTGTAGCTATGATCTGAGTTTTATTTTATTGTGATGATTTGATTTGAGTTTGATTATTTTTGAGGTTATAGCAATGATTTGAGTTTGATTTTATTCCGATGACTTGATTGACAAACGATTGACTAATTTTTGAGTAAATTAAATAGATTTTTTTTATAGTTTTGTCAAAATTATACAAGTTTTCTCTTTTTTTTTTTAAATACATAAACTTTTTATGAAATAAAAAATCATCAGTCTAATTTAAATTTTTTTATTAAAATATTTTCTATTAACCTAAATACATTTTTTTAACTAAAATCTTTTAAATGGAGAGTATTTTGGTAAAAAATAAATAAATTGGACTAAAGTATTAGGCAATTTTTTATTTTGAAAAAGGATTGTATATCTTTTAAAAGTAAATGATAGATTTGTATAATTTTAACAAAATTCAAGAAAAGTTTATATAATTTACTCTTAATTTATTAGATGAGGAACTAGACTATTTCAAATAACACCACTTAAATAATAAATGAAGAAGCATGGAACGCATTAAACATTCCTTTATTATATCATTCCCATATTATCATGCCATAATTAGAAAGCTTGGCGTGGGCAGTGGGCCAGCACATTTTATTTATTTCTTTCCTTTCTGTCTACGTAATTTCAGCCTTCAGCTCCCTCAAATTTGCTTACACCTGCATTCTGATCCGTTAGACCATATGTATAGCTACATCATTTATGTCTGAATATAGCTACAGGTTCTCAAACATAAACATTAATCAAAATGAAGATAAACAATAGGTGGGGGAATACGAAAGAGAACAAGTTAAGAAATGTCAAACTATTGTAAAACACAAAAACAAGATAAATATCAAATCAACAAACTACCAGGCAAATTAAGGAAGAAAAAAACATTGCAAGATGAGTGATTATAAGCAAGTGTCGCTTGGTGATAATTTCATTAAACTATGTAACAACCTCAATCCAGAATAATCCTTGGAAGCATTCAAAGCTCCGTCCAAGAGTTGCTTGGCAATAATTTCATTAAATCGAGCAACAACCTCAATGATGAGTGATTATAATTACACTACAAAAAAAATGCCATCTAGCGTCGGTCAAAAAAGACATCTAATGTCAATTATGACTAACATTAGGTACTCTAATGACGGTTACGAAAATTGACATTAGAGGCAACATGGAGACTCCTTCTAATGGCGGTTATTAAAATCATTGGAACAACCAACACTAGAAGAGCTAACGTCGGTTAAAACCGACATCAATGAATGTAATTCGAGATATTGTATTCAGTCAAATAATATCGGTTATGATTGACGTTAGTTTTTTGATACTTAACGTCGATCATAACTGATGTTAGATTAAAAATCTAGCATCATGTAAAACTGACGTTAGTATATTAACTAACTACCTTATTTTAATGTTTGTTATAACCGACGTTAGATAGGAAATCTAACATCGGTTGTAACTGACATTAAAATCAAATAAGAGATAAATCTACTAACGTTGGTTATAACTGTTGTTAGATGGAAAATCTAAACTCGATGTTAGAATATTTACTAATTGCCTTATTTTAATGTCTGTTATAACCGACGTTAGATAGGAAATCTAGCGTCGGTTATAACGGACGTTAAAATCAAATAAGAAGTAAATCTTTTAACGTTGATTATAAATGACGTTAGTTTGAAAATCTAATGTCCATTTTACTCGACATTAGAATATTTACTAATTGCCTTAATTTTAATGTCTGTTATAACTGACGTTAGGTAGGAAATCTAGCATCGATTATAACAGACATTAAAATCAAATGAGGGGTAAATCTTTTAACGTTGGTTATAATCGACATTAGATGAAAAATCTAACATTAGTTTTACTCAACGTTAGAATATTTACTAATTACCTTATTTTAATATCTGTTATAATCGACATTAGATAGGAAATCTAACGTCAGTTATAATTGACGTTAAAATCAAATAAGAGTCAACTTATTAACATCGGTTATAACCGACATTAAGTATAAAAAAATATATTTTTATATTTTTATTTATTTTACTTTTTATATTTTGTTTTCCTATCATTTTTCTTTTGTTTTGCTAGACTTTGACATACACTAAAAAATTGAACATTCACATAAAATTAAATTTTAAATCAATCTACGACATGGAAATTTAAATTTAATAAACATCTATTTATATTATCTTCATAAAAGTTTCACCATACAAAAGTAATGTAAAACATTAACTACATAAAACAAAATAAGTTCAACAAACTCCAAAAGAGGCTTAAACCAAATGAACATTAACAAAATAAGCTAAGCCTTATAAATTGTTATCCAAAAAGGCTTTTAACATGCCATAAAACAAAATAGGTTCAATAAACTCCAAAATGCCTCATGGATCATGACTTGCACTAGATGATCGTTGACCAGGTGCAGGTGATGCTCTGTACTACTAACATCAAGTGGCTACATAAAAAAGTACACAAGTTACATTTACACAAAACCTTCTTAAAATAATAATTCAATAACTGTACAAGTTAACATTTATATTACCTGTGAAGGGGATGCCTCAACTACACAGGAAACGTTTAGAGGTAGTTCCATTTCAAATTTTTCCACTAAATATTTGAATAAGTTATTCATTCATGCTTACTCATGAGCAAATTGAGCTTGTTCTATAGCACGCTCTTCCTCTATGGTTTTTAGTTGTTCCTCCATCGTCTCCAACTTATTCTTTAAAATTACCACTTCATCACTTGAGTTTCCACTACTTGTGGGACTCATGAACATACTATTAAATCGACGAGTAGGTAATCCAAATACCCTATAAGGGCATGGACCCAACCCCAAGCCACGTACTCATCCAGAATGCTCTTTTCCCAACACTTGACCAAGTGGATCATTTGATGAAACAAGGGGTGAAGTCTCAGTTTCTTGACTGAGCTTTTGTGAAATTTCTTCCTACATATCAAACAATAAGTTGTCATATAAGAGACAATATCCAATAGTTTTAGCATGCATATTTGGATAAGTGATGGTTATAACAATGTAAGCAGTGCATGACAAAGCTATTTTTTGTTCGTTAAAGGTTATGTTCCATATTTGATGGTGTACATGAAGTTTGAATGTTTCATTTCGTTTCTTCGATTATGGCATTGGATTTCTCTTAGCTGTGCAAGTCATGGGGCTTTACTTAAATATATTTCTTTGATGGATAGTGGAGTAAAGGACACATAGCAAAGCCACTAAAGAGCAAGTAGAAAATGTGTGACTTTTAATTCAACTCCATTCTCTCTTACTATGTTATCAAAAAAGAAAATTAGTTAATCCATTATCGTGCCTAAATTTTTTAAAAGGTATATGTATATATATATATATATAACAGTTGACTAAGGAAAAAGTGTAATAAAAGAATCAAACTTCATTGACATAACCTATGTCTAGGTAACTTAAATCATTTAGGTCCAAATTATCACCTCAAAGAAGAAGAGAAAACCAAAAGAATAGGCATAGTTATAATATGTCTAAAATAGAAAGGAGGGCACCAATCACCCAAAGTTAAGAAATCCAAGTAATTTATTAGTCAGAATGCTATTAGCACAGAACTAAGCATAATTTTGCAATTTCCCTTTCAACATAGAAGAAATCACATAAATGATAAAATGTCGCCTTTATTATCTAGGAAGTCTAGCAACTTTAAATTCTTTATGCCTAAGATATCTATTCAAGGAAGTCTAGCAAGTATATCCCACTTTTTAGTTAGATACCTATATATATATATATATACATTGATTTCCATGGAGGAATCTTAGACAATCAAACCCATGCAGCTATAGTCATTAGCATTTCAAAAAAAAAAATCACAAAGATGCAAATTAGCATTAAAAAAAATAAGAAAGACTAAAAAGGGACATATATATATATATATGAAGAATAGATTACACAAGAAGAAGCAATATTGAAAGTGTATACAAATGGTAAATCATACCTTGAGAATTTACATAAGAGATTAAGATCAGCTTATAAGTAAAATTTCTTGGTGTGCTGTAACCTAGAGAATTCTCTAGTGTTGTCTGTAACAAAAATGAAGAAGTTTAGAATAAGGAGTGATAAAAAAGTATTGTAACATAGTATCCATGTAACCAAGGAGCCTAGTTGAGTATGTTTAGACAGTTGTTAGTTTATTTTGGTTCTTTTGATGTAAAGAGGTGCCAAAATGAATATGTACCTATTCTTTTTTAGATGAAAATATTCTCAGTGATGGATTATACCACCGAGCAGAAAGCTCAGCCAGCCACTTTCATGCTACAAGAGGAAGCCGATATATGGTGGTGTAGCACGAAACCCTTGATGGAGACCAAGAACATATAAATAACTTGGGATAGCTTCTTGTCGAGTTTTATGAGAAATATTTCCCTAGTTTAGTCAGGGAGAAGAAAGAGATGGACTTTATGGGCTTGAGACAGATGGATGAGATGACTGTAGATCAATATGTGGCCAAGTTCATTGAGTTGTCTCAGTATTCCTCTTACCTCCAAAGGTATAATGATGAACCCTGGAGATGTGAGCAGTTTGAGACTGGGTTAAAGCCTCTGATTAGTGACAGAGTTACTCCACAGTGGATCAGGAAATTCAATACCCTTATGGAGTCCAGCAGGGTGATTGAGACTAACCTACGAGCTATCATGCTTGCTACGGCTACAGCTAGTCAAAAGGGGGTTTCGGAATTGAAAAAACTGAGACCAAAAGAGGGCTCGAGTGTGACAGCTAGCACGAAAAAGAGAGGCAAGGGGCCGTGGAATAGAAGGCCACAGCAGGGTAAGCCGATGCCACCTCCTCAAAGCCAATCATCCTTCCAACAGTCTCCGGTGAAATGTTTCAAGTGTGGGAAGTTAGGGCACATTGCTAGACACTACCCTCAGATGGATACAATGCCTTCTCCTAGGCTACAGACTCAGGGCCGAGTGTTCACCCTCACTCAGCAAGAAGCCATTGTGTCCCCTAGTTTGATTTGAGATACGCTGATAGTGAACGGCTTTCTTGAAGTTACCATGTTTGATTTAGGTGCTAGTCACTCGTTTATATCCTATGATTGTGTGAGGCAATTAGGTCTGGCTATTAGTGTCTTACCATTTGACTTATCTGTCATCACACCCATTGGAGGCCACATGGTTACTTCCCATACTTGCTTAAATGTCACTGTTCTGTGCACATATAAGCATATAAGAAACTAGGGGTTCTCTCTCTCTCTCTCTCTTTCTCTAGAATTTCGTTGAGGTGATTCCAGTTGGTATAGGTCATTGTGGATGTCTACTTTATGCCCATAAAATTTCATGACAATTAGCCACCATTTAGTCCATGAATGACACAGATTCATTTCTGGACCTAGTTGCACAGTACAATAACCAAAACCAGAAAATTCTCTAACTTCAACAATTCGCCAAATATTCCCTGGGCCTCCAAATATTACCTACTTTAGCTTCCTAAGAAGCTCTCAACAAACTCTAGAGGCATGCCAAATTTCATATCAAGAAGAGCTCATTTAGTCATATCTTAATAGAGCTCACAAATTTGGCAGTTTTGACACCATTAATGGTTCAAAGTGGGTCTAAATAGCCTCCTTTTGGAAAATCATAACTAATTATAAAAAAATGAAAATCAAGCAAACCATAGGTTTCTGGAAAGATCAAAGTGTTAACTTTACACTAGAAATAATGTCTAACCACAATCTTAATGTTTAAACTATATTTCACATCGAAAAAGAGATAAAGGTCTAGTTGTCCCTAGTACTAGTGCAGCTTGCTGTCATGAATTTCAAAAATTCATAACTAATTCCACAAAAATTCAATCTAGCAAAACTATACCAATTTGGAAAGATACAGATGTTAACTAGAAGAGAAAAATAAGTTTAGATCAATTTAGCAGCCCTTAGACCTCAAAAACTGATAGAACAATAATGAAGGTCGGAGGGCTTCCCTAATGCTGAAACAGAATTTCAGAAAGTTATTTCTTCCTCAGATTTCAAGGTGTTTGAGGATGATATGATAGTATACTGAGATAGAATCTATATGCCTGGTCAGAATGAGTTGAGAGAAAGCATTTTAGAAAAGACACATAAGAGTAAGTATACTATCCACCTAAGTGCCACCAAGATGTATCAAGATTTTAAAAGAATTTTCTGGAGGCCAGGGATGAAAAATGATGTGACGGATTATGTGGTTAGATACCTAGTGTGTCAGAGGATAAAAATAGAACATCAAAGGCCAACTTGGTTGTTGTAACCTCTAAATATCTCTGAGTGGAAGTAGGATATTATAGCCATAGATTTTGTTATGGGGTTATCCCAGACATCCTCTAGACATAATGCTATTTGGTTAGTTATGGATAGACTAATGAAGTATGCATATGTTTTAGCCACCAAAGCTACTCATACATTGGATAGATTAGCCTAATTGTATATCAGAGAGATAGTGCAACTTCATAGAGTACTCAGTAGCATAATTTTGGATAGAGACCCCAGGTGCGCATTCAAACTTTTAGAGGTCATTACCGTATGCCTTAGGGACCATGTTGCAGTATCACCCCTAGACAGATGGTCAGACTGAGAGGACCATCCAGACCTTAGAAGACATATTGAGGGCATGTGTGTTAGAAATGAGGGGTAACTAGGATACGTATTTACTGCTAGCAGAGTTTACGTATAATAACAATTACCATTCCAGTATTCAGAAGGCCCCTTATAAGGCTTTGTATGGGAGGAAGTGTAGCTCCCTTCTGTGCTAGGTTGAGCTCTGTGAGAGGAGTATAAGACCGAAGAGAATTGTGGATGCTAAGCTGAAATAGCTTAGAAACAAGAACATTCCTTTAGTGAAAGTGATTTAGAGAGGTCTGACATCTAAAGAAGTAACCTGGGAATTAGAGGATGAAATAAGACAAAAATATCCAGAGTTATTCCCTTGAGGTATGTCTTTAAATTTTAAGGACGAAATTTCTTTTAAGAAGGGTAGAAATATAACAACCAGAAAAAAGAAAAAGAAAAAAAAAAAGAAAAAGCTGAAGTCTTAACCGTGTCTGAAAAAAAGTAGCAATCCTTAGTTCACAATAATATCACAAGCACATATGCATATGGATGCTACCACTTCCATAGCCATTCACACCAAACACAAGTAAATCACATCATTCAAGAGCCTAACATCAAGCAAAAGTGTCTGAACCTTTGCAAATGTAACAACTAGAAAAAAAAAAGAAAAAAAAAGAAAAAGCTAAAAATTTTCAAAATCCTAAAATTTTCTAAGTCTGCTAGCTATAGTGAGAACTGGCCTAGCTATAGTGAATGTACCTATTCGCTATAGTGAGAAATGGTCTAGCTATAGCGAATGTACCAGTTAGCTATAGCGAGTATGCTTTTAGCTATAGTGAGTGCAGGCATCCCATACAAAAACCAAGGAGCTGCTCGTCGTAACACGCCGTAGCGAAAATAGGGGTCTGGGATTGATACGTGCCCACCATAGCGAAGGTTAATTTTTGCTATAGCGAGAGTTAGTCTGGAAAAGCGTGAAAAAAGAGAATTTGACTTCTTAAAGTGTTCAAATTCATCCTTTATCTTTTAACTGACCTAAGCTTCGACCAAAAGAGAGAAAGGGTTGTGGAGAGAGAGAGAGACCAAGAGAAGGAAGGAAGAATAAGGAAAAAGTAAGCAAGCTTGAGATTTCCCTATCTTTTCTTCTTAAAATCTTGTTCTTCTCTCTTTGTCCTCTCTTTCTATGGTTTTAATTGTTGAATTAGTTGGGTTTTAGGCTTGGGTCAGAAGAGGGAAAGTAGAAAACCACTCTTGAAGAAGGCTAGAACTCATGTATCTTTACTTCTTCTTCTTTGCTTTCCTTGAGTATGTTGGTTCTACTAACTTGAGAGCTTGAGAGAGAAGAAGAGTTGGTGAAATTTTATAGAGAAAGAAAACCCCTAGTTTCTTATATACTGGTAGGGTTTGCTATGAAGAACCCCTAATAATTATTGAGCTATAAGAGAGTAATTCCATGCTCTTTGTTGTGTCTAGGCTCAAAAAAAGTAGCTCCATCTAGTTATGATTGTGAGTAAAAAAGGAGAAGAGAAATTGAAAGGGAAAGCTTGTGTTGGCTTATAAGGTAGCTCTCCACTCTTTTTTGTTGCATTCTTGGATGTATATAGTCATTGTATGCTTATGTATATGCTTGTATTATGAGACATGCTATTTGATGTTGCCTTGATGCATTGGTACCAATATATTTATGTGTTAGATTGTGAAAATTGCTCGGATGAGATAATGCCAAAAGTCCCTTGTGATGGGTGAGGTAGAGCCAAAAGTCCTTGAAGATGGGTGAGATAAAGTCAAAAGTCTTATAATTGAGTGAGGCCAAGTCAAAAGTCACTAAACCAAGGGTGAGGCCTTTTAGGAGCACGAGAGGCATTTGAGATTAGTCTTAGAGACCTTGAGAGAAAAAAGGTTGTATGCCAAACTTAGTAAATATGAGTTTTGGCTGACTGAGATGAGATTCTTAGGTCATGTGATCTCACAAGATGGGGTCATGGTTGATCTCCATGAAGTTGAGGTGTGTTATAGTGGGGATAGACCTAGAACGATTGTTCACCACTCAGCTTACACAGCAAGTGCATGGGCTGTGATAAAGTATTATAAAAAGATTATCGTTCTCACGATGATTGGAGTTAAATTGGATTAATCATTAAACTTATGCCTTAAATTAGGTTGAGCAGAATAATTGTATAGTGAAATTGAGTGTAAAAATAACTTTGCAAGTGAATTTATAAAGGGAGTTAAGAGATCCTTTTTGAGTTCAAGCATATAAGGGATTTAAGATTATCTCTTCCCTTTGTATTTCATGGGACAAGAACAATCTTTTCTCACAAAAAATGACCAACAACTATATGTACTAGTATGGAAATCAAATACTACTTGAAAAAGCTTTCTCAAGTAAAAAACAAGTGTTTAATTCTATTAGTTGCTCAATCTCTGTCACAACCAAATAAATCTCAATATTAAGCTCAGACCCAAATTTGGCTACACAAGATTAATGAGTGTCTCTCTACCCCACCAATAAAACCATCCATTCAATACCTAAATTTGAGGTTCTTGCATGATTTAACTCAAGTTCAATACTTAAGCTAGCTTTCTCAAGTATCACTCAAGCAAACACACAACTAATTGGTGGCCAATCAACCAGAAGCATTAAAAATGGAGTAAAATCAACACATATATGTCATTAATCAATAGAGGTGGAGGAGAATCAAGTGTTAATCCATACAAGGGTTCAAAATAATCCTAGAACAAGTGACTAGCTACTCATAATTAGCCACAAGTTTACAAAACACCAAGAATTCGAAACCATAGCAGAATACAAGAGAAGGAGAAGGAGAAGATCAGAAAAACCAATGGAAATAGCTTCAAATCTCTTTAAAACTTCAATCCTTAGCTCTAACCACTTTTTCAAACCCCAAACCCTAGCACATCAGCGGCCTAAACTGCCTAAAAGTCAGAGGATACTCCACTTAGTCGAAAATATGGATATATAAAGCCCTAGAGTCTGTCAAGCTTCAAAACGCAGTGTTTCAGTAAATCATGGTTCGCTATGGCTAACGTATTCTTCGTCATGGCAAAATGCTCTCGGGTGCTTACTAGCTTTTCTGATCAACAATTGGCCACGATGAACATGTGAATTTGCTACGATGAAATGCTTCATGTTTACTCCCTCCTCCATGTAGGAATTGGCCGCAGCTAACATCTGATTTGGCCAAAGTGAGTATAGCAAAACTTCAGCCTATAATTTCCAGCAATCAGCTTTAAAGTCTAATCATATCTGCAAAAAGTATGAAGTTGTAAATGTACCAAAATATTCCTAAATTAAGGTTAAAATTTGCATAATTAAATTAAAAGTGAGTCAGTTAAGTTTAGGTATCAAAAATGCATATTTTCCTATTTTGAGTATAATTTATATATAAAAATACACCAAAAGATATGCACAGCTTAAACAAAATGTGCTGAAAAGGTATAAATTTAGAGAGGTTATCAATAATCATCGAGGTTAAGAGTTTCTTAGGTTTGCCAGGATACCATCAACGGTTTATTTAGGGCTTTTCGCAGATAGCCTTACCACTGACGAGGCTAACTAGGAAAGAGACACCCTTTTTGTGGGATGATAGATGTGAGAGAAGTTTTCAGGAGTTAAAACTTCATCTAACCACTGTCCCTGTACTGATTATCCCTGACCCTAGTGAGCCATTTGTGGTTTATTGTGATACCTCAGGCAAAGGGGTTAGGATGTGTGTTGATGCAGCAGGGTAAAGTAGTGGCATATGCCTCTAGGCAGTTAAGGCCTCATAAGGAGAATTATCCCACGCATGACTTGGAGTTAGCCGCCGTAATGTTTGCTCTTAAACTATAGAGACACTATCTGTATGGTGCTACCATAGAGATTTATAGTGATTACAAGAGTCTAAAATACCTGTTTAATCATAAAGAACTTAATATGAGATAGAGAAGATGGATGTAGTTCTTGAAAGACTATGATTATATGTTAAAATATCATCCAGGCAAGGCCAATGTGGTGGTAGATGCCCTGAGTAGAAAATCCATCCATGTAGCCCATATGATGATTAGAGAGTAAGTACTCCTAGAGAAGTTTAGAAATATGAACCTCTCTTGTCAAGTGGTATCGGGTAAACTACTCACATCTCTAGGGTTCATCATCATACCTCTAAAGGTAAAAGAAATACCGAAACAACTCAATGAGCTTGGCCACCTATTGATCCACAGTCATCTCATCTGCCTGTCTCAAGCCTATAAATTCCATCTCTTTCTTCTTTCTCATCGAACTAGGAAAATATTTCTCATAAAACTCGACCAAAAAGCTTTCCTAAGTTATTTGTATGCTCTTGGTCTCCATCAGAGATTTTGTGCTACACCACCATCTATCAGCTTCCTTCTGTAGCATGAAAGTGGCTAACTGAGCTTTTTACTCGGTGGTACAATCCATCACCGAGAATATTTTCTCCAGCTCTATAACCCAAGCCTCCACCTTATCTGTATCCAACTCCTCGTCAAACGAGGGTGGACTATTTTGCTTAAACTACTTTAACAGTTTTTGGATAGGCGTCTGGGTCTGAGCAGTAACAGACTTCTGGGGAGATGTAGGTGGAATGGCAGATGTGGATGGCTGAGGTACAAGGGCTTCTCTCCTGGCTTCTTCTTGCCCGACCAGAGTATTTTGCAATTGCATGATCATATCATGCTATTGCTGGGCAATGTACTTCTACTGTTCCAGCATCTCCTAGTGTTGGCCCATCACGGACTCATACCGGTCAAGCCTCTCTATGATGGTTCGCAAAGGATCCTCAGGCCCAACAAGAACCTCTGGCTCAGCTCTCTGAGCCCTGGGCAATCTACTTCTACCCCTATCCCATCTAGTCTTAACCATGTCTAAAAAGAAATAGTAATCTTCAGTTCACAATGATATCATGCCCCTTGTGAGACATGCCATTTAATGTTGCCTTGATGCATGGGTAACAATATGCTTATGTGTTAGATTGTGAAAATTGCTCATGTGAGATAGTGCCAAAAGTCCCTTGTGATGGGTGAGGTAAAGCCGAAAGTCCTTAAGGATGGGTGAAACTAGGCCAAAAGTCTCATAATTGAGTGAAGCCAAGTTGAAAGTCCCTAACCAAGAGTGAGGCCATCCAAAAGTCCCTAAAATTAGGGAGCAGGAGCTTTTAGAAAAGTTTAGAAACATGACCTCTCTTGTCAAGTGGTATCGGGTAAATTGTATTTGAATGAAACCTGAATTGAGAATATATTGAGAACCCAGATCTTAGATGCCAGAAAGAGGATGAGTTCCTGAGATGGATCAGGACTAACCCTCGCTATAACAAGAATTAACCTTCGCTACGGCGAGTACGTATCAGTCTCAGATCCATGTTTTTGCTATGGCGCGCACTACGCAAGCAGCTCCCTGGTTTTTGTATAGGATGCATGCACTCGCTATAGCTAGAAGCATTCTCATTATAGCTAATAGATACATTGCTAGAGCTAGACCATTTCTCGCTATAGCAAACAGGTACATTCGCTATAACAAGGCCATTTTTTGCTATAGTTAGCAGACTTTAAAAATTTCAGGCTTTCAAAAATTTTTAGCTTTTTCTCTTTTTTTTTTCCTTTTCTTTTTTTTTGGTTGTTACAATCCACATGGCTATGTGTATGTATATATCGAACGTGTTTAAAAAGTTAGGAAAAAATCAAGTTGCTTAATTTTGAGATAGTGCAAAACCATGTATAGTCCTCAGTCAAAAAGTCATAGCTAATGAAATTGATACCTCAAACCAATTTTTCTCAACATCAAAGATATATCAAAGAACATGTATAACTAAAAGTCAGGTTAAAATCACACATGGATCAGTACAAAAAAAATCAACAAAGTAGCTAACAAGATTAGAAAAATAGCAAAACAGAACATCTGCACAACCTTTTGAATTATCTACTTTAACCCAAGAAAATGAAAGCAAAAATTCACAAAAAATTTGAAAAACATACTTAACATATATACAAACAATGTGACAAAAATTTAGAGTAAGATCAGTTTTGTGCAGCTCTAGAAAAATCCACAAAGTTGAATCTTAAGGTAAAAAATCAACAAAAACTGAAAATGTGAACAACCTCCAAAAAACAGTAAATTTGTACATCTAAATGAGTACCAAAATTCATGAAGATGTTATATATTATACTACACATATACAATAACATTATACCCAAATTTTAGATCAAGATCATGTCTGTGTTGTTTGCAATAAATTCATGAAGTTAAGGTTCAGTATAAAAATCAACAGAAATAGGGCAAATTGAACTTAACTTCTACTATGTGGTTGTTGTCATAAATAACATTAGAAATCTCATAAAATTATTCTTAACCATTTAAACTTAGTTTAATTTAAAAAATTAAAGCGTGTGAACTGATTGGCATTTTATGTTGCTTGGTGAATGAAGGAAGAAGACATGCTTTTTTGCTTATAATATCATTGTCAACAACTTAAGGTTCAGTAGAAAAATCAACAAAAATAGGGCAAATTGAACTTAACTTGAAAATTAGAGAATTTGATCATCCAAGTTGCCTCTAAAAATAAGCACAAATAATCCTCTACAAAATAGACACAGAGATGAACACATACTCCAAAGATCACAGCAAAATTCAACCCCTAAAATTCCCAATAAATCAAGTTGCTGATTTTTGAAACAATGCTAAACCATGTATAGTCCTCAATCAAAAAGTCAAAGCTAATGAAATTGAAGCCTCACATCAATTTTTCTCAACATCAAAGACATATCAAAGAATATCTATTACTAAAATTTAGTTCAAAATTTCACATGGATTAGTACCAAAAAATCAACAAAGTAGCTAACAAAATCAGAAAAGCAGCAAAACAGAACATCTGCACAACCTTCTGAATTATCTACTTTAACCTAAGAAAATGAACTCAAAAATTCACAAAAAATTTGCATAACATACTTAACATATATACAAATAATGTGACAAAAATTTAGAGCAAGATCAGTTCTGTGCAGCTCTAGAAAAATCCACAAAATTGACTCTTAAGGTAAAAAACGAACAAAAACTGAAAATGTGAACAACATCCAAAAATCATTAAATTTGTACATCTAAATGAGTTCCAAAATTCATGAAAATCTTGTATATTAGACTAAAAATATACAATAACATTGTGCTCAAATTTTAGATCAAGATCATGTCTGTGTTGCTTGCAATAAATTCATGAAGTCAAGGTTCAGCAGAAAAATCAACAAAAATAGGGCAAATTGAACTTAACTTGAAAATTAGAGAATTTGATCATCCAAGTTGCCTCTGAAAATAAGCACAAATAATCCTCTACAAAATAGACATAGAGATGAACATATACTCCAAAGAGCACAGCAAAATTCAACCCCTAAAATTCCCAGTAAATCAAGTTGCTGAATTTTGAAACAATGCTAAACCATGTATAGTCCTTAGTAAAAAAGTCATAGCTAATGAAATTGAAACCTCAAATCAATTTTTCTCAACATCAAAGACATATCAAAGAACATCTATAACTAAAATTTAGTTCAAAATTCCACATGGATTGGTACAGAAAAATCAACAAATCACCTAACAAAATCAGAGAAGCAGCAAAACAGAACATCTGCACAACCTTCTGAATTATCTACTTTAACCTAAGAAAATGAACTCAAAAATTCACAAAACATTCACAGAACATACTTAACATATGTAGAAACAATGTGACAAAAAATTAGAGCAAGATCAGTTCTGTGCAGCTCTAGAAAAATCCATAAAATTGACTCTTAAGGTAAAAAACGAACAAAAACTGTAAATGTGAACAACATCCAAAAATCATTAAATTTGTACACCTAAATGAGTTCCAAAATTCATGAAAATATTGTATATTAGACTAAACATATGAAATAACATTGGGCTCAAATTTTAGATCAAGATCATGTCTGTGTTGCTTGCAATAAATTCATAAATTCAAGGTTCAGCAGAAAAATCAACAGAAATAGAGCAAATTGAACTTAACTTGAAAATCAGAGAATTTGATCATCCATGGTGCCTTTAAAAGTAAGCACAAAAGTCATCAACAAAATAGACACAAAGATGAACATATACTCCAAAAATCACAGCAAAATTCCACTCCCAAATTTCCCAGTAAATCAGGTTGCTCAATTTTGAAACAATGCTAAAGCATGTATAGTCCTCAATCAAAAAGTCAAAGCTAATGAAATTGAAACCTCACATCAATTTTTCTCAACATCAGAGACATATCAAAGAATATCTATTACTAAAATTTAGTTCAAAATTTCACATGGATTAGTACCGAAAAATCAACAAAGTACCTAACAAAATTAGAAAAGCAGCAAAACAGAACATCTGCACAACCTTCTGAATTATCTACTTTAACCTAAGAAAATGAACTCAAAAATTCACAAAAAATTTGCATAACATACTTAACATATATACAAATAATGTGACAAAAATTTAGAGCAAGATCAGTTCTGTGCAGCTCTAGAAAAATCCACAAAATTGACTCTTAAGGTAAAAAATGAACAAAAACTGAAAATGTGAACAACATCCAAAAATCATTAAATTTGTACATCTAAATGAGTTCCAAAATTCATGAAAATCTTGTATATTAGACTAAAAATATACAATAACATTGTGCTCAAATTTTAGATCAAGATCATGTTTGTGTTGCTTGCAATAAATTCATGAAGTCAAGGTTCAGCAGAAAAATCAACAGAAATAGGGCAAATTGAGCGTAACTTGAAAATAAGAGAATTTGATCATCCAAGTGCCTCTAAAAATAAGCACAAAAGTCATCAACAAAATAGACACACAGATGAACATATACTCCAAAAATCACAGCAAAATTCCACTCCCAAAATTCCCAGTAAATCAGGATGCTCAATTTTGAAACAATGCTAAAGCATGTATATACCTCAATCAAAAAGTCATAGCTATTGAAATTGAAAGCTCACATCAATTTTTCTTAACATCAAAGACATATCAAAGAACATCTATAACTAAAATTTATCTCAAAATTTCACATGGATTAGTACAAAAAAAATCAACAGAGTACCTAACAAAATCAGAAAGACAGCAAAACAGAACATCTGTACAACCTTCTGAATTATCTACTTTAACCTAAGAAAATGAATTCAAAAATTTACAAAAATTTTGCAGAATATACTAAACATATATACAAACAATGTGACAAAAATTTATAGGAAGATCAGTTTTGTGTAGCTCTAGAAAAATCCACAAAGTTGACTCTTAAGCTAAAAAATGAACAAAAACTGAAAATGTGAACAACATCCAAAAATTAGTAAATTTGTACATCTAAATGAGTTCCAAAATTCATGAAAATATTATATATTAGACTACACATATACAATAACATTATGCTTAAATTTTAGATTACGATCATGTCTGTGTTGCTTAAATTTGTACATCCCTAGCTTGTTTGCTTGGTGGGTTTTCATCAACACAACAGTAAAGAATAAAAGAAAGTCACAGTTATACCGAGACAGCAAACAAGGACGATACCTATTTCTTCTCTAAGTCATGAGCAGAAGTAGTGGATCAAGTTGCTTTAGTCGACGGGCAAACCTTTCATGATCTGTAAATCGTTTATGAAGTAGCCCTTAGCAAAGATAGAAAGGACTGATTGAAAAACCACAGAAGTATGAACATCCAGGAAGTTGCAAAGGGATTTCCGAACAACCCCGCAATCGTAGAGGACATTAGGATAAGAGGTAAGGAATCGGTAGTAGCTTTGAGATCAAAAGAGAATCATTTTTTCTTTCCTCTAATAGTTTAGTCAGCCATGGCGATCTACCAACTTTCAAGGACTGACTTAGGGATTTAGGGCTTTCTCTCATTTCATAAGATTTCCCTTTTTTTGTTTTGTCTGATAACTGGGTGCCATCATTTTTTAGTTTCCTCCAGTGGTGATCTTTTTATTTTTTTTATTTGAAATGATTAAAAAAAACTAATGTCAGTTTCAACTGACATTAAGTAAATTATGTTAAATTTTCCTCTCTCAATGGGTCAATGTCAGTTGCAACAACCGATGTTAGATAACTGATGCTAAGTACACCTTTTTTTTGTATTGTAAGTCAGCAAAGCAACATAATCAACAAGAAAATTGTTATAATTACAATCCAGTTTGCAATGGAAAAGGAAATGCAGATTCCTGAAGATATGCTAACTTCCTTAAGATTTTACTACAACACTCACAAGATGTAGCAAGCAATAAACCTCATATATAGCATAAATTTGTGTATCCATAGACCATTAAAGCAAATCTAAGAAGCCTAAAAGTTGTAATTTTTTTTCAGTGATCACTAAAAGTAAAATGATATGCCCTAATTGTTTGGTTAATATATCATTCATGCTGCTTGTGTTGTGTCTTTTATTGCAAAAAAGTTATGCAAACTAGAGACATTTGCCTAATAGATTAAAGAAAATAAGAACATCAAAATATTATGAGTGAAATCAATCCCTAACTCCATGAAGCAACCCCTTCTACAACTAATCCTTTGCCTTGATCCTCTACTAGCCACCAATCATGTAAGAAAATTTAGGAAAATGAACAATCAATCATTAGAAATCCAAACTACAAAAAAGGTAAGAAAGATGTCTATATAACTCTCTATTGCCCTAAAATTTGAAACTCTATGTCATGGCATGTATCCTAGGGGGAATTGGTACTTGACATATTGATTGTGCTTTCTTCCCAGTAGAGTCCTATGACACCAAGTTTAGCATGTGTATATAACATGGCTATACATACATACATACATACATACATATATATATATATATATATATAACACTTAATGTCATGGAAATCTATTGAGGAGGAATGTCAATATTTTTCTTCCACTTTAGCCTTGCAACAATTTCTATCATAGTCAAAGGACTTATATATGTAGCTTTTTCCTTCATTCATATATATTTGTAGTTTGTTTGCTTAAGTATTGCTTGTATATATTGTTTGAAATTATGTGACTTGTAGATTATTTGAATATAATATATATTTTCATGACACTTAATTACATTCGTCGTCGGGTTGGCTCTTGGATTGGTAAGATTAAGCCAAAAGTTTCTCGATATTGGGTGAAGTTAGGCTAAAAGAGAGCATTAAAAGGAAGTCAAGACTACCTTTAGTTTTAGATTGGGGTAGGTAGTTCAATTGGGGTACTTTCCCTACATGTGAGTGAGACTAAGTCAAAAGTCTCTAAATATAAATAAAGCTAAACCAAAAATTTCTAAATATAAGTAAGGTTGAATCAAAAGTTCCTAAATATTGGGTGAGATTAGACTAAAAGCCCCTAGAGCATGAATTTGCTCTTATTGAAGCCGTGAGACCCTTAGAGCATGAATTATGGATTAGCTATGATTACATGGCATATATGCTTGCTTCCATGTGCTTGAGTAAATCATATATGTGTTTGAATATTAGATTAGCTATTGAGATTTTTTGAATCTTACTCTCCTTATCTCCATTAACCATGACCAAGTGAAACTCAAGGAAGAAGGAATGATGAGCAAAAGGTTTAGAAAAGCCATTTGTGATAATAGAACTAGCCTAAAAAAGTTATTGTATATAAGGATATGTGAACATATATTTTATTATATTGCAATGTAAACACATTCAAAAGCATTAGACCATAAATTAAAGACCATTGGTTATATGTCTGACATGCTATAATATAATTTGGCATAGGAGGTTTTATGAAGTATTTGTATATCTTTGCATATGGGATAGTGATTTTAAGTTGCAAGGTAATTTTTACATGATAGATTAGTCATGCATGATGCACTTGTGGATTGAAAATTATTCAAAATGAGAAATGGCATTTTATAAGTTACTTGGTACTATTTGAAACCAAAATTTGGATCATTTGAGTTATAAAATGTCCCTTTACTCTTAATGGTCTTAATGAGTGAAATTGGGGTTGAAATTTGGTAGAAAATTAGAGGACATATAGAGCTTTCTATAAAGTGAAAGATCATGATTTTTGGAACTTTATAAAATATTTGGTAAATTTTTAAAATTGACCCCAAAAAGTTATCAAATGCAATTATTGTTTATTTTGATCTGGTTTTGGATTTTGTGCTTTTTGAGAAAACAAATGGATTCATTTTGACTTGAAATTTTTACAATGGAAAATTCACCCCCATAACCTTTTTAATGACATTTAATTTGCATTAATTTAAATTGTATAACTCAAGTTATACATTTTTGAAATTTGGTCTTTATTATGTGTCCTGTGGCCCAAAATGATCATATGACCAATTTTATGAGTTCAATACTTATCTACATGTTAGCTTGGATGGAACAAATTGGTTATGAATGAAATTGTGAAGTGAAATAGTGAAAATCCATGTTTATGCATTATGGTGTCATTTGAGACTTTTTGTCACACTCTACAACCAACGGTGTGACCAGCATGAAAGATAGTCAAATTCTAAACAAAAATGCTATCTAACACTTATGCAAATCCTTACAATTTAATACCAAATAAAATATATTTCAAATTTTATATACACATTATACATTTAGTTCCAATGGACTCTTGTAGAAATTCTGGCAGAGTCTCCCTTGTAATTTAGACCTCCCATAATTTCTACAAATCAGCTAACTAGTTCAACACAAAAAAAAATAATAATAATAAAGATTCAGCTAACCATTCAGATCAAAATTACATTAGTTTCTAGGGGTGGGGAGCCCTATTTGTGACTTCGTGGAGCTATATACAACAGTCTACGATATAAAATGAATTCTAAAACAACACAAAATACACCCATGTGAACAAATGTGGGGCTCACCAAGTGTGCAGGAAAGTGCCAGAGCTAAACTACTGATGAGGGATCGGGTTTAGCCCTACTATCTGAAACTAATTGCAAAAAAAAAGGGTGAGACAATGCGCAGTAAGTAAACAAGGCTAACTATATTGTGTAAGAACATTAAGATATTATTCAACTAGCAATTCTCAAGTGAAACTATAAAAGTGATTGTATGTATACAAATATAAGAAATAATAATAATAATAATTCATACCTTAAATGAAGTGGGAAGCATCCAATCAGTACCAATTTAGCCAGACACAGAGCACATAGCCTGCGAGGGTAAATAACACAGATGCTGAGCAACTTGCTCGTGAAAATGAAAATAGATCCATGTATGGGGGCCAACCACACGGGGATAGCAACATCCTTGCTAGTCGGGGTATTTTTCACAGTGCACCATGGCTAACCTCTACTGTGATTAGCTACAAGGTTCCAAAATAGGTAGTTCCTACTAGAAATAATCTTAGAAATACCTACTCAGAGTAATCAAATTATACTCATACACATACTTATAGTCCCAACATCTAATAGAGTACCTTAGTAATTATTCTTATAGTCAGAAAATCCTCAATAAGCATTCGGGCTTGTAAATAATCCAAAACCATATTTGAGAAAGGAAATTCATTAACATAATTAATCAAAAACATATTTAATAAAATAAATACAATAACTGAGGAGTATGTAACCACAAATCGTGAAATAAGAGGTATAGTTAGCATTATTTACTCATCTTTCAAGATGATATAGAAATTCCCTATAGTATTCTTTACTCACTCCTTAGCTATGACTCATTCTCTTGAAAATCCCTTAACACTCGTTCACAAGATTTTAGAGTTTGAATGGCCATCAATTGCCTCAAAATAAACTTATCTTGATTACCATAAAAATATTTTATGGGTTTAAAGCACAGACTACAAATGAATGAGTAAGGATAAGTTATACATTTCAGGTGGCTAAAGATCACTTCTCCTTATAAATGAGAGATTAATCACAACAACAGGTTATATAATTATCTAATTGGATCTATTTAAACAAGATTCTTGAAAGGCATGGTCTCAGAATTTGAGAGGCAAATTAGACTGAGAAAGAAAGGGTCAAAAATAAAACTATAACTCTTTTTTTTTCTCTTATTCTGCATATTCCTACTAGCATACCATGTACATATATATATATATATATATTTCAATTGGCTAATCATACTTCCCCTCTCAATTTCACACATTCTAGCCACACATATGAAATACATGGCAGCAGGGCAATCATAGATGCGAGTATAAGAATGGGAGAAATAAGTCTACAAGGAACAACTACCCACCTAGATAAAGCTTGAGTTAAAACCCTAAAATGTGACCCTCTCTTCCCTGATTTCCAAATACCTCAATCACCAAATTTAGCCTCTCAAACAACCATTAGCTCTACACTTAAAAACTGAGAACCATGAGGGGTGAAAGGAGAAACACACAAATCAAAAACTCAAGACCATTTAAAGGATAGCATAACACACAACCTATTGCAAAAGAATCAAAAAGACTGTATGACATATTAGCAACAAGAATAACCAAACCCACTCTGAATATACTAGCCTTGCACAAAAAAGAAGAAAAGAAAAAGAAAAAATAGCTACCAATTCCTCGCACCCACTCATGGCCAGAACAAAATGGAAGTAGGTTGCAGTGAAGGAATGAAGATGCAAAGAAGATGACACTAATTAAAGACTCTAGTGCTACTATCCCAAGCTGAATGAACCAACTCTGTACAACGGACATGGCTGCCAAACTCCAAGAACCACCAGCTGAGAATCCTGTGGCTAGACTTACTATTACCAAGCGTAATTTTACAGCAAAGTCATAAAACACCAATGGAGATTAAGGGAGTGGGGCTACCGTGGAACAAGGCTGAAGCAGAGGATAACTTTATGGTTGATTTTGTTTTTCTGATCTGAGTTAGCTACCTGAGAAAGAAAGTTTAGATTAATGGAGGCATATGGCAGAAGATTGGAAGGGAAAAGACAAAAAGAACCAACCTTTTTTCTACATAGAATGGGGCATTTAAGGTAGTGCAATATAGTGACCTGGGAAAAGACAAAAATTTTCAATCACTAGGACCTGTACAACAAGCTCAGCTAATATATATGCACATTTTATGTTTTCTATACATACAGGTTTCGATTCTTTACACTTTTAGTAACATAAATTTCTACTACTAAAAATTTGGTCACCATTATTTTCAACAAACGAACTTATACATATAAAGAAAATAAATTGTATGTTATAGTGTAACACTTTATTAGTTTAGTTCTAGTAGTAAGATCATTATCACGACAAGAAACAAACATTTGCTAACTGCTCATGGGGTGGTAAAATTATATGAGGTAAAACAAATATAAAAATTTTAGTAAATCTCTTGAATTGTTGAGTATCCAAGTTATGTGAATGTTTCAAACCATGTGGTCCATTATGGTAGTGGCCTTCCATTGGCTTTAGAAGTAATAGGTTCTAACTTGTTTGGTAAGACATTAGAAGAATGGAATAAATAAGTATGAAAGGATACCTAATAAAGAGGTCCATGAAATACTTAAAGTAAGATATGATAGTTTGGAAGAAAATGAGAAGGAAATTTTCCTTGACACTACTTGTTTCTTCATTAAATTAGAATTGAGATATGTCAAAGGACTGCTTTAAGCTCATGGTTTCCACAAAGAAATTAGTATTCAAGTTTTGATGGACAAATCTCTCACATCAAGATTGATGGTTCAAATTGTGTGAGGATGCATGACTTAATTCCAGACATGGGCAGAGAAATTGTTAGATAGGATTAAATATTTGAGCCTAGCATATGCACTAAGTCATGGCTTGATGAGAACATGGTTCATGTTTTGGAAGATAATATGGTATGGTAGAACAATCTTTATGATTTTATTCTTTTATTTACTCATTTTGATGAATATGTACTAGATTACAGGATTTTTAGTCCTCTTTTCTCATTTTGTCCTACTAGCAATATTTGTTAGAAGATGGACATATTATAATTTAGAATTAGTTAATTTGTCCAAATATGGATATTACATTCGTAACATATACAATCTGTGGTTCCTCTATGCCTTGGTCTTGAAAGGGAATTGATAAACTTGACGTCATTATGTTGTACTCTTGCAAAGATAAAGAAGTGAAATGGAGTGAAGCAGCCTTTAAGAAGATGAAAGACCTTAGAATTCTTATTATTGGAAATGCACACTTTTCCAAAAGTCCTAAATATTTCCCAAATAGTTTAGAAATATTGGACTAGAGTGGATATACATGATTGTCTTTACCATATGATTTTAACCCCAAGAAACTAGTTATACTCACCCTACCTGAAAGTTTCCTTCAAATTTTCAAACCACTCAAGGCATGTATACATTTTATGATTTCTATCTACTTTCATATGTTCTGTTGGCCTTATATCTTAATGGTACGTAAATTTGCAATATGAATATTAAGAAATTGGTCGTTTGCTTTTGTTTTATAGATGTTTCATTCTTCCTATTTGAAGTTTGTAAATTTTTAACAAAATACCTATAACCTATTTGGAATCCCAAACTTAGAAGCATTGTGTCTTGATAATTGCCCGAATTTATTTAGAGTTCAGGATTCGATTGGGTTTCTTGATAAACTCAGACTGTTGAGTGCCCAAGGATGCACCCAACTCCAAATGTTGGCATCTGGCATCATATTGACTTCTCTTGAGACTCTAGATCTCATGGGGTGCTCGAGTCTTGAGATTTTCCCAGAAGTATTGGGAACCATGGGAAATATAAGAGACATTCATTTAGACCAGACAACCACAAAAGAATTTCCATTTTCATTTGGAAATCTTATTGGGCTGGAACGACTATACCTGAAGCATTGCTCAAGGCTCAAACAACTACCATGTAGCATAGTAATATTACCAAACTTGTGGTGATAATGGCTTATGGGGGTGGAGGATTTCAATTTTTTAGAGGGTACAAAATTCAAGAAAAGGTGAACTCAGATACGTCATCAGGCGCTGTATTTTTAAACCAAATTGGGTACTGCATATACCAATCTACTTGATTGCAGTTTCTGTGCTTAATTAAATGTGTATTGTCTGAACACAAGTCCCAGTAATTTCATCCAAGTATGTTGTCCTTTGAAGTTCCCCAATCTACTTCTCGGCGATGCCATTGGACTTCAACAGAGGCCAATTTACGAGATTAGCAGCTGGCATTCAGGGGATATTGTAAGGTTTAACCATGGCAGCAGGATATCATCAGTGTATTTTTGGTTCCATGAGAAATTTCCAGAGAGAGCGCTATGCGTGATTGGGAAACGTCGCACAAATTTCGACAATTCTGTATTGTATAAGCAGAAGTCAAAATAATTTCAACCAAGTATTTGATTCTCTGAATCCTTTGATTGATTTCGTTCAACTTCCCTGTGCCGGCATTGAGCTTTCTCCTTTTGAGTACTCAATTAAAACCTGGCTGTTTAACAAGAATCCGAGGACAAAATTAAGATCCATCAACGCAAGAAGGGAATCATCAGTGTCTTTCTGGTTCCATGAGAAATTCCCAAAGATAGTTACTGTCATCAATGCGAGCAAGTAGTTTGTGACCTATATTTTAGTTACTATCAAGTTGACTCAAATAATTTCATGGCAAGTTTGAATTTTAAAGAATTCAACTATTAACTGCTTTGATTTAGATTTTTATGTGCTATATGTATTTACAACACATTTTATTGATAAATATAATAACTCATAAGAAATTATTATATGATACCAACTTGCAAATTAGTGTAGAGATCAATACTCTTTTATTGATCAATATTTTAACTAATTTACTAATCGAGTCAAACTTGAGCCTTTGAAATTAATAATGGTATGTCTGCAGGTATCTATAATATGCTCATCTTTCGTAAGACAATATTTTGAATATTGAACAGTCAGTTCTTGATGTGCTACTTGACACTTGTTATGAATATATCTCAAATACTTTTGTGGTGAATCAATCATTCCTGTCTTGTAGGAGATATTTGTGCTGCCATGTTCCTTGTATATTTGTCTGCCAACTTCTTGATGTTCTGCTTGTTATTGGGTAATCTGATCATTTTTCAATGAAGTTAATGCCTCGGAAGATTCCTTTATGAAGGTTCTCAAAATATTACTAATAATTTTTTACTTAGATATTTCTGTTTTTCATCGAGTTAATTCCAGCCATCCCAATAGTTTTCCATGTCTTAGCAACTTACATAGTTCTATGACCTTATCTTTCAGCGTCTTGGTGTCTCAATGTGGGTCGAAATGTGTGTTGGTTGATTGGCAACATGGCCGCGGATATCTTCTATGCTTGAATTGGTTGATGTGATTTACTCTATATTTCATTCTGTCAACTCTCCAATTGCAGAAGTAGAACTCCTGCATAAGATAATTAGCATTCTCCATTTTTTCAAAGAGTAGGTAAGATGAACTAATTATATTTAATACCAGTAGAGGTTCTGATTGCATATGCATCAAATCTGATTATTAGCTATGTAATGTCTTCTTTGTAGGGGACATCAGATAACAGATTGAAATTCTTCAGAAGGTGTTGGCAGATTGGATACACAAGAAGTTGCTTCCTCCTATAGGAGTTTACGCATTAGGAAAACATATTACTGAGCCAGATTTTCCTCCTTTAATTTACCTCTATCTCACATGCTTATATTTGTTATTGCATGCATGTGTAGTGAATTTTGTGAAGCTACAAAAGTTATGAATCTTTTGCATGTGGTTAATATGGCCTGTTGTAGAGTTGGGAGCAGAACAATAAAGAATGGATTACGGGATGATGCAATCACTATATATGGGAAGATCAGTATCTTTCTGCTTTCTGAAGGATTTCTCAAGGATTGCTTGTTGCTTTTGGAATGTTGGAAAACCAGCCTCATTCTGTTCTAGTTGGGTTCCACGGCCTCATTAATGGCCATGAACAGGGCATGCTTGCATGGCTGTCTGATCTATGAGCTTCTAGAGTGTGATTAAAATTGTGTGGAAGTTTCATACGTGGATTTTCCAGAGGTTTTGTCAATTTTTTAATTATATAGGCCAGGGAAAGGCCTTGGTTAAATGGTATAGACAGGCATAATGGCAAAAAAGTAGGATGGAGAATATCCTGTTCAAAAATGATAACCATTCGGAGAGACAAGAATGTTAAATTATTAATGTAAGGATTCTGTGAAGTGAACTTCAAGACTGTTGAATCCAGAGATAGTAAAGAGCAAATCGTTTTTCCCACTTCAATGAATATGATGACTATTTCGGACCAAGCTATTTCCAGTTGCTGTAAACCATTGATTCATATTTGTTTAAAACTTAACGCATAGAAGTTCTTGAGACTATGGAACTACAGCAGGAAAACAATTAGCTCATATTCAGATTGAAACCTGCCAAAGTATGGAAAATCACATGAAGTGGTAAATGCACTGAACTCATATAGTTCATTGACCTTATTCAAATCGTGCCCACCAATATGTTTGTACTCAAATTTAACATGTACTTCATTTATCAAGGTTCATTTCTTTTCCAGTTTTTGAAGGAATGAGTATGAAAATTATCAGGCAGACGACATAGAGAAAAATAACAACAAAAAAATCATGGTGAAAGGAACTTCTATTGAATTGTGAGCTGAATCCCATAATTGATCCAAAAATTTTGTACAATCCGAAATTATTACATTCTAATGCTATAATTTTTGCGAAAGTCAGAAGTATGGTACCAACTTTAGCAGCAAATGTTTTGTTTAATTAAAAAATTGAAAGTCGAAACCTCCAATTATTATTTTTTAATTTAATATATAGTGAAAGTTGGAATCCAAATTTTAATTGTAGCTTAGCCTTGCAGGCTAACCCTACATATATTGTAGGCATAGCCTACGTGTATGATTAGATATAGAAATTAAGCATTGGATAAACATTTTCAATGCTTTTTGGGGCCTAGATTAAAAAAATGCAATGCTAAACGCCAAGCCCATATGGCTTACAGAATTTCTATATAAGACTCACATAAAAAGTATTTATAATTGAAATCAAGCCCTTATCCAACTCATTTTCTGTTCTGGTGAGCTTTGATGACGACATTGGTCCGTCATGAATAAATATAGCCATGGTAGGTAAATTAAAATAAAATGAAAATAGTTTCCGAATCTATTTAAAAAAAAACCAAATTTCTTTAAAAAAATTGAAGCAAAGTTTCCCCCCAAAAATAAAAATCTTTTGTTGCAGAAAAAATTTAATTTTTCTACAAACACAGGAGTCTTAGAGAAATCAAATCATGAGTGTTATTTTCATCAAAACCATCAATTTTATCATACCATGTGGATAGGAGTAGACTAGTAGAATTCCTCAAGAGTTTATTATTAAACTTTACAATAAAAACATGATATATGTACATAAATTTTTTTAAGAAATTCAATCATGTAATGTTAATATATTAAAAAAAATTTACTGTAAAAACATAAAAAAGTTATCGTTATTTTTTTTTTCCCTATGGAATAACTACCTTAGAATCACATCATTTATCTTGCCCAAGGAATAGAATAAACGCAGAGCACTGATGATAGTAAACGGCCACATATGCTCCTATTTTTCGTAGAACCAAAAATTAAATGACATTCAAGAAATAAAAAAGAAGACCTCCAAAATTAATTTTCTCCGACTTTCTCTGTTAAATGGCTGTGTGAATTTCTGTTTCGGCTGTCAGCATTCTGTAATATTATTGAAGCTGTAACAATCATGCAATTGCCATGTTTACCTAAAAGAATAGAATAAAAAAAAAAAGAAAGAAACATCTTAAGACCTTGGGAGTAAGAAATGGGAAAAGGGATTATAATAAGAATCGAAGCCTTCACATCAAGCTTAACTCAATCTTGAAAGCTAAAAAGGCCAAGATCGAGTATCATAATAAAATTGAACCCATACAAGTAAATATTTTTTAAAAAAGTGAATATAGAAAATATAATTGTGTTAATGAAAAATAAAACAGAAAAAGATCCAAAAAATTTATGCAAAACATGAAAAATTTTAATGATTGCACATAGAGAAATCAATGTTACTTCTTCTGAAGGTGCATGACTGCATATCTCGTTACCCTTATTGTCCATATAAGGATTTTTTAATACGATATCCTCCGAATATGGACTTGTGAATACATATATTTCACTCTCTTGATTAAATATCTAATTTTTAGTCCCTGAATTTTTAGTACTGTGTGAGTTAGATTATGAAAATATCCAATTTTTAGTCAGTGATTCTTGATGAAAAAATTAATAGGCAATGAATTAAATATTCTTAAAGATTAACTCATACACTCCAAAAAATTTAAAGACTAAATGGGCGTACAACTTTAGAAACTCATTCGTTAGTTTACTATTTATTAAATACATTTTTCAAAAAAATAATCTTCTAATGAAGTTAAGGAGAAGAAAGAAAGAAATTGAAGTCATGGACTTCCATTCTTCATTCCCGATATGAGATGAGAGACGTGAGGGCAAGAAGCAGAGGGAAGTTCTTCCAGAAGACCGACCCATGCGACAAAAAGGGCAAAAACCAGAATATAACAGAGAAAATTTGTTGTCTCAAAAGAAACCCAACAACCAAACTCGGTAGTGACAAATTTCAATGTTTGAAAAGAGAGACTCGTTTGATTACTAGTATAATATGCCTACTTTAATATGATATATGAATTTGAATGTGGTAGCATACTAATAACAGCATATATATTAGCCTAAGCAGGCAACTTTATTTGATTTAACGCATGCTTAGCCACTAGGAAATTACTCGCTGTTTCTTGCAAAATCAAAATTATAATTTACAATCTTTCGCCTGTATTAGAAAAATAAATAAATAAGAATAATTTTTATACCTTTTTTTGGAAAAAAGAATTTCTGACAAAATAAAAGCAAAAATTTTTTTCTTGTAGCAAAAGAAAGATGAGAAATTTTTCCAAAATAAAAACCTTCTTACAAAACATACTAAAATAAAAAACATGAATAATATTCTCATCAATTTTACCATACCATACCAGATAACTACCTGCTTGAGGAATAACATAAACGCATATCAAACAATCATATGCTAATAATTTCCAATATAGTATAGTTGAAATTAAATGACACTCAAGAAATAAAAAATAACTAATCAAATCAAAGATCATAAATAATTTTCTCCAAGATTTCTCTCACAAATGATTGTCTGAGCTTTTGTTTCTGCTTTTAAATAAGCGGCTTGGTTACTGTTCAAGCATTTTTTTTTTCTGAATTAAAAAAAAACATCTTAAGATATCAAGAATCAGTAAGAGAAGAACAGAGCGACACAACCGAAGAGATCAAAGCACATAATGAGAATTGCCACTGATCCTCTGGATCTGATCTCATCGCATCATTGCCCTTATCATCTATCATGCTTTTGTCGTTTTGAGGTAGGTTGTTCTTTCTCTCTTCTCACCTGATTTTCCAATTGCAAAGGATTAGAGTCATACAAAATTTTAATTCTGTGTGTGTCTCTATTAGATGAGTTGAACTAGATTGAGTTGAAAAGGTGGCATTCTTTCTTATCTACTGAACTAATTTCCTTTGGCTAGTGTATTTGTTACAAAAGAAAGTAGGAAGTGAAAAAAGGGCTTAGGATAAAAATCAAACTATTATTGTCAAGTTTAACTCGGTTTTAAAGACCAAAGTTAGTATCTTATGAATTACTCTAATAAAAGCATTTCAATATAAATTAAATGTCAACGCCCCCTCACCTTTGTCGATGGCAACAACTCTGATGGACTCTCGCCATTATCCACCGATGGCTCTGAAGGTGTAGGACTACATATCTCATCGCCCTCATTTTTCGTATAAGGATTTGTGAATCTAATATCCTCCATTCTACTTTTCTGCTTGAATACATAAATTCCACTCTCTTTTTCAACCTTTTCAAAGGGGACCTTGTTGTGGATAAGTTCCAGAGTAGATTTACGTGGTTTCACACATGAAACCTTCGCATGATTCCACTCTTCTTCCAAAGATGCTTCTTCCACTTTATTAAGGAATTCCATCCGTTGCAGATCACAAACAAATATATGATTCACCAATGCTGAGAACTTGTAACCAAACCGAGGGCCACAAAACCGTCTATTGCCATTGATGATCAGATTGGGGGTAAACTTGACAGTGAAACTTTGCTCATTTACAGATCCTATAACAACACAGAGAGCTATTGCTGGGAATTTGTTACGAAACCAGAAAGAAATAGATCCACCCTTGTTACAGTGGTCGAACCATTCTGGGATCCTTTCCCCAGGCAGAGAAAATATTTTGCCTCCAGTGTCGTGCAATTCCTGTCAATCACAATTCATAAACATAGCAAAATAGAAAGTCATGTGGGGAATAAAGAAAATAGAGAGAGAAACCTTACTTGACTAAGTAATATACTTTTAGACTGGGAACTCAACGATGTACAATTCTTGGCTGATAAATCCTGTGTGTTTGGTGGAACTCCTCTAATTTCTCGAAGATGCTTGCAACTATCCAAATAGAGCTCCCTCAAGAAGTGAAATTCTTTGATGCAGCTAGGAAGAATTGTGAAGCTACTACAATCTAGTTCCAAAGTCTTCACATTGCAAAACCAAGAAAGACATGTTGAAAGAGATTCATTTGATATATTGTGGGCATTAAGAACAAGACGTTCTATTTTTGGGCACATTAACAAACTCCCCATTTCTTTACCTTGGTCCTGTTCAGATACTTGGAACTTCTTACAAGCTAGCATATGTAATAGAGTCAATTTAGGCAACAAAGCAAATGCAATTGGTAGCCGAATCCTTCTGCAACATTGCATGTCTATCGATTCAAGCCCAGTAAGATTTTGAATTGAAGATGGAAATTCCATATCAGTGCCAATTAAGGATAGCCGTGTTATATTTTTTATTTCTCCTAAAATTTCAGGAAAAATTTGAAGACTTGAGCATTCGTCAAGCCATAGTTCTTCAAGGTTGGGCAAATTGATTGGTGGAAATCTCTTGAGCTTGCAGCAAGCGGCAGCCCGTATGATTCTAAGTTTATCCAAAAATCCAATTGAGTCATGAATTTCAACTAAATTCTCACACCGAATAAATGAAATTTCTATTAAATTTTGGAAGGCAAGATACATCAGGTATTTGTGTTATCAATTGACACCCATCAAAATCTACGTCAGTCAAATTCTTGAAGCCCTGCAAAACAAAAAATATCAAAATAGTCGGTAAAAAAATTAAGTGAAACACTTGCCATGAATGGTTCGAGCGATGAAATACAGCTCCAACCTAAGTGGAGTACAAAAAGTTCCCTTGGATGAAAATCCGCCGGCAAAGACGATGAAAGATATCCTGACCATTCTAGCACTCTTAAACTATTTGGGAGGTGTTCTGGAGCTCTGGAAAAAGTTACATTTTTAATTATAAGTATCCTGAGGTTTTTCATCTTCTTGAAGGCTTTTCCACTCCAGTGCACATTATGCCCATTATACTCCGGCAAGCTCATAATTATGACTTTAACTCTATTTGTTCCCTATTAACTCAGAAGCATAAGTTAAAAGTTAGATCTTTTAGCACATCACATATTAATCAAGAAAGGTAAATAAAATAGCAAAAGAATAACGAAACCATCCGTGACTCACCGTATTTTCTTCTAAAACATGTGTAATATCTTCACATGACCATAATCTACTACGTTCTCCAGGCTCATCTGATTGTTGACGAACAATGTCTCTACCCATATCCTGTACCAAGTCATGCATTTTAACGTAACCACATTCAACCTTTGTAAGAGATTTGTCTATCAACACTCCAATACCATAATGCGGATTGTAGCCACGAGCATGTTGCACCATTTTCAAGACATATTCACAAGTACTCCCTTTGAAAAAAGAAGCAATATCAAGGAAAATTTTTTGTTCACCTTCTTCCAAGCCATCATAGCTCACTTTTAGTGCTTCATTAATTTTTTTAATAGGAATTTGTCTATATGTATCTCATAGAGACTTCCACTCATCCATAGTTTTATCAGACAAGTTAGAACCTATTATTTCCAAAGCAAGTGGATGACCATTAGCATAAGCTATTAGAGAATTCATGATGTCTTGGTAGCTTGGATCAAATTCATTTCTTTTAAAAGCATTCCAACGCAACAAATCAAGAGATTCATCATAATTTAATTCCTCTACCTCATACATCTTCTCAATCTCATGAGTAATCAACAAATGTTTATCCCTTGTTGTTATTATGATTATGCTGCCAGAACGAAACCAATCACATCCTCCAGCTAGTGCTTTTAACTGCTCATCTTTGTCAACATCATCAAGAACAAAAAGAACTTTCTTTTCAGGGAGCCTACATTTTATTATCGGTATTCCTCGATTAATGTCTCCCAAGTTGATTTCTTTCTCCCTGACTAAATCAGAACGTAATTTTTCTTGGAGTTGAACGAGGCCATGCTTACTAGAAGACTTCTCCCTAACATCAGCAAGAAAACAGAGATCTTCAAATTGATCAGCAATTGAATTATATACTGCTCGTGCAATTGTTGTCTTACCTATTCCACCAACTCCATAAATTCCTACCATGTTCACTTTGTCATCTGACCCAACTCCTACAATTGACCTTATTCTTTGTACCCGAGACTCTAACCCAACGGGGTAGCTAGCAATATGCAGAGGAATTCGATTAATCCTTCAGGATACCTCCTTAACTATTCCTTCAACGAATTGATATTCGTAGGCTTGCCTGAAAAATTACAGAAGTTTATTTGTGAAGTTAGAGTAAATACACGGAACTCAAGTCCATAAACAATACAATAATATCCTAAAGGTTTTCATGAAAATTATGAGTGTAATTCTAAATCATAAGAAGAATAATATCATTTAAAAGTAGATATGTACCCCAATTTAAAATGCCAGCCAGATAAATTAGCTGCATCACGTAGGGCCTGCTTCCATTTTTGCACCTTCTCCATGTCATTCTTGAACTTTTTTTTATGCCTTGACAAGGCTTCACCATAACTCCCACTTTGATGTCGCACTTCTGATGGATCCACACCGTAAAAGACTGGGCAAACCAACCGACCTTCTCCCTTTAATTGCTCAAGGATCTTAACAAGTTCATTTAGACAAAATGTTGAGGATGCATAATTTTTGGAGAAAACAATGATGGCAATCCTAGATTCTTCAATGGCTTTGAAAAGAGCTAGTGTGATTTCTTCTCCTCTTCTGAGCCACTCATCATCAATGAAAGTACGGATTCCTCTTTGATGCAGAGAATTGTAGAGATTACCAACAAAATTGAAACGGGAATCTTCACCTCTAAAGCTGAGGAAGACATCGTAGGCCCATCCATATGTGAAAGCAGAGGAGGAGGATAGTTCTGCACGATTCGCCATGAATGATGACTGGTGGAACAAATTTGCTAGACGCCGTAGATGTAAGAGCTTAAAAATGGTAAGCGCGTATATAATATCAATAGTAGACCATGTTACATTTCTTCAAACATCCTATGCTACAGTGAACAATGACTTCAAATCTGAAATGCCTTGCTACTGACAGATTGCTTGCGGGTTCAAACAAGAAACCAGAGGAAAGTGTCAAATACAATAACTTAAGGCCTTGTTTGGCTTAAGGAAGTGGAAGGAAGGGGAAGGATTTTAATGGAGGGGAGGGGAGAAAAGGGGATGGGAGGGGAGGGATTTTAATGATATATTGTTTGGTTCAAGAGGGGAGGGGAGGGAAAATAATAATATATAGATTATTTTACCCTTATATATTTTAAAAGTAATTATAATATAATTAATTATTCTTTTATTTTTAAAAGTTTAACATTTTCACCACCAAATTAAACAAATGTTAAAAATTATTTATAATTATAATTATTTAAAAAAATTGTAAACAAATAAAATTAACTAAATAATTATTTCAACAAATATATAATTTAACATTTTATTTCATAAAATTAGAATGCATCTGAGTTAGGAACATTGACATGTTTACTTTTTTCTCAATATAGCAATATACCCGTGTTAATTTTTATGTTAAAATTTTTCCTCAACCATACTTGTAAAAATTCTATGAAATATAAAATTAATAATCAAGACAAAGGTATTTTTGTCTTTTTTTTAACTTTCCCTCCTAATCCCCCTAAATTGGAGGGATAAAAGAGAGGGGGAGGGGAGGTAAAATTTTATTAAACTTTCCCTCCTCTCCCCTCTAAAAACACATACCAAACAAGGGGAGGACCCCTCCCCTCCCCTCAAACTAAACAAGGGATAAAAGTAAGGTCTTACAACATGTGTCAAGACATTATTTGCTTCCTATCAGTGTCAAGATTTCAAAAAGATAAAGTTGGTTTTGATTTTACCATTTTGAAAAAAATAAAAGCAAGTTGTTCTCTTTTTGGTACAATTATTTCACTGTCATGTCATTATTTTTATTCACCAAAAATAAGAAGGATTTAGATCCCCTGAAGTAATTCAAGGTGAATTACTTTAGGGGATCCAAATCTAAACAAGAATCTCTCATTCACTTTGCTTCCCCTCTCACAGTCCCACTTCTACTCTCATTGACTATCGTAGACTTTAAACAATTTGTTTCCTTGAAGATAAAATTAGCATATCGCATTACACAAACTAGCAGTAACCCAGGTTTTTTTTTCCAAAAAAAAAAAAAGTGATCCCACAATTAAGAAAATAAAAAAACGAAAAAAAAAAAGAAAACATGCGGATAAACAATGTAAAATAGTGCAGCACAGTAGTATTAACAACGCGATGTATGAACAGTATTTATAAATAGTTCCAAATAAATAGTAACCAGTCACAACTTTTAATATATAAATAAGATAAGATTGAATTACTATATATTTCTTAATCATGAACATTTCTAGTGTCAATGCAAGTTTTCTATTTTTTTTAATAAAATAATTTAAAAAATATTTAATAGAAAAGTTTCTTGAAAAAATACAAATAACTATTTAAAAAATAATAATTGGAATGATGCATCCCTCAAAAAAAGTTTTTGATGTTTGAACTAACAACTTATCAAAACTCTCCCTTTCTTTTTCTTTTCGGAAAAAAAAAATACTCTTCATTCCAGCAACTAGATTATTTAGATTTAATTTGTATTATATAGATTTTTTTATTTTTTATTTTTTCAATTTAAATTATCATTTTTTAATTTCATAATTAAGGCCTTGTTTGGTTCAACGGAGGGGAGGGGATAGAAGGGATTTTAATGAAGGGGAAGGGAGGGGAGGGGAAGGGAAGGAAGAGGAGGGATTTTAATAGAGGGAAAGAAAGGGATTTTAATGATGCATTGTTTGGTTCAGAAAGAGAAGAGAGGAAAAATAATAATATATAGACAATTTTATCTTTATATATTTTAAAAGTAATGAAAATACAATTAATTATTTTTTTATTTTTAAAAAATTAACATTTTCACCACCAAATTAAACAAATATAAAAAATTATTTATAATTATAATTATTTAAAAAAATTTATAAACAAATGAAACTAACTAAACAATTATTTCAACAAATGTATAATTTAACATATTTTATTTCATGAAATCAGAATGCATCTGAGTTAAGAACATTGGCATGTTTACTTTTTCCTCAATATGGCAATATATCCATGTTAATTGGTGCATTGAAATTTCCCTCAACTATACCTGTAAAAATTCTATGAAACATGAAATTAGTAATAAAGATAAGAGTATTTTAGTTTAAATTTTTCTTTTTTGTAACTTTCCCTCTTAATCCCCCCAAATTGGAAGGATATGAGAGAAGGGGAGAGGAAAGAAAATTTCATGAAACTCTCCTTCTTCCCCCCTCTAAAAATGTATACCAAATAATCCTTCCCTCCCCTCCCCTCAAACCAAACAAGTGGTAAAAGAATGTTTTCATTCTTCTATACTGCACATGAAAAAAAAAATAATTAAAATTGAAAAACAGAAGAAAATCTAAAAGACATTGTTCATGCTCCAAAATTAATCAATCTACCCTCTAGAATACAGTATATTTACATCTCTAGAATAAAGTTTTTTCATTTTTCATGCTTCAAAAGAAAAAGGTCAACAATTAATATTATTTTAATTTTTTTGCTGTTGAAGTATTTGATAATAATCATCCCCTTTATAAAATAGAAACATATAAATACTTTGGTCAAATAAGAATAGAAGTATGACTTCAATTTGGAGAAAATTGTGAAAAAATGATTCTGCTAAGAGCAGGGCCAAATTTGTGCAAATTTTTATAATAAAAAAGATAAAGTTATGTTACTGTTATGCACAATAAAATATAGCAAATGGGAACAAAAAATTAAAGACTTGCACTTGGGTGCAATTGCTTCACTCCAAATCAATCAACGTGGGAAATTTTTTAATTTTATTTTAAAAATAGTATGTAAGCAAATGATTTTAAAAAAAACCAGTTATGAATTAATACTAAAATATATTTTGAAAATGATGTGTACTAATAAAATAATACTTATTACAAAGTTTAAAAACATATCAAAGGATTGAAAAATAAAGCTTGGCATCACAAAATTTTTGTAAGATATTGTTTCCTTATTATATTTTTATCAAAATTTTAACGTTAAACATTTGAAAACCCTGCATAAATTATGCAGGAAAGGGTGGGGTGGTAACCCCACTAACCAAGTAAAGTAGTGATTGTTTATAATAACATCTTGGACTTGGCTTGGGGTAAATTATCTAGAATTATGATACTAATTTTATCAGTATCATTTTAAGCCAAAAATAAAAGTCAACTACATGTAAGGAACTTTATATGAAATTCATTTATAATGTATCTTTTACCATTAAAGGAAACAAAAAAAGATGAATAGAGATTGAGCATTATTAATGTAAAATGGAACCAGCTGCATTGACCGTAAACACTTATTCACTTTAATGAATTTTCTGACATTCTGGGAAGTAAGGAAGAAGGAAAGCAACTATTAATGTTATGTACAATAAAATACAGAAAATGGGAACAATAAATTAAGAACTTGGAGTTCACTGCAAGTCAATCATCTTAAGAAAATGCCTTCATTATTTATGCAATATATATAATAATAACTTTAAAAGAATTAATAAACTTAATTTATGAGGTGAGTGGTAAGCTATTGAATTAATATCTATTCTATAAAATTGAGTATATTTACATCTCTAGAATAAATCTTTTTTTTTTTCATACTCCAAAAGAGAAAAAGTCAACAATTAATTTGTTTCTTTTTTCTTGGTTGAAGCATTCGTTAATAATCATCCCCTTTATAAAATAGAAACATAGAGATACTTTGGTTATTAAATAAGAATAGAATTATGACTTAAATTTGGAGGAAATTTTGAAAATATGATTCTACTAATAGCAGGGCCAATTTTGTGTGAATTTTTACAATAAAAAAATATAGTTTTGTAATAAACGATCTTTGAGGATAATTTTTTTCTTAATTCTAATATTAAATAGAGTTATCGTTTTCGTTTACCCAACTTAAAAATGAAGTAATTGATATCAGTAGAATAATTAAATATCACGGATGTTGTCCTTATTATAATAATCCTAATAAAAGAGAACTTATCTTACTTGACATTACTCCCGAGAATTTTCTAAGAAATGATGAAGCACCAAACCATGCAAAAGTTCAAGACCCGTAGTCTATACAATTAAAAAACCAAAGGTAATAGTTTAGGTTGTCTTGGGAAAGTTTCTTTATACATTTACGGTGAAAGTTCATTTGGCGAAATGTTGTAGAAAGCAAAGAGAAGGAAAAAAAGCAAATGTGGCATTGATGTTGACTTGAAGAATCAATGGGAGAAAGAAAAAAAACATATCCAAGGAAGAAAAACAGCGCTGAAGTGGACACATATATAAAATTCGTGTCCTACAAGAAACATGAAATTTTTTCTTTTTTATGGTCCTTTGTGAAAGTTTTTATACATTACCCAGCAACACATCACTTAAAAAGGTATTATGACGGCAAACACTTAGTTCTCGTTTGATACAAGGGATTAGCTTTTAATGAAATATGAATAGGAAATGGAATGAAAATAGAAAGAAATCTTATATCCCATTATATTTGGTATGATGGAAGAAAAAATATAAATATTTTTATCTCTTTATATTTGAAATGAAATAAAAGAAAAATTAAAAGACCAAAATATCTTTAATTATTTTTTATTATTAATAATTATAAAATATAATAAAATAATTATTTTTAATTATCAATAATAATAATAATAAATAATTATTTTTTATTTTTGATAATAAATAATAATAATATTTTAATTTTAAAAAAATAATTTTAATTATTTCTATTATAAAAAATTCAAACACACAGTGGTAAGATGGTCAGAAAATATGCTTTCCCTAGAATCAAACTGCTTTTTATCAAAGATATGAAGGTTTGTACTCTCTCATATTTGAAGGTTTCAACTTTCCTAATAAAAAAGTCACCCAGCGTACCAAACGTGCTTTCCTTGCTCTCTCATTCTTTATCTCATTCTATGAATGCCTTTTCCCTTCTAGCAAATGAGGCCTTAGACTTATTTAATGGCCAGTGGAAGCAATGACGGAAGTAATTAACTAAGGTCCTACTATCTTAGCTTTCAATTCATGGCACCCCTTCTTTCGTATTTTCTATAAAATGTTACTAATTCTTTGTTGTTATCGTAACAATGAGCCTCCTTAAATTTATATGTACACGTTGCATATAGTTTATTATAACAGTAGTTACAATATAATTCAGTTCTCTTATGAAGATAAATTAAAGATGAACAAAAAGAAGAATACATTACTCTCTTTTTTTTTCTTTTTAAAAATTTTTCTGAAAAAAATTAAATCATTAGGTTGTTGGCAAAATTTTTCCATCCTGCTTTCTTCCCTTTGAACATCTCTGGTCCATGTTATTGAAACATTGAAAAAACCTCTAGACAATCCGCACAATTTGTGGCTCTGGTTGCACAGGTCACTTTAATGACCTTTCTGAAAAACTACAGAAAGACGCAGACATTCTGGGAAGTGAGGAAAAAGGAAAGTAGCTGTTAATGTTTTGCACAATAAAATAAATCCAATGGGGAGGAAAAAAAAAATTAAGGTCTTGCACTTGGCTACAATTGCTTCACTCTAAAATCAATCAACACGGGAAATATTTAAAAAAAAAAAAAACCATGTAAGGGAACGATTTTTAATGTATAATAATAAAATAACAATACTGGGAGTTCCAACTCTTTAACCATTAAATGTATTTTGAAATTGATGTATAATAATAAAATAATACTCATTCCAAGTTTAAAATATATCAAAGAACTGAAAAATTGAGCTTCGCTTAACAAAATTTTTGAAACATATTATTTACTTATTATATTTTAATTAAAATTTCAATGACAAATATTTAAAAACCCTGCATCAATTATGTAGGAAAGGCAGGGGTGGTAACCACTTTCTAGGTAAAATAGTGATTGTTTATGCATACTTTAGTCTGATAATTTGAATGCGGTAGCATACTAATAATAGCATGTATTTTAAATCACAATTACATAAAATGAGACCCATACACTATGCCAGTTAATAAATTGCAAAACCAATTCAAATTAAATCAGAATAGCAAAATCACGCCTAAATAAATCACTCCATTCATTGCTTTATTGGTGGGTCTCATTTCACATAAATTCAAATACTTTATTTCTCATTCTCATTAATTATTCTCTTGTTATAAAAAAGTAATTAAAGGTAAAATAAAAATTCGTTTACACTACATGGTACTCAAATGTGGAATTCGACAAGGTCAAATCTCAAATCAAACTCGTATTGTTATAAGCTTCCAAAGAGATACAAATAAGAATATAAAATAATAATATATAGTTAAAGTAAAAAACAAAAAAATGTTGAAATTTTTAGTATAACAACATGTTTTTTTTTTATGTATCGTGGAGTTTTCCTAAATTGTGACTAGTTTTAGTCAATGTATACATTGTAAATCCAAGAAAATATTCTTGATTTACAAGGCATGAAATTAAATATTTGATAACCGCTGGTGTTGAAGGAGTTCTTACCTTGCTAAAGAAGAACTTGTCAAATGGTGATGGTGAGGCCGTGAAGATGATAAGGGAGACAGGCTTACTACTAGAAGAGAAGTACTACTTCCAGCTAAAAATTATAGATCCTTAGTAATGGAAAAATAAAAGGTCGAAAAAAGTTTTCAAAAACTAGAAATTTAATTAAAGTTTTTTTTTTTCATTCTTGATAATAAGGAACTCTTAAATATGAAAGATGTCACAATCAAACCTTTGATTCTCTTTTATATCGTTTTTTTATCCTCCTACCCTGTGAGTGTGAATAAGCTTTAAAGAAAACCGAGGAAGAAAATGAATGGAAATGGGAACAATGAAGTTCCAATATGAGACACGCTTTTGTAAAGTTAGAACATGACTCCATATAAAGAAGAACTTAATTTGTTGTATCATATTTCATCAAAAGTTGCTTGATATGTAAAAAATTAAGTATAAAAATGAAAAAAAAAAAAAGGAATCAATAGAATGATTAGAAAATTATTCTTATATCTCTACTTTAGAAAGATAAAAAGAAATAGAAACTATTGAGTAATAGTTACAACAATATATATATATATATATATATATATATATATATAATATCTTAATTTGGGGGTTACAATGACTTCAACATTACGTTCTTTTATAAAAACAATTATATAAAAAGAAAGCATTTGAATTATAATATGGAGTAACCTAAAGAAAAAGAAAGCAGATACTTGTTTAAGCTTAACATCTACAAACTGGTTGAGACGTTATATCCAAAACATAGTAGTCATCGCTAGTTTGTTTCCAAGCTTGAGAAAACATAGCGATTCCTATGACTATAGGAAAACATACCACTTGCTTTTCTTGTTTCGTTGTATTGCTAAATAACATCAGATATATGCTAACTTTAGTAGGAATAAAAGACCCACATGAACTTGGTTAATATGGTTGACCAATTATGCAGAAAAATAGAAGATCAAGACATAAATGGCAACTCTTTTTTTTTTCAACAAATATCTTTACAATTGAAGTCTTTCTTCTCGATGAAAGTCCCAACAATACATAGAAACTACCAATCTAATGATTTTCTAGTAATAAAGATTGAATATTGGTTTCCTTAACTTCATGGTAGATTCCCATGCACAGCTAGCACGCCAGGCCTAATAGATAATTATTGCTTTATTACAATAACAGGCCCTATTGTAATTCATGAGATCACAATCTTAATTGGCATAAGTTTAAAAGTATATAGTTATACGAACAAGGGTGCAAAGAACTATAGTCCACAATTGACTCATTATATCTGAAGTACTGGAGATTCACAAATGAAGCATAAAACAGAGAATTACCTTTTCTCAATTATTAACAATTATACTGGAAATGCATTTTGAGATCGATATTGAATAATACTTGTTGGCTCTTCTTGTTGCATGCTTAGAAACGCATGCGAGAGAACATTTCCTAATCTGTAAACATTAAACTCACATTAATAGTGAAATCCGTGGAAGCAAATTAAATTAATAGAAAAATGAAACAATTATTTGGTACTTTATATGATTGCCTTCTAAAGCAAAACTAAACAGAATACAAAGGGCAAATCAGATAACATGATTCCTTCTGTTGTCCTCTCTGCATATTCTAATTAGTCATGCTGCAAGATTATTCCATCCATGGTTTTAAATTACAACCTACGTTGCAAACTGCGGCCACAATATTATGGTTGCAGCCAATGCGGGCTACAATTTGAAGCTTTGGCACCCACAATACCCGCAACCGCAACAACAACTACACAACTGCAACTGCAGCCATAATTTAAAACCTTAATTCCATCTACACAACTGCAACCGCAACAACAACTACACAACTGCAACCGCAACAACAACTACACAACTGCAACTGCAGCCATAATTTAAAACCTTAATTCCATCTGCTTCCTTTCTTGGTTGAGACATTCTCAGTTAGGCAGTTCCTACATAGATATACCAATAAATGAGAGCCACACAATAATTGGTTGTGCTGAAGAATGACATAAGCACTGCCTACCTTAGAAAAATCTCTTTGGTTATTTATACATTCAAATGCAGAAGAGAACCGAGCAGTTGGGTTGTTAAAATACTAGGAACATTTGCTATCTTGTTTGTTGTCTGTAAAAAAAAGTTAACATAAATAAAATGCAACATATAATCAAGTTCATCAAAATTCAAACTTGACACGTGCAACTATTAGGAAGTTTACACTAGTGGATATAATAAGAAAAAAAATTGTCCGTAATGTGATGTAGTGTTGCACAAATAAAACATATTGCTATTCATATCACCCTGTGAATGTAAGCAAAAGAGAATCCACTCATGGCACTGTACCCCTATGGCATTATTATACATTATACAAAGTTCAACTGACCTTTGGGATCAAGGGAGTGATCATTGATTAAATATTGTTTAAGCCTTTTTTTTTTTTGCTGTATATCCATAGTCTCAAGAACTCCAACATGTTAAGTTTTAAACAAATAAGCAACAATGTTTAAAAAACCAGGTAACAGCTTGGTTCCAAATGGTCATCATACGTCATTGAAGTGGGAATCATGATTTTCCCATTAAAGTTCCTTAATTCAATAGCCTTGAAGTTCACTTCAAAAAAATATTTATATTTAGATTTTAACATTCTTGTCTTTCACAAAGGTTTGTGTTTTTTAACAAGATACTATCCATCCTACTTTTTTGCCCTTATGCATGTCCATGCCATTTAACAAATATTCTTGGTAAATCATAAGCCTATATCCTTGACAAAGCCTTTGGACAATCCACACATGAAACTTCCACAAAATTTAAATCACACTTTAGAACGCTAGTGCTTTGGAGTCTAGACACAGGCTCGAAGATCAAACAATCAAGCAAGCATGCCCTGTTCATGGCCATTAAAGAGGCAGTGGAACCTAACTAGAAAATAATGAGGCTGGTTTTCCAACATTCCAAAGCAACAAATAATCCTTGGGAAATCCTTAAGGGTGCAAAAAGATACTAAACTTTCCATATACAGTGAGGGGATCATCCTGAAGTCCATTCTTTACTTCTGTGCTCCCAACTCTACAACAGGTCCCATTAATCGCATGGAAAAGATCCTCAACTTTATAGCATCACGAAATTCACCACACATGCATGGAATAACAAATACAAGCATGTGAGATAAATTTAAACTAAAGGAGAAAAACCTATCTGGGTAATATGTTCTCCTAATGCATAAACCCCTATAGTAGGAAGCAACTTCTTGTGCATCCAATTTGCCAACACCCTCTCAAGATTTTCAAACTATTCTCTGATGTCCTTTACAAAAGAAGACAACATTACATAGCTAATAATCAGACTTGATAAATGCAATTAGCAACCTCTATTTGTATTAAATATAAATAGTTCATATTCTCTTGAAAAAATAGATAATGCTCATTATCTTGTGTAAGAGCTCTGCTTTTGCAATTGGAGAGTTGACTGAACAACATGTAGGGTAAGTCACATTAACCAATTCCAGTATAAAAGACATATGCAGCCACCTTGCTAAGCAACCAAGGCACACATTTCGACCGACATTGAAAAGCCAAGACATTGAAAATAAGGTCATGGAACCATGTAAGTTGCTAAGACTTATGGAAAACTAATGGCATGGTAGGAATTAACTCAATGAAAGGCAGAAATATCTAATCAAAAAGTATTTGTTACGTTTTCAGAACCTTTATAAAGAAATCTTTCGGGCTGGTAACTTCACTGAAAATGATCAAATCATCCAATAATAAACAAAACATCAATAAGATGCTACAATTGCATATTGCTATTAGATGCAATAGCTGACAGATAATATACATGGGACATGGCAGCACACATATCGTCTACGAAATAGAAATTATTGAGTCACAACAAAAATCATTGAACTTTATTCATGGCTTTTAGAAAGGAGCTTCTGGAGTAGAAAGACCATTGAATTTGATTAAAACACGGCATAACAAGTGTCATGTAGTACATTAAGAACTTATGATTCAATATGTGAGAACCCAAGATCCTTAAAGACATGTATTTATATACATATATATAATTTTTTATTTAGCCAGAACCATTTCTTTTATTTTGGTTTGATTGGAAATATTTTTCTATATAACTTGAAAGTAAAAATTCATGGTAGAACCACATAGGGAGGAGACTAAATCTGATGGCAGCCCCATTACATCCTCACCTCCAAGACCCAAGTTCGAATCTCAGCTGGGAAACAACTTGAAATTTTTCCTCCCATATTAGTTTTTTTTTCACTATATCGAAACTGCCCTCAGTTGTTAAATGTAAAGTTTGGTTTTTGGGTCTTTTCCCAATCCTGTTCTATTGCAATGTTGCTCCATCACATCTCACATTTTCTCAGACAGGCCATGATAGAACTAAGCTACCAAATCTGTCCTTTCATTAGCCATACCCTGGAGATTGTTCTGTACCCCTGGTCAGCCCTGGTTCCATGAGTTGCTCTACTGTAAATGAGCTTCAACGTTCCATTCTTGTCAGCCATAAATGCACACATTTCCTCCCTTTCCTGGTTAATGAGTCTCGACTTTTTACTGGCTAGTGGTGACTATAAGCTATAATTCCTCCGATGTTCTTAGCTATTCTAATGCATTGTATTTTGTTCCTCTTTTGGCCTTGAAGTTAACTCGGATGGGAGGATTGAGAAGGAGCTAAGGGAGTGCTCAAAACCATTATTGGCACCATCTTTTCTTTTCTCTTGAACTAGAATCAGTAGAGCTACAAGGGGTGCAACTAATTTTGCTTTGAATTGCTTGTTTGGTTGCTGCATCAGTGGTAGGGAAGGAAATAATAGAGGTGTAGGTTGTCTTAGGGGGTTTCTAGTTTTCCTAGTTGGAGAGTTAAGAAGTGGACCACGTCTTTGGGTGATAGAATTTCAGCTTTGTTCAGGTAAGTCAACACCTCTTCCCTGGTTCTTTATCCTTACACACCTCTATCCAAAAATGCCCTATTGCAATATGTTTCATGCGTGTGTTGAGTGAGCCATGTAGCGTTTCTATGTTTGGTGTGAGAAAATATATAATTACATAGACAAATAAGTTGTTTAGCATCATTGAGGAGCACGCTGAGCTTGACATCCAAGATCAAATTGTCAATTTATGTGTCAAGTTCACCAAATGTGACGACCCCAAAAATTCTAATATCAGTAATTATGGTTAAATACATGCTTGATAATTGATGAACAAGGTTTGGGGTTGCTACAATTAATTACTTTGCGGAAATATAGAGAAATTTGAACCTTGATGTTGTTAGGGTCATCAACTAAACAACCATAAGTAGGAACATATATAAAAGCATTGGTACCATTATTAAAGATTGGTGATTCATTCATTCTTCAATTTCAACACGCAAAAACGTCCCACAAGTGTCCCTACTTCATTCCCTATCATTTCCATTAAAGAAATTAGGGTTTCTAGGTCAAAGGTGGGAGTTTGGGGACTTATGCCGCGACCTGGAACCTTTCCACTGCGGCTAAGTTAGGTTCTGGAGCTCGAAAACTAAGTTTTTAACCTTATGCCGCGGCCCAAAACTTTTGCACTGCGGCCAAGTTGCTCTCGGGAATCACCTGTTAATTCGCCGCGGCGAGTTGGACCTGCGCCGCGGCCAACTTATGTGGCACCGCGACGAGTTTCGCTACTGTGTCTTCCTAAATTAATTTTCTCTACTCGCGCTGCGGCAGGACTTCTTGCGCCGCGGTGAGGTTACATTCTGTCACCCCCTGGGCGATTTTGTTTCACTTCGCGCCGCGGTGAGATTTCTCATGCCGCGGCGTCCTTCGCCACTGTCACTCCCTAGGCTGCGGCGAGGCCTTCCTAGCCGCGGTGTGACTCCCTTCTGTAGCTGTTTTCCCTACATTTTGCCCCTTACACTCCGTTTTCTCTTCTTAGGACACTCTAATGTCACTTCCCCTCATTTTATATGGCTCTAATAGCATTTATCTACCTTATTTACATAGCTATTCTTTCATTACCAATTCAAAACTTATGTGCCCATTTCTTTCCTCTAATTACCCTCTAGCAGCAAGTTTATAAAGTAACAATAGTAGAATATACATTAACTACCAGCATCCATCTTTTAATACTCAATCAATGGGGGTTCCATACATTAGGGGTTCATATCAATATCTCTAGGGATTACATTTTCATTGATAAGCCATATTATAGGTCAACACAATTTACAACAGATATCATGAATCCATACAGCAATTATCAAGTTAAGATGAGGTCTAACCCTTCAGTACATACATTCTCAATAAATCAAATGTTCAAGCCTACACTTGGCAATACAGATACATGATGATGCTATACAATAAGAAATACAAAATTAGCATCTATACTAACTAAGTCAGCCTAAGTGTAGCCATCTCCCCATAGGTTGGAGCTTATGGATTTTCATTCACTTGCTTACCCTTATCCTTACCCGAGGAACCTTCACCTGAAATTGTAATCCCATAAAATAGGGTGAGATATAAATCTCAGTAATCAAGGCAATCTCATGTCATCAATATCAAAATCATCAACTCAATTGGCAAATGAACTAGTTGAACTACTAATGACTACTGTCCCATACCAGTAATCATACACAACATGTTAATGGCCAATAACACCGGGAGAGGTCCGTCCACGGCACCTACTCCATAATAAGCACAACCAGGGCTCAGTGTATCGGGGTCTGATCACAACCCAGTGTATTGGGGTCTGATCACAACCCAGTGCCCGATCGAAGCACATGCACAGGTGGCAGCCACACCACAGCTCCACCATGGACTCACAAGGTTCAATTATAATCACAATCAAGTAGTCAACCAGTTATTTAGTATTTCAAAATCAAGCATGTGTAATAAGTAGCAGATTAACATGAGCATATACATGGAATCAGAAAAATAACCCCAGTTACCTCACTTGTAGATAAATTTGCAACAGCCACCAATGGTACAGAGTCCCCTTATAATCATAGCACTTGATAATTACCACTCTAATTCATCATTAATAGTCACAACAAGTACCCAAAGGATTTAAATGTTATTAGCTACCTAAATAGCACTTACCCAGTCACTACAAGTCCTAAATTCGGATTCAAGTATCTCCCACCAGAAATCTCAATGTTTCCCCCAAAATCCTAAGCAAATTTGTACAAAATTAATACCCATAATATAAATCAGCTTTGGGGGTCTCAAAGCAACAAAGAAAACATCAAAATGGAGGGTTTAAGCTTATCTAATACCAGCCCCAACCTCAATCTACGAATTTCAACAAGAAAACCCCCAAACACTCACATTTCATATTTTAGGTATAATGAAAACTCTCCAAATAAAAAACTAATTGGACCAAAATAAAGAGAAAGATGAGGAGATTAAATTGTATAACTATTACCTTGGCTAAATCTTGCTCTAAGTGTGAGAAAATATAGAATCTTTGCCCCCAACCCTAGCCTCCTTCTCAACCTCCGAATTTTGCTTCTTGAGTTTCAGCAAATGAGAAAGTGGCTGAAGCATTAGGGTTTTAGGTGGGTTTAAGTTGGATCAAGGGTTGGGTCATGGGTTGCTCCAAGTCCAAGTCTAATTGGATTTCAGATTTTTAGCTTGTTGGGCCAGTTTTTAAGTGTTGGGCTGCAGAATTTCTTTGGGTCAATTTTCACACATTGGGTTGCTGAAGTTTAATGGGATTTAGGCCTAATTTGAAGAGCTCAAGGGCTTGGGTCTGCACAAGGGTAGTTGGGCCACTTATAAGAGTTCATACAAGGTAAATCTTAGGCCTCTATCTCATTAAATTAGTTGGGTTTGCCCCTAATTCATTGGGCCTCCATTAGCCTCTTATCATGATTCATTAATTTAGGCCTAGATGAAATTTCTATCCCAAATAAATTCTTAAACCCATATTAATAATTTATCTCTCTAAAATTTCTACTAACAAACTTGCCCAACTATCTTCTACTAATTATCCTTAATTACTCTAAATCCATGATTAACACCTTAATTAATTTTGGGGTGTTACACCAAACACATATATAGTTATCTTTGGGAATTTCCTATGGAACCAGAAAGAGAATGACGATTCCTGGAAGGATCTTAAATATTTGTTAGGATTCTGAGTAGCATACAGCCTAGTTTGAGGTACAGAGAAACGTTCCCTATAACATATACTTGGATGAAATTATATGGAATTGTGTTTATATGACATGCATCAAGGTAACCATGAACTGAAAATAACCTAGTCTTTTATCCCAAGAATATAGAAAAGAATAAAGAAAACTGATGTCTGAAGACACTTTTGAGTTCACCTTTTCTAGAATTTTAGACCCTCCAAATAATTGAAATCCTTAGGGTTGGATAATAATAATAATATGCTGTTTGGTAGCTGTTCAAGCCTTGCACAATGCCTTAGGTATAGTCTTTCCAATCCAATAAGATTTCTAATTGACAATGGCAAATTTTTTATAGCTGTCTACTCTAAATAAATGTCTCTTATATTTTCCATGGTTTCTAATTATTTTGGGAAAATCTCAAGACTCAAGCATGCCTAAAGACACAAAGACACATAGTCTTAAGAGAAGTCAATTTGATGCAGGATGGCAATATTTCAAGTTGGGTGCATCCTTGGGCACTCAACAATCTAAGGTTAGCAAGAAATCCAAATGAATCATGAACTCAAATTAAATTTGTGCAATTGTCAAGACACAATGCCCTTATGTTAGGGAGTCAAAATAGTTTAGGTACTTGCATTAAGCGACCTTCAAAATCCATAAAATATAGAGATTGAAACATTTGCAAAACAAAAGCAAATGACCAATTTTATTAGTATTTTTATTGCAAATTTATGTATTATTAAGGTATAAAATCAACAGAACATATGAAAGTTGATAGAAATGATAAATCTATACATGCCTTAAGTTGTTTGAAAATTTTAAGGTAGCTTTCAGATAGGTTGGGCATGAGAAGTTTCTTGTGGTTAAAATTAGGTGGTAAAGACATTGGTATATATCCATTGCAATCCAGTGCTCTTAAACTATTTGGGAAATGTTGAGAGTTTTTGGAAAAATGTGCATTTCCAATAATAAGAATTTTCTCAAGTTTTTCGTCTTCTTGAATGCTTCTCCACTCCATTTCACTTCTTTACCTTTGCCTAAGTCCAGCATAATGAGTTCAATTTTATCAATTCCCTTTCAGGACCAAAGCATAAATGAACCACATATTGCATATGTTAGGAATGTTAGATCCATATTTAGACAAATTAACTAATTCTAAATTATAGTATGTCTAACTTCTAACGAATGTTGATAGCATGATAAAATGAAAATGGAGGGCAAAAAATCCAGTACATATTCATTAAAATAGTTAAATAGAAGAATAAAACCATGAAGATTATTTTAGGTTACCATATTATCTTCCAAAACATGAACAATGTCCTCATCAAACTCTAACTTACTGCATCTGCTAGGTTCAAATGTTGATTCCTCTCTAACAATTTCTTTGACTTATGTCTTGAATTAAGTTATGCATCCTCATACAATTTGAACCATCAATCTTGATTAGAGATGTGTCCGTCAAGACTTGAATACTAATTTCTACATGGAAACCATGAGCATAGAGCATTTCTTTAACATATCTCAATTCTAATTTATTGAAGAAACAAGTGATGTCAAGGAAAATTCCATCTCGTTTTCTTCCAAACTTACTTTAAATATCTCATGGACCTCTTTATTATAAATCCTTTCATATTTATCTTGTAGAGAATTCCATTCTTCTAATGTTTAACTGAGTAAGTTAGAGCTAGAAGGCCATTGCAATAAAAAACTGTATGGTTTGAAACATCCACATAACTTGGATCAACTTTGTTATTCCTATAGGCAGCCCAGCTCAACAATTCAGGAAATTTACTAAAATTTAGCTGTTTCACTTCATATAATTGTACCAACCCATTAGTAGTAAGAAAATGTTTGTTTCTTGTTGTGATGATGATCTTGCTACTAGAACCAAACCAATCATGTCCTCTAGAAATTGCCCATAACTATTTCAAGTTATCAACATCATCAAGAATGAAAAGATCCTTCTTTCAGCAGAGCTTTCTTTTTTATGAGTGGAATTCCTCTATTAACATCTCCAAGCTTGACGTCATTTTCTACAACCACTTCGAAAAGTAGTGTCTCTTGGAGTTGTATGAGTCCCTACTTATTAATTGCCTTTTCCCTAATATTAGCAAGAAAATATAAACCTTTTAATTGATCACCAATTGAGTTATAAATAGCATGTGCAATTGTTGTTTTACTGATTCCACCAATGCCATAAACCTCTACCATTTTAACCCTTTCATCAAACCCAAGTCCTAAAAGTGAGATTACTTTTTGCATAGAAGATTCTAGTCTAGCTGGATGATTAGCAATATGTAAAGAAGAGAGATTGGTCTTTTTGGATACCTCTTCAATGATCCCATGAACAAACTCATATTCAAATTGAGACCTACCAAAATATGGAAGATCACGTGAAGTGAAACTAAAATGCACTAAACTCATATAGTTCATTGACTTTATTCAAATTTCGCCCACCAATATGTTGGTACTCAAATTAATATGTACTTCCTTTATCAAGATTCATTTCTTTTCTAGTATTTGAAGGAATGAGTATGAAAATTATCAGGTAAACCATAGTAAAATAATAACAAAACATTGTGCTGAAAGACACTTCTATTGAATTTTGAGCCAAATCCCATAATTGATTTAAAATTTTTGCACAATCCATGTTTGTGAAAATTATTACTTCCTAATGTTAATAGTGTATACGAAAGTCAGAATACATGATTTTGACTTTTGCAACAAATTTAAAAAAAAAATTGAAAAAGTTGGAAGTTGGAACTTTTAATTAATTTTTTTAATTTAATATATATAAAAAAATTAAAATAAAATTGTTTTATAATACATTGAATGCTATGTCAAAGGACGTTTGCTAACCATAAGGAAAGCACAATAGTAGAGCGTGGCTTACTTTTCAAAGCTGGCTCCGACTTTTAATTTTTTTAACCAAAAAAGAAAAAAAAAATTTGCTTCGGAAGTACTTTGGCAAAAATTATAATATCAAGATTTAATAATTTTCACCGACATACAAAATTTTTAGATCAATTATGAGATTCAATTCAAAATTTCGTTGGAAACGCCATCCAGTATAAATGCATATACACGCATATCAAACTATCATATGGTACTGATTTCCAATATAGAATAGTTGAAATTAAATGACACTCGAAATAAAAAATAACTAATCAAATCAAAAATCAAATAATTTTCTCCACGATTTCTCTCACAAATAATTGTCTAAGCTTTTGTTTCTGCTCTTAAATAAGTGGTTCGGTTATTGCTCAAGCATTTTTTCTAAATTTTTTTAATAAAAAAGAAACATCTTAAGATATCAAGAATCAGTAAGAGAAGAACAGAGCGACACAACCGAAGAGATCAAAGCACATAATGAGAATTGCCACCGATCCGCTGGATCTGGTTTCACCACATCATTGCCTTTATCATCCATCATGCTTTTGTTGCTTGAGGTAGGTTATTCTTTCTCTTTTCTCACCTGATTTTGCCAATTGCAAAGGATTAGAATCATACAAAATTTTAATTTTGTGTGTGTGTGTGTGTGTGTGTCTCTATTAGATAAATTGAACTAGAGTTGAAAAGGTAGCATTCTTTCTTATCTACTGTAGCTAATTTCGTTTGGTTAGTATATTTGTTACAAAAAAGAGTAGGAAGTGAAAAAAGGGATTTGAAAATCAAACTCTTATTACCAAGTTTAACTCTGTTTTAAGGACCAAAGTTAGTATCATATGAATTACTCTAATAAAAGCATCAGTATAAATTAAATGTCAACGCCCCCTCACCTTTGTCGATGGCAACAACTCTGATGGACTCTCGCCATTATCCTCCTCGTCATTGTTGCTTTGATGGAAAATTTTTCATTCACCTTCTTCCAAGCCATCACAGCTCACTTTTAGTACTTCATTCATTTTTTAATAGGAATTTGTCTATATGTATCTAATAGAGACTTCCACTCATCCGTAGTTTTACTAGACAAGTTAGAACCTATTATTTCCAAAGCAAGTGGATGGCCATTGGCATAAGCTATTAGAGAATTCATGATGTCTTGGTAGCTTGGATCAAATTCATTTCTATTAAAAGCATTCCAACGCAACAAATCAAGAGATTCATCATAATTTAATTCCTCTACCTCATACATCTTCTCAACCTCATGAGTACTCAACAAATGTTTATCCCTTGTTATTATGATTATGCTGCCAGAACCAAACCAATCACATCCTCTAGCTAGTGCTTTTAACTGCTCATCTTTGTCAACATCATCAAGAACAATAAGAAGTTTCTTTTCATGGAACCTACGTTTTATTATCGATATTCCTCGATTAACGTCTCCCAAGTTGATTTCTTTCTCCCTGACTAAATCAGAAAGCAATTTTTTTTTGAGTTGAACGAGGCCATGCTTACTAGAAGACTTCTCCCCAACATTAGCAAGAAAACAGAGATCTTCAAATTGATCAGCAATTGAATTATATACTACTCGTGCAATTGTTGTCTTACCTATTCTACCAACTCCATAAATTCCTACCATGTTCACTTTGTCATCTGACCCAACTCCTACAATTGACCTTATTCTTTGTACTCGAGACTCTAATCCAACTGGGTAGCTAGCAATATGCAAAGGAATTCGATTAGTCCTTCTGGATACCTCCTTAACTATTCCTTCAACGAATTGATATTCAGAGCCTTGCCTGAAAAGTTACAGAAGTTTATTTGTGAAGTTAGGGTCGTTTGGTTTGAGGGTTTTGGAAGTAAAAAGAAGGTAGAGTCCCATTGTTTGGTATGAAAAAAAAATTAGAGGGGCTCTTCCCATCCACTCCAAAGGTGGAGATTTTTAGAGAAAAAAAAAATTATTTTTATTTAATAAAATTACCCTTACTTTTATTTTTATTAAAAAAATAATATAAATCTTATTTTTTTAATAAAATTTAAGATAATTTTTTATAAAAATAAAAAATACTTTTTGAATAAAAATAAAAAATTATTTTTAACAATAAAATACAAGAAAATTTTTTTTTATAAAAATAAAAAAAAAATTCTAATACTATAAGAATATAATTATGTATTTAATTTTACCTTCCCTCCCCTCCCCTCCCCTCCCAATCAACCAAATAACATATATTTAAAATCTCTCTCCTCCCCTCCCCTTCCCTCCCCTACTTCCTTCCATTAAAATTCCTACCTTCCTCTTCCCTTGGTTGATCCAAACACTCCATTAGAGTATCAACCAAACACTCCATTAGAGTAAATACACTAAACTCAAGAGTCCATAAACAATACAATAATTTCCTAAAGGTTTTCAAGAAAATTATGAGTGTAATTGTAAATCATAAGAAGAAAAATAGCATTTAAAAGTAGATATGTACCCCAGTTGAAAATGCCTGCCAGATAAATCAGCCGCATGCTTTAGGGCCTGCTTCCATTTTTGTACCTTCTCCTCGTCATCCTTGAACCTTTCTCGATGCCTAGACAAGGCTTCACCATAACTCCCACTTTGATGTCGCACTTCTGATGGATCCACACCGTAAAAGACTGGGAAAACCAATCGACCTTCTCCCTTTAATTGCTCAAGGATCTTGACAAGTTCATTTAGACAAAATGTTGAGGATGCATAATTTTTGGAGAAAACAATGATGGCAATCCTAGACTCTTCAATGGCTTTGAAAAGAGCTGGGGTGATTTCTTCCCCTCTTCTGAGCCGCTCATCATCAATGAAAGTACAGATTCCTCTTTGCTGCAGAGAATTGTAGAGATTACCAACAAAATTGAAACGGGAATCTTCACCTCTAAAACTGAGGAAGACATCGTAGGCCCATCCATATGTGAAAGTAGAGGAGGAGGATAGTTCTGCACGACTTGCCATGAACGATGACTGTTGGAACAAATTTGCTAAGAGCTTAAAAATGGTAGACGCGGATACTCTCAGCGAGAGGGAAAATCACATGGTCAGTTTCAGGGGAAGACAAATGATAGGATAGCTTTTATGCAATGGGAAGGGTGTTTCACGATTACATGAAGACTTGGTATGGCCCACCATGGTACTGCTTTTCTTTCTTCAGTCAGACTTCTGTGGCTTTCCCCGAAGTTGCGCACATGACTCCAACAAATTTTCACAAATGGCAGACAATATAATATCAATAGTAGACCATGACACATCTGTTCAAGCATGCTATGCTACAGTGAACAATGACTTTTCTGAAATGCCTTCCTAGTGACAGAATGCCTGCGGATTCATACAAGAAAACAGAGGAAAGTATCAAATACAAAACTCAAAAGTAAGGTCCTCCAAACATGTGTCGTGACATTATTTGCTTCGTATCAATGTCAAGATTTCAAAAAGATAAAGTTACTTTTGATTTTACCTTTCTGAAAAAACAAAAGCGAGTTGTTCTCTTTTTTTGGTACAATTATTTCACTGACATATCATTTTTTTTATTCACCAAAAACAATAATCTCTCGTTAACTTCTGCTTCCCCTCTCACTCTCCCACTTCTTCTCGTTGACTATCATAGACTTTAAACAGTTCATTTCCTTCAAGAAAAAATTAGCATATCGCATTACATAAATTGAATTATTATATATTTTTCAATCTAAACTTTTCTAGTACTAATGCGAAAAAAAAAAAATTCATAATCAAGTTTGCTACTTTTTTTATAAAATATATTTAAAAAACATTTAATAGAAAGATTTCTTGAAAAAATACGAATAAGTATTTTAAAAAAAGTGATTGGAATGATGCATCCCTCAAAAAAAGTTTTTGATGTTTGAACTAACATCTTATCAAAACTTCTCTCTTTTTTTTTTTTTAAAAAACTCTTCATTCCAGTTACTAGATTATTCAGATTTAATTTAGATTATATAAACTTTATTTTTTATTTTTAAAATTTTAATTTAAATTATCATTTTTTAATTTCATAGTTAAAAGAATGTTTCATTCTTCTATCTACTGCATGTAAAACGAAAAAATTAAAACTGAAAAACACATAAAATCTAAAACTCATTGTTCATGCTCCAAAATTAATCAATCTATCCTTTAAAATTCAGTATATTTACATCTCCAGGATAAAGTCCTTTTATTTTTCATGCTCCAAAAGAAAAAAGTCAATAATTAATTTTATTTTAATTTTTGTGTTGTTGAAGTAGTCGATAATAATTATCCCCTTTATAAAATACAAACATATAAATACTTTGGTCAAATACAAATAGAAGTATGAGTTCAATTTGGAGAAAATTGTGAAAAAATGATTCTACTATTAGCAGTGTCAAATTTGTGTAAATTTTTATAATAAAAAAGATAAAGTTATGTCACTGTTATGCACAATAAAATATAGCAAATGGGAACAAAAAATTAAGGAGTTGCACTCGGGTGCAATTGCTTCACTCCAAATCAATCAATGAGGGAAATTTTTTTATTTTACTTTTAAATAGTATGTAAACGAATGATTTAAAAAATAAAACCAATTACGAAGTTAACACTAAAATATATTTTGAAAATAATGTGTACTAATAAAATAATACTTACAACAAAGTTTAAAAACAAATCAAAGGACTGAAAAATAGAGCTTGGCATGACACAATTTTTGTAAGATATTATTTACTTATTATATTTTTTATCAAAATTTTAATGTCGAATATTTGAAAATCCTACATAAATTATGCAGGGAAGGAAGGCGTGGTAACCACTAACCAGGTAAAATGGTGAAATGTTTATTATAACATCTTGGAATTGGGTCCCACATAAAACCATATCCATGGTGAAAAATCAATCAGTTAATTATGATGAAGAGGCTCTCAATTGTAGCTTGGAAAAGTGTGATTGGAAATCTGGTCAAATGATTCTATTAATGGTGGGGCTAAAATTGCGTAAATTTTTTTAATAAAAAAATGTAGTTATGTAATTAAACTATCTTTAAGGATAAAAAGAATATTGTATCCTAATATTAAAATAGAGTTAACAATACACAACTAACAAATGAAGTAGTTGGTCTAAATAAAGAGAGTTTATCTAGATTTACCCCACTTAGAAGAATTTTTTAAGAATGGATGAAACTTAAGCTCAAGACCCAGAGTCTATACAATAAAAAGGAAGGGTAAATTACATATATTTTTTTAATTTTTCTAAAATGACATAAAATATACATAGAATAAACAAGGAAATATTCTTATCATAGTATTTTTAAATTATATGAGAGATATTTGGAACCTTTTGAAAAAGTACACCTTCTCAATTATAAAGTTTTTGAGTTTTTCATCTTCTTCAAAGTCTTTTCATCCCAGTTTATATTTTTAGCTTCAGGCAAATTATCTAGAATTATGACACTAATTTTATCAGTATCGTTTTAAGCCAAAGATAAAAGTCAACTACATTTAAGGAATTTTATACGAAATTCATTTATAATGCATGCTTTACCATTAAAAAAGAAAGATGAATGGAGATTGAGCATTAATTAATATTGATTCCTTATAAAGTCAAGTCCTCATCATACCCGAATAGAAAAATTGGTAATGTAAAATGGAATATTTATAGTAATAAGTTTACAAGAATTAATAAACTTAACTTATGAGGCAAGTGGTAAGCTATTGAATTAATCAATCTGTTCTATAAAATTGACCATATTGACATCTCTAGAATAAGTCTTTTTTATTTTTCATACTCCAAAAGAAAAAAAGTCATCAATTGATTTGATTTTTTTTTTTGGGGTTGAAGTATTCGATAATAATATCCCTTTATAAAATGGAAACATAGAGATACTTTGGTCAAGTAAGAATAGAATTATGACTTCCATTTGGAGGAAATTTTGAAAAAAATGATTCTACCAATAGCAGGGGCCAAATTTGTGTAAATTTTTATAATGAAAAAATATAGTTATGTAATAGAATATCAATAGTAGACTTTCACTCATTTCTTCAAACAACTTATGGTCGCTAAAGTGAACTAGACTTTAAATCTGAAATGCCTTCCTAATGACAGAATGCTTGCTAATTGCTTTAATAAATTTTCTGATCAAATTTGTATGATCTAAATTTAGAGAGGTACCTACAATCTAGATTTGGATAGAAACATAGAGATACTTTCATCAAATAATATTAGAAGTGTGACTTCAATTAGGAGGAAATTGCGGAAAAATGATTTTATTGATTGTGGGGCTAAAATTGCGTAACTTTTTACAATAAAAAATGTAGTTATGTAATGAAACTATCTTTAAGGATGAAAAGAATATTTTATTCCAATAGTAAATGGAGTTATCAGTACACGACTAACATATGAAGTAGTTGATGTAAATAAAAAGAGAGTTTATCTAGATTTACACCACTGGCGAGAATTTTCTAAGAATTGATGAAGCTTAAGTTCAAGACCTATAGTCTATCCAATAAAAAAGAAGGGTAAATTACGTAGATTTTTTTTTTGGCTAAAATTACATAAAATATACATGGAATAAACAAGGAAATATTCCCATAGTATTCTTAAATTATTTGATAGATATTTGGAACCTTTCGAAAAAGTATGCCTTCTCAATTATAAATTTTTTGAGTTTTTCATCTTTTCAAAGTCTTTTCATCCTAGTCTATTTTTTTAGCCTCAGTTAAATTATCTAGAATTATGACACTAATTTTCTCAGTATCATTTTGAGTCAAAGATTAAAGTCAACTACATGTAAGAAATTTCATATGAAATTCATTTATAATGTATGTTTTACCATTTTAAAAAAATATATGAATAGAGATTGAGCATTAATTAATGTTGATTCCTGATAAAGTCAAGTCCTGATCATACCCGAATAGAAAAATTAGCAATTTAAAATGGAACCAGCTGCATTGACTGTAAAGTATTCATAAAGGAGGAAAATGGGACCAGCTTTTGCCTTAATTTCTGGCTTTTGCTATTCAGTTTAAGGAATTTTCCGAGAAGTTGCTGAAAGACGTAGACGTTCTGGGAAGTAAGGAAGAATCAGCTGTTAATGTTATGGACAATACAATAAAACAAATGTTTGGGGTTGGCTGCAAGTCAATCACCTTAAGAAAATGGCTTCATTATTTATGTAATATATATAATAATAACTTTACAAGAATTAATAAACTTAATTTATGAGGTGAGTGATAAGCTATTGAATTAATCAATCTATTCTATAAAATTGAGTATGTTTACATCTCTAGAATAAATCTTTTTTTATTTTTCATACTCCAAGAAAAAAAGGTCAACAATTAATTTGATTTTTTTTGGTTGAAGTGTTCGTTAATAATCATCCCCTTTATAAAATAGAAACATAGAGATACTTTTGTCAAAAAAGAATAGAATTATAAATTTTGAAAAATTGATTCTACTAATAGCAGGGTCAAATTTGTGTACATTTTTATAATGAAAAAAAATATAGTTATGTAATAAGCAATCTTTAAGGATAATTTTTTAGATAATTTGTTTATTCTAATATTAAATAGAGTTATCATTTACCCAACTTATAAATGAAGTACTCGATATAAGCAGAAATAATTAAATATCATGGGTTTTTTTCCTTATTATAATAATCCCAATAAAAAGAGAACTTACTTAGCTTTACATCACTTTCAAGAATTTTCTAACAAATGACGAAGCACCAAACCATGCACAGGTTCGAGACCCATTGTCCGTACAAGAAAAAAGGAGAATTAGCAAGGAAGACCCAAAATTAAAGAAATTTATTCTAACATATTATCACTAGGTCTAATTATTATTTTTGTTAAAATCAATAACAATGAACCTTAAAATAATGATAATAGATTTTTTAAAGTAAATATTTTTAATTTTGGGCTTTTAAACATAATTCTCTCCAATAAAAAACAAAAGATCATACAATGGGAAGGAAAAAAGCAAGTGTGGCATTGACGTTGACTTGAAGAATCAATGGGAGAAAAAAAAAAGTATCCAAGGAAGAAAAATGGCTATGAAGTGGACATATAAAATTCGTGTCCTACAAGAAACACGAAAATTTTCAATTTTATGATTCTTTGTGAAAGTTTTTATACATTACACAGCAAACACATCACTTAAAAAGGTGCTACAACGACGAAGACTTGACTTAATTAATGGCCAATGGAAGTAACTAAGGTCTCGCCGTCTTAGCTTTCAATTCATGGCACCCCTTCTTTCATGTTTTCCATACAAATGTTACTAATTCTTTGTTGTTGTGGTCAATCAGTCAAGTGTTAAGCTCAATTATCCATTTATCGCGTCTTTTCTCTGCAACGAGTCTCATTAAATTTATGTGTACACGTTACATGTAGTATATGACAACAATAGTTACAATACAATTCTATTCTCTTATGAAGATAAATTAAAGATGAATAAAAATAAGAATACACCACTCCCTTTTTTTTTTCCTTTTTAAAATTTTTTCTGAAAAAAAATTATATCACTAGATCGTTGGCAAAATTTTTCCATCCTACTTTCTTGCCTTTATACATCCCTGGTCTATATTATTGAAATATTGGAAAAACCTCTGGACAATCCAAACAATTTCAATCACATTGGACAATCCACACTGTTTGTGGCTCTTGTTGCACAGATCACTTTAATGAACTTTCTGAGAAACTGTTGAAAGATGCAAACATTTTGGAAAGTGAGGAAAACGGAAAGCAGCTGTTAATGTTATGCACAATCAAATAAAGCAAATGGGAAGAAAAAAAATTAAGGACTTGCACTTAGCTGCAATTGCTTCACTCCAAATCAATCAATACGGGAAATATATTTTTCCTGAGAAACTGATGAAAGACGAAGACATTTTGGGAAGTGAGGAAAAAGAAAAGCAGCTGTGAATGTTGTGCACAATAAAATAAAGCAAATGGGAAACCACAAAAAATTAAGGACTTACACTTGGCTGCAATTGCTTCACTCCAAATCAATCAATGCGGGAAATATTTGTGTCCTTTTTTTAAAAAATAGCATGTAAGCGAGTGATTTTTAGAAAAACCGAATTGCGAAGTTAATGCTAAAATATATTTTGAGTTATATTTTGAAATTGATGTATAACAATAACAATACTGGGAGTTCCAACTTTCTAATCCTTAAATGTATTTTGAAATTGATGTATAATAATAAAATAACACTTTCTAAAGGTTTAAAATATATCAAAGGACTGAAGAATTGAGCTTTGCATAACAAAATTTTTTAAACATATTATTCACTTATTATATTTTTTACTAAAATTTGAATGACAAATATTTAAAAACCCTGCATAAATTATGCAGGAAAGGGAGTGGGGTAAAGCAGTGGTTGTTTATGATAACATCCTGGACTGGGCTCCCACATGAAGTCATAGAACCGGATCCTCTGTGCTTGGGTTGGTGCGCATCCCAATCTGTATTGTTCAGATTGAATTTGGAGGGTTCAAATTTTATAAAAAAAATTTTATGACGCAAAAAATTAATTTTTTAATACTTTTCAGTTATAAAACTATTTTTATTTTATATTTTTTTTTTATCTTAGGAAACAAACAAATTAAAAAAATATAGATAATTCAAATTACATATGGACAGCCCATATGAATATGCATGCTAGGATGCGCACAAGATCCAGGGGCAAAATCATATCTGTGGCGCGAAATTAATTAGTTAATTAAGATTAAGGGGCACTCAATTGTAATTTGGAAAAGATTGTGAGTGGAAATCTGGTCATGAGGATCATTACTTGTTGACCCAACCACCTAGGGAATCCACATACATAATATTAAGCAATGGGTTTACCGCAACTCAATGCGTGTTTGGTTGTGCGTTAGGGGGAAAGGAAACATGGTTTGACAGAAGTAATAAAAGTGTGTTTGGATTTCCGTTCCCAACCTCCCAAACCACGTTTCAAAAGAAGCAAGTATTTGAAGCTTCTTAATAAACGTGGTTTTGCAACTAGCATCCAAACACGCTATAAATTGTTGTTTTTGGACAAAAGAGGTTGCAAACCGTAGTTTTGCTTCTTTGTAACACTAAGCAAACACACTATTAATCATCTTATGAAAATGGTTTCATTATTTATGCAATACTTCTGTGACTATACAAGATAATGATAACTTTACAATAATTTAAAAATTTAATTCATGAAGTGAGTGGTAATTAAGCTATATATTGAATTAATCAAGCTATTTTCAAAAATTTAGTGCATTTACATCTCTAGATTTTTTTTCCAAACTCCAAAGAAATGTCAAAAATTAATTTTATTATTTCTTTTGTTAAAAAGTTTCTTAATAATCATTCTCTTTATAGAATAGAAACATAGAGATACTTTGGTGAAATAATAATAGAAGTATGACTACAATTAGGAGGAAATTGTGAAAGATTGATTCTATATATTAATAGTGGGGCTAAAATTGCGTAAATTTTATAATAAAAAAATGTAGTTATGTAATTAAACTATCTTTAAGGATAAAAAGAATATTTCATTCTAATATGAAGTAAAGTCTTCGTTACCCAACACATAAATGAAGTAGTTGATGTAATTAAAAAAAGAGTTCATCGAGATTTACATCACTTGCAAGTTGCAAGAATTTTCTAAGAACTGACGAAGCACAAGTTGAAGACCCATAGTCCATGCAATAAAAAAGGTCGCCCTTTCTTTGGACATTTGCAGTTAATGTTAATTTGGCGAAACGTTGCAGAAACCAAAGGAAAGGGGAAAAAGGAAGCCTGGTATTGAGTTGAAGATTTTGTGGGAGAAAAAAAAAATTACACAATTTTTTCTTATTTTCAATATATATAAGTTCAATTTTAAAATTTTTGACTAAAATAGGGTCAATGAACCGAAATATACAAATATATATTATATCTAAATATGCACAAATAAAAAAAGAATAGATTTTATTTTCATTAAATCTAACAACAGTATATACATTTAAATTAATAGAAGATATTTTAGTAAAAAATTAAAAATAAACTAAAGTGTTATGCAATTTTTTCATGCAAGGGATGTACAAGTAATTTTAATAAAACTCAATAGTGGTCTATATAATTTATTAAAATAAATGCCCAAGGAAGGAAAATAATTTACTGCCCAATTGGTACCCTGCATATGATCTAACCTAATAAGATAAAATCAAATAAATTTTAATATTATAAAATATTTGATGTGATATTGCATAAGATACTATATGATATAAGATAATATTATCATATATTTAGTGATATACTATATAATATTATATTAGATAAAAATTAATATGTTCGATAAAAATATCCTTTATTTAAAAATATACTATATTCATTCAAATTTATAATTTTATGAGAAATATATTATATCCATTATAGTGATCATGGTACAGGCTTAGATCCATTCTAAAATAATATTTTCATATCTTTTTCTGTCTGTTTAAGGAAGTAGAAAGAACAAATATTTGAGCTCTCAAAAGTTTACTCGCACCAAACATCGCCAAAGGCTGTCAGGCCTATGAAATCTCTTCTTGGATCTATCCTTCACGCTGGACTCAAATTTTAGGTATATCACATGTAGTTAATTATATTTTGAGACTCTAAGTTGAATATATTTATCTTGAACAATATTAAATTTTAAAATTATTTTTAAGGATTCTATTAACATAAATTTTAACGAAGTTGTTTTTTGAACAATAGTGAATATGAATAGAAAGAAAAACAAGGTGAATAATAAAAAAAAAGTTTATGAGTTTTATAATATGAATTATAGTTTTTCCTTGTCTTTAAAATTTTTGTTTTCATAATTAAAATTTTTGGTTTTAAGGCCTTTCAAAATAATTTTAAAATTTAAAATATTTCAAAATAAATATCTTCAATTTAGAATCTCAAGATATAATTTTCCAAATTTCATTTGCGTATATGGGTCCACCTTTCATAGTTTGCAAATGGAATCCTATATCTTGCGTGATGGTTCATCCGAACCTGATTTAAAACTCAGAATAAAATTTCATTAAGAGAGAATAATATGTACAAAAAAAAAGTAAGAGGAGAGAACATTGGTACTGTCGTGGAGAAGTAGATTTTATTTTATTTTATTTGATTTGTCCTACTAAAGTTGGCATGTACCTAATGAAACAAGAAAAGCAAGTGGTATGTTTTCTCAATTTTCTTAGTAATTGCTATGTTTTCTCTCATCTGATCCTTTATATATAGATATGAAGCTTAAACTACTGTCTGTTCTTTCCAATAAAAATATTGTTCTTCAGCGCGGCACTGGAATGGATTTAAAGGATCAATGAACAAAGCGAGTTTAATTTACGGGAAGCATCTTGTGAACACATGAACAATTTTCCAGAGATAATATGGACAACCAAATGTGCAGGGAAGCTATGAAGGTAGTAGGCAATTAATTTGTATTTGAAGTTTCTATAAAACAGGTCAGATCCGGAGACCTATTTTTTGTAGAACTTTATTTTTTCCTCAGACACTGTATTTGATTATCATTTGACATAGTTAATACAATTTTTTTCTAACTCTAATACTATAAGGTGAATTTTTTTTTTCTTTTTTCAGATCTACCCATTGCTTAATTTGATTTTTTTTTCTCTCACCACCAAAAACAAAGACATGCATAAAGAAGAAAAAGAAAAAGGATCGTTGCCCTCCTTACTGAGTCGATCCCAGTATAGTACAATGATTGATGAATCAGTCGCATCATGTAATGTTACAATACTTTTCTTCAGGTTACTCCATCTTATAATTCAATTGCATCTTTTTATGAAGTTGTTTTTACAAAGGAGTTGGGAAAACACGTTGTAAGCCACAAAACAAGATATCAGTTAAACATGATAAAACAAAGTTCTTGTGTATATGGAGTCATGTTGTAGCTTTACAGAGGCATGTCTCAACTTAATGGAATTTCTTTTTTCCCATTTCCATTGATTGTTTTCCTCTATTTTCCTTAAAGCTTAATGAAACTTGTAGGGTAGGAGGATAAAGAAAGAAATAAAAGATAATTAAAGGTTTGATTGTGACATTTTTAATATTTAAGAGTTCCTTATTATAAAAAAATTAAAAAAAAAACCTTTAACTAGGTTACCTTTTTTTTGACCTTTTATTTTTCCATTATTAGGGATCTATAATTGATGGAGTTTGCATGAAAAATATTTTTTATTTATATTTTTCATTATTTTTTACATCTTAATGTCAAAACAGTATATATATATTGTAAACCAAGAATGTTTTCTCGAAAGTTTACAACATATCTATTGACTAAAAATGGTGACAATTCAGAAAACTCCACAAAATAAGGAAACTTTTGAAGTTCCCATAGACTAATTGTATTTGATCTTGATCGATTTCAATGTTGATCAGTCTAATTCTCTTAGCTTTAAACCAAACCTAATTTATTTTAAATCTTTATGAATAATTTTTCCTTCATACAAGCGAAGGATCACTCACATTCAAAAGACTAATGAAGCTGAATTTATAAATAGTTATAACTTAAGTGCAATTTCGTTTAATTTTTGCTATCTATGAATATTCTTACAGCTTAAATATGATAAGACTAATTCTTTTTTGAAAAAAAAATTATATGCTATTTTTTATTAAAAAATAAATAGCAAATATAAATACTTTTAACACGTCTCAGCACATAAAAGTCATTTGAATTTTATTTGTAGATGAAGTAAAATCCTATCATACCTTATGTGTGCATACTTTGTCAAAGGTTTTCTCTCTCTTCTTTTTAATTATTATTTACAATATTATAGAGACTCTTATGCTATATATATATATATATATATACATATATATAGGTTGTCAAGCTGTGGCTAACAAGATTCCGAAGTTCTAATGATCACAAAGTCTTCAAATCCTTTTGATGCTTGAAGCTCTCTTTCACTGTAAGTCATATCAAGCTTTTTCTAGGATTGGGATTCACAGCAGCTACATGTGGCACATGAAGGGCCTTCCTCTTCGTCTTCTTTCAACCATGGCTGGACTTATGATGTGTTTGTAAGCAAGGTTTTAAATTGCGGTTGCGGTTATGGTTGCGGCTGCGTTGCAGTTGCGGGTGTTGCGGAAATTATAAAACGTGTTGCGGGTATTGCGGACCATTACGTTGCGGATTATTGCGGATGCGGAGCAGACCGCATCTGCAATATTGCGGCCGCATCATGTGATGTGGTCCACATTTTAAAACTATGTTTGTAAGCTTCACTGGGGGAGATACTCGTTACAGTTTTATAGGTAACCTTTGTTATGCTTTGAACCAAAAGGGCATCCACACCCTCAGAGATGACTGATGTTGCCTTAGTCACTTAGGCACTCAATTAAACTAAGATTGATTTAATGCAATATAGATCAACCCTAGGTCATTCTTCCCAAGGAGCAATTTAGGGGTTCATTGGTCTGAATTTAGGTGATTATTTGATATTTAAAAGTCATTACAAATTGGGGGGGATTTTGATTAAGAAATTTAATTTCAACTAAAAGAGAAAAAAAAAACTAAACAAGGAACTAAACTAGAATGCCCTAAATTAAAATAAAATTGATTGTAAAAATGCAAAGTCAAACAGGAGGCAACCAAGGTTTTGCAAGGGGATTTCGGCTCTCATTACTCACCAAAGATTAATTGAGACCAAGAGAAGTAATTAAACAATAGACCAATGAATTTAATTAACTTAATCCGAGAATGGGAAACCCTAAGCTCAAATGCCTATCACTTGACTTAACTAGGGAACCCATAGTTAATTCAAGCAATTTGCAAGTAATTAAGCCAATTAAACTTCATTAAATCTTTCAACAATTAGATTCAATTAATTCTAGAATTTTTGGTTTCGATCACCTAATTAAACAATTAAACAACTATACTACCAAATTCAACAATCAAGTAGCAAAAGAGACCCAGATATGCAATTAAAATCATAACATTAATCAAATTAATTCAAGAGAACTCTAACATCAATCCAATCAACATTATAAGGTCTAAAAACTAAAATTCCAGCAATGACAAAACATGATTTCAGTCTTAAATAACACCAATTCCAATTCCAATTCAAGATAAAATTATCCAACCTAAAACTAGGTCTCAACATTAAATCCACATAGAAATTCCTAAAATTAGAAAATCTCTAAGTTCTTGAAATTGAAAGAGGAAAAGGTAGGAAAATTAAACTCCCCAATGGTCTTCAATCCATTTAAAATTCAGAGCTCAAACCATCTTCCTCCTTGCTCCACCTTAGTGCCACCCCCTTGATTAAGCTTCCATGAAATTGGTTTCTCTAAACTCCTTCAAACTTGCTGCCATGAAGATATGATCAAGGAGAATAGAGCTTGTTGGGTGAATGATGATTCTGAACTAGAAGGGCAACGTGCTGGTGAGAGGAGAAAATCAAAGAATAATGAATCAAATTGCCCTCTGGCTCCAGGTGAAGTCTCTTCTGTTCACGTCCAAAAAAACCAAAAGAAGAATGAATCCATTCGTCCTCTGTGTCTCTGCTGTCCTGAAGCTCCAGCATCTGTGCGTGTGTCCAGGGAATCCCGAGGCTCAACAAGATGAATGAAGATGCAGTCCTTCGCTCCCTCTTCCTCGGTGCATCAATGTCTGTGTATCTCGAACCAGAGCCAACCCACTGAATGAAACAATAGCTCTCTCTCCCTCTCCAGCTCCTGTTCGTGTTAAGTCCAGAGATGAATGAATGAAATTGTTCCTCATTCAGCTGGCGTCTTCTCAAGCTCCAGGCGTTCCTCTCCAACTGCAGGTGTGCCTCTGCTGTCCTGGTAGAGTCCAAAGAAGCTCCAGGTGAGAGAGAAGGCGTCCTCCAGCTCCAACGTTTTCTTAATCTCCAGGCGTGCTCCTGCTGTCCAGTTCGAGTCCAGCGTTTCTCTCCTCAGCCTCTCACCCGAAGAACTAGAAGAATCAATGAAAACAATCGCCCCCCCCCCCTTTGTTTTCGGCGCCTCACACCTCCTTTAGGCAGCAGCTGACCCTTTGCAAGAAGAACAAAACAAAATTAAACCTAGCTTCATAATCACAAAAATGCCATTAAGCTAAATAATAAAAAGAACAATAATTCTACTCTATTTTTTTCCTTTGATCTATTTTTTTTAATTTCAATTCATTTGCGCAAAAACTCTGCACAAAATTAATAAACATTTTAAAGATTGGAAATATTTAATCCCTCAAAAAATATGGAAAATAAAATATTAGTAATTTAAATCCAAAAAATTCTCTTATTAATTCAAAATTATTTTATTTTCCAAAATGAACCAAAAATTCAAATATTGAATAATAAATCCATTTAAGCTCAAATTAATCATTAAAAATAATAATAAATGTGGGCAAAAATATATAAAAATTAGTACTTATCAATTCCCCCACATTTATCTTTTTGCACTCCTGGGCAAAACAAAACAAAATCAAGGAAAAACAAGAGGAACAAAATAAAATTGCAAAAAAACGAATGCTCTAATCACAAGCCAAAAGTAGACCAAAATATTTAACATCTTTCTTATCCAAGTAATCATTACATGCATTAAGATTAAAGACATCATGGCAATTAACTTGACAAGGGAAAACCCGAGCTAGCAATCCCTTACCAAAGGTAGTGTATCTATCACTCTCACTCAAAAGTGTGTAGGCTTGTATGTATACTCAAAACCAACCTATCTAAATCTCTTTCACAAGCTTGACAAAAATTTAAGCTCTCCACCACTAATAAGCATATGCAAACATAAATCAAAAGGACTTTATTAGGTTGTATTAGGCTAAGGGCAAGAGAAAAGGAAGGATCAAATGATAGGAAAAACCAAAATTGAATACCTTAGGAGAATGAAAAGCAATGCCAAATAAGAGAATATGGAATGAAAGAAACAAAACAAACACAACTTGGATAGGGCCTTTATTCTTTCTCTTTTTTTTTTCTTTCTTTTCTATTTCTCTTTTTTTTTGAATATATACCTTTATTCTTTGTTTGTTTGTTTGTTTTTTTTATATTAATATATACTTGTTTTCTTTCAACTTTTTTTTTAACTTTTTCTTTTCTTTGAATATATATGGCCCAAATTCCAACTATTTACATGTTCTTTCATCCAAAACAAGCAAATTGACATGCTCATCAATTCTCAAGATATTCAACAAGGGAAGGAAACGATATTCATTTTTAATGGCTATAGGTTTGGTTTAAAAGAAAGAAAGCAAATAAAGGCTCAAATGAGGTTAAACAAGGGATAAAATGCATGAAAGGGTAGGTTTTTTTTTCCAATTAAATAAAAACAAATGAATGCCTTTATCATTTCTATGCATGCAAATGCACAAAATGTGGTCTCAAACAAGATTTAAGCCAAACTCTAGAGCGAGAAAGAGATAGGTGGCAGACACACATGAAAAGAAATATACGATAGGCTCAAAAATCTCACTAGGTCATGACTACTAGTCTTAATCTACCTAAGTCAGAATAATTGCCATTTAGCTTTATCTACTTAAAACATGATCAATTACCCTTCAAATCAAGAATGTATTATATCCAATCCACTTGAAACTTGCAATTGTCACATTCAAAACAAAATTTTTATAAATTTTCAAAAAAATTTCTATTTTTTTTTCTTTAAAAAAAAATTTGCACAACACCATCAAAAAAATTTTTTGCACAACACCAAAAACTCAACAAACCAAAAACTCAACAAAACTATTTACAAATCATCCCTCCCCCACACTTAAACAATGCGTTGTCCTCAATGCATAGCAAACAGAGCAAATAATGGACAAATAATATCCAGCACAGCCCAGCTCAGTAATATGACAATGCAAAGTAAAAAGAGTAAAGGGAAGGAATACGACCAGGGCTATGTGGCATCCTATAGGGCAGCAACCTCCACTGTTTGAGTGGGGTATCCTTCATAGAATGGTTTCAAGCGGTGCCCATTGACCTTGAAGCATCTCCCGGTTGGCTCCCTTTGGATCTCTACAACTCCATAAGGAAAAACATTAGTAACAACAAAAGGCCCTTCCCATCTAGAGCAGAGCTTACCAGGCATTAACTTCAATCTAGAAACATAAAGCAACACTTTCTGGTCCACTTGAAATTCTTTCCTCACTATAAACTTGTCATGGATAGCCTTGGTTTTCTCCTTGTAGATCCTGGAATTGTCATAGGCTTCTCTTCTAATTTCCTTAAGCTCTTGCAATTGCAATTTCCTTTCAACACCAGCACTGGCAAGATCTAAGTTGCACCTCTTAACTGCCCAATATGCCTTGTGCTCCACCTCTACCGGCAAGTGACATGCTTTCCCAAAGACTATCCGATATGGAGACATTCCAATGGGGCTCTTATATGCTGTGCGATATGCCCAAAGTGCATCATCTAATCTCTTGCTCCAATCTTTTCGGTTGGGTTGCACAGTCTTCTTTAAAATGAGCTTGACTTCTCTGTTGGAGATCTCTGCTTGGCCATTTATTTGAGGGTGATACGGAGTAGCCACCTTATGCATTACACCATACTTGTTAAGCAAGCTTTGCATACTTCGATTGCAAAAATGAGTGCCTTGATCACTGATGATGGCTCTTAGAATCCCAAATCTACAAAAAATGTAAGACTTGACAAAAGAAACCACTACAGAAGAATCATCAGTACGAGTGGGGATTGCCTCTACCCACTTTGACATATAATCCACAGCCAACAGAATGTACAAATAGCCAAATGAAATAGGGAAAGGCCCCATGAAATCTAAACCCTAAATATAAAAAACTTCACAAAACAAAAAGAGGTTGTTGAGGCATCTCTTGCTTCCTAGAAATATTACCCACAAATTGACATCTTGAACAATTTTTACAAAACACATGGGCATCATGGAATAAGATGGGCTAAAATAATCTGCTATCTAACACCTTCCTAGCGGTATGCTTAGCACTAAAGTGCCCCCCACATGCAAGAGTGTGACAAAAATGCAATATGGACTCATGCTCATGTTCTGGAACACATCGCCTAATCACTTGATCACTACCTATATGCCACAAATTAGGATCATCCCAGATATAGTACCTAGCCTCTCTTTTAAATTTATCTAACTGGTTTTTATTCAAATGAGCAGGCAAAACAGATGCAACTAGATAATTGGCTATATCAGCATACCAAGGAATAGACATACCAACCACACAAAGCCTATCATCAGGAAAATCATCTAAGGGTGGAGAAGATGTTACCAGAGGTGTCTCAATCCTACTCAGGTGATCAGCTACCATATTCTCTGCACCACTCTTGTCACGGATCTCCACATTAAATTCTTGTATCAATACTACCCATCTAATCAAGCGGGGTTTAGAGTCTGGCTTCTTGAACAAGTACTTGATAGCTGAGTGATCTGTAAAGACAATCACCTTTATGTGGATGATGTAGGATTGGAATTTCTCTAACCCAAAGACAATTGCAAATAACTCCTTTTCTGTGGTGGTGTAATTAGCTTGAGTAGCATCTAATGTTCTTGAGGCATAGGCTATGACATGATGTCGATTTTCCACTCTTTGGGCAAGAACTGCACCTAGTGCATAATCTGAAGCATCACACAAGAGCTCAAATAGAAGGTTCCAATCAGGCGGCTGAATGATGGGAGGTGTAGTAAGTTTCTTTTTCAACTCATCCCAAGCACACCTGCAAGCATCATCAAAATTAAAACTCACATCTTTTTGTAGTAAATGAGATAATGGCAATGCTATCTTACTAAAATCCTTAATGAATCTGCTGTAAAATCCAGCATGCCTAAGAAAAGAACGCACATCTTTCACACAAGAAGGATATGGAAGAGATGAAATGATATCAACTTTAGCTTTATCAACTTCAATGCCATCATAAGAAACAACATGTCCTAAAACAATTCCTTTCCTAACCATGAAATGACATTTCTCAAAATTCAGCACAAGATTATATTTAATGCATCTTTCCAAGACCTTATCCAAATCAGCTAAGCATGCATCAAAAGAATCACCATAGACAGTGAAATCATCCATAAAAATTTCCATGCAATGCTCAAGTAAATCAGAAAATATGGAAACCATGCAACGCTGAAAAGTGCCCGGTGCATTACACAGGCCAAATGGCATGCGTCTATATGCAAAGGTTCCAAATAGACATGTAAATGTGGTCTTATCCTGATCCTTAGGTGTAATACAAATCTAAAAATATCCTGAGAAACCATCCAAAAAGCAATAATGGGATCTACCAGCAAGTCTCTCTAACATCTGATCAATAAATGAGAGGGGGTAATGGTCCTTCCTAGTCACAGAATTCAATTTCCTATAGTCTATACATACCCTCCAACTATTCTGGACCCTAGTAGGAACTAATTCACCCTCATCATTACACATCACAGTAAGACCAGTCTTTTTTGGTACTACCTGAACTAGGCTGACCCACTGACTGTCAGAGATAGGGTAGATTATACCTGCAGAAAGAAGTTTAGAAACCTCTTTCTTTACCACATCAAGGATCAATGGGTTGAGTCGCCTCTGTGGCTGTCGCACAGCTTTGGCACCATCCTCTAGCAAAATCCGATGCATGCATACATCAAGACTGATCCCACGTATATCAGCAAGAGTCCATCCAATGGCTTTTATCCTTTGTTTCAGCACCTCAATGAGGCAGATTTCCTCTTCCATGGCTATGTCACTGGCTACAATCACTGGTAACTTCTCACCTTCTTCCAAATAGACATGCTTCAATGAATCAAGAAGTGGTTTTAACTCCAAAGAAGGAGCTTGCTCAGCTGACAGTATAAGTGGCTTCAGATCAATGTCAACCAAAGTAGAAACCTGCACTGAAGACTCACAAACAGAAGAAGAAGAGACTTTCCCAACTTGGGAATTATTAGTAGCAATAGTGATAGCAGAAAAGTCAGGAAATACATCACAATCCACAGAATTATCAACAGAAGTAGTGCCATCAGTAGCACTCAAATCCAAGACAGAATCAGAAACAACATCTACATTAGAAGCATGATCAATACTAATTAACAACTCAGAATCAGGCAATGAACACATATCAACTTCATCTATAGCATCAATCACACTCAGTAACTGAGAAAATCCATCTAAATCAATGGAAGTGGGTGATAAATGATCACTAGTACCACCACTACAATAAATGGGCACAGAAACACCATCTCTAGCATGCCTAGCACTCTCAACAAAATCAGTGAAAATATCAATATCAGTAAGATCTATACCAGTGCACGCATCACAATCATCAATTTCAGGATATGAAAAAGAGATAGAATTATCTAAACCACCAATATCACATGATCTACTTAGCATGCTATCTCTAAAGTCCATAGCAGAATCATCAACTAGCACATCAATGAGACTAACCCCTGGCTCAACACAATCATCCATGGGGTGTCTCATAGAATCAAGTACATCAAATTTAATGATATTCCCAACAAATTCCATAGTCAAAGTACCAGCATGTACATCTATCACAGCCCTAGCAGTTTTAAGAAAAGGTCTACCTAAAATCAAAGATGAATGTCCCTTTTGCCTAAACCTACTGTCATCCATATTAAGAACATAGAAGTCTGCAGGGAATATAGAATCTTTTACCTTAACCAAGACATCCTCCAAGACTCCTTCTGGGACTACACAACGTCTATCAGTAAGGGAGGCAATCAGGCTAGTTGGCTTAAGATCTACTCTTTGAAGTTGAGAAAAGACTAATTTTGGCATAACATTGATTGCTGCTCCTAGATCCGCCAAAGCATCTGAAAACTCAATGTCACCAATGGTGCATGGTATGAGAAAACTACCAGGATCCTTACACTTCACTGGCATTGGCATTTGATAAAGAGAAGAGACAACTGCTCCCAAATCAACTTTACCATCATGCTTAAGCCTTCTTTTTGTGGTGCACAACTCCTTCAAAAACTTTGCATACTTAGGCACTTGTGCAACCAAGTCAACTAATGGAACATTGATCACCACCTTTTTGAAAATGTCATAGACCTCTTTAAACATCTTTGCTTCCTTCTTTTTCCTCTCAGTCTTAGCTACCCTAGTAGGAAAGGGTAGAACCTGTTTGCTCAATTCCTCTTCTTTCTTCTCTTGCTCAATTTGTGGTGCCACTTGTGTTTTTGCTAAAGTGGGCTTATCCTTTGATGTAGAGGTGGAAGGAGAATCATCACTAATAGCATCCTTGTCCTTAGAAGCATAGGTGGCAATAGGATCTGCAAAGGTAACCGTCTTGCCACTTCTAAGAGAGATAGCATTAACTCCACCATGATTAGGATTCTGTTGGGTCCCAACATTTGGATTAACTACCACTTGGGATGGAAGCTTTCTTGAACCTTGACTCTGTATGTTACTAATTGCATTAGACAACTGCCCAATCTGAGTCTGAAGAGTTTGAATCCCTTGTCTATGTTGCAAATCCTTTTGTTGATGTTCCTTCTCTGTTTGGTCTAGCCTATCCATCAGAAGCTTTATCATAGTATCCATCTTGTTCTCTAACCTTGAACTCTCTTCTTGAATAGGCACAACTTGCCTAACTGGTTGGAACATCTGACCACTAGAACTAGCACCTTGATTGAACCGTTGTTGCTGAGGTTGCTGAGGTTGGCCACTACCATATCTAAGGTTTGGATGATCACGCCATCCAGGATTATATGTGGTAGAATATGGATCATATTTCTGGCCACCTTGATTCATAGGCTTAGAAGGATACACAGTATTGCAAGACTCAGCTTTATCATTCAAGAATGGGCAAGCATCAGTAACATGAGTAGCTAATGAGAAAATAGAGCAAAGTGGACCAATCAAAGCTGAAGAGCTTGGTTGCGGGGTGAAAGAAGTAGAAGACCCCATAGAATTGGCCATGTTGCAAGGATTATGTAATTGGAGCATAGTCATTCTCTCCATAACAGATGCAAGCCTATCTATTTTGCTCTCAAGACGAGACTCAGAAATTGAAGAATATGACCCAACTTCATTTACTCTAGCTTATTGTCTAGTACAAAATTGTTGAGTATTCTCAGCTTTCTTTTCAATTAATTCCCAAGCAGCATTAACAGTTAAGTGAAGAAGAGTACCTCCAGCAACAGAATCTAGTAAATCTCTCTCTAAAGGTAAAAGACCTTCATGAAAGTACTGTATCAACAAAGTATCTGGGATCTGGTGATGAGGGCAACTAGATAGCAATGTCTTAAACCGCTCCCAATACTCATGCAAGGATTCCCCAGACATTTGTTTGCAACCACATATTTCCTTTCTAATAGATGAAGTGCGAGATGCTGGGAAATACTTCTCCAAAAACATCTTCTTGAGTTGGTCCCATGTAGTTATAAATCCAGGGGGTAGTCGAAGCAACCAATTCTTAGCAGACCCCTCTAAAGAAAATGGGAAGGCACGCATCTTAATTTGATCCTCAGACACACCACTAGGGCTCATAGCAGTGCAAATCATATGAAAAGTCTTCAAGTGATTGTATGGATCTTCACCTGCAAATCCATTAAATTTAGGAAGTAAGTGTATAAATCCAGGTTTCAACTCAAGATCAGTATTAATATCAGGGTAATTAATGCACCAATTTTGAAAATGCAGATAAGGTGAAACTAACTCTTTAATGGTCCTAGCAGGAATATTATGATTAACATTGACATAAGCATGCTCTAAACGTGCCTGATTATTCACATTTCCCTCATTATCTTCCATTTTAGTTTCAGAATCAGAAGAATCAACAGATGACTCAACAGAACAAGATTTAGAAGAACTACTACCTACAAGATTACTAACTTTAACTCTTCTTTGTTGATGAAATGTCCTCTCAATCTCAGGATCAAACTCAAACAACTTTTTAAAAGAGGATCGAGTCATACAACATCAACAAAGTAGGATTAAAGTAGTAAATAATAAAAAAAATGCAAAATATTTAAACTGCCAAAGAAATAAATTCAAAATAACCTAAAAGACTCAATACACACTAGGAAACTCAGAATATACTCAAAGAACACAAGAAAAATCGCACAAAAATTCAAAAAGAAAATATGGAAAAATTAGAAAATTGAAGAAAAATTCAAAAAATAAATAAATAAAAGAAAATTCAGAAAAGTGGTAAAAACGATTGAATTTGCCCAAAAAAATAGCAGACCTAATACCTTTAGGTATTAGTCGTGCTCAGAACACCCAAAAACCTTGAAAAACCAAAGATCAAAATTTTCTGGGCAGTGACAAACAAAATTCCAGAATTGAACACCAAGGAAAATTCAACCGAAATGACAAAATCAAAATGAAGAAAATAGGGGAAAACACCTAAAAACTCAAACCTAAACCATTGCTCCCCGACAATGGCGCCAAAATTGATGTTGCCTTAGTCGCTTAGGCACTCAATTAAACTAAGATTGATTTAATGCAATATAGATCAACCTTAGGTCATTCTTCCCAAGAAGCAATTTAGGGGTTCATTGGATTGGATTTAGGTGATTATTTGATATTTAAAAGTCATTGCAAATTGGGGGGGATTTTGATTAAGAAATTTAATTTCAACTAAAAGAGAAAAAAAACTAAACAAGGAACTAAACTAGAATGCCCTAAATTAAAATAAAATTGATTGTGAAAATGCAAAGTCAAACAGGAGGCAACCAAGGTTTTGCAAGGGGATTTCGGCTCTCATTACTCACCAAAGATTGATTGAGACCAAGAGAAGTAATTAAACAATAGACCAATGAATTTAATTAACTTAATCTGAGAATAGGAAACCCTAAGCTCAAATGCCTATCACTTGACTTAACTAGGGAACCCATAGTTAATTCAAGCAATTTGCAAGTAATTAAGCTAATAAAACTTCATTAAATCTTTCAACAATTAGATTCAATTAATTCTGGAATTTTTGGTTTCGATCACCTAATTGAACAATTAAGTAACTATACTACCAAATTCAACAATCAAGTAGCAAAAGAGACCAAGATATGCAATTAAAATCATAACATTAATCAAATTAATGCAAGAGAACTCTAACATCAATCCAATCAACATTATAAGGTCTAAAAACTAAAATTCCAGCAATGACAAAACATGATTTTAGTCCCAAATAACACTAATTCCAATTCCAATTCAAGATAAAATTATCCAACCTAAAACTAGGTCTCAACATTAAATCCACATAGAAATTCCTAAAACTAGAAAATCTCTAAGTTCTTGAAATTGAAAGAGGAAAAGGTAGGAAAATTAAACTCCCCAATGGTCTTCAATCCATTTAAAATTCAGAGCTCAAACCATCTTCCTCCTTGCTCCACCTTAGTGTCACCTCCTTGATTAAGCTTCCATGAAATTGGTTTCTCTAAACTCCTTCAAACTTGCTGCCATGAAGATATGATCAAGGAGAATAGAGCTTGTTGGGTGAATGATGATTCTGAACTGGAAGGGCAACGTGATGGTGAGAGGAGAAAATCAAAGAATAATGAATCAAATTGCCCTCTGGCTCCAGGTGAAGTCTCTTCTGTTCACGTCCAGAAAAACCAAAAGAAGAATGAATCCATTCGTCCTCTACGTCTCTGCTGTCCTGAAGCTCCAGCGTCTGTGCGTGTGTCCAGGGAATCCCGAGGCTCAGCAAGATGAATGAAGATGCAGTCCTTCGCTCCTTCTTCCTCGGTGCATCACTGTCTGTGTATCTCGAACTAGAGCCAACCCACTGAATGAAACAATAGCTCTCTCTCCCTCTCCAGCTCCTATTCGTGTTAAGTCCAGAGATGAATGAATGAAATTGTTCCTCGTTCAGCTGGAGTCTTCTCAAGCTCCAGGCGTTCCTCTCCAACTGCAGGTGCGCCTCTGCTGTCCTGGTCGAGTCCAAAGAAGCTCCAGGTGAGAGAGAAGGCATCCTCCAACTCCAACGTTTTGTCAAGCTCCAGGTGTGCTCCTGCTGTCCAGTTCGAGTCCAGTGTTTCTCTCCTCAGCCTCTCACCCGAAGAACCAAAAGAATCAATGAAAACAGTCGCCCCCTTTTGTTTTCGGCGCCTCACACCTCCTTTAGGCAGCAGTTGACCCTTTGCAAGAAGAACAAAACAAAATTAAATCTAGCTTCATAATCACAAAAATGCCATTAAGCTAAATAATAAAAAGAACAATAATTCTACTCTATTTTTTCCTTTGATCTATTTTTTTTAATTTCAATTCATTTGCCCAAAAACTCTGCACAAAATTAATAAACATTTTAAAGATTGAAAATATTTAATCCCTCAAAAAATATGGAAAATAAAGTATTAGTAATTTAAATCCAAAAAATTCTCCTATTAATTCAAAATTATTTTATTTTCCAAAATGAACCAAAAATTCAAATATTGAATAATAAATCCATTTAAGCTCAAATTAATCATTAAAAATAATAATAAATGTGGGCAAAAATATATAAAAATTAGTACTTATCAATGACATCAAGCTTAGGAAAGGCGAAAGCATTTCCCCTGCTTTTTTGAAAGCGATCAAAGAGTCTAGAACTTCCATCGTTGTTTTTTCCAAAAATTTTGCATCCTCAAGTTGGTGTCTTGATGAACTCATCAAGATCATTGAGTGCATGAAAGAGAAGGGACAGCTGGTTCTCCCAGTGTTTTACTATGTTGATCCTTCAGATGTAAGGCATCAGAGAGGAAGTTATGGAAGATCAATGGCTGAGCATGAAGCCAAGCTCAAGAATAGCAATAAGGAAACAGTACATGAGTGGAGGCTTGCACTAAAAAGATTGCATAGTTGGAGAGTTGCACAAAGGGAGGCTGCCAATTTGTCTAGATGGCATTTCAAAAATGAGAAAATGTCTCTCACGGCTTTCAAAGTTCTTTTTTTTCCTTAAAAATAAAAACTTGGTTGTTTATTTAAGTTGTATTATTTCCATAAAGTTATCACTATTATTATTATTTTTTCATGGCACTGTTAGAATGGGGATGAGCAAAGTGTTCTGTTACTGTGAGAGAAGAAGAGCAAAGTGTGTTTATTGTGGGAAAGGCAACCATAGGAATATACCACACGAAAATGTCTTCTTGCTCTTGCATACATTTTATTCATCACATGAAGAAATTTATAGCTTTTTTCCATTTCTACAAGTTACAGACAAGCACCTAAATGGTCTTCATAAATTATGAAATTAATAAGTGAGTTGGTATTAATTATACATATTCAAAGTGTCAAGATAATATATTATTAGTCTTGTCAAAAATTTAACATTATATATTAATGGAAGTCTAATGAGATGGACTAAAACAATTTAGTATTTTAAAATTATAAAGACAAAATTAATATTAAGATTTATGAGGTCCAATAAACAACATAGTATTTTTTGCCTCCGACAACAATAGAAAACTATTGTCTAAAATTTCAAAATCATTGTCTAAATTAAAGTAGTTTTTTTTTTTTGCTTATTCCTTCTGAAACAACATATGCAAAATTTTACTAATTAACTTTGGCAATTCATCATAAAAGGGAAGTGATATGATAGAAGGCATAATGTTGGACATGCCTAACCTAGAACAAGAAGTTAAGCTAAGTGCTAATGCCTGCAAGAGGATGAAAAGACTCAGAATCCTCATAGTTTGGAATGCACGAGTTTTTGGAGCCTCTAACATCTCCCAAACTATTTGAGATTGCTTGAATGGAATGAATATCTATCATGAACTAGAAAAAAATTATACATATTAAAATGGAAATATTTCTGCATCACACCTCTACAACCAGGAGAACCAAAAGCATATAATAGAGCACAAAGAAAAAGAAGATTGAAAGGGAAGGAAAAGAATTACAGAAGAGAGAGAAAATGTTAGAGAGAGAATCTTCACAATTATCTTCTCCCCCTTATGTTAATCCACCTCTTCTTAATATAGTCTCCATTCTCCCAATTGTCACGTGGCTTGGAGAATTTGCTTCGTTTCCCACAAGAGACAGATGGCAAATGCTCTTGTCATGACACCTTCAAATACATAACAGAATCATGCTCACTTCTTTCCTCTAACAATGATATGTGGCTTTCCTCATCACCTCACAATTTATGACATTACCTTCCCCCTTAAAAGTGACATTCTCCTTAAGGTCGAAGGATTGCATGTAGAGCAAAAAGAAACCAATAACAACCAAGTACCAAGCTCCCATATTAATTTCAGGATCACAAAGCCATATCCATGGATGACTAAATAGGTGTCTTACAAAATTTGTTGCTTCTAAATATAATAATAGCCAAGATGTCCCCTATAACGATTGAGCCAATTCCAAGAAAATAGAAGCTTATATGAACACAGGTATGGCCATGAGTCGCAATTATAAGCAACATAAGGCATGCAAACTTCTGCGTAACTCCATAAGTCAAATAATTAACAATCTTAGATGACTTAAAGTGAGAGGTGGCAATGGTGGGACTTGGATCAAATATCCATATGACAATCAAGCCAACAATAATGTGTATTTAAATGAAAAAAAAAGGTACAACCTATAGCAACAACATTATAGTTACCAAAATGTGTTCCAGACCATACTAACTCATTAAATTCAAGAGAATGAACAAAAAATTGTGAGACTACAATTTAGAAAGGAAAGAAGAACATGGGGTAAGATGCCTTAATAAAAAATAGACAAAGAATATGAAGACCACACTAATCCCAAAATGCAATGTTCCGTGACCAATAGTGTGATAGATTCAGCAGAACGAAAAAGTGGCCCAAGATTCAAGACAAATGTGATAGCTAAATCATTATTCCAAAATAGAAGAAAGAAGAAATTGAACAAAAGCATCATAGTAGAATGGAGGGACTTGGGGCCCAGAACAAACACCCAAACAAGAAACTCGATTAGGCTGGAATTGAGGAAGAGAGTAAGAAGTTAGAGTGAAATACTTAGGTCATAAGTAAACAATGAATCAACCTTTGAACATGCTACTTAAGGATTCCTAATGAACATCATAAAGCAAAGAGCCCATGCCTGAAAATCATTAAGCATAGCAATAACAAATTACTCCCTAGGCAAACAATTACTGAGGATGCCGATTATAGCATTCGACCTGGATGCTTCGACACAAGGTGAAAACACTAAAGCGGTACTGAATGTTGGATCCATGAACTCATCTAGAATGCTAAAGTTAGGAAAGGTGGATAAGTGAAGAGGCTCAAAGTGGTCATGAAAAAGTTGGGCCCAGTCATGAAAGTAGTGAATTGTTGGTGAGAAACAGAACCAAAGAATTAATGGCTCATCTCCATGCATAATAGGTTTTTTCAAGATTTTAATGAATTAATAGCCTGGAAGACAAATGGAAATACTAGAGGCTTGACCTCACTAATAGAGCAACGCAATAAGGCCACTTCAGACAGACCATCCATAGTTGTTGAAAGTAAGCATTCATTAGAGTTCACCATGGTGGAGGCGATAGACAAAGTAGTGGCAAAATCCTCGGTAGCAGAATGATAAAGAAGAGCATATGGCAAGTGAAGAAAATCCTTAAGGGTGATAGACGCTAGCAAGCCACTGAGAGGGTCATTGAGCAAGATAGTATGCAGAAGACCTATAATGCCAGGATCGAATACTAGAAGTTCATCTGTATCATGGTAGATGGATCCCTTTTGGATTAGGTTAAAGGGCAAAATTATAGGGCATGCGAATATGGCTTCATTAAAGATAGCCAAATTAAGAAACAGAGAGGCTTTCAAACCAAGCTAAAACAGGGAGTCTTGAAATTCAACCTTCTTGTACATGGTGTCCTGTATAAGTTGTTGGCGCGATGCTGGTGGATGAATGGTGGCAAGCGGTGGAGAGTCTTCAGTAGGAACAATCAGCATGGGCAGTAATGGTGGAGGCACACTGGTATCACCATCTCCAAAAAGTTGTCTAAAATTGTAGGTGGTGCCAAAGGCAGTAGCGACAACGATACATCAGAAATGGTTGGAAGAGGTGGTAGCTCATACTTATTGATTTCACATTGTAAATCAAGTCATGCATTAGCTAATTCAAAAGCATAGTGCGAATCTGACTATTGGTAGCACCTTTGAAAACTTTCTATTAAAGAATCCATGGATCAAAGAGCTCAGAGAATAGACGACTCTAATTGATTCCAGCTTTCATCCATTGCGTTGCACATCAAACACAAATTATCGACTATGATTGTAAAAGGTAGAGATCCACTCTTAATGAAAGCACCATTTGTCATGAACTAGAAAAAAATTATATATATTGAAATGGAAATATTTCTACATCACACCTTTATAACCAGGAGAACCGAAAGCATATAATAGAGCTTAAAGGAAAAGAAAATCCAGAGGGAAGGGAAAGAATTATAGAAGAGAGAGAAAATGTCAGAGAGAGAATCTTTGCAATTATCCTCTCCCCTCACGTTAATCCAACTCTTCTTGATATAGTGTCCATTCTCCTAACCGTCATGTGGTTTGGAGAATTTAGTTCGTATCCCATAGGAGACAGGTGGCAAATGCTCTTGTCATGACACCTCCAAATGTATAACAGAATCATACTCACTTCTTTTCTCTCACAATGATACGTGGCTTTCCTCTTCCCCTCACAATTCATGACAATATCCTTCACCATCTTTACTAGATGATTTTTATCTACAGATGCTTGTTGTGCTCAACATGCCCTATAGTCATCTTGCAATGGACCAGCCATTCAAGGTATATATGTTTGTCATCATTTTTGTTTAAGAAATAAGTTTAGATTGAACTAACAATTTTGTTGCTTGAATTATTAAGGTTACTTACTTTTAATTCTAAAAAATTAATGTATATGAATTAGTTTCTCAAATAATAAATTCCTTGTAAGTTAATCAGTTTAACATCCTCAAATCACTTGATAAACGTGCTCACCACTTGGCTTACACCGCAAGTGCATGGGTCGTGACAAAGTAGTATAAAAAAGATTATCGTTCCCATGAGGATTGGAGTTGAATTTGATTAATCATTAAATTTATGCCTTGAACTAGGTTAAGCAGACAATTATATAGTCAAGTTGAGTGTGAAAACAACTTTGCAAATAAATTTATAAAGGGAGTTAAAGGATCCTTTTTGACTTTAAGCATATAAGGGATCTAGGATTATCTCTCCCCCTTGTATTTCATAACACAAGAACAATCTGCTCTCACCAAAAATGACCAACAACTATATGTATTAGTCTGGGTGTCAAACACTACTTGAATAAGCTTTCTCAAGTAAAAAACAAGTGTTTAATTCTATTAGTTGCTCAATCTCTCACAACCAAATAAATCCGAATATTAAGCTCAGACCCACTTTGACTACACAAGGTTAATTAGTGTATCTCTACCTCACCAACAAAACAATCCACTCAATACCTAAATTTCAGGTTCTTGCATGATTTAACTCAAGTTCCATACTCAAGCTAGCTCTCTCAAGCATCACTCAAGCAAACACACAACTAATTGGTGGCCAATCAACCAGTAGCATTAAGAATGGGGTAAAATCAACACATACATGTCATTAATTAATGGAGGTGGAGAAAAATCAAGTGTTAATCCATACAAGGGTTCAAAATAATCCTAGAATAAGTCACTAGCTACTCATAATCAGCCACAAGCTTACAAAACACTAAGAATTGAAAGCTATAGTAGAATACAAGAGAAGGAGAAGGAGAAGATAAAAAAAACCAAGAGAAATGGCTTCAAATCTCTTTGAACCCTAGCACACCAACTCCTCAAGCTACCCAGAAGTCGAAGAATGCCTCACTTGGTCGAAAAATATGAATATATCAAACCCTAGCATCTGTTAAGCCTCAAAATGCAGTGTTTTAGTAAACCATGGTTCGCTGCGGCTAACATATTCTTTGCCGCGACGAAATGCTCTCGGGAATGCACTTGCTTCGCTGATCAAGAATTGGTTGTGGCGAACATAGTAATTGGCTGCAGCGAAAAGCTCTCTGTTTTGCTCCCTCCTTCAAGCAGGAATTGGCCATAGCTAACACCTGAATTGGCTGTGATGAATAATGCAAACTTCTAGTTTCCAGCATCTAGCTTTGAAGTCTAATCATAATCTGCAAAAAGTATAAAGTTATAAATATATCAAAACATTCCTAAATTGAGGTTAAAGTTTGCATAATTAGACTAAAATTGAATCAGTTAAGTTTAAGTATAAAAAATGCACATTTTCTTGTTTTGAGTATAATTTATATACAAAAATACACTAAAAGATATTCCCAACTAAAGGAAAATGTGCTGAAAAGGCATGAATTTAGAGAAGTTATCACACCCCCAAACTTAGACTTTTACTCGTCCTTGAGTAAAACAAAATGAAGAAGTAGTCAGATTTCATGAATCACCCAAATACTATGAATTGCATGGTATAGTCCTCATCAGTTGCTACCATGATAAGCAAGATAGGAGAAAATGGAGTATGAGAAGATTCAAGACTCACAGCATAATGCAAAGCTTTCTAACATTTTTTCAGCGTGTGTGTGTGGCTGGTCAAGGTTTCATTTTCCAACAATTGTCTAGAACAAAAACCACACTTCAATGTATATATATACTACCTCAACAACAATACTTCATATGCCAAAACTTTTCTTCCCTCTCCACTGTACATCTAACCTTACAAGAATTTTGAAATCATTAGGACTTTTAAGCTTGTAATGTGGCCAAGGTAAGGGCTAAATAAAGAAAGGGATAATAGAGGATGCAAATTACTTGAGATAAATGATTGTGTAGGACCCTATCCTCTTTTCTACATTTCAAGTGTTCTTCCAAAATACTACATCTCCCCCAAACTTATCTTTAAATCTAAATGCACTTAGACTCATTGAAGAATAAATTCTATTTTTTTCTTTTTGTTTGTTTGTTTGTTTTTTCAACACATATTGCGCACAAACATCTTGAGTGCAACTAGTTATAGACTATCCCTCATTCATATTCCCATTATCAGAGTTTATCAGAATGTAGCATCCTACCTCTTCCAAATTATCAAGCACTAATCCATTATCTCAAGTTCAAGGTGGAATCATGATTTTTCAAGTTTATGGGATATAAGACTACTGCACAAATTCAAACAAAAGAAAAATTTTTATGGTTTTTCAATTAGGCTCAAATGGTGGGTTCAAGGGAAAATATAATTAACAAAGGATAGCTTGAAAGGTACAAACGCATTTAAATACCGCCCAAATCATTTTTCAAAATCAAGTAAAGTCATTAAATCGTTTCGGGGGATTCCAAGGATGGTTCTAGAGTTTTGAAATTGAGAAAGAACATATACACTAATTTGCCGCAATTTATCCATAACAAGAGCTTTCAAATGATTCCCCAACGTTTGTGTACAAAAATTTTGCCTTAAAATATCATAAAACAATGCATTATTCTATGACTCAAGTGCTAACAATCACTTCCAAAATTTCCTGTCAAGTATATAATCTAAGCAACTCACAATCATTGGACCCAAACAACCCAATCAAAGGACAATTCAGCAACCTAACATAGAAATTCAGTAGTTTACAAATAAAAGTCTAAGCGTCAAAATTAAAATCATGCCTAATCAACAACAAAAAAGTATACTCCCACCCCCAAACTTAAAATGGACAGTGTCCTCATTGACAATTAGAAGGAAAAAAGAAGGTCAAACTACCACCCATAAAAAGGTAGTTGCACAAGAGAACATAGCACCTGCATTCACCAAAACAGCAGTAGCTAAAGACAAAATATGAACTAGACAGGCATCAACCAAAATTAAACTTAAGCAGCAACAATTAATAGAAATTGAAATCTAACTAGTGTCAACATTTAAAAGCAAGATAAAACCAGTCTACTGTAAATACCCATATGAAAACAAAAATGAAACAACAAAATAACTAGCGGGCAGATAAAAACAGAAAACCAGTAAAAAGAAAAAGAGAAGTCAAAGATCAGCAGGCTGGTTCCTGTTGGGGCCTTCATCATCCCGAGCTCCAGAAGTTTTATCAGTCAGTAGTGGCAGTAGGCGCTGTAGCTGAAGCCGAATCTGGGTGACATCATCACCAATACTATCTACCTTGCCCATCAACAAATCCAGATGCCTATCTACACTGGCCCTCCATGGGTCATCCGACTGCACGGGACCAGAGTCCTTTATGGCTAGAATATCCAGGATTAGCGCCTCCTCCTCCATAACATCTCGGTCTGGCTGGTCTGCTCCTGGGCCTTGGGGTGCCCTGTGAGGAGACTTGATCACTCTATAGTTAAAGAGCATGGGGGCTACGAACACTTCCTCGTTGGCTCTACCTTTCACCCTTGATTGTAGATACCATTGTAGAACAAAGTGGGGAAAGACAATCGTGCAAGAGTGCTCCGCTACAGCCGCTTCGAGGCTGTGATACATTATAGCAGTAATGTCCACCGGCTGTTAGTTCATCAGAAGGTAAATCAAGAGGGCCTTCTCCCACGTGGCATCACTCAGATGTGAAGTCGGTAGAATGTTGAAAGACACAAAATGCAACCAAAACTTGGCGTCTCTGCGCAATCTCTTTCATTCAAGGTATCTCTGCCCACCACGAGGGATCTTCCACAACACTTGCCCCTCATGATCCAAAAATGCAGCAATGTCATCAAAGCGGATCTCGTCTTCATGCTACATTAAGTATGCGTAACGGCAATTAGCTACCTTAGGCAATTGGTAGAATGTGCGGAGCGCATCCTCTGAAATGTTAACTTAAACCCCCTTCACCCGACACTTCAAACTGATTGCAATGGCTGCTTAGGTATAGAATTCTCTAACAATGGCAGCATTTCCACCCGGCTTTTCACCCATCACAGAGTGTAGGTGGTAGGTCTGATCAGCAATCACACAGAACTCCCAATCGGTCGTGTAAGGAAATTCTCTTTTTGGACGAATGGGACAGCTTTATACTCGCTCTTTAATGGCAATCGGTGATTCTTGTTCTGATTGATGCGAAGCACTTAGACGAGATCTCTTTGGAGTCATAATACCTGTAACATGACCACAAACCAGCCCAGCTGACTAGCCAAAAACACAGAAAAGAGAGCACAAAACTAAAAGCAAAAAGAAAAGGGCCAACAACCAAACAAAAGAAATGAAATAGCCAAGCACCAAGACCAGCACAAACTGAACAAAATAAGGGCACTCTCAGATGAGTCAGATTCTCACCCAACCACAATGCCCACACTAGCCTAAAGGTTGAAATTGAGTCACCAGGCTACCATTCAATGCCAAATCAAATAACCAGATTAATGGATCAGTCCCCAATGATATCCCAACTCAATTTTGATTCAAATTCACTATACCTCAATCTAAAATGCCAGAACCATACCCAATCTCCAAGCTAATTACAAAACATTTGCCAATTCATGAGTCAAAATGATAATGTCCTATGCAATCCAACTTGATACAATAATTCAGTCCCCCTAAATACTAAAAGCCTAACAACTGAGCAACATAACTGAGTCATAGGACAGAGCAACAATTTAAGAAATATGGCAGAACAACAATCTAACATGCCTATGCCTATACAGTTTAGAGCACAGTAGCACACTAATCCATTTCAGAATCTACCAATTCCGAGGTCAACAGTGAATAACAAAAGGAATTATCCAACTCCATATTACAGCTCGACAACTCAAAGGCAATTCAGAAGCTAGGAAAATAGAATATAACAGAGCAACTTAACAACACACAACAAAGCAAGCATGATACAACCTAAATCAGAAAATCAAAATACAATAGCAGCAGTGAATGGCAACAACAAATCAGAAGCAATAGCTCAACAGTAAATAGCAACAGCAAATCAGCAGCCCCCCAACATCCACAACTGATGGATAGAAACTCTGAGAGCGAGGGCAGACTTACCAGAGAGGAAACACATAAGACGGAAGAGGAGGAAAGCTTGGTAACTCACTACTGCATCGTGCGTCAAGGGGGAGAAAGTTTGGGATGTGGGAGGCGACGGCAGAGAAGAAGGGAGAATTTCAGGAGAATGGCACCAGCAGATGAGAAACAATGGGCGACGGGATCAGGCAAGGGATTTAGGGAGAGGGGAAAATGTCGATGGGCATAGGTTCTGTCGGTCAGGTAGACGATGAAAGAAGGGGGAAATTAGGGCTGAGTCGAGGGTAGGCTAGGGATTTCAAGTGGATGCTGTAAATGGGGGGACAAACTAGACGAGAAAACTGGGCGAGGTTCATTATGGCATCGAGGGAAATAAGTGGAAGATATGAGGGCAGAATGGGAAGAACATCACAGAATTTTTGGGCATCAACTGATGTTTGGCCGCGGCCAATATAGTTCTGTTCCAATCCAGAGATCAGTGAATGCTATTTAGTCGCGGCCAATTCTTTTGTTTGCTGCGACCAATTAACTCTTGGTAGAAGCCCGCCCTTTCTGGCCGCGGCCAATTTTATGTTAGCCGTAGCTAATATCCCTCTGATAGACTTCACTGGGCACCTCATGAGAAATTAGCCGTGGCCAATTATTTTGTTCGTCGTGGCCAATTCTCTTCGGATTTTGCTAGTAAATTCCAGAATACTATTCACCGCGGCGAATCCATATCCTGGCCGCGGCTAACAAGGTCAATTCTATTTTTATGCACACTACAGTATTTTCTTTTCTTACACAGCAGAATTAACATGATAAGGGCATGCAACCTAATCTCAAACAATGTTTTGCTCACTTTCACACCTATCATTTCCATAAGGCTCTAAATCAACTTGAACATGCATGATTTTGACAACAATTGTTGAGGATCAATACCGAATTTAAGCATTAATCAGGAACTTGTGACTTAAACATTCGAGAAAAACACCATATTTGAATTATCATCAAATTGCACCTATGTCACAAAGGTTTATGCATATCAGAAAGCACATAACATGAATGGGTGCACTTTCCTGAAAAACGTTTGACTATAAGTGTGTCTTGAATTTATTGCCCTCAGTGATATCATTCCGTTTTGCCATCGGTCCCAACTAAGAAGTTACCTTACAAAGCAAAGGAAAATATATAAAACTCTACTAGAAACTAAAATCTACAAAAACAAGACAAAAGAGCAAGGTGAAGAGCTTGGGTTGCCTCTCAAGAAGCGCTTGCTTTATAGTCTTCAGCTGGACTCATCAATGGTTCATGTGGAATCAGTAAGGTGGAAAGTGGAGGTCTGACGATCTACATGCCCTCCCCAATAGTGCTTTAATCATTGGCCATTCACCTTGAATTTTTCACCAGAGTTGCTCACCAACTTAACTGCTCCATGGGGAAAGACTTCGACCACCGTGAAAGGTCCTGACCACCTTGATTTCAGCTTCCCAGGAAAGAGCCTAAGACGAGAGTTGTACAACAAAACATGTTGTCCCAGCTCAAATGCTTTTGGGGTGATTTTTCGGTCATGGAAGAATTTTGTCTGTTCTTTATATACTCTTGAGCTTTCATAAGCATGCATTCTAAATTCACCCAACTCAGTAAGTTGAAAGAGTCACTTCTCGCTTGCAGCTTTGAAGTCAAGATTCAGCTTTTTGATCGCCCAGTAAGCACCATGTTCCAATTCAACTGGCAGATGGCAAGCCTTTCTAAAGACCAATTTATAAGGTGACATGCCAATTGGAGTCTTGAAAGCAGTCCAATAGGCCCACAATGCATCATCAAGTTTCATGGACCAATCTTTTCTGGATACCCCCACCGTTTTTTCCAGGATACTTTTGATTTCCCGGTTAGAAATCTCGGCTTGTCCATTGGTTTGGGGATGATAAGCCAAAGCCATTTTATGCTTAACTCCATACTTCCTTAACAGGGCTTGAAATTGGCTATTACAGAAATGCAATCCCCTATCACTAATAATGACTCTTGGTGCTCCAAAGCGGGTGAAGATATTTCTTTTTAAGAATTTGAGCATCATTTTTGCGTCATTGGTGGGACTAGCCACAGCTTCCATCCATTTGGAGACATAATCCACCACTACCAAGATGTGTTGATTGCCCAATGAGCTAGGGAAGGGTCCCATGAAGTCAATGCCCCATACATCAAACAATTCCACTTCCAACATGTTTGTAAGCAGCATTTCATTTCTCTTGGATATGTTTCCCCCCCGTTGGCATCTATCACACTAAAGCGCACATGTATACGCATCTTTGAATAGAGTAGGCCAATAGAAGCCACTTTGCAGAACTTTAGCGACTGTCCTTTCTCCCCCAAAGTGGCCTCCATAATCTGAAGCATGGCAACATTGCAAGATTACTCCTTGTTCCTCTTCTAGTACGCACCTTCTTAGGATGTGATCCGCACACCGTCGAAACAAATATGGCTCATCCCAGAAATAATGTTTGGCATCATGAAAGAACTTCTTTAATTGATGTTGTTTCAGGTCAGGGGGGCCACTCCACAAATAGGATAATTGACAATATCAGCATACCACAGATCGACAATGTGTTGAACGTTCAACAATTGCTCATCGGGGAATGCTTCCTTAATATTTTGGGCCAATTCTGGTTGAACTTCAGTATTCAACCGAGAGAGATAGTCAGCCACTTGATTTTCGCAACCCTTTCTGTCGACAATTTTTAGATCAAACTCTTACAACAAGAGTACCCATCTAATCAATCAAGCTTTAGAATCTTTCTTGCTAACCAAGTATTTTAGGGCTGAATGATCAGTGAATACAGTAACTTTAGATCCCACGATATAGGCCCTAAACTTATCACACACAAACACCACAGCTAGCATTTCCTTCTCAGTAGTGGTGTAATTCTCTTGTGCTTCATCCAGCGTTCTACTAGCATAGTAGATGGGGTGGAAAATTTTATCCTTTTTCTGACCTAAGACTGCTCCGACAACAAAATCACTTGCATCACACATGATAGTGAATGGCAAGTTCCAATTAGGCGTGGTCATAATGGGTGCTGTGACTAGTTTTCTCTTTAATTCTTCAAAAGCTTGTAAACATGCATCATCAAGCTTAAACTCAACATCTTTTTCCAGCAATCTACACAAAGGCTTGGTGATCTTAAAAAGGTCTTTGATGAAGCGACGGTAAAAACCGGCATGGCCAAGGAAGCTCCTCACACCTATGACAGAGGTAGGTGGGGGTAGTTGTTCAATAATGGATATCTTAGCCTTATCCACTTCTAGTCCTTCTTTGGATACTATATGGCCTAGCACAATGCCCTCTTGCACCATAAAATGACATTTCTCCCAATTAAGCACCAAATTAGTCTCTTCACAATGTTTTAGCATAAAATCTAAATTGTGGAGACACTTATCAAATGAGTCACCAAATACTAAAAAATTATCCATAAAAATCTCCATAGATTGCTCAATCATGTCAGAAAAAGATAAAGATCATGCATCTTTGAAATGTTACCAGTGCATTACATAAGCTAAATGGCATCCTCCTAAATGCGAAGGTGCCATAGGGACACGTAAAGGTGGTTTTCTCTTGGTCTTCTAGTGCAATTGCAATTTGGTTGTACCCTGAATATCCATCTAGAAAATAGAAAAATTCCTTCCTGGCTAGTCTATCTAGCATCTGATCAATGAAAGGCAAAGGAAAATGGTCTTTGCAGGTTGCAGAGTTCAGCTTTCGGTAATCCATATAGAACCTCCATCTAGTCACTGTGCGGGTGGGAATGAGCTCATTCTGAGTGTTAGCCACTATAGTCATGCCTCCCTTTTTTTGAATGCATTGAACTGGGCTCACCTAAGAGCTATCTGAGATAGGATATATGATACCCGCATCTAGCCATTTCAGAATCTCCTTTTTCACCACTTCTTTTATATTAGGATTCAATCGTCGTTGGTGCTCTATTGAAGGTCGATGGTTATCTTCCAAAAAGATCTTGTGCATACAAATTGAAGGGCTGATACCCTTGATATCCGCTATATTCCATCTTATAGCCTTCTTATGTTTCTGCAGCACTCTTAAGAGCTGCAATTCTTGCTCTACGGCTAGATTAGCAGCAATGATGACCGAAAAAGTATTTGATTCTCCCAAAAAGACATATTTTAGATGCGCCAGCAGTGTCTTCAACTCCAATTCAGGAGGCTCCACAATGGAAGGTTTTAAAGAAGGTCTATCAACTGAAGTTAAATCTAGAGTTTCAAAATTCACTCTAGACGGGGGAATGACTAGAGTAGCACACATCTTAGTTACACATTCTTTCTCACCCCCCACATCTTGTTCACTTTGTAGCAGAGGTGCTTCATATTTGCCTTCTATTATGGATTGTTGAGATTCATAGTAAATAAGATGGTCTATCATATCTAGATAGAAACACTGTTCTGACTCATCTGACAATTTAGGAGCTTTGAATATATTGAATGTCACTTGCTCTTCACTAACTCTCATGGTGATGTCTTCCTTTTCTACGTCAATAAGAGCTTTACCCATAGCCAAGAAGGGTCTTCTGAGAATAATTTGAATCTCTTGGTTAGCTTCACAATCAAGAACAATAAAGTTCGTTGGAAGGATGAATTTATCAACTTTCACCAAGCTTCACAATCAAGAACAATAAAGTCCGCTGGAAGGATGAATTTATCAACTTTCACCAAGACATCCTCAACTATTCCTCGAGGGTACGCCAGACTTCTATCAGCAAGTTGCAAAGTAACTATGGTAGGCCTTGCTTCACCCAATTGCAATTTCTTGAAAATGGATAAGGGCATCAAATTAATGCTGGCTCCCAAGTCACACAATGCTCTAACCATAAAGGTTGTGCCGATGTGACACGGGATGGTAAAACTTCCAGGATCTCCCTTCTTTTGTGGCAACTCCTTAATGAAATCTGAGCTACTTTTTATCAATGCCACCACTTCATGTTCTTGAAATTTTCTTTTCCTGGAAAGTGCATCCTTCATGAATTTTGCGTATTTGGGCATCTGTTCCAATGCTTCTAGAAGAGGGATATTGATGTGCAACTACTTGAAGGTATCCAAGAATTTCTTATATTGGGTATCTTCAATCTGCTTTTTGAATATCTAGGGAAGGGTAATGGTGGAACCTGAGTAGTTGGTTGCACTTTCTTCCCTTCACTCCTCTTTTCTTCCTTATCCTCATGCTCCTTATCATCCACCCTTAGGTCTTCTGAACTATCCTCTTTAGAAACAGAGGTCCCTTCATCGTCTACCTCAAGTGGCATCACATTAGGTTTAGAAGCATTTGATAGAACTTTACCACTCCTCAAGGTGATGGCCTTGCACTCATCTTTGCCTTCCTTTCTAGGATTGGGAATGGTGTCACTGGGGAGATTTCCTCTTGACATAGCATTCATTTGGGAGGCTAGTTGCCCCACTTGCACTTCCAAGTTCTTGATAGCTGTGTCATGCAAAGAAAAAGTGGCTTTTGTTTCAGCCCTTTGAGTTTCTTAGTTAGCTAGTATTTGAGCTAACATCTTCTCCATCTTGGACTCTTCTTCTTTAATAGGCATTTGCCTTGCTGGAACCTGAAATCCAGGAGGTTGAGCAAGCCTTACACCTGATGAAGAAGCTTGATTCAATTTCAGACCTTGACTCCATGAAAAGTTTGGGTGATTCCTCCATCCCAGATTATATGTTTGGGAGTAAGGATTATTTTATTGACTACACTAAGCATTGTTCATGTAATTCACAGACTCCAATGTGTAATGGCATTGCTCAAATAAGTGTCCCTCTCCACAATGATCACAAACAGTAGGGGATGGTTGGACTGCATGAATTCCCATGGGGTTAGGTTTCTTCATTTGGAGTTCCAAGTTGTTAAACCTTCTATTCACAGCTTCAAGTTATGCTGCAATATCATTAGTTGGATTAGAGGATTGTCCCCTTCTTTGAGATGATCTTCTCCCGGATGCATACTGCATAGTATTAGAGGCCATGTCATCATATAAATTGTAAAGCTCATTTACTTTCATCTTCCCAATTCCACCACTAGAGGCATTATCTAGCATCCTTTTCGCATCCTCATCAAGACCATTCCAGAAAGCTTCCATTAGTACGTACTTTTTCTGTTCATGATTGGGGCATGTTCTACACAATTCCTTAAATCTCTCCCATGCTTTATGAAATAGCTCTCCAGGTTGCTGCTCAAAATTCAAGATTTCTCCTCTCGTGGTTACTCTTCTGCCTTGAGGAATAAATCTGGCCTTGAATTTGGCCACTAAATCTTCCCATGTGCCAATAGATTGTTCTAAAAAAGAGTTGAGCCATGCCTTAGCTTTATCCTTCAGAGTCATTGGAAACAACCTCAATCTCAACGCGTCCTTGGACACTCCATTTTGTTTAAAGGATTCACACACCTCAATAAACTTGCTAAGGTGTACATTGGGATCCTCATTATAACTGCCACCTAACAATCCATTCATCTGCAAAATTTGAAGCATGACTTGTTTAACGTCAAAGTTTCTCGCTTGAATATCTGGTATGCGAATACTAGAGTGATAACTCTGTGCCTCTCGGTTAAGGAAGTCATCCAATGTGTACAGATCATTTTCATCTGCATCAGCCATTACAGGTTGAGGAGGCACTTCTGGCTCTAAATTGGCTCTTTCAAAGAGATCTTTGATATCCAGAAAGATCTCAAGGCCGTCTGGGTTCAACCCTTGCATGCGCAACAGAGGTGCCTGCAAAGAAAATACTCCAAACAAGTATCAACTAATTACAAAAAGAAAACTTAAAATGTAAATTAACAATTTGAAACTATCTACACTTATAGATACAAGCTCAATCGTAATTTTACTAACACTAATTTAATGAGAAATCAGAGAAGTTTCAACTTTCAATCCCTGGCAACGACGCTAAAAACTTGTTCACCACTCGGCTTACTTCGCAAGTGCACGAGTTATGACAAAGTAGTATAAAAAAGATTATCGTTCCCATTAGGATTGGAGTTGAATTTGATTAATCATTAAATTTATGCCTTGAACTAGGTTAAGCAGACAATTATATAGTGAAGTTGAGTGTGAAAACAACTTTCCAAATAAATTTATAAAGGGAGTTAAAGGATCCTTTTTTACTTCAAGCATATAAGGGATCTAGAATTATCTCTCCCCCTTGTATTTCATAACACAAGAATAATCTCCTCTCACCAAAAATGACCAACAACTATATGTATTAGTCTGGGCATCAAATACTACTTGAATAAGCTTTCTTAAGTCAAAAACAAGTGTTTAATTCTATTAGTTGCTCAATCTCTCTCACAACCAAATAAATCTGAATATTAAGCTCAGACCCACTTTGACTACACAAGGTTAATGAGTGTATCTCTACCTCACTAACAAAACCATCCACTCAATACCTAAATTTCAGGTTCTTGCATGATTTAACTTAAATTCCATACTCAAGCTAGCTCTCTCAAGCATCACTCAAGCAAAAACATAACTAATTGGTGGCCAATCAACCAGTAGCATTAAGAATGGAGTAAAATCAACACATACATGTCATTAATCAATGGAAGTGGAGAAGAATCAAGTGTTAATCCATACAAGGGTTCAAAATAATCCTAAAACAAGTGACTAGCTACTCATAATCAGCCACAAGTTTACAAACACCAAGAATTGAAAGCCATAGCAGAATACAAGAGAAGGAGAAGGAGAAGATCAGAAAAACCAAGAGAAATGGCTTCAAATCTCTTTGAAACTTCAATCTTTAGCTCTAACCACTCTTTTAAGCTCCAAACCCTAGCACACCAGCTCCTCAAGCTGCCCAGAAGTCGAAGAATGCCTCACTTGGTCGAAGAATCTGAATATATCAAACCCTAGTATCTTTTGAGCCTCAAAACGCAGTGTTTCAGTAAACCATGGTTCGCCGCGGCTAACATATTCTTCGCTGTGGCAAAATGCTCTCGGGAATGCACTTGCTTCATTGATTAGGAATTGGCCGCGATGAAAAGCTCTCTATTTTGCTCTCTCCTCTAAGCAGGAATTGACCGCGGCTAACACCTGAATTGGCCGCCGTGAATATTGCAAACTTCCAGTTTCCAGCATCTAGCTTTGAAGTCTAATCACATCTGTAAAAAGTATGAAGTTATAAATATATCAAAACATTCCTAAACTGAGGTTAAAGTTTGCATAATTAGACTAAAATTGAATCAGTTAAGTTTAAGTATAAAAAATGCACATTTTCCTATTTTGAGTATAATTTATATACAAAAATACACCAAAAGATATTCCCAACTAAAGGAAAATGTGCTGAAAAGGCATGAATTTAGAGAGGTTATCAAAAAGGATTAATTAATTCATAAGTAACAAATTGTTATTTTCAGAAGCTAACTTACCTATCATATTTTTATTGCAGAACCTAATAATAAAAACGATTTTGTTACATGAGTCTTGTCTTTTCTTTCTTAATCCTTTTGTCATGTAACTGTGCATCTATACTAGTAATAACTGCTTTACTTCTTGTTATGTAGAAGTTTGAGAATTTGACTTTATTGAACTTCAGTGATTGTGTTTCTATAAAAGGAATACCTAATGTCACTACAGTTCCAAACTTAACAAGACTTATTGTTAGCAATTGTCCAAACTTAGCTAAAATTCATGAATCTATTGGAAATCTTGGAAAACTTGTCACGTTAGGCACTGAAAATTGCCCCAAACTTGGGAGTTTTCCACCTGGCATGAGGTCTACATCTCTTGAATATCTATTTCTTGGCAAGTGCTCTAGCAGTCAGAGTTTCCCAAATATGTAAGCAAAAATGGAAAACATGAAAGAGATTGATATAGAAGGGACTGCCATAAAAAACTTTCCCCGTTCAATTACAAAAATTGATGGTCTTGAAGAGCTAGTTTTGCCATCTTGTATTGAGGATCTACCTATTAACACTGACATGTTTCAAAATACCAAAGAGCTTAAAGTGGAAGGATGTCCACAACTTCCAAAGCTTCTGGGAAAGATATTAATGGTAGACCAGACAAATTGGAAACCAAAGTTAAATAGATTGGTTTTGGAAAATTGTGATTTATCTGATGAAGATCTTTAGTTGATTTTCAGTTCCTTTTTGAAATTGAAGTGGTTGGTCCTATCAAACAACAACTTTATAACTTCCTGAGTGCATTGAAGACCTTGAAAACTTGCTTTTCCTTCATGTGGATAATTGCAAGCAGCTTAGACCCATTTGTGTGCTTCCACCGTACTTGCAATACATAGATGCAAGGAACTGCATATCGTTGACTCCAAATTCATTTGACGTAATACTAAGTCAGGTTAACTTCTCCCATTCTTGTACTTATACTCTAATTCCTATAAAACACACAAACGGTTATAGACACAACACAACTGAGACACTCACATTTTATTTTTTATCATTGTTCTTTTAAATAAATTAACAATTTGATCTTTAACTTGTTAAGATTATTTAGTTTTAGTTTTTTGGAATTAGTAAGTATATTAGTTAGTCCCTAAAAATAATAAACTCATTACATATTAGTTCTTTTGTTATTTAGTTGTAATGATTTATGTGTTTCCTAGTTAAAAAAAAAATCTTTCTACATTCTGACACACCTATAAGCCACCGGTGTTGTGACATACGTGTCCACCTGAACATAAGTATTTCCATACTTCATAGGATTAAATTCTAAGAGTCTTTTTTTTAATTAACAGGCATTTCAAGAGCTGGTGTACATAGACATTGTAGTGTTCAGGAAGAAAATTCCTCGTTGGTTCGACACTTCGACCATTGTGGCAAAGGAGGATCTGTGGCTTTCAAGGTTCGTCGAAAATTCCCAGGAATTGCTGTACTTTTCGTTCTTGGAGGTGAAACTGAAGCAGACATCAATTTTACATGTGAATTCAATTTGCTCGTCAATGGCCTCCAAGTGTTCCAAGGTGAAAGACCATTTCCAATTGATCATGCATGGCTGTTTGACCTGCGGACTCACTTGACAGCCAAAGAGTGACACAACCTCAATGAGCATCTTCACAGAGGTTGGAACCATGTGGAAATATTATGTACTGTTAAGAATAATCAACCACACAATGCAATTGTTGAATGCTGTGGGATTCATCTTTATAAGGATAGAATGAGCATTCACGACGTCTCCTTCATAAGCCCTGATCTAAAGGAATGTCAAGTACTAGCTAAATATTTTGAGAAGAAGATTACAAATCAGATGGAATGTCTTCGATCTAGCAAAAGAACAGATGATGATGATAAGGAGGAGGAGAAACAACGTTTGATTGTAATTAATGATGAAATCTCAGAATGATGTTAAGTTGTGGTTAGGGACAAAGGAAAAGGTATAGCATACAGTGACAACCCTGTGGAAGAAAAGAGTGGGGATTGTCTAATTGTCAGTGAGACTTAGGATTTGATGATGTTGGAGAGCGAGAGAGGTGAAAACAGTGAGAAAGTTAAGACTAAAGCATGATGAAATGAAACTGAGAGAATCTTAGAACCTCCCAAGTTTACTGATTTCAGTTTAATTGTCTTCGACTTTGCTTGCAGGTGCCAAATCGAGTAAATTCGAAGTAGAATGCCAAAACTTGCACAGGTAACCCTGACTTTCTTTCCGGAGCTTATATATTGGTAGATGAAAATTTATTGAAACTTCTTTTTATGAATTCCAAACAAAAGAAAAAAATAATAATAATCAATCATTCTCGTTCCTTCGCTCTCCATCCTTTGTTTTTGAATTCCTTCCCTTCAATTCTCAATTTCCAAGCAAATGCTAATCTTGTCAACCTCCTTTCTAATTATTTCTCTGTCCATGTTCAGGGATCAACTTCCTTTGCTTATACAAGCACAAACAGGGGAAAACCAGACAATGTTTTGTCCAATATTAAGATCCCCGAAATGATTGGCTTCACAAATAGACAACACAACCCAGAAGTAGAGAAATCTCACATCCAGATTCCAGAACTTAGATCTAATCAACAAGTAAAGGCAAAAGACATTAAGGGTGTACGAAATACACATTCTCCTCTTCTTTGCATTTTGTCTCTCTTCTTCTCTTGCATTCTGTCTCTTTCCTTACTTACAAAGGGCACTCAGATTTCCATGGAAGCATATTATGCTTCTCTGGAAGCAGAGACCATCGCTGTGACAGATCCCCAAGACTCCCAAATCAACACTAGGCGAAGCAAAGAAACCCAGAAAGCATTGCAAATTGTACAAGACTTTGTCTCAAAAAAGTTCTTTCTTTCGTTACAACCTAAACAATCCAAGCTGATGAAGCATATTCTAGAATACCTCCTCAGTTTGACGCTAAAAGATGGAATTTCATTGAGGATGAGATCAGTGATAATGCAAATTTCAAGAAGTTTTACTTAGTGGGTTCTGGATTACATTGATGCAAGTTTCAAACTCGAATCTGTAACCGTTGAAATATCAAAAGTTGAAGAACTAAAACAAAGGATTGAAGCTAAGGTGGGAGAGTTCGGAGAGGTGGAAGAATTAGTGAATGGAATATGGAGGCAGATGGATTATTTGGAGGAAATGAAGAGAGAGCCAGAAAAGGAAATCAATGCCATGAAAGCTGAGATTGCGGATTTTAGTTTACCCACAGAGGATATTGCTAAGAGGAAAGGAGAAGTCTCTTAGAACGGATGAATGCTTAAAGCTCAAAGGGATGATTTGAGGATCAGAGCGTCGCAGACCCGCGGTTGAGAGCTGAAGAGGAATGAGCTAAGATAATCCAAGCTAATATAGAGGACGCGTAGTCAAAACTTGGACAACGGTTTATTGAAAGCTCAAAAGTTTCAGAGATTGGAGCTAGCTGCACATTTTGCTGGGAGAAATTTCTTTTATATATATATATATACACGACCGAATCAAGGAATACTGATTAGTCTCTAAAAACATAACTGTATATGAGTTAGTTCTTAAAAATTTTGAATTAGTTATTATCCATTCATAATTGACATTTCTTCATTATCTCATAATAATGAAGATGCTGACATGTCATATGTTAGTCATTGAGATGGCCTAGTAGATTTATTATAGATAAAAATATATTAGAAGCCAATTTCATTCATATATATATTTAATGACTAATTTTGTTTATTTATTTTTAAATTTCGTTTAGAACACTTTCATTCCATAGAAAAACCAATTTCCTAATTTGGGATGACACTTCGTTTAAATGAAATATAAAGTGGTGAAAACTCTAGGAGTCTAAACCAAGGCACGGGGATCAATTCAGTAAAAGTTACCTGAGTTCTTGATTATGATAAATTATTTTAAGATTGAAAAAAAATATTTATTCCCATGGCATAAATAGATTGGAGTGTGGATTTTAGACTTCAAACTTTTTTTCTTTTTTTTTTTTATACTCAAAACGTGATAAGTCTAATTAATTAATGCATTTTGAATATATCATCAGAGTTCAATTGAACTCTTGACAAGCTAGTTAATTATACAATATTTATTTATTAGTCAAAGTGACTAATTCTCTAGCTTCAATCTAATTCGTTTGGTTATGATGATGAATATTCTCTGACTTCAGTTCATTAATTAGGATTGATAATTCAATTTTGTCAGCTTCACATCTTTAGTTAATTTGATTAGTTCAAATTAGTCAAGAGATATAACACTTGCTTTCATAGATAATATATATACTGGCGTAAATGTTCTACCTAACAAACATATCATGATCCCTTATGTATGTTTGGAAAATTGACATTTAATTTGTTAAGGAAATGTGTGAATAAGGCTTATTAAAAACTTATGTATGAATGTTCAACAATTAAGTATACATTTCATTTTACAATTATTTTATACACGTGTATTTATAATGTTATTTTTGTGAATTTTGTAGTAACTAATTTTTTTTTTCTTGGGGTGTCTACTCGCTGAGTTTATCAAACTCTCTCTTTCCGCTTTTTTCCTTATATTTTAACTCTAGCTAACCTACCTTGATTAGACTTTAGGCTTGCCACTCTATTAGTAAGGCTAGCAATTATATGTTAGAAGGAAGCTTCATAATGAATCGACAAAGTTTGAAGATATATGAAGATTTTGTGTTGATTTTTATTTTCAAGTATCTACTTTTTTTTAAAATATTAGGGAAGCTGAACTCTAATATGTTGTACATGGATTACAAGGCTCTCGTTTATGAAATTTATCTGTTTGGGCAGATTAGGTTAAAATTTTTTAAAATGGTTATAAATGTGGTTTTTTTAAAAAAAATTTTAAGTTATTTTGAGTTTATTAGTAAGTTTAGGGAGTTAAAGTGACGCTTTTCCCATGCTAGTTACGCCTAAATTAGGTAGTGACGCAAAATTAACATGTTTATTGATTAATTAAGTTTCTAAAACTTCTCAAATATTTATATTTTCAATTCAGCTCCTTGAGGTTAGAATATGGAACTTAAAGCATCTATAGTTTAATAATTCATCTACAAAATGATTATTATAGTGTATAATATTATTTTTGAAGTTGTAGCTATGATTTTTGGCCAAGCAGACCAAAACACTTGAAATAGGTGTTGATCATACTTTGATTGACAAAAACTTATTTTTTAAGTTGTAGCTATGATCTGAGTTTTATTTTATTGCGATGACTTGATTTGAGTTTGATTATTTTTGAGGTTATAGCAATGATTTGAGTTTGATTTTATTCCAATGACTTGATTGACAAACGATTGACTAATTTTTGAGTAAATTAAATAGATTTTTTTTTATCATTTTGTCAAAATTATACAAGTTTTCTCTTTTTTTTAAAAAAATACAAAAACTTTTTATGAAATAAAAAATCATTAGTCTAATTTAAATTTTTTTACAAAAATATTTTCTATTAACCTAAATACATTTTTCTAAGTAAAATTTTTTAATGGAGAGTATTTTGGTAAAAAGGAAATAAATTGAACTAAAGTATTAGGTAATTTTTTATTTTGAAAAAGGATTGTATATCTTTTAAAAGTAAATGATAGATTTGTATAATTTTGACAAAATTCAAGAAAAGTTTATATAATTTACTCTTAATTTATTAGATGAGGAACTAGACTATTTCAAATAACACCACTTAAATAATAAATGAATAAGCATGGAACGCATTAAACATTTCTTTATTATATCGTTCCCATATTATCATGACATAATTAGAAAGCTTGGCGTGGGCAGTGGGCCAGCACATTTTATTTATTTCTTGCCTTTCTATCTATGTAATTTCAGCCTTCAACTCCCTCAAATTTGCTTACACCTGCATTCTAATCCGTTAGACCATATATATAGCTACATCATTTATGTCTGAATAGAGCTACAGGTTCTTAAACATAGACATTAATCAAAAGGAAGATAAACAAAAGGTGGGGGAATACGAAAGAGAACAAGGTAAGAAATGTCAAACTATTGTAAGAACACAAAAACAAGATAAATATCAAATCAACAAACTACCAGGCAAATTAAGAAGAAAAAAACATTGCAAGATGAGTGATTATAAGCAAGTGTCGCTTGGTGATAATTTCATTAAACTATGCAACAACCTCAATCCAGAATAATCCTTGGAAGCATTCAAAGCTCCGTCCAAGAGTTGCTTGGTGATAATTTCATTAAACCGTGCAAAACCTCAATGATGAGTGATTATAAGTCAGCAAAGCAACATAATCAACAAGAAAATCGTCATAATTACAATCCAGTTTGCAATGGAAAAGGAAATGCATATTCCTGAAGATATGCTTACTTCCTTAAGATTTTACTACAACAGTCACACAATGCAGCAAGCAATAAACCTCATATATAGCATAAATTTGTGTATCCATAGACCATGAAAGCAAATCTAAGAAGCCTAAAAGTTGTAATTTTTTTTCAGTGATCAACTAAAAGTAAAATGATACGCCCTAACTGTTTGGCTAATATATCATTCATGCTGCTTGTGTTGTGTTTTTTGTTGCAAAAAAAGTTATGCAAACTAGAGACATTCTGCCTAATAGATTAAAGAAAATAAGAACATCAAAATATTATGAGTGAAATCAATCCCTTACTCCACGAAGCAACCCCTCCTACAACTAAACCTTTGCCTTGATCCTCTACTAGCCACCAATCATGTAAGAAAATTTAGAAAAATGAACAATCAATCATTAGAAATCCAAACTACAAAAAAAGTGAGAAAGATGTCAATATGACTCTCAATTGCCCTAAAATTTGAAACTCTTTGTCATGGCATGTATCCTAGGGGGAATTGATACTTGACATATTGATTGTGCTTTCTCTCCAATAGAGTCCCATGACACCAAGTTTAGCATGTGTATATAACTTGGATGTACATACATACATGCATACACATATATATAACACTTAATGTTATGGATATCTATTGAGGAGTGTTAATATTTTTCTTCCACTTTAGCCTTGCAACAATTTCTATCATAGTCAAAGGACTTATATATGTAGCTTTTCCTTCATTTATATATATGTGTAGTTTGTTTGCTTGAGTTTCTTGATTGCTTGTATGTATTGTTTGAAATTATGTAACTTGTTGATTATTTGAGTATAATATGCATTTGCATGACACTTAATTGCATTTGTGGTCAAGTTCGCTCTTGGATTAGCAAGGTTAAGCAAAAACTCTCTTGATATTGGATGAAGTTAGGCCAAAAGAGAGCATCGAAAGGAAGTCAAGACTGCCTTTAGTTTTAGATTGGGGTAGGCGGTTCAATTAGGGTACTTTCCCTAAATGTTAGTGAAGCTAAGCCAAAAGTCTCTAAATATAAGTGAGATTAAACCAAAAATTTCTAAATATAGATGAGGCTAAACCAAAAGTTTCTAAATATTGAGTGAAATTAAGCTAAAAGTCCCTAGAGTATGAATTTGCTCTTTTTGGAGACGTGAGACCCTTAGAACATGAATTATGGATTAACTATGATTACATGACATGCATGCTTGCTTCCATGTGCTTGAGCAAATCATGTGTGTGTTTGAATGTTAGATTAGCTATTAAGAGTTTTTAAATCTCACTCTCCCTCTCTCCACTAACCATGGCCAAGTGAAACTTAGGGAAGAAGGAATGATCAGCAACAGGTTTAGAAAAGCCATTTGTGATAATGAAAACTAGCCTAGACAAGTTATTGTATATAAGGATATGTGAACATACATTTTATTATATTGGAATGTCAACACATTCAAAAGCATTAGATCATAAATTAAGGACCATTGGATATATGTGTGACATGTTATGATATAATTTGGCATAAGAAGTTTTATGAAGTATTTGTGTATCTTTGCATGTGGGATAGTGATTTTTAGTTGCAAGGTAATTTTTGTATTATAGATTAGTCATGCATGATGCATTTTTGGATTAAAAATTATTCAAAATGAGAAATGGCATTTTATAACTTATTTGGTACTATTTGAAACTAAAATTTGGACCATTTGAGCTATAAAAATGTCCCTCTACTCTTAATAGTCTTAATGAGTGAGATGAGGGTTGAAATTTGGTAGATAATTAGAAGACATTTAGAGCTTTTTATAAAGCTAAAGATCATAATTTTTGGAACTCTATAAAATATTTGGTAAATTTTTAAAATTGTCCCTAAAAAGTTATCAAATGTAGTTATTGTTTATTTTGATCTAATCTTGGATTTTGTGCTTTTTGAGAAAACAAATAGATTTATGTTGACTTGAAATTTTTACAATAGAAAATTTGCCCCCATAAGCTTTTCAATGACACATAATTTGCGTTAATTTAAATTGTACAACTCAAATTATAAAATTTTAAAATTTGGTCGTTATTATGTGTCCTTTTGGCCCAAAATGATCATATTACCAATTTTATGAGTTTAATACTCATCTACATGTTAGCTTGGATGGAACAAATTGGTTATGAATGAAATTGTGAAGTGAAATAGTGAAAATCCATGTTTATGCATTATGGTGTCATTTAAGGCTTTTAGTAACATAAATTTCTACCGCTAAAAATTTGGTGACCATTATTTTGCAACAAATGGACTTATACATATAAAGAAAATAAATAGTATGTTATAGTGTAACACTTTATTAGTTTAGTTCTAGTAGTAAGATCATTATCACAACAAGAAACAAACATTTGCTAACTACTCATGGGGTGGTAAAATTATATGAGGTGAAACAAATATAAAAATATTAGTAAATCTCTTGAATTGTTGAATATCCAAGTTATGTGAATGTTTCAAACCATGTAGTCCATTATGCTAGTGGCCTTCCATTGGCTTTGGAAGCAATAGGTTCTAACTTGTTTGGTAAGACATTAGAAGAATGGAATAGGTAAGTATAAAAGGATTTCTAATAAAGAGGTCCATGAAATACTTAAAGTAATCTATGATACTTTGGAAGAAAATGAGAAGGAAATTTTCCTTGACACTGCTTGTTTCTTCATTAAATTATAACTGAGATATGTCAAAGGACTGCTATAAGCTCATGGTTTCCATAAAGAAATTAGTATTCAAGTCTTGATAGACAAATCTCTCATCAAGATTGATAGTACAAATTGTGTGAGGAGGCATGACTTAATTCAAGACATGGGTAGAGAAATTGTTAGATATGATTCAACATTTAAGCCTAGCATATGTAGTAAGTTATGGTTTAATGAGAACATGGTTCATGTTTTGGAAGATAATACGATATGCTAGAACAATCTTTATGATTTTATTCTATTATTCACTGATTTTGATGTATATGTACTGGATTATAAGATTTTTAGTCCTCTTTTCTCATTTTATCCTGCTAGCAATATTTGTTAGAAGATGGACATATTATAATTTAGAATTAGTTAATTTGTCCAAATATGGATATTACATTCGTAACATGTACAATCTGTGGTTCCTCTATGCTTTGGTCTTGAAAGGGAATTGATAAACTTGAAGTCATTATGCTGTACTCATGCAAAGATAAAGAAGTGCAATGGAGTGAAGCGGCCTTTAAGAAGATGAAAGACCTTAGAATTCTTATTATTAGAAATGCACACTTTTCCAAAAGCCCTAAATATTTCCCAAATAGTTTAGAAATATTGGACTAAAGTGGATATACATGATTGTCTTTACCATATGATTTTAAACCCAAGAAACTAGTCATACTCAGCCTACCTGAAAGTTGCCTTCAAATTTTCAAACCACTCAAGGCATGTATATATTTTATGATTTTTATCTACTTTCATATGTTCTGTTGGCCTTATATCTTAATGGTATGTAAATTTACGATATGAATATTATGACATTGGTCGTTTGCTTTTGTTTTACAGATGTTTCATTCTTCATATTTTATGAATTTTGAAGTTTGTAAATTTTTAACAAAGTAACTATAACTTACTTGGACTCCCAAACTTAGAAGGGAGGGGAGGGAAGGGGAAGAAAAGGGAGAGATTTTAATGATACATTGTTTGATTCAGAAGGGGAAGGAAGGGAAAATAATAATATATAAACCATTTTACCCTTATATATTTTAAAAGTAATAACAATACAATTAATTATTCTTTTATTTTTAAAAATTTAACATTTTCACCACCAAATTAAACAAATGTCAAAAATTATCTATAATTATAATTATTTAAAAAAATTGTAAACAAATGAAACTAACTAAACAATTATTTCAACAAATGTATAATTTAATGTGTTTTATTTCATAAAATCATAATGCGTCTGAGTTGAGAACATTGGCATGTTTACTTTTTCCTTAATATGGCAAGATACTCATATTAATTGGTATGTTAAAATTTCCCTTCAATCATACCTATAAAAATTATATGAAACATAGAGGGATAAGAGAGAGGAGGAGGGGATGGCATTTTAATCTTTTTTTTTTTTTGGTAACTTTCCCTCCCAATCTCCTCAAATTGGAGGGATAAGAGAGAGGGGGAGGGGAGGAAAAATTTCATTAAACTTTTCCTCCCCTCCCCTCCCCTCAAACCAAACAGGGGTTAGAGTTCAGGATTCAGTGTGTGTTTCGATTGATGGTGAGTAAAATTGATTTTCCAAACCTTGATTTTATATAATTGATTTTGTGTAAAAATAAGTTTACATGAACATGATTTATGTTTGAAAAGTTTAGGTGAAAAGTGATTCTGGTAGAATTGATTTTGTTTGGATATTATATAGCAGAATCACTTTTAAGTGTAAAATTACTAGAAATGATAGTCATGTTACTTTATTTGATTTATTCTTATAATATTACCTTTTTTTAAATAACATTTAACAAATGATATAGCATAATATATCTTTTTATTTTTGTTGATATTAGAATTAAAATATAAATTAAAAATAAATATTTTAGTTAAGTCTATAAATGTGCATAGCATAGAAATAGAGTATTACAATTGATTGAAATTACTAATTTTTTTGCGCATATAATACAATTTGATTCCTTCATCTCCCACTCACTTTCTCTCTTTTGCTTTCTCACTCTTTCTCTCTCTTCGCAGCATCTCTTATTGTGCCATCTTCACTAATAAAATGAAATAAAAGGAAATTTTCATCTTTACTAAAATAGTGTTATGTGGAAGAAATTGGGTATATTACGGACATTTTCTTAGAAGGGACAAAGCAATTTCCTAAAACATTAGTTTGTGAAAGAAATCTTGCTTAACTTGCCAGCGCAGTGCCTTGTACACATGCTGTGTATTCCATTTGTCTAATCAGCAAAACATTAAGGACGTTATAACAAGAAATAATGGTAGAAACTAATACTTAAATATTTAGAAAGTGTAGCACTACTAAAAAAAATGAAAGTTTAACTGTGGTTAATTAGTTGTGATTTTATAAACTACAACTAAAAATATGATCTAGTTAGGTGAAGCTCATTATACGAAAATCTGTAAAATATTAAAAGAAAATAAAAGATAAAGGATAAATATGAGTCAAATCATACTGTTTATAGTTTTAAGATAATATGATTTGCTCCAAACTTTATATATATATATATATATATATATATGCAATTTTTATGATTATAGTTAAGCCACACCGATTTTTAAAAATTGCAATTAAGTGTTTATTGTAGTTTTTTAAAAATGGCCTTTAGCCACTTTTGTAAACCATTGGAGATCTCATGCTCCGCCTCTCCCATTCACATCACAGCCCTTTCAAATCTTGTGTGCTCCCTCTCACCCATTTACATAGCAAAGCCCCCACACCGGCGATGACCCACGACAGAAGCCCACACCGGCGAGGATCTTCTTCGGAATTGGAAACCTTATTGGCAAACTCATAGTATCTTTCTTTTCTCCATCTCTCATTATCTTTCAATTCTCTTCCTTGCTCTGTTAATCATCTGTTTGTATTACAGGAATTGTGGGAAAGGAAAATGCAAAATCTTTACTTCAGTTCTTGATTTATTGATTTTAAGCGCAATGGAATTTTGGTTTTGAAATTTTCTCGTGCTTTCAGAGCTTATGGGTTTTAGGGGTTAAACTTGTTGATCATTTATGAATTTTTCAGTTTGGGTTTGTTCGGCTTGTCTTCTGACTTGTCTCCTTCAATTTATATTTCGATTTGTCTCTGATACGTCCGTATAAATCTCTATATAGCCAAGTGGAATGGTTTTGTCATTGTTGATATTTTATTCAGCCACAACATCCATCTGCTATCTGCTAAAAAAGAAGAAAAAATAAAGAGCAAAGAAGATAAGAAAGTTCAGTTTAAACTTTTATTACAAGAACGTTCACATTGCTATGGAAGACAAGAAGAAGACATATCAGAGGAAGAAGACATATTAAAGGAAGAAGACTTACCTGCAACAGAGCAGAGGAAGAAGATGAAGGAGCAGCCTGGTCACTAACGTTAGGAGCAAATTAGAGGAAGAAGATGAAGAAGATAGCTGAAACAGAGTGAAACAGAGAAGCAGGTTTACATGCAACAAGCTCAGATGCGTCTCCTGTATTCTCGGATTGGTTTGGGTATAAAGGACAATTGGCCATTGGAGTAATTAACGTGACTTTACTGCAAAGCATTTTCGGTGGTAGAAAGCAGGTGTATTTTACTTCAAGCCAACATGATTTCATACTCCTCAGAACCATAGTGCGGCAAGTCAAATGTGGATCTAAACATGCAGCAAATGGGCTTTTCCACAGCAAACCTTGGTTTGGGCTGAAACGCGGGTACATCAATACACATCCAAACACATACTCAGTTAGGTTTCTTGATAAACACAGACTATTAAGAGCCCAAGGATGCACCCAACTCCAAATGTTGGCATCTGGCATCATATTGACTTCTCTTGAGACTCTAGATCTCATGGGGTGCTCGAGTCTTGAGATTTTCCCAGAAGTATTGGGAACCATGGGAAATATAAGAGACGTTCATTTAGACTAGACAACCGCAAAAGAATTTCCATTTTCATTTGGAAATCTTATTGGGCTGGAACGACTATACCTGAAGTATTGCTCAAGGCTTAAACAACTACCATGTAGCATAGTACTTGTGGTGATAATGGCTTATGGGGGTAGAGGATTTCAATTTTTTGGAGGGTACAAAATTCAAGAAAAAGTGAACTCAGATATGTCATCAGGCGCTATATTTTTAAACCAAATTGGGCACTGCATATACCAATCTACTTGATTTCAGTTACTGTGCTTACCTAAATGTGTATTGTATGACTACAAGTCCCAATAATTTCATCCAGGTATGTTGTCCTTTGAAGTTCCCCAATCTACTACTCTGAGATGCCATTCGACTTCAACAGAGGCTAATTTACGATATTGGCAGCTGTCATTCAGGGAATATTGTAAGGTTTAACCATGGCAGCAGGATATCATCAGTGTCTTTTTGGTTCCATGAGACATTTCCAGAGATAGCACTATGCGTGATTGGGTAACGTGGCACAAATTTCGACAATTATGTATTGTATAAGCAGAAGTCAAAATAATTTCATCAAAGTATTTGATTCTCGGAATCCTTTGATTGATTTCGTTCCACTTCCTTGTGTCGGCATTGAACTTTTTCCTTTTGGGTACTCAATTCAAACCTGGATGTTTAACAAGAATCCGAGGACAAAATTAAGATCCATCAATGCGAGAAGGGAATCATCAGTGTCTTTCTGGTTCTATGAGAAATTCCCAAAGATAGTTACTATCATCAATGCGAGCAAGTAGTTTGTGACCTATATTTTAGTTACTTTCAACTTGACTCAAATAATTTTGTGCCAAGTTTGAATTTTAAAAAATTTAACTATTAGCTGCTTTGATTTAGATTTTTATGTGCTATTTGTATCTACAACACATTTTATTGATACATATAATAACTCATAGGAAATTATTATATGATACCAACTTGCAAATTAGTGTAGAGATCAATACTCTTTTATTGATCAATATTTTAACTAATTTACTAATCGAGTCAAACTTGAGCCTTTGAAATTAATAATGGCATGTCTGCAGGTATCTATAATATGCTCATCTTTTGTAAGACCATATTTTGAATATTGAACAGTCAGTTCTTGATGTGCTACTTGACACTTGTTATGAATATATCTCAAATACTTTTGTGGTGAATCAATCATTCCTGTCTTGTAAGAGATATTTGTGCTGCCATGCTCCTTGTATATTTGTCTGCCAACTTCTTGATGTTCTGCTTGTTATTGGATGATTTGATCATTTTTCAACAAAGTTAATGCCTCGGAAGATTCCTTTATGAAGGTTCTCAAAATATTACTAATAATTTTTTAATTAGATATTTATGTTTTTCATCGAGTTAATTCCTGCCATGCCAATAGTTTTCTATGTCTTAGCAACTTACATAGTTCAATGACCTTATCTTTCAGCGTCTTGGTGTCTCAATGTGGGTCGAAATGTGTGTTGGTTGTTTGGCAACATGGCCACGAATGTCTTCTATGCTTGAATTGGTTGATGTGATATACTCTATATTTCGTTCTGTCAACTCTCCAATTGCAGAAGTAGAACTCCTGCACAAGATAATTAGCATTTTCCATTTTTTCAAAGATTAGGTAAGATGAACTAATTATATTTAATACAAGTAGAGGTTCTGATTGCATATGCATCAAATCTGATTATTAGCTACGTAATGTCTTCTTTGTAGGGGACATCAGATAACAGATTGAAATTCTTCAGAGGGCGTTGGCAGATTGGATACACAAGAAGTTGCTTCCTTCTATAGGAGTTTATGCATTAGGAAAACATATTACTAATCCAAATTTTCCTCCTTTAATTTACCTCTATCTCACATGCTTATATTTTTTATTGCATGCATGTGTAGTGAATTTTGTGAAGCTACAAAAGTTATGAATCTTTTCCATGTGGTTAATATGGCCTGTTGTAGAGTTGGAAGCAGAATAGTAAAGAATGGATTATGGGATGATGTAATCACTATATATGGGAAGATCAGTATCTTTCTGCTTTCTGAAGGATTTCTCAAGGATTGCTTGTTGCTTTTGGAATGTTGAAAAACCAGCCTCATTCTGTTCTAGTTGGGTTCCACGGCCTCATTAATGGCTATGAACAGGGCATGCTTGCATGGCTGTCTGATCTATGAGCTTCTAGAGTGTGATTAAAATTGTGTGGAAGTTTCATACGTGGATTTTCCAGAGGTTTTGTCAATTTTTTAATTATATAGGCCAGGGAAAGGCCTTGGTTAAATGGTATGGACATGCATAATGGCAAAGAAGTAGGATGGAGAATATCCTGTTCAAAAATGATAACCATTCAAAGAGACAAGAATGTTAAATTATTAATGTAAGGATTCTGTGAAGTGAACTTGAAGACTATTGAATCCAGAGATAGTAAAGAGCAAATCGTTATTCCCACTTCAATGAATATGATGACTATTTCGAACTAAGCTATTTCCTGTTGCTGTAAACCATTGATGCATATTTGTTTAAAACTTAACGCATAGAAGTTCTTGAGACTATGGAACTACAGCAGGAAAACAATTAGCTCATATTTAGATTGAAACTTGCCAAAGTATGGAAAATCACATAAAGTGGTAAATGCGCTGAACTCATATAGTTCATTGACCTTATTCAAATCATGCCCACCAATATGTTTGTACTCAAATTTAACATGTACTTCATTTATCAAGGTTTATTTCTTTTCCAGTTTTTGAAGGAATGAGTATGAAAATTATCAACAGACGACATAGAGAAAAATAACAACAACAAAATCATGGTGAAAGGAACCTCTATTGAATTGTGAGCTGAATCCCATAATTGATTCAAAAATTTTGTACAATCCGAAATTATTACATTCTAATGCTATAATTTATGCGAAAGTCAGAAATATGGTTCCAACTTTAGCAGCAAATGTTTTTTAATTAAAAAATTGAAAGTCGAAACCTCCAATTATTTTTTTTAATTTAATATATACTGAAAGTTGGAATCCAAATTTTAATTGTAGCTTAGCCTTGCATGCTAGCCCTACATATATTATAGGCATAGCCTATGTGTTTTATTAGATATAGAAATTAAGTATTGGATAAACATTTTCAAAGTTTGAGGCCGATATTAAGTTAATTTATATAAGGTAAATTATAATTTATTTAGTTTGAAATTAATTTATTTTTTTATAGTTTAAATTGTTTCATTCATCTCTCTTTTATGTTTTGTTTTATCCTACAATATTATTGATCTTAATTTTAGCTAAAATAATCATGTAGGTGTAAAAATAATAAACAATTTTATTATTCAAATTTTTTTTTCTTATATCTTAAACAATTTCATAATATTTCTAAACCAATGCTATGACAAAATTAATATTTTGAAATTAGAAATGTCTACTCATCCTAATATTGTATTGAAATACCAAAAGATGTTTAAGATATAAATAAAGTTTAGTACAATTGACAATAAAATTATTCCTCATTTTAACTTATTTTTATTAAAATTTATATGTAAAATGACACAGAATGATTGAATGATAATCAACACATATACTTGAATAACACTTTAAATGAATAAACTAATTTTAAACTAAGCTACAAAGAAATAATTTTAAAATTTACCCTTTTTTTAATAGAAACAACGATAGGAATAGTAGTTGTCAATTGCTCTCTTCATTCAAATGTGTATTAACTATATTTATTATTTTATGTTATTTTCTATTTATTATTTTAGTTATAATAATAGGGGCATTTAAAATGAAATAATAGATTGATACAAATGTTGATGAATCAAGCTTCAAAAAACCCTAACCCCCCATATCTCATGAATAGAATTAAGGAGAAAGTACATGTTACTTATCTAAAATAAGATTTAATTATAGAATTATTACAATAATTTTAAAATGCAATAAAATATCATTTTTAACTTAGGAATAAAATAAAAATATTAAATTTCAATTAAAATTAACAGTAAAAATCTACCTTGTTGCTTCAACAATTCAAAAACTAACACTAAATTAAAATAAAAATACAAATATAAGAAATCATGTAATCTTTTGTAGTTATTTTAGTCCAAAGTATAATAATGTATTTTATTATATTTTAAAATTTCTATATTAATTTTATACTTAGATTTTAATTTATGGAGTTAAAATATTGAAAAATTTACGTTAGGGACCTTAACTAAATTTGCAAAAATTATTTTTGGAAAATACATGATTATAATTTTGAAAAGACTTAACTATAATAAAATTTTTTACTATATATTTTATAAACTTAAAGCTTCTAATTATAATTACTTTTAAAATATATTCTTCCCCTACGATTTAAAAGGTAGAATGAGTAATTTATTATGTATATTAATTTTGATGAAAACTGTTTATAAATCATACTCCTTCTATTTCTGTTTTCTTTTTAATCTGAATTTAAATTTTATTTTGAAAGTACGATTTCCTACTTTGGTGGCACGAAATCCACTTTAGTTGAATGTAAATGATGGGCAAGAAATTCTTTTTCTTTTTTTTGGACAGGACACTTCAAATCAAATTAAAATAAAATCGTTTTATATTAAATATTTGGAAAAAAAATTCAATAATTGTTATATAATACATTGAATGGTATATTAAAAGGCGCTTGCCGAAAATACCCTTGGTACAAATAAAAAAAAGACGTTTGCTAACCGAAAGGAACAGACAATAATAGAGCGCGGTTTACTTTTCAAAGCTGGTTTCGACTTCTAATTTTTTAAACCAAAAAAGAAAAACATTAGCTGCGGAAGTCGGAATCATGTATTCTGACTTTCGCAAAAATTATAATATCAAGATTTAATAATTTTCACGGACATGAATTGTACAAAAATTTTAGATCTACTATGGGATTCCGTTCAAAATCCCATTGAAAATGCCACACGGTTAGTATAGCTGTCTCACATCAAGCCTCCCTCCATTTTCTCATCATCTTTTTCATAATACTACGGTTGACTGAGGACTTTGACTAAAATATTCATATATTTCATAATCTTTATCTCAGAAAAAACCCAACATCCAAACTCGGTAGTGACAAATTTCAATGTTTGAAAAGAGAGACCCGTATGATTACCAATATAATATGCCTACTTTAATATGATATATGAATTTGAGTGTGGTAGCATACTAATAACAGCATATGTACTAGTCTAAGTAGGTAACTTTATTTGATTTAACGCATACTTAGCCACTAAGAAATTACTCGATGTTTCTCGCAAAATCAAAATTATAATGGACTAACTTCATTATAGTTTAAAATATTTTGCCCGTATTAGAAAAATAAATAAATAAGAATAATTTTTATACCATTTTTTGGAAAAAAAAATTCCGACAAAATAAAAGCAAAAATTTTTTTTCTTGAAGCAAAAGAAACACGAGAAATTTTTCCAAAATAAAAACCTTCTTATAAAACATACTGAAATAAAAAAACATGAATAATATTTTCATCAATTTTATCATACCATACCAGATAACTACCTGCTTGAGGAATAGCATAAATGCATATCAAACAACCATATGCTACTAATTTCCAAAATAGTATAGTTGAAATTAAATGACACTCAAGAAATAAAAAATAACTAATCAAATCAAAGATCATCAATAATTATCTCCAAGATTTCTCTCACAAATGATTGTCTAAACTTTTGTTTCTGCTCATAAATAAGTGGTTCGGTTACTGTTCAAGCATTTTTTCTGAATTTTTTTTAATAAAAAAAGAAACATCTTAAGATATCAAGAATCAGTAAGAGAAGAACAGAGCGACACAACCGAAGAGATCAAAGCACATAATGAGAATTGCCACCGATCCTCTGGATTTGATTTCACCACATCATTGCCTTTATCATCCATCATGCTTTTATTGCTTGAGGCAGGTTGTTCTTTCTCTTTTCTCACCTGATTTTGCCAATTGCAAAGGATTAGAATCATACAAAATTTTAATTTTGTGTGTGTGTGTGTGTCTCTATTAGATAAATTGAACTAGATTGAGTTGAAAGGGTAGCATTCTTTCTTATCTACTGTAGCTAATTTCGTTTGGTTAGTATATTTGTTACAAAAAAGAGTAGGAAGTGAAAAAAGGGATTTGGATAAAAATCAAACTCTTATTACCAAGTTTAACTCTGTTTTAAAGACCAAAGTTAGTATCATATGAATTACTCTAATAAAAGCATTTCAATATAAATTAAATGTCAACGCCCCCTCACCTTTGTCGATGGCAACAACTCTGATGGGCTCTCGCCATTATCCTCCTCATCATTGTTAATCTGAACTATTTCCTTTCTTTCACTTTATCCACCGATGGCTCTGAAGGTGTAGGACTACATATCTCATCGCCCTCATTTTCCGTATAAGGATTTGTGAATCTAATATCCTCCATTCTACTTTTCTGCTTGAATACATAAATTCCACTCTCTTTTGCAACCTTTTCAAAGGGGACCCGGTCGTGTTGATATTTAAGAGTAGATATAATTGGTGTCATACATGAATTCTCCACATGATTCCACTCTTCTTCCAAAGATGCTTCTTCCTCTTCATCAAACAATTCCATCCGTTGCAGATCATCAAAGAATGCCATCCGTTGCAGATCACAAACAAATATATGATTTACCACTGCTAAGAACTTGTAACCAAACGCAGGGCCACAAAACCATCTATTGCCATTGATGATCAGAATGGGGGTAAACTCGACAGTGAAACTTTGCTCATTTACAGATCCTATAACAACACAGAGAGCTATTGCTGGGAATTTGTTACGAAACCAGAAAGAAATAGATCCACCCTTGTTACAGTGGTCGAACCATTCTGCGATCCTTTCCCCAGGCAGAGAAAATATTTTGCCTCCAGTGTCGTGCAATTCCTGTCAATCACAATCCATAAACATAGCAAAATAGCAAGTCATGTGAGCAATAAAGAAAACAGAGAGAGAAACCTTACTTGACTAAGTAATATACTCTTAGACTGGGAACTCAACGATGTACAATTCTTGGCTGATAAATCCTGTATGTTTGGTGGAACTCCTCTAATTTTTCGAAGACGCGTGCAACAATTCAATTTAAGCTCCCTCAAGAAGTGAAATTCTTTGATGCAGGTAGGAAGAATTGTGAACCTACTAAAATCTAGTTTCAAAGTCTTCACATTACAAAGCCAAGAAAGACATGTTGAAAGAGATTCATTTGACACATTGCGGGCATTAAGAACAAGTTCTATCTTTGGGCACATTAACAAACTCCCCATTTCTTTACCTTGGTCCTGTCTAGATACTCGGAAGTCCCCACAACCTTCCATACTTAACACTATCAATTTAGGCAACAAAGCAAATGCAATTGGTAGCCGAATCCTTCTGCAACCTCGCGTGTATATGAATTGAAGCCCAGTAAGATTTTGAATTGAAGATGGAAATTCCATATCAGTGCCGATCAAGGTAAGCTCTATCACATTTTTCATTTCTCCTAAAATTTTAGGAAAATTTTGAAGACTTGAGCATCCACTAAGCCTGAGGTCTTCAAGGTTCGGCAAATTGATTGGGGGAAATCTCTTGAGCTTGCGGCAAGCGAAAGCCTCTATGGTTCTAAGTTTATCCAAAAATCCAATTGAGTCATGAATTTCAACTAAATTGTGACACTCACCAAATGAAATTTCTATTAAATTTGGAAGGCCAGATACATCAGGTATTTGTGTTATCAATTGACACTCATCAAAATTTACGTCAGTCAAATTCTTAAAGCCCTGCAAAACAAAAAATATCAAAATAGTCCGTAAAAAAATTAAGTGAAACTTATTTTATTAGTATACCATGCCAAAGAAACATACAAAAGGGATAACAATTACCCTTGCCATGAATGGTTCAAGCGATGAAATACAGCTCCCATCTAAGTGGAGTATGAAAAGTTCCCTCGGATGAAAATCCGCTGGTAAAGACGATGAAGGATATCCCTGCCATTCTAGCACTCTTAAACTATTTGGGAGGTGTTCTGGACCTCTGGAAAAAGTTACATCGTTAATTATAAGTATCCTGAGGTTTTTCATCCCCTTGAAGGCTTTTCCACTCCAGTGCACATTATGCACATTATATTCCGGCATCATAATTATGACTTCAACTCTATTTGTTCCCTATTAACTCAGAAGCATAAGTTAAAAGTTAGATCTTTTAGCACATCACATACTAATCAAGAAAGGTAAATCAAATAGCAAAAGAATAACAAAACCATCCGTGAGTCACCGTTTTTTCTTCTAAAACATGTATAATAGCTTCACATGACCATAGTCTACTACGCTCTCCGGGCTCTTTGGGTGATTGCTGACGAACAATGTCTCTACCCATATCCTGTACCAAGTCATGCATTTTGACGTAACCACGTTCAAACTTTATGAGAGATTTGTCTATCAATACTCCAATACCATAAAGTGGATGGAAGCCACGAGCATGATGCACCATTTTCAAGACATATTCTTTAGTACTACCTTTGAAAAAAGAAGCAATATCAAGGAAAATTTCCTGTTCACCTTCTTCCAAGCCATCATAGCGCACTTTTAGTACTTCATTAATTCTTTTAATAGGAATTTGTCTATAAGTCTCTAATAGAGACTCCCACTCATCCATAGTTTTACCAGACAAGTTAGAACCTATTATTTCCAAAGCAAGTGGATGGCCATCGGCATAAGCTATTAGAGAATTCATGATGCCTTGGTAGCTTGGATCAAATTCATTTCTTTTAAAAGCATTCCAACACAGCAAATCAAGAGATTCATGATAATTTAATTTATCTACCTCATACATCTTCTCAACCCCATGAGTCTTCAACAAATGTTTATCTCTTGTTGTTATTATGACTGTGCTGCCAGAACCAAACCAATCACATCCTCCAGCTAGTGCCTCTAATTGCTCATATTTGTCAACATCATCAAGAATAACAAGAACTTTCTTTTTATGGAGCCTACATTTTATTATCGGTATTCCCTGCTTAACATCTCCCAAGTTGATTTCTTTCTCCCTGACTAAATCAGAAAGCAATTTTTCTTGGAGTTGAACGAGGCCATGCTTACTAGAAGACTTCTCCCTAACATCAGCAAGAAAACAGAGATCTTCAAATTGATCAGCAATTGAATTATATACTGCTCGTGCAATTGTTGTCTTACCTATTCCACCAACTCCACAAATTCCCACCATGTTCACCGTGTCATCTGACCCAACTCCTACAATTGACCTTATTTTTTGTACCCGACACTCTAATCCAACTGGGTGCCTAGCAATATGCAGAGTAGTTGGTTTAATCCTACTGGATACCTCTTTAACTATTTCTTCAATCAGTTGATATTCATAGACTTGTCTGAAAACTCACAGAAGTTTATATGTGAAGTTAGAGTACATACACGGAACTCAAGTCCATAAACAATACAATAATGTCCTAAAGGTTTTCATGAAAATTATGAGTGTAATTCTAAATCATAAGAAGAACAATAGCATTTAAAATTAGATATGTACCCCAATTTAAAATGCCAGCCAGATAAATTAGCTGCATCATGTAGGGCCTGCTCCCATTTTTGTACCTTCTCCTCGTCATCCTTGAACCTTTCTCGATGCCTAGACAAGGTTGCACCATAACTCCCTCTTTGATGTCGCATTTCTGATGGATCCACACCGTAAAAGACTGGGAAAACCAACCGACCTTCTCCCTTTAATTGCTCAAGGATCTTGACAAGTTCATTTAGACAAAATGTTGAGGATGCATAATTTTTGGAGAAAACAATGATGGCAATCCTAGATTCTTCAATGGCTTTGAAAAGAGCTGGGGTGATTTCTTCCCCTCTTCTGAGCCCCTCATCATCAATGAAAGTACAGATTCCTCTTTGCTGAAGAGAATTGTAGAGATTACCAACAAAATTGAAACGGGAATCTTCACCTCTAAAACTGAGGAAGACATCGTAGGTCCATCCATATGTGAAAGTAGAGGAGGAGGATTGTTCTGCACGATTTGTCATGAACGATGACTGTTGGAACAAATTTGGTAGGCGCTGTAGATGTAAGAGCTTAAAAATGGTAGACGCGGATACTATCAGCGAGAGGGAAAATCACATGGTCAGTTTCAGGGGAAGACAAATGATAGGATAGCTTTTATGCAATGGGAAGGGTGTTTCGCGATTATATGAAGACTTGGTATGGCCCACTATGGTAGTGCTTTTCTTTCTTCAGTCAGACTTCTGTGGCTTTCCCCGAAGTTGCGCACATGACTCCAACAAATTTTCACAAATGGCAGACAATATAATATCAATAGTAGACCATGGCACATCTCTTCAAGCATGTTGTGCTACAGTGAACAATGACTTTTCTGAAATGCCTTCCTAGTGACAGAATGCTTGCGGGTTCATACAAGAAAACAGAGGAAAGTATCAAATACAACAACTTAAAAGTAAGGTCCTCCAAACATGTGTCAAGACATTTCAAAAAGATAAAGTTAGTTTTGATTTTACCTTTTTGAAAAAACAAAAGCAAGTTGTTTTCTTTTTTGGTATAATTATTTCACTGACATATCATTTTTTTTATTCACCAAAAACAATAATCTCTCGTTCATTTCTGGTCCCTTCTCACTGTCCCGCTTTTACTCCCGTTGACTATCATAGACTTTAAACAGTTCATTTCCTTCAAGAAAAAATTAGCATATCGCATTACACAAATTGAATTATTATATATTTTTTAATCATAAACTTTTCTAGTGTCAATGCAAAAAAAAAATTCATAATCAAGTTTGCTATTTTTTTATAAAATATATTTAAAAAACATTTAATAGAAAGATTTCTTGAAAAAATACGAATAAGTATTTTAAAAAACAGTGATTGGAATGATGCATCCCTCAAAAAAAGTTTTTGATGTTTGACCTAACATCTTATCAAAACTCCTCCCTTCTTTTCTTTTTTCCAAAAAAAAAAAATTCCCTTCGTTCCAGTAATTAAATTATTTAGATTTAATTTAGATTATATAAATTTTATTTTTTATTTTTAAAATTTTAATTTAAATTATCATTTTTTTAATTTCATAGTTAAAAGAATGTTTTCATTCTTCTATCTACTGCACGTAAAACAAAAAAATTAAAACTGAAAAAAACATAAAATCTAAAAGTCATTGTTCATGCTCCAAAATTAATCAATCTATCCTCTAAAATTCAGTATATTTACATCTCCAGGATAAAGTCCTTTTATTTTTCATGTTCTAAAAGAAAAAAGTCAATAATTAATTTTATTTTAATTTTTTTGTTGTTGAAGTAGTCGATAATAATTATGCCCTTTATAAAATACAAACATATAAATACTTTGGTCAAATACGAATAGAAGTATGAGTTCAATTTGGAGAAAATTGTTAAAAAATGATTCTACTAAGAACAGTGCCAAATTTGTGTAAAATTTTATAATAAAAAAGATAAAGTTGTTACTGTTATGCACAATAAAATATAGCAAATGGGAACAAAAAATTAAGTACTTGCACTTGGCTGCAATTGCTTCACTCCAAATCAATCAACGAGGGAAATTTTTTTATTTTATTTTTAAATAGTATGTAAGCGAATGATTTAAAAAATAAAACCAATTACGAAGTTAATACTAAAATGTATTTTGAAAATAATGTGTACTGATAAAATAATACTTATTACGAAGTTTAAAAACATATCAAAGCACTCAAAAATAGAGCTTGGCATGACACAATTTTTGTAAGATATTATTTACTTATTATATTTTTTATCAAAATTTTAATGTCGAGCATTTGAAAATCCTACATAAATTATGCAGGGAAGGAAGGGGTGGTAACCACTGACCAGGTAAAATGGTGAATGTTTATTATAACATCCTGGAATTGGGTCCCACATAAAATCATATCCATGGTGAAAAATCAATCAGTTAATTATGATGAAGAGGCTCTCAATTGTAGCCTGGAAGATTGTGATTGGAAATCTGGTCAAATGATTCTATTAATGGTGGGGCTAAAATTGCGTAAATTTTTTTAATAAAAAAATGTAGTTATGTAATTAAACTATCTTTAAGGATAAAAAGAATATTTTATCCTAATATTAAAATAGAGTTAACAATACAAAACTAACAAATGAAGTAGTTGATATAAATAAAGGGAGTTTATCTAGATTTACCCCACTTAGAAGAATTTTTTAAGAATGGATGAAACTCAAGTTCAAGACCCATAGTCTATACAATAAAAAGGAAGGGTAAATTACATATATATTTTTTTAATTTTGCTAAAATGACATAAAATATCCATAGAATAAACAAGGAAATATTCTTATCATAGTATTTTTAAATTATTTGAGAGATATTTGGAACCTTTCGAAAAAGTACGCCTTCTCAATTATAAAGTTTTTGAGTTTTTTATCTTCTTCAAAGTCTTTTCATCCCGGTTTATATTTTTAGCTTCAGGTAAATTATCTAGAATTATGACACTAATTTTATCAGTATCGTTTTAAGCCAAAGATAAAAGTCAACTACATTTAAGGAATTTTATACGAAATTCATTTATAATGTATGCTTTACCATTAAAAAAGAAAGATGAATGGAGATTGAGCATTAATTAATATTGATTCCTTGTAAAGTCAAGTTCTCATCATACCCGAATAGAAAAATTGGTAATGTAAAATGGAATATTTATAGTAATAAGTTTACAATAATTAATAAACTTAACTTATGAGGCAAGTGGTAAGTTATTGAATTGATCAATCTGTTCTATAAAATTGACCATATTGACATCTCTAGAATAAATCTTTTTTATTTTTCATACTCCAAAAGAAAAAAAGTCAACAATTGATTTGATTTTTTTTTTTTGGGGGTTGAAGTATTCGTTAATAATATCCCTTTATAAAATGGAAACATGGAGATACTTTGGTCAAGTAAGAATAGAATTATGACTTCCATTTGAGGAAATTTTGAAAAAAATGATTTTACCAATAGCAGGGGCCAAATTTGTGTAAATTTTTATAATGAAAAAAATATAGTTATGTAATAGAATATTGATCGCAAAATTTTTTATGCGTTCCGCAAGTGCACGGGTCAGATCAAGTAGTTCAGTGATAAGTATGAGTATCGTTCCCACGAAGAAAGGTTTAATTACAATTAGGCAATGTATAACCCGTTTTCATCCACGTTAAACTGTAATTAAATGAATTATGATCTTAGACTAATGCTTAAAACAAACAATTTAAAGAGAATTTGGTTGGCTCAGACAGTTAAGATAAAATCCAAGATTTGAAATTACCTAGAGTTACTATTCCCTTGATGCTCACTAGAACTTAACCTCTTGTTTAATTGCGATTAATTTTCACCTTGTGGGTTAAGAGATTCAAAAGCTATAACTGTCTGTCGATGTAATTATAGCACTACTCTCTCCTGAAATCTAAGTGTCCTTGACTTTAGGTGAGAATGCATTAGATTCTATATCCCTCTACAAACCAATTAAGGTAATCAGGTATATGTCTATCCCAATTACAAATTAAATGACTCTAAACTTAATTTATCCAACTCTTAGGTCCAATTAGCATTCCCTTTTTCAAGGTAAATTCCAATTCCCCAAATCAAATCAAAGAGGTGGCCAATCCCTAAGAAAGCATTAAGCAAGAGGATACACAAGATTCCAATCATCACAATTAACAAGATAATTAATGGTTCAGTTCACATCAAGTTCCTAGTACTCTAGGTAAGAAGGAATTTAGCCACACATAGCTAAATCTACAGAGAATTCCCAATCAAAATAGATGGAGAACTGAAAAGAACAAGAAAGCAAATAAAGGAAGATTGAGATGCAGAAAGTAGATCTCCCCCTTTGATTCCTCCTCTTCCTTCACACTCCAAGCTTAAAGAGCCTTCAAGAACTCCCAAAATCGCTTCTTGGACGCTCAGAACTTCCTCTGCCGCCGATTAAATCCAACCCTAACTGCTCCCATCTCTTTTAAAGCTTAAAAATTAAAACTGCGCATTTCAGGTCCGCTCTCGCTATGGCGAGGAGCTTCTCTCGCTATAGCGAGGTCTCATAAGTACTCAGATTTCTGCTGCGCTCGCTACTCCCACGTTATAGCGAGTTGCTCTCTGGAATTTCTATGCAACACGACTTCGCTATTGCGAAGCCTCCCCTTCGCTACGGCGAAAGTGCCATTTCGCTATAGCGAATTTCGTTCTCGCTATGGCGAGAAGACTTGTTTAATCTACCTTGGCCATTTTCCGCTTCCTTCTCTTATATTCATTTCTTTCTATATTTTGCCACTTTTCCCTGAAATTGAAATCAACATAAAATGAGGCTTAAACTGATAGAAATATTACAATTATAATACTTCCTTTGTTTTGTTTGATTGAATGCACTTTTAATCATATTAATCAAGAGAAAAGTATTTTACCTCCCTAATTTAGTGTCAAATATAGCCCTTTTGAATCCTAAATTAGGAGGTTATCAAACTCCCCTACACTTAAATCCTTGCTTGTCCTTAAGCAAATCTTAGAGAGAAGCATGCCCAAGCAATCAAAAATTCAGACCCCCCCACACTTATAATGAATCCAATTTCAGAGGCAGAAGCTCAACAAAACTCAAATTGAAATTGAAAGCAATGTATTCATAGTAACACCCTTAATTCTAAAGTGTGTGTGCTCAACAAGGGATGTTAAGAAATAATCAAGAAATCCTAAATAAATCTTCCCAGTAGTTTCAAAACCTACCCCAATCACCTGTACTAACTTCAATCATCAAAGCTCATTGAGAAGGGTCTCTATTATTCAATGCAGAATTATTTTCAGCACTTTTTTTTTCTCTCCTTGTCAAATTACTTAATCCTTTTGACGCGAATGACAACATTGGTTATGAAGCCACCCGGTTACTCAGATTAAAGAAATCTTCAGAGGGCTACTAGCATACTCTTAGTTTTATCACTGTTTGATGCGAAAGTTCACACTTTTTGGTGCAAACCCCCAGTTACTAGGTGATTTCAACCATTGGAGTAGAGAATCTTTTGCTTTTTTTTTTGAGTAGAGAATCTTTTGCTTTTTTTTTGTTTTTTGTTTTGTTTTTTTTGTTTTTTTGTTTTTGTATTAGATATCCCTCTCAACTAACAATCAGGTATCCATCAGGAACAGACAAATTGGGGAGATCTAAAACAACTAGAAGCTTATTATAAGAAAACTTGAATTACTTCAAAAATCATCTTGTTGGAAGGTGCTCCTATTTAGGGTGCATACTACAACTACATTACTTACTTTATCCATTTCAAGTTCGCTTAACCTCTACATTCCTTAATTAATATTCATCTAAAGTGAGAAGGGATGAATCTGATTTAACATATGAGCATGAGGAATATAAGTACTTGAATATTATTAATAAGAGGAAGTTATTGCTAATTTATATCCACTTATCCTATAATTGTCTATGGTGTTTACCTTAACTCCCCTACACTTAGAAATTACATTGTCCTCAATGTATAGAATGGGAAATGCAGAAGTAGACAGAAAAATAGAAGCAGAAGGGGGTGAAGGGAAGGGATAAAAAGAGGTAGGGATAGACGAGACTCCCCTGATAAGAAGGAATAACAGAGCGAGGGAGGCATGGGAATGGCTCCTTCATCTGAGAGACAAAATAAACAAAATACATATAGGAGATAGTAAGTTGGCATTAGCATTAATAAGAGAATTTAAGAGCACAGCCAATTCAGGATTGGAGAGCATAATAGATACAGTTATCCATAATACAGTTATCCAAAATGTAAGAAAAGCAAAACAAAAGGTATGGCAACAGGATAGAAAAGTCCTAAGAATCAGATGGCCCAGGTTGATTCTGAGGTGCAGACTCTTGGGGGATAACGATGATCGGTGACTGAGGGGCCGCGAGAGGTGGCGGTGGGGGAGCCGGCATCAAGTAATCCATAAGCATCTGTAGTTGATCCTTCATTGATAAGACATGACCTTCCAGCCTATCAATGGACTCACGTGCCCAAATCTCAAAATCAGTCTGATAAGGAGCCCCATGTCCCGACGGGTCTGGAGTAACCCGGTGCTGATATGAGGGAGGAGGTGGAGAGGCCTCAGGCTCTACTTGTGCCTCTGCTCTCTGCCTATGGGGCTGCCCTGGTGCATCTTTCATACTGTCGTATTTAAATGGCCCCTTCGGTTTGAACTGCGCGTCATTCTTAGAGACGCGGCTACCCCCCATAGTGAGCAATTCAGTAAGCATATGAGGGTATGCTAAGCTCACCCTGTCAGATCTCGCCACTTGTTTGAAGTTTAAGTACATGAGGCGAGGGATGTTGACCCGCTGCCTGGTCATAAAGCACCATGTAAGAGTAGCTCGTTCTTGGATCATGTCGGATCCATGGGAGCTTGTCAGGACGTTACTTGTAATAAACTGTAACAAAAAACGAGCTGGTTTGTTGAGCTGATTCACCGGATAAACCTTGTTCACCAGCCTAGCTCTTCCTTCTTCAGCGATGGTGGTCTCTACTTCTTCCCAGAGAATTGACTGAGGGTTCTCCATATATGCTTGAAAAGCACACTCTAGGACGTCCTGCAATTCATAGAAATCTTGGAAGACTTTCTCATTTATGCGCACCCAGGCCGAACGGTAATAATATTCATCTTCTTCCTCCTCAGTATCCTCAAAGTTAGCATATAACTCTTGGATCATTAAGGGGATCCGATGCACCGGTTTTTTCGTGAATCCTTGCAGCCCGTGCCATTCAAAATCATGGTAAGTCAGGTCCCGGACGGTGGGTGCATAATAACGATCTTCCACGACCCCTCTGTCTGCGAAGAGTCTATCGAAGCGAAATTCTGCCCTGGCTGATACAAATCGATCCTTATCATATGATTGCTTCTTTTGCTTTGAGGAGGAGGCTGCAGCAATCTTTGTTTGCTTTTTAGGAGCCATGCCTGCAAAATTGCAATAGGAAAGAGATAAAAGTCAGTAGTAGCAGTAATAGGGAATCACAGACTAAGGAAAAAGAGGGTGAGATGAATCAGACATATGCAGCATGTTTCTAATAGGGAAGGGCACGATTAAAGGTCTACAAGGGATGAGGGAATGAGGACTAAAGAAACAAATCAAGCAAAACGGTTCAAAATAGCCAGGTTTCTGGAAAAAATGTCGAACTCGCTGTAGCGAGTTCGAGCTCGCTATAGCGAATTCGAGCAGAAATCTGCATAGCCAGATTTAAACGGATGAAAAGCTAAATTGAAGCCGTTCTTCTGCACAGAAATAGTCGACCATCCTAACCAATCCAGAAAAACTAACCAAATAGACCCCTAAATATGCAGATCGAAGCAAAACTATTCGAACCCTAATATGACTATAATCAGCGAAATCAACCAGTAAATCAGGGAGGAAAGAATTGATGGGATTACCTGATGTACGAGATGTGATTTGTGAGGGGAATGCGAGATTATGATGCACAAAATGCAGCGAGATTAAGGATGGAGGATTCTTGGAGCTTCGTCACAGTGGCGAGAGAGAAAAACGAAATGGAGATATTTATATAAGACGCTTCGCTATAGCCGGGCTATAGCGAGAGCGTCTCTGGATTTATTACCAAAAGCAAAGCTGCTACATTCGCTACAGTGAAATTAAATCTCGCTATTGTGAGATAACTTGGCTAAAATTTGATGGCCGGAGAGTCTCGCTATAGCTTGGCTGTAGCGACGAGCTCTCTGGATTTTGTACCAGGATGTGGGGCTGCTGTACTCGCTGTAGCGAAATAGATGTCTCGCAGTAGCGAGGAAACTTAACAACAATTATATGCAACAATTACTCGCAATAGCCGGGCTACAGCGAGCTTCTCTCTGGATTTTGTACCAGGATGCAGCAGTGTTATTCGCTATGGCGAGGTAATGTTCTCCCTGTGGTGAGAATACTTAAAACTGCACTGACTCGCCATATTCCGGCCATAGCGAGAGACTCGTGTATGTACCAGGAGTGGATTCGCCATTGCGAGATGGAGCCTCGCTATAGCGAATATATATATATTTTTTATTTCTCCACCTGACTGCTCACTAGAATGTTCCATCAAATGCAATCAGAAACAATAAGAAAGTATAATTCAAAGTATGGTTAGAGACTCCCTGTAAACATGTCCAATGTTGCTCTTTTCGGCCAATCCTTCGCTTCTTGATATCCTCATTTGAACCTATAAAACACAGAAAAGGAAAAATCAAACCCAAAATGAGAAGGACTTTAAATTCAAACATAAAAACACGAAGAAAACTTGGGTTGCCTCCCAAGGAGCGCTAAGTTTAAAGTCTTCAGCCAGACTATCATAACGCTTCTATGAGTAATCTTAGAGTTGCACATTTGTCTTCATCCTGTCTACTGGTCCCCCAAGGTAATGCTTCAAGTGTTGGCCATTGACTTTAAAAGTTTCTCCATTTTTCTCATCTTGAATTTCAATGGCACCAAAGGCAGTGGTAGTACCACCTTAAAAGGACCAGACCACCTGGATTTAAGCTTTCCTGGAAACAATCTCAAACGAGAGTTATATAATAGCACTAAGTCACCAGGTATGAAATCCCTTTTCAAAATCTTTTTATCATGCCAGATCTTTGTCTTTTCCTTATATAGTTTAGAACTCTCATAAGCTTGTAACCTGAATTCATGAAGTTCATTAAGGTTTAACAGCCTCTTTTCACTTGCATCTTTATAATCTAAGTTTAATTTTTTTATGGCCCAAAAAGCTTTGTACTCAAGTTCCAAAGGTAAATGACAAGCTTTACCAAAAACTAATTGATATGGAGACATACCAATTGGTGTTTTGTAAGCTGTCCTATATGCCCACAAAGCTTCATCTAACTTATCAGACCAATCCTTCCTATTAACACTCATTGTTTTCTCCAGAATTCTTTTTATCTCCCTATTAGACACTTCACAGAGGCCATTGGTTTGAGGGTTGTAAGCTAAAGCCATTTTGTGATGAACTCCATATTTTTCTAGTAAAGTTTTAAACAACCGATTATTAAAATGAGTTCCACCATCGCTAATGATGGCTCTAGGGGTGCCAAAATGAGAAAAAATATTCTTCTTTATAAACCGCACCACTGTTTGAGCATCATTATGTTGGCAGGCTACCGCCTCAACCCATTTACTAACATATTCCACTGCCACTAAAATGTATTGTTGGCCTCTAGACAGAACAAAGGGGCCCATAAAGTCAATCCCCCACAAGTCAAATAATTCAACTTCAAAAATACCGGTTTGAGGAAGTTCATGCTTTTTAGAAATATTACCGGATCTTTGACAGGCATCACAATGGGAAGCAAACAAATGAGAATCTTTAAATAATGTAGGCCAATAAAAACCAAATTGCAATATTTTAAAAGCAGTTTTCTGACCACTAAAATGTCCCCCAAATGGTGATGCATGGCATGCAAGCAAAATGTCATGTTGTTCAATCTCAGGAACACACTTCCTAAGAACTCCATCCACACATCTTTTAAACAGATAAGGTTTATCCCAAATGTAAAATTTAACCTCACTCAAGAATTTCTTCTTTTGAGAATAGTTTAAATCAGGAGGTAAAACTTCACAGACAATATAATTTGCTATATCAGCATACCAAGGTACATGTAGCAAATTAGCAGCCATTATGCATTCATCAGGGAAAACATCATTCACAAGCTTACTATTACTAACATGCTCAGAGTCTAACCTAGACAGATGATCAGCTACTAGGTTGTCACTTCCTTTCCTATCCACTATATGCAAGTCAAATTCTTGAAGTAATAAAACCCACCTAATTAATCTAGGTTTGGACTCTTTCTTTCTCAACAAATATTTAATAGCAGCATGATCAGTGTGTACTACCACCTTGACTCCCAACAGATAAACTCTAAATTTTTCAAAAGCAAAAACAATAGCTAACATTTCTTTCTCAGTGGTAGTGTAGTTTACCTGAGCATCTACTAATGTTCTGCTGGCATAATAGATTGGATGAAAAACTCAGTCTCTCCTTTGTCCCAGAACAGCTCCTACTGCATAGTCACTTGCATCGCACATTACTTCAAAGGGCAATGACCAGTCTGGAGCAATGATTATAGGAGCCGTTATTATTTTCTATTTCAACTCTTCAAAACTTGTTAAACAGTCATCATCAAAAGAAAACTTGGCATCCTTTTCTAACAGCTTAGTTAAGGGCTTTGAAATTTTTGAGAAATCTTTGATGAATCTTCTATAGAATCCCACATGCCCAAGAAAGCTTCGGACTCCCTTGACACTAGTAGGAGGTGGCAACTTCTCAATCAATGATGTCTTGGCTCGATCCACCTCCAAACCCTCCTTAGACACCTTATGTCCTAGAACTATTCCTTCCTTTACCATGAAGTGGCATTTTTCCCAGTTCAGAATTAAGTCAGTTTCCTCACACCTTTCAAGTACCTTAGAAAGATTCGTCAGACAAACTTCGAATGAATCACCAAAGACAGAAAAGTCATCCATGAAAATCTCCATGATATCTTCGATGAAATCAGAAAAAATTGATGTCATGCATCTTTGAAAGGTTGCTGGTGCGTTACACAACCCGAAAGGCATTCTTCGGAAAGCAAAAGTGCCATAAGGGCAGGTGAATGTTGTTTTCTCTTGGTCCTCAAGTGCTATAGAGATCTGATTGTATCCTGAATACCCATCCAGAAAATAAAAGTATTCCTTCCCCGCTAGCCTATCAAGCATTTGGTCAATGAAGGGAAGAGGAAAATGATCTTTTCTAGTGGCTGCGTTTAATTTCCGATAGTCCATGCACACTCTCCAACCAGTGACAGTTCTTGTAGAAATTAATTCTTTCTTTTTATTTGTCACCACTGTTATCCCTTCTTTCTTAGGGACGCATTGTATTGGACTAACCCACACACTATCTGAAATTGGATAGATGATTCCTGCATCTAGCCACTTGATGATTTCTTTCTTGACGACTTCTTTCATCATCGGGTTCAGCCTCCTCTGATTCTCTATAGATGGCTTATGATCTTCCTCCAGTAGAATTTTATGCATTACAATGGAAGGGCTTATCCCTTTGATATCTGCAAGTGTCCATCCCAGAGCCTTTTTATGACTCTTTAGTACTTCAATCAGTCTCTGTTCTTGATGAGAGTTCAATGCTGTAGAGATGATGACAGGTAATGTCTCTGAATCCCCTAAATACGCATACTTCAAATGCGTAGGGAGTGGTTTTAACTCCAAAATCGGAGGTTATTCAATTGAAGGCTTAAGAGATGGTGCTGAACGGGATGCCAAATCTAAGGATTCCACTTGCCAATGTTGTTTGGCTCGAGTGGTTGAAAAATTCAGCACTTGGGCTACCTCATAACTAGTTTCAGCGTTCTCATGCTTCACTCCCATTAATAATGCTTCAATAGGGTCTTGGATGATCATTGAATTGAATTTTCTTGGGCTAACTCATCCGTCACTGAAACTCTGAAGCAATTTTCAGCATCTCTAGGATATTTCAGTGCCTTGTCCATGTTAAACACCACTTGCTCATCCCTCAATCTCATCACTATTTGCCCTTTTTCTACATCAATAAGGGTTCTGGCTGTGGCTAAGAATGGACGACCAATAATTAACGGATTATCCTTGTCTTCTTCACAATCCACAACAATGAAATCAGCAGGATATATGAACTCACCAACTTTGACTAAAACATCTTCAATTATACCCCGTGGATATGCTAAGCTCTGATCCGCTAATTGCAATGTTATTGTGGTAGGTCTTGCCTCACCAAGTTGCAATTTCTCAAAGACAGATAAGGGCATCAGGTTAACACTTGCTCCAAGATCACATAGAGCCTTACCTTGAAAGTGAGTGCCTATTTTACAAGGCACAGAGAAGCTACCCGGATCTTTGCACTTCATTGGAATCCGTGGGTTGATTATTTTGCTGCACTCTTCAGTAAGTGCTACAGTTTCAAATTCACCAAATCTCCGCTTCTTGCTCAGCATTTCCTTCAAGAACTTGACATACTTAGGCATGTATTCCAATGCTTCTGAAAATGGAATATTGATATGAAGTTGCTTGAACATTTCTAGGAATTTTTGATACTGCTTATCTTTCACCTTCTTTTGCAGCCTTTGAGGAAATGGTGGTGGAGGTATTATCCTTGGTGATGTATGTAGCTTCTCTACTTGTTTCTCACCCTTATCAACATCTGCCTGTTTTTTAACTGCTTCACTACTCACCTTCCTCTTCTTTTCAGCTGATGCATCCACACGTTCTTCTTCAAATTTTTTTATCATTACTCGTCTCTTCAGTAGTAATTTCATCTTTAGCTTCCTCTACAACAGTCTTGGATGCAGGTGTGTGGCTAACCACCTTTGGTATTTGGACTTCCGGAAACTCTTTCCCACTTTGAAGAGTTATGGCCTTACACTCTTCCTTGCCTTCTCTTCTAGGATTAGGCACCGTATCACTTGGCAATCCTCCTTGTCGCAATGAATTCATTGCTGAGGCTAGTTGACCCATCTGCAGTTCTAGATTTCTCAAGGAGGTGTCAACTCTAGCATTCACTTGAGCTTGTTCTTCATTTTGCTTACTTTGAATGCTAATGAACTTTGCCAATGCATCTTCCAGGTTTGACTTAGGTTCTTGAATCGGTGCATTTTGCCTTACAGGTTGAGTAAAACCTGGTGGTTGAGTAGGCCTAATGTTTGAGGACGATGCTGGTTGATTCAGTGCTGGTCCATACTTCCAAGAGAAGTTTGGATGATTTCGGCACCCAGGATTGTAATTATTAGAGTAGGGATTCTGATTCTTTGAAAAATTCCCCACATAATTAACTGATTCTGAAGATACCAAAGGACAGGAGTCTACTGAATGCAAATCCCCATAGTTTTCACAAGTAATTGGGGCCACCTGAGCAGAACAGACAGTCAATTACTGGTTTCGCTGCACTTGAGATTCTAACTGGTCGAATCTCTTATTCAGAGCGGAAAGAATAGTGACAAGTGGAATAGAGGGGTCTTCTTGAGTATTGGTAACATTCACACTCACCCTTCTATCACCTCCTTTTTGCACATAACTTTCAGATAATATGTCCAATGCCTGAATGACATCGTCTACAGGCATTTCATCCCAACGCCCATTCAAAATAGCATCTAACATTGTATCGGTTTGTGAGGTTAGACGCGTGCAGAAGTTCTGAACAATGGCACAGTCATCCATCCCATGGCTTGGGCATTGACGAAGTAAATATTTGTACTTCTGCCAAGCAGCATATAAATGCTCGTCTGAAGCCTGCTTGAAGTTGATGAGCTCACGACGTGCATCTGCTATTCTATTGTTTGGAATGAAGCGAGCTCTGAACCTTGCCTCTAGCTTGTCCCAAGTATCAATCGAACCTTCGGGTAGATTCAATAACCATTCCTTGGCTTTTCCTTGTAGAGAAAGAGGGAATAGTCGAAGTCTTAGAACATCCTTTGGTACTCCATTATGCTTGAATGAATCGCACACTCCCAAGAATGATAGAATGTGACGGTTGGGATCCTCATCAGACCTTTCACCAGTGAATTGTCCGTTTAGCTGCAGCATGGAGATCATCACCGGCTTCAACTCAAAGTTAGCAGCTTGAAAGTCTGGCACTACTATACTGGATAGAGTGCCCTTCATAGTACGACCCACAAGGTTTTTTATGGACTGATTTTGGTTCCCTTCCTGAGCCATTTCTTCACTCATAGGATTTGGCGTTTTAGAAGGAGTTTCTTCAAAGTTCAAGTTCACCACAAGATCACTAATTTTCTTCATTGTGCGCTTCTTTGTTGTAGAAGTTTGCTTCGGCATGTACTGTGGTACCTGTAGAGAAGAATTCAACCAACTGTATTATTTTAAACAAGACAAATTCAAAGTGAATAATAAAATAAAAAGAAATTCTAGCCAATTAACTACTAATGCTTAATCGAGGACTACTAAGGATTACACACTTCTAACTGAACAATTAAGCCGTTCCCCGGCAACGGCACCAGAAAACTTGATCGCGAAATTTTTTATGCGTTCCGCAAGTGCACGGGTCAGATCAAGTAGTTCAGTGATAAGTATGAGTATCGTTCCCACGAGAAAAGGTTTAATTACAATTAGGCAATGTATAACCCGTTTTCATCCACGTTAAACTGTAATTAAATGAATTATGATCTTAGACTAATGCTTAAAACAAACAATTTAAAGAGAATTTGGTTGGCTCAGACAGTTAAGATAAAATCCAAGATTTGAAATTACCTAGAGTTACTATTCCCTTGATGCTCACTAGAACTTAACCTCTTGTTTAATTGCGATTAATTTTCACCTTGTGGGTTAAGAGATTCAAAAGCTATAACCGTCTGTCGATGTAATTATAGCACTACTCTCTCCTGAAATCTAAGTGTCCTTGACTTTAGGTGAGAATGCATTAGATTCTATATCCCTCTACAAACCAATTAAGGTAATCAGGTATATGTCTATCCCAATTACAAATTAGATGACTCTAAACTTAATTTATCCAACTCTTAGGTCCAATTAGCATTCCCTTTTTCAAGGCAAATTCCAATTCCCCAAATCAAATCAAAGAGGTGGCCAATCCCTAAGAAAGCATTAAGCAAGAGAGGATACACAAGATTTCAATCATCACAATTAACAAGATAATTAATGGTTCAGTTCACATCAAGTTCCTAGTACTCTAGGTAAGAAGGAATTTAGCCACACATAGCTAAATCTACAGAGAATTCCTAATCAAAATATATGGAGAACTGAAAAGAACAAGAAAGCAAACAAAGGAAGATTGAGATGCAGAAAGTAGATCTCCCCCTTTGATTCCTCCTCTTCCTTCACACTCCAAGCTTAAAGAGCCTTCAAGAACTCCCAAAATCACTTCTTGGACGCTCAGAACTTCATCTGCCGCCGATTGAATCCAACCCTAACTGCTCCCATCTCTTTTAAAGCTTAAAAATTAAAACTGCGCATTTCAGGTCCGCTCTCGCTATGGCGAGGAGCTTCTCTCGCTATAGCGAGGTCTCATAAGTACTCAGATTTCTGCTGCGCTCGCTACTCCCACGTTATAGCGAGTTGCTCTTTGGAATTTCTATGCAACACGACTTCGCTATGGCGAAAGTGCCATTTCGCTATAGCGAATTTCGTTCTCGCTGTGGCGAGAAGAGTTGTTTAATCTACCTTGGCCATTTTCCGCTTCCTTCTCTTATATTCATTTCTTTCTATATTTTGCCACTTTTCCCTGAAATTGAAATCAACATAAAATGAGGCTTAAACTGATAGAAATATTACAATTATAATACTTCCTTTGTTTTGTTTGATTGAATGCACTTTTAATCATATTAATCAAGAGAAAAGTATTTTACCTCCCTAATTTAGTGTCAAATATAGCCCATTTGAATCCTAAATTAGGAGGTTATCAAATATCAATAGTAGACTTTCACTCATTTCTTCAAACTACTTATGGTCGCTAAAGTGAACTAGACTTTAAATCTGAAATGCCTTCCTAATGACAGAATGCTTGCTAATTGCTTTAATAAATTTTCTGATCAAATTTGTATGATCTAAATTTAGAGAGGTACCTACAGTCTAGATTTGGATAGAAACATAGAGATACTTTCATCAAATAATATTAGAAGTGTGACTTCAATTAGGAGGAAATTGCGGAAAAATGATTTTATTGATTGTGGGGCTAAAATTGCGTAAATTTTTACAATAAAAAATGTAGTAATGTAATTAAACTATCTTTAAGGATGAAAAGAATATTTTATTCCAATAGTAAATGGAGTTTTCACTACACGACTAACATATGAAGTAGTTGATGTAAATAAAAAGAGAGTTTATCTAGATTTACACCACTTGCGAGAATTTTCTAAGAATTGATGAAGCTTAAGTTCAAGACCTATAGTCTATCCAATAAAAAGGAAGGGTAAATTACGTAGATTTTTTTTTGGCTAAAATTACATAAAATATACATGGAATAAACAAGGAAATATTCCCATAATATTCTTAAATTATTTGATAGATATTTGGAACCTTTCGAAAAAGTATGCCTTCTCAATTATAAATTTTTTGAGTTTTTCATCTTTTCAAAGTCTTTTCATCCCAGTCTATTTTTAGCCTCAGTTAAATTATCTAGAATTATGACACTAATTTTCTCAGTATCGTTTTGAGTCATAGATAGAAGTGAACTACATGAAAGGAATTTCATATGAAATTCATTTATAATGTATGTTTTACCATTTAAAAAATATATATGAATAGAGATTGAGCATTAATCAATATTGATTCCTGATAAAGTCGAGTCCTGATCATACCCGAATGGAAAAATGAGCAATTTAAAATGGAACAGTATTCATAAAGGAGGAAAATGGGACCCGCTTTTGCCTTAATTTCTGGCTTTTGCTATTCAGTTTAAGGAATTTTCCGAGAAGTTGCTGAAAGACGTAGACGTTCTGGGAAGTAAGGAAGAAGCAGCTGTTAATGTTATGGACAATACAATAAAACAAATGGGAACAACAAATTAACAACTTGGGGTTGGCTGCAAGTCAATCATCTTAAGAAAATGGCTTCATTATTTATGTAATATATATAATAATAACTTTACAAGAATTAATAAACTTAATTTATGAGGTGAGTGATAAGCTATTGAATTAATCAATCTATTCTATAAAATTGAGTATGTTTACATCTCTAGAATAAATCTTTTTTTATTTTTCATACTCCAAAAGAAAAAGGTCAACAATTAATTTGATTTTTTTTGGTTGAAGTGTCCGTTAATAATCATCCCCTTTATAAAATAGAAACATAGAGATTCTTTTATCAAAAAAGAATAGAATTATAACTTCCATTTGGAGGAAATTTTGAAAAATTGATTCTACTAATAGCAGGGCCAAATTTGTGTAAATTTTTATAATGAAAAAAATATATAGTTATGTAATAAACAATCTTTAAGGATAATTTTTTAGGCAATTTTTTTATTCTAATATTAAATAGAGTTATCATTCACCCAACTTACAAATGAAGTACTTGATATAAGCAGAAATAATTAAATATCATGGGTTTTTTTTCCTTATTATAATAATCCCAATAAAAAGAGAACTTACTTAGCTTTACATCACTTTCAAGAATTTTCTAACAAATGACAGAGCACCAAACCATGCACAGGTTCGAGACCCATTGTCCGTACAAGAAAAAAGGAGAATTAGAAAGGAAGACTCAAAATTAAAGAAATTTATTTTAACATATTACCACTAGGTCCAATTATTATTATTTGTTAAAATCAATAATAATGAACCTTAAAATAATGATAATAGATTCTTCAGAATAAATATTTTTAATTTTGGATTTTTAAACATAATTCTCTCCAATAAAAAACCAAAGATCATAGAACGGGAAGGAAAAAAGCAAGTGTGGCATTGACGTTGACTTGAAGAATCAATGGGAGAAAAAAAAAAAGTATCCAAGGAAGGAAAATGGCTATGAAGTGGACATATAAAATTCGTGTCCTACAAGAAACACGAAAATTTTCAATTTTATGATTCTTTGTGAAAGTTTTTATACATTACACAGCAAACACATCACTTAAAAAGGTGCTACAACGACGAAGACTTAGACTTAATTAATGGCCAATGGAAGCAATGATGGAAGTAACTAAGGTCTCGCTGTCTTAGCTTTCAATTCATGGCCCCCCTTCTTTCATATTTTCCATACAAATGTTACTAATTCTTTGTTGTTATGGTCAATCAGTCAAGTGTTAAGCTCAATTATTCAGTTATCGCGTCTTTTCTCTGCAACGAGTCTCATTAAATTTATGTGTACACGTTACATGTAGTTTATGACAACAATAGTTACAATACAATTCTGTTCTCTTATGAAGATAAATTAAAGATGAATAAAAAGAAGAATGCACCACTCCTTTTTTTTTTTTCTTTTAAAATTTTTCTGAAAAAATTAAATCATTAGATCATCGGCAAAATTTTTCCATTCTACTTTCTTGCCTTTATTCATCCCTGGTCTATATTATTGAGACATTGGAAAAACCTCTGGACAATCCAAACAATTTCAATCGCATTGGACAATCCACACAGTTTGTGGCTCTGGTTGCACAGATCACTTTAATGACCTTTCTGAGAAACTGCTGAAAGACGAAGACATTTTGGGAAGTGAGGAAAAAGAAAAGCAGCTGTTAATGTTATGCACAATAAAATAAAGGAAATGGGAAACCACAAAAAATTAAGGACTTACACTTGGCTGCAATTGCTTCACTCCAAATCAATCAATACGGGAAATATTTTTGTCCTTTTTTTAAAAAATAGCATGTAAGCGAGTGATTTTTAGAAAAACCCAATTATGAAGTTAATGCTAAAATATATTTTGAGTTATATTTTGAAATTGATGTATAACAATAACAATACTGGGAGTTCCAACTTTCTAATCCTTAAATGTATTTTGAAATTGATGTATAATAATAAAATAACACTTTCTAAAGGTTTAAAATATATCAAAGGACTGAAAAATTGAGCTTTGCATAACAAAATTTTTGAAATATATTATTTACTTATTATATTTTTTGCTAAAATTTTAATGACAAATATTTAAAAAACCCTGCATAAATTATGCAAGAAAGGGAGGGGCGGTAAACACTAACCTGGTGAAGTAGTGGTTGTTTATGATAACATCCTGGACTTGGCTTCCACATGAAATCATATCCATGGAGAGAAATCAATTTGTTAATTAAGATTAAGGGGTACTCAATCGTAATTTGGAAGATTATGAGTGTAAATCTGGTCATGAGGATTATTACTTATTGACCCAACTACCTAGGGAACCCACATACATCATATTAAGTTACGGGTTTACTGCAACTCAATCATTTTATGAAAATGGTTTCATTATTTATGCAATACTTCTGTGACTATACAAGATAATGATAACTTTACAATAATTTAAAATTTTAATTCATGAAGTGAGTGGCAATTAAGCTATATATTGAATTAATCAATCTATTTTCAAAAATTTAGTATATTTACATCTCTAGATTTTTTTTTCCATACTCCAAAGAAATGTCAACAATTAATTTTATTATTTCTTTTGTTAAAAAGTTCCTTAATAATCATTCTCTTTATAGAATAGAAGCATAGAGATACTTTGGTCAATAATAATAGATGACTTCAATTAGGAGGAAATTGTCAAAAAAATGATTCTATATATTAATAGTGGGGCTAAAATTGCGTAAATTTTTATGATAAAAAATGTAGTTAAATAATTAAACTATCTGTAAGGATAAAACGAAAATTTTATTCTAATATTATGTAAAGTTATCGTTACGTAACTCATAAATGAAGTAGTTGATGTAAATAAAAAAAGAGCTCATTTAGATTTACATCACTTGCAAGAATTTCTAAGAACTGACGAAGGACAAGTTTAAGATCCATAGTCCATGCAATAAAAAGAAAGGTCGTCTTTCTCTGGACATTTGCAGTTAATGCTAATTTGGCGAAACGTTGCAGAAACCAAAAGGGAGGGGAGGAAGTCTGGCATTGACTAGAAGATTTTATGGGAGAAAAAAAGAGAGTAAATTATATAAATTTTTTTTAATTAACAATTTTTTTATTTTAAAAAATATATATTTAAGTTTAATTTTAGAATCTTTGACTAAAATTTGTTCAATTAACCAAAATATACAAATATATATTACATCTAAATATGCACAAATAAAAAAATATATTTATTTTCATTAAATATAACAAAAATATATACATTTAAATTAATAGAAGATATTTTAGTTAAAAAAATTAAAAAATGTATAATCACTTTCACAAAGAATTCGACATGATATCTAAGAAAAGCAAAAGTTTCATGTTTCTTGTAAGATAAGAATTTCAATCTGTCCATTTCAGCAGCATTATTTTCCTTCCTTGGACATTTATTTTAATAAATTATATAGACCACTATTGAATTTTACTGCCCAGTACCCTGCATATGATCTAGTCTAATAAAATAAAATAAAATAAAATTTTAATACCATAAAATATTTGGCGTGATATTGCATAAGATACTATATGATATAAGATAATAATGTCATATATTTAGTGATATATTATATAATATTGGATTAGATAAAAATCAATATTTTTGACAAAAATATGCTTTACTTAAAAATATACTATATTCATTTAAATTTGTAATTTTATGAGAAATAAAAGTCTCAAAGATTAAGCGAAAAAATCTCTGGTAACACTGTTGGCTAACATATATGATACAACTAATTTCATTGGCTTATATTTTCAGGATAGGAAATAAATACAGGTGTCTACTTAGTCATTATAAGAATAAAAATATGTTCAAAACATTAAAATGATCAAGCCTGCAGCACAAGGGTGATGCTGAAACTTATCAATAATCCAGCAGCAATTACTTGAAGTCATTATAATTTGGAACAACCTGAAAGCATCATCACCAATCTAGTATACAAGAAAAGAAAGAGTTTCATGCGAATTAGGAAAAAAAAATTTGCCGCAATAAGGGAAGAGCACGTACAGATTGAAAGAAATCCTTTAGACAAGCAAGTAAATATATATAAAGTCAACCATACAGGTAGAACTTACTTGTCCAATTCAGGCAGGTTTGTCCTAAGAATATTTCTCAATGATGACCTGCAACACATCATATAGGAAGGAAAATCATAAGACTGCTTAAGAGTTGCTTCCATTAATCACATGAAAAAGTCATAGATGAATTTGTTCGATGTATGCCCATTTTACTGATCATAGTACAGGCTTGGATCCATTCTGAAACAATATTTTCATTTCTTATTTTATCTGTTTAAGGAAGTTGAAAGAACAAATACTTGAGCTTTCAAAAGTTTACTTGCACCAAACATCGCTAAAGACTGTCAGGCCTATATGAAATCTTTTCTTTGATCTATCCTTCTCACTGGACTCAAAATTTTAGTTATATCACATGTAGTTAATTATATTTTGAGACTCTAAGTTGAAAATATTTATCTTGAACAATATTAAATTTTGAAATTATTTGGAAGGATTCTTTGAACAAAAATTTTAACTGAGTTGTTTTGTGAACAATAGTGAATATGAATAGGAAGAAAAACTAGGTGAGTACTAAAAAAAGCTTATGAGTTTTATAATATGAAAGTTAATTTCTTTTTCTTTTAGTCAAAATTTTTGTTTCCACAAATAAAATTGTTTAAGTCAATTAAAATTTTTCGTTTTAGGGCCTTTTAAAATAATTTCAAATTTTTAGATATTTCAAAATAAATATCTTCCATTTAGAATCTCAAAATATAATTTTCCTACTTTCATTTGCGTATATGGAGCCACCTATCATAGTTTGTAAATGGAATCTTATCTTGCGTGACGGTTCATCAGAACCTGATTTAAAACTCAGAATGTAATTTCACTATTAGAGAATAATATGTACAAAGAAAAAGTAAGAGAAGAGAACATTGGTATTGTCGTGGAGAAGTTGATTTTATTCCAATGAAACAAGAAAAGCGAGTGGTATGTTTTCTCTATTTTCATAGTAACTGCTATGTTTTCTTTCAACTGATCCTTTATAGATATGAAGCTTAAACTACTGTCTGTTCTTTCCAATAAAAATATTGTTCTTCAGCGTGGCACTTGAATGGATTTAGTGGGCAATTAATTTATATTTGTAGTTTCTATAAAGCAGGTCAGATCCAGAGACCTATTTTTTTTGTAGAACTTTATTTTTGTTTCAAACACTGTATATTTGATTATCATCTTACATAGTTAATACAATTTTTTTCTAACTCTAATACTATAACGTGAAGTATTTTTTTTTTTCCTTTTTTTGGATCTACCCATTGCTTAATTTGATTTTTTTCCCCCTCTCATCACCAAAGACAAAGACATGCATAAAGAAGCAAAAGAAAAAAGGTCGTTGCCTTCTTTGCTGAGTTGATCCCAGGATAGTACAATCATTGATGAATCAGTCGCATGTAATGTTACGATACTTTTCTTCAGGTTACTCCATGTTATAATTCGATTGCATCTTTTTATAAAGTTGATTTTACAAAGGAGATGGGAAAACACGTTGTAAGCCACAAAACAAGACATTAGTTAAACATGATAAAACAAAGTTCTTGTGTATATGGAGTCACGTTCTAGCTTTACAAAAGCATGTCTCAAATTAATGGAATTTCTTTTTTCCCATTTTCATTCATTTTTTTCCTCTGTTTTCCTTAAAGCTTACTCAAACTTTTAGGGTAAGAGGATAAAGAAAGGAAATAAAAAATAATTAAAGATTTGATTGTGACATTTTTTATATTTAAGAGTTCCTTATTATAAAACAATTAAAAAAAATCTTTAACTAAAGGCTTCTTTGATTTCATATTTTTAGAAAAATTTTTTTATTTTTAAGAATAAAAAAATAAAAAACTTGTTTGATAATGTATTTTAATGAAGTGTTTTGTAAAATATAAAAATAGAATTGTGTTTTTAGAAACAAAAAAATCAGAATATTTTTAAATGTTTTGTTAATTTTTATTCTCTAAAATTAGAAAAAAAGACAGAAAATAACGATTTTTTGAAATAATGATTCAAATAGATTTTTAAATTTTTAAATTTTATTATAAAAATATCTATTTTAAAATTATTAAAACCAGAATAGAATCAAATAGGCAGTTTCTAGTTTCTCCAACCTTTTTTTTGTTTTGACCTTTTATTTTTTCATTATTAAGGATCTATAATTGATCGAGTTTGCATGAAAGTATTTTTTTTATTTATATTTTTCATTATTTTTTACATCTTAATGTCAAAATAGTATATATTAATATTTCATTAATATTAAAAATGCATTACAATTAATTTTTATGGAATCGTTTATATTCTTTTTGTTAATTATAAATATAAAAAATATATCATATAATCTTTTATTCCTTTTCTTCTTTTCCTCCCACTCATAAAAATAAACCAGTGTTTGTCCCACATAAATACTTCGAACTCCTCTCTCTTTGGTGTAAACTCGTAGATCACAATTTTCAGCTCGAAGTAGTACTTCTCTCTTGGCACGAAGCCTCTCTCCCTCATCATCTTCGCAGCCTCACCATCAAGGTAAGAACCCCTTCAACGCCAGTGGTTGTCAAGTATTTAATTTCATGCCTTGTAAGTTGTAGACCAAGAATATTTTTTTTTTGGAATTTACAATGTATCTATTCACTAAAATTGATCACAACTCAAGAAAACTCCACAATACATATAGAGAAAATTTTGAATTCCCCACAGACTTCTCGTATCTAATCTTGATTTTGATGTTGATCGACCTAATTTTTCAATGCTAATTTATTTTAGTTTTAAGAATAATTTTTATTCTTTATAATGCGAAGGATCACTTCCATTCAAAAAAACTAATTCAGTCGAATTTTTATTATCTGTAAGTATTTCTTACAACTTAATATTATATGATATATTCTTTAAAAAAAGTGCTGTCATATGTGATTTTTTTATTAGAAGAAAAATAATAACTAATACATATAAAGAATTTTATATCTAAGTTTTGTCTTTAATTATTTATAGTTTTTAGCATATCCCACCACTTAAAAGTCGTTCGACTTTTAGCAGGACAAAGTCCAAAACTATTATGTCATATGCTTACCTTGTCATGGAGGCTCTGTTTTTTTTTTCCTCCTTTCTTGCCAATATCACAAAAATTCTAATTCTTTGTTAATTAATGATTAATTTAATTCAAGAGTTTTGTAAAGTGAAGGCTTTTGATTAGATTTTTTTTTAAGTTAACCCTTAAGGATTGTCTGTTTAAAATAAGGAGGGGGGAGTACGAAATGGATCCACATGCATCACATACATAGATCAAAGTAAGTCGTATGCATAGCATACAAGCAAATGAAAAAAAAAAAAATAGTAGTCCAGATGACGATGACAAACTATTATGAATGATGAACATTAATATTATTGATAATTTATCAATGTTTTAAAAATTGGATTCATCTTTAAATTGAAATAAGAAGAAATTTGTAATAACCCAGACAAATTGAAATTTAAAATAATAAGAGGATTAACTAAAATCAGTGAATAAATTGTAATGTCTATTAAGAATGTAAAATTCGAAGAATTAGGGTTAAAAATAATAACAATAATCATAACAATAAATAGAATAAAATAAAAGCTAATAAATAAGTAATAAAATTAATTAATTAAGGTCTAAAATTAAAAAAAAAAATAAATAAATAAATAGGTGTAAATTTTAGACTAACCGGATCTCTATTGGTTATAGGTTTGGGTTAGAATTGTAGGCAATTGGATTCAAATGCTAACGAGATCATCCTTGTCATTTTTTTAATATTTTTTCTTCCCATCCCTCTTTACTTTGACTGAACGTTCAGAGGTTGTCTCTAAGGGGGTCCGAACCGCAATTCAATTCTTAAGGTTGCATCTTTTAAAAAAAAATTCTCATTTGTCCCTTGGATTTTATCTCCAGTTAACAAAGAAAAAAAGAAAACGTGTCTATCTCCCAGCCACAAAAATCAAGAGCCATTCCTTAACTGACACACAGAAATTTTTTGAAATCTTTTCTTTATTTCTTCTTTTCACCTGATACCTTCTTTTACCCTGTATACCTAATTATAGGCAGGGAAGTCTACCTATGTTGATAGACCCGGTCCAAAAAAAAAAAAAGAATATGAGTTTAAAAAAAAATTTTTAAAAAATGAACTCATTTTAAAAAAATTTAAATATAAAAAAAATCAAGTTTAAATTTTTTTTAAAATTCGACCTGAATTTGAATTCGCTTATATTATAATTATTTTTTATATATTATTAATAAATAATATTTTAAAAATATTTATTTATGACTATAAATATAAATAAAAAAATTATATAACATATATAGTTATCATTTTTTTTTACTTATTGTATACTATATTATTAGGAATAAATTATAATTTAAATAAAATAAATTATTAATAATATTATTATTAAAAAAATTATTATTTTGAGAGATTTTATTATGTTATATATATATTTTAAGTTATTTAAATTTTTTGTAATTTTTTTATGAATTATTTAAAATTTAAAATAAGAATAAAAATATACCTAACAAGTAATAAAATACATAAATAAATATATATATAATATTTATAATTAAAAAAATAAATTGTAAAAAAATTGCAAAACCGACCAATCTAAACTTAAAAAATTGTAAATTTTTATATGAATCGGACCTATTTTTAAAAGAGGCCGGCCATGATCAAGTCTGTTCTTCGTGCTTCATCTGCTTTGTTCTCTCAAGAAGCCCAGAACCTTCACTGCAGCTGCTACCTTCATCCACCTTTGCTATTGCTTCTGTGGTGTGGTCGAAGCTCCATCATCCTTGGTATATTCTTCCACCTTGAAGCTATCGTGAAGTAGGTTCCCTCCTTCCCCTTCGTACGTCACTGTCCAGCTATGGGGGAGGCAATATAAGATTTATTTTTCAGCCAAAGCTTGCTTGAAACGTTGAGGAATCAGTGTGTGATTAGTGTGGGTAGGTTGGTCCAGAATTTGAGGAGATTGGAGCTCTATTTTCACTTGGTAAAATTTTCTTTTCTCCCTTTTATGGCTTTCTCTTGTTTGGTCAAAGAATTTTCTATTTTTTTCCCATTAATAAACCTGAAGTGAATCTAAGCATAGGGTTTTTATTTTATCTCTTCCTCTAGGTTCTAAATGATAAAACTTACCCAAAATAATAATAATAAAAAATAAAATCTACTAAAATAAAAATAATGATAAAAAATATTTAAGTGTATAAAATCTAGGAAATGCTAGTTACAACAACTGATTTGGTTCATTTGAATGCTAGGTGTGGGAAGATTAATATTTGGATCGAAGTACCTAACATGGGTATTTAGAATTGCATCTATTATGCGGAAATCCTTTTAGACTAGGAATCAATTTGGGAAAAAAGGGGGGGGGGGGGGGTGCTGTTGCATCTTTTAAAGCTACTATTGTTATTCAATAAGTGTGACTTTAGTTGAAAAATGTTTTTGGAATTATAAATCTTACAAGTATGTGTATGCATCATAGAAATAGTATTACTTGCTATTAGGTGAGGAGACAATAATTATAACTTAACTGGTATATCCTTCACAGATATTAAATGATGACATAAATTTTATGTCAATTCATAATTCCCAAAAAAAAAGGAGAGGATATTTTGATAATCTTCCTTGTAATTCTAACTTAAATTATAACTTTTGAATGTGTAGATCAGCGCACAACCTTATACTTGTGGGAAACTGGGGAGATATATTTTTCTTGTAAGATATATGGATTAAGTCATATTGATCCTGACTGGCTACTAATATAGCTACGTGTTATTTTTAAAAGCTTGAGTGCCTTCTGCTGTGGTTTAAACAAACAAATAAATTAAATTTAAGATTTAGGTGGAATGACAAAAGTTATGCCGTCTTAAACATTGCTCTCAACTTATGTGAAGTCTTTTAAATAGGTTGGATGTATCAATTTAATATTGCTTTCCTAGTCATTGAGTATTTTGTTTCTCTATTTGGATTATACATATACCAAACCAATGACAAAGACTAGGGAATAATTTTACAAAACTATGGTAATGTCTTTAGTTTTATGTCAGGTCTTCTATATTGATAACATCAAACAATGAATAACTATAGATACATGTAAAGGAGTACAGATTTAACTGTTTAAGATTTCCATTGGAAAAAAAAAAAATTGTTCAAATGGAATTATGAGATAAATTTTAAACCATATGCCTTGGTGTAACTTAATGTAAATTTCAATTCAAGTTAGGGGGCTTATATGCAAGTAAGGATATATTTAAGTGGTAGGGTCATTGAACAAAGTATGGATAGTGTTAGTATTAGGAATAGACATTAACAAGGTAGTAAACTAATTAAGCCAAGCCAGGCAGCACTATCAATAAAAATATAAGTGGGTAATAACATAATCAAGGTAAGTTAGGTGTTAAATGAAAACCAATATTAGCATAGGAAGTTATTTGGTGAAATTTGAATAAATTAATCAAGGTAAGGAAGTAATTAAGTTAAAACAATATGCAAAATAATGATAATAATATTAATAAATAAATAAATAATTATAACAAAATAAGATAAGCAGCAAGATAAGATAATTATCAAGCTTGAATTAATTAAGTAGAATTTAATCGATTAGGTAAAATTCTACTTAACGTGGAGTAATCTAATAAGTATAATTTATAGCTTAAATTGTTATTAATATAGGAAGAAGGAACTTGAAGAAGACTAAAAATAAAATTGATTGAGTGAAATGGAAGGAAGAACCTAATCATAGTCTTTAGAAACTAATAGAGTTATTATGATTGTGTTTTAGGAAACATGGTGGGGGCTCTTGTTGGAGAGTTTGATGGTGGATCAATGATGAATGGATCAACAATCATTTGCCAAGCAAGTGAATAGATTATAAACCTTGATACATTTTTAACCTTTCTCTAATTTTTACTTCTCTACATCTTGCTTGTTTCTGTATAGCCTTGGGATGGGCTTCTTAAGAAGTATCTTTGTGCATGCAAATATTTTAGATATTAAATCTTTTAGATATTGTTATGTTAAAATATAACTGTTATTAACTTGAATTTGAAATTTGCATGTTATTCTAAGTGATAAATTGTGATAAAAGACCACCCTCAATTCAATGATCTTGTACTATGATAGTATTTTGATTTTGAATTGTTTGAATGTTTTAAATATGAATACATAAATTTGGTTTTCTTTAGGAAGCTATCTCGTACAGAACCTTGTAGCTAACAATAGTATTTGTTAACCTTGGCGCACCTCGATCTGAACCCTAGCTAACGGGGGTGTTGCTAGCCCATGTGTCGGGCACCACACGTGGATCTATTCTGATTATTGAAAACTATGTGGCTTTGCATCTGTAATTACTTACCCTTGCAAGCTATGTGCTTTATGTTAGTTCTATTTTGGTTTTAACTAGATGCTTTCTATTTTAATTTGCTAAATGACCTTATAGTAAGAATTTTATTTGAAGTATTTGTTTAACCTTGACATAAACAGTGAATTATTTACACATTGGCATTGTTATTTCACATTATTTGGGAATTGTTTTGTTCTTATTATCATTTAATATAATACGAACTCATGATTTTTTATTGATTCTCATGTGAACAATATTTTCAAGAAACTTTGTATCTGCTCATTCTTTTTTTTCTCATCATGTTTTATTTTCTACTCACTAAGTATTGTGACTCATTCTATTATTTACTCTTGCAACTAAAGGATTGTGTCCCATGTTCCACTGGTTTAGTTTGGAAGTGTTGTTAATGATGAGCTAGTGACCAATATGTTTCAATATAAATGGTATGTTGTCCTTGTGTGTATGTTGTATTCTAGAGCTTGCTTCATAGGCTACTGGCAAGATCCATACCCTATTAATTATACTTTGTTATTAATTAAGAATGCAAAGTGAAGCTTTCTTTATAAGATTTGACTGTTTGATTGTTGTGGTTAATCTAGGATGTCCTATTAGAAAGGAAACTTTGTTTGATTTTTTGTCAATAGTTTGAGATTAAATAAATCTTATAATATTGCTCATGTGAATGACCCCATATGCATGAATACGAATTTGTATGTTTAGTCAAGCTTGTAGATATGAGATTATCTCGTATTCTATGCTGGTCATGTCGTTGGTTTTGGGGTGTGACAAAATTCATAATTTAATAGCTTAATCGTTGTTAAACTACAATTAAATTGCTTTTTTAAATATATTTAAAAATACAAAATATGTACAATATTTTACCATTAAATTGACACATGTATTTTAAAAATAATATTTAAAATATAAATAAAGATTTAAAAATATAAAAATTAGTTAAAGTATTTTGTATATGACAATAAATAAGTTAGGTAAAATCCATTAAATATCATAAATCTCTATCATAAAATGTCAAATCTTTAATTTGGATTAAAAAAAATCAAAAACTGATTTTTTATTGTTTCAGTTCTAACCGTTGTTTTTAATTAATTTTATCAGTTTTTGATCAATTTAATTGATTTTTGACTAATTTTTCATAAATCAGTTGTAAAGATCAAATGGATTGAAACCATGATTTATTTACTAATTTCCTAGTCTAACTAGCTAGTAAATTCAATCCCATTTTCAAAATAGCAGTTTTTATATTACATGAGTGGTTATCAAAATATTTGATTTCATACCTTATAAACCAAGAGTGTTTTCTTGAACGTTTACAATATATCTACGAACTAAAAATGGTGACAATTCAGAAAAACTCCACAAAATAAGGAAAATTTTGAAGTTTCAATAGACTACTTGTATCTGATCTTGATCGATTTCAATGTTGATCAGTCTAACTCTCCTAGTTTTAAACCTAATTTATTTTAAATCTTTATGAATAATTTCTTTCTTTCATACAAGCCAAGGATCACTTACATTCAAAAGACTAATGAAGCCGAATTTATAAATAGTTATAACTTAAGTGCAATTTTGTTTTTTTGTTTTTTGAATTTTTGCTATCTATGAATATTCTTATACAGCTTAAATATGATAAGACTAATTCTTTTTAGAAAAAATATTTCATATGCTATTTTTTATTAAAAAATAAATAGCAAATATAAATAATTTTCACACATCTCAGCACATAAAGGTCATGCGCATTTTATTTGTAGATAAAGCAAAAACCTATCATACCTTATGCATGCATACTTTGTCAAAAGTTTTCTCTCTCTCTCTTTTTTTTATTATTATTTACAATATTATAGAGACTCTTATACTATATATGTATGTATGTATGTATGTATGTATGTATATATGTAAATATATATTAATAGGTTGTCAAGCTATGGCTAACAAGATTCCCAAGTTCTAATGATTGCAAAGTCTTCACATCCATTTGATGCTTAAAGCTCTCTGTCACAGTAAGTCATATCAAGCCTATAGTAGGATTGGGATTCACAACAGCTTCGTATGGAACATGATCAAGGGTCTTCCTCTTCTTCTTTTAACAGCGGTTGGACTTATGATGTTTTTGTAAGCTTCAATGGGGGAGATACTCGTTACAGTTTTACAGGCAATCTTTGTTATGCTTTGAACCAAAAGGGAATCCACACCTTCAAAGATGACATCAAGCTTAGGAAAGGCGAAAGCATTTCCCCAGCTCTTCTGAAAGCAGTCGAAGAGTCTAGAATTTCCATCATTGTTTTTTCTGAAAATTATGCATCTTCAAAGTGGTGTCTTGATGAACTCGTCAAGATCATTGAGTGTAGGAAAGAGAAGGGACAGTTGGTTCGCTCTGTATTCTACTATGTTGATCCCTCAGATGTAAGCCATCAGAGAGGAAGTTACGGAAGGTCAATGGCTGAGCATGAAGCCAATCTCAAGAATAGCAATAAGGAAACAGAACAGGGCTGGAGGCCAGCACTAGAAAGATTGCATAATTGGAGAGTTGCACTAAGGGAGGCTGCCAATTTGTCTGGATGGCATTTCAAAAATGGGTAAATATCTCTCGTGGCTTTCAAAGTTTTTTTTTTTTCCTTAAAAAAAAAACTTGGTTGTTTATTTTATTGGTATTATTTATGGCACTGTTAGAATGGGGATGAGCAAAGTGTTTTGTTTATGTGAGAAAAGAAGAGCAAACTGTGTTTATTGTGGGAAAGGCAACCATAAGAGTATATCACACGAGAATGTCTTCTTCCTTTGCATGCATTTTATTCATTATATGAAGAAATTTATACTTGCAAAAAAGTTTTTTTTTCCCCATTTCTACAAGTTACAGACAAGCACCTAAATGGTCTCCATAAATTAGCTTCTCCTTCTCTATTCATATGAACTAAACACATCATGCCACAACATATCCTATGCTACAGTTACATTTCAATTACTATTTTAATTAATTTGCACAAGTCTTGTCACCCACTTCCTTAAACTCTTCCTGACAAAATTTGCAGCAAATTCCTAGTTTTTCTTTCAATTGCTCAAATTTGATTTTTTGTAGGGCCTGCTTGAGCAAATCTCCTCCTTTCTTCGCATCTGGAGTTTGTCCTCCAAAAATTGCTTCATTTTTGTTTTTGCTTTACTTACCTCACTTTGCCGCGAAGTGGTTTGAGGAAGACTCACCAAACTAGACCTTCTCTATCATATTAGTTTTTTTTCACTGTGTTGGTCTTCTCTATTTACACACGGTCCATCTAAGATCATAAAGTGCTCTGATAGCTCTCTTAGAACGGAGAAGAGCAAGGCGTGCTGTTTACGTGAGAAACAAGAGCAAAGTTTTTTCGTTTTTTCTTTTTTCTTTTTTGGGTTGTGGAAAGGCAACCATTGGAGTACTATATCACACAAGAGTGGGAAAATGTCTTCTTCCTCTTGCATACATTTTATTCAATACATGAAAATATTTATACTTACAAAAATATTTTTCCCCTTTCTAAAGTTAGAGAGACAAACACCTAAATTGCCTCCATAAATTAAGCTTCTCCTACACTATTCATATACTTGCACCAAACCATGGTTTTAAATTGCGGTTGCGGATGCGGTTGCGGTTGCGGTTGCGTTGCGGTTATTGCGATTGCGGACATTGCAGCTGTTATGATGCGGGTTGCGTTCACTGCGGTTGTGATATTTTTTGAAGTTGCATAAATTATTTTTAAAATATGTATAATCATTATATATTTCATATACATAAAATATATTATGCCTAACATTAATATTGATTAAATAAATTCTTATTTTGAATAAGAATATCAATGTTACTTGAAAAAATAAAAAAAAAATCAGATAATATAAAAATATGTTTACATACTTATTAGAAAAACATAAATATAAGTGTAAAGATAATCTAAAAAAAAAAATTCAGCATACCACTAGTGCTTTAAAAGTAGTGTTAATGTAATTTCTTTATAATCCTATCTTATTTGTAAAAAAAAATTATTATTTAATTCATCTTAAATCACACACACATATATATATATATATGTATATAATTGGAGATAGTAACATTAATAATATAAATGTAAAAGAAAAAAAATTAATTAAAAAAATAAACACACGTAACTTCCTCCTAGTCCATTTATATTCCAAATAATAGAATATATATTACATTAAAAGAAATGCATAGCAGCTGGCTTCCTCCTCTAATATATATATATATATATATTCTATTAAAACAAATATATGCAATGTGACTCATGATGCAACAGGGGCAAATATCTGGTTCATATATATATATATATATATTAAAATAAGTATATGGTAGCGTGACTCTTGGCTTCCTCCTCATCATAATAGAATATATTATATTAAAACAAATAAATGCAACGTGGTTTCCTAACTTCCCCCTTTCCTGATCATAGAATATATATAGATATATATTATATTAAAACAAATACAAGGCAATGTGGCTTCCTCATCCCCTCTCATCACTCAGCGTTTCGGATATAAGGCAGACTCAGAAAATGAAAATGCCAATCACAAAAACAGAGCAACAAGTTAAGAATCAAGAAACGTATTTTGGGTTTTTAGATTCGAGCAAGAAGAGAGCTCCAGTCCACTGCGAGGCTTTAGAGTTTAGATTCAAGTTTCAAACCGCTGTGGCTCAGCCTGCAGGTATGATTTCACCATTTCAGATTTCAAGACTTCAGATCTGTTGGTTGCTTTTGTTCTTTGCTGTTGTTGGCTTTTCTATTTTGTTCTTTAGGAAAAGAAGAAACCTAAGGCCGGCCGACAGCTTTGTTTTTAATCTACTGATGCTAAGTAGTGTTTTTTGCTTTTATATGATGTGCCGTAACAGATCCGTAATACCGTTTTGTTGCGGCCGCAATACTGTTACGATGCGCCCCATTCTTGTGATATCTAATCCCTCCGTAATTGCGGGCTGATGCCGATGCGGCCTAGCCCGCATCCGCAATATTACGGCCGCATTTTGTAATGCGGACCGCAATTTGGAACCTTGCACCAAACACATCATTCTACTATATATGCTATGCTATGGCGACATATTTCAATTAATTTGCACAAATCATCTCACTCATTACCTTAAACAGAAACTATATTTCTCTAATATCTTAAATAATTTTATGGTATTCTATTGTTAGAATTAAACTAAAATTTCAACTTTAGATATCAGCCCAATTTCATTTATGACTATTAGAAAACTATTGTTTAAACTATTAAATGATGAGTGCATTTTTTTAGTGGGAATACAGAATGGAAAAAGGGGTGTGATAGGAATTGGATAATAAAATTGTTTATTATTTTCACATTCATGAGATTGTTTCTCTTACTAATTAAGATAAAACAAATATATCACAAAATATTGATTATATATAATATTGAATAAGGTAGTGTGAGAGCTAAACTCATTATGGGCAAAATCACAAGAGAGTAAAGTTTTTTTTTTCAAATATTACTTTTGTGGAATATTTTATCAAGTTGGGATTTGAATTTATGAAGATGATCATGGATTAATCAGGCTATAAGGCTAGGTGGAAGCAGTAAATCATATAATTATCACTTTGCTTATAATAAAATTGCTACATTTATTTTTTCTAAAAAAATTGTTTATGCATTTAGGATTTAATTTTTCAAGGATAAAAATAAAAGGAAGGGCTTAAAAATTATAATGTCTAATGTTTTCAGCATTGATTGTATATATTGCCAAATTCCCATGTAAAAGCTTTTGTAATTAATTCTGCAGGTATGAGTTTGAATTAATCCAAAAAATTGTGGAAGAGATCTCTAACAAATTAAATCACACATTTTTACACATAGCTGATTATCCAGTGGGATTGAAGTATCGAATACTAGAGGTGATGTCATTTCTAAAAATCAAGTCTAAAATAGATGCCTTGATGATGGGAATTCATGGAATTGGAGGCATAGGTAAAACAACCATTGCAAGAGCAGTGTATAACTCAATTGCAAATCAGTTTGAAGCTTCTTGTTTTCTTGCTGATGTGAGAGAGAACTCAATGAAGAATGGTCTAGTACAACTACAAGAGACAATTTTTTTAAATTTGCTTGGAGACAAGAATATCAAATTAGGTAACGTAAGTCAAGGGATTCCTATACTAGAAAATAGACTTCGTTGCAAGAATGTTCTTTTAGTTCTTGACGATGTTGATAATTTAAAACAAGTGAGATCTTTAGCTGAAGGACAAGATTGGTTTGGTTTTGGAAGTAGGATTATTATAACAACAAGAAATAAACATTTGTTAGATCTACATGGGGTTGAAAAGCTATATGAAGTGAAAGAATTAAATGATGAAGAATCCCTTGAATTGTTCAGTTGGAATGCTTTTAACAAAAGTGAACCTGATCCAAGCTATGTGGAGATAGCAAAGCTTGTAGTGCAATATGCCAAAGGCTTACCATTGGCTTTGAATGTGATAGCTTCTGATTTGTTTGGCAAAGAAATAGAAGAGTGGAAAAGTGCTTTGAAGAAGTATGAAAGAATTCCAAGCAAAGAAACTCTTGATGTGCTTAAAGTTAGTTATGATAACTTGGATGATAATGAAAAGGAAATTTTCCTCGATGTTGCATGTTTCTTCAAAGGAGGTTTGGCGGAAGATGTGGAAAAGACACTAGATGCCTCTCGCTTCTATTCAAAATATGGTATCGGAGTTCTTAAAGACAAATCTCTTGTAACAATTGATGAAATTACTGGAGTACTGAATATGAATGATCTTATACAAGACTTGGGAAGGGACCTTGCTAGAAAGGATTCACCACATGATCCTGGGAAATGTAGAAGACAATGGCATCATGAGGATGTTCTTGAAGTACTAACAAAAAACATAGTAAATGTTATATATCAAAGCTTGCAATATGTTTTTGTTTGTTAATGTGATGCCACTTAATTTACTGGGTGATGAGTTGGTATGAATCCTACGTATATATTCAAATTGTCAAAATAACTTATGCTTAGTCATATTAACAAAATTCAATATTATCTTAGCAGAAGTCTAATGATAGGAGTAATAAATTAAACATTTTTAAAATTACAAGGACTTATAATTACAAACTTCAGGTTATAAATAAAAAATTAAAATTTGAAAGGATTTATGAGGACCAGCGAAGTAATTTAATTTTTTTTCCAGCTTATTGTTTTTGAAACGACATATATATATGTATGCAGAATTTTACTAATTAACTTTGATAATTGATCATAAAAGGGAAGTGATACGATAGAAGGCATAATGTTGGACATGCCTAACCTAGAACAAGAAGTTAAGCTGAGAGCTAATGCGTTCAAGAGGGTGGAGAGACTTAGAATCCTCATAGGTCGGAATGCGCGAGTTTCTGCAGCCCCTAAACATCTCCCAAATAATTTGAGATTGCTAGAGTGGAATGAATATCCTTCACCATCTTTACCGGATGATTTCTATCCAGAGACACTTGTTGTGCTCAACATGCCCCGTAGTTATCTTACAACAGACCAGACATTCAAGGCATGTTTGTCATCATTTTTGGCAAAGAAATAATATTTTACCAAACTAACAATCTTGGTCCCTGAATGTATATTTTAATTCTCAAAAAATAATTAATGCATGAGTCAGTCTTCACAAACAAAAAATTCGTTCTAAGTTTACCATTTTGACATCCCTAAATTACTTTACAAAAGAACTAATTACTTAATGTGTAACCAATTTGTTGTTTTAATAAATTAATTTTTATGCTACTAAATTTTAGGACTATAATTAAACAGACCTAACAATCTAAGGACCAAATCCCTTAAGCTACCTCCTCAGTGCATTTTTTTTTTACGTATTTGCTATTATATTCTTCAATAAAATTTTAACGTGTCAAGCAACCATTATTAAGATGATCAATAGTGTAATATTGCTAAATTCGAAAAATTCACGTTATTCTTTCATTGGAAAGCCTAATAGCAAAAACCTTAACGATTTTACATGAATCTTGTCTTTTGGTTCCTAATAAACCTTTGGTCATGTAACTTTGCATCTAGACTAGTACTAATCGTTTTACTTCTTGTTATGCAGAAGTTTGAGAATTTGACTATTATGAACTTCATTGATTGTGTTTCTATAAAAGGAATACCTGATGTCTCTACAGTTCCAAACCTCACGAAACTTCTTGCTAACAATTGTCTAAACTTGGCTAAAATTCATGAATCTATTGGAAACCTTCGCAAACTTGTCGCATTGAGCAATGAAAATTGCCCCAAGCTTGAGAGTTTTCCACCTGGCATGAGGTCTACATCTCTTGAATATCTAAATCTTGGCAAGTGCTCTAGCATTTAGCATTTCCCAAATTTGTTGGCGAAATTGGAAAATATGAAACATATTGACATAGAAGGGACTGCCATAGAAAACTTTCCCAAATTCAATTACAAAAGTCGGTGGTCTTGAAGATTTAGCTTTGCCATCTTGTATTGAGGATCTACCCATTAGCACTGATATGTTTCAAAATACTGAAGAGGCCAATGTGGAAGGATGTCCACAAGTTCCTAAGCTTCTGGGGAAGATATTAATGGTGGATCGGACAAATTGGACACCAAAGCTAAATAGACTGGTTTTGAAAAATTGTGATTTATCTGATGAAGATCTTTGATAACTTCTTAATTTAGGATTCAAAAAGACTATATTTGACACTAAATTAGGGAGGTAAAATATTTTTCTCTTGATTAATATTGTTAAAAGTGTACTCAATCAAACAAAACAAAGAAAGTATTGTAATTGTAATATTTTTATCAGTTTAAGCCTCATTTTACGTTTGATTTCAATTTCAGGGAAAAGTAGCAAAATGTAGAAAGAGTTGAATATAAGAGAGGGAAGCTGAAAATGACAAAGGCAGATTGAATAAGTTTTCTCGCTACAGCGAGACCGAAATTCACTATAGCGAGATGGTACTTTCGCCGTAGCGAAGGGGATGCTTCGCAATAGCGAAGTCGTGTTGCATAGAAATTCCAGAGAGTAACTCGCTATAGCATGGAGGTAGCGAGCGTAGCAGAAACCTGAGAACTTATGAGACCTCGCTATAGAGAGAGTCGTTCCTCGCCATAGTGAGATCGGACCTGAAATGCACAGTTTTAATTTTCAAGATAAAAAAGGAGGAAGAGGAGCTAGGGTTTATTCATTCTGCGGCAGAGAAGATTTCTGAGCGTCCAGGGAGGCGATTTTAGGTGATCTTTGGCGGCTCTTCAAGCTTGGAGGGGTGAAGGAAGAGGAAGAATCAAGGGGGAATTTCAACTTTCTGCAATTGTCTCCTTCCCTTGTTTGCTTTATCTATTTCTCTTCATCTTCTCCATGTATTTGACTGGATTCACTTTAGATTTAGCCATGTGTAGCTAAATTCTTCTTTACCTAAAGCACTATGAACTTGATGTAAACTAAATCTTTATTTTCTTGTTGATTGTGATGATTGGAGCCTTGTGTATCTTTCTCTTGCTTAATGCTTTCTTAAGAGATTGGCCACCTCTTGGAATTGATTTGGGTAATTGGAATTGACCTTGAAAAAGGAATTCTCATTGGATCTAAGAGTTGGATAAATTAAGTTTGGAATTATCTAATTTGTAATTGGGATAGAAATATACCTAATTGCCTTAATTGGTTTGTGGAGGGTTATAGTACCTAATGCACTTTAACCTAAATCTAAGGAAACTTAGATTTTAGGGGAGAGTAGGGCTATAATTACATCGACGGACGGTTATAGCTTCTAAATCTCTTAACCCATAAGGTGAAAATTAACTGCAATTAAACAAGAACTTAAGTTCTAGTAAGCATAAAGGGAATAGTGACTTTAGGTAATTTCAAAACCTTGGACTTTACCTAAAATTTCTCTGCCGAACAAATTTTCTTCAATTCACTTTATTTTAAAATTAGTTTTAAAGTCAAGAATTTCATAATTAGTTGTTTAATGTGGATAAAATAGGTTGTGCATTGCCTAATTGCATTCAAGTTATTCTTCGTGGGAACAATACTTTTACTTATCACTGAACTACTTGATCCGACCTGTGCACTTGCAGACACATAAAAATTTTCGTGGTCAAGTTTTTTGGCGCCATTGCTGGGGAATGGCTTAAATGTTCCGTTAGAAGTGTGTAATCTTTAGTAGTCCTCGATTAAGCATTAGTTAGTTAATTAGCTAGAATTCCTTTTCATTTGTTATTTGCTTTGACTTTTTGTTTAAAGTAATACAGTTAGCTAAATTTTCCTCTATAGGTACCACAGTACATGTCGAAGCAATCCTCTACAACGAAGAAGCGCACAACAAAGAAAATTAGTGATCTTGTGGTAAACTTGAACTTTGAAGAAACTCCTTCTAAAACTCCAAATTCTGTGAGTGAAGAAATGGCTCAGGAAGGAATCAAAATCAATCAATAAAAGACTTTGTGGGTCGTACTATGAAGAGCACTCTATCTAGTATAGTAGTGCCAGACTTTCAAGCTGCTAACTTTGAGTTGAAGCCGGTGATGATCTCCATGTTGCAGCTCAGTGGACAATTCACTGGTGAGAGGTCTGATGAAGATCCCAACTGTCATATTCTATCATTCTTGGGAGTGTGCGATTCATTCAAGCAGAATGGAGTACCAAGGGATGTTCTGAGACTTCGACTATTCCCCCTCTCTCTATAAGGAAAAGCCAAGGAGTGGTTATTGACTCTGCCTGAGGGTTCAATTGATACATGGGATAAGCTAGAGGCAAGGTTCACAGCTCGCTTCATTCCAAACAATAGAATAGAAGATGCACGTCGTGAGCTCATCAACTTCAAACAAGCTTCAGATGAGCACTTATATGCTGCATGGCAGAGGTACAAGCATTTGCTTCACCAATGCCTAAGCCATGGCATGGATGACTGTGCTATTGTTTAGAACTTCTACACGCGTCTAACTCCACAAACTGATACAATGTTAGATACTATTTTAAATGGGCGTTGGAATAAAATGCCTGTAGATGATGTTATTCAGGCATTGGACACATTATCTGAGAGTTATGTACAAAGAAGAGGTGATAGAAGGGTGAGTGCTAATGTTGCCAATACTCAAGAAGACCCTTTTATTCCACTTACCACTATTCTTTCCGCGTTGAACAAAAGATTTGATATGCTAGAATCTCAAGTGCAGCGAAATTAGCAAATAAATGTCTGTTCTACTCAGGTGGGCCCTATTACTTGCGAAAACTGTGGGGATCTACACTCAGGGGATTATTGTCCTTTGGCACCTTCATAAACAGTTAACTATGTGGGGAACTTTCCAAAGAATCAGAATCCATACTCCAATAATTACAATCCTAGGTGGTGGAATCATCCAAACTTCTCTTGGAAGCATGGACCAGCATTGAATCAACCAACGTCTTCCTCAAGCATTAAGCCTACTCAACCACTAGGTTTTGCTCAACCTGTAAGGCAAAATGCACCTATTCAAAAACCTAAGACGAATTTGGAAGATGCCTTGGCAAAGTTCATTAGCATTCAAAGTAAGCAAAATGAAGAGCAAGCTCAAGTGAATGCTAGAGTAGACACCTCCTTGAGAAATCTAGAATTGTAGATGGGTCAATTAGCCTCAGCAATGAATTCATTAAGACAAGGGGGATTGCCAAGTGACACGGTGCCTAACCCTAGAAGAGAAGGCAAGGAAGAATGTAAGGCCATAACTCTTCAAAGTGGAAAAGCGTTGCTAGACGTTCAAACACCAAGGGTGGTTAGCCACACACCTGCATCAAAGGCTGTTGTAGAGGAAGATGAAGGTGAAAGTGCTACAGAGGAGACGAATAATGATAAAAGAATAGGAGAAGAACGTGTGGATGCATCAGTTGAAAAGAAGAGAAAAGTGAGTAGTGAAGAAGTTAAAAAACAGGAAGATGTTGATAAGGGTGAGAAATAAGGAGAGAAACTGCAAACGTTACTAAGGACAATACCTTCATTACCATTTCCTCAAAGACTTCAAAAGAAGGTGGAAGATAAGCAGTATCAGAAATTTTTGGAAGTGTTCAAGCAGCTTCATATAAATATCTCATTCTCAGAAGCACTGGAGTACATGCCTAAATATGTTAAGTTTTTAAAAGAAATGTTGAGCAAGAAGCGAAGATTTGGTGAATTTGAAACCGTAGCACTTACTGAAAAGTGTAGTAAAATAATCAACCCATGGATTCCAATGAAGTGCAAAGATCCGGGTAGCTTCTTTGTGCCTTGTAAAATAGGCACTCACTTTCAAGGTAAGGTTTTGTGTGATCTTGGAGCCAGTGTAAATCTTATGCCATTATCTGTCTTTGAGAAATTGCAACTTGGTGAGGTAAGACCTACTACAGTAACATTGCAATTAGTAGATCAGAGCTTAGCATATCTACAGGGTATAATTGAAGATGTTTTAGTGAAGGTTGGTGAGTTCATATATCCAACTAATTTCATTGTTGTAGACTGTGAAGAAGATAAAGATAATCCGTTGATTATTGGTCATCCATTCTTAGCCACAGTTAGAACTCTTATTGATGTAGAGAAAGGGTAAATAGTGATGAGATTGGGGGATGAGTAGGTAGTGTTTAACATGGAGAAAGCACTAAAATATCCTAGAGATGTTGAAAATTGCTTCAGAGTTTCAGTGATTGATGATTTAGCTCAAGAACAATTTAATACAATGATAGTCCAAGATCCTATTGAAGCATTATTAATGGGAGTGAAGCAAGAGAATGCTGAAACTAGTCATGAGGTAGCCCAAGTGCTTAATTTTTCAACCACTTGAGCTAAACAGCATTGGCAAGTGGAATCTTTAGATTTGGCTTCCTGTTCAACACCATCTCTTAAGCCTTCAATTGAGCAACCTCCGATTTTGGAGTTAAAACCTCTCCCTATGCATATGAAATATGCATATTTAGGGGATTCAGAGATACTACCTGTCATCATTTCTACATCATTGAACTTTCATCAAGAACAGAGACTGATTGAAGTACTAAAGAGTCATAAAAAAGCTTTAGGATGGACACTTGCAGATATCAAAGGGATAAGCCCTTCCATTGTGATGTATAAAATTCTACTGGAGGAAGATCATAAGCCATCTATACAGAATAAGAGGAGGCTGAACCCGATGATGAAGGAAGTTGTCAAGAAGGAAATCATCAAGTGGCTAGATGCAGGAATCATCTATCCAATTTCATATAGTGCGTGGATTAGTCTAGTACAGTGTGTCCCTAAGAAAGGAGGGATGACAGTTGTGACAAATGAAAAGAAAGAATTGATTTCTACAAGAACTGTCACTGGTTGGAGAGTGTACATGGACTATCAGAAATTAAACGTAACCACTAGAAAAGATCATTTTCCTCTTCCCTTTATTGACCAAATGCTTGATAGGCTAGCGGGGAAGGAATATTTTTGCTTTCTGGATGGTTATTCAGGATACAACCAAATTTCTATAACACCTGAAGACTAAGAGAAAACAACCTTCACCTGTCCTTATGGCACTTTTGCTTTTAGAAGAATGCCCTTCGGGTTGTATAACGCACCAGCAACCTTTCAAAGATGCATGAAATCAATCTTCTCTGATTTCATCAAAGATATCATGGAAATTTTTATAGATGACTTCTCTGTCTTTGGTGATTCATTTGAAGTTTGTTTGAAGAATCTCTCTAAGGTGCTTAAAAGGTGTGAGGAGACTGACTTAGTTTTGAACTGGGAAAAATGCTACTTCATGGTACAGGAAGGAATAGTATTAGGCCATAAAGTATCTAAAGAGGGTTTGGAAGTAGATCGAGCCAAGACATCATTGATTGAGAAGTTGCCACCTCCTACTAGTGTTAAGGGAGTCTAAAGTTTCCTTGGGCATGTGGGATTCTATAGAAGATTTATCAAGGATTTCTCAAAAATTTCAAAGCCCTTGACCAAGCTATTAGAAAAGGATGCTAAGTTCCTTTTTGATGATGACTGTTTGAAAAGTTTTAAAGATTAAAACAGAAGCTAATAACTGCACCGGTAATAGTTGCTCTGGATTGGTCATTGCCCTTTGAGGTCATGTGTGATGCAAGTGATTATGTAGTAGGAGCTGTTCTGGGACAGAGGCGAAACTAAGTTTTTCATCCTATCTATTATGCCAGCAAAACATTAGTGGATGCTCAGGTAAATTACTCTACCACTGAGAAAGAAATGTTAGCTATTGTTTTTGCTTTTGAGAAGTTTAGAGTTTATCTGTTAGGAGTCAAAGTTGTAGTACACACTGATCATGCTGCTATTAAATATTTGTTGAGAAAGAAAGAGTCAAAACCTAGATTGATTAGGTGAGTTTATTACTTCAAGAATTTAACTTGCATATAGTGGATAGGAAAGGAAGTGAAAACCTAGTAGCTGATCATCTTTCTAGGTTAGATTCTAAGCATGTTAGTGATAATAGGCTTGTGAATGATGTTTTCCCTGATGAATGCATTATGGCTGCTAATTTGCTACATGTACCTTGGTATGCTGATATAGCAAATTATATTGTTTGTGAAGTTTTATCTCTTGATTTAAATTATTATCAAAAGAAGAAGTTCTTGAATGAGGTTAAGTTTTACATTTAGGATGAGCCTTATCTGTTCAAAAGATGTGTGGATGGAGTTCTTAGGAAGTGTGTTCCTGAGATTGAATAACATGACATTTTGCTTGCATGCCATGCATCACCATTTGGGGGACATTTTAGTGGTCAGAAAACTGCTTTTAAAGTATTGCAATCTAGTTTTTATTGGCCTACATTGTTTAAAGATTCTCATTTGTTTGCTTCTTACTGTGATGCTTGTCAAAGATCCGGTAATATTTCTAAAAGGTATGAACTTCCTCAAACTGGTATTTTTGAAGTTGAGTTGTTTGATTTATGGGGAATTGATTTTATGGGTCCCTTTGTTTCTTCTAGAGGCCAACAATACATCTTAGTGACAGTTGAATATGTTAGTAAATGGGTTGAGGCGATAGCTTGCCAACATAATGATGCTCAAATAGTGGTGCGATTTATAAAGAAGAATATTTTTTCTCGTTTTGGCACCCCTAGAGCTATCATTAGTGATGGTGGAACTCATTTTAATAATCGTTTGTTTAAAGCTTTGCTGGAAAAATATGGAGTTCACCACAAATTGGCTTTAGCTTACCATCCTCAGACCAATGGCCTCTGTGAAGTTTCTAATAGGGAGATCAAGAGAATTTTGGAAAAAACAGTGAGTGTTAATAGGAAGGATTGGTCTGATAAGCTCGATGAAGCTTTATGGGCATATAGGACAGCTTATAAAATACCAATTGGTATATCTCCATATCAATTAGTTTTTGGTAAAGCTTGTCATTTACCTTTGTAACTTGAGTACAAAGCTTTTTGGGCCATAAAGAAGTTGAATTTGGATTACAAAGATGCTAGTGAGAAGAGGCTGTTGAACCTTAATGAACTTCATGAATTCCGGTTACAAGCTTATGAGAGTTCTAGGCTATATAAGGAAAAGACAAAGATTTGGCATGATAGGAAGATTTTAAAAAGGGATTTGATACCTGGTGATTTAGTGCTATTGTATAACTCTCATTTGAGGTTGTTTCCAGGAAAGCTTAAATCCAGGTGGTCTGGTCCTTTTAAGGTGGTGTCTACCACTACCTTTGGTGCCATTGAAATTCAAGATGAGAAAAGTAGAGAAACTTTTAAGGTAAATGGCCAACGCTTGAAGCATTACCTTAGTGGACCGGTGGACAGGATGAAGGCAAATGTGCAACTCCAAGACTGCTCATAGAAGTGTCAGGATAGTTTGGCTGAAGACTTTAAACTTAGCGCTTCTTGGGAGGCAACCCAAGTTTTCTTCGTGCTTTTATGTTTGAATCTAAAGTTCTTCTCATTTTGGGTTTGATACTTTTCTCTTTTTATGTGTTTTACAGGTTCAAATGTGGATATTAAGGAGCAAGGGATTGGCAGGAAAGAGCAACACCAGACATGTTTACAGGGAGTCTCTAACCATACTTTGAATTGTATTCTATTATTGTATCTGGTTGCATTTGAGGGGGCATTTTAGTGAGCATTTAGGTGGGGAAATCTTGCTTTAAAAAAAAAAATTTGCTATAGTGAGATATCCCTCTCGCAATGGCAAGGCTGCTTGTCCCACTTCTGGTACAAAAACCAGAGAGTTTCTCGCTATGGCCGGGATATGGCGAGTCACAGTCTGCAATTTTAAGTGTTCTCGCTACAGCGAGAACATTACCTCGCCATAGCGAGATCTCTGTGCTGCATTTTGGTTCAAAGTCCAGAGAGAATCTTGTTGTAGCCTGGCTATTGCAAGTAAGTGTTGCACAAATTTTTTGTGAAGTTTCCTCGCTACTGCGAGATAACTCATTCGCTACAGCGAATGCAGCAGCTCCATTTTGCAATACAAAATCCAGAGAGATCATCGTTATAGCCTAGCTATAGCGAGACTCTTCAGCCACCAATAATTATCCAAGTTTTCTCGCAGTGGCAAGAAGAAATTTCGCCATTGCGAGGACAACAGCTTTGCTTTTGGTAATAAACCCAGAGAAACCCTCGCTATTACCTGGCAATGGCGAGGTTCTTTATAAAAAAAAACGCATAAAACAACAAACATAATTTCTCCACTCTGTCGGTTCTGTCTCGCTACTGCGGCAAAGCTCCTAAACCTCTTCCATCCTTTCTTTTGCTGCATTTTGTGCATCTTAAGCTCGCATTCCCCTCACCCATCGCATCTCGTACATAAGGTAATTTGATTAACTCTTTTATTTCCCTGAATCACTGGTTATTTTCGCTGAATCTGGTCATATTAGGGTTAATTTCATTTTGCTTAGATTTGAGTATTTAGGGGTTAGTTGGTCAGTTTTTCTGGATAGTTTTTGCTGGTCGATTGTTTCTGTACAGAAAGATTGCTTCAAATTGGTTTTTCCCCTGTTTAATTCTGGCTATGCAGAAAACAAGTTCGAACTCGCTATAGCGAGTTCGAGAGTTTTTCCAAAACTGAGCTTTTCTAGACCATTTTTACATGGGTTGCTTCTATATTCTTTGCCCCCTAGCCCCTTGGATGCTTTTAGTTGTGTCGGGCCTTAGTATAAACATGCTACATTAATTTGATTTACTGATTCCATAATTTCCTATTCCTGCTGCCACTAATTTTTGTCTTTCTCTCTTATTTGAATTTTGCAGGTATGGCTCCTAAAAAGCAAACCAAGATTGCTGCAGCCTCATCCTCAAAGCAGAAGAAGTAATCGTATGATAAGGATCGGTTTGCATCTGCCCAGGCAGAATTTTACTTTGAGCAACTTTTCGCAGATAGAGGGGTAGTTGAAGATCGTTACTATGTGCCCAACGCCCTGGACCTGACTTTTCATGATTTTGAATGGCACGAGTTACAAGGATTCACTAAAAAATTGGTACATCGGATCCCATTGATGATCCAAGAGCTGTACGCTAATTTTGAGGATACTGAGGAGGAGGAGGATGAATACTATTGCCATTCGGCTTGGGTGTGCATAAATAAGAAAGTCTTCCAAGACTTCTATGAATTGCCTGATGTCCCAGAGTGTGCATTCCAAGCATACATGGAGAACCCTCAATCCATTCCTTGGGAAGAAGTAAAGACGACTATTGCAGAGGAAGGAAGAGCTCGGTTGGTTAATAAGGTCTACCCGGTGAATCAACTCAACAAACCCGCTCGTTATTGGCTACAATTCATCATAAGCAACATACTGACAAGTTCTCATGGATCTGACATGATCCAAGAATGAGCTACTCTGACATGGTGCTTTATGACTAGGCAGCTGGTAAACATTCCTCGTCTCATGTATTTAAACTTCAAGCAAGTGGCGAGGTCCGATAGGGTTAGCCTGGCATACCCTCATATGCTTACAGAATTGCTTACAATGGGGGGCAGCTGCGTCTCTAAAAATGACGCACAATTTAAGCCAAAGGGGCCATTCAAATATGACAGTATGAAGGATGCACCAGGGCAGCCCCGTAGGTAGAGAGCACAAGTACAGGCATAGCCTGAGGCATCTCCACCTCCTCCCTCACAGCAGCATCGGGGTACTCTAGAGCCATCGGGACAGGATGCTCCATATCAGACAGATTTTGAGGGTTGGGTATGAGAGTCCATTGATTGGCTAGAAGGCCATGTCCTATCAATGAAGGATCAACTACAGACGCTTATGGACTATTTGATGCCTGCTCCTCCACCGCCACCTCCTGAGGCTCTTCAGTCATCGGTCATCATTATCCCTCAGGAGCCTGCACCTTATGATAGACTTGGGCCTTCTGATTCTTAGGACCTTTCTATCCCGCTGCCAGTTTTTGTTTTGCTTTTCCTCATTTTATATTTTGGATAACTGTATCCGATTATGCTCTCAACTCCTAAATTGGCTATGCTCTTAATTGTCTTCTTAATTCTAACGCCAACTTACTGTTTGCTGTGTGTATTTTGTCTATTTTTGTCTCTCAGATGAATGAGTTGTTCACACGCATCCCCTAGCTCTCTTATCTCTTCTTGTCAGGGGAGTCTCGTCTCTCCCTACCTTTTTACATCCCCTCCCTCCGCCCCCATCTGTTTCTATTTTTTTTTCCACTTTTGATTTTCCCATTTTATTCATTGCAGACAATGTAAGCTTCAAGTGTGGGGGAGTTGGTAAGGTATAGGATAGGTGGGTATAAATTAGGTAAATATAAATCAGAATGTAAATCAAGTTCATCCCCTCTTACTTTAGATGAATACTAATTAATGAATGTGGGAGTTAAGCGAACTTGAAATGGATAAAGCAAGTAATGTAGTTATAGTACGCACCCACAATAGGAGCACTTTTTAACAAGATGATTTTTGAAGTAATTCAAGTTTTTCTTATAATGAGCTTCCAGTTGTTTTAGATCTCCCAATTTACTTGTTCTTGATGGATACTTGATTATCAGTTGAGAGGGATATCTAGTGCAAAAAACAAAAAAACAAAAAAAATTTAAAAAAAAAGGTTCAAAAAAATCAAAGGATTCTTTACTCCAATGGTTGAAATCACTTAGCAACCGGGGGTTTACACTAAAAAGTGTGAACTTTCACGTCAAACAGTGATAAAACTAAGAGTATGCTAGTAGCCCTCTGAGGATTTCTTTAATCTGAGTAATCGGGTGGCTTCATAACCAATGTTGTCATTCGCGTCAAAAGGATTAAGTGATTTGACGAGGAAAGAAAAAAAAATTCTGCATTGAACAATAGAGACCCTTTTCAATGAGCTTTGATGATTGAAGTCAGTACAGATGATTGGATTAGGTCTTGAAATTGCAGGGAGGACTTATTGAGGATTACTTGATTGCTTCTTAACATCTCTTATGGAACACACACACACTTTAGAAATATGGGTGCTACTATGAGTACATTGTTTTCAAATTCAATTTGAGTTTTGCTGAGTTTCTGCTTCTGAAATTGGATTCATTATAAGTGTGGGGGGGGGGGATCTGAAATTCTGATTGCCTGGGCGTGATTCTTTCTAAAGATTTGCTTAAGGACAAGCAAAGACTTAAGTGTGGGGGAGTTTGATAACCTCCTAATTTAGGATTCAAAAAGACTATATTTGACACTAAATTAGGGAGGTAAAATATTTTTCTCTTGATTAATATTGTTAAAAGTGTACTTAATCAAACAAAACAAAGAAAGTATTGTAATTGTAATATTTTTATTAGTTTAAGCCTTATTTTACATTTGATTTCAATTTCAGGGAAAAGTAGCAAAATTTAGAAAGAGTTGAATATAAGAGAGGGAAGCTGAAAATGGCAAAGGCAGATTGAACAAGTTTTCTTGCTACAACGAGACCGAAATTCGCTATAGCTAGATGGTACTTTCGCCGTAGCGAAAGGGATGCTTCGCAATAGTGAAGTCGTGTTGCATAGAAATTCTAAAGAGTAGCTCGCTATAGCGTGGAGGTAGCGAGCGCAGCGAAAACCTGAGAACTTATGAGACCTTGCTATAGCGAGAGTTGTTCCTCGCCATAGCGAGATCGGACCTGAAATGTACAGTTTTAATTTTCAAGATAAAAAAGGAGGAAGAGGAGCTAGGGTTTATTCATTCTGCAGCAGAAAAGATTTCTGAGCGTCCAGGGAGGCGATTTTGGGTGATCTTTGGCGGCTCTTCAAGCTTGGAGGGGTGAAAGAAGAGGAAGAATCAAGGGGGAAGTTCAACTTTCTGCAATTGTCTCCTTCCCTTGTTTGCTTTATCTATTTCTCTTTATCTTCTCCATGTATTTGACTAGATTCATTTTAGATTTAGCCATGTGTAGCTAAATTCTTCTTTACCTAGAGCACTATGAACTTGATGTAAACTAAATCTTTATTTTCTTGTTGATTGTGATGATTGGAGCCTTGTGTATCTTTCTCTTACTTAATGCTTTCTTAAGAGATTGGCCACCTCTTGGAATTGATTTGGGTAATTGGAATTGACCTTGAAAAAGGAATTCTCATTGGACCTAAGAGTTGGATAAATTAAGTTTAGAATTATCTAATTTGTAATTGGGATAGAAATATACTTAATTTCCTTAATTGGTTTGTGGAGGGTTATAGTACCTAATGCACTCTAACCTAAATGTAAGGAAACTTAGATTTTAGAGGAGAGTAGGGCTATAATTACATCGACGGACGGTTATAGCTTCTGAATCTCTTAACCCACAAGGTGAAAATTAATTGCAATTAAATAAGAACTTAAGTTCTAGTAAGCATAAAGGGAATAGTGACTTTAGGTAATTTCAAAACCTTGGACTTTACCTAAAATTTCTCTACTGAACAAATTTTCTTCAATTCGCTTTATTTTAAAATTAGTTTTAAAGTCAAGAATTTTGTCATTGGTTGTTTAACATGAATAAAAATAGGTTGTGTACTGCCTAATTGCATTCAAGTCATTTTTCGTGGGAACGATACTTTTACTTATCACTAAACTACTTGATCTGACCCGTGCACTTGCAGACACACATAAAAATTTTCGTGGTCAATCTTCAGTTGATTCTCTCTTAGTTCCTTTTTGAAATTGAAGTGGTTGGTCCTATCAAACAACTACTTTTTAACCATTCCTGAGTCCATTGATGACCTTGAAAATCTGCTTTTCCTTCATGTGGATAATTGCAAGCAGCGTACTCACATTTCTGTGCTTCCACCGTACTTGCAATCCATAGATGCAAGAAACTGCACATCATTGACTCTGGATTCATCAGATGTAATACTGAGCCAGGTTAATTTCTCTCATTCTTATATACTAATTCCTATAAAACATGGATATAGGTGTAGGCACAATGCGACAAGGGCACAAATCTCCAGAGATTTAATTCTCACAATTTTTTGTCACTTTTCTTCTTGGTAAACTAACAATTTAATCTTTGAATTATTAGATTCACATAGACGTAAGTTGGTTTTTAAAAATAATAAAATTATGACATATCAGTACTTTTGTTATATGATTCACTCAAAAGATATTGGAAGGATTAATGAGTTTGCTTTTATTATTATTATTATTATTATTTTCATAAACTAACTTGTACAGTAAGCTTAACAAGAATCCAATTATTAGTTTACTCTTTCTTAACATAACTATTTCCATACTTGATAGGACTAAATTCTCGTACCTGGGACGAAGTCCTTTTTTATTTTATTTTTATCTTCTTTATTAACAGGCATTTCTAGAGGTGGAGAACATAGACATTGTAGTGTCGAGGAAGAAAATTCCAAACTGGTTCGACCATTGTAGCAAAGGAGGATCTGTGGCTTTCTGGGTTCGTCGAAAGTTCCCTGGAACTGCTGTATTTTTAATGCTAGAGGGTGAAACTGAAGAAGTTATTAATTTTACGCGTGAAGCCAGCTTGCTCATCAATGGCCTCCAAGTGTTGCGAGATGAAAGAACGTTGCCAATTGATCATGTATGGCTGTTTGACCTGCGAATTCACTTAACAGCCAAAGAGTGGCACAACCTCAACAAGCATCTTCGCAGAGGTTGGAACCATGTGGAGATATCATGTACTGTTAAGAACAATCAGCCACACAATGCAATTGTTGAATGCTGTGGGATTCATCTCTATAAGGAAAGAATGAACATACACCATGTCTCCTTCATAAACCCCGATCTTCATGGTTCAGATATTGCCCATAATGACATGGAAAATAATGACGCGGATATTAATGATGAAGAAAGTAGAGATGTTGTTTTTCGTCAAGTATTAGCTAAATATTTTGACAAGGAGAGTATAAATCTGATGGAACGTAGTCGATCTAAGAGGAGAATAGTTGACGATGATAAGGATAAGGAAGAACAACATTTGACTGATATTTATGATGAAGAAAGTAGAGATTTTTTTTAGGTCAAGTATTAGATAAATATTTTGACAACAAGATTATAAATGTGATGGAAGGTCATCGATCTAGCAGAAAACCAGATGATAATGATGAGGATGAGGATGAAGAAGAACAACATTTGACTGATATTAATAATGAAATCCCGGAAAGATGTGAAGTTGTGGATAGGGACAAAGGAAAAAGGACAGTAGAATACAGTGACAACCCTAGGGAGGAACAGAGTGGGGATTGTCTAATTGATAGTGAAACTTGGGATTTGATAATGTTGGGGAGTTTGAGAGGTGAAACCAGTGAAAAAGGTAAGACTAGAGCATGATGGAACCAAACTGAGAAAACCATAAAATCTCCAAAGTTTACTGATTTTACTTGAATTATTTTCTTTCCTTGCAGGTGCTGAATCGAGTAAATTGTTTCTGGGTCCTTCAACAGAACCCTTTTTTACAACCATTAGTGCCACAGCACCAATGCTTTCAAAAAATAGGGGATTTGAAGGAAACTACCAAACTTGTGCAGGTAACCCTGATTTCGAGATTTTTATTTTTAATTTATAAATACATTGGAAGAAGAGATTTTTATTGAAACTTTCTTTTATGAATTCTACAGAAAAAGAAAAAAATACGTTCCTCCGCTTTCCATCCTTTGTTTTTGAATTCCTTCACTTCTATTCTTAATTTCCAAACAAACCCTGATTTGTTAACCTCCTTTTTAACTGTTTCTCGGTTGATGTTCAGGGGTCAAATTCCTCCGCTAATACAAACACAAACAGGGGAAAAGCAGAGAAATCTCACATCCAGATTCCAGAACTTAGATCTAATCAACAATTAGAGGCAAAAGATCTTGAGGATACTCAGATTTCCATGGAAGCATTTCATGCTTCTCTTGAAGCAGAGACCGTAGCTTTGGCAGATCCCCAAGACTCCCAAATCAACATTGGGCCAAGCGAAGAAACGCGGAAAGCATTGCAAATTTTACTAGATTTTGTCTCAAAAAAGTTTCTCTTTCGTTACAACCTAAACAATCCAAGCTGATGAAGCACATTCTAGAGTACCTCCTCAGTTTGACCCTAGAAGATGGAATTTCATTGAGGATGAGGTCCGTGATAATTCAAATTTCGAGAAGCTTCACTCAGTGGGGTCTGGTTTATAATGATGCAAGTTTTAGACTCGAATCTGCAAGTGCTGAAATGTCAAAAGTTGAAGAACTGAAAGTGAGGGTTGAAGCTAACCTGAGAGAGTTCCGAGAAGTGGAGGAATTAGAGAATGAAATATAGAGGCAGTTGGATTATTTGGAGGAAAGGAAGAGAGAGCTAGAAAAGGAAATCAATGCGGTGAAAGCTGAGATTGCAGAGTTTAGTTCAGCCAGTGAGGATGTTGCTAAGAGGAAAAGAGAAATCTCTGACGATGGAAGAATGTTTAAAGCTCAAAGGGATGGTTTGAGGATCAGAGTGCCGCAATTGAGAGCTGAAGAGGAATGGGCTAAGATAATCCAAGCTAATATAGAGGACGAGTGGTCAAAACTTGGACGACAATTTATTGAAAGCTCAAGTTTTGGAGATTGGAGCTAGCTGCACATTTTGCTACGGGAAATTTTATACACACACACTAGAACCGAATTTCATATATATATATATATGTTTTGTAATGACTAATTTAATTTAATTTTTTTAATTCCCTTTAGAGCACCTTCATTCCATAGAGAAACCAGTTTTCTAATTTGGGACGACACTTTGTTTAAGTTAAATCTAAAATGGTGAAAACTGAGTTTAAACCAAAACATAGGGAACAATTCAGTAAATGTTACCCGAAATTGTGATTATGATAAATTATTTCAAGATTGAAAAATATTATTGATTCCCTTGGCATAAATAGATTTGACTGTGGATTTTAGACTCCTTTTTTTTTTTTCTTTTTCTATACTCAAAATGTGATAAGTCTAACTAATTAGTGCACTTTGGATATATGGTTAGAGTTCAATTGAACTCTTGGCAAGCCAGTTACGCAAGATTTGTTTATAAGTCAAAGTCGATAATTCTTTGGCTTGAATTTGATTTGTTGATTAGTCAGGATGAAGAATATTTCCTAACTTCAGTTCATTAATTAGGATTGGTAATTCAATTTGGTCAGAACAAGTGACTCCTTAACGTAAGTTAATTTAATAAATATGTATTAGTCTGGAGATATAACCCTTGGCTTCATATATATTATCCTGGCGTAAATGTTTTTCCTAATAAGCATATCATGATCCTTTATGTATGTTCGGAATATTGATATTTAATTTGTTAAGGTAATGATTAGAATAAAGGAAATGTGTGACTAAGCTTATTAAAAACACACACACACACACATATATATATATATATATGAATGTTCACAAATTAAGTATATATTCCAATTTACAATTATTTATGCATGTGCGTTTATAATCAATCAGTTATTTAATTGAATTTTGTAGTAACATTTTTTTTGGGATATCTACTCGCTGAGTTTGAGGTTCATTCTTTCCTTTTTTTTTTCTTATATTGAATTGTAAGTTCTTGACGTACTACTTGACCTTTGTTATGCCACTAGTCGCCTTACCGAATAAGGCTTGATGTCGTCTTTGCGTGTTTTGATAAAATTCCATGGTCATTTTGCTCTAGAAGATTCCTTTCTAAAATTTGTCAATATATTTCCGATACTTGTGCGGTGAATCAGTGATTACATCTGGATGCAACTTACGCAATTGTAGTATCCTCTTGATGTTCTGCTTGTTATTGGATGATTTGATCATTTTCAATGAAGATACTGCCCCAGAAGATTCATTTATAAAGGTACTGAAAATATTACTAATACTTTTTGAATTAGATATTTCCACCTTTCATTGATTTAATTCCTACGATGCCATTAGTTTTCCACATGTTTTAACTGCTAAACTAATCATGCAATTTCATTAATCAATCAAATTGCAACACATACAAATACGTGAAAGCATATAATATTAAAAACCATAAATACCTCCAGCCATATTTTAAAGTTTGATGCATAAACCCAAGTTATATACTCTGAAATAAAATATACAATATCAGTAGAGAAGAGTTGAGAAAAGAAAATAGTTAATCAAAAGTGTTTTTTGATAATGGCTAAAGTTATAGTAATAGTTTCTTAATTAGACTTCATTTATTAAGAACCCTCTCTATATTTAGTTGATAGAAACTGACCACTCTCCTCTTAAAAGAGGTTAATTTAATGATCATGTCTTTTAATTGAATATTCCACTATCCCGCTATCAACATATGACATGGATCATAACCTATAAATAGTAGTAACCAACAACCAGGAATGAGAGAAGTTATAGTCTTGAATAACCACCAGGACTTACATCAGTTAGAAGACAAGCCAATAAAAAAATTTTTGTAAACTCACGTAACTCCCATCTAAGTTTAATTTTTTGTTTGATATTTTGGACAAAAATAGCCCCTAAGATTAATATAAATAGAACCTTTTCCATTGTGCTTATCATCAAGTAATAATAGAATTTCTTCCATCAAAGTGAGAGTGTTTCCTCTCTTTTTCTTCTGGCTTCTAAGCCATTTTTGGTATCAGAGTCTGGTTTTCAAATTTTGGTGTCAAGTAAGGTGGGAGGAGTGTTTAGAAATTGGCTTGAGAGTTGAAATTTTTAGAAGTGCTTGGAGTAGTCACCACTGCCACCCTTGAAACCTTAGTTTCCAATCATTTTTTAGCCTAACCAATGTCGCCATCATGTTCAGGAGGTTGACAAACTTGGGATTGGAGAGTCTTGCCACAACTTGAAGTCACATGAGCCACCCCTGATGTCCATGCACCACTTGCTTGATGTCCATGCATCAGTCACATGCCACATGCACCATCAAAAGGTTGAAGATGATTATGTTAGTTGCCACATTAGTACCAAGGTATCTAGTTAGTGACACGTTAGCCAATCATCAATTACCATGTGTCATGTAATACTATAAATTCTAGCTTATTTCATGACATTCATAAGTTTCACCTCATTATTGCCATAACAGCATATAAAGAGGGGAATGAAAATAATAGGTTTATTTGCATTATGCTTTGCTTAAAAATTTGCAATTAGTGTCATGTGAACCGTATGAGCTCATGTTATATATTCTCATATTTAATTCCATCATTATAACTCATTTACATCATAAAAACATGCCTATAATTCATGGAGACCAAAATGGAGCTCAAAATAAGCAAGCATATTTTCGACTAGATTTGCTCCATTTTCTGACCCAACTTTAGAAAATCATAACTAAATCGAGAAAATTTGAAACAATGCAATCTTGGTCATTCTAGAAAGTTTAGGATGTCTACGTCACACTAAAAATGTGCCTAGATCATAACACGCATCATGAAGGACGTTTGACATCCGAAAATCTACAAAGGTCACTAGCTGCCTGGGCTACTATTCAGATTACTGATACAAACTTCTACAATTCATAACTAATTTTATAAAAATTGAAATCACACACATTTGGTCATTCTAAAAAGCTACAAATGTTAAATTAATAAAAATAATTTCAAAATGAAATAGATATGTTTAGTTATTGGGAACCTATGGAACAATAACTGAACTCCTGGGGCGCCACTGGTATTGACAGTCAACTTCAAAATGCATAACTCTTTGCTTAGACCTCTAAATGAGGTGATCTCAGTGGCCATAACTCTCCTTAACTATAGGAACTTGCCTAGCCAAGACTATGGGGGTAAGAAGAATTCACAGCCTTCTTGATTTTTCCTTCATGGGAGACACACTTGGGAGGCTTCCTAGAGCTTTTAGGAGCTCAATCAAATACTCACACAAATCAGTTTTTGCAAGGTGTTCAAGAGCTTTACACTTTTCTAACTTGGAATTCCTTGGTTTTGCTGGCAATTTCTTGGCATATTCCAAGTTCCCACACTCCAATTTCATGGTTTCTTATTAGTTCTAGGTCAGAACTTTCCTCCCCTAGATGGCTCTGTTTTTAGGCATTATACACACAAGGAAAAGCAAGAAGGAAGAAGCAACAAAAAGCAAGAAATTACCTTGGGTTTAACCTTCTTTCAAGAGTATTTCTTCTTGCCTTAGCTTCATCTTTGGATTTCTAAATTTTCCCCTCTGGTTCAAGGCCAAAACAAAACCATTTCATTCACCAAAAACATGGAAAGATGAAGCAAAGAAAGGCAAAGATGGTTTCAAGAAGAAAGACTATAGAAATCTCTACCTTTTGTTAGCCTTTTCTTCCTCCTCTTGAGCTCTCTTAGTGCATCTCCCTCCCTTGGTCTCATGCTCTATTTTGGGCAGAAAGAAGGTCGGTTAATCAGAGGGCAAAGGAAAACGTGGTTTAAGAAGGTGAAGAATACACTTTATGCACTTTTCTATTTTGCATTTTAGTCCCTATTCTTTATTCTTATCATTTTGACTCAAATCAACTCCTTTTGAAATCCATCTTTTCCATCATATTCCTTAGGCTCTTAATCATAATAATTGCCTTTAGAATCACTAAAAAAGGATCTAAAACCATTCCGAACCATTCGGTCAACCGACGGCTGAAATCGCTTATTGGAGGGGTTTCAATTGTTTTAGGGGTTCCTATAGTATTTAGGGCTTCTGAGAACCATAGAAAGCTCAAATGCCCTCCTATGAGTTTTCAAAATTTTTCAAAAATTACAAAAATACCCCTACTTCCCTCAATAATTTTTTTGATCTTTTTTGGCTCTGGTTTTTTAGCATCTTAAACCTCAAATCCTCATTTTCTATTATTTAAAATTTTATTATAATTTTAGTTGGCCCCAATTCCTTCTATTTCGAGGACTTCTTTTTATATTTAGCCTATTTCTAACATTTATGGGGAAATTGAACATTGCGTTTCTCACGTTTACGGAGGGACCGGATGTTACATGTCATAGTTGCCACAACAACACCTAGTCAACCAATTCTGCCATGTCATTCCTAAGGTGTCAATGAGTGACACATAAGCCAACCATCAATTGCCACATGTCACTATTGTTACATTAGCACCCATTTAGCCAACTCTTCCTTAGTTACATCTTGACCCCTAAACTTTCTAAAATTGTACACCAGCCCCTAAACTTTCAAAAATTACATATTAGCCCTTAAGCGTTCTGAAATTGCATATTAATCCTTAAAATCTCCAAAATTCCATCTTGGCCTAGTTCTTTAACTTAATTTTCGATTCCACCATTAAGCTTTTATAAAAGTCAAACCAATCCTTAAACCACATACCTAGCCTACATTAGCCTACAAAATACCTCCAAGATGAAAATCTGTGCATGAAGTTGAGATGGAAGAGTTAAGACACCAAATCCAATAGCTACAGGAGACCATACATGCCTAACAAGCCTAATTAGATGAACAAAAGGAGCCAAGAGAAGTTGATTTTTATAGTAGTAATCTTCATCAATTGGTTACCACCGTCCTTGGAGACAAACATTTTGAAATAGTGATATCAAAGTAAAGATTCCAAGCTTTGAAGGGAAGCTCTAATCGGATGAGTTCATGGATTGGCTCCAAATGGTTGAGTGAGTGTTCGAGTACAAAAAGGTGCCAGAGGAATAGAAAGTCAAGGTCACTGCTGTTAAACTTAAGAAGCATGCCCCCATATGATGGGAGAATCTTAAGAGGAAGCATGAGTAAGAAGGAAAAAGTAAGATTCGAACATGGGAGAAAATGTGTCTCAAGTTCACATGTAAGTTCTTACCAAGACATTATTATTAAGATAGTTTTATTCAATTACAGAATCTTCGCCAAAAGATCTCATCCGTGGAGGAATATACTAGAGAATTTGAAAAGCTCATGATGAAGTGTGACATCTAAGAAAAGGATAAGCAAACTATAGCTCACTATTTTGGAAGATTGAACACTAACATTGCTCACCCTGCCTAGCTTCAACAATATTGGACTTTACATGATGTTATTTGTTTATCCATCCATATTAAGAAGCAGTTGCCTCTAAAATACCCATGCCACCCTTCTTCCTCTCCCAAGAACCCTTCCAATACCCATAAGACACAAGCCTAACAACCTAGCTTTTCAAACAAACCTCCACCTAAATTTGTCAAAGAGACTAATCCCAAAGCATCCAAATGCTTTAAATGTCAAGGATTTGGCCATATTGCCTCTGAATGTCCAAATTGCAAAGTTGTCACCCTCATTGAAAAAGAAGGCCATAAGGTATCTAAAGAAGAAGAAGAAGAACCAGAGTTTGATGAAAAAGAGATAGTGTATGATGAAGAACTCATCCCCACAGATTATGGGGAATTATTGGTAAATAGACAAAACCTGCACATAGCACAAGTAAAAGAAGAACCATGGCTGAGGCATAATATCTTCCACACCTACTGCACTACTCAAGGCAAAGTATGTGATGGAATCATTGATAATGGGAGTTATGAGAATGTAGTATCAAACTACATGGTGGAGAAGCTAAAGCTACCAACTTAAAATCATCCACATCTATGCAAGTTATAGTGGCTCAAGAAGGAAAGTGAGTGGAAGTTTCTAAACAATGTCTTGTTTCTTTTTCAATTAGTAAAAAATATCAATATGAAGTATGGTGTGATGTTATTCCTATGGATGCTTGCCATCCCTTTCTTGGGAGACCTTGGTAATATGATCACCGCACTCTATATGATGGTTATGCAAACACCTACTCCTTTGTGAAAGATAGAGCGAAGATTAAGCTAGCACCATTGCCACCTAATCAATACACCCAAGGCAAGAAGGAATCCAAGCCACTAATGTCCTTAGTTGCCAAGGAGTAGTTCAACGTAATGAAAGCAGAAGCATAAGCCATTAGTTTTGCTTTGTTGCTTGAATCAAATGATGTGACCACTATTCTGCTAGTGATTAAACAATTGCTAGCTAAATTTCAGATGTTATACCAGAATAAATCTCATATAGACTATCGCTAATGCAAGACAACTAACATGCAATTAACTTCCTCTTAGGAGTTATCACCCCTAATAAATCTACTTAGAAGATGAGCCTAAAGGAACACACCGAGAGTCAATGTCAAGTTGAAGAGCTATTAAAAAAAGGATTGATCCATGAAAGCTTTAATCCCTATGCAGTGCTTGTACTTTTAGTACCAAAGAAGGATGAGAGTTGGAGAATGTGCATAAAAAATCAAACAGTAAACAAGATCATTATTAAGTATCAATTTTTGATACCCAGGCTTGATGATGTGCTAAACTAGTTGCATAGAGATGAATGGAAAATCATTTTCAAAATAAGGGATGACTTGTACAAGTGGATTGTGATGCCTTTCGAGTTATCAAATGCCCTTCTAACACGTTCAGATCCCTGATGAATTAGGTACTTTGACCTTTCATTGATAAATTTATAGTTATTTACTTTAATGACATTCTCATTTTGAGCAAGAATCAAAAGGGGAACTTAGAGCACCTATGGCAAGTGCTACAGGCTTTTCGTGAACAAAAACTCTATGCTAATATGATGAAATGCTCATTCTTGGCCAACGAAGTAATTTTTCTAGGATATATCATCACTGCTAAAGGTGTTCGAGTTAACCCAAGTAAGATAGAAGTCATCAATAGTTGGCCAACTCCAAAGTCTATCTATGATATTTGAAGCTTCCATGGATTAGCTTCCTGCTATAGGAGGTTTATCAAAAACTTTAATTGTAACACCGTAAAATTAATTAAGATGTTAATGATGTATTTAGACTAATTAAGAATAATTAGGTAAGCTATATGAATGAAAATTTACAGAGAAATAAGTTATTAATAAGTTTAAGATTTCAATTAGATTAAAGCTTAATTTAGGCTTAAAATTAATTTTAGTAACCCATGGATAAGGATTTATAGAGGCCTAATGATTTTAAGTGCAAGGCCAATTCTTTATCATGAGACTTGGGTCAAGATAAATTATTTAGCAATAGCCCAATTTGATTTAATAAAATAGGGGCCCAAGACCCAATTTATATGAGTTGGACTAACGTACATTATGCAAACTCAAATTAGATTGACTCTTGGAACTTGGCCTGACTCTATCAAATTGCTACAGCCCAACTTATGAGATAAGACCTAACAAGCATAAAAATCTAAACCTATAAGGAATTAGGCCATTGGGTCAACACATCCCACTTTTACCTCTAAATTTTCTACAACCCATTCATTAAACCATAGCCCAACCACTAGAAATGAGCCCAGTTGGACCTTAGGCTGATGGGCTAGCCTATTTCTCATTAAAAACCCCAAAGGTTTAGCAACTACACCCATTTGGAAGAGCAAAACACTTGGTTCTGCAAAAGGAAAAACCTATTTTCGCACCTTGAGGAGAGGCTAGGGTTTTCATCACTATTTTGGCTCCATTTCTCCCACTTAGAGCAAGATTTAGCTAAGGTAACCTTCATATAACTTAATACGCTCTTCTTCCTCTTCGATTTGGCCTGATTGGTCTTTTATTTGAAACATTTTTATCTTCCACCTGACCATGAAAAATTTTATGTGTGTCCGTAAGTGCACGGGTCGGATCAAGTAGTTTAGTGATAAGTAAAAGTATCGTTCCCACGAAGAATGACTTGATTGCAATTAGGCAATACACGACCTACTTTCATCCACGTTAAACAATTAATTATGAAATTCTTAAACTTAGAACTAATTTTAAAATAAAGTAAATTAAAGAAGACTTGATTGATGAGGAAATTTTAGGTAAAATCCAAGGTTTTGAAATTACCTAGAGTCACTATTCTCTTGATATTCATAAGAACTTAATTTCTTGTTCAATTACAATTAATTTTCACCTTGTGGGTTAATAGATTTAAAAGCTATAACTGTCCGTCGATGTAATTATAGCCCCATTCTCCCTTAGAATCTAAGTGTCCTTAGATTTAGGTAGAGTGCATTAGATCCTATAACCCTCTATAAACCAATTAAGGCAATTAGGTATATTTCTATCCCAATTACAAATTAGATAATTTTAAACTCAATTTATCCTACTCTTAGGTCCAATGAGAACCCCTTTTTCAAGGTCAATTCCCATTACCCAATTCAATTCCAAGAGGTGGCCAATCTCTAAGAAAGCATTAAACAAGAGGAGGATACACAAGGCTCCAATTATCACAATCAACAAGAAAATAAAGATTCAGTTCACATCAAGTTCATAGTGCTCTAGGTAAAGAAGAATTTAGCTACACATCGCTAAATTTACAGTGAATCTAGTCAAATACATGGAGAAGATGAAGAGAAATAGAGAAAGAAAACAAAGGAATGAAAGAGATACAGAAATGGAGCTCCCCCCTTGATTCTTCCTCTTCCTTCACCCCTCTAAGCTTGAAGAACCTCCAAGATCACCCAAAAATGCCTCCTTGACTTTCAGAACTCTTCTCTACCGCGAAATCCCCAAACCTAGCTCCTTCTCCTCCTTTTTTAGCTTGAAAATTAAAACTGTGCGTTTCAGGTCTGATCTCGCTATGGCGAGGAACGACTCTCGCTACAGCGAGATCTCTTACGTTCTCAGATTTCTGCTACGTTCGCTACTTCCACGCTATAGCGAGTTTCTCCCTGGAATTTCTATGCAACGCGACTTTGCTATAGCAAACTATCCCCTTCGATACGGCGAAAGTGCCCTCTCGCTATAGCGAACTATGATCTCACTATAGCGAGAAGACTTGTTCAATCTACCTTTGCCCTTTTCAGCTTCCCTCTCTTCTTTTCAACTCTCTCTACATTTTGTTACTTTTCTCTGAAATTAAAATCAAACATAAAATGAGGCTTAAACTGATAAAAATATTACAATTAAAATACTTTCTTTGTTTTGTTTGATTGAATACACTTTTAACCATATTAATCAAGAGAAAAGTATTTTACCTCCTTAATTTAGTGTCAAATATAGCCCTTTTGAATCCTAAATTAGGAGGTTATCAAACTCTCCCACACTTAAATCCTTGCTTGTCCTCAAGCAAATCTTAGAAAGAATCAAACCCAAGCAATCAGAATTTCAGATCCCCCCCACACTTAAAATGAATCCAATTTCAGAAGCAAAAGCTCAGCAAAACTCAACTTGAATTTGCAAATAATGAACTCATAGTAACACCTTGATTTCTAAAGTGTGTGTGTGTTCAACAAGAGATGTTAAGAAATAATCAAGTAATCCTTAATAAGCTATCCCTGCCATTTCAAGACCTAATCCACCCATTTGTGCTAACTTCAATCATCAAAGCTCATTGAGAGGGTTCTCTATTGTTCAATGCAGAATTATTTTCAGCACTTTGTTTTTTTTTTCTCTCCTCGTCAAATCACTTAATCCTTTTAACGTGAATGACAACATTGATTATAAAGCCATCCGGTTACTCAAATTAAGGAAATTCTCAGAGGGCTACTAGCATACTCTTAGTTTTATCACTGTTTGATGCGAAAGTTCACACTTTTTGTGCAAACCCCCGGTTACTAAGTGATTTCAACCATTGGAGTAGAGAATCATTTTATTTTATCTTTCTTTTTTTTTATCTCTTTTTTTTTTTTGCACTAGATATCCCTCTCAACTGATAATCAAGTATCCATCAGGCACAGATAAATTGGGGAGATCTAAAACAACTGGAAGCTCATTATAAGAAAAACTTGAATCACTTCAAAAATCATCTTGTTGGAAAGTGCTTCTATTGTGAGTGCATACTACAACTACATTACTTACTTTATCCATTTCAAATTCACTTAACTTCCACATTCAATAATTAGTATTCATCTAAAGTAAGAGGGGATGAACTTGATTTTACCTGATTTATACCCACCTATCCTATTTTTATCTATGCTTCCAAACTCCCCCACACTTAAAGGTTACATTGTCCGCAATGTGGAAAATGGGGAAACCAGAAGGAGACAAATAGAAACAGATGGAGGCGGAGGGAAGGGATGTAAAAAGAGAAGGAGAGACGAGACTTCTCTGATAAGAAGAGATAAGAACGCAAGGGAATGCGTGTGAATAGCTCCTTCATCTAAGAGACAAAAAAATAGACAAAGCACACGCAGCAAACAGTAAGTTAGCATTAGAATTAAGAAAACAATTAAGAGCATCACCAATTCAGGAGTTAAAAGCATAATCAGATACAGTCATCCATATGTAGTTATCCAAAATAGAAAATAAGGGAAAGTAAAACAAAAATTAGCAACAGGATAGAGAGGTCCTAAGAGTCAGAAGGCCCAGGTCTATCCTGAGGTGCAGGCTCTTAAGGGATAATGATAACCGGGGTCTGAGAAGCCTCAGGAGGTGGTGGTGGAGGTGCAGGCATTAGGTAGTCCATGAGCATCTGCAACTGATCTTTCATTGATAGGACATGTCCTTCTAGCCTATCAATAGACTCTTATACCTAACCCTTAAATTCTGTGTGATATGGAGCACTATGTCCCATCTGTGTGAGGGAGGAGGTGGAGATGCCTCAGGCTGTGCCTGAGCGGGTGCTCGGTGTCTATGGGGCTGTCCTGACGCATCTTTCATACTATCATATTTGAATGGCCCCTTTGGCTTAAACTGTGCGTCATTTTTAGAGACACGACTATCCCCCATTGTAAGCAATTTTGTAAGCATATGAGGGTATGCTAGGCTAACCCTGTCGGACCTCGCCACTTGCTTGAAATTTAAGTACATGAGACTAGAAATGTTCACCCGCTGCCTAGTCATAAAGCATCACGTCAGAGTAGCTCGTTCTTGGATCATGTCAGATCCATGAGAACTTGTCAGTATATTGCTTGTGATGAATTGTAACAAAAAACGAGCGGGTTTGTTGAGTTGATTCACCAGGTAAACCTTATTAACCAGCCGAGCTCGTCCTTCTTCTGCAATAGTCGTCTCCACTTCTTCCCAAGGGATTGATTGAGGGTTCTCCATGTATGATTAGAATGCACATTCTGGGACATCAGGTAGTTCATAAAAGTCTTGGAAAACTTTCTCGTTAATGCGCACCCAAGCCGAACGGCAATAGTATTCATCCTCCTCCTCCTCAATATCCTCAAAATTAGTGTACAGCTCTTGGATCATCAATGGGATCCGATACACTGACTTTTTAGTGAATCCTTGCAACCCGTGCCATTCAAAATCATGAAAAGTCAGGTCCAGGACGTGGGGTGCATAGTAACGATCTTCAACTACCCCTCTGTCTGTGAAAAGTAGCTCAAAGTGATATTCCACCCAGGCAGATGCAAACCGATCCTTATCATACGATTGCTTCTTCTGCTTTAAGGATGAGGCTTCAGCAGTCTTAGTTTGTTTTTTAGAAGCCATAGCTGTGAAATTCAAATAAGAAAGAAAGATAAAAATCAGTGGCATCATTCAAAGAAAATCATGGAATCAGTAAATCATATGAATGTAGCATGTTTAGACGAAGGAAAGACACGACTAACAGCATCCAAGGGACTAAGGGGCAAGGAATATAGAAGCAACCCACGCAAAATGGTCCACACAAACTTAGTTTCTGGAAAGACCCTCAAACTCGCTGTAGCGAGTTCGAGTTTGAGCTCGCTATAGCGAGTTCAAACTGGTTTCTGCACAGCCAAAGTTAAACGAAGGAAAAACCAAATTAAAGCCATCTTTCTTCACAGAAACAGTCGACCAGAAAAAATCATCCAAAAAAGTTGACCAATTGACCCCTAAATACTCAAATCTAAGCAAAACAAATTTAACCCTAATATGACCAGATACAGCAACAACAACCAGCGATTCAGGGGGATAAGGAGTCAATCGACTTACCTAATACGAGGAATGCAGTGTATTAGGGGAATGCGAGCATAAGAGGAGCGAGATGCAGCAACAGAAAGAATGGAAAAGGCTTAGAAGCTCCGTCGTAGTGGCAAGAAAGAAAGACGGAGTGGAGAAGAAAATGTGGGTTATTTTATTATGGGATTTTTTTTTAATAAAGAGCCTCGCCATTGCCAGGAAATAGCGAGGGTTTCTCTAGAATTATTACCAGAAACAATGCTGCTGTCCTTGCAGTAGTGAAATTTCCTCTCGCCATTGCGAGAAAACTTGGATAATAATTGCTGACTGAAGAGTCTTGCTATAGCTAGGATATAGCGAGAATCTCTCTGGATTTTGTACTAAGAAATAGAGTTGTTGCACTTGCTGTAGCGAATGAGCTATCTTGCAGTAGCAAGGAAACTTCACAAAAAAATTTTTGCAACACTTACTCGTAATAGCCAGGCTACAGCGAGATATTCTCTGGACTTTGTACCAGCAGGGAACACAGAGTTCTCGCTATTGCGAGGTAATCTTCTCGCTATAGCGAGATCACTTGACATTGCAGACTCTTACTCGCCACAGCCTGGCCATAGCGAGATACTCTCTAGTGTTTGTACCAGAAGTGTGACAAGCAGCCTCGCCGTAGCGAGAGGGATTCCTCGCTATAGCGAATTTTTTTTTTTAATGCTCACTAAAATACTCCTTCAAATGCAACCAGATATAATAATAAATTACAATTCAAAGTATGGTTAGAGACTCCCTGTAAACATGTATGATGTTGCTCTTTCCTGCCAATCCCTTGCTCCTTAATATCCACATTTCAACCTACAAAACATATAAAAAGAGACGAGTATCAAACCCAAAAATGAGAAGAACTTTAGATTCAACCATAAAAACAAGAAGAAAACTTGGGTTACCTCCCAAGGAGTGTTAGGTTTAAAGTCTTCAACCGGACTATCCTGACACTTCTATAAGAAATCTCGGAGCTGCACATTTGCCTTCATCCTGTCCATCGGTCCACCAAGGTAATGCTTCAAGCGTTGGCCATTTACCTTAAAAGTTTCTTCGCTTTTCTCATCTTGAATTTCAATAGCACCAAAGGTAGTGGTAGACACCACCTTAAAAGGACCAGACCACCTTGATTTAAGCTTTCTTGGAAACAACCTCAAACGAGAGTTATACAATAACACTAAATCACCAGGTATCCAATCCCTTCTTAAAATTTTCCTATCATGCAAGATCTTTGCCTTTTCCTTATATAACCTAGAACTCTCATAAGCTTGCAACCTGAATTCATGAAGTTCATTAAGGTCCAATAACCTTTTCTCACTAGCATCTTTATAATCCAAATTCAACTTCTTTATTGCCCAAAAAGCTTTGTACTCAAGTTCCAAAGGTAAATGACAAGCTTTACCAAAAACTAATTGATATGGAGACATACCAATTGGTGTTTTGTAAGCTGTCCTATATGCCCATAAAGCTTCATCTAGTTTATCAGACCAATCCTTCCTATTAACACTCACTATTTTTTCCAAAATTCTCTTAATCTCCCTATTAGATACTTCACAAAGGCCATTGGTCTAAGGATGGTAAGCTAAAGCCATTTTGTGGTGAACTCCATATTTTTCTAGCAAAGATTTAAACAAGCGATTATTAAAGTGAGTTCCACCATCACTAATGATAGCTCTAGAGGTGCCAAAACGAGAGAAAATGTTCTTCTTTATAAATCGCACCACTGTTTGAGCATCATTATGTTGGCAAGCTACCACCTCAACCTATTTACTCACATATTCAACTACCACTAAGATATATTATTGGCCTCTAGATTACATACTTCTAACTGAACATTTAAGCCATTCCTTGGCAACGGCGCCAGAAAACTTGACCATGAAAAATTTTATATGTGTCTGCAAGTGCACGGATTGGATTAAGTAGTTCAGTGATAAGTAAAAGTATCATTCCCATGAAGAATGACTTGATTGCAATTAGGTAGTGCACGACCTACTTTCATCCACGTTAAACAACTAATTATGAAATTCTTGAACTTAGAACTAATTTTAAAATAAAGCAAATTGAAGAAGACTTGATTGCTGAGGAAATTTTAGGTAAAATCCAAGGTTTTGAAATTACCTAGAGTCACTATTCCCTTGATGTTCACAAGAATTTAATTTCTTGTTCAATTGCAATTAATTTTCACCTTGTAGGTTAAGAGATTTAAAAGCTATAACCGTCCATCGATGTAATTATAGCCCTACTCTCCCCTAGAATCTAAGTGTCCTTAGATTTAGGTAGAGTGCATTAGATTCTATAACCCTCTATAAACCAATTAAGGCAATTAGGTATATTTCTATCCTAATTACAAATTAGATAATTCTAAACTTAATTTATCCTACTCTTAGGTCCAATGAAAACCCCTTTTTTAAGGTCAATTCCCATTACCCAATTCAATTCCAAGAGATGGTCAATCTTTAAGAAAGCATTAAATAAGAGGAGGATACACAACACCCCAATCATCACAATTAACAAGAAAATAAAGATTCAGTTCACATCAAATTTATAGTACTCTAGGTAAAGAAGAATTTAGCTACACATAGCTAAATTTATAGTGAATCCAGTCAAATACATGGAGAAGATGAAGAAAAATAGAGAAAGCAAACAAAAGAATGAAAGAGATACAGAAAATGGAGCTCCCCCCTTGATTCTTCCTCTTCCTTCACCCCTTCAAGCTTGAAGAACCTCCAAGATCACCTAAAAATGCCTCCCTTGACATTCAGAACTCTTCTCTGCCACGAAATCCCCAAACCCTAGCTCCTTCTCCTCCTTTTTTAGCTTGAAAATTAAAACTGTGCGTTTCAGGTTTGATCTCACTCTGCGCGAGGAACGACTCTCGCTATAGCGAGATCTCTTACGTTCTCAGATTTCTGCTGCGTTCCCTACTTCTACGCTATAGCGAGTTTCTCCCTAGAATTTCTATGCAATACGACTTTGCTATAGTGAACTGTCCCCTTCGCTATGGCAAAAGTGCCCTCTCGCTATAGCGAACTGTGATCTCACTATAGCAAGAAGACTTGTTCAATCTATCTTTGCCCTTTTTAGCTTCCCTCTCTTCTTTTCAACTCTCTCTACATTTTGCTACTTTTCCCTGAAATTGAAATCAAACATAAAATAAGGCTTAAACTGATAAAAATATTACAATTAAAATACTTTCTTTGTTTTGTTTGATTGAATACACTTTTAACCATATTAATCAAGAGAAAAGTATTTTACCTCCCTAATTTAGTATCAAATATAGTCCTTTTGAATCCTAAATTAGGAGGTTATCACTACCCAAAACTAAAACTTGTTGTTTGGTGCTTTCATGGTGGATTTTCAGAGGTTGAGGCTATGGGTGTTGTTAAGTGAGTATCTTCTTCCCATTTTGATGCATTTTCTATTAGTTTGAGACTCCTATAGTTTACCTATGACATGGGCTTTGGTTTCATGTGAAATTACCTAAAAATTGGAGTAATTATGGCAGTTTCTGGTGTGGGAAAGTTAGAACTCGGAATTAAAATCTATTAGTAATTAAGTGAGTATAAGTAGTCATTAGTAGTTCAACTCTTTGGGTATCTGATTTGTTGCTATAAATAACGATAATTATACTTGTTATAGGCTTGATATGCATTTGGATTTTTATGGTAGTTAAAGGCAGAGTAATTGGCTTCATTAAGGTAACTGGGGTTATTTTCCTAATTCCATATATATGCTCATGTTAATATGCTATTTGTTATATATGCTTAATTTTGAAATGCTAAATGACTAGTTGACTACTTGATTATTATTGTAATTAGACTTTGTAAGTCTATGGTAGAGCTGTGGTGCGGCTACCACCTATGCATGTGCTTCGATTGAGCACCGGGTTATGATCAAACTCCAGCTGCACTGAGCCCTGGTTATGCTCATTATGAAGTAGGTGTCGTGGATGGATCTCTCCTGGTATTATTGGCCATTAACATATTGTGTATGATTACTGGTATGAGACAGTAGTTATTAGTAGTTCAATTAGTTCATTTACGAATTGAATTAATGATTCTGGTATTGATGACATGAAATTACATTGGATTGATTGACTTGTACATATATATGGAAATTGCCTTTTGTTACTGAGATTGTATATCTCACCCTATTGTGGGCTAACATTTTCAGGGACTAGATCTCTTAGTGGCAAGAAGAAAATTAATTAAAGCTTATTAAATGGTTTGGTAGCACATAGGTTTAGGAGCCTTGTCAAATTATGTTGTAACTAGATTGCTAGTTTTGTATCATTGCTGTATTGCATCATGAGTTGCCAAGTATAGGGACTGTATATGTAATTTAATTATCATAGGATTGAACATTATGATTGTAATTGGCTAACAATAGATAAGTGATTTGATCTTGTATGAACATTAAGCATTGACCCCATGCACCTTGTGACCAGAATACATTTGCTGTCATTAATTTATGAACTCACTGGTTTATAGTGGCTAGAGGGTTAAGGATCCATATTTGGGTTTTGAATGGGCAATAATAGATGTGTTAGGTAGATTAAGTAAAAGAAAGACACTAAATCTTCACAAACTAAGTTAAAGTGACCTAGACTGTTGCTAGAGAGGAAATTAGAGAGCATGAGATGAAATTTTAGGAGTTATAGGAACAGTAAGGAATTAGCCGCGACTAACATTTAATTGGCCTTGGCTAAATTGTAACAAAGGGGAATTAGCCATGGTCAACATTTAATTGGCCTCAGCCAAATGTGGCGAAACTGCCAAGGAAGAAAATAGAGAGTAATTGGTCGCGACAAACAGTGAGGTTAGCCGCAGCTAAGTCTGAAAGGCAGATTTGGGGGTGTTCTAGAGGGTATTTGGCCGCAGCAAAAGTGCTTTATTTCTCATAATCACCTAGAAACCTTAGTTTCTCTTAAAGTAATGCTAAGGAATGATCTAAAAACACTTGTAGGAGGATTTTATGAGTTGGAATTGATGGATGGGAGAATCAAAGGCTCCTCATTAATAATTAAATTCACTTGCATATTCGAATAATTATGGTTGTCTAGCTAATGACTCTAACAACATTAAGGTTTCAAATTTCCTCACTTTTTCTTGATGTAATTAATTTTAATGACTTCAAACCTTGATTTATGATTATTAATTACGTCTTTAACCTTAATTACTATAATTTAAAGTTATGGTCGTTACATTAATGCTATTGCCGTACCTCTTATAGACTATATCAAGGGAGATAAATTTCAATGGACAGGACAAGTCCATAAAGGTTTTGAGGAGCTAAGAAAATGTTTGACAGAAGCACCTGTGTTAGCCCTTTCAAACTTTAACCAAGTGATAAAAGTCAGCTGTGACACTTCCAACACTAGAATTAGTGCAATTCTAAGCTAGGAAAGGCTTTCGATTGCCTCTTTCAGTGAAAAAATCAACAATGGAAAACTCAAATATTCTACCTATGATAGAGAGTTCTATGTCATTGTTTGTACTTTACAGCACTGGAGCCTTTATTTGCTAAACAAAGAGTTTATTCTCTACTCTGATCATAAAACCCTCAAGCACCTAAATTCTCAACAGAAGATCTATTGTAAACATGCTACTTGTAGTGAGATTTTGCAGCCTTATCTATTCTTGCTCAAACACAAGGTTGAAACCTTGAATTCTGGAGTTAATGTGTTTACTCGATGTCATGCTTTACTATCTACTCTTCAAGCAAAAGTTGTTGGATTTGAAACCATCAAAGAACTATACCGAGATGACCTTGATTTTCATGAAGCATGGAGTTCCACCTAAGCATAACCCTTCCAACAGTACCACAGGCATGAAGGCTTCTTATTTCAAAGACTATGCATCCTTCAATGCTCCTTATAGAAAGCAATCATCTAGAAGGCTCACAATGGAGGATTAGTAAACCATTTTGGATGAGATAAAATCATGGCCTTAGTTAAAGAGAATTTGTATTGCCCAAAGTTTGAACAAGACATAAATAGACACATCCAAAGGTGCAAAACTTGTCACTTGGATAAGATCAAAAGCCAAAACACTAGATTGTAAATGTCTCTTTCGATTCTAGAAGCATCTTAAGAAGATGTTAGTATGGATTTTATCCTTAGACTACCTCAAACTTAGAGACAGAAAGATTCTATAATGGTAGTAGTGGATAGATTCTTAAAGATGGCACATTTTATCTCATGCCAAAGGATGAATGATGATGTTCAAGTTGCAGACTTATACTTTAAGGAGATTGTACGTTTTCATGGCATTTCAAAAACTATCACTTCTAATCGGGATCTGATGTTCTTAAACCACTTTTAGAGAACTTTGTAGAAGAAAATAGGAATTAAATTTTAGTTTGGCAATGCTAGCCATCCTTAGATAGATGGACAAACTAAGGCACTTAATAGGATTTTGGGAAATCTACTCTAAAACTTTGTCGAGAAGAATTTGAAGCAGTGGGACCTTATCCTTGTACAAGTCTAGTTCAGCTACAACAACTTAATTAATTAAGCTTTGTCGAGAAGAATTTGAAGCAGTTAACAAGATTTTAGGAAACCTACTTCAAAGCTTTGTTAAGAAGAATTTGAAGCAATGTGACCTTACCCTTAAAAATGTTGAGTTCACCTATAACAACGCAACTAATTAGGTTACCGAAAAGTGTCCATTTAAGGTAGTTTATGGCACTTGTCTACTTGGCCTATTGGACTTAACCTCTTCAATTGATAGGCAATAATGCAACACTGTTGCAGACTAAAAGGCAAAGGATATTAAGAAGCTACATGAACAAGTCCAAGAGTTAATTCAAAAGAAAAACTTGAGATACAAAGCTCAACATGATAAGTACCAAAGATAGCAAACTTTCAAAGTAGGAGACTTGGTATAGATACACTTGTGAAAAGAACGATTTCCAAATCGACCAATTGCCAAATTGTCACTTAGAGTTGATGGTTCATTCAAAGTTATGTAGAAGATCAATGATAATGCCTACAAAGTAGAGTTACCAAGTAGCTATGGAGTCTTTGCCACCTTCAATGTTATCGACCTATTACCATATTTTGACAACAATGCAGAGCTTGACTCTAGTCCTGTCTAACTCGAGGAGGATGACATGGATCATGGCCCATAAACAGTAGTAACCAACAACTAGGAATAAGAGAGGTTGCAGTCTTGAATAGCCAATAAAAGTTACATCAGTTAGGAGACAAGCCAATAAAGAGATTCTTCTCGTAACCCCATTTAAGTTTAATTTTTTTTTTGAGATTTTGGACGAAAATAGCTTCTAAAATTAGTATAAATAGAGCTCTTTCCATTGCGTTTATCATCAAGTAATAATAGAATCTTTTTCATCAAAGGGAGATCATTTCCTTTCTTTTTCTTCTGGCTGCTGAGCTAACATATCTAGCCAAAACCAACTCGCTAAAAGTGAGTACCACTAGTTAGGATATTTTAAAATTTAAAATTCAAAATAGATTATGGAATATTTTAATTTGACATTATTTAAAAATCTCCATATACATTAATTAAATAATAAAATATTTTAACATTTTTCATTTGGTCTAAACAATATTTGCCAGATAATATGTTTATGGGCAAATCAAATATATATGTTACAAGAACTATAGCAATATGCTCTTTAAACAAACAAATATTATCTCGCATGCATTACTTGTAACATGTTTTTAGCTTTATGAGATATTAGACTTTCATGAATAAACCTTGTATGTTTATTCGGGTTTTAACTCATATGTTTGTCAATATTTCACCAAAATTGTACGCCAATATATATAGAGACAACAAACCAAAATTCATGATTTCATTACTCAATGAACCTTGAACTAAAATAGTCCAAGACTTATCTAAGGCATATAATTCTTAAATTATTTTGGATGCATTCCTTTAGTTAAATGATTAGCTATCATTTCTTTTATCTGAATGTGTGCTATAATTACCTTATTAGCTTTAACCTTTTCTTTCAAGACTAAGTACTATATGTCAATATATTTACTTTGACTTTCACTCTTGTTATTCTTAGCTAAGAAAAATTTAGCTGTATTATCATAATGCACTTTGATAGCCTATAGATTGAATCTATAATCTTAAGCCCAATAATGAAATTTCTCAACTACATATCTTGTGAACTTGCCTCAAAAAAATCAACAAACTCATTTTCCATATTAAGGTGACTACCATAGATTGTTTAGCACTTCTCCAATAGATAGCTCCCTTAGCCAGCAAAAAATTATATCTAGGTGTTGACTTCTTTAAGTAAATGCACCATGTTAAATCTAAACCATGTTAAATCTAAGTCTAAATAATTAGCAACTTCCAAATTGTTAGTCTACCTATAAGCATATACCCTTTAATTAGTGGAGCGAGTGTTATTTAATGATATCCCAATTATTATTATGAACCCAAGTATAACCATAATTAGGACTCATTAGAGGCCTTATAGGAGACTGAATTCTTTTCTATAAGAGTAATTCCTTGAATAACTGTCAGGGTATGTATATATGAGTGAATTATATTCTAAGCTTATATTTTTTTGTTGATATAGTGTAATGTTATTGGTCGAATCTAGTATAGCTAATAAAGAGACTGTAGATGAACCTTTTGTTAGGGTTCGTACCAACTTGAGGCCCCATCTACTAAGGGTTGTGGTAGGGGTAGAGGCCAAGGTAGAGGGGTAAGATTAATTGGAAACCCTAAGAATTTTGATCATGAAGAGATAGTAATGCCTCCCCTACCTTAGGTGCCTACCCTTGAGCAATTAGCAACTAGATTATAAAGGGTTAGTCAAGTGATAGAAACATAGCAGCATTGGTTGCAGAACAAGTGACTTATAATAATTCTCAAGCTAATATGACACCCTCATTAGGATAAGTAATAGTAAAAAGAGTCTAGCATCATCTTAAAGAGAAGACCATAATAAAGATCCTATCCTAATTTGTTAAATTCAAGTCGCCTTCATTTTTTGGGATATGATGGTCAAGAAGATCCATAACAGTTTCTGGAAGAAATCAGTGAATTCGTGAGGCACTTGGTTCTTTTAAGAGGAAGACTATTGAGCTAGTTGCATTCCAAGTAAAGAATATTGCTCGAGCCAAGTATGAGATGGTTAGGAAAGGGATATCAATTGAACGACTGCTATTAGAGTGGGAGGAATTTAAAATTATCATTTTAGAGTGGTTTTTACCCATGAGTGTTAAAGATGCCAGAGCTCGAGAGTTTGAGACTCTAAAGCAGGTTGCTCCCATGACTGTGGTGGAATATGGTGCCTGTGTTACCTAGTTAGAGAAATATGTGCTGCATCTACTCAGCACAAAAAGGGATAGAATCAAAAGGTTTGTAATGGGCTTGAGTGCACTTAGGACAATGGCTGCTCATATAAATCAATTTCCCTAGTATGTAGCTTCTATGGATTGTGGTAGATTGATCGAGATACGAGAAATGATGAAGAATTCTTTATAGAAAAAGCATAAATATGATGGTGAAGAAAGAGTGAAAGCTAGTTCTCATGTGAGAGGATCTTCTCATGTACTTAGGGTTTAAGGTCCAGAGGCCTCAACAAACTTCTACTACACCCTCCTTTCTCCTTTTACTATTATGGACAGACAAATTACACTTTCTAAGGGTACACAATCAGCACCTTAGCAATTATCTGTACCAGCACACCAGGGTAAAAACTATTTGTAATGTTTTTGGGAAGAGACACTCTAGGACTTGCCATAGAGAAACTGGGGGCCTGCTTTGGATATGGATAGAATGGACATTTAGTAAGAAATTGCTTGTAGTGTAGTCCTAAATCTTTAAGAACTCTAATACCAGATTTTGAATACAAGCGAAAGGCATCTAGTGTCTTTTCCATATCTGGAACCAAATGTTCTTTGAAGAAACATGCAGTATCAAGGAAAATTTCCTTCTCATTATCATCCAAGTTATCATAGCTAACTTTAAGCACATCAAGAATCTATTTGCTTGGAGTTTTTTCATATTTCTTCAAAGCACTTTTCCACTCTTCTATTGTTTTGCTAAACAAATCAGAGCCTATAACATTCAAAGCCAATGGTCTTTGCTATCACCATATAGATTAGATCAGTTTCACTTTTCTCAAAAGCATTTGAATAGAATAATTTAAGAGATTCATCGTCATTCAATTCTTTCACATCATATAGCTTTTCAAACCCATATAGAGTTAAATAGATCTTTATTTCTTATTACTATAATAATCCTACTTCCAAAGCCAAACCAATCTTGTCTTCCATCTAAAGATCTCACTTGTTTTAAATGATCAACATGGTCAAGAATTAAAAGAACCTTCTTGCAGTGAAGTCTGTTTTCTAGTATAGGAATTCCTTGACTCCTTAACTTACATTACCCAACTTCATATTATTTTTTCCAAGCAAATGCAAGAAACAAAAGGTCTCTTGTAGTGGTACTAGACCATTCTTTGTTGAGTTTTCTCTCACATAAGCAAGAAAATAAGAAGCTTTAAAGTAATTTGCAATTGAGTTACACACTATTCTTGCAATGGTTGTTTTACCAATGCCTCCAATTCCATGAATTCCCACTATCGAGGCATTTTTTTAAGACTTGATACTTAGAAGTGACATTGCTGCTTGTATTCAGTACTTTAATCCCATTGGATAATCAATTATGTGTAAAAATGTGTGATTTAATTTGCCAGAGATATCTTCCACGATTATTTGAATAAATTCAAACTCATACCTGCACAATTAATTACAAAGGTTGATGTATAGGAATTTGGCAATATATATATAATCTACGCTGAAAACATTAGACATTATAATTTTTAAGTCCTTCTTATCATTTTCATTCTTAAAAAATAAAATCCTAAATGCACAACAATTTTGTTTAAAAAAACAAATGTAGTAATTTTATCATAAGCAAAGTGATAATTATATGGTTTTTCTTTCACCTAGCCTTATAGATTGATTACTTCATGATCATCCTCATGAATTCAAATATCCTATAAATGTAATATTGAAAAAAAAAACATACTTTACTTCCTTGTGATGTTGCTCATAATGAGTTTAACTCTCACTCTATCTTATTTAATATTGTTTCAATATCCATTTCATTGGATGATGTAAAAGGAAAGAAAATATAAAAAGTGAGTAAGAGAGATAAAAAAATAACTTTTGTGAAGATAATTTGATTATTCAAATGATGATTTGATAGATAAAATAATAATTATAAGAGCATAATAAATATTACGTGAACTATGTGAATGTATTGCATTCATTTTTGTGGTAGACCAAATGTATATGTAATCATTTTGTGATATATATATATATATATATATTAATTAAAAGAGAAACAATCTCATAAATGCTTAAATAATAAACAATTTTATTATTCAATCCCTATCTCACTCTTTTTTTCACTTTCTACTCCCACCTAAAGAGGAAAAAAAAAAATCTTATGTGCGCCTAATGTGCCACCTAATTTATACTTACCTAATAGAAGGCCAAATTACATAAAATGAAACCCATACATTATGCCAACTAGTAAATTACAAAGCCACTTCTAATTGGATCAGAATAGCAAAACCACTCCTAATTAAATCTCTCTATTTGTTGTTTTAATGTGGGTCTCATTTCACATAAATTCAAATGTTTTATATTTCATTCTCATTAATTATTTTTTTATAAAAAAGATAATTAAAAGTAAAATAAAAAAATTTGTTGTACTAAACAGTACTTCAATGTGGAACTCGATGAGGCCAAATTTCAAATCAAACTTGTATTGTTGTGAGCTTCCAAAGAGATACAAAATAAGGATATAAAATTATACTATATAGTAAAAATAAACAATAAAAAACGTTGAAATTTTTAGTATAACAACATGTATACACTTGCAGAGTTGTGATCCAGCATGGTCTTCCAAATGTTTGCAAACTGTGGCTTGTAATTTTTTTTTTTAAGTATAACAAAATTATTTTATCTTTAATTATTTTTTATAAACAAGAACAATTAATGAGAATAAGAAACAAAGTATTTATGCGAAGGCTTCTTTAAAGAAGAAGGAATTTTGAATGTTTTGTATTTATGTGAAGGGAGACCAAACCATAAAGCAAAAAATGGAGGAGGTTAATTATGGATGATTTTGCTATTCTGGTCTAATTAGGAGTAGTTTTGTAGTTTACTATGTTGTATAAAGTGTGGGTCCCATGTTATATGATTTGGCCTTATTTTATTAAATAAAGTATAAATAAAATGGTGCAATTGCTATGTTTACCTAAAAGAATAGAATTTAAAAGAAAGAAAGAAAGAAAGAAACATCTTAAGAGCTTGAGAGTAAGAAATACGAAAAGGGATTATAATAAGAATTGAAGCGAATTGAAGCCTTGATATCAAGCTTAATTCAATCTTAAAAGCTACAAAAGCCAACACCGAGTGTCATAATAAAATTAAACCCATACAAGCAAAATATTTTCCAAAAAACTTACCATAGAAAATATAATTGTGCTAATGAAAAAAAAGACAGAAAAAATAATCCAAAGAATTGATGCAAAACATGAAGACTTTTAATGATTGTACATAGAGAAAAGAATGCTACTTCTTCTGAAGGTGCATGACTGCATATCTCATTGCCCTTATTGTCCATATAAGGATTTTTGAAAATGATATCCTCCATATAAGGATTTGTAAATACTTACATTTCACTCCTCTTGATTAAATATCCAATTTTCAGTCCCTGAAATTTTAGTAGTGTATGAGTTAGATTCTAAAAGATATCCAATTTTTAGTCATGTGATTCTTGATGAAAAAATTAATAGGCAATGAATTAAATATTTTTAAAGATTAATTCGTACACTTCAAAAAATTTAAAGACTAAAACTAAATATGCGTACAACTTTAGAAACTTATTTGCTAGTTTACCATTTGTTTAATATATTTTCCCAAAAATAAAAATCTTCTAATAAAGTTAAGCAGAAGAAAGAAAGACATTAGTCGTGGACTTCCATTCTTCATTCCAGACATGAGATGAGGCATAAGGGCAAGAAACAGAGGGAAGTTCTTCCAGAGGACCGACCAAAAAAAAAAAGGGAAAAACCCAAGTAAAACACAGAAAATTTGTTGTCTTTCAGAAAGAAACCCAACATCCAAACTCGGTAGTGATGAAAAATTATCTTTTTCAGTGTTTCAAAAGAGAAAGTCATTTGATTACCAATATGCATACTCTAATCTAGTCTGATAATTTGAATGTGGTAGCATACTAATAACAACGTTATATTAGCCTAAGTAGGCAACTTTATTTGATTTAATGCATGCTTAGCCACTCAGAAATTACACGCTGTTTCTTGCAAAATAAAAATTATAATGGACTAACTTCATTATAATTTACAATGTTTCACCCTTATTAGAAAAACAAATGAATAAGTAAGAATAATTTTTATACCCTTTTTTTAGAAAATTTTTTTTGACAAAATAAAAGCTAAAACTTTTTTTCTTCTAACAAAAGAAACATGAGAAATTTTTCCAAAATAAAAACCTTCTTACAAAACAAATTGAAATCAAAATATGAATAATATTCTCATCAATTTTATCATGCCTTACTATATAACTATCTGCTTGAGGAATAACATGAACGCATATCAAACTATCATGTGCTACTAATTTCCAATATAGCATAGCTAAAATTAAATGACACTCAGGAAATGAAAAATAACTAATCAAATCAAAGATCATAAATAATTTTCTCCACGATTTCTCTCAGAAATGATTGTCTAAACTCTTATTTCTGCTCTTAAATGAGTGGCTTGGTTACTGTTCAGCCATTTTTTCTGAATTGAAAAAAAAAATTCTTAGGAAATCAAGAATCAATAGGAGAACAGAGCGACACAACAGAAGAGATCAAAGCACATAATGAGAATTGCCACCGGTCCTCTTGATTTGATCTCACCAGACCATTGCCTTTATCATCCATCATGCTTTTGCCATTTGAGGTAGGTTTTTCTTTCTCTGTTTTCACCTGATTTTCCAATTACAAAGGATTAGAGTTATACAGAATTTCAATTGTGTGTGTGTGTGTATATTTTGAGTTTCAATTAGATAAATTGAACAAGATTTAGTTGAAAAGATAGCATTCTTTCTTATCAACTGAAGTAATTTCTTTGGTTAGTATATTTGTTACAAAAGAGAGTAGGAAGTGAAAAAAGGGGTTAGGATAAAAATCAAACTATTATTGTCGAGTTGAACTCGGTTTTATAGACCAAAGTTGGTATCATATGAATTTCTAGCTCATTGGCTCTAATAAAAGCATTTCAATATAAATGTGAACGCCCCCTCACCTTTGTCAATGGTAGCAACTCTGATGGACTCTCACCATTATCCTCCCTATCATTGTTGCTCTGAACTATTTCCTTTCTTTTTACTTTATTCACTGATGGCTCTGAAGGCGGAGGACTATATATCTCATCGCCCTCATTTTCCATACAAGGATCTGTGAATCTGATATCCTCCATTCTGTTTTCTTGCTTGAATACATAAATTCCACTCTCTTTCGCAAACTTTTCTAAGGAGACCTCGTCGATGTTATCTTCAAAAGAAACTAAAACTGTTTCACATGAAACCTCCACATGATTCCACTCTTCATCAAAGAATTCCATCCGTTGCAGATCACACACAAATATATGATCTGCCACCATTACGAACGGGTGACCAAACGCGGGGCCATAAAACCTTCTGTTGCCATTGATGATCACAACAGGGATGAACTTGCTAAGGTAACGTGGCCCATTTACAGATCCAATAACAAGACAGAAAGATATCGCTGGGAATTTGTGACGACACCAGAATGAAATAGATCCACCCTTGTTATGGCGATCGAACCATTTTGGGATCATTCTTCTAGGAAGAGAAAATATTTTGCCTCTTGTTTCGTGCAATTCCTATCAATCATAATTCGTAAGTATAGCAACATAATAGAGTAATCTGATTGTGTTCATGTAATTCAAAGATGCAAAGAAGAAAGAGGCGAGGGACTTAAAAAAAAATAGAGAGAGAAACCTTACTTGACTTAGTAATATACTTGTAGATTGGGAACTCAATGATGTACAATTCTTGGCTGATAAATATTTTATGTTTGGTGGAACCCCTCTAATTTCTCTAAGACACTTGCATTCATCCAAACAAAGCCTCCTCAAGAAGTGAAATTCTTTGATGAAAGTAGGAAGAATTGTGAAACTACTATAGTTTAATATCAAAGTCTTCACATTGCGAAACCAAGAAAGACATGTTGAAAGAGATTCATCAGATATATTGCACTCAAAAAGGATAAGACGTTCTATGTTTGGGCACATTAACAAACTCGCCTTTTCTTTACCTTGGTCCTGTTTAGATACTTGGAGCTCCTCACAACATTCAATATCCAACTGAGTCAATTTAGACAACAAAGCAAATGCAATTGGTAGCCGAATCCTTCTGCAACCATGCATCTCTATCAATTCAAGCCCAGTGAGATTTTGAATTGAAGATGGAAATTCCACGTCAATGCCGGTCAAGTCAAGCACTTTCACATTTTCTATTTCTCCTAAAATTTCAGGAAAAATCTGAAGAATTGAGCAGTGGGGAAGCCGGAGATATTCAAGGTTGGGCAAATTGATTGGTGGAAATCTCCTGAGCTTGTAGCAACGGGGCGCCCTTAAGATTCTAAGTTTGTCCAAAAGTTCGATTGAATCATGAATTTTAACTAAATTCTTACAATCGCCAAATGAAATTTTTGCTAAACGTGGAACGCAAGATACATCAGGTATTTGTGTTATCAATTGACACTCATCAAAATTTAGGTTAGTCAGATTCTTGACTATCATAGACTTTAAACAATTTGTTTCCTTGAAGATAAAATTAGCATATTGCATTACACAAACTAGCAGTAACCCAGGTTTTTTTTCAAAAAAAAAAAAAAAAGTGATCCCATAATTAAGAAAATAAAAATTGAAAAAAAAAAAAGAAAACATGCGGATAAACAATGTAAAATAGTGCAGCACAGTAGTATTAACAACGCGATGTATGAACAGTATTTATAAATAGTTCCAAATAAATAGTAACCAGTCACGACTTTTAATATATAAATAAGATAAGATTGAATTATTATATATTTCTTAATCATGAACATTTCTAGTGTCAATGCAACTTTTCTATTTTTTTAATAAAATAATTTAAAAAATTTTTAATAGAGAAGTTTCTTGAAAAAATACGAATAACTATTTAAAAAATAATAATTGGAATGATGCATCCCTCAAAAAAAGTTTTCGATGTTTGAACTAACAACTTATCAAAACTCTCCCCTTCTTTTTCTTTTCTGAAAAAAAATACTCTTCATTCCAGTAACTAGATTATTTAGATTTAATTTGTATTATATATAATTTTTAATTTTTAATTTTTTCAATTTAAATGATCATTTTTTTAATTTCATAATTAGGGCTTTATTTGGTTCAACAGAGGGGAGGGGAGGCATTTTAATGGAGGGGAGGAAAGGGGAGGGGAGGGAAAGGAAGGGGAGGGATTTTAATAGAGGGAAAGAAAGGGATTTTAATGATACATTGTTTGATTCAGAAGGAGAAGAGGGAGAAAATAATAATATATAGATCATTTACTCTTATATATTTTAAAAGTAATGACAATACAATTAATTATTCTTTTATTTTTTAAAAATTAACTTTTTCACCACCAAATTTAACATGTTTTATTTCATGAAATCAAAATACATCTGAGTTGAGAATATTGGCATGTTTACTTTTTCCTCAATATGGTAATATATATCTATATTAATTGGTATGTTGAAATTTCCCTCAACCATACCTGTAAAAATTTTATGAAACATGAAATTAGTGATAAAGATAAGAGTATTTTAATCTAATTTCTTTTTTTTTTGTAACTTTTCCTCTCAATCCCCCCAAATTGGAAGGATAAGAGAGAGGGGGAGGGGAGGGGAAATTTCATTAAACTTTCTCTCCCCTCTTCCCCTCCCCTCCCCTCTCCTTAAACCAAACAAGTGGTAAAAGAATGTTTTCATTCTTCTACACTGCACGTGAAACAAAAAATAATTAAAATTGAAAAACAAAAGAAAATCTAAAAGACATTGTTCATGCTCCAAAATTAATCAATCTACCCTCTAAAATTCAGTATATTTACATCTCTAGGATAAAGTTTTTTTATTTTTCATGCTTCAAAAGAAAAAGGTCAACAATTAATATTATTTTAATTTTTTTGCTGTTGAAGTATTTTATAATAATCATCCCCTTTATAAAATAGAAACATATAAATACTTTGGTCAAATAAGAATAGAAGTATGACTTCAATTTGGAGAAAATTGTGAAAAAATGATTCTGCTAATAGCAGGGCCAAATTTGTGCAAATTTTTATAATAAAAAAGACAAAGTTATGTTACTGTTATGCACAATAAAATATAGCAAATGGGAACAAAAAATTAAAGACTTGCACTTGGGTGCAATTGCTTCACTCCAAATCAATCAACGCGGGAAATTTTTTTTAATTTTATTTTAAAAATAGTATGTAAGCAAATGATTTAAAAAAAAAACCAGTTACGAGTTAATACTAAAATATATTTTGAAAATGATGTGTACTAATAAAATAATACTTATTACAAAGTTTAAAAACATATCAAAGGAATGAAAAATAAAGCTTGGCATCACAAAATTTTTGTAAGATATTGTTTCCTTATTATATTTTTATCAAAATTTTAATGTTAAATATTTGAAAACCCTGCATAAATTATGCAGGAAAGGGTGGGATGGTAACCACTAACCAAGTAAAGTAGTGATTGTTTATAATAACATCCTGGACTTGGCTTGGGGTAAATTATCTAGAATTATGATACTAATTTTATCAGTATCATTTTAAGCCAAAAATAAAAGTCAACTACATGTAAGGAACTTTATATGAAATTCATTTATAATGTATCTTTTACCATTAAAGGAAACCAAAAAAAGATGAATAGAGATTGAGCATTAGTAATGTCAAATGGATCCAGCTGCATTGACCGTAAACACTTATTCACTTTAATGAATTTTCTGACATTCTGGGAAGTAAGGAAGAAGGAAAGCAACTGTTAATGTTACGTACAATAAAATAAAGCAAATGGGAACAATAAATTAAGAACTTGGAGTTCGCGGCAAGTCAATCATCTTAAGAAAATGCCTTCATTATTTATGCAACATATATAATAATAACCTTACAAGAATTAATAAACTTAATTTATGAGGTGAGTGGTAAGCTATTGAATTAATCAATCTATTCTATAAAATTGAGTATATTTACATCTCTAGAATAAATCTTTTTTTTATTTTTCATACTCCAAAAGAGAAAAAGTCAACAATTAATTTGTTTCTTTTTTCTTGGTTGAAGCATTCGTTAATAATCATCCCCTTTATAAAATAGAAACATAGAGATACTTTGGTTATTAAATAAGAATAGAATTATGACTTAAATTTGGAGGAAATTTTGAAAATATGATTCTACTAATAGCAGGGCCAATTTTGTGTAAATTTTTACAATAAAAAAATATAGTTTTGTAATAAACAATTTTTGAGGATAATTCTTTTCTCAATTCTACTATTAAATAGAGTTATCGTTTTCGTTTACCCAACTTAAAAATGAAGTAATTGATATCAGTAGAATAATTAAATATCACGGATGTTGTCCTTATTATAATAATCCCAATAAAAGAGAACTTATCTTACTTTACATTACTCCCGAGAATTTTCTAAGAAATGATGAAGCACCAAACCATGCAAAAGTTCAAGACCCGTAGTCTATACAATAAAGAAACCAAAGATAATAGCATAGGTTGTCTTGGGAAAGTTTCTTCATACATTTACGGTGAAAGTTAATTTGGCGAAATGTTGTAGAAAGCAAAGAGAAGGAAAAAGGCAAATGTGGCATTGATGTTGACTTGAAGAATCAATGGGAGAAAGAAAAAAAATATCCAAGGAAGAAAAACAGCGCTGAAGTGGACACATAAATAAAATTAGTGTCCTACAAGAAACACGAAAATTTTTCTTTTTTATGGTCCTTTGTGAAAGTTTTTGTACATTATCCAGTAACCCATCACTTAAAAAGGTACTACGGCGATGAACACTTAGCCTCGTTTGGTTTGGTGCAAGAAATTAATTTTTGATAGAATAAGAATGAGAAATGAAATGAAAATAAAAAAAATCTTATATCCCATTATATTTGATATGATAAAAGAAAAAAATATAAATATTTTTATCTTTTTATATTTGAAACGAAATAAAAAAGAAATTAAAAGACTAAAATATCTTTAATTTTTTTATTAATAATTATAAAATATAATAAAATAATTATTTTTAATTATCAATAATAATAAAAATAAAAAATAATTATTTTTTAGTTTTGATAATAATGATAAAATAATCATATTTTAATTTTAAAAAATTAATTTTAATTATTTCTACTACTAAAAATTCAAACACACAAGGGTAAGATGGTTATAAAATATGCTTTCCCTATAATCAGACTGCTTTCCATTTAAGATATAAAAGTTTGCACTCTCTCATATTTAAAGGTTTCAACTTTCATAAAAAACAAGTCAGCCTGCGTATCAAACGTACTTTCCTTACTCTCTCGTTCCTTTTTCCATTTTATGAATGCCCTCACGAGACCTTAGGCTTATTTAATGGCCAGTGGAAGCAATGATGGAAGTAACTAAGGTCCTGCTATCTTAGCTTTCAATTCATGGCACCCCTTCTTTCGTATTTTCTATAAAATGTTACTAATTCTTTGTTGTTTTCTCAACAATGAGCCTCCTTAAATTTATATGTACACATTGCATATAGTTTATTATAACAGTAGTTACAATATAATTTAGTTCTTTTATGAAGATAAATTAAATATGAACAAAAAGAAGAATACATTACTCTCTTTTTTTTTTCTTTTTAAAAATTTTTCTGAAAAATTAAATCATTAGGTTGTTGGCAAAATTTTTCCATCCTACTTTCTTCCCTTTGAACATCCCTGGTCCATGTTATTGAAACATTGAAAAAACCTCTAGACAATCCACACAGTTTGTGGCTCTGGTTGCACAGGTCACTTTAATGACCTTTCTGAAAAACTACAGAAAGACGCAGACATTCAGGGAAGTGAGGAAAAAGGAAAGTAGCTGTTAATGTTTTGCACAATAAAATAAATCCAATGGGGAGGAAAAAAAATTAAGGACTTGCACTTGGCTGCAATTGCTTCACTCTAAAATCAATCAACACGGGAAATTTTTTTTTTTAAAAAAAACACCATGTAAGGGAACGATTTTTAAAAAATCCAATTACAAAGTGAATACTAAAATATATGTTGAAATTAATGTATAATAATAACAATACTAGGAATTCCAACTCTCTAACCATTAAATGTATTTTGAAATTGATGTATAATAATAATAAATACTCATTACAAGTTTAAAATATATCAAAGAACTGAAAAATTGAGCTTTGCTTAACAAAATTTTTGAAACATATTATTTACTTATTATATTTTAATTAAAATTTCAATGACAAATATTTAAAAACCCTGCATCAATTATGTAAGAAAGGCAGGGGTGGTAACCACTTTCTAGGTAAAATATTGATTGTTTATGCATACTTTAGTCTGATAATTTGAATGCGGTAGCATACTAATAACAGCATGTATTTTAAATCACAATTACATAAAATGAGACCCATACACTATGCCAGTTAATAAATTGCAAAACCAATTCAAATTAAATTAGAATAGCAAAATCACACCTAAATAAATCACTCCATTTATTGTTTTATTGGTGGGTCTCATTTCACATAAATTCAAATACTTTATTTCTCATTCTCATTAATTATTCTCTTGTTATAAAAAAGTAATTAAAGGTAAAATAACAATTCTTTTACACTACATGGTACTCAAATGTGGAATTCGACAAGGTCAAATCTCAAATCAAACTCGTATTGTTATAAGCTTCCAAAGAGATACAAATAAGAATATAAAATAATAATATATAGTTAAAGTAAAAAAACAAAAAAATGTTGAAATTTTTAGTATAACAACATGTATACACTTGTAGAGTTGTGATCCATCATGGTCTTTTGAATGTCTGCAAATTGTGGCTTGTAAATTTCTTTTTAGTATAACAAAATTACTTCATCTTTAATTACTTTTTGTAAAAAGAGAATAATTAATGAGAATAAAAAATAAATCATTTATGTGAAGGCTTCTTTAAAGAAGAAGAAATGTGAATGTTTTGTATTTATTTGAAGGGAGACTTAACGGTAAAGCAATAAATGGAGTGATTTAATTAGGACTAATTTTGCTATTTTGGGTTAATTAGGAGTGGTTTTATAGTTTATTAGGTGGCATAATGTGTAGATCCTTTGCATGTATAAAGAGCAAACATTATTCTTAAAACTTGTGGTGGTGGTGGCTATAAGCTATAATTCCTCCGATGTTCTTAGCTATTCTGATGCATTGTATTTTGTTCCTCTTTCGGCCTTGAAGTTAACTCGGATGGGAGGATTGAGAGGGAGCTAAGGGAGTGCTCAAAACCATTATTGGCACCATCTTTTCTTTTCTCTTGAACTGGAATCAGTAGAGCTGCAAGGGGTGCAACTAATTTTGCTTTGAATTGCTTGTTTGGTTGCTGCGTTAGTGGCAGGGAAGGAAATAATAGAGGCGTAGGTTGTCTTAGGGGGGTTCTAGTTTTCCTAGTTGGAGAGTTAAGAAATGGGCCACATCTTTAGGTGATAGAATTTCAGCTTTGTTCAGGTAAGTCAACACCTCTTCCCCGGTTCTTCATCCTTACACACCTCTATCCATAAATGCCCTATTGCAATATGTTTCATGCATGTGTTGAGTGAGCTGTGCAACGTTTCTTTGTTTGGTGTGAGAAAATATATAATTACATAGACAAATAAGTTGTTCAGCACCATTGAGGAGCACGCTGAGCTTGACATCCAAGTTTGCCAAACACATATATAATTATCTTTGGGAGTTTCCCATGGAACCAGAAAGAGAATGATGATTCCTGGACGGATCTTAAATATTTGTTAGGATTCTGAGCAGCATACAGCCTAGTCTGAGGTACATAGAAACGTTCCCTATAACCATATACTTGGATGAAATTATATGGAATTGTGCTTACATGACACGCATCAAGGTAACCATGAACTGAAAATAACCTAGTCTTTTATCCCAAGAATATAGAAGGGAATAAAGAAAACTCATGTCTGAAGACACTTTTGAGTTCACCTTTTCTAGAATTTCAGACCCACTAAATAATTGAAATCCTCAGGGTTGGATAATAATAATAATATTCTCTTTGGTAGCTATTCAAGCCTAGCACAATGCCTTAGGTATACTAGTTCCAATCCAATAAGATTTCCAATTGACAATGGCAAATTTTTTATGGCTATCTATTCTAAATAAATGTCTCTTATATTTTCCATGGTTACCAATTATTTTGGGAAAATCTTAAGACTTGAGCACGCCCTAAGACACAAAGACATAGAGTCTCAAGAGAAGTCAATTTGATGCAGGATGGCAACATTTCAAGCTGGGTCCATCCTTGGGCACTCAACAATCTAAGGTCTGCAAGAAATCCAAACAAATCATGAACTCTAATTAAATTTGTGCAATTGTCAAGACACAATGCCCCTATGTTTGGGAGTCCAAATAGGTTAGGTACTTGCATTAAGAATATACGACCTTCAAAATCCATAAAATATAGAGATTGAAACATCTGCAAAACAAAAGCAAATGACCAATTTTATTAGTATTCTTACTACAAATTTAAGTATTATTAAGGTATAAAATCAATAGAACATATGAAAGTTGCCAAAAATGATAAATCTATACATGCCTTAAGTCGTTTGAAAATTTTAAGGCAGCTTTCAGATAGGCTGGGCATGAGAAGTTTCTTGTGGTTAAAATTAGATGGTAAAGACATTGGTATATATCCATGGCAATCCAGCGCTCTTAAACTATTTGGGACATATTTAAAGTTTTTGGAAAAACGTGCGTTTCCAATAATAAGAATTTTCTCAAGTTTTTTGTCTTCTTGAATGCTTCTCCACTCCATTGCACTTCTTTACCTTTGCCTAAGTCCAGGTCCAGCATAATGACTTCAATTTTATCAATTTCCTTTCAAGACCAAAGCAAAAATGAACCACATATTGTATATGTTAGGAATGATAGATCCATATTTAGAGAAATTAACTAATTCTAAATTATAGTATGTCTAACTTCTAACAAATGTTGACAGCATGATAAAATGAAAATGGAGGGCAAAAAAATCTGTAATCCAGTACATATTCATTAAAATAGTTAAATAGAAGAATAAAACCATGAAGATTGTTTTAGGTTACCATATTATCTTCCAAAACATGAACAATGTCCTCATCAAACTCTAACTTACTGCATCTGCTAGGTTCAAATGTTGATTCCTCTCTAACAATTCATTTGACCCATGTCTTGAATTATGCATCCTTATACAATTTGAAACATCAATCTTGATTAGAGATGTGTCCATCAAGACTTGAATACCAATTTCTGCATGGAAACCATGAGCATAGAGCATTTCTTTAACATATCTCAATTCTAATTTATTGAAGAAACAAGCGATGTCAAGGAAAATTTCCATCTCGTTTTCTTCCAAACTTACTTTAAGTATCTCAAGGACCTCTTTATTATAAATCCTTTCATATTTATCTTGCAGAGAATTCCATTCTTCTAATGTTCTACTGAGCAAGTTAGAGCTAGAAGGCCACTGGCATAAAAAACTCTGCGGTTTGAAACATCCATATAACTTGGATCAACTTTGTTATTCCTATAGGCAGCCCAACTCAACAATTCAGGAGATTTACTAACATTTAGCTGTTTCACCTCATATAATTGTACCAACCAATTAGTAGTAAGAAAATGTTTATTTCTTGTTGTGATGATGATCTTGCTACTATAACCAAACCAATCATGCCCTCTAGCAATTGCTCGTAACTATTTCAAGTTATCAACATCATCAAGAATCAAAAGATCCTTCTTTTAGCAAAGCTTTCTTTTTTATGAGTGGAATTCCTCTATTAACATTTCCAAGCTTGACGTCATTTTTTGCAACCACTTTGAAAAGTAGTGTCTCTTGGAGTTGTATGAGTCCCTCCTTATTAATTGCCTTTTCCCTAATATTAGCAAGAAAATATAAACCTTTAAATTGATCACCAATTGAGTTATAAATAGCATGTGCAATTGTTGTTTTACTGATTCCACCAATGCCAAAAACCTCTACCATGTTAACCCTCTCATCAGACCCAAGTCCCAAAAGTGAGATTACTTTTTGCAGAGAAGATTCTAGTCCAGTTGGATTATTAGCAATATGTAAAAAAGAGAGATTGGTCTTTTCGGATACCTCTTCAATGATCTCATGTACAAACTCATATTCAAATTGAGACCTGCCAAAACATGGAAAATCATGTGAAGTGAAACTAAAATGCGCTAAACTCATATAGTTCATTGACTTTATTCAAATTGCGCCCACCAATATGTTGGTACTCAAATTTAATATGTACTTCCTTTATCAAGATTCATTTCTTTTCTAGTATTTGAAGGAATGAGTACAAAAATTATCAGGTAAACCACAATAAAATAATAACAAAACATTGTGCTGAAAGACACTTCTATTGAATTTTGAGCCAAATCCCATAATTGATTTAAAATTTTTGTACAATCCGTGTTTGTGAAAATTATTACTTTCTAATGTTAATAGTGTATTCGAAAGTCAAAATACATGATTCTGACTTTTGCGACAAATGTTTTTTTTTTTTAAATTGGAAAAGTTGAAAGTCGGAACTTCCAATTAGTTTTTTTTAATTTAATATATATAGTTTTGACTTCTTATAACTTAGCCTTACAAGTTAGATTTGCTTATATTATAAGCTTAGTTTGCGTGTTTTATTAGTTATAGAAATTAAGTTTTGGATAACTATTTTTTGAAGCCACCATTAAATTAATTTTATTTAAGGTGAATTATAATTTTTTTAGTTCAAAATTAATTTTTTTTATAGTTTAAAGTTTTTCATTCATCTCTCTTTTATGTCTTGTTTTATTATTCAATTATCCTACAACATTATTGGTCTTAATTTTAGCTAAAATAATCATGTAATTGTAAAAATGATAAACAATTTTATTATTCAATATTTGTTTTTCTTATATCTTAAAAAATTTCATTATATTTCTCAACCAATTCTACAACAAAATTAACATTTTGAAATTAGAAATGCCTACTCATTCTAACATTGTATTGAAATACTAAAAGATGTTTAAGATATAAATAAAGTTTAGTATAATTAACAGTAAAATTATTCCTCATTTTAACTTATTTTTATTAAAATTTATATGTAAAATAACACAGAATGGTTAAATAATAATTAACACATATGCTTGAATAACACGTATTAAATAAAAAAATAATTTTAAACTAAATTATAAAGAAATAATTTGTAACTTACTCTTTTTTATAGAAACAATTTGATAATAATAGTAGTGCCAATAGCTCTTTTCATTCAAATGTGTATTAACTATATTTATTATTCCATGCTATTTTCTACTTATAATAATTTCAGTTATAATAATAGGGACACTTAAAATAAAATAGTGGATTAATACAAATATTTATGAATCAAGCTCCTCCGACTCAAAGCACAGCAAAAAACCCTGGCCACCATGTCTCATGAATGAAATTGAGGAGAAAGTACATATTACTTATCTGAAATAAGATTTACTTATAAAATTATTGCAATAATTTTAAAACATAATAAAATATAATTTTAAACTTTTAACTAAAATAAAAATATTAAATTTCAATTAAAATTAATTGTAAAAATCTACTTTGTTGGTTCAACAAAAACTAGCACCGAATTAAAATAAAAATATAAATATATATTTTATTACATTTTAAAATTTATATAGTAATTTTATACTTAGATTTTAATTTATTAAGTTAAAATATTGGAAAAATTAAATTAAAATAAAATTTTTTTATATTTGGTATTTATCAAATGTTTGCCATATTAAATATTTGGAAAAAAAATTCAATAATTGTTTTATAATACATTGAATGCTATGTCAAAAGACGTTTGCTAACCATAAGGAGAGGACAATAGTAGAGTGTGGCTTACTTTTCAAAGCTGGCTCCGACTTTTAATTTTTTTAACCAAAAAAGAAAAAAAAATTTGCTTCGGAAGTACTTTCGCAAAAATTATAATATCAAGATTTAATAATTTTCACCGACACGAATTGTACAAAATTTTTAGATCAATTATGAGATTCAGTTCAAAATTTCGTTGGAAACGCCATCTAGTATAAACGCATATACACGCATATCAAACTATCATATGGTACTGATTTCCAATATAGTATAGTTGAAATTAAATGACACTCGAAATAAAAAATAACTAATCAAATCAAAGATCATAAATAATTTTCTCCACGATTTCTCTCACAAATGATTGTCTAAGCTTTTGTTTCTGCTCTTAAACAAGTGGTTCGGTTATTGTTCAAGCATTTTTTCTAAATTTTTTTTAATAAAAAAAGAAACATCTTAAGATATCAAGAATCAGTAAGAGAAGAACAGAGTGACACAACCGAAGAGATCAAAGCACATAATGAGAATTGCCACCGATCCTCTGGATCTGGTTTCACCACATCATTGCCTTTATCATCCATCATGCTTTCGTTGCTTGAGGTAGGTTGTTCTTTCTCTTTTCTCACCTGATTTTGCCAATTGCAAAGGATTAGAATCATACAAAATTTTAATTGTGTGTGTGTGTGTGTCTCTATTAGATAAATTGAACTAGATTGAGTTGAAAAGGTAGCATTCTTTCTTATCTACTGTAGCTAATTTCGTTTGGTTAGTATATTTGTTACAAAAAAGAGTAGGAAGTGAAAAAAGGGATTTGGATAAAAATCAAACTCTTATTATCAAGTTTAACTCTGTTTTAAAGACCAAAGTTAGTATCATATGAATTACTCTAATAAAAGCATTTCAATATAAATTAAATGTCAATGCCCCCTCACCTTTGTCGATGGCAACAACTCTGATGGACTCTTGCCATTATCCACCGATGGCTCTGAAGGTGTAGGACTACATATCTCATCGCCCTCATTTTCCGTATAAGGATTTGTGAATCTAATATCCTCCATTCTACTTTTCTGCTTGAATACATAAATTCCACTATCTTTTGCAACCTTTTCAAAGGGGACCCGATCGTGGTGATATTTAAGAGTAGATATAATTGGTGTCACATATGAAACCTCCACATGATTCCACTCTTCTTCTTCCTCTTCATCAAAGAATTCCATCCGTTGCAGATCATCAAAGAATGCCATCCGTTGCAGATCACAAACAAATATATGATTTACCACTGCTAAGAACTTGTAACCAAACGCAGGGCCACAAAACCATCTATTGCCATTGATGATCAGATTGGGGGTAAACTCGACAGTGAAACTTTGCTCATTTACAGATCCGATAACAACACAGAGAGCTATTGCTGGGAATTTGTTACGAAACCAGAAAGAAATAGATCCACCCTTGTTACAGTGGTCGAACCATTCTGGGATCCTTTCCCCAGGCAGAGAAAATATTTTGCCTCCAGTGTCGTGCAATTCCTGTCAATCACAATTCATAAACATAGCAAAATAGCAAGTCATGTGAGCAATAAAGAAAATAGAGAGAGAAACCTTACTTGACTAAGTAATATACTTATAGACTGGGAACTCAACGATGTACAATTCTGGGCTGATAAATCCTGTATGTTTGGTGGAACTCCTCTAATTTCTCGAAGACGCGTGCAACCATTCAATTTAAGCTCCCTTAAGAAGTGAAATTCTTTGATGCAGGTAGGAAGAATTGTGAAGCTACTACAATCTAGTTCCAAAGTCTTCACATTGCAAAGCCAAGAAAGACATGTTGAAAGAGATTCATTTGACATATTGTGGGCATTAAGAACAAGTTCTATCTTTGGGCACATTAACAAACTCCCCATTTCTTTACCTTGGTCCTGTTTAGATACTCGGAACTCCTTACAACCTTCCATACTTAACACAGTCAATTTAGGCAACAAAGCAAATGCAATTGGTGGCCGAATCCTTCTGCAACATTGCATGGCTATCGATTCAAGCCCAGTAAGATTTTGAATTGAAGATGGAAATTCCATATCAGTGCCAGTTAAGGACAGCTGTGTTATATTTTTTATTTCTCCTAAAATTTCAGGAAAATTTTGAAGACTTGAGCATCCGCCAAGAGAGAGATTTTCAAGGTTGGGCAAATTGATTGCTGGAAATCTCTTGAGCTTGCGGCAAGCGGCAACCTCTATGATTCTAAGTTTATCCAAAAATCCAATTGAGTCATGAATTTCAACTAAATTCTTACACCCATTGAATGAAATTTCTATTAAACTTGGAAGGCAAGATACATCAGGTATTTGTGTTATCAATTGACACCCATCAAAATTTACGTCAGTCAAATTCTTGAAGCCCTGCAAAACAAAAAATATCAAAATAGTCCTTAAAAAAATTAAGTGAAACTTATTTTATTAGTATACCATGCCAAAGAAACATACAAAAGGGATAACAATTACACTTGCTATGAATGGTTCGAGCGATGAAATACAGCTCCCATCTAAGTGGAGTATGAAAAGTTCCTTTGGATGAAAATCCGCTGGTAAAGACGATGAAGGATATCCCCGCCATTTTAGCACTCTTAAACTATTTGGGAGGTGTTCTGGACCTCTGGAAAAAGTTACATTTTTAATTATAAGTATTCTGAGGTTTTTCATCTCCTTGAAGGCTTTTCCACTCCAGTGCACATTATGCCCATTATATTCCGACAAGCTCAGAATTATGATTTCAACTCTATTTGTTCCCTATTAACTCAAAAGCATAAGTTAAAAGTTAGATCTTTTAGCACATCACATATTAATCAAGAAAGATAAATCAAATAGCAAATGAATAACCAAACCATCTGTTACTCACCATATCTCCTTCTAAAACATGTATAATATCCTCATAGGACCATAATCTACTACGCTCTCCAGGCTCTTTGGGTGATTGCTGACGAACAATTTCTCTACCCATATCCTGTATCAAGTCATGCATTCCAACACGACCATTTTCAATCTTTATGAGAGATTTGTCCTCCAACACTCCAATACCATAACCGGGATGGAAGCCACGGGCATGTTGCACCATTTTCAAGACATATTCATAAGTATGCCCTTTGAAAAAAGTAGTAATATCAAGGAAAATTTCTTGCTCCACTTCTTCTAAGCCTTCATAGCTTACTTTGAGTACTTCCCCAACTTTTTTAATAGGAATTCTTCTATATGTGCCTAGTGCATATTTCCACTCATTTACAGTTTTACCAAACAAGTTAGAACCTATCATTTCCAAAGCTAGTAGAAGGCCTTTGGCATAATCCACTAGAGAATTCATGATGTCTAAGTAGTTTGGATCAGGCTCATTTCTTCTAAAAGCATGCCAACACAACAAATCAAGAGATTCATGACAATTTAATTTCTTTACCCCATACATATTCTCAACCCGAAGAGTACTTAACAAATGTTTATCTCTTGTTGTTATAATGATTATGCTGCCAGAACCAAACCAATCACATCCTCCAGCTAGTGCTTCTAACTGCTCAACTTTGTCAACATCATCAAGAATAACAAGAACTCTCTTTTTATGGAGCCTGCGTTTTATTATTGGTATTCCGTGATTAACATCTCCCAATTTGATTTCTTTCTCCCTGGCTAAATCAAAAAGCAATTTTTCTTGGAGTTGAACTAGGCCATGCCTACTAAAAGAATTCTCTCTAACATCAGCAAGAAAACATAGACCTTCGAATTGATCAGCAATTGAATTATATACTGCTCGTGCAATTGTTGTCTTACCTATTCCACCAACTCCATAAATTCCCACCATGTTCACTTTGTCATCTGACCCAACTTTTAGAAGTGAGTTTATTTCTAGTACCCGAGACTCTAATCCAACTGGGTAGCTGGCAATATGCAAAGGAGTTCGAATAATCCTAGTGGAGACCTCTTTAACAATTCTTCCAATGAATTGATATTCATATTCATGCCTGATAAATTGCAGAAGTTTATGTGAAGTCAGAATAAATACATAGAACGAAACTCCATAAACAATACATTAATATCCTAAAGATTTTCCTAAAACTTGTGAGCCTTATTCTTAAATCATAGGAAGAAAAATAATATCTCAAAGTTGATGAGTACCCCCGTTTGAAATGCCAGCCAGCTAAGTTAGCTGCTTCCTGTAGGGCCAGCTTCCATTTTTGCACCTTCTCCATGTCATTCTTGAACTTGCATTGATGCTTAGACAAGGCTTCACCATAACTTCCTTTTTGATGTCGCACTTCTGATGGATCCACATCATAAAAGACTGGCCAAACCAACCGACCTTCTCCCTTTAACTGCTCAAGGATCTTGACAAGTTCATCTAGACAAAAAGTTGATGATGCATAATTTTTGGAGAAAACAATGATTGCGATCCTAGACTCTTCGATGGCTTTGAGAAGAGCTGGTGTGATTTCTTCTCCTCTACTGAGGCCCTCATCATCAATGAAAGTATGAATTCCACTTCGCTGCAGAGAATTGTAGAGACTACCCGTAAAATTGGTGGGGGTATCTTCCCCTCTAAAACTGAGGAAGACATCGTAAGTCCATCTATAAGTGAAAGAAGAGGAACAGGAGGATAGAACTGCACGATTCGCCATAAATGATGATAACTCTTGGAACCAATCTTGCTAGACGCTGCAGATGTAAGAGCTTAAAAATGGTACATGCGTATGCTATCAGCGAGAGAGAAAATCACATGGTAAAGTTTCAGGGGAAGATAAATGATAGGACAGCTTTATGCAATGGGAAAGTGGGTTGTTTCACGATTATGTGAAGACTTGGTATGGCCCACTATGGTACTCCTTGTCTTTCTTCTGTCAGACTTCTGTGGCTTTCCCCGAAGTTGCGCACATGACTTCGACAAATTTTCACAAATGGCAGACAATATAATATTAATAGTAGACCATGCTACATCTCTTCAAACATCTTATGCTACTACAGTCAACAATGACTTGATCTGAAATGCCTTCCCAGTGACAGAATGCTTGTGGGTTCCTGCATGAAAACAGAGCAAAGTGTCAAATACAATAACTTAAAAGTAAGGTCCTCCAAACATGTGTCGATATTATTTGCTTCGTATCAGTGTCAAGATTTCAAAAAGATAAAGTTGGTTTTGATTTTACCTTTTTGAAAAAACAAAAGTAACTTGTTCTTTTTTCTGGTACAATTAGTTCATTGACATATCTTTTTTTTTTTTTCATTCACCAAAAAGAAGAATCCCTCGTTCACTTCTGCTTCCCCTTTCGCTATCCCTCTTCTACTCTCGTTGACTATCATAGACTCTAAACAGTTCATTTCAAGATAAAATTAGTACATCACATTACACAAATTGAATTATTATATATTTTTTTATCATGAACATTTCTAGTGCCAATGCAAAAATAAAAATAAAAATTTATAATCAAGTTTATTATTTTTTTATAAAATATATTTAAAAAATATTTATTTTTAAAAAAGTGATTGAAATGATGCATCGCTCAAGAGAAGTTTTTGTTGTTTGAACTAACAACTTATCAAAACTCTTTTTTTTAAAAAAAAAAAAATCTTCGAGTAACTAGATTATTTAAATTTAATTTAGATTATATAGATTTTATTTTTTATTTTTAATTTAAATTATCATTTTTAATTAAAAGAATGTTTTCATTTTTCTATCTATTGCACAGAAAACAAAAAAAAATTAAAACTAAAAAACAAAAGAAAATCCAAAAGTCATTGTTCATGCTCCACAATTAATCAATCTATCCTCTAAAATTCAGTATATTTACATCTTTAGAATAAAGTTCTTCTATTTTTCATGCTCCAAAAGAAAAAAGTCAATAATTAATTTTAATTTAATTTTTTTGTTGTTGAAGCATTCGATAATAATCTTCCCCTTTATAAAATAGACATGTATAAATACTTTTTGTTGGACAATATTGCCCTTAAGAACTTCCAAAAAATAACACATCATTAATAACTTCTTCACCGGCTATTGATAAAAAAATAAAAAAACATGTTATGTTATATATATAAATTAACTCTTTCGAATTTCTATGTACATATACATATATTATATGTTTTTAATTTTTTTATTAGTTTTGGAACAATTAATTAAAGGATTAATTTGGGATATAAAAATAATGTTGAAGTAATATTGAAAAATAATAAGTACAACTAATTCCTCTATTGAATTAAAAAGATGTGTTGTAATTAAATTTAATAGTTTCACATCAATTAATTGCATTATTAATTTGCTAAAAAGTTTAACATTCACTCACATTTATAAAATTATTACATATAACTGATTATTTTAATTAAGTTGCCTTTATAAATAATGAAGTGTTAAAACAATTTTTAAATTTATAATTATATTTTTAAGCGTATGTATTACTTAGTCAAATAATAAATATCTTACATAATAATTTACAAATTATTAGTGAATATAATATATATATATATATATATATTATTAACATATATATATGCACACATGAACCGCCAAACTAATTGCGTGTAAGCAAACAAACTTATCCTTTTGGAACCTTCACATGGATGCCAAACTTGCTTTTTCCCCTTTTTTTCCTTAGTTTGTCCTCACTTGGATGCAAAGTACTTTGTCCTTATCTCTTACCATCTAAGCCTTCATATGGATACCACACTTGCATTTCTCCATTGGTTTGTCCTCACTTGGATGCAAATTATTTCATTCTTATCCCCTGTCATGCGAAGACCAGGGTATGATTCATATGGAGGGAAGTTACTTCGTCCTTGTCCTGTGGTATGACTTATTGATTTTGAAGTTATAGAAGTTTTACCAATGACTCTACATACAAAGGGGTGGATGAGGGAAGGACCTTTAAAAGTTACAGTGAAAACAAAATAATATAATGTATTTGAATTAAGTATCCTTATATGATTCTCCATTCAGTTGATACATCATGCATGTATGAATGACATTATTTTGTAAGGCTCACCTTTAAAATGTAACACCATATATTTCTAGTTTGCTTCATATCATTTCTAAGTCTATCATTATGAATGGCACAAAGGAAATGAAAAAATGGCATTAAAATAATGCTTTATTTGCGTTGCATAGCGTATAAACATTTTATTTAGTGTTACGCGAACCATATGAGTTCATACATTACATTCTCATATTTAATTACATAAATACAACTCATTTGCATTACTAAAGTTAGCCCACAATTCGTGAAATTCAAAGGGGAGCATCAAACTTACACTATTATTTTTTGCTAGAATTTCATTTTTTTCAGTCACAATTTTGAAAATTCATAACTAAATCTACAAAAATCAAAACTCAACAAACTTTATCATTCCAGAAAGCGCTTGATGTCTACCCCATGGTAAAAATAATTGCAACTCATGAATCATTAAGGGGAGAACATTTGACATGCAAAAAACTACTAAGGTTGCTGCTGTCTGGGCTATTGGTTCAGATTACTGATATGAAGTTTCAAAATTTATAACTAATTCTAGAAAAATTGAAATCATGCATTCTTAGCTATTCTGGAAAGCTACACATGTTTATTTTATGAAAAAAAATATATCCAGGTTATGAAACATAACATAGAAAGCATTTGACACGTGAAAAGGGCAAACATTTAGATAGCTACTGGTATTAAAGCAAGTGTCTGCTATAAATTTTAAAAATATCCAATTCATTCCATAAAAATCCAATCCATGCTATTGATAATAATTTGGAAAGCTATGAATGTTAACTTTATGGTAAAAATAGACTTAGACTAGAGCAAGCACGTTCAACCACTGAAATTTAATGGAATAGTGACTCAGGTCATGCTACGCTACTATTATTATTCCAAAAATTCAAAAATTCATATCTCTTAGCTCAAACTTCCAAATGAGGTGCTTCTACTTGCTACAAGTCACTATGAATATCCAGTTTATCCCTATAAATTTTTGTAGCCATTGGACCACGTTTGCCCCTTGGATGATATAATTACACAACTGACCAAATGAACAGTACTGGTGCAAATATGAAATTCTGATATCAACTTTGAAAAATCATAGAAAATTTCACATACTTCCAAATGATTTGTTCTTTGGCTTCCTAAAAAGCTTTAGGCAAGATCTAATTACACGCAAAATTTCAAGTCAAGAAGAGGTCATTTGGTCAAACTTTGCCATAGCTCAAGATTATGGTACTTTTGGTCCTAACAAGAAGCAAATTTAGTCCAAATGAACTTTGCATTGCTCCACACACATTTGAACAACTTAGAAAGCATAAATGTAGCATAAACGGGCCTCTCATAAGGTCTAAATCATCATACAACTCAAATTTATCATGCCACTCCCATAAACATATAAGCACAAATGGGCTTCCAAGGGGTCAAATTGTACAATGCTATTCATTTAACTTTATTTTTGATACATATACTATCTTTACATAATTTTACACTTGTTCAAAGTGTCCTGGCTCAAAAATAATATATACATATATCTTTTGACATTCTAAACATCCTAGTACATAAAAAATAAGAAGATTTACTAAGAGATAGAGATTTAAACTCCTTGGCTTCCATCCTTTGGATCTTGAACTCCACCTAAATCATATGAGATGAGAGAAAGGAGGGGATGAGATTCATCAAATCTCAATAGCTCATACACCTATTCAAGCATATTTTCAAGGCATATAACATATCAAAGGTACAAGTATGCAACTACTCAATCGATGAAGCATTCAATTTTCACATTTTTATGTTATAAACAAATGTCAAGAATAAGAATAAGCTGTAGGGACTTTTGGGTTGGCCTCACCCCATTTCTAGGACTTTTGGATTTGCCTCACTCTTGGTTTAGGGACTTTTGACTTAACTTCACTTATCCAAGGAACTTTTGGCCTTTTCTTGCTCATGCCATGAGACTTTTGGCATCTCCTCATCTACATTAAGGGACTTTTGGTACTACCTTACCCTTATGAGTCATTTCCACAATATAAAGACATTCAAGAAAGCATATTGGTACCAAATAGCAATATAGTATCAAGTGGTATGTCTCAAACATATAAACATACACACAAGTATACAATAACACATATGCAACAAGAAAAGGTGGAGAGCTACCTTGATGCAAATTTAAGCTGTACTTTGCTTATTCCTTCTCCTTTTCAGTTCCACAAACACAATGAGGTGCAGTTGGATTTCCTTGGCTTATTAACAATAAACAAAACTTAATTATACTCTTGGAACAAGCTATGACATCCAACTCACTCTTAAGAACATAGTTTATGCTATTTGTCACAATATGGTTCCATTAATAACCTAATGAAGCAATTACCACAAGTGAAATTCTTGGTTCCATTCTCTTGCCATATTTAGACCTCTTGACCTCATTTAAGGTTTTTGAAGCCATCACACACTCACTTTTACAAACTTAGGTCCATGTTGCTTCATAAGGTTACATTATGGAAGCCATTGCCTCATCTCTCAATCTAAGGCTTCTAAATTTTTTCCAAGGGTTTCTCCTATTTTCTTTTATTATATAAAATCTCAAATCAAGCTTGAAATCATTTAAAACATCTCCTAGCTATCTCTAAAGGTCTTGACCGATTTATGCTTGCATTAAAGACCTATGGAGTTTAGGATTTTTCCTTAATGGATGAGGCATTTGGGAGGCTCCCTAGGAGTCTTAGAAACTCAAACAAACACTTATATTTAATGGGGAAGTCTTGAATCAACCCATATTTTAAACTATGGTCATGTAACACCCCAAAATTAATTAAGATACTAATCATAGATTTAAGTTAATTAAGAACAATTAATATGGAATAATCAGGTAAGTTAAGGGAATGCAAATGTTGAGAGATAAATTGATAATATGAGTTGAGAACTAATTGGGATAGAAACTTCATTTAGGCCTAAATTAATATAGGAGATCATGATAAGAGGCTAATGGAGGCCCAATAAGTTAGGTGCAAACCCAATCTGATTTAATGAGCTAAAGGCCCAAGACCCAACTTCTATAAGTTCTTATAAATGACCCAATATACTTTGTGCAGACCTAAAACAATGGAGTTCTTAAAACTAGGTCTTGCTTAATGAAATTCTACAGCCCAACATCTTAAAACTGACCCAACAAAGCTAAAATCTGAAGCTAGTTTGGAGTTGGATCTTGGAGCAGCCTATAACCTATAAAAGACCTAACTTAAACTAATTAAAACTTTAAACACTTCACCCTCTTCCCCATTTTACTGAAACACAAGAAGGAATTACGAAGGTTTGAAGGGAGGCTAAGGTTTGAGTAAGACATCTATTATTTCCAACTTCTAGAGCAAGATTCAGCCAAGGTAATAGTTATATAACTTAATCCTCTCATTTTTCTCTTTAATTTGAACCAATTAATGTTCCAATTAAAGTATTTTTACCCACACCCAAAATCTGAAACTTGCCATTTGGTGTTTCTATGGTGAAAATTCGTAAGTTCAGGCTAAAGCTGACATTAGGTAAATATAAACTCTTCTTTTTGAGGGATGTCTATTGGTTTGAGACCCCAATGATTAGATTATAGTATGGGTATTAATTTTGTACGAATTTGCTTAGAATTTTAGATGAAATATTAAAGTTTTTTGTGGAAAATATTTCAATCAGAATTTGGGGACTTGTAGTGGCTGGGTAAGTGTTCCCTAAGTGGTCATTAGCATTTTAAATTCTTTAAGTATCTTTTGCTACTGTAAATGATGAATTAAGGTAGTAATTCTTGATGCTATGGTTATAGTGGGATTTTTGTACCATTGGTGGTTGTTGTAAATTTATCTACAAGTGAGGTAACCGGGACTATGTTAATTTTATGCATATATCTATTTTGATTCCATATTTGCTATACATAAATGATTTGAAATACTAAATAAATTGGTTGGCTATCTATTATATTGTGATTGGACCTTGTAAGTCCATGGTGGAGCTGTGGTGCGGTTGCTACCCGTGCATGTGCTTTGATCGGGCACTAGGTTATGATTAAATCTTAGATGCACTGAGCTTTGGTTGTACTCAATGCGAAGTAAGTGCTGTGGACGGGCCTCTCCTAGTGTCATTGGCTTTGAACATGTGAAAATATGATTGCCAGTATAGGATAGTAATCATGATAGCTCAATTGTTTCATTTATTGATATGACTGATATGATTCTGATATTGATTTTGATTCATGCATATATGTTAATTAAATTGGATATAATGAATGGAAATTTCCTTGGTTACTAAGATTCATATCTTAGCCCATTTCATGAGATTAATATTTCAAGTGATGGTTCTTCGAGTAAGGATAAGGGGAAAAAAGTAGATAAAAATTCATGAGCTCTAACATGTAGGTAAAAGGCTACACTTAGGCTGATTTATTTAGTATAGATACTAAATTTTGTATTCCTTTTTATATAGCATCATCTTGTATTCATGTTGCCAAGTGTAAGCTCTTATTTTTTATTACTTAGAATGTATTTATTAAGTAGTTAGGCCTGGTATTAGATGTATGAACTTATAGTATCTGATACATAAACCTTGTTGAACTTATAATATGGCTTACCATTTAGGAATTGTAATCACATGATGCTTCAGATATTGATATGAACCATCAATGTATGAAACCTATAACGGAATGTGTATCGAATGTTAATTGTCAATAGTGCGTGAATTTTATTGCTGTTACTCCATGGACTTGCTGATATAGGATAGTTGCAGGAGTGGAAATTTACATTTAAGTTTTGAATCGGTAATGGTAGAATAGTTGGGTGAATAGGGTAGATAAATACCATTAGAGTCATATAAAATGGAAGGAAGTAGTCCTAGGGTGTTTATAAGAAGAGAATTAGAGTATATGGGATGAAATGTAGGAGATATAGTTACAGGAGGGAGTCACGCTGTAGTTAAGAAGGCCTCATCACAGCCTGAAGAGTGACAATGGTGAAGGACGCTGAGGCTTGAGAGATATCGTCGCGATGCAATGTGAAAAAAAATCACCTAAAAGAGTGATAGAATAAAACCTCACCGCGGCGCAACATGTCCTACCACAGCACAAGTCAAGGAAATTAGTTAAGGAGAGTACAGTAACAAAACTCGTCATAGTATAAGTGTATTTCACCGAGGTGAGAATCGTGGGACTTCAAACAGTAGTTCCAGGAGGCATTTTCGCCGCGACGTCATGTAGATTGGCCGTGGCAAAGATCCAACTCACCGCTGCGAAATTTGAGTAAGTTAGCCAATGATTCCAGAAAGTAACTTAGTCGTGGCGCGAAGGGCAAGGTCGTGGCGCAAAGTGAGAAACTTAGTTTTCAAGCTCCAGTACCTAACTTAGCCATGACAGGAAGGCTTTAGGTCATGGCGCAGGTCCCCAAACTCTCACATTTAGCCTAGAAATCCTAATTTCTTCAATAATAATGCTAAAAAATGATATAGGAACACTTGTGGGAGGTTTTTATGTGTTGAGACCGATGGATGGATGAATCATAAACCCCTGATGATAATGCAATTCCTTTTATGCATTCTCCCATTTATGGTTGTTTAGTTGATGACCCTAATAATATCAAGGTTCAAATTTTTCTATATTTGATTAATATAATTAATTGTAACGACTCCAAACCTTGATCATTAATTATTAATTATGTATTTAACCATAATTACCAGGATTAGAAGTTAGGGTCGTCACAGTTCAAGCACCCTATACTTTTCTAGCTTGAGTTTTACTAGTTTTCGATGTAATTTCTTAGTATTTTCCAACTCTCCATGGTTTAAAACTCTCAATTCTCTCTTATGTCAAAACAAAATCTCTTCCCCTCTTGTGGATTTGGCTTGACTGAACACATACACTAAGGTAACAAGAAGGAAAGGTGATGGAAAGTCAAGAATTCACCTTAAATTAAGCCTTCTTTAAGAGTTCTTCCTCTTCCCTCTTCCTCCTCCTTGAATTTTGAATTTCTCTCCTCTATTTTGACCCCAAATTAGCAGCAAAAATCACATTAAAACTATGGAAAGATAAAGCAAGAAGAGGAGGATGAAGTTTCAAGAAGAAGAAACATGAAAATCCTACACTTTCTCACCTTGTTTTAACCTTTTCCTTCCTCCTTCTTAGTTCTCTTGTGTGTTCTTCTCCTTAGCTTTCTTCTTTGGTTTGGACATTGTAACAAGTCATTAAGAAGGGCTAAGCATAGGACACCACATATAAAGGGGAATTGAGGGACAATTGTTCCAAAAAAAATGACGATTTCATCCCTTGCCATGGCATTCCGTTTTAGGCTCGTTTTAGCTCCTTTTTTAGAACTATCTTTTCTATCATAAAATTTAGGTTTCCAATTTAATAAAATACCTTTGAAATCATTCAAATCAGAGTTAAAACCTTCCTGAACGAATTGGTCAAAGTTCAGATTAATTGACGTCAGAAAGAGTATACTAGAGGGGCTTTACTGGTCTTGAAGCTTTCCATGATTTTTGCAGCCTCTGAGAACCCTAAGCAACTCAAAATTTTCATTTAAAAATCCATCTCAGGTGTTTTTCCAAAATTACACTTATTTACTAAAATGCCACTGGCTTTTCGACAAATTTTTTGAATCACTCCAGCCTTAGTTTCTGGGTAATTTAAGACTCAAATCCTCATTTTCTATTATTTAATTCTTTTTTTCAAATTTTATTTGGCCTTGAATCACTCATCTCAGGGGACTTACTTTTCAAACTGGCCTATTTTGGTGTTTTTACAACATACCGGGCATTATATTTCACACTGAACATAAAATAAGTTGTATATTTGTATAATTTTTAGATGTGGAGAATGTATATTTAGCATGCTTCTTTCATTTTTCTTATTTTTTTATGTAGAAGGATAAACCCTATGTAATAGTTTCGTATTCTCAAATTCAAGCAGGAGTTGATATAAGAAAACAATTTATTTATTCAATCGGTGAAATAGGGTATGCATTCTCATTTAAATGTTTTAAGAGAAATAGTTTTATTATATTTTTGTTACATGCATTGATCAAATTTGCACCCAATGGAAATAATGTCGTCGAGTATATAGTATTGGTGATAAAATATAATTACTTGGGCCTTTATAATTCAGGGAAAGAAGTTTTAGAATCAATGAAACAATTATGGTTCCAAGAATTTCGAGTAAAGTTTAATGTCACACATAATCCTAAGTTTTGTTATACTTAGCTGTATTGAAGCATAGGAATTGATAGATATTTTTTGGTGTAATTGTTAGAAATATTATGTTTAGCCAATAGAGATTTATCGTCAAATTTACAAGAACTTTAAAGATCGAGCAAGAAATTGCCTAAAAGATTTAATCTGTTATCTTTGAAATAAGGAAAGCGACCTATGTGAATTAATGAACACATCTGGAAGGATTTATGTGCTGGTTGGAATAAGGTTGAATTTAAACAAAGAAATGAACATGCTAAGAAAAATAAAGCTTCCAACTTGGTAAACAGCTCATCTTTTTACACTGGTGGTAATATTCCATTCACAGATCATGCTACAACTCTAGCTAAAGAATTAGGTAGGCTTGTAACTCCAATAAAACTCCACATGTGAATACATCAAAAATCAATATCTGGTATTTGAGTTGACAAAAAATTTGAAAATACTTTTGTAAGTGTCATATTTTTTATTCTTTTTATTAAATGTTTTTCCATATATATCACTATTGTATAATATTTATTCTTTTTTTTTTTTTAAAAATGAGTATACAAGACTTAAAACTAGCATTGCAAATGCACCCAATGCACAGAATTTTTCACTGGCAAATGAAGTCGCTTTATGGACAGTAGCTGCTGGAGGAAAAAAAATGGAGGCTTTATGTATGGCTTAGGAAGTGTTGCACATGAAGTAGAAGAAGATCTAATCTTCGACCATAATGATAGCAAAAAAAAAAAAAAGAGTTATTATCATATTCAAGTGTAGTAGAGGCCACATACCCATAAGGTCGCCTACATCTCAATATTGATCAAAAGTTGAAGGATTTTCATATACAAATATAGGCCAATGAAAGCTTAATAGTTGACATGCAACGTCAACTTTTTGAATATCATCAAAAGAATAAAGCTTCAAGTTCAAAAAAAAAATAGTGCACAAGTTCACAGATGTAAACATCATAAAAGATGTAAATTTCTTATAAAAGTTTACGAAAATGTGCTGTAATTAGGGTAATATAAAATAGACTACTTATTTTTCTTTTTTCAGCATATCTATTTCTCGTTCAACGAAATAGTATATTTCTTATAATCTATGCCTATTTCATCATGGTAAAATATCTACAGCATTATGTATGTTCATCCAGTTCGACATAGGCATTGTATATGAGATAATACATTATATGTCAATTTATGGAATCTTTCCTCACCTAATTCATTTGTACTTATACAAAAATATATGAGATTATTATTTTTTGGAATGTTTGCATTTATCCTTATGTAAGTTGGACCGCATGTCACTCTCCTCGATGTACAATCACACATATGTATACAGACATAGACACAGACACATATATATATACACTTATATATATATATATATATATAATTTTCTATAGTTAAACTTAGCCTTCTATATATCTGTTCCTTATAACATTCTACTCAACTGCACCACATTCACTAAATCAGAAGTTGTTCATCTCAGCATTCACAAAGGTAAGAAGGAAAGCTTGTCATTTTATATTTATAATCATACCTACGAAATATGAATGTAGTAAATGGCCTATATTTCATTGCAAGATGTCTTCTAAAAGAGGGTAAAAAACTCAAAGGAATCTCTCTCAACCAGAATCGTCTAATACTCAAGAAGAAACACAACCAATCTTGCATAACATTCAATAGGAGTCACACGATCTTCATAATAAACAATCTAATTACCCCAATTAACCTCTTCTAGCATTGATTAAGCCTGATGGCCCAGAGTTTATAGTTTTACTTCCACTATATGTCCTAATAATACTATCTTCATGTTAAAAATTCATAATAATTTATTTTTTCAATCTTTATATTTGTAGGCTTACACCAAATAATAAAGATATTTGTGCTTCTATTGTGACAACTTTTAAGAATAAATTTGATGGACCCAGGAATTGCTAGAGTGAAGTTTCGCCAGAATATCAACATTTATGGTTTCATGAATTTTAGGTTTCACTTTCTACTCTTTTTGTTGAATTTCAAAAACCAACTAATTAACTTACACATCTATTGTTTGATATTGTGTTACACTTGGGAAGAAACACTATTATTAGGAACTGAGACATCATCATGAGATTTGGCAAAACTAGAAAGAGCGAGTAAAAACTTATTTAAAGGATATAATTGGACATGTATGTGACAAGCACAAAAGACCAAAATGGATTAAATAATCCATTTGGGAAGACCTCTGTGAGCATTAGAATACTAAAGAATTTTGTTCTGATAATGAGCAAAAAAAGAATCGTGCCAATGTTTCTTTGCATATAAGAGGCTCCACGTCTATGGAAGAACATGCCAGAAAATTGGTTGGCAGATGTTATACTTATTTCATGCTTTTCATATATCATTAGAATAATTCTTTCTTATTTTGTGGCATAGGCCTACAAGTTGGGAAGAGATTCTTCATTTTTAGAAATTTATTTAAAACAGAGCAATGTAAATCTAGCCATACTTGGGTAGATGAAAAATCAAAAGCTATTTGGGTATGTATATGATATATATATATATATATATATATTTCATATTAATCACTCGAATCCATGTTGGTAGGATGAATATTTAAAGCAAAAAGATACTATTGCAAAGCGATAATGTATCTGACTTAAATTTATTTGTCAAAGTTGTTGGTGGCAAAAAGAGAGCCGCAGTTTATATGCTTAGTAATGTGTCTTGCAAAATTTTTTGAGACTCTGAGATGGGATACACTTACAATTAAGAAGCATCATCAAGTTAATTGCCACCATACCCTCATTCAAATTATATACAAAACATGATATGAAATAAATTCATTAATATTCCAATGCAATCGTATCCAAGTCAATTTCAAGAACAACAAAGATAGATTGAAGAGTTGTGATCACAACTACAACAATTAACTTGTAGCAATTATAGACAATCAAAGGATAGATGTGAGTCATCTGAAAAAAAAAATCAAGTGTGTCTTATAAGGGAGATTACGATGATGAAGGGGATGATGCTGAGGAAGAGTAGAGTTAGGTGTTTTTACAAAATTTATTATGGTAATCAAATGTAGACTTATTAGGCTAATATTTTTGAATGTAGTAAATAAATTTATACACACACACACACACACACACATATATATTTTTGTAGAATATATAGTTCATCCCTTAAAACTGTGTTAATCAGCACACACGACTCTATATATAGAGACTATATATATATAACTAGAGAATATATATTTTGTAATTATTCATATGCTACTAGATACAAATTTATATGAAACAAAAGTGAAACAAAAATCTTAATAGGATATATACATTTTTAGGAAAGAAAAAGAAAAAAAAAACCATCTTAACATTATTTACAAAAGAAAAGGGAAACAAATCATAGATTTAATGTTAGAGAAAAAAATAAAGTCATTGGCATTCTTAGAAATACAAAAGGAAGAGAGAGAAAAAAAGAAAGTAAAAAAAAAAGAAGAAATATCATAGATCTAATAAGTAAAGAAAAAATAAAATCATTGAAATTCTTACAAATAAAAAAGGAGGAGAAAAAAGAAAGAAAATAAAGAAAACAAAAAAAATCATCAACTTAATTTTTGATAAAAATAAAATAATTGAAATTCTTAGAAATAAAAAAGGAAGAGGAAAAAAAAAGAAAGTAAAGAAAACAAAAATATCATAGATTTAATTTTGTTAGAAAAATAAAATAATTGAAATGCTTAGAAAAAAAGAAAGAGAAAAAAAATAAACAAAAAGAATTCCAAAGCTTGGGGCAAGGTTCCAACTGGATCGCAGTCTAAGAGTCCAACTGTAGTGTAGCTGCTCTACAATTAGATTGCATACCATCCAATTGTAGTGCAGTCGGAAATGTTCGACTATTCTGCAGTCGAACCATAGTTCAACCATTGTTTGGTTGGATCGGTCTGATTGTGGAGTAGTCAGACTCTATTTTGACCAAATCCTTTCCCTTTTTTTTTCCTAATTGTATATTTTTTTTTTTTAAATTACACAAACTACATGTTTAGACTATATATTTTATTTTTTTAAGACTATATACTTTTTTTAAAATTATGCAAGCTACATGGTATATTTTATTTTTTCCTAAAAATTGTACAAGTTACATTAACAAAAATTCTCATCGAAATTTAATTATGCAAACTACATGAAGATTGTACATTTTATATTTTTTCCCAAACATTGTACAAGTTCCATGAGCTAAAATTCTCTTCAAATTTTATATATGATATTCTAATATTTTTTTTTCTACTAACTATATATTTTGCTTTGTTTTTAAATTATGCAAACTACATGTTTCTATTCTAAAATTGTATTTTTTTTTTCAAAAAATTGTACAAGTTCCATTAACTAAATTTTATTTTAAAATTTATATATGATATTCTAATATTTTTTTTTTCTATCCTCATCTTCTATACATATCAATCAGCTGCAAATATCATAAAAAAATTTTAGATATTCATATTACAACTAATTAAAAGGCACATAATAAATAAAATCCATTGCTTATGCTTACATAATAAACTATTTTTATCCATCCTATAAGAATTTTAAATATTCATGTTATATAAGATTAAAATTTCATTACTAATCTACAATAAAGATGTCATTTTACAGTTATCCAATGAACAAAAAATAGCCACCGCTTGTCATAAACTTCATTACATTATATGATTGTACAAAATTTTGATAACTATTTATGCTATTAGTACTTAAATATATATCCAACACCACTATAACTATGCTACGAACATCATCACCTCGGTCATCTAACAAAATTTAAAAAACATTCTATTATCATCATCTTCTTTAAGAAATGCTAGCATCACTCATCATTTTTATCAATGTTTGTAGTTGCATGTGACATGGAACCCTAAAAAATGTTTGCTTACTCTTTTCTTCATTGCATAAAAAGAAATAATATTTCAACTTGTAATCTTCAATTACTCCAATTTGTTTAAGTTCTATCCACACTTCCTCTTTATTATAATGATGAAGCCTACTTTTCTCAATTATTGCAAGGCCTTTCTCGGCAATCTCAGCTTGTTTCTCAACAATGACAACTTGTCTTTCAGAAAATGATATAGATTTATCATGTAGAGATTTACCATCTCTCATTACTTTAGCTAGTTCTTTGATCCCTAATGTAATTTTCTCATATTTTTCTTCAATAGTAAAAATCATAACTTTCTTATGCTTTTGTCCTTTAAAAGATGTAGTTCTAATAGATTGGTTTGAGTTACCACACGTTAGACTGAAAGAATCCATATTAGCTATTGAATTTGTAGGCTCATATCTCCAATTAAAATCACTTTCGCTCATTATTTCATTTATTGTGGCCCCTTCAAAAAGAGTCATTTAAATCAACGCACTCCTTTTGATAGCATTTCAATTTATCTTTAGCACTCTTAACATACTTACCTGTTGCTCTATTTGCACTAAATATTTCATACAACTTATCATAATGTAACACATATGTACTCATCCACTTTCTTACTTGTGGTTTTTTCTACAAACATTAAAAAAAAATATAAAATTCTATGCTAAATAAGTATAAATGAAAGGAAATTTTAAACAAGCCTATCAAAATATAAATGAATACGTATATCAAATTAATTAACATCAATCAGTGCAATCATCAAGATAAAATTACCTCAATTAAATCATTCCACATTTGACTTTCAGCTTCAAACATTTTTGTAATAGGACTTTACAAAAATTTTCTTAATCCATTAAATAAATCGTAAAGCTCTCCAAATCATTGTGACAAGGTCTTCTTTCTATTTTTTAAATGTTGCTTTGTAATATGTGACCCAAAAGAATTTCTAAACACCTGCATCACATCATCATATGCAAATGTTGTAAATGTTCCATTAAGATGATTTCTTTTTATCATCTCTTCTAATAAAGCATCTAGAGAAGCTTCATCCATTTCAGGTGTCTATCGCAAATTGTCTTTAACTAAATCCTTCTTTTTTAGCGCCATTATTGAAGTTATATGTAAAATACAATAACATGAAGTATCAAATAGCATAAAGAATACAAAATGTACAATCCAATTCATATATTTTTATAATTGAATAGATTATGTAAAATATAACAAACAATGTTATTGATAAAATAATTGAACAACTTAAACAATATTATTATACATCATTTACTAAAACACTAGTTAAATTATTGAATTATTGTATATTAAATTATAATCCATGTCGATAGTCATTCCACATCTGCCCTGTTATACTATCTCTCAAAATTGATTCTTGTCTATGGTTTTCCTCTTGACCATGACTAGAATAGTCTTCAGTATTATCAGGGGGGTTAAGTAGTAATTCACGATCAACTTCAGCAATTAAGTTTTCATTAGGATCTACTACCATAAAAAAATTGTGTAATATACAGCAAGCTATCACAATATTAGTCATTGTTTGAAAGGAATAATATGGTTCAGTGCTATCAGCTATGATTAGAAATCTTTTCTTTAAAACTCCGAATATTCGTTCAATGACATTTCACAATGAGGCATGTCGATGGTTAAAAATTTCTTTCTCATTCTATAGTGACCGTGTTGAATATTCCTTCAAGTGATAATGAACTCCTCTGTAAGGTGTTAATAGGCCACGCATAAGTGGAAAGCCAACATCGCCCAAATAAAATTTTCCTACAAATGAAATTATAAATAAGCAAAAAAGAAAAAGAAATGCAATTCTCAACCTAATACTACAAATTATATATCTATGGTTACATATAAACCTTGGGGAATTATAAGATTATCTCCTCTTAACAAAGCATTTTTTAAAATTCTTGAATCAAAAGCTATTCCTTCCTAACCAATTAAGAGATAAGTGAATTTCATATCAAATGAATATGCAATAAAAACATTTTGCGTAGGGTAATTTTGTAATCCTTGAAATTGAGCAACTTCTTCTTTAGACACTTTTGCTTGAATATGAGTTCCATTTATAGTTCCTACACAATCTTATCATTTAAAATTCATTAAAAGCAACATATATGCATCTATTGGTTATGAAATTATACTTCATTATTTATAAAATATAAAATATGTAAGTAAATATAAATGTATACCTTAAAATATAGGTAAAATATACTATTGTTGAAAATTTAGACAAGAACCTCTAATCCGGAAGGCTACAAAAGAAATTCAGCCTTAAGTGAAACCACCACATGTAAAACATAATGAAAATGATGGCTAATAGTTTCTCCCGATCGATAGAAATCAAAGCACATTGTTTTAGTTTTACATTATGTGCTAAAATTTAAAGGAATTTGGCAACTTGTTCCTCAACTGTAACCCATTATAAATCTTTAACTCTTCCAGTGTTTCAGAGTTTCTCACATAACTCTTTAAAAACTTGTGGACTCATGTGTGAAACATCACAACAATATTTTTTTTTTTCATTTTGTAATCGTATCATCAACTGTTACCTCAGCTAACCCTTATAGGTTTATTAATTATAGTTGACATTTCTTCCAAAAAATAAATTGCATATAAAATCAAATAAATAACACATACAATACACGTATGCCAATGTCTTTCCAAATCTTCAATTAAATGGTTCAAATTTGTGAATCCAAAATTTATCAATTGCTTGACTTCGAGGTCAAAATCATACATCTCTTCTTCCACATCCTTTGTGAATTCCAAATTATTGTAGTTGTTCCTCTACTAAACAATTATGCAAAGTATGTAAAAACATATTTTATAAAAACAAGAAAAGAATAATTTAAAAATAAGTATATACAAATTTGCCAGAAATGAGCATATAAATAATTATATTAATTAGGGGTTATGCGAGGGACAAAATATAGATAGTGGTGTGTCCACTTCAAATACTTAGAAGGAGGCTACAACTATTAACATTTTAGATTGTTTGCTGGTGTTTCCCAGTTAGTCAATTTTTAAATAACTGTATAACGCATTCTAAAAATATTGTTAAGTCTATCAACAATTCACCTTCATGATCTTATCATTTTAATTGAGCTACAAAAGGGAATGTGGATGCCAAAACAAGAGGAAAGTCTATTCCAAGCCTTTTGTTTTAAACAAGAAAAATTGATTGTCTCAAATTTCATAACATCTAGGAAAAGGAATGTAAAAAGAAAAAAAGTTCTAATCTTAAATATTAAGGAACTTATTGGTATATAGAGTAGGGCAAAGCTGGAGTATTAGCTTTAAAAATCTTATATACTTTAAGAGGATGAGTAAAACCCATAAGCACAATATGATAACAATATAAAGGTTCATTAATTTGTAAAAATTTTCCCCTTTCACCGACCTTTGCGTGTTGCCATATGTGTACAAAAACAAAACATAAAATTCCAAAATTTATCCTTTCAATTGGACATAGATCTTTTTTCTTCTTCTCTACAGATCAAATTTTTGTTTTCAAAGAAGTGGGTCTTAGAAAAAAATTGCAACAATTAGATAAAATTTTGAAGTAATCAACCCATCGTATCTAAACAATACAAAAACAACAACAGTAAAATTTCTTCTAGACGCATTGAATGAAAGATGACATAGAGGAAGAGGAGATACCATACAACATTGTGATGCTTGGAAGAGAAAATTGAAGGCTCAAGCCAAAATGAGGAATTCAATAAAAAATGGAAAAAGAAAACCTAGATTGTATGGGCCATTTATCAGGGATGAAGGCATGGAAAAGGAATATGGATAAGGGGTAATTTGGGAAAAATAAAAGATAAATTACATTAGCCAACCATTTTCTCCTTATATTTTCTCCATATTCAGGGAGAAAAATTTTGTATAAGGCCCACTATACTTTTTGTTTTCAATTTTTCTCTTATTCTCAATTTTCTTTCCAAGCCAAACAGGAGAAAACTCTATTTTTCTCATCCCCCTTTATTTTCTCCATTTTTCTCTCTATCCAAATGCAATGTTAATTATGATGAAGAGGCACTCAATCGTAGTTTGGAAGATTGTGATTGGAAATCTGGTCATGAGGATCATTACTTCTCGTAGACCCAAGGAACCCACATACATAATATTGAGCAATGGGTTCACATCATCTTATAAAAATGGTTTCATTATTTATGCAATACTTCTGTTACTATACAAGATAATAACACTTTACAATAATTAAAAACATTAATTCATGAAGTGAGTGGTAATTAAGATATATATAGAATTAATCAATCTACTTTCAAAAATTTAGTATATTTACATCTTTAGGTTTTTTTTCGAACTCCAAGAAAATTTCAACAATTAATTTTATTATTATTTTTTGGTTGAAAAGTTCCTGACTAATCATTCTCTTTATAGGATAGAAACATAGAGATACTTTGATCAAATAATAATAGAAGTATAACTTCAATTAGGAGGAAATTGCGAAAAAATGATTCTATTAATAGTGGGGCTAAAATTGCGTAAATTTTTATAATAAAAAATGTAGTTATGTAATTAAACTATCTTTAAGGATAAAAAGAATATTTTACTCTAATATTAAATAGAGTTTTCAGTACACAACTAACATATTAAGTAGTTGATGTAAATAATTAAAAAAAAAGAGTTTATCTAGATTTACACCACGTGCAAGAATTTTATGAGAATTAACGATAATTAAATTCAAGACCCATAGTCTATACAATAAAAAGAAAGCGTAAATTACATAGATTTTTTTAAAAAAAATTTGTTAAAATTACATAAAATATACATGGAATAAACAAGGAAATATTCTCATCATAGTGTTCTCAAATTATTTGCGAGATATTTGGAACCTTTCGAAAAAGCATGCCTTCCCATAAATTTTTTGAGTTTCTCATCTTCTTCAAAGTCTTTTCATCCCAGTTTATTCTTTTACTTCAAGCTAAATTATCTAGAATTATGACACTAATTTTATCAGTATCATTTTAAGCCAAAAATAAAAGTCAACTACATGTAAGGAATTTTATATGAAATTCATTTATAATGTATGTTTTACCATTAAAGGAAACAAAAAAGATGAATAGAGATTGAGCATTAGTTAACATTGATTCCTTCTAGAATTCTAAAGTCAAGTCCTGATCATACCCGAAATAGAAAATTAGCAATGTAAAATGGAATCAGCTGCATTGGCCGTAAACACTTTTCACTTTAATGAATTTTCTGACATTCTGGGAAGTAAGGAAGAGGGAAAGCAACTGTTAATGTTATGCACAATAAAATAAAGCAAATGGGAACAATAAATTAAGAACTTGGAGTTGGCTGCAAGTCAATCATCTTAAGAAAATGCCTTCATTATTTATGCAATATATATAATAATAACTTTGCAAGAATTAATAAACTTAATCTATGAGGTGAGTGGTAAGCTATTGAATTAATCAATGTATTCCATAAAATTGAGTATATTTACATCTCTAGAATAAATCTTTTTTATTTTTAATACTCCAAAAGAAAAAAGTCAACAATTAATTTGATTCTTTTTTTTTTGGTTGAAGTATTCATTAATAATCATCCCCTTTATAAGATAGAAACATAGAGACTCTTTGGTTATTAAATAAGAATAAAATTATGACTTAAATTTGGAGGAAATTTTGAAAAAATGATTCCACTAATAGCAGGGCCAATTTTGTGTAAATTTTTATAATAAACAATATAGTTATGTAATACACGGTCTTTAAGGATTTTTTTTTCTTAATTCTAATATTAAATAGAGTTATCGTTCACCCAACTTAAAAATGAAGTAATTGATATCAGCAGAAATAATTAAATATCACAGATGTTGTCCTTATTATAATAATCCCAATAAAAGAGAACTTATCTTACTTTACATCACTCCCAAGAATTTTCTAAGAAATGACGAAGCACCAAACAATGCAAAAGTTCAAGACCCATGGTCCATACAATAAAAAAACCAAAGATAATAGTATAGGTTGTCCTGAGAAAGTTTCTTTGTACATTTAAATTTGGCGAAATGTTGTAGACAGCAAAGGGAAGGAAACAAGCAAGTGTGGCATTGACGTTGACTTGAAGAATCAATGGGAGATAGAAAAGAAATATCCAAGGAAGAAAAATGGCGTTGAAGTGGACATATATATAAAATTCGTGTCCTACATGAAACACAAAAATTTTTCTTTTTTATGGTCCTTTGTGAAAGTTTTTATACATTACACAGCAACACATCATTTAAAAAGTTGCTATGACGACGAAGAATTAGACTCAATTAAGGGCTAGTGGAAGCAATGACGGAGGTAACTAAGGTCTTGCTGTCTTAGCTTTCGATTCATAGGGTAACATCTAGCTTTTGTGGAAATAAGGACTCAAGGTTTTAGAATTGTTTAAGTCTCCTCGATATAGTGAGAATATCAATTCGGTATAGTGAGGGTGCTAGTTTGCTACAACGAGGAGGTTAGTTCACTATGGCAAGTGCATGCCCCATATAAAATCCAGGGGATTCTTCACAATAACGTGTGCTGTGGTGAGAACTATTAGGTTTGAAACTATGAGCTCTCATCGTAGTGAGGGACATTTTCTGCTACAGTGAACCCTTTTTAAAAAACTCATAAGAGAGCTTTTTAAAAGAAGGATTTGAGTTTTCTAGGGTTCTCAAAGGCCTTAAAAACCATAGGAATCCCTAGGATAACTAAAACCCCTCCGGTGATCGATTTCGGCAAAAAATTGACCCAAACTTTGACCAAATGGTTCAAGAGAGTTTTAGATCCAAATTGAGTGGTTCTAATGTCAATTTATATGTTAGAGAATCTAAATTTTATGATGGAAAATACACTTTTCTAAAAAGAGTTGAAATGAGCCCAATTGGACAAAACCAAAGAATAAGGACTAAAACGCAAAAAGTGAAAAGTTGCAAAAGTGGCTTTTAGGTTTCTAAAGAACATCCAGCTCCTTCTCCCTCATTCTAATTGACTTTAGCTAGCTGAAGACAGATCCTCAAAGCTCTGGAAGTGGTGCACCAAGGAGGAGAAAGAGGAGGAGGAAGAAACTAAGAAAAGGTAAGGAATTTTATGGTTTTTCCTTTAGTGAGTTGATTCTCCTCTTTCCTATCTCCCTTTCTATGGTTTTAATGTTGTCTTTGGTGCTATTTTGGGTCTGGTTTAGAGGGGGAAGAGTGGTGTTCTAAGAAAAGGAGTTAACCACTTTAAAGAGCATCTAAGGAAAAACTAGAAACCAAGATACATCTATTGCTTTTCATGCTTCTTCTCCCTTGCTTCTAGGTGTGTGGTTTGGCCACTTATGGGACAGCCAAGGGGGGAGTTGTTTTGAACCAAATCAAGTGTTAAACTTAGGAGTTAGAATGTGGGAAACAAGATCGTGCAAAGAAATCCAAGAAAAAACTTTTGAAATTCAAGATACAATTTCTAGGGATTTTATTGCACCATGATTTGTGTGAAGCTTCCTAGTGGTATTTCCAATTATTTAAGAGTTGGTATGAGTCTTTAAGACATCAAGAAGCCTCCCACTTGCATCTCTCATTAAAGAAACAAAAAAAAGTCCTTAGATGTTATATGGAACCATAATTGAAGCAAATAAGAACCCAAGCTTTTCTAGAGTGTCTGTGGTGCTAGAGTTTGTTTTAAAAGTATAATTAGGTCCTAATTGATGTGTTTAGGCCAAAGAAATCCTACTCCACCCACTTGCAAGGGTGTAGCCAAAGGAAGGGAAGAGAAATCAAGCAAAAGTGTGTGTAATTGTATTTAAGATAGCCCTCTAACCTTTCTCTCATGTATATGTGTAGATGTTTCTTGCTTTTGGATGATTGTGTGTGTGTGTGAGCTATGAAAAGCATGCCTAGCTAGTAAGGATATATGTGGTGCCACTTATGCGATTTAAGTTGCTTTTATGTGTGCATAAGACTTGAATAGACTTGGTGATACCAAAAGTCCTATGATAAGGGGGAGGATGAGCCAAAAGTCCCTTAGCATAAGTGAGACAAGCCAAAAGTCTCAAGAGGAGTGAGGCTTAGTTAAAAGTTCCAAAGTAAAATGGATGAAGCAAGTCCAAAGGTTCTAAAAGAAGTGGGTGAGGCTAGTGGAGGTCTTAAGAGTCTACTTTGATGTGTTTGAGATTTTGTGAAATGGAAATTATGTTCTTGATATGCATATGTAGTTCATGAATCATGCATGGCATCCCTTGGCATGAAAATACATCCATTATATACGATTGAAAGTATATAGGGTTATTAGGATTTTTTGAATCTCATTCTCTTCCCATTATCTAACATGTTTAGATGGATCAATTGAGCCAAGAGATAGAAGCTGCCAAGCTTGAAGAGGAGAGAGTAACAAAGGAATTATGTGTCTAGCCATTTTGTTACCAATTGGTTGTCAAATGATGTAATCTCTTAATGTATATGTTGTATAGACACTTGAACATATATAAATACATGAATATATGATGTATGTTTGAGAGTTGAAAGTATATGAATGAGATTAAAGGTTTCTGATATGGAAATGCATGGTTGTGCCTTTAAGAACTTATGCATATGAACAAGTCGGGTGATGGCTTTGTGATTTATGGACATTTGGACTCTTTAAACAAGTTTAATAACTTATTTTGAAGCTTTCCTATATGCCCAAGTGGTCTTGGTTTTAGGGTAAGACCATTTGGCACTTAAATAAACCATTTTAGGACAAAAAATGACCTATTTTGTGAGCTAAACCCCAACCTAATCAAATGAATGATTTTGAGACTGAGATGTTGCACACACATATGTCACATATAGAGCTTTTTGCTGGTCTAAAAATTGCTTTATTTGGAGGTCTATAGAATTTATTATGATTTTTCAAAGTTCAGCCCAAAGGTTAGTTTTGGTATAAGTTACTATTCATTTGGTCAAAATTGTTTTTGTGTCATTTGAGGGCCAAATGAAGTTCGATGGTTATGAAATTTTAAATAGAGGAACTAGACATTCACGGTGAGCTATAACAACTAGAAACACCTCATTTGGAGGTCTAAGAGAGAGAAATGAATTTTTTAAGTTCTATATTAGAAATAGTGATGCTAGCCAACCTTGGGTATTATTTCATTATAATTCAGTTTCTAAAAGAACTTAATGTGTCTTGAGCCTATTTTTCCTATAAAGTTAACATCTATAACTTTTCAGAATAGTATGGTTTGTGAGATTTTGATTTTTCTATATTTAATTATGAATTTTCAAAATCTATCCTAAAAAATTAAAATCTGGACCCGAATTGAACTTCCATCTTTTGATGTGTGGGACTCCAAATCCAAATTGCATGAGATGTTTTATGATGTTTAAGACTTGTTTAGATGGAATATGAGTAAGAAATGATATCGAGGAGTCTATGGGGTCCATAGAGCAAAATTTGAATAGTTAAAATGCTACATAACGCTATCAAATCCCATGATTTCAATCCATTTTCCTTGAAACTCATGTATGAGGCATCTATGAAGAATGCATGGGGTATAATGTATGGGAAAGTGAGGCTAGAATTATATGGTGTTACACATCACAACCCTTCTTTCATATTTTCTATACAAATGTTACTAATTCTTTGTTGTTTTCTCAACAATTGAGTCTCCTTAAATTTATATGTACACATTGCATGTAGTTTATGATAACAGTAATTACAATATAATTCAGTTCTCTTATGAAGATAAATTAAAGATGAATAAAAGAATACATCACCTTTTTTTTCTTTTTAAAATCTTTCTAAAAAAAATAAATCATTAGATCGTTGGCAAAGTTTTTCCATTCTACTTTCAATCACATTGGACAATCCACACAGTTTGTGGCTCTAGTTGCAGAGGTCACTTTAATGAACTTTCTGAGAAACTGCTGAAAGACGCAGACATTTTGGAAAGTGAGGAAAAAGGAAAGTAGCTGTTAATGTTATGCACAACAAAATAAAGCAAATGGGAACAAAAAAAATTAAGGACTTGCACTTGGCTGCAATTGCTTCACTCCAAAATCAATCAGCATGGGAATTTTTGTTTTTCAAAAACAGCATGTAAGGGAATGATTTTTACAAAATCCCAATTATGAAGTTAATATACTAAAGTTTATTTTGAAATCGATGTATAATAACAATACTGGGAGTTCCATCTCTCTAACCATTAAATGTATTCTGAAATTGATGTATAATAATAAAATAATGCTTATTACAAAGTTTAAAATATATCAAAGAACTGAAAAATTGAGCTTTGCATAACAAAATTTTTGAAACATATTATTTACTTATTATATTTTTTATTAAAATTTCAATGCCAAATATTTAAGAACTCTGCATCAATTATGCAGGAAATGGAGGGGTGGTAGCCACTTTCCAGGTATAATAGTGATTGATTGTGCATACTTTATTCTGATAATTTGAATGTGGCAACGTACTAGTAATAGCATGTATGTTAGCCTAAGTAAATTACATAAAATGAGACCCATACACTAGGCCAGTTAATAAATTGCAAAACCAATTCTATTAAATCACAATAGCAAAATCACCCCTAATTAAATTTGTCCATTTATTGTTTTATTGGTGGGTATCATTTCACATAAATTCAAATACTTTATTTCTCATTCTCATTAATTATTCTCTTTTGTAAAAAAAGTAATTAAAGGTAAAATAAAAATTTCGTTATACTAAATAGTACTTAAATAAGGAATTCGCCAAGATCAAATTTCAAATCAAACTCGTATTGTTACAGGCTTCCAAAGACATACAAATAAGAATATAAAATAATACTATATAGTAAAAATAAAAAACAAAAAATGTTGAAATTTTTAGTATAACAATGTGTATACACTAGTAGAGTTGTGATCCAGCATGGTCTTTCGAATGTCTACAAATTGCGGCTTGTAAATTTCTTTTTAGTATAACAAAATTAGTTTATCTTTAATTATCTTTTATAAAAAGAGAATAATTAATGAGAATAAGAAATAAATCATTTATTTGAAGGCTTCTTTAAAGAAGAAGAAATTTTGAATGTTTTGTATTTATGTGATGGGAGACTTAACGATAAAGCAATAAATGAAGTGATTTAATTAGGACTGACTTTGCTATTTTGGGTTAATTAGGAGTGGTTTTATAGTTTATTAGGTGGCATAATGTGTAGATCTGGCCTTATTTTATTAAATAGAGTATAGATAAAATAACACACTAAGTGCACTTAAGAATTTCTAATATATATGTATATATATATCCATCATTGACAATTTAAGCAATGGTTTTTTAATAGTGATTAACGAAAATTGGGCTGATATCTAAAGTTGAAATTATTAGTTCAATTTGAATAATACAATACCTTAAAATTATTTAAAATATTAGTGAAATATAGTTTCCATTTAAGGAAATGAGTGATGAGATTTGCGCAAATTAATTAAAATAGTGATTGAAATATCTCACCATATAGCTAAGCATAATAGGATGCATTGTTTTAAATTACGATTTGTATCATGTGATGCAGCTGCAATATTGTTGATGTGGCATGTACTACATTTGCATCAATCCACTTAACATCCACAATCTTATATTACTTGTAATGCACGTAACCACAACCGTAATTTAAAATCATGATAGGATGATGTGTTTAGTGTATGTATATTAATAGTGTAGCAGAAGCTTAATTCATGGAGACAATTTAAGTGCTTCTCTCCAACTTGTTGAAATGGAAAAAACTTTTTTGAAAGTATAAATATGTTCATATTGAATAAAATGTACGCAAGATGAAGAAGGCATCTTCCCACTCATGTGATCTATGCAAATTAATTAAAATAGTGATTGAAATATCTCACCATATAGCTAAGCATAGTAGGATGCATTGTTTTAAATTATGATCCATATCATATGATGCAGTCGCAATATTGTTGATGCGGCATGTGTCACATCTATATCAATCCACCGCAACATCCGCAATCCTTCTTATACTACTTGCAATGTATGCAACTACAACTGCAATTTAAAACTATGGTAGGATGATGTGTTTAGTGCATGTATATTAATAGTCTAGGGGAAGCTTAATTCATGGAGACAATTCTCTCTAACTTGTCGAAATGGAAAAAACTTTTTTGCAAGTATAAATATGTTCATATTGAATAAAATGTATGCAAGATGAAAAAGATATCTTCCCACTCATGTGATCTACCCCTGTGATTGCCTTTCCCACAAAAAATACACACTTTACTCTTCTTTTCTCACATAGATAAAACACTTTGCTCATCCCATTCTAACAATTCTATGAATAATAAGAATAAGAACAACGACAATAACTACTATTACTAATATTGCTACTACTATGTGTTAGAACACTACTGCTGCTACCACATAACTACGTAGTAGAATACTATTGTTACTATTGCTATTGCTACATAGTAAAATATTACTACTCTTGCTACTGTTATTATTATTGTTGCTGTTGCTATTAATGTTATTGCCGATGCTGCTACATAGTAGAACACTACTACTACCACTATATAATAGAACATTATACTACTACTACTTACTACTGCTACCTACTACCTATTACTTTTACTATAACTACTACATGATATAACGCTACTACTATTATTACTACAACAACACAGTAAAACACAGAACCAGCTGTCTCTTCTTTTTCATACACTCAGTAATCTTGACAAGTTCATCAAGACACGAACTTAAAGATGCATAATTTTCAGAAAAGACAATGATGGAAATTCTAGACTCTTTGATCACTTTTAGAAAAGCTGGGGAGATCCTTTCAACTTTCCTAAGCATGATGTCATCTTTGGAGGTGTGGATTCCCCATTGGTTCAAAGCATAACAAAGCTTTGCTTGTAAAACTGTAACGAGTATCTCCCCCAGTGAAGCTTACAAAAGCATCATATGTCCAACCAAAGTTGAAAGAAGAAGAGGAAGACCCTTGATCATGTGCCATATGAAGCTGCTGTGAATCCCAATCCTAGGATAGTCTTGATATGACTTGCTGTGATATAGAGCTTCAAGCATCAAATGGATGTCAGGACTTCGTAATCATTAGAACTTGTGAATCATGTTAGCCATAGCTTAACTACTTCACGGAGAATAATAATGTTGATTGGTTTCTTCTCGTCGTAGTCATGAAAGTCAACCATGATATTATTGATGTTCATCAATCATGATAGTATGTCATCTACTGATCTGGATTAGGTTTTTTTTTTTTCTTGTATGCTATGCATCTATACGACTTGCTTTGATCTATAAATGGAATGCATGCGGGTTCATTTCGCACTCCTCTCCTTTTTTCAAACAAAGGTTCCTTATGGGTCTCCCTTTTAACACCAAAAAAGAAAAAAAAAAGAATCTAACCATAGGCCTTCACTTTACAGAACATTTGAATAAATTCATCATTAGTTGACAACGAATTAGACCTTCTGTAATTGATATTGTCAAAAAATAAAAAGAGCCTCTATGACAAAATAAGCATATGATATGAGGTATTTGTCCAATTAAAAATCAAAATACTTTTATGTGCTGGGGCATGTTAAAAATTATAAATAATTAAAATCAAAATTTAGATATAAAATTATATATGTGCATGCGTGTGTGTTTGTGATAATGGGTTCTAATAAAAAAACATAACATGTGAGAGCATGTGAGGGCACCTTTTTTAAAAAGAATAAATCCTAAAATATTCCGTGATAAGAAATATCTACAGTTAAAAAAATTCGGTTTAATTAGTTTTTTGAATTGAAGTGATCCTTTGCATGTATAAAGAGCAAACATTATTCTTAAAACTTTAAAATAAATTAGCATTAAAAATTTTGGTTGATCAGCATCAAAATCAAGATTAGATACAAGCAGTCTGTGGGGACTGGAGTTTTCCTAAATTGTGACCAGTTTTAGTCAATGTATACATTGTAAATCCAAGAAAATATTCTTGATTTTCAACTTACAAGGCATGAAATTAAATATTTGATAACCGCTGGTGTTGAAGGAGTTCTTACCTTGCTAAAGAAGAAGTTGTCAAAGGGTTGATGGGAAGGTCATGAAGATGATAAGAGAGAGAGAGGCTTACTACTAAAAGAGAAGTACTACTTCCAGCTGAAAATTATAGATCCTTAGTAATGGAAAAATAAAAGGAAAGAAAAAGTTTTGAGAAACTAGAAATTTAATTAAAGTTTTTTTTTCATTCTTTATAAGGAACTCTTAAATATGAAAAATGTCATAATTAAACCTTTAATTCTCTTTTATATCATTTCTTTATCCTCCTACGCTGCAAGTTTGAATAAGCTTTAAGAAAACAGAGGAAGAACATGAATGGAAATGGGAACAATGAAGTTCCAATATGAGACATGCTTTTGTAAAGTTAGAACATGACTCCATATAAAGAACTTAATTTGTTATATCATGTTTCACCAAAAGCTGTTTGATATACAAACAGTTAAGTATAAAAATGAAAATAAGAAAAAAAAAAAGAGTAAATGGAATGATTAAAAAATTACTCTTATATCCCTACTTTAAAAAAAGTAAAAAGAAATAGAAACTATTGAGTAATAGTTACAATAATATATATAATATCTGAATTTGGAGCTTACAATGAGTTCAACATTATACTCTTTTATAAAAACAACTTTATAAAAAGAGAGCATTTGAATTATAATATGGAGTGACCTAAAGAAAAATATCATTGTACTTTCTTAATCTCTTTAATTGTAATTATGATAGTCAAATCCTTCTCCTTCTCTTTCTCCTGTATATATTTGACATTCTATATAATGAATAAATCAAGCTTTTCACCATTGTCTCATATTTAGTTTTCATGGTATCAGAGCTTTTCTTGCATCTCTCCTATGCCTAATTGTTCATTTTTCAAAGAACAATCTAGATTTTCAATTTTCTCTTTGCTATAGTCCTTTTCTTTTTGTTTTGGTCTTTGTTTGCCTTTGTTTTGTGCTTCTGTCATGCTTTGTCCATGCCACAGGCCTGACCACCATGTTCACCATCATCCTGTGATGTCGTCATCAAAATTTCATTGCCAATTGTTCATTTTTCAAAGAACAATCTAGATTTTCAATTTTTCCTCCACTGCAGTCCTTTTCTTTCCATTTTGGTCTTTGTTTGCCTCTGTTTTGTGCTTCTGTCATGCTTTGTCCACGCCACAGGCCTGACCACGATGTTCGGCATCATCCTGTGATATTGCCATCAAAGTTTCACTACCAACAGAGTTGCCATGGGCCGTGCAGACCGCCATTAGGTTGCAAAAATTTCAGTGATTTCTAGGCCGAGTTTTGAATGAGTTGAATAGGTTCCTTAGGTTTTTAGGTGTGTTCTTTCCATTTTTGGCCTCTGTTTTTGCAAAATCTAATTGTGCTTTGAGTTATATCACTGCTATAGACAAGAATGATGTTACACAGCCTATTTTTGTACTTCTGAATGGATCCAATTATCGTCACTGGGTAAAGAGCATGAGAGGGTTCTTTAAAGGATGCAAACTATGGCGATATGTTACAGGTGACATAAAATATCCTCTTCATAATGAATCAGAAACTGATACTAAGTTTGTTGAGCATTTGGAAGATTAGGACAGCAAAAATCACCAAATTATCACATGGTTTTGAAACACCTTCACCACCAGTATCAATCAACAATTTGGACGATATGAGATTGCTAAAGAGGTATGAGATTATCTTGTCAATTGTTATACCTCTTCCGATCTCTCCAATCAATTTCAGCTCTAGAAAGATCTCAGTACTCTGAAGCAAGAACATGGTCAGCCTGTGTATGAGTTTCTTGCCAAGATGGAATTTAGGATTAATTAGCATACTCCAAGCCAAAATTCAGGTGTGATGAAGATGTTAATGCTTTTACATCTTACTGTGATAGGCTGAGACTTATTCAATTCCTTATGACACTTAATGATGAGTTTGAACCTATTCACACCTTTCTATTGCATCGAAGTCTACTTCCTACTCTTAAGGATGCACTCCTTCGGTTGAAGTCAGAAGAAACTCAATTAGGACTTTTAAGGCACGATACCTATATGGCTTTTGTTGCAACTAAGAAAAACTTTAAATTGTGTCATTGCTATCCCTAAGCCAATCATATATTCTCTAAGTGTCCTCTAATTGAATGTCACACCTATAAGAGGAAATGACTTATTGCTACAAACTGCTCTTCTCTATTTTGTCATTACTACAAGAAGCTTATACATGTCATTGAGCACTGCCTCTATTTGTCCTCCTAGATCCGATATGAATAAAAATTTCACACAACTCAGTCACCCATCTAAGCCTGCTCTCTTCACACCTACTATTGCAAATGATACATCCACTTTTATAGGCACTTTACTAGTTTCTAGTGACCTTGGGGCCCTCCTTAAGCAATTACTTTTGGGTACCTCCTCTCCAACTACTGCTTTAGCCACTCCCTCAAGTTACCCTCCTTGGTACTTTGACTTTACTTGTTATAATCACATGACCGGTCAGTCAAAAATCTTTTCTTCCTAGTCACCTAGCATTACTACCCTTCTAATTAACACTACTAATGGTCATTGATGTTTGTTAGCCACAATGATTTTATTTCTTTATCCACACTATCACTTGATAATGTTTATTTTGTTCCGCCATATCTTTTAATCTTATCTTTATTGGTCAATTAGTTAATCTTGGTTATGATGTAATCTTTTCTTCTAATGGTTGTTGTGTGTAGGATCCTCGGAAGGGACAGATCATTCGAATGGGACATAAAGTTGGACATATGTTTAAGTTCAATTACTTGCATATTCCTCCATCCACATTACCTCACTTGTGTGTTACTTCCCCTGCTGTTTCTTTTGAGTTATGGCATCATCGTCTTAGTCATTATTCTGTCCACAAATTGTAATCTTTAATTTTGAATGGTCTTTTAGGCAATCTCATTGAAAAATCTTTAGAGTGTGTTTCTTGTCAGATTGCAAAACTACCTATATTGTCATTTAATAAAAGTACTTATACTTATGAGTCACCTTTGATTTGATTCATTTTAATATTTGGGGTCCTGCTCCTACTTCCTCTATAGGAGGATCCCATTATTTTGTTATCTTTGTTGATGATTATTCTTGCTTTACTTGGATTTACATGATGAAAAATTATTTTGAATTGTATGCAATTTATATTAAATTCGCAAATATGATTCGCACTTAGTTTTCTAAACCTATCAAAATTTTTCGGTGAAATAATGCTATGGAATATCATGACTCCTAACTTCTTAGTTTTTTTTATGCACAGGGCACTCTATCTTAATACTCGTGCCCTTATACCTCCTAGAAGAATGGTTGGGCAGAGCGAAAACACCATTACATTCTTGACACTGTGCAAGCACTTCTTATCTCCTCTTCTTGTCCTGAGCGTTTCTAGGGAGAGGCAGCTCTCACAACTGTTCATGTTATAAATCACATTCCATCCTCAATTATTGGTAATATCTCTCTTTTTGAAAGTCTCTACAGTCCTTCTCCTGATTACATTGAGTTTAAAGTTTTTGGCTATACTTGTTTTGTTCTTCTTCCTTCTTATGAGTTTACCAAACTTTGAACTCGTACTCGAATTTGTTGTTTCTTAGGTTATGATCTTGAGCACAAAGGATATCGTTGTTGGGATCCTCTGTCTCATCACATTCGTATCTTTTGCCATGTTATATTTTAGGAGCATGTCATGTTTTTAAGTCTATCTTAGTTTTCCTCTATTCCACCCACTTCATCTTTTCTTTTCATAAATCCCTCTGCTAATCTTTTTCTTAGTGATATAGGTATTGAATCCTTTGACCAGGTTACACATGTGTTTAATGACTTGCCTTCCACCAATGACTCTATCCCTTTTAAAGATCCTACACATGACGTGCCTTCATCTTCCACCACCTGTCCAATACAAGTAAGACATCTCCTTTCCTATCTTTGTGATTATCATTGCTTTTCTACTATTCTTTCTCTAAATGAACCTAAGTCCTATAAAGAAGCCTTTAGTGATCCTTATTGGCAGCAAGCAATGAAAGATGGATTACACGTTTTAGGAAAAATGCATACTTGGGACTTGGTTGAGCTTCCACTTGACAAAACTCTAGTAGGAAGCAAATGGGTCTACAAAATCAACACTAATTCTAATGGATCTATGGAACAATACAAGGCTCCCTTAGTGGCACAAGGGTTTACTTAGGAATATGGCATTGATTATGAGGAGAAGTTTGCTTCAGTTGCTCGTATCACTTCAATCCGAAGTTTACTTGTTGTTGCTGTTGCCAAATTATGGGTTCTTCGTCAAATGGATGTCAAGAATGCCTTTTTGAATGGTGATCTAGAAGAAGTTTATATGAGGCCTACCCCTGGTTACACTTACTTAGAAAACAAAGTCTACCACCTTCGTCGTGCTTTATGTGGCCTCAAACAAGTCCCTCGAGCTTCGTTCGCCAAATTCAACTCCACTATCAGTTAGCTTGGATTCTCGTGTAGTCCTCATGATACTACACTTTTTCTTTACAAAACTAATCATGGGATTATTCTATTGCTCTTGTATGTTAATGATATGATTATTATTGGTGATGACATCATAAAAATTCAAGAACTCCAGGACTTTCTCAAGCAACATTTTGAAATGAAAGATCTTGGGAACTTGAGTTATTTCCTTGGCTTAGAAGTACTTTCCATGGCTGATGGTATTTCTCTTTCTCAAATTAAGTATGCATTAGATCTGATTTCCTAAGCTCCAATTCCTAATGATGAAGCTGCAAATACTTTTATAGAATCGAATGCGAAGTTCACACCTATTGATGGCACTTTGCTGAAAAATCCCACTCATTACCATAAGCTAGTTGGAAGTCTCATCTACCTCACGATGACTCATCTAGATATTACATATGCTATTCACATTGCTAGTTTATGTCTAGTCCTGGACTACCCACTATGCAGCAATCCTTTGCATTCTTTGGTATGTTAATGGCACCTTGTCTCATGGCCTACATTTCTCTACTAACTCCTCCCTTACCTTATGGGCCTATTTTGATGCTGATTGGGGAGGTGACCATAGCGATTGTCAATCTACTACTGGATTTTACATATTCCTTGGGGACTCTCTAATCTCATGGCAATGTAAGAAATAGACTTTGGCTTCTTACTCTAGCGCTGAATCTGAGTATCGAGGGCTAGCAGATACTACTTCTAAGATTCTATGACTTCGGTGATTACCTGTTGATATGAGAGCTTTACAAACCTCCTTTATTGATCTCTATTGTGATAGTAAGAGTGCTCGACAAATTTCTCACAATGATGTGTTTTATAAATGGACTAAGCACATTAAAATTGATTGTCCTTTTACTCCGCCGCATGTCACTCGAGGCACACTTCGATTACTTCCCATTCGGACATCTGAATAGCCAGCCAACCTCTTCACCAATTCACATCAGCTGAGACATTTTCAGATATGAATGAACAAACTCAAGATGGCTTTCATTCCCCTATCTTGAGTTTGAGGAGGGATGTTAATTGTAATTAATTTGATTGATGAGTTTCCTATTTAACTCCTTTAAGTTTCCTTTTCTTTAGGAATTATTTGAATTATTTCCTATTCTTTAGGGATTTGATTTAATTTCTTTAATTGTAATTATGATAGTCAAATCCCTCTCCCTCCCTTTCTCTTGTATATATTTGACATTCTATACAATGAATAAATCAAGCTTTCCACCATTGCCTCATACTTAGTTTTCAATAAGAACTTAAGCCTTGACATCAAGTTGAACTCAATCTTAAAAGCTAAAAAAGCCAAGATCGAGTATCATAATAAAATTGAACCCATACAAGTAAATATTTTCCAAAAATAGAAAATATAATTGTGTTAATGAAAAATAAAACAGAAAAAAAATCCAAAGAATAGATGCAAAACATGAAAACTTTTAATGATTGCAAGCAGAGAAATGAATGTTACTTATTCTGAAGGTGCATGACTACATATCTCATTGCCCTTATTGTCCATATAAGGATTTCTAAGTATGATATCCTTCCAAACAAGGATTTGTGAATACATACATTTCACTCTCTTGATTAAATATCCAATTTTTAGTCATGTGATCCTTGATAAAAAAAAATAATGAGCAATAAAGTAAATATTTTTAAAGATTAATTTGTACACTCCAAAAAATTTAAAGACTAAAACTAAATGGGTGTACAACTTTTGAAACTTATTTGCTAGTTTACTATTTATTTAATATATTTTCCCCCAAAAAAAATCTTTTAATGAAGTTGAGGAGAAGAAAGAAAGACCTTGAAGTCATGGACTTCCATTCTTCATTCTGGATATGAGATGAGACATGAGGGCAAGAATCAAAGGGAAGTTCTTCCAGAGGACTAACCAAAGAAAAAAAAAAAGCAAAATAAAAGCAAAAAATTTTTTTCTTCTAACAAAAGAAATATGAGAAAATTGTCAAAAATAAAAAACTTCTTACAAAACTTACCGAAATCAAAATATGAATAATATTCTCATCAATTTTATCATGCCATACGAGATAACTACCTGCTTGAGGAATAACATAAACGCATATCAAACTATGATATGCTACTAATTTCCAATATAGTATGGTTAAAATTAAATGACACTCAAGAAATAAAAAATAACTAATCAAATCAAAGATCATAAATAATTTTCTCCAAGATTTCTCTCACAAATGATTGTCTATGCTTTTGTTTCTGCTCTTAAATAAGTGGCTTGGTTACTGTTCAAACATTTTTTCTGAATTAAAAAAAAAAAGAAGAAACATATTAGGAAATCAAGAATCAGTAAGAGAAGAACAGAGCGACACAACCAAAGAGATCAAAGCCCATAATGAGAATTGCCACCGATCCTCTGGATCTGATTTCACCACACCATTGCCCTTATCATCCATCATGCTTTTGTCATTTGAGGTAGGTTGTTCTCTCTCTCTTCTCACCTGATTTTCCAATTGCAAAGGATTAGAGTCATACAAAATTTTAATTGTGCGTGTGTGTGTCTCTATTAGATAAATTGAACTAGATTGAGTTGAAAAGGTAGCATTCTTTCTTATCTACTGAACTAATTTCCTTTGGTTAGTATATTTGTTACAAAAGAGAGTAGGAAGTGAAAAAAGGGGTTAGGATAAAAATCAAACTCTTACTACCAAGTTTAACTCAATTTTAATGACCAAAGTTAGTATCATATGAATTACTAGCTCTTTGGCTCTAATAAAAGCATTTCGATATAAATGTCAACGGCCCCTCACCTTTGTCAATGGCAACAACTCTGATGGACTCTCGCCATTATCCTCCTTGATGGAAGTTGAATGTTGTGGTTGCTGCAAATCTGAAATTCAAATGCAGAATATATTATGTTCACATTTCCCTCATCTTTCTCTCCCTCTCTGTGTCTTAACTTTCATGTACATAGTTTAATGAACATCTCAAAAAGCCAAGACCAACTATAACAATAAAATTGAACCCATACAAGTAAATATAGTCTAAAAAAGTAAATATAGAAAATGTAGTTGTGTTAAATGAAAAATAAAAGGGAAAAAAATTGCCCCCAAAGAAATGATGCAAAACATGAAACTTAACTTAATGATTGCCTACAAATAAATGAATGCCACAATATTGTATACCTAATCCATAACTACCCGTGTCACTAGTCATGCTCGTGTTGTAAAATCTCCACCTGAATCCATTGCTTCTGAAGGTGTAGGACTACATATCTCATTGCCCTCATTGTCCTTATAAGGATTTGTGAATTTGATATCCTCCATGCTATTTTTTTGCTTGAATACATAAATTCCACTCTCTTTTGCCGCCTTTTCAAATGGGATGTATACTCCACCATGATCTATAAATGGTCCCCCACATGATTCCACTCTTTTTCCAAATATACTTCTTCCACTTTATCAATGAATACCCTCCATTGCATTTCACAAACATATATATGATCATCTACTGCCATTAGGTAGCCGTAATACCCCCGAGGGTTACCCAACTGTCTATTGCCATTGATGATCATGTTGGGCCTCAATTTGCTATGGAAACATTGCTCATTTACAAGTCCAATAACAACACAGAGAGCAATAGCTGGGAATTTGTTACAAAACCAAAAAGAAATAGATCCACCCTTGTTACAGTGGTCGAACCATTCTGGGATCCTTTCTCCAGGCAGAAAAAAATGTTTTACCTCTAGTGTCTTGTAATTCCTGTCAATCATAACTCATAAGTATGGCAACATAATAGAGTTATCTGATTGTGTTCATGTAATTAAAAGATGCAAATAAGAAAGAGGTGAGGAAAAAAAAAAGAGAGAAACCTTACTTGACTTAGTAATATACTTGTGGATTGGGAACTCAGCAATGTACAATTCATGGCTAATAAATGTTTTATGAACCCCTCTAATTTCTCGAAGACACTTGCAATTATCCGACCTGAGCTCCCTCAAGAAGTGAAATTCTTTGACGAAGGTAGCAAGAATTGTGAGACTACTATAACTTAGTTTCAAAGTCTTCACATTGCAAAACCAAGAAAGACGTGTTGAAAGAGATTCATCAGATATATTGCAGGTAGCAAGAGCAAGATAATCTATGTTTGGGCACATTAACAAACTTCCCATTCCTTTACCTTGGTCCTGTTTAGATACTTGGAAATCTTAACAACCTCGAATAAGTAACTGAGTCAATTTAGGCAACAAAGCAAAGGCTATTGGTAGCCGAATTCTGCTACAACATTGCATGCATATCCATTCAAGTCCAGTTAGATTTTGAATTGAAGATGGAAATTCCATTTCAATGCCACTTAAGAAAAAGCTCTTTTATATTTTTTATTTCTCCTAAAATTTCAGGAAAAATCTGAAGACTTGAGCATTCATGAAGCCAGAGTTCTTCAAGATTGGGCAAATTGATTGGTGGAAATCTCCTGAGCTTGTAGCAAGAGGCAGCCTGTATGAATCTAAGCTTATCTAAAAATTCAATTGAATAATGAATTTCGACTAAATTCTCACAACCACTAAATGAAATTTCTGTTAAATTTGGAAGGCAAGATACATCAGGTATTTGTGTTATCAATTGTCACCCATGAAAATTTACGTCAGTCAAATTCTTGAAGCCCTGCAAAACAAAAAATATAAGAATAATCGTAAGAAAGTTAAGTGAAACTTATTAGTATACTATACCAAAGAAATATACAAAATGGATAATAATTGCACTTGCCATGAATGGTTTGAGCGATTAAATACAGCTCCCATCTAAGTGGAGTATGAAAAGTTCCTTTGGATGCAAATCTGCTGTAAAGATGATGAAGGATATCCCCGCCATTCTAGCACTCTTAAACTATTTGGGAGGTGCTCTGGACCTCTAAAAAAAGTCACATTTTTAATTATAAGTATCCTGAGATTTTTCATCTCCTTGCAGGCTTTTCCACTCCAGTGCACGTCATGCACATTATATTCTAGCAAGCTCAGAATTAAGACTTCAACTCTATTTGTTCCCTATTCACTCAGAAGCATAAGTTAAAAGTTAATATTTTAGCACATCACATATTAATCAAAAAAGATAAATCAAATAGCAAAAGAATGACCATACCATCTGTTACTCACCGTATCTCCTTCTAAAACATGCGTATATCTTCCCATGACCTTAATCTACTATGCTCTCCTGGCTCACATGATTGCTGACGAACAATGTCTCTACCCATATCCTGTACAAAGGCATGCATTTCAACACAACCATGTTCAATCTTTATAAGAGATTTGTCTATCAACACTCCAATACCATATCATTGATGGAAGCCACGAGCATGATGCACCATTTTCAAGACATATTCTCAAGAACTCCCTTTGAAAAAAGAAGCAATATCAAGGAAAATTTTCTGCTGATCTTCTTCCAAGTCATCAAAGCTCCCCTCCTCTCCCTTCCAATTTTTTTAACCAAACTTACCATTACATAAAAGCTATCCTATCATTTGTCTTCCTCTGAAACTTTCCCATGTGATTTTCCCTCTCGCTGATAGTATACGTGTCTACCATTTTTAAGATTTTACATTTACAGCGCCTAGCAAATTTGTTCCAACAGTCATCATCCATGGCAAATTGTGCAAAGCTACCCTCCTCCCTTTTCAGATGGACTTACGTTGTCTTCCTCAGTTTTAGAAGTGAAGATACCCATTTTAATTTTGTTGATAATCTCTACAATTCTCTACAGCAAGGAGGAATCCGTACTTTCATTGATGATGAGGGGCTCAGAAGAGTGGAAGAAATCACACCAGCTCTTTTCAAAGCCATTGAAGAATTTAGGATTACCATCATTGTTTTCTCCAAAAATTATGCATCCTCAACATTTTATCTAAATGTACTTGTCAAGGTCCTTGAGCAGTTAAGGGGAGAAGGACGATCGGTTTGGCCAGTCTTTTATGTTGTGGATCCATTAGAAGTGCGACATCATAGAGGGAGTTATGGTGAAGCCCTATCTAGGCATAAAAGAAGGTTCAAGGATGACATGGAGAAGGTACAAAAATGGGAGCAGGCCATATGAGATACAGTTAATTTACCTGGCTGGCATTGTAGACTGGGGTACATATCTCCTTTTAAAAGCTATTATTCTTTTTATGACTTAGAATTAGGCTCATAATTTTCATGAAAACCTTTATTATATTATTGTATGGTTTATTGACTTGAGTTTAGTGTATTTACTCTATCTTCACATATAAACTTCTATAATTTTTCAGGCAAGACAACGAATATCAATTTGTCCAAGGAATAGTTGAAGTGATATCCATGATAATTAAGGGTGTGTTTTGTTCAACGGAGGGGAGAGGAAGGGTTTTAATGAGTTCTTATTTGGTTGGAGGGGAAGGGAGGGGAGGTGAGATAATTATATTTGAACAAGTTTATCCTTATATTATTTTAATTCTTTTTAATAAAAAATATATTTATATCAATATTTTTTAAAAAAAATTATGAATCTAAATCTTTTTTTTATTTTTAATTCATGATGAAAAAAAAAATTTATCTTAATCTCAATTAAATGTTAACATATTAAAAAATTAAAATATTAAACATATTGAGAGGCAATAAATTAAAGTACAAATTAAAAAACTCTCCTCCCTTTCAAAACCCTCCAATTTGGAGGGGAAGAGAGGGAGAGAGGATGTCTTCGCGATCATATGGTTGACTACGAAGACTTGGAATTATGGCCTACAATGGTACTCCTTTTCTTTCTTCAGTTAGACTTCTTCCCCGAAATTGCGCACAACACTTCAACAAATTTCCACAAATGGCAAACAATATAATATCAATAGTAGGCCATGACACATTTCTTTAAACAGTGAACAGTGTGTTATGGATTATAACAGAAAATAAATCTTCTACCGTGATTCACAGTAAAAGGACAATATCAGAGTATGTATTAGTCTCAGTATAAAGAAATAAGTTTGACAATTATAACGAAAAGTAACAAATTCTAGAATACGAAAAGAAAATCACGAATATAGAGAGGTTGCTAAGAAGGAAGAAATCAGAGGGGAAAATGACTTAGAGAGAAGAGATCCATAACAACTTTTTTGCCTCCTCACGTCATGCATTCTGTTCCCATATAAGTCACGCGTCCCTCAACTTCCATGTCTTCCTCTTAACACGTGTGCTACGTCTCAGCCCATTCCCTTCATGTGACTTGTTATGCGGCTCTTGCTCCTTCCTCTCATGTGCATCCTCATGTGTTGCTAATGCCTTATCAACAATCGAAACAGGTCCTCCCTGGTCCATTGCCACTCCATCATTTCTGTTGCCAGCTGGTGGTACTCTATCATAACGCTTCAAGAGTGACACATGGAAAACGGGATGGATTTTCGCTTCTAAAGGTAGCCGAAGACGGTATGCAACTAAACCAATCTGCTCTGCCACTTGAAAAAGGCCGAAAAAGCAAAGACCTAGTTTATGATGCTTTCGATGTTGGATGGAGTGCTGACGGTATTGCTGACGCTTAACTAAAACCCAGTCACCTTCCTGAAAAAGAATATTACAACAATGACGATTAGCGAATCGTTTCATACGAGATTGAGCTTTGTGTAAAGCCAACTTTAATTGAGTTAACACTAAATCACGTTGCTGCAGCTGAACGTGGACCTCAAAAGGAGTGTCGGTAAGTGAGTAAGCTTTAACAATAGGAGGGTCACAGCCATACACCACTTTAAATGGTGTGAAACCGATAGAGGTTTAGTATAAAGAGTTATACCACAACTCTGCCCATGGAAGCAAATCGTACCAACGACAAGGGAAATCATGCACAAAACAATGAAGGTACATATCCAAGCAGTGGTTAAGGGCTTCCGACTAACCATCCATTTGAGGGTGGTATGCTGAGCTCAAATGAAGTTAATTACCTTGCAACTTAACGAGGTGACGCCAAAACGCACCGGTAAAGGCACGATCATGATCAGAGACGATTGAGCGTGGGACCCCATGCAATTTGACCACATTGTGCAAAAAAGCCTCAGCTACCTGTCAGCTTGTATAATTATGGCATAAAGGAATAAAATGGCCATACTTGGAGAGCCAATTAACCACAACAAAGATAATAGAATAGCCACGAACAGATGGCAAGGCAGTAGTGAAGTCCATGGAAATGTCCCCCCAAATGCGCTCAGGGATTAGAAGTGGACAAAGAAGGCTTACAGGCTCCAACTAAGAAACTTTTGCTTTCTGAGAGATATCACAGTGGCAAACAAAATGGGCAATATCTTTATGCATATTGGGCCAGAAAAAATTATAGGTAACTCGATGAAAAGTACGTAACGATCTAAAGTGTCCCTCTAGCACTGATGTGTGAAACTGGTGAAGGATTTGTTGAATTAACTCAGGTTGATCCAGAGGAATGACCAGGCGATGTTTCCAGGAAAGAAGGCCATCCTGAACCGAATAATGTGGCATTGACTCAGGAGAGTCAGGGACTTGATGAATCAATTGTTGAATAGAATCAGAGGTTTTGACTCGTAGCAGAACTTCATCCATAAAAGTATGGATGGGCAGTGACAGAGCCATATACGATACTCTGGATAGGGAATTTGCTACTTGATTATGTATACCCGGTTTATACTCAATCCGAAAACCGTTCCCCATCAACTTTGGTAGACATGCCTCATGTTTTGGAGTTTGGATGACTTGGTCATTTAAATGCTTCAGACTCTTATGGTCCACTCGAATAACAAAATAGTGACCAAATAAGTAATGATAAAATTTAGCCACTGATTCTGTTATAGCATATAGATCCCGAGCATAAGCTGACTTGGTTTGCATCTGGGGGACAATTTTTTTGAAAAGAAGGCTATAAGATGCCCGTCTTGACTAAGAACTGCTCTTATACCCATTCTAGATGCATTTGTCTCCAAGATAAAGGGTTTAGAAAAATCAGGTAAATGCAGAACAGGAGCTTGAGTCAGATTATGTTTCAGTTGGTCAAAAGCCATATGAGATTCTTTAGACCATATAAACCCATCCTTCTGTAATAACACTGTAAGTGGATTAGTGATTTGAGCATACCTTTTGTCACAACCCATAGATTTAATATGTTGGCACAAAAGATAACAAATTCCCCTACCATAACTAAGAGTATCATTTCTAACTTTTGTAGAAATTTTGGCAGAGTCTCCTCTATAATTTGGACCTCCCGATATTTCTACAATCAGTCAATTCAACAATACACCCAAAATATATTAAAACATAGACATCTAGGGAGTGGGGATATCCTAACTATGATTCAGTGGAGCCACATTTTTACATTGTTCAAAACCAAATATATGACAAGCATAAAACAAAATGCACCCACATGAACAATTGTGGGCTCGCCAAAAGAAATAAAGCAGGAGATCTACAGCTAGTCGGCAGCTCAGGATAGGCTAAAGTCTTCAACGCTCTCTGAAAAATAAATTTAAGAAAGAGTGAGTTTGAAACTCAGTGAATAAATAATGCCGACCCTTAAAAATCTTAGGGACAAGGCCCGTAAAATAACTATATAGATATATATATACTCATCATGCACAAAACAAGCCTCATGCAGATTGTTTCTTAAAATGCATTCGAAGTATCTAAGTAGAACCGAATTAAAATAGACGCAGAGCACACAGCTCGCGGGGAGAATAACCACAGACGCAAAGCACTTTGCTTGCGAAATAAAATGTCTCCACATGTGGTAGCTACCCACACGGGGCTAGCAAAACCCCTGCTAGCTGAGGTCCAGATCATGGTGCACCAAGGCTAACAACTACTACTGTTAGCTACAGAGTTCTGAACAGATAACCTCTACCTCTTAAAACAATTTAGCATTTCAGACAAAATACCATTCATATCAGTTCAATATCTAAGTTTCCAGATAACTCAACAGTTGTAATTTTTTTGCAAAATCTCACGTTCAAATTAATTTTCGAATAACATGCATATAACAACACATTTAAAGATGTCTTTCTTTAAATAGGTTTCCAAATGTTGGAACACTGCAAGGAAACTTAGTAATAAAATAAGAAATATGAGTTACTCACTGTCCGCATTACTTACTCACCTCCTAGGATGATATCAACATTCCCTGCCCAGTCCTCAGCTCTAACTCAATCTCCTGAATGCCCTACAATACTCGTGCACCAGATTTTAGAGTGTGAATAACCAGCAGAATTGTCTCATTAACGTAGCCTACCTAACATTAATGTCTATTCTTCATTCCCTCAGATTAACATATGAAAAACTAAGGTTTCTTAGGTGTTATAGGTGTTTTCGGCATGTTAGCCGCGGCCAAATACTTCTTAGTCGCGGCTAATTCTTCTCTGTTTAACCCCCTTCTACATCATTAATTTGCCACGGCGAGTTGGACATTCGCCACGGCCAACATACATGGCGCCGCGACGAAGAAGCCTCCTGGAATTTCCTTGCTCGCGCCCTCAATATTGGCCGCGGCCAATCCCTCCTTCCACCGCGGCCAATTCCCCTCTGGAAGAGTTAGCCGTGGCCAATTCCTTATTTCGCTGCGGTGAAATACTCTCTGGATAACTTCCAGCTGACCTCTCAACTTTCGCCGTGGCATGGTTAAATCCATCATTCTCTCCTCCATTCATGTCTTCCATATCCATACAACACACATATACATAGTTATAGGTTTTTTATAGATGTATTTAGGCACCCATATATGGCGGCAGATCATTTGGAAGGCTTAAATTCATTCAAGAGGAAGAGAGAGAGAGAGAGCATAATCCAGAAAGAGGAAATGGTAATACTTTGAAGCTTAAAGGAAATCAATTTGCTCTAACCAACTCATCCCCTTGCACTCTCTTTTCTTTTCTTTCTACACACCCTTCCATCAGCTGGCCACACACACAGAAACACATTACAGAACAAGCAAAACAAGGGGAAGGAATGCAGTGCAACTAGAACCAGAAATTTACACACTTGCAGCAGCAACTCCAAACTTGGAGAAGACTGGTCTCTGGCGTTAACTCCCTCAACCACTAGCAGCAGACTTTGAACCAGAAAACAACAAAAGATGAACCCAGGAGCAGTAGAAATGGTGAGGAACAGAGGAGAAGAGATGAAGTTCAGTTTCCAGCGCCAACTGCTCCTTTTTCTGACCGAAGGGATGGGTATGGGTATGGTTTTAGTGCTGCAGAAATTGGAGAAGCAAATTACCTAAAGCCCAATCAAAAAGTGGATGAGGAAGGGCATTTCGGAAATTGCAGAAAGAAGAACGAAACTTCTACGTGGCAGCTCAGTCTCTCCCTTTGAAAAGTCAACTTCATGCAGATGGATATATGGCATGCACGTCAGGTATTACACCTTTTTATAAATCTACGATAATACCCAGTGAGGCCTAAGAATCCTCGAACTTGAGCAACTGTAGTAGGCACAGGCCACTCTCGCATTGCTTGTACCTTACTCTCGTCCATTTGTAATCCATTTGAGGAAACTACATGGCCTAAATATTCAGTTTTCTTTTGCCCAAATGAGCATTTCAAAAGTTTGGCATAAAGTGTATGTTGAATTAATTGCTGCAAGACAATCTCTAAATGCTGCAAATGAGACGTCCACGTGGGACTGTAAATAAGGATATCATCGAAGAAAATTAACACAAATTTCTTTAAGAATGGCTTGAATATGGAATTCATAAGTGCTTGAAATGTTGCCGATGCATTTGTGAGCCCAAATGGCATCATTAGTCACTCATAATGTCCTTGATGGGTCCGAAAAGCTGTTTTCTCACAATCAGCTGGCCACATACAAATCTAATGATAGCCTGATGATAGATCCAATTTTGAATAGAACATCAAGCCCCCAATTCATCTATAAGCTCATCGACAGTAGGCATGGGAAAAGAGTCTTTAATAGTGACAGAATTCAAAGCCCTGTAGTCAGTGCAAAACCTCCAAGTGCCATCTTTTTTTTTAACCAACAAGATAGGTGCTGAAAAAGGACTATTACTAAGCTTTATCAATCCCTCCTTAAGCATGTCTGCAATTAGTTTCTCAATTTCTACCTTTTGACTGAAAGGATAATGGTAAGGATGCGCACCTTCACAGGTCCTGTACCTGGTTCTAAAATGATACGGTGATCATGGCTCGTAGGGGGAGGTAACCCCTTTGGGGTTTCAAAAACTGATTGAAACTTGTGTAGCAAATCTTGCAGGCCAGTAGGCATGGCATTAGGCAATTTCAAGTCAGTAGGTTCAAAGTTTACAACATGCTCTTTATTCAATAAAAACATTTGTAGAATTGCATCAGTGTGTTAAAGTCGAAGCAAATGATGACATTGCATTTGTGAGACTTGAGCGGAGTGATTTCCTTTTATAGTAATGAACTCTTTACCCAGATGAAATTTCAGTGCTGCAGAAATATAATTAACAACATGTGGCCCTAATGAAGCTAGCCACGAAGAACCAATGACCACATCCGAACCTGTAGCTGCTAACACATAAGCAGGAAAGGTTATTGTGTATCCCTGAATCTGTATAGGAACAGCTTTAACCAGCGCAGGGCATGGTAATCCTTCACCACTTCCTACTAGCATTGAGCATGTATGTGATGTATCCACTGACAGATTAAGATGTTGAATAATACGTGGTTGGATAAAATTGTCCGAACTACCCTTATCGACTAGTATTTGTACAATGTGTCCCGATATAGCCCCTGTGAGATGAATTGTGGTGGTACCCCCTGACCCCTGCAATGCTTGTAAAGACAAGTGATGCAGTGTAGGAGTTTCTTTCATTGGTTTCTCATCAACAGCGTCAACCATTTGTTCAGAGATATTCACTTCCCCCGACTCATCATCACATTGTAGCATCATAAGTTGCCGATTGACACATCGATGGCTAGGTGAAAATTTTTCATCACAAGTATAACAAAGCCCTTCATCCCTCCGAATCTGCATCTCTGTCGGTGATATCTTCTTAATGGGCTGCATCGGTTTCACTAATGGTGTGGGTAACAATGGGGTAATGGTGGTTTGGCATTCAAAGTCATAGAAGCTATGGATGTTGCCTGAGATGTCACTGGTTTCCCTACAAAACTAGTGTGAGATGTATTTGACAATAAGGGGAACTTAGTACGTGAAGGGGTTGCAGTCATTGTATGCTTTTCATCAAATAAACGAACTAAAGATATTGCGCTATGTAAGGATTTAGGTGATTAGGCGATAACCTGCCTTCGAATCTCTGGCTTCAACCCATTCACAAAGCAATCTATGAAAGCTTTGTCAGACATTCCCTCAGCTCAGTTAGCTAAGGTCATGAACTGGTCACAATAATTAGAAACAGAGTCCACTTGTTGTAACTAGAAAAGTTGAGCTCGTGGGTTATGAAAACAGGAGGGACCAAACTGCTCTTCAATGGCTTGAGCTAACTCAGCCCATTTATGGATCTGGTGTGTTTTTTGCAACATTTGATACCATGGCACCACGGATCCCTCCATATGCATTGCTGCTATGACCAAATGCTGAGGATCTGGAGTCTCATAATACGCAAAGAATTGCTCTACTCTGAACAGCCAGTTAAGAGGGTCAATACTATCAAATCTAGGGAAATTAAGCTTTACCTGGCACATCTGAAAAGGTTATTGGCTCTACTGATGATTGATAACCAACGTGCATAAGCTCAAACTTCTCGTAATCAAGGACTGTGGCATTCGTTCCATACTCTTGGCCAAAGAATCCAAGGCACGTGTTAACTTGTCTATTAAAGATTCCACCACTTCGATCCCCACACCCATAACAGCCTCAATCCTTTTCATATAATCAGATACTCGTTTCACCTCCGTGGACGTGTCCTTCATCCTCGGGTTCTCTGCCATGGCTTGGGTTCCTCTCAATGAAAGCACCTTTTGTTATAGATTATAACAGAAAATAAATCTTCTATCGTGATTCACAGTAAGGACAATATCAGAGTATGTATTAGTCTCATTACAAAGAAATAAGTCTGACAATTATAATGAAAAGTAACGAATTTTAGAATACGAAAAGAAAATCACGAATACAGAGAGGTTGCTAAGAAGGAAGAAATTAGAGGGAAAAATGACTCAGAGAGAAGAGATCCATAACAACTTTTCTGCCTCCTCACGTCATGCATTCTGTTCCCATATAAATCATGCGTCCCTCAGCTTCCATGTAGCTCTTAACACATATGCTCCGTCTCAGCCCATACCCTTCAAGTAACTTCTTATGCAGCTTACTCCATTCTCTCATGTGCTTCCTCACGTGTTGCTAATGCCACATCAACAATCGAAACAGGTCCTCCCTGGTCCATTGCCACTCCATCATTTCCATTGCCACTCCATCATATGTGCTTCCTCACATATGACACAGTGACTTTAAATTTGAAAGCCTTCCTAATGACGCAATGCTTGCGGGTTCATTCAAGTAAACAGAGGAAAAGTTAACGCAAAACCTAGCAAGTAAAGTTAATGGGAACAGAGCCAAAGATGGAGTGGTATATTAGGTGCTAAATGGTTAATAACATGTTTGAAAAACTTGTTCCTTTTTATTTTGTCTTTTCTTTCTAGACATGGTTTCTGGCTTTTGCTAATCACTTTAATGAATTTTTTAGGAAGTTCTCAAAGACAAAGACGTACAGGCCGTCTAGCTAAAAAATGTAATAACAAAAAGAATGTAAAAAATAGGCGGATATGGTAGGTAAAAAATAAAATAATTTTTTATTCTTATTTTTAAAAAAATTATTTGATAATTAAAATGATGATGTGATTGATAGAATAATAAGTACAATAATAAAATAAATATTATACAAAGTTATATAAATAAAATCGTATGCATTGCCATGAACCAAACAACCCTGTAGACATTTTTGGAAGGGAGGAAGAAGTAGAAAAATTAGTAATGTAAAAATGGAACCAGCTGCATTGACCTTAAAGGATTCATAAAGGAGGAAAATGGGACCCTAACAAGTAGAGTTTTTACTTTAATGAATTTTCTGAGAAATTGCTGAAAGACAAAGACGTAGATATTCTGGGAAGGAAGAAGGAAAGCAGCTGTTAATGTTTTGCACAATCAAATAAAACAAATGTGAACAAGAAATTAAGAACTTGGAGTTGGCTGCAAGTCAATCATCTTAAAAAAATGGCTTCATTATTTATGCACTACATATAATAATAACTTTACAAGAATTAACAAACTCATAAATGAGTGGAAGCTATTGAATTAATCAATCTATTCTATAAAATTGAGTATATTTACATCTCTAGAATAATTGTTTATTTAATTTTTCATACTCCAAAAGAAAAAAGTCAACAATTAATTTGATTTTTTTTTTTGGTTGAAGTATTCCTTAATAATCATCACCTTTATAAAATAGAAACATAGAGAAACTTTGGTCAAATAAGAACAGAAGTATGACTTCAGTTGGGATGAAATTGTGGGAAAAAAAAATGATTCTATCAGTAGGAGGGTCAAATTTGTGTAAATTTTTATAATAAAAAATATAGTTCTGTAATAAAAAATCTTTAGGGATGATTGTTTTTCGTAATTCTAATATTAAATAGAGTTATCGATTACCCAACTTAAAAATGAAGTAATTGATATCAGCAGAAATAATTAAATATCATGGTTTTTTAAGAAATGATGAAGCACCAAACTATGCACAAGTTCAAGCTCACAGTCCATACAATAAAAAACCAAAGATAATAGTATGGATTGTCCTGGAAAAGTTTTTTTGTACATTTGCGGTGAAAGTTAATCTGGCAAAATGTTGTAGAAGGCAAAGGGAAAGAAAAAAAAGAGGCGTAGCATTGGCATTGACTTGAAGAATCAAGGAGAAAGAAAAAAAAAAAATATATATATATATATATATATTCAAGGAAGAAAAATGGCGCTGAAGTGGACATATAAAATCGTGTCCTACAAGAAACACGAAAATTTTTCTTTTTTATGATTCTTTGTGAAAGTTTTTATACATTACACAGCAAACACATCACCTAAAAGAGTGCTACGACGACGAAGACTTACCGAATAGCCAGTGGAAACAATGATGGGAGTAACCCAGGTCTTGCAATCTTAGCTTTCAATTCATGGAACCGTTCTTTCATATTTTCAATGCAAATGTTACCAAATTCTTTGTTGTTATGGCCAATCAATTGTGAAGTGTTAAGCTCAATTATTCAAGATGTTATCACATATGTACACATTACATGCAGTTTATGACGATAATAATTATAATGCAACTCAGCTCTTTTTTAAAAATATATTAGGGCCTGTTCGGCATCTGTGGGAACTAGGTGGGAAAAAGGGAAAGAGAAAAGAAAGTTGGGAAAAATAATAATATTATTCTTATAATTATTATTTAATATTTTTTAATAATAATTATTTAATTATTAATTTACAAAATTATTTTTTTATTTTTTATTTTTATTTTTATCTTAATTTTTTATGTATCAAACGTTAAAGATAAACAAAAAGAAAGAATACATCACTCCTGTTTTTTTTTTTTTTAATTTTTCTGAAAAAAAAAATAAATTAAAATTTAGATCGTTGGAAAAATTTTTTCATCCTACTTTCTTGCCTTTATACATCACCATATCGTACCATTTAACAAATACCTAGTTATACAGCCTAGTCCATATTGTTGAAACATTGAAAAGACCTGACAATCCAAACAATTTCAATCACATTGGACAATCCACATAGTTTGTGGCTCTGGCTGCACAGATCACTTTAATGAACTTTCTGAGAAACTGCTGAAAGACGCAGACATTCTGAGAAATGAGGAAAAGGGCAAGCAGCTGTCACTGTTATGCACAATAAAATATAGCAAATGAGAACAAAAAATTAAGGACTTGTACTTGGCTGCAACTGCTTCCCTCCAAATCAATAAGGGAAATATATATATATATATATATATATATATATATATATATGTATATATATTTAAAAATAGCATGTAAGCGAATGATTTAAAAAAAAATTACGGAGTTAATACTAAAATATATTTTGAAATTGATGTATAATAATAAAAGAATACTTATTTCAAAGTTTAAAATATATCAAAGGACTGAAAAATAGAGCTTGGCATAACAAAATTTTTGAAACGGATTATTTACTTATTATATTTTTTTTATTAAAATTTCAATGACAAAACTTAAAACCCCTACATAAATTATGTAAGAAAGGGAGGGGTGGTAACTACTAACCACGTAAAGTAGTGATCGTTTATGACAACATCCTAGACTTGGGTCCCGCATAAAATCATATCCATGGTGGGAAATCAATCAGTTAATTATGATGAAGAGGAGTAATTGTAGTTTGGAAGATTGTGATTGGAAATTTGGTCACGAGGATCATTACTTGTTAACCCAACTACCCAAGTAAACCTCATACATACGGTTTACCGCAACTCAATCATCTTATGAAAATGGTTTCATTATTTATGCAACACTTCTGCGACTATACAACATAAAAATTGTCACATCCTAATTCTTCTAATTGGAATCACAAATTAAAAGGAGACTATTGAGATATATCATCAAGATTAATCACATAATTAAATAAGGAAAATTAAAAAGAGAAATATAAACAATTCTTACAAAATTAATCATGATTAATTGAAAGCTAATTCAGTGAGTCTACGATTAATAGAAATTTTCTTTTGGGCCCCCCGGGGAGGGGAGTTTGGACTAAGCTGTGAATCATGGGTGAGTGATCTTTAGGAAGGCTTAGCATCATAAGTGTCAACATAGGAAATTAGTTTTGTTTTGGGATGCAGTGTTTCTGCCATCTCATATTAAGGCATTGAATTAAGATATTCCTTCTATCTAAATCCATAAACAAATATATATTCCATTTCTCTTTGTATGACTAGTGGCTTAGCATTTTAGCAAAAATAAATAAAAGAAAAATCGTTCAAGTTAGTGCCATAAATCTTGATTTATGGCACTTGGATTTAGTGATTCATTTTATTTTGGAGCTTTGGCCTTGGCTTGTCCTTAGCTTAAGATGTTATGTAATTGTAATTATAGGAAAGGAATTTTGACAAGAATTAGGGGTTGAATTAGTTAGACTTTGGCAATTGGATAAACTTTGGTAAGACCCTCCAAAACCTTTTGAATTTGATTATATTAACAAGTTAAAAATTATATGAACTTGTGGCTGATTTATATAGATCTGTGTGTATTTTTAATTGAATTAGATTTTGGTTTTTGACTCGATAGAAATAAGAGCTTGTCAACATGACATTGAGTATTGGCTAATTAAGTAGTTAGTACTACATTTATTTCATATATATTTATGCACTAAACTAAATTAGGTGACTAAATTATGCTATGCTAAATGTTTAGTTACACTTATATATAACACTTTAGAAAAAAAAATTCATCTATGTCCTTATTAGCTTAAGAATTTAGAGTATAAGTAAGGTAAATTATAAAATAAAATAAACTACTTTAGGAAGGGAAAGAGTGGTAGGATAAGTTATGGCAAGTATAAGAGTTTTAAATTTTCTTGAAAAGTATATGAGAGTGATATAGGGACTACCTTAAATCATTTTGAACTTTTTAGGAGCCAAAGTCCTATTTTATCCAAAGTATATTAAAAAACTCCAATAACTACCCATATTTCTTCATTTTTCTCTATCTTTGCCACATGAATGTCCCAAATCTTAGGTTCTCTCTTTTTTTTTTTTCATCTCTTTCATTCTTCCTCATCTCCATTCTCTTTCGCCCCTTCTTTCCTTCCTTCCCATTTGTTATTCTTTCTTCTAGTTGCCTTATCCATTACAGAACCAACCCTTTTGTCTGATTGTAACATTTCATTTTTTTTCTCTCTCGCAATAGCAATATGGAAATGGTTAAAGGATGGGATTTTAAGCTTCAAGTGAGTTACTTCCATTCTGCTCTATTTCTCCCTTGATTTTTAGGAAAAGAACCATCTTTTTTCGTCATTCTTTTGCTGCTAAAGTTCATATTTGTGCCTCAAAGGATATAATCTTTGAAACTTACTTCATTTCATGTATAAGCAGGGGAGAGAGTCTAGCTAGGCTTTAGCCTAAAATTAGAGAAATATTAAGCCTTTCTATATTAGTAGTAACTCTATTTTTCTTTTTCCTTTACTCCTTCAAGTTGTATGAAGTGTTCTAGTTTCTTTTTATGGCTATCTAGGGAAAAAAGACTAAGTTGAGTGTTTCCTTCTTGAGATGGTAAATTAGTGTGTTGAAAAGAGTTAGAAATTCCCATAGCCTAAAATTCAAGAGAAAATTTTAATTTGCAACTTAGCATATTCTATTTTAAGGACTATGTTGGCTTAAAGTCTGGGTTAAGGGATGACGAATTAATTGAATGAATTTTCAAAGGTGGAGTTTCAATTGTGTAATTTTGAATGGTAAAGGAATTTAAGGATAAAGAAAGGAAATTTTATTGATGTTGTAACTTATAAAGTTAATTGGTCTAGTTGAAGAGATTAGGAAACCTTATGTTCAATTAGAAACTAAATGTTAGGTCTAAGTGGGAATGTCCTATGGTAGAATATAGAAGTCATACTTTTAAGAGAGATAATAACAAATAAGAGTAACTTGATCCTATGTGATTTAATGTGTAACCTAGTGAAGATAAATTTTTATGGGTATTATAGGAGATTTTGGAGACAATCCCCATCAAGCTCCTTGTCAGTTCAAGGCCCCAAAAAATTACAATGTCACTTTATACTATGAGTAGATAACACTTGCCATGAGCAATTATACTACTTATTCATCGTAAGCTAATGGAATGGTAGACTTGATTTTGTTCCATTGTGTCTAAAAAAGAAAAAAAACTAATATTAATTGTTGTCATTGGAATATCTTAGTAGTTGATTAGTTAGTTAAATATAATTGGTAAGTAAAATATTTGGTAATTGCTTATTTGATTATTTTATCCATCTTTTATTGGCGTATGGTAGTGTTAAAACCAAAATGTAGTCTAATTAATAACCTTGCGAGTAACAACAATGGTTATTAGCCTTGGTGCACCTCTATCTGAACCCTAGCTAGCAAGGATGTTGCTAGTCTCATGTGTTGGCCACCACACGCAGATTTATTTGAATAGTTAAGCATAAGCTCCCTCTTTGTATTATTATCGTCATGAGCGGTGTGCTCTGTGTTTATTTAAATTGGTTCTATTTAGATGTGTCAATTGTATTTCTATGAATGATTTATAAATATTAGTTTATGTGCATTATCAAATTTATCTGATATGAATGAGGAACATAAATGTTATTGGATACCATATTATTTCTTATGTTTTCAATATAAATTCAAGTCTAATGATAGTAGTGCAAGTCTAGAATCCACTTCAGCAACACAAGAATGATATTTCCTTGTTGTTGATCCCTGCATAGTTTGGCTAAGACATTTTTTTTGTGAAAGTCTTAATGAAATTGTAATTTAGTATATTACTTCTTCTTAGTTTTAGCTCTTTTGATGCACAGGCAAGGTCTCCACCCTCGTTTGTTACTATTCAGTGGTTCAGGTCATAAGCAAAGTTCTCTTGATTATTTTGATTAGTTGTTTAGTTATTTGTAGAAATTTTGGCATTCCTATATTTAAGGGAGACTCTATTAAAATTTCTATAAAAAAGCGAAATTAACAAGCATGTAATTAATTTTTTTGTGTTATTGTGTAAACCTTTCAATAAAAGAAAACATCCTTAAATTTCATAAAACATTGTTTTAATTTGCCATCACTCCTTCTATGCTTATGACTCTAAACTAGAAAAGGCTTGCGAATGTAAGTTCAACTCATAGATCGTGTCGGTTATGCCTATATGGGGGTGTAACAAAAGTGGTATCAAAGCCTAGATTGCCCTATAATTAGTAGAGCGAGTGTTATCTAATGATATCCCAATTATTATTATGAATCCAAGTATAACCATAATTGAGACTCATTAGAGGCCTTATAGGAGACTGAATTCTTTTCCATAAGAGTAATTCCTTGAATAACTATCAAGGTATGTATATATGAGTGAAGTATATTCTAAGCTTATATTTTTTTGTTGATATAGTGTAATGTTACTAGTTAAATCTAGTGTAGCTAGTCAAGAGGCTATAGATGAACCTTTTGTTAGGGTTCATACCAACTTGAGGCCCCATCTACTAAGGGTTGTGGTAGGGGTAGAGGCTAAGGTAGAGGGGGTAGATTAATTGGAAACCCTAAGAATTTTGATCATGAAGAGAGAGCAATGCCTCCCCTACCTTAGGTGCCTACCTTTGAGCAATTAGCAATTGGATTACAAGGGGTTAGTCAAGCGATAGAAACATTAGCAGCATTGGTTGAAGAGCAAGTGGCTTATAATAATCCTCAAGCTAATATGACACCCTCATTAGGATAAGTAATAGTAAAAAAAAGTCTAGCATCATCTTAAAGAGAGGACCATAATAAAGATCCTATCCCGATTTGTTAAATTCAAGCCACCTTCATTTTTTGGGATATGATGGTCAAGAAGATCCATAACAGTTTTTGGAAGAAATCGAGTAAATCTGTTAGGCACTTGGTTGTTCTAAGAGGAAGACTGTTGAGCTAGTTGCATTCCAATTAAAGAATATTGCTCAAGCCAAGTATGAGATGGTTAGGAAAGGGATATCAATTGAACAACTGTTGTTAGAGTGGGAGGAATTTAAAATTATTATTTTAGAGTGGTTTTTACCCATGAGTGTTAGAGATGCTAAAGCTATAGAGTTTAAGACTCTAAAGCAGGTTGCTCCCATGACCGTGGTGGAATATGATGCATGTGTTACCTAGTTAAAGAAATATGTGCTACATTTACTCAGCATAGAAAGAGATAGAATCAAAAAGTTTGTAATAGGTTTAAGTGCACCTTTATTTTGGGCAATGGCTACTCAGATAAATCAATTCCCTAGTATATAGCTTGATAAATATATTTTAATTACTTAAATGGTTGTGATTTTGAGATTTTAACTAATATAATTTATAGATAACCTATATCTATTTAATTGATCTAATATCTTCTCTCATGTTTATCTGCAGGATCAGATAAAATGATGTTTATCTTGGAAAACCTATCAAGAGATAAATATGGATCAAATAAGATGATGTTTATTGTGGAAAAGCTATCGAGAGAGATTTATGCAGATTTTCTTTTTTAGTACAAATTTACTCAGATTCACAAGGAGGAAGTCTATAAAAGGAGGGTTGAAGAACCAGAAAACTATATAGAGATCAGAGGCTTCTTTCCTTCATTATTTTCTCTGCATTATTTTTCCTTTTTTTTTTATCTTCTTAAAATTTCTGAGGAAAAATTCTTTGAGTGTTCCAAAGCCATGAGTGGCTAATCTCTTTGTTTCCTAATCAAGGTTATTGAGGTCTAACTTGAATAATTTGTGAGAGGTTTGATTTAATTGTTTCTCTTCTTGAATATTGAAATATTTTCTATTATTCTGATATTATTATTCAATTAATTTAATTGATACCTTATTTTAGCTGAGTAATTATTGCTATCCGAATTTTTTGAATTCGTAATTATTCATTTGATTCAGTAGAGTAGCAATTCAATACCTTTGATAAATTAAAATTATCTTTGTGTGTTGAAGAAAATATTTCTTCTGTTTTAAATATACAAGTTTATGTATTGTTAAATGGTGATTGGTTGCTTTTCTTTTTCTTAATGTTATTCAAGGTTTAAATTCTAAGAGCTTATTTGGGATTGATTTATGAATGAGGTTTAATTAGAGAGTTTGTTCCTTTTAAATATTCTTAAGGAAGAGCAGAACATCAGAGCTTGTTGATGTTTATAACCAATTCATTTTAGAAGAGAAATTATATTTTTTCACCTTTTGAGATACTCAATGATCAAATTAGTTGAGTCAGATTTGAAATAAACTTTGGCTGGGAGTTGTTTGCATTAAAGTTTTCTCTATAAAAAAAATATTTTCTGAATTTATTTATAATTTTCTTTATCAAGAAAAATCTCCCTTATTTTATTTTACTATTTTTGGGTTGAATAATTTGGCTAGTCCCTGTGGAGTACGACCCTACTCACCCTATTTGCAAGAAATATTATTTTGAGAGTAGGAATTTATTTTTGGTGATTTTGACACCCATCAAATTTTGGCACCGTTGCCTAGGACTGGTGTCATTGTTTAATCCTTTTTTTTTTAATGCCTCATTCTTGTCACACAGGTGACTTAATCTTTGATTCTGAGATAGAGAAGACAGCTTGAAGGCTAAAAAGGGAAACAAAGCAGCGAAAGACTTTTTCTTCATCTAATTCTAACAGTGATTTTATAGTCAATTTATCTGAATTATTCAGAGAACCTGAAATCATTACTGAAGCAAAACAAACTCTGAGAAGGATGGCCAATCCTAATGTGAACCAACAGCCCTGTGCATACAATTTCCAAATGTAGAGGTAAGTTTTAAACTAAAATCTAGTTTAATTCATTTACAACCTACCTTTCGTGGTTTTACAGGTGAAGACCCCTATAAGCATTTAAAAGAATTCTACATCGTCTGCTTTAGCATGAAGCCGCAATGAGTAAGTGAAGAGGAAATCAAATTGCAAGCTTTTCCATTTTCATTGACAGATAAAGCAAAAGATTGGCTATATTATCTCTTGTCGGGGTCAATTACAACTTGGGACCAACTGAGAAAGCTGTTTCTTGAAAAATTTTTCCCAGCTTCTAGAGCCATAGCAATTAGAAAAGATATTTGTGGAATTCGTCAATATAATTGAGAGACTCTTTATGAGTATTGGGAGAGATTCAATTAGCTCTGTTCAAGCTACCCATATCACCAAATACCAGACCATTTATTAATTCAGTATTCTTATGAAGGACTGTTACAGAGTGATAGAAATATGATAGATGCCTCTAGCGGTAGAGTGTTAGTGGATAAGACAATGGAACAAGCCAAAAAATTGATTACTAAAGTTGCTGCCAATACTCAATAGTTTGGAACTCATGAGGATCCTCCCACAAAAAAGGTAAAAGAGGTAAGTATTAATTCTATTGAACATAGGCTTGATAAACTAATCACTCTTGTTTTGAAAATGATTGTAGGGAATCATCAATAGGTCAAAGCTTGCGAGATTTACTAAAATATTGGCCACCCTACAGATATGTGTCCAACTCTTCAGGAGGATGAACAAGCCAATGCTATCAGAGAATTCCAAGGTCAATTCCAAAGGAAATATGATCCTTATACCACTACCTACAATCCGAGATGGAAGGACTACCTAAATCTTAGTTAGGGACAAAAACTCAACAATTTCTAGCTGCCAAACTATCAACCAAGGCAACAGGCTCTTATGTCTCAACAGCCAAACTGTTAACCTTTTCTTCCTAAGTCGAGTATGTCTTTAGACCAAATAGTTTCTGTTTTAGCTACTAATATGCAACAATTTCAGCAAGAAACCAAGTCTAGTATACTCAACTTAGAGAATCAAGTGGGGTCGTTAGCCACAAATCTAAGAAAGCTGGAAAGTCAAAATTCTAGTAGGTTACCATTTCAACCTCAATTGAATCCAAAACAAAATGTTAGTGCTATAACTTTGAAAAATGGCAAGGAGTTAAAAGAGCTTGAAAAGAAAGCTCCAAAGTATGCTGAAGATGAAGAGTTAGAAGAGGAAATTAAGCTACCACAAGAAAATTTAAAGCCATCCCAAGCTAAGCAACAACTAGTCACTCCTCTTTTATTCCTAAGCAGATTGGCAAATTCCAAAAAAGATCAACAAGAGAAGGAGATTCTCAATGTTTTCAGAAAGGTGCAAATTAACATTCCTGTTCTTGATGCTATTAAGCAAGTGCCCAGGTATGCAAAATTTCTCAAAGAATTGTGCACTAATAAAAGAAAATTGAATGGTAATGAGAAAATCTGTGTGGGACAAAATGTGTCTGCTGTAATTTAAAGGAAATTACCCCCAAAATGCAAAGATCCAGGTGTGTTTAGCATCCCTTGTAAAATAGGCAATGTAAAGATTGAAAAAGTAATGATAGAATTAGGAGCTTCCATAAATAAAATGCCTAATTGGATTTATCAATCTTTGAGTATGTGATCACTTATACAAACAAGTGTGATTATTCAATTAGCTGATAGGTCTAGCACATATCCTGAAGGAGTCCTAGAAGATATTTTAGTACAAGTTAATGAGTTAGTCTTTCCAGTTGACTTTTATGTTTTAGATATAAAAGAGGACCACTCCTCCAAATCAGTACCAATTTTGCTAGGAAGACCATTTTTGAAAACATCAAGGATAAAAATAGATATTGCTAAAGGTACACTATCTATGGAGTTTGATAGAGAAGTAATAAGATTTAATATGTATGATGCTATGAGTTATCCTACTGATATAGATTCTATTTTTGTTATTGATGTTATTGATCTATCTACTTAACAGGTTTTTGAGTTAACATATGCAGATAAATTGCAGCTTGCAATCACTGAAAGTTTTGATCATAAGAAGCTAGAATCTCTTGATGATAAATTTGCTATTAATGAAAAGTTGAAGGAATCTGTTTTTGGATTGGAGACATTGAAGAATGTCAGGTATAATATTTCTTATATTGATCTTCCCTCACCTCATAACAAGCTACTTCCATCTATTTTGTAGGCACCCAAGCTAGAATTAAAGGAACTACTAAGTCATTTAACATATGCATATTTGGATGATGACCAAACCTTACCAGTGATAATTTCCAACAAACTAACTTCCTTAGAAAATGAAAAGTTAGTTAGAGTCCTCAGGGAGTATAAAGAAGCAATTGGGTGGATGACAGATATAAAAGGTATAAGCCCTTCTATGTGTATGCACTGTATATTATTAGAAGAAGGCTGTAAACCTTTAAGAGAAGCTCAACGTCATCTTAACCCACCAATGATGGAAGTAGTTAAAAAGAAGATATTGAAGCTACTTGATGCTGGTATAATCTTTCCAATTTTTGATAGTAAATGGGTAAGCCCAATTCAAGTAGTACCTAAAAAGACTGGCTTCACAGTAGTTGAAAATGATAATGGTGAGTTAGTTCCAACTCGTGTGCAAAATGGATGGAGAGTCTGTGTAGATTATAGGAAGCTAAATGCTTCAACTAGAAGAAATCATTTTCCATTACCTTTTATTGATCAAATGTGATGACCCTAATTTTTAATCTCAATAATTAAGGTTAAACATGCGGTTAATCAATATAAGTCATGAAAATATGGAAAAATTTAAACCTTAATGTGATTAGAGTCATCAGTCATGCAATCACATACTCTTATATTCATAAGGGATTTAAACATCCATTTATAGGCCTTGGATTCTATTACTCATCAATTATGACTCATCCTAGTGACTCTAGATCATCCCTCATGATTAATCTATGGAAATCCAGGGTTTTCTAGTTAATATAAGTGTTCCGGCACGTTAGCTGCGGCCAAATTTCCCTTAACCGTGGCCAATTCCTTTCTGTTTTACCTTTTTCTTCATCACAACCGCGGCGAGTTGGACCTTCGCCGCAGCCAACCTACATGGCGCCGCGGCGAAGAAACCTCCTGGAACTTCCTCGCTCGCCTATCGATATTGGTCGCGGCCAATCCCACCTTTCGCCACGGCCAATTCCTCTCTGGAATGGCGGAGACATTTACCTTAAAAGTTCACCGTGGCCAATTCCCTAATTCGCCGTGACGAATTTCTCTCTAGATGACTCCCAGTTTGCCCTCTCACATTTTGCCACGGCCAATTACCATTTCGCCGCAGCGAATTACCCTCTGACTCACTCCCTGGGCAACTTCGCCTCTATTGGCCGCGGCCAACTCCATTTTAGCCGCGGCTAACTCTCTTCTGATCCTATAACTCCGAAATTCTTGCCTTTTACTCTCCACTCTCCTTCCATTATCACCCTAGGGTTCCTCTATCTCCATTGTGGGGCTCAAATATCCTTCATTAACCTAAATTTAACCAGTTAATCTATCCGTACTAGCTCAAGACTCAAGAGTCAATTCTCTTCCTCTAATTACTCTATATCAGCAAATCCATTTCTCAGCAATTTGTAAATAACAACAAGAGTTCATGAACTACCAATAGCTATCACTTGGTACCCAATCAACAGGGAATCATAGCAATAATTCAAGATTTCATTTCTAATAATAAGTTACATCAGAGTTCAACAAGGTTCACAGCAGATATTATAAGTCTATACATCAAATACCAATTTAAAGCAAGGCCTTCTACACAATAGGCATACATTATATTATCAAAATACAGACTCCTACACTTGGCAATGTAGATACATGATGCTATACAAGACTTAACAAAATTAGCATCTATCCTATTACACTTAGACCAAGTGCAGCTCCCCCACACTAGGCCTCAGCTCATGGATGTTCATCCACTTGCTTACCCTTATCTTTACCTGAAGAACCTTCACCTGAAATTGTAATCCCATAACACAGGGTGAGATATAAATCTCAGTAACCAAGGCAATTCCATCATATAATCCAGTTTAATTAACATATAAGCAAGAATCAAAATCATCATCAAAATTATATCAGTCATATCAGCAAATGAAATAATTAGGCTATTATGATTACTATCCCATACTAGCAATCATATTATCACATGTTAAAGGCCATTAACACCGGGAGAGGCCCGTCCACGGTGCCTACTTCCCATTGAGCACAACTAGGGCTCAGTGCATCTGGGGTTTGATCATAACCTGGTGCCCGATCGTGGCACATGCACGGGTGGCAGCCGCACCACAGCTCCACTATGGACTCACAAGGTCTAATCACCATACAATAGATAGCCAACCAATTCATTCAGTAATTTCAAATCATTCATATATAGCAGAATATGAAATTAAACAGATACATGTATGGAATTAATGCAAACCCCGGTTACCTCACTTGTAGACAAGTTTTGCAACAGCTACCACGGGTACACAATCTCCCTATAACCATAACATCAGATAATTACTACTCTAATTCATCATCAACAGTTACAACAAATACCCAAGGAAGTTAAATGCTAATAACTACCTAAAGAACACTTACCCAACTACCACAAATGCCAAATTCGGATTTTAAGTATCCTCTCCCAAAAATCTCAATATTCCACCTAAATCCTAATCAATTTTGTATAAAATCAACACCCATAATATAAATCAGCTATGGGGGTCTCAAACCAACAAAGAAAGCATCAAAATGGGGGATTTAAACTCCTCTAACACTAGCCCCAACCTTAACCTACGAATTTCACCAAGAAAACCCCCAAACACTCACATTTCAGATTTTGGGTATGATGAAAACTCTCCAAATGAAAAACTAATCGGACCAAATTAAAGAGAAAGATGAGGGATTAAGTTATATAACTATTACCTTGGCCAAATCTTGCTCCAAATGTGAGAAAATGCAGAATCTTTGCCTCTAACCCTAGCCTCCTTCTCAACCTCCGAATTTCTCTTCTATTTTTTGTGTTTCAGCAAATGGGGGGAGATGGCTGAAGTATTAGGGTTTTAGGTGGGTTTAAGTTGGGTCAAGGGGTGGGTCATGGGTTGCTCCAAGTCCAAGTCTTAATGGGCTTCAGATTTTTCAGCTTATTGGGCCAGTTTTCAATGGTTGGGCTGCAGAATTCTGTTGGGCCAATTTTCACACATTGGGTTGCTGAAGTTTAATGGGTTTTGGGCCTAATTTGAATAGCTTAAGGGTTTGGGTCTGCACAAGGGTAATTGGGCCACTTATAAGAGTTCATACAAGGTAAATCTTGGGCCTCTATCTCATTAAATTAGTTGAATCTACCCTTAATTCATTGGGCCTCCATTAGCCTCTTTTCATGATTCATTAATTTGGGCCTAGATGCAAATTTCTATCCTCAATAATTCTCAAACCCATATTAATAATTTATTCATCTCAAATACCTATTCACTAACCCGTCCAATTATCCTTAATTAATCTTAATCCATGATTAACACCTTAATTAATTTTGGGGTGTTACACAAATGCTTGAGAGATTAACTGGTCGTTCTCACTATTGTTGTTTAGATGGTTTTTCAGGATTTAATCAAATTCTTGTGGCACCTGAAGATCAAGAGAAAATAACATTCACATGCCCCTTTGGTACCTTTGCTTACCATAAAATGCCATTTGGCCTATGTAATGCTCCAGCAACGTTTCAGAGATGTATGGTTAGTATTTTTTTAGATTACATAGAAAATATTATAGAGGTATTCATGGATGATTTTACTATCTATGGTAATTCATTTGATGATTGTTTGGGAAATCTAATTAAAGTGCTAAAACGATGTATTGAAACTAATCTAGTACTTAATTATGAAAAATGCCATTTGATGGTAGATCAAGGGTTAATATTAGGCCACATGGTGTCTTCAAGGGGAATAGAGGTTGATAAGTCCAAAATTGATTTAATTAGATCCTTACCTTACCCCACATTAGTGCGGAAAATTCGTTCTTTCTTTGGTCATGCAAGCTTTTACTGACAGTTTATAAAGGATTTTTCTAAGATCTCTCACCCTTTCTGTAAGTTGTTGCAAAAAGATGTCCCTTTTGATTTTGATGATAGTTGCAAAAAGGCATTTGACCAATTAAAAGAGTTATTGACTTCAGCTCCTATTATTCAACCAATAAATTGGGAGTATCCTTTTGAAGTCATGTGTGATGCAAGCAATTATGCAATAGGAGTAGTACTTGGTCAAAAGATTAGAAAGAATGTCCATGCTATATATTATGCCTCGAGGACTCTTGATAGTGCTCAAAGAAATTATTCTACCACAGAGAAGGAGTTATTTGCTATAGTATTTGCTTTAGAAAAGTTTAGATCATATTTATTGTGCACTAAAGTTATTGTGTTTTCAAATCTTGCAGCTCTAAAGTATTTGCTAAAAAAAAAAGAGGCTAACCCCGCTTGATAAGGTGAATTCTATTATTACAAGAATTTGACTTAAAGATTTGAGATAAAAAAGGCACAGAAAATTCAGTTGCAGATAACTTAAGTCGATTGGTGCTCAATAAGAAGCTTGAACCAATTCAAGATGCATTTCTAGATGAACATCTTTTTAAGACTTGTGGCAGGTAAGATATAAGGAGCTCGAGGGCCCCCCATTGCAATAAAGCTATTCATAAACCAGGAGAGTTTTAGTTCCTTCTTCTCTTTACATTTATATATATGCCTGCAATACTGAGGACAGTGCTGATTTTAAGTGTGGGGGAGGGTTTTATAGCTATACATATATATGCTACTATACTGAGTTAGAGGAATTTTTTTTTTACTATTTCTTATTATTCTCCTATTTTAATAATTTAGTTGTTATTTATAAATTTGTAAGCTATTCAATTTTGAATTTGAGTAGTAAAGCAATTAATCCACAAGTTATGAGCATGACCTAGGAACTTAAACTGAGTACAATTGTCTAATTATGTGATATACAAACAAATTTTTTTTTGAGTAAGAAAGGCAATTTATTATATATTTATTTTTAAATTTATATGCCTGAATTAATTTTTTTCATGCATATCCTTAGAGTTGTGATATGATTCCAAAAAGAAAAAAAGAAAAAAAAACAAGTGAGAGCCAATTCCACTCCACTGGCTTGAGCTGTATTTAAATAGCCAGTAAAAGCTATGAGTGTGCAAAGCATCTTGGTGCCAATCAAGTTATGTAAGCTTGATTAACCGGGGGTCTTTATCACCAATGTTAACACTCACGTCAAAAAAGACCATAACGGCCCAAGAAAGAGGCTAAAAAAAAAGAAAAGAAAATTACCCCCTTAATCAATAAAGCAAAATTAAAAGTGTGGGGGAAGCTAAATTAAAAGACTTTAATGATCTCTATTGTGTCATTTATGTGTATGCATGGTTGATTGAGACTTAATAAATTCTTAGATAAATATGGTAATTTTTAGCTTTCATGCTCGTCAAATTGTTAGCAGTGATCATATTCTAGACATGCACACACACACACTAGAGTTACCTGGTGATTGTTAGTGATAAATGGATGAAAGTTGAACTACAATTTTTCTTGATTGAATAACTACTACATTTATTTATAACAATTTTTTTTGTTAAAAAAAAAGGAGAATATAGGAAGCAGTACCATCTCATTGTGCTAAGTCCTTTAATTCTGGTATAGTTGCTCGAGGACGAGCAACAATTTAAGTGTGGGGAAATTTGATAGATATATTTTAATTATTTAAATGGTTGTGATTTTGAGATTTTAACTAATATAATTTATAGATAATCTATATCTATTTAATTGATCTTATATCTTTCATGTTTATCTGCAAGATCAGATAAAATGATGTTTATCTTGGAAAAGCTATCAAGAGATAAATATAGATCAGATAAGATGATGTTTATCGTGGAAAAACTATCGAGAGAGATTTACGCAGATTTTCTTTTTTAGTATAGATTTACTCAGATTCACATGGAGGAAGTCTATAAAAAGAGGGGTGAAGAACCAGAAAATCATATAGAGATTAGAGGCTTCTCTCCTTCATTATTTTCTCTGCATTATTTTTTCATTTTTTTTTATCTTCTCAAAATTTCTGAGGAAAAATTCTTTGAGTGTTCCAAAGCCATAAGTGGCTAATCTCTTTGTTTCCTAGTCAAGATTATTGAGGTCTGACTCTGAATAATTTGTGAGAGGTTTGATTTAATTGTTTCTTTTCTTGAATATTGAAATATTTTCTATTATTATGATATTATTATTCAACTAATTTAATTAGTACCTTATTTTAGCTGAGTAATTACTGCTATCCGAATTTTTTGAATCCGTAATTGTTTATTTGATTCAGTAGAGTAACAACTCAATACCTTTGATAAATTAAAATTATCTTTGTGTGTTGAAGAAAATATTTCTTTTGTTTTAAACATACGAGCTTATGTATTGTTAAACAGTGATTGGTTGCTTTTCTTTTTCTTAATGCTATTCAAGGTTTAAATTCCAAGAGCTTATTTGGGATTGATTTATGAATGAGGTTTAATTGGAGAGTTTGTTTCTTTTAAATATTCTTAAGGAAGAGCAGAACATCAGAGCTTGTTGATGTTCATAACCAATTTATTTTAGAAGAGAAATTATATTTTTTTACCTTTTGGGGTACTCAATAATCAAATTAGTTGAGTCAAATCTGAAATAAACCTTGACTGGGAGTTGTTTGCATTAAAGTTTTCTCTATAAAAAAAAAATATATTTTCCGAATTTATTTTTAATTTTCTTTATCAAGAAAAATCTCCCTTATTTTATTTTACTATTTTTGGATTGAATAATTTGGCTAGTCCTTGTGGAATACGACCCTACTCACCCTATTTGCAAGAAATATTATTTTGAGAGTAGGAATTTATTTTTTATGGTTTTGACACCCATCATAGCTACTATGGATTGTGGCAGATTAATTGAGATACGAGAAATGATGAAGAATTCTTTGTAGAAAAATTGTAAATCTGATGGTGAAGAAAGAGTGAAAGCTAGTTCTCATGTGAGAGGAACTTCTCATGTACTTAAGGTTTAAGGCCCAGAGGCCTCAACAAACTTTTACTACACCCTCCTTTCTCCTTTTACTATTATGGACAGATAGATTACACTTTTTAAGGGTACATAATCAGCACCTTAGTAGTTATTTGGACCATTACACCAGGATAAAAACTATTTGTAATGTTTTTGGGAAGAGACACTCTAGGACTTGCCATAAAGAAACTGAGGGCATACTTTGGATATGGATAGAATGGACATTTAGTAAGAAATTGCCTGTAGTGTAGTCCTAAATCTTTAAAAACTCTAATACCATATTTTGAATACAAGCGAGAGGCATCTAGTGTCTTTTCCACATCTTAAACCAAATGTCCTTTGAAGAAACATGCAATATCAAGGAAAATTTCCTTCTCATTATCATCCAAGTTATCATAGCTAACTTTAAGCACATCAAGAATCTATTTGCTTAGAGTTTTTTTCATATTTCTTCAAAGCACTTTTCCACTCTTCTATTGTTTTGCCAAACAAATCAAAGCCTATCACATTCAAAGCCAATGGTAAGCCTTTGGCATATTGCACCACAAGCTTTGCTATCACCATATAGATTGGATCAGTTTCACTTTTCTCAAAAGCATTTTAATAGAATAATTTAAGAGATTCGTCGTCATTCAATTCTTTCACATCATATGGCTTTTCAAACCCTTATAGAGTTAAATAAATCTTTATTTCTTGTTGCTATAATAATCCTACTTCCAAAACCAAACCAATTTTGTCTTCCATCTGAAGATCTCACTTGTTTTAAATGATCAACATGGTCAAGAATTAAAAAAAGAACCTTCTTGCAGTGAAGTCTGTTTTCGAGTATAGGAATTCCTTGACTCCTTGACTTACATTACCTAACTTCATATTATTTTTTCCAAGCAAATGCAAAAAAAAAAAAGTCTCTTGTAGTGGTACTAGACCATTCTTTGTTGAGTTTTCTCTCACATAAGCAAGAAAATAAGAAGCTTTAAAGTAATTTGCAATTGAGTTACACACTGTTCTTACAATGGTTGTTTCACCACTGCCTCCAATTCCATGAATTCCCACTATCGAGGCATTTTTTAAAGACTTGATACTTAGAAGTGACATTGCTGCTTGTATTTGGTACTTTAATCCCATTGGATAATCAATTATGTGTAAAAATGTGTGATTTAATTTGCTAGAGATATCTTCCACGATTGTTTGAATAAATTCAAACTCATACCTGCACAATTAATTACGAAGGTTGATGTATAGGAATTTGGCAATATATATATAATATACGCTGTAAACATTAGACATTATAATTTTTTAGTCCTTCTTATCATTTTCATTCTTAATAAATAAAATCCTAAATGCATAAACAATTTTGTTTAAAAAAACAAATGTAGTAATTTTATCATAAGCAAAGTGATAATTATATGATTTTTCTTTCACCTAGCCTTATAGCTTGATTACTTCATGATCATTTTCATGAATTCAAATATCCCATAAATGTAATATTGAAAAAAAAACCATACTTTACTTCCTTGTGATGTTGCTCATAATGAGTTTAGCTCTCACTCTATCTTATTTAATATTGTTTTAATATCCATTTCATTGGATGATGTAAAAGGAAAGAAAATATAAAAAGTAGGTAAGAGAGATAGAAAATAACTTTTGTGAAGATAATTTGATTATTCAAATAATGATTTGACAGATGAAATAATAATTATAAGGGCATAATAAATATTGTGTGAATTATGTGAATGTATTACATCCATTTTTGTGGTGGACCAAATGTATATGTAATCATTTTGTGATATATATATATATATTAATTAAAAGAGAAACAATCTCATAAATGTTTAAATAATAAACAATTTTATTATTCAATCCCTATCTCACTCTTTTTTTCACTCTCTACTCCCACCTAAAGAGAAAAAAAAGATTGAATTATTATATATTTCTTAATCATGAACATTTCTAGTGTCAATGCAAGTTTTCTATTTTTTTAATAAAATAATTCAAAAAATATTTAATAGAAAAGTTTTTTGAAAAAATACGAATAACTATTTAAAAAATAATAATTGGAATGATGCATCCCTCAAAAGAAGTTTTTGATGTTTGCACTAACAACTTATCAAAACTCTCCCCTTCTTTTTCTTTTCGGAGAAAAAAAATACTCTTCATTCCAGTAACTAGATTATTTAGATTTAATTTGTATTATATAGATTTTTTTATTTTTTTAATTTAAATTATCATTTTTTTAATTTCATAATTAAAAGAATGTTTTCATTCTTCTATACTGCACGTGAAACAAAAAAAATTAAAATTGAAAAACAGAAGAAAATCTAAAAGACATTGTTCATGCTCCAAAATTAATCAATCTACCCTCTAAAATACAGTATATTACATCTGTAGAATAAAGTTTTTTTTTTTCATGCTTCAAAAGAAAAAGGTCAACAATTAATTTTATTTTAATTTTTTTTTCTGTTGAAGTATTTGATAATAATCATCCCCTTTATAAAATAGAAACATATAAATACTTTGGTTAAATTAGAATAGAAGTATGACTTCAATTTGGAGAAAATTGTGAAAAAATGATTCTGCTAATAGCAGGGCCAAATTTGTGCAAATTTTTATAATAAAAAAGATAAAGTTATGTTACTGTTATGCACAATAAAATATAGCAAATGGGAACAAAAAATTAAAGACTTGCACTTGGGTGCAATTGCTTCACTCCAAATCAATCAACGCGGGAAATTTTTTTAATTTTATTTTAAAAATAGTATGTAAGCAAATGATTTCTTTTTTTAAAAAAAAACCAGTTACGAGTTAATACTAAAATATATTTTGAAAATGATGTGCACTAATAAAATAATACTTATTACAAAGTTTAAAAACATATCAAAGGATTGAAAAATAAAGCTTGGCATCACAAAATTTTTGTAAGATATTATTTCCTTATTATATTTTTTATCAAAATTTTAATGTCAAATATTTGAAAACCCTACATAAATTATGCAGGAAAGGGTGGGGTGGTAACCACTAACCAAGTAAAGTAGTGATTGTTTATAATAACATCCTGGACTTGGCTTGGGGCAAATTATCTAGAATTATGATACTAATTTTATCAGTATCATTTTAAGCCAAAAATAAAAGTCAACTACATGTAAGGAACTTTATATGAAATTCATTTATAATGTATCTTTTACCATTAAAGGAAACGAAAAAAGATGAATAGAGATTGAGCATTAGTAATGTAAAATGGAACCAGCTGCATTGACCGTAAACACTTATTCACTTTAATGAATTTTCTGACATTCTGGGAAGTAAGGAAGAAGGAAAGCAACTGTTAATGTTATGTACAATAAAATAAAGCAAATGGGAACAATAAATTAAGAACTTGGAGTTCGCTGCAAGTCAATCATCTTAAGAAAATGCCTTCATTATTTATGCAATATATATAATAATAACTTTACAAGAATTAATAAACTTAATTTATGAGGTGAGTGGTAAGCTACTGAATTAATCAATCTATTCTATAAAATTGAGTGCATTTACATATCTAGAAGAAATCTTTTTTTTTTTTTCATACTCCAAAAGGGAAAAAGTCAACAATTAATTTGTTTCTTTTTTCTTGGTTGAAGCATTCGGTAATAATCATCCCCTTTATAAAATAGAAACATAGAGATACTTTGGTTATTAAATAAGAATAGAATTATGACTTAAATTTGGAGGAAATTTTGAAAATATGATTCTACTAATAGCAGGGCCAATTTTGTGTAAATTTTTACAATAAAAAAATATAGTTTTGTAATAAACGATCTTTGAGGATAATTTTTTTCTTAATTCTAATATTAAATAGAGTTATCGTTTTCGTTTACCCAACTTAAAAATGAAGTAATCGATATCAGTAGAATAATTAAATATCACGGATGTTGTCCTTATTATAATAATCCCAATAAAAGAGAACTTATCTTACTTTACATTACTCCCGAGAATTTTCTAAGAAATGATGAAGCACCAAACCATGCAAAAGTTCAAGACCCGTAGTCTATACAATAAAAAAACCAAAGGTAATAGTATAGGTTGTCTTGGGAAAGTTTCTTTATACATTTACGGTGAAAGTTAATTTGGCGAAATGTTGTAGAAAGCAAAGAGAAGGAAAAAAGCAAAGGTGGCATTGATGTTGACTTGAAGAATCAATGGGAGAAAGAAAGAAAATATCCAAGGAAGAAAAACAGCGCTGAAGTGGACACACATAAAATTCGCGTCCTACAAGAAACATGAAAATTTTTCTTTTTTATGGTCCTTTGTGAAAGTTTTTATACATTACCCAGCAACACATCACTTAAAAAGGTACAACTACGATAAACACTTAGGTCTCGTTTGATACAAGGGATTAATTTTTGATGGAATAAAAATAAGAAATAGAATAAAAATAAAAAGAAATCTTGTATCTCATTATATTTGGTATGTGAAAGAAAAAATATAAATATTTTTATCTTTTTATATTTGAAATGAAATAAAAGAGAGATTGAAAGATCAAAATATCTTTAATTATTTTTCATTATTAATAATTATAAAATATAATAAAATAATTATTTTTAATTATCAATAATAATAAAAATAAAAAATAATTACTTTTATTTTTTATAATAAAAATAAAATAATAATATTTTAACTTTTAAAAAATTAATTTTAATTATTTCTACTACCAAAAATTCAAACACACAGGGATAAGATGGTTAAAAAATATGCTTTCCCTAGAATCAGACTGCTTTCCATCAAAGATATAGTGCATGTTTCAAAGTTCAGGAGAAAACCACGTTGATATAGAAGCGTAAAATCAGAGATTTGTGTGAAACGTGATTTTAAGGGACAGTAAACATGTTTCCAAACACACCAATAAAAGTTTGCACTCTTTCATATTTAAAGGTTTCAACTTTCTTAAAAAAAAAAAGTCCCTGCATATCAAATGTACTTTCTTTGCTTTCTCATTTCTTTTCCCATTCTATGAATGTCCTCTCCCTTCTCCCAAATGAGACCTTAGACTTATTTAATGGCCAGTAGGAGCAATGACGGAAGTAACTAAGGTCCTGCTATTTTAGCTTTCAATTCATGGCACCCCTTCTTTCGTATTTTCTATAAAATGTTTCTAATTTTTTGTTGTTTTCTCAACAATGAGCCTCCTTAAATTTATATGTACACATTGCATATATTTTATTATAATAGTAGTTACAATATAATTCAGTTCTCTTATGAAGATAAATTAAAGATGAACAAAAAGAAGAATACATTGCTCTCTTTTTTTTTCTTTTTTAAAATTTTTCTGAAAAAATTAAATCATTAGGTTGTTGGCAAAATTTTTCCATCCTGCTTTCTTCCCTTTGTACATCCCTGGTCTATGTTATTGAAACATTGAAAAAACCTCTAGACAATCCACACAGTTTGTGGCTTTGGTTGCACAGGTCACTTTAATGACCTTTCTGAAAAGCTACTGAAAGACGCAGACATCCTGGGAAGTGAGGAAAAAGGAAAGTAGCTGTTAATGTTTTGCACAATAAAATAAATCCAATGGGGAGGAAAAAAAATTAAGGACTTGCACTTGGCTGCAATTGCTTCACTTTAAAATCAATCAACACGAGAAATATTTTTTTTAAAGAAAAAACACCATGTAAGGGAACGATTTTTAAAAAATCCAATTACAAAGTGAATAGTAAAATATATTTTGAAATTAATGTATAATAATAACAATACTAGGAGTTCCAACTCTCTAACCATTAAATGTATTTTGAAATTGATGTATAATAATAAAATAATACTCATTACAAGTTTAAAATATATCAAAGAACTGAAAAATTGAGCTTCGCTTAACAAAATTTTTGAAACATATTATTTACTTATTATATTTTAATTAAAATTTCAATGACAAATATTTAAAAACCCTGCATCAATTATGTAGGGAAGGCAGGGGTGGTAACCACTTTCTAGGTAAAATAGTAATTGTTTATGCATACGTTACTCTGATAATTTGAATGCGGTAGCATACTAATAATAGCATGTATTTTAAATCACAATTACATAAAATGAGACCCATACGTACACTATGCCAGTTAATAAATTGCAAAACCAATTCAAATTAAATGAGAATAGCAAAATCACTCCTAAATAAATCACTCCATTTAAAGCAAAACTAAACAGAATACAAAGTGCAAATCAGATAACATGATTCCTTCTGTTGTCCTCTCTGCATATTCTAATTAGTCATGCTACAAGATTATTCCATCCATGTTTTTAAATTACAACCTACATTGCAAAATGTGGCCATAATATTATGGTTGCAGCCAATGCGGGCCACAATTTGAAGCTTTGGCACCCACAATACCTGCAATCGCAACAACAACTACGCAACTGCAACTGCAACTATAATTTAAAACCTTAATTCCATCTGCTTCCTTTCTTGGTTGAGACATTCTTAGTTAGGTAGTTCCTACATAGATATACCAATAAATGAGAGCCACACATTAATTGGTTATGTTGAAGAATGACATAAGCACTGCCTACCTTAGAAAAATCTCTTTGGTTATTTATACATTCAAATGCAAAAGAGAACCGAGTAGTTGGGGTTGTTAAAATACTAGGAACATTTGCTATCTTGTTTGTTGTCTATAAAAAAAAGTTAACATAAATAAAATGCAACATATAATGAAGTTCATCAAAATTCAGACTTGACACGTGCAACTATGATAATTCCTAACTATTTATGTTATTGTACATATTTTCTCTTAGTAAATATGATTATTAACCTCCATTTATAGGGTAAATGACACTTACACAAAAGAAAATGAACATATCAAGGATGAATAGTCATATACTCAATACTTATTGGAAAAATTAGCATGTATACTTTAATTTTGAGTATATTGATGACTAATCACATTTTATTCTTCATATAGGATGTATGTGTCAAGGATCATTGAGTAGCCTCAGGAGAAAAACGCTGGATAATGGTGATTTTGCAAGTCTCGCCGCAGCTAAGATCATCCACGCCGCGGCAGAACATGCTATCGCCGCGGCCAGAGCTCAGCCAGAAGCAAAACTCGCCGAGGTGCAATGTTGAGGAGCCGCGGCGCGTCTGGAATGAACCAAAATTCCTTGGCGCAAGATGATGAGCCGCGGCATGGAGTCTCACAGAATCAAGATACGCCACGGCGAAACCTGTGCGCGCCGAGGCGAGGAATCTGCATAACACTCCGAAGCTCACAGAATCGAATCTCGTCGCGGCGTAACATGTCATCGCCGCGGCCCTCAGTCAGACAGAACTCAACCTCACCGCGGCGCAAAATGCTGAGCCACGGCGCAATTCGAATTACCTGAACGCAGCGTTTTGTTTTCAGAATTTTTTTAGGGTTTGAGGCTTCATATGTGTTGGAGAGTCAAGGAGCCGTCATTCTGGGCATTCTGGGTCATTTTTGGGTGGTTCCAAGTGAGTAGAGGCTAAGGGAGAAGCTAAGAAGGCACTTTGAAGCAAAGGAAGCTGGAGATTGAAGATTGAAACTCAAACCATCTCGTTTTGGGAGTTTCTTCTTTCTTTCTTCTGTCTTATTCATTTTCATTGATGTAACTGCTTGTTGCTTCAACTTTGTCTTGGAATTTCAGGATCATGTACAGCTAAACCCTCTCTAATCTAGGATTATTAGGAACTCTTGTATGGAATAGTGGTTGTTTTTCATCCTGACTTTGCAATCAATGGCTAATACTTGTTCATTCAACTTTATGCTTCATGCTTTCTGATTGATTGGCTAACAATTAGATTGATTTGATATCTAACTTGAACTTGCGAAAGGGAAAGGGAGATTAGATCAAAAGTTGAGTGGTGTGGGTGCTTGAAACTTGCCTGAGTAAGTGGATAGTTTAGTTACTGAGATAGGAATATACTCAATAACCTCACATGGTCCAAGTAGGTATTGTGATAATAGTTTGGTCTTGGTTGATTTTGTAAGGAATTATAAGATGAACCGGGCAAACTTATATAATATTTGGAAAAATATATATAGGAACAACTTAATCCTAGACCAGCACGTATTACCATTGATAGCAAAAGTATTGAATGTTGAGCTGACTACTATGAAATACAAGAGGACCAATAATCTTAGATGCCACTAATTTTCTGGAACATCCAAATATCAACCTTGAATTCTGCACAGCTTTTAATCCATAAACAACTTTCTTTTACACCAACCATTACAAATTGATTCGCTTAATTTAAATTAGGGTGTAAATTTCAGTACTTGACAATATTTTGACAACAAATCCTCATGGGAACAATCTTTTCTTATCACTATATTGCCTTCACGATACGTATACTTGCGTGTACGCTTCAAAAAGAGAAACAAGTTTTTGGCACTGTTGCCGGGGATTTGAGTGCCAAAATATTTTTCTTGTCAATATTGATACTAGCACATCTAGTTTGAACTTAGGCACTGTGCATATATTTTTGCTTTAACTATTTTTAATTTCTTTTCTGCTTTGTTTTGCAGTGACTCCCTTTTGTGAGTGTACTACCTCATATGTAAGAAATTGAAAGTCTAGAAGTGGTTTTGTTTCAAGAAGACTCTGAAGAAGCATCCAATCCAACCCAGACTGACGATAGTGAAGCTTCTGACTCAACCACAAAAATGGCGAATGAGGATGAAAATCGTGTCCGCACCATAAATGATTTTGCTACTTTGAACATGCAAGGATACCATTCCAGTATAAGAAGACCAGCCATTCAAGCTAACAATTTTGAAATGAAGCAAGTGGTGTTGCAGATGCTCCAAATGGTTGGGCAATTTAGTGGTTCTCCTCTTGAAGACCCAAACACTCACCTCTCCAACTTCTTGGAGGTGTGTGATTCCTTGGGATGATTTGGCTACAAGATTCAGAGCCAGATTTTTTCCACCCGCTCGATCAGTAGAGTTGAGAAATGACATTACCTCCTTCATGCAACAAGATAATGAGCCATTATATGAAGCTTGGGAAAGATTCAAGGAATTGTTGAAGAAGTGCCCGAATCATGGATTTCCTAAATGGGTGCAGGTGCAAACTTTCTACAATAGATTGTTACCTGAAACAAAAGCCATCCTTGACTCAGCTTCATATGGGAGTATCACAGGCAACTTGAATGTTGATGCAGCTTACAATTTGCTGGAGAATATGGCAGCTAACTCTCTCCAATGGTTCGCATCCAGACCTCATAAGAAAAAGGTGGCTAGGGTACATGAAATTGATGCTCTAACCACCCTCTCGGCTCAGATGGCTGCGATAAACAAGAGATTTGATAGTCTTGAAACAAGCTTCAGTGCAACAATGGGAGTTAATGCCATTCAAGCTCCAGTCATTATGTGTGAGCACTGTGGAGAAGAACATTACAGTGATCAATGCCCTTCCTTGGTAGAAGTGGTCAATTATATGGGCAACTATGGAAAAAATCAAAATAATCCTTACTCCAACACTTATAACCCAAGATGGAGGAATCATCCAAATTTTTCATGGAGCCAGGGACAAAATCAAGGACAAAATCAGGCTCAATCATCCTCGTCTGGTATGAGACCTCCTCATCCCCCTGGTTTTTCTGCTCCAGGAAGACCACCAATGCCAGAAAAGAAGCCAAACATGGAAGAAATACTCATGCAATACATGGCTAAGCAAGATGCAACCTTAGCTAGACAAGATGCAACAATGATGAAGCATGAGACCACAATCCGGAATATAGAAGTGCAAATCGGTCAATTGGCCTCCTCTATAAATTCAAGGTAGCTCGGGGTGCTACCAAGTGATACTGTTCCTAACCCCAGGAGAGAAGGTAAAGAGGAATGTAAGGTAGTTGCATTGAGAAGCGGAAAAGAGTTGCCTGAAGTACTACCATCTAAGCGAGCCAACAAGTCTGATCAAGATCAAGATAAGGTGGAAGAGGAGATTGAGAAGGAGAAACCAGTGGAGGAAAAGAATGATGTGGTGGAGAAGAGGAATGACAAGGCTGAGAAGAGTAGTCAAGCGAAAGATCAAGAGAGAATTATTCCTCCGCTACCATTTCCTCAACGCTTCAAGAAGAAGAACCTGGATAAACAATATCAAAAATTCTTAGAAATCTTTAAGCAGCTCCACATTAACATTCCCTTTGCAGAAGCTTTGGAGCAAATGCCAAGTTATGCTAAATTTATGAAGGATGTGCTATCCAATAAAAGGCAGTTTGGAGAATTTGAAATGGTGGCTCTAACTCAAGAATGCAGTGCGATCTTGCAAAAGAAATTGCCACCTAAAATGAAAGATCCAGGGAGTTTCACCATTCCTTGTAACATTGGAAAACATTTTGCTGGAAATGCTTTGTGCGACTTGGGGGCAAGTGTGAACCTAATGCCACTGTCAACTTTCAAGAAGCTTAGGTTAGGAGAGGCAAGACCAACAACTGTCACCTTGCAATTAGCTGATCGATCTCTGGTTTATCCCAATGGGGTTATTGAAGATGTCTTGGTGAAGGTTGACAAGTTAATTTTTCCAGCAGATTTTATAGTCTTAGACTATGAAGAGGACAAGGATATTCCTATCATTTTGGGTAGACCCTTTTTGGCCACAGGGAGGACATTGATTGATGTGTAAAAAGGAGAGCTCACTATGAGGGTGAATGACCAAGAGGTGACATTCAACATGTATAAGGCAATGAAGAGCCCAACTGAACCAGAAGAATGTTGCTTTGTGCATTTAATCACCCATGCAGTACATACTGAATTCATTGAATCAACTCTTAAAGATCCTCTAGAAGCATCATTAGTTGGTTTAGCTAGGAAGGAGCATAATGGAGTACATGAATGTATTAAGTTCTTGGAAGCTACCCAAAAGCGTTCTAAGGCTTTTCAACAATTTGAACCACTTAATGCATCAATTGGAATCAAATCTGTACTGAAGCCATCAGTAGAGGAACCTCCATCCTTAGAGTTGAAACCATTGCCTCCCCATTTGAAATATGCTTACCTGGGGGAAGAGTGCACATTGCCAGTAATAATCTCTGCTGCTCTCTCTGAATAGCAAGAAAATGAGCTTCTTCAAGTGCTCAAGGGTTTTAAGAAAGCCATCGGATGGTCAATAGCAGACATAAAAGGGATAAGTCCCTCTATCTGTATACATAAGATCCTATTAGAGGAGAATCACAAGAAATCTGTTGAGCATCAAAGAAGGCTTAACCCAATAATGAAGGAAGTAGTGAAGAAAGAAATTTTGAAATGGCTGGATGCTGGGATTATTTATCCAATTTCAGATAGCTCATGGGTGAACCCGGTCCAATGTGTTCCCAAAAAAGGAGGTATGACTGTAGTGGCTAACACCCACAATGAGTTGATTCCCACAAGAACAGTGACGGGATGGCGGGTATGTATGGACTACCGAAAACTCAATACTGCCACCAGAAAAGATCACTTTCCATTATCCTTCATTGATCAAATGTTGGATAGATTAGCTGGGAAGGCCTACTTTTGTTTCTTGAATGGGTATTCTGGATATAATCAGATTGCTATTGCCCCTGAAGACCAGGAAAAGACAACCTTCACATGTCCTTATGGCACATTCGCTTTCAGAAGGATGCCATTTGGATTATGCAATGCACCTGCTACATTCCAAAGATGCATGATGTCCATTTTCTCCGATATGATTGAGCAGACCATGGAAATTTTCATGGATGATTTCTCAGTTTTTGGGGATTCATTTGAAGAATGCCTTGCTAATTTGGGACAAGTTCTGAAAAGATGTGAGGAAACTCATTTAGTCCTGAATTGGGAAAAGTGCCACTTTATGGTGCAAGAGGGTGTAGTTCTTGGTCATCGAGTTTCTAGTAAAGGCCTTGAGGTGGATAAGGCTAAAATTTCCTTAATTGAGCAACTTCCACCTCCGACCAGTGTGAAAGGAGTGCGGAGCTTCTTGGGTCATCCAGGTTTTTACAGGAGGTTTATTAAAGATTTTTCAAAAATTGCCAAACCTCTTTGCCAACTATTTGAGAAAGACACTCCATTCAAGTTTGACCATCAATGTCTTATGGCTTTTGAAGAGTTGAAGACAAAATTAGTATCTGCCCCTATTATTGTGGCACCTGACTGGCGACTATGCTGTGGGGGCAGTATTGGGGCAAAGAAAAGGGAGGCTCTTTCATCCAATATACTACGCCAGCAAAACTCTATCTGATGCTCAACTGAATTACACCACGACTGAGAAAGAGTTGTTGGCAGTAGTATATGCATTTGAGAATTCAGAGCTTACTTGGTGGGCACCAAGGTTACAGTTTTCACTGACCATGCAGCCATCAAGTATTTGATTGAGAAGAAAGATTCTAAACCAAGGCTAATCCCGTGGGTTCTACTGCTACAAGAGTTTGATCTAGAGATAGTGGATAAAAAGGGTAGTGAGAACCATGTAGCTGATCATTTGTCTCGATTGAGTACTGAAGCTCATGATGACCAAGAAAAACAGATCAGTGAGACTTTTCCAGATGAAAGTTTATTTTTTGTGGAGCAAAACAAAGTGCCATGGTATGCGGACTATGTGAATTACCTGGTGTGCCATGTATTGCCTCCAGATTTGAGCTTCCACCAGAGGAAAAGATTCTTGCATGATATTAAATTGTATGTCTGGGATGAGCCATTCTTATTTAGGATGTGTGCAGATCAAATACTACGAAGGTGTGTCCCAGATGAGGAGCAAGAAGCTGTCCTGCTAAGATGTCATGCAGCTGAATATGGAGGACATTTCAATGGGCAAAGAACTGCAGCCAAAGTCTTCCAATCGGGGTTTTATTGGCCTTCCTTGTTCAAGGATGCTCATTCTTCGGTAGGGAGATGTGACAACTGCCAAAGAGCTGGTAACATAACTAAATGGCATGAGATGCCTCTGAATACTATCTTGGAAGTAGAAGCATTTGATGTTTGGGGGATAGACTTCATGGGGCCGTTTCCCTCTTCTCACAACAACCAATATATTCTTGTTGCTATGGATTATGTGACAAAGTGGGTTAAGGCAGTGGCCTGTCATGCCAACAATGCAAGGACGGTGATGAAATTTCTTAAGAAGAACATCTTTACCAGATTTGGGACCCCTAAAGTAATCATTAGTGATGAAGGGACCCATTTTAACAATTACCAGCTCAAGGCATTCCTAAAGAAATATGAAGTGCAACACAAAATGGCCTTAGCATATCACCCTCAGACTAATGGCCAATGTGAAGTCTCTAATCGAGAAATTAAGCGGATTTTGGAAAAAACGGTAAGTCCGTCAATAAAGGATTGGGCTGAAAAGTTAGATGATGCTTTGTGGGCCTATCGTATAGCATTCAAGACTCCAATTGGCATGTCTCCCTACAAGCTTGTCTTTGGTAAAGCTTGTCACCTACCAGTTGAACTTAAGCATAATGCTTTTTGGGCTGTCAAGAAATTAAATTTTGACTTGAGGAAAGCTGGTGGGAAAAGACTGTTGCAACTTAACGAGCTGGATGAATTCAGGCTTCATGCTTATGACAGCTCCAAGCTCTACAAAGAAAGAATGAAGCAATGGCATGACCGCAAAATTTTACCAAGGAAGTTTGAGCCTAGTCAGTTGGTCTTGTTATATAACTCAAGGCTTAAACTCTTTCTTGGCAAGCTCAAGTCACGGTGGTCAGGACCCTTTGAAGTAGTACATGTCTCTCCATTTGGTGCTGTGAAAATCAGGGAAAAAGAGTCAAACAGAAAATTCAAGGTCAATGGTCAGAGACTCAAGCATTATCAAGGAGGAAAGGTGGACCGTCAAAAGTCCATAATCACTCTGGAGGACTGCACATGACTTCACTGAAAGTCGGGCTAAGGACTATAAACTTAGCGCTTCTTGGGAGGCAACCCAAGTTATTTTTCCTATAACTTTGTCATTTAAAAAAAAAAGGTCTTTTAGATTGAGGATTGTCAGAATTTCAATTGGGTAGCTTGTGATGGCAAAATTTTTGGTTTCAGGAGAAATTGCTGAAGAATGCTGCGGAGCTATGGGCAGAGTTTAGAATATTTCATGCAGTAGGGAGCCAATATCACAAAAGCAAAGAAAGGGAAGTATTTCTTTTTAACCTTATGAAATCGACTTATTGCCTACTATATGCTCTAAATTTCAAATTTGATGTGTTCAAAGTAAAAGAGTAGTGTTACAACTGTGAAATTAGGCAAAATGTTCAAGTAAATTGCATCAGGTCATATTTGCGCCGCGGCTCAATTATCTGCGCCGCGGCATACCAAAAGTCAGTGGCAAACTTGGCTGCGGCGCGAGAACACCCAACGCGATGTGATTTAGATCAGTAGCAAAAGTTGCTGCGGCTCAGGAATTTAGGCCGCAACATGATTTGCACGAGGCAATTTTGGCCTGGAGTCAGTAGCAAATGTCGCCACGGCGTGATGATTCAAGGCGTGGCCTTCTCAGGTCCAGTAGCAAAAATGGCTGCGACGTGATTTTTCAGGCCGCGGCGTAAGTCAGGCTGGGCAATTTTTATGGGGGACAGAGTCAATGTTCACCGTGACCGAATGCTCCAAGCCGCGACGCGAGTCAGTTAATTTAGAAATTAAAAAGGATCTTTGCGCATTTCCACCGTGGGTTTCCTCTCAATTTCTTCCGTCCTTCGCCTGGTTCTTTCTCTCCTTCCCGTCGTCGTCCCTGTTCCCGCCCTTTCCAACCATTTTTCCCCTAACTCCTCCCCTTTCCTATATCTTTTCCTCCCCTATCCCTTCATCCGATTGAAATTGTGCGTTGGTGTGTTCTCCTCCTTCCATTTCGCCGGTTATCTCTACGGTAAGTTCTCTTCCAAATTTTTGTTGCTGCATTCGGTAATTTCTCTAGCTACTGCAATTTTTTCTCTTTGCTGGATGGTTCTGTTCAATTAGAGGGAAATTCTTGGTTTGATTTGAGCATTGCAATAGAGTTGTAGATTGATGCACATCACCTGTTTGTGAAAATGCCTGAATGAGCTTGTATGTGTGTGTAGCTAAATTCTGCATGATTTGGCTTTTCTACTCCCTCCTTATTTGCATTGAGTCTCTGGACAATGTCTTTTGGATGCTTTGAATTCTTCTAATATTGCAATTGCCCCTATGCACACAATCTGTTTGTTTAAATGCCTAAAAGAAAATGAACTCTTGGTTTGCTTTTGTTTGGGTCCAGCTATGGTTTCTCTTTGTGACTCTTTTGATTTGCATTATCTGAACATTAATTCTTCTTCATCTTGTGGCTGCTTGGATTATCAATCACTACTTGCATAATTGCTGCTTAGTTGCCCTATTAATTGTTTCTCAATTTTTTGGCAGGTTTCTACTCAATGGCCCCCAAAAAGAAAGCTCGGGGTGAAGCTTCATCTTCCTCTGCTGCTCCTTTTGATCGTTCTCACTTTGTGTCCTTAGCAGCTCAAGAGCGCTACAATGAAGTTACTTTTCACAGAGCTCTAATTCTAGGACGGAAGTTTAGTATTGCACCCACCGAGAGTCAGGAAGTAGCAAATCAGATATCCGCTAGATGGTGGGGCACATTCTGTTATGACCCCGTTGCTGCAGTGGTGCCCATTGTGCGGGAATTTTATGCCAACGCCACGTTCTGTCGTGAGAGTTTATACCGAGTCCACGGACGTACAGTCACTATTAATGAGCAAGTGATTAGAGACAAATATTGCCTTGCGTTGGTCGATGACTGTGAGTTCTGCCTATACCGGATGAGTGGGGAGACCCCCGATTTGGATGATGTAGTTGCAAAACTGACGCTCCAGGGGCGAAATGTTTGGAAGTTGTCCAGAGGGGTGCCCAAAAGCATCTTGCAGGCCAATTTGAATCGCGTGGCACGTTATTGGGCCCACTTTGTCTGCACCAACCTACTTTCAAGTGGTCATTTGAGTGATGTGACTGTTGATCGGGCGATCTTGATTTATTTGATTATGACTGGGCGGCTGATCAATGTTGGCTATATCATCTTTGAGAGCATAAAGAAGATCTCCCATTCTACAGTTTCCAGTCTGGCACATCCTCATTTAATCACAGAGTTGTGCACCGATGCTGGGGTTCTGTTTGAGGCACATGAGGAGCTCCTCCTTCTGAGGAAGCCATTTTCTATCCTGATGATTGGTGATTTGGAGGCTGGGGGAAATGACCTAGCAGATGAGCCTATTGATGAGCCGATGGAGCCGCCTACTGAGGAGCCAGTGGAGTTTCCTGTTGCACCCACTCAGTCCCCTCAACTGCCTGCTCAGGATCGGCCATCACCTCCAGCTCAGGCACCTTCTTTGGAGGCTCTGTACATGATGGTGCATGATCTTTCCATGCGAGCTTAGGCCATGGACCGCTGGCAATACCAGTGTTGGAGACATTTAGCCAGCCGTCTACAGTGGGACCCATCCGAGCTTCTGCCTCCTCCGAATTTTGTGCTCAGTCCTGCCAGATCCCCATCTCAGGAGCCATCTCAGGAGCCACCTCCAGAGCCCGAGCAGCCACCACAGGACCCCTCTATCTGACACCCTTTTTGTTTCTGTTATTGTGTTGTTGTTCAGATTTCTTTTAATGTTTATGTTTTCTATGTTTGTTATTATATTTACTTTCTCTTTTTCTCTCTATGTTGTTCATTCAAAAAAAAAAAAACCCAAAATTTTCTTTTTGCACAGAGCTTACTGCCTTTAGTCTCGTCTGCTTTCTTTATTCCTCAATATTGAGGACAATGTTGATTTTAAGTTTGGGGGTAGGATAATTTGGTGAAAGCATAATTGATAGAATAACATGAAATTTTGTTCTTGAGCTTTTTCTTGTTAAACAAAATTTTTAAAATGAAATTTGTTTCAAGCTAGTTTGTCTGTTGGCCTGTTGGTTTAGTTTTCGCCTGCTTCCAATGATAGTGTCTGGTGTTAAGAGATTTTTGGTAGGAAGTCTATACTATCTGTGTTCTGATCTTAGTTCAAATGCATAAAATAGGAATCCATCCATTTTGAAAGCTGCATTATGCACCATTGGCCAATTCACAAATCAACTGCTAGTTCTAGGAGAAAATTTTCTGTAATCTAATTTGTATAGCTAGTCTCGAATTCAAGATTTTAGAACTTATCTCCTACCCTCTTGAGGCAAATCAATAGGTATGGCATAACCTTTAGAGATGATTTAGGCATTCCTTGGTTGAGATTGTGCCTTTCTAGCCTGGCCCTATTGCAATATCACTTACGCTTAAACCTTATTTGAGCCTTGTGAAAAAAAAAAGAAAAAGAGAGAAACTGTAGGAAAAGGTCTTTCATTCTGTTGCCCTGGAGTTGCTAAAAGGAAACCTAACTTAACTAGCATTATAAAAATCAATAACCCTACCCTTGTCTTGAGAATAAGATAGTAGTGCATGTATGAGAATAAAGAAATAGCCAAATGGTTGTTTAATCAAAAAAAAAAAAGCAAAACAAAATAAAAATACATTTGAGATAGGGATCCGTTTAAATCATTACTGAAGGAACATTAAGAGGATCTTTGGTTTATGCAAACTATCGCATAGATTTTCTCAAGACTCTTTGTACTGACTTTACCTATCTTTGGTAGCCTCAACCCTAGCCCTATTACAAGCCTAAAGTCCTTTTGATCTAGTGATTTTGTGATACCTAATTCAGTGGAGAGAGGGAAAAAGGTGAGCTTATGAAGTTCTTGTTGTTGAGGCTGGTTATACTTGTTGGAGTGCAGAAAGTTACTTCTGATGCTTGCTTGTGATGAGTGTTGGGCCAAATTCACACACACACTTCGAAATGGTTGGAAGCTTTAATTTTATCATTTGAACTTTGTTTCTGGCATATGTAGTTTGTTCTTCCTATTGATTATGCTCTCTGATGCAGCAAGTGAGGACCTCAGCAGTCGTTGATGTTTCCAAGGCAATGGTCATTCTAGTAATGTTTTTGGTTTGTATTACTCGAGGACGAGTAAAAGTTCAAGTTGGGGGTGTGATAATTCCCAACTATTCATGCTATTGTACATATTTTCTCTTAGTAAATATGATTATTAACCTCCATTTATAGGGTAAATGACACTTACACAAAAGAAAATGAACATATATAGGATGAATAGCCATATACTCAATACTTATTAGAAAAATTAGCATGTATACTTTAATTTTGAGTATATTGATGACTAATCACATTTTATTCTTCATATAGGATGTATGTGTCAAGGATCATTGAGCAGCCTCAGGAGAAAAATGCTGGAAAATGGTGATTTTGCAAGTCTCGCCGCGGCTAAGATCATCCACGCCACGGCCAAAGGTGAATAGTGCGACTCGCGCCACGGCGGAATATGCTATCGCCGCGGTCAGAGCTCAGACAGAAGCAAAACTTGCCGAGGCGCAATGTTGAGGAGCCGCGGCGCGTCTGGAATGAACCAAAATTCCTCGGTGCAAGATGATGAGCCGTGGCATGGAGTCTCACAGAATCAAGATACGCCGCGGCGAAACCTGTGCGCGCTGAGGTGAGGAATCTGCATGACACTCCGAAGCTCACAGAACCGAATCTCACCGCGACGTAACATGTCATTGTCGCGGCCCTCAGTCAGACAGAACTCAACCTCGCCGCAGCGCAAAATGCTGAGCTGTAGCGCAATTCGAATTACTTGAACGCAGCGTTTTGTTTTCAGAATTTTTCAAGGGTTTGAGGCTTCATATGTGTTGGAGAGTCAAGGAGCCGTCATTCTGGGCATTCTGGGTCATTTTTGGGTGGTTCCAAGTGAGTAGAGGCGAAGGGAGAAGCTAAGAAGGCACTTTGAAGCAAAGGAAGCTAGAGATTGAAGATTGAAGTTCAAACCATCTCATTTTGGGAGTTTCTTCTTTCTTTCTTCTGTCTTATTCATTTTCATTGATGTATTTGCTTGTTGCTTCAACTGTGTCTTGGAATTTCAGGATCATGTACAGCTAAACCCTCTCTAATCTAGGATTATTAGGAACTCTTGTATGGAATAGTGGTTGTTTTTTATTCTGACTTTGCAATCAATGGCTAATACTTGTTCATTCAACTTTATGCTTCATGCTTTCTGATTGATTGGCCAACAATTAGATTGATTTGATATCTAACTTGAACTTGCGAAAGGGAAAAGGGAGATTAGATCAAAAGTTGAGTGGTGTGGGTGCTTGAAACTTGCCTGAGTAAGTGGATAGTTTAGTTACTGAGATAGGAATATACTCAATAACCTCACATGGTCCAAGTAGGTATTGTGATAATAGTTTGGTCTTGGTTGATTTTGTAAGGAATTATAAGATGAACCAGGTAAACCTATATAATATTTGGAAAAATATATATAGGAACAACTTAATCCTAGACCAGCACGTATTACCATTGATAGCAAAAGTATTGAATGTTGAGCTGACTACTATGAAATACAAGAGGACCAATAATCCTAGATGCCACTAATTTCCCGGAACATCCAAATATCAACCCTGAATTCTGCATAGCTTTTAATCCATAAACAACTTTCTTTTACACCAACCATTACAAATTGATTCGCTTAATTTAAATTAGGGTGTAAATTTCAGTACTTGACAATATTTTGACAACAAATCCTCGTGGGAACGATATTTTCTTATCACTATATTGCCTTCACAATATGTATACTTGCGTTTACGCTTCAAAAAGAGCAACAAACTATTAGGAAGTTTACACTAGTGGATATAATAAGAAAAAAAATTGTCCGTAATGTGATGTAGTGTTGCACAAATAAAACATACTGCTATTCATATCAGCCTGTGAATGTAAGCAAAAGAGAATCCATTCATGGCACTGTACCCCTATGGCATTACTATACATTATACAAAGTTCAACTAACCTTTAAGATCCAGGGAGTGATCATTGATCAATTGTTTAAGCCTTTTTTTTTTGGCTTTATATCCATAGTCTCAAGAACTCCAATATGTTAAGTTTTAAACAAATAAGCAACAATGTCTTAAAAAAATAGGTAACAGCTTAGTTCCAAATGGTCATCATACATCATTGAAGTGGGAATCATGATTTGCCCAATAAAATTCCTTGATTCAATAGCCTTGAAGTTCACTTAAAAAAATATTTATATTTAGATTTTAACATTCTTGTCTTTCACAAAGTTTTGCATTTTTTAACAAGATACTATCCATCCTACTTTTTTGCCTTTATGCATGTCCATGCCATTTAACAAATATTCTTGGTAAATCATAAGCCTATATCCTTGACAAAGCCTCTGGACAATCCACACATGAAACTTCCACACAATTTAAATCACACTCTAGAACACTAGTGCTCTAGAGTCCAGACACAGGCTCGAAGATCAGATAGTCATGCAAGCATGCCCTGTTCATGGCCATTAAAGAGGCAGTGGAACCTAACTAGAAAAGAATGAGGCTGGTTTTCTAACATTCCAAAGCAACAAACAATCCTTGGGAAATCCTTAGGGGTGCAGAAAGATATTGAACTTTCCATATATAGTGATGGGATCATCCTGAAGCCCATTCTTTACTTCTATGCTCCTAACTCCACAACAGGTCCCATTAATCGCATGGAAAAGATCCTCAACTTTATAGCATCACAAAATTCACCACACATGCATGCAATAACAAATACAAGCATGTGAGATAAAGTTAAACTAAAGGAGAAAAACTTGTCTGGGTAATATGTTCTCCTAATGCATAAACCCCTGTAGTAGGAAGTAACTTCTTGTGCATCCAATCTGCTAACACCCTCTTAAGATTTTCAAACTATTCTTTAATGTCCTTTACAAAAGAAGATAACATTACATAGCTAATAATCAGACTTGATAAATGCAATAAGCAACCTCTATTTGTATTAAATATAAATAGTTCATACTTCTCTTGAAAAAATAGAGAATGCTCATTATCTTATGTAGGAGCTCTACTTTTGCAATTAGAGAGTTGACTGAACAACATGTAGGGTAAGTCACATCAACCAATTCTAGTATAAAAGACATATGCAGCCACCTTACTAAGCAACCAAGGCACACATTTCGACCTACATTAAGAAGCTGAGACACTGAAAAATAAGGTCATGGAACCACGTAAGTTGCTAAGACTTATAGAAAACTAATGGCATGGTAGGAATTAACTCAATGAAAGGCAAAAGTATCTAATCAAAAAGTATTTGTTACGTTTTTAGAACCATTATAAAGAAATCTTCTGGGGTGGTAACTTCACTGAAAATGATCAAATCATCCAATAATAAACAAAACATCAATAAGATATTATAATTGCATATGTTGCTATTAGATGCAATAGCTAACAGAAAATATAAATGGGACATGGTAGCACACATATCGCCCATGAAATAGAAATTACTGATTCACAACAAAAATCATTGAACTTTATTCATGGCTTTTAGAAAAGGAACTTCTAGAGTAGAAAGACCATTGAATTTGATTAAAACACGGCATAACAAGTGTCATGTAGTACATTAAGAACTTACGATTCAATATGTGAGAACCTAAAATCCTTAAAGGCATGTATTTATATACATATATATAAGTTTTTATTTAGCTAGAACCTATTTCTTTTATTTTGGTTTGATGGGAAATATTTTTCTACATAACTTGATAGTAAAAATTCATTAGTAGAAGCACCTAGGGAGGAGACCAAATTTGATGGCAGCCCCATTACATCCTCATCTCCAAGACCCAAGTTCGAATCTCAGCTGGGAAACAACTTGAAATTTTTCCTCCCACATTAGTTTTTTTTTTCAACGATATCGAAACTACTCTCAGTTGTTAAATTTAAAGTTTGGTTTTTAGGTCTTTTCCCAATCCTGTTCTGCTGCAGTGTTGCTCCATCGCATTTCACATTTTCTCAGACAGGCCATGACAGAACCAAGCTACCAAATCTATCCTTTCATTATCCATACCCTGGAGATCATTCTGTACCCCTGGTCAGCCCTGGTTCCATGAGTTGCTCTGCTGTAAATGAGCTTCAACGTTCCATTCTTGTCAGCCATAAACACACGCATTTCCTCCCTTTCCTAGTTAATGAGTCTCGACTTTTTGCTGGCTGGTGGTGGCTATAAGCTATAATTCCTCTGATGTTCTTAGCTATTCTGGTGCATTATATTTTGTTCCTCTTTCAGCCTTGAAGTTAACTTGAGTGGGAGGATTGAGAGGGAGCTAAGGGAGTGCTCAAAACCATTATTGGCACCATCTTTTCTTTTCTCTTGAACTGGAATCAATAGAGCTGCAAGGGGTGCAACTAATTTTGCTTTGAATTGCTTGTTTGGTTGTTGTGTCAGTGGCAGGGAAGGAAATAATAGAGGTGTAGGTTGTCTTAGGGGGGTTTTAGTCTTCCTAGTTGGAGAGTTAAGAAGTGGGCCACATCTTTGGGTGATAGAATTTCAACTTTGTTCAGGTAAGTTAACACCTCTTCCTTGGTTCTTCATCCTTACACACCTCTATCCATAAATGCCCTATCGCAATATGTTTCATGCGTGTGTTGAGTGAGCTGTGCAGCGTTTCTATGTTTGGTGTGAGAAAATATAAAATTACATAGACAAATAAGTTGTTCAGCACCATTGAGGAGCACGCTGAGCTTGACATCCAAGTTTGCCAAACACATATATAATTACCTTTGGGAGTTTCCCATGGAACCAGAAAGAGAATGATGATTCCTGGAAGGATCTTAAATATTTGTTAGGATTCTGAGCAGCATACAGCCTAGTCTGAGGTATAGAGAAACGTTCCCTATAACCATATACTTGGATGAAATTATATGGAATTGTGTTTATATGACATGCATCAAGGTAACCGTGAACTGAAAATAACCTAGTCTTTTATCCCAAGAATATAGAAGGGAATAAAGAAAACTCATGTCTGAAGACACTTTTGAGTTCACCTTTTCTAGAATTTCAAATCCGCTTGATAATTGAAATCCTTAGGGTTGGATAATAATAATAATATTCTCTTTGGTAGTTGTTCAAGCCTTGCACAATGCCTTAGGTATAGTCGTTCCAATCTAATAAGATTTCCAATTGACAATGGCAAATTTTTTATGGCTGTCTACTCTAAATAAATGTCTCTTATATTTTCCATGGTTCCCAATTATTTTGGGAAAATCTCAAGACTCGAGCACGCCCTAAGACACAAAGACATAAAGTCTCAAGAGAAGTCAATTTGATGCAGGATGGCAACATTTCAAGCTGGGTGCATCCTTGGGCACTCAACAATCTAAGGTTAGCAAGAAATTCAAACGAATCATGAACTATAATTAAATTTGTGCAATTGTCAAGACACAATGCCCCTATGTTTGGGAGTCCAAATAGTTAGGTACTTCCATTAAGAATATACAACCTTCAAAATCCATAAAATATAGAGATTGAAACATCTATAAAACAAAAGCAAATGACCAATTTTATTAGTATTCTTACTACAAATTTATGTATTATTGAGGTATAAAATCAATAGAACATATGAAAGTTGCCAGAAATGATAAATCTATACATGCCTTAAGTCGTTTGAAAATTTTAAGGTAGCTTTCAGATAGGCTGGGCATGAGAAGTTTCTTGTGGTTAAAATTAGATGGTAAAGAGATTGGTGTATATCCATTGCAATCTAGCGCTCTTAAACTATTTGGGACATATTTAGAGTTTTTGGAAAAACGTGCATTTCCAATAATAAGAATTTTCTCAAGTTTTTCATCTTCTTGAATGCTTCTCCACTCCATTGCACTTCTTTACGTTTGCCTAAGTCCAAGTCCAGCATAATGACTTCAATTTTATCAATTCCCTTTCAAGACCAAAGCATAAATGAACCACATATTGTATATGTTAGGAATGTTAGATCCATATTTAGAGAAATTAACTAATTCTAAATTATAGTATGTCTAACTTCTAACAAATGTTGACAGCATGATAAAATGAAAATGGAGGGCAAAAAAATCTGTAATCCAGTACATATTCATTAAAATAGTTAAATAGAAGAATAAAACCATGAAGATTATTTTAGGTTACCATATTATCTTCTAAAACATGAACAATGTCCTCATCAAACTCCTAACTTACGGCATTTGCTAGGTTCAAATGTTGATTCCTCTCTAACAATTTCTTTGACCCATGTCTTGAATTATACATCCTCATACAATTTGAGCCATCAATCTTGATAGGAGATGTGTCCATCATGACTTGAATACCAATTTCTAGCATTTCTTTAACATATCTCAATTCTAATTTATTGAAGAAACAAGCGATGTCAAGGAAAATTTCCATCTCGTTTTCTTCCAAACTTACTTTAAGTATCTCATGGACCTCTTTATTATAAATCCTTTCATATTTATCTAGCAGAGAATTCCATTCTTCTAATGTTCTACTGAGCAAGTTAAAGCTAGAAGGCCATTGGCATAAAAAACTCTGCGGTTTGAAACATCCATATAGCTTGGATCAACTTTGTTATTCCTATAGGCAGCCCAACTCAACAATTTAGGAGATTTACTAACATTTACCTGTTTCACCTTGTATAATTGTACCAACCCCTTAGTAGTAAGAAAATGTTTGTTTCTTGTTGTGATGATGATCTTGCTACTAGAACCAAACCAATCATGCCCTCTAGCAATTGCCCCGTAACTATTTCCAGTTATCAACATCATCAAGAATCAAAAGATCCTTCTTTCAGCAGAGCTTTCTTTTATATGAGTGGAATTCCTCTATTAACATTTCCAAGCTTGACATCATTTTCTGCAACCACTTCGAAAAGTAGTGTCTCTTGGAGTTGTATGAGTCCCTGCTTATTAATTGCCTTTTCCCTAATATTAGCAAGAAAAAATAAACCTTTAAATTGACCACCAATTGAGTTATAAATAGCATGTGCAATTGTTGTTTTACTGATTCCACCAATGCCATAAACCTCTACCATGTTAACCCTCTCATCAGACCCAAATCCCAAAAGTGAGATTACTTTTTGCATAGAAGATTCTAGTTCAGCTGGATCATTAGCAATATGTAAAGAAGAGAGATTGGTCTTTTCGGATACCTCTTCAATGATCCCATGTACAAACTCATATTCAAATTGAGACCTGCCAAAATATGGAAAATCACGTGAAGTGAAACTAAAATGTGCTAAACTCATATAGTTCATTGACTTTCTTCAAATCGCGTCCACCAATATGTTGGTACTCAAATTTAATATGTACTTCCTTTATCAAGATTCATTTCTTTTCTAGTATTTGAAAGAATGAGTATGAAAATTATCAGGTAAACCACAGTAAAATAATAACAAAACATTGTGGTGAAAGACACCTCTATTGAATTTTGTACCAAATCCCATAATTGATTTAAAATTTTTGTACAATCCGTGTTTGTGAAAATTATTACCTCCTAATGTTAATAGTGCATGCGAAAGTCAGAATACATGATTCTAACTTTTGCAACAATTTTTTTCTTTTAAATTGAAAAAGTTGGAAGTTAGAACTTCCAATTAAATTTTTTTAATTTAATATATATAGTTTTGACTTCTTATAACTTAGCCTTACAAGCTAGATTTGCTAATAGTATAAGCTTAGTCTGCGTGTTTTATTAGTTATAGAAATTAAGTTTTGGATAAATATTTTTTGAAGCCACCATTAAATTAATTTTATTTAAGGTGAGTTATAATTTTTTTAGTTTGAAATTAATTTTTTTTTAAAGTTTCAAGTTTTTCATTCATCTCTCTTTTATGTCTTGTTTTATTATTCAATTATCCTACAATATTATTGGTCTTAATTTTAGCTAAAATAATCATGTAAGTGTAAAAATGATAAACAATTTTATTATTCAATATTTGTTTTTCTTATATCTTAAAAATTTTCATTATATTTCTCAACCAATTCTACAACAAAATTAACATTTTGAAATTAGAAATGCCTACTCATCCTAACATTGTATTGAAATACTAAAAGATGTTTATGATATAAATAAAGTTTAGTATAATTAACAGTAAAATTATTCCTCATTTTAACTTATTTTTATTAAATTTTATATGTAAAATAACACAGAATGGTGAAATAATAATTAACACATATGCTTGAATAACATGTATTAAATAAAAAAATTAATTTTAAACTAAATTATAAGGAAATAATTTGTAACTTTCTCTTTTTTATAGAAACAATTTGATAATAATAATAGTGCTAATAGCTCTTTTAATGTGTATTAACTATATTTATCATTTCAAGCTATTTTCTACTTATAATAATTTCAGTTATAACAATAGGGACACTTAAAATGAAATAGTGGATTAGTACAAATATTTATGAATCAAGCTCCTCTGACTCAAAGCACAGCAAAAAACCCTGGCCCCCATGTTGTAAAATTATTGCAATAATTTTAAAACATAATAAAATATAATTTTAAACTTTTGACTAAAATAAAAATATTAAATTTCAATTAAAATTAGTTGTAAAAAGCTACTTTGTTGGTTCAACAAAAACTAGCACCGAATTAAAATGAAAATATAAATATATATTTATTACATTTTAAAATTTATATATTAATTTTATGCTTAGATTTTAATTTATTAGGTTAAAATATTGGAAGAATTAAATTAAAATAAAATTGTTTTATATTTGGTATATATCAAATGTTTGCCATATTAAATATTTGGGAAAAAAATTCAATAATTGTTTTATAATACATTGAATGCTATGTCAAAAGACGTTTGCTAACCATAAGGAAAGGACAATAGGCTAGCGTGGCTTACTTTTCAAAGCTGGCTTCGACTTTTAATTTTTTTAACCAAAAAAGAAAAAAAAGTTGCTTCGAAAGTACTTTCGCAAAAATTATAATATCAAGATTTAATAATTTTCACCGACACGAATTGTACAAAATTTTGAGATCAATTATGAGATTCAGTTCAAAATTTTGTTGGAAACGCCATCCAGTATAAACGCATATACACGCATATCAAACTATCACATGGTATTGATTTCCAATATAGTATAGTTGAAATTAAATGACACTCGAAATAAAAAATAACTAATCAAATCAAAGATCATAAATAATTTTCTCCAAGATTTCTCTCACAAATGATTGTCTGAGCTTTTGTTTCTACTTTTAAATAAGCGGCTTGGTTACTGTTCAAGCATTTTTTCCTGAATTAAAAAAAAAAAGAAACATCTTAAGATATCAAGAATCAGTAAGAGAAGAATAGAGCGACACAACCGAAGAGATCAAAGCACATAATGAGAATTGCCACCGATCCTCTGGGTCTGATTCCACCACATCATTGCCTTTATCATCCATCATGCTTTTGTTGCTTGAGGTAGGTTGTTCTTTCTCTTTTCTCACCTGATTTTGCCAATTACAAAGGTTTAGAACCATACAAAATTTTAATTTTGTGTGTGTGTGTGTTTATTAGATAAATTGAACTAGATTGAGTTGAAAAGGTAGCATTCTTTCTTATCTACTGTAGCTAATTTCGTTTGGTTAGTACATTTGTTACAGAAAAGAGTAGGAAGTGAAAAAAGGGATTTGGATAAAAATCAAACTCTTATTAGCAAGTTTAACTCTGTTTTAAAGACCAAAGTTAATATCATATGAATTACTCTAATAAAAGCATTTCAATATAAATTAAATGTCAAAGCCCCCTCACCTTTGTCGATGGCAACAACTCTGATGGACTCTCGCCATTATCCACCGATGGCTCTGAAGGTGTAGGACTACATATCTCATCGCCCTCATTTTCCGTATAAGGATTTATGAATCTAATATCCTCCATATGAGTGCAACTTAAGCCTAGCCCTGTTATATTTTTAATTTCTCCTAAAATTTCAGGAAAAATCTGAAGACTTGAGCATCCGCCAAGCGAGAATTCTTCAAGATTGGGCAAATTGATTGGTGGAAAACTCCTGAGCTTGTTGCAATCCGAAGCATTTAAGATTGAATCGTGAATTTCAACTAAATTCTCAAAACCTCTAAATGAAATTTCGGTTAAATTTGGAAAGCAAGATACATCAGGTATTTGTGTTATCAATTGACACCGATCAAAATTTACGTCAGTCAAATTCTTGAAGCCGTGCAAAACAAAAAATATCAAAATAGTCCGTAAAAAAATTAAGTGAAACTTTTTTTATTAGTATACTATGCCAAAGAAACATACAAAATGAATAATAATTACACTTGCCATGAATGGTTCGAGTGATGAAACACAGCTCCCACCTAGGTGGAGTATGAAAAGTTCCTTCGGATGAAAATCAGCTGGAAAAGACGATGAAGGATATCCCCGCCATTCTAGCACTCTTAAACTATTTGGGAGGTGTTCTGGAGCTCTGGAAAAAGTTACATTTTTAATTATAAGTATCCTGAGATTTTTCATCTCCTTGAAGGCTTTTCCACTCCAGTGCACATTATGCACATTATCTTCCGACAAGCTCAGAATTATGACTTCAACTCTATTTGTTCCCTATTAACTCAGAAGCATAAGTTAAAAAGTTAGATCTTTTAGCACATCACATATTAATCAAGAAAGGTAAATAAAATAGCAAAAGAATAACGAAACCATCCGTGACTCACCATATTTTCTTTTAAAACATGTGAAATATCTTCACATGACCATAATCTACTACGTTCTCCAGGCTCATCTGATTGTTGACGAACAATGTCTCTACCCATATCCTGTACCAAGTCATGCATTTTAACGTAACCACATTCAATCTTTATAAGAGATTTGTCTATCAACACTCCAATACCATAATGCGGATTGTAGCCACGAGCATGTTGCACCATTTTCAAGACATATTCACAAGTATTCCCTTTGAAAAAAGAAGCAATATCAAGGAAAATCTTTCGTTCACCTTCTTCCAAGCCATCATAGCTCACTTTTAGTACTTCATTAATTCTTTTAATAGGAGTCTATCTATATGTCTGTAATAGAGACTTCCACTCATCAATAGTTTTACCAGACAAGTTAGAACCTATTATTTCCAAAGCAAGTGGATGGCCTTTGGCATAACGCACTACACAATTCATGATGTCTAAGTAGCTGGGATCAAATTCATTTCCTTTAAAAGCACTCCAACGCAACAAATCGAGAGACTCCTCATAATTTAATTCCTTCATCTCATATATCTTCTCAACCCCAAAAGTACTCAACAAATGTTTATCTATTGTTGTTATTATGATTGTGCTAACAGCAGAACCAAACCAATCACATCCTTCAGCTAGTGCTTTTAACTGCTCATCTTTATCAACATCATCAAGAATAACAAGAATTTTCTTTTTATGGAGCCGACGTTTTATCATCGGTATTTCTAGATCAACGAGTCCCAAGTTGATTTCTTTCTCCCTGACTACATCAGAAAGCAATTTTTCTTGGAGTTGAATGAGGCCATGCTTACTAGAAGACTTCTCCCTAACATCAGCAAGAAAATAGAGATCTTCAAATTGATCAGCAATTGAATTATATACTGCTCGTGCAATTGTTGTCTTCCTTATTCCACCAACTCCATAAATTCCTACCATGTTCACTCTGTCATCTGACCCAACTTCTACAATTGACCTTATTCTTTGTACCCGAGACTCTAACCCAACGGGGTAGCTAGCAATATGCAGAGGAATTCGCTTAATCCTTCTGGATACCTCCTTAACTATTCCTTCAACGAATTGATATTCGTAGGCTTGCCTGAAAAATTACAGAAGTTTATTTGTGAAGTTAGAGTAAATACACAGAACTCAAGTCCATAAACAATACAATAATATCCTAAAGGTTTTCATGAAAATTATGAGTGTAATTCTAAATCATAAGAAGAATAATAGCATTTAAAATTAGATATGTACCCCAATTTAAAATGCCAGCCAGATAAATTAGTTGCATCACGTAGGGCCTGCTTCCATTTTTGCACCTTCTCCATGTCATTCTTGAACTTTTTTTTATGCCTTGACAAGGCTTCACCATAACTCCCAATTTGATATCGCACTTCTGATGGATCCACACCGTAAAAGACTGGCCAAACCAACCGACCTTTTCCCTTTACTTGCTCAAGGATCTTGACAAGTTCATTTAGACAAAATGTTGAGGATGCATAATTTTTGGAGAAAACAATGATGGCAATCCTAGATTCTTCAATGGCTTTGAAAAGAGCTGGGGTGATTTCTTCTCCTCTTCTGAGCCGCTCATCATCAATGAAAGTACAGATTCCTCTTTTCTGCAGAGAACTGTAAAGATTACAAACAAAATTGAAATGAGAATCTTCACCTCTAAAACTGAGGAAGACATCGTAGGTCCATCCATATGTGAAAGTAGCGGAGGAGGATAGTTCTGCACCATTTGTCATGAATGATGACTATTGGAACAAATTTGCTAGGCGCTGTAGATGTAAGAGCTTAAAAATGGTAGACGCGGATACTATCAGCGAGAGGGAAAATCACATGGTCAGTTTCAGGGGAAGACAAATGATAGGATAGCTTTTATGCAATGGGAAGTGTGTTTCACGATTATATGAAGACTTGGTATGGCCCACTATGGTACTGCTTTTCTTTCTTCAGTCAGACTTCTGTGGCTTTCCCCGAAGTTGCGCACATGACTCCAACAAATTTTCACAAATGGCAGACAATATAATATCAATAGTAGACCATGGCACATCTCTTCAAGCATGCTATGCTACAGTGAACAATGACTTTTCTGAAATGCCTTCCTAGTGACAGAATGCTTGCGGGTTCATATAAGAAAACTAATGTTTTTAACATCGGACCAGTTATTGAATCGGTGGAGGTACTGGTTCACGATTCATTGGTCTAACCGTGGTCGAACCGGTGATAATTAAATATATTATTTAAAAAAATTGTATATATTAAAATTTTAATATAACAAATAAATATTAGTAAATTTTAAATATTTGATTACTAATTTAATATTTCTTAAGATATTACAAAATTAATATTCAGTTTAAAATAAAAATTATTTATGATTAAAAATTAAGAATATTTAATATTAAATTTTTAAAATTTCTAAATTATATTAAGATTCTACTTATTATTAAAAAATAAAATAATAAATAATAATTTTAGCTAAGTATCTTGATATTTGAGAGAAATATTATTAAGAAATTGAACATGATAAAAAGTAAGTATAAAAAATAATTAGTTATATACATTTTATTTCTCTTATATTCTCTTTTTTTTAAAAAAAAAAATCATATTTCAACTCCGTCATATTTTTTATTACCTTTTATTTTTAATTTTTTAAAATTATTTAAAATGAATTATTCTGTTATATAAAAAAATTAAAAAAAGAAAAAGAAAAATTGCTTGAAACCGGTTCAACTGGTTTTTTACTAGTTTTTTACCAGTTTTCACCGGTTCTTGACCGATTTTTTGCTTGACCGGTTTTCTAACTCAACCGAATTGGACCAGGGACCGGTTCCTGGTCGAACCGGTCAAACCGGCAGATCCGGTCCGGTTCTCAAAACACTGAAGAAAACAAAGGAAAGTATCAAATACAACAACTTAAAAGTAAGGTCCTCCAAACATGTGTCAAGACATTATTTGCTTTGTATCAGTGTCAAGATTTCAAAAAGATAAAGTTAGTTTTCATTTCCTTCAAGAAAAAATTAACATATCGCATTACACAAATTGAATTATTATATATTCAATCATAAACTTTTCTAGTGCCAATGCAAAAAAAAAAAATATTCATAATCAAATTTGCTATTTTTTTTTATAAAATATATTTAAAAAACATTTAATAGAAAGATTTCTTGAAAAAATACAAATAAGTATTTTAAAAAAAGTGATTGGAATGATGCATCCTTCAAGAAAAGTTTTTGATGTTTGAACTAACATCTTATCAAAACTCCTCCATTCCTTTCTTTTTCCAAAAATAAAAAACATACTTTTCATTCCAGTAACTAAATTATTTAGATTTAATTTAGATTATATAAATTTTATTTTTTATTTTTAAAATTTTAATTTAAATTATCATTTTTTTAATTTCATAGTTAAAAGAATGTTTTCATTCTTCTATCTACTGCACGTAAAACAAAAAAATTAAAACTGAAAAAAACATAAAATCTAAAAGTCATTGTTCATGCTCCAAAATAAATCAATCTATCCTCTAAAATTCAGTATATTTACATCTCCAGGATAAAGTCCTTTTATTTTTCATGCTCTAAAAGAAAAAAGTCAATAATTAATTTTATTTTAATTTTGTTGTTGTTGAAGTAGTCGATAATAATTATCCCCTTTATAAAATACAACCATATAATACTTTGGTCAAATATGAATAGAAGTATGAGTTCAATTTGGAGAAAATTGTGAAAAAATGATTCTACTAAGAGCAGTGCCAAATTTGTGTAAATTTTTATAATAAAAAAGATAAAGTTATGTTACTGTTATGCACAATAAAATATAGCAAATGGGAACAAAAAATTAAGGACTTGCACTTGGCTGCAATTGCTTCACTCCAAATCAATCAACGAGGGAAATTTATTTTATTTTATTTTTAAATAGTATGTAAGCGAATGATTTAAAAAAAAAAACCAATTACGAAGTTAATACTAAAATGTATTTTGAAAATAATGTGTACTGATAAAATAATACTTATTACAAAGTTTAAAAACATATCAAAGGACTGAAAAATAGAGCTTGGCATGACACAATTTTTGTGAGATATTATTTACTTATTATATTTTTTTATCAAAATTTTAATGTCGAATATTTGAAAACCCTGCATAGAAGGAAGGGGTGGTAACCCCTAAACAGGTAAAATGGTGAATGTTAATTATAACATCCTCGAATTGGGTCCCACATAAAATCATATCCATGATGAAAAATCAATCAGTTAATTATGATGAAGAGGCTCTCAATTGTAGCTTGGAAGATTGTGATTGGAAATCTGGTCAAATGATTCTATTAATGGTGGGGCTAAAATTGCGTAAATTTTTTTAATAAAAAAATGTAGTTATGTAATTAAACTATCTTTAAGGATAAAAAGAATATTTTTCAAGACCCATAGTCTATACAATAAAAAGGAAGGGCAAATTACATATATATTTTTTTAATTTTGCTAAAATGACATAAAACATACGTAGAATAAACAAGGAAATATTCTTATCATAGTATTTTTAAATTATTTGAGAGATATTTGGAACCTTTTGAAAACGTACGCCTTCTCAATTATAAAGTTTTTGAGTTTTTCATCTTCTTCAAAGTCTTTTCATCCCAGTTTATATTTTTAGCTTCAGGTAAATAATCTAGAATTATGACACTAATTTTATCAGTATCGTTTTAAGCCAAAGATAAAAGTCAACTACATGTAAGGAGTTTTATACGAAATTCATTTATAATGTATGCTTTACCATTAAAAAAGATGAATGGAGATTGAAAATTAAATAATATTGATTCCTTATAAAGTCAAGTCGTCATCATACCCGAATAGAAAAATTGGTAATTAAAATGGAATATTTATAGTAATAAGTTTACAGGAATTAATAAACTTAACTTATGAGGCGAGTGGTAAGCTATTGAATTAATCAATCTGTTCTATAAAATTGACCATATTGAGATCTCTAGAATAAATCTTTTTTATTTTTCATACTCCAAAAGAAAAAAAGTCAACAATTGATTTGATTTTTTTTTTTGGTTGAAGTATTCGTTAATAATCATCCCTTTATAAGATGGAAACATAGAGATACTTTGGTCAAGTAAGAATAGAATTATGACTTCTATTTGGAGGAAATTTTGAAAAAAATGATTCTACCAATAGCAGGGGCCAAATTTGTGTAAATTTGTATAATGAAAAAAAATATAGTTATGTAATAGAATATCAATAGTAGACTTTCACTCATTTCTTCAAACAACTTATGCTAAAGTGAACTAGACTGTAAATCTGAAATGCCTTCCTAATGACAGAATGCTTGCTAATTGCTTTAATAAATTTTTTGAGAAGTAGCTGAAAAACAAAGACAGAGATATTCTGGGAAGTGCGGAAGAAGGAAGCAGCTGTTAATGTTATGCACAATAAAATAACAAATTAAGAACTTGGAGTTGGCGGCAAGTCAATCATCTTAAGAAAATGTCTTCATTATTTATGCAATATATATAATCATAACTTTACGAGAATTAATAACCTTAATTTATGAGGTGAGGGGTAAGCTATTGAATTAATCAGTCTATTCTCTAAAATTCAGTATATTTATATCTCTATAATAAATTTCTTTTACTTTTCATGCTCCAAAAGAAAAATGTCAACAATTAATTTTATTTTAGATAATTTTTTTATTCTAATATTAAATAGAGCTATCATTTACCCAACTTATAAATGAAATACTTGATATAAGCATAACTAATTAAATATTATGGGTTTTTTTCCTTATTATAATAATCCCAATAAAAAGAGAACTTACTTAACTTTACATCACTTTCAAGAATTTTCTAACAAATGACAAGCACCAAACCATGCACAGGTTCGAGACCCATTGTCCGTACAAGAAAAAAGGAGAATTAGAAAGGAAGACCAAAAATTAAAGAAATTTATTCTAACATATTACCACTAGGTCTAATTATTATTTTTGTTAAAATCAGTGAACCTTAAAATAATGATAATAGATTTTTTAAAGTAAATATTTTTAATTTTGGACTTTTAAACATAATTCTCTCCAATAAAAAACAAAAGATCATACAATGGGAAGGAAAAAAGCAAGTGTGGCATTGACGTTGACTTGAAGAATCAATGGGAGAAAAAAAAAGTATCCAAGGAAGAAAAATGGCTATGAAGTGGACATATAAAATTCGTGTCCCACAAGAAACACGAAAATTTTCAATTTTATGATTCTTTGTGAAAGTTTTTATACATTACACAGCAAGCACATCACTTAAAAAGGTGCTACAACGACGAAGACTTAGACTTAATTAATGGCCAATCGAAGCAATGATGGAAGTAACTAAGGTCTCGCTATCTTAGCTTTCAATTCATGGAACCCTTCTTTCATATTTTCCATAACAACCCTTCTTTTCTCTGCAACAAGTCTCATTAAATTTATGTGTACACGTTACATGTAGTTTATGACAACAATAGTTACAATACAATTCTGTTCTCTTATGAAGATAAATTAAAGATGAATAAAAAGAAGAATACATCACTCCTTTTTTTTTCTTTTAAATTTTTCTGAAAAAATTAAATCATTAGATCATTGGCAAAATTTTTCCTTTCTACTTTCTTGCCTTTATTCATCCCTGGTCTATATTATTGAAACATTGGAAAAACCTCTGGACAATCCAAACAATTTCAATCGTATTGGACAATCCACACAGTTTGTGGCTCTGGTTGCACAGATCACTTTAATGACCTTTCTGAGAAACTGCTGAAAGACGAAGACATTATGGGAAGTGAGGAAAAAGAAAAGCAGCTGTTAATGTTATGCACAATAAAATAAAGCAAATGGGAACCCAAAAAAATTAAGGACTTACACTTGGCTGCAATTGGTTCACTCCAAATCAATCAATGCGGGAAATATTTTTGTCCTTTTTTTAAAAAATAGCATGTAAGCGAGTGATTTTTGGCAAACCGAATTACGAAGTTAATGCTAAAATATATTTTTAGTTATATTTTGAAATTGATGTATAACAATAACAATACTGGGAGTTCCAACTTTCTAATCCTTAAATGTATTTTGAAATTGATGTATAATAATAAAATAACACTTTTTAAAAGCTTAAAATATATCAAAGGACTGGAAAATTGAGCTTTGCATTACAAAATTTTTGAAACATATTATTTACTTATTATATTTTTTGCTAAAATTTTAATGATAAATATTTAAACAACCCTGCATAAATTATGCAAGAAAGGGAGGGGCAGTAAACACTAACCTGGTGAAGTAGTGGTTGTTTATGATAACATCCTGGACTTGGCTCCCACATAAAATCATATCCATGGAGAGAAATCAATTTGTTAATTAAGATTAAGGGGTACTCAATCGTAATTTGCAAGATTATGAGTGTAAATCTGGTCATGAGGATTATTACTTATTGACCCAACTACCTAGGGAACCCACATGCATAATATTAAGTGACGGGTTTACTGCAACTCAATCATCTTATGAAAATGGTTTCATTATTTATGCAATACTTCTGTGACTATACAAGATAATGATAACTTTACAATAATTTAAAATTTTAATTCATGAAGTGAGTGGCAATTAAGCTATATATTGAATTAATCAATCTATTTTCAAAAATTTAGTATATTTACATCTCCAGATTTTTTTCCCATACTCCAAAGAAATGTCAACAATTAATTTTATTATTTCTTTGGTTAAAAAGTTCCTTAATAATCATTCTCTTTATAGAATAGAAGCATAGAGATACTTTGGTCAATAATAATAGATGACTTCAATTAGGAGGAAATTGTCAAAAAAATGATTCTATATATTAATAGTGGGGCTAAAATTGCGTAAATTTTTAGGATAAAAAATGTAGTCATATAATTAAACTATCTTTAAGGATAAAACGAATATTTTATTCTAATATTATGAAAAGTTATCGTTACGTAACTCATAAATGAAGTAGTTGATGTAAATAAAAAAAGAGCTCATTTAGATTCACATCACTTGCAGGAATTTCTAAGAACTGACGACGCACAAGTTTAAGACCCATAGTCCATGCAATAAAAAGAAAGGTCGTCTTTCTCTGGACATTTGCAGTTAATGCTAATTTGGCGAAACATTGCAGAAACCAAAGGAAGAGGGGGGGGGGGGGGGGGGGGGGGGGGGGAGGAAGTCTGGCATTGACTTGAAGATTTTATGGGAGAAAAAAACGAGTAAATTATATAAATTTTTTTAATTAACAATTTTTTTATTTTTAAAAAAATATATTTAAGTATAATTTTAGAATCTTTGACTAAAATTTGTTCAATTAACCAAAATATACAAATATATATTACATCTAACTATGCACAAATAAAAAAAATATTTATTTTCATTAAATATAACAAAAATATATACATTTCAATTAATAGAAGATATTTTAGTTAAAAAAATTAAAAAAATATATAATCACTTTCACAAAGAATTCGACATGATATCTAAGAAAAGCAAAAGTTTCATGTTTCTTGTAAGACAAGAATTTCAATCTGTCCATTTCAGCAGCATTATTTTCCTTCCTTGGACATTTATTTTAATGAATTATATAGACCACTATTGAATTTTACTGCCCATTTGGTACCCTGCATATGATCTAGTCTAATAAAATAAAATTTTAATACCATAAAATATTTGGTGTGATATTGCATAAGATACTATATGATATAAGATAATAATGTCATATATTTGGTGATATATTATATAATATTGGATTAGATAAAAATCACTATTTTTGACAAAAATATGCTTTACTTAAAAATATACTATACTCATTTAAATTTGTAATTTTATGAGAAATAAAAGTCTCAAAGGTTAGGGGAAAAAATCTCTGGTAATACTATTGGCTAACATATATGATACAACTAATTTCATTGGCTTATATTTTCAGGATAGGAAATAAATACAGGTGTTGATAATTCCCAACTATTCATGTTATTGTACATATTTTCTCTCAGCAAATATGATGATTAACCTCCATTTATAGGATAAATGACACTTACACAAAAGAAAATGAACATATTTAGGATGAATAGCCATATACTTAATACTTATTTAAAAAATCAGCATTTATACTTTAATTTTGAGTATATTGATAACTAATCACATTTTATTTTTGATATAGGATGCATGTGTCAAAGAGTATTGAGCAATCTCAGGAGAAAAAGGCTACAAAATGGTGGTTTTGCAAGTCCCGCCGTGGTCAAGCTCCTTCACACCGCGGCCAGAACTTAGTCAAAAGCAAAACCCGCCAAGGCGCGATGTTGAGGAGCTGCGGTGCTATTCGAATGAAGCAAAAATCCTCGGCGTGTATGTTGAGCTACGGCATGGAGTCTCACAGAACCATGTCTCACCGCGGCGTATCATGTCGAGCCGCAGCCCTCAGTTGGACAGAACTTAACACCGTCGTGGCGCAAAACGCTGAGCCGCGGTACAATTCGAATAAATTGAACGCAGCATTTTGTTTTCAGAATTTTCTGAGGGTTTGAAGCTTCATATATGTTGGAGAGTCAAGGCAGCCATCATTCTGGTCATTCTGGGTTGTTTTTGTGTGGTTCCAAATGAGTAGAGACTAAGGGAGAAGCTAAGACAGCATTTTGAAGCAAAGTGAAGCTGGAAATTGAGGATTGAAGCTTAAACCATCTCGTTTTAGGAGTTTCTTCTTCCTTTCTTCTGTCTTTACCCTTTTTATTGATGTATCTAATTGTTGCTTCAACCGTGTCTTGGGATTTTATGATCATGTATAGCTAAACCCTCTCTAATCTAGGATTATTAGGAACTCTTGTATGGATTAGTAGTTGTTCTTTATTCTAACTTTGCAATCAATGGTTAATATTTGTTCATTCAACTTTATGCTTCATGCTTTCTGATTGATTGGCCCACAATTAGACTGATTTGATACCTAACTTGAACTTGGGAAAGGGAAAGGGAGGTGAGATCAAAAGTTAAGTGGTGTGGGTGCTTGAAACTTGCCTAGGTAAGTGGATAGTTTTGTTATTAAGATAGGAATATACTCAATAACCTCACATGGTCCAAGTAGGTATTGTGATAATAGTTTGATCTTAGTTAATTTTGTAAGGAATTATAAAATGAACTGGGAATCCTTATATAATATTTGAAAAAATATGTATGTAAATATCTTAATCGTAGACCAGCATGTATTACCATTGATAGCAAAAGTACTGAATGTTGAGCTAATTGCTATGAAGTACAAGAGGACTAATAATCCTAGATGCCATTAATTACCCAGAATATCCAAATATCAATCCTGAGTTATGTATAGCTTTTAATCCGTAAATAACCTCTTTTTAACACCAACAATTATGAATTGATTCGCTTAATTTAAATTAGAGTGTGAATTTCAGTACTTGACAATGTTTTGATAATAAATCCTCGTGGGAACGATCTTTTCTTATCACTATATTGCCTTCATGATACGTATACTTGCATGTACGCTTCAAAGAGAGCAACAAGTTTTGGGCGCCATTGCCAAGGATTTGAGTGCCAAAATATTTTCTTGTCAATATTGATACTAGCACATCTAGTTTGAACTTAAGTATTGTGCATATTTTTACTTTATCTGTTTTTAATTTCTTTTCTGTTTTGTTTTGCAGTGGCTCCCTTCTGTGAGTGCACTACCTCATGTGCAAGAAATTGAAAGTCTAGAAGTGGTTTTGTTTCAAGAAGAATCTGCAGAAGCATCCAATCAAACCCAGAGTAACGATAGTGAAGCTTCTAAGTCGACCATAAACATGGCAAATGAGGATGAAAATCGTGTCCGTACAGTAAATGATTTTGCCACTTTGAATATGCAAGGATACCACTCCAGTATAAGAAGACCAGCCATTCAAGCAAACAATTTTGAAATGAAGCAAGTGGTGTTGCAGATGCTTCAAATGGCTAGACAATTTAGTGGATCCCCTCTTGAAGACCCAAACACTCACCTCTCCAACTTCTTAGAGGTGTGTGATTCTTTTAAGTAGAATGGAGTATTGGATGATGCAATTCGACTGAGGCTATTTCCACTCTCCTTAAGGGACAAAGTTAAGGTATGGCTCAACTCATTGCTGGATGGGTCTGTAGCTACTTGGGATGATTTGGTTACAAGATTTAGAGCTAGATTTTTTCCACCAGCTCGATCAGTAGAGTTGAAAAATGACATTACCTCCTTCATGCAATAAGATGATGAGTCGTTATATGAAACTTGGGAAAGATTCAAGGAATTGTTGAAAAAGTGCCTAAATCATGGATTTCCTAAATAGGTGCAGGTGCAAACTTTCTACAATAGATTGTTACCTAAGACAAATGCCATCCTTGACTCAACTTCAAATGGGAGTATCACAGGCAACTTGAATGTTGATGAAGCTTATAATTTGCTAGAGAATATAGCAGCCAACTCTCTCCAATGGCCTGCATCCAGACCTCAGAAGAAAAAGGTAGCTGGGGTATATGAAATTGATGCTCTAACCACACTTTCGACTCAGATGGCTATAATAAACAAGAGATTTGACAGTCTTAAAACACACTTCAGTGCACTAATAGGAGTTAATGCTATTCAAGCTCCAGTCATTATGCGTGAATATTGTGGAGAAGAACATTACAGTGATCAATGCTCTTCTTTAGTAGAAGTAGTCAACTATATGGGCAACTATAGGAAAAACCAAAATAATTCCTACTCCAACACCTATAACCCAGGATGGAGGAATCATCCAAATTTCTCATGGAGCTAGGGACAAAATCAAGGATAAAATCAAGCTCAGTCATCCTTTTCTGGTATGAGAACTCCTCATCCTCCTGGATTCTTTGCTTCAGGAAGACCACCAATGCCAGAAAAGAAGCCAAACATGGAAGAAATGCTCATGCAGTACATGGCTAAGCAAGATACCATCTTAGCCAGACAAGATGCAAGAATGATGAAATATGAGACCACAATCCGGAATATAGAAGTGCAAATTGGTCATTTAGCTTCATCTATAAATTCAAGACAGCTCGGGGTGCTACCAAGTGACACTGTTCCTAACCCCAGGAGAGAAGGTAAAGAGGAATGTAAGGCAGTTGCATTGAGAAGTGGCAAAGAGTTGCCAGAAGTAATACCATCAAAGCAAGCCAATAAGTCTGATCAAGATCAGGGTAAGGTGGAAGAGGAGATTGAGAAGGAGAAATCAGTGGAGGAGAAGAATGATGTGGTAGAGAAGAGGAATGACAATGCTGAGAAGAGTAGCCAAGCGAAAGGTCAAGAGAGAATTATTCCCCCACTACCATTTTCTCAATGCTTCAAGAAGAAAAACCTGGATAAGCAATATCAAAAATTCTTAGAAATCTTCAAGCACCTCCACATTAACATTCCCTTTGTAGAAGCTTTGGAGTAGATGCCAAGTTATGCTAAATTTATGAAGGATGTGCTATCCAATAAAAGGCGGTTTGGAGAATTTGAAATGGTGGCTCTAACTCAAGAATGCAGTACGATTTTGCAAAAGAAATTACTACCTAAAATGAAAGATCTAAGGAGTTTCACCATTCCTTGTAATATTGGAAAACATTTTGCTGGAAATGCTTTGTGCGACTTGGGGGCAAGTTTGAACCTAATGCCACTGTCAACTTTCAAGAAGCTTAGGTTGGGAGAGGCAAGACCAATAATTGTCACCTTGCAATTAGCTGATCAATCTCTAGTTTACCCCAATGGGGTTATTGAAGATGTCTTGGTGAAAGTTAACAAGCTAATTTTTCCAGCAAATTTTATATTCTTGGATTATGAAGAGGACAAGGATATTCCTATCATTTTGGGTAGACCCTTTTTGGCCACAGGAAGGACATTGATTGATATGCAAAAAGGAGAGCTCACTATAAGGGTGAATGACCAAGAGGTGACATTCAACATGTACAAGGCAATGAAAAGCCCAACTGAACTAGAGGAATGTTGCTTTGTGCATTTAATCACCCACGTAGTACATGCTGAATTCATTGAATCAACTCTTAAGGATCCTCTAGAAGCATCATTAGTTGGTCTAGCTAGGAAGGAGCATAATAGAGTAAGTGAATGTATTAAGTTATTGGAAGCTAACCAAAAGCATTCTAAGGCTTCTCAACAGTTTGAACCATTCGATGCATCAATTGGAAACAAATCTGTGCTGAAACCATCAGTGGAGGAACCTCCATCTCTAGAGTTGAAACCATTACCTCCCCATTTGAAATATGCTTACCTGGGGGAAGAGTGCACATTGCCAGTAATAATCTCTGCTACTCTCTCTAGACAGTAAGAAAGTGAGCTTCTTCAAGTGCTTAAGGGTTTTAAAAAAGCCATCGGATGGTCAATAGCAGACATAAAAGGGATAAGTCCCTCTATCTGTATGCATAAAGTCCTATTAGAGGACAATCACAAGAAATCTGTTGAGCATCAAAGAAGGCTTAACCCAATAATGAAGGAAGTAGTGAAGAAAGAAATTTTGAAATGGCTAGATGCTGGGATTATTTATCCAATTTCAGATAGCTCATGGGTGAGCCCGATCTAATGCGTTCCTAAGAAAGGAAATATGACCGTAGTGGCTAACACCCATAATGAGTTGATTCCCACAAGAACAGTGACGGGATGGCAGGTATGTATGGACTACCGAAAATTCAATACTACCACCAGAAAAGATCATTTTTCATTACCTTTCATTGATCAAATGCTGGATATACTAGTTGGGAAGGCCTACTTTTGCTTCTTGGATGGGTATTCGAGATATAATCAGATTGCTGTTGCCCCTGAAGACCAAGAGAAGACAACCTTCACATGTCCCTATGGCACATTTGCTTTCAGAAGGATGCCATTTGGATTATGCAATGCACCCGCTACATTCCAAAGATGCATAATGTCTATTTTCTTCGATATGATTGAGTAGACCATGGAAATTTTCATGGATGATTTCTCAGTTTTTAGGGACTCATTTGAAAAATGCCTTGCTAATTTGGGGCAAGTTCTGAAAAGATGTGAGGAAACTTATTTAGTCCTAAATTGGGAAAAGTGCCACTTTATGGTGCAAGAGGGTGTAGTGCTTGGTCATCAAGTTTCTAGTAAAGGCCTTGAGGTGGATAAGGCTAAAATTTCCCTAATTGAGTAACTTCCACCTCTGACCAGTGTAAAAGAAGTTCGGAGCTTTTTGGGTCATGCGGGTTTTTACAGGTGGTTTATTAAAAATTTTTCAAAAATTGCCAAACCTCTTTGTCAACTACTTGAGAAAGACACTCCATTCAAGTTTGACCATCAATGTCTTATTGCTTTTGAAGAGTTGAAGAAGCAATTAGTATCTACCCCTATTATTGTGGCACCTGACTGGACCAAGCCTTTTAAAGTGATGTGTGATGCCAGTAACTATGCTGTGGGGGCAGTATTGGGGCAAAGAAAAGGGAGGCTCTTTCATCTAATATACTATGCCAGCAAAACTCTATCTGATGCTTAACTGAATTACACCACCACTAAGAAAGAGCTGTTGGCAGTAGTATATGCATTTGAGAAATTCAGATCTTATTTGGTGGGCACTAAGGTTACAGTTTTCACTGACCATGTAGCCATCAAGTATTTAATTGAGAAGAAAGACTCTAAACCAAGGTTTATTTGGTGGGTTCTGCTTCTACAAGAATTTGATCTAGAGATAGTGGATAAAAAGGTTAGTAAGAACCATGTAGCCAATCATTTGTCTAGGCTAAGTACTGAAGCTCAGGATGACCAAGAGAAATAGATAAGTGAGACCTTTCCAGATGAGAGTTTATTTTTTGTAGAGCAAAACAAAGTGCCATGGTATGCAGATTATGTGAATTATTTGGTGTGCCATGTATTGCCTCCAGATTTGAGCTCATACCAAAGGACGAGATTCCTGTATGATGTAAAATTGTATGTCTGGGATGAACCCTTCTTATTTAAAATGTGTGTAGATCAAATATTACGAAGGTGTGTCCCAGATGAGGAGCAAGAATCTATCTTGCTAAGATGTCATGCAGCTGAATATGGTGGACATTTCAATGGGCAAAGAACTGCAGCCAAAGTCCTCTAATCGGGTTTTTATTGGCCCTCATTGTTTAAGGATGCTCATACTTTGGTAAGGAGATGTGACAACTGCCAAAGAGCTGGTAACATAACTAAACGGCATGAGATGCCTCTGAATAATATCTTGGAAGTAGAAGCATTTGATGTTTGGGGCATAGACTTCATAGGGCCTTTTACCTCTTCTCATAATAACCAATATATACTTGTTGTTGTGGATTACGTGACAAAGTGGGTTGAGGCAGTGGCCTGTCATGCTAATGATGTGAGGGCGATAATGAAATTTCTAAAGAAGAATATCTTTACTAGATTCGGGGCCCCTAGAGTAATCATTAGTGATGAAGGGACCCATTTTAACAATCGCCAGCTCAAGGCATTTCTAAAGAAATATGGAGTACAACACAAGATGGCTTTGGCATATCATCCTTAGACTAATGGCCAATATGAAGTCTCTAATCGAGAGATAAAGAGGATTTTAGAAAAAACGATAAGTCTATCAAGAAAGGATTAAGCTAAAAAGTTAGATGATGCTTTGTGGGCCTATCGTATAGCATTCAAAACTCTAATTGGCATGTCGCCTTACAAGCTTGTCTTTGGTAAAGTTTGTCACCTACCAGTTGAACTCGAGCATAATGCTTTTTGGGTTGTAAAGAAATTGAATTTTGACTTGGGGAAAGCTAGTGGAAAAAGACTATTGCAACTTAACGAGTTAGATGAATTCAAACTTCATGCTTATAATAGCTCCAAGCTCTACAAAGAAAGGAAAAAGTAATGGCATGACAGAAAAATTTTACCAAGGAAGTTTGAGCCTGACCAGCTGGTATTATTGTATAACTCAAGGCTTAAGCTCTTTCCTGGCAACTCAAGTCACGGTGGTCAGGACCCTTCGAAGTAGTTGATGTCTCTCCATTCAGTGTTGTGGAAATCATGGAAAAAGAGTCGAACAGAAAATTCAATGTCAATGGTTAGAGACTCAAGCACTATCAAGGAGGAAAGGTGGACCGTCAAAAGTTCACAATCACTCTAGAGGACTGTATGTGAATTCATTGAAAGTTGGGCTAAGGACTATAAACGTAGCGCTTTTTGGGAGGCAACCCAAGTTCCTTTTCTTGTAATTTTGTTTTTTTTTTAGATTAAAGATTGTTAGAATTTCATATGGGTAACTTGTGATTGCAATTTTTGGTTTTAGGAGAATCTACTGAAAGATGCTAATCATGCGGAGCTATGGGAAGAGTTCAAAATAATTCATACAGTAGTATGACCAAGATCATAAAATCAAAGATGGGGGAGTATTTTTAACTTTATGAAATTGATCTATTGCCTCTTATATACTTTAAATCTCAAACTTGATGTGTTCAAAGTAAGAAAGTAGTGTTACAACTGTGAAATTAGGAAAAATTTCTAGGTGAGTGCATCAGGTTAGATTTGCACCACGGCTCCATGCTCTGTGCCGTGGCATACTCGAAGTCAGGGGAAAAACTAGCCGCGACTCAAGAACCTCCATCGCAGCTTGATTGAGAAGTAAAATAATCAACCCACAGATTCCAATGAAGTGCAAAGATCCAGGTAGCTTCTCTGTGCCTTGTAAAATAGGTACTCACTTTCAAGGTAAAGCTTTGTGTGATCTTGAAGCTAGTGTCAATCTTATGCCATTATCTGTCTTTAAGAAATTGTAACTTGGTGAGGCAAGACCTATTACAGTAACATTGCAATTAGCGGATCGGAGCTTAGCATATCCACGGGGTATAATTGAAGATGTTTTAGTGAAGGTTAGTGAGTTCATATATCTAGCTGATTTCATTGTTGTAGACTATGAAGAAGATAAAGATAATTCATTGATTGTCAGTTGTCCATTCTTAGCCACAGCTAGAACTCTCATTGATGTAGAGAAAGGATAAATAGTGATGAGATTAAAGGATGAGCAGGTGGTGTTTAACATGGACAAAGCACTGAAATATCCTAGAGATGTTGAAAATTGCTTCAGAGTTTCAGTGATTGATGATTTAGCTCAAGAACAATTTAATACAATGATAGTCCAAGATCTTATTGAAGTATTATTAATGGGAGTGAAGCATGAGAATGCTGAAACTAGTCATGAGATAGCCCAAGTGATTAATTTTTCAACCACTTGACCTAAACAGCATTGGCAAGTGGAATCTTTAGATTTGGCTTCCTGTTCAGCACCATTTCTTAAGCCTTCAATTGAGCAACCTCTGATTTTGGAGTTAAAACCTCTCCCTACGCATTTGAAATATGCATATTTAGGGGAGTCAGAGACACTGCCTGTCATCATTTCTACATCATTGAACTCTCATCAAGAACAAAGACTGATTGAAGTACTAAAGAGTCATAAAAAGGCTCTGGGATGGACACTTGCAGATATCAAAGGGATAAGTCCTTCCATTGTGATGCATAAAATTCTACGGGAGGAAGATCATAAGCCATCTATAGAGAATCAGAGGAGGCTGAACCCAATGATGAAGGAAGTTGTCAAGAAGGAAATCATCAAGTGGCTGGATACAGGAATCATTTATCCAATTTCAGATAGTGTGTGGGTTAGTCTAGTACAGTGTGTCCTTAAGAAAGGAGGGATGATAGTTGTGACTAATGAAAGGAAAGAATTGATTTCTACAAGAACTGTCACTGGTTGGAGAGTGTGCATGGACTATCAGAAATTAAACTCAGCCACTCGAAAAGATCATTTTCCTCTACCCTTCATTGACTAAATGCTTGATAGGCTAGCGGGAAAGGAATATTTTTGTTTTCTGGATGGTTATTCAGGATACAACCAAATTTCTATAGCACTTGAAGACCAAGAGAAAATAACTTTCACCTGTCCCTATGGCACTTTTGCTTTCAGGAGAATGCCTTTTGGGTTGTGTAACGCACCAGCAACCTTTTAAAGATGCATGACATCAATCTTTTCTGATTTCATTGAAGATATCATGGAGATTTTTATGGATAACTTTTCTGTCTTTGATGATTCATTTGAAGTTTGTTTGAAGAATCTCTTTAAGGTGCTTAAAAGGTGTGAGGAGACTGATCTAGTTTTAAACTGGAAAAAATGCCACTTCATGGTGAATGAAGGAATAGTATTAGGACACAAGGTATCTAAGGAGGGTTTGGAAGTAAATCGGGCCAAGACATCATTGATTAAGAAGTTGCCACCTCCTACTAGTGTCAAGGGAGTCTGAAGTTTTCTTGGGCATGTGGGATTCTATAGAAGATTTATCAAGGATTTCTTAAAAATTTCAAAGCCTTTGACCAAGCTATTAGAAAAGGATGCTAAGTTCCTTTTTGATGATGACTGTTTGAAAAGTTTGGAAGAGTTGAAATAGAAGCTAATAACTGCACCGGTAATAGTTGCTCCGGATTGGTCATTGCCTTTTAAGATCATGTGTGATGCAAGTGACTATGTAGTAGAAGCTGTTTTGGGACAGAGACGAGACTGAGTTTTTCATCCTATCTACTATGCCAGTAGGGCATTAGTGGATGCTCAGGTAAATTACACTACCACTGAGAAAGAAATGTTAGCTATTGTTTTTGCTTTTGAGAAGTTTAGAGTTTATTTGTTGGGAGTCAAAGTGGTAGTACACACTGATCATGCTGTTATTAAATATTTGTTGAGAAAGAAAGAGTCCAAACCTAGATTGATTAGGTGGGTTTTATTACTTCAAGAATTTGACTTGCTTATAATGGATAGGGAAGGAAGTGAAAACCTAGTAGCTAATCATCTTTCTAGGTTAGATTCTGAGCATGTTAGTGATAATAAGCTTGTGAATGATGTTTTCCCTGATGAATGTATTATGGCTGCTAATTTGCTACATATACCTTGGTATACTGATATAGCAAATTATATTATCTGTGAAGTTTTACCTCCTGATTTAAACTATTATCAAAAGAAGAAATTCTTGAATGAGGTTAAGTTTTACATTTGGGATGAGCCTTATTTGTTCAAAAGATGTATAGATGGAGTTCTTAGGAAGTGTGTTCCTGAGATTGAACAACATGACATTTTGCTTGCATGCCATGTATCACCATTTGGGGGACATTTTAGTGGTCAGAAAACTACTTTTAAAGTATTGCAATCTAGTTTTTATTGGCCTACATTGTTTAAAGATTCTCATTTGTTTGCTTCTCGCTGTGATGCTTGTCAAAGATCTAGTAATATTTCTAAAAGACATGAACTTCCTTAAACCGGTATCTTTGAAGTTGAGTTGTTTGATTTATGGGGAATTAATTTTATGGGTCCCTTTGTTTCTTTTAGAGGCCAACAATATATCTTAGTGGCAGTTGAGTATGTGAGTAAGTGGGTTGTGGCGGTAGCTTGCCAACATAATGATGCTCAAATAGTGGTGCGATATATAAAGAAAAACATTTTTTCTTGTTTTGGCACCCTAGAGCTATCATTAGTGATGGTGGAACTCATTTTAATAATCGCTTGTTTAAATCTTTGCTGGAAAAATATGGAGTTCACCACAAAATGGCTTTAGCTTACCATCCTCAGACCAATGGCCTCTGTGAAATTTCTAATAGGGAGATCAAGAGAATTTTGGAAAAAACAATGAGTGTTAATAGGAAGGATTGGTCTCATAAACTATATGAAGTTTTATGGGCATATAGGACAGCTTACAAAACACCAATTGGTATGTCTCCATATCAATTAGTGTTTGGTAAAGCTTGTCATTTACCTTTAGAACTTGAGTACAAAGCTTTTTGGGCCACAAAGAAGTTGAATTTGGATTATAAAGATGCTAGTGAGAAGAGGTTGTTGGACCTTAATGAACTTCATGAATTTCGGTTGCAAGCTTATGAGAGTTCTAGGCTATATAAGGAAAAGACAAAGATCCTGCATGATGGGAAGATTTTAAAAAGGGATTTGATACCTGGTGATTTAGTGTTATTGTATAACTCTCATTTAAAGTTGTTTCCAAGAAAGCTTAAATCCAGGTGGTCTAGTCCTTTTAAGGTGGTGTCTACCACTAACTTTGGTGCCATTGAAATTCAAGATGAGAAAAGTGGAGAAACTTTTAAGGTAAATGACCAACGTTTGAAGCATTACCTTAGTGGACCGATGGACAGGGTGAAGGCAAATGTGCAACTCTAAGACTGCTTATAGAAGTGTTAGGATAGTCTGGCTGAAGACTTTAAACTTAGCACTCATTGGGAGGCAACCCAAGTTTTCTTCTTGTTTCTATATTTGAATCTAAGGTTCTTCTTGTTTTGGGTTTGATACTTTTCTTTTTTTTTTTTTATGTGTTTTGTAGGTTGAAATGTGGATATTAAGGAGCAAGGGATTGATAGGAAAGAGCAACACCAGACATGTTTACAGAGAGTCTCTAACCATGCTTTGAATTGTAATTTATTATTATATCTGGTTGCATTTGAGGGAGCATTTAGTGAGCATAAAAAAAAAATGTCGCTATTGCGAGACATCCCTCTCGCTATGGCGAGGCTGCTTGTCTCACTTCTGGTACATACACCATAGTATCTCGCTATGGCCAGGGTATGGCGAGTCACAGTCTGCAATTTTAAGTGTTCTCGCTACAGCAAAAACATTACCTCGCCATAGCGAGCTCTCTGTGCTGCATTCTGGTACAAAATCCAAAGAGAACCTCGCTGTAGCTTGGCTATTGCGACTTGAGTGTTGCCTAAATTCTAACGAAGTTTTCTCGCTATTGTAAAAATTCTCATTCGCTACAGCGAATACAGCAGTTCCATTTTTCAGTACAAAATCCAGAGAGATCCTCGCTATAGCCTAGCTATAACGAGATTCTTCGGCCACCAATAATTATCCAAGTTTTCTCGCAGTGGTGAGAAGAAATCTCGCCATTGTGAGGACAGCAGCTTTGCTTTTGGTAATAATTCTAGAGAAACCCTCGCTATTACCAGGCAATGGCAAGGCTCTTTAAAAAAAAAAAAGTTTTCATAAAACAACACACATAATTTCTCCTTTCGTAGTTTCTTTCTCGCTACTACGACGGAGCTCCTTAATCTTGCCTCTCCTTTCTTTTGCTGCATTTCGCGCATCTTAAGCTCACATTCCCCTCACCCCTCGCATCTTTTGCATCAGGTAAATCGATTGACTCTTTTATTCCCCTGAATAGCTGGTTATTTTTGCTGTATCTGGTCATATTATGGTTAATTTTATTTTGCTTAGATTGAGTATTTAGGGGTCAGTTGGTCAGTATTTCTGGATGATTTTTGCTGGTCGATTGTTTTTGTGCAGAAAGATGGCTTAAAATTGGTTTTTCCTCTGTTTAATTCTAGTTGTGTAAAAACTAGTTTGAACTCGCTATAGTGAGTTCGAGAGTTTTTCCAAAACTAAGCTTTTCTGGACCATTTTGCGTGGGTTGCTTCTATATTCCTTTCCCCCTAGTCCCTTGGATGCTTTTAGTTGTGTCTTTCCTTAGTATAAACATATTACATTCATCTAATTTACTGATTCCATGATTTCCTTTGAATGCTGCCACTGATTTTTATCTTTCCTTCTTGTTTGAATTTCACAGCTATGGCTCCTAAAAAGCAAACCAAGACTACTGAAGCCTCATCCTCCGAGCAGAAGAAGCAATTATATGATAAAGATCGGTTTGCATAAGCTAGAGCGAAATTTTGCTTTGAGCGACTTTTTGCTGACAAAGGGGTTGTTGAAGACCATTACTATGCACCTCATGCCTTGGATCTGACTTTTGCTGATTTTGAGTGGCACGGGTTGCAAGGATTCACTAAAAAACTGGTGCATCAGATCCCATTAATGATCCAAGAGCTATATGCCAACTTTGAGGACACTGAGGAGGAGGAGGATGAATATTATTACCATTTGGCTTGGGTGCGCATCAATGAGAAAGTCTTCCAAGACTTCTATGAATTGCCTGATGTCCTAAAATGTGCATTCCAAGCATAACTGGGGAATCCTCAATCCATCCCTTGGGAAGAAGTGGAGACGACTATTGCAAAAGAAGGTCGAGCCTGGCTGGTTAATAAGGTCTACCCAGTGAATCAACTCAATAAACCCGCTCGGTTTTGGTTGCAATTCATCACAAGCAACATACTGATGAGTTCTCATGGATCTGACATGATCCAAGAACGGGCCACTTTGACATGGTGCTTCATGACACGACAGCAGGTGAACATTCTTCATCTTATGTACTTAAATTTCAAGCAAGTGGCGAGGCCCAATAGGGTTAACCTAGCTTACCCCCATATGCTTACGGAGGTACTTACCATGGGGGGTAGCCGCGTCTCTAAAACTGACGCACAATTTAAGCCAAAGGGGCCATTCAAATATGATAGTATGAAGGATGCACCAGGACAGCCCCGTAGGCAGAGAGCACTTGTACAGGCATAGCCTGAGGCATCTCCACCTCCTCCCTCACAGCAGCAACTGGGTACTCCAGAGCCGATGGGACACAGAGCACCATATCAGACAGAATTTGAGGGTTAGGTGAGAGAATCCATTGATAGGCTAGAAGGGCATGTCCTATCAATGAAGGATCAGCTACAGACGCTTATGGACTACTTGATGCCTGCTCCTCCACTGCCACCTCCTGAGGCTCCTCAGCTCTCGGTCATCATTATCCCTCAAGAGCCTGCACCTCAGGATAGACCTGGGCCTTTTGACTCTTAGGACCTCTCTATCCCACTGCCAGTTTTGTTTTGCTTTTCCTCATTTTTTATTTTGGATAACTGTATATGGATGACTGTATCTGATTATGCTCTTAACTCCTAAATTGGCTATACTCTTAATTGTTTTCTTAATTCTAACGCCAACTTACTGTTTGCTGCGTGTGTTTTGTCTATTTTTGTCTCTCAGATAAAGAAGTTGTTCACACGCACCCCCTTGCTTTCTTATCTCTTTTTAGTAGAGGAGTCTCGTCTCTCCCTACCTCTTTACATCCCTTCCCTCTGCCCCCATCTGTTTCTATTTTTTTACTTCTGGTTTTTCCCATTTTATACATTGTGGACAATGTAACCTTTAAGTGTGGGAGAGTTAAGGTAAACATAGATAAATATAGGATAAGTGGGCATAAGTTGACAATAACATCTTCTTATTAATAATATTAAAGTGCCCATATTTCTTATGCTCATATGTTAAATCAGATTCATTCCCTCTTACTTTAGATGAATATTAATTAAGGAATGTAGAGGTTAAGCAAACTTGAAATGAATAAAGTAAGTAATGTAGTTGTAGTATGCACCCACAATAGAAGCACTTTCCAACAAGATGATTTTTGAAGTGATTCAAGTTTTTCTTGTAATGAGCTTCCAGTTGTTTTAGATCTCCCCAATTTATCTGTTCCTGATGGATACTTGATTGTCAGTTGATAGGGATATCTAGTGAAAAAAAATAAAATAATAAAATAAAATGATTCTCTACTCCAATGGTTGAAATCACTTAGTAACCGGGGGTTTGCACCAAAAAGTGTGGACTTTCGCGTCAAATAGTGATAAAACTAAGAGTATGCTAGTAGCCCTCTAAGGATCTCTTTAATCTGAGTAACCAGGCGGCTTCATAACCAATGTTGTCATTCATGTCAAAAGGATTAAGTGATTTGATGAGGAGAGAAAAAAAAAAGTGCTGAAAATAATTCTGTATTGAATAATAGAGACCCCTCTCAATGAGTTTTGATGATTGAAGTTAGTACAGATGATTGGATTAGGTCTTGAAATTGCTGGGAGGACTCATTTAGGATTTTTTAATTATTTCTTAACATCTCTTGTTGAACACACACACACTGTAGAAATCAGGGTGTTACTATGAGTGCATTGTTTTTAAATTCAATTTGAGTTTTGCTGAGCTTCTGCTTTCGAAAGTGGATTCATTATAAGTGTGGGGGGATTTGAAATTCTGATTGCTTGGGCTTGATTCTTTCTAAGACTTGCTTGAGGACAAGCAAGGATTTAAGTGTGGGAGAGTTTGATAACCTCCTAATTTAGGATTCAAAAGGACTATATTTGACACTAAATTAGGGAGGTAAAAGACTTTTCTCTTGATTAATATGGTTAAAAGAGTATTCAATCAAACAAAACAAAGAAAGTATTGTAATTGTAACATTTTGATCAGTTTGAGCCTCATTTTATATTTGATTTCAATTTTAAGGAAAAGTAGCAAAATGTAGAAAGAGTTGAAAATAAGAGAGGGAAGCTGAAAAGGGCAAAGGCAGATTGAACAAGACTTCTCGCTACAGCGAGACCACAGTTCGCTATAGCGAGATGGCACTTTTGCCGTAGCGAATGGGACACTTCGCTATAGCAAAGTTGTGTTGCATAGAAATTCCAGGGAGAAACTCGCTATAGCGTGGAGGTAGCGAGTGCAGCAGAAATCTGAGAGTTTATGAGACCTCGCTATAGTGAGAATCGCTCCTCGCCATAGCGAGATCGAACCTAAAACACACAGTTTTAATTTTTAAGCTAATAAAGGAGGAGGAGGAGCTAGGGTTTGGTCATTCTGCAGCAGAGAAAAGTGTGGACGTCCAAGGAGGCGATTTTGGGATGATCTTTGGAGGCTATTCAAGCTTGGAGGGATGAAGGAAGAGGAAGAATCAAGGGGAAGCTCCACTTTCTACATCCTTTTCATTCCTTTGTTTGCTTTCTCTATTTCCCTTCATCTTCTCCATGTATTTTACTGGATTCATTGTAAATTTAGCTATGTGTAGCTAAATTCTTATTTACCTAGAGCACTATGAACTTGATGTGAACTAAATCTTTATTTTCTTATTGATTGTGATGATTAAAGCCTTGTGTATCCTTTTCTTGCTTAATGCTTTCTTTGAGATTGGCCACCTCTTGGAATTGATTTGGGTAATTGGAATTAACCTTGAAAAAGGGATTCTCATTGGACCTAAGAGTTGGATAAATTAAGTTTAGAATTATCTAATTTGTAATTGGAATAGAAATACCTAATTGCCTTAATTGGTTTGTAGAGGGTTATAGTACCTAATGCACTCTAACCTAAATCTAAAGACACTTAGATTTTAGGGAAGAGTAGGGCTATAATTATATTGACGGACGGTTGTAGCTTTTGAATCTTTTAACCCACAAGGTGAAAATTAATTGCAATTAAACAAGAAATTAAGTTTAGTAAGCATCAAGGGAATAGTGACTTTAGGTAATTTTAAAACCTAGGATTTTACCAAAATTTTCTCTGCCAACCAAATTTTCTTCAACTTGCTTTATTTTAAAATTAGTTCTAAAGTCAAGAATTTCATAATTGGTTGTTTAACGTGGATAAAAGTAGGTTGTGCATTGCCTAATTGCATTCAAGTCATTCTTCATGGGAACGATACTTTTACTTATCACTGAACTATTTGCAGACATGCATAAAAATTTTCATGGTCACTAGGTCATTTTTGTGTGGTTTCAAGTGAGTAGAGACTAAGGGAGAAGCTAAGAAGGCATTTTGAAGCAAAGTGAAGCTGGAGATTGAGGATTGAAGATTAAACCATCTCGTTTTGGGAGTTTCTTCTTCCTTTCTTCTGTCTTTACCCTTTTTATTGATGTATCTGATTGTTGCTTCAACCGTGTCTTGGGATTTTATGATCATGTATAGCTAAACCCTCTCTAATCTAGGATTATTAGGAACTCTTGTATGGATTAGTAATTGTTCTTCATTCTAACTTTGCAATCAATGGTTAATATTTGTTCATTCAACTTTATGCTTCATGCTTTCTGATTGATTGGCTAACAATTAGACTGATTTGATACCTAACTTGAACTTGAGAAAGGGAAAGGGAGGTGAGATTAAAAGTTGAGTGGTGTGGGTGCTTGAAACTTGCCTGGGTAAGTGGATAGTTTTGTTATTAAGATAGGAATATACTCAATAACCTCATATGGTCCAAGTAGGTATTGTGATAGTAGTTTGATCTTAGTTAATTTTGTAAGGAATTATAAAATGAACTGGGAATCCTTATATAATATTTGGAAAAATATGTATGGGAACATCTTAATCCTAGACCAGCATGTATTACTATTGATAGCAAAAGTACTGAATGTTGAGCTAATTGCTATGAAGTACAAGAGGACTAATAATCCTAGATGCCACTAATTACCTGGAACATCCAAATATCAATCCTGAGTTCTGTATAGCTTTTAATCCCTAAACAAACTCTTTTTAACACCAACAATTACAAATTGATTCGCTTAATTTAAATTAGAGTGTGGATTTCAGTACTTGATAATGTTTTGACAACAAATCCTCATGAGAACGATCTTTTCTTATCACTATATTACCTTCACGATACGTATACTTGCGCGTACGCTTCAAAGAGAGCAACAGGTGTCTACTTAGTCATTATAAGAATAAAAATCTGTTCAAAACATTAAAATGATCAAGCCGGCAGCACAAGGATTATGCTTAAACTTATCAATAATCCAGCAGCAATTACTTGAAGTCATTATTGTCACAACCCACACTTTTAAGTATGTTAGCACAAAGGACAACAATTTCCCCTACCATGAATCGATTTGTATGGACATTCTCCACAAAAGTTTAGATAAATTTCCTCTTCACAGAAATAATAAACTAGAAGTATCATTTCTGAATCACTTTTATACAAAACGTAGAAGTTTTTCTTTTGTGTGACTTTTGTAGAAATTTCGGCAGAGTTTCCTCTATAATTTGGACCTCCTGATATTTCTACAACCAGTCAACTCAGCACACACCCAAAAAAAATATCAAAACATAGACTTCTAGGGATTGGGGATGTCCTAGCTATGATTCAGTGGAGCCACATTCTACACTGTTCAAAACAAAATAAATTACAAGCATAAAACAAAATACACCCACATGAACAATTGTGGGCTCGCCAAAAGAAATAAAACAGGAGATCTATAGCTAGTTGACAACTCAGGGTAGGCTAGGGTCTTCAACGTTCTTTGAAAAATAAATTTAAGAAAGAGTGAGTTTGATACTCAGTGAATAAGCAATGCCGACCCTTAAAAAAAGAAATAAGGACAAGGCCCATAAAAATATCTGTATATATATATATATATTCATCATGCATAAAACAAGCCTCATGCAAATCATTTCTTAAAATGCATCAGAAGTATCTAGGCAGAACCAAATTGAAACAGACGCAGAGCACACAGCTCGTGGGGAGAATAACCACAGACGCAAAGCACTTGGCTTGCGAAATAAAATGACTCCACATGTGGTAGCTACCCACACGGGGCTAGCAAAACCCCAGCTAGCTGAGGTTCAGATCATGGTGCACCAAGGCTAACAACTACTGCTGTGGGCTACAGAGTTTTGAACAGATAACCTCTACCTCTTAAAATGATACTTTTCTTAATTTAGCATTTCAAGCAAAGTACCATTCATATCAGTTCAATATCTAAATTTCCAGATAACTCAACAGTCGAAAATTTTCAAAATCTCACGTTCAAATTAATTTTCGAACAACATGCATATAACAAAACATTTAAAGGTGTCTTTCTTTAAATAGGTTTCTAACGTTAGAACACTGCAAGGAAACTTAGTAATAAGATAAGAAATAGGAGTTACTCACGGTCTGCATTACTTACTCACCTCCTAAGATGATATCGACATTCCCTGCCCACTCTTCAGTTATAACTCAATCTCCTGAATACCCTACAATACCCGTTCACCAGATTTTAGAGTGTGAATAACTAAAACTTTATCTCATGATTTTAGCCTATTCGAATAAAATTTTAGGAAAGCAAGAAACACTAGTAGCTATTCTTCATTCCCTTAGCATGTTAGAATTATGTATTTGATTTTTAAGGAGTTTAAATCTACCATCCACTCCTCCATTCCATGCCTTCCATATCCATACAACACACATATATAAAGATATAGGTTTATATATATATATATATGTCCATATATGGCGGCAGATCATTTTAAAGACTTAAATTTATTTAAGAGAGGAAGCACAATCAAGAAATGGGCAAGTAAGAAGCACAATAGAATTTGATTTTGGATTTTATACTAGAAAATTCATCCAAAAATGGAAGCAACAAAAGGGACGATTGAAATACATTCTAGCATAATGGAAACCAAGATTATTCCAACTAAAAAATCAGTCTCTTACACCCTTTTCTTTTCTTTCTACACACACTTCCCTCGGCTGGCCACACACACACCAGAACGCATTACAGAATAAGCAAAACAGGGGAGGGAGAACGCTGTGAAAACTGGAACTAGAAATTGCACACTTACGGCAGCAACTCCAGACTTGGAAGAGGATGTGTTTCTGGCGTTAGATCACCAGCAAACAGCAGCTCACGCAGCACCACCAGGAGGCAACAGTAGCAGCAGAAAAACAAAACCAGAAACAGCAAAAATGGTAACCAGCAGAGGGGAGAGGATGCTGTTCTGTTCCAACACCAATTTCTGCTCCTTTTTCTGACCGAAGAGATGGATATAGGTATAGGTTCAGTGCTGCAGAATTTGAGAGAAGCAAATTACGTTAAAGCCAGCTAAAAGAGGATGAGAAAGGGGCATTTCGAATATTGCAGAAGGAGGAAGTAAAATGCTACGTGGCAGCATAAAAAAACTCCTTTGAAAAGTCAACTTCCCATGAATGAAAGCATGCACGTCGGTTTTTACAATTATAATTTGGAACAATCTGAAAGCATCATCACCAATCTAGTATACAAGAAAAGAAAGAGTTTCATGCGAATTAGGAAAAAAAAAATTGCCACAATAATGGAAGAGCACGTACAGATTGAAAGAAATCCTTTAGACAAGCAAGTAAATATATATAAAGTCAACCATACAGGTAGAAACTTACTTGTCCAATTCAGGCAGGTTTGTCCGAAGAATATTTCTCAATGATGACCTGCAACACATCATATAGGAAGGAAAATCATAAGACTGCTTAAGAGTTGCTTCCATTAATATCACATGAAAAAGTCATAGATGAATTTGTTCGATGTATGCCCATTTTACTGATCATAGTACAGGCTTGGATCCATTCTGAAACAATATTTTCATTTCTTATTTTATCTATTTAAGGAAGTTGAAAGAACAAATACTTGAGCTTTCAAAAGTTTACTTGCACCAAACATCACTAAAGACTGTCAGGCCTATATGAAATCTTTTCTTTGATCTATCCTTCTCACTGGACTCAAAATTTTAGTTATATCACATGTAGTTAATTATATTTTAAGACTCTAAGTTGAATATATTTATCTTGAACAATATTAAATTTTGAAATTATTTGGAAGGATTCTTTGAACAAAAATTTTAACCGAGTTGTTTTGTGAACAATAGTGAATATGAATAGAAAGAAAAACTAGGTGAGTACTAAAAAAAGCTTATGAGTTTTATAATATGAAAGTTAATTTTTTTTTCTTAGTCAAAATTTTTGTTTCCACAAATAAAATTTTTTAAGTCAATTAAAACTTTTCGTTTTAGGGCCTTTTAAAATAATTTCAAATTTTTAGATATTTCAAAATAAATATCTTCCATTTAGAACCTCAAAATATAATTTTCCTACTTTCATTTGCGTATATGGAGCCACCTATCATAGTTCGTAAATGGAATCTTATCTTGCGTGACGGTTCATCAGAACCTGATTTAAAACTCAGAATGTAATTTCACTAATGGAGAATAATATGTACAAAGAAAAAGTAAGAGAAGAGAACATTGGTACTGTCGTGGAGAAGTTGATTTTATTCTCATGAAACAAGAAAAGCGAGCGGTATGTTTTCTCTATTTTCATAGTAACTGCTATGTTTTCTCTCAACTGATCCGTTATAGATATGGAGCTTAAACTACTGTCTGTTCTTTCCAATAAAAATATTGTTCTTCAGCGCGGCACTTGAAAGGATTTAGTGGGCAATTAATTTATATTTGTAGTTTCTATAAAGCAGGTCAGATCCAGAGACCTATTTTTTTGTAGAACTTTATTTTTTTTTCAAACACTGTATATTTGATTATCATCTGACATAGTTAATACAATTTTTTTCTAAATCTAATACTATAAAGTGAAGTATTTTTTTTTTCCTTTTTTTGGATCTACCCATTGCTTAATTTGATTTTTTTTCCCCTCTCACCACCAAAAACAAAGACATGCATAAAGAAGCAAAAGAAAAAAGGTCGTTGACTTCTTTACTGAGTTGATCCCAGGATAGTACAATCATTGATGAATCAGTCGCATGTAATGTTACGATACTTTTCTTCAGGTTACTCCATGTTATAATTCGATTGCATCTTTTTATAAAGTTGATTTTACAAAGGAGATGGGAAAACACGTTGTAAGCCACAAAACAAGATATTAGTTAAACATGATAAAACAAAGTTCTTGTGTATATGGAGTCACGTTCTAGCTTTACAAAAGCATGTGTCAAATTAATGGAATTTCTTTTTTCCCATTTTCATTCAGTTTTTCCTCTGTTTTCCTTAAAGCTTACTCAAACTTTTAGGGTAAGAGGATAAAGAAAGGAAATAAAAAATAATTAAAGATTTGATTGTGACATTTTTTATATTTAAGAGTCCCTTATTATAAAACAATAAAAAAAAAATCTTTAACTAAAGGCTTCTTTGATTTCATATTTTTAGAACAATTTTTTATTTTTAAAAATAAAAAAATAAAAAACTTGTTTGATAATGTATTTTAATAAAGTGTTTTGTAAAATATAAAAATAGAATTATGTTTTTAGAAATAGAAAAATCAGAATATTTTTTTAAATGTTTGTTAATTTTTATTCTCTAAAATTAAAAAAAAAAACAGAAAACAACGATTTTTTGAAATAATGATTCAAATAGATTTTTAAATTTTTAAATTTTATTATAAAAATTATCTATTTTAAAATTATTAAAACCAGAATAGAATCAAATAGGCAGGTTCTAGTTTCTCCAACCTTTTTTTTTTTACCTTTTATTTTTTCATTATTAAGGATCTTTAATTGATGGAGTTTGCATGAAAGTATTTTTTTATTTATATTTTTCATTATTTTTTACATCTTAATGTCAAAATAGTGTATATTAAGATTTCATTAATATTAAAAATGCATTACAATTAATTTTTATGGAATCGTTTATATTCTTTTTGTTAATTATAAATATAAAAAATATATCATATAATCTTTTATTCCTTTTCTTTTCCTCCCACTCATAAAAATAACCAGTGTTTGTCCCACATAAATACTTCGAAGTCCTCTCTCCTTGGTGTAAACTCATAGATCACAATTTTCAGCCTCAAGTAGTACTTCTCTTTTGGCACGAAGCCTCTCTCCCTCATCATCTTCGCAGCCTCACCATCAAGGTAAGAACCCTTTCAACGCCAGTGGTTGTCAAGTATTTAATTTCAGGCCTTGTAAGTTGTAGACCAAGAATATTTTTTTTTTTGGAATTTACAATGTATCTATTGACTAAAATTGATCACAACTCAAGAAAACTCCAGAATACATATAGAGAAAATTTTGAATTCCCCACAGACTTCTTGTATCTAATCTTGATTTTGATGTTGATCGACCTAATTTTTCAATGCTAATTTATTTTATTTTTAAGAATAATTTTTATTCTTTATAATGCGAAGGATCACTTCCATTCAAAAAAACTAATTCAGCCGAATTTTTATTATCTGTAAGTATTTCTTACAACTTAATATTATATGATATATTCTTTAAAAAAAGTGCTGTCATATGTGATTTTTTTATTAGAAGAAAAATAATAACTAATACATATAAAGAATTTTATATCTAAGTTTTGTCTTTAATTATTTATAGTTTTTAGCATATCCCACCACTTAAAAGTCGTTCGACTTTTAGCAGGACAAAGTCCAAAACTATTATGTCATATGCTTACCTTGTCATTGAGGCTCTGTTTTTTTTTTTTTTCTCCTTTCTTGCCAATATCACAAAAATTCTAAATCTTTGTTAATTAATGATTAATTTAATTCAAGAGTTTTGTAAAGTGAAGGCTTTTGATTAGATTTTTTTTTTAAGTTAACCCTAAAGGATTGTCTGTTTAAAATAAGGAGGAGGGGGGGGGGGGGGGGGAGTACGAAATGGATCCACATGCATCACATACATAGATCAAAGTCGTATGCATAGCATACAAGCAAATGAAAAAAAAAAAAGTAGTCCAGATGACGATGACAAACTATTATGAATGATGAACATTAATATTATTGATAATTTGTCAATGTTTTAAAAATTGGATTCATCTTTAAATTGAAATAAGAAGAAATTTGTAATAACCCAGACAAATTGAAACTTAAAAATAATAAGAGGATTAACTAAAATCAGTGAATAAATTGTAATGTCCATTAAGAATGTAAAATTCTAAGAATTAGGGCAAAAAATAATAACAATAATCATAACAATAAATAAAATAAAATAAAAGCTAATAAATAGGTAATAAAATTAATTAATTAAGGTCTAAAATTAAAAAAAAATAAAATAAATAAATAGGTGTAAATTTTAGACTAACCATATCTCTATTGGTTATAGGTTTGGGTTAGAATTGTAGGCAATTGGATTCAAATGCTAACGAGATCATCCTTGTCATTTTTTTAATATTTTTTCTTCCCATCCCTCTTTACTTTCACTGAACGTTCAGAGGTTGTCTCTAAGAGGGTCCGAACTGCAATTCTTAGGGCTCGTTTGCTAGAAAGAATGAATTTTGATGGAAATAAGAATGTGAAAGGGAATAGGAAAGGAAAGGAATTTGATAGCTCAAATTATGTTTGGTATAATTCAAAAAGAATAAGAATATAATTCTATTTTTATGTTTGGTTAAAAATAAATAGAGTAGGAATTGAAAAGAGGAAAGATAAAATGTCACAAATACCCCTCAACTAAAAAATAAGAAAATATTTTATTTTTTAATATTTATTAAATACAAAATTGATTTCAGAGATTGTGTGCCCTAATCAGATGAGGGATAGCCAAAATCCAAGACCCCTATCTCTACTGATCCTCCTGGAGCTGGGTCTTTGTGCTTGCGTCTTGAGCAATTGCTTTCTTATAGGTTTCATCGATTTTCCAACGCAGTAATTATCTAGCAGTGGTTGTCGATTTACAAGGAAGGAGTGAACATGAGGTTTGAGGAGACTTCCAATACCACAAGCTACAGTGCTTCAGGAAGAGGAAGATTCAATAAGGAGATGATTCATGCACAAAGGAATGGTCTCTTGGAACAAACTTTGAGCAGGAGAGAGTTGATGGGGGCAAGATGGTAATCTAACACTCCTTTCCTTTGAAGCTGACCTCATTCCATCACTTCATCTAAGGAGAGCTATCTCCTCCGTTTAGCGGAATCGCAAATGCTGACAAAAATACTCAAGCATATACCAAACACAAAAAATCGAGTTTCCTTTCCTTCTCCCTTTCTTTCCATCGCAACACCCATATACCAAACACGCCCTTAAAAGGTTACATCTTTTCAAAAAAATTCTCATTTGTCCCTTGGATTTTATCTCCAGTTAACAAAGAAAAAAAGAAAACGTGTCTATCTCCCAACCACAAAAATCAAGGGCCATTCCTTAATTGACACATAGAAATTTTTTGAAATCTTTTCTTTATTTCTTCTTTTCACCTGATACCTTCTTTTACCTGTATACCTAATCATAGGCCGTGAAGTCTACCTATCTTGATAGGATTGGCTAGAAAAAAAAAAAGGTATGAGTTAAAAAAAAAATGTCTAAAAAAAAATGAACCCATTTTAAAAAAATTTGAATATAAAAAAGATCGAGTTTGAGTTTTTTTCAAAGTTTGGTCTGAGTTTGAATTCGTCTATATTATAATTATTTTTTATATATTATTAATAAATAATAGTTTTAAAATATTTATTTATGACTATAGATACAAATAAAAAAATTATATAACATATATGGTTATCATTTCTTTTTCTTTTATTTATTGTATACCATATTATTAGGAATAAATTATAATTCAAATAAAATAAATTATTAATAGTAATATTATTAAAAAAAATATTATTTTGAGACGTTTTACTATGTTATATATATATATATATTAAGTTATTTAAATTTTTTGTAATTTTTTTATGAGTTATTTAAAATTTAAAATAAGAATAAAAATATGCCTAATAAATGATAAAATAAATAAATAAATATAATATTTATAATTAAAAAAATAAAATGCAAAAAAAAATTGCAAAACCGGCCGATCTAAACTTAAAAAAAATTATCAATTTTTATATGAGTCCGACCTATTTTTAAAAGAGGCCGCCCCATGATCAAGTATGTTCTTCGTATTTCATCTGCTTTATTCTCTCAAGAAGCCCAGAACCTTCACTGCAGCTGCTACCTTCATCCACCTTTGCTATTTCTTCTGTGGTGTGGTCGAAGCTCCATCATCCTTGGTATATTCTTCCACCCTGAAGCTATCGTGAAGTAGGTTCCCTCCTTCCCCTTCGTACTTCACTGTCCAGCTATGGGGGAGGCAATATAAGATTTATTTTTCAGCCAAAGCTTGCTTGAAACGTTGAGGAATCAGTGTGTGATTAGTATGGGTAGGTTGGTCCAGAATTTGAGGAGATTGGAGCTCTATTTTCACTTGGTAAAATTTTCTTCTCTCCCTTCTATGGCTTTCTCTTGTTTGGTCAAAGAATTTTCTATTTTTTTTCCCATTAATAAACCTGAAGTGAACCTAAGTATAGGGTTTTTATTTTATCTCTTCCTCTAGGTTCTAAAAGATAAAACTTACCCAAAATAATAACAACAAAAAAATAAAATCTACTAAAATAAAAATAATGATAAAAAATATTTAAGTGTATAAAATCTAGGAAATGCTAGTTACAACAACTGATTTGGTTCATTTGAATGCTAGGTGTGGGAAGATTAATATTTGGATCGAAGTACCTAACATGGGTATTTAGAATTGCATCTATTATGTGGAAATCCTTTTAGACTAGGAATCAATTTGGGAAAAAAGGGGGGGGGGGTGCTGTTGCATCTTTTAAAGCTACTATTGTTATTCAATAAGTGTGACTTTATTTGAAAAATGTTTATGGAATTATAAATCTTGCAAGTATGCGTATGCATCATAGAAATAGTATTACTTGCTATTAGGTGAGGAGACAATAATTATAACTTAACTAGTATATCCTTCACAGATATTAAATGATGACATAAATTTTATGTCAATTCATAATTCCCAAAAAAAAGGAGAGGATATTTTGATAATCTTCGTTGTAATTCTAACTTAAATTACAACTTTTGAATGTGTAGATCAGCGCACAACCTTATACTTTTGGGAAACTGGGGAGATATATTTTTCTTGTAAGATATATGGATTAAGTCATATTGATCCTGACTGGCTACTAATATAGCTACGTGTTATTTTTAAAAGCTTGAGTGCCTTCGGCTGTGGTTTAAACAAACAAATTAATTAAATTTAAGATTTAGGTGGAATGACAAAAGTTATGCCGTCTTAAACATTGCTCTCAACTTATGTGAAGTCTTTTAAATAGGTTGGATGTATCAATTTAATATTGCTTTCCTAGTCATTGAGTATTTTGTTTCTCTATTTGGATTATACATATACCAAACCAATGACAAGGACTAGGGAATAATTTTACAAAACTATGGTAATGTCTTTAGTTTTATGTGAGGTCTTCTATATTGATACCATCAAACAATGAATAACTATAGATATATGTAAAGGAGTACAGATTTAACTGTTTAAGATTTCCATTGGAAAAAAAAATATTGTTCAAATGGAATTATGAGATAAATTTTAAACCATATGCCTTGGTGTAACTTAATGTAAATTTCAATTCAAGTTGGGGGGCTTACATGCAAGTAAGGATATATTTAAGTGGTAGGGTCATTGAACAAAGTATGGATACTGTTAGTATTAGGAATAGACATTAACAAGGTAGTGAACTAATTAAGCCAAGCCAGGCAGCACTATCAATAAAAATATAAATGGGTAATAACATAATCAAGGTAAGTTAGGTGTTAAATGAAAACCAATATTAGCATAGGAAGTTATTTGGTGAAATTTGAATAAATTAATCAAGGTCAAGAAGTAATTAAGTTAAAACAATATGCAAAATAATGATAATAATAATATTATTAATTAATTAATTATAACAAAATAAGATAAGCAGCAAGATAAGATAATTATCAAGCTTGAATTAATTAAGTAGAATTTAATCGATTAGGTAAAATTCTACTTAACGTGGAGTAACCTAATAAGTATAATTTATAGCTTAAATTGTTGTTAATATAGGAAAAAGGAACTTGAAGAAGACTAAAAATAAAATTGATTAAGTGAAATGGAAGGAAGAACCTAATCATAGTCTTTAGAAACTAATAGAGTTATTATGATTGTGTTTTAGGAAACATGTTGGGGGCTCTTGTTGGAGAGTTTGATGGTGGATCAATGATGAATGGATCAACAATCATTTGCAAAGCAAGTGAATAGATTATAAACCTTGATACATTTTTAACCTTTCTCTAATTTTTACTTCTGCTTGTTTTCTACGTAGCCTTGGGATGGGCTTCTTAAGAAGTATCTTTGTGCATGCAAATATTTTGGATATTAAATCTTTTAGATATTGTTATGTTAAAATATAACTGTTATTAACTTGAATTTGAAATTTGTATGTTATTCTAAGTGATAAATTGTGATAAAAGACCGCCCTCAATTCAATGATCTTGTACTATGATAGTATTTTGATTTTGAATTATTTGAATGTTTTAAATATGAATACATAAATTTGGTTTTCTTTAAGAAGCTATCTAGTACATAACCTTGTAGCTAACAATAGTATTTGTTAACCTTGGCGCACCTTGATCTGAACCCTAGCTAACGGGGGTGTTGCTAGCCCGTGTGTCAAGCACCATACATGGATCTATTCTGATTATTGCAAACTATGTGGCTTTGCATTTGTAGTTACTTACCCTCGCAAGCTATGTGTTTTATGTCAGTTCTATTTTGGTTTTAACTAGATGCTTTCTATTTTAATTTTCTAAATGACCTTATAGTAAGAATTTTATTTGAAGCATTTGTTTAACCTTGACATAAACATTGAATTATTTGCACATTGGCATTGTTATTTCACATCATTTGGGAATTGTTTTGTTCTTATTATCATTTAATATAATACAAACTCATGATTGTTTATTGATTCTCATGTGAACAATATTTTCAAGAAACTTTGTATCTGCTCATTCTTTTTTTGTCATCATGTTTTATTTTCTACTCACTAAGTATTGTGACTCATTCTATTATTTACTCTTGTAGCTAAAGGACTATGTCCCATGTTCCACTAGTTTAGTTTGGAAGTGTTGTTAATGATGAGCTAGTGACCAATATGTTTCAATATAAATGGTATGTTGTCCTTGTGTGTGTATGTTGTATTCTAGAGCTTGCTTCATAGGCTACTGGCAAGATCCATACCCTATTAATTATACTTTGTTATTAATTAAGAATGCAAAGTGAAGCTTTCTTTATAAGATTTGACTGTTTGATTGTTGTGGTTAATCTAGGATGTCCTATTAGAAAGAAAACTTTGTCTGATTTTTTGTAAATAGATTGAGATTAAATAAATCTTATAATATTGCTGATGTGAATGACCCCATATGCATGAATAAGAATTTGTATGTTTAGTCAAGCTTGAAGATATGAGATTATCTCGTATTCTATGCTGGTCATGTCGTTGGTTTTGGGGTGTGACAAAATTCATAATTTAATAGCTTAATTGTAGTTAAACTACAATTAAATTGCTTTTTTAAATATATTTAAAAAATAAAAAATATGTACAATATTTTACCATTAAATTGACACCTATATTTTAAAAATAATATTTAAAATATAAATAAACATTTAAAAATATAAAAATAAGTTAGGTAAAATCCATTAAATATCATAAATCTCTATCATAAAATGTCAAATCTTTAATTTGGATTAAAAAGAATCAAAAACTGATTTTTTTTATTGTTTCAGTTCTAACCGTTGTTTTTAATCAATTTTATCAGTTTTTGATCAATTTAATTGATTTTGACCAATTTTTCATAAATCAGTTGTAAAGATCAAATGGATTGAAGCCATGATTTATTTACTAATTTCCTAGTCTAACTAGCTAGTGAATTCAATCCCATTTTCAAAATAGCAGTTTTTATATTACATGAGTGGTTATGAAAATATTTGATTTCATGCCTTATAAACCAAGAGTGTTTTCTTGAACGTTTACAATATATCTACGAACTAAAAATGGTGACAATTCAGAAAAAACTCCACAAAATAAGGAAAGTTTTGAAGTTTCAATAGACTGCTTGTATCTGATCTTGATCGATTTCAATGTTAATCAGTCTAACTCTCCTAGTTTTAAACCTCATTTATTTTAAATCTTTATGAATAATTTCTTTCCTTCATACAAGCCAAGGATCACTTATATTCAAAAGACTAATGAAGCCGAATTTATAATAGTTATAACTTAAGTGCAATTTTGTTTTTTTGTTTTTTGAATTTTTGCTATCTATGAATATTCTTATACAGCTTAAATATCATAAGACTAATTTTTTTTAGAAAAAAATATTTCATATGCTATTTTTTTATTAAAAAATAAATAGCAAATATAAATAATTTTCACACATCTCAGTACATAAAGGTCATGCGCATTTTATTTGTAGATAAAGCAAAAACCTATCATACCTTATGCATGCATACTTTGTCAAAAGTTTTCTCTCTCTCTTTTTTTTTTAATTATTATTTACAATATTATAGAGACTCTTATACTATATATATATGTATGTATGTATGTATGTATGTATGTAAATATATATTAATAGGTTGTCAAGCTATGGCTAACAAGATTCCCAAGTTCTAATGATTACAAAGTCTTCACATCCATTTGATGCTTGAAGCTCTCTGTCACAGTAAGTCATCTCAGGCTCAGGCCTATACTAGGATTGGAATTCACAACAGCTTCATATGGCACATGATCAAGGGTCTTCTCTTCTTTTAGCAGCGGTTGGACTTATGATGTTTTTGTAAGCTTCAATGGGGGAGATACTCGTTACAGTTTTACAGGCAATCTTTGTTATGCTTTGAACCAAAAGGGAATCCACACCTTCAAAGACGACATCAAGCTTAGGAAAGGCGAAAGCATTTCCCCAGCTCTTCTGAAAGCAGTCGAAGAGTCTAGAATTTCCATCATTGTTTTTTCCGAAAATTATGCATCTTCAAAGTGGTGTCTTGATGAACTCGTCAAGATCATTGAGTGTATGAAAGAGAAGGGACAGTTGGTTCGCCCTGTATTCTACTATGTTGATCCCTCAGATGTAAGGCATCAGAGAGGAAGTTATGGAAGGTCAATGGCTGAGCATGAAGCCAATCTCAAGAATAGCAATAAGGAAACAGAACACGGCTGGAGGCCAGCACTAGAAAGATTGCATAATTAGAGAGTTGCACTAAGGGAGGCTGCCAATTTGTCTGGATGGCATTTCAAAATTGGGTAAATATCTCTCGTGGCTTTCAAAGTTTTTTTTTTCCTTAAAAAAAAACTTGGTTGTTTATTTTATTGGTATTATTTCCATAAAGTTATCACTATTATTATCACTATTATTATTATTTTTTCATGGCACTGTTAGAATGGGGATGAGCAAAGTGTTTTGTTTATGTGAGAAAAGAAGAGCAAACTGTGTTTATTGTGGGAAAGGCAACCATAAGAGTATATCACACGAGAATGTCTTCTTCCTTTGCATGCATTTTATTCATTATATGAAGAAATTTATACTTGCAAAAAAGTTTTTTTTTTTTTCCCATTTCTACAAGTTACAGACAAGCACCTAAATGGTCTCCATAAATTAGCTTCTCCTTCTCTATTCATATGAACTAAACACATCATGCCACTACATATGCTCTGCTACAGTTACATATTTCAATTACTATTTTAATTAATTTGCACAAGTCTTGTCACCCACTTCCTTAAACTCTTCCTGACAAAATTTGCAGCAAATTCCTAGTTTTTCTTTCAATTGCTCAAATTTGATTTTTTGTAGGGCCTGCTTGAGCAAATCTCCTCCTTTCTTCGCATCTGGAGTTTGTCCTCCAAACATTGCTTCATTTTTGTTTTTGCTTTACTTACCTCACTTTGCCGCGAAGTGGTTTGAGGAAGACTCACCAAACTAGACCTTCTCTATCATATTAGTTTTTTTTCACCGTGTTGGTCTTCTCTTTTTACACACGGTCCATCTAAGATCATAAAGTGCTCTGATAGCTCTCTTAGAACGGAGAAGAGCAAGGTGTGCTGTTTATGTGAGGAACAAGAGCAAATTTTTTTCGTTTTTTCTTTTTTCTTTTTTGGGTTGTGGAAAGGCAACCATTGGAGTACTATATCACACAAGAGTGGGAAAATGTCTTCTTCCTCTTGCATACATTTTATTCAATGCATGAAAATATTTATACTTATAAAAATATTTTTTTCCCTTTCTAAAGTTAGAGAGACAAACACCTAAATTGCCTCCATAAATTAAGCTTCTCGTACACTATTCATATACTTGCACCAAATACATCATCCTACTATATATGCTATGCTATGGCGACATATTTCAATTAATTTGCACAAATCGTCTCACTCATTACCTTAAACAGAAACTATATTTCTCTAATATCTTAAATAATTTTATGGTATTCTATTGTTAGAATTAAACTAATAATTTCAACTTTAGATATCAGCCCAATTTCATTTATGACTATTAGAAAACTATTGTTTAAACTATTAAATGATGAGTGCATTTTTTTAGTGGGAATACAGAATGGAAAAAGGGGTGTGATAGGAATTGGATAATAAAATTGTTTATTATTTTCACATTCATGAGATTGTTTCTCTTACTAATTAAGATAAAACAAATATATCACAAAATATTGATTATATATAATATTGAATAAGGTAGTGTGAGAGCTAAACTCATTATGGGCAAAATCACAAGAGAGTAAAGTTTTTTTTTTTCAAATATTACTTTTGTGGAATATTTTATCAAGTTGGGATTTGAATTTATGAAGATGATCATGGATTAATCAGGCTATAAGGCTAGGTGGAAGCAGTAAATCATATAATTATCACTTTGCTTATAATAAAATTGCTACATTTATTTTTTCTAAAAAAAATTGTTTATGCATTTAGGATTTAATTTTTCAAGAATGAAAATAAAAGGAAGGACTTAAAAATTATAATGTCTAATGTTTTCAGCATTGATTGTATATATTGCCAAATTCCCATGCAAAAGCTTTTGTAATTAATTCTGCAAGTATGAGTTTGAATTAATCCAAAAATTTGTGGAAGAGATCTCTAACAAATTAAATCACGCAATTTTACACATAGCTGATTATCCAGTGGGATTGAAGAATCGAATACTAGAGGTGATGTCACTTCTAAAAATCAAGTCCAAAAAAGATGCCTTGATGGTGGGAATTCATGGAATTGGAGGCATATGTAAAACAACCATTGCAAGAGCAGTGTATAACTCAATTGCAAATCAGTTTGAAGCTTCTTGTTTTCTTGCTGATGTGAGAGAGAACTCAATGAAGAATGGTCTAGTACAACTACAAGAGACAATTTTTTTAAATTTGCTTGGAGAAAATAATATCAAATTAGGTAACGTAAGTCAAGGGATTCCTATACTAGAAAATAGACTTCGTTGCAAGAATGTTCTTTTAGTTCTTGACGATGTTGATAATTTAAAACAAGTGAGATCTTTAGCTGGAGGACAAGATTGGTTTGGTTTTGGAAGTAGGATTATTATAACAAGAAATAAACATTTGTTAGCTCTACATGGGGTTGAAAAGCTATATGAAGTGAAAGAATTAAATGATGAAGAATCCCTTGAATTGTTCAGTTGGAATGCTTTTAACAAAAGTGAACCTGATCCAAGCTATGTGAAGATAGCAAAGCTTGTAGTGCAATATGCCAAAGGCTTACCATTGGCTTTGAATGTGATAGGTTCTGATTTGTTTGGCCAAACAATAGGAGAGTGGAAAAGTGCTTTGAAGAAGTATGAAAGAATTCCAAGCAAAGAAATTCTTGATGTGCTTAAAGTTAGTTATGATAACTTGGATGATAATGAAAAGGAAATTTTCCTCGATGTTGCATGTTTCTTCAAAGGAGGTTTGGCGGAAGATGTGGAAAAGACACTAGATGCCTCTCGCTTCTATTCAAAATATGGTATCGGAGTTCTTAAAGACAAATCTCTTGTAACAATTGATGAAATTACTGGAGTACTGAATATGAATGATCTTATACAAGACTTGGGAAGGGACCTTGCTAGAAAGGATTCACCACATGATCCTGGGAAACGTAGAAGACAATGGCATCATGAGGATGTTCTTGAAGTACTAACAAAAAACATAGTAAATGTTATATATCAAAGCTTGCAATATGTTTTTGTTTGTTAATGTGATGCCACTTAATTTACTGGGTGATGAGTTGGTATGAATCCTACGTATATATTCAAATTGTCAAAATAACTTATGCTTAGCCATATTAACAAAATTCAATATTATCTTAGCAGAAGTCTAATGATAGGAGTAATAAATTAAACATTTTTAAAATTACAAGGACTTATAATTACAAACTTCAGGTTATAAATAAAAAATTAAAATTTGAAAGGATTTATGAGGACCAGCGAAGTAATTTAACTTTTTTTCCAGCTTATTGTTTTTGAAACGACATATATATATATATATATATATATATATATGTATGCAGAATTTTACTAATTAACTTTGATAATTGATCATAAAAGGGAAGTGATACGATAGAAGGCATAATGTTGGACATGCCTAACCTAGAACAAGAAGGTAAGCTGAGAGCTATTGCCTTCAAGAGGATGGAGAGACTTAGAATCCTCATAGGTCGGAATGCACGAGTTTCTGCAGCCCCTAAACATCTCCCAAATAATTTGAGATTGCTAGAGTGGAATGAATATCCTTCACCATCTTTACCAGATGATTTCTATTCAGAGACACTTGTTGTGCTCGACATGCCCCGTAGTCATCTTACAACGGACCAGACATTCAAAGGTATGTTTGTCATCATTTTTGGCGAAGAAATAATATTTTACCAAACTAACAATCTTGGTCCCTGAATGTATATTTTTAATTCTCAAAAAATAATTAATGCATGAGTCAGTCTTCACGAACAAAAAATTCGTTCTAAGTTCACCATTTTGACATCCCCAAATTACTTTACAAAAGAACTAATTACTTAATGTGTAACCAATTTGTTGTTTTCATAAATTAATTTTTATGCTACTAAATTTCAGGACTATAATTAAACAGACCTAACAATCTAAGGACCAAATCCCTTGAGCTACCTCCTCAGTGCATTTTTTTTTAACGTATTTGCTATTATATTCTTCAATAAAATTTTGACGTGTCAAGCAACCATTATTAAGATGATCAATAGTGTAATATTGCTAAATTCAAAAAATTCACGTTATTCTTTCATTGGAAAGCCTAATAGCAAAGACCTTAAAGATTTTACATGAATCTTGTCTTTTGGTTCCTAATAAACCTTTGGTCATGTAACTTTGCATCAAGACTAGTACCAAGGTTCCAAATTGCGATCCGCATGCAAAATGCGGCCGCAATATTGCCGATGCGGGCTAGGCCGCATCCGCATCAGCCCGCAATTACAGAGGGATTAGATATCACAAGAATGGGGCTCATCATAACAGTATTGCGGCCGCAACGAAACGGTATTACGGATCTGTTACGGCGCATCATATAAAAGCAAAAAACACTACTTAGCATCAGTAGATTAAAAACAAAGCTGTCGGCCGGCCTTAGGTTTCTTCTTTTCCTAAAGAACAAAATAGAAAAGCCAACAACAGCAAAGAACAAAAGCAACCAACAGATCTGAAGTCTTGAAATCTGAAATGGTGAAATCATACCTGCAGGCTGAGCCACAGCAGTTTGAAACTTGAATCTAAACTCTAAAGCCTCGCAGTGGACTGGAGCTCTCTTCTTGCTCGAATCTAAAAACCCAAAATACGTTTCTTGATTCTTAACTTGTTGCTCTATTTTTGTGATTGGCATTTTCATTTTTTGAGTCTGCCTTATATCCGAAACACTGAGTGATGAGAGGGGATGAGGAAGCCACGTTGCCTTGTATTTGTTTTAATATAATATATATCTATATATATTCTATGATCAGGAAAGGGGGAAGTTAGGAAACCACGTTGCATTTATTTGTTTTAATATAATATATTCTATTATGATGAGGAGGAAGCCAAGAGTCACGCTACCATATACTTATTTTAATATATATATATATAGGAACCAGATATTTGCCCCTGTTGCATCATGAGTCACGTTGCATATATTTTTTTTAATAGAATATATATATATATATATATATTAGAGGAGGAAGCCAGCTGCTATGCATTTCTTTTAATGTAATATATATTCTATTATTTGGAATATAAATGGACTAGGAGGAAGTTACGTGTGTTTATTTTTTTAATTAAATTTTTTTTCTTTTACATTTATATTATTAATGTTACTATCTCCAATTATATACATATATATATATATATGTGTAATTTAAGATGAATTAAATAATAATTTTTTTTTTTACAAATAAGATAGGATTATAAAGAAATTACATTAACACTACTTTTAAAGCACTAGTGGTATGCTGAATTTTTTTTTAGATTATCTTTACACTTATATTTATGTTTTTGTAATAAGTATGTAAACATATTTTTATATTATCTGATTTTTTTTTAATTTTTTCAAGTAACATTGATATTCTTATTCAAAATAAGAATTTATTTAATCAATATTAATGTTAGGCATAATATATTTTATGTATATGAAATATATAATGATTATACATATTTTAAAAATAATTTATGCAACTTCAAAAAATATCACAACTGCAGTGACCGCAACCCGCATCATAACAGCTGCAATGCCCGCAATCGCAATAACCGCAACGCAACCGCAACCGCATCCGCAACCGCAATTTAAAACCATGACTAGTACTAATCGTTTTACTTCTTGTTATGCAGAAGTTTGAGAATTTGACTATTATGAACTTCATTGATTGTGTTTCTATAAAAGGAATACCTGATGTCTCTACAGTTCCAAACCTCACGAAACTTCTTGCTAACGATTGTCCAAACTTGGCTAAAATTCATGAATCTGTTGGAAACCTTCGCAAACTTGTCGCATTGAGCAATGAAAATTGCCCCAAGCTTGAGAGTTTTTCACCTGGCATGAGGTCTACATCTCTTGAATATCTAAATCTTGGCATGTGCTCTAGCATTCAGCGTTTCCCAAATATGTTGGCGAAATTGGAAAATATGAAACATATTGACATAGAAGGGACTGCCATAGAAAACTTTCCCAATTCAATTACAAAAGTCGGTGGTCTTGAAGAGCTAGCTTTGCCATCTTGTATTGAGGATCTACCCATTAGCACTGATATGTTTCAAAATACTGAAGAGGTCAATGTGGAAGGATGTCCACAAGTTCTTAAGCTTATGGGGAAGATATTAATGATGGGTTGGACAAATTGGACACCAAAGCTAAATAGATTGGTTTTGAAAAATTGTGATTTATCTGATGAAGATCTTTAGTTGATTCTCAGTTCCTTTTTGAAATTGAAGTGGTTGGTCCTATCAAACAACTACTTTTTAACCATTCCTGAGTCCATTGAAGACCTTGAAAATCTGCTTTTCCTTCATGTGGATAATTGCAAGCAGCTTACTCACATTTTTGTGCTTCCACTGTACTTGCAATCCATATAGATGCAAGAAACTGCATATCATTGACTCCGGATTCATCAGATGTAATACTGAGTCAGGTTAATTTCTCTCATTCTTATATACTAATTCCTATAAAACATGGATATACGTGTAGGCACAACGCGACAAGGGCGCAAATCTCCAGAGATTTAATTCTCACAATTTTTTGTCACTTTTCTTCTTAGTAAACTAACAATTTAATCTTTGAATTATTAGATTCACATAGCTTTAATTCTCTAAAATTAATGAATACGTAAGTTGGTTTTTAAAAATAATAAAATTATGACATATCAGTACTTTTGTTATATGATTCACTCAAAAGATATTGGAAGGATTAATGAGTTTGCTATTATTATTATTATTATTTTCATAAACTAACTTGTACAGTAAGCTTAACAAGAATCCAATTATTAGTTTACTCTTTCTTAACATAACTATTTCCATACTTGATGGGACTAAATTCTCGTACCTGGGACGAAGTCCTTTTTTATTTTATTTTTATCTTCTTTATTAACAGGCATTTCTAGAGGTGGAGAACATAAATATTGTAGTGTCGAGGAAGAAAATTCCAAACTGGTTCGACCATTGTAGCAAAGGAGGATCTGTGGCTTTCTGGGTTCGTCGAAAGTTCCCTGGAATTGCTGTATTTTTAATGCTAGGGGGTGAAACTGAAGAAGTTATCAATTTTATGCGTGAAGTCAGCTTGCTCATCAATGGCCTCCAAGTGTTGCGAGATGAAAGAACGTTGCCAATTGATCATGTATGGCTGTTTGACCTGCAAATTCACTTAACAGCCAAGGAGTGGCACAACCTCAACATGCATCTTCGCAGAGGTTCGAACCATGTGGAGATATCATGTACTGTTAAGAACAATCAGCCACACATTGCAATTGTTAAATGCTGTGGGATTCATCTCTATAAGGAAAGAATGAACATACACCATGTCTCCTTCATAAACCCCGATCTTCATGGTTCAGATATTGCCCATAATGACATGGAAAATAATGACGCGGATATTTATGATGAAGAAAGCAAAGATTTTGTTTTTTGTCAAGTATTAGCTAAATATTTTGACAAGGAGAGTATAAATCTGATGGAACGTAGTCGATCTAACAGGAGAACAGTTGATGATGATAAGGATAAGGAAGAACAACATTTGACTGATATTTATGATGAAGAAAGTAGAGATGTTTTTTTGGGTCAAGTATTAGATAAATATTTTGACAACAAGATTATAAATCTGATGGAAGGTCATCGATCTAGCAGAAAAACAGATGATAATGATGAGGATGAGGATGAAGAAGAACAACATTTGACTGATATTGATAATGAAATCCCGGAAAGATGTGAAGTTGTGGATAGGGACAAAGGAAAAAGGACAGTGACAACCTTAGGGAGTAACAGAGTGGGGATTGTCTAATTGACAGTGAAACTTGGGATTTGATAATGTTGGAGAGTTTGAGAGGTGAAACCAGTGAAAAAGGTAAGACTAGAGCATGATGGAACCAAACTGAGAAAACCATAAAATCTCCAAAGTTTACTGATTTTACTTGAATTATTTTCTTTCCTTGCTGGTGCCGAATTGAGTAAATTGTTTCTGGGTCCTTCGACAGAACCCTTTTTTACAACCATCCGTGCCAAAGCACCAATGCTTCAAAAAACAGGGCATTTGAAGGAAACTGCCAAACTTGTGCAGGTAACCCTGATTTCGAGATTTTTATTTTCAATTTATAAATACATTGGAAGAAGAGATTTTTATTGAAACTTTCTTTTATGAATTCTAAAGAAAAAGAAAAAAAATACATTCCTCTGCTTTCCATCCTTTTTTTTTGAATTCCTTCACTTCTATTCTTAATTTCCAAACAAACCCTGATTTGTTAACCTCCTTTTTAACAGTTTCTCTGTTCATGTTCAGGGGTCAAATTCCTCTGCTATTACAAGCACAAACAGGGGAAAAGCAGAGAAATCTCACATCCAGATTCCAGAACTTAGATCTAATCAACAATTAGAGGCAAAAGATCTTGAGGATACTCAGATTTCCATGGAAGCATTTCATACTTCTCTTGAAGCAGAGACCGTAGCTTTGGCAGATCCCCAAGACTCCCAAATCAACATTGGGCCAAGCGAAGAAACGCAGAAAGCATTGCAAATTTTACTAGATTTTGTCTCAAAAAAGTTTTCTCTTTCGTTACAACCTAAACAATCCAAGCTGATGAAGCACATTCAAGAGTACCTCCTCAGTTTGACCCCAGAAGATGGAATTTCATTGAGGATGAGGTCCGTGATAATTCAAATTTCGAGAAGCTTCACTCAGTGGGGTCTGGATTATAATGATGCAAGTTTTAGACTCGAATCTGCAAGTGCTGAAATATCAAAAGTCCAAGAACTGAAAGTGGGGGTTGAAGCTAACCTGAGAGAGTTCCGAGAAGTGGAGGAATTAGAGAATGGAATATGGAGGCAGTTGGATTATTTGGAGGAAAGGAAGAGAGAGCTAGAAAAGGAAATCAATGCGGTGAAAGCTGAGATTGCGGAGTTTAGTTCAACCAGAGAGGATGTTGCTAAGAGGAAAAGAGAAATCTCCGAGGATGGAAGAATGTTTAAAGCTCAAAGGGATGGTTTGAGGATCAGAGTGCCGCGGTTGAGAGCTGAAGAGGAATGGGCTAAGATAATCCAAGCTAATATAGGGGACGAATGGTCAAAACTTGGACGACAATTTATTGAAAGCTCAAGTTTTGGAGATTGGAGCTAGCTGCACATTTTGCCATGAGAAATTTTATACACACACACTAGAACCGAATTTCATTTATATATATGTATATATATATGTTTTGTAATGACTAATTTAATTTAATTTTTTTAATTCCCTTCAGAGCACCTTCATTCCATAGAGAAACCAGTTTCCTAATTTAGGATGACACTTTGTTTAAGTTAAATCTAAAATGGTGAAAACTGAGTCTAAACTAAAACATAGGGAACAATTTAGTAAATGTTACCCGAAATTGTGATTATGATAAATTATTTCAAGATTGAAAAATATTATTGATTCCCTTGGCATAAATAGATTTGACTGTGGATTTTAGACTCCATTTTTTTTTCTTTTTCTGTACTCAAAATGTGATAAGTCTAACTAATTAGTGCATTTTGTATATATGGTTAGAGTTCAATTGAACTCTTGGCAAAGTCGATAATTCTTTGGCTTGAATTTGATTTGTTGATTAGTCAGGATGAAGAATATTTCCTAACTTCAGTTCATTATTAGGATTGGTAATTCAATTTGGTCAGAACAAGTGACTCCTTAACGTAAGTTAATTTAATAAATATGTATTAGTCTGGAGATATAACCCTTGGCTTCATATATATTATCCTAGTGTAAATGTTTTTCCTAATAAGCATATCATGATCCTTTATGTATGTTTGGAATATTGATATTTAATTTGTTAAGGTAATGATTAGAATAAAGGAAATGTGTGAATAAGCTTATTAAAAACATATATATATATATGAATGTTCACAAATTAAGTATATATTCCAATTTACAATTATTTATGCATGTGCGTTTATAATTAATCAGTTATTTAATTGAATTTTGTAGTAACATTTTTTTTTTGGGTATCTACTCGCTGAGTTTGAGGTTCATTCTTTCCCTTTTTTTTTTCTTATATTGAATTGTAAGTTCTTGACGTACTACTTGACCCTTGTTATGCCACTAGTCGCCTTACTGAGTAAGGCTTGATGTCGTCTTTGCGTGTTTTGATAAAATTCCATGATCATTTTGCTCCAGAAGATTCCTTTCTAAAATTTATCAATTTATTTTCGATACTTTTGCGGTGAATCAGTGATTACATCTGGCTGCAACTTACGCAATTGTAGTATCCTCTTGATGTTCTGCTTGTTATTAGATGATTTGATCATTTTCAATGAAGATACTGCCCCAGAAGATTCATTTATAGAGGTACTGAAAATATTACTAATACTTTTTGAATTAGATATTTCCGCCTTTCATTGAGTTAATTCCTACGATGCCATTAGTTTTCCACATGTTTTAACCGTTAAACTAATCATGCAATTTCATTAATCAATCAAATTGCAACCCATACAAATACGTGAAAGCATATAATATTAAAAACCATAAATACCTCTAGCCATATTTTAAAGTTTGATGCATAAACCCAAGTTATATACTCTGAAATAAAATATACAATATCAGTAGAGAAGAGTTGAGAAAAGAAAATAGTTAATCAAAAGTTTTTTTTTGATAATGGCTAAAGTTATAGTAATAGTTTCTTAATTAGACTTCATTTATTAAGAACCCTCTCTATATTTTAGTTGATGGAAACTAACCACTCTCCTCTTACAAGAGGTTAATTTAATGATCATGCCTTTTAATTGAATATTCCACTATCCCCCTATCAACATATGACATGGATCATGACCTATAAACAGTAGTAACCAATAACTAGGAATGAGAGAAGTTATAGTCTTGAATAACCACTAGGATTTACATCAGTTAGAAGACAAGCCAATAAAAAAAATTTTGTAAACTCACGTAACTCCCATCTAAGTTCAATTTTTTGTTTGATATTTTGGACAAAAATAGCCCCTAAGATTAATATAAATAGAACCCTTTTCCATTGTGCTTATCATCAAGTAATAATAGAATCTCTTCCATCAAAGTGAGAGTGTTTCCTCTCTTTCTCTTCTGGCTTCTAAGCCATTTTTGGTGTCAAAGTCCAGCATTCAAATTTTGGTGTCAAGTAAGGTGGGAGGAGTGTTTAGCAATTGGCTTGAGAGTTGAAATTTTTAGAAGTGTTTGGAGTCACCACTACCACCTTTGAAACCTTATTTTCCAATCATTTTTTAGCCCAATCAACATCGCCATCATGTTCAGGAGGCTGACAAACTTGGGATTGGAGAGTCTCGCCACAACTTGAAGTCACACGAGCCACCCCTGATGTCCATGCACCACTTGCCTGATGTCCATGCACCAGTCACATGCCACATGCACCATCAAAAGGTTGAAGATGATTATGTTAGTTGCCACATTAGTACCAAGGTGTCTAGTTAGTGACACGTTAGCCAATCATCAACTACCATGTGTCATGTAACACCATAAATTCTAGCTTATTTTATGACATTCATAAGTTTTACCTCATTATTTCCATAAGAGCATATAAAGAGGGGAATGAAAATAATAGGTTTATTTGCGTTATGCTATGTTTAAAAATTTGCAATTGGTGTCATGTGGACCGTATGAGCTTATGTTATACATTCTCATATTTAATTCTATCATAATAACTCATTTACATCATAAAAACATGCCTACAATTCATAGAGACCAAAATGGAGCTCAAAATAAGCAAGCATATTTTCGACTAGATTTGCTCTATCTTCTGACCCAACTTTGAAAAATCATAACTAAATCTAGAAAATTTGAAACAATGCAATCTTAGTCATTCGAGAAAGCTTAGGATGTCTATGTCACACTAAAAATGTGCCCAGATCATAACATGCATCATAAAGGATGTTTGACATCCGAAAAGTTACAGAGGTCACTGGCTGCCTGGGCTACTATTTAGATTACTGATACAAACTTCTAAAATTCATAACTAATTCTATAAAAATCAAAATCACACACATTCAGTCATTTTAAAAAGTTACAAATGTTAAATTAATAAAAATAATTCCAAAATGAAACAGATAGGGTTTAGCTATCAGGAACCTATAGAACAGTAACTGAATTCCTGGGGCACCATTGGTACTGATAGTCAACTTAAAAAATGCATAACTCTTTGCTCATACCTCCAAATGAGGTGATCTTAGTGGCCATAACTCTCCCTAGCTATAGGAACTTGCCTAGGCCGAGACTATGAGGGGAAGAAGAATTCATGGCCTTCTTGATTTTTCCTTGATGGGAGACATACTTGTGAGGCTTCCGAGAGCTCTTAGGAGGTCAATCAAATACTCACACAAATCAATTTTTTCAAGGTGTTCAAGAGCTTTACACTTTTCTAACTTGGAATTCCTTAGTTTTTCTTGCAATTTCTTGGCATATTCCAAGTTCCCACACTCCAATTTCATGGTTTCTTATTAGTTCTAGATCAAAACTTTCCTCCCCTAGATGGCTCTGTTTTTAGGCATTATACACACAAGGAAGAGCAAGAAGGAAGAAGCAACAAAAAGCAAAAAATTACCTTGAGTTCAACCTTCTTTCAAGAGTGTTTCTTCTTGCCTTATCTTCCTCTTTGGATTTCTAACTTTTCCCCTCTTGTTCAAAGCCAAAACAAAACCATTTCATTCAACAAAAACATGGAAAGATGAAGCAAAGAGAGGCGAAGATGATTTCAAGAAGAAAGACTATAGAAATCTCTACCTTTTGTTAGCCTTTTCTTCCTCCTCTTGAGCTCTCTTAGTGTGTCTCTCTCCCTAGGTCTCATGCTCTATTTTGGGCAGAAAGAAGGTCGGTTAATCAAAGGCCAAAGGAAAACGTGCTTTAAGAAGGTGAAGAATCCACTTTATGCACGTTTCTATTTTGCATTTTAGTCCCTATTCTTTGTTCTCATCATTTTGGCCCAAATCAACTTCTTTTGAAATTCATCTTTTCCATCATATTCCTTAGGCTCTTAATCATAATAATTGCCTTTGGAATCACTCAAAAAGGACCTAAAACTATTTCGAACCATTAGGTCAAAGTTGCGATCAATTGACGGCCGAAATCGCTCATTAGAAGAGTTTCAATTATTCTAGGGGTTCCCATAGTATTCAGGGCTTTTGAGAACCATAGAAAGCTCAAATTTTTTGTTTAAAAAGCCCTTCTATGAGTTTTCAAAATTTTCCAGAAATTACAAAAATGCCCATACTTCCCTTAGTAAATTTTTTGATCTCTTCTGGTTCTGGTTTTTTAGCATCTTAAACCTCAAATCCTCATTTTATAATATTTAAAATTTTATTATAATTTTAGTTGGCCCAAATTCCTTCTATTTCGAAGACTTCTTTTTATATTTGGCCCATTTCTAACGTTTATGGAGAAATTGAACATTGTGTTTCTCACGTTTATGGAGGGACTAGATGTTACATGTCATAGTTGCCACATCAACACCTAGTCAACCAATTCTGCCATGTCATTCCTAAGGTGTCAATGAGCGACACATAAGCCAACGATCAATTGCCACATGTCACTATTGTTACATTAGCATCCATTTAGCCAATGTTTCCTGACCTCTAAACTTTCTAAAATTGCACACCAGCCCCTAAACTTTCAAAAATTACATATTAGCCCTTAAGTGTTCTGAAATTACACATCAATCCCTGAACTTTCCAAAATTCTATCTTGGCCTAGTTCTTCATCTTAATTTTTGATTCCACCCTTAAGCTTTCATAAAAGTCAAACCAATCCTCAAACCACACACCTAGCCTACATTAGCCTACAAAATACCTCCAAGACGAAACCCTGTGCATGAAGTTGAGATGGAAGAGTTGAGACACCAAATCCAATAGCTATAGGAGACCATAAATACCCAACAAGCCTAACTAGATGAACAAAGGGAGCCAAGAAAAGTTGATTTTGATAGTAGTAATCTTTATCAATTGGTTACCACTATCCTTGGAGACAAACATTTTGAAGTAGTGATATCAAAGTAAATATTCCAGACTTTGAAGGGAAGCTCTAATCGGACAAGTTCATGGATTGGCTCCAAATGGTTGAGTGAGTGTTTGAGTACAAAAAGGTGCCAGAGGAATGGAAAGTCAAGATCACCGCTGTTAAACTTAAGAAGCATGCTCCCATATGATGGGAGAATCTTAAGAGGAAGCATGAGTGAGAAGAAAAAAGTAAAATTCGAACATGGGAGAAAATGTGTCTCAAGTTCACATGTAAGTTCTTACCAAGACATTATTATTAAGATAGTTTTATTCAACTACAGAATCTTCGCCAAAAGATCTCATCCGTGGAGGAATATACTAGAGAATTTGAAAAGCTCATGATGAAGTGTGACATCTAAGAAAAGGATAAGCAAACTATAGCTCACTATTTAGGAAGATTGAACACTAACATTGCTCACCCTGCCCAGCTTCAACAATACTGGACTTTACATGATGTTATTTGTTTAGCCATCCATATTAAGAAGCAGTTACCTAAAAAGTACCCATACCACCCTTCTTTCTCTCCTAAGAACCCTTCCAATACCCATAAGATACAAGCCTCATAACCTAGCTTTTCAAATAAACCTCCACCTAAATTTGTCAAAGAGACTAATCCCAAAGCATCCAAATGCTTCAAATGTCAAGGATTTGGCCATATTGTCTCTGAATGTCCAAACTGCAAAGTTATCACCCTCATTGAAAAAGAAGGCCATGAGGTATCTAAAGAAGAAGAAGAAGAACTACAGTTTGATGAAAAAGAGATAGTGTATGATGAAGAACTCATCCCCATAGATCATGGGGAATTATTAGTAAATAGACGAAACCTACACATAGCACAAGTAAAAGAAGAACCATGGCTGAGGCACAATATCTTCCACACCTACTGCACTACTCAAGGCAAAGTATGTGATGGAATCATTGATAATGGGAGTTATGAGAATGTAGTATCAAACTACTTGATGGAGAAGCTGAAGCTGCCAACTCAAAATCATCCACATCCATGCAAGTTATAGTGGCTCAAGAAGGAAAGTGAATGGAAGTTTATAAATGATGTCTTGTTTCTTTTTCAATTAGTAAGAAATATCAATATGAAGTATGGTGTGATGTTATTCTTATGGATGCTTGCCGTCCCTTTCTTGGGAGACCCTAGTAATATGATCATCGCACTTTATATGATGGTTATGCAAACACCTACTCCTTTGTGAAAGATGAAACGAAGATTAAGCTAGCACCATTGCCACCTAATCAATACGTCCAAGGTAAGAAGGAATCCAAGCCACTAGTGTCCTTAGTTGCCAAGGAGTAGCTCAATGTAATGAAAGCAAAAGCTTAAGCCATTAGTTTTGCTTTGTTGCTTGAATCAAATGATGTGACCACTATTCTGCTAGTGATTAAACAATTGCTAGCTAAATTTTCAGATGTTATACCAGAATAAATCTCATATAGACTATCGCTAATGTGAGACAACCAACATCCAATTAACTTCTTCTTAGGAGCTGTCATCCTTAATAAAGCTACTTACAAGATGAGTCCAAAGGAACACACCGAGAGTCAATGTCAAGTTGAAGAGCTGTTAAAAAAAGGATTGATCCATGAAAGCATTAATCCCTATGCAGTGCTTGTACTCTTAGTACCAAAGAGGGATGAAAGTTAGAGAATGTGCATAAAAAATCAAACAGTAAACAAGATCATTATTAAGTATCAATTTTTGATACCCAGGCTTGATTATATGCTAAACTAATTGCATAGAGATGAATGGAAAATCATTTTCAAAATAAGGGATGACTTGTACAAGTGGATTGGGATGCCTTTCGAGTTATCAAATGCCCTTCTAACATGTTCAGATCCCTAGTGAATTAGGTACTTCAACCTTTCATTGATAAATTTATAGTTATTTACTTTAACGACATTCTCATTTAGAGCAAGAATCAAAAGGGAAACTTAGAGCACCTATGGCAAGTGCTACAGGCTCTTTGTGAACAAAAACTCTATGCCAATATGATGAAATGCTCATTCTTAGCCAACAAAGTAATTTTTCTAAGATATATCATCACTGCTAAAGGTGTTCGAGTTAACCAAAGTAAGATAGAAGTCATCAATAGTTAGCCAACTCCAAAGTCTATCTATGATATTTCAAGCTTCTATGGATTAGCTTCCTGTTATAGGAGGTTTATCAAAAACTTTAATTGTAATACCCTAAAATTAATTAAGATATTAATTATGTATTTAGACTAATTAAGAATAATTATTATGGAATAATTAGGTAAGCTATATGAATGGAAATTTACAAAGAAATAAATTATTAATATAAGTTTAAGATTTTAATTGGGTTAAAGCTTAATTTAGGCCCAAAATTAATTTTAGTAACCCATGGATAAGGATTTATGGAGGCCCAATAATTTTAGGTGCAAGGCCAACTCCTTATCATGAGACTTGGGCCAAGAGAGATTATTTAGCAATGGCCTAATTTGATTTAGTAAAATAGGGGCCCAAGACCCAATTTATATAAGTTCGACTAACGTATATTATGCAAACTCAAATTAGATTGACTCTTGGAACTTGGCCTGACTTTATTAAATTGTTGCAGCCCAACTTATGAGATAAGGCCCAACAAGCATAAAAATCTAAACCCACAAGGAATTGGGCCATTGGGTCAACACATCCCACTTTTACTTCTAAATTTTCTGCAACCCATTCATTAAACCATAGCCCAACCAGTAAAAATGAGCCCAATTGGACCTTGGGCTGATGGGTTAGCCCATTTCTCATTAAAAACCCTAAAGCTTCAGTGGCTACACCCATTTGGAAGAGCAAAACACTTGGTTCTATAGAAGGAAAAACCTATTTTCGTACCTTGAGGAGAGGCTAGGGTTTTCATCACTATTTTGGCTCCATTTCTCCCACTTAGAGCAAGATTCAACTAAGATAACCTTCATATAACTTAATACACTCTTCTTCTTCTTCGATTTGGCCTGATTGGTCTTTTATTTAGAACATTTTTATCTTCCACCCAAAACTAAAACTTGTTGTTTGGTGCTTCCATGGTGGATTTTCGGAGGTTGAGGCTATGGGCATTGTTAAGTGAGTATCTTCTTCCTATTTTAATTCATTTTCTATTAGTTTGAGACCCCTATAGTTGACCTATGACATGAGCTTTGGTTTCATGTGAAATTACCCAAAAATTAGAGTAACTATAGCAATTTCTGTTATGAAAAAGTTGGAACCCGAAATTAGAATCTATTGGTAATTAAGTGAGTATTAGTAGTCATTAGTAGTTCAACTCTTTGGATATTTGATTTGTTGCTAGAAATGATAATAATTATACTTGTTATAGGCTTGATATGCATTTAGATTTTTATAGTAGCTAGAGGCAGAGTAATTGGCTTCATTGAGGTAACTGGGGTTATTTTCCTAATTCCATGTATATGCTTATGTTAATATGCTATTTGTTACACATGTTTGATTTTGAAATGCTAAATGACTAGTTGACTACTTGATTGTTATTATAATTAGACCTTATGAGTTTATGGTAGAGCTGTGGTATGGCTACCACCCGTGCATATGCTTCGATCGAGCATCGGGTTATGATCAGACTCCAGACGCACTGAACCCTGGTTATGCTCATTATGAAGTAGGTGTCGTGAATGGACCTCTCCCAATGTTATTGGCCATTAACATGTTGTGTATGATTGCTGGTATGGGATAGTAGTTATTGGTAATTCAACTAGTTCATTTGCGAATTGAATTGATGATTCTGGTATTGATGACATGAAATTACATTGGATTGATTAACTTATACATATATATGGAAATTGCCTTTTGTTACTAAGATTGTATATCTCATGCTGTTGTGGGCTAACATTTTCAGGGACTGGATCTCTTATTAGCAAGGAGAAAATTAATGGAAGCTTATTAAATGGTTTGGTAGCACATAGGTTTGGGAGCCTTGTCAAATTATGCTGTAACTAGATTACTAGTTTTGTGTCATTGCTATATTGTATCATGAGTTACTAAGTATAGGGACTGTATATGTAATTTAATTATCATGGGATTAAACATTATGATTGTAATTGGCTAACAATGGATAAATGATTTGATCTTGTATGAACATTAAACATTGACCCCATGCACCTTGTGACTAGAATACATTTGCTGTTATTAATTTATGAACTCACTGGTTTATAGTGACTAGAGGGTTAAGGATTCATATTTGGGTTTTGAATGGGTAAAGATAGATGTGTTAGGTAGATTAGGTAAAAGAAAGACACTAAATCTTCACAAACTAAGTCAAAGTGGCCTAGAGTGTTACTAGAGGGAAAATTAAAGAGCATGAGATGAAATTTTAAGAGTTATAGGAATAGTAAGGAATTGGCTGCGACCAACATTTAATTGGCCTCAGCTAAATTGTAATAGAGGGGAATTGGTCGTGGCCAACATTTAATTGGCCTCGGCCAAATGTGGTGAAACTACTAGGGAAGAAAAAGAGAGCAATTGCCCGCGGTGAACAATAAGGTTAGCTGTAGCTAAGTCTGAAAGGCAGATTTGGGGGTGTTCCAGAGGGTATTTGGCCGCAGCGAAAGTGCTCTATTTCTCATAATCACCTAAAAACCTTAGTTTCTCTTAAGGTAACTAAGGAATGATCTAAAAACACTTGCAGGAAGATTTTATGAGTTGGAATTGATGGATGGAAGAATCAAAGGCTCCTCATTAATAATTAAATTCATTTGCATATTCGAATAATTGTGGTTGTCTAGCTAATGACCTTAACAACATTAAGGTTTGAAATTTCCTCACTTTTTCCTGATGTAATTAATTTTAATGACTTCAAACCTTGATTTATGATTATTAATTATGTCTTAATCTTTAATTACTATAATTTGAAGTTATGGTCGTTACATTAATGCTATTGCCGCACCTCTTATAAACTATATCAAGGGAGATAAATTTCAATGGATAGGACAAGTCCATAAAGGTTTTGAGGAGCTGAGAAACGTTTGGCAAAAGCACCTGTGTTAGCCCTTTCAAACTTTCACCAAGTGATCAAAGTCAACTGTGATGCTTCCAACACTAGAATTAGTGTGGTTTTAAGCCAAGAAAGGCTTCCGATTGCCTCTTTCAGTGAAGAACTCAACAATGGAAAACTTAAATATTCTACCTATGATAGAAAGTTCTATGCCATTGTTTGTACTTTACAGCACTGGAGCCATTATTTGCTAAACAAAGAGTTTATTCTCTACTCTGGTCATAAAACCCTCAAGCACCTAAATTCTCAACAGAAGATCTATTGTAAACATGCTACTTGGAGTGAGATTTTGTAGCCTTATCTATTCTTGCTTAAACACAAGGTTGAAACCTTGAATTCTGGAGTTGATGTGTTTACTCGACGTTATGTTTTACTGTCTACTCTTTAAGCAAAAGTTGTTGGATTTGAAACCATCAAAGAACTATATCGAGATGACCTTGATTTTCATGAAGCATGAAGTTCCACCTAAGCATAACCCTTCCAGCAGTACCACAGGCATGAAGGCTTCTTATTTCAAAGACTATGCATTCTTCAGTGCTCCTTATAGGAAGCAATCATCTAGGAGGCTCACAATGGAGGATTAGTAAACCATTTTGGATGAGATAAAATCGTGGCCTTAGTTAAAGAGAATTTGTATTGCCTAAAGTTTGAACAAGACATAAATAGACATATCCAAAGGTGCAAAACTTGTCACTTGGACAAGATCAAAAGCCAAAACACTAGATTGTGCATGTCTCTTTCGATTCTAGAAGCACCTTAAGAAGATGTTAGTATGGATTTTATCCTTAGACTACCTCAGACTTAGAGACAGAAAGATTCTATAATGGTAATAGTGGATAGATTCTTAAAGATGTCACATTTTATCTTATGCCAAAGGATGAATGATGATGTTCAAGTTGCAGACTTATACTTTAAGGAGATTGTATGTTTTCATGGCATTCTAAAAACTATCACTTCTAATTAGGATCTGATGTTCTTAAGCCACTTTTGGAGAACTTTGTGGAAGAAAATAGGAATTAAACTTTAGTTTGGCAATGCTAGCCATCCTTAGATAGATGGACAAACTAAGGCACTTAATAGGATTTTGGAAAATCTACTCTAAAACTTTGTCGACAAGAATTTGAAGCAGTGGGACCTTATCCTTGTATAAGTCTAGTTCAGCTACAACAACTTAATTAATTAAGCTTTGTTGAGAAGAATTTGAAGCAGTTAACAAGATTTTAGGAAACGTACTTCAAAGCTTTATTAGGAAGAATTTGAAGCAATGTAACCTTACCCTTAAAAAAAGTTGAGTTCGCATATAACAACTCAACTAATTAGGTTACCGAAAAGTGTCCATTCAAGGTAGTTTATGGCACTTGTCTACTTGGCCTATTGGACTTAACCTCTTTAATTGATAGGCAATAATACAACACTGATGCAGACTAAAAGGCAAAGGATATTAAGAAGCTACATGAACAAGTCTAATAGTTGATTCAAAAGAAAAACTTGAGATACAAAGCTCAATGTGATAAGTACCAAAGATAGCAAACTTTCAAAGTAAGAGACTTGGTATAGATACACTTGTGAAAAGAATGATTTCCAAATCGACCAACTGCTAAATTGTCACTTAGAGTTGATGGTTCATTCAAAGTTGTGTAGAAGATCAATGATAATGCCTACAAAGTAGAGTTACCAAGTAGCTATGGAGTCTTTGCCACCTTTAATGTTATCAACCTATTACCATATTTTGATGACAATGCAGAGCTTCACTCTAGTCCTATTTAACTCGGAGAGGATGACATGGATCATGGCCCATAAACAGTAGTAATCAACAACTAGGAATGAAAGAGGTTGCAATCTTGAATAGCCAATAAAAGTTACATCAGTTAGGAGACAAGCTAATAAAGAGATTCTTGTAAACTCTCGTAACCCCATTTAAGTCTAATTTTTTATTTGAGATTTTGGATGAAAATAGTTTCTAAAATTAGTAAAAATAGAGCTCTTTCCATTGTGTTTATCAACAAGTAATAATAGAATCTTTTTCATCAAAGTGAGATCATTTCCTTTCTTTTTCTTCTGGCTTCTGAGCTAACATATCTAGCCAAAACTTACTTGCTAGAAGTCAGTACCACTAGTTAGGATATTTTAAAATTTAAAATTCAAAATAGATTATGGAATATTTTAATTTGACATTATTTAAAAATCTGCATATACATTAATTAAATAAGAAATATTTTAACATTTTTCATTTGGTCTAAACAATATTTGCCAAATAATATGTTTATGGGCAAATCAAATATATATAATGCAAGAACTATAGCAATATGCTCTTTAAACAAACAAATATTATCTCGCATGCATTACTTGTAACATGTTTTTAGCTTTATGAGATATTAGACTTTCATGAATAAACCTTGTATGTTTATTCGGGTTTTAACTCATATGTTTGTCAATATTTCACCAAAATTGTATGCCAATATATATAAAGACAACAAACCAAAATTCATGATTTCATTACTCAATGTACCTTGAACCAAAATAGTCTAAGACTTATCTAAGGCACATGATTCTTAAATTATTTTGGATGCATTCCTTTAGTTAAATGATTAGCTATCATTTCTTTTGTCTAAATGTATGCTATAATTACCGTATTAGATTTAACCTTTTCTTTCAAGACTAAGTACTATATGTCAATATATTTATTTTGACTTTCACTCTTGTTATTCTTAGCTAAGAAAAATTTAGCTGTATTATCACAATGCACTTTGATAGCCTATAGATTGAATCCATAATCTTAAACCCAATAATGAAATTGCTCAACTATATATCTTGTGAATTTGCCTCAAAACATGCAACAAACTCATTTTCCATATTAAGGTGACTACCATAGATTATTTAGCACTTCTCCAATAGATAGCTCCCTTAGCCAGCAAAAAAATATATCTAGGTGTTGACTTCTTTAAGTAAATGCACCATGTTAAATCTAAGTCTAAATAATTAGCAACTTCCAAATTGCCAGTCTACCTATAAGCATATACCCTTTAATTAGTGGAGCGAGTGTTATCTAATGATATCCCAATTATTATTATGAACCCAAGTATAACCATAATTGAGACTCATTAGAGGCCTTATAGGAGACTGAATTCTTTTCCATAAAAGTAATTCCTTGAATAACTGTCAGGGTATATATATATATATATGAGTGAATTATATTCTAAGCTTATATTTTTTTTATTCATATAGTGTAATGTTATTGGTCGAATCTAGTATAGCTAATCAAGAGACTATAGATGAACCTTTTGTTAGGGTTTGTACCAACTTGAGGCCCCATCTATTAAGGGTTGTGGTAGGGGTAGAGGCCAAGGTAGAGGGGGTAGATTAATTGGAAACCCTAAGAATTTTGATCATGAAGAGATAGCAATGCCTCCCTTACCTTAGGTGCCTACCCTTGAGCAATTAGCAACTAGATTATAAAAGGTTAGTCAAGTGATAAAAACATAGCAGCATTAGTTGTAGAGCAAGTGACTTATAATAATTCTCAAGCTAATATGACACCCTCATTAGGATAAGTAATAGTAAAAAGGGTCTAGCATCATCTTAAAGAGAAGACCATAATAAAGATTCTATCCTAATTTGTTAAATTCAAGCTACCTTCATTTTTTGGGATATGATGGTCAAGAAGATCTATAATAGTTTCTAGAAGAAATCAGTGAATCCGTGAGGCACTTGGTTGTTCTAAGAGGAAGACTATTGAGCTAGTTGCATTCTAAGTAAAAAATATCGCTTGAGCCAAGTATGAGATGGTTAGGAAAGGGATATCAATTGAACGACTACTGTTAGAGTGGGAGGAATTTAAAATTATCATTTTGGAGTGGTTTTACCCATGAGTGTTAAAGATGCCAGAGCTCGAGAGTTTAAGACTCTAAAGCAGGTTGCTCCCATGACTGTGGTGGAATATGGTGCCTGTGTTACCTAGTTAGAGAAATATGTGCTGCATCTACTAAGCACAGAAAGGGATAGAATCAAAAGTTTGTAATGGGCTTGAGTGCACCTTTATTTAGGACAATAGTGCTCAAATAAATCTATTTCCCTAGTATGTAGCTTCTATGGATTGTGGCAGATTGATCAAGATACGAGAAATGATGAAGAATTCTTTATAGAAAAGCGCAAATATGATGGTGAAGAAAGAGTGAAAGCTAGTTCTCATGTGAGAGGATCTTCTCATGTACTTAGGGTTTAGAGTCCAGAGGCCTCAACAAACTTCTACTACACCCTCCTTTCTCTTTTTACTATTATGGATAGATAGATTGCACTTTCTAAGGGTACACAATCAGCACCTTGGTAGTTATCTGTACCATCACACCAGGATAAAAACTATTTGTAATGTTTTTGGGAAGAGACACTCGAGGACTTGCCATAGAGAAACTAAGGGCCTGCTTTGGATATGGATAGAATGGACATTTAGTAAGAAATTGCTTGTAGTGTAGTCCTAAATCTTTAAGAACTCTAATACCATATTTTGAATACAAGTGAGAGGCATCTAGTGTCTTTTCCACATCTGGAACCAAATGTCCTTTGAAGAAACATGCCGTATCAAGGAAAATTTCCTTTTCATTATCATCCAAGTTATCATAGCTAACTTTAAGCACATCAAGAATCTATTTGCTTGGAGTTTTTTCATATTTCTTTAAAGCACTTTTCCACTCTTCTATTGTTTTGCTAAACAAATCAGAGCCTATCACATTCAAAGCCAATGGTAAGCCTTTGGCATATTGCACCACAAGCTTTGCTACCACCATATAGATTAGATTAGTTTCACTTTTCTCAAAAGCATTTGAATAGAATAATTTAAGAGATTCATCGTCATTCAATTCTTTCACATCATATAGCTTTTCAAACCCATATAAAGTTAAATAGATCTTTATTTCTTGTTACTATAATAATCCTACTTCCAAAACCAAACCAATCTTGTCTTCTATCTAAAAGTCTCACTTGTTTAAAATGATCAACATGGTCAAGAATTAAAAGAACCTTCTTGTAGTGAAGTCTGTTTTCTAGTATAGGAATTCCTTGACTCCTTGACTTACATTACCCAAGTTCATATTATTTTTCCAAGCAAATGCAAAAAACAAAAAGGTCTCTTGTAGTGGTACTAGACCATTCTTTGTTGAGTTTTCTCTCACATAAGCAAGAAAATAAGAAGCTTTAAAGTAATTTGCAATTGAGTTACACACTATTCTTGCAATGGTTTTTTTACCAATGCCTCCAATTCCATGAATTCCCACTATCGAGGCATTTTTTTAAGACTTCATATTGAGAAGTGACATTGCTGCTTGTATTCGGTACTTTAATCCCATTGGATAATCAATTATGTGTAAAAATGTGTGATTTAATTTGCCAGAGATATCTTCCACGATTGTTTGAATAAATTCAAACTCATACCTGCACAATTAATTACAAAGGTTGATGTATAGGAATTTGGCAATATATATATATAATCTATGCTAAAAACATTAGACATTATAATTTTTAAGTCCTTATCATTTTCATTCTTAAAAAATAAAATCCTAAATGCATAAACAATTTTGTTTAAAAAAACAAATGTAGTAATTTTATCATAACCAAAGTGATAATTATATGATTTTTCTTTCACCTAGCCTTATAGCTTGATTACTTCGTGATCATCCTCATGAATTCAAATATCCCATAAATGTAATATTGAAAAAAAAAACCATACTTTACTTCCTTGTGATGTTGCTCATAATGAGTTTAGCTCTCACTCTATCTTATTTAATATTGTTTCAATATCCATTTCATTGGTTGATGTAAAAGGAAAGAAAATATAAAAAGTGAGTAAGAGAGATAAAAAAATGACTTTTGTGAAGATAATTTGATTATTCAAATGATGATTTGACAAATGAAATAATAATTATAAAAGCATAATAAATATTACGTGAACTATGTGAATGTATTACATCCATTTTTGTGGTAGACCAAATGTATATGTAATCATTTTGTGATATATATATATATATATTAATTAAAAGAGAAACAATCTCATAAGTGTTTAAATAATAAACAATTTTATTATTCAATCCCTATCTCACTCTTTTTTTCACTCTCTACTCCCACCTTAAGAGGAAAAAAAAAAAATCTTATGTGCGCCTAATGTGCCACCGAATTTATACTTACATAATAGAAGGCCAAATTACATAAAATGAAACCCATACATTATGCCAACCAGTAAATTACAAAGCCACTTCTAATTGGATCAGAATAGCAAAACCACTCCTAATTAAATCTCTCTATTTGTTGTTTTATTGTGGGTCTCATTTCACATAAATTCAAATGTTTTATATTTCATTCTCATTAATTATTTTTTTATAAAAAAGATAATTAAAAGTAAAATAAAAAATTTTGTTATACTAAACAGTACTTCAATGTGGAACTCGATAAGGCCAAATTTCAAATCAAACTTGTATTGTTATGAGCTTCCAAAGAGATACAAAATAAGGATATAAAATTATACTATATAGTAAAAATAAACAATAAAAAACGTTGAAATTTTTAGTATAACAACATGTATACACTTGCAGAGTTGTGATCCAGGATGGTCTTCCAAATGTTCGCAAACTGTGGCTTGTAATATTTTTTTTTAAGTATAACAAAATTATTTTATCTTTAATTATTTTTTATAAACAAGAACAATTAATGAGAATAAGAAACAAAGTATTTATGCGAAGGCTTCTTTAAAGAAGAAGGAATTTTGAATGTTTTGCATTTATGTGAAGGGAGACCAAACAATAAAGCAATAAATGGAGGAGTTTAATTATGGATGATTTTGCTATTCTGGTCTAATTAGGAGCAGTTTTGTAGTTTACTATGTGGCATAAAGTGTGGGTCCCATGTTATATGATTTGGCCTTATTTTATTAAATAAAGTATAAATAAAATGGTACACTAATTACACTTAAAGATATATATATATATATACATATGCTTCATTAATAGTTTAAACAATAGTTCTTTTAGTAGTCATTAATGAAAATTGGGCTTATATCTAAAGTTGAAATTATTAGTTCAATTCCAAATTTCCAATAATACAATACCATAAAATTATTTGAAATATAGTTTTTGTTTAAGGAAATGAGTGACAAGATTTGGGCAAATTAATTAAAATATTGATTGAAATATGTCACCACATAGCATAGCATAGTAGGATGATGACGTTTAGTGCATGTATATGAATAATAATAATAATAACTTCATAGAAATAATATTAATATAATACACCCCCAAGTTTTTTTTTAAAAATGTTTTTTTTTTCAAGCCATGAGAGAAATTTACCTCATTTTGAAATGTCATCCAGACAAATTGGCAGCCTCCCTTAATGCAACTCTCCAATTATGCAATCTTTCTAGTGCTAGCTTCCAGTCGTGTACTGTTTCCTTATTGCTATTCTTAAGATTGGCTTCATGCTTAGCCATTGACCTTCCATAACTTCCTCTCTAATGCCTTACATTTGAGGGATCAACATAGTAGAACACTGGATTAATTATTTATTTTTCTTCTATGCTATGCATATATATATGACTTGCTTTGATCTACGAATGTAATGCATGTGGGTTCATTTCGCACTCCCCTCTCCCTTTTTAAAACAAAGATTCCTTAAGGGTCTCGTTTTAACTTTAAAAACAAAATCTAATTTTAGGCCTTCACTTTACAAAACTTTTGAATTGAATTCATCATTACTTAACAAAGAATTAAAATTTCTGTAATTGATACTTGATAACCTCCTAATTTAGGATTCAAAAGGGTTATATTTGACACTAAATTAGGGAGGTAAAATATTTTTATCTTGATTAGTATGATTAAAAGTGCATTCAATCAAACAAAATAAAGAAAATATTACAATTGTAATATTTCCATCAGTTTAAACCTCATTTTAGGTTTGATTTCAATTTCAGGGAAAAGTGGCAAAATATAGAAGGAGTTGAATAATAAAGAGGGAAGCTGAAAATGGCCAAAGCAGATTATACAAGTCTTCTCGCCACAGCGAGACTGAAGTTCGCTATAGCGAGAAGGCACTTTCGCCGTAGCGAAGGGGAGGCTTCGCAATAGTGAAGTCGTGTTGCATAGAAATTCCAGAGAAGAACTCGCTATAACGTGGGAGTAGCGAGCACAGCGGAAACCTGAGAACTTATGAGACCTCACTATAGCGAGAGACGCTCCTCGCCATAGCGAGATCGGACCTGAAACGCGCAGTTTTAATTTTTAGGCTTTAAAAGAGATGGGAGTAGCTAGGGTTGGAAGCATTCGGCGGCAGAGGAAGTTCTGAGCGTCCAAGAAGCGATCTCTGGGAGTTCTTGAAGGCTCTTTACGCTTAGAGTGTGAAGGAAGAGAAGAAATCAAAGGGGAAGCTCTACTTTCTGCATCTGAATCTTCCCTTGTTTGTTTTCTTGTTCTTTTCAGTTTCTCCATGTATTTTGATTGGGAATTCTCTGTAGATTTGGCTATGTGTGGCTAATTTCCTTTTTACCTAGAGTACTAGGAACTTGATGTGAATTAAACCATTAATTATCTTGTTGATTGTGATAATTGGAATCTTGTGTATCCTCTCTTGCTTAATGCTTTCTTAGGGATTGGCCACCTCTTTGATTTGAATTGGGAAATTGGAATTTACTTTGAAAAAGGGAATTCTAATTGGATCTAAGAGTTGGATAAATTAAGTTTAGAGTCATCTAATTTGTGATTGGGATAGACATATACCTGATCACCTTAATTGGTTTGTAGAGGGATATAGAATCTAATGCATTCTCACCTAAATCCAAGGACACTTAGATTTCAGGAGAGAGTAGGGCTATAATTACATCGACAGACGGTTATAGCTTTTGAATCTCTTAACCCACAAGGTGAAAATTAATCGCAATTAAACAAGAGGTTAAATTCTAGTGAGCATCAAGGGAATAGTAACTCTAGGTAATTTCAATTCTTGGATTTTATCTCAACTACCTGTGCCAACCTAGTTTTCTTTACATTGTTTTGTTTTAAGCATTAGTCTAAGTTCATAATTCACTTAATTGACAGTTTAACGTGGATGGAAACAGGTTATACATTGCCTAATTGTAATTAAACCTTTCCTCGTGGGAACGATACTCATACTTATCACTGAACTACTTGGTCTGACCTGTGCACTTGCAGAACGCATAAAAAATTTTTCGTGATCAAGTTTTCTGGCGCCATTGCCGGGGAATGGCTTAATTGTTCAGTTAGAAGTGTATAATCTTTAGTAGTCCTCGATTAAGCATTAGTAGTTAATTAGTTAGAATTTCTTTTTATTTTGTTATTCGCTTTGATTTCTTATTTAAAATAATATAGTTGACTAATTTTCTCTTTACAGGTACTATAGTACATGCCGAAGCAAACCTCTACAACGAAGAAGCGTACAACGAAGAAAATCAGTGATCTTGTGGTAAACTTGAACTTTGAAGAAACTTCTTCTAAAACGCCAAATTCTATAAGTGAAGAAATGACTCAGGAAGGGAACCAAAATCAGTCCATAAAAGACTTTGTGGGTCGCACTATGAAAGGCACTCTATCCAGTATAGTAGTGCCAGACTTTCAAGCTGCTAACTTTGAGTTGAAGCCAGTGATGATTTCCATGTTGCAGCTCAATGGACAATTCACCGGTGAAAGGTCTGATGAGGATCCCAACCGTCACATTCTGTCATTTTTAGGAGTATGTGATTCATTCAAGCAAAATGACGTACCTAAAGATGTTCTTAGACTTCGACTATTCCCTCTCTCTTTACAAGGAAAGGCCAAAGAGTGGTTATTGACTCTACCCGAGGGTTCAATTGATACTTGGGACAAGCTAGAGGCAAGGTTCAGAGCTCGCTTCATTCCAAATAATAGAATAGCAGATGTACGTAGTGAGCTCATCAACTTCAAGCAGGCTTCAGACGAGCACTTATATGCTGCTTGGCAAAGGTACAAACATTTGCTTCGCCAATGTCCAAGCCATGGGATGGATAACTGTGCTATTGTTTAGAACTTCTGCACGCGCCTAACCCCACAAACCGATACAATGTTAGATGCTATTTTGAATGGGCGTTGGGATGAAATGCCTGTAGACGATGTCATTCAGGCATTGGACACATTATCTGAGAGTTATGTGCAAAGAGGAGGTGATAGAAGGGCGAGTGTGAATGTTACCAATACTCAAGAAGACCCCTCTATTCCACTTGCCACTATTCTTTCCGCTTTGAATAAGAGGTTTGATATGTTGGAATCTCAAGTGCAGCGAAATCAGCAATTGAACGTCTGCTCTGCTTAGGTGGCCCCAATTGCTTGTGAAAACTGTGGAGATCTACATTCAGTAGACTCTTGTCCTTTGGCACTTTCAGAATCAGCAAATTATGTGGGGAATTTTTCAAATAATCAGAATCCGTACTCCAATAATTACAATCCTGGGTGGTGAAATCATCCAAACTTCTCTTGGAAGCATGGACCAGCACTGAATCAACCAGCATCATCCTCAAGCATTAGGCCCACTCAACCAGCAGGTTTCACTCAACCTGTAAGGCAAAATGCACCAATTCAAGAACCTAAGTCGAACCTGGAAGATGTATTGGCAAAGCTCATTAGCATTCAAAGTAAGCAAAATGAAGAACAAGCTCAAGTGAATGCTAGAGTTGACACCTCCTTGAGAAATCTAGAACTGCAGATGGGTCAACTAGCCTCAGCAATGAATTCATTAAGGCAAGGAGGATTGCCGAGTGACACAGTGCCTAATCCTAGAAGAGAAGGCAAGGAGGAGTGTAAAGCCATAACCCTTCGAAGTGGAAAAGAGTTGCCAGAAGACCAAACACCAAAGGTGGTTAGCCACACACCTGTATCAAAGACTGTTGAAGAGGAAGCTACAGGTGAAATTGCCACAGAAGGGACAAATAAGGATAAAAGAATAGGAGAAGAACGTGTGGATACATCAGCTGAAAAGAAGAGAGAAGTGAGTAATAAAGCAGTTAAAAAACAGCCAGATGTTGATAAGAATGAGAAACAAGGAGAGAAATCGCATACATCACCAAGGATAATACCTCCACTACCTTTTCCTCAAAGACTTCAAAAGAAGGTGGAAGATAAGCAGTATCAAAAATTCTTAGAAATATTCAAGAAACTTCATATCAATATCCCATTCTCAGAAGCATTGGAATACATGCCTAAGTATGTCAAGTTCTTGAAGGAGATGCTGAGCAAGAAGCGGAGATTTGGTGAATTTGAAACTGTGGCACTTACTGAAGAGTGCAGCAAAATAATCAACCCACGGATTCCAATGAAGTGCAAAGATCCGGGTAGCTTCTCTGTGCCTTGTAAAATAGGCACTCACTTCCAAGGTAAGGCTCTATGTGATCTTGGAGCAAGTGTTAACCTGATGCCCTTATCTGTTTTTGAGAAATTGCAACTTGGTGAGGCAAGACCTACCACAGTAACATTGCAATTAGCGGATCAGAGCTTAGCATATCCACGAGGTATAATTGAAGATGTTCTAGTCAAAGTTGGTGAGTTCATATATCCAGCTGATTTCATTGTTGTGGGTTGTGAAGAAGATAAGGATAATCCGTTAATTATTGGTCGTCCATTCCTAGCCACAGTTAGAACTCTTATTGATGTAGAAAAAGGACAAATAGTGATGAGATTGGGGGATGAGCAAGTAGTGTTTAACATGGATAAGGCACTGAAATATCCTAGAGATGCTGAAAATTGCTTCAGAGTTTCAGTGACGGATGAGTTAGCTCAGCTCAAGAACAATTCAATTCAATGATCATCCAAGACCCTATTGAAGCATTATTAATGGGAGTGAAGCATGAGAACGCTGAAACTAGTTATGAGGTAGCCCAAGTGCTGAATTTTTCAACCACTCGAGCCAAACAACATTGGCAAATGGAATCTTTAGATTTGGCATCCCGTTCAGCACCATTTCTTAAGCCTTCAATTGAACAACCTCCGATTTTGGAGTTAAAACCACTCCCTACACATTTGAAGTATGCGTATTTAGGGGATTCAGAGACTTTACCTGTCATCATCTCCACAGCATTGAACTCTCATCAAGAGCAGAGACGAATTGAAGTACTAAAGAGTCATAAAAAGGCTCTGGGATGGACACTTGCAGATATCAAAGGGATAAGCCCTTCCATTGTAATGCATAAAATCTTACTACAGGAAGACCATAAGCCACCTATAGAGAATCAAAGGAGGTTGAACCCGATGATGAAAGAGGTTGTCAAGAAAGAAATCATCAAGTGGCTAGATGCAGGAATTATCTATCCAATTTCAGATAGTGCGTGGGTTAGTCCAGTACAATGCGTCCCTAAGAAAGGAGGGATGACAGTGGTGACAAATGAAAAGAAAGAATTAATTTCTACAAGAACTGTCACTGGTTAGAGAGTGTGCATGGACTATCAGAAATTAAACGTAGCTACCCGAAAAGATCACTTTCCCCTTCCCTTCATTGACCAAATGCTTGATAGGCTAGCAGGGAAAGAATATTTTTGTTTTCTGGATGGGTATTCGGGATACAATCAGATCTCTATAGCACCTGAAGACCAAGAGAAAACAACCTTCACCTGCCCCTATGGCACTTTTGCTTTCAGGAGAATGCCTTTCGGGTTGTGTAACGCACCAGCAACCTTTCAAAGATGCATGACGTCAATTTTTTCTGATTTCATCGAAGACATCATGGAGATTTTCATGGATGACTTTTCTGTCTTTGGTGATTCATTCGAAGTTTGTCTGACGAATCTTTCTAAGGTACTTGAAAGGTGTGAGGAAACTGACTTAATCTTGAACTGGGAAAAATGCCACTTCATGGTGAAGGAAGGAATAGTACTAGGACATAAGGTGTCTAAGGAAGGCTTGGAGGTGGATCAAGCCAAGACATCATTGATTGAGAAGTTGCCACCTCCTACTAGTGTCAAGGGAGTCTGAAGTTTTCTTGGGCATGTGGGATTCTATAGAAGATTCATCAAAGACTTCTCAAAAATTTCAAAGCCCTTAACCAAGCTGTTAGAAAAGGATGCCAAGTTTTTTTTTGATGACAACTGTTTAACAAGTTTTGAAGAGTTGAAACAGAAGATAGTAACGGCTCCTATAATCATCGCTCCAGACTGGTCATTTCCCTTTGAAGTAATGTGCGATGCAAGTGACTATGCAGTTGGAGCTGTTCTGGGACAAAGGCGAGACTGAGTTTTTCATCCAATCTATTATGCCAGCAGGACATTAGTAGATGCTCAGGAAAGCTTAAATCCAGGTGGTCTGGTCCTTTTAAGGTGGTATCTACCACTGCCTTTGGTGCCATTGAAATTCAAGATGAGAAAAATGGAGAAACCTTTAAAGTCAATGGCCAACGCTTGAAGCATTACCTTGGGGGACCAGTGGACAGGATGAAGACAAATGTACAACTCCAAGATTGCTCATAAAAGCGTTATGATAGTCTGGCTGAAGACTTTAAACTTAGCGCTTTTTGGGAGGCAACCCAAGTTTTCTTAGTGCTTTGATGTTTGAATTTAAATTCCTTTTCATTTTGGGTTTGATCTTTCCTTTTCTATATTTTATAGGTTCAAATGAGGATATCAAGAAGCGAAAAATTGGCCGGAAAGAGCAACATTGGACATGTTTACAGGGAGTCTCTAACCATACTTTGCATTATACTTTCTTATTGTTTCTGGTTGCATTTGATGGAACATTCTAGTGAGCACTCAGGTGGAGAAAATGAAAATATATATATATATATATATTCGCTATAGCGAGGCTCCATCTCGCAATGGCGAATCCACTCCTGGTACATACACGAGTCTCTTGCTATGGCCGGAATATGGCGAGTCAGTAGTTTTATGTACTCTCGCTACAGCGAGAACATTACCTCGCCACAGCGAGTACAGCAGCCCCACATCCTGGTACAAAATCCAGAGAGCTCGTCGCTACAGCCAAGCTATAGCGAGACTCTCCGGCCTTAAAATCTTAGTCAAGTTACCTCGCAATGGCGAGATTTAATTTCGCTGTAGCGAATGTAGCAGCTTTGCTTTTGGTAAGAACTCCAGAGACGCTCTCGCTATAGCCCGGCTATAGCGAAGCGTCTTATATAAATATCTCCATTTCGTTTTTCTCTCTCGCCACTGCGACGAAGCTCCAAAAACCCTCCATCCTTAATCTCGCTGAATTTTGTGCATCACAATCTCGCATTCTCCTCATCAATCGCATCTCACACATCAGGTAATTCCATTAACTCTTTCCTCCCTGATTTACTGGTTAATTTCGCTAATTATAGTCATATTAGGGTTCGAATAGTTTTGCTTCGATCTGCATATTTAGGGGTCTTTTGGTTAATTTTTCTGTATTGGTTAGGTTGTTCGACTATTTCTGTGCAGATATATGGTTTCAATTTAGCTTTTCATCCGTTTAAATCTGATTGTGCATAATTCAGTTCGAATTCGCTGTAGCGAGATCGAACTCGCTACAGCGAGTTCGACGTTTTTCCAGAATTCTGCCTATTATGGACCACTTTGCTTGATGTGCCTCTTTATTCCTCATTCCCTTATCCCTTGTAGATCTATAATCATGTCCTTCCCTATTAGGAACATGCTGCATATGTCTGATTCATCTCACCCTCCTTTTCCTTAGTCTGTGATTCCCTATTACTGCTACTACTAATTTTTATCTCTTTCTTATTGGAATTTTACAGGCATGGCTCCTAAAAAGCAAACAAAGACTGCTGCAGCCTCCTCCTCAAAGCAAAAGAAGCAATCATACGATAAGGATCGGTATGCTTCTGCTCGGGCAGAATTTCGCTTCGACAGACTCTTCATAGACAGAGGGGTTGTAGAAGATCATTACTATGCACCCACCGTCCGAGACCTGACTTTTCATGATTTTGAATGGCACGTGCTGCAAGGATTCACAAAAAAACCAGTGCATCGGATCCCCTTAATGATCCAAGAGTTATATGCTAACTTTGAGGATACTGAGGAGGAAGATGATGAATATTACTGCCGTTCAGCCTGGGTGCGCATAAATGAGAAAGTCTTCCAAGACTTCTATGAATTACCGGACGTCCGGGAGTGTGCTTTCCAAGCATATATGGAGAACCCTCAGTCAATTCCCTGGGAAGAAGTAGAGACCACCATCGCTGAAGAAGGAAGAGCTAGGCTGGTGAACAAGGTTTATCCGGTGAATCAGCTCAACAAACCAGCCCATTTTTGGTTACAGTTCATTACAAGTAACGTCCTGACAAGCTCCCATGGATCCGACATGATTTAAGAACGAGCTACTCTTACATGGTGCTTCATGACCAGGTAGCGGGTCAACATACCTCACCTCATGTACTTAAACTTCAAACAAGTGGCGAGGTCTGACAGGGTGAGCTTAGCATACCCTCATATGCTTACTGAATTGCTCACTATGGGGGGTAGCCGCGTCTCTAAGAATGACGCGCAATTCAAACCGAAGGGGCCATTTAAATACGACAGTATGAAAGATGCACCAGGGCAGCCCCGTAGGCAGAGAGCAGAGGCACAAGCAGAGCCTGAGGCCTCTCCACCTCCTCCCTCACATCAGCACCGGGTTACTCCAGAGCCGTCGGGACATGGGGCTCCTTATCAGACTGATTTTGAGATTTGGGCACGTGAATCCATTGATAAACTGGAAGGTCATGTCCTCTCAATGAAGGATCAACTGCAGACACTTATGGACTACTTGATGCCAGCTCCTCCACCGCCACCTCCCGCAGCCCTCAGTCACCGATCATTATTATCCCTCAAGAGCCTGCACCTCAGGATCAACCTGGACCGTCTGATTCTTAGGACCTTTCTATCCTGTTGCCATACCTTTTGTTTTGCCTAATCTTACATTTTGGATAACTGTATTATGGATAACTGTATTTATTATGCTCTCAAATCCTGAATTGGCTGTGCTCGTAAATTGTCTTATTAATGCTAATGCCAACTTACTATTTCCTATATGTATTTTGTCTATTTTTGTCTCTCAGATGAAGGAGCTATTCACACGCATCCCTCGCTCTGTTATTCCTTCTTATCAGGGGAGTCTCGTCTATCCTTACCTCTTTTTATCCTTTCCCTTCAACCCCGTATGCTTCTATTTTTCTGTCTACTTCTACATTTCCCATTCTATACATTGAGGTCAATGTAATTTCTAAAGTGTGGGGGAGTTAAGGTAAACATAGACAAATATAGGATAAGTAGATATAAATAACTTCCTCTTATTAATAATATTAAAGTGCTTATATTTCTTATGCTCATAAGTTAAATCAGATTCATCCCTTCTCACCTTAGATGAATATCAATTAAGGAATGTAGAGGTTAAGCGAACTTGAAATGGATAAAGTAAGTAATGTAGTTGTAGTATGCACCCTAAATAGGAGCACCTTCCAGCAAGATGATTTTTGAAGTAATTCAAGTTTCTTATAATGAGCTTTGAGTTGTTTTAGATCTCCCCAATTTGCCTGTTCCTGATGGATACCTGATTGTTAGTTGAGAGGGATATCTAATGCAAAAAAAAAAAAGGGATTCTCTACTCCAATGGTTGAATTCACTTAGTAACCGGGGATTTGCACCAAAAAGTGTGAACTTTCGCGTCAAACAGTGATAAAACTAAGAGTATGCTAGTAGCCCTCTGAAGATTTCATTAATCTGAGTAACCGGGTGGCTTCATAACTAATGTCGTCATTCGCGTCAAAAGGATTAAGTAATTTGACGAGGAGAGATAAAAAAAAAAGTGATGAAAGTAATTCTGCATTGAATAATAGAGACCCCTCTCAATGAGCTTTGATGATTGAAGTTAGTACAGATGATTGGGGTAGGTTTTGAAACTGCTGGGAAGACTTATTGAGGATTTCTTGATTATTTCTTAACATCTCTTGTTGAACACACACACACTTTAGGAATAAGGGTGTTACTATGAGTACATTGTTTTCAATTCCTATTCGAGTTTTGCTGAGTTTCTGCTTCTGAAGTTGGATTCACTATAAGTGTGGGGGGGATCTGAATTTTTGATTTCTTAGGCATGCTTCTCTCTAAGATTTGCTTGAGGACAAGCAAGGATTTAAGTGTGGGGGAGTTTGATAACCTCCTAATTTAGGATTCAAAAGGGTTATATTTGACACTAAATTAGGGAGGTAAAATACTCTTATCTTGATTAATATGATTAAAAGTGCATTCAATCAAACAAAACAAAGAAAATATTACAATTGTAATATTTCCATCAGTTTAAACCTCATTTTAGGTTTGATTTCAATTTCAGGGAAAAGTGGCAAAATATAGAAGGAGTTGAATATAAAAGAGAGAAGCTGAAAATGGCCAAAGCAGATTAAACAAGTCTTCTCGCCACAGCGAGACCGAAGTTCGCTATAGCGAGATGGCACTTTCACCGTAGCGAAGGGGAGGCTTCGCAATAGCGAAGTCGTGTTGCATAGAAATTCCAGAGAGCAACTCGCTATAGCGTGGGAGTAGCGAGCACAGTGGAAACCTGAAAACTTATGAGATCTCGCTATAGCGAGAGACGCTCCTCGCCATAGCGAGATCGGACCTGAAACGCACAGTTTTAATTTTTAGGCTTTAAAAGAGATGGGAGCAGCTAGGGTTTGATTCATTCGACGGCAGAGGAAGTTCTGAGCGTCCAAGAGGCGATTTTGGGAGTTCTTGAAAGCTCTTAGCGCTTGGAGGGTGAAGGAAGAGAAGAAATCAAAGGGGAAGCTCTACTTTCTGCATCTGAATCTTCCCTTGTTTGTTTTCTTGTTCTTTTCAGTTTCTCCATGTATTTTGATTGGGAATTCTCTGTAGATTTGGCTATGTGTGGCTAATTTCCTTTTTACCTAGAGTACTAGGAACTTGATGTGAATTGAACCATTAATTATCTTGTTGATTGTGATAATTGGACTCTTGTGTATCCTCTCTTGCTTAATGCTTTCTTAGGGATTGGCCACCTTTTTTATTTGAATTGGGAAATTGGAATTTACTTTGAAAAAGGGAATTCTAATTGGACCTAAGAGTTGGATAAATTAAGTTTAGAGTCATCTAATTTGTGATTGGGATAGACATATACCTGATCACCTTAATTGGTTTGTAGAGGGATATAGAATCTAATGCATTCTCACCTAAATCCAAGGACACTTAGATTTCAGGAGAGAGTAGGGCTATAATTACATCGACAGACGGTTATAGCTTTTGAATCTCTTAACCCACAAGGTGAAAATTAATCGCAATTAAACAAGAGGTTAAATTCTAGTGAGCATCAAGGGAATAGTAACTCTAGGTAATTTCAATTCTTGGATTTTATCTCAACTACCTGTGCCAACCTAGTTTTCTTTACATTGTTTTGTTTTAAGCATTAGTCTAAGTTCATAATTCACTTAATTGACAGTTTAACGTGGATGGAAACAGGTTATACATTGCCTAATTGTAATTAAACCTTTCCTCGTGGGAACGATACTCATACTTATCACTGAACTACTTGGTCTGACCCGTGCACTTGCGGAATGCATAAAAAATTTTTCACGATCAATACTGTCAAAAATAAAAAGAGCCTCTGTGACAAATTAAGCATATGATGTGATAGTTTTGTACTATGTCCAACTAAACATAAAAAGACTTTTATGTGCTGCGGCTTCTTAAAAATTATAAATAATTAAAGATATAAAATTGTTTATGTGCGTGTTTGTAAGATTATGTTTTCTAGTAAAAAAATAATACGAGAGCACTTTTTTTCAAAAGAATAAATCATAAAATATTACGGTATAATAACTATCTACGGTTAAAAAATTCGGTTTAATTAATTTTTTGAATGGAAGAGATTCTTTGCAGGTGTAAAGAGCAAAAATTATTTTTAAAACTTCAAAATAAATTAGACTTACAAAATTAGGCCGATCAAGATCAAAATCAGGACTAGATATAAGAAGTCCGTGGGACTTCAAAAATTTTTAATATTTATTGCCGAGTTTTGCTGAGTTTGTGACTAGTTTTAGTCAATATATACATTGTAACTTCCAAGAAAATGTCGCTGGTTTACAAGGCATGAAATTAAATATGAAAAATGTCACAATCAAACCTTTAATTCTCTTCTATATCGTTTCTTTATCGTCTTGCCCTACGAGTTTGAAGCTCTATGGAAATCATAGAAAGAAAATGAATGGAAATAGGAATAAAGAAATTCCAATAATTTGAGACATGCTTTTGTTAAGCAAGAACATGACTTCATATAGAGTAGAACTTAATTTGTTATATCATGTTTCACTAAAGTTCACTTGATATACAAAAAATTTAATATAAAAATAAAAATAAAAAAGTAAATGAAATGGATTAAGAATCACTCTTATATCCCTACTTTAGAAAATACAATAAAGAGATATATAAATTATTGAATAGTAATTATAAAAATATTTATTATATCATATTTTGGGTCTTACAATGAGTTCAACATTATGTTCTTTTGTAAAAATAGCCTTACAAAAGAAGCAATTAAATTATAATATGGAGTAACTTAAAGAAAAATATCATTGTACTTTTCTAGAATCAACACATTAAAGCCAGCAGGATTCTATGTGAATCCATATGAAAACAAATTCTCTGCAATTCTTCTCACTATACTTATTTGTGTACATCTGGTTTGGACCGTCCATATTAAATTTGAATGATTCATATATGATTTCTTTGCTTTTCAGATTTTTAAATATTTTTTATTTTTTAAAAATAAAAAATAAAAAAATCATTTAACTATAAATTTTTATAAAATTAATTATTTTAATTAAAAAATAAAAAACAAAAATATAAGATCTGGACCATCCATATAAAATTTGGACGGTCCAAATTGCATCTCAAGGATGTGATGTGCGGAGACCTTGAATCTGAATCCATATGGATGCACATGCTATCCAGACCATTGAAATTTAATTTGGGTGATTGGGATTTTATTTTTTTAATATTCATATTTTTTATTTTGAAAGAAATAGAATGCACAAGTATTTTTTTAATTGTTAACTTAAAAAATAATGTTTAATTTTAAAAATATAAATCTGAAATATAAAATTTGGAGGTGGTATGCCATGGTATATGCATCTCTCCAAATTAGCAGAGAGAATGCAGATTCCTCGTTAAAGAGGGCAATGATCTTTTTTTTTTTTAACATGTCTTTTTTTTTTGGCAGTGAGAAGAACCAAAAATAAATAAATAAAACTGGGTAGATCTAAAAAAAAAAATCTTTACTTTATAGTATTAGAGGTGCAAAAAATTTGTATTAACTAATTAAGTGTTGATAATCAAATATACAGTGTATGAGAAATGAAGTAAAGTTCTACAACAATTAGATCTCTGAATCTTACCTGTTTTATAGAAACTACAAATATAAATTGCCCACAGGCTTCATAGCTTCCTCCCGCACATTTTGCTTGATAGCTTCAGATCATGAGTATTATTTTCATTAAAACCATCAATTTTATCATGCCATGTGGATAGGAGTAGAGAAGTAGAATTCCTTAAGAGTTTATTATTAAGCTGTACAATAAAAACATTATATATGTAAATAATTTTTTAAAAAAATTCAAGCATGTAATGTTAATATATAAAAAAAATTATATTTTATAGTTTTGTTAAAAAACATGATAATTAACTAATCAAACGAATAAAAAATTGTGTGATTAATCAAATGAATCAAAGCTCGTAATTAATCTTCCACAAGTTTCTCTGTTAAATAATTGTGTGAATTTCTGTTTCAGCTGTTAGAGGAATGGCTTGGTTACTGTTTAAGGATTTGTTCAGCATTCTGTAATGTTATTGAAGCTGTGACTATGCTGCAATTGCTATGTTTACCTAAAAGAATAGAATTTAAAAGAAAGAAAGAAAGAAAGAAAGAAACATCTTAAGAGCTTGAGAGTAAGAAATATGAAAAGGGATTATAATAAGAATTGAAGCGAATTGAAGCCTTGATATCAAGCTTAATTCAATCTTAAAAGCTACAAAAGCCAACACCGAGTGTCATCATAAAATTAAACCCATACAAGCAAAATATTTTCCAAAAAAGTGACCATAGAAAATATAATTGTGCTAATGAAAAATAAGACAGAAAAAATAATCCAAAGAATTGATGCAAAACATGAAAACTCTTAATGATTGTACATAGAGAAAAGAATGCTACTTCTTCTGAAGGTGCATGACTGCATATCTCATTGCCCTTATTGTCCATATAAGGATTTTTGAAAATGATATCCTCCATATAAGGATTTGTAAATACTTACATTTCACTCCTCTTGATTAAATATCCAATTTTCAGTCCCTGAATTTTTAGTAGTGTATGAGTCAGATTCTAAAAGATATCCAATTTTTAGTCATGTGATTCTTGATGAAAAAATTAATAAGCAATGAATTAAATATTTTTAAAGATTAATTCCTACACTCCAAAAAATTTAAAGACTAAAACGAAATATGCGTACAACTTTAGAAACTAATTTGCTAGTTTACCATTTGTTTAATATATTTTCCCAAAAATAAAAATCGTCTAATAAAGTTGAGCAGAAGAAAGAAAGACATTAGTCGTGGACTTCCATTCTTCATTCCGGACATGAGATGAGACATAAGGGCAAGAAACAGAGGGAAGTTCTTCCAGAGGACCGACCAAAAAAAAAAAGGCAAAAACCTAAGTAAAACAGAGAAAATTTGTTGTCTTTCAAAAAGAAACCCAACATCCAAACTCGGTAGTGATGAAAAATTATCTTTTTCAGTGTTTCAAAAGAGAAAGTCATTTGATTACCAATATGCATACTGTAATCTAGTCTGATAATTTGAATGTGGTAGCATACTAATAACAACGTTATATTAGCCTAAGTAGGCAACTTTATTTGATTTAACGCATGCTTAGCCACTCAGAAATTACTCGCTGTTTCTTGCAAAATAAAAATTATAATGGACTAACTTCATTATAATTTACAATCTTTCACCCCCATTAGGAAAACAACTGAATAAATAAGAATAATTTTTATACCCTTTTTTCAGAAAAAAAATTTCTGACAAAATAGAAGCAAAAACTTTTTTTCTTCTAGCAAAAGAAACATGAGAAATTTTTCCAAAATTAAAAACTTCTTACAAAACAAACTGAAATCAAAATATGAATAATATTCTCATCAATTTTATCATGCCTTACTATATAACTATCTGCTTGAGGAATAACATGAACGCATATCAAACTATCATGTGCTACTAATTTCCAATATAGTATAGCTGAAATTAAATGACAATCGGAAAATGAAAAATAACTAATCAAATCAAAGATCATAAATAATTTTCTCCAAGATTTCTCTCAGAAATGATTGTCTAAACTTTAATTTCTGCTCTTAAATGAGTGGCTTGGTTACTGTTCAGCCATTTTTTTTTTAATTAAAAGAAAAAAAACACATCTTAGGAAATCAAGAATCAGTAGGAGAAGAACAGAGCGACACAATAGAAGAGATCAAAGCACACAATGAGAATTGCCACCGGTCCTCTTGATTTGATCTCACCAGACCATTGCCCCTATCATCCATCATGCTTTTGCCATTTGAGGTAGGTTGTTCTTTCTCTGTTTTCACCTGATTTTCCAATTACAAAGGATTAGAGTTATACGGAATTTCAATTGTGTGTGTGTATATTTTGAGTTTCAATTAGATAAATAGAACAAGATTTAGTTGAAAAGATAGCATTCTTTCTTATCAACTGAAGTAATTTCTTTGGTTAGTATATTTGTTACAAAAGAGAGTAGGAAGTGAAAAAAGGGGTCAGGATTAAAATCAAACTATTATTGTCGAGTTTAACTCGGTTTTATAGACCAAAGCTGGTATCATATGAATTTCTAGCTCATTGGCTCTAATAAAATCATTTCAATATAAATGTGAACGCCCCCTCACCTTTGTTAATGGCAGCAACTCTGATGGACTCTCGCCATTATCCTCCCTATCATTGTTGCTCTAAACTATTTCCTTTCTTTTCACTTCATTCACTGATGGCTCTGAAGGCGGAGGACTACATATCTCATTGCCCTCATTTTCCATGCAAGGATCTGTGAATCTGATATCCTCCATTCTGTTTTCTTGCTTGAGTACATAAATTCCACTCTCGTTTGCACACTTTTCTAAGGGGACCTCGTCGATGTTATCTTCAAAAGAAACTAAAACTGGTTCACATGAAACCTCCACATGATTCCACTCTTCATCAAAGAATTCCATTCGTTGCAGATCACGCACAAATATATGATCTGCCACCATTACGAACAGGTGACCAAATGTGGGGCCATAAAACCTTCTATTGCCATTGATGATCACAACAGGGATGAACTTGCTAAGGTAACGTGGCCCATTTACAAATCCAATAACAACACAGAAAGATATCGCTGGGAATTTGTGACGACACCAGAATGAAATAGATCCACCCTTGTTACGGCGATCGAACCATTTTGGGATCATTCTTCCAGGAAGAGAAAATATTTTGCCTCTTGTGTCGTGCAATTCCTATCAATCATAATTCGTAAGTATAGCAACATAATAGAGTAATCTGATTGTGTTCATGTAATTAAAAGATGCAAAGAAGAAAGAGGTAAGGAACTAAAAAAAATAGAGAGAGAAACCTTACTTGACTTAGTAATATACTTGTAGATTGGGAACTCAACAATGTACAATTCTTGGCTGATAAATATTTTATGTTTGGTGGAACCCCTCTAATTTCTCGAAGACACTTACATTCATCCAAACAAAGCCTCCTCAAGAAGTGAAATTCTTTGATGAAAGTAGGAAGAATTGTGAAACTACTTGTCACAACCCACAGATTTAGTATGTTGGCACAACAGATAGCAAATTCTCCTACCATAATTAAGAGTACCATTTCTGACTTTTGTAGAAATTTCGGCAGAGTCTCCTCTATAATTTGGACCTCCCGATATTTCTACATTCAGTCAATTCAACAATACACCCAAAATATATCAAAACATAGGCATCTAGGGAGTGGGAATATCCTAACTATGATTCAGTGGAGCCACATTTTTACATTGTTCAAAGTCAAATAAATGACAAGAATAAAACAAAATGCACCCACATGAACAATTGTGGGTTCGCCAAAAGAATTAAAGCAGGAGATCTACAGCTAGTCGGCAGCTTAGGATAGGCTAGGGTCTTCAACGCTCTCTGAAAAATAAATTTAAGAAAGAGTGAGTTTGAAACTCAGTGAATAAATAATGCCGACCCTTAAAATCGTAAGGACAAGGCCTGTAATATATATATATATATATATTCATCATGCACAAAACAAGCCTCGTGCAGATCGTTTCTTAAAATGTATCAGAAGTATCTAAGTAGAACTGAATTAAAACAGACGCAGAGCACACAGCTTGCGGGGAAAATAACCACAGATGCAAAACACTTTACTTGCAAAATAAATAACTCCACATGTGGTAGCTACCCACACGGGGCTAGCAAAACCCCTGCTAGCTGAGGTCCAGATCATGGTACACCAAGGCTAACAACTACTGCTGTTAGCTACAGAGTTCTGAACAGAAAACCTCTTAGATTTAATATGTTTCTCAAATCACATTTCAAACAGAGTACCTCCCATATCAGTTTGATATCAAAGTTTCCAAATAACTTAACAGGCATCAATTTGCAAAATTTCATGTTTAAGTCAATCATATAGCAAAGCATTTAATAACGTCTCTCTATAAATAGATTTCCAAATGTCAGAACACTGCAAGGAAACTTAGTAAGAAAATAAGAAATAGGAGTTACTCATGGTCTGCATTACTTACTCACCTCCTAGGATGATGTCAACATTCCCTGCCCAGTCCTCAGCTCTAACTCAATCTCCTGAGTACCCTACAATACCCGTTCACCAGATTTTAGAGTGTGAATAACCAGCAGAATTGTCTCATTAACTTAGCCTACCTAACATTAATGTCTATTCTTCATTTCCCCAGTTTAACATATGAAAAACTAAGGTTTCCTAAGTGTTATAGGTGTTTTCAGCATGTTAGCCGCGGCCAATTCTTCTTTGTTTAACCCCCGCCGCGGCGAGTTAGACATTCACTGCGGCCAACATACATGGCACCGCGACGAAAGAAGCCTCCTGGAGCTTCCTCGCTCGTGCTCCCGATATTGGTCGCGGCCAATACCTCCTTCTGCCGCGGCCAATTCCTTAATTAGCCGCGGCGAATTACTTTCTGGATAACTCCCAGCTGACCTCTCCACTCTCGCCCCGGCATGGATAAATCCACCCTTCTCTGTTCCATTCTTGCCTTCCATAGCCATACAACACACATATACATAGTTATAGGTTTATCTATATATATATATATCCCCTTGCACCCCTTTTTTTTTTCTACACACCCCTTCCATCAGCTAGCCACACACACAGAAATACATACAGAATAAGCAAAACAGGGGAGGGAAAACGCTGTGAAAATGGACCAGAAACATAAGACTTACAGCAGCTACTCAGACCTAGGAAAGAAACTAGTTTCTGGCGTTAACTTCCCCAACCCACAGTAGCAAAACTTGAAACAGCAAACAATAGAAAATTGAGTTCAAGAGCAGCGAAAATGGCGAGGAACAGAGGAGAGAAGATGAAGCTTTGTTCCAGCAGAGTTTTGCTCCTTTTTCTGACCGAAGGAATGGGCATGGGTATGGGTTTAGTGCTACAGAGATTGGAGAAGCAAATTACATAAAAGACCAGCTAAAAGAGGATGAAAAAGGGGCCTTTTCGGATATTGCATAAGGAGAAAAAAAAACTTTCTACGTGGCAGCAGCAAATGCCCCTTTGAAAAGTCAACCTCCCATATATATTATATCTCATTGCATGCACGTCGGGTTTCTTACACTACTATAGTTTAATATCAAAGTCTTCACATTGCAAAACCAAGAAAGACATGTTGAAAGAGATTCATCAGATATATTGCACTCAAAAAGGATAAGATGTTCTATGTTTGGGCACATTAACAAACTCGCCTTTTCTTTACCTTGGTCCTGTTTAGATACTTGGAACTCCTCACAACATTCAATATCCAACTGAGTCAATTTAGGCAACAAAGTAAATGCAATTGGTAGCCGAATCCTTCTGCAACCATGCATCTCTATCAATTCAAGCCCAGTGAGATTTTGAATTGAAGATGGAAATTCCACGTCAATGCCAGTCAAGTCAAGCACTTTCACATTTTCTATTTCTCCTAAAATTTCAGGAAAAATCTGAAGACTTGAGCAGCGGGGAAGCCGGAGATATTCAAGGTTGGGCAAGTTGATTGGTGGAAATCTCCTGAGCTTGTAGCAACAGGGCGCCCTTAAGATTCTAAGTTTGTCCAAAAGTCCAATTGAATCATGAATTTTAACTAAATTCTTACAAACGCAAGATACATCAGGTATTTGTGTTATCAATTGACACTCATCAAAATTTAGGTTAGTCAGATTCTTGAAGCCCAGTAAAAAAAATATAAGAATAGTGGTAAGAAAGTTAAGTGAAACTTATTAGTATACTATGCCAAAGAAACATAGAACATGGATAACAATTACACTTGCCATGAATGGTTCCAGCAATGAAATACAGCTCCCATCTAGGTGGAGTATGAAAAGTTCCTTCGGATGAAAATTAGCTGGTAAAGACGATGAAGGATATCCCCGCCATTCTAGTACTCTTAAACTATTTGGGAGATGTTTTGGAGCTCTGGAAAAAGTTACATTTTTAATTATAAGTATCCTGAGATTTTTCATCCCCTTGAAGGCTTTTCCACTCCAGTGCACATTATGCACATTATATTCCGACAAGCTCAGAATTATGACTTCAACTCTGTTTGTTCCCTATTAACTCAGAAGCATAGGTTAAAAGTCAGATCTTTTAGCACATCACATATTAATCAAGAAAGGTAAATAAAATAGCAAAAGAATAACCAAACCATCCTTGACTCACCGTATCTTCTTCTAAAACATGTGTAATATCTTCACATGACCATAATCTACTACGTTCTCCAGGCTCATCTGATTGTTGACGAACAATGTCTCTACCCATATTCTGTACCAAGTCATGCATTTTAACGTAACCACATTCAATCTTTATAAGAGATTTGTCTATCAACACTCCAATACCATAACGTGGAGGGAAGCCACGAGCATGATGCACCATTTTCAAGACATATTCATAAGTACTCCCTTTGAAAAAAGAAGCAATATCAAGGAAAATTTTTTGTTCACCTTCTTCCAAGCCATCATAGCTCACTTTTAGTACTTCATTAATTTTTTTAATAGGAATTTGTCTATATGTATCTAATAGAGACTTCCACTCCTCTATAGTTTTACCAAACAAGTTAGAACCTATTATTTCCAAAGCAAGTGGATGGCCATTGGCATAAGCTATTAGAGAATTCATGATGTCTTGGTAGCTTGGATCAAATTCATTTCTTTTAAAAGCATTCTAACGTAGCAAATCAAGAGATTCATGATAATTTAATTCCTCTACCTCATACATCTTCTCAACCCCATGAGTCCTCAACAAACGTTTATCTCTTGTTATTATTATGACTGTGCTGCCAGAACCAAACCAATCACATCCTCCAGCTAGTGCCTCTAATTGCTTATCTTTGTCAACATCATCAAGAATAACAAGAACTTTCTTTTTATAGAGCCTACATTTTGTTATTGGTATTCCTCGATTAACGTCTCCCAAGTTGATTTCCTTCTCCCTGACTAAATCAGAAAGCAATTTTTCTTGGAGTTGAACGAGGCCATGCTTACTAAAAGACTTCTCCCTAACATCAGCAAGAAAACAGAGATCTTCAAATTGATCGACAATTGAATTATATACTACTCGTGCAATTGTTGTATTACCTATTCCACCAACTCCATAAATTCCTACCATGTTCACTTTCTCATCTGACCCAACTCCTACAATTGACCTTATTCATTGTACCCGAGACTCTAACCCAACAGCGTAGCAAGCAATATGCAAAGGAATTCGATTAATCCTTCTGGATACTTCCATAACTATTCCTTCAACAAATTGATATTCATAGGCTTGCCTAAAAAATTACAAAAGTTTATTTGCGAAGTTAGAGTAAATACACGGAATTCAAGTCCATAAACAATACAATAATATCCTAAAGGTTTTCATGAAAATAATGTGTAATTCTAAATCATAAGAAGAACAATAGCATTTAAAAGTATATATGTACCCCAATTTAAAATGCCAGCCAGATAAATTAGCTGCATCACGTAGGGCCTGCTTCCATTTTTGCACCTTCTCCATGTCATTCTTGAACTTTTTTTTATGGCTTGACAAGGCTTCACCATAACTCCCACTTTGATGTCGCACTTCTGATGGATCCACACCGTAAAAGACTGGGCAAAACAACCGACCTTCTCCCTTTAATTGCTCAAGGATCTTAACAAGTTCATTTAGACAAAATGTTGAGGATGCATAATTTTTGGAGAAAACAATGATGGCAATCCTAGATTCTTCAATGGCTTTGAAAAGAGCTGGTGTGGTTTCTTCTCCTCTTTTGAGCCGCTCATCATCAATGAAAGTACGGATTCCTCTTTGATGCAGAGAATTGTAGAGATTACCAACAAAATTGAAACGGGAATCTTCACCTCTAAAGCTGAGGAAGACATCGTAGGCCCATCCATATGTGAAAGTAGTGGAGGAGGATAGTTTTGCACGATTCGCCATGAATGATGACTGGTGGAACAAATTTGCTAGACGCCGTAGATGTAAGAGCTTAAAAATGGTAGGCGTGTGTATAATATCAATAGTAGACCATGTTACATTTCTTCAAACATCTTATGCCACAGTGAACAATGACTTTAAATCTAAAATGCCTTGCTACTGACAGATTGCTTGCGGGTTAGCAGATTGCTTGCGCATGGTTTTAAATTACAATTGCGAATGCGGTTGCGGTCATTGCGGCTATGATATTTTTTGAAGTTGCATAAATTATTTTAAAAATATGTATAATCATTATATATTTTATATACATAAAATATATTATGCCTAACATTAATATTAATTAAATAAATTCTTATTTTGAGCAAGAATATCAATATTACTTGAAAAAATTAAAAAAAAAAATCAGATAATATAAAAACATGTTTACATACTTATTACAAAAAAATAAATATAAGTATGAAGATAACCTAAAACAAAATTCAGTATACCACTAGTGCTTTAAAAGTAGTGTTAATGTAATTTCTTTATAATACTATCTTATTTGTAAAAAAAAAATTATTATTATTTAATTCATTTTAAATTACACATACATATATATATATATATATATATAATTGGAGATGGTAACATTAATAATATAAATATAAAAGAGAAAAAAATTTAATTAAAAAAATAAACACACGTGACTTCTTCTTGATCCATTTATATTCCAAATCATAGATATATATATATATATATATATATATTACATTAAAAGAAATGCATAGCAGCTGGCTTCCTCCTCTAATATATATATATATATATTAACAAATATATGAAATGTGACTCATGATGCAACAGGGGCAAATATTTGGATTCATAGCCTATTGAAAACCCGATTCCTATATATATATATATATATATTATATTTTAAAATAAGTATATGGTAGCGTGACTCTTGGCTTCCTCCTCATCATAATAGAATATATTATATTAAAACAAATAAATGCAACGTGGCTTCCTGACTTCCCCCTTTCCTGATCATAGAATATATATAGATATATATTATATTAAAACAAATATATAGCAATGTGGCTTCCTCATCTTCTCTCATCAATCTCAGCGTTTCAGATATCTCATCACTCTCAGCTTTTCGGATATAAGGCAGACTCTGAAATTGAAAATGCCAATCATAAAAACAGAGTGACAAGTTAAGAATCAAGAAATGTATTTTGGGTCTTTAGATTCGAGTAAGAAGAGAGCTTCAGTCCACTGCAAGGCTTCAGAGTTCAGATTCAAGTTTCAAACCGCAGTGGTTCAGCCTGCAGATATGATTTCACCGTTTTAGATTTCAAGACTTCAGATTTGTTGGTTGCTTTTGTCCTTTGCTGTTGTTGGCTTCTCTATTTTGTTCTTTGGGAAAGGAAGAAACCTAAGGCCGGCCGATAGCTTTGTTTTTAATCTACTTTTTACTGTTATATGATGTGTCGCAGCAGATCCGTAATACCATTCCGTTGCGGCCGCAATACTATTATGATGCGGCCCATTCTAGTGATATATAATCCCTCTGTAATTGCGAGTTGGCGAGCTGATGTGGATGCAGCCTAGCCCGCATCCGCAATATTACAGCTGCATTTTGTAATGCGGACTGCAATTTGGAACCTTGGCTTGCAGGTTCAAACAAGAAAATAGAGGAAAGTGTCAAATACAATAACTTAGGCCTTGTTTGGCTCAACGAAGGGGAAAGGAGAGGAGAGATTTTAATGGAGAGGAGGGGAGAGGAGGGATTATATAGACCATTTTACTCTTATATATTTTAAAAGTAATGATAATATAATTAATTATTCTTTTATTTTTAAAAGTTTAACATTTTTACCAGCAAATTAAACAAATGTTAAAAATTATCTATAATTATAATTATTTTAAAAAAATTGTAAACAAATAAAACTAACTAAACAATTATTTCAACAAATGTATTTTATTTCATAAAATTAGAATGCATCTGAGTTGGAAACATTGACATGTTTACTTTTTTCTCAATATAGCAATATACCTATGTTAATTGTTACATTGAAATTTTTCCTCCACCATACTTGTAAAAATTCTATAAATTATGGAATTAATAATCAAGACAAGGGCATTTTTATCTTTTTTTTTCAACTTTCCCTCCCAATCCCCCAAATTGGAGGGATAAGAGAGAGGGGGAGGGGAGGAAAAATTTCATTAAACTTTCCCTCCCCTCCCCTCTAAAAACACATACCAAACAAGGGGAGGGCTTCTCCCTTCCCCTCAAACCAAATAAGGGGTAAAATTAAGGTCCTCCAACATGTGTCAAGACATTATTTGCTTTGTATCAGTGTCAAGATTTCAAAAAGATAAAGTTGGTTTTGATTTTACCTTTTTGAAAACACAAAAGCAAGTTGTTCTCTTTTTGGTACAATTATTTCACTGACATGTCATTATTTCACTACAAAAAAACAGCAAATTTGCGACGGAATTTAGTGACGGAATGTTGTTCCATCGCAAATTCATCGCAAATCTTTCACAAATTCCATCGCAAAAATATTTCTGTCGCTAATCCGTGGCAAATTAAGTTAGTGACGGAATTCAGCGACGGAAAGTTCCGTCACTAATAAACATAATAGTTTATTCCAATTTTGCGATGGAATTTTGTGACGGAATATTCCGTCACTAATTTAGTGACAGAATTAGCGATGGAATTTCTGTCACAAAATTTTTTTGTCGCTAATCCGTCGCTAAATCCGTTACAAATTATTTTAAATTTATTTTTTAATAATTTAAATGATACAATAATTTAAATACATATGTATATATGAAATTGTTGCAAATTAGTTAAATATTATTAATTTTATGTGTATATATATTAAAATTTAATAATTTATATATTAGAGTTTAAATTAATAATTTAATAATTTCAATATCAAAATAGTAAAATGTGATAAATAGTAATGTGGTTAATTATTCTAGGAGTAATAAAAGGCCTCCATTCATGTTTAAAATTAAAAAATATATAATTTATTTATTTTAAGTCATAAATTAATATAAATATAAAATATATTTAATTAACTAAAAATAGTAAAAAAGTTTACAAATTTAAAATCATGATTCAAATAACTGTGTATAAGGAATGATTGAAATAAAAATATATATAATAAATAAAAGTGAAATAAATATTTTATTCAACAAAATTCCAAAGATAAGTGATATAAAAAAATTATGACATGTCTATTTTTTAAAATTGTATAAATATTAAAAATGACTCAACTCATTCACTATTTTTCAATCACATCATGTCTCTTACTTCTTTGTACTCCTAATTGGTTTTCTCTTTTTGTCATGGTGTAAACTTTTAGTTAAATTCACACATTCTTCGTGGTGTTTCTCTATTTCTATTAGCAATTTTTTAAGTGACCATGTCAAGGTTTTCCTTTATTCGAAAACTAAATCTTTCTCTCATTTAAATGTCAAATCTCTCAAATCCTCTAAAAAAAAGCAAAGATTAAATACTGAGAGGTATTAAATCAAAAAAGAAATAGAGGGTATGATATAAAATCTAATACATATTATATAGTTATGTAGTTAGAGAGAAAGAATAATATAAAAGAGTATATATCCAAATTTTTTTTTACACCTATTCTTTTTTTTTTCCCCCAATCTCTTTTAATTACAGTATATGCAAAAACATAATTAATATCTTTTTTATTTTCTTTCATTTTCAATTGAGATTTGATTTTTGTTGGTTTATATTTGTTTCCAATTATATTTGCAATGATTTTTCATTTTCTACTCATGAGAGTAAGGGATAAGAAAGCTTTTTTTTTTCCTCCTAACAAAGGAAAAAAATTTGTCAAGATGATTATTTTTAATATGAAAATTATCATAATATATGATATTAACTATGGTTTACCAATCTATTAAATCTTGCTAAGTAAATTATTTAATTATTTAACTCCTAATTTATAAAAAATAAAAATAAGTGTTAGTAAATTTAACTATAACATAATATTGTATTCATTAAATAATATGAAAAATAATGTTTTTTGATAGTAATTTATGTCATTAAATTATAAAAAGGTATGTTACATATAATATTATTAATGTAAAATTTTTATATAAATTATGAGTCGTAACTTTTACTCTCCTAATAACTTATGTTGAGATTTGGCCTTAAGTATGAGAGATAAATTTTTAAAATTTTTATTTATTTTGTTTATATAATATAATAATAAATATCCGCATTGAATATTCATGTAGTATTCATGTAAATATTCATATATGAAGAGTTAATTAAAATAGATATATATGCAAAATCATTCACTTATCATACATTTTAAACGCCTATTAATTTTTATTATATATAATATGATGATAAATTAACTAGTTCTGCTCAATACTTTATATGAACGTACAAATTTTAAGTACTTGTTTCTCTTGCACATTAAAAATAATAAATCCCACTGCTACATAACTAATTTCAATTACTTGCCAAACAATATAGATATATATGCAATGTGCTTAAATAGGCTCTTAATATATGATATACTATTAGCATATGAAAATGTTTGATTCCACGGTTTCCATAATAAACAGTCTTGCTCAAGTGTTAGGTTTGGCCTTTTTTTTTTTTCCTTTAACATGTGATTTTTATAACAAGTAAATTATTTAAGTAGGGGTTGATGGAGACATTTTTGTTTGGGGGCCCAAAAAAATTATAATAGATAATAGTTTCAAGTAAAAAATTATAACTAATAACAATACATATAATAAAAAAATTAATTAACACTTAATATGATATAAATAAATGTATTAACATATTTTCATATTACAAAAATAAGCATATAGTCAATATTAAAGAAACGAAACATATTATATAATGCGTTGCGATGCATGCTGTATTGGCGGTCTAAGCAATCTCCTGCCATGCAACATGAAAGGGATATATTTTTTAAGTAGGACACATTTCATTGGCTAATTTTATACAAACCATGCGTACGTCTACTTCAAGTAGTAAAACTTGCAAAATTTATTAATAATTTGAAAAAAAAAATAATAAAGTAAAGTGATTTATCAAATATATATGCAAGGGGAATTGAATTGAAAGGTTTGAGAAACAATGCAAATACAAATGGTAAGTTAAAAAAATTAAACAATGAAAAATGGAAAAACTTAATAAAATTAAAGAAAAAGTAAATGTCAAATGAAGTGGAAAAAAGAAGAAATGAAAAGAAAACAAACAAAAAAATATTGATAGATAATGATAGACTTGGTGACTTGACTCTTTTTTATATTAATTTTAAAAACATGAAAGTAGAATGAGAATATTTTTAACTTTTCAATTTTTTAAATATAGGAATAAAGAGTAGAGAAAATTTATATGATAGTTTTTGTCTTACCTAATTTTATTATTCTTAAATATTTGAAATTATTGAAGTAACTTGACTATGAAAAGTAAGTAATAATTATGATGTTTTGCCATTGAAAGTATAACACAAATTTTAAAAGGGAGCTATATGTAAATCTGAAATTTTTTTGAGCAACCAAAATAAATTTTCACCATACAATATTTTTTTTTTCCGAAAATGTAAGGGGGCCAAGGCTCCTTATGAGTTGAATGGAATTACATAGATGTATATCTTTCATATTTTGAATAGTACTACAAATGCTATACCATATTAGTAAATACGTTTCTACGCCTGAGAATTTGGTGCCAATTACATTGAGGAAAATTGGGCGTAGTATAGTAGTCTATAAAATTAAGGAAGTGCATATACCATATTTGCGAGACCAACCAGCATATAAATTAGTGTGTGTGAAAATATGATGTTAATGGTTAGAATATTGAGTGAATCCTAAAAAATAGAGATAATATAATTAAAATAGGGTTTTATTTTATTTTTTACTTTTATTTGTTACATTAGTATTATTATTCTTCTATTAAAAATTTCCATGTCTATAACAGATTAATATTCAATGGCGCAAATTAAATTGGGATGTATACTTTCCTTACTGTAACATTATTAATCATATCATCAGGCATATGTAATCAATTTCTACATTTTCTGGATATATATATATATATATGGGACATAAAAAATTATTTTGACGGTTTCTTCCTTGGCACACCAAATTGGTAGCCCGTAAAGTCTTCCTCGAAGGGATCCTCTGATTCAAAGCTCCAATCGAGCCCCATGGATGGTGTTCGGATTCTCTACTTGGTGGGGTGACAAGGAGGCTGTGCTTTGCAAAAGAATCGACGTCAGTTAAATTTTAGTAAAGATATATCAGTTGTTTCAGAACACAGTCCAGCCATCGTACTCCTTTCTCGCATCCGCCCCTGCCCCTTCTTCTCTAAGAATCGCATCTTCAATGCTATCCTCTCCTTCTTTTCTCCAAGTCTATTACCCAACATCAGAGGAAGCCTCAAACCCAAGTCAATAGCAACGCGGTGAGAATGAAGGAACCCTAAACCCAGTTGATCGATTTATGTTGTTTTTCACCCAACTTAGCTTCTGATATCTTAAATTGAGTGGTAATGCCAATTGGTTGAATTAATTTTTTGCTATGCTTCTGATCTGATGAAAATGTTGCTCAAAACGTTGCCACTAAAAATGCTTGATAATCATAACAATCGTTGAAACCCAAAGTTGTGGCTATGGTTGCTAAAAAACTTGCTGAGAAGATGATATGGAAGATGATGGAACTTTGCTTTTGTGCTGCTATTGAGTGAAGATGGAGTTTAGAAAATTTTGTTGCGTTCTTTTCCCGCTCAATATATAACAGGGCAAATGCACTATATTTGAAGTCAGACCATAGGATTTGCCCTTTGAAGTTGTTGCCTTTGTATGTTATAGAGTCCCATCTAATTGGATTATTATTTGTTTGTTTTCTATTATTTAGTCAATGGAATATTGATGGTAAAGCTGTTAGTGACAGTGTAGTTGCAAGTTTGGTGAGTGTTCTCTTCTAAATTTTCTTCCTTCTTTTGCTTTTCTTGATTTATAATTTATTGGAATGTCAAGTTTATATGTATTCAACCATTTCTCTTTTCTGCACCATTGTCATAATTTTTTGAGTTATATTATCTCAAGATGGTTATATCTTTCTTTTTCAACACATGGTGCTTTTGATTATAATATGACTGAACTACATATGGTGATCATTAAGCAAATTTAAAATTTCTCTCTCTCTCTCTCTATAGTTGCTGTTGGAGAAAACTTATTTAAAGGGAGATTGCATTTATTTGTTTCAATGTCTAAGGTATAAGAGGTCTGGCTCCCTTTTTTGGCCCTTCTTTATTTATCTGCAATCATGTTATAGGGGAAATGACAATTTCTCTGGTACAATAATTATCATTCCATTATGCTCCCTTTGTTTTTCCTCCTCTTTAATGAAAAGTAGTTTTCTACTCTTTTAGCGGTGTTAGAATTTACACACTTTACATTTTGTTAAATATTGCACTTGTCCAATTCTTTTGTTGGCTACGAAGCACTAGGATTTTCATTGGAGGTGGAATGTGCAGCTCTAATGTAGTTTCCACTTTTCAGTCAAGGGGTAGTCATTGGTCCTGCTATAGATTCACTTCAATTTCAATATAGCTGAGAATTAAATACTCACTATCCCTCCCTCTTTTTATTTTTTAAAATTTAAAATTATGGTCTCCCTTCCCCTGGGTCCTTAAAGTATATGGACAACCCTTTCCTTCTTTTTTAAGACAAATATATCATGTTCTTGAAATTTTGGCCTCATATCACAATTCATTTGTAAACTTTCTAATCGGCTAATGAGGAGAGCATTCCAATGTGCACAATCTTACACTAATATATGGATGGGAACTATATCTTTTTTATTCTAACTCCTTATAAGCTTCTTCAATCAGACTTTAAAGAAGTTAATGGTGGATGTATAATCTCTTCGCTGCAATAGATAATTGTTTTCAACAACCAATGCTGGTAGTGGTCATATATACTTCTGTTCCTTTGTATCATTGATTAGGCTGTTCAAAAGTATATTACTTTACATCATATAATGGGACTCCTCAGTTACATCCTTTAAGCTATGCCTAGACACACCTGAGTGATTTCTATCAGTGGTGCGGGTATATAATATTTACTTTGCTTCAGTATATTTCTCATATTTGGATCATTGCATGTTATCATTTTACTTGTTTCTTCTTTACATCCCATGAAATTGGAACTCTATTTAAGATTCAACTTTTGTATCTCACTTCAAGTAATTTTTTGGTCTTTTATTTGACAGAATAACTCTTCTCACCTTCCACAAAATGTGACCCCATGTCCAACTTTATTTGTGGCTAACCTGGGGCCATCTTGTACTGAAGAAGAGCTAATGCAAGTATTTTCTAGGTCAGTATGCATGTATTGTATCATTATATTTATTAACTCAGTTGAGGTTAAGTTTGATTTTTCTTTTTATTTGTCATTTGTCAGATGTCCTGGATTTTTCAAACTGAAGATGCAGAGCACATATGGGGCTCCAGTTGCATTTTTTGATTTTCAGGTATTTATTTCATTATCTTTTATTGTTGCACTACATCTACGCCTGACAATGCAATACTTAGGACCCTCCTATCCGAACTTAAGATGTCTTGCAACTATCCACACTCCACTTCATTGAACCACAACAGCTTTGTGTGAATCATTTTCATTTTACGTGATTGGTTTCACGCTATTATATTGGAACCATATTGCATAAATAAACAGATAGAAGAGAATTAAATATTAAACTAAATGATAAGTTTAATGCAAATAATTAAAACTATGAAAGGGTATCAGTACAAAATGGATGAGCCATATATCCTGTACATTTCAGGTGTTTAATTAATAGAAAATGATACGTGTTTTTGTGTGTGTGTATGTGTGTGTGTGTGTGTGTCTCTATAATAACAACATGTTAATTTATGATAATACTCTTTAACTTATGAAGTCTTTTTTTTGTAAATAAGTTTATGGCTTACATAACATAAGAGTTCTAACCTTATAATTTGTTTATAACCAAAAAGAAAAATAGTTGAATATAATGTCAAAGACTCAATTTTATACTGTCTCTCTGTCCACTCTTTATTTTTAAAGTTTTGTGCTTTATTTATAAAAAAATAAATAATAATAACGTAGATTTTTATTCCATTTCCAGCCTTATTGTTTTTTAGGGACATCCCTCCAACTTTTAATTTGATGCTGTTATTTTGATTTTCAAACAAAAATAAAAAGGATATGTCTTTAATTCTTTATTGATGATGATACTGTAATAAGCAACATCCCAGTTTCAAAAATTAAATGCTTAGTTTGTCAACAAATAAATAATTAATTAGTTAGTGGCACAAAATAATTAAATAAATGCTTACCTTATGTTAGTGCTCTTTCTAATGTGAGCATAATCTCAAGCGAGACTTCAGGATCTTTTTCGGTTTTGTGCAAAACTTCTGTTGCGGTCAATCCGATGTATATCTTTTCTTTCAAGAAGAAACATGCATTTAACTTCTTTTTCTTTTTTTGAGGGGGTGGGGGATGCTGAGGTTGTACTATGTGAATCCTCGTTTTTAATATTATAAGATGGACTTCTTCTTCACATTTTATTATTTAAGAAAAAAATTTATAAAAATAATGCAATCCAAATATAAGTAGTTAAAATTTTTTATTTTAATAAAAATTCTTACAACTTGATTTTTATTTAAAAATTTTAATATTAAATTATGAACTATGCATTTTAATTTTTAATAAGAATAAAATTTACTTGCACGTTAGCGTATGTGCATGTTCTAATAAATAAATAAATAATTGTAGTAAAAAAATGGAAAGAAAATTCCAACGCTCTTAAATTACTAATTGTCAGTTATAAAATTTTTGTATTTCATTTTTTGTTTTAATTATCATTAGACTTGTGTTGATAGCCAGATGTCTAACTAGTTATAGTCTAAGTCTTCATTTTGCATTTTTTCACTATGATTATGTGATCCTTTATTTAATTTTTTTTAACTTATTTAATTGCTCTGTGGCTATTAACATGACATATTCTTTCCATATACCTAATTGTGTAATTTTAATATTTGATAACTTTGATTTTAATGGCTAAATATATTTGTAATTTTAAAATATTTATTCCTCATTATATGATCACACTTCATGTTAATATTATATGACAGAAAAGATGCTTAAATATGTGTATATTTTTTATTTTGGATGCACTGTCATTGTTTTCCTTATTGTAAAATTGTATTTCTTTACTTCCTTTAACAGGCTGATTATTTAAGGCTTAAGAATGTCAGAGCTTTTACTTAGAACTCAACAAGCATAGCGTCAAATGATGATGATGATGATGATGATGAAGTCGCCTTATGGTTGGAAGCTGTTGAGAATTGTTATAATTTGTTTTAGAATAGTTATTATTTGCTTAAGAATCATTTTAATATATTTATTACTTTTTATTGAATATTATTATGCTTATATACTTTATTAGATAGCGAGAAATACTTAAACAAAAGAAAATTTTTATTATTTAATAATAATATTATTTTCAATTAATTTTACTTTATTATGTTTTTATTCTATATTACTGGATAGGTGGCAAATTAATATTGAGGTTAAATTTTTAAAAAAATTGTAAAATAAAAAATTATATCAGTGACAGAATATTTTGTCATAAATCCATTGCTAATTAGTCACGGAATAATCCGTCACAAATTTGTCGGTGTTTAGTGACGGAATATTTTGTCACAAATTCATCAGTAATTAGTGACAAAAAATTTCGTCACTAACCCCTCGCTGATTAGCGATGGAATATTCCATCACAAATCTGTTGGTGATTAGTGACGGAATATTTGGTCACAAGTTCGTCAGTAATTAGTGACGGAATATTTTGTCACTAAATCGTCACTAAATAGCGATAGAATATTCAGTCACTAATCCGCCACTAATTAGTGATGAAATTTTCTGTCACTAATCCGTCGCTAATTAATGACGAAATTTTCCGTCACCAATCCATCACAAATTCAGAATATGCCATCCTTAGAATTAGCGACGGAATTTTTTTTTGTGACGGAATCTTCCGTCCCTAATTAGCGACGGAATTCCAAATTCCATCATAAATGAATTAGCGACAGTGAAATTAGCGACAGAATTTTTCCGTCGCTAATTCCGTCGCTATTTCATTTAGCGACGGAATTATTCATATTTAGCGACGGAAAATTCCGTCGCTAATTTCTGTTTTTTTGTAGTGTTTTTATTCACTGAAAATAAGAAGGATTTGGATCCCTTGAAGTACTTCAGGGATGAAGTGAGGAGAGAAGCAAAGAGAGCAAGGTGGGACCCACTTTTTTTTTTTCTCTCTTTGCCTCTCTCCTCACTTCACCCCAAATTACTTCAGGGAATCCAAATCCAAACAAGAATCTCTTGTTCACTTTGCTTCCCCTCTCACAGTCCCACTTCTACTCTCATTGACTATCGTAGACTTTAAACAATTTGTTTCCTTGAAGATAAAATTAGCATATTGCATTACACAAACTAGCAGTAACCCAGGTTTTTTTTCAAAAAAAAAAAAAGCGATCCCACAATTAAGAAAATGAAAAAAAAAAAATAAGAAAACATGCAGATAAACAATGTAAAATAGTGCAGCACAGTAGTATTAACAACGCGATGTATGAACAGTATTTACAAATAGTTCCAAATAAATAGTAACCAAGACTTTTAATATATAAATAAGATAAGATTGAATTATTATATATTTCTTAATCATGAAGATTTCTAGTGTCAATGCAAGTTTTCTATTTTTTTAATAAAATAATTTAAAAAATATTTAATAGAAAATTTTCTTGAAAAATTACGAATAACTATTTAAAAAATAATAATTGGAATGATGCATCCCTCAAAAAAAGTTTTTGATGTTTGAACTAACAACTTATCAAAACTCTCCCCTTCTTTTTCTTTTCTGAAAAAAAATACTCTTCATTCCAGTAACTAGATTATTTAGATTTAATTTGTCTTATATAGATTTTTTTTATTTTTTATTTTTTCAATTTAAATTATTATTTTTTTAATTTCATAATTAAGGCCTTGTTTGGTTCAACGGAGGGGAGAGGAAGGATTTTAATAGAGGGAAAGAAAGGGATTTTAATGATACATTATTTGGTTCAGAGGGAGAAAAGAGGGAAAATAATAATATATAAACCATTTTACCCTTATATATTTTAAAAGTAATGATAATACAATTAATTATTCTTTTATTTTTAAAAAAATTAACATTTTCACCACCAAATTAAACAAATATAAGAAATTATCTATAACTATAATTATTTAAAAAAATTTGTAAACAAATGAAACTAACTAAACAATTATTTCAACAAATGTATAATTTAACATGTTTCATTTCATGAAATTAGAATGCATCTGAGTTGAGAACATTGGCATGTTTACTTTTTTCTCAATATGGCAATATATCCATGTTAATTGGTACATTAAAATTTCCCTCAACTATACCTGTAAAAATTCTATGAAACATGAAATTAGTGATAAGAGTATTTTAGTCTTTTTTTTTTTTTGTAACTTTTTCTCCCAATCCCCCAAATTGGAGAGATAAGAGAGAGGGGGAGGGGAGGAAAAATTTCATTAAATTTTTCTTCCCTTCCCCTCTAAAAATGTATACCAAACAATCCTCCCCTCCTCTCCCCTCAAACCAAACAAGTGGTAAAAGAATGTTTTCATTCTTCTATACTGCATGTGAAACAAAAAATAATTAAAATTGAAAAACAAAAGAAAATCTAAAAGACATTGTTCATGCTCCAAAATTAATCAATCTACCCTTTAAAATACAGTATATTTACATCTTTATAATAAAGTTTTTTTTATTTTTCATGCTTCAAAAGAAAAAGGTCAACAATTAATATTATTTTAATTTTTTTGCTGTTGAAGTATTTGATAATAATCATCCCCTTTATAAAATAGAAACATATAAATACTTTGGTCAAATAAGAATAGAAGTATGACTTCAATTTGGAGAAAATTGTGAAAAAATGATTCTGCTAATAGCAGGGCCAAATTTGTGCAAATTTTTATAATAAAAAAGATAAAGTTATGTTACTGTTATGCACAATAAAATATAGCAAACGGGAACAAAAAATTAAAGACTTGCACTTGGGTGCAATTGCTTCAGTCCAAATCAATCAACGCGGGAAATTTTTTTAATTTTATTTTAAAAATAGTATGTAAGTAAATGATTTTTTTTAAAAAAAACCAGTTATGAATTAATACTAAAATATATTTTGAAAATGATGTGTACTAATAAAATAATACTTATTATAAAGTTTAAAAACATATCAAAGAATTGAAAAATAAAGCTTGGCATCACAAAATTTTTGTAAGATATTGTTTCCTTATTATTTTTTTAATCAAAATTTTAATGTTAAATATTTGAAAACCCTGCATAAATTATGCAGGGAAGGGTGGGGTGGTAACCACTAACCAAGTAAGGTAGTGATTGTTTATAATAACATCCTGGACTTGGCTTGGGGTAAATTATCTAGAATTATGATACTAATTTTACCAGTATCATTTTAAGCCAAAAATAAAAGTCAACTACATGTAAGGAACTTTATATGAAATTCATTTATAATGTATCTTTTACCATTAAAGGAAACAAAAAAAGGTGAATAGAGATTGAGCATTAGTAACGTAAAATGGAACCAGCTGCATTGACCGTAAACACTTATTCACTTTAATGAATTTTCTGACATTCTGGGAAGTAAGGAAGAAGGAAAGCAACTGTTAATGTTATGTACAATAAAATAAAGCAAATGGGAACAATAAATTAAGAACTTGGAGTTCGCTGCAAGTCAATCATCTTAAGAAAATGCCTTCATTATTTATGCAATATATATAATAATAACTTTACAAGAATTAATAAACTTAATTTATGAGGTGAGTGGTAAGCTATTGAATTAATCAATCTATTCTATAAAATTGAGTATATTTACATCTCTAGAATAAATCTTTTTTTTTTATTTTTCATACTCCAAAAGAGAAAAAGTCAACAATTAATTTGTTTCTTTTTTCTTGGTTGAAGCATTCGTTAATAATCATCCCCTTTATAAAATAGAAACATAGAGATACTTTGGTTATTAAATAAGAATAGAATTATGACTTAAATTTGGAGGAAATTTTGAAAATATGATTCTACTAATAGCAGGGCCAATTTTTTGTAAATTTTTACGATAAAAAAATATAGTTTTGTAATAAACGATCTTTGAGGATTATTTTTTTCTTAATTGTAATATTAAATAGAGCTATCGTTTTTGTTTACCCAACTTAAAAATGAAGTAATTAATATCAGTAGAATAATTAAATATCACGGATGTTGTCCTTATTATAATAATCCCCATAAAAGAGAACTTATCTTACTTTACATTACTCCCGAGAATTTTCTAAGAAATGATGAAGCACCAAACCATGCAAAAGTTCAAGACCCGTAGTCTGTACAATAAAAAAACCAAAGGTAATAGTATAGGTTGTCTTGGGAAAGTTTCTTTATACATTTACGGTGAAAGTTAATTTGGCGAAATGTTGTAGAAAGCAAAGAAAAGGAAAAAAGCAAATGTGGCATTGATGTTGACTTGAAGAATCAATGGGAGAAAGAAAAAAAATATCCAAGGAAGAAAAACAGCATTGAAGTGGACACATATATAAAATTCGTGTCCTACAAGAAACACGAAAATTTTTCTTTTTTATGGTCCTTTGTGAAAGTTTTTATACATTACCTAGCAACATATCACTTAAAAAGGCAATACGACGACGAACACTTAAGCCTCGTTTGGTACAAGGGATTAGTTTTTGGTGGAATAAAAATGAGAAATAAAACGAGAATGAAAAGAAATTTTGTATCCCATTATATTTGGTATGATAAAAAAAATATAAATATTTTTATCTTTTTATATTTGAAATGAAATAAAAGAGAAATTAAAAGACTAAAATATCTTTAATTATTTTTTATTATTAATAATTATAAAATATAATAAAATAATTATTTTTAATTATCAATAATAATAAAAATAAAAAAATAATTATTTTATTTTTGATAATAATAATAAAATAATACAATTTTAATTTTAAAAAAGTAATTTTAATTATTTCTATCACTAAAAATTCAAACACACAATGGTAAGATAGTCAAAAAATATGCTTTTCCTATAATCAGACTACTTTCCATCAAAGATATGAAAGTTTGCACTCTCTCATATTTAAAGATTTCAACTTTCCTAAAAAAAAAGTCACCCTGCATACCAAACGTATTTTCCTTGCTCTCTCATTCCTTTTCTCATTCTATAAATGCTTTCTTCCTTCTACCAAATGAGGCCTTAGACTTATTTAATGGCCAGTGGAAGCAATGACGGAAGTAACTAAGGTCCTACTATCTTAGCTTTCAATTCATGGAACCCCTTCTTTCGTATTTTCTATAAAATGTTACTAATTCTTTGTTGTTTTCTCAACAATGAGCCTCCCTAAATTTATATGTACACATTGCATATAGTTTATTATAACAGTAGTTACAATATAATTGAGTTTTCTTATGAAGATAAATTAAAGATGAACAAAAAGAAGAATACATTACTCTCTTTTTTTTTCTTTTTTAAAATTTTTCTGAAAAAATTAAATCATTAGGTTGTTGGCAAAAATTTTCCATCCTGCTTTCTTCCCTTTGAACATCCCTGGTCCATGTTATTGAAACATTGAAAAAACCTCTAGACAATCCGCACAGTTTGTGGCTCTAGTTGCACAGGTCACTTTAATGACCTTTCTGAAAAACTACTGAAAGACGCAGACATTCTGGGAAGTGAGGAAAAAGGAAAGTAGCTGTTAATGTTTTGCACAATAAAATAAATCCAATGGGGAGGGAAATAAATTAAGGACTTACACTTGGCTGCAATTGCTTCACTCTAACGCTATGTTTAGATGGGGAGAAAATAAGAGGGGAGAGAAAATCAGGGGGGAGGGGTGGCGTTTTCTCCAATTTGGATGAGGAGAAAATGAAGGAGGGAGGTGAAAACTGAGGAGAAAATAAACATGGGTCCTGCATGATTTTTTTCTCTCCAGATGTGGGGAGATTACGGGAAAAAAATGCTTCATTTACGTAATTTATTTTTTGTTTTCCTAAATTACCCCTTATACCAAGCTACGTTCACAACAAAGAAGATATATATATATTTATTTTTTTAACATATAATATTTATATATTAATATATATACTATTATAATATATAATGATTTATTATAAATAAATTTAATTAAACAATAATTATTATATTTATATATATTAAATTTAAATTAATTAAGATATATTAAAATGATATGTATAAAATTTTAAAATGAATAAAAATTTAAATATATAATGTTATGTATTTATATTCATAATAATATAATAATTACTACTTTTTAAAAATAAACTTTAATTAATTTAAAATATTTTTTAATTAAAAAAAACCTCCGACTATATTGTAGTCGGTGGTATTACGACCAAAATTTGGTCGGAATATATCATCCGACTGCATTGCAGTCGGATGATATATATATATCCACATTGCCTCATATATAATTATATATATAATAATATATTATATATAAATATAATTAAAAATATTAATTAAACAAAATAATATAATAAATAAATATTTTTAAAATAATAACATATATTTATTATAATTATAAATAATATTTATATATTTATATTCATAAAAATCTAATAATTAATATTTTTTTAAAATAAACTTTAATTAATTTAATATAAAAAAGTCACTGACTGAATTGCAGTCAATAACATTACGACCAAAATTTGGTCGGATATATATATCAATGCAGTCGGATGATATATATACACACATATTTGCGTTTTGCAACGCATAAATGTGTGTGTATATATGTATATATATATATTATATTTATATATTAATGTATATAATAATAATATATAATAATATATTATATATAATATATAAATATAATTAAAAATATTTATTATATTAAAATAATATAATAAAATAATATATAATCTAATATTTTTAAAATAATAACATATGTTTATTATAATTATAAATATATAATATTTATGTATTTATATTAATAATATAATAATTATTATTTTTTTAAAGAAATTTTATTTAATTTAAAAAATAAATTTTATTTATTTAAAATTAACTTTGGTCAAATAGTAAAGGTAAAATTGTCTAATAAAAATTAATAAATTTCTTCCCCTTCACTTTTCTCCTCCCCCATCCAAACATGAAGAAAGAAATATTTTTTTCTTTACTTTTCACTTCCCTCGATTTTCTTTTCACTTTTCTCCCTCCTCCACTTTTCTCCTCCCCCATCCAAACACAGCGTAAAATCAATCAACACGGGAAATATTTAAAAAAAAAAAAACACCATGTAAGGGAACGATTTTTAAAAAATCCAATTACAAAGTGAATACTAAAATATATTTTGAAATTAATGTATAATAATAATAATACTAAGAGTTCCAACTCTCTAACCATTAAATGTATTTTGAAATTGATGTATAAGAATAAAATAATGCTCATTACAAGTTTAAAATATATCAAAGAACTGAAAATTGAGCTTCGCTTATCAAAATTTTTGAACATATTATTTACTTATTATATTTTAATTAAAATTTCAACGACAAATATTTAAAAACCCTGCATCAATTATGTAGGAAAGGCAGGGGTGGTAACCACTTTCTAGGTAAAATAGTGATTGTTTATGCATACTTTAGTCTGATAATTTGAATGCGGTAGCATAATAATAATAGCATGTATTTTAAATCACAATTACATAAAATGAGACCCATACACTATGCCAGTTAATAAATTGCAAAACCAATTCAAATTAAATCAGAATAGCAAAATCACACCTAAATAAATCACTCCATTTATTGCTTTATTGGTGGGTCTCATTTCACATAAATTCAAATACTTTATTTCTCATTCTCATTAATTATTCTCTTGTTATAAAAAAGTAATTAAAGGTAAAATAAAAATTCGTTTACACTACATGGTACTCAAATGTGGAATTCGACAAGGTCAAATCTCAAATCAAACTCGTATTGTTATAAGCTTCCAAAGAGATACAAATAAGAATATAAAATAATAATATATAGTTAAAGTAAAAAACAAAAAAATGTTGAAGTTTTTAGTATAACAACATGTATACACTTGTAGAGTTGTGATCCATCATGGTCTTTTGAATGTCTGCAAATTGTGGCTTGTAAATTTCTTTTTAGTATAACAAAATTACTTTATCTTTAATTACTTTTTATAAAAAGAGAATAATTAATGAGAATAAAAAATAAATCATTTATGTGAAGGCTTCTTTAAAGAAGAAGAAATGTGAATGTTTTGTATTTATTTGAAGGGAGACTTAATGGTAAAGCAATAAATGAGTGATTTAATTAGGATTGATTTTGCTATTTTGGGTTAATTAGGAGTGGTTTTATAGTTTATTAGGTGGCATAATGTGTAGATCCTTTGCATGTATAAAGAGCAAACATTATTCTTAAAACTGTAAAATAAATTAGCATTAAAAAATTTGGTCAATCAACATCAAAATCATGATTAGATATAAGCAGTCTGTGGGGACTCAGAATTTTTTTTTATATGTATAGTGGAGTTTTCCTAAATTGTGACTAGTTTTAGTCAATGTATACATTATAAATCCAAGAAAATATTCTTGATTTACAAGGCATGAAATTAAATATTTGATAACCGCTGGTGTTGAAGGAGTTCTTACCTTGCTAAAGAAGAACTTGTCAAATGGTTGATGGTGAGGCCGTGAAGATGATAAGGGAGACAGGCTTACTACTAGAAGAGAAGTACTACTTCCAGCTGAAAATTATAGATCCTTAGTAATGGAAAAATAAAAGGTCAAAAAAAGTTTTTGGAAACTAGAAATTTAATTAAATTTTTTTTTCATTCTTTATAATAAGGAACTCTTAAATATGAAAGATGTCACAATCAAACCTTTAATTCTCTTTTATATCATTTTTTTTATCCTCCTACCCTGTGAGTGTGAATAAGTTTTAAAGAAAACCAAGGAAGAAAATGAATGGAAATGGGAACAATGAAGTTCCAATATGAGACATGCTTTCGTAAAGTTAGAACATGACTCCATATAAAGAAGAACTTAATTTGTTGTATCATATTTCATCAAAAGTTGCTTGACATGTAAAAAATTAAGTATAAAAATGAAAGAAAAAAGAATAAATAGAATGATTAGAAAATTATTCTTATATCTCTACTTTAGAAAGATAAAAAGAAATAGAAACTATTAAGTAATAGTTACAACAATATATATATATATATATATAATATCTTAATTTGGGGGTTACAATGACTTCAACATTACGTTCTTTTATAAAAAAAATTATATAAAAAGAAAGCATTTGAATTATAATATGGAGTAACCTAAAGAAAAAGAAAGCAGATACTTGTTTAAGCTTAACATCTACAAACTGGTTGAGACGTTAGATCCAAAACATAGTAGTCATCGCTAGTTTGTTTCCAAGCTTGAGAAAACATAGCGATTACTATGACTATAGGAAGACATACCACTTGCTTTTCTTGTTTCGTTGTGTTGCTAAATAACGTCAGGTATATGCTAACTTTAGTAGGAATAAAAGACCCATATGAACTTGGTTAATATGGTTCACCAATTATGCAGAAAAATAGAAGATCAAGACATAAATGGTAACTCTTTTTTTTTTTTCAACAAATATCTTTATAATTGAAGTCTTTCTCCTTGATGAAAGTCCCAACAATACATAGAAACTACCAATCTAATGATTTTCTAGTAATAAAGATTGAATATTGGTTTCCTTAACTTCATGGTAGATTCCCATGCACAGCTAGCACGCCAGGCCTAATAGATAATTATTGCCTTATTGCAGTAACAGGTCCTATTGTAATTCATGAGATCACAATCTTAATTGGCATAAGTTTAAAAGTATATAGTTATACGAACAAGGGTGCAAAGAACTATAGTCCACAATTAACTCATTATATCTGAAGTACTGGAGATTCACAAATGAAGCATAAAATAGAGAATTACCTTTTCTCAATTATTAACAATTATACTGGAAATGCATTTTGAGATCGATATTGAATAACACTTGTTGGCTCTTCTTGTTGCATGCTTAGAAATGCATGCGCGAGAACATTTCCTAATCTGTAAACATTAAACTCACATTAATAGTGAAATCCGTGGAAGCAAATTAAATTAATAGAAAAATGAAACAATTATTTGGTACTTTATATGATTGCCTTCTAAAGCAAAACTAAACAGAATACAAAGTGTAAATCAGATAACATGATTCCTTCTGTTGTCCTCTCTGCATATTCTAATTAGTCATGCTGCAAGATTATTCCATCCATGGTTTTAAATTACAACCTACATTGCAAAATGCGGCCATAATATTATGGTTGCAGCCAATGCGGGCTACAATTTGAAGCTTTGACATCCACAATACCCGCAACCGCAACAACAGCTACGCAACTACAATTGCAACCATAATTTAAAACCTTAATTCCATCTGCTTCCTTTCTTGGTTGAGACATTCTCAGTTAGGCAGTTCCTACATAGATATACCAATAAATGAGAACCACACATTAATTGGTTATGCTGAAGAATGACATAAGCACTGCCTACCTTAGAAAAATCTCTTTGGTTATTTATACATTCAAATGCAGAAGAGAACCGAGCAGTTGGGGTTGTTAAAATACTAGGAACATTTGCTATCTTGTTTGTTGTCTGCAGAAAAAAGTTAACATAAATAAAATGCAACATATAATCAAGTTCATCAAAATTCAGACTTGACACATGCAACTGTTAGGAAGTTTACACTAGTGGATACAATAAGAAAAAAAATTGTCCGCAATGTGATGTAGTGTTGCACAAATAAAACATACTGCTATTCATATCACCCTGTGAATGTAAGCAAAAGAGAATCCACTCATAGCACTGTACCCCTACGGCATTACTATACATTATACAAAGTTCAACTGACCTTTGGGATCAAGGGAGTGATCATTGATCAAATGTTGTTTAAGCCTAGTTTTTTTTTTTGGCTGTATATCCATAGTCTCAAGAACTCCAATATGTTAAGTTTTAAACAAATAAGCAACAATGTCTTAAAAAAAACAAGTAACAGCTTAGTTCCAAACGGTCATCATACGTCATTGAAGTGGGAATCATGATTTGCCTATTAAAATTCCTTGATTCAATAGCCTTGAAGTTCACTTCAAAAAATATTTATATTTAGATTTTAATATTCTTGTCTTTCACAAAGGTTCGCGTTTTTTAACAAGATACTATCCATCCTACTTTTTTGCCTTTCTGCATGTCCATGCCATTTAACAAATATTCTTGGTAAATCATAAGCCTATATCCTTGACAAAGCCTCTGGACAATCCACACATGAAACTTCCACACAATTTAAATCACACTCTAGAACGCTAGTGAGTCCAAACACAGGCTCGAAGATCAGACAGTCATGCAAGGATGCCCTATTCATGGCCATTAAAGAGGTAGTGGAATCTAACTAGAAAAGAATGAGGCTAGTTTTCCAACATTCCAAAGCAACAAACAATCCTTGGGAAATCCTTAAGGGTGCAGAAAGATATTGAACTTTCTATATACAGTGATGGGATCATCCTGAAGTCCATGCTTTACTTTTGTGCTCCCAACTCTACAACAGGTCCCATTAATCACATGGAAAAGATCCTCAACTTTATAGCATCACGAAATTCACCACACATGCATGCAATAACAAATACAAGCATGTGAGATAAAGTTAAACTAAAGGAGAAAAACCTGTCTGGGTAATATGTTCTCCTAATGCATAAACCCCTGTAGTAGGAAGCAACTTCTTGTGCATCCAATCTACCAACACCCTCTCAAGATTTTCTAACTGTTCTCTGATGTCCTTTACAAAAGAAGACAACATTATATAGCTAATAATCAGACTTGATAAATGCAATCAGCAACCTCTATTTGTGTTAAATATAAATAGTTCATACTTCTCTTGAAAAAATAGAGAACGCTCATTATCTTGTGTAGGAGCTCTGCTTTTGCAATTGGAGAGTTGACTGAACAACATGTAGGGTAAGTCACATCAACCAATTCCAGTATAAAAGACATATGCAACCACCTTGCTAAGCAACCAAGGCACACATTTCGACCTACATTGAGAAGCCGAGACACTGAAAAATAAGGTCATGGAACCACGTAAGTTTTTAAAACTTATGGAAAACTAATGGCATGGTAGGAATTAACTCAATGAAAGGCAGAAATATCTAATCAAAAAGTATTTGTTACGTTTTCAGAACCTTTATAAAGAAATCTTCTGGGGTGGTAACTTCACTGAAAATGATCAAATCATCCAATAATAAACAGAACATCAATAAGATACTACAATTGCATATGTTGCTATTAGATGCAATAGCTGACAGACAATATACATGGGACATGGCAGCACACATATCACTCACGAAATAGAAATTACTGATTCACAACAAAAATCATTGAACTTTATTCATGGCTTTTAGAAAGGAACTTCTAGAGTAGAAAGACCATTGAACTTGATTAAAACACGACATAACAAGTGTCATGTAGTACATTAAGAACTTACGATTCAATATGTGAGAACCTAAGATCCTTAAAGACATGTATTTATATACATATATATAAGTTTTTATTTAGCCAGAACCTATTTCTTTTATTTTGGTTTGATTGGAAATATTTTTCTACATAACTTGATAGTAAAAATTCATTGGTAGAAGCACTTAGGGAGGAGACCGAATTTGATGGTAGCCCCATTACATCCTCACCTCCAAGACCCAAGTTCGAATTTCAGCTGGAAAACAAATTGAAATTTTTCCTCCCACATTAGTTTTTTTTTCACTATATCAAAACTGCTCTTAGTTGTTAAATTTAAAGTTTGGTTTTTGGGTCTTTTCCCAATCCTGTTCTGTTGCAGTGTTGCTCCATCACATCTCACATTTTCTCAGACAGGCCATGTAATACCAGACGTGCAAGAACCCTGCATGCATGAATGCATGAATGTGTTATATATATGGGTAAGTGGACTTTTCAAAGGAAGAGATTGAGCTGCCACGTAGAATTTGTTTTGCCTCCTTCTGCAAATATCCAAAATGCCCCTTCTCTCATTCACTTTTGTTTGGGTATTTGGTAATTTGCTTCTTCAAATTTGCTGTAGCACAAACCCATACCTATACCCATTCCTTCGGTCAGAGAAACTGAACTTCATCTCCTTTACTCTGTTTCCTCGCCATTTCCACTATTCCCTGAGTTCATCTTCTTCTGCTATTTTCTGGTTCAGATTTTGCTGCTGGAGGTTGAGGACTCTAACGCCAGAAACACACCCTCTTCCAGGTTCAGAATTGCTGCCGTAAGTGTTGCATTTTCTGGTTCCAATTCACAGAGTTTTTCCCCCCTGTTTTGCTTGTTCGGTGGGTGTATCTGTGTGTGTGGTTATATTGATAGAAGGGTGTGCAGAAAGAACAAGAGAGAGGGTGTAAGGGAATGTATATATATATAGAAAACCCTATACTAGGTATATGTGTGTTGTGTGGACATGGAAGGTAGGAATGGAGCAGAGGAGGGGGGTTTTATCCATGCCGGGGCGAAAATGGAGAGGTCAGTCGGGAGTTTTTGAGGAAGCAATTCGCCGCGGCGAATTAAGGAATTGGCCGCAGCTAACGTTTCCAGAGAGGAATTGGCCGCGGCCAATATCGAGAGCTCGAGCAAGGAAGCTCTAGGAGGCTTCTTTGCCGCGGCGCCATGTATGTTGGCCGCGGCAAAATTAGTGATTTAGAAGGGGGTTAAACAGAGAAGAATTGGCCGCGGCTAAGAGGTATTTGGCCGCGGCTAACATGCCGAAAACACCTATAGCACCTAGAAAACCTTAGTTTCTCATATGTTGATCCAAGGGAATGAAGAATATGCATTAATGTTAGGTAGGCTAAGTTAAAGAGAAAATTCTTCTGGTTATTTACACTCTAAATCTGGTGAACGGGTATTTTAGGGTATTCAGGAGACTGAGTGAGAGCTGAGGACTGGGCAGGGAATATTGATATCATCCTAGGAGGTGAGTAAGTAATGCGGACCGTATGTAATTCCTATTTCTTATTTCTTACCAAGTTTCCTTGCAGTATCTGACATTTGGAAATCTATTTATGAAGAGACGTTTTTAAATGCATTGCTATATGACTGACTTAAACATGAAATTTTGCAAAGTGATGCCTGTTGTATAGATTGGAAACTTTGAATTTGAACTGATATGGAAGGTATTCCGTTTGAAATGTGATTTGCGAAATGTTTTAACTCTAAGAGGTTATCTGTTCAGAACTCTGTAGATAATAGTAGTAGTTGTTAGCCTTGGTGCACCATGATCTGGACCTCAGCTAGCAGGGGTTTTGCTAGCCCCGTGTGGGTAGCTACCACACCTGGAGTTATTTATTTCGCAAGCCAAGTGCTTTGCGTCTGTGGTTATGCTTCCCGCGAGCCGTGTGCTCTGCGTCTGTTTTAATTCAGTTCTGCTTAGATACTTCTGATGCATTTTTAAGAAAACGATCTGTTTGAGACTTGTTTTGCGCATGATGAATATATATATACATATAGATATTTTACGGGCCTTGCCCTTAAGATTTTTAAGGGTCAGCATTATTTATTCACTGAGTTTCAAACTCACTCTTTCTTAAATTTATTTTTCAGAGAGCATTGAAGACCCTAGCCTGTAGATCTTCTGCTTATTTCTTTTGGCGAGCCCACCGTTGTTCATGTGGGTGCATTTTGTTTATGCTGGTCATTTATTTGACTTTGAACAATGTAAAAGTATGGCTCCACTGAATTATAGTTAGGATATTCCCACTCCCTAGATGTCTATGTTTTGATACATTTTGGATGTATTGTTAAATTGACTGATTGTAGAAATATCGGGAGGTCCAAATTATAGAGGGGACTCTGCTGAAATTTCTACAAAAGTTAGAAATGATACTTTCAATTATGGTAGGAGAATTTGCTATCTGTTGTGCAACACATTAAATCTGTGGGTTGTGACAGTTGGTATCAGAGCTTAGGTCTTTCTATGGTCCTGTGGAGCAAGAGTTTTCGGTGGGATCTCAATTATGGTTATGAACCCGGGCGTAACTATACTTGAGGTGTCACTGAAAACCTTATAGAGTGCCCTGAGTTATTCCTTCAAGTGTGTTGTCTTATTGAATGTGATCATATCTTACTTCCCTCTGGAAATTGATTTGAATATTTGTTCTTTTGTTGTAGTGTAGATATGCCTCCCAGAATTCATTCAGTTAATAGACTAGCTGCTGTAGATGAGGCTTCTGCAAGTGTATCAGCCCAACAAACTACCCACCTATCAGAGGCCGTGGTCGAGGTCGGGGTAGGGGTCGAGGAACTAATCGACCCCCTAGGCAGGCCTCACTTGCAGATAGGGTAGAGCCTCCATATCCCGTGGAGGAAGTAGCGCCACCAGTACAGCCAAGACCAGTAGGGCCTCAGGCGATGAGGGAGGAAAGGGAAGTCCCAGTAACCCTTTCCCAGTTTCTAAAATTGAGGCCTCCCACTTATTTTAGAACAGAAAGCCAGGAGGATCCCCAGCAATTTATTGATGGTATTGAGAAGATATGCAGAGCTCTGTGTTGTCCAAGTGCAAAATCATCTGAGTTTGCTGGGTTTCAGTTGCAAGACGCAGCTTACATATGGTATCAGACTTTATTGGGGGAAAGGCCGATCGGATCCCCTCCAATGTTATGGGAAGAATTTAAGGGGCTCTTTATGGACCGCTTCTTGCCACAAAGTGTTCGGGATGCTAGGGCCAGAGAATTTGAAGGTTTGAAATTGGTTCTGGGCATGAGTGTCTCTGATTACAATATTTGGTTCACCCAGTTGTCCCGATATGCCCCACATTTAGTTCCTACTGAGAGGGACAGGATCAAGCGATTTGTGAATGGGCTACCCCGTATGTTGTATAGGGTGATCGCTCCACAGATGAACCTTTTTCCCTCATATTCAGTTGCAGTGGATTGTGTACGCATGATAGAGATGAGAGATAAGGAGGAGGACACTTCCCAGAGAAAGAGGAAGCGTGACAGTGATGGGAGACAGGGAGGTAGTTCTTTTGTGGCTGGACCTTCCTATGGTCTTAGACCCCAAGGTTATCAGAAATTTATTCCATCCTTCACGGGACATCCGACTTCATTTTCTACTAGTACTGACAGGCACAGAGGATCGTTCCAAGGGGTTAGTACGGTGTCCACCCCAGTTTCTATTCCATCTCGTCCATCTAGAGGTCCCTGTCCCCTTTGTGGGAAGATACATTCAGGTGCTTGCCATAGAGAGACAGGAGCATGTTTTCGTTGTGGGCAAGTTAGACATTTGGTGAGAGATTGTCCACAGCGTTACCCTGATTCTAGTCAGGGATCAGTTCGACCCACTAGGCCATTCTCAGTAGGGGCTCCATCTATTGGTACAGTTACGGGTCAGAGTGGTCGAGGTAGCAGCAGTGGGACAGTAGTAGGCAGAGGCCAGGCAACTGCAGGACAGGGTCAGGCTCGGGTTTTTGCACTCAATAGACAGGATGCCCAAGCATCCAATGCTGTGGTAACAGGTACACTTACAGTTTGTTCACATTCTGCTTTTGCATTATTTGATCCTGGCTCCACACATTCCTATATATCTCCTTCTTTTGCAAAGAAGATTGGCAAGGACTCTGAAAAATTAGAGTACCCGTTACTTGCTGCAACCCCAGTGGGGGAATCTGTGTTAGTTGAATGGGTGTATAGGACATGTGTGATTACTCTAGCAAATTTTGAGACACTAGTTGACTTGATAGTGCTTGCGATAGCAGAGTTTGATGTAATACTCAGGATGGATTGGTTAGCGTCCTGCTATGCAGTGGTGGATTGTCATCTTAAGTTAGTGAGATGTAACTTTCCTGGTAAATCTCCCATTGTTATTCAGGGTGATCGAAGTGAAGCACCAAACAATTTAATATCAATGATAGAAGCTCAGAAGCTCTTGAGAAAAGGGTGTCAAGGATATTTAGCGATGGTTTGAGATACAGAATTACAAGTCCCAGTAGCAAAAGAATTCCCTGATATCTTTCCTGAAGAATTACCAGGGCTACCTCCTGAAAGGGAAACTGAATTTTGTATTGATGTACTATCGGGTACTCAACCGATCTCTATCCCTCCTTATCGAATGGCACCCTTAGAGCTAAATGAATTAAAGAATCAATTGCAAGACTTGTTGGACAAGGGTTTTATTCGTCTTAGCACATCCCCTTGGGGCGCACCTGTACTTTTTGTTAAAAAGAAAGATGGTTCTCTCCGCTTATGTGTAGATTACAGACAGCTGAATAAAGTGACAGTGAAGAATAGGTATCTTTTGCCTCGTATAGATGATCTATTTGACCAGTTACAGGGAGCTCAATATTTCTCAAAAATTGACCTAAGATCGGGTTATCATCAGTTGTGAATAAGAAGGGAAGACATCCCGAAAACAGCTTTCAGAACCCGGTATGGTCATTATGAATTTTTAGTAATGCCATTTGGGTTAACCAATGCCCCAGCTGCATTTATGGATTTGATGAATCGAGTGTTCAAACCATTTCTAGATTGATTTATTATCGTATTCATCGATGATATTTTGATTTATTCCAAGGGTCATGGAGAGCACGAACAGCACCTGAGAACAGCACTACAGGTGTTAAGGGAACACCAATTATATGCTAAATTTTCTAAATGCCAGTTTTGGCTGGAAAGAATTGCCTTTTTAGGCCATGTAATTTCGAAGGATGGGGTACAGGTAGATCCAAGTAAAGTAGAAGCGGTTCAAAAATGGCCAAGACCCACTACAGTTACAGAGATTCGTAGTTTCTTAGGTTTGGCGGCTATTATCGGCGGTTTGTTAAAGACTTTTCAAAAATAGCTGCACCATTAACAAAATTAACCCAGAAAAATGTGAAATTTCAGTGGTCTGATATGTGTGAAGAGAGTTTTCAGAAATTGAAAGATTGTCTGACTTCTGCGCCAATTTTGACATTACCTTCGGGGTCTGGAGGTTATGTTGTGTATTGCGATGCTTCTAAGATTGGCTTGGGATGTGTATTGATGCAGCATGGTCACGTGATTGCTTATGCCTCTAGACAACTTAAGAAGCATGAGCAAAACTATCCAACGCATGATTTAGAAATGGCAGCAGTGGTCTTTGCTCTCAAAATTTGGAGACATTATTTGTATGGTGAGACATGTGAGATCTACACAGACCATAAAAGCCTTAAATATATTTTCCAACAACGGGATCTGAATCTAAGGCAAAGGAGGTGGATGGAATTGCTCAAGGATTATGATTGTACTATTTTATATCATCCAGGAAAGGCTAATATAGTAGCAGATGCTCTGAGTAGGAAATCCATGGGGAGCTTAAGTCACATTGCGGAGGTGAGGAGATCGCTAATTTGAGATCTCCATAAGGTTGAGCGTTCAGGAATCCAATTTGAGATTAAAGATCCAGGAGTGTTTTTGGCTCATGTACAACTTCATTCATCTCTATTCGAGAGGTTGAAAACTGCCCAAGCCAAGGATGCGCAGATATGTAAATTGGTGGATGATGTCAAGAGTGGAAAGAAAAATGAATTTATTGTAGATTCAAATGGCATTCTATGGTTCGGTACTCGATTGTGTGTGCCAAATGTGGAAGAGTTGAGGAGAGAACTTTTGGAAGAAGCTCATTGTTCCCGGTATACAATCCATCCTGGTTCTACAAAGATGTATCAAGACTTAAAGCAAGTATATTGGTGGGAGGGCATGAAGAGAGATATAGCGAATTTTACTTTGCATTGTTTGGCATGTCAGCGGGTTAAAGCAGAACACCAGAAACCTGCAGGCTTACACCAACGGCTGGAGATCCCTGAGTGGAAGTGGGAAAGGATCACTATGGACTTTATAACGGGACTACCTCGAACAATAAAGGGTTATGATTCTATCTGGGTGATTGTGGACAGATTCACTAAAACCACTCATTTCCTCCCGGTAAAGACAACGTACAATGTTGCAAAGTATGCAAAGCTCTACATAAATGAAATAATGAAACTTCACGGTATACAGATGTTTATAATTTTTGATTGAGGACCCCAATTTACTTCAAAATTTTGGAGAGCCTTTCAAGAGGCTATGAGTACCCGATTGGATCTTAGCACTGCCTTTCATCCTCAAACTGATGGGCAATCTGAGAGGACTATACAAACACTAGAGGATATGCTAAGGTTATGTGTTATGGACTTTGGGGGTAGCTGGGATAACTATTTATCATTGGTGGAATTTGCTTAAAATAATAGTTATCAAGCGAGCATACAGATGGCACCTTTCGAGGCATTGTATGGGAGACGGTGTAGATCTCCCATTGGATGGTTTGAAGCTGGAGAAGTTAAATCATTAGGGCCTGAGTTAGTGCAAGATGCCGTTGAAAAGGTGAAAGTAATTAAGGAGAGATTGATAGCAGCTCAGAGCAGGCATAAAGCATATGTGGATCACCGACACCGTGATTTGGAATTCATGATTGGAGATTTTGTGTTTCTCAGAGTGTTTCCCATGAAAGGTGTGATGAGATTTGGGAAGAAAGGGAAGTTGACCCCGAGATATATAGGGCCATATGAGATCCTAGAGCGAGTTGGGACTATGGCCTATAGGCTAGCGTTGCCGCCTGAGTTATCCAACATTCACCCAGTATTTCACGTTTCCATGTTAAGGAAATATCTACCTGATCCTTCTCATGTGTTACAGCACCAAGATGTTTCCTTGGGTGAAGGTTTGACGTACGAAGAAACTCCTGTGGCAATCTTGGATAGACAAACGAAGAAGTTACGTTCCAAGGAGATTTCATCGGTGAAAGTTCTATGGTGTCACCACACACCAGAGGAGGCTACGTGGGAGGAAGAGAATGAAATGCGTGCAAAGTACCCCTATCTATTTGAGAACTAAGGTCAGTATCTATATATGTATAAATAAAATTCGGGGACTGAATTTTTTTTTAGGGGGAGAGATTGTAATACCCGACGTGCAAGAACCCTGCATGCATGAATGCATGAATGTGTTATATATATGGGTAAGTGGACTTTTCAAAGGAAGAGATTGAGCTGCCATGTAGAGTTTGTTTTGCCTCCTTCTGCAAATATCCGAAATGCCCCTTCTCTCATTCACTTTTGTTTGGGTATTTGGTAATTTGCTTCTTCAAATTTGCTGCAGCACTAACCCATACTTATACCCATTCCTTCGATCAGAGAAACTGAACTTCATCTCCTTTACTCTGTTTCCTCGCCATTTCCACTATTCCCTGAGTTCATCTTCTTTTGCTATTTTCTGGTTCAGATTTTGCTGCTGGAGGTTGAGGACTCTAACGCCAGAAACACACCCTCTTCTAGGTTTGGAATTGCTGCCGTAAGTGTTGCATTTTCTGGTTCTAATTCACAGAGTTTTTCCCCCCTGTTTTGCTTGTTCGGTGGGTGTATCTGTGTGTGTGGTTATATTGATAGAAGGGTGTGCAGAAAGAACAAGAGAGAGGGTGTAAGGGAATGTATATATATATAGATAACCCTATACTAGGTATATGTGTGTTGTGTGGACATGGAAGGCAGGACTGGAGCAGAGGAGGGGGGTTTTATCCATGCCGGGGCAAAAATGGAGAGGTCAATCGGGAGTTTTTGAGGAAGCAATTCGCCGCGGCAAATTAAGGAATTGGCCACGGCTAACGTTTCCAGAGAGGAATTGGCCGCGGCGGAAGGAGGTATTGGCCGCGGCCAATATCGAGAGCTCGAGCGAGGAAGCTCCAGGAGGCTTCTTCGCCGCGGCGCCATGTATGTTGGCCGCGATAAAATTAGTGATTTAGAAGGGGGTTAAACAGAGAAGAATTGGCTGCGGCTAAGAGGTATTTGGCCGCGGCTAATATGCCGAAAACACCTATAGCACCTAGAAAACCTTAGTTTCTCATATGTTGATCCAAGGGAATGAAAAATATGCATTAATGTTGGGTAGGCTAAGTTAAAGAGAAAATTCTTCTGGTTATTTACACTCTAAATCTGGTGAACGGGTATTGTAGGGTATTCAGGAGACTGAGCGAGAGCTGAGGACTGGGCAGGGAATATTGATATCGTCCTAGGAGGTGAGTAAGTAATGCGGACCGTATGTAATTCCTATTTCTTATTTCTTACCAAGTTTCCTTGCAGTATCTGACATTTGGAAATCTATTTATGAAGAGACGTTTTTAAATGCATTGTTATATGACTGACTTAAACATGAAATTTTGCAAAGTGATGCCTGTTGTATGGATTGGAAACTTTGAATTTGAACTGATATGGAAGGTATTCCGTTTGAAATGTGATTTGCAAAATGTTTTAACTCTAAGAGGTTATCTGTTCAGAACTCTGTAGATAACAGCAGTAGTTGTTAGCCTTGGTGCACCATGATCTGGACCTCAGCTAGCAGGGGTTTTGCTAGCCCCGTGTGGGTAGCTACCACACGTGGAGTTATTTATTTCGCAAGCCAAGTGCTTTGCGTCTGTGGTTATGCTTCCCACGAGCCATGTGCTCTGCGTCTGTTTTAATTCAGTTCTGCTTAGATACTTCTGATGCATTTTTAAGAAAACGATCTGCTTGAGACTTGTTTTGCGCATGATGAATATATATATACATATAGATATTTTACGGGCCTTGCCCTTAAGATTTTTAAGGATCAGCATTATTTATTCACTGAGTTTCAAACTCACTCTTTCTTAAATTTATTTTTCAGAGAGCATTGAAGACCCTAGCCTGTAGATCTTCTGCTTATTTCTTTTGGCGAGCCCACCGTTGTTCATGTGGGTGCATTTTGTTTATGCTGGTCATTTATTTGACTTTGAACAATGTAAAAGTATGGCTCCACTGAATTATAGTTAGGATATTCCCACTCCCTAGATGTCTATGTTTTGATACATTTTAGATGTATTGTTAAATTAACTGATTGTAGAAATATCGGGAGGTCCAAATTATAGAGGGGACTCTGCCAAAATTTCTACAAAAGTCAGAAATGATACTTTCAATTATGGTAGGAGAATTTGCTATCTGTTGTGCAACACATTAAATCTGTGGGTTGTGACAGGCCATGACAGAACCAAGCTACCAAATCTGTCCTTTCATTAGCCATACCCTGGAGATCGTTCTGTACCCCTGGTCAACCCTGGTTCCATGAATTGCTCTGCTGTAAATGAGCTTCAATGTTCCATTCTTGTCAGCCATAAACACACACATTTCCTCCCTTTCTCGGTTAATGAGTCTCGACTTTTTACTGACTGGTGGTGGCTATAAGCTATAATTCCTCCGATGTTCTTAGCTATTCTGATGCATTGTATTTTGTTCCTCTTTCGGCCTTGAAGTTAACTCAGATGGGAGGATTGAGAGGGAGCTAAGGGAGTGCTTAAAACCATTATTGGCACCATCTTTTCTTTTCTCTTGAACTGGAATTAGTAGAGCTGCAAGGGGTGCAACTAATTTTGCTTTGAATTGCTTGTTTGGTTGCTGTGTCAGTGGCAGGGAAGGAAATAATAGAGGTGTAGGTTGTCTTAAGGGTGTTCTAGTTTTCCTAGTTAGAGAGTTAAGAAGTGGGCCACGTCTTTGGGTGATAGAATTTCAGCTTTGTTCAGGTAAGTCAGCACCTCTTCCCTGATTCTTCATCCTTACACACCTCTATTCATAAATGCCCTATTACAATATGTTTCATGTGTGTGTTGAGTGAGCCGTGTAGTGTTTCTATGTTTGGTGTGAGAAAATATATAATTACATAGACAAATAAGTAGTTCAACACCATTGAGGAGCACGTTAAGCTTGACATCCAAGTTCGCCAAACACATATATAATTATCTTTGGGAGTTTCCCATGGAACCAGAAAGAGAATGATGATTCCTAGAAGGATCTTAAAAATATTTGTTAGGATTCTGAGCAGCATACAGCCTAGTCTGAGGTACAGAGAAACGTTCCCTATAACCATATACTTGGATGAAATTATATGGAATTGTGTTTATATGACATGCATCAAGGTAACCATGAACTGAAAATAACCTAGTCTTTTATCCAAGAGTATAGAAGGGAATAAAGAAAACTCATGTCTGAAGAAACTTTTGAGTTCACCTTTTCTAGAATTTCAGACCCACTAAATAATTGAAATCCTCAGGGTTGGATAATAATAATAATATTCTCTTTGGTAGTTGTTCAAGCCTTGCACAATGCCTTAGGTATAGTCATTCCAATCCAATAAGATTTCCAATTGACAATGGCAATTTTTTTATGGCTGTCTATTCTAAATAAATGTCTCTTATATTTTCCATGGTTCCCAATTATTTTGGGAAAATCTCAAGACTTGAGCACACCCTAAGACACAAAGACATAGAGTCTCAAGAGAAGTCAATTTGATGCAAGATGGCAACATTTCAAGCTGGGTGCATCCTTGGGCACTCAACAATCTAAGGTTAGCAAGAAATCCAAACGAATCATGAACTCTAATTAAATTTGTACAATTGTCAAGACACAATGCCCTTATGTTTGGGAGTCCAAATAGGTTAGGTACTTGCATTAAGAATATACGACCTTCAAAATCCGTAAAATATAGAGATTGAAACATTTGCAAAACAAAAGCAAATGACCAATTTTATTAGTATTCTTACTACAAATTTATGTACTATTAAGGTATAAAATCAACAGAACACATGAAAGTTGCCAGAAATGATAAATCTATACATGCCTTAAGTCGTTTGAAAATTTTAAGGTAGCTTTCAGATAGGCTGGACATGAGAAGTTTCTCGTGGTTAAAATTAGATGGTAAAGACATTGGTATATATCCATTGCAATCCAGCACTCTTAAACTATTTGGGAAATATTGAGAGTTTTTGGGAAAACGTGCATTTCCAATAATAAGAATTTTCTCAAGTTTTTCATCTTCTTGAATGCTTCTCCACTCCATTGCACTTCCTTACCTTTGCCTAAGTCCAGCATAATAAGTTCAATTTTATCAATTCCCTTTCAAGACCAAAGCATAAATGAACCACATATTGTATATGTTAGGAATGTTAGATCCATATTTAGACAAATTAACTAATTCTAAATTATAGTATGTCTAACTTCTAACAAATGTTGACAACATGATAAAATGAAAATGGAGGGCAAAAAATCCAGTACATATTCATTAAAATAGTTAAATAGAAGAATAAAACCATGAAGATTTTTTTAGATTACCATATTATCTTCCAAAACATGAACAATGTCCTCATTAAACTCTTACTTACTGCATCTACTAGGTTCAAATGTTGATTCCTCTCTAACAATTTCTTTGACCCATGTCTTGAATTAAGTCATGCATCCTCATACAATTTGAACCAACAATCTTGATTAGAGATGTGTCCATCAAGACTTGAATACCAATTTCTGCATGGAAACCATGAGCATAGAGCATTTCTTTAACATATCTCAATTCTAATTTATTGAAGAAACAAGTGATGTCAAGGAAAATTTCCATCTCGTTTTCTTCCAAACTTACTTTAAGTATCTCATGGACCTCTTTATTATAAATCCTTTCATATTTATCTTGCAGAGAATTCTATTCTTCTAATGTTCTACCGAGCAAGTTAGAGCTAGAAGGCCATTGGCATAAAAAAACTCTGTGGTTTGAAACATCCATATAACTTGGATCAACTTTGTTATTCCTATAGGCAGCCCAACTCAACAATTCAGGAGATTTACTAACATTTAGCTATTTCACCTCATATAATTGTACCAACCCATTAGTAGTAAGAAAATGTTTGTTTCTTGTTGTGATGATCATCTTGCTACTAGAACCAAACCAACCATGCCCTCTAGCAATTGCTCGTAACTATTTCAAGTTATCAACATCATCAAGAATCAAAAGATCCTTCTTTTAGCAGAGCTTTCTTTTTTATGAGTGGAATTCCTCTATTAACATTTCCAAGCTTGACGTCATTTTCTGCAACCACTTCGAAAAGTAGTGTCTCTTGGAGTTGTATGAGTCCCTGCTTATTAATTACCTTTTCCCTAATATTAGCAAGAAAATACAAACATTTAAATTGATCACCAATTGAGTTATAAATAGCATGTGTAATTGTTGTTTTACTAATTCCACCAATGTCATAAACCTCTACCATGTTAACCCTCTCATCAGACCCAAGTCCCAAAAGTGAGATTACTTTTTGCATAGAAGATTCTAGTCCAGCTGGATGATTAGCAATATGTAAAGAAGAGAGATTGGTCTTTTCGGATACCTCTTCAATGATCCCATGTACAAACTCATATTCAAATTGAGACCTGCCAAAATATGGAAAATCACGTGAAGTGAAACTAAAATGCACGAAACTCATATAGTTCATTGACTTTATTCAAATCGCACCCACCAATATGTTGGTACTCAAATTTAATATGTACTTCCTTTAACAAGATTCATTTCTTTTCTAGTATTTGAAGGAATGAGTATGAAAATTATTAGGTAAACCACAGTAAAATAATAACAAAACATTGTGCTGAAAGACACTTCTATTGAATTTTGAGCCAAATCCCATAATTGATTTAAAATTTTTGTACAATCCGTGTTTGTAAAAATTATTACTTCCTAATATTAATAGTGTATGCGAAAGTCAAAATACATGATTCTGACTTTTGCAACAAATGTTTTTTTTTTAAATTGAAAAAGTTGAAAGTCGGAACTTCCAATTAGTTTTTTTTTAATTTAATATATATAGTTTTGACTTCTTATAACTTAGCCTTACAAGCTAGATTTGCTCATATTATAAGCTTAGTTTATGTGTTTTATTAGTTATAGAAATTAAGTTTTGGATAAATATTTTTTGAAGCCACCATTAAATTAATTTTATTTAAGGTGAATTATAATTTTTTTAGTTCGAAATTAGTTTTTTTTATAGTTTAAAGTTTTTCATTCATCTCTCTTTTATGTCTTGTTTTATTATTCAATTATCCCACAATATTATTGGTCTTAATTTTAGCTAAAATAATCATGTAAGTGTAAAAATGATAAACAATTTTATTATTCAATATTTGTTTTTCTTATATCTTAAAAAATTTCATTTTATTTCTCAACCAATTCTACAACAAAATTAACATTTTGAAATTAGAAATGCCTACTCATCCTAACATTGTATTGAAATACTAAAAGATGTTTAAGATATAAATAAAGTTTAGTATAATTAACAGTAAAATTATTCCTCATTTTAACTTATTTTTATTAAAATTTATATGTAAAATAACACAGAATGGTTAAATAATAATTAACACATATGCTTGAATAACACATATTAAATAAAAAAAATTAATTTAAAACTAAATTATAAAGAAATAATTTGTAACTTACTCTTTTTTATAGAAACAATTTGATAATAGTAGTAGTGCCAATAGTTCTTTTCATTCAAATGTGTATTAACTATATTTATCATTTCATGCTATTTTCTACTTATAATAATTTCAGTTATAATAATAAGGACACTTAAAATAAAATAGTGGATTAATACAAATATTTATGAATCAAGCTCCTCCGACTCAAAGCACAGCAAAAAACCCTGGCCCCCATGTCTCATGAATGGAATTAAGGAGAAAGTACATGTTACTTATCCGAAATAAGATTTACTTATAAAATTATTACAATAATTTTAAAACATAATAAAATATGATTTTAAACTTTTGACTAAAATAAAAATATTAAATTTTAATTAAAATTAATTGTAAAAATCTACTTTGTTGGTTCAACAAAAACTAGCACCAAATTAAAATGAAAATATAAATATATATTTTATTACATTTTAAAATTTATATATTAATTTTATACTTAGATTTTAATTTATTAGGTTAAAATATTGGAAAAATTAAATTAAAATAAAATTGTTTTATATTTGGTATATATCAAATGTTTGCCATATTAAATACTTGGAAAAAAAATCAATAATTGTTTTATAATACATTGAATGCTATGTCAAAAGACGTTTGCTAACCATAAGGAAAGGACAATAGTAGAGCGTGGCTTACTTTTCAAAGCTGGCTCTGACTTTCAATTTTTTTTAACCAAAAAAGAAAAAAAATTTTGCTTCGGAAGTACTTTCACAAAAATTATAATATCAAGATTTAATAATTTTCACCGACACGAATTGTACAAAATTTTTAGATCAATTATGAGATTCAGTTCAAAATTTCGTTGGAAACGCCATCCAGTATAAACGCATATACACGCATATCAAACTATCATATGGTACTGATTTCCAATATAGTATAGTTGAAATTAAATGACACTCGAAATAAAAAATAACTAATCAAATCAAAGATCATAAATAATTTTCTCCAAGATTTCTCTCACAAATGATTGTCTGAGCTTTTGTTTCTGCTTTTAAATAAGCGGCTTGGTTACCGTTCAAGCATTTTTTCCTGAATTAAAAAAACAAGAAACATCTTAAGATATCAAGAATCAGTAAGAGAAGAACAGAGCGACACAACCGAAGAGATCAAAGCACATAATGAGAATTGCCACCGATCCTACGGATCTGATTCCACCACATCATTGCCTTTATCATCCATCATGCTTTCGTTGCTTGAGGGAGGTTGTTCTTTCTCTTTTCTCACCTGATTTTGCCAATTGCAAAGGATTAGAATCATACAAAATTTTAATTGTGTGTGTGTGTCTCTATTAGATAAATTGAACTAGATTGAGATGAAAAGGTAGCAGTCTTTCTTATCTATTGTAGCTAATTTCGTTTGGTTAGTATATTTGTTACAAAAAAGAGTAGGAAGTGAAAAAGGGATTTGGATAAAAATCAAACTCTTATTACCAAGTTTAACTCTGTTTTAAAGACCAAAGTTAGTATCATATGAATTTCTCTAATAAAAGCATTTCAATATAAATTAAATGTCAACGCCCCCTCACCTTTGTCGATGGCAACAACTCTGATGGACTCTCGCCATTATCTTCCTCGTCATTGTTGCTCTGATGGAAAATTTTTCGTTCACCTTCTTCCAAGCCATCATAGCTCACTTTTAGTACTTCATTAATTCTTTTAATAGGAATTTGTCTATATGTTTCTAATAGAGACTTCCACTCATCTATAGTTTTGCCAAACAAGTTAGAACCTATTATTTCCAAAGCAAGTGGATGGCCTTGGGCATAACGCACTACACAATTCATGATGTCTAAGTAGTTTGGATCAGGCTCATTTCTTCTAAAAGCATGCCAACACAACAAATCAAGAGATTCATGACAATTTAATTCCTCTACCTCATACATCTCCTTAACCCCACGAGTACTCAACAAATGTTTATTTCTTGTTGTTATTATGACTGTGCTGCCAGAACCAAACCAATCACATCCTCCAGCTAGTGCTTTTAACTGCTCATCTTCGTCAACATCATCAAGAATAACAAGAACTTTCTTTTTATGGAGCCTACGTTTTATTATCGGTATTCCTCGATTAACGTCTCCCAAGTTGATTTCTTTCTCCCTGACTAAATCAGAAAGCAATTTTTCTTGGAGTTGAACGAGGCCATGCTCACTAGAAGACTTCTCCCTAACATCAGCAAGAAAACAGAGAGCTTCAAATTGATCAGCAATTGAATTATATACTGCTCGTGCAATTGTTGTCTTACCTATTCCACCAACACCACAAATTCCCACCATCTTTACCTTGTCATCTGACCCAACTCCTACAATTGACCTTATTTTTTGTACCCGAGACTCTAATCCAACTGGGTGCCCAGCAATATGCAGAGTAGTTGGTTTAATCCTACTGGATACCTCTTTAACTATTTCTTCAATCAGTTGATATTCATAGACTTGTCTGAAAACTCACAGAAGTTTATATGTGAAGTTAGAGTAAATACACTGAACTCAAGTCTATAAACAACACAATAATATCCTAAAGGTTTTCATGAAAATTACGAGCCTAATTCTAAATCATAAGAAAAATAGCATTTAAAAGTAGGTATGTACCCCAGTTGAAAATGCCTGCCAGATAAATCAGCCGCATCCTTTAGGGCCTGCTTCCATTTTTGTACCTTCTCCTCGTCATCCTTGAACCTTTCTCGATGCCTAGACAAGGCTTCACCATAACGCCCACTTTGATGTCGCACTTCTGATGGATCCACACCGTAAAAGACTGGGAAAACCAACCGACCTTCTCTCTTTAATTGCTCAAGGATCTTGACAAGTTCATTTAGACAAAATGTTGAGGATGCATAATTTTTGGAGAAAACAATGATGGCAATCCTAGATTCTTCAATGGCTTTGGAAAGAGCCGGTGTGATTTCTTCCCCTCTTCTGAGCTCCTCATCATCAATGAAAGTACGGATTTCTCTTTCCCGCAGAGAATGGTAGAGATTACCAACAAAATTAAAACGGGTATCTTCGCTTCTAAAACTGAGGAAGACATCGTAGGCCCATCCATATGTGAAAGTAGAGGAGGAGGATGGTTCTGCACGATTCGCCATGAATGATGACTGGTGGAACAAATTTGCTAGACGCCGTAGATGTAAGAGCTTAAAAATGGCAGACGCGGATACTATCAGCGAGAGGGAAAATCACATGGTAAGTTTCAGGGGAAGACAAATGATAGGATAGCTTTTATGCAATGGGAAGGGTGTTTCACAATTATATGAAGACTTGGCATGGCCCACTATGGTACTGCTTTTCTTCCTTCAGTCAGACTTCTGTGGCTTTCCCCGAAGTTGCGCACATGACTCCAACACAAATGGCAGACAATATAATATTAATAGTAGACCATGGCACATCTCTTCAAGCATGTTATGCTACAGTGAACAATCACTTTTCTGATCATGCTTGCGGGTTCATACAAGAAAACAGAGGAAAGTATCAAATACAACAACTTAAAAGTATTGCTTCGTATCAGTGTCAAGATTTCAAAAAGATAAAGTTAGTTTTGATGTTACCTTTCTGAAAAAACAAAAGCAAGTTGTTCTCTTTTTTGTACAATTATTTCACTGACATATCATTTTTTTTATTCACCAAAAACAATAATTTGCCGTTCACTTCTGCTTCCCCTCTCACTGTCCCACTAACATCTTATAAAAACTCCTCCCTTCTTTTCTTTTTCCAAAAAGAAAAAAAATACTCTTCGTTCCAGTAACTAGATTATTTAGATTTAATTTAGATTATATAAATTTTATTTTTTATTTTTAAAATTTTAATTTAAATTATCATTTTTTTAATTTCATAGTTAAAAGAATGTTTTCATTCTTCTATCTACTGCACGTAAAACAAAAAAATTAAAACTGAAAAAAACATAAAATCTAAAAGTCATTGTTCATGCTCCAAAATTAATCAATCTATCCTCTAAAATTCAGTATATTTCCATCTCCAGGATAAAGTCCTTTTATTTTTCATGCTCCAAAAGAAAAAAAGTCAATAATTAATTTTATTTTAATTTTTTTGTTGTTGAAGTAGTCGATAATAATTATCCCTTTTATAAAATACAAACATATAAATACTTTGGTCAAATACGAATAGAAGTATGAGTTAAATTTGGAGAAAATTGTGAAAAAATGATTCTACTAAGAGCAGTGCCAAATTTGTGTAAATTTTTATAATAAAAAAGATAAAGTTATGTTACTGTTATGCACAATAAAATATAGTAAATGGGAACAAAAAATTAAGGACTTACACTTGGCTGCAATTGCTTCACTCCAAATCAATCAACGAGGGAAATTTTTTTTATTTTATTTTTAAATAGTATATAAGCGAATGACTTAAAAAATAAAACCAATTACGAAGTTAATACTAAAATGTATTTTGAAAATAATGTGTACTGATAAAATAATACTTATTACAAAGTTTTAAAACATATCAAAGGACTGAAAAATAGAGCTTGGCATGAACAATTTTTGTAAGATATTATTTACTTATTATATTTTTTATCAAAATTTTAATGTCGAATATTTGAAAATCCTACATAAATTATGCAGGGGAAGGAAGGGGTGGTAACCACTAAGCAGGGAAAATGGTGAATGTTTATTATAACATCATGGAATTGGGTCCCACATAAAATCGTATCCATGGTGAAAAATCAATCAGTTAATTATGATGAAGAGGCTCTCAATTGTAGCTTCGAAGATTGTGATTGGAAATCTGGTCAAATGATTCTATTAATGGTGGGGCTAAAACTGCGTAAATTTTTTTAATAAAAAAATGTAGTTATGTAATTAAACTATCTTTAAGGATAAAAAGAATATTATATCCTAATATTAAAATAGAGTTAACAATAAACAACTAACAAATGAAGTAGTTGATATAAATAAAGAGAGTTTATCTAGATTTACCCCACTTAGAAGGATTTTTTAAGAATGGATGAAACTTAAGTTCAAGACCCATAGTCTATACAATAAAAAGGAAGGGTAAATTACATATATATATTTTTTTAATTTTGCTAAAATGACATAAAATATACATAGAATAAACAAGGAAATATTCTTATCATAGTATTTTTAAATTATTTGAGAGATATTTGGAACCTTTCGAAAAAGTACGCCTTCTCAATTATAAAATTTTTGAGTTTTTTATCTTCTTCGAAGTCTTTTCATCCTGGTTTATATTTTTAGCTTCAGGTAAATTATCAAGAATTATGACACTAATTTTATCAGTATCGTTTTAAGCCAAAGATAAAAGTCAACTACATGTAAGGAATTTTATACGAAATTCATTTATAATGTATGCTTTACCATTAAAAAAGAAAGATGAATGGAGATTGAGCATTAATTAATATTGATTCCTTGTAAAGTCAAGTCCTCATCATACCCGAATAGAAAAATTGGTAATGTAAAATGGAATATTTATAGTAATAAGTTTACAAGAATTAATAAACTTAACTTATGAGATGAGTGGTAAGCTATTGAATTAATGAATCTGTTCTATAAAATTGACCACATTAACATCTCTAGAATAAATCTTTTTTATTTTTCATACTCCAAAAGAAAAAAAGTCAACAATTGATTTGATTTTTTTTTTGGGGTTGAAGTATTTGTTAACAATCATCCCTTTATAAAATGGAAACATAGAGATACTTTGCTCAAGTAAGAATAGAATTATAACTTCCACTTGGAGGAAATTTTGAAAAAAATGATTCTACCAATAGCAGGGGCCAAATTTGTGTAAATTTTTATAATGAAAAAAATATAGTTATGTAATAGAATATCAATAGTAGACTTTCACTCATTTCTTCAAACAACTTATGCTAAAGTGAACTAGACTTTAAATATGAAATGCCTTCCTAATGATAGAATGCTTGCTAATTGCTTTAATAAATTTTCTGAGAAGTAGCTGAAAAACAAAGACAGAGATATTCTGGGAAGTGCGGAAGAAGGAAGCAGCTGTTAATGTTATGCACAATAAAATAAAACAAATGGGAACAACAAATTAAGAACTTGGAGTTGGCGGCAAGTCAATCATCTTAAGAAAATGTCTTCATTATTTATGCAATATATATAATCATAACTTTACGAGAATTAATAACCTTAATTTATGAGGTGAGGGGATAGCTATTGAATTAATCAATCTATTCTCTAAAATTCAGTATATTTAAATCTCTATAATACATTTCTTTTATTTTTCATGCTCCAAAAGAAAAATGTCAACAATTAATTTTATTTTAGTTTGTTTGTTGTTGAAGTATTCATTAATAAGTATCCCCTTTATAAAATAGAAACATAAATACTTTGGTCAAATAAGAATAGAAGTATGACTTCAATTTGGAGGAAATTATGGAAAAATGATTCTACTAACAGCAGGGCCAAATTTGTGTAAATTTTTATAATAGAAAAGATATAGTTATGTAATTAACAATCCTTAAGGATACTTTTTTTTATTCTAATATTAAATAGAGTTATCGATTTCCCCACTTACAAATGAAGTAGTTGTTGTAAGAAGAAATAATTAAATATCAAGGGTCTTGTCCTTATTTATAATAGTCCCAATAAAAAGAGAGCTATCTAGCTTTACATCACTTCCAAACCATGCACAAGTTCAAGACCCATAATCCATTCGGCTAAAAAACCAAAGATAATAGCATAGGTCGTCCTGGTAAACGTAAAGTTCCTTTGTACATTTGCAGAGAAAGTTAATTTGGCCAAATGTTGTAGAAATAAAAGGGAAGGAAAAAAAAGGAAGCGTGGCATTGGCATTGACTTGAAGGATCAGTGGGGAAAAGAAAAGAAAATATCCAAATGGCCCTGAAGTGGACATATAAGATTCGTGTCCTACAAGAAACAAGAAAATTTTTCCTTTTTATGATTCTGTGTGAAAGTTTTTGTACATTACACAGCAATACATAACTTAAAAAAAAAGTGCTACGACGACGATAACTTGGACATAACTAATGGCCAGTGGAAGCAATGATAGAAGTAACTAAAAGGTCTTGCTGCCTTAGCTTTCGATTCATGGCCCCTCTTCTTTCATATTTCCATACAAATGTCATCAATTCTTTGGTGTTATGGCCAATCAAATGTGAAGTGTTAATCTCAATTATTCATGACGACATTATTGCGTCTTTTCTCAACAATGAGTCTTTAAATTTATATGTACACATTAATTTTAAAAATAATAACAATTTAAATTAAACAAATATTAAATTTGGACCGTCTACATCAAATTTGTATGATCTAAATTTAGAGAGGTAACTACAATTTAGATTTGGATAGAAACATAGAGATACTTTCATCAAATAATATTAGAAGTGTGACTTCAATTAGGAGGAAATTGCGAAAAAATGATTTTATTGATTGTGGGGCTAACATTGCGTAAATTTTTACAATAAAAAATGTAGTTATGTAATTAAACTATCTTTGAGGATGAAAAGAATATTTTATTCCAATAGTAAATAGAGTTATCAGTACACGACTAACATATGAAATAGTTGATGTAAATAAAAAGAGAGTTTATCTAGATTTACACCACTTGCGAGAATTTTCTAAGAATTGACGAAGCTTAAGTTCAAGACCCATAGTCTATCCAATAAAAAGGAAGGGTAAATTACTTAGATTTTTTTTTGGCTAAAATTACATAAAATATATATGGAATAAACAAGGAAATATTCCCATAGTATTCTTAAATTATTTGATAGATATTTGGAACCTTTCGAAAAAGTATGCCATCTCAATTATAAATTTTTTGAGTTTTTCATCTTTTCAAAGTCTTTTCATCCCAGTCTATTTTTTTAGCCTCAGTTAAATTATCTAGAATTATGACACTAATTTTCTCAGTATCGTTTTGAGTCAAGGATAAAAGTCAACTACATGTCAGGAATTTCATATGAAACTCATTTATAATGTATGTTTTACCATTTAAAAAAAATATATGAATAGAGATTGAGCATTAATTAATATTGATTCCTGATAAAGTCAAGTCCTGATCATACCCGAATAGAAAAATTAGCAATTTAAAATGGAACCAGCTGCATTGACCGTAAAGTATTCATAAAGGAGAAAAATGGGACCAGCTTTTGCCTTAATTTCTGGCTTTTGCTATTCAGTTTAATGAATTTTCCGAGAAGTTGCTGAAAGACGTAGACGTTCTGGGAAGTAAGGAAGAAGCAGCTGTTAATGTTATGGACAATACAATAAAACAAATGGGAACAACAAATTAAGAACTTGGGGTTGGCTGCAAGTCAATCATCTTAAGAAAATGGCTTCATTATTTATGTAATATATATAATAATAACTTTACAAGAATTAATAAACTTAATTTATGAGGTGAGTGATAAGCTATTGAATTAATCAGTCTATTCTATAAAATTGAGTATGTTTACATCTCTAGAATAAATCTTTTTTTATTTTTCATACTCCAAAAGAAAAAGGTCAACAATTAATTTGATTTTTTTGGTTGAAGTGTTCGTTAATAATCATCCCCTTTATGAAATAGAAATATAGAGATACTTTTGTCAAAAAAGAATAGAATTATAACTTGCATTTGGAGGAAATTTTGGAAAATTGATTCTACTAATAGCAGGGACAAATTTGTGTAAATTTTTATAATGAAAAAAAATATAGTTATGTAATATACAATCTTTAAGGATGATTTTTTAATAATTTTTTTATTCTAATATTAAATAGAGTTATCATTTACCCAACTTACAAATGAAGTACTTGATATAAGCAGAAATAATTAAATATCATGGGTTTTTTTTCTTATTATAATAATCCCAATAAAAAGAGAACTTACTTAGCTTTACATCACTTTCACGAATTTTCTAACAAATGACGAAGCACCAAACCATGCACAGGTTCGAGGCCCATTGTCCGTACAAGAAAAAAGGAGAATTAGAAAGGAAGACCCAAAATTAAAGAAATTTATTCTAACATATTATCACTAGGTCTAATTATTATTTTTTGTTAAAATCAATAATAATGAACCTTAAAATAATGATAATATATTTTTTAAAATAAATATTTTTAATTTTGTGCTTTTAAACATAATTCTCTCCGATAAAAAAACAAAAGATCATACAATGGGAAGGAAAAAAGCAAGTGTGGCATTGACGTTGACTTGAAGAATCAATGGGAGAAAAAAAAAGTATCCAAGGAAGAAAAATGGCTATGAAGTGGACATGTAAAATTCGTGTCCTACAAGAAACACGGAAATTTTCAATTTTATGATTCTTTGTGAAAGTTTTCATACATTACACAGCAAACACATCACTTAAAAAGGTGCTACAACGACGAAGACTTAGACTTAATTAATGGCCAATGGAAGCAATGATGGAAGTAACTAAGGTCTCGCTGTCTTAGCTTTCAATTCATGGCCCCCCTTCTTTCATATTTTCCATACAAATGTTACTAATTCTTTGTTGTTATGGTCAATCAGTCAAGTGTTAAGCTCAATTATTCATTTATCGCGTCTTTTCTCTGCAACGAGTCTCATTAAATTTATGTGTACACGTTACATGTAGTATACGACAACAATAGTTACAATACAATTCTGTTCTCTTATGAAGATAAATTAAAGATGAATAAAAAGAAGAATACACCACTCCCTTTTTCTTTTCCTTTTTAAAATTTTTTCTGAAAAAAAATTATATCATTAGATCGTTGGCAAAATTTTTCCGTCCTACTTTCTTGCCTTTATACATCCCTGGTCTATATTATTGAAACATTGGAAAAACCTCTGGACAATCCAAACAAATTCAATCACATTGGACAATCCACACAGTTTGTGGCTCTTGTTGCACAGATCACTTTAATGAACTTTCTGAGAAACTGTTAAAAGATGCAAACATTTTGGAAAGTGAGGAAAAAGGAAAGCAGCTGTTATTATTATGCACAATCAAATAAAGTAAATGGGAACAAAAAAAATTAAGGACTTGCACTTGGCTGCAATTGCTTCACTCCAAATCAATCAATACGAGAAATATATTTTTCCTGTTCTTGAAAAATAGCATTTAAGCGAATGATTTAAGAAAAAAACCCAATTACAAAGTTAATGCTAAAATATATTTTGAGTTATATTTTGAAATTGGAGAATAACAATAACAATACTGGGAGTTCCAACTCTCTAATCCTTAAATGTATATTGAAATTGATGTATAATAATAAAATAACACTTATTAAAAGCTTAAAATATATCAAAGGACTGGAAAATTGAGCTTTGCATTACAAAATTTTTGAAACATATTATTTACTTATTATATTTTTTGCTAAAATTTTAATAACAAATATTTAAAAAACCCTGCATAAATTAGGCAAGAAAGGGAGGGGCGGTAAACACTAACCTGGTGAAGTAGTGGTTGTTTATGATAACATCCTGGACTTGGCTCCCACATAAAATCATATCCATGGAGAGAAATCAATTTGTTAATTAAGATTAAGGGGCACTCAATTGTAATTTGGAAGATTATGAGTGTAAATCTGGTCATGAGGATTATTACTTATTGACCCAACTACCTAGGGAGCCCACATACATAATATTAAGTTACGGGTTTACTGCAACTCAATCATCTTATGAAAATGGTTTCATTATTTATGCAATACTTCTGTGACTATACAAGACAATGATAACTTTACAATAATTTAAAATTTTAATTCATGAAGTGAGTGGCAATTAATGTCACGACCCAATTTAGGAAGGGGTGACTAACACGAAAAGCAAAAAGTACTTGAATCCGTGAGCCTACCTAGTAACATTTTAATTAAGGAGACTTCTTTTCCAATGTAACATAGACTTACTTCATTATCTAACTCATCAAACTGCATTCTTTTCATAACATAGATATTCATAGTTATTACAAAAATTTCAGCAGAGTTTCCCCTGAAATTTGAACATCCCCAAATCTACAACAGCTATGGATTCAGCAAAAAACAATAAGGGGGAGCTCCATGCATCACACCATCAATCAATATAGTATAGAATCTAAGATTCATCAAGGGAGGGAAAAATCCTATTCATGTTGAACAAAAATAATTCTAATATATTACAATCAACCAAAAACAATTCATTATAACAAAATTTCATGCCCTCAGGGTCCCAAGACGGGCTCACCAATCCGATGCTCCCACCTACCGGGATGAAGGAGGCGGATCTAGTCTAACAGCACTATCTAAAAGGTTGAATTTAAAAGAGTGAGTCGAACCCAGTGAGTAGATAAATGATTACAATAATTAAAAAGAACAACTAAGTTATCTAGGAAATGCTAATTACTGAAGCTCGTACAGAGGACCTTTTCCAATAGTTAAATCTCAACATAAAAGTCATTTAAATTTTCTCTTTCTCCCTCTTTTTTTTTCTTTTCCTTCTTTTTTTTTCTATTGTTGGTGGCAGCTACACCTCATTGGCAGCTCCTTACCCCTCACGAGTGGCTATGCCTAATGGGCAGCTCATTTTCCACCCCATTATACGTTATAATTAACCCTCTGGGAGCAGCTTCACCTTGTTGGTAGCTCCTTACCCCTCACGGGTGGCTACACCTAACGGGTAGCTCCTTCTCTGCCCGGACCTCATAATACGCACTAGATAGTGTATCAAGCCAGTAAACTACACCTAGTACTAAAACGATATAAGCAATACTCATTTGTCATCACAATTGAAACAAGAATTTACTAATGCATGGAAAACATCAGACCTATAGAAAAGTAAAGAAGCACCAAGTCAATAAACCAATAGAATATTACAAACAATAAGAAATGAAACCTAATTGGGTAATTAAATATTTACCAAGATAGCTAGATGCATAAATAACAAAATGCTTAATGATTAATCCCGATAAGCTATGACGATGCGAAAAAGAAGACAATATATATACATACAGAAACAAGAATAAATAAATAAAAGAGCCATGCCTAAATATATATATATATATATATGCACATAACTAGTATTCAGGAGTAGGACCATACAATATATATATATACATATTTGTGTATGTATATATATATATATATATATCTTAAAAGGATATGGAATTCAAGCTATCAAATTCAAGCCACATCCCAAATTACATTGATTGAGGTTCAATAAGCATGCTTAATCATCCCTCAGACATATCTTACTTCCAAATTCATCAGTCGAAAATAATTGAATTCTCACATGAGATCTTTTTCCCTATAACAGGAATGCATGACAAAATCAAACAACAAATTTCCAAATTCCACCTCCTTTTCACCTCATCGAGGCTCGATGAATTTTGAACCCTCAATTACATATGTGTACATATATGTATAACAATGGAACAGATACACAATTTTATTGTGATCATCATCTACTCACAGTGACATCAAGAGTTGACAGTACTTGCTTCTCCTCAAAAGTTCAACTCCCTTGCAGTAAATGTTCTCAGAGTTTCCTACTAGTACCAAACTTACTAAATCATTACGTAGATCCAAAACAACAATTCCTAACATCTATCCACTTCAATGATAGTTTTCTAATCATTCTCTTCCATTCTATAATTCACCCATTACTCATAAAATTACCTCTTAGCTTAACCCCTCTCATAACATTTCAAATTCATAATCCGAGTTTCAAAATCATTCTTAGGGATTAGGAATTGAAAGTTTATGCATGATTATCATAGTTAGAAAGCCTCATTCCAAAATCCCTAATCTCTCCCTCCCCTTCTACATTCGGCCAGCCAAGCAGAGGCAAGACTTTAACACTTCTGTGTTACCTTTTATCTTAGAACAAGTCAAAAATGAAAGGGAAGAGAAAAAATTGATGGATCTGGTATTCAAACCGAAGGAAGAACTAAAATAGAATGCTCACCGTAGCTGCTGCACTCTCCATGCTTGCTCACGAACGAAGGCTCAAACTAGCGATGAGAGAGAGAGCTTGAGAGGATCTGTGTAGCACCGGGCAACACTTTGCAAGTGAGGGAAAAAAAATGCAGCAGCTCTACCGGAGAAGACATGCGCGAGCTAGCAGGGGAAGAGAGTGACGTGATGGAAGTAAGGGAATAGTGACAGAAATAAGGCAGAAAGGAAGATATCTGACAGAAAAAAAGAAGAAGATAAAATAAGAAAGGGAAATGAATAAAGAAAAATTGAAAAAGGAAGGAAAATGAATATAAATAAATAAATAAATAACCCCCTATCATTTCTTTTTTTTTTTCTTTTCGTTACATTCTCCCCCCTTAGGCAATTCAGTCCTTGAATTGAAACTCGAGTTCTTACCTTAGGGTTTAAACAATTGAGGATATTTAATACGCATCTCATTTTCCATTTCCCAAGTGGCCTCTTCTTGCGAATGGTTACACTAGGCTACCTTAATCATTTCTACTTTTCTCGAGCGAAGCTTCCTTATCTGCTTATTTATAATTTTAAGAGGTTCTTCTCTATATGTCAACCCTTTATCCAACACAATTTCCTGAGATCTAATTATGTGAGAGGGGTCTGACAAGTACTTCCTTAGCATAGATACGTGGAACACTGGATGGACTCCTGCTAACTCCTATGGTAAGTCTAGACGATAAGCCATATTACCAATCCTATCTAGTACTTCATATGGTCTTACATATCTCGGACTTAACTTTCCCTTCTTTCCAAACCTCATTACCCCTTTTATTGGAGACACCTTCAAAAACACTAAATCACCCATGGTAAATTCTAAATCTCGCCATCTGTGATCCACATACAACTTTTGTCGACTCTGGGCTGTCAACAATCTTTCTCTTATCACCCGTACTTTGTCCAGTGCATCCTGTACCAAGTGGGGACCTAACAATTTGGCTTCACTAACTTCAAACCATCCTATTGGAGACCTGCACTGCCTTCCATATAATGCTTTGAATAGTGCCATTTGGATGCTAGCTTGATAACTATTATTATATGCAAATTTTGCTAAAGGCAGATGACTCTCCCAACTACCACCAAAGTCCAAGATACATGCTCTCAACATATCCTCTAGAATCTGTATTGCTCTCTTAGACTGCCTATCGGTTTAAGGATGAAAGGCAGTACTGAGGTCTACTCTCATACCCAAGGCCTCTTGAAAATCCTTCCAGAAATGATAGGTAAACTGAGGACCTCTATTAGAAATTATAGATATGGGTACTCCATGCGATCTCACTATTTCACTCAGGTAGAGTTGTGCATACTTAGCCACACCATAAGTAGTCTTGACAGGAAGGAAATGTGCTGCCTTAGTTAATCTATCCATAATTACCCAAATAGAATCATACCCCTTTAAAGTACAGGGTGAACCAGTTATGAAATCCATCGTGATTCTCTCCCACTTCCACTAAGGTATTTTTACTCGCTAATGCAACCCTGTCGATTTTTTATGTTTAGCTTTCACTTGTTGACACACTAGGCAACAAGAAACAAAATCGGCTATATCTCTCTTCATACCATCCCACCAATAAGATTGCTTCAAATCTTGGTACATTTTTGTCGATCCCGGATGAATGGTATATGCCAAATGATCAGCTTCTTCTAAAATTTCTGTCTTTATATCCCCCATGTTAGGCACACACAATCGATCTCCAACTCTAAGCACTCCTTCTGAGTCAACAATGAATTCACTATTTTTGCCACTTCTTACTCCTTCAATCCTTCCATTTAGCTTGGGATCTAGCTTTTGAGACACCTTTACCCTTTTGATGAGGGTTGAACCAGCTTGCACGTAAGCTAAGAATGCCCCGAATTTAGCAATTTCAAACCTCATTCCTCCTCCCTCCAAGCTATGAACTTCTTCTACTAATGGCCTTCTAACCTCTACAATGTGGGCCAAACTGCCCATAGACTTTCTACTTAAGGCATCTGCTACTACATTGGCCTTCCCAGGATGATAAAGAATAGTGCAATCATAGTCCTTGAGTAACTCCATCCACCTGCATTGTCTAAGGTTGAGATCTTTCTACTGAAAAATATACTTAAGACTTTTATGATCGGTATAGATCTCGCAGGTCTCGCCGTAAAGGTAATGTGGCCAAAGTTTAAGGGTAAATACCACAGCTGCCATTTCTAGGTCATGAGTAGGGTAATTCTGCTCATGTCTTTTGAATTGCCTAGAGGCATAGGCTATCACACGTCTATGCTGCATAAGAACAAACACATCCCAACCCTACTCTTGAGGCATCACGATACACTGCATAGCCTCCTATCCTAGATAGTAATGTTAAGACAGGGGTTGAAGTCAAACACTTCTTTAATTTTTGGAAGCTTTCTTCACAAGCATTCAATCATTGAAATTTAACTTTCTTTTACGTCAATTTGGTCAAAGGAGCAGCTATTTTTGAAAAATCTTTATGAAGCAGCGATAGTACCCAGCCAGGCCCAAAAAGCTACGAATCTCTGTAACTGTAGTAGGTTTAGGCCGCTTTTGGATGGCTTCTACCTTACTTGGATCCACTTAGATACCATCCCTCGAAACAACATGGCCCAAGAATGCCACTTGATTTAGCCAGAATTCATACTTAGAAAATTTAACATATAATTGCTCCTCTCTTAACTACTGCAACACTAAGCATAAATGTTGTTCATGCTCTTCCCGGCCTTTTGAATAGACTAGGATGTCATCAATGAATATTATGATGAATCTATCCAAAAATGGCCTAAATATCTGATTTATCAAATCCATGAATGCTGCCGGCACATTAGTTAATCCAAAGGACATTACTAAGAACTTATAATGACCATAGTGGGTTCTACAAGCTGTCTTGGGAATATCTTCCTTCTTTATCTTCAATTGGTGGTACCCAAAACGCAAATTCATCTTGGAAAAACACTGTGCATCTTGTAATTGATCAAAAAGATCGTCAATACAAGGTAATGAATACTTATTGCATATTGTTACTTTATTAAGTTGCCTATAATCAATACACAATCGAAACGACCCATCCTTTTTCGTTACAAAAAATACTAGAGCACCCCAAGGAGAGACGCTTGGATAGATCAAACCCTTATCCAACAAGTCTTACAGTTGAACCTTCAACTCCAACGGTGCCATGCGATAAGGGGGTATAGAAATTGGTTGTGCGCCCATAACTACGTCAATATGAAATTCAATCTGTCTATCTAGTGGTAATTCGAGTAACTCTTTTAGAAACACATCTGCAAACTCCCTAACCACGGGAACTTGTTGTGGGTTTACCGGTTGTGTATCAATAACCTTAATGACAGCTAAATATCCTTGGCACCCTCTTCTTAGTAGCCTCTGTGCTCTCAGCGAAGAGATAAAGTTAGTTAGTACTTCGCCACGATCACCCTGTATAAAAAAGGTGATTCACTCGAAATATGAAATCTTACCACCTTTGAATAACAATCCAACGTGGCGTGACAAGAAGCTAACCAGTCCATACCCAAAATCACATCAAAATCAGTCATATCTAGTATCGCTAAGTCTGTTAAGGTTTCCCTACCCTTAGTAAGAACCTCACAAGATCGGCATATATAATCCACTGACAGCGATTCACCAATTTGGGTTACAACCATGAAGGGATCATCTAATTTAATTAGATCCCTACCAACCCACTTAGCAAAATGAGGAGATACATACGAATGGGTGGAGCCAGGGTCAAATAATACACATGCATCGTAAGAACAAACTTGGAGAGTACCTATCACTACTGCATTGGAGGCCTGCGCATCCTGTCTCATTAAAGCAAACACTCGAGCCTATCCTTTCCCTACAGAGGCTGACTCCCTGTTTCTTGCACCTCTCCCAACACCACTCCTACTCGATTGGGTGGGAATCGACTAAATCGGTGTAACTGCTATAGGGGCCATCTGATGAGATGATGTAACCGATCCATGACTAAACTCATATTGCTGAAGTAGGCAATTCTTCTTTAAATGTCCCACTTGCCCATAGAGATAACATGCACCTGTTGCCTTATAACATTGCCCAGAGTGGAGTTTCCCACATGTAAGGCAACAGTTGCTATTACGCTTCATTTGGACTGAACCATACTAGGCCTGATATCCAACAGCACTCTGGTCCGATCATTAACTAACTACACTATCGGAAGACTGCACAGGTCTCTTCGACACTAAAGACAATGTCTAGCCATGATCTTGGAGTCTTGACCCACTCGTCAAGTACCTTACACCTTGGTGCTTACCTGCAAACCTCTTCCTCTTCTTTAAAAAGAGAGCATTATCTTCCATCCCCCGCAACTTAATCTTCTTAGCATAATCAACTACCGTAGCATAAGAGGAAAACTGCTCAACCTGAGCTGCTACTGCATTAAGCAATGGGTGTAACAATCCGTCCACAAATCTCTCAATCCGATCTCTTTCTGTAAAGACTAAATGAGGTGCATAATGTGAGAGTTATGTATATCAGATATCATATTCAGAGACACTCATGCTTAGAACTTGCCTTAAGATCTCAAACTCTCAGCGTCTTGCATCTCTGGTGCTCTTAAGTAAAAATCTGGCCATAAAAGCTTTTCCAAATTCCTCCCAAGTCATCAGAGGTAATCCTGCAAGCCTTCTTTGGAATAAGGTCTCATACCAGGTATAAGCCACATCTTGTATTTGGTAAGTGGCTAATTCTATCTTTTCTTCACTCGAGCATTTAAGAGCTCGGCACGCCTTCTCAACACCATCCATGAAGAGCTGGGGATCTTTTTGGCTATTAGACCCAAAAAATGTAAGTAGTTTCAACTTTAAGAACCTTGATATTAAGTCATCAGTATTCCTCCTTTCATTTTGTATCGCCTGTGTCACTAGAGTAGGCTAAACCTGTGCTTGAGATTGTGGAGCTACAACCCTTACTAATTGATCAATTCTAGCTCCTTGTGCTTACACTACATTTGCTAATGCCTCTACAATCCCTTATAACATAGCCACCAAAGCATCCAATGATCCTGATTATGATTAAGGTGGCATAAATCCTTCTACTGTTACATTCTCCACTGGGGGCAGGGCGGCCCTGCCTTGCTCACTACGCCTTCTACATCTACCTCGATCTCTACTAGCTCCTCTACCACGACCCCTAGGGGCTGGGGCCATCGGTGGGGTAGGAGCCTCAACAAAAGGGTCATCTGTATTCTCTTATACAACTGCTCTAACAGTTGCACTAGATCCAGCCGGCATCATTGCTCTATATAATCAAAGCATAAGTTTAGAACAATTATCAATCAATCATATGATTTTACGTATATATGTACACTTATACACATATGTTTCCTAAGGAGCCATAAAAGAAAGAATTATCTATAACCTATAGGGCCCTTAATGATACCTTGGTTATAATCATGCCCGGGTTCATAAAAATAACTAAGGCATCATTAAAGGACACTTGCCTCAAAGGATACAAGAACCTAAGCTCTGATACCAACTTTGTCATGACCTAATTTAGGAAAGGGTGACCGGTACGGAAAGTAAGAAGTACTTGAATCCGTGAGCCTACCTGGTAAGATTTTAATTAAGGAGACTTCTTTTTCAATGTAACATAAACTTACTTCATTATCTAACTCATCATACTACATTCTTTTCATAACATAGATATTCATGATTGTTACGAAAATTTTGGCAGAGTTTCCCTTGAAATCTGAACATCCCCAAATCTACAACAGCTATGGATTCAGCAAAAAACAATAAGGGGGAGCTCCATGCATCACACCATCAATCAATATAGTATAGAATCTAAGATTCATCAAGGGAGGGAAAAATCCTATTCATGTTGAACAAAAATAATTCTAATATATTACAATCAACCAAAAACAATTCATTATAACAAAATTTCATGCCTCAGGGTCCCAAAATGAGCTCACCAATCCGATGCTCCCACCTACTAGGATGAAGGAGGCGGATCTAGTCTAATAGCTATCTGAAAAGGTTGAATTTAAAAGAGTGAGTTGAACCCAGTGAGTAGATAAATGATTACAATAATTAAAAAGAACAACTAAGTTATCTAGGAAATGCTAATTACTGAAGCTCGTACAGAGGACCTTTTCTAATAGTTAAATCTCAACATAAAAGTCATTTAAATTTTCTCTTTCTCCCTCTTTTTTTTTTCTTTTCCTTCTTTTTTTTTTTCTATTGTTGGTGGTAGCTACACCTCATTGGCAGCTCCTTACCCCTCACGAGTGGCTACGCCTAATGGGCAGCTCATTTTCCACCCCATTATAAGTTATAATTAACCCTCTGGGAGCGGCTTCACCTTGTTGGTAGCTCCTTACCCCTCACGGGTGGCTACACCTAACGGGTAGCTCCTTCTCTGCCTGGACCTTATAATACGCACTAGATAGTGTATCAAGCCAGTAAACCACACCTAGTACTAAAACGATATAAGCAATACTCATTTGTCATCACAATTGAAACAAGAATTTACTAATGCATGGAAAACATCAGACCTATAGAAAAGTAAAGAAGCACCAAGTCAATAAACCAATAGAATATTACAAACAATAAGAAATGAAACCTAATTGGGTAATTAAATATTTACCAAGATAGCTAGATGCATAAATAACAAAATGCTTAATGATTAATCCCGATAAGCTATGATGATACGAAAAAGAAAACAATATATATACATATAGAAACAAGAATAAATAAATAAATAAATAAATAAATAAAAGAGCTGTGCCTAAATATATATATATATATATATGCACATAACTAGTATTCAGGAGTAGGACCACGCAATATATATATACATATTTGTGTATGTATATATATATATATATATCTTAAAAGGATATGGAATTCAAGCTATCAAATTCAAGCCACATCCCAAATTACATTGATTAAGGTTCAATAAGCATGCTTAATCATCCCTCAGATATATCCTACGTCCAAATTCATCGGTCGAAAACAATTAAATTCTCACATGAGATCTTTTTCCCTATAACAGGAATGCATGACAAAATCAAACAAGAATATAACACTCATATTACAAATTCCCAAATTCCACCTCCTTTTCACCTCATCGAGGCTCGATGAATTTTGAACCCTCAATTACATATGTGTACATATATGTATAACAATGGAACAGATACATAATTTTATTGTGATCATCATCTACTCACAGTGATATCAAGAGTTGACGATACTTGCTTCTCCTCAAAAGTTCAACTCCCTTGCAGTAAATGTTCCCAAAGTTTCCTACTAGCACCAAACTTACTAAATCATTATGTAGATCCAAAACAACAATTCCTAACATTTATGCATTTCAATGATAGTTTTCTAATCATTCTCTTCCATTATATAATTCACCAATTACTCACAGAATTACCTCTTAGCTTAACCCTTCTCATAACATTTCAAATTCATAATCTGAGTTTCAAAATCATTCCTAGAGATTAGGAATTGAAAGTTTGTGCGTGATTATCATAGTTAGAAAGCCTCATTCTAAGATCCTTAATCTCTCCCCCCCTTTTATGTTCGTCCAGCCAAGCAAAGGCATGACTTCAACACTTCTGTGTTACCCTTTATCTTGGAACAAGCCGAAAATGGAAGGGAAGAGCAAAAATTGATGGATCTGGTATTCAAACTAAAGGAAGAACTGAAATGGAATGCTCACCATAGCTACTGCACTCTCCATGCTTGCTCACAAACAGAGGCTCAAACTAGCGACGAGAGAGAGAGCTCGAGAGGATCTGTGTAGCGTCGAGGAACACTTCGCAGGTGAGGGAAAAAAAACGCAGTAGCTCTACCAGAGAAGACATGTGTGAGCTAGCAGGGGAAGAGAGTGACGCGACGAAAGTGAGGGAACAGCGACAGAAATAAGGCAGAGAGGAAGATATCTGACGGAAAAAAAAGAAGATAAAATAAGAAAAGGAAATGAATAAAGAAAAATTGAAAAAGGAAGGAAAATGAATAAAAATAAATAAATAAATAACCCCCTATTATTTCTTTTTTTTTTCTTTCCGTTACAATTAAGCTATATATTGAATTAATCAATCTATTTTGAAAAATTTAGTATATTTACATCTCTAGATTTTTTTTGCATACTCAAAAGAAATGTCAACAATTAATTTTATTATTTCTTTTGTTAAAAAGTTCCTTAATAATCATTCTCTTTATAGAATATAAGCATAAAGATACTTTGGTCAATAATAATAGATGACTTCAATTAGGAGGAAATTGTCAAAAAAATTATTCTGTATATTAATAGTGGGGCTAAAATTGCGTAAATTTTTATGATAAAAAATGTAGTTATATAATTAAACTATCTTTAAGGATAAAACGAATATTTTATTCTAATATTATATAAAGTTATCGTTACGTAACTCATAAATGAAGTAGTTGATGTAAATAAAAAAAGAGCTCATTTAGATTTTATTCCAATAGTAAATAGAGTTATCAGTACACGACTAACATATGAAGTAGTTGATGTAAATAAAAAGAGAGTTTGTCTAGATTTACACCAGTTGCGAGAATTTTCTAAGAATTGACTAAGTTTAAGTTCAAGAACCATAGTCTATACAACAAAACGGAAGGGTAAATTACATAGATTTTTTAAAATTTTGCTAAAATTAAATCAAATATACATGGAATAAACAAGGAAATATTCTTATCATAGTATTCTTAAATTATTTGAGAGATATCTGGAGCCTTTCGAAAAAGTATGCCTACTCAATTATAAATTTTTTGAGTTTTTCATCTTCTTCAGAAGTCTGTTCATCCCAGTTTTTTTTTTTGTCTTTAGGTAAATTATCTAGAATTATGACACTAATTTTATCAGTACCGTTTTAAGCCAAAGATAAAAGTCAACTACATGTGAGGAATTTCATATGAAATTCATTTATAATGTATGTTTTACCATTAAAAAAAAAGATGAATAGAGATTGAGCATTAATTAATATTGATTCCCTATAAAGTCAAGTCCTGATCATACCCGAATAGAAAAATTAGTAATGTAAAATGGAACCAGCTGCATTGATTGTAAAGTATTCATAAAGGAGGAAAATGTTACCAAATTCTTTGTTGTTATGGCCAATCAATTGTGAAGTGTTAAGCTCAATTATTCAAGATGTTATCGCATAGGTACACATTACATGCAGATTATGACGATGATAATTATAACGCAACTCAGCTCTCTTTTGAAAATATATTAGGGCCTGTTCGGCATATGTGGGTAGGAGGTGCGAAAAAGGGAAAGAGAAAAGAATGTTGGGAAAAATAACAATGTTATCTTTATAATTATTATTTAACACTTTCTAATAATAATTATTTAATTATTAAAAATAAAAATATTATAAATATTTTTATTTATAAAATTATTTTTTATTCTTTATTTTTTATTTTTATCTTAATTTTTTATATATCAAACAAAATCTTAAAGATAAACAAAAAGAAAGAATACATCACTCCTGTCTTTTTTTAAATTTTTTTGAAAAAAATTAAATCAAAATTTAGATCGTTGGCAAAAAAATTTTCATCCTATTTTCTTGCCTTTATACATCACCATATCGTACCGTTTAACAAATACCTAGTTATACAGCTTATGCTGTGTTTGGAAAAGCTTTTAGGGACCCCCAAACTACGTTTCACCAAAAGCAATAAGATGGAGCTTCCATGTAAACCTAAGTTTTGAAAGATTTGAACGCGATTCCAAACATACATTTAGTCTATATTGTTGAAACATTGAAAAGACCTGACAATCCAAAGAATTTCAATCACATTGGACAATCCACACAGTTTGTGGCGCTGGCTGCACAGATCACTTTAATGAACTTTCTAAGAAACTGCTGAAAGAGACATTCTGAGAAATGAGGAAAAAGGAAGCAGCTTTCATTGTTATGCACAATAAGATATAGCAAATGAGAACAAAAAATTATGGACTTGCACTTGGCTGAAACTGCTATCCTTCCAAATCAATAAGGGAAATATATATATATATATATATATTTAAAAATGGCATGTAAGCGAATGATTTGAAAAAAAAAATTACGGAGTTAATACTAAAATATATTTTGAAATTGATGTATAATAATAAAAGAATACTTATTACAAAGTTTAAAATATATCAAAGGACTGAAAAATAGAGCTTGGCATAACAAAATTTTTGAAACATATTATTTACTTATTATATTTTTTTTATTAAAATTTCAATGACAAAACTTAAAAACCCTGCATAAATTATGTAAGAAAGGGAGGGATGGTAACTACTAACCACGTAAAGTAGTGATCGTTTATGATAACATCTTAGACTTGGGTCCCGCATAAAATCATATCCATGGTGGGAAATTAATCAGTTAATTATGATGAAGACGAGTAATTGTAATTTGGAAGATTGTGATTGGAAATTTGGTCATGAGGATCATTACTTGTTGACCCAACTACCCAAGTAAACAGCATACATAAGGTTTACGGCAACTCAATCATCTTACAAAAATGGTTTCATTATTTATGCAATACTTTTGCGACTATACAACATAAAAATTGCCACATCCTAATTCTTCTAATTGGAATCACAAATTAAAAGGAGACTATTGAGATATATCATCAAGATTAATCACATAATTAAATAAGGAAAATTAAAAAGAGAAATATAAACAATTCTTACAAAATTAATCATGATTAATTGAAAGCTAATTCAGTGAGTCAACGATTGATATAAATTTTCTTTTTAGCCCTCCGGGGAAGAAATATTGTTGGGGGGGGGGAAGGGAGTTTGGACTTAGCTGTGAATCATGGGTGAGTGATCTTTAGGAAGGCTTAGCATCACAAGTGTCAACATAGGAAATTAGTTTTGTTTTGGGATGCATTGTTTCTGCCATCTCATATTAAGGCATTGAATCAAGATATTCCTTCTCTTATTAGGTTAGCATTGGCACGTCATTCTTTATCTAAATCCATAAACAAACATATATTCCATTTCTCTTTTCATGATTAGTGGCTTAGCATTTTAGGAAGATAAAGAAGAGAAAAATCATTCAAGTCAGTGCCATAAATCTTGATTTATGGCACTTGGATTTAGTGATTCATTTTACTTTGGAGCTTTGGCCTTGGCTTGTCCTTAGCTTAAGATGTTATGTAATTGTAATTATAGGAAAGGAATTTTGACAAGAACTAGGGGTTGAATTAGTTAGACTTTGGCAATTGGATAAACTTTGGTAAGACCCTCCAAAACCTATTGAATTTGATTATATTAACAAGTTAAAAATTATATGAACTTGTGGCTAATTTATATAGATCTGTGTGTATTTTTAATTGAATCAGATTTTGGTTTTTGACTCAGTAGAAATAAGTTCTTGTTAACATGACATTGAGTATTGCCTAATTAGGTAGTTAGTAGTGCATTTATTTCATATATATTTATGCACTAAACTAAATTAGGCTATGCTAAATGTTTAGTTACACTCTAGAAAATATTTTTCGTTTATGTCCTTATTAGCTTAAGAATTTAGAGTATAAGTAAGATAAATTATTGTTGCTCTCTTTGAAGCATACACGCAAGTATACATATCGTGAAGGCAATATAGTGATAAAAAAATATCGTTCCAACGAGTATTTGTTGTCAAAATATTGTCAAGTACTAAAATTTACACTCTAATTTAAATTAAGCAAATCAATTTGTAATGATTGGTGCAAAAGAAAGTTGTTTATGGATTAAAAGCTATACAGAATTCAGGGTTGATATTTGGATGTTACGGGAAATTAGTGGCATCTAGGATTATTAGTCCTCTTGTACTTCATAGTAGTCAGCTCAACATTCAATACTTTTGCTATCAATGGTAATACGTGCTGGTCTAGGATTAAGTTGTTCCTATATATATTTTTCCAAATATTATATAGGTCTACCCAATTCATTTTATAATTCCTTACAAAATCAACCAAGATCAAACTATTATCACAATACCTACTTGGACCATGTGAGGTTATTGAGTATATTCCTATCTCAGTAACTAGACTATCCACTTACTCAGGCAAGTTTCAAGCACCCATACCACTCAACTTTGGATCTAACCTCCTTTTCCCTTTCCCAAGTTCAAGTTAGATATCAAATCAATCTAATTGTTGGCCAATCAATCAGAAAGCATGAAGCGTAAAGTTGAATGAACAAATATTAGCCATTGATTGCAAAGTTAGAATGAAGAACAACCACTAATCCATACAAAAGTTCCTAATAATCCTAGATTAGAGAGGGTTTAGCTATACATCATCATAAAATTCCAAGACATGGTTGAAGCAACAATTAGATGCATCAATAAAAATGGTAAGACAGAAGAAAGAAAGAAGAAACTCCTAAAACGAGATGGTTTGAGCTTCAATCTTCAATCTCCAGCTTCACTTTGCTTCAAAATGCCTTCTTAGCTTCTCCCTTAGCCTCTACTCACTTGGAACCACACAAAAATGACCCAAAATGACCAGAATGATGGCTCCTTGACTCTCCAACACATATGAAGCCTCAAACCCTTGAAAAATTCTGAAAACAAAATGCTGCATTCAGTTAATTCGACTTGCGCCGTGACTCAGAGTTTTGCGTCGCAGTGGTGTTGAGTTCTGTCCGACTGAGGGCCGCAGCGAGACTTGGTTCTATTAGACTTCGGGTGGCATGCAAATTCCTCGTCTCGGTGCACACAGGTTTCACCGCGACGTATCTTGATTCTGTGAGACTCCATGCCGCGTCTCAGCATCTTGCGCCGAGGATTTTTGGTTCATTCAAATAGCACCGCGGCTGCTCAACATCGCACCTCGGCAAGTTTTGCTTCTGACTGAGTTCTAGCTGCGGCAATAACATGTTCCGCCATGGTGCGAGTTGCTCTCTTCACTTTCAGCCGCGACGTGAATGAGCTTGGCCGTGGCGAGACTTGCAAAATCACCATTTTCCAGCCTTTTTCTCCTGAGACTGCTCAATACTCCTTGACACATGCATCCTATATGAAAAATAAAATGTGATTAGTTATCAATATACTCAAAATTAAAGTATAAATGCTAATTTTTCAAGTAAGTATTGAGTATATGGCTATTCATCCTAAATAAGTTCATTTCCTTTTGTGTAAGTGTCATTTATCTTATAAATGGAGGTTAATCATCATATTTACTGAGAGAAAATATGTACAATAACATGAATAATTAGGAATTATCACACCCCCAGACTTGAACTTTTACTCGTCCTTGAGTAATACAAATAAAAAACATTACTAGAATGACCATTGCCTTGGAAACATTAGCGACTACTATGGTCCTCACTTGCTGCATCAGAGAGCATAATCAATAGGCAGAACAAACTACATATGCCAGAAACAAAGTTCAAATGATAAAATTAAAGCTTCCAACCATTTCGAAGTGTGTGTGTGAATTTGGCCAAACACTCATCACAAGCAAGCATCAGAAGTAACTTTTTGCACTCCAACAAGTATAACCAGCCTCAACAACAGGAACTTCATAAGCTCACCTTTTTCCCTCTCTCCACTGAATTAGGTATCACAAAACCACTAGATCAAAAGGACTTTTAGGCTTGTAATGGGGCTAGGGTTGAGGCTACCAAGGATAGGCAAAGTTAGTACAAAGAGTCTTGAGAAAATCTATGTGATAGTCTGCATAAACTAGAGATCCTCTTAATGTACCTTCAGTAATGATTTAAACGGATCCCTATCTCAAATATATTTTATTTTGTTGTTTTTGTTTTTGTTTTTTATTTTTTTGTTGTTTTTTTTTGAATAAACAACTATTTGGTTGTTTCTTCATTCTCATACATACACTACTATCTTATTCTCAAGACAAAGGTAGGATTATTGACTTTTATAAGGCTAATCAAGTTAGGTACTCCTTTTAGTGACTCCAGGGCAACAGAATGAAAAACCATCTCCTACAGTTTTTCTTTTTCTTTTTCACAAGGCTCAAATAAGGACCAAGCATAAATGATATTGCAATAGGGTCAGGCTAAAAAGGCACAATCTCAACCAAGGAATGCCTGAATCATCTCTAAAGATTATGCCATACCTATTGATTTGCCTCAAGAGGGTAGGAGATAAGTTCTAAAATCCTGAATTTAAGACTAGCTATACAAATTAGATTACAGAAAATTTTCTCCTAGAACTAGCAATTGATTTGTGAATTGACCAATAGTGCATATCGAGACTTTCAAAATGGATGGATTCCTAATTTATGCATTTGAACTAAGATCAGAACATAGATAGTATAGACTTCCTACCAAATATCTCTTAACACCAGACACTATCATTGGAAACAGGTGAAAACAAAACCAATAGGCCAACAGACAAACTAGCTTGAAACAAATTTCATTTCAAAAATTTTGTTTAACAAGGAAAAGCTCAAGAACAAAATTTCATGTTATTCCATTGATTATGCTTTGACCAAATTATCCTACCCCCAAACTTAAAATCAACATTGTCCTCAATGTTGAGAAACACAGAAAGCAGAAGAGACTAAAGGTAGAGAGCTCTGTGTAAAAAGAAAATTTTTAGTTTCCTTTTCTTTTTGCTTGCTTTTTTTTTTTGAACAAATATAAAAGAGAAATGAGAAAGGAAATATAACAACAAGCACATAAAACATAAAACATTAAGGAAATCCAAATGACAACACAATAAACAAAAATAAGGTCTAATGCCGAAAAGTAAAGAAGAAACAAGGGAGAGTGTCAGATAGGAGGGTCCTGTGGTGGCTGCTTGGGCTCTGGAGGTGGGGATCTGGTAGGACTAAGCATAAAGTCTGGAGGAGGCAGAAGCTTAGATGGGTCCCACTGTAGACGGCTGGCTAAATGTCTCCAACATTGGTATTGCCAGTGGTCCATCGCCTGCGCTCGGATGGACAGATCCTGCACCATCGTGAATAGTGCCTCCAAAGAATGAGCTGGCGTCGGAGGTGGTGGCATATCAGGAGCGGGCAAATGGGGGGACTGAGTAGGCTCAACTGGGAACTCCACCGGCTCCTCAACAGGCAGCTCCATTGGCTCATCAATAGGCTCTTCTGCGGAGTCATTGCCCCCAGCCTCCAAATCACCAATCATTAGGATAGAAAATGGTTTCTTTAAAAGAAGGAGCTCCTCATGTGGCTCAAATGGAACCCCAGCATCAGTGCACAGCTCTGTGATCAGATGAGGATGTGCCAGGCTGGAAACTGTAGAGTGGGAGATCTTCTTAATGCTCTCAAAGATAATATAGCCGACATCTATCGGCCGCTCAGTCATAATTAAATAAATCAAGATCGTCTGGTCAATAGTCACATCACTCAAGTGACCATTAGGAAGCAAGTTGGTGCAAATGAAGTGGGCCCAATAACGTGTCACGCGATTCAAATTAGCCCGCAAAATGCTTTTGGGCCCCCTCTGGACATCTTCCAAACATTTCGCCCTGGGAGCGTCAGTTTTGCACAAACGTCATCCAAATCGGGGGTCTCCCTACTCATCTGGTACAGGCAAAACTCATAGTCATCGACCAAAGCAAGGCAATATTTGTCTCTGATTACTTGTTCATTGATAGTGATTGTGCGCCCGCAGACTCGATACAAGCTCTCGCGATAAAACAGGGCGTCGGCATAGAATTCTGGCACAACGGGCACCACTGCAGCAACGGGATCATAACAGAATGTTCCCCACCGTCTAGCGGAGATCTGATCCGTTACTTCCTGACTCTCGGTAGATGCAGTACTGAACTTCTGCCCTGGAATTAGAGCTCTGTGGAAAGTGACTTCATTGTAGCGCTCTTGAGCTGCCAAGGACATAAAGCGAGAACGATCAAAGGGAGCAGCAGAGGAAGATGAAGTTTCACCCCGAGCTTTCTTTTTTGGGGCCATTGAGTAGAAACCTGCCAAAAGAATTGAGACATAATTAACAAGGGCAACTAAGCAGTAATTATGCAAGTTGTGATTGATAATCCCAGCAGCCACAAGATGAAGTAGAATTAATGTTCAGATTATGCAAACCAGAAGAGACACAAGGAGAAGCTATAGTTGTACCCAGGGAAAAGTAAATCAAAAGTTTACTTCCTTTCAGGCATTTAAACAAATAGTTTGTGTGCATAGGGGCAATTGCAATATTAGCAGAATTCAAAGCATCCATGAGACATTGTCCAGAAACTCTATGCAAATAAGGAGGGAGTAGAGAGGCCAAATCATACAAAAATTAGCTACACACACTTACAAGCTCATTCAGGCATTTTCACAAACAGGTGGTGTGCATAACTCTACATCTCTATTGCAATGCTCAAATCAAACCAACAATTTCCCTCTAATTGAATAGAACCATCCAGTAAAGAGAAAAAGATTCAGCAACTAGAGAAATTACCCAATGCAACATCGAAGATTTGGGAGGGACACTTACCTTGGACTGCAGCAAAGAAGAACCGACGAAAGGGAGGGCGTAGAACGCACAAACTGAAATTGCAATTGGATGGAGGGATTAGGGAGGGGAAGACATGGGAAAGAGGAGTTGGGGAAAAGTGGTTGGAAACGGCGGGAAGAGGGACAATGAGGGGAAGGGAACGAGAGGCTAGTGAAGGACGAAAGGGCTGAGAGAGAAACGCATGGCGGAAACACGCAAAGAAACCCTTTTTTATTTCTGAATTAAACGACTCGTGCTGCGGCTTGGAATTTTCGGCCATGGCGAACATTGCCTCTGTCCCCTGTAAAAGTGCCCAGCCCGACTTATGCCGCTGCCTGATAAATCACGCCGCGGCCATTTTTGCTACTGGACCTGAGAAGGCCGCGGCTGGAATCATCACGCCGCGACAACATTTGCTACTGACTCCAGGCCAAAATTGCCTTGTGCGATTCACGCCGCGGCCTGAATTCCTACGCTACGACAACTCTTGCTACTAATCTCAATCACGCTGCGGTAGATGTTCTCATGTCGCAGCCAGTTTTGCCATTGACTTTGGGTATGCCGCGGCGCAAATCTGACCTAATGCAATTACTCAAACATTTTGCCTAATTTCATAGTTGTAACACTACTTCCTTACTTTGAATACATCAAATTTGAAATTTAAAGTATATAATAGGCAATAAGTCAATTTCATAAGATTAAAAATACTCCTCTTTTTTTGCTTTTGTGATCTTGGCCTCATTACTGCATGAATTATTCTGAATTCTTCCCATAGCTCCACATGATTAGCATCCTTCAGCAAATTCTCCTGAAACCAAAATTTACAATCATAAGTTACCCACATGAAATTCTGACAATCCTTAATCTAAAAGACAAATTGCAGGAAAAAGAACTTGGGTTGCCTCCCAAGAAGCGCTAAGTTTATAGTCCTTAGCTCGACTTTCAGTGAATTCACATGCAGTCTTCCAGAGTGATTGTGGACTTTTGACGGTCCACCTTTCCTCCTTGATAGTGCTTGAGTCTCTGACCATTGACCTTGAATTTTCTGTTCGACTCTTTTTCCATGATTTCCACAGCACCGAATAGAGAGACATCAACTACTTCGAAGGGTCCTGAACATCGCGACTTGAGCTTGCCAGGAAAGAGTTTAAGCCTTGAGTTATACAACAATACCAGCTGACCAGGCTCAAACTTCCTTGGTAAAATTTTTCAGTCATGCCACTGCTTCATTCTTTCTTTGTAGAGCTTGGAGCTATTATAAGCATGAAGCCTGAATTCATCCAGCTCATTAAGTTGCAATAGTCTTTTCCCACCAACTTTCCCCAAGTCAAAATTTAATTTGTTCACTGCCCAAAAAGCATTATGCTCGAGGTCAACCGGTAGGTGACAAACTTTACCAAAGACAAGCTCGTAGGGAGACTTGCCAATTGGAGTTTTGAATGTTGTACGATAGGCCCACAAAGCATCATCTAACTTTTCAGCCCAATTCTTTCTTGATGGACTTACTGTTTTCTCTAAAATCCTCTTTATTTCTTTATTAGAGATTTCACATTGGCCATTAGTTTGAGGATGATATGCTAAGGCCATCTTGTGTTGCACTCTATATTTCTTTAGAAATGCCTTCAGCTGGTGATTGTTAAAATGGGTCCCTTCATCACTAATGATTGCTCTAGGGGTCCCAAATCTGGTAAAGATGTTCTTCTTTAGAAATTTCATTACCGCCTTAGCATCATTAGCATGACAGGCCACTGCCTCAACCTACTTTGTCACGTAATCCACAGCAACAAGAATATATTAGTTGTTGTGAGAAGAGGTAAACGGCCCCATGAAGTCTATCTCCCAAACATCAAATGCTTCTACTTCCAAGATAGTATTCAGAGGCATCTCATGCCATTTAGTTATGTTACCAGCTTTTTAGCAGTTGTTACATCTTCCTACCAAAGTATGAGCATCCTTGAATAAAGAGGGCCAATAAAAGCCCGATTGAAGGACTTTGGTTGCAGTTCTTTGCCCATTGAAATGTCCTCCATATTCAACTGCATGACATCTCAGCAGGATAGATTCTTGCTCCTCATCTAGGACACACCTTTGCAATATTTGATCCGCACACATTCTAAATAAGAATGGCTCATCCCAGACATACAATTTTACATCATGCAGGAATTTCTTTCTTTAGTGTGAGCTCAAATCTGGAGGCAATACATGGCACACTAGATAATTCATATAATCCGCATACCATGGCACTTTATTTTGCTCCACAAAGAATAAACTCTCATTCGGGAATGTCTCACGATCTGTTTCTCTTGGTCATCCTGAGCTTCAGTACTCAGCCTAGACAAATGATCGGCTACATGGTTTTTTTATCCACTATCTCCAGATCAAATTCTTGTAGCAGCAAAACCCATCGAATAAGCCTTGGTTTGGAGTCTTTCTTCTCAATCAAATACTTGACGGCTGCATGGTCAGTGAAAACTGTAACCTTGGTGCCCACCAAATAAGATCTAAATTTCTCAAATGCATATACTACTGCCAATAGCTCTTTCTCAGTGGTGGTGTAATTCAATTGAGCATCAGATAGAGTTTTGTTGGCATAGTATATTGGATGAAAGAGCCTCCCTTTTCTTTGCCCCAATACTACCCCCACAGCATAGTCGCTGGCATCACATATCACTTCAAAAGGCTTGGTCCAGTTAGGTGCCACAATAATAGGGGCAGATACTAATTTTGTCTTCAACTCTTCAAAAGCTATAAGACATTGATGGTCAAACTTGAATGGAGTGTCTTTCTCGAGTAGTTGGCAAAGAGGTTTGGCAATTTTTGAAAAATCTTTAATAAACCTCCTGTAAAAACCTGTGTGACCCAAGAAACTCCGAACTCCTTTTACACTGGTCGGAGGTGGAAGTTGCTCAATTAGGAAAATTTTAGCCTTATCCACCTTAAGGCCTTTACTAGAAACTCGGTGACCGAGCACTACACCCTCTTGCACCATAAAGTGGCACTTTTCTCAATTTAGGACTAAATGAGTTTCCTTACATCTTTGTAGAACTTGTCCCAAATTAACAAGGCATTCTTCAAATGAGTCCCCAAAAACTGAGAAATCATCCATGAAAATTTCCATGGTCTACTCAATCATATCGGAGAAAATGGACATCATGCATCTTTGGAATGTAGCGGGTGCATTGCATAATCCAAATGGCATCCTTCTGAAAGCAAATGTGCCATAAGGACATGTGAAGGTTGTCTTCTCCTGGTCTTTCGGGGCAATAGCAATCTGATTATATCCCGAATACCCATCTAAGAAGCAAAAGTAGGCCTTCCCAGCTAGTCTATCTAGCATTTGATCAATGAAGGGTAATGAAAAATGATCTTTTCTAGTGGCAGTATTGAGTTTTTGGTAGTCCATACATACCCGCCATCCCGTCACTATTCTTGTGGGAATCTACTCATTGTGGGTGTTAGCCACTATGGTCATACCTCCTTTCTTGGGAGCGCATTGGATCGGGCTCACCCATGAGCTATCTGAAATTGGATAAATAATCCCAGCATCCAGCCATTGCAAAATTTCTTTCTTCACCACTTCCTTCATTATTGGGTTAAGCCTTCTTTGACGCTTAATAGATTTCTTGTGATTGTCCTCTAATAGGATTTTATACATACAGATAGAGGGACTTATCCCTTTTATGTCTGCTATTGACCATCCAATGGTTTTCTTAAAACCCTTAAGCACTTGAAGAAGCTCACTTTCTTGCTGTTTGGAGAGAGCTACAGAGATTATTACTGGTAATGTGCACTCTTCCCCCAGGTAAGCATATTTCAAATGGGGAGGTAATGGTTTCAACTCTAGAGGTGGAGGTTCCTCCACTGATGGCTTCAGTATAGATTTGATTCCAATTGATGCATCGAGTGGTTCAAACTATTGAAAAGCCTTAGAACGCTTTTGGGTAGCTTCTAAGAACTTAATACATTCACTTACTTCATTATGCTCCTTCTTAGCGAAACCAACTAATGATGCTTCTAGAGGATCCTTAAGAGTTAATTCAATGAACTCATCATGCACTACCTGGGTGATTAGACGCACAAAGCAACATTCCTTTGGTTTATTTGGGTTCTTCATTGCCTTGTACATATTGAAGGTCACCTTTTGGTCATTCACCCTCATAGTGAGTTCTCCCTTTTGCACATCAATCAATGTCCTTCCTGTAGCCAAAAGGGTCTACCTAAAATGATAGGAATATCCTTGTCCTCTTCATAGTCCAAGACTATAAAATCAGCTGGAAAAATCAGCTTGTCAACCTTTACCAAGACATCTTCAATAACCCCATTGGGGTAAACTAAAGATCGATCAGCTAATTGCAAAGTGACAGTTGTGGGTCTTGCCTCTCCCAACCCAAGCTTCTTGAAAGTTAACAGTGGCATTAGGTTCACACTTGCCCCCAAGTCGCACAAAGTATTTCCAGCAAAATGTTTTCCAATGTTACAAGGAATGGTGAAACTCCCCGAATCTTTCATTTTAGGTGGTAATTTCTTTTGCAAAATCGCACTGCATTCTTGAGTTAGAGCCACCATTTCAAATTCTGCAAACCGCCTTTTATTGGATAACACATCCTTAATAAATTTAGCATAACTTGGCATCTGCTCCAAAGCTTCTGCAAAAGGAATGTTAATGTGGAGCTGCTTAAAGATTTCTAAGAATTTTTTATATTGCTTATCCAGGATTTTCTTCTTGAAGCATTGAGGAAATGGTAGCGGGGGAATAATTCTCTCTTGACCTTTCGCTTGACTACTCTTCTCAGCATTGTCTCTCCTCTTCTCTACCACATCATTCTTCTCCTCCACTGGTTTCTCTTTTTCAATCTCCTCTTTCCCCTTACCTTGATCTTGATCAGACTTATTGGCTCGCTTGGATGGTAATACTTTTGGCAACTCTTTGCCACTTCTCAATGCAACTGCCTTACATTCCTCTTTGCCTTCTCTCCTGGGGTTAGGAACAGTGTCACTTGGTAGCACCCTGAGCTGTCTTGAATTTATAGAGGACGCCAATTGACCGATTTGCACTTCTATATTCTGGATTGCAGTCTCATATTTCATCATTATTGCATCTTGTCTGGCTAAGATGGTGTCTTGCTTAGCCATGTATTGCATGAGCATTTCTTCCATGTTTGGCTTCTTTTCTAGCATTGGTGGTCTTCCTGGAGTAGAAAATCCAGGGGGATGAGGCGATCACATACCAGAAGAGGATGATTAAGCCTGATTTTGTCCTTGATTTTGTCCCTGGCTCCATGAGAAATTTGGATAGTTCCTCCATCCTAGGTTGTAGGTGTTGGAGTAGGGATTATTTTGGTTTTTTCCATAGTTACCCATGTAGTTGACTACTTCTACCAAAGAAGGGCATTGATCACTGTAATGTTCTTCTCCACAATGCTCACATATAATGACTGGAGCTTGAATAGCATTAACTCCCATTGGTGCACTGATGCATGTTTCAAGACTGTTAAATCTCTTATTTACTGCAGCCATCTAAGCCGACAGTATGGTTAAAGCATCAATTTCATGTACCCCAGCTACCTTTTTCTTATGAGGTCTGGATGCGGACCATTGGAGAGAGTTAGTTGCCATATTCTCTAGCAAGTTATAAGCCACATCAACATTCAAGTTGCCTATAATACTCCCATTTGAAGCTGAGTCAAGGATGGCTTTTGTCTCAGGTAACAATCTATTATAGAAAGTTTACACCTGCACCCATTTAGGAAATCCATGATTAGAACACTTCTTCAATAATTCCTTGAATCTTTCCCATGCTTCATATAACGGCTCATCATCTTGTTGCATGAAGGAGGTAATGTCATTTCCTAACTCTACTGATCGAGCTGGTGGAAAAAATCTAGCTTTGAATCTTGTAACTAAATTATCTCAAGTAGCTACAGACCCATCCGGCAATGAGTTAAGCCACACCTTAGCTTTGTCCCTTAAGGAGAGTGGAAATAGCCTTAGCCAAATTACATCATCCGATACGCCATTCTGCTTAAAAGAGTCACACACCTCTAAAAAGTTGGAGAGGTGAGTGTTTGGGTCTTCAAGAGGGGAACCACTGAATTGCCCAGCCATTTGAAGCATCTGCAACACCACTTGCTTCATTTCAAAATTGTTAACTTGAATGGCTGGTCTTCTTATACTGGAGTGGTATCCTTGCATGTTCAAAGTAGAAAAATCATTTACTGTGCGGACACAATTCTCATCCTCATTCGCCATTTTTGTGGTCAAGTTGGAAGCTTCACTATCATCAGTCTGGGTTTGATTGGATGCTTCTTTAGAGTCTTCTTGAAACAAAACCACTTCTAGACTTTCAATTTCTTGCATATGAGGTAGCGCACTCACAGAAGGGAGCCACTGCAAAATAGAACAGAAATGAAATTAAAAACAAATAAAGTAAAAATATGCACAGTACTTAAGTTCAAATTAGATGTGTTGGTATCAATATTGACAAAAAAATATTTTGGCACTCAAATCCCCAGCAACGGTGACAAAAACTTGTTGCTCTCTTTGAAGCATACACGCAAGTATATGTATCGTGAAGGCAATATAGTGATAAGAAAAGATCGTTCCCATGAGGATTTGTTGTCAAAATATTGTCAAGTACTGAAATTTACACCCTAATTTAAATTAAGCGAATCAATTTGTAATGATTGGTGCAAAAGAAAGTTGTTTATGGATTAAAAGCTATACAGAATTCAGGGTTGATATTTGGATGTTCCGAAAAATTAGTGGCATCTAGGATTATTAGTCCTCTTGTACTTTATAGTAGTCAGCTCAACATTCAATACTTTTGCTATTAATGGTAATACGTGCTGGTCTAGGGTTAAGTTGTTCCTATATATATTTTTCTAAATATTATATAGGTCTACCCAGTTCATTTTATAATTCCTTACAAAATCAACCAAGATCAAACTATTATCACAATACCTACTTGGACCACGTTAGGTTATTGAGTATATTCCTATCTCAGTAATTAGACTATCCACTTACTCAGGCAAGTTTCAAGCACCCACACCACTTAACTTTGGATCTAACCTCCCTTTCCCTTTCCCAAGTTCAAGTTAGATATCAAATCAATCTAATTGTTGGCCAATCAATCAGAAAGCATGAAGCGTAAAGTTGAATGAATAAATATTAGCCATTAATTGCAAAGTTAGAATGAAGAACAACCACTAATCCATACAAGAGTTCCTAATAATCCTAGATTAGAGAGCATTTAGCTATACATGATCATAAAATTCCAAGACATGGTTGAAGCAACAATTAGATACCTCAATAAAAATGGTAAGACAGAAGAAAGAAAGAAGAAACTCCCAAAACGAGATGGTTTGAGCTTCAATCTTCAATCTCCAGCTTCACTTTGCTTCAAAATGCCTTCTTAGCTTCTCCCTTAGCCTCTACTCACTTGGAACCACACAAAAATGACCCAAAATGACCAGAATGATGGCTCCTCGACTCTCCAACACATATGAAGCCTCAAACCCTTGAAAAATTCTGAAAACAAAACACTGCGTTTAGTTAATTCGACTTGTGCCATGACTCAGAGTTTTGCGCCACGGCGGTGTTGACTTCTGTCCGACTGAGGGCTGCGGCTCAGCATGATACGTCGCGGCGAGACTTGGTTCTGTTAGACTTTGGGTGGCATGTAGATTCCTCGCCTCGGCACACACAGGTTTCGCCGCGGTGTATCTTGATTCTGTGAGACTCCATGTCGCAGCTCAACATCTTGCGCCGAGGATTTTTAGTTCATTCGAATAGTGCCACAGCTCCTCAACATCGCGCCTCGGCGAGTTTTGCTTCTGACTGAGTTCTGGCTGCGGTGATAACATGTTCCGCCACAGCGCGAGTTGGTCTCTTCACTTTCAGCCACGGCGTGAATGAGCTTGGCTGAGGCGAGACTTGCAAAATCACCATTTTCCAGCCTTTTTCTCCTGAGACTGCTCAATACTCCTTGACACATGCATCCTATATGAAAAATAAAATGTGATTAGTTATCAATATACTCAAAATTAAAGTATAAATGCTGATTTTTCAAATAAGTATTGAGTATATGGCTATTCATCCTAAATATGTTCATTTTCTTTTGTGTAAGTGTCATTTATCCTATAAATGGAGGTTAATCATCATATTTACTGAGAGAAAATATGTACAATAACATGAATAATTGGGAATTATCAATTATAAAATAAAATAAACTACTTTAGGAAGGGAAAGAGTGGTAGGATAAGTTATGACAAGTATAAGAGCTTTAAATTTTCTTGAAATGTAGATGAGAGTGATATAGGGACTACCTTAGATCATTTTGAACGTTTTAGGTTTTGAATGTTTTAGGAGCCAAAGTCCTATTTTATCCAAAGTATATTAAAAAACTCTAATAACTACCCATATTTCTTCATTTTTCTTTATCTCTGCTGCATGAATGTCCCAACCTCAGGTTCTCTCTTTTTTTTTCACCTCTTTCATTCTTCCTCATCTCCATTCTCTTTCGCCCCTTCTTTCCTCCCTTCCTATTTGTTATTCTTTCTTCTAATTGCCTTATCCACTATAGAACTAGCCCCTTTATCTGATTGTAGCATTTCATTTTTTTCTCTCTCTTGCAATAGCAACATGGAAGTGGTTAAAGGGCTGGATTTTAAGCGTCAAGTGAGTTGCTTCCATTATGCTCTATTTCTTCGTTGATTTTTAGGTAAAGAACCATCTTTTTTCCTCATTCTTTTCCTGCTAAAGCTCATATTTGTGCCTGAAAGGATATAATCTTTGAAACTTACTTCATTTCATGTATGAGCAAGGGAGAGAGTCTAGCTAGGGTTTGGCCTAAAATTAGAGAAATATTAAGCCTTTCTATGTTAGTAGTAACTCTATTTTTCTTTTTCCTTAACTCCTTCAAGTTGTATAAAGTGTTCTAGTTTCTTTTTATGGCTATCTAGAGAAAAAAGACTAAGTTGAGTATTTCCTTCTTGAGATGGTAAATTAGTGTGTTGAAAAGAGTTAGAAATTCCTATAGCCTAAAATTCAAGAGACAATTTTAATTTGCAACTTATCATATTCTATTTTAAGGACTATGTTGGCTTAAAGTCTTGGTTAAGGGATGACGAATTACTTGAATGAATTTTCAAAGGTGGAGTTTCAATTGTGTAATTTTGAATGGTAAAGGAATTTAAGGATAAAGAAAGGAAATTTTATTGATGTTGTAACTTATAAAGTTAATTGGTCTAGTTGAAGAGATTAGGAAACCTTATGTTCAATTAGAAATTAAATGTTAGGTCTAAGTGGGAATGTCCTATGGTAGAATATAGAAGTCATACTTTTAAGAGAGATAATAACAAATAAGAGTAACTTGACCCTATGTGATTTAATGTGTTACCTAGTGAAGATAAATTTTTATGGGTATTATAAGAGATTTTAGAGACAATCCTCATCAAGTTCTTTGTCAATTCAAGGCCCCAAAAAATTACAATGTCACTTTATACTATGAGTAGATAATACTGGCCATGAGCAATTATACTACTTGCTCATCGTAAGCTAATGGAATGGTAAACTTGATTTTGTTCCATTGTGTCTAAAAAAGTAAAAACTAATATTAATTGTTATCATTGGAATATCTTAGTAGTTGATTAGTTAGTTAAATTTAATTGGTAAGTAAAATATTTGGTAATTACTTATTTGATTATTTTATCCATCTTTTGTTAGCGTATGGTAGTGTTAAAACCAAAATGTAGTCTAATTAATAACCTTGCAACTAACAGCAATGGTTATTAGCCTTGGTGCACCTCTATCTGAACCTTAGCTAACAGGGATGTTGCTAGTCTCATGTGTTGGTCACCACACGCAGATCTATTTGAATAGTTAAGCATAAGCTCCCTTTTTGTATTATTACCCTCATGAGCGATGTGCTCTATCTCTATTTAAATTGGTTCTGTTTAGATGCGTCAATTGTATTTCTATGAATAATTTATAAATATTAGTTTATGGAATTATCAAATTTATTTGATATGAATGAGGAAAATAAATGTTATTGGATACCATATTATTTCTTACGTTTTCAATATAAATTCAAGTCTAACGATAGTAGTGCGGGTCTCGAATCCACGTCAGTAGCACAAGAATGACGGTTCCTTGTTGTTGATCCCTGCATAGTTTGGCTAAGACCTTTTTTTGTGAAATTTTTAATGAAATTGTAATTTAGTATATTACTTCTTCTTAGTTTTAGCTCTTCTGATGCACAGGCAAGGTCTCCACCCTCCTTTGTTACTATTTAGTGCTTCAGGTTATAAGCAGAGTTCTCTTGATTATTTTGATTAGTTGTTTAGTTATTTGTAGAAATTTCAGCATTCCTATATTTAAGGGAGACTCTATTAAAATTTCTATAAAAAAGCTAAATTAACTAGCATGTAATTAATTTCTTTTGTGTTATTGTGTCAACCTTTCAATAAAAGAAAACATCCTTAAATTTCATAAAAATTTATTTTAATTTGCCATCACTCTTTCTATGCTTATGACTCTGGACTAGAAAAGGCTTGCGAATGTAAGTTCAACTCATAGATCATGTTGGTTATGCCTGTATGGGGGTGTAACAAAAGTGGTATCAAAGCCTAGATTGCCCTATAATTAGTGGAGCGACTGTTATCTAATGATATCCCAATTATTACTATGAACCCAAGTATAACCATAATTGAGACACATTAGAGGCCTTATAGGAGACTGAATTCTTCTCCATAGGAGTAATTCCTTGAATAACTATCAGGGTATGTATATATGAGTGAATTATATTCTAAGCTTATATTTTTTTGTTGATATAGTGTAATGTTACTAGTCAAATCTAGTGTAGCTATTTAAGAGGCTATAGATGAACCTTTTGTTAGGGTTCATACCAAATTGAGGCCCTATCTACTAAGGGTTATGGTAGGGGTAGAGGCCAAGGTAGATGGGGTAGATTAATTGGAAACCCTAAGAATTTTGATCATGAAGAGAGAGCAATGCCTCTCTTACCTTAGGTGCCTACCCTCGAGCAATTAGCAACTGGATTACAAAGGGCTAGTCAAGCGATAGAAACATTAGCAGCATTGGTTGTAGAGCAAGTGGCTTATAATAATCCTCAAGCTAATATGACACCCTTATTAGGATAAGTGATAGTGAAAAGAGTCTAGCATCATCTTAAAGAGAGGACCATAATAAAGAACCTATCCCAGTTTGTTAAATTCAAGCCACCTTCATTTTTTGGGATATGATGGTCAAGAAGATCCATAACAGTTTTTGGAAGAAATCGAGTGAATCTGTGAGGCACTTGGTTGTTCTAAGAAGAAGACTATTGAGCTAGTTGCATTCTAATTAAAGAATATTGCTTGAGCCAAGTATGAGATGGTTAGGAAAGGGATATCAATTGAATGACTGCTGTTAAAGTGGGAGGAATTTAAAATTATCATTTTAAGGTGGTTTTTACCCATGAGTGTTAGAGATGCCAGAGCTAGAGAGTTTAAGACTCTAAAGCAGGTTGCTCCCATGACCGTGGTGGAATATGGTGCCTGTGTTACCTAGCTAAAGAAATATGTGCTGCATTTACTCAGCATAGAAAGGGCTAGAATCAAGAGGTTTGTAATGGGCTTAAGTGCACCTTTATTTAGGATAATGGCTACTCAGATAAATCAATTTCCTTAGTATGTAGCTGCTATGGATTGTGGCAGATTGATTGAGATATGAGAAATGATAAAGAATTCTTTGTGGAAAAAGCGTAGATATGATGGTGAAGAAAGAGTGAAAGCTAGTTCTCATGTGAGAGGATCTTCTCATGTACTTAGGGTTTAAGGCTTAGAGGCCTCAACAAACTTTTACTACACCCTCCTTTCTCCTTTTACTATTATAAACAGACAGATTGCACTTTTTAAGGGTACATAATTAACACCTTAGCAGTTATCTAGACCATCACACCAGGATAAAAACTATTTATAATGTTTTTGGGAAGAGACACTCTAGGACTTGCCATAGAGAAACTGGAGGCCTACTTTGGATATGGATACAATGGACATTTAGTAAGAAATTGCCCATAGTGTAGTCCTAAATATTTAAGAACTCTAATACCATATTTTAAGTACAAGCGAGAGGCATTTAGTGTCTTTTCCACATCTTAAACCAAATGTCCTTTGAAGAAACATGTAGTATCAAGAAAAATTTCCTTCTCATTATCATCCAAGTTGTCATAGCTAACTTTAAGCACATCAAGAATCTATTTGCTTGGAGTTTTTACATATTCTTTCAAAGCACTTTTCCATTCTTCTATTGTTTTGCCAAACAAATCAGAGCCTATCACAGTCAAAGCCAGTGGTAAGCCTTTGGCATATTGCACCATAAGCTTTGGTATCACCATATAGATTAGATTAGTTTCCCTTTTCTCAAAAGCATTTGAATAGAATAATTTAAGAGATTCGTCATCATTCAATTCTTTCACGTCATATAGCTTTTCAAACCCATATAGTTAAATAAATCTTTATTTCTTGTTGCTATAATAATGCTACTTCCAAAACCAAACCAATTTTGTCTTCCATCTAAAGATCTCACTTGTTTTAAATGATCAACATGGTCAAGAATTAAAAAAAAGAACCTTCTTGCAATGAAGTCTGTTTTCTAGTATAGGAATTCCTTGACTCCTTGACTTACATTACCCAACTTCATATTATTTTTGCCAAGCAAATGCAACAAAAAAAAAGTCTCTTGTAGTGGTACTAGACCATTCTTTGTTGAGTTTTCTCTCACATAAGCAAGAAATAAGAAGCTTTAAAGTAATTTGCAATTGAGTTACACATTGTTCTTGCAATGGTTGTTTCACCACTGCCTCCAATCCCATGAATTCCCACTATTAAGGCATTTTTTAAAGACTTGATACTTAAAAGTGACATTGCTGCTTGTATTTGGTACTTTAATCTCATTGGATAATCAATTATGTGTAAAAATGTGTGATTTAATTTACCAGAGATATCTTCCATGATTGTTTGAATAAATTCAAACTCATACCTGCACAATTAATTACAAAGGTTGATGTATAGGAATTTGGCAATATATATATAATCTACGCTGAAAACATTAGATATTATAATTTTTAAGTCCTTCTTATCATTTTCATTCTTAAAAAATAAAATCCTAAATGCATAAACAATTTTGTTTAAAAAAACAAATGTAGTAATTTTATCATAAGCAAAGTGATAATTATATGATTTTTCTTTCACCTAGCCTTATAGCTTGATTACTTCATGATCATCTTCATGAATTCAAATATCCCATAAATGTAATATTGAAAAAAAAAAACCATACTTTACTTCCTTGTGATGTTGCTCATAATGAGTTTAGCTCTCACTCTATCTTATTTAATATTGTTTTAATATCCATTTCATTGGATGATGTAAAAGGAAAGAAAATATAAAAAGTGGCCAAGAGAGATAGAAAATAACTTTTGTGAAGATAATTTGATTATTCAAATGATGATTTGACGGATGAAATAATAATTATAAGGACATAATAAATATTGCGTGAACTATGTGAATGTATTACATCCATTTTTGTGGTGGACCAAATGTATATGTAATCATTTTGTGATATATATATATATATATATATATATATATATATATATATATATAAATTAAAAGAGAAACAATCTCATAAATGCTTAAATAATAGACAATTTTATTATTCAATCCCTATCTCACTCTTCTTTTCACTCTCTACTCCCACCTAAAGAGAAAAAAAAAAAATCTTAGGTTCGCCTAATGTGCCACCTAATTTATACTTACCTAATAGAAGGCCAAATTACATAAAATGATACCCATACATTATGCCAACTAGTAAATTACAAAACCACTTCTAATTGGATCAGAATAGCAAAACCACTCCTAATTAAATCTCTCCATTTGTTGTGTTATTGTGGGTCTCATTTCACATAAATTCAAATGCTTTATATCTCATTCTCATTAATTATTTTTTTATAAAAAAAGATAATTAAAAGTAAAATAAAAAATTTTGTTATAATAAACAGTACTTCAATGTGGAATTCGACAAGGCCAAAATTGAAATCAAACTTGTATTGTTATGAGCTTCCAAAGAGATACAAAATAAGGATATAAAATTATACTATATAGTAAAAATAAACAATAAAAAACGTTGAAATTTTTAGTATAACAACATGTATACACTTGTAGAGTTGTGATCCAACATGGTCTTTCAAATGTTCGCGACCTGTGGCTTGTAAATTTTTTTTTTAGTATAACAAAATTATTTTATCTTTAATAATTTTTTATAAAGAAGAACAATTAATGAGAATAAGAAACAAAGTATTTATACGAAGGCTTCTTTAAAGAGGAAGGAATTTTGAATGTTTTGTATTTATGTGAAGGGAGACCAAACAATAAAGCAATAAATGGAGGAGTTTAATTATGGATGATTTTGCTATTCTGGTCTAATTAGGAGTAGTTTTGTAGTTTACTATGTGGTATAAAGGGTGGGTCCCATGTTATATGATTTGGCCTTATTTTATTAAATAAAGTATAAATAAAATGGTACACTAAATACACTTAAGGATTTATATATATATATATATATATGCTTCATTAATAGTTTAAACAATAGTTCTTTTACTAGTCATTAATGAAAATTGGGCTTATATCTAAAGTTGAAATTATTAGTTCAATTCCAAATTTCCAATAATACAATACCATAAAATCATTTGAAATATAGTTTTTGTTTAAGGAAACGAGTGACAAGATTTGCGCAAATTAATTAAAATATTGATTGAAATATGTCACCACATAGCATAGCATAGTAGGATGATGACGTTTGGTGCATGTATATGAATAATAATAATAATAACTTTATAGAAATAATATTAATATAATACACCCCCAAGTTTTTTTAAAAAAATGTTTTTTTTTTGAAAGCCATGACAGAAATTTACCTATTTTTGAAATGTCATCCAGACAAATTGGCAGCCTCCCTTAGTGCAACTCTCCAATTATGCAATGTTTCTAGTGCTAGCCTCCAGTCGTGTTCTGTTTCCTTATTGCTCTTGAGATTGGCTTCATGCTCAGCCATTGCCCTTCCATAACTTCCTCTCTGATGCCTTATATCTGATGGATCAACATAGAAGAACACTGGATTAATTATTTATTTTTCTTCTATGCTATGCATATATATATGACTTGCTTTGATCTACGAATGTAATGCATGTGGGTTCATTTCGCACTCCCCCTCCCCCTTTTTAAAACAAAGATTCCTTAAGGGTCTCGTTTTAACTTTAAAAACAAAATCTAATTTTAGGCCTTCACTTTACAAAACTTTTGAATTGAATTCATCATTACTTAACAAAGAATTAAAATTTCTGTAATTGATACTGTCAAAAATAAAAAGAGTCTCTGTGACAAATTAAGCATATGATGTGATAGTTTTGTACTATGTCCAACTAAACATAAAAAGACTTTTATGTGCTGCGGCTTCTTAAAAATTATAAGTAATTAATGATATAAAATTGTTTATATGTGTGTTTGTAAGATTATGTTTTGTAGTAAAAAAATAATACGAGAGCACTTTTTTTTCAAAAGAATAAATCATAAAATATTACGGTATTAATAACGATCTACGGTTAAAAAATTCGGTTTAATTGATTTTTTGAATGGAAGAGATTCTTTCCAGGTGTAAAGAGCAAAAATTATTTTTAAAACTTCAAAATAAATTAGAATTACAAAATTAGGCCGATCAAGATCAAAATCAGGACTAGATACAAGAAGTCCGTGGGACTTCAAAAAATTTTTATATTTATTGCCGAATTTTGCTGAGTTTGTGACTAGTTTTAGTCAATATATACATTGTAACTTCCAAGAAAATGTCGCTGGTTTACATGGCATGAAATTAAATATGAAAAATGTCACAATCAAACCTTTAATTCTCTTCTATATCGTTTCTTTATCGTCTTGCCCTACGAGTTTGAAGCTTTAAGGAAATCATAGAAAGAAAATGAATGGAAATGGGAATAAAGAAATTCCAATAATTTGAGACATGCTTTTGTTAAGCAAGAACATGACTTCATATAGAGTAGAACTTAATTTGTTATATCATGTTTCACTAAAGTTCACTTGATATACAAAAAATTTAATATAAAAATAAAAATAAAAATAAAAAAGTAAATGAAATGGATTAAGAATCACTCTCATATCCCTATTTTAGAAAATACAATAAAAAGATATATAAATTATTGAATAGTAATTATAAAAATATTTATTATATCATATTTTGGGTCTTACAATGAGTTCAACATTATGTTCTTTTTTAAAAATAGCCTTACAAAAGAAGCAATTAAATTATAATATGGAGTAACTTAAAGAAAAATATCATTGTACTTTTCTAGAATCAACACATTAAAGCTAGCAGGATTCTATGTGAATCCATATGAAAACAAATTCTCTGCAATTCTTCTCACTATACTTATTTGTGTACATCTGATTTGGACCGTCTATATCAAATTTGAACGATTTACATTTGATTTCTTTGCTTTTCAGATTTTTAAATATTTTTTATTTTAAAAAATAAAAAATAAAAAATCATTTAACTATAAATTTTTTAAAAAATTAATTATTTTAATTCAAAAATAAAAAACAAAAATATAAGGTCTAGACCGTCCATATAAAATTTGGACGGTCCAAATTGCATCTCAAGGATGTGATGTGCGGAGAACTTGAATCCGAATCCATATGGATGCACATGCTATCAAGACCATTGAAATTTAATTTGGGTGATTGGGATTTTATTTTTTTAATATTCATATTTTTTATTTTGAAAGAAATAGAATGCACAAGTATTTTTTTAATTGTTAACTTAAAAAATAATGTTTAATTTTAAAAATATAAAACTGAAATATAAAATTTGGGGGTGGTATGCCATGGTATATGCATCTCTCCAAATTGGCAGAGAGAATGCAGATTCCTCGTTAAAGAGGGCAATGATCTTTTTTTTTTTTTTTTACATGTCTTTGTTTTTTCTTTTTTGCAGTGAGAAGAACCAAAAAATATCAAAACTGGGTAGATCTAAAAAAAAAAAATATTTACTTTATAGTATTAGAGCTGCAAAAAATTTGTATTAACTAATTAAGTGTTGATAATCAAATATACAGTGTATGAGAAATGAAGTAAAGTTCTACAACAATTAGATCTCTGAATCTTACCTGTTTTATAGAAACTACAAATATAAATTGCCCACAGGCTTCATAGCTTCCTCCCGCACATTTTGCTTGATAGCTTCAGATCATGAGTATTATTTTCATTAAAACCATCAATTTTATCATGCCATGTGGATAGGAGTAGAGAAGTAGAATTCCTTAAGAGTTTATTATTAAGCTGTACAATAAAAAACATTATATATGTAAATAATTTTTTTAAAAAATTCAAGCATGTAATGTTAATATATAAAAAAAATTACATTTTACAGTTTTGTTAAAAAAACATGATAATTAACTAATCAAACCAATAAAAAATTGTGTGATTAATCAAATGAATCAAAGCTCGTAATTAATCTTCCACAAGTTTCTCTGTTAAATAATTGTGTGAATTTCTGTTTCGGCTGTTAAAGGAATGGCTTGGTTACTGTGCTATGCTATGCATATATATGACTTGCTTTGATCTATAAATGTAATGCATGTGGGTTCATTTCGCACTCCCCCTCTCCTTTTTTAAAACAAAGATTCCTTAAGGGTCTCGTTTTTAACTTTTTTTTTTTAAATCTAATTTTAGGCCTTCACTTTACAAAACTTTTGAATTGAATTCATCATTACTTAACAAAGAATTAAAATTTCTGTAATTGATGCTGTTAAAAAAATAAAAGATCTTCTATGACAAAGTAAGCATATGATGTGATAGTTTTGGACTCTGTCCAACTAAACATAAAAAGACTTCTATGAGCTGCGACATGTTAGAAATTATAAATAATTAAAGACAAAATGTAGATATAAAATTGTTTATGTGTGTGTTTGTAAGATTATGTTTTCCAGTAAAAAAATAATACGAGAGCACTTTTTTTCTCAAAAAGAATAAATCATAGAAACTTATTTGCTAGTTTACTATTTGTTTAATATATTTTCCCGAAAACAAAAATATCTTCTAATAAAGTTGAGGAGAAGAAAGAAAGACATTGAAGTCGTGGACTTTCATCCTTCATTCTGGATATGAGATGAGACGTAAGGGCAAGAAACAGAGGGAAGTTCTTCCAGAGGACCGAGTGACCAACCCCCCCCCCCCCCCCCCAAAATTTGTTGTCTTTCAGAAGAAACCCAACATCCAAACTCGGTAGTGATGAAAAATTATCTTTTCAGTGTTTCAAAAGAGAAAGTCATTTGATTACCAATATGCATACTCTAATTTGAATGTGGTAGCATACTAATAACAACGTTATATTAGCCTAAGTAGGCAACTTCATTTGATTTAACGCATGCTTAGCCACTCAGAAATTACTCGCTGTTTCTTGCAAAATAAAAATTATAATGGACTAACTTCATAATTTACAATGTTTCACCCCTATTAGAAAAACAAATGAATAAATAAGAATAATTTTTATACCCTTTTTTTAGAAAAATTTTTCTGACAAAATAAAAGCAAAAACTTTTTTTCTTCTAACAAAAGAAACATGAGAAATTTTTCCAAAATAAAAACCTTCTCACAAAACAAACTGAAATCAAAATATGAATAATATTCTCATCAATTTTATCATGCCTTACTATATAACTATTTGCTTGAGGAATAACATGAACGCATATCAAACTCATGTGCTACTAATTTCCAATATAGTATAGCTGAAATTAAATGACACTCAGGAAATGAAAAATAACTAATCAAATCAAAGATCATAAATAATTTTCTCCACGATTTCTCTCAGAAATGATTGTCTAAACTCTTATTTCTGCTCTTAAATGAGTGGCTTGGTTACTGTTCAGCCATTTTTTCTGAATTGAAAAAAAAAATCTTAGGAAATCAAGAATCAATAGGAGAACAGAGCGACACAACAGGAGAGATCAAAGCACATAATGAGAATTGCCACTGGTCCTCTTGATTTGATCTCACCAGACCATTGCCCCTATCATCCATTATGCTTTTGCCATTTGAGGTAGGTTGTTCTTTCTCTATTTTCACCTGATTTTCCAATTACAAAGGATTAGAGTTATACAGAATTTCAATTGCGTGTGTGTGTGTATTTTGAGTTTCAATTAGATAAATTGAACAAGATTTAGTTGAAAGATAGCATTCTTTCTTATCAACTGAAGTAATTTCTTTGGTTAGTATATTTGTTACAAAAGAGAGTAGGAAGTGAAAAAAGGGGTTAGGATAAAAATCAAACTATTATTGTTGAGTTTAACTCGGTTTTATAGACCAAAGTTGGTATCATATGAATTTCTAGCTCAATGGCTCTAATGAAAGCATTTCAATATAAATGTGAACACCCCCTCACCTTTGTCAATGGCAGCAACTCTGATGGACTCTCGCCATTATCCTCCCTATCATTGTTGCTCTGAACTATTTCCTTTCTTTTTACTTTATTCACTGATGGCTCTGAAGGCGGAGGACTACATATCTCATCGCCCTCATTTTCCATACAAGGATCTGTGAATCTGATATCCCCCATTTTGTTTTCTTGCTTGAATACATAAATTCCACTCTCTTTTGCAAACTTTTCTAAGGGGACCTCGTCGATGTTATCTTTAAAAGAAACTAAAACTGGTTCACATGAAACCTCCACATGATTCCACTCTTCATCAAAGAATTCCATCCGTTGCAGATCACACACAAATATATGATCTGCCACCGTTACGAACGGGTGACCAAATGCGGGGCCATAAAACCTTCTATTGCCATTGGGAATTTGTGATGACACCAGAATGAAAGAGATCCACCCTTGTTACGGTGATCGAACCATTTTGGGATCATGCTTCCAGGAAGAGAAAATATTTTGCCTCTTGTGTCGTGCAATTCCTATCAATCATAATTCATAAGTATAGCAACATAATAGAGTAATCTGATTGTGTTCATGTAATTAAAAGATGCAAAGAAGAAAGAGGCGAGGAACTGAAAAAAAAAACAAAGAGAGAAACCTTACTTGACTTAGTAATATACTTGTAGATTGGGAACTCAACGATGTACAATTCTTGGCTGATAAATATTTTTTGTTTGGTGGAACCCCACTAATTTCTCGAAGACTCTTGCATTCATCCAAACAAAGCCTCCTCAAGAAGTGAAATTCTTTGATGAAAGTAGGAAGAATTGTGAAACTACTATAGTTTAATATCAAAGTCTTCACAATGCAAAACCAAGAAAGACATGTTGAAAGAGATTCATCGGATATATCGCACTCAAAAAGGATAAGACGTTCTATGTTTGGGCACATTAACAAACTCGCCTTTTCTTTACCTTGGTCCTGTTTAGATACTTGGAACTCCTCACAACATTCAATATCCAACTGAGTCAATTTAGGCAACAAAGCAAATGCAATTGGTAGCCGAATGCTTCTGCAACCATGCATCTCTATCAATTCAAGCCCAGTGAGATTTTGAATTAAAGATGGAAATTCCACGTCAATGCCAGTCAAGTCAAGCGCTTTCACATTTTCTATTTCTCCTAAAATTTCAGGAAAAATCTGAAGACTTGAGCAGCAGCGAAGCCAGAGATATTCAAGGTTGGGCAAATTGATTGGTGGAAATCTCCTGAGCTTGTAGCAACGGGGCGCCCTTAAGATTCTAAGTTTGTCCAAAAGTCAGATTGAATAATGAATTTTAACTAAATTCTTACAATCACCAAATGAAATTTCTGTTAAACTTGGAACGCAAGATACATCAGGTATTTGTGTTATCAATTGACACTCATCAAAATTTAGGTTAGTCAGATTCTTGAAGCCCTGCAAAACAAAAAATATAAGAATAGTGGTAAGAAAGTTAAGTGAAACTTATTAGTATACTATGCCAAAGAAACATACAAAATGGATAACAATTACACTTGCCATGAATGGTTCGAGCGATGAAATACAGCTCCCATCTAGGTGGAGTATGAAAAGTTCCTTCGGATGAAAATCAGCTGGTAAAGACGATGAAGGATATCCGCGCCATTCTAGCACTCTTAAACTATTTGGGAGGTGTTCTGGACCTCTGGAAAAAGTTACATTTTTAATTATAAGTATCCTGAGATTTTTCATCTCCTTGAACGCTTTTCCACTCTAGTGCACATTATGTACATTATCTTCCAACAAGCTCAGAATTATGACTTCAACTCTATTTGTTCCCTATTAACTCAGAAGCATAAGTTAAAAGTTAGATCTTTTAGCACATCACATATTAATCAAGAAGGGTAAATCAAATAGCAAAAGAATAACCAAACCATCTTTTGCTCACCGTATCTTCTTCTAAAATATGTGTAATATCTTCACATGACCATAATCTACTACGTTCTCCAGGCTCATCTGATTGTTGGCGAACAATGTCTCTACCCATATCCTGTACCAAGTCATGCATTTTAACGTAACCACGTTCAAACTTTATGAGAGATTTGTCTATCAATACTCCAATACCATAAAGCGGATGGAAGCCACGAGCATGTTGCACCATTTTCAAGTCCATAAACAATACAATAATATCCTAAAGGTTTTCAGGAAAATTATGTGTAATTCTAAATCATAAGAAGAACAATAGCATTTAAAAGTAGATATGTACCCCAATTTAAAATGCCAGCCAGATAAATTAGCTGCATCACGTAGGGCCTGCTTCCATTTTTGCACCTTCTCCATGTCATTCAGGAAATTTTTTTTATGCCTTAACCAGGCTTCACCATAACTCCCACTTTGATGTCGCACTTCTGATGGATCCACACCGTAAAAGACTGGGCAAACCAACCGACCTTCTCCCTTTAATTGCTCAAGGATCTTAACAAGTTCATTTAGACAAAATGTTGAGGATGCATAATTTTTGGAGAAAACAATGATGGCAATCCTAGATTCTTCAATGGCTTTGAAAAGAGCTGGTGTGATTTCTTCTCCTTTTCTGAGCCGCTCATCATCAATGAAAGTACGGATTCCTCTTTGATGCAGAGAATTGTAGAGATTACCAACAAAATTGAAACGGGAATCTTCACCTCTGAAATGGAGGAAGACATCGTAGGCCCATCCATATGTGAAAGTAGTGGAGGAGGATAGTTCTGCACGATTCGCCATGAATGATGACTGGTGGAACAAATTTGCTAGATGTCGTAGATGTAAGAGCTTAAAAATGGTAAGCGCGTATATAATATCAATAGTAGACCATGTTACATTTCTTCAAACATCTTATGCTACAGTGAACAATGACTTTAAATCTGAAATGCCTTGCTACTGATAGATTGCTTACGGGTTCAAACAAGAAAACAGAGGAAAGTGTCAAATACAATAACTTAGGCCTTGTTTGGCTCAATGAAGGGGAAGGGAGGGGAGGGATTTTAATGGAGAGGAGGGGAGGGATTGACCGAAGGGATGGGCATGGCTCATTATCATGACAAATGTTATTTTTTATGTATTGTATTGGGTGAAATGAAGTACCATGATTTAACGGAGGGGGAGGGTTTTAATGATATGTTATTTGGTTCAGGAAAGGGGAGGTGAAGAAAAATAATAATATATAGACCATTTTACCTTTATATATTTTAAAAGTAATGATAATATAATTAATTATTCTTTTTTTTAAAAGTTTAACATTTTTACTAGCAAATTAAACAAATGTTAAAAATTATCTATAATTATAATTATTTAAAAAAATTGTAAACAAATAAAACTAACTAAACAATTATTTCAACAAATGTATAATTTAACATATTTTATTTCATAAAATTAGAATGCATATTAGTAGGGAACATTGGCATGTTTACTTTTTTCTCAATATAGCAATATACCCGTGTTAATTGTTACGTTGAAATTTCTCCTCCACCATACTTGTAAAAATTCTATGAATTATGGAATTAATAATTAAGGCAAGGGCATTTTTGTCTTTTTTTTAACTTTCCCTCCCAATCCCCCCAAATTGGAGGGATAAGAGAGAGGGGGAGGGAAGGGAAAATTTCCTCCCCTCCCCTCTAAAAACATATACCAAACAAGGGGAGGGCCTCTCCCCTCCCCTCAAACCAAACAAGGAATAAAAGTAAGGTCCTCCAACATGTGTCAAGACATTATTTGCTTCGTATCAGTGTCAAGATTTCAAAAAGATAAAGTTGGTTTTGATTTTACCTTTTTGAAAAAACAAAAGCAAGTTGTTCTCTTTTGGTACAATTATTTCAGGGACATGTCACTATTTTTATTCACCGAAAATAAGAAGGATTTGGATCCCTTGAAATACTTCAAGGATGAAGTGAGAGAGAGGCAAAGAGAGCAAGGTGGGACCCACCTCTGTCATATGGGTCCTACTTTTTTTTTCTCTTTGTCTCTCTCCTCACTTCACCCTGAATTACTTCAGGAGATCAAAATCCAAACAAGAATCTCTCGTTCAGTTTGCTTCCCCTCTCATAGTCCCACTTCTACTCTCATTGACTATCATAGACTTTAAACAATTTGTTTCCTTGAAGATAAAATTAGCATATCGTATTACACAAACTATCAGTAACCCAGGTTTTTCTTCAAAAAAAAAAGTGACCCCACAATTAAGAAAATAAAAAAAGAAAAAGAAAAGAAAACATGCAGATAAACAATGTAAACTAGTGCAGCACAGTAGTATTAACAACGCGATGTATGAACAGTATTTATAAATAGTTCCAAATAAATAGTAACCAGGACTTTTAATATATGAATAAGATAAGATTGAATTATTATATATTTCTTAATCATGAACATTTCTAGTGTCAATGCAAGTTTTCTATTTTTTTAATAAAATAATTTAAAAAACATTTAATAGAAGAGTTTCTTGAAAAAATACGAATAACTATTTAAAAAATAATAATTGGAATGATGCATCCCTCAAAAAAAGTTTTTGATGTTTGAACTAACAACTTATCAAAACTCTCCCCTTCTTTTTCTTTTTTGAAAAAAACATACTCTTCATTCCAGTAACTAGATTATTTAGATTTAATTTGTATTATATAGATTTTTTTATTTTTTTATTTTAAATTATCATTTTTTTTAATTTCATATTTAAGGCCTTGTTTGGTTCAACGGAGGGGAGGGGAGGGGAGGGATTTTAATGGAGGGGAGGGGAGGGGAAGGAAGGGGAGGGGAGGGGAAGGAGGAAAAGAAAGGGATTTTAATGATTACAATGTTTGGTTCAGAGGGAGAAGAAAGGAAAATAATAATATATAGACTATTTTACCTTTATATATTTTAAAAGTAATGATAATATAATTAATTATTCTTTTATTTTTTAAAAATTAACATTTTCACCACCAAATTAAACAAATATAAGAAATTATCTATAATTATAATTATTTAAAAAAATTTGTAAACAAATAAAACTAACTAAACAATTATTTCAACAAATATATAATTCAAGATGTTTTATTTCATGAAATTAGAATGTATCTGAGTTAAGAACATTGGCATGTTTACTTTTTCCTCAATATAGCAATATATTCATGTTAATTGGTACTTTGAAATTTCTCTCAACTATACTTGTAAAAATTCTATGAAACATGAAATTAGTGATAAAGATAAGAGTATTTTAGTCTAATTTTTTTTTGTAACTTTCCCTCCTAATTCCCCCAAATTGGAGGGATAAGAGAGAGGGGGAGGGGAGGGAAAATTTCATTAAACTTTCCCTCCCTCCCCTCTAAAAATGTATACCAAACAATCCTCCCCTCTCCTCCCCTTAAACCAAACAAGTGGTAAAAGAATGTTTTCATTATTCTATATTGCATGTGAAACAAAAAATAATTAAAATTGAAAAATAGAAGAAAATCTAAAAGACATTGTTCATGCTCCAAAATTAATCAATCTACCCTTTAAAATACAGTATATTTACATCTCTATAATAAAGTTTTTTTTTAATTTTTCATGCTTCAAAAGAAAAAGGTCAACAATTAATATTATTTTAATTTTTTTGCTGTTGAAGTATTTGATAATAATCATCCCCTTTATAAAATAGAAACATATAAATACTTTGTTCAAATAAGAATAGAAGTATGACTTTAAATTGGAGAAAATTGTGAAAAAATGATTTTGCTAATAGCAGGGCCAAATTTGTGCAAATTTTTATAATAAAAAAGATAAAGTTATGTTGCTGTTATGCACAATAAAATATAGCAAATGGGAACAAAAAATTAATGACTTGCACTTGGGTGCAATTGCTTCACTCCAAATCAATCAACGCGGGAAATTTTTTTAATTTTATTTTAAAAATAGTATGTAAGCAAATGATTTTAAGAAAAAAAAACAGTTACAAGTTAATACTAAAATATATTTTGAAAATGATGTGTACTAATAAAATAATACTTATTACAAAGTTTAAGAACATATCAATGGATTGAAAAATAAAGCTTGGCATCACAACATTTTTGTAAGATATTGTTTCCTTATTATATTTTTTATCAAAATTTTAATGTTAAATATTTGAAAACCCTGCATAAATTATGCAGGAAAGGGTGGGGTGGTAACCACTAACCAAGTAAAGTAGTGATTGTTTATAATAACATCCTGGACTTGGCTTGGCGTAAATTATCTAGAATTATGATACTAATTTTATCAGTATCATTTTAAGCCAAAAATAAAAGTCAACTACATGTAAGGAACTTTATATGAAATTCATTTATAATGTATCTTTTACCATTAAAGGAAACAAAAAAAGATGAATAGAGATTGAGCATTAGTAATGTAAAATGGAACCAGCTGCATTGACCGTAAACACTTATTCACTTTCATGAATTTTCTGACATTCTGGGAAGTAAGGAAGAAGGAAAGCAACTGTTAATGTTATGTACAATAAAATAAAGCAAATCGGAACAATAAATTAAGAACTTGGAGTTCGCTGCAAGTCAATCATCTTAAGAAAATGCCTTCATTATTTATGCAACATATATAATAATAACTTTACAAGAATTAATAAACTTAATTTATGAGATGAGTGGTAAGCTATTGAATTAATCAATCTATTCTGTAAAATTGAGTATATTTACATCTCCAGAATAAATCTTTTTTTTTATTTTTCATACTCCAAAAGAGAAAAAGTCAACAATTAATTTGTTTCTTTTTTCTTGTTTGAAGCATTCGTTAATAATCATCCCCTTTATAAAATAGAAACATAGAGATACTTTGGTTATTAAATAGGAATAGAATTATGACTTAAATTTGGAGGAAATTTTGAAAATATGATTCTATTAATAGCAGGGCCAATTTTGTGTAAATTTTTTACAATAAAAAAATATAGTTTTGTAATAAACGATCTTTGAGGATAATTTTTTTCTTAATTCTAATATTAAATAGAGTTATCGTTTTTGTTTACCCAACTTAAAAATGAAGTAGTTGATATCAGTAGAATAATTAAATATCACGGATGTTGTCCTTATTATAATAATCCCAATAAAAGAGAACTTATCTTACTTGACATTACTCCCGAGAATTTTCTAAGAAATGATGAAGCACCAAACCATGCAAAAGTTCAAGACCCGTAGTCTATACAATAAAAAAACCAAAGATAATAGTATAGGTTGTCTTGGGAAAGTTTCTTTATACATTTACGGTGAAAGTTAATTTGGCGAAATGTTGTAGAAAGCAAAGAGAAGGAAAAAAGCAAATGTGGCATTGACTTTGACTTGAAGAATCAATGGGAGAAAGAAAAAAAATATCCAAGGAAGAAAAACAGCGTTGAAGCGGACACATATATAAAATTCGTGTCCTACAAGAAACACGAAAATTTTTCTTTTTCATGGTCCTTTGTGAAGTTTTTATACATTACCTAGCAACACATCACTCAAAAAGGCAACACTTAGCCTCGTTTAGTATAAGGGATTAATTTTTGATGGAATAGGAATGAAAATAGAAAGAAATCTTATATCCCATTATATTTGGTATGATGGAAGAAAAAATATAAATGTTTTTATCTCTTTATATTTGAAATGAAATAAAAGAAAAATTAAAAGACCAAAATATCTTTAATTATTTTTATTATTAATAATTATAAAATATAATAAAATAATTATTTTTAATTATCAATAATAATAAATAATTATTTTTATTTTTGATAATAATAATAACATAATAATATTTTAATTTTAAAAAATTAATTTTAATTATTTCTATTATCAAAAATTCAAACACATAGAGGTAAGGTGGTCAGAAAATATATTTTCCCTATAATCAAACTGTTTTTTTATCAAAGGTATGAAAGTTTGTACTCTCTCATATTTGAAGGTTTCAACTTTTTTAATAAAAAAGTCACCCTGCATACGAAACGTGTTTTTCTTGCTCTCTTATTCCTTTTCTCATTCTATGAATGCCTTCTCCCTCCTAGCAAATGAGGCCTTAGACTTATTTAATGGCTAGTGGAAGCAATGACGGAAGTAACTAAGGTCCTGCTATCTTAGCTTTCAATTCATGGCACCCCTTCTTTCGTATTTTCTATAAAATGTTACTAATTCTTTGCTGTTTTCTTAACAATGAGCCTCCTTAAATTTATATGTACACGTTGCATATAGTTTATTATAATAGTAGTTACAATATAATTCAGTTCTCTTATGAAGATAAATTAAAGATGAACAAAAAGAAGAATACATGACTCTCTCTTTTTTTCCTTTTTAAAATTTTTCTGAAAAAATTAAATCATTAGGTTGTTGGCAAAATTTTTCCATCCTGCTTTCTTCGCTTTGAACATCCCTGGTCCATGTTATTGAAACATTGAAAAAACCTCTAGACAATCCACACAGTTTGTGGCTCTGGTTGCCCAGGTCACTTTAATGACCTTTCTGAAAAACTACTGAAAGACGCAGACATTCTGGGAAGTGAGGATAAAGGAAAGTAGCTGTTAATGTTTTGCACAATAAAATAAATCCAATGGGGAGGAAAAAAAAAATTTAAGGACTTGCACTTGGCTGCAATTGCTTCACTCTAAAATCAATCAACATGGGGAATATTTTTTTGAAAAAAAAAACACCTTGTAAGGGAACGATTTTTAAAAAATCCAATTACAAAGTCAATACTAAAATATATTTTGAAATTAATGTATAATAATAACAATACTGGGAGTTCCAACTCTCTAACCATTAAATGTATTTTGAAATTGATGTATAATAATAAAATAATACTCATTACAAGTTTAAAATATATCAAGGAACTAAAAAATTGAGCTTTGCTTAACAAAATTTTTGAAACATATTATTTACTTATTATATTTTAATTAAAATTTCAATGACAAATATTTAAAAACCCTGCATCAATTATGTAGGAAAGGCAGGGGTTGTAACCACTTTCTAGGTAAAATAGTGATTGTTTATGCATACTTTAGTCTGATAATTTGAATGCGGTAGCATACTAATAACATCATGTATTTTAAATCACAATTACATAAAATGAGACCCATACACTATGCCAGTTAATAAATTGCAAAACCAATTCAAATTAAATCAGAATAGCAAAATCACACCTAATTAATAAATCACTCCATTTATTGTTTTATTGGTGGGTCTCATTTCACATAAATTCAAATACTTTATTTCTCATTCTCATTAATTATTCTCTTGTTATAAAAAAGTAATTAAAGGTAAAATAAAAATTCTTTTACACTACATGGTACTTAAATGTGGAATTCAACGAGTTCAAATCTCAAATCAAACTCGTACTGTTATAAGCTTCCAAAGAGATACAAATAAGAATATAAAACAATAATATATAGTTAAAGTAAAAAACAAAAAAATGTTGAAATTTCTAGTATAACAACATGTATACACTTGTAGAGTTGTGATCCATCATGGTCTTTTGAATGTCTGCAAATTGCGGCTTGTAAATTTCTTTTTAGTATAACAAAATTATTTTATCTTTAATTATTTTTTATAAAAAGAGAATAATTAATGAGAATAAAAAATAAAAAATTTATGTGAAGGCTTCTTTCAAGAAGAAGAAATGTGAATGTTTTGTATTTATTTGTAGGGAGACTTAATGGTAAAGCAATAAATGGAGTGATTTAATTAGGACTGATTTTGCTATTTTGGGTTAATTAGGAGTGGTTTTATAGTTTATTAGGTGGCATAATGCGTAGATCCTTTGCATGTATAAAGAGCAAACAATATTCTTGAAACTTTAAAATAAATTAGCATTAAAAAATTTGGTCGATCAACATCAAAATCAAGATTAGATACAAGCAGTCTGTGGGGACTCAGAATTTTTTTTATATGTATCGTGGAGTTTTCCTAAATTGTGACTAGTTTTAGTCAATGTATACATTGTAAATCCAAGAAAATATTCTTGATTTACAAGGCATGAAATTAAATATTTGATAACCACTGGTGTTGAAGGAGTTCTTACCTTGCTAAAGAAGAACTTGTCAAATGGTTGATGGTGAGGCCGTGAAGATGATAAGGGAGACAAGCTTACTACCAGAAGTGAAGTAATACTTCCAGCTGAATAGATCTTAGTAATGGAAAAATAAAAGGTCAAAAAAAGTTTTCAGAAACTAGAAATTTAATTAAAGTTTTTTTTTTCATTTTTTATAATAAGGAACTCTTAAATATGAAAGATGTCACAATCAAACCTTTAATTCTCTTTTATATCGTTTTTTTATCCTCCTACCCTGTGAGTGTGAATAAGCTTTAAAGAAAACTGAGGAAGAAAATGAATGGAAATGGGAACAATGAAGTTCCAATATGAGACATGCTTTTGTAAAGTTAGAACATGACTCCATATAAAGAAGAACTTAATTTGTTGTATCATATTTCATCAAAAGCTGCTTGATATGTAAAAAGTAAAGTATAAAAATGAAAAAAAAAAAGAATAAATAGAATGATTAGAAAATTATTCTTATATCTCTACTTTAAAAAGATAAGAAGAAATAAAAACTATTGAGTAATAGTTACAACAATATATATATATATATATATAATATCTTAATATGGGGCTTACAATGAGTTCAACATTACGCTCTTTTATAAAAACAATTATATAAAAAGAAAGCATTGGAATTATAATATGAAGTAACCTAAAGAAAAAGAAAGCAAATACTTGTTTAAGCCTAACATCTACAAACTGGTTGAGACGTTAGATCCAAAACATAGTAGTCATCGCTAGTTTGTTTCCAAGCTTGAGAGAACATAGCGATTACTATGACTATAGGAAAACATACCACTTGCTTTTCTTGTTTCGTTGTGTTGCTAAATAACATCAGGTATATGCTAACTTTAGTAGGAATAAAAGACCCACATGAACTTGGTTAATATGGTTGACCAATTAACAAGAAAAATAGAAGATCAAGACATAAATGGTAACTCTTTTTCTTTTAACAAATATCTTTACAATTGAAGTCCTTCTCCTTGATGAAAGTCCCAACAATACATAGAAACTACCAATCTAATGATTTTCTAGTAATAAAGATTGAATATTGGTTTCCTTAACTTCATGTTAGATTCCCATGCACAACTAGCACACCAGGCCAAATAGATAATTATTGCCTTATTGCAGTAACAAGCCCTATTGTAATTCATGAGATCACAATCTTAATTATCATAAGTTTAAAAGTATATAGTTATACGAACAAGGGTGCAAAGAACTATAGTCTACAATTAACTCATTATATCTAAAGTACTGGAGATTCACAAATGAAGCATAAAACAGAGAATTACCTTTTCTCAATTATTAACAATTACCTTGACAAAGCCTCCGGACAATCCACACATGAAACTTCCACACAATTTAAATCACACTCTAGAACGCTAGTGCTCTGAAGTCCAAATACAGGCTCGAAGATCAGACAGTAATGCAAGCATGTCCTGTTCATGGCCATTAAAGAGGCAGTGGAATCCAACTAGAAAAGAATGAGGCTGGTTTTCCAACATTCCAAAGCAACAAACAATCCTTGGGAAATCCTTAAGGGTGTAGAAAGATACTGAACTTTCCATATACAGTGATAGGATCATCCTGAAGCCTATTCTTTACTTCTGTGCTCCTAACTCTACAACAGGTCCCATTAATTGCATGGAAAAGATCCTCAACTTTATAGCATCACGAAATTCGCCACACAAGCATGCAATAACAAATACAAGCATGTGAGATAAAGTTAAACTAAAGGAGAAAAACCTAGCTTGGTAATATGTTCTCCTAATGCATAAACCCCTATAGTAAGAAGCAACTTCTTGTGCATCCAATATGCCAACACCCTCTCAAGATTTTCAAACTGTTCTCTGATGTCCTCTACAAAAGAAGACAACATTACATAGCTAATAATCAGACTTGATAAATGCAATCAGCAACCTCTATTTGTATTAAATATAAATAGTTCATACTTCTCTTGAAAAAATAGAGAATGCTCATTATCTTGTGTAGGAGCTCCGCTTTTGCAATTGGAGAGTTGATTGAACAACATGTAGGGTAAGTCACATCAACCAATTCTAGTATAAAAGACATCTGTAGCCACCTTGCTAAGCAACCAAGGCACACATTTTGACCTACATTGAGAAGCCGAGACACTGAAAAATAAGGTCATGGAACCACATAAGTTGCTAAGACTTATGGAAAACTAATGGCATGGCAGGAATTAACTCAATGAAAGGCAGAAATATCTAATCAAAAAGTATTTGTTACGTTTTCAGAACCTTTATAAAGAAATCTTCCAGGGTGGTAACTTCACTGAAAATGATCAAATCATCCAATAATAAACAGAACATCAATAGGATACTACAATTGCATATGTTACTATTAGATGCAATAGCTGACAGATAATATACATAGGACATGGCAGCACACATATCGCCTACGAAATAGAAATTATTGATTCACAACAAAAATCATTGAACTTTATTCATGGCTTTTAGAAAGGAACTTCTGGAGTAGAAAGACCATTGAATTTGATTAAAATACCGTATAACAAGTGTCATGTAGTACATTAAGAACTTATGATTCAATATGTGAGAACCCAAGATCCTTAAAGACATGTATTTATATACATATATATAAGTTTTTATTTAGCCAGAACCTATTTCTTTTATTTTAGTTTGATTGAAAATATTTTTCTATATAAAGTTATAACTTGATAGTAAAAATTCATGGTAGAACCACATAGGGAGGAGATTAAATCTGATGGCAGCCCCATTACATCCTCACCTCCAAGACCCAAGTTCGAATCTCAGCTGGGAAACAACTTGAAATTTTTCTTCCCACATTAGTTTTTTTTTCACTATATCGAAACTGCCCTCAGTTGTTAAATGTAAAGTTTGGTTTTTGGGTCTTTTCCCAATCCTGTTCTGCTACAATGTTGCTCCATCACATCTCACATTTTCTCAGACAGGCCATGATAGAACCAAGCTACCAAATCTGTCCTTTCATTAGCCATACCCTGGAGATCGTTCTGTACCCCTGGTCAGCCCTGGTTCCATGAGTTGCTCTGCTGTAAATGAGCTTCAACGTTCCATTCTTGTCAGCCACATACGCACGCATTTCCTCCCTTTCCCGGTTAATGAGTCTCGACTTTTTACTGGCTGGTGGTGACTATAAGCTATAATTCCTCCGATGTTCTTAGCTATTCTAATGCATTGTATTTTATTCCTCTTTTGGCCTTGAAGTTAACTTGGATGGGAGGATTGAGAGGGAGCTAAGGGAGTGCTCAAAACCATTATTGGCACCATCTTTTCTTTTCTCTTGAACTGGAATCAGTAGAGCTGCAAGGGGTGCAACTAAATTTGCTTTGAATTGCTTGTTTGGTTGCTGCGTCAGTGGCAGGGAAGGAAATAATAGAGGTGTAGGTTGTCTTAGGGGGGTTTTAGTTTTCCTAGTCGGAGAGTTAAGAAGTGGGCCACGTCTTTGGGTGATAGAATTTCAGCTTTGTTTAGGTAAGTCAACACCTCTTCCCTGGTTCTTCATCCTTACACACCTCTATCCATAAATGCCCTATTGCAATATGTTTCATGCATGTGTTGAGTGAACCATGCAGCGTTTCTATGTTTGGTGTGAGAAAATATATAATTACATAAACAAATAAGTTGTTTAGCACCATTGAGGAGCACGCTAAGCTTGACATCCAAGATCGAATTGTCAATTTATATGTCAAGTTCGCCAAACACATATATAGTTATCTTTGGGAATTTCCCATGGAACCAGAAAGAGAATGACAATTCCTGGAAGGATCTTAAATATTTGTTAGGATTCTGAGTAGCATACAGCCTAGTTTGAGGTACAGAGAAACGTTCCCTATAACATATACTTGGATGAAATTATATGGAATTGTGTTTATACGACACGCATCAAGGTAACCATGAACTAAAAAATAACCTAGTCTTTTTTCCCAAGAATATAGAAAAGAATAAAGAAAACTCATGTCTGAAGACACTTTTGAGTTCACCTTTTCTAGAATTTTAGACCCTCCAAATAATTGAAATCCTCAGGGTTGGATAATAATAATAATATGCTGTTTGGTGGCTGTTCAAGCCTTGCACAATGCCTTAGGTATAGTCCTTCTAATCCAATAAGATTTCCAATTGACAATGGCAAATTTTTTATAGCTGTCTACTCTAAATAAATGTCTCTTATATTTTCCATGGTTCCCAATTATTTTGGGAAAATCTCAAGACTCAAGCATGCCCAGAGACACAAAGACACATAGTCTCAAGAGAAGTCAATTTGATGCAGGATGGCAATATTTCAAGCTGGGTGCATCCTTGGGCACTCAACAATCTAAGGTTAGAAAGAAATCCAAATGAATATGAACTCAAATTAAATTTATGCAATTGTCAAGACACAATGCCCCTATGTTGGGGAGTCCAAATAGTTTAGGTACTTGCATTAAGAATATACTACCTTCAAAATCCATAAAATATAGAGATTGAAACATCTACAAAACAAAAGCAAATGACCAATTTTATTAGTATTCTTATTGCAAATTTATGTATTATTAAGGTATAAAATCAACATAACATATGAAAGTTGACAGAAATGATAAATCTATACATGCCTTAAGTTGTTTGAAAATTTTAAGGTAGCTTTCAGATAGGCTGGGCATGAGAAGTTTCTTATGGTTAAAATTAGGTGGTAAAGACATTGGTATATATCCATTGCAATCCAGTGCTCTTAAACTATTTGGGAAATATTGAGAGTTTTTGGGAAAACGTGCATTTCCAATAATAAGAATTTTCTCAAGTTTTTTGTCCTCTTGAATGCTTCTCCATTCCATTGCACTTCTTTACCTTTGCCTAAGTCCAACATAATGAGTTCAATTTTATCAATTCCCTTTCAAGACCAAAGCATAAATGAACCACATATTGTATATGTTAGGAATGTTAGATCCATATTTAGACAAATTAACTAATTCTAAATTATAGTATGTCTAACTTCTAACAAATGTTGACAGCATGATAAAATGAAAATGGAGGGCAAAAAATCCAATACATATTCATTAAAATAGTTAAATAGAAGAATAAAACCATGAAGATTGTTTTAGGTTACCATATTATCTTCCAAAACATGAACAATGTCCTCATCAAACTCTAACTTACTGCATCTGCTAGGTTCAAATGTTGATTCCTCTCTAACAATTTCTTTGACCCATGTCTTGAATTAAGTCATGCATCCTCATACAATTTGAACCATCAATCTTGATTAGAGATGTGTTCATCAAGACTTGAATACCAATTTCTACATGGAAACCATGAGCATAGAGGATTTCTTTAACATATCTCAATTCTAATTTATTGAAGAAACAAGCAATGTCAAGGAAAATTCCATCTCGTTTTCTTCCAAACTTACTTTAAATATCTCTTGGACCTCTTTATTATAAATCCTTTCATATTTATCTTGCAGAGAATTCCATTCTTCTAATGTTCAACTGAGCAAGTTAGAGCTAGAAGGCCATTGCAATAAAAAACTATGCGGTTTGAAACATCCACATAACTTGGATCAACTTTGTTATTCCTATAGGCAGCCCAACTCAACAATTCAGGAAATTTACTAAAATTTAGCTGTTTCACCTCATATAATTGTACCAACCCATTAGTAGTAAGAAAATGTTTGTTTCTTGTTGTGATGATGATCTTGCTACTAGAACCAAACCAATCATGCCCTCTAGCAATTGCCCGTAACTATTTCAAGTTATCAACATCATCATGAATCAAAAGATCCTTCTTTCAGCAAAGCTTTCTTTTTTATGAGTGGAATTCCTCTATTAACATCTCCAAGCTTGACGTCATTTTCTGCAACCACTTCGAAAAGTAGTGTCTCTTGGAGTTGTATGAGTCCCTACTTATTAATTGCCTTTTCCCTAATATTAGCAAGAAAATATAAACCTTTAAATTGATCACCAATTGAGTTATAAATAGCATGTGCAATTGTTTTTTTACCGATTCCACCAATGCCATAAACCTCTACCATTTTAACCCTCTCATCAAACCCAAGTCCCAAAAGTGAGATTACTTTTTGCATAGAAGATTCTAGTTCAGCTGGATGATTAGCAGTATGTAAAGAAGAGAGATTGGTCTTTTTGGATACCTCTTCAATGATCCCATGTACAAACTCATATTCAAATTGAGACCTACCAAAATATGGAAAATCACGTGAAGTGAAACTAAAATGCGCTAAACTCATATAGTTCATTGACTTTATTCAAATCACACCCACCAATATGTTGGTACTCAAATTAATATGTACTTCCTTTATCAAGATTCATTTCTTTTCTAGTATTTGAAGGAATGAGTATGAAAATTATCAGGTAAACCACAATAAAATAATAACAAAACATTGTGCTGAAAGACACTTCTATTGAATTTTGAGCCAAATCCCATAATTGATTTATAATTTTTGTACAATCCATGTTTGTGAAAATTATTACTTCCTAATGTTAATAGTGTATGCAAAAGTCAGAATACATGATTCTAACTTTTGCAACAAATTTAAAAAAAAAAATTGAAAAAGTTGGAAGTCGGAACTTCCAATTAATTTTTTTAATTTAATATGTAGAATTTTGACTTCTTATAACTTAGCCTTACAAGCTAGATTTGCTTATATTATAAGCTTAGTCTGTGTGTTTTATTTGTTATAGAAATTAAGTTTTGGATAAATATTTTTTGAAGCCACCATTAAATTAATTTTATTTAAGGTGAATTATAATTTTTTTAGTTTGAAATTAATTTTTTTCATAGTTTAAAGTTTTTCATTCATCTCTTTTTTATGTCTTGTTTTATTATTCAATTATCCTATAATATGATTGGTCTTCATTTTAGCTAAAATAATCATGTAAGTGTAAAAATGATAAACAATTTTATTATTCAATATTTGTTTTTCTTATATCTTAAAAAAGTTCATTATATTTCTCAACCAATTCTACAACAAAATTAACATTTTGAAATTGGAAATGCCTACTCATCCTAACATTGTATTGAAATACTAAAAGATGTTTAAGATATAAATAAAGTTTAGTATAATTAACAGTAAAATTATTCCTCATTTTAACTTATTTTTATTAAAATTTATATGTAAAATAACATAGAATGGTTAAATAATAATTAACACATATACTTGAATAACATATATTAAATAAACAAATTAATGTTAAACTAAATTATAAATAAATAATTTGTAACTTACTCTTTTTTATAGAAACAATTTAATAATAATAATAATAGTGTTAATAGCTCTTTTCATTCAAATGTGTACTAACTATATTTATCATTTCATGCTATTTTCTACTTATAATAATTTCAGTTATAATAATAGGGACACTTAAAATAAAATAGTGGATTAATACAAATATTTATGAATCAAGCTCCTCCGACTCAAAGCACAGTAAAAACCCTGGCCCCCATGTCTCATGAATAGAATTAAGGAGAGAGTACATGTTACTTATCCGAAATAAGATTTAATTATAAAATTATTACCATAATTTTAAAACGTAATAAAATATAATTTTAAATTTTTGACTAAAATAAAAATATTAAATTTCAATTAAAATTAATTGTAAAAATCTACTTTGTTGGTTCAACAAAAACTAGCACCAAATTAAAATGAAAATATAAATATATATTTTATTACATTTTAAAATTTATATATTAATTTTATACTTAGATGTTAATTTATTAGGTTAAAATATTGAAAAAATTAAATTAAAATAAAATTGTTTTATATTTGGTATATATCAAATATTTGCCATATTAAATATTTGGAAAAAAATTCAATAATTGTTTTATAATACATTGAATGCTATGTCAAAGGACGTTTGCTAACCATAAGGAAAGGACAATAGTAGAGCGTGGCTTACTTTTCAAAGCTGGCTCCGACTTTTAATTTTTTTAACCAAAAAAGAAAAAAAAATTTGCTTTGGAAGTACTTTCGCAAAAATTATAATATCAAGATTTAATAATTTTCACCGACACGAATTGTACAAAAGTTTTAGATCAATTATGAGATTCAGTTCAAAATTTCATTGGAAACACCATCTAGTATAAACGCATATACACACATATCAAACTATCATATGGTACTGATTTCCAATATCGAATAGTTGAAATTAAATGACACTCGAAATAAAAAATAACTAATCAAATCAAAGATCATAAATAATTTTCTCCACGATTTCTCTCACAAATGATTGTCTAAGCTTTTGTTTCTGCTCTTAAATAAGTGGTTCGGTTACTGTTCAAGCATTTTTTCTGAATTTTTTTTAATAAAAAAGAAACATCTTAAGATATCAAGAATCTGTAAGAGAAGAACAAAGCGACACAACTGAAGAGATCAAAGCACATAATGAGAATTGCCACCGATCCTCTGGATCTGGTTTCACCACATCATTGCCTTCATCATCCATCATGCTTTTGTTGCTTGAGGTAGGTTGTTCTTTCTCTTTTCTCACCTGATTTTGCCAATTGCAAAGGATTAGAATCATACAAATTTTTTATTGTGTGTGTATGTCTCTATTAGATAAATTGAACTAGATTGAGTTGAAAAGGTAGCATTCTTTCTTATCTACTGTAGCTAATTTCGTTTGGTTAGTATATTTGTTACAAAAAAGAGTAGGAAGTGAAAAAAGGGATTTGGATAAAAATCAAACTCTTATTACCAAGTTTAACTCTGTTTTAAAGACCAAAGTTAGTATCATATGAATTTCTCTAAGAAAAGCATTTCAATATAAATTAAATGTCAACGCCCCCTCACCTTTGTCGATGGCAACAACTCTGATGGACTCTCGCCATTGTCTTCCTCGTCAATATTGCTCTGATGGAAAATTTTTCGTTCACCTTCTTCCAAGCCATCATAGCTCACTTTTAGTACTTCATTAATTCTTTTAATAGGAATTTGTCTATATGTATCTAATAGAGACTTCCACTCATCCATAGTTTTACTAGACAAGTTAGAACCTATTATTTCCAAAGCAAATGGATGGCCATTGGCATAAGCTATTAGAGAATTCATGATGTCTTGGTAGCTTGGATCAAATTCATTTCTTTTAAAAGCATTCCAAAGCAACAAATCAAGAGATTCATCATAATTTAATTCCTCTACCTCATACATCTTCTCAACCTCATGAGTACTCAACAAATGTTTATCCCTTGTTGTTATTATGATTATGCTGCCAGAACCAAACCAATCACATCCTCCAGCTAGTGCTTTTAACTGCTCATCTTTATCAACATCATCAAGAACAATAAGAACTTTCTTTTCATGGAGCCTACGTTTTATTATCGATATTCCTCGATTAACGTCTCCCAAGTTGATTTCTTTTTCCCTAACTAAATCAGAAAGCAATTTTTCTTGTAGTTGAACGAGGCCATGCTTATAAGACTTCTCCCTAACATCAGCAAGAAAACAAAGATCTTTAAATTGATCAGCAATTGAATTATATACTGCTCGTGCAATTGTTGTCTTACCTATTCCACCAACTCCATAAATTCCTACCATGTTCACATTGTCATCTGACCCAACTCCTACAATTGACTTTATTCTTTGTACTCGAGACTCTAACCAACTGGGTAGCTAGCAATATGCAAAGGAATTCGATTAATCCTTCTGGATACCTGATAATTCCCAACTATTCATGTTATTGTACATATTTTTTCTTAGTAAATATGATTATTAACCTCCATTTATAGGGTAAATGACACTTACACAAAAGAAAATGAACATATCTAGGATGAATAGCCATATACTCAATACTTATTGGAAAAATTAACATGTATACTTTAATTTTGAGTATATTGATGACTAATCACATTTTATTCTTTATATAGGATGTATGTGTCAAGGATCATTGAGCAGCCTTAGGAGAAAAACGCTGGAAAATGGTGATTTTGCAAGTCTCACCACGGCCAAGATCATCCACGCCGCGGCCAAAGGTGAAGAGTGCAACTCGCGCCGCGGCAGAGCATGCTATCACCGCGGCCAGAGCTCAGACAGAAGCAAAACTCATCGAGGCGCAATGTTGAGGAGCCGCGGCGCATTTCAAATGAACCAAAATCCTCGACGCAAGATGTTGAGCCGCAGCATGGAGTCTCACAGAATCAAGATACACCGCGGCGAAACCTGTGCGTGCTGAGGCGAGGAATCTGCATGACACTCCGAAGCTCACAGAACCGAATCTCGCCGCGGCATAACATGTCATCGCCGCGGCCCTCAGTCAGATAGAACTCAACCTCGCCGCGGCGTAAAATGCTGAGCCGCGGCGCACTTCGAATTAACTGAACGCAGCGTTTTGTTTTCAGAATTTTTCGAGGGTTTGAGGCTTCATATGTGTTGGAGAGTCGAGGAGCCATCATTCTGAGCATTCTGGGTCATTTTTGGGTGGTTCCAAGTGAGTAGAGGCTAAGGGAGAAGCTAAGAAGGCATCTTGAAGCAAAGTGAAGCTGGAGATTGAAGATTGAAGCTCAAACCATCTCGTCTTGGGAGTTTTCTCTTTCTTTCTTCTGTCTTTATCATTTTATTGATGTATTTGATTGTTGCTTCAACCGTGTCTTGGAATTTTATGATCATGTATAGCTAAACCCTCCCTAATCTAGGATTATTAAGAACTCTTGTATGGATTAGTGGTTGTTCTTCATTCTAACTTTGCAATGAATGGTTAATATTTGTTCATTCTACTTTATACTTCATGCTTTCTGATTGATTGGCCAACAATTAGATTGATTTGATACCTAACTTGAACTTGGGAAAAGGAAAGGGAGGTTAGATCAAAAGTTGAGTGGTGTGGGTGCTTGAAACTTGTGTGCATAAGGGGATAGTTTAGTTATTGAGATAGGAATATACTCAATAACCTTACATGGTCCAAGTAGGTATAGTGATAATAGTTTGATCTTAGTTAATTTTGTAAGGAATTATAAAAGAAACTGGGAACCCTATATAATATTTGAGAAAATATATATAGGAATATCTTAATCCTAGATCAGCATGTATTACCATTGATAGCAAAAGTATTGAATGTTGAGCTGACTACTATGAAATACAAGGGGACTAATAATCCTAGATGCCACTAATTACCCAGAATGTCCAAATATCAATCCTGAATTCTGTATAACTTTTAATCCTTAAACAACTGTCTTTACACCAACCATTACAAATTGATTCGCTTAATTTAAATTAGAGTTTGTATTTCAGTACTTGACAATATTTTGTCAACAAATCCTCGTGGGAACGATCTTTTCTTATCACTATATTGCCTTCACGATACGTATACTTGCGTGTACGCTTCAAAGAGAGCAACAAGTTTTTGGCGCCGTTGCCAGGGATTTGAGTGCCAAAATATTTTCTTGTCAATATTGATACTAGCACATCTAGTTTGAACTTAAGCACTGTGCATATTTTTACTTTATCTATTTTTAATTTCTTTTCTGTTCTGTTTTGTAGTGACTCCTTTCTGTGAGAGCACTACCTCATATGCAAGAAATTGAAAGTCTAGAAGTGGTTTTGTTTCAAGAAGATTTTGAAGAAGCATCCAATCCAACCCAGACTGATGATAGTGAAGCTTCTAACTCAACCACAAAAATGGCGAATGAGTATGAAAATCATGTCCGCATGATAAATGATTTTGCTACTTTGAACATGCAAGGATACCACTCCAGTATAAGAAGACCAGCCATTCAAGCTAACAATTTTGAAATGAAGCAAGTGGTGTTGCAGATGCTTCAAATGGCTAGGCAATTTAGTGGTTCTCCTCTTGAAGACCCAAACACTCACCTCTCCAACTTCTCAGAGGTGTGTGATTCCTTTAAGCAAAATGGAGTATCGGATGATGTAATTCGGCTGAGGCTATTTCCACTTTCCTTAAGGGACAAGGCTAAGGTCTGGCTCAACTCATTGCCAGATGGGTCTATAGCTACTTGGGATGATTTAGTTATAAGATTCAGAGCCAGATTTTTTCCACCAGCTCAATCAGTAGAGTTAAGAAATGACATTACCTCTTTCATGCAACAAGGTGATGAGCCGTTATATGAAGCCTGGGAAAGATTCAATGAATTGTTAAAGAAGTGCCCGAACCATGGATTCCCTAAATGGGTGCAAGTGCAAACTTTCTACAATAGATTGTTACCTGAGACAAAAGCCATCCTTGACTCAGCTTCAAATGGGAGTATTACAGGCAACTTGAATGTTGATGCAGCTTATAATTTGCTGGAAAATATGGCAACTAACTCTCTCCAATGGTCTGCATCTAGACCTCATAAGAAAAAGGTGGCTGGGGTACATGAAATTGATGCTCTAACCACACTTTTGGCTTAGATGGCTGCAATAAATAAGAGATTTGACAGTCTTGAAACACGTTTCAGTGCACTAATGGGAGTTAACGCTATTTAAGCTCCAGTCATTATTTGTGAGCATTGTGGAGAAGAACATTATAGTGATCAATGCCCTTCTTTGGTGGAAGTAGTCAACTACATGGGCAACTATGGAAAAAATCAGAATAATCTCTACTCCAACACCTATAACCCAGGATGGAGGAATCATCCAAATTTCTCATGGAGCCAGGGACAAAATCAAGGACAAAATCAGGCTCAGTCATCCTCTTTTGGTATGAGACCTCCTCATCCCCCTGGATTTTCTGCTCTAGGAAGACCACCACCAATGCCAGAAAAGAAGCCAAACATGGAAGAAATGCTCATGCAGTACATGGCTAAGCAAGATGTAATCTTAGCCAGACAAGATGCAACAATGATGAAGCATGAGACCGCAATCCGGAATATAGAAGTGCAAATCGGTCAATTGGCCTCCTCTATAAATTCAAGACAGCTCGGGGTGCTACCAAGTGATACTGTTCCTAACCCCAGGAGAGAAGGTAAAGAGGAATGTAAGGCAATTGCATTGAGAAGCGGAAAAGAGTTGCCTGAAGTACTACCATCCAAGCGCGCCAACAAGTCTGATCAATATCAAGGTAAGGTGGAAGAGGAGATTGAGAAGGAGAAACCAGTGGAGGAAAAGAATGATGTGGTGGAGAAGAGGAATGACAAGGCTGAGAAGAGTAGTCAAGTGAAAGATCAAGAGAGAATTATTCCTCCGCTACCATTTCCTCAACGTTTCAAGAAGAAGAACCTGGATAAACAATATAAAAAATTCTTACAAATCTTCAAGCAGCTCCACATTAACATTCCCTTTGCAGAAGCTTTGGAGCAGATGCCAAGTTACGCTAAATTTATGAAGGATGTGCTATCCAACAAAAGGCGGTTTGGAGAATTTGAAATGGTGGCTCTAACTCAAGAATGCAGTGCGATTTTGCAAAAGAAATTACCACCTAAAATGAAAGATCCAGGGAGTTTCACCATTCCTTGTAACATTGGAAAACATTTTACTGGAAATGCTTTGTGTGACTTAGGGGCAAGTGTGAACTTAATGCCACTTTCAACTTTCAAGAAGCTTGGGTTGGGAGAGGCAAGACCAACAACTGTCACCTTGCAATTAGCTGATCAATCTCTGGTTTATCCCAATGGGATTATTGAAGATGTCTTGGTGAAGGTTGACAAGTTAATTTTTCCAACAGATTTTATAGTCTTGGACTATGAAGAGGACAAGGATATCCTATTATTTTGGGTAGACCCTTTTTGGCCACAAGAAGGACATTGATTGATGTGCAAAAGGGAGAGCTCACTATGAGGGTGAATGACCAAGAGGTGACATTCAACATGTACCAGGCAATGAAGAGCCCAACTGAACCAGAGGAATATTTCTTTGTGCATTTAATCACCCATGCAGTACATGCTGAATTCATTGAATCAACTCTTAAGGATCCTCTAGAAGCATCATTAGTTGGTCTAGATAGAAAGGAGCACAATGGAGTAAGTGAATGTATCAAGTTATTAGAAGCTAACCAAAAGCATTCTAAAGCTTCTCATAAGTTCGAACCACTCACTGCGTCCATTGGAAACAAATCTGTGCTTAAACCATCAGTGGAGGAACCTCCATCTCTAGAGCTGAAACCACTACCTTCCCATTTGAAATATGCTTACCTGGGGGAAGAGTGCACACTGCCAGTAATAATCTCTGCTGCTCTCTCTAGACAGCAAGAAAATGAGCTTCTTCAAGTGCTTAAGGGTTTTAAGAAAGCCATTGGATGGTCAATAGCAGACATAAAAGGGATAAGTCCCTCTATCTGTATGCATGAAATCCTACTAGAGGACAATCACAAAAAATCTATTGAGCATCAAAGAAGGCTTAACCCAATAATGAAAGAAGTAGTGAAGAAAGAAATTTTGAAATGGCCGGATGCTGGGATTATTTATCCAATTTCAGATAGCTCATGGGTAAGCCCGGTCCAATGTGTTCCCAAGAAAGGAGGTATGACCGTAGTGGCTAACACCCACAATGAGCAGCTACTTGAGAAAGATGCTCCATTCAAGTTTGACCATCAATGTCTTATGGCTTTTGAAGAGTTGAAGACAAAATTAGTATCTGCCCCTATTATTGTGGCACCTGACTGGACCAAGCCTTTTGAAGTGATGTGTGATGCCAGCGACTATGCTGTGGGGGCAGTACTGGGGCAAAGAAAAGGGAGGCTCTTTCATCCAATATACTATGTTAGCAAAATTCTATCTGATGCGCAACTGAATTACACCACCACTAAGAAAGAGCTGTTGGCAGTGGTATATGCCTTTGAGAAGTTCAGAGCTTACTTGGTGGGCACCAAGGTTACAGTGTTCACTGACCATGCAGCCATCAAGTATTTGATTGAGAAGAAAGACTCTAAACCACGGCTTATTCGGTGGGTTCTGCTGCTACAAGAATTTGATCTGGAGATAGTGGACCGTCAAAAGTCCACAATCACTCTGGAGGACTGCACGTGACTTTACTGACAGTCAGGCTAAAGACTATAAACTTAGCACTTCTTGGGAGGCAACCCAAGTTCTTTTTCCTATAATTTTGTCATTTAAAAAAAAAAGGGTCTTTTAGATTGAGGATTGTCAGAATTTCAAATGGGTAGCTTGTGATGGCAAAATTTTTGGTTTTAGGAGAAATTGCTGAAGAATGCTGCGGAGCTATGGGAAGAGTTTAGAATAATTCATGCAGTAAGGAGCCGATATCACAAAAGTAAAGAAAGGGAAGTATTTTTTTTTAACCTTATGAAATTGACTTATTGCCTATTATATGCTCTAATTTCAAATTTGACGTGTTCAAAGTAAGGACGTAGTGTTACAACTGTGAAATTAGGCAAAATGTTTAAGTAAATTGCATCAGGTCAAATTGGCGCCGCGGCTCAATTATCTGCGCCGCGGCATACCCAAAGTCAGTGGCAAACTTGGCCGTGGTGCGAGAATACCCGCCGCGGCGTGATTTAGATCAGTAGCAAAAGTTGCTGCGGCTCAGGAATTCAGGCCACGGCGTGAATGGCACGAGGTAATTTGGCCTGGAGTTAGTAGCAAATCTCGCCGCGGCGTAATGATTCTAGCCACGGCCTTCTCGGGTCCAGTAGCAAAAATGGCCGCGGCGTGATTTATCAGGCTGCGGCGGAAGTCGGGCTGGGCATTTTTTACGGGGAACAGAGTCAATGTTCGCCGCAGCTAAAATCTCCAAGCCGCGGCGCGAGTCGGATAATTTAGAAATTAAAAAGGGTCTTTGTGCGTTTCCACCGTAGGTTTTGTCTCAACTCTGTCGTCCTTCCCCTGGTTCTTTCTCCCCTTCCTGTCGTCGTCCCTGTTACCACTGTTTCCAACCATTTTTTCCCCAACACCTCCTCTTTCCTACGTCTTCTCCTCCCCTATCCCTTCATCTGATTGAAATTGTGCATTAGTGTGTTCTCCTCCTTCCATTTCGCTGGTTATCTCCACGGTAAGTTCTCTTCCAAATTTTTGTTGCTGCATTTGGTAATTTCTCTAGCTGCTGCAATTTTTTTCTTTTTGCTGGATGGTTCTGTTCAATTGGCGAGAATTCTTGGTTTGATTTGAGCATTGCAATAGAGTTGTAGATTGATGCACACCACCTATTTGTGAAAATGACTGAATGAGCTTGTATGCTTGTGTAGCTCAATTCTGCATGATTTGGCTTCTCTACTCCCTCCTTATTTGCATAGAGTTTCTGGCCAATGTCTTGTGGATGCTTTGAATTCTTCTAATATTGCAATTGCCCCTATGCACACAATCTGTTTGTTTAAATGCCTAAAAGAAATTAAACTCTTGGTTTGCTTTTGTTTAGTTCCAGCTATGGTTTCTCTTTGTGACTCTTTTGATTTGCATTATCTGAACATTAATTCTTCTTCATCTTGTGGCTGCTTGGATTATCAATCACAACTTGCATAATTGCTGCTTAGTTGCCCTGTTAATTGTGTCTCATTTTTTTTGGCCGGTTTCTACTCAATGGCCCCTAAAAAGAAAGCTCGGGGTGAAGCTTCATCTTCCTCTGCTGCTCCTTTTGATCATACTTGCTTCGTGTCCTTGGCAACTCAAGAGCGCTACAATGAAGTTACTTTTCACAGAGCTCTAATTCCAGGACAAAAGTTTAGTACCACACCCACCGAGAGTCAGGAAGTAGCTGATCAGATATCCGCTAGACGGTAGGGCACATTCTGTTATGAACCCGTTGCTGCAGTGGTGCCCATTGTGCGAGAATTCTATGCCAACGCCCCGTTCTGTCGCGAGAGTTTGTACTGAGTCCGCAGTCGTACAGTCACTATCAATGAGAAAGTGATCAGAGATAAATATTGCCTTGCGTTGGTCGATGACTGTGAGTTCTGCCTGTACCGGATGAGTGGGGAGACCCCCGATTTGGATGATGTAGTTGCAGAGCTGATGCTCCCGGGGCGAAATGTTTGGAAGTTATCCAGAGGGGTGCCCAAAAGCATCTTGCGAGCCAATTTGAATCGCGCGGCACATTATTGGGCCCACTTTGTTTGCACCAACTTGCTGCCGAGTGGTCATTTGAGTGATGTGACTGTTGACCGGGCGATCTTGATCTATTTGATTATGACTAGGCGGCCGATAGATGTCGGCTACATCATTTTTGAGAGCCTTAAGAAGATCTCCCATTCTACAGTTTCTAGGCTGGCACATCCTCATTTGATCACAGAGTTGTGCACCGATGCTGGGGTTCTATTTGAGGCACATGAGGAGCTCCTCCTTCCGAGGAAGCCATTTTCTATCCTGATGATTGGTGATTTGGAGGCTGGGGGAAATGACCCAGCAGAAAAGCCTATTGATGAGCCGATGGAGCCGCCTGCTGAGGAGCCGGTGGAGTTTCCTGTTGAACCAGCTCAGTTCCCCCCACTGCTTGCCCAGGATCGGTCATCACCTTTGGCTCAGGCACCTTCTTTGGAGGCTCTGTACACAATGGTGCAGGATCTTTCCATGCGAGCTCAGGCCATAGACCGCTGGCAATACCAGTGTTGGATACATTTAGCCAACCGTCTATAGTGGGACCCATCCGAGCTTCCGCCTCCTCCGGATTTTGTGCTTAGTCCTGCCGGATCCCCATTTCAGGAGCCATCTCAGGAGCCACCTCCAGAGCCCGAGCAACCACCACAGGACCCCTCTATCTGACACCCTCTTTGTTTCTGTTATTGTGTTGTCGTTCAGATTTCTTTTAATGTTTATGTTTTCTGTGTTTGTTATTATATTTACTTTCTCTTTTTCCTTCTATGTTGTTCATTCAAAAAAAAAAAAACCCAAAATTGTCTTTTTGCACAGAGCTTACTACCCTTAGTCTCATCTGCTCTCTTTGCTCCTCAACATTGAGGACAATGTTGATTTTAAGTTTGGGGGTAGGATAATTTGGTGAAAGCATAATTGATGGAATAACATGAAATTTTGTTTTTGAGCTTTTTCTTGTTAAACAAAATTTTTTAAATGAAATTTGTTTCGAGCTAGTTTGTCTGTTGGCCTATTGGTTTTGTTTTCGCCTGCTTCCAATGATAGTGTCTGGTGTCAAGAGATATTTGGTAGGAAGTCTATACTATCTGTGTTCTAATCTTAGTTCAAATGCTTAAATTAGGAATTCATTCATTTTGAAAGCTGTATTATGCACCATTGGTCAATTCACAAATCAACTGCATGTTCTAGGAGAAAATTTTCTGTAATTTAATTTGTATAGCTAGTCTCGAATTCAAGATTTTAGAACTTATCTCCTACCCTCTTGAGGCAAATCAATAGGTATGGCATAACCGTTAAAGATGATTTAGGCATTCCTTGGTTGAGATTGTGCCTTTCTAGCCTGACCCTATTGCAATATCACTTACGCTTGAACCTTATTTGAGCCTTGTGAAAAAAAAAGAGAGAGAAACTGTAGGAGAAGGTTTTTCATTCTGTTGCCTTGGAGTCACTAAAAGGAGACCTAACTTGACTGGCATTATAAAAATCAATAATCCTACCCTTGTCTTGAGAATAAGATAGTAATGCATGTATGAGAATAAAGAAACAGCCAAATGGTTGTTTAGTCAAATAAAAAAAAACCACTCAAAAAAAAAATAAAATAAAAATAAAATAAAATAAAATACATTTGAGATAGGGATCCGTTTAAATCATTACTAAAGGTATATTAAGAGGATCCTTGGTTTATGCAAACTATTGCATAGATTTTCTCAAGACTTTTTGTACTAACTTTGCCTATCCTTGGTAACCTCAACCCTAGCCCCATTACAAGCCTAAAAGTCCTTTTGATCTAGTGGTTTTGTGGTACCTAATTCAGTGGAGAGAGGGAAAAAGGTGAGCTTATGAAGTTCCTGTTGTTGAGGTTGGTTATACTTGTTGGAGTGCAGAAAGTTACTTTTGATGCTTGCTTGCAATGAGTGTTTGGCCAAATTCACACACACACTTCGAAATGGTTGAAAGCTTTAATTTTATCATTTGAACTTTGTTTCTGGCATATGTAGTTTGTTCTTTCTATTTGTTATGCTTTCTGATGCAACAAGTGAGGACTTTAGCAGTCGCTGATGTTGCCAAGGCAATGGTCATTCTAGTAATGTTTTTGATTTGTATTACTCAAGGACGAGTAAAAGTTCAAGTTTGGGGGTGTGATAATTCCCAACTATTCATGTTATTGTACATATTTTTTCTTAGTAAATATGATTATTAACCTCCATTTATAGGGTAAATGACACTTACACAAAAGAAAATGAACATATCTAGGATGAATAGCCATATACTCAATACTTATTGGAAAAATTAGCATGTATACTTTAATTTTGAGTATATTGATGACTAATCACATTTTATTCTTCATATAGGATGTATGTGTCAAGGATCATTGAGCAGCCTCAGGAGAAAAACGCTGGAAAATGGTGATTTTCCAAGTCTCGCCGCGGCCAAGATCATCCACGCCGCGGCCGAAGGTGAAGAGTGCAACTCGCACCGCGGCGGAGCATGCTATCGCCGCGGCCAGAGCTCAGACAGAAACAAAACTCGTCGAGGTGCAATGTTGAGGAGCTGCGGCGCGTTTCGAATGAACCAAAATCCTCAGCGCAAGATGTTGAGCCGCGGCATGGAGTCTCACAGAATCAAGATATGCCGTGGCAAAACCTGTGTATGCCAAGGCGAGGAATCTGCATGACACTCCGAAGCTCACAGAACCAAATCTCACCGCGGCGTAACATGTCATCGCTGCGACCCTCAGTCAAATAGAACTTAACCTTACCGCGGCGTAAAACGCTGAGCCGCGGCGCACTTTGAATTAACTAAATGCAGCATTTTGTTTTCAGAATTTTTCGAGGGTTTGAGGCTTCATATGTGTTGGAGAGTCGAGGAGCCGTCATTCTGAGCATTCTGGGTCATTTTTGGGTGGTTCCAAGTGAGTAGAGGCTAAGGGAGAAGCTAAGAAGGCATCTTGAAGCAAAGTGAAGCTGGAGATTGAAGATTGAAGCTCAAACCATCTCGTCTTGGGAGTTTTCTCTTTCTTTCTTTTGTCTTTATCATTTTATTGATGTATTTGATTGTTGCTTCAACCGTGTCTTGGAATTTTATGATCATGTATAGCTAAACCCTCCCAAATCTCGGATTATTAGGAACTCTTGTATGGATTAGTGGTTGTTCTTCATTCTAACTTTGCAATCAATGGTTAATATTTGTTCATTCAACTTTATACTTCATGCTTTCTGATTGATTGGCCAACAATTAGATTGATTTGATACCTAACTTGAACTTGGGAAAGGGAAAGGGAGGTTAGATCAAAAGTTGAGTGGTGTGGGTGCTTGAAACTTGCGTGGATAAGGGGATAGTTTAGTTATTGAGATAGGAATATACTCAATAACTTTACATGGTCCAAGTAGGTATAGTGATAATAGTTTGATCTTAGTTAATTTTGTAAGGAATTATAAAAGAAACTGGGAACCCTATATAATATTTGAGAAAATATATATAGGAACATCTTAATCCTAGATCAGCATGTATTACCATTGATAGCAAAAGTATTGAATGTTGAGCTGACTACTATGAAATACAAGGGGACTAATAATCCTAGATGCCACTAATTACCCAGAACATCCAAATATAAATCCTGAATTCTGTATAACTTTTAATCCTTAAACAACTCTCTTTACACCAACCATTACAAATTGATTCGCTTAATTTAAATTAGAGTGTGAATTTTAGTACTTGACAATATTTTGTCAATAAATCCTCGTGGGAACGATCTTTTCTTATCACTATATTGCCTTCACGATACGTATACTTGCGTGTATGCTTCAAAGAGAGCAACAATACCTCCTTAACTATTCCTTCAAAGAATTGATATTCATAGCCTTGCCTAAAAAATTACATAAGTTTATTTGTGAAGTTGAGACTGTTTGGTTGGAGGGTTTTGGAAGTGAAAGGAAAGGAGGGTCTCCTTGTTTGGTATGAAAAAATTGGAGGGCCCCTCCCATCCCTTCCAAAAGAAAATTTTTACTTTCATTTTACAAAATTACCCTTACTTTTATTTTTATTTAAAATATAATGTAAATCTTATTTTTTAATAGAGTTTAAGATAATTTTTTATGAAAATAAAAAATATTTTTTGAATAAAAATAAAAAATTATTTTTAACAATAAAATGCAAGAAAAAGTCTTTTTTATAAAAATAGAAAAAATAAAAATTCTAATATTATAAGGATATAATTATCCATTTAATTTTATCTTCCCTCTCCCTCCCTAACCAAACAAAATCCCTCCTCTCCCATCCCCTTCTAATCACATTAAAACCTCTCCCCTCCCCTCCCCTCCCTTCCCTTCCCCCGCTCCCCCATTAAAACCCCTACCCTCCTCTCCATTAGAGTAAATACACTGAACTCAAGTCCATAAACAATACAATAATTTCCCAAAGGTTTTCAAGAAAATTATGAGTGTAATTCTAAATCATAAGAAGAAAAATAGCATTTAAAAGTAGATATGTACCCCAATTTAAAATGCCAACTAGATAAATTAGCCGCATCCTGTAGGGCCTGCTCCCATTTTTGTACCTTCTCCTCGTCATCCTTGAACCTTTCGCGATGCCTTGACAAGGCTTCACCATAACTCCCTCTTTGATGTTGCACTTCTGATGGATCCACACCGTAAAAGACTGGCCAAACCAACTGACCTTCTCCCTTTAACTGCTCAAGGATCTCGACAAGTTCATTTAGACAAAATGTTGAGGATGCATACTTTTTGGAGAAAACAATGATGGCAATCCTAGATTCTTCAATGGCTTTGAAAAGAGTTGGGGTGATTTCTTCCCCTCTTCTGAGCCCTTCATCATCAATGAAAGTACAGATTCCTCTTTGCTGCAGAGAATGGTAGAGATTACCAACAAAATTGAAACGGGAATCTTCACCTCTAAAACTGAGGAAGACATCGTAGGCCCATCCATATGTGAAAGTAGAGGAGGAGGATAGTTCTACACGATTTGCCATGAACGATGACTGTTGGAAGAAATTTGCTAGGCGTTGTAGATGTAAGAGCTTAAAAATGGTAGACGCGGATACTCTCAGCGAGAGGGAAAATCACATGGTCAGTTTCAGGGGAAGACAAATGATAGGATAGCTTTTATGCAATGGGAAGTGTGTTTCACGATTATATGAAGACTTGGTAGGGCCCACTATGGTACTGCTTTTCTTTCTTCAGTTAGACTTCTGTGGTTTTCCCCGAAGTTGCACACATGACTCCAACAAATTTTCACAAATGGTAGACAATATAATACATCTCTTCAAGCATGTTATGCTACAGTGAATAATGACTTTTCTGAAATGCCTTCCTAGTGACAGAATGCTTGCGGGTTCATATAAGAAAACAGAGGAAAGTATCAAATACAATAACTTAAAAGTAAGGTCCTCCAAACATGTGGCAAGACATTATTTTCTTTGTATCAGTGTCAAGATTTCAAAAAGATAACACTATGTTTGGATGGGGGGAAGAGAAAAGTGGAGGAGGAGAAAATCAGAGAGAAAAGGAAGGGGAGAGAGAGGGGCAGAAAACGCAGGTTGTCATCTCTCGTTTGGATAGAACGTGGGAGAGGAGGACAGAAAGGATTTGTACTTATTTTTTTGGACAATTTTACCCCTAACATGAATAACTTCTCCCTGCGTGTGTATATGTATAAATGCAATCTTCCCAGTTGATTCACGGCACCTACTAATTAATGTTTAAAATTTTAAAATAAATTTTCTAAGCCAACAATGCAAAAAATGCTATAGAGTACAATTTTTCTATAACAATTTGTTACTTATAATTTTATTTATTCATTCTCACATGAACAAATTCAATTCCAACCACCTAATTGTTTAATAAAAAAATATATGATTATTTAAATATAATAAAATTTGTTGATAATTAATTCAATTATTATTATAATGTAAACATAATTATCGATAATTTATGTAAAGAGAGACACGTATCAAAGAAAAAATAAATAGTGGACCCTTGTTTTGTCTTCACGTAATATTCGTCTTCACGTGGCTCCCTTTGTCTTCACCTGTGTCACCTCACGTTCTCATCCCTTCTCCTGTAGCAAGCTTTTCCATCTTCTCCTCCTTATCATCTTAACTTGTCTTCATCCTATCTTCTTCATGTATGGGCAAGTTTTATTTGGCTTCGACTTCACGCGAGGAGCAGTAAAAAGAGACATGTATGCAAAGTATTTTGGCTTCATCCCATACTTTTTATTTGACGCGACAATAGAAGTGATTTGCATGATTGCGAAGCTTACCTTTCACACATATTATCGTAAGTTCATCTATATCTATATAATTCCCAACCTACACATTTTAATTTTTTTTAACTTCAGAGGAGGATGTATGTTCTATATGCTTTCTCCTTTTCTCCAGGTTTGTGTAGATGGGTAAAACATATGGAGAAGTCTTGTATTCTCAGATTCAAGCTGGAGTGGATATAGGGAAACAACTTATTCATCCTGATGGTGAAACTGGGTATAAATGTTACTTAACATTTTTTAATGCCTATAACTTCATTTTACATTATTTTTTCATCCGCTTTGATTAGATTTGCACTCGATGGAAATGATGCCGTTGAGTATATAGTGGCTGTGATGAAGTATAATTATGTAGGACCTTATAATTCATGGAAGGGAGTTCTGGACCCTGTATAGCAATTATGGTTTAAAGAATTTTAGGTACAGTTCAATTGAATTTAAGGAGACAGAATTTGTTACACCTGTTTCATTTATGCATATGATTTGATAAATATTTTTAGGTGATGTCCTCAGAAATATTATGTTTGGACAATAGAGGATCATCGCCAAATTTACAAGAATTTTAAAGATTGCACAAGAAATCGATTGAAAGATTTGATCTGTTAAGTTAGAAATAAAGGAAAGCGACCTACGTGGATAAATGAACATATTTGGAATGATCTATGTGCTGATTGGAATAAGATAGAATTTAGACAAAGAAGCGAGCGTGCAAAACAAAATAAAGCTTCCAACTCGACAGATGGCCCATCTCTTTACACTGGTGGCAATATTCCCTTCATTGATCATGCTACAACTCTAGCTGAAGACTTCGGTAGGCCTATAACTCCAGTAGAACTCCATGTCTGAACACATCAGAACCTAACTTCCGGTCTTTGGGTGGATAAAAAGTCTAAAAATTTTTTTGTAAGTTAGCTCACTTTCTATTCCTTCGTGTGTAATGCTCTGACATATATTGCTGCTACATAATTTTTTTCCCTTCTTTCAGTTAAGAATGAATATGCAAGACTCAAAACTAACATTGCAAATGCTGCGAATGCACAAAATTTCTCATTGGCAAATGAGGTTACTCTATGGACAATAGCGGCTAGAGGGAAAAAAAGTGATGGCTCCATGTATGGGTTAGGCAGTGTTTCACACAAAATAGAAGAGGACCCACCTTTCAGTTATAACTAGCGATAAGAAAATGAGTTCTTATCGTTATCATATCCCAGCGTGGCAGGGGCCACATACCCACAAGGTCCACAAGGTCGGCTACGTCCCGATATTGAGCATAAATTAGAAGAATTCAAGATCCAAATGCAGGCCAATGAAAGAGCAATATTTGACATGCAACATCAAATTCATGAATACTGCCAGTAGTATAAAACTTCAAGTATGCAACATAGCTCCCAAAGGAAAGAAAAAACTAGACGTCCAATTGTTGAACATGTAATATCTGCATATTTTGCATGTTTTGGTCCAGTGTATCAATGTGTGCAGTTATAAATGTGTGCTGTAATTATTGTAATATTGTGTGGATAATATCATTTTCTGTTTCTAGCACGTCTACATCGATTTTAATATTAATTCCTAACATCTATCATCATGTCTGCGCTATTATGCATCGACATCAGGTCCCCACAGATATTGTCATTATATGGCCATGGAATATTTCTCACTTATTTGTTTGTACTTTTGCCTGTAAAGTCCGTAGCAGTGAAGCCATGGCCATTACTTTTTCTTTTTGTTTGTATTTATCTTTGTCCTAGTTGGTCCCGCATGTCACACTATCTACAGTTATATACATACACATTATTTCTTATAGATGAACATACCTTTCTATATATCTCCCCATAATGTTTTGCTGAGCCCCAACATAATCACCAAAGAAGAAGCGGAAGTCACTCAGGACTGCATTCACAAAGTTTTGCAAAGTTCACAAGGTAAACATGACATGAGAGCTTGGGATGTTATATTTATATTTAAACTTAAGAAATGCGCAGGTAGTGAATGGCATCTATTTCATTTACAGGATGTCTTCTAGAAGGGGTCGGAGAGCACGAAGTAATTTGTCACAACCAGAGTCATCTAATGCTAGAGAAGAAATACAACTAACTCTGGAGAACTTTTAACAAGAGTCAAACAATCCTCATGATGAGGAAGCCAATGAAAACTCCAATGATCAAGATCAACCTACGCCACCACTAATTAGGCCTAATGGCACAGGGTATATCATTTGGTCTCACAGTTTGTCTTAACAATGTTATTTGTAGGATAATAATGGATTTCATTATTTTTTTATACTCTTAGGTTTCTCCTAAATGATAAAGACATCGGTACTGCTATCGTCAAAATTTTTAAGAAAAAATATGATGGCCCATGGAATTGCTGGACTGAAGTGCCTCCTGAATATCAATACCTCTGGTTCCATGAATTTCAGGTGTCATATTTTTCTTCCTTATTATGTTGCAAATAATAATAAAATAAGTTGTGCACATATAATTGTTATTGACATCCTATATGATTTGGAAGAAACTTTATTGCTGGGAACCAAGACATCATCATGATATCTGGGCAAATTGGAAAAATCGAGTAAAATCTCGATTAAATGATATAATTGGACACATACGTGATACACGCAAACGACCAGAATGGATTAAACAATCCATCTGGGATGACCTTTGTGGCTATTAGGATTCTGAAGGATTTCGTTCTCATAGTGCACAAAAAAAGAAAAATCAAGCCAAAGCTTCGCTGCACACAGGAGGTTCTACATCGATGGAAGAACATGCTGGACAATTGGTATATGTAGATAATGTGTTTATTTTATAGTTTCATGTGTCATGGTCAGACTATTTCTTTTTTCCTGTTGCGTAATTTGTTGCATAGGCTCGTGATTTGGGACGAGATCCTTCATTTTCTGAAGTTTATATGAAAACTCATCAACGTAAGTCTAGCCACGCATGGGTGGACAAAAAATCAAAAGCTATATAGGTATAGAAATGATAAATGCACTTACATATTTTATTTCCATGTTCATTTATTTTGGTGTTAATCATTTGAATTATTTCTTTAGGATGAATACATGAAATAAAAAGGTACCACCTAGGGTTCTACCACCCAGGGTTCAAGTGATAATGCATATGATATGAGTATGTTTATTAGCGCTGCCGGTGGGAAAAAGCGCGGCGCCATTTATGGTCTTGGTAACATATCCTGCAAAATTTTAGGAAACTCTAAACAAGGGTATAGCTATAATGAAGAAGCATCCTCAAGTCAATTACCCCCGTATCCACATTCAAATTATGTAGAAGATATGCTACGTAAAGAATTTATTAATATTTCTACCCAATCATATCAAAGGATGTTTGAAGACCAACAAAGACAAATTGAAGAGTTACAAGCCCAACTACAACAAATAACTCAGAGTAATTATAGACAACCAACACAGAGACGTTCGCCCTAGAAGAAAAAAGGTGCCACGACAGTGTCTTTAGATAGGGATGAAGATGATGATGATAGTGATGAAGGGGATGATAGCAAGGAGGAATAATGTAAATATATGGTGCTTTAAACCTACTAGCATTACAAAATGGAAATGTTTTATACTTACATATTTTGCTTTAAGTTAACGATTATGAATATATTGCTATCCATGGAATATATATATATATATATATATGAATTTTAACAAATATACATATATATATGGATATGCAAATATATTGAACATTTATGTATAATGTATGATGCGGACATCTTATTAGATATATCCGGTTAAATAACCTTAACGAAGGGTTTTAAATTTGTTATGAAATATACAAAATAGGGCATTGTTTGTTTTATGAAAAGTAGACAATAATTATATATATTTTGACATAAATACCATTGCATTTGCATTTTATACAATCTGTAGTATCAAAATTCATTTAATCGTTACAAAATAATAACTTTTCAAACTTTACTTTGCTTGAATTTTTCAGACTTGTCAACACACACTAAATAATGAAAAAAAATAACTTCATAGATTCTAATAACAATATTTATTTCATACAAAATTCTCCTATTACTTATCTTTTGATTTTAAAACAATTTTATGTATATTTATTATAATGATATAATGTATTGAACAATCTATTATACGCACAGAATAACTTGTAAAATTGGTGAGAAAAAATTTCCAGTTAAATGCACAACAATTTCAAAGAAAGAGAGGCAAATAAATAAAACGGGAAGAAGGCGGACGTCATGGCAGTCGGACGTCTGACAGCCGACTACATGCCAGTCGGACAGGGGGTCTGACCAGCTTTTGGTTGGACCCCATCCGACTGCATGGCAGTCGGACCCTGGTGGGAAATGTGTCCGACCAAGTTTTGGTCAGACACGTTGTCCGATTGCACTACAGTCGGATCTCTCGGGTCCGACCAAAACTTGGTCGGATGCAGTCGGACCAGCGAGTCCGATTGCAATGCAGTCGGACGTCTTCTTTTCTATTTGTTTTATATCTTTTGTTTCCTTCTTTCTTCCTTTCTATTGTGTTCTTACCATTTTTTCCAAAATTTTATACATGTTTTATGTTTTATTTGAAGTCATATTTTTCCATGCTAAATTAAAATATATATATATATATATGCCAAATTTAGAATACATATATATTTTTTCTCATAATAAAACATAAGACTTGAATTTATTTTTTTATTCAGCTGAGTTTTCAATTTTTTCGCCATTGTAAGTTTCTCCTTTTCTTTCTTTGAAATTGGTTTGTGGTTTTAAAATTGCTTGCGAATTTTTTCCTAAAGACTATACAACATATACATGTCATTTTATCCTTCATTTTTTCCGCTATGTTTTATGTTTTAGTTGTAGTCATATTTTTCCATTATTAATACATATAGAAAAGCAAAATTTTGAATTTTAGATCTATGTGTTCAATGAAAAATGACTCAAATTTCATTGTTAACCATTCCACTAATATACAAATATCCCCTAGCTTGTCTTAAATTATGAAACATTCCAATTTTTAACAAAATTAGAACAACTAATTTTGCTAATAACAATGGTATAATAAATATATTGAATCATACTACAAGGTTAATATCATCATGTTCACATATAAAAAATGAAAGAAACATGATATAATTATGTTCCTCTCTCAATTACAACATGCCACCATCCCTCATCATTTGTATCAAAGTTTGCAGTCGCATGTGCCGTGGAACTCCAAAAAAGGTTCGCTTACTCTTTTCATCCTTGCATAAGAAAAAATAGCATTGCAACTTATATTCCTCGCTTACTCCAATTTGTTCAACTTCTGCCCATACCTCCTCTTCACTATAATGACGAGGCCTACTTTTTTCAAGTATAACAAGTCCTTTCTCTGTAAGTTCAGCTTGTTTCTCAGTAACAACCACTTGCCTTTCAGATAAAGATATTGATTTATCATGCAAAGAGTTGCCAGCTCGCATAACTTCAGCTAGCTCTTTAAGCCCCGAACTAATTTTCTCATATTTTTCTTCAATAGCTTCAGTAACAACTTTCTTATGCTTTTGTCCCTTTGAGGATGCAGTCCCCGTAGAATGATTAAAGTTTCCAGTGATTGGATTGAATGAATCCATGTTTGCTGTGGAGTTGGTGGGCTCATATCCCCAGTTGAACTCATTTTCACTTATTATATCATTCATATTCGTCCCTTCACCAGAACCATTTAAATCAATAGACTCTTTCTGCCAGCGTTTTAACTTGTCCTTAGCGCTTTCAATGTACTTCCCTGTTGCTCTGTCTACACCAAATAATTCATACAACTTATCATAATATACAACAGGGGTACATCCACTTCTTTGCTTGTGGTTTTTTCTGCAAATAGAATAACAAATATATCAAATCATAGGCTAAATAAGTATGAATGAAGTAAAAGTGCAAACAACTAGACGTAAGCTAACATGCATAACAAACAAATAAAAGTACCTCAATTAATTCATTCCAAATTTGAGTATTTGCTTCAAACAGTTTAGAAACAGGACTTCACGAAAATTTGCTTAATCCATTAAATAAGTCATAAAGCTCTCCAAATCGCTGGGACAACGTCTTCTTTCGATTTTTTAAGTGCTGTTTGGTTATATGTGACCCAAAAGAAGTTTTCAGCACTTTCAATACATTATCATATGCAGATGTTGTGAATGTACAATTTGGACAGTTCCCTTTCATCATCTCTTCTAGTAGAGCATCTAAAAAGGCTTCGTCCATTTCATGGGTCCAACGCAGATTGTCCTTAACATTATGTTTTGGGGCCATCGGTGAGTGTCTGCATAGAATACCATGTCATGAATAATCAATTAGAATAAACATTGAATAGAAAGAACATATTTCAATATCATGAAGACGCAATTGGAACGAAAATTGAATAAAAAAAGCATACTTTACTCCAGATGAAGTTGACATGAAATAGATTATTCCAAATATGCCAGTGTAACCGAAAAAATATCTTACTAACATAAATAATAATATCATACATTATTCAATCAAACACTTATTAACTTGTAAAATAAATTAATATAATCTAAATTATGCTCCACTCTGGTAGTCGTGCCACATCTGGCATGCGATGCCATCCCTCAAAATTGCTCCTTGTCTGTAGTCTTCCTCTTGACCATGGTTAGAAGTGTCTTCAATGTGATCAGGCAGGTCAAGTAATAATTCACGATCAACTTCCGCAATTAGATTCTTATTAGGATCTACCCCCATCAGGAAATTATGTAATACACAACAAGCGATCACAATATCAGTCATGGTCTGAAAAGAATAATAGGGTTCAGTTACACTCGCTATAATTGGAAATCTTTTTTTCAATACTCCAAAAATTTATTCGATGACATTTCGCAATGAAGCATGTCAATGGTTAAAAATTTCTTTTTGTGGTGCCCTTGAAGAATATTCTTTCAAATGATAGCGAACTCCTCTATAAGGTGTTAAAAGGCCATGCATCAGTGGAAAACCGGCATCTCCTAAGTAAAACTTTCCTGCAAAAAAAATAATAAATTAGCATTAATCTAAATTAATACATTATAAATCCATCATTATTTGCTATACCTTGTGGGATTATAAGGTTATCTTCTCTAGATAAAGCATTTTTTAAAATTCAAGAATCAGATGCAGATCCTTCCCAACCTGCTAAGACATAAGAGAATTTCATGTCAAATGAACATGCCGCAAAGACATTTTGTGTGGGGTAGTCCTTTTGGCCGTGAAATCTAGCAACTTCTTCTCTAGGTACCTTTGCTCGAACATGGGTGCCATCAATAGCTCCAACATAATCCTACCAATTTAGATGCAACATATGTAACTGATCACTCATTGTGTATGAAGTATAAAGTGTGATAAGGAAAATATTGTTATATACTTTAAAATATAAATAAAATCTGCTATTATAAAAAATTTGGGCAGGAACCTCTGATCCTGAAGCCTGCACAAAGAACTCGGCCTCAAGCGAAACCACCGCACATAATACATTATGAAAATGCAGATTAATAGTTTCTCCCGAACGATGAAAATAAAAACACATAGTCCTAGTCTTAACATTATGGGCTAAAATGTGTAGGAACTTGGCAACTTGTTCTTCAACTGTAACCCAGCGTGAGTCTTTAATTCTTCCAGTGTTTCAAAGTTTCTCACATAAGTCTTGGAAAGCTTGTGGACCCATTTGCAAAATATCCTGACAATTCTTTTCATCTTCAAGCCGAATCATCAACTATTTTCGCATATTGTATCGCTCCATATCACTCAGCCTCATGGGTTTATTCACTACAGATGACATTTCTTCCAAGAATTATATGGCATACAGCATCAAACAAGTAGCACGTACAACACACGTAGTCCTCTGTCTTTCTAGGTCCTCAAGTAAATGGTTCAATCTTAAATTTTTCGTTCACTCCAAAACTTATTAGATGCTGAACTTCAAAGTTAGAATCGTGAATGTCCTCGACATCATCGTCTAACAATTCTGTGATTTCCATATGTACTGTAGGTGTGTCACTAGTGAACAATTACGCAAAGTAGGTAACAACATATTTTGCAAAATTTAATCAACATAATTTAAAAGAAAGTGGATACAAATGTACTATGGAAAACGTTTTCGAACTGTGACATGGATGACAGATATTACTATCCATGATCAATGTTTCCCAATTAACCATGTCATGATGTTAATGCAAGGGAGAAGACAGGTGCCCGCCTGTTATTTTGAACCGGCCGAATTGGTTGTCTAAAATTGTACATCATGCTAGAGAAATAATAAGAATAGGGAAAAACAAATTCTAAAAGTATTGTCGAAACTTTTGGGATACACAACAGGACACCACGATAGTAGGAGTTTTCACAAATTTCATAAAGAAACCATACTTAGAACATGACTACAACGCCTGAGCTATGATAAAAAATGTAAGGATTAATTCTCTCATCATATCATATTGGTCGTCTTCCCCATCTTTGCCCTGTTGAAGTGTTTTTTTTTCTCTTTGTTCCATGTTAGCGCATGGGTAAAAAACGAAACATGAATGCAAAAATTATTCCTTACAACTTTCACACATAATCGAATTCATGGTTTTATTCTCCGGTATGTGAGGTCAATGTTATGAAACTGTTATGAAGTATAGCAACAATCGACCCATTGCATCTAAATAATACAGAAACACTGATATTATGGAAGATGACCAGGAGGAGGAAGACAAGGAGAAGAGACAAACCTTGCGGAAATGGCGATGGATGAAAGAGTAAATCGAAGCCTCGGTTCAAAGTGGGGAGCCGCAGCAACAAAATGGAAAAGATAACTTAATTTGTATAGTCATTTGACGGGAGCAGGCGGACATTTTCTTAAAATAGCGAAGGGCAATTTTGGAAAATAGTTCTGGACGACGCGTTTTCTCCCGTAATCTCTCCATATTCAGGGAGAAAATTTTGACATGTACTGTACGGTACTTTTAACTTCCAACCCCCTCCGTTCCTTTGTTTCCCCCTCGAAACAAACGGGGGAAAAGTTCGTTTTCCCCCCTCCCTTTCTTTTCTCTCCAATAATCATCCCATCCAAACAAAGCATAAAGTTAGTTTTGATTTTACCTTTCTGAAGAAACAAAAGCAAATTGTTCTCTTTTTTGGTACAATTATTTCACTGACATATCATTTTTTTTTATTCACCAAAAACAATAATCTCTCACTGTGCCACTTCTACTCTCGTTGATTATCATAGACTTTTTAAACAATTCATTTCCTTCCAGAAAAAATTAGCATATTGCATTACACAAATTGAATTATTATATATTTTTCAATCATCAACTTTTCTAGTGCCAATACCAAAAAAAAAATTCATAATCAAGTTTGCTATTTTTTTTATAAAATATATTTAAAAAATATGTAATAGAAAGATTTCTTGAAAAAATACAAATAAGTATTTTAAAAAAAGTGATTGGAATGATACATCTCTCAAGAAAAGTTTTTGACGTTTGAACTAACATCTTATCAAAACTCCTCCCTTCTTTTCTTTTTCCGAAAAAAAAAAATACTCTTCGTTCCAATAACTAGATTATTTAGATTTAATTTAGATTATATAAATTTTATTTTTTATTTTTAAAATTTTGATTTAAATTATCATTTTTTTAATTTCATAGTTAAAAGAATGTTTTCATTCTTCTATCTACTGCACGTAAAACAAAAAAATTAAAACTGAAAAAAACATAAAATCTAAAAGTCATTGTTCATGCTCCAAAATTAATCAATCTATCCTCTAAAATTCAGTATATTTCCATCTCCAGGATAAAGTCCTTTTATTTTTCATGCTCCAAAAGAAAGAAGTCTACAATTAATTTTATTTTAATTTTTTTGTTGTTGAAGTAGTCGATAATAATTATCCCCTTTATAAAATAGAAACATATAAATACTTTGGTCAAATACGAATAGAAGTATGAGTTCAATTTGGAGAAAATTGTGAAAAAATGATTCTACTAAGAGCAGTGCCAAATTTGTGTAAATTTTTATAATAAAAAAGATAAAGTTATGTTGCTGTTATGCACAATAAAATATAGTAAATGGGAACAAAAAATTAAGGACTTGCACTTGGCTGCAATTGCTTCACTCCAAATCAATCAACGAGGGAAATTTTTTTTATTTTATTTTTAAATAGTATGTAAGCGAATGATTTAAAAAATAAAACCAATTACGAAGTTAATACTAAAATGTATTTTGAAAATAATGTGTACTGATAAAATAATACTTATTACAAAGTTTAAAAACATATCAAAGGACTCAAAAATAGATCTTGGCATGACACAATTTTTGTAAGATATTATTTACTTATTATATTTTTTATCAAAATTTTAATGTCGAGTATTTGAAAATCCTACATAAATTATGCAGGGAAGGAAGGGGCGGTAACCACTAACCAGGTAAAATGGTGAATGTTTATTATAACATCTTGGAATTGGGTCCCACATAAAATCAAATCCATGGTGAAAAATCAGTCAGTTAATTATGATGAAGAGGCTCTCAATTGTAGCTTGGAAGATTGTGATTGGAAATCTGGTCAAATGATTCTATTAATGGTGGGGCTAAATTGCGTAAATTTTTTTAATAAAAAAATGTAGTTATGTAATTAAACTATCTTTAAGGATAAAAAGAATATTTTATCCTAATATTAAAATAGAGTTAACAATAAACAACTAACAAATGAAGTAGTTGATATACATAAAGAGAGTTTATCTAGATTTACCCCACTTAGAAGAATTTTTTAAGAATGGATGAAACTTAAGTTCAAGACCCATAGTCTATACCATAAAAAGGAAGGATAAATTACATTTTTTTTTAATTTTTCTAAAATGACATAAAATATACATAGAATAAACAAGGAAATATTCTTATCATAGTATTTTTAAATTATTTGAGAGATATTTGGAACCTTTCGAAAAAGTGCGCCTTCTCAATTATAAATTTTTTTGAGTTTTTCATCTTCTTCGAACTCTTTTCATCCCGGATTATATTTTTAGCTTCAGGTAAATTATCTAGAATTATGACACTAATTTTATCAGTATCGTTTTAAGCCAAAGATAAAAGTCAACTACATGTAAGGAATTTTACACGAAATTCATTTATAATGTATGCTTTACCATTAAAAAAGAAAGATGAATGGAGATTGAGCATTAATTAATATTGATTCCTTATAAAGTCAAGTCCCGAATAGGAAAATTGGTAATGTAAAATGGAATATTTATAGTAATAAGTTTACAAGAATTAATAAACTTAACTTATAAGGCGAGTGGTAAGCAATTGAATTAATCAATCTGTTCTATAAAATTGACCATATTGACATCTCTAGAATAAATCTTTTTTATTTTTCATACTCCAAAAGAAAAAAAGTCAACAATTAATTTGATTTTTTTTTTGGTTGAAGTATTCGTTAATAATCATCCCTTTATAAAATGGAAACATAGAGATACTTTGGTCAAGTAAGAATAGAATTATGACTTCCATTCGGAGGAAATTTTGAAAAAATTGATTCTACCAATAGCAGGGGCCAAATTTGTGTAAATTTTTATAATGAAAAAAATATAGTTATGTAATAGAATATCAATAGCAGACTTTCACTCATTTCTTCAAACAACTTATGCTAAAGTGAACTAGACTTTAAATCTGAAATGCCTTCCTAATGACAGAATGCTTGCTAATTGCTTTAATAAATTTTCTGAGAAGTAGCTGAAAAACAAAGACAGATATATTCTGGGAACTGCGGAAGAAGGAAGCAGCTGTTAATGTTATGCACAATAAAATAAAACAAATGGGAACAACAAATTAAGAACTTGGAGTTGGCGGCAAGTCAATCATCTTAAGAAAATGTCTTCATTATTTATGCAATATATATAATCATAACTTTACGAGAATTAATAACCTTAATTTATGAGGTGAGGGGTAAGCTATTGAATTAATCAATCTATTCTCTAAAATTCAGTATATTTACATCTCTATAATAAATTTCTTTTATTTTTCATGCTCCAAAAGAAAAATGTCAACATTTAATTTTATTTTAGAGTGTTTGTTGTTGAAGTATTCATTAATAATCATCCCTTTTATAAAATAGAAACATATAAATACTTTGGTCAAATAAGAATAGAAGTATGACTTCAATTTGGAGGAAATTATGGAAAAATGATTCTACTAACAGCAAGGCCAAATTTGTGTAAATTTTTATAATAGAAAAGATATAGTTATGAAATTAACAATCCTTAAGGATACTTTTTTTTATTCTAATATTAAATAGAGTTATCGATTTCCCCACTTACAAATGAAGTAGTTGTTGTAAGAAGAAATAATTAAATATCATGGGTCTCGTCCTTATTTATAATAGTCCCAATAAAAAGAGAGCTATCTAGCTTTACATCACTTCCAAACCATGCACAAGTTCAAGACCCATAATCCATTCGGCTAAAAAACCAAAGATAATAGCATAGGTCGTCCTAGTAAACGTAAAGTTCCTTTGTACATTTGCAGAGAAAGTTAATTTGGCCAAATGTTGTCGAAAGCAAAGGGAAGGAAATATTCCCATAGTATTCTTAAATTATTTGATAGATATTTGGAACCTTTCAAAAAAGTACGCCTTCTCAATTATAAATTTTTTGAGTTTTTCATCTTTCAAAGTCTTTTCATCCCAGTCTATTTTTTTAGCCTCAGGTAAATTATCTAGAATTATGACACTAATTTTCTCAGTATCGTTTTGAGTCAAAGATAAAAGTCTACTACATGTAAGGAATTTCATATGAAATTCAATTATAATGTATGTTTTACCATTTAAAAAAATATATGAATAGAGATTGAGCAGTAATTAATATTGATTCCTGATAAAGTCAAGTCCTGATCATACCCGAATAGAAAAATTAGCAATTTAAAATGGAACCAGCTGCATTGACCGTAAAGTATTCATAAAGGAGGAAAATGGGACCAGCTTTTGTTTTAATTTCTAGCTTTTGCTATTCAGTTTAAGGAATTTTCCGAGAAGTTGCTGAAAGACATAGACGTTCTGGGAAGTAAGGAAGAAGCAGCTGTTAATGTTATGGACAATACAATAAAACAAATGGGAACAACAAATTAAGAACTTGGGGTTGGCTGCAAGTCAATCATCTTAAGAAAATGGCTTCATTATTTATGTAATATATATAATAATAACTTTACAAGAATTAATAAACTTAATTTATGAGGTGAGTGATAAGCTATTGAATTAATCAATCTATTCTATAAAATTGAGTATGTTTACATCTCTATAATAAATCTTTTTTTATTTTTCATACTCCAAAAGAAAAAGGTCAGCAATCAATTTGATTTTTTTTGGTTGAAGTGTTCGTTAATAATCATCCCCTTTATGAAATAGAAACATAGAGATACTTTTGTCAAAAAAGAATAGAATTATAACTTCCATTTGGAGGAAATTTTGAAAAATTGATTCTACTAATAGCAGGGCCAAATTTGTGTAAATTTTTATAATGAAAAAAAATATAGTTACGTAATAAACAATCTTTAAGGATAATTTTTTAGATAATTTTTTTATTCTAATATTAAATAGAGTTATCATTTACCCAACTTACAAATGAAGTACTTGATATAAGCAGAAATAATTAAATATCATGGGTTTTTTTCCTTATTATAATAATCCCAATAAAAAGAGAACTTACTTAGCTTTACATCACTTTCAGGAATTTTCTAACAAATGACGAAGCACCCAACCATGCACAGGTTCGAGATCCATTGTCCGTACAAGAAAAAGGAGAATTAGGAAGGAAGACCCAAAATTAAAGAAATTTATTCTAACGTATTACCACTAGGTCCAATTATTATTTTTGTTAAAATCAATAATAATGAACCTTAAAATAATGATAATAGATTCTTCAAAGTAAATATTTTAATTTTGGGCTTTTAAACATAATTCTCTCTAATAAAAAACCAAAGATCATACAATGGGAAGGAAAAAAGCAAGTGTGGCATTGACGTTGACTTGAAGAATCAATGGGAGAAAAAAAAAAGTATCCAAGGAAGAAAAATGGCTATGAAGTGGACATATAAAATTCGTGTCCTACAAGAAACACGAAAATTTTCAATTTTATGATTCTTTGTGAAAGTTTTTATATATTACACAGCAAACACATCACTTGAAAAGGTGCTACAACGACGAAGACTTAGACTTAATTAATGGCCAATGGAAGCAATGATGGAAGTAACTAAGGTGTCGCTGTCTTAGCTTTCAATTCATGGCACCCCTTCTTTCATATTTTCCATACAAATGTTACTAATTCTTTGTTGTTATGGTCAATCAGTCTCAATTATTCATTTATCGCGTCTTTTCTCTGCTACGAGTCTTATTAAATTTATGTGTACACGTTACATGTAGTATATGACAACAATAGTTACAATACAATTCTGTTCTCTTTTGAAGATAAATTAAAGATGAATAAAAAGAAGAACACATCACTCCTTTTTTTTCCTTTTTAAAATTTTTTCTGAAAAAAATTATATCATTAGATCGTTGGCAAAATTTTTCCATGCTACTTTCTTGCCTTTATACAATCCACACAGTTTGGGGCTCTGGTTGCACAGATCACATATGAATATGCATGCTAGGATGCGCACAAGATCCAGGGGCAAAATCATATCTGTGGCGGGAAATTAATTAGTTAATTAAGATTAAGGGGCACTCAATTGTAATTTGGAAAAGATTGTGACTGGAAATCTGGTCATGAGGATCATTACTTGTTGACCCAACTACCCAGGGAATCCACATACATAATATTAAGTAACGGGTTTACCGCAACTCAATCATCTTATGAAAATGGTTTCATTATTTATGCAATACTTCTGTGACTATACAAGATAATGATAACCTTACAATAATTTAAAAGTTTAATTCATGAAGTGAGTGGTAATTAAGCTATGTATTGAATTAATCAAGCTATTTTCAAAAATTTAGTGCATTTACATCTCTAGATTTTTTTTGTCCAAACTCCAAAGAAATGTCAACAATTAATTTTATTATTTCTTCTGTTAACAAGTTCCTTAATGATCATTCTCTTTATAGAATAGAAACATAGAGATACGTTGGTCAAATAATAATAGAAGTATGACTACAATTAGGAGGAAATTGTGAAAAATTGATTCTATATATTAATAGTGGGGCTAAAATTGCGTAAATTGAAAAATGTAGTTATGTAATTAAACTATCGTTAAGGATAAAAAGAATATTTCATTCTAATATTAAGTAAAATTTTCGTTACCCAACTCATAAATGAAGTAGTTGATGTAATTAAAAAAAGCGTTCATCTAGATTAACATCACTTGCAAGTTGCAAGAATTTTCTAAGAACTGACGAAGCACAAGTTGAAGACCCATAGTCCATGCAATAAAAAAGGTCGCCCTTTCCTTGGACATTTGCAGTTAATGTTAATTTGGCGAAACGCTGCAGAAACCAAAGGAAAGGGGAAAAGGGAAGCCTGGCATTGACTTGAAGATTTTGTGGGAGAAAAAAAAAAGAGTAAATTATATAATTTCTTTTAGTTTTTTTTAATTACACAATTTTTTTTCTTATTTTCAATATATATAAGTTCAATTTTAAAATTTTTGACTAAAATAGGGTCAATGAACCGAAATATACAAATATATATTATATCTAAATATGCACAATTAAAAAAAGAATAGATTTTATTTTCATTAAATCTAACAACAATATATACATTTAAATTAATAGAAGATATTTTAGTAAAAAAATTAAAAATAAACTAAAGTGTTATGCAATTTTTTCGTGCAAGGGATGTACAAGTAATTTTAATAAAACTCAATAGTGGTCTATATAATTTATTAAAATAAATGTCCAAGGAAGGAAAATAACTTACTGCCCAATTGGTACCCTGCATATGATCTAACCTAATAAGATAAAATCAAATAAAATTTTAATATTATCAAATATTTGATGTGATATTGCATAAGATACTATATGATATAAGATAATATTATCATATATTTAGTGATATACTATATAATATTATATTAGATAAAAATTAATATGTTTGATAAAAATATCCTTTACTTAAAAATATACTATATCCATTCAAATTTATAATTTTATGAGAAATATATTTTATCCATTTTAGTGATCATGGTACAGGCTTAGATCCATTCAAAAACAATATTTTCATATCTTTTTCTGTCTGTTTAAGGAAGTTGAAAGAACAAATATTTGAGCTTTCAAAAGTTTACTTGCACCAAACATCGCCAAAGACTGTCAGGCCTATGAAATCTCTTCTTGGATCAATCGTTCACGCTGGACTCAAATTTTAGGTATATCACATGTAGTTAATTATATTTTGAGACTCTAAGTTCAATATATTTATCTTGAACAATATTAAATTTTGAAATTATTTTTAAGGATTCTATTAACATAAATCTTAACTAAGTTGTTTTTTGAACAATAGTGAAAATGAATAGAAAGAAAAACTAGGTGAATAATAAAAAAAAAATTGAGTTTTATAATATGAATTATAGTTTTTCCTTGTCTTTAAAATTTTTGTTTTCACAATTAAAATTTTTGGTTTTAAGGCCTTTCAAAATAATTTCAAATTTTAAAATATTTCAAAATAAATATCTTCAATTTAGAATCTCAAGATATAATTTTCCAAATTTCATTTGCGTATATGGGCCCACCTTTCATAGTTTGCAAATGGAATCCTATATCTTGCGTGATGGTTCATCCGAACCTGATTTAAAACTCAGAATAAAATTTCATTAAGAGAGAATAATATGTACAGAAAAAAAAGTAAGAGGAGAGAACATTGGTACTGTCGTGGAGAAGTAGATTTTATTTTATTTTATTTGTCCTACTAAAGTTGGCATATACCTAATGAAATAAGAAAAGCAAGTGGTATGTTTTCTCAATTTTCTTAGTAATTGCTATGTTTTCTCTCATCTGATCCTTTATATATAGATATGAAGCTTAAACTACTGTCAGTTCTTTCCAATAAAAATATTGTTCTTCAGCGCGGCACTGGAATGGATTTAAAGGATCAATGAACAAAGCGAGTTTAATTTTCCAGAGATAATATGGAGAACCAAATGTGCAGGGAAGCTATGAAGGCAGTAGGCAATTAATTTGTATTTGTAGTTTCTATAAAACAGGTCAGATCCAGAGACCTAATTTTTGTAGAACTTTATTTTTTCCTCAGACACTGTGTATTTGATTATCATCTGACATAGTTAATACAATTTTTTTCTAACTCTAATACTATAAAGTGATTTTTTTTTTTTCTTTTTTCAGATCTACCCATTGCTTAATTTGATTTTTTTTCCTCTCACCACCATAAACAAAGACATGCATAAATAAGAAAAAGAAAAAGGATCGTTGCCCTCTTTACTGAGTCGATCCCAGTATAGTACAATGATTGATGAATCAGTCGCATGTAATGTTACAATACTTTTCTTCAGGTTACTCCATCTTATAATTCAATTGCATCTTTTTATGAAGTTGTTTTTACAAAGGAGTTGGGAAAACACGTTGTAAGCCACAAAACAAGATATCAGTTAAACATGATAAAACAAAGTTCTTGTGTATATGGAGTCATGTTGTAGCTTTACAAAGGCATGTCTCAAATTAATGGAATTTCTTTTTTCCCATTTCCATTGATTTTTTTCCTCTGTTTTCTTTAAAGCTTAATCAAACTTGTAGGGTAGGAGGATAAAGAATGAAATAAAAGATAATTAATTGGGTTTGCATGAAAAATATTTTTTATTTATATTTTTCATTATTTTTTACATCTTGACGTCAAAACAGCATATATATATATATATATATATTGTAAACCAAGAATGTTTTCTCGAAAGTTTAAAATATATCTATTGACTAAAAATGGTGACAATTCAGAAAAACTCCACAAAATAAGGAAACTTTTGAAGTTCCCATAGACTAATTGTATCTGATCTTGATCGATTTCAATGTTGATCAGTCTAATTCTCTTAGCTTTAAACCTAATTTATTTTAAATCTTTATGAATAATTTTTTCCTTCATACAAGCGAAGGATCACTCACATTCAAAATACTAATGAACCTGAATTTATAAATAGTTATAACTTAAGTGCAATTTCTTTTAATTTTTGCTATCTATGAATATTCTTAGAGCTTAAATATGATAAGACTAATTCTTTTTTGAAAAAAAAATTTATATGCTATTTTTTAATTAAAAAATAAATAGTGAATATAAATACTTTTAACACGTCTCAGCACATAAAAGTCATTTGAATTTATTTGTAGATAAAGTAAAAACCTATCATACCTTATGCGTGCATACTTTGTCAAAGGTTTTCTCTCTCTTCTTTTTAATTATTATTTACAATATTATAGAGACTCTTATGCTATATATATATATACATATATATAGGTTGTCAAGCTGTGGCTGACAAGATTCCGAAGTTCTAATGATCACAAAGTCTTCAAATCCTTTTGATGCTTGAAGCTCTCTTTCACTGTAAGTCATATCAAGCTTTTTCTAGGATTGGGATTCACAGCAGCTACATGTGGCACATGAAGGGCCTTCCTCTTCGTCTTCTTTCAACCATGGCTGGACTTATGATGTGTTTGTAAGCTTCACTGGGGGAGATACTCGTTACAGTTTTATAGGTAACCTTTGTTATGCTTTGAACCAAAAGGGCATCCACACCTTCAGAGATGACATCAAGCTTAGGAAAGGCGAAAGCATTTCCCCCGCTCTTCTGAAAGCGATCGAAGAGTCTAGAATTTCCATCGTTGTTTTTTCCGAAAATTTTGCATCCTCAAGTTGGTGTCTTGATGAACTCATCAAGATCATTGAGTGCATGAAAGAGAAGGGACAGCTGGTTCTCCCAGTGTTTTACTCTGTTGATCCTTCAGATGTAAGGCATCAGAGAGGAAGTTATGGAAGATCAATGGCTGAGCATGAAGCCAAGCTCAAGAATCGCAATAAGTAAACAGTAGTACAGTACACGAGTGGAGGCTTGCACTAAAAAGATTGCATAGTTGGAGAGTTGCACTAAGGGAGGCTGCAATTTGTCTGCATGGCATTTCAAAAATGAGAAAATGTCTCTCATGGCTTTCAAAGATTTTTTTTCCTTAAAAATAAAAACTTGGTTGTTTATTTAATTTGTATTATTTCTATAAAGTTATCACCATTATTATTATTTTTTCATGGCACTATTAGGATGGGGATGAGCAAAGTGTTCTGTTAATGTGAGAGAAGAAGAGCAAAGTGCGTTTATTGTGGGAAAGGCAACCATAGGAATATACCACACGAAAATGTCTTCTTGCTCTTGCATACATTTTATTTATAACATGAAGAAATTTATAGCTTTTTTCTATTTCTACAAGTTACAGACAAGCACCTAAATGGTCTTCATTAATTATGAAATTAATAAGTGAGTTGGTATTAATTATGCATATTCAAAGTGTCAAAGATAATATATGATTAGTCTTGTCAAAAATTTAACATTATATATTGATGGAAGTCTAATGAGATGGACTAAAACAATTAAGTATTTTAAAATTATAAAGACAAAATTAATATTAAGAATTATGAGGTCCAACAAACAACATAGCATTTTTTGCCGGTGGCAACAATAGAAAACTGTTGTCTAAAATTTCAAAACCATTTTCTAAATTAAAGTAGTTTTTGTTTTGGCTTATTCCTTCTGAAACAACATATGCAGAATTTTACTAATTAACTTTGGCAATTCATCATAAAAGGGAAGTGATACGATAGAAGGCATAATGTTGGACATGCCTAACCTAGAACAAGAAGTTAAGCTAAGTGCTAATGCCTGCAAGAGGATGAAAAGACTCAGAATCCTCATAGTTTGGAATGCATGAGTTTTTGGAGCCCCTAACATCTCCCAAACTATTTGAGATTGCTTGAGTGGAATGAATATCTGTCATGAACTAGAAAAAAATTATATATATTGAAATGGAAATATTTCTACATCACATCTCTACAACCAGGAGAACCAATGTAATACCCAACGTGCATGCCATATATGCCATATATCCATCTGCATGAAGTTGACTTTTCAAAGGGAGAGATTGAGCTGCCATGTAGAAATTTTTTTGCCTCCTACTGCAATTGCCGAAATGCCCCTTACTCATCCACTTTTTGTTTGGGCTTTAGGTAATTTGCTTCTCCAATTTCTGCAGCACTGAAACCATACCCATACCCATCCCTTCGGTCAGAAAAAGGAGCAGTTTGCGCTGGAAACTGAACTTCATCTCCTCTCCTCTGTTCCTCGCCATTTCTGCTGCTCCTGGGTTCATTTTCTGTTGTTTTTCTGGTTCAAAGTCTGCTGCTGGTGGTTGAGGGAGTTAACGCCAGAAACCAGTCTCCTCCAAGTCTGGAGTTGCTGCTGTAAGTGTGTAAATATCTGGTTTCTAGTTGCACTGCGTTCCTTCCCCTTGTTTTGCTTGATCTGTAATGTGTTTCTATGTGTGTGGCCAGCTGATGGAAGGGTGTGTAGAAAGAAAAGAAAAGAGAGTGCAAGGGGATGAGTTGGTTGGAGCAAATTGATTTCCTTTAAGCTTCAAAGTATTACTATTTCCTCTTTCTGGATTATGCTCTCTCTCTCTCACACACACTCTCTCTCTCTCCCTCTTAAGTGAATTTAAGCCTTCCAAATGATCTGCCGCCATATATGGGTGCCTATATACATCTATAAAAACCTATAACTATGTATATGTGTGTTGTATGGATATGGAAGGCATGGAATGGAGGAGAGAATGATGAATTAACCATGCCACGGCGAAAGTTGAGAGGTCAGCTGGGAGTTATCCAGAGAGTAATTCACCGCGGCGAATTAAGGAATTGGCCGCGGTGGAAGGAGGGATTGGCCGTGGCCAATATCGAGAGCACGAGCGAGGAAGTTCCAGGAGGATTCTTCGCCGCGGCGCCATGTATGTTGGCTGCGGCGAATGTCCAACTCGCCGCAGTGATAAAGGTAGAAGGAGGTTAAACAGAAAAGAATTGGCCGCGGCTAAGAGGTATTTGGCCACGGCTAATATGCCGAAAACACCTATAATACCTAAGAAACCTTAGTTTTTCTTATGTTAATCTGAGGGAATGAAGAATAGACATTAATGTTAGGTAGGCTAAATTAATGAGACAATTCTGCTGGTAATTCACACTCTAAAATCTGGCGAACAGGTATTGTAGGGTACTCAGGAGATTGAGTTAGAGCTGAGGATTGGGCAGGAAATGTTGATATCATCCTAAGAGGTGAGTAAGTAATGCGGACCGTGAGTAACTCCTATTTCTTATTTTCTTACTAAGTTCCTTGCAGTGTTCTAACGTTTGGATTAATGTTTTGTTATATGCATGTTACTGAAAATTGATTTAAACATGAAATTTTGCAAATTGATGCCTGTTGAGTTATTTGGAAACTTTAATATCGAACTGATATGGAAGGTACTCTGTTTGAAATGTGATTTGAGAAAATGTATTAAATCTAAGAGGTTATCTGTTCAGAACTCTGTAGCTAACAGCAGTAGTTGTTAGCTCTGGTGCACCATGATCTGGACCTCAGCTAGCAGGGGTTTTGCTAGCCCCGTGTGGGTAGCTACCACATGTGGAGTTATTTATTTCGCAAGCAAAGTGCTTTGCGTCTGTGGTTATTTTCCCCGCGAGCTGTGTGCTCTGCGTCTGTTTTAATTCAGTTCTGCTTAGATACTTTTGATGCATTTTAAGAAACGATCTGCATGAGGCTTGTTTTGTGCATGATGAATATATATATATAGATATTTTACGGGCCTTGTCCTTAAAATTTTTAAGGGTCGGCATTATTTATTCACTGAGTTTCAAACTCACTCTTTCTTAAATTTATTTTTCAGAGAGCGTTGAAGATCCTAGCCTACCCTGAGCTGCCGACTAGCTATAGATCTCCTACAAATTCTTTTGGCAAGCCCACAATTGTTCATGTGGGTGTATTTTGTGTTATGAATTTGTTTTGTTCTGAACAATATAGAATGTGGCTCCACTAAATCATAGTTAGGGTATCCCCAATCCCTAGAAGTCTATATTTTTGTTATTCTGGGTGTATTGTTGAATTGACTGGTTGTAGAAATATCGGGAGGTCCAAATTATAGAGGGGACTCTACCGAAATTTCTACAAAAGTCAGAGATGATACTCTTGGTAATGGTAAGGGGATTTGTTATCTTTTGTGCCAACATACTAAATCTATGGGTTGTGACAACCAAAAGCATATAATAGAGCACAAAGAAAGAGAAGATCCAGAGGGAAGGAAAAGAATTACAGAAGAGAGAGAAAATGTTAGAGAGAGAATCTTCACAATTATCTTCTCCCCCTTACATTAATCCACCTCTTCTTAATATAGTCTCCATTCTCCCAACTGTCACGTGGCTTGGAGAATTTGCTTCGTTTCCCACAAGAGACAGGTGTCAAATGCTCTTGTCATGACACCTCCAAATGCATAACAGAATCATGCTCACTTCTTTCCTCAAACAATGATACGTGGCTTTCCTCATCCCCTCACAATTCATGACATTACCTTCCCCCTTAAAAGCAACATTGTCCCCAAGGTCGAAGGATTGCATGCAGAGCAAAAAGAAACCAATAACAACCAAGTACCAAGCTCTCATATTAATTTCAGGATCACAAAGCCATATCCATGGATGACTAAATAGGTGTCTTACAAAATCTATTTCTTCTAAATATAATAATAGCCAAGATGTCCCCTATAACGATTGAGCCAATTCCAAGAAAATAGAAGCTTATATGAACACAGGTATGGCAATAAGTCGCAATTATAAGCAACACAAGGCGTGCAAACTTCTACGTAACTCCATAAGTCAAATAATTAACAATCCTAGATGACTTAAAGTGAGAGGTGGCAATGGTGGGACTTGGATCAAATATCCATATGACAATCAAGCCAACAATAACGTGTATTTAAATGAAAAAAAAAGGTACAACCTATAGCAGCAACATTATAGTTACCAAAATGTGTTCCAGACCATACTAACTCATTAAATTCAAGAGAATGAACAAAAAATTGTGTGAGACTACAATTTAGAAAGGAAAGAAGAACATGGGGTAAGATGCCTAAATAAAAAATAGATAAAGAATACGAAGACCACACTAATCCCAAAATGCAATGTTCCGTAACCAAAAGTGTGATAGATTCAGCAAAACAACAAAGTGGTCCAAGATTCAAGACAAATGTGATAGCTAAACCATTATTCCAACGTAGAAGAAAGAAGTAATTGAACAAAAACATCAAAGTAGAACAGAAGGACTTGGGGCCCAGAACAAACACCCAAACAAGAAACTCGATTAGGCTGGAATTGAGGAAGAGAGTAAGAAGTTGGAGTGAAATACTTGGGTCATAAGTAAACAATGAATCAACCTTTGAACATGCTACTTAAGGATTCCTAATGAACATCATAAAGCAAAGATCCCATTCCTAAAAATCATTAAGCATAGCAATAACGAATTACTCCCCAAGCGAATAATTATTGAGGATGCCGATTATAGCATTCGACTTGGATGCTTCGACACAAGGTGAAAACACTAAAGTAGTACTGAATGTTGGATCCATGAACTCATCTAGAATGCTAAAGTTAGGAAAAGTGGATAAGTGAAGAGGCTCAAAGTGGTCATGAATAAGTTGGGCCCAGTCATGAAAGCAGTGAATTGTTGGTAAGAAACCAAACCAAAGAATTAATGGCCCATCTCCATGCATAATAGGTTTTTCCTAGATTTTAATGAATTGATGGGCTAGAAGCATTAGGACAAATGGAAATAATAGATGCTTGACCTCACTAACAGAGCAACGCAATAAGGCCACTTTGGACAGACCATCCATAGTTGTTGAAAGTAAGCATTCATTAGAGTTCACCATGGTGGAGGCGATAGACAAAGTAGTGGCAAAATCTTCAGTAGCAGAATGATAAAGAAGAGCATCTGGCATGTGAAGAAAATCCCTAAGGGTGAGAGACGCTAGCAAGCCACTGAGAGGGTCATTGAGCAAGATAGTATGCAGAAGACCTGTGATGCCAGGATCGAATACCAGAAGTTCATCTGTATCATAGTAGATGGTTCCGCTTTGGATTAGGTTAAAGGGAAAAATTATAGGGCATGCGAATATGGCTTCATTAAAGATAGCCAAATTAAGAAACAATGAGGCTTTCAAACTAAGCTGAAACAGGGAGTCTTGAAATTCAACCTTCTTGTACATGGTGTCCTGTGTAAATGCACACTGTACCAAAAGCTCTAAATATTTCCCAAATAGTTTTAAAATATTGGACTAGAGTGGATATACATGATTGTCTTTACCATATGATTTTAACCCCAAGAAACTAGTCATACTCACCTTACCTGAAAAGTTTCCTTCAAATTTTCAAACCACTCAAGGCATGTATACATTTTATGATTTCTATCTACTTTCATATGTTCTGTTGGCCTTATATCTTAATGGTACGTAAATTTGCAATATGAATATTATGAAATTGGTCGTTTGTTTTTGTTTTGCAGATGTTTCATTCTTCATACTTTATGAATTTTGAAGTTTGTAAAATTTTAACAAAGTACCTATAACCTATTTGGACTCCCAAACTTAGAAGCATTGTGCCTTGATAATTGCCTAAATTTATTTAGAGTTCAGGATTCAGTTGGGTTTCTTGACAAATACAGACTGTTGAGGGCCCAAGGATGCACCCAACTCCAAATGTTGGCATTTGGCATCATATTGACTTCTCTTGAGACTCAAGATCTCATGGGGTGCTCGAGTCTTGAGATTTTCCCAGAAGCATTGGGAACCATGGGAAATATAAGCGACATTCATTTAGCCAGACAACCACAAAAGAATTTCCATTTTCATTTGGAAATCTCATTGGGCTAGAACGACTATACTTGAAGCATTGCTCAAGGCTCAAACAACTACCATGTAGCATAGTAATATTACCAAACTTGTGGTGATAATGGCTTATGGGATAGAGGATTTCAATTTTTTGGGGTACAAAATTCAAGAAAAGGTGAACTCAGATACGTCATCAGGCGCTGTATTTTTAAACCAAATTGGGTACTGCATATACCAATCTACTTGATTTTAGTTTCTGTGCTTACCTAAATGTGTATTGTCTGAACACAAGTCCCAGTAATTTCATCCAAGTATGTTGTCTTTTGAAGTTCCCTAATCTACTTCACTGCGATGCCATTGGACTTCAACAGAGGCCAATTTATGAGGTTAGCAGCTGGCATTCAGGGGATATTGTAAGGTTTAACCATGGCAGCAGGATATCATCAGTGTCTTTTTGGTTCCATGAGAAATTTCCAGAGATAGCGCTATGCGTGATTGGGAAACGTGGCACAAAGTTCGACAATTCAGTATTGTATAAGCAGAAGTCAAAATAATTTCATCCAAGTATTTGATCCTCGGAATCCTTTGATTGATTTCGTTCCATTTCCCTGTGCTGGCATTGAACTTTCTCCTTTTGGGTACTCAATTCAAACCTGGCTGTTTAACAAGAATCTGAGGACAAAATTAAGATCCATCAACGCAAGAAGGGAATCATCAGTGTCTTTCTGGTTCCATGAGAAATTCCCAAAGATAGTTACTGTCATCAATGCGAGCAAGTAGTTTGTGACCTATATTTTAGTTACCGTCAACTTGACTCAAATAATTTCATGCCAAGTTTGAATTTTAAAAAATTCAACTATTAACTGCTTTGATTTAGATTTTTATGTGCTATTTGTATCTACAACACATTTTATTGATAAATATAATAACTCATAGGAAATTATTATATGATACCAACTTGCAAATTAGTGTAGAGATCAATACTCTTTTATTGATCAATATTTTAACTAATTTACTAATCGAGTCAAACTTGAGTCTTTGAAATTAATAATGGTATGTCTGCAGGTATCTATAATATGCTCATCTTTTGTAAGACCATATTTTGAATATTGAATAGTCAGTTCTTGTTGTGCTACTTGACACTTGTTATGAATATATCTCAAATACTTTTGTGGTGAATCAATCATTCCTATCTTGTAGGAGATATTTGTGCTGCCATGCTCCTTGTATATCTGTCTGCCAACTTCTTGATGTTCTGCTTGTTATTGGGTGATCTGATCATTTTTCAACGAAGTTAATGCCTCGGAAGATTCCTTTATGAAGGTTCTCAAAATATTACTAATAATTTTTTAATTAGATATTTCTATTTTTCATTGAGTTAATTCCTGCCATGCCATTAGTTTTCCATGTCTTAGCAACTTTCATGGTTCTATGACCTTATCTTTCAGCGCTTGGTGTCTCAATGTGGGTCGAAATGTGTGTTGGTTGTTTGGCAACATGGCCGCGGATATCTTCTATGCTTGAATTGGTTGATGTGATTTACTCTATATTTCGTTCTGTCAACTCTCCAATTGCAGAAGTAGAACTCCTGCACAAGATAATTAGCATCCTCCATTTTTTCAAAGAGTAAGTAAGATGAACTAAATATATTTAATACAAGTAGAGGTTCTGATTGCATATGCATCAAATCTGATTATTAGCTATGTAATGTCTTCTTTGTAGGGGACATCAGATAACAGATTGAAATTTTTCAGAGGGTGTTGGCAGATTGGATACACAAGAAGTTCTTCCTCCTATAGGAGTTTATGCATTAGGAAAACGTATTACTAAGCCAGATTTTCCTCCTTTAATTTACCTCTATCTCACATGCTTATATTTGTTATTACATGCATGTGTAGTGAATTTTGTGAAGCTACAAAAGTCATGAATCTTTTGCATGTGGTTAATATGGCCTGTTGTAGAGTTGGGAGTAGAATAGTAAAGAATGGATTACGAGATGATGCAATCACTATATATGGGAAGATTAGTATCTTTTTGCTTTCTGAAGGATTTCTCAAGGATTGCTTGTTGCTTTTGGAATGTTGGAAAACCAGCCTCATTCTGTTCTAGTTGGGTTCCACGGCCTCATTAATGGCCATGAACAGGGCATGCTTGCATGGCTGTCTGATCTATGAGCTTCTAGAGTGTGATTAAAATTGTGTAGAAGTTTCATACGTGGATTTTCCAAAGGTTTTGTCAATTTTTTAATTATATAGGCCAGGGAAAGGCCTTGGTTAAATGGTATGGACATGCATAATGGCAAAAAAGTAGGATGGAGAATATCCTGTTAAAAAATGATAACCATTCAGAGAGACAAGAATGTTAAATTATTAATGTAAGGATTCTGTGAAGTGAACTTCAAGACTGTTGAATCCAGAGATAATAAAGAGCAAATCGTTATTCCCACTTCAATGAATATGATGACTATTTCGGACCAAGCTAGTACCTGTTTCTGTAAACCATTGATGCATATTTGTTTAAAACTTAATGCATAGAAGTTCTTGAGACTATGGAACTACAACAGGAAAACAATTAGCTCATATTCAGATTGAAACCTGCCAAAGTATGGAAAATCACATGAAGTGGTAAATGCGCTGGACTCATATAGTTCATTGACCTTATTCAAATCGTGCCCACCAATATGTTTGTACTCAAATTTAACATGTACTTCATTTATCAAGGTTCATTTCTTTTCCAGTTTTTGAAGGAATGAGTATGAAAATTATCAGGCAGACGACATAGAGAAAAATAACAACAACAAAAAATCATGGTGAAAGGAACCTCTATTGAATTGTGAGCTGAATCCCATAATTGATTCAAAAATTTTGCACAATCCGAAATTATTACATTCTAATGCTATAATTTATGCGAAAGTCAGAAGTATGGTTCCAACTTTAGCAGCAAATTTTTTTTTAATTAAAAGATTGAAAGTCGAAACCTCCAATTATTTTTTCCTCCAATTATTTTTTTTAATTTAATATATACTGAAAGTTGGAATCCAAATTTTAATTGTAGCTTAGCGTTGCATGCTAGCCCTACATATATTATAGGCATAGCCTACGTGTTTTATTAGAGATAGAAATTAAGTATTGGATAAACATTTTCAAAGTTTGAGGCCGACATTAAATTAATTTATATAAGGTAAATTATAATTTATTTAGATTGAAATTAATTTATTTTTTTATAGTTTAAATTGTTTCATTCATCTCTCTTATATGTTTTGTTTTATTATTATTATTTAATTATTCTACAATATTATTGACCTTAATTTTAGCTAAAATAATCATGTAGGTGTAAAAGTAATAAAAAATTTTATTATTCAAATTTTTTTCCTTATATCTTAAACAATTTCATAATATTTTTGAACCAATGTTATGACAAAATTGACATTTTAAAATTAGAAATGTCTACTCATCCTGACATTGTATTAAAATACCAAAAGATGTTTAAGATATAAATAAATTTTAGTACAATTGACAATAAAATTATTCCTCATTTTAACTTATTTTTATTAAAATTTATATGTAAAATAACATAGAATGATTGAATGATAATTAACACATATACTTAAATAACACTTTAAATGAATAAACTAATTTTAAACTAAACTACAAAGAAATAATTTTAAAATTTACCATTTTTTTAATAGAAACAATGATAAGAATAGTAGTGCGAATTGCTCTCTTCATCCGAATATGTATTAACTATATTTATTATTTTATGTTATTTTTTGTTTATTATTTTAGTTATAATAATAGGGACATTTAAAATGAAATAGTAGATTAATACAAATGTTGATGAATCAAGCTTCCCCAACTCAAAGCGCAGCCAAAAACCCTAACCCCCCATATCTTGTGAATAGAATTAAGGAGAAAGTACATGTTACTTATCTAAAATAAGATTTAATTATAGAATTATTACAATAATTTTAAAACACAATAAAATATCATTTTAAACTTAGGAATAAAATAAAAATATTAAATTTCAATTAAAATTAACAGTAAAAATCTACCTTGTTGCTTCAACAATTCAAAAACTAACACTGAATTAAAATGAAAATACAAATATAAGAAGTCATATAATCTCTTGTAATTATTTTAGTCCAAAGTATAATAACACATTTTATTATATTTCAAAATTTTTATATTAATTTTATACTTAGATTTTAATTTATGGAGTTAAAATATTCAAAAATTTATGTTAAGGACCTTAACTAAATTTGTAAAAATTATTTTTGGAAAATACATGATTATAATTTTGAAAAGACTTAACTATAATAAAGTTTTTTACTATATATTTTATAAACTTAAAGCTTCTAATTATAATTACTTTATCTCTCTCTCTCTCTCTGAAAATTAAAAATCAAAGACTTTTTGGGGCCTAGATTAAAAAAAATACAATGCTAAATGCCAAGCCCATGTGGCTTACAGAATTTCTATATAAGAGTCAAATAAAAAGTATTTATAATTGAAGTCAAGCCCTTATCCAACTCATTTTCTGTTCTGGTGAGTTTTGATGACGACATTGGTCCGTCATGAATAAATATAGCCATGGTAGGTAAATTAAAATAAAATGAAAATAGTTTCCGAATTTATTTTTTACAAAACCAAATTTCTTTAAAAAATTGAAGCAAAGTTTCCCCCAAAAAATAAAAATCTTTTGTTGCAGAAAAAAATTAATTTTTCTACAAACACAGGAGTCTTAAAGAAATCAAATCATGAGTGTTATTTTCATCAAAACCATCAATTTTATCATACCATGTGGATAGGAGTAGACTAGTAGGATTCCTCAAGAGTTTATTATTAAACTTTACAATAAAAACATGATATATGTACATAAATTTTTTTAAGAAATTCAATCATGTAATGTTAATATATTAAAAAAAATTTACTGTAAAAACATAAAAAAGTTATCGTTATTATTTTTTTTCCCTATGGAATAACTACCTTAGAATCACATCATTTATCTTGCCCAAGGAATAGAATAAACGCAGAGCACTGATGATAGTAAACGGCCACATATGCTACTATTTTTCGTAGAACCAAAAATTAAATGACATTGAAGAAATGAAAAAGAAGACCTCTAAAATTAATTTTCTCCGAGTTTCTCTGTTAAATGGCTGTGTGAATTTCTGTTTCGGCTGTCAGCATTCTGTAATATTATTGAAGCTGTAACAATCATGCAATTGCCATGTTTACCTAAAAGAATAGAATAAAAAAAAAAAAAGAAACATCTTAAGACCTTGGGAGTAAGAAATGGGAAAAGGGATTATAATAAGAATTGAAGCCTTCACATCAAGATTAACTCAATCTTGAAATCTAGAAAGGCCAAGATCGAGTATCATAATAAAATTGAACCCATACAAGTAAATATTTTTTAAAAAAGTGAATATAGAAAAAATAATTGTGTTAATGAAAAATAAAACAGAAAAAAATCCAAAAAATTGATGCAAAACATGAAAAATTTTAATGATTACACATAGAGAAATCAATGTTACTTCTTCTGAAGGTGCACGACGGCATATCATGTTACCCTTATTGTCCATATAAGGATTTTTTAATACGATATCCTCCAAATATGGACTTGTGAATACATATATTTCACTCTCTTGATTAAATATCTAATTTTTAGTCCCTGAATTTTTAGTACCGTGTGAGTTAGATTCTGAAAATATCCAATTTTTAGTCAGTGATTCTTGATGAAAAAATTAATAAGCAGTGAATTAAATATTCTTAAAGATTAACTCATACACTCCAAAAAATTTAAAGACTAAATGGGCGTACAACTTTAGAAACTCATTCGTTAGTTTACTATTTATTAAATACATTTTTCAAAAAAATAATCTTCTAATGAAGTTAAGGAGAAGAAAGAAAGAATTGAAGTCATGGACTTCCATTCTTCATTCCCGATATGAGATGAGAGACGTGAGGGCAAGAAGCAAAGGGAAGTTCTTCCAGAAGACCGACCCATGCGACAAAAAGGGCAAAAACCAGAATAAAACAGAGAAAATTTGTTGTCTCAGAAGAAACCCAACAACCAAACTCGGTAGTGACAAATTTCAATGTTTGAAAACAGATACTCGTTTGATTACCAATATAATATGCCTACTTTAATATGATATATGAATTTGAATGTGGTAGCATACTAATAACAGCATATATATTAGCCTAAGCAGGCAACTTTATTCGATTTAACGCATGCTTAGCCACTAGGAAATTACTCGCTGTTTCTTGCAAAATCAAAATTATAATGGACTAACTTCATTATAATTTACAATCTTTCGCCCGTATTAGAAAAATAAATAAATAAGAATAATTTTTATGCTATTTTTTGGAAAAAAAAAATTTTCTGACAAAATAAAAGCAAACATTTTTTTCTTCAAGCAAAAGAAACATGAGAAATTTTTCTAAAATAAAAACCCTCTTATAAAACATACTGAAATAAAAAAACATGAATAATATTCTCATCAATTTTATCATACCATACCAGATAACTACCTGCTTGAGGAATAGCATAAACGCATATCAAACAACCATATGCTACTAATTTCCAAAATAGTATACTTGAAATTAAATGACACTCAAGAAATAAAAAATAACTAATCAAATCAAAGATCATAAATAATTATTTCCAAGATTTCTCTCACAAATGATTGTCTAAGCTTTTGTTTCTGCTCTTAAATAAGTGGCTTGGTTACTGTTCCAGCATTTTTTCTGAATTAAAAAAAAAAGAAACATCTTAAGATATCAAGAATCAGTAAGAGAAGAACAGAGCGACACAACCGAAGAGATCAAAGCACATAATGAGAATTGCCACCAATCCGCTGGATCTAATTTCACATCATTGCCTTTATCATCCATCATGCTTTTGTTGCTTGAGGTAGGTTGTTCTTTCTCTTTTCTCACCTGATTTTGCCAATTGCAAAGGATTAGAATCATACAAAATTTTAATTGTGTGTGTGTGTCTCTATTAGATAAATTGAACTAGATTTAGTTGAAAAGGTAGCATTCTTTCTTATCTACTGTAGCTAATTTCGTTTGGTTAGTATATTTGTTACAAAAAAGAGTAGGAAGTGAAAAAAGGGATTTGGATAAAAAGCAAACTCTTATTACCAAGTTTAACTCTGTTTTAAAGACCAAAATTAGTATCATATGAATTACTCTAATAAAAACATTTCAATATAAATTAAATGTCAATGCCCCCTCACCTTTGTCGATGGCAACAACTCTGCTGGACTCTTGCCATTATCCACCGATGGCTCTGAAGGTGTAGGACTACATATCTCATCGCCTTCATTTTCCATATAAGGATTTATGAATCTAATATCCTCCATTCTACTTTTCTGCTTGAATACATAAATTCCACTCTCTTTTGCAACCTTTTCAAAGGGGACCTCGTCGTGGTTATATTCCTGAGTAATATGCGATGGCAAACCACATGAAACCTTCGCATGATTCCACTCTTCTTCCAAAGATGCTTCTTCCTCTTCATCAAAGAATTCCATCCATTGCATATCACAAACAAATATATGATTCACCACTGCTGAGAACGTGTAACCATACCCAGGGCCACGAAACCGTCGATTGCCATTGATGATCAGACGGGGGGTAAACTTGACAGTGAAACTTTGCTCATTTACAGATCCTATAACAACACAGAGCTATTGCTGGGAATTTGTTACGAAACCAGAAAGAAATAGATCCACCCTTGTTACAGCAGTCGAACCATTCTGGGATCCTTTCCCCAGGCAGAGAAAATATTTTGCCTCCAGTGTCGTGCAATTCCTGTCAATCACAATTCATAAACATAGCAAAATAGCAAGTCATGTGAGGAATAAAGAAAACAGAGAGAGAAACCTTACTTGACTAAGTAATATACTCATAGACTGGGAACTCAACGATGTATAATTCTGGGCTGATAAATCCTGTATGTTTGGTGGAACTCCTCTAATTTCTCAAAGACGATTGCAACCATCCAAATAGAGCTTCCTCAAGAACTGAAATTCTTTGATGCAGGTAGGAAGAATTGTGAAATTACACCAACTTAGTTCCAAAGTCTTCACATTGCAAAACCAAGAAAGACATGTTGAAAGATATTCATTTGATATATTGTGGACATTAAGAACAAGACGTTCTATGTTTGAGCACATTAACAAACTCCCCATTTCTTTCCCTTGGTCCAGTTTAGATACTCGGAACTTCTTACAACCGAGCATCTGTAACCGAGTCAATTTAGGCAACAAAGCAAATGCAATTGGTAGCCGAATCCTTCTGCAACTTGGCATGTATATCGATTCAAGCCCAGTAAGATTTTGAATTGAAGATGGAAATTCCATATCAGTGCCGGTCAAGTCAAGCTTTTTCACATTTTTTATTTCTCCTAAAATTTCAGGAAAAAATTGAAGACTTGAGCATTCATCAAGCCAGAGGTCTTCAAGGTTGGGCAAATTGTTTGGTGGAAATCTCTTGAGCTTCTTGCAAGCGAAAGCCCGTATGATTCTAAGTTTATCCAAAAATCCAATTGAGCCATGAATTTCAACTAAATTCTCACACCGAATAAATGAAATTTCTATTAAATTTGGAAGGCAAGATACATAAGGTATTTGTGTTATCAATTGACACCTATCAAAATTTACGTCAGTCAAATTCTTGAAGCCCTACAAAACAAAAAATATCAAAATAGTCCGTAAAAAAATTAAGTGAAACTTATTTTATTAGTATACCATGCCAAAGAAACATACAAAAGGGATAACAATTACACTTGCCATGAATGGTTCGAGTGATGAAATACAGCTCCAACCTAAGTGGAGTACGAAAAGTTCCCTTGGATGAAAATCCGCCGGCAAAGACGATGAAGGATATCCCGACCATTCTAGCACTCTTAAACTATCTGGGAGGTGTTCTGGAGCTCTGGAAAAAGTTACATTTTTAATTATAAGTATCCTGAGGTTTTTCATCTTCTTGAAGGCTTTTCCACTCCAGTGCACATTATGCCCATTATATTCCGGCAAGCTCATAATCATGACTTCAACTCTATTTGTTCCCTATTAACTCAGAAGCATAAGTTAAAAGTTAGATCTTTTAGTACATTACATATTAATCAAGAAAGGTAAATAAAATAGCAAAAGAATAACGAAACCATCCGTGACTCACCATATTTTCTTCTAAAACATGTATAATATCTTCACATGACCATAATCTACTACGTTCTCCAGGCTCATCTGATTGTTGACGAACAATGTCTCTACCCATATCCTGTACCAAGTCATGCATTTCAACGTAACCATGTTCAATCTTTATGAGAGATTTGTCTATCAATACTCCAATACCATAACGCGGACAGAAGCCACGAGCATGTTGCACCATTTTCAAAACATATTCATAAGAACTCCCTTTGAAAAAAGAAGCAATATCAAGAAAAATTTTCTGCCCACCTTCTTCCAAGCCATCATAGCTCACTTTTAGTACTTCATTAATTCTTTTAATAGGAATTTGTCTATACGTATCTAATAGAGACTTCCACTCATCCATAGTTTTACCAGACAAGTTAGAACCTATTATTTCCAAAGCTAGTGGATGGTCGTTGGCATAAGCTACTACACAATTCATGATGTCTTGGTAGTTAGGATCAGGTTCATTTCTTTTAAAAGCATTCCAACACAGCAAATCAAGAGATTCATGATAATTTAATTTCTCTACCTCATACATCTTCTCAACCCTATGAGTACTCAACAAATGTTTATCTCTTGTTGCTATTATGACTGTGCTGCCAGAACCAAACCAATTACATCCTCCAGCTAGTGCCTCTAATTGCTCATCTTTGTCAACATCATCAAGAATAACAAGAACTTTCTTTTTATGGAGCCTACATTTTATTATCGGTATTCCCTGCTTAAAATCTCCCAAGTTGATTTCTTTCTCCCTAACTAAATCAGAAAGCAATTTCTCTTGGAGTTGAATGAGGCCATGCTTGCTAGAAGACTTCTCCCTAACATCAGCAAGAAAACAGAGATCTTCAAATTGATCAGCAATTGAATTATATACTGCTCGTGTAATTGTTGTCTTACCTATTCCACCAACCCCATAAATTCCTACCATGTTTACTTTGTCATCTGACCCAACTCCTACAATTGACCTTATTCTTTGTACCCGAGACTCTAACCCAACGGGGTAGCTAGCAATATGCAGAGGAATTCGATTAATCCTTCAGGATACCTCCTTAACTATTCCTTCAACGAATTGATATTCGTAGGGTTGCCTGAAAAATTACAGACGTTTATTTGTGAAGTTAGAGTACATACATGGAACTCAAGTCCATAAACAATACAATAATATCCTAAAGGTTTTCATGAAAATTATGTGTAATTCTAAATCATAAGAAGAACAATAGCATTTAAAAGTAGATATGTACCCCAATTTAAAATGCCAGCAAGATAAATTAGCTGCATCATGTAGGGCCTGCTTCCATTTTTGCACCTTCTCCATGTCATTCTTGAACTTTTTTTTATGCCTTGACAAGGCTTCACCATAACTCCCACTTTGATGTCGCACTTCTGATGGATCCACACCGTTAAAGACTGGGAAAACCAACTGACCTTCTCTCTTTAATTGCTCAAGGATCTTGACAAGTTCATTTAGACAAAATGTTGAGGATGCATAATTTTTGGAGAAAACAATGATGGCAATCCTAGATTCTTCAATGGCTTTGAAAAGAGCCGGTGTGATTTCTTCCCCTCTTCTGAGCCGCTCATCATCAATGAAAGTACGGATTCCTCTTTGCTGCAGATAATTGTAGAGATTACCAACAAAATTGAAACGGGAATCTTCACCTCTAAAACTGAGGAAGACATCGTAGGCCCATCCATATGTGAAAGTAGAGGAGGAGGATAGTTCTGCACGATTCGCCATGAATGATGACTGGTGGAACAAATTTGCTAGACGCCGTAGATGTAAGAGCTTAAAAATGGTAGACGCGGATACTATCAGCGAGAGGGAAAATCACATGGTAAGGTCCTCCAAACATGTGTCAAGACATTATTTGCTTCGTATCAGTGTCAAGATTACAAAAAGATATAGTTAGTTTTGATTTTACCTTTCTGAGAAAACAAAAGCAAGTTGTTCTCTTTTTTGGTACAATTATTTCACAGACATATCATTTTTTTTATTCACAAAAAATAATAATCTCTCGTTCGCTCTTGCTTCTCCTCTCACTGTCCCACTTCTACTCTCATTGACTATCATAGACTTCAAGCAGTTCATTTCTTTCAAAAAAAAAAAAATTAGCATATCACATTACACAAATTGAATTATTATATATTTTTCAATCATAAACTTTTCTAGTGTCAATACCAAAAAAAAAATTCATAATCAAGTTTGCTATTTTTTTTATAAAATATATTTAAAAAATATTTAATAGAAAGATTTCTTAAAAAAATACAAATAAATATTTTTAAAAAAGTGATTAGAATAATGCATCCCTCAAAAAAAGTTTTTGATGTTTGAACTAACATCTTATCAAAACTCTTCCCTTCTTTTCTTTTTCCAAAAAAAAAAAACTCTTCGTTCCAGTAACTAGATTATTTAGATTTAATTTAGATTATATAAATTTTATTTTTTATTTTTAAAATTTTAATTTAAATTATCATTTTTTTAATTTCATAGTTAAAAGAATGTTTTCATTCTTCTATCTACTGCACGTAAAAAAAAAAATAAAACTGAAAAAACATAAAATCTAAAAGTCATTGTTCATGCTCCAAAATTAATCAATCTATCCTCTAAAATTCAGTAATTTACATCTCCAAGATAAAGTCTTTTTATTTTTCATGCTCCAAAAGAAAAAAGTCAATAATTAATTTTATTTTAATTTTTTTGTTGTTGAAGTAGTCGATAATAATTATCCCCTTTATAAAATACAAACATATAAATACTTTGGTCAAATACGAATAGAAGTATGAGTTCAATTTGGAGAAAATTGTGAAAAAAATGATTCTACTAAGAGCAGTGCCAAATTTGTGTAAATTTTTATAATAAAAAAGATAAAGTTATGTTACTGTTATGCACAATAAAATATAGCAAATGGGAACAAAAAATTAAGGACTTGCACTTGGCTGCAATTGCTTCACTCCAAATCAATCAACGAGGGAATTTTTTTTATTTCATTTTTATATAGTATGTAAGCGAATGATTTAAAAAATAAAACCAATTACGAAGTTAATACTAAAATGTATTTTGAAAATAATGTGTACTGATAAAATAATACTTATTACAAAGTTTAATAACATATGAACGGACTCAAAAATAGAGCTTGGCATGACACAATTTTTGTAAGATATTATTTACTTATTATATTTTTTATCAAAATTTTAATGTCGAGTATTTGAAAATCCTGCATAAATTATGCAAGGAAGGAAGGGGTGGTAACCACTAACCAGGTAAAATGGTGAATGTTTATTATAACATCCTGGAATTGGGTCTCACATAAAATCATATCCATGGTGAAAAATCAATCAGTTAATTATGATGAAGAGGCTCTCAATTGTAGCTTGGAAGATTGTGATTGGAAATCTGATCAAATGATTCTATTAATGGTGGGGCTAAAATAGCGTAAATTTTTTTAATAAAAAAATGTAGTTATGTAATTAAACTATCTTTAAGGATAAGAAGAATATTTTATACTAATATTAAAATAGAGTTAACAATACACAACTAACAAATGAAGTAGTTGATATAAAAAAAGAGAGTTTATCTAGATTTACCCCACTTAGAAGAATTTTTTAAGAATGGATGAAACTTAAGTTCAAGACCCATAGTCTATACAATAAAAAGGAAGGGTAAATTACATATTTTTTTAATCTTGCTAAAATGACATAAAATATACATAAAATAAACAAGGAAATATTCTTATCATAGTATTTTTAAATTATTTGAGAGATATTTGGAACCTTTCGAAAAAGTACGCCTTCTCAATTATAAAGTTTTTGAGTTTTTCATCTTCTTCAAAGTGTTTGCATCCCGGTTTATATTTTTAGCTTCAGGTAAATTATCTAGAATTATGACACTAATTTTATCAGTATCGTTTTAAGCCAAAGATAAAAGTCAACTGCATGTAAGGAATTTTATACGAAATTCATTTATAATGTATGCTTTACCATTAAAAAAGAAAGATGAATGGAGATTGAGCATTAATTAATATTGATTCCTTATAAAGTCAAGTCCTCATCATACCCGAATAGAAAAATTGGTAATGTAAAATGGAATATTTATAGTAATAAGTTTACAAGAATTAAGAAACTTAACTTATGAGGCGAGTGGTAAGCTATTGAATTAATCAATCTGTTCTATAAAATTGACCATATAGACATCTCTAGAATAAATCTTTTTTATTTTTCATACTCCAAAAGAAAAAAAGTCAACAATTAATTTGATTTCTTTTTGGGGTTGAAGTATTCGTTAATAATCATCCCTTTATAAAATGGAAACATAGAAATACTTTGGTCAAGTAAGAATAGAATTATGACTTCCATTTGGAGGAAATTTTGAAAAAAAATGATTCTACAATAGCAGGGCCAAATTTGTGTAAATTTTTATAATGAAAAAAATATAGTCATGTAGTAGGATATCAATAGTAGACTTCCACTCATTTCTTCAAACAACTTATGCTAAAGTGAACTAGACTTTAAATCTGAAATGCCTTCCTAATGACAGAATGCTTGCTAATTGCTTTAATAAGTTTTCTGAGAAGTAGCTGAAAAACAAAGACATAGATATTCTGGGAAGTGCGGAAGAAGGAAGCAGCTGTTAATGTTATGCACAATAAAATAAAACAAATGGGAACAACGAATTAAGAACTTGGAGTTGGCGGCAAGTCAATCATCTTAGGAAAATGTCTTCATTATTTATGCAATATATATAATCATAACTTTACGAGAATTAATAACCTTGATTTATGAGGTGAGGGGTAAGCTATTGAATTAATCAATCTATTCTCTAAAATTCAGTATATTTACATCTCTATAATAAATTTCTTTTATTTTTCATGCTCCAAAAGAAAAATGTCAACAATTAATTTTATTTTAGAGTGTTCGTTGTTGAAGTATTCATTAATAATCATCCCCTTTATAAAATAGAAACATATAAATACTTTGGTCAAATAAGAACAGAAGTATGACTTCAATTTAGAGGAAATTATGGAAAAATGATTCTACTAACAGCAGGGCCAAATTTGTGTAAATTTTTATAATAGAAAAGATATAGTTATGTAATTAACAATCCTTAAGGATACTTTTTTTTATTCTAATATTAAATAGAGTTATCGATTTCCCCACTTACAAATGAAGTAGTTGTTGTAAGAAGAAATAATTAAATATCATGGGTCTTGTCCTTATTTATAATAGTCCCAATAAAAAGAGAGCTATCTAGCTTTACATCACTTCCAGACCATGCAAAAGTTCAAGACCCATAATCCATTCGGCTAAAAAACCAAAGATAATAGCCTAGGTCGTCCTGGTAAACGTAAAGTTCCTTTGTACATTTGCAGAGGAAGTTAATTTGGTCAAATGTTGTAGAAAACAAAGGGAAGGAAAAAAAAGAATCAGTGGGAAAAAGAAAAAAAATATATCCAAGGAAGAAAAATGGCCCTAAAGTGGACATATAAAATTCGTGTCCTACAAGAAACAAGAAAATTTTTCCTTTTTATGATTCTGTGTGAAAGTTTTTATACATTACACAGCAACACATAACTTAAAAAAAGTGCTACGACGACGATAACTTGGACATAACTAATGGCCAGTGGAAGCAATGATAGAAGTAACTAAAAGGTCTTGCTGCCTTGGCTTTCGATTCATGGCCCCTCTTCTTTCATATTTTCCATACAAATGTCATCAATTCTTTGGTGTTATGGCCAATCAAATGTGAAGTGTTGAGCTCAATTATTCATGACGACATTATTGCGTCTTTTCTCAACAATGAGTCTTTACATTTATATGTACACATTGATTTTAAAAATAATAACAATTTAAATTAAAAAAATATTAAATATTAAATATTAAATTTGGACGTCTACATCAAATTTGTATGATCTAAATTTAGAGAGGTACCTACAATCTAGATTTGGATAGAAACATAGAGATACTTTCATCAAATAATATTAGAAGTGTGACTTCAATTAGGAGGAAATTGCGAAAAAATGATTTTATTGATTGTGGGGCTAAAATTACGTAAATTTTTACAATAAAAAATGTAGTTATGTAATTAAACTATCTTTAAAGATGAAAAGAATATTTTATTCCAATAGTAAATAGAGTTATCAGTACACGACTGACATATGAAGTAGTTGATGTAAATAAAAAGAGAGTTTATCTAGATTTTCACCACTTGCGAGAATTTTTTAAGAATTGACGAAGCTTAAGTTCAAGACCCATAGTCTATCTAATAAAAAGGAAGGGTAAATTACATAGATTTTTTTTTTGGCTAAAATTACATAAAATATACATGGAATAAACAAGGAAATATTCCCATAGTATTCTTAAATTATTTGATAGATATTTGGAACCTTTCGAAAAAAGTATGCCTTCTCAATTATAAATTTTTTGAGTTTTTCATCTTTTTAAAGTCTTTTCATCCCAGTCTATTGTTTTAGCCTCAATTAAATTATCTAGAATTATGACACTAATTTTCTCAGTATCGTTTTGAGTCAAGGATAAAAGTCAACTACATGTAAGGAATTTCATATGAAATTCATTTATAATGTATGTTTTACCATGTAAAAAAAATATATGAATAGAGATTGAGCATTAATTAATATTGATTCCTGATAAAGTCAAGTCCTGATCATACCCGAATAGAAAAATTAGCAATTTAAAATGGAACCAGCTGCATTGACCGTAAAGTATTCATAAAGGAGGAAAATGGGACCAGCTTTTGCCTTAATTTCTGGCTTTTGCTATTCAGTTTAAGGAATTTTCCGAGAAGTTGCTGAAAGACGTAGACGTTCTGGGAAGTAAGGAAGAAGCAGCTGTTAATGTTATATATGGACAATAAAATAAAACAAATGGGAACAACAAATTGAGAACTTGGGGTTGGCTGCAAGTCAATCATCTTGAGAAAATGGCTTCATTATTTATGTAATATATATAATAATAACTTTACAAGAATTAATAAATTTAATTTATGAGCTGAGTGATAAGCTATTGAATTAATCAATCTATTCTATAAAATTGAGTATGTTTACATCTCTAGAATAAATCTTTTTTTATTTTTCATACTCCAAAAGAAAAAGGTCAACAATTTATTTTATTTTTTTTGGTTGAAGTGTTCGTTAGTAATCATCCCCTTTATAAAATAGAAACAAAGAGATACTTTTGTCAAAAAAGAATAGAATTATAACTTCCCTTTAGAGGAAATTTTGAAAAATTGATTCTATTAATAGCAGGGCCAAATTTGTGTAAATTTTTATAATAAAAAAATATAGTTATGTAATAAACAATCTTTAAGGATAATTTTTTAGATAATTTTTTTATTCTAATATTAAATAGAGTTATCATTTACCCAACTTACAAATGAAGTACTTGATATAAGCAGAAATAATTAAATATCATGGGTTTTTTTTCTTATTATAATAATCCCAATAAAAAGAGAACTTACTTAGCTTTACATCACTTTCAAGAATTTTCTAACAAATGACGAAGCACCAAACCATGCACAGGTTCGAGACCCATTGTCCGTACAAGAAAAAAGGAGAATTAGAAACGAAGACCCAAAATTAAAGAAATTTATTCTAACATATTATCACTAGGTCTAATTATTATTTCTGTTAAAATCAATAATAATGAACCTTAAAATAATGATAATAGATTTTTCAAAGTAAATATTTTTAATTTTGGGCTTTTAAACATAATTCTCTCCAATGAAAAACAAAAGATCATACAATGGGAAGGAAAAAAGCAAGTGTGGCATTGACGTTGACTTGAAGAATCAATGGGAGAAAAAAAAAAAGCATCCAAGGAAGAAAAATGGCTATGAAGTGGACATATAAAATTCGTGTCCTACAAGAAACACGAAAATTTTCAATTTTATGATTCTTTGTGAAAGTTTTCATACATTACACAGCAAACACATCACTTAAAAAGGTGCTACAACGACGAAGACTTAGACTTAATTGATGGCCAATGGAAGTAACTAAGGTCTCGCTGTCTTAGCTTTCAATTCATGGGCCCCCTTCTTTCATATTTTCCATACAAATGTTACTAATTCTTTGTTGTTATGGTCAATCAGTCAAGTGTTAAGCTCAATTATTCAGTTATCGCGTCTTTTCTCTGCAACGAGTCTCATTAAATTTATGTGTACACGTTACATGTAGTATATGACAACAATAGTTACAATACAATTCTGTTCTCTTATGAAGATAAATTAATGATGAATAAAAAGAAGAATACATCACTCCTTTTTTTTTCTTTTAAAATTTTTCTGAAAAAATTAAATCATTAGATCATTGGCAAAATTTTTCCATTCTACTTTCTTGCCTTTATTCATCCCTGGTCTATATTATTGAAACATTGGAAAAACCTCTGGACAATCCAGACAATTTCAATCGCATTGGACAATCCACACAGTTTGTGGCTCTGGTTGCACAGATCACTTTAATGACCTTTCTGAGAAACTGCTGAAAGACGAAGACATTTTGGGAAGTGAGGAAAAAGAAAAGCAGCTGTTAATGTTATGCACAATAAAATAAAGCAAATGGGAAACCACAAAATATTAAGGACTTACACTTGGCTGCAATTGCTTCACTCCAAATCAATCAATACGGGAAATATTTTTGTCCTTTTTTAAAAAAATAGCATGTAAGCGAGTGATTTTTAGAAAAACCCAATTACGAAGTTACTGCTAAAATATATTTTGAGTTATATTTTGAAATTGATGTATAACAATAACAATACTGGGAGTTCCAACTTTCTAATCCTTAAATATATTTTGAAATTGATGTATAATAATAAAATAACACTTTCTAAAGGTTTAAACTATATCAAAGGACTGAAAAATTGAGCTTTGCATAACAAAATTTTTAAAACATATTATTCACTTATTATATTTTTTACTAAAATTTGAATGACAACTATTTAAAAACGCTGCATAAATTATGCAGGAAAGGGAGTGGCGGTAAACACTAACCTGGTGAAGTAGTGGTTGTTTATGATAACATCCTAGACTTGGCTCCCACATGAAATCCTAGAACCCGGATCCTCTGTGCTTGGGTTGGTGCACATCCCAATCTGAATTGTTCAAACTGAATCTGGATGGTCCAAATTTTATAAAAAAATTTTATATTTTTTTATTCAAAAAATTATTTTTTAATACTTTTCAGTTATAAAACTATTTTTATTTTATGAAATTAAAAAAAATTAAAATTAAACAAAATTATATGAAATCTAAACAATCCAAATCATATATGAACAGCCCATATCAATATGCATGCTAGGATACGCACAAGATCCAGGGGCAAAATCATATCTGTGGTGGGAAATTAATTAGTTAATTAAGATTAAGGGGCACTCAATTGTAATTTGGAAAAGATTGTGAGTGGAAATCTGGTCATGAGGATCATTACTTGTTGATCCCCAACTACCAAGGGAATCCACGTACATAATATTAAGTAACGGGTTTACCGCAACTCAATCATCTTATGAAAATGGTTTCATTATTTATGCAATACTTCTGTGACTATACAAGATAATGATAACTTTACAATAATTTAAAATTTTAATTCATGAAGTGAGTGGTAATTAAGCTATGTATTGAATTAATCAAGCTATTTTAAAAAATTTAGTGCATTTACATCTCTAGATTTTTTTTTCCAAACTCCAAAGAAATGTCAACAATTAATTTTATTATTTCTTTTGTTAACAAGTTCCTTAATAATCATTCTCTTTATAGAATAGAAACAAACAGATACGTTGGTCAAATAATAATAGAAATGTGACTACAATTAGGAGGAAATTGTGAAAAATTGATTCTATATATTAATAGTGGGGCTAAAATTGCGTAAATTTTTATAATAAAAAAAATGTAGTTATGTAATTAAACTATCTTTAAGGATAAAAAGAATATTTCATTCTAACGTGAAGTAAAGTCTTCGTTACCCAACACATAAATGAAGTAGTTGATGTAATTAAAAAAAGAGTTCATCTAGATTTACATCACTTGCAAGTTGCAAGAATTTTCTAAGAACTGACGAAGCACAAGTTGAAGACCCATAGTCCATGCAATAAAAAAGGAATTTGGCGAAACGTTGCAGAAACTAAAGGAAAAGGGAAAAAGGAAGCCTGGCATTGACTTGAAGAATTTGTGGGAGAAAAAAAAAGAGAGTGAATTATATAATTTTTTTTAGTTTTTTTAATTACACAATTTTTTCTTATTTTCAATATATATAAGTTCAATTTTAAAATTTTTGACTAAAATAGGGTCAATGAACCGAAATATACAAATATATATTATATCTAAATATGCACAAATAAAAAAAGAACAGATTTTATTTTCATTAAATCTAACAACAATATATACATTTAAATTAATAGAAGATATTTAGTAAAAAAATTAAAAATAAACTAAAGTGTTATGCAATTTTTTCGTGCAAGGGATGTACAAGTAATTTTAACAAAACTCAATAGTGGTCTATATAATTTATTAAAATAAATGTCCAAGGAAGGAAAATAACTTACTGCCCAATTGGTACCCTGCGTATGATCTAACCTAACAAGATGAAATCAAATAAAATTTTAATACTATAAAATATTTGATGTAATATTGCATAAGATACTATATGATATAAGATAATATTATCATATATTTAGTGATATACTATATAATATTATATTAGATAAAAATTAATATGTTCGACAAAAATATCCTTTACTTAAAAATATACTATATTCATTTAAATTTATAATTTTATGAGAAATATATTATATCCATTTTAGAGATCATGGTCCAGGCTTAGATCCATTCTAAAATAATATTTTCATATCTTTTTCTGTCTGTTTAAGGAAGTTGAAAGAACAAATATTTGAGCTTTCAAAAGTTTACTCGCACCAAACATCGCCAAAGACTGTCAGGCCTATGAAATCTCTTCTTGGATCTATCCTTCACGCTGGACTCAAATTTTAGGTATATCACATGTAGTTAATTATATTTTGAGACTCTAAGTTCAATATATTTATCTTGAACAATATTAAATTTCAAAATTATTTTTAAGGATTCTATTAACATAAATTTTAACTAAGTTGTTTTTTGAACAATAGGGAATATGAATAGAAAGAAAAACTAGGTGAATAATACCAAAAAAGTTTGAGTTTTATAATATGAATTATAGTTTTTCCTTGTCTTTAAAATTTTTGTTTTCACAATTAAAATTTTTGGTTTTAAGGCCTTTCAAAATAATTTCAAAATTTAAAATATTTCAAAATAAATATCTTCAATTTAGAATCTCAAGATATAATTTTCCAAATTTCATTTGCGTATATGGGCCCACCGTTCATAGTTTGCAAATGGAATCCTATATCTTGCGTGATGGTTCATCCGAACCTGATTTAAAACTCAGAATAAAATTTCATTGAGAGAATAATATGTACAAAAAAAAAAGTAAGAGGAGAAAACATTGGTACTGTCGTGGAGAAGTAGATTTTATTTTATTTGTCCTACTAAAGTTGGCATATACCAAATGAAACAAGAAAAGCAAGTGGTATGTTTTCTCAATTTTCTTAGTAATTGCTATGTTTTCTCTCATCTGATCCTTTATATATAGATACGAAGCTTAAACTACTGTCTGTTCTTTCCAATAAAAATATTGTTCTACAGCGCGGCACTGGAATGGATTTAAGGGATCAATGAACAAAGCGAGTTTAATTTACGGGAAGCATCTTGTGAACACATGAACAATTTTCCAGAGATAATATGGAGAACCAAATGTGCAGGGAAGCTATGAAGGTAGTGGGCAATTAATTTGTATTTGTAGTTTCTATAAAACAGGTCAGATCCAGAGACCTATTTTTTGTAGAACTTTATTTTTTCCTCAGACACTGTGTATTTGATTATCATCTGACATAGTTAATACAATTTTTATCTAACTCTAATACTATAAAGTGAAGTTTTTTTTCTTTTTTTAGATCTACCCATTGCTTAATTTGATTATTTTTTCTCTCACCACCAAAAACAAAGACATGCATAAAGAAGAAAAAGAAAAAGGATCGTTGCCCTCTTTACTGTGTCGATCCCAGGATAGTACAATGATTGATGAATCAGTCGCATGTAATGTTACAATACTTTTCTTCAGGTTACTCCATCTTATAATTCAATTGCATCTTTTTATGAAGTTGTTTTTACAAAGGAGTTGGGAAAACACTTTGTAAGCCACAAAACAAGATATCAGTTAAACATGATAAAACAAAGTTCTTGTGTATATGGAGTCATGTTGTAGCTTTACAAAGGCATGTCTCAAATTAATGGAATTTCTTTTTTCCCATTTCCATTGATTTTTTTCCTCTGTTTTCCTTAAAGCTTAATCAAACTTGTAGGCTAGGAGGATAAAGAAAGAAATAAAAGATAATTAAAGGTTTGATTGTGACATTTTTAATATTTAAGAGTTCCTTATTATAAAACTATTAAAAAAAAAACCTTTAACTAAGTTACCTTTTTTTTAACCTTTTATTTTTCCATTATTAGGGATCTATAATTGATTGGGTTTGCATGAAAAATATTTTTTATTTATATTTTTCATTATTTTTTACATCTTAACGTCAAAACAGTATATATATATATATATATATATTGTAAACCAAGAATGTTTTCTCGAAAGTTTAAAATATATCTATTGACTAAAAATGGTGACAATTCAGAAAAACTCCACAAAATGAGGAAACTTTTGAAGTTCCAATAGACTAATTGTATCTGATCTTGATCGATTTTAATGTTGATCAGTCTAATTCTCTTAGCTTTAAACTTAATTTATTTTAAATCTTTATGAATAATTTTTTCCTTCATACAAGCGAAGGATCACTCACATTCAAAAGACTAATGAAGCTGAATTCATAAATAGTCATAACTTAAGTGCAATTTCTTTTAATTTTTGCTATCTATGAATATTCTTACAGCTTAAATATGATAAGACTAATTCTTTTTTGAAAAAAAAAAATTTATATGCTATTTTTTATTAAAAAATAAATAGCAAATATAACTACTTTTAACACGTCTCAGCACATAAAAGTCATTTGAATTTTATTTGTAGATAAAGTAAAATCCTATCATACCTTATGCGTGCAGACTTTGTCAAAGGTTTTCTCTCTCTTCTTTTTAATTATTATTTACAATATCATAGAGATTCTTATGCTATATATATATATACATATATATAGGTTGTCAAGCTGTGGCTAGCAAGATTCCGAAGTTCTAATGATCACAAAGTCTTCAAATCCTTTTGATGCTTGAAGCTCTCTTTCACTTGAAGTCATATAAAGCCTTTTCTAGGATTGGGATTCACAGCAGCTACATGTGGCACATGAAGGGCCTTCCTTTTCATGGTTTTAAATTGCGGTTGCGGTTGCGGTTACGTTGCGATTGCGGTTGCGGGTGTTGCGGATAGTATAAGAAGGATTGCGGGCGTTGCGGTCAAAAAATGCGGATGCGGCTGACGCCGCAACAACAATATTGCGGCCGCATCACATGATGCGGACCGCAATTTAAAACCATGTTCCTTTTCGTCTTCTTTCAACCATGGCTGGACTTATGATGTGTTTGTAAGCTTCACTGGGGGAGATACTCGTTACAGTTTTATAGGTAACCTTTGTTATGCTTTGAACCAAAAGGGCATCCACACCTTCAGAGATGACATCAAGCTTAGGAAAGGCGAAAGCATTTCCCCTGCTCTTCTGAAAGCGATCGAAGAGTCAAGAATTTCCATCGTTGTTTTTTCCGAAAATTTTGCATCCTCAGGTTGGTGTCTTGATGAACTCCTCAAGATCATTGAGTGCATGAAAGAGAAGGGACAGCTGGTTCTCCCAGTGTTTTACTATGTTGATCCTTCAGATGTAAGGCATCAGAGAGGAAGTTATGGAAGATCAATGGCTGAGCATGAAGCCAAGCTCAAGAATCGCAATAAGGAAACAGTACACGAGTGGAGGCTTGCACTAAAAAGATTGCATAGTTGGAGAGTTGCACTAAGGGAGGCTGCCGATTTGTCTGGATGGCATTTCAAAAATGAGTAAATGGTTGTTTATTTAATTTGAATTATTTCCATAAAGTTATCACTATTATTATTATTTTTTCATGGCACTGTTAGAATGGGGATGAGCAAAGTGTTCTGTTAATGTGAGAGAAGAAGAGCAAAGTGTGTTTATTGTGGGAAAGGCAACCATAGGAATATACCACACGAAAATGTCTTCTTGCTCTTGTTTTATTCATCACATGAAGAAATTTATAGTTTTTTTCCATTTCTACAAGTTACAGACAAGCACCTAAATGGTCTTCATAAATTATGAAATTAATAAGTGAGTTGTTATTAATTATACATATTCAAAGTGTCAAGATAATATATGATTAGTCTTGTCAAAAATTTAACATTATGTGTTAACGGAAGTCTAATGAGATGGACTAAAACAATTAAGTATTTTAAAATTATAAAGACAAAATTAATATTAAGAATTATGAAGTCCAACAAACAATATAGCATTTTTTGCCTCGGCAACAACAAAAAACTGTTGTCTAAAATTTCAAAACCATTGTCTAAATTAAAGTAGTTTTTTTTTTTTGCTTATTCCTTTTGAAACAACATATGCAAAATTTTACTAATTAACTCTGGCAATTCATCATAAAAGGGAAGTGATACGATAGAAGGCATAATATTGGACATGCTTAACCTAGAGCAAGAAGTTAAGCTAAGTGCTAATGCCTGCAAGAGGATGAAAAGACTCAAAATCCTCATAGTTTGGAATGCACAAGTTTTTGGAGCCCCTAACATCTCCCAAACTATTTGAGATTGCTTGAGTGGAGTGAATATCTGTCATGAACTAGAAAAAAATTATATATATTGAAATGGAAATATTTTTGCATCACACCTTTACAACCAGGAGAACCAAAAGCATATAATAGAGCACAAAGGAAAAGAAGATCCAGAGGAAAGGAAAAGAATTACAAAAGAGAGAGAAAATGTTAGAGAGAGAATCTTCACAATTATCTTCTCCCCCTTAAATTTGTCAAGAAGAATTTGAAGCAGTTAACAAGATTTTAGGAAACCTACTTCAAAGCTTTGTTAGGAAGAATTTGAAGCAATAGAACCTTACCCTTGCACAAGTTGAGTTTGCCTATAACAACTCAACTAATTAGATTACTGGAAAGTATCCGTTCAAGGTAGTTTATGGCACTTGTCTACTTGGCATGTTGGATTTGACCTCTTCATTTGATAGGCAACAATACAACACTGATGCAGAATAAAGAGCAAAGGATATTAAGAAGCTACATGAACAAGTCTAAGAGTTAATTTAAAAATAAAACTTGAGATACAAAGCTCAATGTGATAAGTACCAAATATAGCAAACTTTTAAAATAGGAGACTTAGTATAAATACACTTGTGAAAAGAACAATTTCCAAATCAACCAACTGCCATGTTGTCACCTAGAGTTGATGGTTCGTTCAAAGTTATGTAGAAGATCAATGACAATGCCTACAAAGTAGAGCTACCAAGTAGCTGTGGAGTCTTTGCTAACTTCAATGTTATCGACGTATTACCATATTTTGACGACAATGCAGAGCTTGACTCTAGTCCTCTCTAACTCGAGGAGGATGAAATGGATCATGGCCCATAAACAGTAGTAACCAACAACTAGGAATGAGAGAGGTTGCAGTCTTGAATAGCCAATAAAAGTTACATCAGTTAGGAGACAAGCCAATCAAGAGATTCTTGTAAACTCTCGTAACCCCCATTTAAGTTTTATTTTTTGTTTGAGATTTTGAATGAAAATAGCTTCTAAAATTAGTAGAGCTCTTTCCATTGTGTTTGTCATCAAGTAATAATAGAATCCTTTTCATCAAAGTGAGATCATTTCCTTTCTTTTTCTTCTAGCTTCTGAGCTAACATATCTAGCCAAAACCAACTCGCTAAAAGTAAGTACTACTAGTTAGGATATTTTAAAATTTAAAATTCAAAATAGATTATGGAATATTTTAATTTGACATTATTGAAACATCTCCAAATACATTAATTAAATAATAAAATATTTTAACATTTTTTCATTGGGTCTAAACAATATTTGCTAGATAATATGTTTATGGGCAAATCAAATATATATATTACAAGAACTATAGCAATATGCTCTTTAAACAAACAAAAATTATCTCGCATACATTACTTGTAACATGTTTTTAGCTTTATGAGATATTAAACTTTCATGAATAAACCTTATATGTTTATTTGGGTTTTAACTCATATGTTTGTTAGTATTTCACCAAAATTGTATACCAATATATATAGAGACAACAAACCAAAATTCATAATTTCATTACGCAATGTACCTTGAACCAAAAATAGTCTAAGACTTATCTAAGGCACATGATTCTTAAATTATTTTGGATGCATTCCTTTAGTTAAATGATTAGCTATCATTTCTTTTATCTGAATGTGTGTTATAATTACCTTATTAGCTTTAACCTTTTCTTTCAAGACTAAGTACTATATGTCAATATATTTACTTTGACTTTAACTCTTGTTATTCTTAGCTAAGAAAACTTTAGCCATATTATCACAATACACTTTGATAGCCTATAGATTGAATCTATAATCTTAAGCCCAATACTAAAATTTCTCAACTATATAATCTTAAACCCTAAAAACATGCAACAAACTCATTTTCCATATTAAGGTGACTACCATAGATTGTTTAACACTTCTCCAATAGATAGCTCCCTTAGCTACCAAAAAAATATATCTAGGTGTTGACTTCTTTAAGTAAATGCACCATGTTAAATCTAAGTCTGAATAATTAGCAACTTCCAAATTGTCAGTCTACCTATAAGCATAAACCCTTTAATACCCTAAAAGTATCTTATGACCTTTTTTTAAAAATAATTTTCTAGTAATCAATCTCTATAGATCATTTTGATATCTTCCCAATATGCTTACAACAAAAGTTATATCAGACCTTGTGTAGATCTATGCACATGTTAGACTTCTTATTGCTAAAGTATATGGAACATTTTCCATCTTTTTTTCTTTTTAACTCATTATCACGATATTGAAATAAACTAAATTTCTCTTATACAACAGGTGCTACAATGGGTGAATAGTCTTTCACTTTAATTTGTTAAAGAATTTAGTTACATAGGTCTTTTGTGATATTCCTAAGATACCTTGGGACTTATCTCTATAAATCTTAATACCAATGACATAGAATTCCTTACTTATATCTTTCATTTCAAAATTTTTAAATAAAAACTATTTTACCTCATGCTATAACCTTAAGTCACTTGAGGTAAGTAAAATATCATCTACATATAAGACTAAGAATATGGTCTTATTCCTATTGACCTTATGGTGTATATATATATATATATTAATTCATGATGTTTTCAATAAAACCAAGATATGTGATTATATCATGGAATTTGAGGAATCACTATTGTGAGGTTTGCTTAAGATCATAAATTAACCTTTTTACCTTGCACACCAAATTCTCACAAGTGGTTGAGATGAATCTTTTAAGTTGTTTTATATATATATCTCTTGCTTAAGATGACCTTGAGGAAGATGGTCTTAACATCATTTGGTGCAATTTTAAATTAAATGAACTATTAATGCCATGATGATATGGAAAGAATCTTTCTTAGAATAAGAGAAAAAGTCCTTTTATAGTCAATTCCTTCCTTTTGGATAAACCTTTTGGCATCCAACCCTGCCTTGTAGAACTCAATGTTGCTTAATAAATCTTTTTTTTTTCTTAAAGGCCTTTGGCCTTAGTAGGCAAGTCTGCAAGGTTCCAAAAATTATTATTTGCCATGAATTTCATTTCATTAACCATAGCATCATACCATAATTTAAAATTCTCAACATTTAATGCTTAGGAAACTATTATAGGCTTATATTAAACACTTATATCATAGTCAGATTTAGTAAGGTACATAGAGTAATCATTAGGTATTGCCAACTTTCTAGTCTTAGTTGATTTTCTTAATTCAACCTGTTGGATTGTTCAATGATAGTATCTCCTACTATAGGTTGAGGTACCTCTTAATCATTACAAAGTGCCTCATTAAGAGTGGTAGGATCTTCAAAATGAAGATGCTGTTGATTACTTACATTATCACTTGGATTTTAGGAACCTTATTTTATTCTACATTCATCCTAGCAAGATAGGAGTCATGTAGAATAAATGTTCTACCATAACTAGTGTAGGTAGCTTCTTGTATATGATCATATTTAAGTGATTAGATCATGTGGTTAATCACTCTCACTAATTATGTTATTCCCAAGAAATTTGGCATTTTTAGAAATAATAATTCTCATTGAATGTGAAGGATAGTAAAACTTGTATCCTTAAGACTTCTTTACATAACCTATAAATATGTAGTGATAGTCCTTAGGTCTAACTTTCTTTCACGTGCATTATACACTCCTACTATAATATGAAAGCCCTACACTTGTATGATTCAAGCTAAGTGTCCAACATTTCTAAATTACAAGAGGTGTCTTAGACATTGCCTTTATTGGAACTCTATTTAAAATATACACTACTATTTTAAGTGCATATCTCTACAAAGAAATAGGAAGTTAAGAGTTGCTAAGAACACTTTTTACTATGTCTAATAACATCTTATTCCTTTTTTTAGCAATATCGTTCATATCAAGTGAGCCAAGCATGGTGTATTATGCTACAATACCATGCTTCTAAAAGAAATCAACAAATAGACTAGGTGCTTATCCCTCACTTGTATACCTGCCATAATATTTACCTCCCTTATTAGGTCTTACAATCTTAATATGCTTTTTTGTCTATTCCTATACTTCTGCTTTATATTTTATAGAGGCATCTGGTGCCTTTTGTTATAAAGCAAGTAGATGTATATGTATCATGAGAAATCATTAATAAAAGAAATAAAATATTTCTGACCATTTGAACATAAATCAAGACAACATATTAGTCTGTATGATCTTTAATAAATCTGAACTCCTCTCAGACCTTTTATGTGATTGTTAGTTTGCTTACCCTTAATGTAATTAATATATGAACCAAAATCTATAAAGTCTAAGGGTTGGAAAATGCTATCCTTTACTAACATTTTGATCCTCTCTTTAGAAATATGTCATAATATGTTATGCCTTAGGCTAATAGAGTTCTCATTGATGATACATCTCTTAACTCAAGAATTATAAAGCATAGTAACATAAGAACTAGGCATATCAATAATAGTATGAAACCTAAACAAACTATCAGATAAAGAAATTTTCCTAATAGAAACTAGGTCCTTTAATCAATTAAAAAATGTTCTAGAAATATTCATATAAAACCTAAAGGAATTAATTTGGAAATGAAAATCAAATTCCTGGAAAAAATAAGAACATAAAAGGCCTATTCAAAACCCATTAAAAAGACAAAAGATAAAATAATTTGATAAGTTCCTATAGCTTCCACATTTAAGCTTATTCCATTGCTAGGAAACATTTTATACTCATTGGGATAGGGATTCCTTATGCTGAGAAATCCCTGCATGGCATTTAAAATATAGATTGTTGATCTAATATTAATCCATCATGTATCATAACAAATATCAACTAAATGAGATTTAAAATACACATTTCATAAAGGTATGCTTATCTTAGCAAACTAGGCCTTTCTCTTGGGGCATTCCTTCAGAATGTGCCTATTCTTTCCGTAGAAGAAGCATCTTATAGCATCCTTGTTAGTCATATGAAGAGGATCTATGTGTTTCTTCTTTCCATTTCCCGTACGACCCTTCTTTTTAGAGACATTAGAACTACCAAAATGAGCCTTATTATGAGCACCTTTTCCATCAATTACTAGCTTGTACTCTTTTATACAAACATGGATACTAGTTCATCAACTGTTTATTTCCCCTTATGTGTGTAGTAGGAGATCTTAAATGTAACATAATTAAGGAGCCATGTATCTTATCCTCATTATATGTTGCCTTACCCCTCTTATATCAATGAGTATCATTGTGTATGGTTAGGCTATTAGTGCACCTCCTAGTGACTTATTAGGTGAAGCAAACTAAGTATCAATGGCCTTGATATACTCCTTGACTATCTTGTATTTTGGTATAGATCTACAAATACTACTTTGAATGTGTTGTTTGATTATCATCATATTTGTAACACCATAACTCTATTATTTAAAATTTTATCCAAATTATATTTGGCCTATAATCACTCATCTCAAGGGACTTGCTTTGAAAACTGACTTATTTTGGTATTTTACGAAAAATTAGACGTTACAATATTAAGGTGATTTAATTGCTCCTAACGTTCATACAACACTTTAGCATCTTTATCATTATCATCTATGGTTTTTAGAGGCTTTTCCCTATGAAAGACATAATCATAGTCAAGGCATCTCAATTGGAGGAGGATATCCTCTTTCCAAACCTCATAGTTGCTTTCTTCTATAATAATTTTGTTGCCGTTATCTACTAACAATTGAGATGTAGAATATGTTGCTAGGTAATTTATAACATAAATAACTCTTACTAATACATTATGTGGCAAATCAACCATCACATTTATCATAAATGCATGCTTACCAATGCAAGTTATACTAACACAAAAACTGTATCACTAAAATCTTCTTCTAGGCAAAGACATTAGCGTATCATTTATTCGTGTCTCATAAATGATGAAACTATTGTTCATATATATTTCCTAATACTTAGGTGCTACTTAGAAAATGTAATACAACTTCCATTCCATTCTAATTAAGCATGCAATTATAATTATCTACTTATAGGCTACAATATATTATAGCTATATATTTAATTAAAATTGATATTTCTCAATCCATATGTGATTTTATATTTATAATGCATGCCCACAATTATAAAGGATGTTACAGCTACTCCTTAATTTATACATGCTAATCGCAAAATATCTAAGTCCATTATATGCATTAAAAATGTCCATATAAATCCATAAATTAATTTTATCCTAATTAGAATTTAATTAATTAATTAACTAGCTAAATTATATGTGATTTACTAACTAAAAATTCTCTCTTCATAAATATTCTTTAAATGTGCCTAAGATTTGCCTAAAATAATTCCTTATAATTTTAAAAAATTAAATAACACTAAAATAATTTTAAAATTCCATACTTGTTAAAATTATATATACTAATTTTTTCATAATATAGACAAATTATAAACCACTAAATAACAATATTCCATAATTTATTTAATTTTTATTTACAAATATGTCTAGAATTGAAAATTGATGCCTAAAATAACTAAGCCCAAAAGAAACTAAAAAATGATAAAAAGCAAAACATGCCTAAATCTTTGAAGAAGTTCAACTCTTGATAAGTGAAATGTAGTGCTTCACTTGGCTTCTTCAAAATGACAGGCCATTTTGAAGAAATCTAAAACATTGCATGAACATGTCCCATACCACATGTCATTTATAGTCAGGGCCCAAACGACCTATTGTTTAGGTTGTCTCCTTCCTCAAGTTAGGTTGAAACAACTTAACTCATCGTTCTCCTATTAGAAAAACCTGACATTTTTCTATGATTTTGAGCTTCTTTTCTGATGTTTCTTTTGGTGATTAACATCAAAATCATGAGGGGAACATTTTTCAAGCATTAAAACTTAGAAAACATGCATGAATCTTAGATCTAAAACATGCATAGTGAAGATGTTCATTATGGTTTTTGTGTTTTGTAACCCATTGGTTGAGATCTAGCCAAGACATTTCTCATCTTTTCCTACTTAATTATTTAAAATTTAATTCTTAGATGAGCCTTAGTCTACCAATTTAAGATTTCCCACTCAATAAAGACATTTCTCTTATATATAATAATAACATTAGGACTACATTTTAAAGAGACCTACTCCTAAAGATATTTCATCTTCTTCAACACCTTTTTATTGACCTTGTAATCAAAGGTTTGTCTCTAATTTTAAGGGTCATTATGCAATACATAAAGAAAAAATGTATCCTTAACAAGTTTGATCAATCCTTAAGGTGAATAGTTTTTTCATGTATGCTATGCTTAAAACAGTTTTGATGTATTTCTCATATTTGAAAATGAAAAAGTAAAGTGGCTCACTAACATTTATGACAACATGATGTTTTTTAAGGAGCTTTATCTTTAATGCACACTAATTAAAAAGTAAATTCCTTGTCTATATTTGATTTTTTAAATTTCTCCTTATGGTCCTCTTGATTGATGTCTAATAATTATCATTTAAGAGTGTCTTCATCAAACTTAAGAAGTGATTTTCATATTTAGGCAAGTCAAAAGGGTCTCGAATGTGTCCAACATATGTTTGTCCAAACATAATCATACCACATACCAACATGTAGAGATTTTTAGGAACAAAAACCACTTAATTTGGACTCCACATATGCCTACATGTACCCATAGAAGATTCTATTTTAAAATTACCAATAAATGAAAAAAATATGAAATCCATTCTTTTAGCATGGAGAGTGAACTCTATCCACCCATCTTTTTGGTAGAGGCTATTGAGGTTTACACCATTGGTCTTCCAATCTCTTGCTCTTGTTTTTAGGCTTTTATAATGGTCAATTGGGGTCAAAGGTGAGCCTTATGTGCTTGTCTCCAGAGTGGGGGTGGCATTTCATCTTCAACCTCTAGAACTATCATTTTTCCAAAAATTTTAGAAAATTTATGATCAAACCCCAAATTTAAGTTGTTTATCTCCTTTGTTTCATGTTAGAATTGGACAAAATTTTTACCATTTTGGAAAGGTTATAGAATGAACTTTCTAAAGATATAAGACTTGCATTCAATGATGGCTTGAGGAGAGAACTTTAGCCTCAAAAGTTAGGTCATTGATCATGTTTTCTATATTTTCATGCTTGACTAGCTAAATTTATGAAGCCATATCTCACTTGTTTTTCATCTGATTTATACAAAATTTTTGTAGGTTGGTGGTTTATGGTGAGGATCTTAGCCTTCAAAAGAAGCTATTCAATCATGTTTTTTTAGAAACATAAATTTTATAATTTCTCTCTAATGACAAATCTATTTTCTCCCAGACACGTATTCATCACTATATAAGCTTCATTTCCTAGCAAAATCATGACCTAATATGGTCTATATCAAATTTCACCATTAGAAGATCTTTAAGGTCTAAAATATGCACATACATTACATCATGATTTTCTTGCAACAAATTCATATTATTAAACATGGAAACCATAAATTCAAAATAGGGAACAAAAAACTTAAGCCAACCTGGCTTTGATACCAACGAAGGGAATTTCAAGTAGTTACTTTTGTGAATCTTCTCAAATCTTTTGCCCTATATAGTTTGGAGTAGAATCATGAGGCGAACTCCAACCACTTTTCTATAGTGGAATCACCATAGTCCGAGCATAAAAGGGAGAAGATCAAGTCTTTTGTATTATTTGTCTTTTTTTTAAAGGAAGTCTAAGGGAGAGAACATTCTCTTATCTTACAATAAAATTTTCCTCCCTTTTCTTTAAAATAAAATAACTAACCCATTTAAAATTAAAAATTCAAATAAATAAATAATTAATAATACAATTAATTAATTAATTCTTTATTTTAGGTTGTTGGATCATATTATGGGTCAATCTATCATGGGTAGCCCCAAATTCTCTCTCTCTCTCTCTCTCTCTCTCTCTCTCTCTCTCTCTCTCTCTCTCTCTCTCTATATATATATATATATATATCATTACACATAATATTGAAAAAGGCAGAGTGAGAGCTAAACTCATGATGGGCAAAATCATAATAGAGTAAAGCATATATATATATATATATATTACATTGTGGGATATTTTATCACATTAGGATTTGAATTCATGAAGATGATCATGGATTAATCAGGCTATAAGCTAGGCTAGGTGGAAGCAATAAATCATATAATTATCACTTTGCTTATAATAAAATTACTACATTTGGTTTGTTTTAATTGTTTAGGATTTAATATTTTAAGAATGAAAATGAAAGGAAGGACTTAAAAATTATAATATCTAATGCTTTTTGGCATAGATTATATATATTGCCAAATTCCCATATATAAGTTTTCGTAATTAATTCTATAGGTATGAGTTTGAGTTTATTCAAAAAATTATGGAAGAGATCTCTAGCAAATTAAATCACACCTTTTTACACATAGCTAATTATCCGGTGGGAATGAAGTATCAAATACTTGAAGTGAGGTCACTTCTAAGTATCAAGTCTAAGAAAGATGCCTTGATGGTGGGAATTCATGGAATTGGAGGCATTGGCAAAACTACCATTGCAAAAACAGTGTATAATTCTATTGCAAATCAATTTGAAGCTTCTTGTTTTCTTGCTAATGTTAAAGAAAACTCAATGAAGAATGGCCTAGTACAACTACAAGAGACACTTTTTTTGAATTTGCTTGAGAAAAACAATATCAAGTTGGGTAATGTAAGTCAAGGAATTCCTATACTAGAAAATAGACTTCATTGTAAGAAGGTTATTTTAATTCTTGACGATGTTGATGATCTAAAACAAGTGAGATCTTTAGCTAGAAGACAAGATTGGTTTGTTTTTGGAAGTAGGATTATTATAACAACAAGAAATAAACATTTGTTAACTCTACATAGGGTTGAAAAGCAATATGAAGTGAAAGAACTGAATGATGATGAATCACTTGAATTGTTATATGGAATGCTTTTAAAAAAAGTGAACCAGATCCAAGTTATGTGGAGATAGCAAAGCTCGTAGTGCAATATGCCAAAGGCTTACCATTGGCTTTAAATGTGATAGGTTCTAATTTGTTTGGCAAAACAATAGAAGAGTGGAAAAGTGCTCTGAAGAAGTATGAAAGAATTCCAAGCAAAGAGATTCTTGATGTGCTTAAAGTTAGCTATGATAACTTGGATGATAATGAGAAGGAAATTTTCCTTGATATTACATGTTTCTTCAAAGGAGATTTCATGGAAGATGTGGAAAAGACACTAGATGCCTCTCGCTTCTATTTGAAATATGGTATTGGAGTTCTTAAAGACAAATCTCTTGTGACAATTGATGAAATTAATAGAGTGAAGATGCATGATCTTATACAAGACCTAGGAAGGGACATAGCAAGAAGGGATTCACCACATGATCCTGGGAAATGCAGAAGATTATGGCATCATGTGGATGTTCATGCAGTTCTAACCAAAAACACAGTAAGCGTTATATATCAAAGCTACACTACAAGAAAATAGCAAATTTGCGACAAAATCAGTGATGGATTTGTGATGGAATGTTCTGTCACTAATAAACATGATAGTCAAATCCAACTTTGCAATGGAATTTTGTGACGGAATATTTTGTCACTAGATTAGTGACGAAATTTCTGTCACAAAATTTTCCATCATTAATCCATCGCAAATTATTTAAATATTAATTTTTAATGATTTATATGATATAATGACTTAAATAGATATGTATATATGAAACCATTGCAAATTAGTTAAATATTATTAATTATGTGTGTATATATATATTATAATTTAATAACGTATATATTATATTTTAAATTAATAATTTAATAATTTCAATATCAAAATAGTAAAATGTGATAAATAGTAATGTGGTTAATTATTCTATGAGTAATAAAAGGCTTCCATTCATGTTCAAAAATTAAAAAATGTATAATTTATTTATTTTAAGTCATATATTAATATAAAATATATTTAATTAACTAAAAATAGTAAAAAAGTTTGCAAATTTAAAATCATGATTTAAACAACTATGTATAAGGAATGATTGAAATAAAAATATACAAAATAAATAAAAGTGAAATAAATATTTCACTTAACAAAATTCAAAAGATAAATGATACAAAAAAATTATGACATATCTAATTTTCAAAATTGCATAAGTATTAAAAATGACTCCACTCAGCTACTATCATTCAATCACATCATATGTCTCACCTCTTTGTGTTCCTAATTGGTTTTCTCTCTTTTTCATAGTGCAAACTGTCAGTTCACACATTTTTCATGGTGTTTCTCTATTTCTATTAACACTTTTTTTAAGTGATCATGTCAAGGTTTTTCTTTGTTCAAAAACTAAGTATTTCTCTCATTTAAATGTCAAATCTCTCAAATTCTCTTGAATGAAGCAAAGACTAAGTATCGAGAGGTGCAAAATCAAAAAAAGAAATAGAGGGTATGATCTAAAATCTCATACATATTATATAGTTATGTAATTAGAGAGAAAAAATAATATAAAAGAATATTATCCTTTTTTTTTACACCTATTCCCTTTTTTTCCCCCTAATCTCTTTTAATTACACTATAGGCAAAAACATAATTAATATCCTCTTTATTTTCTTTCATTTTCAATTGAGATTTGATTGTTGTTGGTTTATATTTGTTTCCAATTACATTTCCAATGATTTTTCATATCCTACTCATAAGAGTCCAAGGGATAAGAAAGCTTTTTTTTCCCCTCCTAACAAAGAAAAAAAACTTGTCAAGATGATTGTTCTTAACATGAAAATTATCATAATATATGATGTTAACTATGATTTACTAATCTATTTAATCTTTCTAAGTAAATTATTTAATTACCCAACTCTTAATTTATAAAAAATAAAAATAAGTGTTAGTAAATCTAACTATAACATAATGTTGTATTTGTTAAATTGGAGTTAAGCTCATATTTTTGTTAAAGTGTGTAAGCTTTTTAATTTATATATATACATATATATATATATGTATGATAATATGGAAGTTGTTGAATTTGATATAATAAGTGAATATTGAACTAGTTATTGTTCATCTTCTAACATTTTTTAATTATTTAATAACTCTTCAATTTTGATAATAAGTTTAACTACTATTACTTTATTATAAAATGAAGATACTTTTTTTACTTCAAAAAAAGAGAGAATAATCTGTGTCTATTGGCATGAGTAACTTTTTTTCTAATAAAAACTTAAAAACTTGACATTTAAAAGTCATCATACTTTATACTAAAATTTAATTGAATAACATCCAGCCCAAAAAAATTAATTAAATAACTCATAAATCAATTTGATTAGAAGAAGATGCATTTCTAGTAAATAGAATGACTATTTATTTGTAATTTTTATAAACGAAAAAAAAGCAAATATGGTAAATTATCAAACTTATTTAAAGAAATTAGAAAAGGTATTTTAAAAATAATAATAGCTAACATATATAGTATAGGGATTTAATGAATGGGTTAATAACAAGTCAATATGATAAAAAGAGCTAAAACGTAATGGAAGCATTATTTTTGGTAAGTAGAAGAAATGAAATAACACAAAAGTTTTCTTAAAAAGAAGTGAGTCAATTAAGGAGGTGATAATTCCCAACTGTTCATGTTATTATACATATTTTCTCTCAGTAAATATGATGTTAACCTCTACTTATAGGGTAAATGATACTTCCATAAAAGAAAATGAACATACTTAGGATGAATAGCTCTATACTCAATACTTATTTGAAAAGTCAGCATTTCTACCTTAATTTTGAATATATTGATTACTAATCATACTTTGTTTTTCTTATAGGATGCATATGTTAAAGAGTATTGAGCAATTTCAAGAGAAAGAGATTGCAAAGTGGTGGTTTTGCAAATCTCGCTAGGGCTAAAAATGAAGAATCCAAGGAAAGTGTGCCGTGTAACTTGCGCCACGGCATATCATGTTATCGCCGCGGCGAGAATTCAGTCAAAAGCAAATCACATCGAGGCACTATATTGATGAGTCGCGACACAAAGTGAATGAAGGAAAATCCTCAATGTGTGTGTATTGAGCTGCGGCATGAAGTTTGACAGAACCAAATCTAGCCGTGGTGACATACGTATGCATCGAGGCGAGGAATTTGCATGCCACTCCGAATTCACTTAAAAGCCAACCACGGTGTATAATCTTAGGCCGCAGTGCTCTGCCATGCAGAACTTAATCCCGTTATGGCTCAATACTATGAAAATGTATTTTGAAAATATAAAAAAATTCATATAATTTTAGCAAATTTTTAAAAAATATAAATATAAATAATTTACTATTATAATTATTGTCAATCTGTCATTACCTATTGGGTTATTTTCAAAGCTGATTCAACCCAAAGTTGGATTGTTCAAGAGATTAAGTTTAATATAGGCATACTAGCTATAATTGGGTTTGCATCTTTCAGTCTTGTTATGATTTAATTGTGTTTTAGGTAATCATTTTGTTTCCTTGTTAAGTTTAAACTCAAATGCTTTATTATTTTTTCAGTAGTTATCATTGTAGGGTGTAAGAGTTTGATGTTGCTCCTGGAGCTTTCTGGGCTGTATTGGATCCCATCCATAGTCCAAAGTTCTAAACATATTTAGTTTTGGTTATTTCTTAGCCTTATTATGCCTGAAGCTTTTTGTATGATGTTTTTTAATTACCTTTATCCTTCATGCAACTGCTTTGAAAGTTCCCTTGTCACATGCCTCTATAAAGTAAGGTTATTACTTAATTAGAATTTTTTTTTTACATTATTTATGAGGATGTGAATACTGAATACTGAAATGAAAGAACTTTTCTTTACTTTTGTGAAGAACGTCCACTGTTCTATATCTACAAATACTGATATAATGTGCCTAATTGGATATTTAATTGTGATGCAGCCATTGTTTTGTTTTATCTATCCCTAGTACTGTTGATGAGTAACAAAGTTCACACTTTACATAGTAAGTGTGACCTCACTTTTTAAATAGATAAACAGTCACAATGGGAATGCTAAATTATTGGGATCTATTATTTGCTTCATAGAGATTTTATTCTCGATATATGTGTTGAGGAGTTCTCTAAATCTGTGATGCCTTTTAAAGTGTTAATAAGACTAGATGTTCTATTCATTTGTTTATTAAAAGAAAAGAAAAGTCATACTAAAAGGCTGATTTGTTTCTCAGTATTTTTTCTTTGGCAGGTGAAATGCTATATGAAGCAATTACTCTCTAGCCTTGAGCATTACCATAGCCAAGGTGTCTTGCATTGTGATATCAAGGGTTCCAATCTACTTATTGATGATGAAGAAATCCTTAAAATTACAGATTTTGGATTGGCAACTTTCTATGATCCTGAGCAAAAGTAGCTTATAACAAGTAGAGTTGGCACACTTTGGTATTGCCCTCCTGAGCTTCTTCTTAGGGCTACATTCTATGGTGTTAGTATTGACCTCTGGAGTGCTGGCTGCATCTTGGGAGAGCTGCTTACTGGGAAGCCAATCATGCCCAGCCAAACAAAGGTATCGCTCTATGTTGATTCATATGTGGCTATTATCTAACTTTTAATTTTAATGCTACTATATTTATTGACTTTAAAATTGCTCTTAAATATGTCCAGTGCTAGTTTGAATCAGCAATTTGTCTTATTTCATTTTGTTCTATTGTGTGCAAGTAGGAGTTCTTGACTTTTTGTTGCTATTTTATTAGATATTTCTTAGTTGGTGGGAAGGCTTGAATAGTTCTTTTTTTAGTTTTAATTGTAACTAAACTTATATGAACGGCCAAAGGCCTGAATAGTTGTGGTGTTGGTCTTTATTTTTGGTTTTGATTATCACTGAACTTGTATTGATAACCAGAGACCTGAAGAGTCGTCGTGTGTTTTTTAATTTTTGGTTTTGATTATCATTGAACTTGTATTGACGACCAGATATCTAACTACCTATAGTGTGAGTTTTTATTTTTTGTTTTGATTGTCACCAAATTTGTGTAAATGGCAACAGACCTGACCAGTTGTAGTATAAATCGTTATTCTTTGTGTTTGGTTGTCATTAGATTTGTACTGATAGTTGAAGGGCTTACTAGCTGTAATGTGAATATTGATTTTTGGTTTTGACTTTCATTGAACTTGTGCTGATAGTTGAAGGTCCAACCAATTGTAGTGTTAGTCTTCATCTTTTTATTTTGTCACTACCATTATTTGATTTTCTATTCAGTGTCTTTTACTTATTTTATTACTTCGTTGCTAGTAATATCATTGCATATTCTTTTCATATACCTAATTATGTAATTTCAATATTTGATACCTTTGATTAGGATGGCTTAATATATTTATAGTTTCAAGATACTTAGTCTTTCTTATATGATTACACATCATGTTCATACTTTATGACATAAAATATACTTAAACATGTGCATACTTTTGCTTCTGAATGAATTGTCACTATTTTCTTCATTTTAAAATTTTCTTTCTTTGATTCTATTAACAGGCTGATTATTTAAGACTTAAGAACTTCTACTCAAGACTCACCAGGCATAGCATCAAATGATATAGATGATGATGAAGTTGCCTTATGGTTAGAGGCTATGGGTGGCAAGAATAAGAAGGGTTGCATCTTTGGAGTAGGATCTATAGCTCATGATGTTGATACTGTTTGTTCTTGTGGGACCTCTTCTTCCATTAATAACTTAAGACTCCATTCAGATTTTGAAGAGAAATTGCATAGGAGGATTGCTACAAAGACAAGACCTTTAAGACAGGAGAACCAAGAGCTTAGAGAGCAAAATCAACAAATCTTATCTATGTTAGACGAGCATCAACAAACACTTAATAGGTTGCAAGAATTTGAATCGCGTTTATCTGCTGTCCCATCAGATCTTGTATCGAAAGAATCAGCAGTTGAGAAGACAGGCCTCGATGATTGTCCCCTTTTATAAATGTGATTTTATTTTCCTTATGTCATTTTAAGTTATGTATTTTAAGTTAAAGATTATTATAATTTGTTTTATAAACGTTTAACTAAGGATCATTTTAATCTATTTATTACTTTTTATTGAATACTGTTGTGTTATTTTATTTTATTGGATGGGTAGCAAAACTAATATTGATGTTGTATTAAAAAAAATATATAATAAAAAAACTAAATACGTAATTTTGTCACTAATTTGGGTCAGATCAGTGTCAAAACAATCCATCACGGATTAGTGACGAAATATTCCGTCACTAATTATTAATGAAAATTTTGTTACTGATTCGTCACAAATTAGTGACGGATTTTTTTTCACTGATCCGTCACAAATTAGTGACGGATTTTCCATCATTGATCCATCACTAATTTGTGACTGAATATTCTGTCACAAATTAGTGATGGATTTTCCATCACTAATCAGTCAAAAATTAGTGACGGCATATTCTCTCACTAATCCATTGCAAATTAGTGACAGAATATTTCGTGACTGATCCGTCGCAAATTAGTGACGGAATATTCCCTCACTAATCCGTCTCTAATTAGTGACAGAATATTCCCTCACTGATCTGTCGCAAATTAGTGATGGAATATTCCCTCACTGACCCGTCACTAATTAGTGAAGGAATATTTAGTCACCAATCCGTCGCTAATTTGGAATAAACTATACCCATAATTAGCGATAGAATTCAGATTAGCAATAGACCGTTCTGTCACTAATTAGCAACGGAATTCCTAATTTCGTTAGAAATGAATTAGCGACAGTGAAATTATCAACGGAAATAATCCGTCGCGAATTTCGTCACAAACTAATTTGCAATGGAATTATCCATATTTAGTGACAGAAAATTCCGTCACTAATTCTTGTTTTTCTTGTAGTGCTAGCAATATGTTTTTATTTGTTAATGTGATGCCATTTAATTTAATGGGTGATGAGTTAGTATGAATCCTACATTTATATTCAAATTGTCAAAAAAACTTATGCTTAGTCATATTAACAAAATTCAAAATTATCTTAACAGAAGTCTAATGATAGGGAGTAATAAGTTAAACATTTTTAAAATTACAAGGACTCATATTATAAACTTAAATTATAAAGACAAAATTAAAATTTAAAGGAATTATGAGGATCAACACAGTAATTTAAGTTTTTTTTTAGCTTATTGTTTTTGAAACAGCATATATATGCATAATTTTACTAATTAACTTTGATAATTGATCATAAAAGGGAAGTGATACGATAGAAGGCATAATGTTGGACATGCCTAACCTAGAACAAGAAGTTAAGCTGAGTGCCAATGCCTTCAAGAGGATGGAGAGACTTAGAATCCTCATAGTTCGGAATGCGCGAGTTTCTGTAGCCCCTAAACATCTCCCAAACAATTTGAGATTGCTAGAGTGGAATGAATATCCTTTACCATCTTTACCAGAAGATTTTTATCCAGAGACACTTGTTGTGCTCAACATGCCCCATAGTCATCTTACAACGGACCAGCCATTCAAGGTATATATGTTTGTCATCATTTTTGTTTAAGAAATGAGTTTAGACTGAACTAACAATTTTGTTCCTTGAATTGTTGAGCTTATTTACTTTTAATTCTAAAAAATTAATGAGTGTATGAATTAGTTTCAAATAATAAATTCCTTGTAAGTTAATCATTTTGACATCCTCAAATCACTTGATAAAAGGATCAATTAATTAATAAGTAACAAGTTGTTATTTTCAGAAGCTAACTTGTGTACTATTAAGTTTCAAGACTATAATTAAATGGACCTAACAATCAATGGACCAAATCGCTTGAGCTACCTAATTGCACTTTCCCCCTAAGTGCATTGTTTTTATGTATTTGCTATTAGATTTTTTTATAAAATTATGAAATGTAAAGTAACCTTTTTAAGATTATTAATAGTATAATGTTGTTAACTTGTAAAAAATTTACGTACTATATATTTTATTGGAGAACCTAATAATAAAAATGATTTTGTTGCATGAATCTTGTCTTTTCTTTCTTAATGTTTTTGTCATTTAACTGTGCATCTATACTAGTAATAACTGCTTTATTTCTTGTTATGCAGAAGTTTGAGAATTTGACTTTATTGAACTTCAGTGATTGTGTTTCTATAAAAGGAATACCTGATGTCTCTACAGTTCCAAACCTAACAAGACTTCTTGTTAACAATTGTCCAAACTTAGCTAAAATTCATGAATCTGTTGGAAATCTTGGCAACCTTGTCACGTTGAGCACTCAAAATTGCCCTAAAATCGGAGAGTTTTCCACCTGGCATGAGGTCTACATCTCTTGAACGTCTAAATCTTCAAAAATGACCCAGAATTAAGAGTTACCCAAATATGTTGGCAAAAATGGAAAACATGAAAGCGATTCGCATAGAAGGGACTGGCATAAAAAACTTTCCCAATTCAGTTACAAATATTGCTGGTCTTGAAGAGCTAGGTTTGGCGTCTTGTATTGAGGATCTACCTATTAATACTGACATGTTTCAAAATACCGAAGAGCTTAAAGTGGAAGGATGTCCACAACTTCCAAAGCTTCTAGGAAAGATATTAATGGTGGACCAGACAAATTGGAAACCAAAGTTAAATAGATTGGTTTTGGAAAATTGTGATTTATCTGATGAAGATCTTGAGTTGATTTTCAGTTCCTTTTTGAAATTGAAGTGGTTGGTCCTATCAAACAACAACTTTGTAACCATTCCTGAATGCATTGAAGACCTTGCAAACCTGCTTTTCCTTCACGTGGATAATTGCAAGCAGCTTAGACACATTGCTGTGCTTCCACCATACTTGCAATACATAGATGCAAGAACTGCATATCGTTGACTCCAGATTCATTTGACGTATTACTAAGTCAGGTGAACTTCTCCCATTCTTGTACTTATACAGTAATTCCTATAAAACACACAAACGGGTATATACACAACACAATTGAGACACTCACATTTTATTTTTTGTCATTGCTCTTTTAAATAAATTAACAATTTGATCTTTAAATTATTAGGGTTATTTAGTTTTAGTTTCTTGAAATTAGTAAGCATATTAGTTAGTCCCTAAAAATAATAAACTTGTCACATATTAGTTCTTTTGTTATTTATTTACAGTGATTTATGTGTTTCCTAATTTAAAAAATAATTTTTCTATATTCTGACACACCTATAAGCCACGTGTCCACTTGAACATAAGTATCTCCATACTTCATAGGATTAAATTCTAGAAGTCCTTTTTCTTTTTTCTTTTTTAATTAACAGGCATTACAAGAGCTGGTGTACATAGACATTATAGTGTTCAGGAAGAAAATTCCTCGATGGTTCGACCATTGTGGCAAAGGAGGATATGTGGCTTTCAAGGTTCGTCAAAAATTCCCTGGAATTGCTGTACTCTTCGTTCTAGGAGGTGAAACTGAAGCAGACATCAATTTTACGTGTGAATTCAGCTTGTTCGTCAATGGCCTCCAAGTGTTCCAAGGTAAAAGACCGTTCCCAATTGATCATGTATGGTTGTTTGACCTGCGGATTCACTTGACAGCCAAAGAGTGGCACTACCTCAACGAGCATCTTCACAGAGGTTGGAACCATGTAGAAATATCATGTACTGTTAAGAACAATCAACCACACAATGCGATTGTTGAATGCTGCGGGATTCATCTCTATAAGGATAGAATGAGCATCCTCGACGTCTCCTTCATAAGCCTTGATCTAAAGGAAAGTCAAGTACTAGCTAAATATTTTGACAAGAATATTATAAATCTGATGGAATGTCTTTGATCTAGCAAAGGAACAGATGATGATGATAAGGAGGGGGAGAAACAACGTTTGATTATAATTAATGATGAAATCTCAGAATGATGTTAAGTTCTGGTTAGGGACAAAGGAAAAGGTATAGCATACAGTGACAACCCTGTGGAAGAAAAGAGTGGGAATTGTCTAATTGTCAGTGAGACTGGATTTGATGACGTTGGAGAGCAAGAAAGGTGAAAGCAGTGAGAAAGTTAAGACTAAAGCATGATGAAATGAAACTGGGAGAATCTTAGAACCTCCCAAGTTTACTGATTTCAGTTTAATTGTCTTCGACCTTGCTTGCAGGTGCCAAATCGAGTTAATTCGAAGAATGCCAAACTTGCGCAGGTAACCCTGACTTTTGAGATTTTTTTCTGGAACTTATATTGGTAGAAGAAATTTTATTGAAACTTCTTTTTATGAATTTCAAACAAAACAAAAAAATAATAATAATCAATCATTCTCATTCCTTCGATCTCCATCCTTTGTTTTCGAATTCCTTCTCTTCAATTCTCAATTTCCAAGCAAACGCTAATCTTGTTAACCTCCTTTCTAATTATTTCTCTGTCCATGTTCAGGGATTAACTTCCTTTGCTTATACAAGCACAGACAGGGGAAAACCAGACAATGTTTCGTCCAACATTAAGATCCTCGAAATGATTGGCTTTACAAATAGACAACGCAACCCAGAAATAGAGAAATCTCACATCCAGATTCCAGAAACAATTAGAGGCCAAAGACATTAAGGGTGCTCAGATTTCCATGGAAGCATATTATGCTTTTCTTGAAGCAGGGACCGTAGCTCTGGCAGATCCCCAAGACTCCAAATCAACACTTGGCCTAGCGAAGAAACCCAGAAAGCATTGCAAATTGTACGAGACTTTGTCTCAAAAAAGTTCTCTCTTTCCTTACAACCTAAACAATCCAAGCTGATGAAGCACATTCTAGAGTACCTCCTCAGTATGACGCCAAAAGATGGAATTTTGTTGAGGACGAGATCAGTGATAATGTAAATTTCAAGAAGTCTTACTTAGTGGGTTCTGGATTACATTGATGCAAGTTTCAAACTCGAATCTGCAAGTGTTGAAATATCAAAAGTTGAAGAACTGAAACAGAGGATTGAAGCTAATGTGGGAGAGTTCCGAGAGGTGGAAGAATTAGCGAATGGAATATAGAGGCAGTTGGATTATTTGCAGGAAATGAAGAGAGAGCCAGAAAAGGAAATCAATGCGATGAAAGCTGAGATTGCCGATTTTAGTTCACCCAGAGAGGATATTGCCAAGAGGAAAGGAGAAGTCTCTGAGAACAGAGGAATGCTTAAAGCTCAAAGGGATGACTTGAGGATCAAGTGCCGCGGTTGAGAGCTGAAGAGGAATAGGCTAAGATAATCCAAGCTAATATAGAGGATGCAGAGTCAAAACTTGGACAACAGTTTACTGAAAGCTCAAGTTTTGGAGATTGGAGCTAGCTGCACATTTTGCTGGGAGAAAATTTTATATATGTATATATATATATCACTATATATATGACTGAATCAAGGAATACTGATTACTCATAACTGTATATGAGTTAGTTCTTAAAAATTTTGAATTAGTTATTATCCATTGATAATTGAGATTTCTTAATTATCTCATAATAATGAAGATGCTGGCATGTTATGTGTTACTCATCGAGATGGCCTAGTAGATTTATTATAGATAAAAATATACTAGAAGCAAATTTCATTAATATATATATATATTAATGACTAATGACTAATTTTATTTATTTATTTTTAAATTTCGTTTATAACACTTTCATTCCATAGAAAAACCAATTTCCTAATTGGGGATGACACTTCGTTTAAATGAAATCTAAAGTGGTGACAAGCTAGTCAATTATCAAACTCTTTCTTTCCATTTTTTTCCTTATATTTTAACTCTAGCTAACCTATGTTGATTAGGCTTTTAGACTTGCCACTCTATTAGTAAGGCTAGAAATTATATGTTAGAAGGAAACTTGATAATGAATCGACAAAGTTTGAAGATATATGAAGATTTTGTGTTGGTTTTTATTTTCAAGTAACTACTTTTTTTTTTAATATTAGGGGAGCTGAAACTCTAATATGTTGCACATGGATTACAAGGCTCTTGTTAATGAAATTCATCTAGTTGGGGAGATTATGTTAAAATTTTTTAAAATGGTTATAAATGTGGTTTTTTTTAAAAAAATTGAGTTATTTAGAGTTTATTAGTAAGTTTAGGGAGTTAAAGTGACACTTTTCCCATGCCAGTTACGCCTGAATTAGGTAGTGACACAAAATTATAATGTTTATTGATTAATTAAGTTTCTAAAACTTCTCAAATATTTATATTTGCAATTCATCTCCTTGAGGTTAGAATATGGAACTTAAAGCATCTATAGTTTAATAATTCGTCTACAAAATGATTATTATAGTGTATAATATTATTTTTGAAGTTGTAGCTATGATTTTTTACCAAGCAGACCAAAACACTTGAAACAGGTGTTAATCATACTTTGATTGACAAAAAATTATTTTTGAAGTCGTAGCTATGATCTGAGTTTCATTTTATTGCGATGACTTGATTTGCATTCGATTATTTTTGAGGTTATAGCAATGATTTGAGTTTGATTTTATTCCGATGACTTGATTGCCAAGCGATTGATTAATTTTTGAGTAAATTAAATAGATTTTTTTTAGTTTTGTCAAAATTGTACAAGTTTTCACTTGTTAAAAAAAGTATATAAACTTTGTATGAAATAAAAAATCATTAGTCTAATTTAATTTTTTATTAAAATACTTTCTATTAACCTAAATACATTTTTTTAAAACTAAAAATTTTTAAATGGAGGGTATTTTGGTTAAAAAAATAAATTGGACCATAGTGTTAGGTAATTTTTTATTTTGAAAAAGGTTTGTATATATTTTAAAAGTAAATGATAGATTTGTATAATTTTAATAAAATTAAAAAAATTATATAATTTACTCTTAATTTATTAGATGAGGAACTAGACTATTTCAAATAACACCACTTAAATAAGAAATGAATAAGCATGGAACGCATTAAACATTTCTTTATTATATCATTCCCATATTATCATGCCATAATTAGAAAGCTTGGCGTGGGCAGTGGGCCAGCACATTTTATTTATTTCTTTCCTTTCTATCTGCGTAATTTCAGCCTTCAACTCCCTCAAATTTGCTTACACCTGCATTCTGATCCGTTAGACCATATATACAACTACACCATTTTATGTCTGAATATAGCTATAGGTTCTCAAACATAAACATTAATCAAAATGAAGATAAACAAAAGGTGGGGGAATACGAAAGAGAACAAGGTAAGAAATGTCAAACTAGTGTAAGAACACAAAAACAAGATAAATATCAAATCAACAAACTACTAGGCAAATTAAGGGGAAAAAAAAAACATTGCAAGATGAGTGATTATAAGCAAGTGTCGCTTGGTGATAATTTCATTAAACTATGCAACAACCTCAATCCAGAATAATCCTTGGAAGCATTCAAAGCTCCATCCAAGAGTTGCTTGGCGATAATTTCATTAAACCGTGCAACAACCTCAATGATGAGTGATTATAAGTCAGCAAAGCAACATAATCAACAAGAAAATCGTCATAATTACAATCCAGTTTGCAATGGAAAAGGAAATGCAGATTCCTGAAGATATGCTAACTTCCTTAAGATTTTACTACAACACTCACAAGATGCAGCAAACAATAAACCTCATATATAGCATAAATTTGTGTATCCATAGACCATGAAAGCAAATCTAAGAAGCCTAAAAGTTGTAATTTTTTTTTAGCAATCAACTAAAAGTAAAATGATACGCCCTAACTGTTTGGCTAATATATCATTCATGCTGCTTGTGTTGTGTTTTTTGTTGCAAAAAAAGTTATGCAAACTAGAGACATTCTGCCTAATAGATTAAAGAAAATAAGAACATCAAAATATTATGAGTGAAATCAATCCCTGACTCCACGAAGCAACCCCTCCTACAACTAAACCTTTGCCTTGATCCTCTACTAGCCACCAATCATGTAAGAAAATTTAGAAAAATGAACAATCAATCATTAGAAATCCAAACTACAAAAAAAGTGAGAAAGATGTCTATATAACTCTCAATTGCTTTAAAATTTGAAACTCTTTGTCATGGCATGTATCCTAGGGGGCATTGATACTTGTAAGAACCGGCGTGCATGTAAATATATATATATATATATAAGGGAAGTTGACTTTTCAAATGGGTGTTTTGAGGCTGCCATGTATCAGTTTTCCTTTCTTCTATAATTTCCTGATATACCCCTTCTTCATCTACTTTAAGCTGGGCTTCATGTCATTTTGCTTCTCACAATTTCTGCAGCGTTGAACCTACACCTACTTCTATCCCTTTGATCAGAAAAAAAGGAGCAGAATTTCACTAGACAGAACTGCATCTTCCCTTCCCTGTTCATTGTCATTTTGCTGTCTCTGGTTTGATTACTTCTGCTGTTTGTTTTCTGTTGCTGTTTGCTTTCTTTTACGGTTTGTGCTACTGGTTGCTGGTGAATTAACGCTAGAAAAAATCCTTTCCCCAGGTCTGGAGTTTCTGCCATGAGTATTGCTTCTTCTGGTCCCATTTTCACAGTGTCTCCCTCCCCTGTTTTTCTAGTTCTGTAATGTGTTTTCTCGTATGTGGCCAGTCGGGGAAAGTGTTGTGCAGACAAAAGAAATGGTGTAAGAGGATGAGTTTGGTGGGAGCAATTCTGATTTCCTTCATGCTAAAATGTATTTTAACTTTCCTATATGGTGATTTCCCCATTTTCTACATATACTTCCTAATCTAAAACCAAATTCCATTGTGCTTCTTACTTGCCAATTCTTGATTGTGTAGAATAAGCTCCTCCCTAGTGTGTTTTGCTGCAGGACAAAGGATAGCCTTGTGTGGTATGAATTTTCTATTATTTCTTGGTTGTTGAGTTTAGCTCCTTAATGGAATTAGGGAAGAAATGGCATAAAATTGATATGATTATACTTTTCTTCCTCCCCTAAGCGAATTTCAGTCTTTGAATGAAGAATCCAAAAATGCTCTGCTGCCATATACGGACACATATATATACAAATCTATATCTTTATACATGTATATTGTGTGTATTGTATAGGTATGAAGGGCATGGAATTGAGGAGAGGATGGTAGATTTAATTCCATGAAATCATATACATATCTATAGCATGCTAAGGGAATGAAGAATAGATACCAATGTTCTTTCCTTTTTCTAGAATCTTGTTCAAATAGGCTAAGCTAATGAGATAAATTTTAGTTATTCATGCTCTAAAATCTAGTGAACGGGTCTTATAAGGTATTCAAGAGATTGAGTCATAGTTGAGGAGTGGGCAGAGAATTTCGATATCATCTTAGAAGGTGACTAAGTAATGCGGACTGTGAGTAACTCGTATTTATTAGTTTGTTACTAAGTTTCCTTGCAGTGTTCTAACATTGGAAATCTATTTAAAGAGAGACATCTTTAAATGTTCTATCATATGTATGTTATTCAAAAACTGATTTAAACATGAAATTTTGCAAATTTATGTTTGTTTGAGTTATCTGGAAACTTAGATATTGAACTGATATGAATGGTACTTTGTCTGAAATACTAAATTGAGAAAAGTATTATTTTAAGAGCTTATCTGTCTAGAACTCTGTAGCTAACAGTAGTAGTTGTTAGCCATAGTGCACCATGATCTGTACCTCAGCTAGCAGGGGTGTTGCTAGTCTCGTGTGGGTAGCTACCACATGTGGAGTAATTTTATTTTCGCAAGCAGAGTGCTTTGCATCTATGGTTATTCTCCCCGCAAGCTGTGTGCTCTGCATCTGTTTCAATTTGGTTCTACTTAGATACTTCCAGTGCATTAAAAAAAAAGATGATTTGCATAAGGCTTGTTTTATGCGCTATAGATATATATATATATATATATTTTTTTTTTTTACGGGCGTTGTCCTTATTTTTAAGGGTTGGCATTACTTATTCATTGAGTATCAAACTCACTTTACTTAATTTATTTTTCAGATAGTGGTGAAGACCTTAGTCTACCCTAAGCAGCTTACTAGTAGTTGATCTTCTATTTATTTCTTTTGACAAGCCCACGATTGTTCATGTGGGTGTATTTTGTTATATGCATGCAAGTTATTTTATTTTGAACAGTGTAGAATGTGGCTCCACTAAATCATAGCTAGGGTATCCCCAATCCCTAGAAGTCTATTTTGTTATTTTTGGATGTATTGTTTAGTTGACTGATTGTAGAAATATCGAGAGGTCTAAATTATAGAGGAGACTTTGCCGAAATTTCTACAAAAGTCACGTAAAAGAAAACTTATATGTTTTGTATAAAAATGATTCATAAATGATACCCATAGTATTATTATTATTGAAGCTACAACTTAGAGATCTTCTCTTAAAAAAACTTATGGTAAGGGGGGATTGTTTATCTTCTGCACTAATGTACTTAACCTTGTTGGGGGTGTGACAATACTTGACATATTGATTGTGCTTTCTCCCCAAGAGAGTCCCATGACACCAAGTTTAGCATGTGTATATGTTGCTCTCTTTGAAGCGTACACGCAAGTATACGTATTGTGAAGGCAATATAGTGATAAGAAAAGATCGTTCCCACGAGGATTTGTTGTCAAAATATTGTCAAGTACTGAAATTTACACCCTAATTTAAATTAAGCGAATCAATTTGTAATAGTTGGTGTAAAAGAAAGTTGTTAATGGATTAAAAGCTATACAGAATTCAGGGTTGATATTTGGATGTTCGGGAAATTAGTGGCATCTAGGATTATTGGTCCTCTTGCACTTCATAGTAGTCAGCTGAACATTCAATACTTTTGCTATCAATGGTAATACATGCTGGTCTAGGATTAAGTTGTTCCTATATATATTTTTCCAAATATTATATAGGTCTACCCAGTTCATTTGATAATTCCTTACAAAATCAACCAAGATCAAACTATTATCACAATACCTACTTGGACTATGTGAGGTTATTGAGTATATTCCTATCTCAGTAACTAGATTATCCACTTACTCAGGCAAGTTTCAAGCACCCACACCACTCAACTTTTGATCTAACCTCCCTTTCCCTTTCCTAAGTTCAAGTTAGATATCAAATCAATCTAATTGTTGGCCAATCAATCAAGAAAGCATGAAGCATAAAGTTGAATAAACAAATATTAGCCATTGATTGCAAAGTTAGAATGAAGAACAAACACTAATCCATACAAGAGTTCCTAATAATCCTAGATTAGAAAGGGTTTAGCTATACATGATCATAAAATTCCAAGACACAGTGGAAGTAACAATCAGATACATCAATAAAAATGATAAAGACAAAAGAAAGAAAGAAGAAACTCCCAAAATGAGATAGTTTGAGCTTCAATCTTCAATCTCCAGCTTCACTTTGCTTCAAAATCCTTCTTAGCTTCTCCCTTAGCCTCTACTCACTTGGAACCACACAAAAATAACCCAGAATGCCCAAAATGACGGCTCCTTAACTCTCCAACATATATGAAGCCTCAAACCCTCAAAAAATTCTGAAAACAAAACACTGCGTTCAGTTAATTCGACTAGTGCCGCGGCTCAGATTTTTGTACCATGGCGGTGTTGAGTTCTGTCCGACTGAGGGTCGTGGCTCAGCATGATATACCACGGTGAGACTTGGTTCTGTTAGACTTTGGGTAGCATGCAGATTCCTCGCCTCGGCGTACATAGGTTTCGCCGCGGCGCATCTTGATTTTGTGAAACTCCATGTCGCAGCTCAGCATCTTACGTTGAGGATTTTTGGTTCATTCGAATAGCGCCGCGGCTCCTCAACATCGTGCCTCGGTGAGTTTTACTTTTGACTGAGCTCTGGCCGCGGCGATAACACGTTCCGCCGCAGAGCGAGTTGTACTCTTCACTTTCAGCCGCGGTGTGAATGAGCTTGGCCGTGGCGAGACTTGCAAAATCACCATTTTCCAGCCTTTTTCTCCTGAGATTGCTTAGTACTGCTTGACACATGCATCCTATATGAAAAATAAAATGTGATTAGTTATCAATATACTCAAAATTAAAGTATAAATGCTCATTTTTCAAATAAGTATTGAGTATATGGCTATTCATCCTAAATATGTTCATTTTCTTTCATGTAAGTGTCATTTATCCTATAAATGGAGGTTAAGCATCATATTTACTGAGAGAAAATATGTACAATAATATGAATAGTTGGGAATTATCACACCCCTAAACTTGAACTTTTACTCATCCTCGAGTAATACAATTCAAAAACATTACTAGAATGACCATTGCCTTGGACACATTAGCGACTGCTATGGTCCTCACTTGCTGCATCAGAGAGCATAATCGATAGGAAGAACAAACTACATATGCTAGAAACAAAGTTCAAATGATAAAATTAAAGCTTCCAACTATTTTGAAGTGTGTGTATGAATTTGGCTAAACACTCATCACAAGCAAGCATTAGAAGTAACTTTCTGCACTCCAACAAGTATAACTAGCCTCAACAACAGGAACTTCATAAGTTCACCTTTTTCCCTCTCTCCACTAAATTAGGTATCACAAAACCACTAGATCAAAAGGACTTTTAGGCTTGTAATGGGGCTAGGGTTGAGGCTACCAAGGATAGGCAAAGTCAATACAAAGAATCTTGAGAAAATCTATATGATAGTCTGCATAAACCAGAGATCCTTTTAATGTACCTTCAGTAATGATTTACACAGATCCCTATCTTAAATATATTCTATTTTGTTGTTTTTGTTTTTGTTTTTTATTTTTTTTGTTTTTGTTTTTGTTTTGAATAAACAACCATTTGGCTGTTTCTTTATTCTCATACATGCACTACTATCTTATTCTCAAGACAAGGGTAGGATTATTAACTTTTATAAGGCCAGTCAAGTTAGGTACTCCTTTTAGTGACTCCAAGGCAACAGAATGAAAAACCATCTCCTACAGTTTCTTTTTCTTTTTTTTTTTTTCACAAGGCTCAAATAAGGTTCAAGCGTAAATGATATTGCAATAGGGTCAGGCTAAAAAGGCACAATCTCAACGGAGGAATGCCTAAATCATCTCTAAAGGTTATGCCATACCTATTGATTTACCTCAAGAGGGTAGGAGATAAGTTCTAAAATCCTAAACTTGAGACTAGCTATACACATTAGATTACAGAAAATTTTCTCCTAGAACTAGCAATTGATTTGTGAATTGGCCAATGGTGCATATTGAGACTTTTAAAATGGATGGATTCCTATTTTATGCATTTGAACTAAGATCAGAACACAGATAGTATAGACTTCCTACCAAATATCTCTTGACACAAGACACTATCATTGGAAGCAGGCAAAAATAAAACCAGCAGGCCAACAGACAAACTAGCTTGAAACAAATTTCATTTCAAAAATTTTGTTTAACAAGGAAAAGTTCAAGGACAAAATTTCATGTTATTCCATTGATTATGCTTTGACCAAATTATCCTACTCCCAAACTTAAAATCAACATTGTCTTCAATGTTGAGGAACACAGAAAGCAGAAAAGACTAAAGGTAGAAAGCTCTGTGCGAAAAGAAAATATTTGTTGCTCTTTTCTTTTTTGAATGAACAACATAGAAGGAAAAGGAGAAAGTAAATATAACAACAAACACATAAAACATAAACATTAAAAGAAATCTGAATGACAACACAATAATAGAAACAAAGAGGGTGTCAGATAGAGGGGTCCTGTGGTGGCTGCTCGGGCTCTGGAGGTGGCTGCTGAGGTGGGGATCCTGCAAGACTAAGCACAAAGTCTAGAGGAGGTGGAAGCTCAGATGGGTCCCACTGTAGACGGCTGGCTAAATGTCTCTAACACTGATATTGCCAGCTGTCCATAGCCTAAGCTCGCATGGAAAAATCCTGCACCATCGTGTACAGAGCCTCCAAAGAAGGTGCCTAAGCTGGAGGTGATAGCAAATCCTGAGCAGGCAGTTAGGGGGACTGAGCGGGTTCAACAGGAAACTCCACCGGCTCCTCAACAGGTGGCTCCATTGGCTCATCAATGGGCTCGTCTGCTGGTTCATTGCCCCCAGCCTCCAAATCACCAATCATCAGGATAGAAAATGACTTCCTTGAAAGGAGGAGCTCCTCATGTGCTTCAAACGGAACCCCAGCATCGGTGCACAACTCCATGATCAAACGAGGAGGTGCCAGGCTAGAAACTGTAGAGTAAGAGATCTTTTTAATGCTCTCAAAGATAATGTAGCCAACATCTATCGACCGCCCAATCATAATCAAATAAATCAAGTTCGCCCGGTCAATGGTCACATCACTCAAGTGACTGCTAGGAAGCAAGTTGGTGCAGACGAAGTGGGCCCAATAACGTGCCATGCGATTCAAATTGGCCCGCAAAATGCTTTTGGGCACCCCTCTGGATATCTTCCAAACATTTCGCCCCAGGAGCGTCAGTTCTGCAACAATGTCATCCAAATTGGGGGTCTCCCCACTCATCCGGTACAGGCAGAACTCACAGTCAGCTACCAAAGCAAGGCAATATTTGTCTCTGATTACTTGTTCATTAATAGTGACTGTGCACCTGTGGACTCGATACAAGCTCTCACGACAAAACGAGGCGTTGGCATAGAATTCCCGCACAATGGGCACCACTACAGCCACGGGATCATAATAGAATGTTCCCCACCGTCTAGCAGAGATCTGATCTGCTACTTCCTGACTCTCGGTAGGTGCAGTACTAAACTTCTGCCTTGGAATCAAAGCTTTGTGGGAAGTGACTTCATTATAGCGCTCCTGAGCTGCCAGGGACACAAAGTGACAACGATCAAAGGGAGCAGTAGATGACGATGAAGCTTCACCCCGAGCTTTCTTTTTAAGGGCCATTGAGAAGAAACCTGCCAAAAAAATTGAGACACAATTAATAGGGGAAACTAAGTAGTAGTTATGCAAGTGGTAATTGATAATCCTAGTAGCCACAAGATGAAGTAGAATTAATGTTCAGATAATACAAACCAGAAGAGACACAAGGAGAAGCTATAGTTATACCCAAGCAAAAGTAAATCAAGAGTTTACTTCCTTTCAGGCATTTAAACAAATAGTTTATGTACATAGAGGCAATTGCAATATTAAAAGAATTCAAAGCATCCATGAGACATTGTCCAGAAACTCTATGCAAATAAGGAGGGAGTAGAGCGGCCAAATCATGCAAAAATTAGCTACACACACTTACAAGCTCATTCAGGCATTTTCACAAACAAGTGGTGTGCATAACTCTACATCTCTATTGCAATGCTCAAATCAAACCAAAAATTTCCCTCCAATCGAACATGACCATCCAGCAAAGAGAAAAAGATTCAGCAGCTAGAGAAATTACCGAATATAGCAACAAAAATTTGTAAGGGACACTTACTGTGGAGTGCAGCTATGGATATCCAGCAAAAGCGAAGGAGTAGAACGCACCAACTCAAAATTGCAATCGGATGGAGGGATTAGGGAGGGGAAGACATGGGAAAGAGGAGTTGGGGAAAGGTGGTTGGAAACGGTGGGGAAGAGGGACAACAAGGGGAGGGGAACGAGAGGCTGGCGAAGGATGAAAGGGCTGAGAGAAACGCACGATGGAAACTCGCAAAGAAACCCATTTTTATTTTTAAATTAAACGACTCACGCCGTGGCTTGGAGTTCTCAGCCGTGGCAAACATTGCCTCTGTCCCCTATAAAAGTGCCCAGCCCGACTTACTCCGCGGCCTGATAAATCACACCATGGCCATTTTTGCTACTGGACCTGAGAAGGCCGCGGTTGGAATCATCACGCCGCGGTGACATTTGCTACTGACTCCAGGCCAAAATTACCTCGTGCGATTCATGCCGTGGCTTGAATTCCTATGTCGCGGTAACTCTTGCTACTAATCTCAATCACGCCGCGACAGATGTTCTCGCGCTGCAGCTAGTTTTGCCACTGACTTCAAGTATGCCGCGGTGCAGATAGTTGAGCCGCGATGCAAATCTGACCTGATGCAATTACTCGAACATTTTGCCTAATTTCACAGTTGTAACACTACTTCCTTACTTTGAACACATCAAATTTGGAATTTAGAGCATATAATAGGCAATAAGTCAATTTCATAAGGTTAAAAATACTCCCCCTTCTTCGCTTTTGTGATCTTGGCCTCATTACTGTATGAATTATTCTGAACTCTTCCCATAGCTTTGCATGATTCACATCCTTCAATAAATTCTCCTGAAACCAAAATTTACAATTAAAAGTTACCCACATGAAATTCTGACAATCCTTAATCTAAAAGAAAAAATTACAGGAAAAAGAACTTGGGTTGCCTCCCAAGAAGCGCTAAGTTTATAGTCCTTAGCCCAACTCTCAGTGAATTCACATGCAGTCCTCCAAAGTGATTGTGGACTTTTGACGATCCATCTTTCCTCCTTGATAGTGCTTAAGTGTCTGACCATTGACCTTGAATTTTCTGTTCAACTCTTTTTCCATGATTTTCACAGCACCGAATGAAGAGACATCAACTACTTCGATGGGTCCTGACCACTGTGACTTGAGCTTGCCAGGAAAGAGTTTAAGCCTTGAGTTATATAATAAGACCAGCTGACCAGCCTCAAACTTCCTTGGTAAAATCTTTCAATCATGCCATTGCTTTATTCTTTCTTTGTAGAGCTTGGAGCTATCATAAGCATGAAGCTTGAATTCATCCAGCTCGTTAAGTTGCAATAGTCTTTTCCCACCAGCTTTCCCCAAGTCAAAATTTAATTTCTTTACAACCCAAAAAGCATTATGCTCGAGTTCAACCGGTAGGTGACAAGTTTTACCAAAGACAAGCTTGTAGGGAGACATGCCAATTGGAGTTTTGAATGCTGTACGATAGGCCCACAAAGCATCATCTAACTTTTCAGCCCAATCCTTTCTTGACGGACTTATCATTTTTTCCAAAATCCTCTTTATTTCTTGATTAGAGACTTCACATTGGCCATTAGTCTGAGGATGATATGCTAAGGCCATCTTGTGTTGCACTCCATATTTCTTTAGAAATGCCTTGAGCTGGTGATTGTTAAAATGGGTCCCTTCATCACTAATGATTGCTCTAGGAGTCCCGAATCTAGTAAAGATGTTCTTCTTTAGAAATTTTATTACCGCCTTAGCATCATTAGCATGACAGGCCACTGCCTCAACCCACTTTGTCACGTAATCCACAACAACAAGAATATATTGGTTGTTATGAGAAAAGGTAAACGACCCCATGAAGTCTATCCCCTAAACATCAAATGCTTTTACTTCCAAGATAGTATTCAGAGGCATCTCATGCCGTTTAGTTATGTTACCAGCTCTTTGGCAGTTGTCACATCTTCCTACCAAAGTATGAGCATCCTTGAACAAAGAAGGCCAATAAAAGCTCGATTGGAGGACTTTGGCTGCTGTTCTTTGCCCATTGAAATGTCCTCCATATTCAACTGCATGACATCTTAGCAGGATAGCTTCTTGCTCCTCATCTGGGACACACCTTCGTAATATTTGATCTGTACACATTCTAAATAAGAATGACTCGTCCCAGACATATAATTTTACATCATGCAAGAATTTCTTTCTTTGGTGTGAGCTCAAATCTGGAGGCAATACATGGCACACCAGATAATTCACATAGTCCACATACCATGGCACTTTGTTTTGCTCCATAAAAAATAAACTCTCATCCAGAAAAGTCTCACTGATCTGTTTCTCTTGGTCATCCTGAGCTTCAGTACTCAACCTAGACAAATGATCGGCTACATGGTTCTCACTACCTTTTTAATCCATTATCTCCAGATCAAATTCTTGTAGCAGTAGAACCCACCAAATAAGCCTTAGTTTGGAGTCTTTCTTCTCAATCAAATACTTGATGGCTACATGGTCAGTGAAAACTGTAACCTTGGTGCCCACCAAATAAGATCTGAATTTCTCAAATGCATATACTACTACCAACAGCTCTTTCTCAGTGGTGGTGTAATTCAGTTGAGCATCAGATAGAGTTTTGCTGGCATAGTATATTGGATGAAAGAGCCTCCCTTTCTTTTGCCCCAGTACTGCCCCCACAGTATAGTCACTGGCATCACACATTACTTCAAAAGGCTTGGTTTAGTCAGGTGCCACAATAATGGGGGCAGATACTAATTTTGTCTTTAACTCTTCAAAAGCCATGAGGCATTGATGGTCAAACTTGAATGGAGTGTCTTTCTCAAGTAGTTGACAAAGACGTTTGGCAATTTTTGAAAAATCTTTAATAAACCTTCTGTAAAAACCCGCATGACCCAAGGAACTCCACACTCCTTTCACACTAGTCGGAGGTGGAAGTTGCTTAATTAAGGAAATTTTAGCCTTATCCACCTCAAGGCCTTTACTAGAAACTCGATGACCGAGAACTACACCCTCTTGCACCATAAAGTGGCACTTTTCCCAATTCAGGACTAAATGAGTTTCCTTACATCTTTTTAGAACTTCTCCCAAATTAGCAAGGCATTCTTCAAATGAGTCCCCAAAAACTAAGAAAATATCCATGAAAATTTCCATGGTCTGCTCAATCATATCGAAGAAAATGGACATCATGCATCTTTGGAATGTAGTGGGTGCATTGCATAATCCGAATGGCATCCTTCTGAAAGCGAATGTACCATAAGGACATGTGAAGGTTGTCTTCTCCTGGTCTTTTAGGGTAATAGCAATATGATTATATCCCGAATACCCATCTAAGAAGCAAAAGTAGGCCTTCCCAGCTAGTCTATCTAGCATTTGATCAATGAAGGGTAATGGAAAATGATCTTTTCTAGTGGTAGTATTGAGTTTTTAGTAGTCCATACATACCCGCCATCCCGTCACTGTTCTTGTGGGAATCACGTCATTGTAGGTGTTAGCCACTATGGTCATACCTCCTTTCTTGGGAATACATTGGACCGGGCTCACCCATGAGCTATCTGAAATTGGATAAATAATCCCAGCATCCAGCCATTTCAAAATTTCTTTCTTCACCACTTCCTTCATTATTAGGTTAAGCCTTCTTTGATGCTCAACAGATTTCTTGTGATTATCTTCTAATAGGATTTTATGTATATAGATAGAGGGACTTATCCCTTTTATGTCTGCTATTGACCATCCCATGGCTTTTTTAAAACCCTTAAGCACTTGAAGAAGTTCATTTTCTTGCTGTATGGAGAGTGCAGTAGAGATTATTACTAGCAATGTCCACTCTTCCCCCAGGTAAGCATATTTCAAATGGGGAGGTAATGGTTTCAACTCTAGAGATAGAGGTTCCTCCCCTAATGGCTTTAGTACAGATTTGATTCCAATTGATGCATCGAGTGGTTCAAACTGTTGAAAAGCCTTATAACGCTTTTAGGTAGCTTCCAAGAACTTAATACATTCACTTACTTCATTATGCTCCTTCCTAGCTAAACCAACTAATGATGCTTCTAGAGGATCCCTTAAGAGTTGATTCAATGAACTCATCATACACTACCTGGGTGATTAGATGCACAAAGCAATATTCCTCTGGTTCATTTGGGCTCTTCATTGCCTTGTACATATTGAAGGTCACCTCTTGGTCATTCACCCTCATAGTGAGCTCTCCCTTTTGCACATCAATCAATGTCCTTCCTGTAGCCAAAAAGGGTCTGCCTAAAATGATAGGAATATCCTTGTCTTCTTCATAGTCCAAGACTATAAAATCTATTGGGAAAATCAGCTTGTCAACCTTTACCAAGATATCTTCAATAACCCCATTGGGGTAAACTAAAGATCGATCAGCTTGTTGCAAGGTGACAGTTATGGGTCTTGCCTCTCCCAACCCAAGCTTCTTGAAAGTTGACAGTGGCATTAGGTTCACAGTTGCCCCCAAGTCGCACAATGCATTTCCAGCAAAATGTTTTCCAATGTTACAAGGAATCGTGAAACTCCCTGGATCTTTCATTTTAGGTGGTAATTTCTTTTTCAAAATCGCACTACATTCTTGAGTTAGAGCCACCATTTCAAATTCTCTAAACTACCTTTTATTGGATAGCACATCCTTCATAAATTTAACGTAACTTGGCATCTGCTTCAAAGCTTTTGTAAAGGGAATGTTAATGTGGAGCTGCTTGAAGATTTCCAAGAATTTTTTATATTGCCTATCCAGGTTCTTCTTCTTAAAGCGTTAAGGAAATGGTAGCGGGGGAATAATTCTCTATTGACCTTTTGCTTGACTACTCTTCTCAGCATTGTCATTCCTCTTCTCCACCACATCGTTCTTCTCCTCTACTGGTTTCTTCTTCTCAATCTCCTCTTCCACCTTACCTTGATCTTGATCAGACTTATTGGCTCGCTTGGATGGTAGTACTTCAGGCAACTCTTTGCCACTTCTCAATGCAACTGCCTTACATTCCTCTTTACCTTCTCTCCTGGGGTTAGGAACAGTGTCACTTGGTAACACCCCGAGCTGTCTTGAATTTATAGAGGAAGCCAATTGACTGATTTGCACTTCTATATTCCGGATTGCTGTCTTATGTTTCATCATTGTTGCATCTTGTCTGGCTAAGATTGCATCTTACTTAGCCATGTACTGCATGAGCATTTCTTCCATGTTCGGCTTCTTTTCTGGCATTAGTGGTCTTCCTGGAGCAGAGAATCTAGGGGGATAATGAGGTCTCATACCAAAAGAGAATGACTAAGCTTGATTTTGTCCTTGATTTTGTCCCTGGCTCCATGAGAAATTGTATGGTTCCTCTATCTTGGGTTGTAGGTGTTGGAGTAGGGATTATTTTGGTTTTTCCCATAGTTGCCCTTGTAGTTGACTACTTCTACCAAAGAAGGGCATTGATCATTGTAATGTTCTTCCCCATAATGCTTACACATAATGACTGGAGCTTGAATAGCATTAACTCCCATTGGTGCACTGAAGCGTGTTTTAAGACTGTCAAATCTCTTATTTATTATAGCCATCTGAGCTGAGAGGGTGGTTAGAGCATCAATTTCATGTACCCCAGCCACCTTTTTCTTATGAGGTCTGGATGCGGACCATTGGAGAGAGTTAGCTGCCATATTCTCTAGCAAATTATAAGCCGCATTAACATTTAAGTTGCCTGTGATACTCCTATTTGAAGTTGAGTCAAGGATGGCTTTTGTCTCAGGTAACAATCTATTGTAGAAAGTTTGCACCTACATCCATTTAGGAAATCCATGATTTGGACACTTCTTCAATAATTCCTTGAATCTTTCCCAGGCTTCATATAACAGCTCATCATCTTATTGCATGAAGGAGGTAATGTCATTTCTCAACTCTACTGATCGAGCTGGTGGAAAAAATCTGGCTCTGAATCTTGTAACTAAATCATCCCAAGTAGTTACAGACCCATCCAGCAATGAGTTGAGCCATACCTTAGCCTTGTCCCTTAAGGAGAGTGGAAATAGACTTAGCCAAATTGAATCATCCGATATGCCATTCTGCTTAAAGGAGTCACACACCTCTAAAAAGTTGGAGAGGTGAGTGTTTGGGTCTTCAAGAGGGGAACCACTGAATTGCCCAGCCATTTGAAGCATCTGCAACACCACTTGCTTTATTTCAAAATTGTTAGGTTGAATGGCTGGTCTTCTTATACTGGAGTGGTATCCTTGCATGTTCAAAGTAGCAAAATCATTTACTGTGCGAACACGATTTTCATCCTCATTCTCCATTTTTGTGGTTGAGTCGGAAGCTTCACTATCGTCAGTCTGGGTTTGGTTGGATGCTTCTTTAGAGTCTTCTTGAAACAAAATCACCTTTAGACTTTCAATTTCTTGCATATGAGGTAGTGCACTCATAGAAGGGAGTCACTGTAAAACAGAACAGAAAAGAATTTACAAATAGATAAAGTAAAAATATACACAGTGCTTAGGTTCAAACTAGATGTGCTGGTATCAATATTGACAGGAAAATATTTTGGCATTCAAATCCCCGGCAACGGTGCCAAAAACTTGTTGCTCTCTTTGAAGCGTACACGCAAGTATACGTATCGTGAAGGCAATATAGTGATAAGAAAAGATCATTCCCACGAGGATTTGTTGTCAAAATATTGTCAAGTACTGAAATTTACACCCTAATTTAAATTAAGCAAATTAATTTGTAATGGTTGGTGTAAAAGAAAGTTGTTAATGGATTAAAAGCTATATAGAATTCAGGGTTGATATTTGGATGTTCCGGGAAATTAGTGGCATCTAGGATTATTGATCCTCTTGTACTTCATAGTAGTCAGCTCAACATTCAATACTTTTGCTATCAATGGTAATATATGCTGGTCTAGGATTAAGTTGTTCCTATATATATTTTTTCAAATATTATATAGGTTTACCCAGTTAATTTTATAATTCCTTACAAAATCTACCAAGATCAAACTATTATCACAATACCTACTTGGACCATGTAAGGTTATTGAGTATATTCCTATTTCAGTAACTAGACTATCCACTTACTCAGGCAAGTTTCAAGCACCCACACTACTCAACTTTTGATCTAACCTCCCTTTCCCTTTCCTAAGTTCAAGTTAGATATCAAATCAATCTAATTGTTGGCCAATCAATCAGAAAGCATGAAGCATAAAGTTGAATGAACAAATATTAGCCATTAATTGCAAAGTTTGAATGAAGAACAACCACTAATCCATACAAGAGTTCTTAATAATCCTAGATTAGAAAGGGTTTAGCTATACATGATCATAAAATTCCAAGACACGGTGGAAGCAACAATCAGATACGTCAATAAAAATGGTAAAGACAGAAGAAAGAAAGAAGAAACTCCCAAAATGAGATAGTTTAAGCTTCAATCTTCAATCTCCAGCTTCACTTTGCTTCAAAATCCTTCTTAGCTTCTCCTTTAGCCTCTACTTACTTGGAACCACACAAAAATAACCCAGAATGCCCAGAATGACGGCTCTTCGACTCTCCAACACATATGAAACCTCAAACCCTCAAAAAATTTGAAAAACAAAACGCTACATTCAATTAATTCGACTTGCGCCGCGGCTCAGATTTTTGCGCCGTGGCGGTGTTGAGTTCTATCCGACTGAGGGTTGCGGCTCAGTATGATATGCTACGGTGAGACTTGGTTCTGTTAGACTTTGGGTGGCATGCAGATTCCTCACCTTGGCGCACACAGGTTTCACCGCGGTGCATCTTGATTCTGTGAGACTCCACGCCACAACTCAACATCTTGCACTGAGGATTTTTGGTTCATTCGAATAGTGCAGCGGCTCCTCAACATCATGCCTCGGCGAGTTTTGCTTCTCACTGAGCTCTGGCCACAGCAATAACACGTTCCACCATGGAGCAAGTTGTACTCTTCACTTTCAGCCGCAGCGTGAATGAGCTTGGTCGCGGCAAGACTTGCAAAATCACCATTTCCCAGCCTTTTTCTCCTGAGACTGCTTAATACTCCTTAACACATGCATCTTATATGAAAAATAAAATGTGATTAGTTATCAATATACTCAAAATTAAAGTATAAATGCTGATTTTTCAAATAAGTATTGAGTATATGGCTATTCATCCTAAATATGTTCATTTTCTTTTGTGTAAGTGTCATTTATCCTATAAATAGAGGTTAAGCATCATATTTACTAAGAGAAAATATGTACAATAACATGAATAGTTGGGAATTATCAGTATATAACATGGCTATACATACATATATACATACATACATACATACATACATACATACATATATATATATATATATATATATCTATATATAACACTTAATGTCATGGAAATCTATTGAAGAGGAGTGACAATATTTTTCTTCCACTTTATCCTTGCAACAATTTCTATCATAGTCAAAGGACTTGTAATGTAGCTTTTTTCTTCATTCGTATATATGTGTAGTTTGTTTGCTTGAGTTTCTTGATTGCTTGTATATATTGTTTGAAATTATGTGACTTGTTGATTATTTGAGTATAATATATATTTGCATGACACTTAATTGCATTTGTGGTCAGGTTGGCTTTTGGATTGGTAAGGTTAAGTCAAAACTCCCTCAGTATTGGGTGAAGTTAGGCCAAAATAGAGCATCGAAAGGAAGTCAAGACTACTTTTAGTTTTAGATTGGGGTAAATGGTTCAATTGGGGTACTTTCCCTAAATGTGGGTGAGACTAAACTAAAAGTCTCTAAATATAGGTGAAGCTAAATAAAAAATTCCTAAATATAGGTGAGGTTAAATTAAAAGTTCCTAAATATTGGGTGAGATTATGTTAAAAGTTCCTAGAGCATGAATTTGCTCTTATTGGAGCCGTGAGACCCTTAGAGCATGAATTATGGATTAGCTATGATTACATGACATACATGCTTGCTTCCATGTGCTTGAGTAAATCATATATGTGTTTGAATATTAGATTAGCTATTAAGATTTTTTGAATCTCACTCTTCCTATCTCCATTAACCATGGCCAAGTGAAACTTAGGGAAGAAGGAATGATGAGCAAAAGGTTTAGAAAAGCCATCTATGACAATGGAACTAGCCTAGAAAATTTATTATATATAAGGATATGTGAACATACATTTTATTATATTGCAATGTAGACACATTCAAAAGCATTAGACCATAAATTAAGGACCATTGGATATATGTGTGACATGTTATAATATAATTTGGCATAGGAGGTTTTATGAAGTATTGGTGTATCTTTGCATGTGGGATAGTGATTTTTAGTTGTAAGGTAATTTTTGCATGATAGATTAGTCATGCATGATGCATTTGTGGATTGAAAATTACTCAAAATGAGAAATGGCATTTTATAACTTATTTGGTACTATTTGAAACCAAAATTTGGACCATTTGAGTTATAAAATGTCCCTTTACTCTTAATGGTCTTAATGAGTGAAATTGGGGTTGAAATTTGGTAAACAATTAGAAGACATTTTAGAGTTTTCTATAAAGTTAAAGATCATAATTTTTAAAACTCTATAAAATATTTGGTAAATTTTTAAAATTGACCCCAAAAAATTATTAAATCCAGTTATTGTTTATTTTGATTTGGTTTTGGATTTTGTGCTTTTTGAGAAAACAAATGGATTTATTTTGACATGAAATTTTTACAATAGAAAATTCACCCCCCTAAGCTTTTTAATGGCACGTAATTTGCGTTAATTTAAATTATATAAGTCAAGTTATAAATTTTTGAAATTTGGTCTTTATTATGTGTCTTGTGGCCTAAAATGATCATATGACCAATTTTATGAGTTTAATACTTATCTACATGTTAGCTTGGATGGAACAAATTGGTTATGAATGAAATGTGAAGTGAAATAGTGAAAATATATGTTTATGCATTATGGTGTCATTTGAGACTTGTAGTAACAAATTTCTATTGCTAAAAATTTGGTCACCATTTTTTGCAACAAATGGACTTAATACATATAAAGAAAATGAATAGTATGTTACAGTGTAACACTTTATTAGTTTAGTTTTAGTAGTAAGATCATTATCACAACAAGAAATAAATATTTGCTAACTACTCATGACGTGGTAAAATTATATGAGGTGAAACAAACATAAAAATGTTAGTAAATCTCTTGAATTGTTGAGTATCCAAGTTATGTGAATGTTTCAAACCATGTAGTCCATTATGCTAGTGGCCTTTCATTGGCTTTGGAAGTAATAGGGTCTAACTTTTTTGGTAAGACATTAGAAGAATGGAATAGATAAGTATGAAAGGATTCCTAATAAAGAGGTCCATGAAATACTTATAGTAAGATATGATAGTTTCGAAGAAAATGGGAAGGAAATTTTCCTTGACACTGCTTGTTTCTTCATTAAATTAGAACTGAGATATGCTAAAGGATTGCTATAAGCTTATGGTTTCCACAAAGAAATTAGTATTCAAGTCTTAATGGATAAATCTCTCATCAAGATTGATGGTTCAAATTGTGTGAGGATGCGTGACTTAATTCAAGACATGGGCAGAGAAATCGTTTAATAAGATTCAACAATTGAGCCTGCCATATGCAGTAAGTTATGGTTTGATGAGAACATGGTTCATGTTTTGGAAGATAATACGATATGCTAGAACAATCTTTATGATTTTATTCTTTTATTTTCTTATTTTGATGAATATGTATTAGATTACAAGATTTTTAGTCGTCTTTTCTCATTTTATCCTGCTAGCAATATTTGTTAGACATGGACATATTATAATGTAGAATTAGTTAATTTGTCCAAATATGGATATTACATTTGCAACATATACAATTTGTGGTTCCTCTATGCCTAGGTCTTGAAAGGGAATTGATAAACTTGAAGTCATTATGCTGTACTCATACAAAGATAAAGAAGTGCAATAGAGTGGAGCGGCCTTTAAGAAGATGAAAGACTTTAGAATTCTTATTATTAGAAATGCACACTGTTCCAAAAGCCCTAAATATTTCCCAAATAGTTTAAAAATATTGAACTAGAGTGGATATACATGATTGTCTTTACCATATGATTTTAACCCTAAGAAACTAGTCATACTCACCTTACCTAAAAGTTTCCTTCAAATTTTCAAACCACTCAAGGCATGTATACATTGTTATGTTCTATTGGCCTTATATCTTAATGGTACATATATTTTGCAATATGAATATTATGAAATTGGTCATTTCTTTTTGTTTTGCAGATGTTTCATTTTTCATACTTTATGAATTTTGAAGTTTGTAAAATTTTAACAAAGTACCTATAACTCATTTGGACTCCCAAACTTAGAAGCATTGTGTCTTGATAATTGCCTGAATTTATTTAGAGTTCAGGATTCAGTTGGGTTTCTTGATAAATACAGACTATTGAGTGCCCAAGGATGCACCCAACTCTAAATGTGAGCATTTGGCATCATATTGACTTCTCTTGAGACTCAAGATCTCATAGGGTGCTTGAGTCTTGAGATTTTCCTAGAAGTATTAGGAACCATGGGAAATATAAGAGATATTCATTTAGACCAGGCAACCACGAAAGAATTTCCATTTTCATTTGGAAATCTCATTGGGCTGGAATTAGTTGATATGATTTACTCTATATTTTGTTGATGTGATTTACTCTATATTTTGTTCTGTCAACTCTCCAATTGCTGAAGTAGAACTCCTGCACAAGATAATTAGCATTCTCCATTTTTCCAAAAGTAGGTATGATGAACTAATTATATTTAATACAAGTAGAGGTTCTGATTGCATATGTATCAAATCTGATTAGTAGCTATGTAATGTCTTCTTTGTAGGGGACATCAGATAACAGATTGAAATTCTTCAGAGGGTGTTGGCAGATTGGATACACAAGAAGTTGCTTCCTCCTATAGGGGTTTATGCATTAGGAAAACATATTACTAAGCCAGATTTTCCTCCTTTAATTTACCTCTATCTCACATGCTTATATTTGTTATTGCATGCATGTGTAGTGAATTTTGTGATGCTACAAAAGTTATGAATCTTTTATATGTGGTTAATATGGCCTGTGGTAGAGTTAGGAGCAGAACAGTAAAGAATGGATTACGAGATGATACAATCACTATATATGGGAAGATCAGTATCTTTCTGCTTTCTAAAGGATTTCTCAAGGATTGCTTGTTGCTTTTGGAATGTTGGAAAACCAACCTCATTCTGTTCTAGTTGGGTTCCACTGCCTCATTAATGGCCATGAACAAGGCATGCTTGCATGGCTGTCTGATCTATGAGCTTCTAGAGTGTGATTAAAATTATGTGGAAGTTTCATACGTGGATTTTCCAGAGGTTTTGTCAATTTTTTAATTATATAGGCCAGGGAAAGGCCTTGGTTAAATGGTATGGACATGCATAATGGCAAAAAAGTAGGATGGAGAATATCCTGTTCAAAAATGATAACCATTTAGAGAGACAAGAATGTTAAATTATTAATGTAAGGATTCTGTAAAGTGAACTTCAAGACTGTTGAATCCAAGGATAGTAAAGAGCCAATCATTATTCCCACTTCAATGAATATGATGACTATTTCAGACTAAGCTATTTCCTATTGTTGTAAACCATTGATGCATATTTGTTTAAAACTTAACGCATAGAAGCTCTTAAGACTATGGAACTATAGCAGGAAAACAATTAGCTCATATTCAGATTGAAACCTGACAAAGTATGGAAAATCACATGAAGTGGTAAATGCGCTGAAACTCATATAGTTCATTGACCTTATTCAAATCGTGCCCACCAATATGTTTGTACTCAAATTTAACATGTACTTCATTTATCAAGGTTCATTTCTTTTCCAATTTTTGAACTCTGCCTATGATGAATTTTATTTGTCATAGCCGGTCCCAAGCCCAAAAAAAGAGGAGGGTTATGTTAGGCAGTCAACAGCCAACGTAAAACTTTGTTGAATCTTTATGACATGGACAATCGATATATTAGACATAAAGTTAGGTCGTTGCCCGTAAGTAACACACTGTATAGCTCGAGTACAGTGATAAGTGAGCAAAAGCCGTTGTATCGTTGCCTGGATGTAGTGAAAAATAAGCAAGGGTTACCACATTTTCGTGAACAAATATGGCTAAAGAAACTAGTTCATAAGAGTAGGATTTGTTTTGGAACTTGGAATATAGGTACACTTACAGGTAAGTCTATGGAAATAGTAGATACCATGATTAGGAGAAGGATTAATTTTATATGTTTACAAGAAATTAAATGGGTAGGAAAAAAAGCAAAAAAATTAGATACTTCAAGTTTTAAACTTTGGTATACTAGTAAATATAAATTTAGAAATAAAGTAGGTGTAATTGTAGATAAGTTTTGGAAAAATACTGTAGTAGATGTCAAAAGGTTAGGAGATCGAATCATTGCATTAAAGTTTGTAGTAGAAAAGGAAATCTTTAATATTATTAGTGCTTATGCACCACAAAAAGAGTTAGAAGAATCTCATAAGATAAAGTTTTGGGAAGATTTAGAATGTTCAGTTTAGAAAATACCATTAGGAGAAAAGATTTTGTTAGGAGGGGATCTAAATGGTCATGTGGGAAGTGTATCTTCAGGCTACGAGGGTGTTCATGGAGGACATGGTATAGGAGAAGTAAATGCAGAGGGTAAAACTATTTTAGACTTTTCATTAACGTTCGATCTTATATTAGCTAACACTTGTTTTAGAAAGCGTGAAAAATATCTTATCACGTATAAAAGTGGAAGGTTATGTTCTCAAATTGATTTCTTTCTTATAAAGAAATCGAATAAAAAATTTTGCATGGATTGCAAAGTTATACCAGGAGAGAGTTTAACTACTCAACATAGAGTTTTGGTTATGGATGTAAGAGTTAGGAGGAGAGTAAAAAGTAAATGTGAAGATAGAGTGGTAAAGACTAAGTGGTGGCAACTAAAAGGGGATAAAGAAAAGAATTTATAGAGACGAATTATGGAGGAAGGACCTTGGGAAATACAAGGAAGTGTTAACGACATGTGGAATGAAATAGCTAAAGAGATTAGGAAGGTGGCAAAAGAAATATTAGGTGAATCAAAAGATTTTGGACCTAGGGATAAAGAATCTTGGTAGTGGGATACAAGTGTACAAGATAAGGTTAAAGCTAAAAGAAAGTGTTATAAAGTGTGGTCATTATGTAAGAGTAATGAAAATTGGGAAAAATATAAGGTAGCTAAGAAAGACACTAAGAAGGCCATGAGTGAAGCAAGAGCGAGGGCATTTAATGGGTTATACCAATCTTTAGGTACTAAAGTTAAAAAAAAAATATTTACAAGTTAGCTAAAAGTAGGGAAAGAAAGACAAGAGACATGGATCAAGTAAAATGCATTAAGGATGAAGATAGGAAAGTGTTAGTCATAGAATGCGATATCAGAGAATGATGGAAGGGTTATTTTCATAGGCTTTTTAATGAAGGGCACGAGATTTTATTGCAATCGAATAGGCTAGACACAAAAGAAGAGGATCGAAATTATACTTTTTACTGTAGGATTTGTGAGGTAGAGATAAAAGAAGTATTAAAGCGAATGGAAAATGGCAAAGTAGTTGGACTGGATAATATACCCATTAAAGTATGGAAGAGTTTAGGAATGAAAAGTATAAGTTAGCTCATAAAGTTATTTAATGGAATTATGAGATCTAAGAGGATGCCAGATGAGTGGAGGAAAATTACTTTAATCTCTATTTATAAAAGTAAATTAGACATTCAAAATTGTGCAAATTATAGAGGAATTAAACTCATGAGCCACACTATGAAATTATGGGAAAGAGTAATTGAGCGAAGGTTAAGGAAAGAGAGTCAACTTACGGAGAATCAATTTAGTTTTATGCCAAGAAGGTCAATTATGGAAGCAATATACTTATTGCAAAAATTAATGGAGGGATATAGGGAGAATCAAAGAGATTTACACATGGTATTTATTGATTTAGAAAAAACATATGATAGAGTGCCAAGAGAAGTTCTATGGAAGGCTTTGGAGAAAAAAGGAGTTCGTATAGTTTATATTTGAGCAATCCAAGATATGTATGATAAGGTTACAACTAGCGTAGTAATAAAATGTGGACTTACAAAAGATTTTCTAATAACTATTAGTCTACATCAAGGGTCAACTTTGAGCCCTTATCTTTTTACCTTAGTCTTGGATGTGCTTACTGAATATATCCAAGAGCCGGTGCCATAGTGCATGCTTTTTGCAGATAATATTGTCCTAGTTAGAGAATCAAGAGAGGAAATGAATGAGAAGTTGGAGAGATAGAGACAAACTTTGAAAGCTCATGACTTTCATTTTAGTAGAAGTAAAACGGAGTATATGGAGTGTAAGTTTAGTAAGAGGCAGACCACTTCTAGCGTAGAAGTAAAAATTAGAGAACATATCTTACCACAAGTCACATGATTTAAGTATCTTGGATCCATCATACAACATAATGGGAAAATAGAAGAAGATGTAAAGCATAGGATTCAAGCGGGGTGGATGAAATGGAGGAATGCTTCAAGTGTTATTTGTGATAGAAGAGTACCACTCAAATTTAAGGGTAGATTATATTGCACAGTTATAAGACCTGCAATGTTGTATGGAATTGAGTGTTGGGTAATAAAAAGTCAATAAGAAAATAAGTTTAATGTTGCAGAGATAAGAATGTTGCAGTGGATGAGTGGACACACTAGACGAGATAGGATCAGAAATGAATGCATTAGAGAGAAGGTGAAAGTCACACCTATTGTAGAAAAGATTGTAGAATCGAGACTTAGGTGGTTTGGTCATGTGGGGAGGAGACCTATAGAAGCCCCCGTTAGGAGAGTAGATGTGATGGAGAATAGTCCAATAAGTAGAGGTAGAGAAAGACCAAGAAAAACTATAGGAGAAATTATTAAGAGAGATTTAGATTTAAATGGTTTGTCTAGAAATATGATTTATGATAGGAATTTATGACGTCGATTGATCCATGTAGCCACCCTACTTAGTGGGAAAAGGCTTTGTTGTTGTTGTTGTTGTATTTCTTTTCCAGTTTTTGAAGGAATGAGTATGAAAATTATCAGGCAGATGACATAGAGAAAAATAACAACAAAAAAATCATGGTGAAAGGAACCTCTATTGAATTGTGAGCTGAATCCCACAATTGATTCAAAAATTTTGACAATCTAAAATTATTACATTTTAATGTTATAATTTATGCGAAAGTCAAAAGTATGGTTCCAACCTTAGTGGCAAATGTTTTTTTAATTAAAAAATTAAAAGTCGAAACCTCCAATTATTATTTTTTAATTTAATATATACTGGAAGTTGGAATCCAAATTTTAATTATAGCTTAGCCTTGCAGGCTAACCCTACATATATTATAGGCATAGCCTACGTGTATGATTAGATATAGAAATTAAGTATTGGATAAACATTTTCAAAGTTTGAAGCTGACATTAAATTAATTTATATAAGATAAATTATAATTTATTTAGTTTGAAATTAATTTATTTTTTTATAATTTAAATTTTTTCATTCATCTCTCTTTTATGTTTTGTTTTATTATTATTTAATTATCCTACAATATTATTGATCTTAATTTTAGCTAAAATAATCATTTAGGTGTAAAAATAATAAACAATTTTATTATTCAAAATTTTTTTCTTATATCTTAAACAATTTCATAATATTTCTAAACCAATGCTATGACAAAATTGATATTTTGAAATTAGAAATGTCTACTCATCCTAATATTGTATTGAAATACCAAAAGATGTTTAAGATATAAATAAAGTTTAGTACAATTGACAATAAAATTATTTTTCATTTTAACTTATTTTTATTAAAATTTATATGTAAAATAACACAGAATGATTGAATGATAATCAACACATATACTTGAATAACACTTTAAATGAATAAACTAATTTTTAACTAAACTACAGAGAAATAATTTTAAAATTTACCATTTTTTTAATAGAAACAATGATAGGAATAGTAGTGTCAATTGCTCTCTTCATTCAAATGTGTGTTAACTATAAGAAAATATCCAATTTTTAGTCAGTGATTTTTGATGAAAAAATTAATAAGCAATGAATTAAATATTTTTAAAGATTAACTCATACAATCCAAAAAATTTAAAGACTAAATGGGCATACAACTTTAGAAACTCATTCGTTAGTTTACTATTTATTAAATACATTTTTCAAAAAAATAATCTTCTAATGAAGTTAAGGAGAAGAAAGAAAGAAATTGAAGTCATGGACTTCCATTCTTCATTCCTTTCCTGATATGAGATGAGAGACGTGAGGGCAAGAAGCAGAGGGAAGCTCTTCCAGAAGACCGACCCATGCGACAAAAAGGGCAAAAACCCGAATAAAACAGAGAAAATTTGTTGTCTCAGAAGAAACCCAACAACCAAACTCGGTAGTGATAAATTTCAATGTTTGAAAAGGGAGACTCATTTGATTACCAATATAATATGCCTACTTTAATATAATATATGAATTTGAAAGTGGTAGCATACTAATAACAGCATATATATTAGCCTAAGCAAGCAACTTTATTTGATTTAACGCATGCTTAGCCACTAGGAAATTACTCGCTGTTTCTTGCAAAATCAAAATTATAATGGACTAACTTCATTATAATTTACAATCTTTTGCCTGTATTAGAAAAATAAATAAATAAGAATAACTTTTATACCATTTTTCAGAAAAAAAAAAATTTCCAACAAAATAAAAGCAAACATTTTTTTCTTCAAGCAAAAGAAACATGAGAAATTTTTCCAAAATAAAAACCCTCTTATAAAACATACTGAAATAAAAAAACATGAATAATATTCTCATCAATTTTATCATACCATACTAGATAACTACCTGCTTGAGGAATAGCATAAATGCATATCAAACAACCATATGCTACTAATTTCCAAAATAGTATAGTTGAAATTAAATGACACTCAAGAAATAAAAAATAACTAATCAAATCAAAGATCATCAATAATTATCTCCAAGATTTCTCTCACAAATGATTGTCTAAGCTTTTGTTTCTGCTCTTAAATAAGTGGCTCGGTTACTGTTCCAGCATTTTTTTCTCATTTTTTTAATAAAAAAGAAACATCTTAAGATATCAAGAATCAGTAAGAGAAGAATAGAGCGACACAACCGAACAAATCAAAGCACATAATGAGAATTGCCACCGATCCTCTGGATCTGGTTTCACCACATCATTGCCTTTATCATCCATCATGCTTTTGTTGCTTGAGGTAGGTTGTTCTTTCTCTTTTCACACCTGATTTTGCCAATTGCAAAGGATTAGAATCATACAAAATTTTAATTTTTTTTGTGTGTGTGTGTCTATTAGATAAATTGAACTAGATTGAGTTGAAAATGTAGCATTCTTTCTTATTTATTGTAGCTAATTTCGTTTGGTTAGTATATTTGTTACAAAAAAGAGTAGAAAGTGAAAAAAGGATTTGGATAAAAATCAAACTCTTATTACGAAGTTTAACTCTATTTTAAACACCAAAGTTAGTATCATATGAATTACTCTAATAAAAGCATTTCAATACAAATTAAGTGTCAACGCCCCCTCACCTTTGTCGATGGCAATAACTCTGATGGACTCTCGCCATTATCCACCGATGGCTTTGAAGGTGTAGGACTACATATCTCATCGCCCTCATTTTTCGTATAAGGATTTGTGAATCTAATATCCTCCATTCTACTTTTCTACTTGAATACATAAATTCCACTCCCTTTTGCAACCTTTTCAAAGGGGACCTGGTCGTGGTTATATTCCAAAGTAGATTCCAATGGGAAAACACATGAAACCTTCGCATGATTCCACTCTTCTTCCAAAGATGCTTCTTCCTCTTCATCAAAGAATTCCATCCGTTGCAGATCACAAACAAATATATGATTTACCACTGCTGTGAACGTGTGACCTAACCCAGGGCCACAAAACCATCTATTGCCATTGATGATCAAATTAGGGGTAAACTTGACAGTGAAACTTTGCTCATTTATAGATCCTATAACAACACGAGAGCTATTGCTGGGAATTTGTTACGAAACCATAAAGAAATAGATCCACCGTTGTTACAGTGGTCGAACCATTTTAGGATCCTTTCCCCGGGCAGAGAAAATATTTTGCCTCCAGTGTCGTGCAATTCCTGTCGATCACAATTCATAAACATAGCAAAATAGCAAGTCATGTGAGGAATAAAGAAAACAGAGAGAGAAACCTTACTTGACTAAGTAATATACTTTTAGACTGAGAACTCAACGATGTACAATTCTGGGCTGATAAATCCTGTATGTTTGGTGGAACTCCTTTAATTTCTCGAAGACGATTGCAACCATCCAAATAGAGCTTCCTCAAGAAGTGAAATTCTTTGATGCAGGTAGGAAGAATTGTGAAGCTACTACAATTTAGTTCCAAAGTCTTCACATAACGAAACCAAGAAAGACATGTTGAAAGAGATTCATTTGATATATTGTGGGCATTAAGAACAAGACGTTCTATGTTTGAGCACATTAACAAACTCCCCATTTCTTTACCTTGGTCCTGTTTAGATACTTGGAATTTCTTACAAGCTGGCATATGTAACAGAGTCAATTTAGGTAACAAAGCAAATGCAATTGGTAGCCGAATCCTTTTATAGCATTGCATGTCTATCGATTCAAGCCCAGTAAGATTTTCAATTGAAGATGGAAACTCCATATCAGTGCCAATTAAGGATAGCCGTGTTATATTTTTTATTTCTCCTAAAATTTCAGGAAAAATTTGAAGACTTGAGCATTCGTTAAGCCAGAGTTCTTCAAGGTTGGCCAAATTGATTAGTGGAAATCTCTTGAGCTTGCAGCAAGCAGCAACCCGTATGATTCTAAGTTTATCGAAAAATCCAATTGATTCATGAATTTCAACTAAATTCTCACACCGAATAAATGAAATTTCTATTAAATTTGGAAGGCAAGATACATTAAGTATTTGTGTTATCAATTGACACCCATCAAAATCTACGTCAGTCAAATTCTTGAAGCCCTGCAAAACAAAAAATATCAAAATAGTCCGTAAAAAAATTAAGTGAAACTTATTTTATTAGTATACCATGCCAATGAAACATACAAAAGGGAGAACAGTTACACTTGCCATGAATGGTTCGAGCGATGAAATACAGCTCTAACCTAAGTGGAGTACAAAAGGTTCCCTTGGATGAAAATCTGCCAACAAAGATGATGAAGGATATCCCGACCATTCTAGCACTCTTAAACTATTTGGGAGGTGTTCTGGACCTCTGGAAAAAGTTACATTTTTAATTATAAGTATCCTGAGATTTTTCATCTTCTTGAAGGCTTTTCCACTCCAGTGCACATTATGCCCATTATATTCCGGCAAGCTCATAATTATGACTTCAACTCTATTTGTTCCCTATTAACTTAGAAGCATAAGTTAAAAGTTAGATCTTTTAGCACATCACATATTAATCAAGAAAGGTAAATAAAATAGCAAAAGAATAACGAAACCATCCGTGACTCACCGTATTTTCTTCTAAAACATGTATAATATCTTCACATGACCATAATCTGCTACGTTCTCCAGGCTCATTTGATTGTTGACGAACAATGTCTCTACCCATATCCTGTACCAAGTCATGCATTTTAACGTAACCACATTCAATCTTTATAAGAGATTTGTCTATCAACACTCCAATACCATAATGCGGATTGTAGCCACAAGCATGATGCACCATTTTCAAGACATATTCACAAGTACTCCCTTTGAAAAAAGAAGAAATATCAAGGAAAATTTTTTGTTCACCTTCTTCCAAGCCATCATAGCTCACTTTTAGTGCTTCATTAATTTTTTTAATAGGAATTTGTCCATATGTATCTAATAGAGACTTCCACTCATCCATAGTTTTACCAGACAAGTTAGAACCTATTATTTCCAAAGCAAGTGGATGGCCATTGGCATAAGCTATTAGAGAATTCATGATGTCTTGGTAGCTTGGATCAAATTCATTTCTTTTAAAAGCATTCCAACGCAACAAATCAAGAGATTCATCATAATTTAACTTCTCTACCTCATGCATCTTCTCAACCTCATGAGTACTTAACAAATGTTTATCCCTTGTTATTATGATTATGCTGCCAGAACCAAACCAATCACATCCTCTAGCTAGTGCTTTTAACTGCTTATCTTTGTCAACATCATCAAGAACAACAAGAACTTTCTCTTCAGGGAGCCTACGTTTTATTATCGGTATTTGTAAAAACCCGACGAGCATGCCTTCATATACATGGAAGTTGACTTTTCAAAGGGTATTTGAGCTGCCACGTAGAATTTTTCTTCCTCCTTCAGCAATTTCCAAAATGCCCCATTCTCATCCACTTTTTGTTGGGCTTTATGTAATTTTCTTCTCTAGATTTCTGCAGCACTGAAACCATACCTATACCCATCCCTTCGGTCAGAAAAAGGAGCATAGTTACGCTGGAAACTGAACTTCATCTCCTCTCCTTTGTTCCTCACCATTTCTGCTGTTCCCTGGGTTCATTTTTCTACTACTTTCTGGTTCAAATTCTGCTGCTGGTGGTTGGGGGATTTAACACCAGAAACAAGTCTTTTCCCAAGTTTGGAGTTGCTGCCGTAAGTGTTGCAATTTCTGGTTCTAGTTTCATAGCATTCCCTTCCCCTATTTTGCTTGTTCTCTGATGCGTTTTGTGTGTGTGGCCAGCTGAGAAAATGAGTTCTGTAATGCGTTTCTAGTATGTATGGCCAGCCGAGAAAATGAGTCTGATTTCTTAGAAGGTGTCCTTGATGTTCAGTTAACTCCTCTCTTTCGAATTTAAACAGATGAGGCACTTATAAAAAAAAATAATATCTGTTAGTTGGTTCTAAATTTTTTTTTCGTTAGTTGTCATCCACCAAAAATTCTCTTGCTCTCTATTTGGTGCCATTTTCTATGCTGCGAAAGTGTAGAAACTGAATTAGAAACTCAATTGACTCAATGGTACTTTACTGCTTGTGTAGACAACAGCTTGCTTTAGTAGTATAAATTTTGAGAAGCTCAGTGCTCATCTGTTTGCCTGATTTTGGGGTTGAAGTTTTGTTCGTTGCTAGTACCGATCAATTTCTAATCAGACATGTCTAATTTTTCTTCTTTGCTTAGTTGTTAATTCACTGTTAGAAATGGAGTTGTGTGGTTGATTACTTATGTGTAGGGTCTTGGCAATACATAATCGAAGTTTATTTCAATGAATCACTTTCCCACTGCTGCCTCCCTGTGATGATTTGTTTTAATGCTAAAAGTAGTGAGACAAATTTTTAGTTATTTATACTCAAAAATCTGGTGAACGGGTATTGTAGGGTATTCAGGAGATTGAATCATAGCTGAGGAGTGGACAGGGAATTTCAATATCATCTTAGAAGGTGAGTAAGTAATGCGGATCGTGAGTAACTCATATTTCTTATTTTATTACTAAGTTTCCTTGCAGTGTTCTAACATTTGGAAACCAATTTAAAGAAAGTCATCTTTAAATATTTTGTTATATGCATGCTATTCGAAAATTAATTTGAACGAGAGATTGTTGCAAAAATTACGACTGTTGAGTTATCTGAAAATTTAGATATTGAACTGAGATGAATGGTATGTTGTCTGAAATGCTAAATTGAGAAAAATATTATTTTAAGAAGTAGAGGTTATCTGTTCAGAACTCTGTAGCTAATAGTAGTAGTTGTCAGTCTTGGTGCACCATGATCTGGAGCTCAGCTAGCAGGGGTTTTGCTAGCCCCGTGTGGGTAGCTACCACATGTGGAGTCATTTTTTTTCGCAAGCCAAGTGCTTTGCGTCTATGGTTATTCTCCCCGCGAGCTGTGTGCTCTGCGTCTGTTTCAATTTGGTTCTGCTTAGATACTTCTGATGCATTTTAAGAAACGATGTGCAGGAGGCTTGTTTTATGCATGATGAATATATATATATAGATATTTTTACGGGCCTTGTCCCTATTTTTTTTAGGGTCGGCATTGCTTATTCATTGAGTTTCCAACTCACTCTTTCTTAAATTTATTTTTCAGAGAGCGTGGAAGACCCTAGCCTACCTTGAGCTGCTGACTAGCTGTAGATCTCTTGCTTTATTTCTTTTAGCGAGCCCACAATTGTTCATGTGGGTGTATTTTGTTTTATGCTTGTAATTTATTTTGTTTTGAATAGTGTAAAATGTGGCTCCATTGAATCATAGTTAGGATATCCCCAATCCCTAGAAGTCTATGTTTGGATACTTTTTTTTTGTGTGTGCTGAGTTGACTGGTTGTAGAAATATCAGGAGGTCCAAATTATAGAGGAGACTCTGCCAAAATTTCTACAAAAGTCACACAAAAGAAAAAACTCCTACGTTTTGTATAAAAGTGATTTAGAAATGATACTTCTAGTTTTATTATTTCTATGAAGAGGAAATTTATCTGAACTTTTGTGGAGAATGTCAATACAAATCGATTCATGGTAGGGGAAATTGTTGTCTTTTGTGCCAACATACTTAAAAGTGTGGGTTGTGACAGTTGGTATCAGAGCTTAGGTCTTTCTGTGGTCCTGTGGAGCAAGTGTTTTTGGTGGGATCTCAATTATGGTTATGAACCCGGGCGTAACTATACTTGAGGTGTCACTGAAAACCTTATAAGGTGTCCTAAGTTATTCCTTCAAGTATGCTATTTTATTGAATGTGATCATATCCTACTTCTAATCTGGAAATTGATTTGAATGTTTGTTATTTTGTTGTAGTGTGGATATGCCTCCCAGAATTCGTTCAGTTAATAGACTAGCTGCTGTAGATGAGGCTTCTATGAGTGCATCAGCCTAACAAACTACCCCACCTATCAGAGGTCGTGGTCAAGGTCGGGGTAGGGGTCGAGGAACTAATCGACCCTCTAAGCAGGCCTCACCTACAGATAAGGTAGAGCCTCCACATCCTGTGAAGGAAATCGCACCGCCAGTGCAGCCAAGATCGGTAGGGCCTCAGGCGATATGGGAGGAGAGGGAGGTTCCAGTAACTCTTTCCCAGTTTTTAAAATTGAGGCCTCCTACTTATTCCCGAACAGAAATTCAGGAGGATCCCCAGCAATTTATTGATGGTATTGAGAAGATATGCAGAGCTCTGAGTTGTTCGAGTGCAAAATCATCTGAGTTTGCCAGGTTTCAGTTACAAGACGCAGCTTACATATGGTATCAGACTTTACTGGGGGAAAGGCTGATTGGATCTCCTCTAATGTTATGCGAAGAATTTAAGGGGCTCTTTATGGATCGCTTTTTTCCACAGAGTGTTCGGGATGCTAGGGCCAGAGAATTCGAGGGTCTGAAGTTGGTTCCAGGCATGAGTGTTTCTAATTATGATATTCGGTTCACACAGTTGTCTCACTACGCTCCACATTTAGTCCATACTGAGAGGGACAGGATCAAACGATTTGTGAATGGGCTACCTCGTATGTTGTATAGGGTGATCCCTCCACAGATGAACCTTTTTCCCTCATATTTAGCTGCAGTGGATTGTGTATGTATGATAGAGATGAGAGATAAGGAGGAGGACACTTCTCAGAGAAAGAGGAAGCATGACAGTGATCGGAGACAGGGAGGTAGTTCCTTTGTAGCTGGACCTTCTTATGGTCTTAGACCCCAGAATCATTAGAGACTTACTCAATCTTTCACGGGACCTCTGACTTCATTTTCTGCTGGTACTGACAGGCACAGAAGATCATTCTGAGGGGTTGGCATAATGTCCACCCCAGTTTCTACTCCATCTCGTCAATCTAGAGGCCCCTGTTCCATTTGTGGGAAGATACATTCAGGCATTTGCCATAGAGAGACGGGAGCCTATTTTCGTTGTGGGCAAGTTGGACATTTGGTGAGAGATTGTCCGCAGCGTTACCCTGATTCTAGTCAGGGATCAGTTCGACCCACCAGGCAATTCTCAACAGGGACTCCATCTACCGGTGCAGTTACAGTTTAGAGCGATCGAGGTAGCAGCAGTGGGACAGTAGTAGGCAGAGGCCAGGCGATTGCAGGACGGGGTCAGGCTCAGGTTTTTACACTAAATAGACAGGATGCACAAGCATCCAATGCTATAGTAACAGGTACACTTACAGTTTGTTCACATTCTACTTATTCATTATTTGATCCTGGCTCCACTCATTCCAATATATCTCCCTATTTTGCAAAAAAGATTGGTAAGGACTCTGAAAAATTAGAGTGCCCATTACTTGTTGCAACCCCAGTGGGGGAATCTGTGATGGTTGAATGGGTGTATAGGGCATGTGTGATTACACTGGCCAATTGCGAGACGTTAGTTGACCTGATAGTGCTTGCGATAGCAGAGTTTGATGTAATACTTGGAATGGATTGGTTAGCGTCCTGCTATGCGGTGGTGGATTGTCATTTTAAGTAAGTGAGATGTAATTTTCCTGGTAAATCTCCCTTTGTCATTCAAGGTGATCGAAGTGAAGTACCAAACAATTTAGTATCTGTGATAGAAGCTCGGAGGCTCTTGAAAAAGGGGTGTCAAGGATATGTAGCGATGGTTCGAGATACGGAACTACAAGTCCCAGTATTAGAACAGATTCCTGTAGTAAAAGAATTCCCTGATATTTTCCCTGAAGAATTACCAGGGCTACCTCCTGAAAGGGAAATTGAATTTTGTATTGATGTATTATCAGGTACTCAACCGATCTCTATTCCTCCTTATCGAATGGCACCCTTAGAGCTTAATGAATTAAAGAATCAATTGCAAGACTTGTTGGACAAGGGTTTTATTCGCCCTAGTACATCCCCTTGGGGCGCACTTGTACTTTTTGTTAAGAAGAAGGATGGTTCTCTCCGCTTATGTGTAGATTATCGATAGCTGAATAAAGTGACAGTGAAGACTAGGTATCCCTTGCCTCGTATAGATGACCTATTTGACCAGTTACAGGGAGCTCAATATTTCTCAAAAATTTACTTAAGATCGGGTTATCATCAGCTACGAATAAGAAGGGAAGACATCCTTAAAACTGCTTTCAGAACCTGGTATGGTCATTATGAATTTTTAGTGATGCCATTTGGGTTAACCAATGCCCCAGCTGCATTTATGGACTTGATGAATCGAATGTTCAAACCATTTCTAGATCGATTTATTATCGTATTCATCGATGATATTTTGATTTATTCCAAGGGTCATGAAGAGCATGAACAGCACCTGAGAATGGCACTACAGGTTTTAAGGGAACACCAATTATATGCTAAATTTTCTAAATGCCAGTTTTGGCTAGAAAAAATTGCCTTTTTAGGCCATGTAATCTCGAAAGATGGGGTGCAAGTAGATCTAAGTAAAGTAGAAGCAGTTCAAAAATGGCCAAGACCTACTATCATTACAGAGATTCGTAATTTCTTGGGTTTAGCAAGCTATTATCGGCGGTTTGTTAAAGACTTTTCTAAAATAGCTACGCCGTTAACGAAATTAACTCAGAAAAATGTGAAATTTCAGTGATCTGATATGTGTGAAGAGGGTTTTCAGAAATTGAAAGATTGTTTAACTTCTGCACCAATTTTGATATTACCCTCGGGGTCTGAAGGTTATGTTGTGTATTGCGATGCTTCTAGGATTGGCTTGGGATGTGTATTGATGCAACATGGTCACATGATTGCTTATGCCTCTAGACAACTTAAGAAGCATGAGCAAAATTACCCAACGTATGATTTAGAAATGGCAGCAGTGATCTTTGCTCTCAAAATTTGGAGACATTATTTATATGGTGAGACATGTGAAATCTACATAGATCATAAAAGCCTTAAATATATCTTCCAACAGCGGGATCTGAATTTAAGGCAAAGGAGGTGGATGGAGTTGCTCAAAGATTATGATTGTACTATTTTATATCATCCGAGTAAGGCTAATATAGTAGCTGATGCTTTGAGCAGGAAATCTATGGGGAGCTTGAGCCACATTGTGGAGGTAAGGAGACTGCTAATTTCAGATCTCCATAAGATTGAGCGTTCAGGAATCCAATTTAAGATTAAAGAGCCAGGAATGTTTTTAGCTCATGTACATCTTCACTCATCTCCATTTGAAAGGTTGAAAACTGCTCAAGCCAAGGATGCACAGATATGTAAATTGGTGGATGACGTCAAAAGTGGAAAGAAAAATGAATTCATTTTAATTCAAATGGCATTTTATGGTTCGGTACTCGCTAGTGTGTGCCAAATATGGAAGAGTTGAGGAGGGAACTTATGGAAGAAGCTCATTGTTCCTGGTATACGATCCATCCAGGTTCTACAAAGATGCATTAAGACCTAAAGCAAGTATACTGGTGGGAGGGCATGAAGAGAGATATAGCGAATTTCACTTTGCATTATTTGGCGTGTCAGCAAGTTAAAGCAGAACACCAGAAACCTGCAGGATTACATCAATGACTGGAGATACCTGAGTGAAAGTGGGAAAGGATCACTATGGACTTTGTAATGGGACTACCCCGAACAGTAAAGGGTTATGATTCTATCTGGGTGATTGTGGACAGATTCACTAAAACAGCTCATTTTGTCCCTGTAAAAACAACGTACAATGTTGCAAGATATGCACAGCTTTACATAAATGAGATAGTGAAACTTTACGGTATACTGATATCTATAATTTCTGATCGAGGACCCCAATTTACTTCTAAGTTCTGGAGAGCCTTTCAAGAGGATATGGGTACCCGATTGGATCTTAGCACGGCCTTTCATCCTCAAACTGATGGGCAATCTGAGAGGACTATACAAACACTAGAGGATATGTTAAGGTTGCATGTTATGGACTTTAGTGGTAGCTGGGATAACTACTTATCATTGGTGGAATTTGCTTATAATAATAGTTATCAAGCTAGCATACAGATGGCATCCTTCGAGGCATTGTATGGGAGACAGTGTAGATCTCCCATTGGATGGTTTGAAACTGGAGAATTTAAAGTATTAGGGCTTGAGTTAGTACAAGATGCCTTAGAAAAGGTGAAAGTAATCAAGGAGAGATTGATAACAACTTAGAGCAGGCAGAAAGCATATGTGGATCACCGACACCGTGATTTGGAGTTTATGATTGGAGATTATGTGTTTCTCACGGTGTCTCCCATGAAAGATGTGATGAGATTTGAGAAGAAAGGGAAGTTGACCCCGAGATATATAGGGCCATATGAGATCCTAGAGCGAGTTGAGACTGTGGCCTATAGGCTGGCGTTGCCGCCTGAGTTATCCAATATTCACCCAGTATTTCATGTCTCAATGTTAAGGAAGTATCTACCTGATCCTTCTCATGTGTACAGAATCAAGATGTTTCCTTGGGTGAAGGTTTGACTTATGAAGAAATTCCTATGGCAATCTTGGATAGACAAATGAAGAAGTTACGTTCCAAGGAGATTTCATCAGTGAAAGTTTTATGGTGTCACCACACACCAGAGGAGGCTACGTGGGAGGTAGAAACTGAAATGTGTGCAAAGTACCCCTATCTATTTGAGAACTAAGGTTAGTATATATATATATATCTATATAAATTCGGGGACCGAATTTTTTTTTAGGGGGAGAGATTGTAAAAACTCGACGTGCATGCCTTCATATACATGGAAGTTGACTTTTCAAAGGGTATTTGAGCTGCCACATAGAATTTTTCTTCCTCCTTCGGCAATTTCCGAAATGCCCCTTTCTCATCCACTTTTTGTTGGGCTTTAGGTAATTTTCTTCTCCAGATTTTTGCAGCACTGAAACCATACCTATACCCATCCCTTTGGTCAGAAAAAGGAGCAGAGTTGCACTGAAAACTGAACTTCATCTCCTCTCCTTTGTTCCTCGCCATTTTTGCTATTCCCTGGGTTCATTTTTTTGCTATTTTCTGGTTCAAATTCTGCTGGTGGTGGTTGGGGGATTTAATGCCAGAAACAAGTCTTTTCCCAAGTCTGGAGTTGCTGCCGTAAGTGTTGCAATTTCTGGTTCTAGTTTCACAGCATTCCCCTCCCCTGTTTTGCTTGTTCTCTAATGCATTTTGTGTGTGTGGCCAGCTGAGAAAATGAGTTCTGTAATGCGTTTCTAGTGTGTATGGCCAGCTGAGAAAATGAGTCTGATTTCTTAGAAGGTGTCCTCGATGTTCAGTTAACTCCTCTCTTTCGAATTTAAACAGATGAGGCACTTATAAAAAAAATAATATCTGTTAGTTGGTTCTAAATTTTTTTTCGTTAGTTCTCGTCCACCAAAAATTCTCTTGCTCTCTATTTAGTGCCATTTTCTATGCTGCGAAAGTGTAGAAACTGAATTAGAAACTCAATTGACTCAATGGTACTTTACTGCTTGTGTAGACAACAGCTTGCTTTAGTAGTATAAATTCAGAGAAGCTCAATGCTCATCTATTTGCCTGATTTTATGGTTGAAGTTTTGTTTGTTGCCAGTACTGATCAATTTCTAATCAGACATGTCTAATTTTTCTTCTTTGCTTAGTTGTTAATGCACTGTTAGAAATGGAGTTATGTGGTTGATTACTTATGTGTAGGGTCTTGGCAATACATAATTGAAGTTTATTTCAATGAATCACTTTCCCACTGCTGCCTCCCTGTGATGATTTGTTTTAATGCTAAAAGTAGTGAGACAAATTTTTAGTTATTTATACTCAAAAATATGGTGAACGGGTATTGTAGGGTATTCAGGAGATTGAGTCATAGCTGAGGAGTGGACAGGGAATTTCAATATCATCTTAGAAGGTGAGTAAGTAATGCGGACCATGAGTAACTCATATTTCTTATTTTATTACTAAGTTTCCTTGCAGTGTTCTAACATTTGGAAACCTATTTAAAGAAAGTCATCTTTAAATATTTTGTTATATGCATGCTATTTGAAAATTAATTTGAACGTGAGATTGTTGCAAAAATTACGACTGTTGAGTTATCTGAAAATTTAGATATTGAACTGATATGAATGGTATGTTGTCTGAAATGCTAAATTGAGAAAAGTATTATTTTAAGAAGTAGAGGTTATCTGTTCAGAACTCTATAGCTAACAGCAGTAGTTGTTAGCCTTGGTGCACCATGATCTGGACCTCAGCTAGTAGGGGTTTTGCTAGCCCCATGTGGGTAGCTACCACATGTGGAGTCATTTTATTTCGCAAGCCAAGTGCTTTGCGTCTGTGGTTATTCTCCCCGCAAGCTGTGTGCTCTGCGTCTATTTCAATTTGGTTCTGCTTAGATACTTCTGATGCATTTTAAGAAACGATGTGCAGGAGGCTTGTTTTATGCATGATGAATATATATATATATATATGGATATTTTTATGGGCCTTGTCCCTTTTTTTTTTAGGGTCGGCATTGCTTATTCACTGAGTTTCCAACTCACTCTTTCTTTAATTTATTTTTCAGAGAGCGTTGAAGACCCTAGCCTACCTTGAGCTGCCGACTAGCTGTAGATCTCCTACTTTATTTCTTTTGGCGAGCCCATAATTGTTCTTGTGGGTGTATTTTGTTTTATGCTTGTAATTTATTTTGTTTTGAACAGTGTAAAATGTGGCTCCACTGAATCATAGTTAGGATATCCCCAATCCCTAGAAGTCTATGTTTTGATAATTTTTTTTTTGTGTGTGCTGAGTTGACTGGTTGTAGAAATATTGGGAGGTTCAAATTATAGAGGAGACTCTGTCGAAATTTCTACAAAAGTCACACAAAAGAAAAAACGCCTACGTTTTGTATAAAAGTGATTCAGAAATGATACTTCTAGTTTTATTATTTCTATGAAGAGGAAATTTATCTGAACTTTTGTGAAAAATGTCAATGCAAATTGATTCATGGTAGGGGAAATTGTTGTCTTTTGTGCCAACATATTTAAAAGTGTGGGTTATGATAGTATTCCTTGATTAACGTCTCCCAAGTTGATTTCTTTCTCCTTGACTAAATCTGAAAGTAATTTTTCTTGGAGTTGAAAGAGGCCATGCTTACTAGAAGACTTCTCCCTAACATCAGCAAGAAAATAGAGATCTTCAAATTGATCAGCAATTGAATTATATACTGCTCGTGCAATTGTTGTCTTACCTATTCCACCAACTTCATAAATTTCTACCATGTTCACTTTGTCATCTGTCCCAACTCCTACAATTGAGCTTATTATTTGTACCCAAGACTCTAACCCAACGGGGTAGCTAGCAATATGCAGAGGAATTCGATTAATCCTTCTGGATACCTCCTTAACTATTCCTTCAACGAATTGATATTCGTAGGCTTGCCTGAAAAATTACAGAAGTTTATTTGTGAAGCTAGAGTAAATACACGAAACTCAAGTCCATAAACAATACAATAATATCCTAAAGTTTTTCATGAAAATTATGAGTGTAATTCTAAATCATAAGAAGAAAAAATAGCATTTAAAAATAGATATGTCCCAATTTAAAATGCCAGCCAGATAAATTAGCTGCGTCATGTAGGGCCTGCTTCCATTTTTGCACCTTCTCCATGTCATTCTTGAACTTTTTTTATGCCTTGACAAGGCTTCACCATAACTCCCACTTTGATGTTGCACTTCTGATGGATCCACACTGTAAAACACTGGGCAAACCAATCGACCTTCTCCCTTTAATTGCTCAAGGATCTTAACAAGTTCATTTAGACAAAATGTTAAGGATGCATAATTTTTGGAGAAAACAATTCAATGGCTTTGAAAAGAGCTGGTGTGATTTCTTCTCCTCTTCTGAGCCGCTCATTGTCCATGAAAGTATGGATTCCTCTTTGATGTAGAGAATTGTAGAGATTACCAACAAAATTGAAACGAGAATCTTCACCTCTAAAGCTGAGGAAGACATCGTAGGCCCATCCATCTGTGAAAGTAGAGGAGGAGGATAGTTCTGCACGATTCACCATGAATGATGACTGGTGGAACAAATTTGCTAGATGCCGTAGATGTAAGAGCTTAAAAATGGTAAGCGCATATATAATATCAATAGTAGACCATGTTACATTTCTTCAAACATCTTATGCTACAGTGAACAATGACTTTAAGTGCGTGTTTGGCTCCGCGTTAGGGGAAAAGAAAACGTGGTTTTGTTAAAAGCAAGGAATTGTAGCTTTTGAATAAATGCAATTGCAAACGTGATTTTCCTCTCTCAAACGCGCAACCAAATGCACTCTAAATCTGAAATGCCTTGCTACTGACAGATTGCTTGCGGGTTCAAACAAGAAAACAAAGGAAAGTGTCAAATACAATAACTTAAGGCCTTGTTTGGCTTAAGGAAGGGGAAGGGAAGGGAGGGATTTTAATGGAGGGGAGAGGAGGGGAGGGTTTTAATGATATATTGTTTGATTCAGGAGGGGAAGGGAGGAAAAATAATAATATATAGACTATTTTACCCTTATATATTTTAAAAGTAATGATAATACAATTAATTATTCTTTTATTTTTAAAAGTTTAACATTTTCATCACCAAATTAAACAAATGTTAAAAATTATCTATAATTATAATTATTTAAAAAAATTGTAAACAAATAAAACTAACTAAACAATTATTTCAACAAATGTATAATTTAACATATTTTATTTCATAAAATTAGAATGCATCTGAGTTGGGAACATTAACATGTTTACTTTTTCCTCAACATAGCAATAATTGTTACGTTAAAATTTCTCCTCAACCATACTTGTAAAAATTCTATGAAATATGGAATTAATAATCAAGACAAGGGCATTTTTGTCTTTTCCCCAACTTGCCCTCGCAATCCCCCTAAATTAGAGGGATAAGAAAGAGGGGGAGGGGAGGGAAAATTTCATTCAACTTTCCCTCCCCTCCCCTCTAGAAACACATACCAAACAAGGGGAGGGCTCCTCCCTTCCCCTCAAACCAAACAAGGGGTAAAAGTAAGGTCCTCCAACATGTGTCAAGACATTATTTGCTTCGTATCAGTGTCAAGATTTCAAAAAGATAATGTTGGTTTTGATTTTACCTTTTTGAAAAAACAAAAGCAAGTTGTTCTCTTTTTGGTACAATTATTTCACTGACATGTCATTATTTTTATTCACCAAAAATAAGAAGGATTTAGATCCCCTGAAGTACTTTAGGGATGAAGTGAGGAGAGAGGCAGAGAGAGCAAGGTGGGACCCACCTCTGTCATGTGGGTCCCCCTTTTTTTTTCTCTTTATCTCTCTCCTCACTTCACCCTGAATTACTTTAGGGGATCCAAATCCAAACAAGAATCTCTCGTTCACTTTGCTTCCCCTCTCACAGTCCCACTTCTACTCTCATTGACTATCGTAGACTTTAAACAATTTGTTTCCTTGAAGATAAAATTAGCATATCGCATTACACAAACTAGCAATAACCCAGGTTTTTTTTCCCAAAAAAAAAGTGATCACACAATTAAGAAAAAAAAAAAAAAAAAAAGAAAACATGCGGATAAACAATGTAAAATAGTGTAGCACAGTAGTATTAACAACGCGATGTATGAACAATATTTATAAATAGTTCCAAATAAATAGTAACCAGTCACGACTTTTAATATATAAATAAGATAAGATTGAATTACTATATATTTCTTAATCATGAACATTATATATCTCCTTCATAAAGCATTTCTCCATAATGGCCATGAACAGTTGCTCCTAGAATCGCCAAATAAGGGTTAGCCGATCTTATTATTACAAAATCAATTTGAACAATTAGAACTTGACCCCATTTTAGGTGTGGTCCATTTTTAGCTATACATATTCACAAAGAAATTGCCCAAGGTTAATTATTGTAAATGTTTTTTCACAATAATTATGATGATAATTATGATGGAGAAAATGCCAATTAAAATGGAATGGATTCAAAACGATCTTACTGCATAGATCGGGCTTATAAATTCTCCCGTTTTCGTCCATTAAATAATATTTAAATACTGGAAAGGTTTCAAGTTTACTATTTTTTTAATAAAATAATTTAAAAAATATTTAATAGAAAAGTTTCTTGAAAAAATACGAATAAGTATTTAAAAAATAATAATTGGAATGATGCATCCCTCAAAAAAAGTTTTTGATGTTTGAACTAATAACTTATCAAAACTCTCCCTTTCTTTTTCTTTTCTGAAAAAAAAAATACTCTTCATTCCAATAACTAGATTATTTAGATTTAATTTGTATTATATAGATTTTTTATTTTTTATTTTTTCAATTTAAATTATCATTTTTTAATTTCATAATTAAGGCCTTGTTTGGTTCAACGGAGGGGAGGGGAGGGATTTTAATGAAGGGGAAGGGGAGGGAAGGGGAAGGAAGAGGAGGGATTTTAATGGAGGGAAAGAAAGGGATTTTAATGATGCATTGTTTGGTTCAGAAGGAGAAGAGAGGGAAAATAATAATATATAGACCATTTTATCCTTATATATTTTAAAAGTAATGACAATACAATTAATTATTTTTTTATTTTTTAAAAATTAACATTTTCACCACCAAATTAAACAAATATCAGAAATTATTTATAATTATAATTATTTAAAAAAATTTGTAAACAAATGAAACTAACAAAACAATTATTTCAACAAATGTATAATTTAACATGTTTTATTTCATGAAATCAGAATGCATCTGAGTTGAGAACATTGGCATGTTTACTTTTTTTTCAATAAGGCAATATATCCATGTTAATTGGTGCATTGAAATTTCCCTTAACTATATCTATAAAAATTCTATGAAATATGAAATGAGTGATAAAGATAAGAGTATTTTAGTATAAATTTTTCTTTTTTATAACTTTCCCTCTTAATCCCCCCAAATTGGAGGGATAAGAGAGAAGGGGAGGGGAGGAAAAATTTCATTAAACTTTCCTTCTTCTCTCCTCTAAAAATATATACCCAATAATCCTCCCCTCCCCTCCGCTCAATCCAAACAAATGGTAAAAGAATGTTTTCATTCTTCTATACTGCACGTGAAACAAAAAATAATTAAAATTGAAAAACAGAAGAAAATCTAAAAGACATTGTTCATGCTCCAAAATTAATCAATCTACCCTCTAAAATACAGTATATTTACATCTCTAGAATAAAGTTTTTTTTTTTATTTTTCATGCTTCAAAAGAAAAAGGTCAACAATTAATATTATTTTAATTTTTTTGGCTGTTGATGTATTTGATAATAATCATCCCCTTTAATAAAATAGAAACATATAAATACTTTGGTCAGATAAGAATAGAAGTATGACTTCAATTTGGAGAAAATTGTGAAAAAATGATTCTGCTATTAGCAGGGCCAAATTTGTGCAAATTTTTATAATAAAAAAGATAAAGTTATGTTATTGTTATGCACAATAAAATATAGCAAATGGGAACAAAAAATTAAAGACTTGCACTTGGGTGCAATTGCTTCACTCCAAATCAATGAACGTGGGAAAATTTTTTTAATTTTATTTTAAAAATAGTATGTAAGCAAATGATTTAAAAAAAGAAACCAGTTACGAGTTAATACTAAAATATATTTTGAAAATGATGTGTACTAATAAAATAATACTTATTACAAGGTTTAAAAACATATCAAAGGATTGAAAAATAAAGCTTGGCATCACAAAATTTTTGTAAGATATTGTTTCCTTATTATATTTGTTATCAAAATTTTAATGTTAAATATTTGAAAACCCTGCATAAATTATGCAGGAAAGGGTGGGGTGGTAACCACTAGCCAAGTAAAGTAGTGATTGTTTATAATAACATCCTGGACTTGGCTTGAGGTAAATTATCTAGAATTATGATACTAATTTTATTAGTATCATTTTAAGCCAAAAATAAGAGTCAACTACATGTAAGGAACTTTATATGAAATTCATTTATAATGTATCTTTTACCATTAAAGGAAACAAAAAAAGATGAATAGAGATTGAGCATTAGTAATGTAAAATGGAACCAGCTGCATTGACCGTAAACACTTATTCACTTTAATGAATTTTCTGACATTCTGGGAAGTAAGGAAGAAGAAAAGCAACTGTTAATGTTATGTACAATAAAATAAAGCAAATGGGAACAATAAATTAAGAACTTGGAGTTCACTGCAAGTCAATCATCTTAAGAAAATGCCTTCATTATTTATGCAATATATATAATAATAACTTTACAAGAATTAATAAACTTAATTTATGAGGTGAGTGGTAAGCTTTTGAATTAATCAATCTATTCTATAAAATTGAGTATATTTACATCTCTAGTCTTTTTTTTTTATTTTTCATACTCCAAAAGAGAAAAAGTCAACAATTAATTTGTTTCTTTTCTCTTGGTTGATACTTTGGTTATTAAATAAGAATAGAATTATGACTTAAATTTGGAGGAAATTTTGAAAATATGATTCTACTAATAGCAAGGCCAATTTTGTGTAAATTTGTACAAGAAAAAAAATAGTTTTGTAATAAACGATCTTTGAGGATAATTTTTTTTCTTAATTCTAATATTCAATAGTGTTATCGTTTTTGTTTACCTAACTTAAAAATGAAGTAATTGATATCAGTAGAATAATTAAATATCACGGATGTTGTCCTTATCATAATAATCCCAATAAAAGAGAATTTATCTTCCTTTACATTACTCCCGAGAATTTTCTAAGAAATGATGAAGCACCAAACCATGCAAAAGTTCAAGACCCATAGTCTATACAATAAAAAAAAAAACCAAAGGTAATAGTATAGGTTGTCTCGGGAAAGTTTCTTTATACATTTACGGTGAAAGTTAATTTGGCGAAATGTTGTAGAAAGCAAAGAGAAGGAAAAAAGCAAATGTGGCATTTGATGTTGACTTGAAGAATCAATGGGAGAAAGAAAAAAAAATATCCAAGGAAGAAAAACAGCGCTAAAGTGGACACATATATAAAATTCGTGTCCTACAAGAAACATGAAAATTTTTCTTTTTTATGGTCCTTTGTGAAAGTTTTTATACATTACCCAGCAACACATCACTTAAAAAGGTATTACGATGACAAACACTTAGGTCTCGTTTGATACAAGGGATTAGCTTTTAATGAAATATGAATGGAAAATGGAATAAAAATAGAAAGAAATCTTGTATCTCATTATATTTGGTATGATAGAAGAAAAAATATAAATGTTTTTATCTTTTTATATTTGAAATGAAATAAGAGAGAGATTGAAACGCCGAAATATCATTAATTATTTTTTATTATTAATAATTATAAAATATAATAAAATGATTATTTTTAATTATCAGTAATAATAATAATAATAAAAATAATTATTTTTTATTTTTTATAATAATAATAAAATAATAATATTTTAATTTTAATTATTTCTACTACCAAAAATTTAAACATATAGGGGTAAGATGGTCAGAAAATATGCTTTCCCTAGAATCAAACTACTTTCCATCAAAGATATAAAGGTTTGCACTCTCTTATATTTAAAGATTTCAACTTTCGCAAAAAAAAAAAGTCACCCTGCATACCAAACGTACTTTCCTTACTCTCTCATTCCTTTTCTCATTTTATGAATGCCTTTTCTCTCGTACCAAATGAGGCCTTAGATTTATTTAATAGCCAGTGGAAGCAATGACGGAAGTAACTAAGGTCTTGCTATCTTAGCTTTCAATTCATGGCACCCCTTCTTTCGTATTTTCGATAAAATGTTACTAATTCTTTGTTGTTTTCTCAATAATGAGCCTCCTTAAATTTATATGTACATATTGCATATAGTTTATTATAACAGTAGTTACAATATAATTCAGTTCTCTTATGAAGATAAATTAAAGATGAACAAAAAGAAGAATACACTACTCTCTTTTTTTTTCTTTTTCAAAATTTTTCTGAAAAAATTAAATCATTAGGTTGTTGGCAAAATTTTTCCATCCTGCTTTCTTCCCTTTCAACATCCCTGGTCCATGTTATTGAAACATTGAAAAAACCTCTAGACAATCCATACAGTTTGTGGCTCTGGTTGCACAGGTCACTTTAATGACCTTTCTGAACAACTACAGAAAGACGCAAACATTCTAGGAAGTGAGGAAAAAGGAAAGTAGCTGTTAATGTTTTGCACAATAAAATAAATCCAATGGGGAGGAAAAAAAATTAAGGACTTGCACTTGGCTGCAATTGCTTCACTCTAAAATCAATCAACACGGGAAATATTTAAAAAAAAAACACCATGTAAGGGAATGATTTTTAAAAAATCCAATTACAAAGTGAATACTAAAATATATTTTGAAATTAATGTATAATAATAACAATACTAGGAGTTCCAACTCTCTAACCATTAAATGTATTTTGAAATTGATGTATAATAATAAAATAATACTCATTACAAGTTTAAAATATATCAAAGAACTGAAAAATTGAGCTTAGCTTAACAAAATTTTTGAAACATATTATTTACTTATTATATTTTAATTAAATTTTCAATGACAAATATTTAAAACCCTATATCAATTATGTAGGAAAGGCAGGGGCGGTAACAACTTTCTAGGTAAAATAGTGATTGTTTATGCATACTTTAGTCCAATAATTTGACTGCGGTAGCTGTAAAAAACCCGATGTGCATGCCTTCATATACATGGAAGTTGACTTTTCAAAGGGTATTTGAGCTGCCACGTAGAATTTTTCTTCCTCCTTCTGCAATTTCCGAAATGCCCTTTTCTCATCCACTTTTTGTTGGGCTTTAGGTAATTTTCTTCTCCAAATTTTTGCAGCACTGAAACCATACCTATACCCATCCCTTCGGTCAGAAAAAGGAGCAGAGTTGCGCTGGAAACTAAACTTCATCTCTTCTCCTCTGTTCCTCGCCATTTCTACTGTTCCCTGGGTTCATTTTTCTGCTGTTTTCTGGTTCAAATTCTGCTGCTAGTGGTTAGGGGATTTAACGCCAGAAACAAGTCTTTTCCCAAGTCTGGAGTTGCTGCCGTAAGTGTTGAAATTTCTGGTTCCAATTTCACAGCATTCCCCTCCCCTATTTTTCTTGTTCTCTGATGTGTTTCTGTGTGTGTGGCCAGCTGAGAAAATGAGTTTGTAATGCGTTTCTAGTGTGTGTGGCCAGCCGAGAAAATGAGTCTGATTTCCTAGAAGGTGTCCTCGATGTTCAGTTAACTCCTCTCTTTCGAATTTAAACAGATGAGGCACTTATAAAAAAAATAATATCTGTTAGTTGGTTCTGAATTTTTTTTTCGTTAGTTCTCATCCACCAAAAATTCTCTTGCTCTCTATTTGGTGCCATTTTCTATGCTGCGAAAGTGTAGAAACTGAATTAGAAACTCAATTGACTCAATGGTACTTTACTGCTTGTGTAGACAACAGCTTGCTTTAGTAGTATAAATTCTGAGAAGCTTAGTGCTCATCTGTTTGCCTGATTTTGGGGTTGAAGTTTTGTTCGTTGCTAGTACCGATCAATTTCTAATCAGACATGTCTAATTTTTCTTCTTTGCTTAGTTGTTAATTCACTGTTAGAAATGGAGTTGTGTGGTTGATTACTTATGTGTAGGGTCTTGGCAATACATAATCGAAGTTTATTTAAATGAATCACTTTCCCACTGCTGCATCCTTGTGATGATTTGTTTTAATGCTAAAAGTAGTGAGACAAATTTTTAGTTATTTATACTCAAAAATCTGGTGAACGAGTATTGTAGGGTATTCAGGAGATTGAGTCATAGCTGAGGAGTGGGCAGGGAATTTCAATATCATCTTAGGAGGTGAGTAAGTAATGCGGACTGTGAGAAACTCCTATTTCTTATTTTATTACTATGGGAAGAATTTAAGGGGCTCTTTATGGATCGCTTTTTGCCACAGAGTGTTCGTGATGCTAGGGCCAGAGAATTCGAGGGTCTAAAATTGATTCCAGGCATGAGTGTTTTTGATTATGACATTCGGTTCACACAGTTGTCTCACTACGCCCCATATTTAGTCCCTATTGAGAGGGACAGGATCAAGCGATTTGTGAATGGGCTACCTCGTATGTTGTAAGGGTGATCGCTCCACAGATGAACCTCTTTCCCTCATATTCAGCTGCAATAGATTGTGTACGCATGATAGAGATGAGGGATAAGGAGGAGGACACTTCTCAGAGAAAGAGGAAGCGTGACAGTGACGGGAGATAGGGAGGTAGTTCCTTTGTAGCTGGACCTTCTTATGGTTTTAGACCCTAGAGTCATCAGAGACTTACTCGATCCTTCACGGGACCTCTGACTTCATTTTCGGCTGGTACTGATGGGCACAGAGCATCATTCTAGGGGGTTAGCACGATGTCCACCCCAGTTTCTACTCCATCTAGTCAATCTAGAGGTCCCTGTTCCATTTGTGGGAAGATACATTCAGGCACTTGCCATAAAGAGACGGGAGCATGTTTTCGTTATGGGCAAGTTGGACATTTGGTGAGAGATTGTCCGCAGCGTTACCCTGATTCTGGTCAAGGATTAGTTCGACCCACTAAGCAATTCTCAACAGGGACTCCATCTACCGATGCAGTTACAGTTCAGAGCGGTCGAGGTAACAGCAGTGGGACAGTAGTAGGTAGAGGCCAGGCGACTACAGGACGGGGTCAGGCTCGGGTTTTTACACTAAATAGACAGGACGCACAAGCATCCAATGCTGTGGTAACAGGTACACTTACAGTTTGTTCGCATGCTGCTTATTCATTATTTGATCCTGGCTCCACACTTTCCTATATATCTCCCTATTTTACGAAAAAGATTGGTAAGGACTCTGAAAAATTAGAGTGCCCGTTACTTGTTGCAACCCCAGTGGGGGAATCTGTGATGGTTGAATGGGTGTATAGGGCATGTGTGATTACACTGGCTGATTGCAAGACGTTAGTTGACTTGATAGTGCTTGCAATAGCAGAGTTTGATATAATACTCGGGAAGGATTGGTTAGCATCCTGCTATGCAGTGGTGGATTGTCATCTTAACTTAGTGAGATGTAATTTTCCTAGTAAATCTCCCTTTGTCATTCAAAGTGATCGAAGTGAAGCACCAAACAATTTAATATCAACGATAGAAGCTCAGAGGCTCTTGAAAAATGGGGTGTCAAGGATATTTAGCGATGGTTCGAGATACGGAACTACAAGTCCCAGTACTAGAGCAGGTTCCAGTAGCAAAAGAATTCCCTAATGTTTTCCCTGAAAAATTACCAGGGCTACCTCCTGAAAGGGAAATTGAATTTTGTATTGATGTATTATCAGGTACTCAACCAATCTCTATTCCTCCTTATCGAATGGCACCCCTGGAGCTAAATGAATTAAAAAATCAATTGCAAGACCTGTTGGACAAGGGTTTTATTTGCCCTAGTACATCCCCTTGGGGCGCACCTGTACTTTTTGTTAAGAAGAAGGATGGTTCTCTCCGCTTATGTGTAGATTACTGACAGCTGAATAAAGTGACAGTGAAGAATAGGTATCCCTTGCCTCGTATAGATGACCTATTTGACCAGTTACAGGGAGCTCAATATTTCTCAAAAATTTACTTAAGATCGGGTTATCATCAGCTGCGAATAAGAAGGGAAGACATCCCTAAAACTGCTTTCAGAACCCGGTATGGTCATTATGAATTTTTAGTGATGCCATTGGGGTTAACCAATGCTCCAGTTGCATTCATGGACTTGATGAATCGAGTGTTCAAGCCATTTCTAGATCGATTTATTATCGTATTCATCAATGATATTTTGATTTATTCTAAAGGTCATGAAGAGCATGAACAGCACCTGAGAATGGCACTACAGGTGTTAAGGGAACACCAATTATATACTAAATTTTCTAAATGCTAGTTTTGGCTAGAAAAAATTGCCTTTTTAGGCCATGTAATCTCGAAAGATGGGGTGCAAGTAGATCCAAGTAAAGTAGAAGTAGTTCAAAAATGGCCAAGACCTACTACAGTTACAGAGATTTGTAGTTTCTTGGGTTTAGCAAGCTATTATCGGTGGTTTGTTAAAGACTTTTCAAAAATAGCTGCGCCATTAACAAAATTAACCCAGAAAAATGTGAAATTTCAGTGGCCTGATATGTGTGAAGAGAGTTTTCAGAAATTGAAAGATTGTATGACTTCTGCGCCAATTTTGACATTACCTTCGGGGTCTGGAGGTTATGTCGTGTACTGCAATGCTTCTAGGATTGGCTTGGGGTGTGTATTGATGCAGCATGGTCATGTGATTGCTTATGCCTCTAGACAACTTAAGAAGCATGAGCAGAACTACCCAACGCATGATTTAGAAATGGCAGCAGTGGTCTTTACTCTCAAAATTTGGAGACATTATTTATATGGTGAGACATGTGAAATCTACATAGATCATAAAAGCCTTAAATATATTTTCCAACAATGGGATCTGAATCTAAGGCAAAGGAGGTGGATGGAGTTGCTCAAAGATTATGATTGTACTATTTTATATCATCCAGGTAAGGCTAATATAGTAGCAGATGCTCTGAGCAGGAAATCCATGGGGAGCTTGAGCCACATTGCGGAAGTGAGGAGACCACTAATTTCAGAACTCCATAAGGTTGAGCGTTCAGGAATCCAATTTGAGATTAAAGAGCCAAGAATGTTTTTAGCTCATGTATAGCTTCATTCATCTCTATTTGAAAGGTTGAAAACTGCCTAAGCCAAGGATGCACAGATATGTAAATTGGTGAATGACGTCAAAAGTGGAAAGAAAAATGAATTTATTTTAGATTCAAATGGCATTTTATGGTTCGATACTCGCTTGTGTGTGCCAAACGTGGAAGAGTTAAGGAGAGAACTTATGGAAGAAGCTCATTGTTCCCGGTATACGATCCATCCAGGTTCTACAAAGATGTATCAAGATTTGAAGTAAGTATACTGGTGGGAAGGCATAAAGAGAGATATAGCAAATTTCACTTTGCATTGTTTGGCGTGTCAGCAAGTTAAAGCAGAACACCAGAAACCTGCAAGATTACACCAACGGCTAGAGATACCTGAGTAGAAGTGGGAAAGGATCACTATGGACTTTGTAACAAGACTACCCCGAACAGTAAAGGGTAATGATTCTATCTGGGTGATTGTGGACAGATTCACTAAAACAGCTCATTTTCTCTCGGTAAAAATAATGTACAATGTTGCAAGATATGTACAGCTTTACATAAATGAGATAGTGAAACTTCACGATATACCGATGTCTATAATTTTTTATCGAGGACCCCAATTTACTTCTAAGTTTTGGAGAGCCTTTCAAGAGGCTATGGGTACCCGATTGGATCTTAGCACGGCCTTTCATCCTCAAACTGATGGGCAATCTGAGAGGACTATACAAACACTAGAGGATATGTTAAGATTGTGTGTTATGGTCTTTGGTGGTAGCTGGGATAACTATTTATCATTGGTGGAATTTGCTTATAATAATAGTTATCAAGCGAGCATACAGATGGCACCCTTCGAGGCATTGTATAGGAGATGGTGTAGATCTCCCATTAGGTTGTTTGAAACTAGATAAGTTAAAGCATTAGGGCCTGAGTTAGTGCAAGATGCCTTAGAAAAGGTGAAAGTAATCAAGGAGAGATTGATAGCAGCTCAGAGTAGGCAGAAAGCATTTGTGGATCACTGACGTCGTGATTTGGAGTTTATGATTGGAGATTATGTGTTTCTCAGGGTGTCTCCTATGAAAGGTGTGATGAGATTTAGGAAGAAAGGGAAGTTGACTCTGAGACATATAAGGCCATATGAGATCCTAGAGCGAGTTGGGACTGTGGCCTATAGGCTGGCATTGCCGCCTGAGTTATCCAATATTAACCCAGTATTTCATGTGTCCATGTTAAGGAAGTATCTACCTGATCCCTCTCATGTGTTACAGCATCAAGATGTTTCCTTGGGTGATGGTTTGACTTATAAAGAAACTCCTGTGGCAATCTTGGATAGACAAACGAAGAAGTTACGTTCCAAGGAGATTTCATCAGTAAAAGTTTTATGGTGTCACCACACACCAGAGGAGGCTACGTGGGAGGTAGAAACTAAAATGCATGCAAAGTACCCCTATCTATTTGAGAACTAAGGTTAGTATATATATATATCTATATAAATTCGGGGACCAAATTTTTTTTAGGGGGAGAGATTGTAAAAAACCCGATGTGCATGCCTTCATATACATGGAAGTTGACTTTTCAAAGGGTATTTGAGCTGCCACGTAGAATTTTTCTTCCTCCTTCTGCAATTTTCGAAATGCCCCTTTCTCATCCACTTTTTGTTAGGCTTTAGGTAATTTTCTTCTCCAAATTTCTGCAGCACTGAAACCATACCTATACCTATCCCTTCGGTCACAAAAAGGAGCAGAGTTGCGCTAGAAACTAAACTTCATCTCCTCTCCTTTGTTCCTCACCATTTCTGCTGTTCCCTGGGTTCATTTTTCTGCTGTTTTCTGGTTCAAATTCTGCTGGTGGTGGTTGGGGGATTTAACGCCAGAAACAAGTCTTTTCCCAAGTCTGGAGTTGCTATCGTAAGTGTTGCAATTTCTAGTTCCAATTTCACAGCATTCCCCTCCCCTGTTTTGCTTGTTCTCTGATACGTTTCTGTGTGTGTGGCCAGCTGAGAAAATGAGTTCTGTAATGCGTTTCTAGTGTGTGTGGCCAGCTGAGAAAATGAGTTCTGTAATGTGTTTCTAGTGTGTGTGGCCAGTCGAGAAAATGAGTCTGATTTCCTAGAAGGTGTCCTCGATGTTCAGTTAACTCCTCTCTTTCGAATTTAAACAGATGAGGCACTTATAAAAAAAATAATAATAATATCTGTTAGTTGGTTCTGAATTTTTTTTTTTGTTAGTTCTCATCCACCAAAAATTCTCTTGCTCTCTATTTGATGCCATTTTCTATGCTGCAAAAGTGTAGAAACTGAATTAGAAACTCAATTGACTCAATGGTACTTTACTGCTTGTGTAGACAACAACTTGCTTTAGTAGTATAAATTTTGAGAAGCTCAGTGCTCATCTGTTTGCCTGATTTTGTGGTTGAAGTTTTGTTTGTTGCTAGTACCGATCAATTTCTAATCAGACATGTCTAATTTTTCTTCTTTGCTTAGTTGTTAATTCACTATTAGAAATGGAGTTGTGTGGTTGATTACTTATATGTAGGGTCTTGGCAATACATAATCAAAGTTTATTTCAATGAATCACTTTCCCACTGCTGCATCCCTGTGATGATTTGTTTTAATGCTAAAAGTAGTGAGACAAATTTTTAGTTATTTATACTTAAAAATCTAGTGAACGAGTATTGTAGGGTATTCAGGAGATTGAGTCATAGCTGAGGAGTGGGCAGGGAATTTCAATATCATCTTAGGAGGTGAGTAAGTAATGCGGATCGTGAGTAACTCCTATTTCTTATTTTATTACTAAGTTTTCTTGCAGTGTTCTAACATTTGGAAACCTATTTAGAGAAAGTCATCTTTAAATGTTTTGTTACATGCATGTTATTCAAAAATTAATTTGAATGTGAGATTTTTGCAGAAATTACGACTGTTGAGTTATCTGGAAATTTAGATATTGAACTGATATGGATGGTATTTTGTTTGAAATGCTAAATTGAGAAAAGTATTATTTTAAGAAGTAGAGGTTATCTGTTCAGAACTCTGTAGCTGACAGCAGTAGTTGTTAGCCTTGGTGCACCATGATCTGAACCTCAGCTAGCAGGGGTTTTGCTAGCCCCGTGTGGGTAGCTACCACATGTGGAGTCATTTTATTTCGCAAGCAAAGTGTTTTGCATCTGTGGTTATTCTCCCCGCGAGCTGTGTGCTCTGCGTCTGTTTCAATTTGGTTCTGCTTAGATACTTCTGATGCATTTTAAGAAATGATTTGCATGAGGCTTGTTTTATGCATGATGAATATATATATATATATAGATATTTTTATGGGCCTTGTCCCTTTTTTTTGAGGCTCGGCATTGCTTATTCACTGAGTATCAAACTCACTCTTTCTTAATTTTATTTTTCAGAGAGCATTGAAGACCCTAGCCTACCCTGAGCTGCCTACTAGCTGTAGATCTCCTACTTTATTTCTTTTGGCGAGCCCACAATTGTTCATGTGGGTGTATTTTGTTTTATGCTTGTAATTTATTTTGTCCTGAACAGTGTAGAATGTGGCTCCACTGAATCATAGTTAAGATATCCCCAATCCCTTGAAGTTTATATTTTGATATTTTTGGGTGTATGCTGAGTTGACTAGTTGTAGAAATATCGTGAGGTCCAAATTATAGAGGAGACTCTGCCGAAATTTCTACAAAAGTCACACAAAAGAAAAACTTCTACGTTTTGTATAAAAGTGATTCAGAAATGATACTTCTAGTTTTATTATTTCTATGAAGAGGAAATTTATCTAAACTTTTGCGGAGAATGTCAATACAAATCGATTCATAGTAGGGGAAATTGTTGTCTTTTATGCCAACATACTTAAAAGTGTGGGTTGTGACAGTAGTATACTAATAATAGCATGTATTTTAAAGCACAATTACATAAAATGAGACCCATACACTATGCCAGTTAATAAATTGCAAAAACAATTCAAATTAAATCAAAATAGCAAAATCACACCTAAATAAATCACTCCATTTATTGCTTTATTGGTGGGTCTCATTTCACATAAATTCAAGTACTTTATTTCTCATTCTCATTAATTATTCTCTTGTTATAAAAAAGTAATTAAAGGTAAAATAAAAATTCGTTTACACTACATGGTACTCAAATGTGGAATTCGACAAGGTCAAATCTCAAATCAAACTCGTATTGTTATAAGCTTCCAAAGAGATATGAATAAGAATATAAAATAATAATATATAGTTAAAGTAAAAAACAAGAAAATGTTGAAATTTTTAGTATAACAACATGTATACACTTGTAGAGTTGTGATCCATCATGCTCTTTTAAATGTCTGCAAATTGTGGCTTGTAAATTTCTTTTTAGTATAACAAAATTACTTTATCTTTAATTACTTTTTATAAAAAGAGAATAATTAATGAGAATAAAAAATCAATCATTTATGTGAAGGCTTCTTTAAAGAAGAAGAAATGTGAATGTTTTGTATTTATTTGAAGGGAGACTTAATGGTAAAGCAATAAATGGAGTGATTTAATTAGGACTGATTTTGCTATTTTAAGTTAATTAGGAGTGGTTTTATAGTTTATTAGGTGGCATAATGTGTAGATCCTTTGCATGTATAAAGAGCAAACATTATTCTTGAAAGTTTAAAATAAATTAGCCTTAAAAAATTTGGTCGATCAACATGAAAATCATGATTAGATATAAGCAGTCTGTGGGGACTCATAGAATTTTTTCTATATGTATCATAGAGTTTTCCTAAATTGTGACTAGTTTTAGTCAATGTATACATTGTAAATCCAAGAAAATATTCTTGATTTATGGGGCATGAAATTAAATATTTGATAACCGCTGGTGTTGAAGGAGTTCTTACCTTGCTAAAGCAGAACTTGTCAAATGGTTGATGGTGAGGCCGTGAAGATGATAAGGGAGACAGGCTTGCTACTAGAAGAGAAGTACTACTTCCAGCTGAAAATTATAGATCCTTAGTAATGGAAAAATAAAAGGTCAAAAAAAGTTTTCAGAAACTAGAAATTTAATTAAAGTTTTTTTTTTCATTCTTTATAATAAGGAACTCTTAAATATGAAAGATGTCACAATCAAACCTTTAATTCTCTTTTATATCGTTGTTTTATCCTCCTACCCTGTGAGTGTGAATAAGCTTTAAAGAAAATCGAGAAAGAAAATGAATGGAAATGGGAACAATGAAGTTCCAATATGAGACGTGCTTTTGTAAAGTTAGCACATGACTCCATATAAAGAAGAACTTAATTTGTTGTATCATATTTCATCAAAAGTTGCTTGATATGTAAAAAATTAAGTATAAAAATGAAAAAAAAAAGAATAAATAGAATGATTAGAAAATTATTCTTATATCTCTACTTTAGAAAGATAAAAAGAAATAGAAACTATTGAGTAATAGTTACAACAATATATATATAATATCTTAATTTGGGGGTTACAATGACTTCAACATTACGTTCTTTTATAAAAACAATTACATAAAAAGAAAGCATTTGAATTATAATATGGAGTAACCTAAAGAAAAAGAAAGCAGATACTTGTTTAAGCTTAACATCTACAAACTGGTTGAGACGTTAGATCCAAAACATAGTAGTCATCGCTAGTTTGTTTCCAAGCTTGAGAAAACATAACGATTACTATGACTATAGGAAAACATACCACTTGCTTTTCTTGTTTCGTTGTGTTGCTAAATAACATCAGGTATATGCTAACTTTAGTAGGAATAAAAGACCCACGTGAACTTGGTTATTATGGTTGACCAATTATGCAGAAAAATAGAAGATCAAGACATAAATGGTAACTCTTTTTTTTTTCAACAAATATCTTTACAATTGAAGTCCTTCTCCTTGATGAAAGTCCCAACAATACATAGAAACTACCAATCTAATGATTTTCTAGTAATAAAGCTTGAATATTGGTTTCCTTAACTTCATTGTAGATTCCCATGCACAGCTAGCACGCCATGCCTAATAGATAATTATTGCCTTATTGTAGTAACAGGCCCTATTGTAATTCATGAGATCACAATCTTAATTAGCATAAGTTTAAAAGTATATAGTTATACGAACAAGGGTGCAAAGAACTATAGTCCACAATTAACTCATTATATCTGAAGTACTGGAGATTCACAAATGAAGCATAAAATAGAGAATTACCTTTTCTCAATTATTAACAATTATACTGGAAATGCATTTTGAGATCGATATTGAATAACACTTGTTGGCTCTTCTTGTTGCATGCTTTGAAATGCATGCGCGAGAACATTTCCTAATCTGTAAAAATTAAACTCACCTTAATAGTGAAACCCGTGGAAGCAAATTAAATTAATAGAAAAATGAAACAATTATTTGGTACTTTATATGATTGCCTTCTAAAGCAAAACTAAACAGAATACAAAGTGCAAATCAGATAACATGATTCCTTCTATTGTCCTCTCTGCATATTCTAATTAGTCATGCTGCAAGATTACTCCATCCATGGTTTTAAATTACAACCTACATTGCAAAATGCGGCCATAATATTATGGTTGCAGCCAATGCGGGCTACAATTTGAAGCTTTGGCACCCATAATACCCACAACCACAACAACAACTATGCAACTACAACTGCGACCATAATTTAAAACCTTAATTCCATCTGCTTCCTTTCATGATTGAGACATTCTCAATTAGGCAATTCCTACATAGATATACCAATAAATGAGAGCCACACATTAATTGGTAGTGCTAAAGAATGACATAAGCACTGCCTACCTTAGAAAAATCTCTTTGGTTATTTATACATTCAAATGCAGAAGAGAACCGAGCAGTTGGGGTTGTTAAAATACTAGGAAAATTTGCTATCTTGTTTGTTGTCTGTAAAAAAAAGTTAACATAAATAAAATGTAACATATAATCAAGTTCATCAAAATTCAGACTTGACACGTGCAACTATTAGGAAGTTTACACTAGTGGATATAATAAGAAAAAAAATTGTCCACAATGTGATGTAATGTCACACAAATAAAACATACTACTATTCATATCACCCTGTGAATGTAAGCAAAAGAGAATCCATTCATGGCACTGTACCCCTATGGCATTACTATACATTATACAAAGTTCAACTGACCTTTAGGATTAAGGGAGTGATCATTGATTAAATGTTGTTTAAGCTTTTTTTTTCGGCTGTATATCCATAGTCTCAAGAACTCCAATATGTTAAGTTTTAAACAAATAAGCAACAATGTCTTAAAAAAATAGGTAACAGCTTAGTTCCAAATGGTCATCATACGCCATTGAAGTGGGAATCATGATTTGCCCATTAAAATTCCTTGATTCAATAGCCTTGAAGTTCGATTTAAAAAATATTTATATTTAGATTTTAACATTCTTGTCTTTCATAAAGGTTCGCGTTTTTTAACAAGATACCATCCATCCTACTTTTTTGCCTTTATGCATGTCCATGCCATTTAACAAATATTCTTGGTAAATCATAAGCCTATATCCTTGACAAAGCCTCTGGACAATCCACACATGAAACTTCCACACAATTTAAAGCACACTCTAGAACGCTAGTGCTCTGGAGTCCAGACACAGGCTCGAAGATCAGACAGTCATGCAAGCATGCCCTGTTCATGGCCATTAAAGAGGCCGTGGAACCTAACTAGAAATGAATGAGTCTGGTTTTGCAACATTCCAAAGCAACAAACAATCCTTGGGAAATCCTTAAGGGTGCAGAAAGATACTGAACTTTCCATATACAGTGATGGGATCATCCTGAAGTCCATTCTTTACTTCTGTGCTCCCAACTCTACAATAAGTCCCATTAATTGCATGGAAAAGATCCTCAACTTTATAACATCACGAAATTCACCACACATGCATGCAATAACAAATACAAGCATGTGAGATGAAGTTAAATTAAAGGAGAAAAACCTGTCTGGGTAATATGTTCTCCTAATGCATAAACCCCTGTAGTAGGAAGCAACTTCTTGTGCATCCAATCTGCCAACACCCTCTCAAGATTTTCAAACTGTTTTCTGATGTCCTTTACAAAAGAAGACAACATTACATAGCTAATAATCAGACTTGATAAATGCAATCAGAAACCTCTATTTGTATTAAATATAAATAGTTTATACTTCTCTTGAAAAAATAGAGAATGCTCATTATCTTGTGTAGGAGCTCTGCTTTTGTAATTGGAGAGTTAACTGAACAACATGTAGGGTAAGTTACATCAACCAATTTCACTATAAAAGACATATGCAGCCACCTTGCTAAGTAACCAAGGAACACATTTCGACCTACATTGAGAAGCCGAGACACTGAAAAATAAGGTCATGGAACCACGTAAGTTGCTAAGACTTATGGAAAACTAATGGCATGGTAGGAATTAACTCAATGAAAGGTAGAAATATCTAATCAAAAAGTATTTGTTACGTTTTCAAAACCTTTATAAAGAAATCTTCTGAGGTGGTAACTTCACTGAAAATGATCAAATCATCCAATAATAAACAAAACATCAATAAGATACTACAATTGCATATGTTGCTATTAGATGCAATAGCTGACAGACAATATACATGGGACATGGGAGCACACATATCACCCACAAAATAGAAATTACTGATTCACAACAAAAATCATTGAACCTTATTCATGGCTTTTAGAAAGGAACTTCTGGCATAGAAAGACCATTGAATTTGATTAAAACACGGCATAACAAGTGTCATGTAGTACATTAAGAACTTACGATTCAATATGTGAGAACCTAAGATCTTTAAAGACATGTATTTATATACATATATATAAGTTTTTATTTAACCAGAACCTCTTTCTTTTATTTTGGTTTGATTGGAAATATTTTTCTACATAACTTGATATTAAAAATTCATTGGTAGAAGCACCTAGGGAGGAGACCGAATTTGATGGCAGCCCCATTACATCCTCACCTTCAAGACCCAAGTTCAAATCTCAGCTAGGAAACAACTTGAAAATTTTCCTCCCATATTAGTTTTTTTTTTCACTATATCAAAACTGCTCTCAGTTGTCAAGTTTAAAGTTTGGTTTTTGGGTCTTTTCCCAATCCTGTTCTGCTGCAGTGTTGCTCCATCACATCTCACATTTTCTCAGACAGGCCATGACAGAACCAAGCTACCAAATCTGTCTTTTCATTAGCCATATCCTGGAGATCATTCTGTACCCCTGGTCAGCCCTGGTTCCATGAGTTGCTCTGTTGTAAATGAGCTTCAATGTTCCATTCTTGTCAGCCACAAACACACGCATTTCCTCCCTTTCTCGGTTAATGAGTCTTGACTTTTTGCTAGCTGGTGGTGGCTATAAGCTATAATTCCTTCGATGTTCTTAGCTATTCTGATGCATTGTATTTTGTTCCTCTTTCGGCCTTAAAGTTAACTCAGGTGGGAGGATTGAGAGGGATCTAAGGGAGTGCTCAAAACCATTATTGGCACCATCTTTTCTTTTCTCTTGAACTGGAATTAGTAGAGCTGCAAGGGGTGCAACTAATTTTGCTTTGAATTGCTTGTTTGGTTGCTGGGTCAATGGCCGGGAAGGAAATAATGGAGGTGTATGTTGTCTTAGGGGGTTCTAGTTTTCCTAGTTGGAGAGTTAAGAAGTGGGCCACGTCTTTGGGTGATAGAATTTTAGCTTTGTTCAGGTAAGTCAACACCTCTTCCCTGGTTCTTCATCCTTACACACTTCTATCCATAAATGCCCTATTGCAATATGTTTCATGCATGTGTTGAGTGAGCCGTGCAGTGTTTCTATGTTTGGTGTGAGAAAATATATAATTACATAGACAAATAAGCTGTTCAGCACCATTGAGGAGCACGCTGAGCTTAACATCCAAGTTCGCCAAACACATATATAATTATCTTTGGGAGTTTCCCATGGAACCAGAAAGAGAATGATGATTCCTGGAAGGATCTTAAATACTTGTTAGGATTCTGAGCAGCATATAGCCTAGTCTGAGGTACAGAGAAATGTTCCCTATAACCATATACTTGGATGAAATTATATGGAATTGTGTTTATATGATACGCATCAAGGTAACCATGAACTGACAATAACCTAGTCTTTTATCCCAAGAATATAGAAGGGAATAAAGAAAACTCATGCCTGAAGACACTTTTGAGTTCACCTTTTCTAGAATTTCAGACCCACTAAATAATTGAAATCATCATGGTTGGATAATAATAACAATATTCTCTTTGATAGCTGTTCAAGCCTTGCACAATACCTTAGGTATAGTTTTTCCAATCCAATAAGATTTCCAGTTGACAATGGCAAATTTTTTATGGCTGTCTATTCTAAATAAATGTCTCTTATATTTTCCATGGTTCCTAATTATTTTGGGAAAATCTTAAGACTAGAGCACGCCCTAAGACACAAAGACATAGAGTCTCAAGAGAAGTCAATTTGATGCAGGATGGCAACATTTCAAGCTGGGTGCATCCTTGGGCACTCAACAATTTAAGGTTAGCAAGAAATCCAAACAAATCATGAACTCTAATTAAATTTGTGCAAACACAATGCCCTTATGTTTGGGAGTCCAAATAGGTTAGGTACATGCATTAAGAATATACAACCTTCAAAATCCATAAAATATAGAGATTGAAACATATGCAAAACAAAAGCAAATGACCAATTTTATTAGTATTCTTGCTACAAATTTATGTATTATTAAGGTATAAAATCAACAGAACATATGAAAGTTGCCAGAAATGATAAATCTATACATGCCTTAAGTCATTTGAAAATTTTAAGGCAGCTTTCAGATAGGCTGGGCATGAGAATTTTCTTGTGGTTAAAATTAGATGGTAAAGACATTAGTATATATCCATTGCAATCCAGCACTCTTAAACTAAGACATATTTAGAGTTTTTGGGAAGACGTGCATTTCCAATAATAAGAATTTTATCAAGTTTTTTGTCTTCTTGAATGCTTCTCCACTCCATTGCACTTTTTTACCTTTGCCTAAGTCCAAGTCCAGCATAATGACTTTAATTTTATCAATTCCCTTTCAAGACCAAAGCATAAATAACTTAGTGCATCTGCTAGGTTCAAATGTTGATTCCTCTCTAACAATTTCTTTGACCCATGTCTTGAATTATGCATCCTCATACAATTTGAACCATCAATCTTGATTAGAGATGTGTCCATCAAGACTTAAATACCAATTTCTGCATGGAAACCATGAGAATAGAGCATTTCTTTAACATATCTCAATTCTAATTTATTGAAGAAACAAGCGATGTCAAGGAAAATTTCCATCTTGTTTTCTTCCAAACTTACTTTAAGTATCTCATGGACCTCTTTATTATAAATCCTTTCATATTTATCTTGCAGAGAATTCCATTCTTCTAGTGTTCTACTGATCAAGTTAGAGCTAGAAGGCCATTGGCATAAAAAACTCTGCGGTTTGAAACATCCACATAACTTGGATCAACTTTGTTATTCCTATAGGCAACCTAACTCAACAATTCAGGAGATTGACTAAAATTAAGCTGTTTCACCTTATATAATTGTACCAACCCATTAGTAGTAAGAAAATGCTTGTTTCTTGTTGTGATGATGATCTTGCTACTAGAACCAAACCAATCATGCCCTCTAGCAATTGCCCGTAACTATTTCAAGTTATCAACATCATCAAGAATCGAAAGATCCTTCTTTCAACAAAGCTTTCTTTTTTATGAGTGGAATTCCTCTATTAACATTTCCAAGCTTGACATCATTTTCTGCAACAACTTCGAAAAGTAGTGTCTCTTGGAGTTGTATGAGTCCCTGCTTATTAATTGCCTTTTCCCTAATATTAGCAAGAAAATATAAACCTTTAAATTGATCACCAATTGAGTTATAAATAGCATGTGCAATTGTTGTTTTACTGATTCCACCAATGCCATAAACCTCTACCATGTTAACCCTCTCATCAGACCCAAGTCCCAAAAGTGAGATTACTTTTTGCACAGAAGGTTCTAGTCCTGCTGGATGATTAGCAATATGTAAAGAAGAGAGATTGGTCGTTTTGGATACCTGTTTAATGATCCCATGTACAAACTCATATTCAAATTGAGATCTACCAAAATATGGAAAATCATGTGAAGTGAAACTAAAATGCGCTAAACTCACATAGTTCATTGACTTTATTCAAATCGCGCCCACCTATATGTTGGTACTCAAATTTAATATGTACTTCCTTTATCAATATTCATTTCTTTTCTAGTATTTGAAGGAATGAGTATGAAAATTATCAGGTAAACCACAGTAAAATAATAACAAAACATTGTGCTAAAAGACACTTTTATTGAATTTTGAGCTAAATCCCATAATTGATTTAAAATTTTTGTACAATCCATGTTTGTGAAAATTATTACTTCCTAATGTTAATAGTGTATGCGAAAGTCAAAATACATGATTCTGACTTTTGCAACAAATGTTTTTTTTTAAATTGAAAAAGTTGAAAGTCGGAACTTCCAATTAGTTTTTTTTTTTAAATTTAATATATATAGTTTTGACTTCTTATAACTTAGCCTTACAAATTAGATTTGCTTATATTATAAGCTTAGTTTGCGTGTTTTATTAGTTATAGAAATTAAGTTTTGGATAAATATTTTTGAAGCCACCATTAAATTAATTTTATTTAAGGTGAATTATAATTTTTTTAGTTTGAAATTAATTTTTTTTCTATAGTTTAAAGTTTTTCATTCATCTCTCTTTTATGTCATGTTTTATTATTCAATTATCCTACAATATTATTGGTCTTAATTTTAGCTAAAATAATCATGTAAGTGTAAAAATGATGAACAATTTTATTATTCAATATTTGTTTTTCTTATATCTTAAAAAATTTCATTATATTTCTCAACCAATTCTACAACAAAATTAACATTTTGAAATTAGAAATGCCTACTCATCCTAACATTGTATTGAAATACTAAAAGATGTTTAAGATATAAATAAAGTTTAGTATAATTAACAGTAAAATTATTCCTCATTTTCACTTATTTTTATTAAAATTTATATGTAAAATAACACAAAATGGTTAAATAATAATTAACACATATGCTTGAATAACACGTATTAAATAAAAAAACTAATTTTAAACTAAATTATAAAGAAATAATTTGTAACTTACTCTTTTTTATAGAAACAATTTGATAATAATAGTAGTGCCAATAGCTCTTTTCATTCAAATGTGTATTAACTATATTTATCATTTCATGCTATTTTCTACTTATAATAATTTCAGTTATAATAATAGGGATACTTAAAATAAAATAGTGGATTAATACAAATATTTATGAATCAAGCTCCTCTGACTCAAACCACAGCAAAAAACCCTAGCCCCCATGTCTCATGAATGGAATTAAGGAGAAAGTACATGTTACTTATTTGAAATAAGATTTACTTATAAAATTATTGCAATAATTTTAAAACATAATAAAATATAATTTTAAACTTTTGACTAAATTAAAAATATTATATTTCAATTAAAATTATTTGTAAAAATCTACTTTATTGGTTCAACAAAAACTAGCACCGAATTAAAATGAAAATATAAATATATATTTTATTACATTTTAAAATTTATATATTAATTTTATACTTAGATTTTAATTTTAGGTTAAAATATTGGAAAAATTAAATTAAAATAAAATTTTTTTATATTTGGTATATATCAAATGTTTGCCATATTAAATATTTGGAAAAAAATTCAATAATTGTTTTATAATACATTGAATGCTATGTCAAAAGACGTTTGCTAACCATAAGGAAAGGACAGTAGTAGAGCATGGCTTACTTTTCAAAGCTGGCTCCAACTTTTAATTTTTTTAACCAAAAAAGAAAAAAAAAATTTTGCTTCGGAAGTACTTTCACAAAAATTATAATATCAAGATTTAATAATTTCCACCGACACGAATTGTACAAAATTTTTAGATCAATTATGAAATTCAATTCAAAATTTCGTTGGAAACGCCATCTAGTATAAACGCATATACATGCATATCAAACTATCATATGGTACTGATTTCCAATATAGTATAGTTGAAATTAAATGACACTCAATATAAAAAATAACTAATCAAATCAAAGATCATAAATAATTTTCTCCACGATTTCTCTCACAAATGATTGTCTAAGCTTTTGTTTCTACTCTTAAATAAGTGGTTTGGTTACTGTTCAAGAATTTTTTCTGAATTTTTTTAATAAAAAAGAAACATCTTAAGATATCAAGAATCAGTAAGAGAAGAACAGAGCGACACAACTGAAGAGATCAAAGCACATAATGAGAATTGCCACCGATCCTCGGGATTTGGTTTCACCACATCATTGCCTTTATCATCCATCATGCTTTTGTTGCTTGAGGTAGGTTGTTCTTTCTCTTTTCTCACCTGATTTTGCCAATTGCAAAGGATTAGATTCATACAAAATTTTAATTGTGTGTGTGTGTGTGTCTATTAGATAAATTGAACTAGATTGAGTTGAAAAGGTAGCATTCTTCCTTATCTACTATAGCTAATTTCGTTTGGTTAGTATATTTGTCACAAAAAAGAGTAGGAAGTGAAAAAAGGGATTTGGATAAAAATCAAACTCTTATTACCAAGTTTAACTCTGTTTTAAAGACCAAAGTTAGTATCATATGAATAACCAAACCAAACTATTTGTTCCCTATTAACTCGAAGCATAAGTTAAAAGCTAGATGTTTTAGCACATCACATATTAATCAAGAAGGGTAAATCAAATAGCAAAAGAATAACCAAACCATCTGTTACTCACCGTTTCTTCTTCTAAAACACATGTAATATCTTCACATGACCATAATCTACTATGCTCTCTAGGCTCATTTGATTGTTGACGAACAATGTCTCCACCCATATCCTGTACCAAGTCATGCATTTTAATCCAACCATGTTCAATCTTTATAAGAGATTTGTCTATCAACGCTTTAATACCATAATGCGGCCTGTAGCCACGAGCATGTTTCTCCATTTTCAAGACATATTTTTCAGTACAACCCTTGAAAAGAGAAGCAATATCGAGGAAAATTTCCTGTTCACCTTCTTCCAAGCCATCATAGCTCACGTTTAGTACTTCATTAATTCTTTTAATAGGAATTTGTCTATATGTAGCTAATAGAGACTTCCACTCATCCATAGTTTTACCAGACAAGTTAGAACCTATTATTTCCAAAGCAAGTGGAAGGCCATTGGCATAAGCTATTAGAGAATTCATGATGTCTTGGTAGCTTGGATCAAATTCATTTCTTTTAAAAGCATTCCAACACAGCAAATCAAGAGATTCATGATAATTTAATTCCTCTACCTCATACATCTTCTCAACCCCATGAGTAATCAACAAATGTTTATCCCTTGTTGTTATTATGATTATGCTGCCAGAACCAAACCAATCACATCCTCCAGCTAGGTTTTTTAACTGCTCATCTTTGTCAACATCATCAAGAACAATAAGAACTCTCTTTTCATGGAGCCTACGTTTTATTATCGGTATTCCTCGATTAACGTCTCCCAAGTTGTAGTTTTTGTCCATGACTAAATCAGAAAGCAATTTTTCTTGGAGTCGAACGAGGCCATGCTTACTAGAAGACTTCTCCCTAACATCAGCAAGAAAACAGAGATCTTCAAATTGAGCAGCAATTGAATTATATACTGCTCGTGCAATTGTTGTCTTACCTATTCCACCAACTCCATAAATTCCTACCATGTTCACTTTGTCATCTGACCCAACTCCTACAATTGACCTTATTCTTTGTACCCGAGACTCTAACCCAACGGGGTAGCTAGCAATATGCAGAGGAATTCGATTAATCCTTCTGAATACCTCCCTAACTATTCGATTAACGAATTGACATTCGTAGGCTTGCCTGAAAAATTACAGAAGTTTATTTGTGAAGTTAGGCCTTGCTTGGTTCAAAGGAGGGGGAGTGAGGGGAGGGATTTTAATGGAAGGGAGGGGAGGGAAGGGATTTTAATGGAAGGGAGGGGAGGGAAGGGATTTTAATGGAGAGGAGGGGAAGGGGGAAGGGGAGATATATTATTTGGCTCAGAAGTGGAGGGAAAGGAAAAATAATAATATATAGATAATTTTACTCTTTATATATTTTAAAAATAATGATAATACAATTAATTATTTTTTTATTTTAAAAAATTTAACATTTTTATTACCAAATTAAATAAATGTCAAAAATTATTTATAATTATAATTATTTAAAAAATTTATAAACAAATAAAACTAACTAAATAATTATTTTAATAAATATATAATTTAATATGTTTTATTTCATGAAATTAGAATATATCTGAGATATGAACATTGGTATGTTTATTTTTTTCTCAATATGACAATATACCTGTGTTAATTGATACATTCAAATTTTTTTTCAATCATACTTATAAAAATTTTATAAAATATAAAATTAATAATTAAGATAAGGACATTTTAGTCTTTTTCTTAACTTTCTTTCCCAATCCTCTCAGATTAGAAGGACAAATTAGAAGGACAAGAGAGATGGGGAGGGGAGAGAAAATTTCATTAAACTTTCCCTCCTCTCCTCTCCCCTCCCCTCAAACCAAACAAGGGGTTAGAGTAAATACACGGAACTCTCAAGTCCATAAACAATACAATAATATCCTAAAGGTTTTCATGAAAATTATGCGTAATTCTGAATCAGAAGAAGAACAATAGCATTTAAAATTAGATATGTACCCCATTTGAAAATGCCAGCCAGATAAATTAGCTGCATCACGTAGGGCCTGCTCCCATTTTTGCAACTTCTCCATGTCATTCTTGAACTTTTTTTTATGCCTTGACAAGGCTTCACCATAACTCCCACTTTGACGTTGCACTTCTGATGGATGCACACCGTAAAAGACTGGGAAAACCAACCGACCTCCCTTAAATTGCTCAAGGATCTCGACGAGTTCATTTAGACAAAATGTTGAGGATGCATAATTTTTGGAGAAAACAATGATGGCAATCCTAGATTCTTCAATGGCTTTGGAAAGAGCTGGGGTGATTTCTTCCCCTCTTCTGAGCCCCTCATCATGAATGAAAGTATGGATTCCTCTATCCTGTAGAGAATAGTAGAGATTACCAACAAAATTGAAACGGGAATCTTCACCTCTAAAACTGAGGAAGACATCGTAGGCCCATCCATATGTGAAAGTAGAGGAGGAGGATAGTTCTGCACGATTCGCCATGAATGATGACTGGTGGAACAAATTTGCAAGACGCCATAGATGTAAGAGCTTAAAATGGTAGACGCGGATACTATCAGCGAGAGGGAAAATCACATGGTAAGTTTCAGGGAAGACAAATGATAGGATAGCTTTTATGCAATGGGAAGGGTGTTTCACGATTATATGAAGACTTGGTATGGCCCACTATGGTACTGCTTTTCTTTCTTCAGTCAGACTTCTGTGGCTTTCCCCGAAGTTGCGCACATGACTCCAACAAATTTTCACAAATGGCAGACAATATAATATCAATAGTAGACCAAGGCACATCTCTTCAAGCATGTTATGCTACAGTGAACAATGACTTTTCTGAAATGCCTTCCTAGTGACAGAATGCTTGCGGGTTCATACAAGAAAACAGAGGAAAGTATCAAATACAACGACTTAAAAGTAAGGTCCTCCAAACATGTGTCAAGACTCAAGACATTATTTGCTTCATATCAGTGTCAAGATTTCAAAAAGATAAAGTTAGTTTTGATTTTACCTTCCTGAAAAAACAAAAGCAAGTTATTCTCTTTTTTGGTACAATTATTTCACTGACATATCATTTTTTTTATTCACCAAAAACAATAATCTTTCGTTCACTTCTGCTTCCCCTCTCACTGTCCCACTTCTACTCTTGTTGATTATCATAGACTTTAAACAGTTCATTTCCTTCAAGAAAAAATTAGCATATCGCATTACACAAATTGCATTATTATATATTTTTCAATCATAAACTTTTCTAGTGTCAATGCAAAAAAAAAAAATTCATAATCAAGTTTGCTATTTTTTTTATACAATATATTTAAAAACATTTAATAGAAAGATTTCTTGAAAAAATACGAATAAGTATTTTAAAAAAAGTGATTGGAATGATGCATCCCTCAAGAAAAGTTTTTGATGTTTGAACTAACATCTTATCAAAATTTTGTAAATTTTTTTAATAAAAAAATGTAGTTATGTAATTAAACTATCTTTAAGGATAAAAAGAATATTTTATCCTAATATTAAAATAGCGTTAACAATAACAAATGAAGTAGTTGATATAAATAGAGCTTATCTAGATTTATCCCACTTAAAAGAATTTTTTAAGACTGGATGAAACTTAAGTTCAAGACCCATAGTCTATACAATAAAAAGGAAGGGTAAATTACATATATTTTTTTAAATTTTGCTAAAATGACATAAAATATACATAGAATAAACAAGGAAATATTCTTATCATAGTATTTTTAAATTATTTGAGAGATATTTGGAACCTTTCGAAAAAGTACGCCTTCTCAATTATAGAGTTTTTGAGTTTTTCATCTTCTTCAAAGTCTTTTCATCCCAGTTTATATTCTTAGCTTCAGGTAAATTATCTAGAATTATGACACTAATTTTATCAATATCGTTTTAAGCCAAAGATAAAAGTCAACTACATTTAAGGAATTTTATATGAAATTCATTTATAATGTATGCTCTACCATTAAAAAAGAAAGATGAATGGAGATTGAGCATTAATTAATATTGATTCCTCATAAAGTCAAGTCCTCATCATACCCGAATAGAAAAATTGGTAATGTAAAATGGAATATTTATAGTAATATGTTTACAAGAATTAATAAACTTAACTTATGAGGCGAGTGGTAAGTTATTGAATTAATCAATCTGTTCTATAAAAGTGACCATATTGACATCTCTAGAATAAATCTTTTTTATTTTTCATACTCCAAAAGAAAAAAAGTCAACAATTGATTTGATTTTTTTTTTGGGTTGAAGTATTCGTTAATAATCATCCCTTTATAAAATGGAAACATAGAGATACTTTGGTCAAGTAAAAATGGAATTATGACTTCCATTTGGAGGAAATTTTGAAAAAAATGATTCTACCAATAGCAGGGCCAAATTTGTGTAAATTTTTATAATGAAAAAAATATAGTTATGTAATAGAATATCAATAGTAGACTTTCACTCATTTCTTGAAACAACTTATGCTAAAGTGAACTAGACTTTAAATCTGAAATGCCTTCCTAATGACAGAATGCTTGCTAATTGCTTTAATAAATTTTCTGAGAAGTAGCTGAAAAACAAAGACAGAGATATTCTGGGAAGTGCGGAAGAAGGAAGCAGCTGTTAATGTTATGCACAATAAAATAAAACAAATGGGAACAACAAATTAAGAACTTGGAGTTGGCGGCAAGTCAATCATCTTAAGAAAATGTCTTCATTATTTATGCAATATATATAATCATAACTTTACAAGAATTAATAACCTTAATTTATGAGGTGAGGGGTAAGCTATTGAATTAATCAATCTATTCTCTAAAATTCAGTATATTTACATCTCTATTAATACATTTCTTTTATTTTTCATGCTCCAAAAGAAAAATGTCAACAACTAATTTTATTTTAGTTTGTTTGTTGTTGAAGTATTCATTAATAATCATCCCTTTTATAAAATAGAAACATATAAATACTTTGGTAATAGAATGATGACTTCAATTTGAAAGAAATTATGGAAAAATGATTCTACTAACAGCAGGGCCAAATTTGTGTAAATTTTTATAATAGAAAAGATATAGTTATGTAATTAACAATCCTTAAGGATACTTTTTTTTATTCTAATATTAAATAGAGTTATCGATTTCCCCACTTACAAATGAAGTAGTTGTTGTAAGAAGAAATAATTAAATATCATGGGTCTTGTCCTTATTTATAATAGTCCCAATAAAAAGAGAGCTATCTAGCTTTACATCACTTCCAAACCATGCACAAGTTCAAGACCCATAATCCATTCGGCTAAAAAACCAAAGATAATAGCATAGGTCGTCCTGGTAAGCTCAATTATTTGGTGTTATGGCCAATCAAATGTGAAGTGTGAAGCTCAATTATTCATGACGACATTATTGCGTCTTTTCTCAACAATGAGTCTTTACATTTATATGTACACATTAATTTTAAAAATAATAACAATTTAAATTAAAAAATATTAAATATTAAATATTAAATTTGGATGGTCTACATCAAATTTGTATGATCTAAATTTAGAGAGGTACCTAACATCTAGATTTGGATAGAAACATAGAGATACTTTGATCAAATGACATTAGATGTATGACTTCAATTAGGAGGAAATTGAGAAAAAATGATTTTATTGATTGTGGGGCTAAAATTGCATAAATTTTTACAATAAAAAAATGTAGTTATGTAATTAAACTATCTTTAAGGATGAAAGGAATATTTTATTCCAATAGTAAATAGAGTTATCAGTACACGACTAACATATGAAGTAGTTGATGTAAATAAACAGAGAGTTTATCCAATAAAAAGGAAGGGTAAATTACGTAGATTTTTTTTATTTTGCTAAAATTACATAAAATATACATGGAATAAACAAGGAAATATTTCCATAGTATTCTTCAATTATTTGATAGATATTTGGAACCTTTCGAAAAAATATGCCTTCTCAATTATAAATTTTTGGAGTTTTTCATCTTTTCAAAGTCTTTTCATCCCAGCCTATTTTTTTAGCCTCAGTTAAATTATCTAGAATTATGACACTAATTTGCTCAGTATCGTTTTGAGTCAAAGATAAAAGTCAACTACATGTAAGGAATTTCATATGAAATTCATTTATAATGTATGTTTTACCATTTGAAAAAATATATGAATAGAGATTGAGCATTAATTAATATTGATTCCTGATAAAGTCAAGTCCTGATCATACCCGAATAGAAAAATTAGCAATTTAAAATGGAACCAGCTGCATTGACCGTAAAGTATTCATTAAGGAGGAAAATGGGACCAGATTTTGCCTTAATTTCTGGCTTTTGCTATTCAGTTTAATGAATTTTCTGAGAAGTTGCTGAAAGACGTAGACGTTCTGGGAAGTAAGGAAGAAGCAGCTGTTAATGTTATGGACAATAAAATAAAACAAATGGGAACAACAAATTAAGAACTTGGGGTTGGCTGCAAGTCAATTATCTTAAGAAAATGGCTTCATTATTTATGTAATATATATAATAATAACTTTACAAGAATTAATAAACTTAATTTATGAGGTGAGTGATAAGCTATTGAATTAATCAATGTATTCTATAAAATTGAGTATGTTTACATCTCTATAATAAATCTTTTTTTATTTTTCATACTCCAAAAGAAAAAGGTCAACAATTAATTTGATTTTTTTTGGCTGAAGTGTTCGTTAATGATCATCCCCTTTATAAAATAGAAAAATAGAGATACTTTTGTCAAAAAAGAATAGAATTATAACTTCCATTTGGAGGAAATTTTGAAAAATTGATTCTACTAATAGCAGGGCCAAATTTGTGTAAATTTTTATAATGGAAAAACATATAGTTATGTAATAAACAATCTTTAAGGATAATTTTTTAGGTAATTTTTTTATTCTAATATTAAATAGAGTTATCATTCACCCAACTTACAAATGAAGTACATGATATAAGCAGAAATAATTAAATATCATGGGTTTTTTTTCCTTATTATAATAATCCCAATAAAAAGAAAACTTACTTAGCTTTACATCACTTTCAAGAATTTTCTAACAAATGACGAAGCACCAAACCATGCACAGGTTCGAGATCCATTGTCCGTACAAGAACAAGGAGAATTAGAAAGGAAGACCCAAAATTAAAGAAATTTATTCTAACGTATTACCACTAGGTCCAATTATTATTTTTGTTAAAATCAATAATAATGAACCTTAAAATAATGATAACAGATTCTTCAAAGTAAATATTTTAATTTTGGGCTTTTAAACATAATTCTCTCTAATAAAAAACCAAAGATCATACAATGGGAAGGAAAAAAGCAAGTGTGGCATTGACGTTGACTTGAAGAATCAATGGGAGAAAAAAAAAAGTATCCAAGGAAGAAAAATGGCTATGAAGTGGACATATAAAATTCGTGTCCTACAAGAAACACGAAAATTTTCAATTTTATGATTCTTTGTGAAAGTTTTTATACATTACACAGCAAACAAATCACTTGAAAAGGTGCTACAACGACGAAGACTTAGACTTAATTAATGGCCAATGGAAGCAATGATGGAAGTAACTAAGGTCTCGCTGTCTTAGCTTTCAATTCATGGCACCCCTTCTTTCATACAAATGTTACTAATTCTTTGTTGTTATGGTCAATCAGTCAAGTGTTAAGGTCAATGATTCATTTATCGCGTCTTTTCTCTGCAACGAGTCTCATTAAATTTATGTGTACACGTTACATGTAGTATATGACAACAATAGTTACAATACAATTCTGTTCTCTTATGAAGAAGAAGAATACATCACTCCTTTTTTTTCCTTTTAAAATTTTTCTGAAAAAATTAAATCATTAGATCATTGGCAAAATTTTTCCATCCTACTTTCTTGCCTTTATACATCCCTGGTCTATATTATTGAAACATTGGAAAAACCTCTGGACAATCCAAACAATTTCAATCGCATTGGACAATCCACACAGTTTGTGGCTCTGGTTGCACAGATCACTTTAATGACCTTTCTGAGAAACTGCTGAAAGACGAAGACATTTTGGGAAGTGAGGAAAATGAAAAGCAGCTGTTAATGTTATGCACTATAAAATAAAGCAAATGGGAAACCACAAAAAATTAAGGACTTACACTTGGCTGCAATTGCTTCACTCCAAATCAATCAATACGGGAAATATTTTTGTCCTTTTTTAAAAAAATAGCATGTAAGCGAGTGATTTTTAGAAAAACCCAATTATGAAGTTAATGCTAAAATATATTTTGAGTTATATTTTGAAATTGATGTATAACAATAACAATACTGGGAGTTCCAACTTTCTAATCCTTAAATGTATTTTGAAATTGATGTATAATAATAAAATAACACTTTCTAAAGGTTTAAAATATATCAAAGGACTGAAAAATTAGGCTTTGCATAACAAAATTTTTGAAACCTATTATTCACTTATTACATTTTTTACTAAAATTTGAATGACAACTACTTAAAAACCCCGCATAAATTATGCAGGAAAGGGAATGGCGGTAAACACTAACCTGGTGAAGTAGTGGTTGTTTATGATAACATCCTAGACTTGGCTCCCACATGAAATCATAGAACCTGGATCCTCTGTGCTTGGGTTGGTGCACATCCCAATCTGAATTGTTCAGACTGAATCTGGATGGTCCAAATTTTATAAAAAATTTTATATTTTTTGATGCAAAAAATTATTTTTTGATACTTTCCAGTTATAAAACTATTTTTATTTTACATTTTTTATTTTATGAAATTAAAAAAATTAAAATTAAACAAAATTATATAAAATCTAAACAATCCAAATCATATATGAACAGCCCATATCAATATGCATGCTAGGATACGCACAAGATCCAGGGGCAAAATCATATCTGTGGTGGGAAATTAATTAGTTAATTAAGATTAAGGGGCACTCAATTGTAATTTGGAAAAGATTGTGAGTGGAAATCTGGTCATGAGGATCATTACTTGTTGACCCAACTACCCAGGGAATCCACATACATAATATTAAGTAACGGGTTTACCGCAACTCAATCATCTTATGAAAATGGTTTCATTATTTATGCAATACTTCTGTGACTATACAAGATAATGATAACTTTACAATAATTTAAAATTTTAATTCATGAAGTGAGTGGTAATTAAGCTATGTATTGAATTAATCAAGCTATTTTCAAAAATTTAGTGCATTTACATCTCTAGAATTTTTTTTTCCAAACTCCAAAGAAATGTCAACAATTAATTTTATTATTTCTTTTTTTAACAAGTTCCTTAATAATCATTCTCTTTAGAGAATAGAAACATAGAGATACGTTGGTCAAATAATGATAGAAGTATGACTACAATTAGGAGGAAATTGTGAAAAATTGATTCTATATATTAATAGTGGGGCTAAAATTGCGTAAATTTTTATAATAAAAAAAATGTAGTTATGTAATTAAACTATCTTTAAGGATAAACAGAATATTTCATTCTAATATTAACTAAAGTTTTCGTTACCCAACTCATAAATGAAGTAGTTGATGTAATTAAAAAAAGAGTTCATCTAGATTAACATCACTTGCAAGTTGCAAGAATTTTCTAAGAACTGACGAAGCACAAGTTGAAGACCCATAGTCCATGCAATAAAAAAGGTCGCCCTTTCTTTGGACATTTGCAGTTAATGTTAATTTGGCGAAACGTTGCAGAAACGAAAGGAAAGGGGAAAAAGGAAGCCTGGCATTGACTTGAAGATTTTGTGGGAGAAAAAAAAGAGAGTAAATTATATAATTTTTTTTAGTTTTTTTTAATTACACAATTTTTTCTTATTTTCAATATATATAAGTTCAATTTTAAAATTTTTGACTAAAATAGGGTCAATGAACCGAAATATACAAATATATATTATATCTAAATATGCACAAATAAAAAAAAGAATAGATTTTATTTTCATTAAATCTAACAACAATATATACATTTAAATTAATAGAAGATATTTTAGTAAAAAAATTAAAAAATAAACTAAAGTGTTATGCAATTTTTTCGTGCAAGGGATGTACAAGTAATTTTAATAAAACTCAATGGTGGTCTATATAATTTATTAAAATAAATGTCCAAGGAAGGAAAATAACTTACTGCCCAATTGGCACCCTGCATATGATCTAACCTAATAAGATAAAATGAAATAAAGTTTTAATATTATCAAATATTTGATGTGATATTGCATAAGATACTATATGGTATAAGATAATATTATCATATATTTAGTGATATACTATATAATATTATATTAGATAAAAACTAATATGTTCGATAAAAATATCCTTTACTTAAAAATATACTATATTCATCCAAATTTATAATTTTATGAGAAATATATTATATCCATTTTAGTGATCATGGTACAGGCTTAGATCCATTCTAAAATAATATTTTCATATCTTTTTCTGTCTGTTGTTTAAGGAAGTTGAAAGAACTGTTTGAGCTTTCAAAAGTTTACTCGCACCAAACATCGCCAAAGACTGTCAGGCCTATGAAATCTCTTCTTGGATCTATCCTTCACGCTGGACTCAAATTTTAGGTATATCACATGTAGTTAATTATATTTTGAGACTCTAAGTTCAATATATTTATCTTGAACAATATTAAATTTTGAAATTATTTTTAAGGATTCTATTAACATAAATTTTAACTAAGCTATTTTTTGAACAATAGTGAATATGAATAGAAAGAAAAACTAGGTGAATAATAAAAAAAAGTTTGAGTTTTATAATATGAATTATAGTTTTTCCTTGTCTTTAAAATTTTTGTTTTCACAATTAAAATTTTTGGTTTTAAGGCCTTTCAAAATAATTTCAAAATTTAAAATATTTCAAAATAAATATCTTCAATTTAGAATCTCAAGATATAATTTTCCAAATTTCATTTGCGTATATGGGCCCACCTTTCATAGTTTGCAAATGGAATCCTATACCTTGCGTGATGGTTCTCCGAACCTGATTTAAAACTCAGAATAAAATTTCATTAAGAGAGAATAATATGTACAAAAAAAAAAACTAAGAGGAAAGAACATTGGTACTGTCGTGGAGAAGTAGATTTTATTTTATTTTATTTTATTTGTCCTACTAGAGTTGGCATATACCTAATGAAACAAGAAAAGCAAGTGGTATGTTTTCTCAATTTTCTTAGTAATTGCTATGTTTTCTCTCATCTGATCCTTTATATATAGATACGAAGCTTAAACTACTGTCTGTTCTTTCCAATAAAAATATTGTTCTTCAGCGCGGCACTGGAATGGATTTAAAGGATCAATGAACAAAGCGAGTTTAATTTACGGGAAGCATCTTGTGAACACATGAACAATTTTCCAGAGATAATATGGAGAACCAAATGTGCAGGGAAGCTATGAAGGTAGTAGGCAATTAATTTGTATTTGTAGTTTCTATAAAACAGGTCAGATCCAGAGACCGATTTTTTGTAGAACTTTATTTTTTCCTCAGACACTGTATTTGATTATCATCTGACATAGTTAATACAATTTTTTTCTAACTCTAATACTATAAAGTGAAGTTTTTTTTTCTTTTTTCAGATCTACCCATTGCTTAATTTGATTTGTTTTTTCTCTCACCACCGAAAACAAAGACATGCATAAAGAAGAAAAAGAAAAAGGATCGTTGCCCTCTTTACTAAGTCGATCCCAGTATAGTACAATGATTGATGAAGCAGTCGCATGTAATACTTTTCTTCAGGTTACTCCATCTTATAATTCAATTGCATCTTTTTATGAAGTTGTTTTTACAAAGGAGTTGGGAAAACACGTTGTAAGCCACAAAACAAGATATCAGTTAAACATGATAAAACAAAGTTCTTGTGTATATGGAGTCATGTTGTAGCTTTACAAAGGCATGTCTCAAATTAATGGAATTTCTTTTTTCCCATTTCCATTGATTTTTTTCCTCTGTTTTCCTTAAAGCTTAATCAAACTTGTAGGGTAGGAGGATAAAGAAAGAAATAAAAGATAATTAAAGGTTTGATTGTGACATTTTTAATATTTAAGACTATCTATGAATATTCTTACAGCTTAAATATGATAAGACTAATTCTTTTTTTGGAAAAAAAAATTTATATGCTATTTTTTATTAAAAAATAAATAGCAAATATAAATACTTTTAACACGTCTCAGCACATAAAAGTCATTTGAATTTTATTTGTAGATAAAGTAAAAACCTATCACACCTTATGCGTGCATACTTTGTCAAAGGTGTTCTCTCTCTTCTTTTTAATTATTATTTACAATATTATAGAGACTCTTATGCTATATATATATATTTATATTTATATTTATATATACACATATATATAGGTTGTCAAGCTGTGGCTAACAAGATTCCGAAGTTCTAATGATCACAAAGTCTTCAAATCCTTTTGATGCTTGAAGCTCTCTTTCACTGTAAGTCATATCAAGCCTTTTCTAGAATTGGGATTCACAGCAGCTACATGTGGCACATGAAGGGCCTTCCTCTTCGTCTTCTTTCAACCATGGCTGGACTTATGATGTGTTTGTAAGCTTCTGGGGGATATACTCGTTACAGTTTTATAGGTAACCTTTGTTCTACACCTTCAGAGATGACATCGAGCTTAGGAAAGGCGAAAGCATTTCCCCTGCTCTTCTGAAAGCGATCGAAAGACTAGAATTTCCATCGTCGTTTTTTCCGAAAATTTTGCATCCTCAAGTTGGTGTCTTGATGAACTCGTCAAGATCATTGAGTGTATGAAAGAGAAGGGACAGCTGGTTCTCCCAGTGTTTTACTATGTTGATCCTTCAGATGTAAGGCATCAGAGAGGAAGTTATGGAAGATCAATGGCTAAGCATGAAGCCAAGCTCAAGAATCGCAATAAGGAAACAGTACACGAGTGGAGGCTTGCACTAAAAAGATTGCATACTTGGAGAGTTGCACTAAGGGAGGCTGCCAATTTGTCTGGATGGCATTTCAAAAATGAGTAAATGTCTCTCATGGCTTTCAAAGTTTTTTTGTTCCTTAAAAATAAAAACTTGGTTGTTTATTTAATTTGTATTATTTCCATAAAGTTATCACTATTATTCGTAGTTTTTCATGGCACTGTTAGAATGGGGAAGAGCAAAGTGTTCTGTTAATGTGAGAGAAGAAGAGCATAGTGTGTTTATTGCGGGAAAGGCAACCATAGGAATATACCACACGAAAATGTCTTCTTGCTCTTGTTTTATTCATCACATGAAGAAATTTATAGTTTTTTTTCCATTTCTACAAGTTACAGACAAGCACCTAAATGGTCTTCATAAATTATGAAATTAATAAGTGAGTTGGTATTAATTATACATATTCAAAGTGTCAAGATAATATATGATTAGTCTTGTAAAAAATTTAACATTATATATTGACGGAAGTCTAATGAGATGGACTAAAACAATTAAGTATTTTAAAATTATAAAGACAAAATTAATATTAAGAATTATGAGGTCCAACAAACAACAACCCCTGGTGCAACAACAAGCACCAGTTTGACTTGGGGGGTGGAGATTTAGTGGCAGTGGGCGGCAAAGTTGCTTTATTACATATTCCATTACGAATTGCGAATTTTTTGGTCCATCATATTCATGCATTTACGATAGCATTTTTTGCCTCTAGCAACAATAAGAAACTATTGTCTAAAATTTCAAAACCATTGTCTAAATTAAAGTAGTTTTTTTTTCTTATTCCTTCTGAAACAACGTATGCAGAATTTTCCTAATTAACTCTGGCAATTCATCATAAAAGGGAAGTGATACGATAGAAGGCATAATGTTGGACATGCCTAACCTAGAACAAGAAGTTAAGCTGAGTGCTAATGCCTACAAGAGGATAAAAAGACTTAGAATCCTCATAGTTTGGAATGCACGAGTTTTTAGAGCCCCTAACATCTCCCAAACTATTTGAGATTGCTTGAGTGGAGTGAATATCTGTCATGAACTAGAAAAGAATTATATATACTGAAATGGAAATATTTTTGCATCACACCTTTACAACCAAGAGAACTAAAAGCATATAATAAGAGCACAAAGGAAAAGAAGATCCAAAAGGAAGGAAAAGAATTACAGAAGAGAGAGAAAATGTTAGAGAGAGAATGTTCACAATTATCTTCTCCCCCTTACGTTAATCCACCTCTTCTTAATATAGTCTCCATTCTCCCAACTGTCACATGGCTTGGAGAATTTACTTCATATCCCATAGGAGACAGGTGGCAAATGCTCTTGTCATGACACCTTCAAATGCATAACAGAATCATGCTCACTTCTTTCCTCTCATAATGATATGTGGCTTTCCTCATCCCCTTACAATTCATGATATTACCTTCCCCTTTAAAGGTGACCTTGTCCTCAAGGTCAAAGGATTGCATGCAGAGCAAAAGGAAACCAATAACAACCAAGTACCAAGCTCCCATCTTAATTTCAGGGTCACAAAGCCATATCCATAGATGACTAAATAGGTGTCTTACAAAATCTATTGCTTTTAAATATAATAATAGCCAAGATGTCCCCTATAACAAATGAGCTAATTCCAAGAAAATAAAAGCTTATATGACCACTGGTATGGCCATGAGTCGCAATTATAAGCAACACAAGGCGTGTAAACTTCTGCGTAACTCCATAAGTCAAATAATTAGCAATCCCGAATGACTTAAAGTGAGAGGTGGCAATGGTGGGACTTCGATCAAATATCCATATGACAATCAAGCCAACAATAACGTGTATTTAAATGAAAGAAAAAGGTACAACCTATAGCAGCAACATTATAGTTACCAAAATGTGTTCCAGACCATACTAACTTATCAAATTCAAGAGGTCGAACAAAAAATTGTGTGAGACTACAATTTAGAAAGGAAAGAAGAACATGGGGTAAGATGCCTAAATAAAAAATAGACAAAGAATACGAAGACCATACTAATCCCAAAATGCAATGTTCTATAACAAATAGTGTGATAGATTCAGCAGAACAACAAAGTGGCCTAAGATTCAAGACAAATGTGATAGCCAAACCATTATTCCAAAATGGAATAAAGAAGTAATTAAACAAAAGCATCACAGTAGAACGGAGGGACTTGGGGCCCAGAACAAACACCCAAACAAGAAACTCGATAGGCTGGAATTGAGGAAGAGAGTAAGAAGTTGGAGTAAAATACTTGGGTCATAAGTAAACGATGAATCAAACCTTGAACATGGTACTTGAGGATTCCTAATGAACATCATAAAGCGAAGAGCCCGTGCCTAAAAATCATTAAGTATAGCAATAATGAATTGCTCTTAAGCGAACAATTAATGAGGATGCTGATTATAGCATTCGACTTGGATGCTTTAATGCAAGGTGAAAACACTAAAGTAGTATTGAATGTTGGATCCATGAACTCATCTAGAATGCTAAAGTTAGGAAAGGTGGATAAGTGAAAAGGCTCAAAGTGGTCATGAATAAGTTAGGCCAGTCATGAAAGCAGTAAATTGTTAGTGAGAAATAGAACCAAGGAATTAATGGCCCATCTTCATACATAATAGGTTTTTCGGGATTTTAATGAATTGATGGGCTGGAAGCATTAGGACAAATAGAAATCATGGAGGCTTGACCTCACTAATAGAGCAACGCAATAAGGCCACTTCGGACAGACCATCCATAGTTGTTGAAAGTAAGCATTCATTAGAGTTCACCATGGTAGAGGCAGTAGACAGAGTAGTGGCAAAATCCTCAGTAGCAAAATGATAAAGAAGAGCATATGGCAAGTGAAGAAAATGCCTAAGGGTGACAGACACTAGTAAGCCATTGAGAGGGTCATTGAATGAGATAGTATGCAAAAGACCTGTGATGCCAGGATCGAATATCAGAAGTTCATCTGTAACATGGCAGATTGATCCTTTTTGGATTAGGTTAAAGGGCAAAATTATAGGGCATGCGAATGTGGCTTCATTAAAGACAGCCAAATTAAGAAACAGAGAGGCCTTCAAACCAAGCTAAAATAGGGAGTCTTGAAATTCAACCTTCTTATACATGGTGTCCTGTGTAAGCTGTTGGCGCAATGCTGGTAGATGAATGACGGCAAGTGGTGGAGAGTCTTTAGTAGGAACAATTAGCATAGGCAGTAATGGTGGAGGCACTGGTATCACCATCTCTAAAGAGTTGTCTGAAATTGTAGGTGGTACCAAAGACAGTAGCAACAATGATACATTAGAAATGGTTGGAAGAGGTGGTAGCTCATACTTATCGATTTCACATTGTAAATTAAGTCATGCCTTAGCTAATTCAAAAGTGTAGTATGAATTTGATTGTTAGTAGCACCTCTGAAAACTTTCTATCAAAGAATCCATAGATCAAAGAGCTCAGAGAATAGATGATTCTAACTGATTCCAGCTTTCATCCATTGCATTGCACATCAAACAAAGATTGTCGACTATGATTGTAGGAGGAAGAGATCCACTCTTAATGAAAGCACCATTTGTCATGAACTAGAAAAAAATTATATATATTGAAATGGAAATATTTCTGCATCACACCTTTATAACCAGGAGAATCAAAAGCATATAATAGAGCTTAAAGGAAAAGAAGATCCAGAGGGAAGGGAGAGAATTATAGAAGAGAGAGAAAATGTCAGAAAGAGAATCTTCACAATTATCTTCTACCCCTCACATTAATCCACCTCTTGATATAGTCTCCATTCTCCTAACTGTCATGTGGCTTGGAGAATTTGGTTCATATCCCATAGGAGACAAGTGGCAAATGCTCTTGTCATGACACCTCCAAATGCATAATAGAATCATGCTCACTTCTTTCCTCTCACAATGATACGTGGCTTTCCTTATCCTCTCACAATTCATGACAATATCCTTCACCATCTTTATGAGATGATTTTTATCCAGAGATGCTTGTTGTGCTCAACATGCCTTATAGTCATCTTGCAATGAACCAACCATTCAAGGTATATATGTTTGTCATCATTTTTGTTTAAGAAATAAGTTTAGATTGAACTAACAATTTTGTTGCTTGAATTGTTAAGGTTATTTACTTTTAATTCTCAAAAATTAATGTATATGAATTAGTTTCTCAAATAAAAAATTCCTTGTAAGTTAATCATTTTGACATCCTCAAACCACTTGATGAAAGGATTAATTAATTGGTAATTAACAAGTTGTTATTTTCAGAAGCTAACTTGTGCACTATTAAGTTTCAAGACTATAATTAAATGGACCTAACAATCGAGGGACCAAATCCCTTGAGCTACCTAAAAATTGCACTTTTCTCCTAAGTGCATTGTTTTTATGTATTTGCTATTAGATTCTTTTATGAAATTATGACACATAAAGCAACCTTTTTAAGATTATCAATAGTATAATATTGCTAGCTTGTAAAAAATTTACCTATCATATTTTTATTGCAAAACCTAATAATAAAAACGATTTTGTTACATGAGTCTTGTCCTTTCTTTCTTAATCCTTTTGTCATGTAACTGTGCATCTATACTAGTAATAACTGCTTTACTTCTTGTTATGCAAAAGTTTGAGAATTTGACTTTATTGAACTTCAGCGATTGTGTTTCTATAAAAGGAATACCCGATGTCCCTACAGTTCCAAACTTAACAAAACTTATTGTTAGCAATTGTCCAAACTTAGCTAAAATTCATGAATCTGTTGGAAATCTTGGCAAACTTGTCACGTTAAGCACTGAAAATTGCCCCAAACTTGGGAGTTTTCCACCTGGCATGGGGTCTACATCTCTTGAATATCTATTTCTTGGCAAGTGCTCTAGCAGTCAGAGTTTCCCAAATATGTTGGAAAAAATGGAAAACATGAAAGAGATTGATATAGAAGGGACTGCCATAAAAAACTTTCCCCGTTCAATTACAAAAATTGATGGTCTTGAAGAGCTAGTTTTGCCATCTTGTATTGAGGATCTACCTATTAACACTGACATGCTTCAAAATACCGAAGAGCTTAAAGTGGAAGGATGTCCACAACTTCCAAAGCTTCTGGGAAAGATATTAATGGTGGACCAGACAAATTGGAAACCAAAGTTAAATAGATTGGTTTTGGAAAATTGTGATTTCTCTGATGAAGATCTTGAGTTGATTTTCAGTTCCTTTTTGAAATTGATGTGGTTGGTCCTATCAAACAACAACTTTTTAACCATTCCTAAGTGCATTGAAGACCTTGCAAACCTGCTTTTCCTTCATGTGGATAATTACAAGCAGCTTAGACCCATTTGTGTGCTTCCACTGTACTTGCAATACATAGATGCAAGGAACTGCATATCATTGACTCCAGATTCATTTGACGTAATACTAAGTCAGGTTAACTTCTCCCATTCTTGTACGTATACTGTAATTCCTATAAAAACACACAAACGGGCATAGACAAAACACAACCGAGACACTCGCATTTTATTTTTTGTCATTGTTCTTTTAAATAAATTAACAATTTGATCTTTAGATTGTTAGGATTATTTAGTTTTAGTTTTTTGAAATTAGTAAGTATATTAGTTAGTCCCTAAAAATAATAAACTCGTTACATATTAGTTCTTTTGTTATTTAGTTGCAGTGATTTATGTGTTTCCTAATTTGAAAGAAAATCTTTCTATATTCTGACACACCTATAAGCCACTGGTGTTGTGACATATGTGTCCACCTGAACATAAGTATTTCCATACTTCATAGGATTAAATTCTAGAAGTCTTTTTTTTTTTTTAATTAATTTCAAGAGCTGGCGTACATATACATTGTAGTGTTCAGGAAGAAAATTCCTCGTTGGTTCGACACTTTGACCATTGTGGCAAAGGAGGATCGTGGCTTTTAAGGTTCGTCAAAAATTCTCGGGAATTGCTGTACTTTTCGTTCTTGGAGGTGAAACTGAAGCAGACGTCAATTTTACATGTGAATTCAACTTGCTCTTCAATGGCCTCCAAGTGTTCCAAGGTGAAAGACCGTTTCCAATTGATCGTGTATGGCTGTTTGACCTGCGAATTCACTTGACAGCCAAAGAGGGGCACAACCTCAACGAGCATCTTCACAGAGGTTGGAACCATGTGGAAATATCATGTACTGTTAAGAACAATCAACCACACAATGCGATTGTCGAATGCTGCGGGATTCATCTCTATAAGGATAGAATGAGCATCCACGACGTCTCCTTCATAATCCTTGTTCTAAAGGAATGTCAAGTACTAGCTAAATATTTTGACAAGAAGATTATAAATCAGATGGAATGTCTTCGATCTCGCATACAGTGAGAAAGTTGTGGTTAGGAACAAAGGAAAAGGTATAGCATACGGTGACAACCCTGTGGAAGAAAAGAGTGGGGATTGTCTAATTGTCAATGAGACTTGGGATTTGATGATGTTGGAGAGCGAGAGGTGAAAGCAGTGAGAAAGTTAAGACTAAAACATGATGAAATGAAACTGAGAGAATCTTAGAACCACCCAAGTTTACTGATTTTAGTTTAATTGTCTTCGACTTTGCTTGCAGGTGCCAAATCGAGTAAATTCGAAGTAGAATGCCAAACTTGCACAGGTAACCCTGACTTTTTAGATTTTTTTCTGGAACTTATATGTTGGTAGAAGAAAATTTATTGAAAGTTCTTTTTATGAATTCCAAACAAAAGAAAAAAAAATAATAATCAATCATTCTCGTTCCTTCGCTCTCCATCCTTTGTTTTTGAATTCCTTCCCTTCAATTCTGAATTTCCAAGCAAACGCTAATCTTGTCAACCTCCTTTCTAATTATTTCTTTGTCCATGTTCAGGGATCAACTTCCTTTGCTTATACAAGCATAAACAGGGGAAAACCAAACAATGTTTCGTCCAATATTAAGATCCCCGAAGTGATTGGCTTCACAAATAGACAACGCAACCCAGAAGCAGAGAAATCTCACATCCAGATTCCAGAACTTAGATGTAATCAACAAGTAGAGGCAAAAGACATTAAGGGTGTATGAAATACACATTCTCCTCTTCTTTGCATTCTGTCTCTCTTCTTCTCTTGCATTCTGTCTCTTTCCTTACAAAGGGTACTCAGATTTCCATGGAAGCATATTATGCTTCTCTTGAAGCAGAGACCGTCGCTGTGATAGATCCCCAAGACTCCCAAATCAACACTAAGCGAAGCGAAGAAACCCAAAAAGCATTGCAAATTGTACGAGACTTTGTCTCAAAAAAGGTCTTTCTTTCGTCACAACCTAAACAATCCAAGCTGATGAAGCATATGTTGGGAATTATGGGAGGCACACAGCGGAAACATTTAAAATTTTAATCCCAATTCCCACCAAGGATCCGCCAAAATTACTTAAATGAATAGGTTCAGAGAATTACCTTTTTGCCGATTGAGTTTGCTATTTACTTTTATCTGGATCACAGGAATTGACCACAGATCAGCTCCCTCTACTGGTATCCATACAAACGGGGTTCAGCAACTCAAAACAATGTGCTAGCAATCTGTCCGTACAATTCCGTACAATTCCGCACGATGTCCGTACAATGTCCGTATGACATCCGTACAATGTCCGTACGACGTCCGTATAGTTCTCTCTCTCTAAGGATTTTGGAGGCAGCTCTAGCTCTAGCTCTGTATATATTTCTGATATGGAAATCCCTAATTAATTAAATATATCTATTAGTTTAAATTAAAATCTATCCTATAGTTTAAATTTAAACTAACAATATCTATATCTTAATTTAAATTATCTGATTAGTTTAAATTTAAATCTATCTTATAGAATTAAATTTAAACCTATCTGATAGAATCAAATTTAAATTATCTGATTAGTTTAAATTTAAATCTATCTGATAGAATTAAATTTAAACCTATCTGATAGAATCAAATTTAAATTATCTAATTAGTTTAAATTTAAATCTATCTGATAGAATCAAATTTAAATGATCTGATTATTTTAAATTTAAATATATCTGATAGAATCAAATTTAAATTATCTGATTATTTTAAATTTAAATCTATCTGATAGAATTAAATTTAAATTAATTCATATATATACATATATATATATATATAATATCAAGGTGATCAAGGTAGCCTTTCATCTTCAAAACATGAGTGTTAACTAATGCACCTTCAGCCATTTTACAGGAATGTAAGGCTTTGGTGGTTTCAAACCTTTCCTGCCTTGCCTGTTGTTGGAATATTTCCTTGAGATGCACAATCATCTCATAAGCCTCCATAAGTTCCAGATCTCTTTGAAGTTCTGGAACCATGGTGGCTAACATCAGGCATCCCACATCAACAGAATCATTGAGATGCTTGGTGTAGGCATCCTTTTGTGCTCTTGGAGCATTGGCTATAGGCTCCTCAGGAATGGGCTCATCTAGGACATATAGCTTTCTTTCCTGTTTAAAAACAATTCTCAAGTTCCTAAACCAGTCAAGAAAGTTTGTCCCATTGAGTTTGTCCTTCTCAAGGACGAATCGCAATGATAGTACAGCAGAGTTATTTGTCGACATTTTTCTACAACAGAAGATGCAAAAGTCAAATTAATAATTTTCCACTAAAAATAACCCTCAATTTAATTTAGCGGACTAAGACCCATATTTCACTTAATTATAAGTCTGTTTTGGCAAGACGCTTAAAATTAAGCTATTTAGGTAGATAACTCATTTACCAATTACATTATATATAACTCTTAGATCTTTTATAGGATTCATTCATCACATGATTTGGCATGTTTAATCCCATCTAATGCCTTGAAACCCAAAACAATTTTGATAGTTTCAATTAAGTCAAACCACTATGAAACTTATGAGTATCACCATTACCCAAGTTGTCTTACTAAGATAACCTAAGTGTATACCACTTTGGTGGAACCTACAGTTAGGTGATCAAAGTCTTGACAGATGTTCATTAGTGGGCGGCATTGTAACTTAAAATTTTATATGAGGGATTTTATTTCATTATTTCACTAAAACTAGTTGTCACACAATTATATACTATGATAGCATACATACATACATATGATCTCATCATAAATCGTAAAATAAATGTGACACAATATGGCCCATCTATCCTATCTCTTCCCAAGCCAATGAGAAGATTCCTCTAAGATAAGATCTATATATACAAAGAGAAACCTTGCTTAAACATTCGAGGGGAGTATGAGATGAGAAAAGAATGTACATTCAGAATGAATAGAGAGAGGCACGACACGCAGGCCATATTTTTTTTTTAAATTACAAACCATAAGTATCCTAGGGCCATATCATGCACCATACCCATCCAAGCAAATCACAATACACATATTACAAACATCTCATTTAATATAAACGGTTGTAAATTTAGTGAATTAATTTTAAATAAATTGTGTTGTGTTAGGATTAGATAGTAATGGTAGATTCATTCAATGTATCATATACATAACGAAACAAATTCGCATTGAAATAGAATATAATCTGTACAAGCTAATATGTAACAGATTAATAATTATGTTCCTAATCACATTGAAAACTATACATATATCATATATATCAACAAATTCATTAAAAGAATCAAATCAATATCGCATATATATCTTATATTAGCACATGCGAAAAATTGATTATAAGATAAAATTCTTAGAACACACAAGTATCCAATTTAAGCAATTATTGACGTGGCTCTGATACCACTGTTGAGAATTATGGGAGGCACACAGCAGAAACATTTAGAATTTTAATCCCAATTCCCACCAAGGATCTGCCAAAATTACTTAAATGAATAGGTTCAGAGAATTACCTTTTTGCCGATTGAGTTTGCTATTTACTTTTATCTGGATCACAGGAATTGACCGCAGATCAGCTCCCTCTACTGGTATCCATACGAATGAGGTTCAGCAACTCAAAACAATGTGCTAGCAATCTGTCCGTACAATTCCGTACAGTCCGTACAATTCCATACGACGTTCGTATGATGTCCATACAGTTCTCTCTCTCTAAGGATTTTGGAGGTAGCTCTAGCTCTAGCTCTGTATATATTTCTGATATGGAAATCCCTATTTATAGACTAGAGTTTTAAATATATTTAATTAATCAAAATTAATTAAATATATCTATTAGTTTAAATTCAAATCTATCCTATAGTTTAAATTTAAACTAACAATATCTAGAGCTTAATTTAAATTATCTGATTAGTTTAAATTTAAATCTATCTTATAGAATTAAATTTAAACCTATCTGATAGAATCAAATTTAAATTATCTGATTAGTTTAAATTTAAATCTATCTGATAGAATTAAATTTAAACCTATCTGATAAAATCAAATTTAAATTACCTAATTATTTTAAATTTAAATCTATCTGATAGAATCAAATTTAAATTATCTGATTATTTTAAATTTAAATCTATCTGATAGAATCAAATTTAAATTATCTGATTATTTTAAATTTAAATCTATCTGATAGAATTAAATTTAAATTAATTCATATATATACATATATATATAATATCAAATATAATATATATATATATATATATATAATATTTTGAATTTAATTATTTATATATATATAAATAATTCCTCCATCCTTGATATTCATTGAATCTAGACACATTTCTGATTCAATGAATGTGGACATTATAGCCTGAGTTGGTCCGTTCTTGTGTGCGACCCTGCAGGCCCATATGATGTTGGCAGTGAACTAACTATACTGTTGGACCCACAAATCACGAGCAGCCTCTAGCAAGACATTGTGACTACCCAAATCATACTGGATCGATGATCCGATGCAACCTATCTTATAACCCTATCATATCCCTTTTGTCACACGATATCTAGATCGAGTATGAGACATGGAAACGTCATCCTCAACTTGCTCGATCACAACTTTCTCGATCTCCAAGTAGACTGATATAAGATGGAACCCTTTCCATTTGAGCATGGCCATGCATTTCTCAGTCACACTCATCGAAGGGCCCAGAGATATCTCTTTATTAATTAGAGGGACAAATTCCATCTTGACCACTCATATTCCTTTGCATGAATTCTATTGTACCTGATCATAATCTTTATAATCATCCGGTTAAAGGTGACATTAGACTATGCCAAAGTACAGTGTCCTTCATGTAGGAATCTATGGTAATTTCAGGTCTAAGGGATCAATGACATAGTTATATATGAGATAAATTTATGACCTAATCCATGTAACTTATCTCATGACGGGTCTATCCAACGTCCTGTTTTCTAACACACGCCTATGATTTTGATTCATATCATCATATATGATTAACACTTAATCAATCAAAATCATACTAATCTTAATTCATCGTTGTTCCCACAAGGATGATTGATTAGGGAAATTTTTGGATAATTTAAAAAATGATTTATCCATGGATATTATTATATATAAACATGCAAATAATATAATAATATAAAAAGAAAACTCTTATTTCGTAATGAAAAATAATATTTGCAATACAATGATTGGCCTAGGGCACAATCTCCAACAGCATATTCTAGAGTACCTTCTCAGTTTGACGTCAAAAGATGGAATTTCGTTGGGGACGAGATCAGTGATAATGCAAATTTCAAGAAGTTTTACTTAGTGGGTTCTGGATTACATTGATGCAAGTTTCAAACTCGAATCTGCAACCGTTGAAATATCAAAAGTTGAAGAACTGAAACAGAGGATTGAAGCAAAGGTGGGAGAGCTCGGAGAGGTGGAAGAATTAGCGAATGGAATATGGAGGCAGTTGGATTATTTGGAGGAAATGAAGAGAGAGCCAAAAAAGGAAATCAATGCGATGAAAGCTGAGATTGTGGATTTTAGTTCACCCAGAGAGGATATTGCTAAGAGGAAAGGAGAAGTCTCTGAGAACGGAGGAGTGCTTAAAGCTCAAAAGGATGATTTGAGGATCAGAGTGCCGCGGACCTGCGGTTGAGAGCTGAAGAGGAATGAGCTAAGATAATCCAAGCTAATATAGAGGACGCGTAGTCAAAACTTGGACAACGGTTTATTGAAAGCTCACGTTTTAGAGATTGGAGCTACTGCACATTTTGTTGGGAGAAATTTCTTATATATATATATATATGTATATATACACGACTGAATCAAGGAACATAACTGTATATGAGTTAGTTCTTAAAAATTTTGAATTAGTTATTATCCATTCATAATTGAGATTTCTTCATTATCTCATAATAATGAAGATGCTGACATGTCATATGTCAGTCATTGAGATGGCCTAGTAGATTTATTATAGATAAAAATATGTTAGAAGTAAATTTCATTCATATATATATATATATATATATTTAATGACTAAAGACTAATTTTGTTTATTTATTTTTAAATTTCGGTTAGAACACTTTCATTCCATAGAAATACCAATTTCCTAATTTGGGATGACACTTCGTTTAAATGAAATCTAAAGGGGTGAAATCTCTAGGAGTCTAAACCAAAGCGCGGGGATCAATTCAGTAAAAGTTACCTGAGTTCTTGATTATGATAAATTATTTTAAGATAAAAAAAATTATTTATTCCCATGGCATAAATAGATTGGAGTGTGGATTTTAGACTTCAAACTTTTAATACTCAAAATGTGATAAGTCTAATTAATTAGTGCATTTTGAATATATCATCAGAGTTCAATTAAACTCTTGACAAGCTAGTTAATTATACAATATTTATTTATTAGTGAAAGTGACTAATTCTCTAGCTTCAATCTAATTCGTTTGGTTATGATGATGAATGTTCTCTAGCTTCAGTTCATTAATTAGGATTGGTAATTTAGTTTTGTCAGCTTCACATCTTTAGTTAATTTGATGAGTTCAAATTAGTCAAGAGATATAACACTTGCTTTCATAGATAATATATATACTGGCGTAAATGTTCTACCTAACAAACATATCATGATCCCTTATGTATGTTTGGAAAATTGACATTTAATTTGTTAAGGAAATGTGTGAATAAGGCTTATTAAAAACATATGTATGAATGTTCAACAATTAAGAATACATTTCATTTCACAATTATTTTATACACGTGTATTTATAATAAGTTATTTTTGTGAATTTTGTAGTAACTATTTTTTTTTTCTTGGGGTGTCTACTCGTTGAGTTTATCAAACTCTTTCTTTCCACTTTTTTTCCTTATATTTCAACTCTAGCTAACCTACCTTGATTAGACTTTAGGCTTGCCACTCTATTAGTAAGGCTAGCAATTATATGTTAGAAGGAAGCTTGATAATGAATCGACAAAGTTCAAAGATATATGAAGATTTTGTGTTGGTTTTTATTTTCAAGTAACTACTTTTTTTTTTAAATATTAGGGGAGCTGAACTCTAATATGTTGTACATGGATTACAAGGCTCTTGTTTATGAAATTAATCTGTTCAGGCAGATTAGGTTAAAATTTTTTTAAATGGTCATAAATGTGGTTTTTTTAAAAAAAATTTGAGTTATTTTGAGTTTATTAGTAAGTTTAGGGAGTTAAAGTGACGCTTTTCCCATGCTAGTTACGCCAAAATTAGGTAGTGACGCAAAATTAAAATGTTTATTGATTAATTAAGTTTCTAAAACTTCTCAAATATTTATATTTTCAATTCAGCTCTTAAGGTTAGAATATGGAACTTAAAGCATCTATAGTTTAATAATTCGTCTACAAAATGATTATTATAGTGTATAATATTATTTTTGAAGTTATAGCTATGATTTTTGGCCAAGCATACCAAAACACTTGAAACAGGTGTTGATCATACTTTGATTGACAAAAACCTATTTTTGAAGTTGTAGCTATGATCTGAGTTTTATTTTATTCCGATGACTTGATTTGAGTTTGATTATTTTTGAGGTTATAGCAATGATTTGAGTTTGATTTTATTCAGATGACTTGATGGACAGACGATTGACTAATTTTTGAGTAAATTAAATAGATTTTTTTTATAGTTTTGTCAAAATTATACAAGTTTTCTCTCTTTTTTTTTAAATACATAAACTTTTTATGAAATAAAAAAATCATCAATCTAATTTAAATTTTTTTACTAAAATATTTTTTATTAACCTAAATACATTTTTTAAACTAAAATCTTTTAAATGGAGAGTATTTTGGTAAAAAATAAATAAATCGGACTAACGTATTAGGTAATTTTTTATTTTGAAAAAGGATTGTATATCTTTTAAAAGTAAATGATAGATTTGTATAATTTTAACAAAATTCAAAAAAAGTTTTATATAATTTACTCTTAATTTATTAGATAAGGAGCTAGACTATTTTAAATAACACCACTTAAATAATAAATGAATTGATGACTCTCTAATTTAGGATTAAAAAAGAATATATTTGATATTAAATTAGGGAGGCAAAATACTTTGCTCTTAATTAATATGGTCAAATGAGTATAAAATCAAACAAAATAAAAAAAGTATTTCAATTGTAATATTTTTATTAGCCTGATCCTTATTTTATGATTGATTTCGATTTTAGGGAAAAGTAAAAAATTGTAAAAAGAATTGAGAAAAGAGAGAGAAGGTGAAAAGTGAAAATGTAAGTGGAACAAGTCCTCTCGCTACAATTAGAGCATAATTTGCTATAGCAAAAATGCACTTTCGCTGTAGTAAGGAAGACACTTCGCCATAGCGAAGTCGCGTTATATAGAAATTCTAAGGAGCAACTCGCTATAGCATAGCAATAGTGAAAGTAGCAAAAATCTAGAAACTTATGAGCTCTTGCCATAGCGAGAGTCACTCCTCGCCATAGCGAGATGGGTCTCTAAAATGCACAGTTTTGATTTACAAGATAAAACAGAAGATAGGAGGCTAGGGCTTCGGTATTCAGCGAGGGAGAAGTGTTCTGGCTGACTAGGAAAGGAGAAAAACACACAAAGGGTATTGGGGAAGCTCCATACTAATAAGGGAATCATCGATTCTGTTCTTTATTTTTTTTTATTAGGTGTTTCTACTATATCTTTCCTTCTAGTTGATGCATTTGTTAATATGTTTGTTGAGATTTTCTGTGGATTTCAAGCCATGAGTGGCTAAATCTTGTAACCCTTGGGGATTTTATAAACATTTAATCTTTGGAGATTGTCTCCCTTATTATTATGTTAGATTATTGAAGATTTTAGTGTTTAATATGAATTATGGTTTCATTCTATTGATTGGCCTCCTTTAGTTTGATTATGGGTTTGGTAATTAACCTTTAAAAGAAAGAAATTACTTATAGACCATTGATTAAGCAACTTAGAATTAGACATAGTCTAATTTGCACTTGAGGTAGAAATATACTCGGGGACCCTAGGTAGTTTGGATAAGGTTTGAGTGTAATTGAATATTAACTACTCATTCGAGACATCAAAGAATCGAGTTGATATAGAGGTTAAATGGATCGAAAAACATTTGTACCCAATTAGACCTTTGACTCTAAAATTAACATCAACCCAACTATTAAAAAAGGGGGATGATTGACATTGTGTAAAAAAGGGACTAGAATTCCTAGGGTATCTTTAATTGCTTATTTTTTTATTAAATCCATCTTTCATTATTGTTAATTGCATTTGAATTAGTTTTCATAAAAACTCAATTACAATTTGATTTGTTTAACTAAAATGAACATGAGAACTTTAATGCCTAGTCACCAATCATACTAATTCTCTGAGAGAACGACCTTGATTCATCACGTACTATTCTTATGACCCGTACACTTGCGATGTCATTATTTTGGTGAGCATCAAGTTTTTGGCGCCGTTGCCGAGAAATCAAGGCAATTGTTGCAGAGAATTAGAGGGCTTTGAGTAGTTTTAGCTTAAACACTTAGTTTCTTTTCATTTACTCTCTTGTTTATTTACGCTTTCATTTATTAGTTATTGTAATTTTATTAATACTTCCTTAGTAATTATCTTTTAGTTTCCTTGGTTTAGTGAGACTCTTGATCTGCACTCCTTTGTTTTCACAGGTACATAGTTTATGCCACCTAAATCCAAATCTATGAGAACAACTAGAAAGACAAGGAGTTTGATGGATATTCTGGCTGAAGGGTCTGTGCTAATCCAACCTGAGAGTGAGATAAATGTTCCTACTATAAACATCGCACACAAAGATAATTAGAATCGTACTATCAAGGATTTTGTAGAAAGAACCATGAGAACTACTCAGCCTAGCATTATAGTACCAGACTTTCAAGCTGTTAATTTTGAGCTAAAGCCTATGATGATCTCCATGTTGTAGCTCAATAGACAGTTTACTAGAGAGAGGTCTGATAAAGATCCCAACCATCACATTCTATCATTTTTGGGAGTATGTGATTCATTCAAACAGAATGAGGTACCAAGGAATGTTCTCAAACTTAGACTGTTCCCACTTTCTCTACAAGAAAAGGCTAAGGAATAGTTATTGACTCTACTGGAGGGTTTAATTGACACTTGGGATAAGTTAGAGGCAAGGTTCAGAGCTTGCTTCATTCTAAACAATAGAATAATTGATGCCCGTCATGAGCTTATTAACTTCAAGCAAGTTTCAGATGAGCATTTGTATATTGCATGGCAGAGATACAAATATTTGCTCCGCCAGTGCCCGAGTCATGGGATGGATAACTATGCCATTGTTCAGAATTTCTGCATATGTCTAAGCCCACAAACTGATGCAATGTTAGATGTTATTTTAAATGGGTGTTGGGATGAAATGCTTGTAGATGATGTTATTCTGGCATTAGACACATTATCTGAAAGCTATGTGCAAAGGAGAGTGATAGAAGGGTGAGTGCTAATGTTGCTAATGCTCAAGAAGATTCCTCCATTCCACTGGCAACCATTCTCTCTGCTCTGAACAAGAGATTTGATATGTTAGAATTTCAGGTGCAACGAAGTCAGCATATGAGTGTCTATTCTACTTAAGTGGCCCCAACTACTTGTGAAAATTATGGGGATCTACGCTCAACAGATTATTGCCCCTTTGCATCTACAGAATCAGTTAACTATGTGGGGAACTTTCCGAAGAATCAGAATCCTTACTCAAACACCTATAATCCTGCATGGCGTAATCACTCGAGTTTCTCTTGGAAGAATAGCCCATCACTTAATTAGCCATTATCCTTTAGAATAAGGCCAACTTAACCTCTTGGGTTCTCTCAAGTGGCAAGGCAAAATGTGCCTATTCAGGAGTCCAAAATGAATTTAGAAGATGTTTTGGCTAAATTCATGACCACTCAAATCAAGAATAATGAAGAGCAAGTTGGTATTAATGCAAAGGTAGATTCCTCTCTTAAGAATATAGAAGCACAGATGGGGCAGTTAGCTTCTACGATGAATGCACTGCATTAAAGAGATTTGCCAAGTGATACAATCCCTAATCCAAGGAGAGATGGTAAGGAAGAATGTAAAGCAATCACTTTGAGAAGTGGTAAAAAGCTCTTTGAAGTACAAGTTCAAGTGAAGGAGCTAAAAAAGGTGGACTCTAAGGGTCCATCAAGTGTCACTCAGATTGAAGATGAAGAACTTCAACATGAAAAAGAGAAAAAGATTGCTAGTTTAAAGGAAAAAAAAGAGGACAATGAGGGAAAGTCTAAAGTGGAAAAGTCTTAAAAAAAGACAGTGGTGCATCCTAAAGTAGTACCATTACCTCTATTTCCTCAGAGATTGCAAAAGAAAGTCCTTAATAAGCAGTATAAAAAGTTTTTAGACATGTTTAAGCAACTTCACATCAATATCCCATTCTCTGAGCTTTAGAGCAAATGTCTAAATATGCTAAGTTCCTTAAGGACATGCTTAGCAAGAAGAAGCGGTTCACCGAATTTGCAATAGTGGCTTTAACAAAAGAGACTACTAATATTCTCAAATCCAATCTTCCAACCAAGTGCAAAAACCCTGATTCTTTCTCTATCCCTTGCATGATTAGGGATAAATTTAAAAGTTGAGTATTTTGTGATTTAGGATCTGCTGTAAATCTCATGCCTTTATCTATTTTTCGAAAGCTCCAAATAGGTAAGGCCAACCCAATGACTGTCACCCTGCAACTGGCTAACAGAAGCTTTTCTTATCTATATGAAATCATTGAAGACATGCTAGTGAAGGTTGGCCCATTCATTTATCCTATTGATTTTATTATGCTTGATATTAAAGAGGATAGGGATATCCCATTGATAGTGGGGATGCCATTGATAGCTACTGACAGAGCGCTAGTTGATGTGGAAAAAGGAGAAATTATAATGAGGCTTGGAGATGAGCAAGTTACGTTTAGTGTAGAGAAAGTTATGAAACATCTGGGTAATGTGAAAGAATGCTTAAGGGTGTCTATTGTTGAAGAGGTAATTCAAGAAGAATTGAATTCTTTCGCTTTCACAGATCCTCTTGAAACAGTACTTATTGGTAAACTAAATATAGGAGAGGTGATGAGAATGGAGGTTGAGCACAAACTTAATGCACTTAGACCTGTGACTAAGTAGAGTGACCATTTTGAATGACTGAAGCTGAGTTCACAAAAAACTCATACCCTCCCACCATCCATCGAGCAGCCTCCAATGTTGGAGTTGAAACCTCTTCCACCACATCTACAATATGCTTATTTGGGGGAAAGAGAGACTTTACTAGTCACAGTCTCATCTGCATTAACACTTCCCCAAGAAAAACAACTGTTAAAAGTGTTAAAAGAGCACAAAAAAGCCATTGGTTGGACCATAGCTGGTATAAAAGGGATTAGTCCAGCCATCTGTATGCATAAAATTCTCTTAAAAGATGACCATAAGAAATCAATGGAGAATCAAAGGCGATTGAATCCTATAATAAAAGAAGTAGTTAAGAAAGAGATTATCAAATGGATAGATGCTAGTATTATCTATCCTATCTCGCATAATGACTAGGTAAGTCTGGTGTAAAGTGAGGAATGACAGTGGTGAACAATAAGAAGGATGAAATGATTGGCATAAGAATAGTTACAGGCTGGAGAGTTTGTATGGATCACAGGAGATTGAACATAGCTACAAAAAAGAATCATTTCCCGCTTCCATTCATCGATCATATGTTAAATCGGTTAGCAAAAAAAGAATTCTTTTGTTTCTTGGATGGCTATTCTGGGTATAATCAAATTGCTATTGCCCCTAAGGATTAAGAAAAAACCACTTTCACATGTCCATATGGAAACTTTCATATTTAGACGTATGCCTTTTGGATTGTGTAATACTCCTACCACATTTCAAAGATGTATGATGTCAATTTTCTCTGACATGATTGAGCATATCATGAAAGTCTTTATGGATAACTTCTCAATGTTTGGCATCACTTTTGAAGAATGTCTGGATAATTTGACATAGGTTTTGCAAAGATGTGAGGATATCAATTTGGTCTTAAATTAGGAAAAATGTCATTACATGGTCTGTGAAGGTATAGTGCTTGGGCATAAGGTGTCAAAAAGAGGTTAGAGGTGGATCGGGCTAAGGTTTTTGTGATTGAGCAATTATCGTCACCTACCAATGTGAAAGTTGTTAGAAGTTTCTTGGGGCACGTTGGGTTCTATCGGAGATTTATCAAAGATTTCTCAAAGATGACAAAGCTTCTATCTCAATTACTTGAAAAGGATACCCTTTTTAAGTTGGATACAAATTGCTTGAAAGCTTTTGAAGAGCTTAAGCAAAGACTTATCACTGCACTAATTATAATGGCCCCTAATTGGTCACTACCCTTTGAAGTTATGTGCGATGCAAGTGATTATGCAGTTGGAGTTATGCTTAGCCAGAGACATGGTAAGATCTTTCATTCTATTTATTATGCAAGCAAAACTCTAACTAGAGCACAAGTAAATTACTTAACTACTGAAAAAGAAATATTTGTTGTTGTCTTTGCCTTTGAGAAATTTAGGGTGTATTTGATAGGCACTAAAGTTATAATTCATAATTCATACTGATCATGCTACTATCAAATATCTGTTGTGTAAGAAAGAATCTAAACCTAGGTTGATTAGGTGGGTTTTATTATTCCAAGTATTTGACGTGTAGATTGCTGATAGGAAAGGAACTGAAAACTAAGTTACCGATCACTTATCTAGGCTTATGAATAGTTCTGAGTGTGTAGATGATTTATTGATTAATGAAAGTTTTCCTAATGAGTCCGTATTTGTTATGAATTGTGTGTCTGTCTTGGTATGCTGATTATGCCAACTACTTGGTCAGTGGTATCGTGCCTGATGAATTAAAATCTTATTAAAAGAAAATTTTTTTGCATGATGTGAAATGGTGTGTGTGGGATGAACCTTTTTTGTATAAGAAGTGTGATGACCAAATTTTGCAAAAGTGTGTGCCTCAAACTAAACAAAATGATATTTTACATGCTTGTCATGCTGCTCCTTATGGTGGTTATTTTAGTGGCCAACATACTGCATACAAAGTTTTGCAATCTAGATATTATTGGCCTTTATTATTTAAAAATGCTTACTTGTTTGTTTGTCATTGTGATGCATGTCAGAAAACAGATAACATCTCAAGGAGGTATGAAATACTCCAATCTGATATTTTAAAGTAGAATTGTTTGATGTCTGGGGCATTGATTTTATAGGGCCTTTTGTTTCATCTAGGAGCTATCAATATACATTCCTTGCTATTGAATATGTGAGAAAGTGGGTTGAGGTTGTAGCTTATCATTCTAATGATGCTAATACGGTGGTGTGATTTTTGAAAAAGAATATTTTTACTCAATTTGGCATACCTAGGGCAATCATTAGTGATGAGGGAACTTATTTTAACAATAAATTATTCAAGGGTTTGCTTGTAAAATATGGAGTGACCCATAAGATGGGATTGGCTTATCACCCTCAAACCAATAGGTTGTGTGAAGTGTCCAATAAAGAAATAAAAAGAATTTTAGAAAAAACTGTGAGTCCCATTAGGAAGGATTGGGCGGATAAGCTTGATGATGCTTTATGGGCATATAGGACTGCTTTTAAATCTCCAATAGGTATGTCTCTATATCAATTGATTTTTGGCAAAGCTTATCATTTGCCCATTGAGCTAGAGCATAAGGCCTTTTGGGCTATAAAGAAATTGAATTTCGATATGGCTAAAGTGGGTGAAAAAAGACTAATGTAACTAAATGAGTTAGATGAGTTTAGATTGCAAGCTTTTGAGAGTTCTAGAATTTACAAAGAAAAGACCAAAAGAATTCATGATAGACACATCTTACCAAGGAAGTTTGAACCTGAAGATCTTATGTTACTTTATAATTCTCGTTTCCAAGTAAATTGAGATCAAGGTGGTCTGGTCCATTCAAGGTGATCTCTGTGACATCTTATGGAGCTATTGAAGTTTAAGATTAGAGGTCAAGAGATCCATTTAAAGTAAATGGTTAAAGGCTTAAGCATTATTTGGGTGGCGAGATAGATCAGTAGACAATGGTCCATAACTTAGCTCAACCTTCTTGATTGGTTGACAAAGTCCAGCTGAGGACTATAAACCAAGCATTCCTTGATAGGCAACCCAAGTTTTTTTCTTATTCTTATGTTTGAGTTTATTGTTCTTTTTGTATTTAGTTTGACCTTCCTTTTTCTTTATGTGTTTTGTAGTTTAGATGTTGGTGTTGAATTGTTAAATATCCGGGAACAAGCTATTGGTAGGAACGGACAAGTTCGATCATGATTTTCAGGGAGTTTCTAACTATGTTTTGAATTGCATATCATTATTCTTGTAATATTGATTATTTATTAATATTTGGTTAAAGTTTGATGGCAATGCGTTGATTAAGTGCATGATAGGAGATATAAATAGGGTTAGAGAGTATTTTTGTAAGCATTTAGGTAGGGGATTAAAAAAAAAATTTTCACTGCAGCGAGGAGTCCATCTCGCTATGGCGAGGCTGCTTATCCCACGTTCGGTACATAAACCAGAGAGTTCCTCGCTATGGCCTAGCTGTGGCGAGCTAAAGTAAGCAATGTTAAGTGTTCTTGCTACAATGAGAAGACTATTTCACCATAGCAAGATCTCTGTGTTCCAATCTAGTATAAAGTCTAGAGTGTATCTCACTGTAGCTTAGCTATGGTGAGTGAAGTGTTAAATAAATTTTTTACGAAGTTCTCTTGCTATTGCAAGATGACTAACTCGCTATAGCAAATGCAGCATGCTCATGGTTTAGTAAAAACACCAGAGAGCTTCTCGCTAGAGCCTAGCTATAGTGAGATTCGTCAGTTATCATGGATTATCCAAGTATGCTCGCCATTATGAGAGGAACTTTCGCTATTGCGAAGATAGCAGCTCTACTTGTGGTATTAATTCCAAAGAAGTCCTCGCTATTGCCTAGCAATAGGGAGGCTCTAACACATAAAAAATAATAATAATAAATACTATGTAGCCTAATAAACAACCAAAATTCTCTTATTTTTTGTCATTCCCATTTTTGCTACCATTCGCCATTGTGACTAAGCGCCCTCTATCCATTCCCTCCTTTCTTTTACTGAATCTTTCACTTTCCATGCTCCTATTCCCTTCATCCATCACATTCCTTATTACAGGTACGTTGATTGTTCCTTTTATCTCTTGAACCGCTGTTGGGTTTAGTCATTTCTGTGGACATTAGGTTTGTGTTTTTCTTCATATGTATCTGTGTAATTAGGGGTCAATAAGTCAATTTTTTTGGATGAGCTTTGTTGGTCAATTGTTTCTGTGCAAGAAGCTATCTTTCATTTGGTATTTTTTGATTTAAATCAGCATTTCTATAAACCTATTTGTTCTTGCTATAACGAGAATCAACTCGCCATAGCGAGTTCGAGCGTTTTCCAGAAATTGCTCTTTCATTTCTAGATGCTTTTGCTTTGTTTGCTTTCATGTTCCTTGTCACTTATTCCCTTGTATGCTTTTAATAGTGTTTTTTTCCTATTACAAGCATGCCTTATTCATTTGATTCACTCATTCCCTTTTTCCTCACTCTGCATGTAAGCACCCATTTCTCCTGCTTGTCTGTGGTTTTCTATTATTGCTGACATTGATTTCTTTCTTATTCTTATTGAATTTCACAGTCATGACTTCTAAAAAGCAAACCAAGACTACTAAAGCTTCCTCTTCGAAGCAAAAGAAGAAATCTTATGATAAGGATCAGTTTGCTTTAGCCAAAGCAGAATTCCATTTTGAGAGACTTTTCTCTGACTAGGGGGTAGTTGAAGATTGCTACTATGAGCCCCATGGTTTGGATCTTACTTACACTGATTTTGAGTGGCATGGGTTGCAAGGCCTTACCAAAAAGTCAGTACATCAAATTCTGCTAATGATCCAAGAACTTTATACAAATTTTGAGGACACAGAGGAGGAGGAAGATGAATACTATTGCCGATCTACTTGGGTATGCAACAATGAGAAGGTCTTTCAAGACTTCTATGAATTACCTAATGTCGCAGAATGTGCGTTCCAGTCCTACTTGGAGAACCTACAGTCTATTCCATGAGAAAAGGTGGAAACCACTATTGCACAGGAAGAACGAGCAAGGTTGGTTAATAAAGTATATCCAGTTACTCAACTAAACAAGCCTACTCGGTATTGGCTGCAATTCATCACTAGCAACATTCTGACGAGTTCTTATGGGTCTGACATGATCTAAGAACGAGCAACGTTAACTTGGTGTTTTATGATAAGGTAATAGGTGAATATCCCCCAGCTTATGTACCTCAACTTCAAACAAATGGCGAGGTTTGATAGGGCAAGTTTGGCTTACCCCCACATACTCACGGAGTTACTCACTATAGGGGGAAGCTGCGTCTCAAAAAATGACACTCAGTTCAAGCCGAATGGGCCCTTTAAATATGACAGTATGAAGGATGAGCCGGGACACCCCTGTAGATGCACAGGCCTACCTAAGGCATCTCCACCTCCTCCCCCACAGCAGCAATTAGGTATTCTAGAGCTGATAAGGCATGATACACCACCACGCACTGAATTTGAAAGCTGGGCGAGGGAGTCCATTGACAGGCTAGAGGGGCATGTCCTATCAATAAAGGATTAGCTGCAGATGCTTATGGACTATCTGATGCCTGCACCCCCACCTCTACCTCTTGAGGTTCCTCAGCCCTTGGTCATCGTTCTCTCACAGGACCCTGCACTGCAGGATAGGCCCGAGCCTCCTGACTTATAGGACCTTTTTGTCCCTTATATGCTTCTTCTTTTTATTTTCCTACTTTATATTTTGGATAACTATATATGGATAACTGTATATCGTTATGCTTTTGAATTCTACACTGGCTAATCCCATAATTGATATATTATTTTTAACGATAACTTACTATTTACTGCATGATCTTTGTCCATTTTTGGTCTCTCAGATGCAGGAGTTGTTTGTGTGTGTCCCTCTCTTCCTTACCTTTTCTTATTAGGGGAGTTTCATCTCTTTCTACCTCCTTACATCCCTTACCCCTGCCCCAGTCTACTTCTATTTTTCTACTTCTTGTTTCCTCTTTTTTATACATTGCAGATAATGTCAACTTTAAGTGTGGGGGAAGGTAAACATAGACTAAGCGGATATACAAATTTTAACAATAAAGGGAAGTCTATCAATAATAATCAATCCACCATAATGCCCCTAATTTTAACCAGATTCATCCCTTCTTACTTTAGATAAATATTAATCAATGAATATGGGAGTTAAGCAAACTTGAAATGAACAAAGTAAGTAATGTAGTTGTAGTGTGCACCCATAATAGGAGCACTTCTCAACAAGATGATTATTAAAGTAATTCAAGCTTTTCCTTTAGTTAGTTCCCATTTATTTTTAGATTTCCCTAATTTATCTGCTTTTGATGGATACTTGATTGTCATTTGAGAGGGATATCTAGTGCTAAAAAAAAACTCTCTACTCCAATGGTTGAAATCACTTAGTAACCAGGGGTTTGCACTAAAAAGTATGGACTTTTATGTCAAACAGTGGTAAAACTAAGAGTATGCTAGTGAGAACTCAAAGGATTTCTTTAATCTGAGTAACCAGGTGGCTTCATAACCAATGTTGTCATTTGTGTTAAAAGAATTAAGAGAATTAAAGAGGAGAAAAGAAAAAAAAAAGAAGAGAAAAAAAATGAATGAAAAAAATGATTGTACTAAAAGTAGTTCTATGTTGAACAATAAAGTCCTTTCTTAATAAATTTTGATGATTGAAGTTAGAGCAGATAGTTGGATTGGGTCTTGAAAATGCAGTGAAGGTTTATTGAAGATTGCTTGATTGCTTCTTAAAAATCTGTTGTGAAGCACAACACATTTTAGAAATCAAGGTGTTGCTATGAGTATATTTTCAAAATTCAATTTGAGTTTTGCTGAGCTTCTACTTCTAACATTGGTTTCATTCTAAGTATGGGCAGGATCTAAAATTTTGATTGATTGGATGTTTATTGTGGAAAAGAAGTAATTAATAATCACATTGTTTGATATTTTCTAAGAATTGCTTAAGGACAAGCAAGGATTTAAGTGTAAGGGAGTTTGATGACTCCCTAATTTAAGATTAAAAAGAAATATATTTGATATTAAATTAGGAAGGCAAAGTATTTTTCTCTTAATTAATATGGTTGTAAACACTGTATTTTGTCCAGGCAAGTTTCAAAAATAATGATAAAATTAAATTAAAAAAATATATATGAAAATAAAAAAAACAAATAATAAAAAAAAGAGAGACAAAAATCAAATGATCCTTTTAACCCAACAAACTTAAAAAAAATAATAAAGGAAAAAACCTAAAATAAATTAAAAAATAAAACAATAAGAGTAAAAAATAAAATAAAACAAAGTAAAGGTCCATCAACCCCAAAATTGGAACAAAAAGATAAATCAAAGAGGGAGTAACAAAAATCCAAAAAAAAATAGAGAAAAGTAAAACCCATAAAGAAAGAGAGAAAAAAGACTAAAAAGCAAGTTAATCATCCAAAAATAAGTAAAAGAAGATAATAAAAAAAATAAATAAAGTCCAAAAAATTATCATGAGGGAAACCAAAAAAAAAAAAAAAAAAAGGAAAGCAAAAAAAAAAAGGAGTTAAAATTTTAGAACACAATTTAGAAGAGCCCAAACCAAAAAAAAAAGAAAGAAAAGAAGTTTTACCCAAAGCTAACTCAGAATTGGGCCAAAACTGAAAAAAAAAAATCAAAGAAAGGAAGCCCATTTCATTCAGCCCACAAATCCTGGACCCTCTGATAACCCGAATAACAAGCCCAAAATGAAGAAAAAAGAAAACCTAGATGCTGGTCCCCCTTTGGAGGGGGTCCTCGGGCAGACACAGAAAAAAGATGGAAACGCAGCACGCATGGAGTGGGGGGCAGATGCAACAAGAGAGGAGAAGGGTGTCAGAAAGGCAGGGAGGCAGACGTAGAAAAACAAAAGAGGGGAGAGGGAGGTAAAGGAAGAGGACAGACACAGAGACAGAGAAGCGAGACGCGGACAGAAAAAAAAGAAGGGGGGAGAGAGACACGAGAAGAGAGAAGATTTGGAGGAGAGGGAGGCACAAACGGAGAGAGGATTTGGTTTTGGGAATGACGGAGAGGAAAAGACGCGAGAGTAGCAGAAATAGAGGATTCGAGAAAAAAAAAGGAGGTCCCGAGGAGATTTTCTTGATTCGGGAATAGAGAGGGGGAGCGTGAGCGAGAGAAAGGGAGAAGGAGAGTGAAAGAAGTTCGGGGGCTTTCTTTTTTGGGACTTTCGAATGGATTATCCAGAAGAAGGAGAGTGAAAGAAGTTTGGGGGCTTTCTTTTTTGGGACTTTCGAATGGATTATCCAGAAGAGGGAGAGTGAGAGAAACCCCTGGGAGGAAAGAGAGGCAAGAAAGGGAGATGAAGAGAAGGGGCTTCAGAGAGAGGAAGGCATGTGAAGCAGATGCACCGGAAGGAGGAAATTGTGCATACATAGCGATGAGAAGAAAAATAGGGCTGTAACTTCTGCAAAATCCTCCCCACCCTGCTTTCAGGGCAATTCCTCTCCTCGTTAGTCAGGTTCTGCTTCTGACTCATGTTTTTTGGAAATTTAAGTTCTAAATGTCTACTTGAAAACCACTTTTTCAATTCAATTTCGGTTTTGTTTGGTTACTGAGAAAATATATTTGAGTGAAAATGCTGCTGATGTTTTGGTTTGTTGGTTGGGTGTCTCTGCCATAAGCTTGCATTAGTCGGGTAATATAATTTCATTTTGTTTTGCTGATGCTCTTTTCTTATCTTCATTCATCACCTGTTACAGTTTAGGGTGTTTGAAATTTCGAAAAATCCGTTCTGTTCTTGTTTTCTAGCTTACCGAGTTGGTACATGTATAGGTTTTTTTGGGGTTCTGATGAAACGTTAATGAAACGTTGCAAGAAGGGGAAGCTAAAGCCTAAGCTGAACTGCATCTACAACCTTAATCCTAAGCAGAAACCCAGTGATTAATTTGTAAATTATGCTACCTCCCTCTTCATAGTTAGTAGTTGTTGTTTATTTGACTGTTAAGCTCCCTGATGGAGCTGTATGCATGCTTTTGGTGATTTGGTGGCTCATGATTAGGTTGCTCTGATATATGCCTCAGTTTTGCTTTCTACCTAAATGGCGCAATTCTTGTGGTTTTGAAATTCAAGGCAGGGAATTAGAAAGTTCTGTTATTGGATTTGTAAATGTAGTATTGACTCTTGACGCATTGTCTTTCGGATGAGATGACAGCCCATGTGTTTGTGTGAATCCCCCTTTTGTTAATAACGTTTGCACCCAATCTTGGATAAAATGTGGCATCTCGCTGTGCACAAGAAGGTACCAACTAGCTTGTCTTGCTAGGTGTCTTGAGTAAGAGGGAATTTTGCTTTGTGGTTATGATGGTTTTGAATGAGTTATGACGTTAGAGTTAAATAATTTGGGATTGTATCTGGCTAAGTTTGAGAAATTCGTGGCTGGTTTGTACTACATGTTCTCTGATTAATTTTCAAGTATTTCATCATCTGTTTAGGAGTGGATTGTGGTTAATGGCTAAGCACGTTTGATTAGAAATCTTCCTTGATCTATAATCTGACCCTGCCAAGAAATTCAAAGAACAACTGTGTCCATGTTACTGTGAATTTTACGTATGTTCATTAGCTACTATTCTAAAGTTTTTAGTATGTTCACAGTAACATGGCTGCTGTTCTGATTGAAATTAAAAAGTTTTGTCACATGTGGGGTATGTTCAAGCATTGATCCATTGATTTGATCATCATTTTTGAAAAAATAAATAATGGCCTAGAATTTAACCCCCCTTTCCTTTTGTCTCTTTTACATGAGCCCTGTTTGAGGATGGCGAAAAGTCGAAGAAAATCAAAGACTCGAGAGATGCTTAAGGGGAAGCAGCAATGGTCAAACGTAGAGAAGGGGGAAATGGAGAAAGATAAGTGCAGACAAGTAGTTTCTTGCAAATTCCCATTCTTTTTATTTTTGTAACCATTGTTCAAAATAATATGTTATTTTGTTGGCTGTACACAAATCACACACATTCACAAGTTGGTGTTTTGTAAATATTCTTGTATCTCATTTTTGTTTTATCACGTTACGTCTTAGAATAGTCGTGTGGGATATTTTATCCCCTCAAACGCATAGGAGTTAAACCAAATGGACCATGTGAAGTAATAAACCTCCTTGGTACCTATTGGATCTCAAATTTAAACGTTAATAAGTTTTGGGTTTCAATTGTCAAAGTCAAATTGGTTTTCTTTAAATTTAGCAAAAAAAAAAGGAAAATTTTGAAAAAAAGAGAGCAAAAAAAAAAAAAACAAATAAAAAAATAAAAGATAAATAATAATTAAACCTTTTGAGATTTATGAACTTTTTTTAAAATGTCTTTTAATAAAATTATATTTCACAAAAACAAAAAAAAAATAAAGAAAGAGAAAAATGAAAAAATGAAAAAATATAAAAAATGATAAGTAAAAATTAATGAAATTCTTTTTTGTCAACTTTAAAGCTTTTTTTTATAATTTCGTTCAATAAAATCAAAAGTAAATATATGTTTTGCAAAAATTGAAAAAGGTGTTTCAAAATAAGGAAAAATAAAAAAAAAGAAATAAAAAAAAGATGGTGAAGAAAATGAGATTATTTTAGCTCTCACATATTAAGACATACAAATCAGTATTCAATTTGTTTTCTTGGTGAAAGTTTAAAATGATTTTTATTTTCTTTTTCTCTTCTAAATAATAATAATAATAATAATGAAACAAAAAAAGAGACCAAAAATCAAACAAAGATCAAAAAGAAAAAAAAAATACAAAAACAAAGTTGAATTTAAAACAAAGAGAAGAAAAAATATAACACAAAAAAAATAAAAATTAACAAATAAAAAAGGAAAAAAAGAAAAACAATAACAAAACCAAAAAGAAATAAAAATAGAAAAAACAAAAAACAAAAAAAGTAACAACAAAAAAAAACAAACAAAAACAAAGTAAGAAAAAAGAAAAAGGTAACCAAAAAAACAAACAAAAAAAATGAAATGAAAATGATAGAAAAAACAAAAAATGGTAAGCAAGAGGAAAAATTGAAAATACCAGAAAAATTAAATTAAATTTTCCTTTAATAAATCAAAACACATCAATCAATTTCAAAACTTGTTTTATTTGTTAAAGGAAAAAAGTAATTTATTTTCTTTGTATTTTCACAAAAAAAAAACAATACCCAAACTCAAAAATTAAATGAGAAAAATTAAAAAATAAAGAACAAAAATAAAAACAAAAACAAAAATAAAAACAAGACAACAACATAAAAAAAACAACCAAGAAAAAAGGTAAAAACAAAAACATAAAAAAAAAAAAATACACCAACCAATCAATATGATTCCTTAGTCGAACTACGTGGACTTTGATCCCTATTGTAGGGTACGTAGGCCCTAGGCTCTCACCCTAGGTCAAGTCCGCCCTTGTAAATAAACATTTTCTCTTAATTTTATTTTCTTTTAATTTATTCCCTTTTCTTTAATTTGTTCTTTGAATTTCTTTTTATTTTGCTTTTAATTGTCTTTCTTCTCTTAAATTTTATTTCCTTAAATTTTTTCTTCCGTTCTTTGCATGTGATTGGTTAGGGAGAATTACAATATAATAGAGGCCATAGTAATTTTGCACAACTAACTTAGGGTAACCGTTCTTAAGAACGGGTGTAGTGGGGTGCCTAACACCTTCCCCACTCACAATCGACTCCCGAATCCATTTTCTGATTCGCAGACCATTTTTTCTCACAAAAAGGCTTTTCCCAAAGTTTTGCCTTTTCAAAAATTAAAACTTCGGTGGCGACTCCTGAACCTATCTATTTGAACCCTATTTCTTTCAACCACCATTTTTACATTTTTTTTAATCATTGATTTTTCTTTTTAAGAAAGGCGCCACGCCGTCGCATTTTCGGGTGTGACAATGGTCAAATGTGTATTCAATCAAACAAAATAATGGAAGTATTTCAATTGCAACATGTTTATCAGTTTGAGTCTCATTTTATGATTGATTTCAATTTTAAAAAAAAGTAAAAGATGGTAGAAAGAATCGAGAAAAGAGAAGGAAGTTGAAAAGTGAAAATACAAGTGAAATAAGTCCTCTCATTATAGCTAAAACACAATTTGCTATAGCGAGGATGTACTTTTATTGTAATGAGAAAGGCACTTCGCCATAGCGAAGTTGCATTGCATAGAAATTTCAGGGAGCAACTCGCTATAGCATAGCAGTAGCGAAAGTAGCAAAAATATGGGAACCTATAAGCTCGCACATAGTGAAAGTCACTCCTCGCCATAGCGAGATCGGTCTCTGAAATGCACAACTTTGATTTACAAGCTAAAACAGAGAAGAGGAAGCTAGGGCTTCGGCATTCAGTGAGGGAGAAGTGTTCTGGCCAACTAGGAGAGGAGAAAAACACACAAAAGGTGTTGGGGAAGCTTCATACTGATCGGAAAATCATTGATTCTGTTCTTTATTCTTCCAATTAGGTGTTTTTACTCTATCTTCCTTTCTAGTTGATGCATTTGTTGATATGTTTGTTGAGATTTTCTGTGGATTTCAAGTCATGGGTGGCTAAATGTTATAACCCATAGGATTCTATGAACCTTTAATCTTTGAAGATTGTCTCCCTTGTTATTATGTTGGATTATTGAAGATTTTAGTGTTTAATCTGAATTATGGTTTCATTCTATTAATTGCTCTCTTTTAGTTTGATTATGGGTTTAGTAATTAACCTTTGAAAGAAGGGAATTGCTTATAAACCATTGATTAAGCAACTTAAGATTAGACATAGTCTAGTTTACACTTGAGGTAGAAATATACTTGGGGGCCCTAGGTAGTCTAGATATAGTCTGAGCATAATTGAATATTAACTACTCATTCGAGACATCAAAGAGTTGAGTTGATATAAAGGTTAAATGGATCAAAAGACATTTGTATCCAATTAGACCTTTGACTCTAAAATTGATATTAACCCAACTAATAAAAAAGGGGGATGATTGACATTGTGTAAAAAGGAGATTAGAATTCCTAGGGCGTCTTTAATTGCTTATTTTTTATTAAACTCATCTTTCATTATTATTAATTGCATTTGAATTAATTTTCATAAAAACTCAATTACAATTTGATTTGTTTAACTAAAATGAACATAAGAACTTTAATGCCTAGTTACTAATTGTACTGATTCTCTGAGGGAATGACCTTGATTCATCATGTACTACTTTTACAACTCGTACACTTGCGGTGTCATTATTTTGGTAAGCATCATGAATAAGCATGGAACACATTAAACATTTCTTTATTATATCATTCCCATATTATCATGCCATAATTATAAAGCTTGGCATGGGCGGTGGGCTAGCACATTTTATTTATTTCTTTCCTTTCTATCTACGTAATTTCAGCCTTCAACTCCCTCAAATTTGCTTACACTTGCATTCTGATCTGTTAGACCATATATATAGCTACATCATTTATGTCTGAATATAGCTACAGGTTTTCAAACATAAACATTAATCAAAATGAAGATAAATAAAAGGTGGGGGAATATGAAAGAGAACAAGGTAAGAAATGTCAAACTATTATAAGAACACAAAAACAAGATAAATATCAAATCAAGAAACTACCAAGCAAATTAAGAAAAAAACATTGCAAGATGAGTGATTATAAGCAAGTGTCACTTGGTGATAATTTCATTAAACTATGCAACAACGTCATTCCAGAATAATCCTTGGAAGCATTCAAAGCTTCGTCCAAGAGTTGCTTGGCGATAATTTCATTAAACTATGCAACAACCTCAATGATGAGTGATTATAAGTCAGCAAAGCAACATAATCAACAAGAAAATCATCATAATTACAATCTAGTTTGCAATGGAAAAGGAAATGCAGATTCCTGAAGATATGCTAACTTCCTTAAGATTTTACTACAACACTCTCAAGATGCAGTAAGCAATAAACCTCATATATAGCATAAATTTGTGTATCTATAGACCATGAAAGCAAATCTAAGAAGCCTAAAAGTTGTAATTTTTTTTTTCAGTGATCAACTAAAAGTAAAATGATATGCCCTAACTATTTGGCTAATATATCATTCATGCTACTTGTGTTATGTATTTTGTTGCAAAAAAAGTTATGCAAACTAGAGACATTCTACTTGATAGATTAAAGACAATAAGAACATCAAAATATTATGAGTGAAATCAATCCTTTACTACACGAAGCAACCCCTCCTACAGCTAAACCTTTGCCTTGATCCTATACTAGCCACCAATCATATAAGAAAATTTAGAAAAATGAACAATCAATTATTAGAAATCCAAACTACAAAAAAGGTGAGAAAGATGTCTATATAACTCTCAATTGCCTTAAAATTTGAAACTCTTTGTCATGGCATGTATCCTAGGGGGAACTAATACTTGACATATTGATTGTGCTTTCTCTCCAATAGAGTCCTATGACACCAAGTTTAGCACGTGTATATAACATGGCTATAAATACATACATACATACATACATACATATATATATATAACACTTAATGTCATGGAAATCTATTGAGGAGGAGTGACAATATTTTTCTTCCACTTTAGCCTTGCAGCAATTTCTATCATAGCCAAAGGACTTATATATGCAACTTTTTCCTTCATTTGTATATATGTGTAGTTTGTTTGCTTGAGTTTCTTGACTGCTTATATATATTGTTTGAAATTATGTGACTTGTTGATTATTTAAGTATAATATACATTTGCATGACACTTAATTGCATTTATGGTCAAGTTGGCTCTTGGATTGGTAAGGTTAAGTCAAAAGTCCCTCAATATTGGGTGAAGTTAGGCCAAAAGAGAGCATCGAAAGGAAGTCAAGACTACCTTGAGTTTTAGATTGGGGTAAGCGATTCAATTGGGGTACTTTCCCTAAATGTGGGTGAGACTAAGCTAAAAGTCTCTAAATATAGGTGAGGCTAAACAAAAAATCCCTAAATATAGGTAAGGCTAAATTAAAAGTTCCTAAATGTTGGGTGAGATTATGCTAAAAGTCCATAGAGCATGAATTTGTTGTTATTGGAGCCGTGAGACCCTTAGAGCATGAATTATGGATTAGCTATGATTACATGACATATATGCTTGCTTCCATGTGCTTGAGTAAATCATACATGTGTTTGAATGTTGGATTAGCTATTAGAATTTTTTGAACCTCACTTTTCCTATCTCCATTAACCATGGCCAAGTGAAACTCAGGGAAGAAGGAATGATGAACAAAAGGTTTAGAAAAGCTATTTGTGACAATGGAACTAGCCTAGAAAATTTATTGTATATAAGGATATGTGAACATATATTTTATTATATTGCAATGTAAACACATTCAAAAGCATTAGACCATAAATTAAGGACCATTGGATATATGTGTGACATGTTATAATATAATTTGACTTGAAATTTTTACAATAGAAAATTTACCTCCATAAGCTTTTTAATGACACATAATTTGCGTTAATTTAAATTATACAAGTCCAGTTATAAATTTTTGAAATTTGGTCTTTATTATGTGTCCTGTGGCCCAAAATGATCATATGACCAATTTTATGAGTTTAATACTTATCTACATGTTAGCTTGGATGGAACAAAATGGTTATGAATGAAATTGTGAAGTGAAATAGTGAAAATCTATGTTATGCATTATGGTGTCATTTGAGGCTTTTAGTGACATAAATTTCTATTGCTAAAATTTTGACCACCATTATTTTGCAACAAATGGACTTAATACATATCAAGAAAATAAATAGTATGTTACTATAATAACCCAAATTAAAATAATAATAATTAAATAATTAATTAAATTAGGCAAAATTATTTTTAGGATAAATATAATATTTAGGTAATCTTAGGATAATTATAAAGTTTTAAAATTATCTTAAGGAGCTATTTTGAAATCTATTTTATACCCATTGGGACATTTCTATGTCCCACAATTTTAAAATAGGTAAATATGAAAACTCTAAATAATTATGGGGTCTTAATTTTCACATTTAGGCATATAAGGATAATTCTCCATGAGTTTTAAACAAATTACAAAATGAAAAAAAAAACCTTGGGTGCCTTTTCACAATTTCTCCTTTTTCCTTTTTATAATATACTTGCCTTCCTTATAACCCCTCATCTGATGCAGAGCCTTCTCTCCCCCCCATTCTTCTTTTCTCTTTCTTCAAAAAAGCTTCTCTTTCTTTTTTGTAGGCTCTCCATTAACGTAACTCATCTTCTTTTTCTCTTTCTATTACCTTTCTTTTCTCCTCTTCGTTCTCATTGCTTACTAGCCATTTTTCCCTTGGAATGCTATTGCCATTGTCCTGCTCAAGTGACTAAATGTTGGGCGGCCATGGCTTTTACGTGAGAGAAAAAACACTGTGGTAAGCTCCATTAAAGCTTTAATTTCATTCTTCATCTTCTCTTATGCTTGAGCTAGTTTTCTCCTTAGTTTTAGCTTCCATTTTAATGCCAACGGTGACCCAAACCTTAATTTCAGCTTGCTTCTTCATTTTGGCCTAGGGAAGCTTTTCAAATTAAGGCTTGTTGATTTAATCCTCTAAGGTATGAATTGGCACTTCCAATATACTCATTCAAGCTCCTTAAGATATATTCTAAACTTAAACTAAATTTTGGAAACTTAAATTGGATTGTGGCAATTAATTTGTGAAATCTAAAACCTAGGGTTAATAGTAACATTAGAAAATTTAAACTATAATTATAGGTTTAGGAGTTAGAAGGTGAAATTAGTTATATTGAACATATTAGAAACTAATGGAGTAATTTAAGGTGATGTTCTTATGTTTAATATAATTATAGGTGATATTGAAGCTACTTTTTCAAATTGGAAATCCCTTTAAATTTTAGGAAATTGGGGCCTCTACTATTGGCCTCCACAGGTGAGTGTATAGATAACAAAATAATATTCTCTTTTACTTTATATTCATATATTGTTAGCCTAAACTTTTTATTTTGTGATTTGTTTTATTTGTGTTGTTGGGGAAACAAATCTTATTTATTTTATTTCATTTAAACTTTACTTACTTATTTACCTACTTGTCAATATTTAATTTATATAAATGATTTTATTTCAAAATTATAGATAAAAATCTGATTAAAATCCATAGCCATTAGCAGAAGTAACGGCCTCAATATACCTAGTTAGAATAATGAATAATCACTGTATGGTGGCATTTAGTGATAATTATACTGGATATATTGTGATATGCACACCTTGTGGCGACACTCAGTGATGGTGGTGATATTGTGATGTTGTGCAGTGACATTAATAGTAGTATTGAATCTTGTGTGGCGGCAATGAGGGTTGATTATAATTCTTACAAGGGATACCCATTATATCTTATTTCTTTTAATTTTAAATTGTGCTTTTGTTGATAGCCTGCAATGTAATTTAATTGTTATTTATATATATATATATAGACAACAATTAAAGGTAATATAATTTCTTTTATTTGTTGAAGTACTTTATTGCGAAAAACTCTAAACGTATTTGTTTCCTCCTCTACTTGTTTTGTTATCTATGCATTCACTAAGCCAGTGGTAGGCTTACTCCCTTTCCTTTGTCATATTTCATATTAGCATAAAGTATATTAAAGGTGTTCTAGGATCTACGTGCCACCCAAGCACAGATGGTAGGATATTTTGGTCAGTTAGGCTATGCAGGAACTCTGAGAGACATTGGCTACTAAGTGCTATATTTTTTGAGTCTTAAGGATGTTATACTTCTTTGTAGATTACATAATGACCATTGTAATGACATTTGATTATATTTTGAAAGACTTATGTACTATATCGTATTGTGGCAAGAATTAAAAGATATAAGATACTAGAAAAATTTTTGAAATGAAATGTATTAGGTTGTATTGAATTTGCAGGGTTGAGATGTCCAATTTTTAGGGGAGGTGCGGCCAGATTTTCGGCAGCCTCTAATCATTGTAGGTATACTTATATAAAAATATGAGCATTGAATGAGTTGTCAAGCTTACTAGACTAGGCCAATCATGCTTGGCTTAGTCAAGGTGCCAGTAATAACTTAGAGTTTGGGTCGTGATAGTTATAGTGTAACACTTTATTAGTTTAGTTTTAGTAGTAAGATCATTATCACAACAAGAAACAAATATTTGCTAACTACTCATGGGGTGGTAAAATTATATGAGGTGAAACAAATATAAAAATGTTAGTAAATCTCTTGAATTGTTGAGTATCCAAGTTATATGAATGTTTCAAACCATGTAGTCCATTATGCTAGTGGCCTTTCATTGGCTTTGGAAGTAATAGGTCCTAACTTATTTGTTAAGACATTAGAAGAATGGAATAGATAAGTATGAAAGGATTCCTAATAAAGAGATCCATGAAATAGTTAAAGTAAGATATGATAGTTTGAAAGAAAATGGCCAAGAAATTTTCCTTGACACTGCTTGTTTCTTCATTAAATTAAAACTAAGATATGTCAAAGGACTACTATAAGCTCATGGTTTCCACAAAGAAATTAGTATTCAAGTCTTGACGGACAAATCCCTTATCAAGATTGATGGTTCAAATTGTGTGAGGATGCATGACTTAATTCAAGAAATGGGTAGATAAATTGTTAGATAGGATTCAACATTTAAGCCTGGCATATGTAGTAAGTTATGGTTTGATGAGAACGTGGTTCATGTTTTGGAAGATAATACGATATGTTGAACAATCTTTATGATTTTATTCTTTTATTTTCTTATTTTGATGAATTTGTACTAGATTACAAGATTTTTAGTCCTCTTTTCTCATTTTATCCTGCTAGCAATATTTGTTAGACGTGGACATATTATAATGTAGAATTAGTTAATTTGTCCAAATATGGATATTACATTCATAACATATACAATTTGTGGTTCCTCTATGCCTAGGTCTTGAAAGGGAATTGATAAACTTGAAGTCATTACACTGTACTCATGCAAAGATAAAGAAGCGCAATGGAGTGGAGCGGCCTTTAAGAAGATGAAAGACCTTAGAATTCTTATTATTGGAAATGCAAACTTTTCCAAAAGCCCTAAATATTTCCCAAATAGTTTAAAAATATTGGACTAGAGTGGATATACATGATTGTCTTTACCATATGATTTTAACCCCAAGAAACTAGTCATACTCACCCTACCTGAAAGTTTCCTTCAAATTTTCAAACCACTCAATGGTACGTAAATTTTCAATATGAATATTATGAAATTGGTCGTTTGCTTTGTTTAACAGATGTTTCATTCTTCATATTTTATGAATTTTGAAGTTTGTAAAATTTTAACAAAGTACCTATAGCCTATTTGGACTCCCAAACTTAGAAGCATTGTGTCTTGATAATTGCCCAAATTTATTTAAAGTTCAAGGTTCAATTGGGTTTCTTGATAAACACAGACTGTTGAGTGCCCAAGGAAGCACCCAACTCTAAATGTTGGCATTTGGCATCATATTGATTTCTCTTGAGACTCTAGATCTCATGGGGTGCTCGAGTCTTGAGATTTTCCTAGAAGTATCGGGAACCATGGGAAATATAAGAGACATTCATTTAGACCAGACAACCACAAAAGAATTTCCATTTTCATTTGGAAATCTTGCTGGAATGACAATACCTGAAGCATTGCTCAAGGCTCAAACAACTACCATGTAGCATAGCAATATTACCAAACTTGTGGTGATAATGGCTTATGGGGTAGAGGATTTCAATTTTTTGGAGGGTACAAAATTCAAGAAAAGGTGAACTCAGATACGTCATCAGGCGCTCTATTTTTAAACCAAATTGGGTACTGCATATACCAATCTACTTGATTTCAGTTTCTGTGCTTACCTAAATGGGTATTATTTGAACACAGGTCCCAGTAAATTCATCCAAGTATGTTGTCTTTTGAAGTTCCCCAATCTACTTCTCTACGGTGCCATTGGACTTCAACAGAGGCCAATTTATGAGATTGGCAGCTGGCATTCAGGGGATATTGTAAGGTTTAACCATGGCAGCAGGATATCATCAGTGTCTTTTTGGTTCCATGAGAAATTTCCAGAGATAGCGCTATGCGTGATTGGGAAACGTGGCATAAATTTCGACAATTCAGTATTGTATAAGTAGAAGTCAAAATAATTTCATCCAAGTATTTGATTCTCCGAATCCTTCGATTGATTTCATTCCAGTTCCCTGTGCCAGCATTGATCTTTCTCTTTTTGGGCACTCAATTCAAACCTGGCTGTCTAACAAAAATCCGAGGACAAAATTAAGATCCATCAATGCAAGAAGGGAATCATTAGTGTCTTTTTGGTTCCATGAGAAATTCCCAAAGATAGTTACTGTCATTAATACGAGAAAGTAGTTTGTGACCTATATTTTAGTTACTGTCAACTTGACTCAAATAATTTCATGCCAAGTTTGAATTTTAAAGAATTCAACTATTAACTGCTTTGATTTAGATTTTTATGTGCTATTTGTATTTACAACACATTTTATTGATAAATATAATAACTCATAAGAAATTATTATATGATACCAACTTGCAAATTAGTGTAGAGATCAATACTCTTCTATTGATCAATATTTTAACTAATTTACTAATCGAGTCAAACTTGAGCCTTTGAAATTAATACAGGTATGTCTGCAGGTATCTATAATATGCTCATCTTTTGTAAGACCATATTTTGAATATTGAACAGTAAGTTCTTGATGTGCTACTTGACACTTGTTATGAATATATCTCAAATACTTTTGTGATGAATCAATCATTCCTGTCTTGTAGGAGATATTTGTGCTTCCATGCTCCTTGTATATTTATCTGCCAACTTCTTGATGTTCTGCTTGTTATTGGGTGATCTGATCATTTTTCAACGAAGTTAATGCCTCGGAAGATTACTTTATGAAGGTTCTCAAAATATTACTAATAATATTTTAATTAGATATTTTAGTTTTTCATTGAGTTAATTCCTGCCATGCCATTAGTTTTCCATCTCTTAGCAACTTACATAGTTCTATGACCTTATCTTTCAGTGTCTTGGTGTCTCAATGTGGGTCAAAATGTGCATTGGTTGTTTGGCAACATGGCCGTGGATATCTTCTATGCTTGAATTGGTTGATGTGATTTACTCTATATTTCGTTCTGTCAACTCTCCAATTGCTGAAGTAGAACTCCTGCACAAGATAATTAGCATTCTCCATTTTTCAAGAGTAGGTATGATGAACTAATTATATTTAATACAAGTAAAGGTTCTGATTGCATATGTATCAAATCTGATTAGTAGCTATGTAATGTCTTCTTTGTAGGGGACATCAGATAATAGATTGAAATTCTTCAGAGGGTGTTGGCAGATTAGATACACAAGAAGTTGCTTCCTCCTATAGGGGTTTATGCATTAGGCAAACATATTACTAAGCCAGATTTTCCTCCTTTAATTTACCTCTATCTCACATGCTTATATTTGTTATTGCATGCATGTGTAGTGAATTTTGTGATGCTACAAAAGTTATGAATCTTTTGTATGTGGTTAATATGGCCTGTTGTAGAGTTGGGAGCATAACAGTAAAGAATGGATTACGGGATGATACAATCACTATATATGGAAAGATCAGTATCTTTCTACTTTCTGAAGGATTTCTCAAGGCTTGCTTGTTGCTTTTGGAATGTTGGAAAACCAGCCTCATTCTGTTCTAGTTGGGTTCCACTGCCTCACTAATGGCCATGAACAGGGCATGCTTGCATGGCTGCCTGATCTATGAGCTTCTAGAGTGTGATTAAAATTGTGTGGAAGTTTCATACGTGGATTTTCCAGAGGTTTTGTCAATTTTTTAATTGTATAGGCTAGGGAAAGGCCTTGGTTAAATGGTATGGACATGCATAATGGCAAAAAAGTAGGATGGAGAATATCCTGTTAAAAAATGATAGCCATTCACAGAGACAAGAATGTTAAATTATTAATGTAAGGATTCAGTGAAGTGAACTTCAAGACTGTTGAATCCAGGGATACTAAAGAGCAAATCGTTATTCCCACTTCAATGAATATGATGACTATTTCGGAGGACCAAGCTATTTCCTGTTCCTGTAAGCCATTGATGCATATTTGTTTAAAACTTAATGCACAGAAGTTCTTGAGACTATGGAACTACAGCAGGAAAACAATTAGGCTTAGCTAAACCTTGATCAATGATCACTGCATTCATCTTAGAGGTCTATTGAACTGGGTATAGTATAATGCTGTAGCGGAAAATGTTGAGTGGATTCTATGTTGCTCACATTCAGTAGGTGATATGAATCGCAATATGTTTTACTTATACAACATTACACCACATTGCTGACAATTCTTTTTATTATTGTTTTTGGTCCAAATAAGTAAAAACAATTTGTGAACTATATTTGACTTAGAAGTAATTCATGTATCAATTAGTGTAAACTTCTAGATGGTTGTATATGTCATGTCTGAATTTTGACGAGCTCGATTATGAGTTGCTTGGGTCGTATTTTATTCATGTTAATATTTTTTTGAAGACAACAAACAAGATAAAATATTCCTTGTTTTTTAACAACCCCCAATTGCTCCGTTGTCTTCTGCATCTGATTGTATAAATTACAAAAGAGATTTTTCTTTGGTAAGCGGTGCTTATATGTCATTCTTTGGCACAACCAATTATTGAGTGCCAATACATTGAGTTAGCAATAAAAAACATAAAAAATTAGAGTATCGTGGGCCTCCTAAGTCATATGTGGCACTCGTTCATTAGTGTATCCAAGGTTCCAAATTGCAGTCCGCATTGCAAAATGCAGCCACAATATTGCGGATGCGGGCTAGGCCGCATCCGCATCAGCCCGCAATTACGGAGGGATTAGATAGCACAAGAATGGGGCGCATCGTAACAGTATTGCGACCACAACGAAACGGTATTACGGATCTGTTATGGCGCATCATATAAAAGCAAAAAACACTACTTAGCATCAGTAGATTAAAAACAAAGCTGTCGGCCGGCCTTAGGTTTCTTCTTTTCCTAAAGAACAAAATAGAAAAGCCAACAATAGCAAAGAACAAAAGCAACCAACAGATCTGAAGTCTTGAAATCTAAAATGGTGAAATCATACCTGCAGGCTGAGCCACAGCGGTTTGAAACTTGAATCTAAACTCTAAAGCCTCGTAGTGGACTAGAGCTCTCTTCTTGCTCGAATCTAAAAACCCAAAATACGTTTCTTGATTCTTAACTTGTTGCTCTGTTTTTGTGATTGGCATTTTCATTTTCTGAGTCTGCCTTATATCCGAAACGCTGAGTGATGAGAGGGGATGAGGAAGCCACGTTGCCTTGTATTTGTTTTAATATAATATATATCTATATATATTCTATGATCAGGAAAGGGGGAAGTTAGGAAACCACGTTGCATTTATTTGTTTTAATATAATATATTCTATTATGATGAGGAGGAAGCCAAGAGTCACGCTACCATATACTTATTTTAATATATATATATATATATATATATAGGAACCAGATATTTGCCCCTGTTGCATCATGAGTCACGTTGCATATATTTGTTTTAATAGAATATATATATATATATATATATATATATATTAGAGGAGGAAGCCAGCTGCTATGCATTTCTTTTAATGTAATATATATTCTATTATTTGGAATATAAATGGACTAGGAGGAAGTTACGTGTGTTTATTTTTTTAATTAATTTTTTTTTCTTTTACATTTATATTATTAATGTTACTATCTCCAATTATATACATATATATATATATATGTGTAATTTAAGATGAATTAAATAATAATTTTTTTTTTACAAATAAGATAGGATTATAAAGAAATTACATTAACACTACTTTTAAAGCACTAGTGGTATGCTGAATTTTTTTTTTAGATTATCTTTACACTTATATTTATGTTTTTGTAATAAGTATGTAAACATATTTTTATATTATCTGATTTTTTTTTTAATTTTTTCAAGTAACATTGATATTCTTATTCAAAATAAGAATTTATTTAATCAATATTAATGTTAGGCATAATATATTTTATGTATATGAAATATATAATGATTATACATATTTTAAAAATAATTTATGCAACTTCAAAAAATATCACAACCGCAGTGACCGCAACCCGCATCATAACAACTGTAATGCCCGCAATCGCAACCGCATCCGCAAGCGCAATTTAAAACCATGAGTGTATCTATGTAAGAACTACACAGTCGAGAATGTCTCAACCAAGAAAGGAAACAGATGGAATAATCTTGTGGCATGACTAATCAGAATATGCAAAGAGATCAACAGCAGGAATCATATTATCTGATATGCACTTTGCATTCTGCTTAGTTTTGTTTTAGAAAGCAATGATGTTAATGAACAAATAGTTGTTTCATTTTTTATTAATTTGACCTGGCTTCTATTAAAATGAGTTTATGTCTATAGAGTTTAGTAAATTTTCTCGCCCATGCATTTCTAAGCATGCAACAAGGAGAGCCAACAAAGTGTTATTCAATATCAGTCTCAAAATGCTTCATGGATTAAAATAAGGGAGAATTAGAGTTAAAGATCCAAAGGTAATCACTGAGTTTAAAAAATTTTACTTAAAGTCACTGGTAATTTATCTTAAACCTAGTGGTGATAGACCCTTAAAAGTAAATTTCTTTAACTTGAGGTCTTCAACTCTAATTCTCCCTTAAAATAAGAATATAATTATTAAGTATTTTCAGTATAATTGTTGATAATTGAGAAAAGGTAATTCAATGTCTAATGCTTCATTTGTGAAGCTTCTCTACTTCAGATATAATTAGTTAATCCTAGAGTTGGGTTCTTTGCTCTCTTATTCATATATATATATATATATATATATACAACAACAACAACAAAGCCTTTTCCCACTAAGTGGGGTCGGCTACATGGATCAATCGACGCCATAAATTCCGATCATAAATTATATTTCTCGACAAACCATTTAAATCTAAATCTCTCTTAATAATTTCTCCTATAGTTTTTCTTGGTCTTCCTCTACCTCTACTTATTGGACTATTCTCCATCACATCTACTCTCCTAACGGGGGCTTCTATAGGTCTCCTCCCTATATGACCAAACCACCTAAGTCTCGATTCTACAATCTTTTCTACAATAGGTGCGACTTGCACCTTCTCTCTAATGCATTCATTTCTAATCCTATCTCGTCTAGTGTGTCCACTCATCCACCGCAACATTCTCATCTCTGCAACATTAAACCTATTTTCTTGTTGACTTTTTATTGCCCAACACTCAGTTCCATACAACATTGCAGGTCTTATAACTGTGCAGTAGAATTTACCCTTAAGTTTGAGTGGTACTCTTCTATCACAAATAACACCCGAAGCACTCCTCCATTTCATCCACCCCGCTTGGATCCTATGCTTTACATCTTCTTCTATTTCTCCGTTATGTTGTATGATGGATCCAAGATACTTAAATCGTGTGACTTGTGGTAGGATATGTTCTCCAATTTTTACTTCTACACTAGAAGTGGTGTGCCTCTTACTAAACTTACACTCCATATACTCCGTTTTACTTCTACTTAAACGAAAACCATGAGCTTCCAACGTTTGTCTCCACCTCTCCAACTTCTCATTCATTTCCTCTCTTGATTCTCCAACTAGGACAATATCATCTGCAAAAAGCATGCACTGTGGTACCGGCTCTTGGATATATTCAGTAAGCGCATCCAAGATTAAGGTAAAAAGATAAGGGCTCAAAGTTGACCCTTGATGTAGACCAATAGTTATCGGAAAATCATCTGTAAGTCCACCTTTTGTTACTACGCTAGTTGTAACCTCATCATACATGTCTTGGATTGCTCGAATATAAGCCATACGAACTCCTTTTTTCTCCAAAGCCTTCCATAGAACTCTTCTTGGCACTTTGTCATATGCTTTTTCTAAATCAATAAACATCATGTGTAAATCTCTTTGATTCTCCCTATATCTCTCCATTAATCTTCGCAACAAGTATATTGCTTCCATAGTTGACCTTCCTGGCATAAAACCAAATTGATTCTCCGTAACTTGACTCTCCCTCCTTAACCTCCGCTCAATTACTCTTTCCCATAATTTCATAGTATGGCTCATAAGTTTAATTCCTTTATAATTCGCACAATTTTGAATGTCCCCTTTATTCTTTTAAATAGGGATTAAAGTACTTTTCCTCCACTCATCTGGCATCCTCTTAGATCTCATAATTTCATTAAATAACTTTGTGAGCCAATTTATACCTTTCATTCCCAAACTCTTCCATACTTCAATAGGTATATTATCCGGTCCAACTGCTCTGCCATTCTCCATTCGCTTTAATGCTTCTTTTACCTCTACCTCACAAATTCTATGGTAAAAAGTATAATTTCGATCCTCTTCCTTCGTGTCTAACCTATCCGATTGCAATAAAATCTCGTGCCCTTCATTAAAAAGTCTACGAAAATAACCCTTCCATCGTTCTTTGATATCTCGTTCCGTGACTAACACTTTCCCGTCTTCATCCTTTATGCATTTCACTTGATCCACATCTCTTGTCTTTCTTTCCCTACTTTTAGCTAACTTGTAAATACTTTTTTCTCCAACTTTTGTACCTAAAGATTAGTATAACCCATCGAATGCCTTTGCTCTCGCTTCGCTCACTGCCTTCTTAGTGTCTTTCTTAGCTACCTTATATTTTTCCCAATTTTCATTATTCTTACATAATGACCACACTTTATAACACTCTCTTTTAACTTTAACCTTATCTTGTACACTTGCATCCCACCACCATGATTCTTTATCCCTAGGTCCAAAACCTTTTTGATTCACCTAAAATTTCCTTTGCCACCTTCCTAATCTCTTTAGCCATTTCATTCCACATATCATTAGCACTTCCTTGTATTTCCCAAGGTCCTTCTTCTATAATCCTTCTCTGTAAAATCTTTTCTTTATCCCCTTTTAGTTGCCACCACTTAGTCCTTACCACTCTACCTTCACATGTACTTTTTACTCTCCTCCTAACTCTTACATCCATAACCAAAACTCTATGTTGAGTAGTTAAACTCTCTCCCGGTATAACTTTGCAATCCATGCAAAATTTTCTATCCAATTTCTTTATAAGAAAGAAATCAATTTGAGAACATACTCTACTACTTTTATATGTGATAAGATGTTCTTCACGCTTTCTAAAACAAGTGTTAGCTAATATAAAATCGAACGCTAATGAAAAGTCTAAAATAGTTTTACCCTCTGCATTTACTTCTCCTATACCATGACCTCCATGAACCCCCTCGTAATCTGAAGATACCCTTCCCACATGACCATTCAGATCCCCTCCTAAAATAATCTTTTCTCCTAATGGTATCTCCTGAACTAAACATTCTAAATCTTCCCAGAACTTTACCTTATGAGATTCTTCTAGTCCTACTTGTGGTGCATAAGCACTAATAATATTAAAGAGTTCCTTTTCTACTACAAACTTTAATGCAATGATTCTATCTCCTAACCTTTTGACATCTACTACAGTATTTTTTCAAAACTTATCTACAATTATACCTACCCCATTTCTAGATTTATATTTACCAGTATACCAAAGTTTAAAACCTGAAGTATCTAATTCTCTCGCTTTTTCTCCTAGCCATTTAGTTTCTTGTAAACACATAAAATTAATCCTTCTTCTAATCATAGTATCTACCATTTCCATAGATTTACCCGTAAGTGTACCTATATTCCAAGTACCAAAACGAATCCTACTCTCATGAACTAGCTTCTTTAGCCACATTCGTTCACGAAAATGTGGTAGCCCTTGCCTATTTTTCACTACATCCAGGCGACGATGCGGCGGCTCTTGCTCACTTCTCACTGTACTCAAACTATACAGCGCGTTACTTATGGGCAACGACCTAGCCTTACGTCTAATATATCGATTGTCCATGTCATAGAGATTCGACAAAGTTTTACGTTGGCTGTCGACTGCCTAACACAACCCTCCTCTTTTTCCGGGCTTGGGACCGGCTATGACAAATAAAATTTGTCATAGGCAGAGTTGCTAATTAAGTTTATGATCTCATAAATTACAGTAAGGCCTGTTACTCTAATAAGGAAATAATTATCTATTAGCATGCTGGCTGTCCACGGGAATTTACCATGAGGTTAAGGAACCAATATTCAATCTTTATTACTATAAGATCATTAGATAGATAGTTTCTATGTGTTGGTTGGGACTTTCACCAAGAAGAAGAACCGGAAGTGTAAAGATATTTGTAAAAAGATTAAAAAAAAAAGGTTCTCATTCATGTCTTGATCATCTATTCCTCTGCATAATTGGTCAACCATAATGGCCATGTTCACGAGAGTCTTGCCCACTTCCTTCAGATAAAATTGACTTGGTGTCCGATATTCCACAATTTTCCTTGGACTTAAAAGGGGGGGGGGGGGGGGGGAAAAGACAGCGCAGTATTCAATTGCAAATAGTTTTTATTAACTAACGAAACATTTTATTTTTTTTTCTTTTTTACATAAGTAAGCTCTGTTTTTTTTTTTTTTTCTTTTGGGGGTAAAATTAAGCTCTGTTTCTTTGCGGAAAGGAATAAGAATAAATAAGGAGAAACATTTCTGCCAAACCAGCGGCCATGAAGTCCCTTCTTTGATCTATCCTTCTCATTGGACTCGACGTTTTAGGTACATGGCATGTAGTTAATTATATTTTGGGATCTTTAAGTTGAAAATATTAGTATTTAAAGATTTTAAAAATTGAAATTATTTTGAAGGATGCTAATATAAAGTATAATTTTTTTCACAGATAAAAAAGAATTTATAAATTTTATAATATAAAATGTAATTTTTTTATAGTTAAAAATTTTTAACTATAGAATTTTTAAAATTATTTTAAAATTTAAGGTCTTTATGATAAATATTTTCAACTTGACATACTAAAATGTAATTTTTCCAATTTCATTTGTGTAGATGGATCCACCCATCATTGTTTGCAAATGAAATCTTATCTTGCGTGACGGTTCATCAGGACCTGATTTAAGACTCAGATTGTAATTTCATTGAAAGAGAATAAGCTATGCTCTTTCTGAAGCCGGTAGCACAGATACCAAGTTCAAAATTCTTTTCTTCAAACTCTTGCCATTGAACTTGAAACTTTTTCTACAAAGTCGGTAACCATGCCACCAAGTTATACAAATAATTGAATGGGGGCATGCCATCCCAATTAGAGCCCGCCTTTTTTAAGAATTTCTTTTTTTTTTTAAGTTGACTGAAAAAGAGGGGCTTATTTTATTTTATTACTTAAAAAGGTGACAAGATAAGGGAATTGTAGAACTCAATGGCACAGCCACCAACTTTTGCGATTTTTTGGCACAAATTGCAGAATTGATAACAATGTCACTGAGTTCTGTATTTTTTGACACATTTTCTGACGATAATCTCACTGGATTCAAGAAAAATATAATATTTGGAAATAATTTTTTGCACTGTAGTATCTAACTCGTTTTTTTAATGGGATCTTGCTCAAAATTCGAGAAAACATTGGTACTATCGCGTAGAGTTGATTTTATACCATATAATTTGCTAAAGTAGGCATATACCTCGGGTTAATGGTTACACAATGAAACAAGAAAAGCAAGTGGTATGTTTCCTCTAATTTCATAGTAATTGCTACGTCTTCTCTCAACTCCTTTACTAATATCAAGCTTAAACTACTATATGCTCTTTAATGGTTACACAATGAAACAAGAAAAGCAAGTGATATGTTTCCTCTACTTTCATAGTAATTGCTACGTCTTCTCTCAACTCCTTTACTAATATCAAGCTTAAACTACTATATACTCTTTCCAATAAATATTGTTCTTCCTTCAAATGTGCAGGAAAGCTATGAAGAAAGTGGGCAATTAATTTATATTTGAAGTTTCTATAAAAACAGGTACGATCCAGAGATTTATTTGCTGTGGAACTCTAATTTTATTTCTCATACACTGTATATTTGATTATCATCTGACGTAGTTAATACAAATCTTTATACCACTTAATACTATAAAGTGAAAATTTTTTGTTTTAGATCTACCCATTGCTTAATTTGATTTTCCTTTTACTCTCTCACCGTCAAAAAGAAAAGCATGCAAAGAGAAGAAAAAAGAAAAAAGATCGTTGTCCACTTTAATGAGTTGGTCCCAGGAAAGTATGTAATGTTGTGAGCATGGTTTTCATAACTGGTTGGTTGGGCCGTAATTCTCTGGTTCAATTGAATCACAAAATCAGACTATTAAAAAATTGGCCAAAAGTCAAAATAAATAAGTCAAAAATTAATAAAACCAATAAAAATCGCAATGGTTTTGAGATCACCATCCACAATGGCACAATAATAATAATAATAATAATAATAATAATAATAATAATAATAGTGACGGATTATTTCAACACTAATCTAGCCCAAATTAATGACAGAATAGCGATAAAAATGTGCTGCAAATTTAATTTTTTTATTATATTGTATTTTTTTAATACAGCGTTAATATTACTTTTGTTACCCATCTAATAAAATAAAATAATATAATATAACAATATTCAATAAAAAGTAATAGATAGATTAAAATAATTCTCAATTAAACGTTTATAAAATAAATTATAACAATCTTTAACTTAAAATACATAACTTAAAATGACATAAAAAAATAATATTACATTTATAAAAGGGAACAATCATCAGGGCCTATCTTATCAACTGGTGATTCTTCCGGTACCGGATCTGATGGGGTACAAGATAAATGAGATTCAAGTTTTTGCAACCTATTAAGCGTTTGCTGATGCTAGTCTAACATAGATAAGATTTGTTGATTCTGCTCCCTAAGCTCTTGGTTCTCCTGTCTCAAAGGTGTTGTTTCTGTGACAATCCTCCTGCGTGCCATATGAAATATTTATGTCATATAATTGCGTGCCATATGAAATAAGAATAGTCAACATAGTCAATTTTTAATGTGAACAATTTTGTTGAAAAAATAAAAAAATATGTATGATACAAATAAATAAAAATATGTATACAACTTATCCTTCATATATTTTTTCCTTTTTATATCTCTTTAATAAAATAGCATTCAATTCGTATCAAACAAATAAATATCCAAAGTGGTCAATTTCATTACATATCCTCTTGATAGATACTATGATTAAAATTAAAATAATAAATTTTTAATTATCAAATATGAAATTAATAACAATGATATTTTTTAAGAATTAATATGAAACTTTATTTCAATCAGCTATATATACATATAATATTTATTTTAAATGTGATATATTTACAGTTATAAAAAACTTTTAATTACAAAAACTAAATAGTATCTTTTATAATCAAATTATAGAATAGTTCTTTCTAAACTTTAGTTTAAACCTTAAAGATGTTTTCAAAATTTTCAAAATTAAAAATGTATGCAATTTGGTTGGAAAGTACTACACTACTACCCATGTGATTTTGGTAAGCGAAAGAAAATTCATTTAAAGATTCAATCCTAACATTTATGTGCTTCATGTATTAAAACAACTTAACTTTTAAATTCTTATGACGTTTTTTGAGTTATAAAGAACACTATTTATTTTAAGAAAATAAAAAAATTATCATTTGATTTGCAAGACAATTTGTCTTGTGCAGAAACTATTAATTTTTATTACATCTACACAATGGCCTTTTTTAGTAATAAAATTTGTAAAAATATGACTTTAAAATAAGATAAAAAATTATTTTTTTTTTCACAAATAATGCAAGTGACATATGTTTAGGATGATCAAGATGACATATTGGTTTGTCATAATTGTAGAATAGAATATTCTACGACTATATATATGAAGTAAGCAAATCATCCTTAAAAATATAATTTTCCCCTCAATCCACTGAGCCAAATTACTTTTCATCCAAACACTCAAATAATCATATTCAAACAAATTGTTACTCAGAGTCCAATTAGTGGTGTAGCAAAGTGTAGACTTTCTTGTTATATCTCTATCAGTATCTCCAAATAGGACCAAAGCTAGCTATTTCACTAATTAATAGTGATTGTGATTGAAAGTGCGTCTTCCATTTATTTTTAATATATATAGACATCTATATATTAAATTAATATGTAAAGTGCGTCTTTAATATTATAAAAAACAAACTTATTTTCAAACAATGAATAAATTAACCCGTAAATATTCTTATCATATGAAAAATGTTATCATACAAACATCTCAATATTTGAGTGTTGAATATTATGATAATTTGAATTTTTAGGCTGAATTCTTATAAAGAACGGAGAAAACACAATACACCACAGGTTGAACTACTCATAAAAGACTCACTCTTAATTAAGACTTCTTCAGGAGTGATGCCTAAATTAGTTTAAAAAAATGTCCTTCACCAGGCAGCATCATGTCCCTCGCTTACCTTATTTTCCAACTTGCCTAAACAGTAGTTGAAGACAATAATCTGGCGTTTACGGTTATATGAGTGTAGATTAGAAAGCCACCAAGTCCAGCTAAATATGGATTAGATAATTATAAAGTATTATAATAGTTAATACACTTTAAATATTTGTTTATATTTTAGTTAACACGTTTTTTAATTGAAAATATAATGTGTGTGAATATACAGTTTTTTAATAAAATCTAGTTATATGATGTTAAACTATAAAAATTACACAATTATCTTCAACATCTATACTTATTGTATTATTATAGAAGAATTTAATAATAAAAATATAAAAATTACATTCAAATCTTTTTCATATATATATAAAAATTGGCTTTTGATGAGCTTGCTACTTGTGAGTAAAATAAAGACGTTGACAAAGCTACTGAGTTGCTGCATAAAGAAGGGACAAATATGGTAGTTAATAGTGATTGTGATTGTGTCAAAATGTTAATTTAATATGTAACTCTTCCATTTTTTAATATATATTGAACTAGATAATTAGTGAAATAGCTAGCTTTATGTTGGTTTATGCAGCAATCACAATCTTCCATTTTGAAATAGAACATGTACTGGACTCAAATAAACACATACATAGATTAGGGATGTAGCCCCTATTGAAAATGTATCATATTTAAATGTTTATTTATAATTAATTTAGTTTATAAATTATCTTTTATAATAACAAATAAAGAAAAAAAAATTACCTGACAAATTCGTTATAATTTTCAAACCTAAAAGTGACTCAAAAATTAAGTAAAAAGGGCCAATGCTGAACAAGAAAAACAGAGAAAGGAAAGGGTAATTTAAAAACTACTGCTAGAAGAGCCAATATTTGAAGAATATGCATAGGTAAAGATTATGTTTTCCTTGAATATTTACCTCACGCTTTCTAATTAAAAAAATACTGTACGAGCAATTTTTTTTTTTTCAGTTTAACATATTATCAAGTTCTCGAACACCATTGATTATTTACTTCTGATAAGAAACTCAACAAACACTTAAAAATTACATCTAATTTTTTTCGGCAATACTCAAAACTGTAGCAGAGATGAATTAAAAATAATTCTTTGTTCTATTTTCGTTTTGTTTTGCAGATTGTTCTATGGGGGACAATTCCCTGTCTGTTGGAGAAAGGATTAGTTACATTGGTTACTTATAGAACCATTTATCGGTGCATGAAACATGCAATATATTTAGTAGCTTCTTGGTATTGGATTAAAAGCACATACGGTATTTATAAGAAAAAAGGGAGCTACTTTAGATAGAAATTCTGTACGCTGAAAGAAATGCATAGTATAGCCTAATGTTCTCACTATACGCACATAAAGATATATGGGAATGGTGCTATCGTTTTCACATTGTTGTTGATGGTTGGCACCTTTAAATCCTCTTTTTCATATAGGAGATATATGCATGCCAAAATATAATGAACCTGTTAATGAATTCTGCTTCTGTGATAAAAAACGAAGTCCACTCTGTTCAACATGAATGCATCAGAGAACATAGTTTCCTTGTTATTCTACTCAATCTATCTTGTTGGATCTGTTATGGCTTTTCTAATGTTATTATCTTCACTTTTCTCCTTATGAAAAACCACTCTTAGTTTGCTGTCATTGTTTCCATACTCAGATATCATCTGAAGTGTAGCTAGGAATAAGAAGTTTGGTTTTTCCAGGTTCCTATAAAAAGAGCTGTCACCATTGTCCTTTTAGATCAAATGGCCCTATTTGGCCCTTAAAACAAGAGAAAGCAAGGAGCTTTGGTTTTACATCTGTTGCTGTTATGCATTTCACCTATTGAAGATACACTATGTACTTTTCTCTTTGTTTCAGTATGGGGGTATTTCATTTTTGGAAGTAACTAACAGCCATAATATTGCTACTCTATATCGTTACTCTACCAAGTTTGCAACAAATACCTATTGCCAGAATATAAGAAGGGAATATGACGAAAATTTTTTATATGAAATTCAATAGAAGACATATTTAGTGGAAATCAAAGAAGCAACAAATCACATAGCAATAACAAATCATAATAACAAACAATTTTTTGAGGGAGAAGACAAAAAGCATATACATTGATTTTGTGCTAAAAAAATTTATACTCAGGGATGCTCCATGGAGAAAGGGATAGAGAAGGACAAACCTTAGCTAGTAGAAGAGAGCACTTCGTCAACGACAGCTCCAACAATGACCCTCACAGAGCTTCAAGCAGAGATGGCAATAAGGGGATGAGTTTCGAATGCAAGGGGATGATTTAGGGATTTTGGCGGAAAGCGGTGCCCCAAGATCTGACAAGCCCAAGAGAAAATTGTAAAGAACCTAAAATTGTAAAAATGGATCCAGCATTGATGAACTATCCGGCGTCGCATTGAGCCCATTGAGAAGAACATTCCTATCCCTGTTCTGGTGTTATTTATTTTATAGCAAAAAATATAAAGTTAATCCGAAAGAATATATGATTTCAAAATGATATCTTATGAAAGGTGAAATAGCCCAATCTTTTGTTCCTTTTAAAAGTTGGGGGTGCGTCTTCGTTTGACAATTATTGGGATTGACTCAATTTACGAAAAAAACAAAACAAAACAAAAAACAAAACAAAAAACAGAAACGAAAATGTTGTGGGGCGTTCCAGACTGATATACATTTATATATAATAATTTTTACATTAATCTGAACCATTAATTTATAATAAAAAAAGAAATTATTTCTTCATCTCACCTTATATAACAACATCATTCCTCTTATTATATATATATATATATATATATATAAGCTTGACTTCGACATTTTGTAATGTTATATATCTACTAAATTAAATTAAATTTGGAAAATGAAAAACACGTTGGGGAATTTGTCTTCTTGGCTTGCTAGCTGTTCTTGTTATCAAGAGTTTTTCAAAAAACAAGTAAATAGAAAATAATAGTAAATTAAAAATAATAATAAATAATTAAATATACAATCCAATAAAGTATATATAAATAGAAAACGTAAATAAGTAACCAAATTTCTTGTTTTCTGTTAATATTATGTTTAAATAATCAGTGTTGTTCTGATAATCGTAAGAACTAAGCAAATTTGACACGCCGGTGTAGAAGACGAGGATCAATATGTGTGAAATTAAGAACAATGCTTTTTAATTAATAGTAATGGTTTGAAATTTGGATGTGCCACCAGCCGGATCCGAAGTTTGTATTATTAATGTTGACAAATCAACTGTCAATATCAAATCACTTCAAAGATTGCGTGAGAAAATTAAAAGCAATAAGCCAATAAGTAACGATAAAAATATGAAAAAGCTTTTGCCCTCCAATCCAAATGAGGAGGAAAGTCAAGTTTAAATATTAGTCGTTTGATTCAAGTTGCAATAACTCCTTGGAGCACGCTGTCCATATTGATTCAGTTAGCACGCTGGGTATATCAAACTTGCAGGAAAGCGCTGTGTCCTATAAAATTTGAAACTTTTTGACATTTTTTTACCAATTCCGACCATTTTAGTCAATTGATCAAACATTAGGTTTTATAAGTTTTAAGTTTGTCATGATGTATATATGTTCATAGTTCAAAAATTAGAAATTTTGTTACTTTGATATTATTATATATTATAAATGATATATTAGACCTTTATGATAATATATGGTGTGCATTGTTAATATTATTGTAATTAATAAGACTTTAAGAACTTTTATTTAGCCACCTGCAAACTGAGACCTCCAATAATCCATTTAACTTTTTATAGTATATATTATAAATGATATATTACACCTTCATGTTATGATATAATTGTCTAAATTAAGTGTTAACAATAATAAAAATATAATGAACTGGTGCACATAATATTTTAAGTGACCCAGACAAAAATATTAAGTTATCTAGTGTATAGTTGGAAATTTTTATAATCATCAAATTTTAACTTTTAACAACTAATTTGGACAATTGGATAAAAATTATCGCCATTAAATGAATCAAGATACAATGTTTCATTTTTAATATTTTGTTACATTAAAAGATAATTAAATCTAAATATGAAAAAGGCGAAGTACATTTAAATTTGCGACAACTCTATTAATTTGAAATTAATTAAATTAATGAACAATGATACGTCATTTTGTATAGGAGATAAGTTGTTGCATAATTATCACATATACACCACGTGAGACACCTTCAATTTGAAGGCTTAGAATTCTCTACGCTAAGGATCCCAAACATCGTCTTCGTAGTGAAAATTTGGACGATAGATTTTTTATAGTCACTTACGTAACTGTAGAGAGTATAATCATGTTAAAATAGTTTTTTTTTTCAATTTTAGATATCAAATTATAAATTCAAACAAAAATTAAGTGGTCAGAAATTATAAGTATAAAAAAAATTATAAACCTGTTTGATTCTCTTCTAACTTTTTTAATGTTTGTCAAAATAGATATTTTTTAGAACAAACTTTGAAAACAAAAAAATTTAAAATTTGTTTGAATTATTATTCTAAAAAATCATTATTTTTAATTTTTGTAAAACAAAAGATACAAAATATTTAAAAAATATTCTGATTTTTCTGTTTCTGAAAGGTTAATTATGTTTTTTTTTTGGTTTTAGAAAACACTTCATGAAAAACAATTTTTTAAACAATTTTTTTGTTTTTAAAAATAGAAAACTTTTCTAAAAATAGAGAATCCCTATACTTTTAAAAATATAAAGTTAAAGGTCAGGTAAGTATAACATGTTTTTTGATTTAAAAGAAAAAAGATATCTTTTTAAAATAAATGACAGATTTGAATAATTTGGATAAGTCAAAGAGGGCGAAAAGTAATTTGTTCATATATAAATGAAACATAATTATCTTATTAATCAAGTATTTTAGTATCTTCACTTTTATATATATACACCAAAAAGGAAATTAAAAAAAAAACACTACTAATTATTAAATGATGTTTAAGTTTTTATTATTTGGGTATTACTTTTGCAGGGATGGAATTATAAATCCGTAACATCATCTATAAATAATTATTAAATAATATTTTGTTTATTTTGTTAAATTTAATATTTTAATTATAAAAAATAAGTTAACTCTGTTAAAAATTATAAATTGTTCAATAAATAAAAAAAATTAATAAAATATCATTTTATTTGTAATAATTACAAATATTTCCATATTTGTAATATTATTATTTTATTTTTGTTATACATGTCAATACTCAATAGTAAATACTGATGAATTTAGATTTGGATCTCTTGCAATCCTATAGAGGTGGGTTGCAGGGATCTAGTTAAGGTTAAAAATAACATTTTTTTTAAAATCATATATTTAAGTATCAAATGATCAGTTTTAAAAAAAACAAACATCATTGGAAGGTCAAAAATTGTAATAATTAATAAAAAAATATTCAAGAAATTGTAACTATACAACAAATTTAAATTTTTTTAAGTATAATTTTTATTTATAGTTACAATTTTTTGTCCTTCAATTATATATTTTTTAAACTTATTATTTAGAACACAAGTATTAAAAAAAAAAGACTAACAAACAACTTCACTACATATTTTATCCAAACATTATCCTTTAAAAGGTAGTTTTCTTTTAATTTTTTTTAAATTTGTTTTTAACTTTCTCTATGTTAGGATATTTCTCCTTTTATTTTGCTAAATTGGCAAAAACCAAAAACCAAGGGAGGAAAAGGATATACAACAATTCAAGGGAAAAAGTATAAATAGGAAAAATATAGGGAAAATTCAAATATATATACAAATATTTGGGTATACTTCAAAATTTAGATATGATTATTGTTGAATTTAAATTTTTTAAACGCAAACATTATTTTCATCCTTCAAATATGATTTTCATACTAACTTTTTCAAACATTCCTTCCAAAAAAAATATTCATGTATTATTTAATAACTTATTAAAAGTGTAATTTGTTGTTTTATTAACTCTTTACCAATAAAAATTTGATTATTGAATAATAAAAATTAATAAAGATAAACAATAAACATTTAGAAAATATATAATTTGATGAGAGAGAGGAATTCAAGATTTTGCCTTCCATTCATTTGAGAATGGTATTTAGTCTTTTGCTTCATTTGAGAGAATTCTAGACATTTGATATTTAAATGAGATAAAGTTTCAATTTTCGGAGAAAGAAAACCCCTAACACAATTAGTTAAGCAAGTGTAGAAAGAAACAGAAACATGAAAGAAAATATGATTTGAACTAAGAGTTAATAGCATAACAAAAAGGAGAAACCAATTAGGAGAGGAGAGAGGTGAGTAACAGGAGGTATAATTGAAGCATATTGGATGAATGGAGCCATTTTTAATATTTGTAAAATCTTGAGAAAGAAGAATATTGTCACATTTTTCTAATATTATTTATCCTTTTTCCTTTTTAGGTTGAATATTTATTTTATTTTTATTTATTTCTTACTTTTCATTTTTTATATTTTTAGTAAAATCATTCCTTATATTCATTTATTTAAATTATGATTTTTGATTTAAAGGGTTTTTCTATTTTTAATAATTATATATATTCTATTTTTATTTTAATATATAATTTAAAATAAATAAAATGGTAAATTTTTAATTTTTGAATAAAAAAAGACCCTTTATTGACCATAGAGTAATTAAGCATATTAGTATTTATCTCATTTTTTATTAAATTATTAATATATAATTTAAATTATATTATATAAATTATTAAAGGTTTCTATAAAATTAATAATATTTAAATCATTTCCCAGAGAGAGAGAGAGAGATATATATATATATATATCATTATATCATATAAATTATTAAAAAATTAAAATTAAGATTTGCAACGGAATTTGCGATAGATTGGTGATGGAAAAAAATTTGTGACAAAAATTCCATCGCTAATTTCGTTGCAAATTATTGACGGAATTTATTCTCACAAAATTCCGTCGCAATATTAGAATTAGCTAGCCTACTCCTTTGCGATAGAAAATTCTATCGTTAATTTCCATCGCTAACTTGATTTGTGACGGATTAGCGATGAAACTATTTGCAATGGAAACTTTTCGTCAATAATTCCATTGCAAATTTTTACGACGGACTTTGTGACGAATTTGTCGCGAACTTGCGACAAAAATTTTTTCCGTCACAAATCTATTATTTTTTTGTAGTCGCCAAGATGGAACTATCTGATTGAACATTGAATAAATAAACACAGATAACTAGTTGAAAGCTAACAAGAGCTTATACAATTATCCAATGTAACAAGTTTTTACTTTGTAGAATAAATTAATGTAACTTTTTAAAATTATTTCATTATTATTTATTATATAAAATTAAAAAAATATATTTGATTATTATTAGTTTGGCTTCAGTTCATATTCTATTAAATTAATAAATTATCAATTAGTACCTTTGTGGATTCAATGATTGATATCCAATTTTAAGAACTTTGGTTTTAAGACTTTTCTTCATGTTAGTCCATGATATAATTCAAGTTGTTTTTACAAAAGAGCATATATAGTGTTGGGAAAACACATTGTAAGCCACAAAACAAGATATTAGTAAAATACGATATAACAAAGTTCTTATCTATACGGAGTCATGTTCTAGCTTACAAAAGCATGTCTCAAATTAATGGAATTTCGTACTTCCCATTTCCCTTCAACTTGTCAGGTAGGGGAAAATTGAAAAGAAATAAAGGAGAATTAAAGGTTTGATAGAGATATTTGTCATATTTAAGAGTTTTTATTTTAAGAATGAAAAAAAAAACTGAGGACTTGTTTGATTCTATTTTGATTTTAATATTTTTAAAACAAATAGTTTTTAGAACAAATTTTAAAAATAAAAAAATTAAAAAAGTTTGTTTGAATCATTATTCTAAAAGATTATTATTTTCTGTTTTTTTTGGGATTCTGTAGAATAAAAATTAAAAAAATCTAAAAGATGCTTTGCTTTTTTGTTTTGTTTTTGGAAATACAATTTTAATTTTGTATTTTATAAAACACCATATTAAAAATATATTATCAAATAATTTTTTTTTTAATTTTTTTGTTCGTAAAAACAAAAAAAAAATGTTCTGAAAATAAGAAATCAAACGAGCTCTAAGTTCTTAGTTTATCCAAACTTGTTTATAACATTTTATCTTTCTATATATAATGAAGTTCTACAATTGATGGAGTTTGCAAGAAAAAATATTTATTTTTATATTTTTTCATTATTATTTAAATCTTAATGTCAAAATAGTATATATTTTTATTTTAGTGAAATAAGTTTTATAAAGTATTATAATTAATTTTTTTATGCAATTGTTTATCTTCTTTTTGTTAATTATAAATATAAAAAATTATATATCATTTACTCTTTTATTCTTTTTTTTTTTTCTTTTCCTGGCCACCTCAAATATAACCATTGTTTGTCCCACATATATATACTTCAGAATCCAATCTCATTCTTTAGTGTAAACTTTGGTGTCATAATTAATTTTCAGCTCGAAGTAGTACTTCGATTTCCTGGGAGGCCCGCATATACATAGGACACAGCGTTTTGGCAGGAATCTTCTCATCATCTTCAAAAAGCAAATCCACTATTCCTGGGGAATAGAGTTTTTCATTTAAACTATTTAGTTTTGATTTGAATAATTTAGATTTTATTTTTTAAAAATTTTAGGATTTTTATTTTTAAAAAAATAAAATCTAAAATAAAACAACTTTTTAACTATGAACTTCAAACAAACAAACAAAAATTTGAACCGTGAAATTTGAAAATTTCTCTGCAGCTCCCCTTACAGTAGCTGAGAAACCGGCTCTAACCTCACCAGCAACCAATCTACAAGTTTTTGTTCAGCAAAGGTAAGAATTCCTTCAACGCCAGCTGTTATCAAATATTTAATTTCATGCCTTGTAAACTAAGAATGTTTTCTTGACAGTATAAACTAAATCTGATCACGACCCAGGAAAACTCCACAATATTCAATATAAAAGAATTTTTGAAGTCCCGCGGACTACTTGTATCTAATCTTGATTTCGTTGTTGATCCATCTAACTCTTTCAGTTTTAAAGCTAATTTATTTTAAATTCTTAAGAATAATTTTTTCTTTTCATACCTGCCAAGGATTACTTCCTCTCAAAATTAAGGCTAAGCCAAATTTGTATAAAGTTCTAAAAGTGCTTTTTTTAATTTTGCTATTTATGAATATTTCTTACAGTTTATTGTGATATGCTTGATTCTTTAAAAAAGGTACTTTCATATGTTTCATAAAAAATCCATAAATAATGTTATATTTAAATTTTTTCTTTATTTAAATTTTCTAACATGTCGCAGTACATAAAAATCCTGTGTTTTGTAATCCATAGGACAAAGTGAAAACCTATCATACTTTATACATACTCTGTCATAGAGGCTTTTCTTTTTTTCTTTTGACAATATCGAAGAGACTCTGATAATATACTAATGATCTATTTAACTCAAAATTTTAATCATATTGTGAAGTGGAAGCCTATCAATATATTTTTTATTTTTCAATCCAGATTACTGGATGACAGACTATCATGATCGATAAACATCAATGTTATCGAGTTTTTATAAATACTATGCATCGTTGACTTTGATGATTTTTGACGTCTACGAAGAAAACCAATCGACATTATTATTGTCCTCAAGCTGTGGCTAACAAGATTCCGAAGTTCTAATGATCACAAAGTCTTCAAATCCTTTTGATGCTTGAAGCACTCTTTCACTGTAAGTCATATCAAGCCTTTTCTAGGATTGGGATTCACAGTAGCTACATATGGCACGTGAAGGCCCTTCCTCTTCGTCTTCTTTCTACCATGGCTGGACTTATGATGTTTTTGTAAGCTTCACTGGGGGAGATACTCGTTACAGTTTTACAGGTAACCTTTGTTATGCTTTGAACCAAAAGGGAATCCACACCTTCAGAGATGACATCAAGCTTAGGAAAGGCGAAAGCATTTCCCCAGCTCTTCTGAAAGCGATCGAAGAGTCGAGAGTTTCCATCATTGTTTTTTCCGAAAATTATGCATCCTCAAGTTGGTGTCTTGATGAACTCGTCAAGATCATTGAGTGTACGAAAGAGAAGGGACAGCGGGTTCTCCCAGTGTTTTACTATGTTGATCCTTCAGAATGTAAGGCATCAGAGAGGAAGTTATGGAAGATCAATGGCTGAGCATGAAGCCAAGCTCAAGAATCGCAATAAGGAAACAGTACACGAGTGGAGGCTTGCACTAAAAAGAATGCATAATTGGAGAGTTGCGCTAAGGGAGGCTGCCAATTTGTCTGGATGGCATTTCAAAAATGGGTATATGTCTCATGGCTTTCAAATAGTTTTCTTTTAATTTATATTTGGTGGTTTATTGTGTTGATGTTATTTCCATAAAATTGTTATTATTATTATTATTGTTATTATTATTATCATAGAACTGTTAGGATCATGGTTTTAAATTGCGGTCCGCATCATGTGATGCGGCCGCAATATTGTTGTTGCGGCGTCAGCCGCATCCGCATTTTTTGACCGCAACGCCCGCAATCCTTCTTATACTATCCGCAACACCCGCAACCGCAATCGCAACGTAACCGCAACCGCAACCGCAATTTAAAACCATGGTTAGGATACGGGGATGAGCAAAGTGGTTTTCTTCTGTGAGAAGAAGAGCAAGGTGTGTTTTTCTGCGGGAAAGGCAACCATAGGGATATATCGCACAAGAGTACTTTTTTTTTTTAAGCTATTAATGATGCATACTTTTTTTTTTTCACCTTTTTTGGTGGGAGTAGAGAGAATGGAAAAAAGGGTGGGATAGGGATTGAACAATAATATTGTTTATTATGTTGACATTCGTTGAGATTGTTTCTATTATGATTAAGATAAAAAAAAATGACACAATGATTGAGTATAATATTGAAACACTATTAAATAAGGCAGAGTGAGAGCTAAACTCATTGAGGGCAAAATCACTAGAGTAAAGCATGAATTTTTTTAATATTACATTTGTGGTATTTTTTTATCACATTCGGATTTGTTTACATGAAGACGATCATGGATTAATCAGGTTCTAATAAGGCTAGATGGAAGCAATAAATCATATAATTATCACTTTGCTTATAATAAAATTACTACGTTTGTTTTTCTAAAAAATTGTTTATGTATTTAGGATTTTATTTTTAAGAATGAAAAAAGAAAGGAAGCGCATGAAAATTATATTGTCTAATCTTTTGAACTTAGATTATATGTATATATATATATTGCCAAATTCTCATACATTCTCTTGTGCAATTGATTGTCTAGGTATGAGTTTGAGTTCATTCAAAAAATCGTAGAAGAGGTCTCTAGCGAAATAAATCATACATTTTTACACGTAGCTGATTATCCGGTAGGCTTGGAGTATCGAACATTAGAAGTGACGTCACTTCTAAGAATTAAGTCAAAAAAAGATGCCTTGATTGTGGGAATTCATGGAATTGGTGGAATTGGTAAAACAACCATCGCAAAAGCAGTGTATAACTCAATTGCAAATCAGTTTGAAGGTTCTTGTTTTCTTGCTGAGTTAAGAGAAAACTCAATCAAGAATGGTCTCGTACAACCGCAGGAGACACTTTTTCTGAATTTGCTTGGAGAAAACAATATCAAGTTGGGTAATGTAAGTCAAGGAATTCCTATATTAGAAAATAGACTTCGCCACAAGAAGATTCTTTTGATTCTTGATGATGTTGATAATCTTAAACAAGTGAGATCTTTGGCTGGAAGAAAAGATTGGTTTGGTTCTGGAAGTAGGGTTATTATAACAACAAGAAATAAACATTTGTTAACTCTACATGGGGTTGAAAAGCTATATGAAGTGAAAGAATTGAATGATGATGAATCTCTTGAATTGTTCTGTTGCAATGCTTTTAAAAAAAGTGAACCTGATCCAAGCTATGTGGAGATAGCAAAGCTTGTAGTGCAATATGCCAAAGGCTTACCATTGGCTTTGAATGTGATAGGTTCTGATTTATTTGGCAAAACAATAGAAGAATGGAAAAGTGCTTTGAAGAAGTATGAAAGAATTCCAAGCAAAGAGATTCTTGATGTGCTTAAAGTTAGTTATAATAACTTGGATGATAATGAGAAGGAAACTTACCTTGACATTGCATGTTTCTTCAAAGGAGATTTGGCGGAAGATGTGGAAAAGACACTAGATGCCTCTCGCTTAGTCGCTTCTATTCGAAATCTGGTATTGGAGTTCTTAAAGACAAATCTCTTGTGACAATTGATGAAATTAATAGAGTGAAGATGCATGATCTTATACAAGACCTGGGAAGGGACATTGCTAGAAGAGATTCACCACATGATCCTGGGAAACGCAGAAGATTATGGGATCATGAGGATGTTCATGAAGTACTGACAAAAAACACAGTAAGTGTTTTATCTTGAAGCAATATGCTTTTGTTGGTTAATGTGATGCCATGTGTGATGAGTTGGTACGAACCATATATATATATATTAAAATTATTAAAATAATATATGATTAATTATATTAACAGAATTTAATATTATCTTAAAGGAAGTCTAAAGACAGGGCGTAATAAACTAAATATTTTTAAAATTTACAAGGACTTATAATTACAAACTTCAAATTATAAGACAAAATTAAAATTTGAAAGAAATTATGAGGACTAACAAAGTGATTTAATTTTTTCTTTTTAGCTTATTGCTTTTGAAACAACATATGCAGAATTTTACTGATTAATTTTGACAATTGATCATAAAAGGGAAGTGATACGATAGAAGGCATAACGTTGGACATGCCTAACCTAGAACAAGAAGTTAAGCTGAGTGCTAATGCCTTCAAGAGAATGAACAGACTTAGAATCCTCATAGTTCGGAATGCACGAGTTTCTGCAGCCCCTAAACATCTCCCAAACAATTTGAGATTGATTGAGTGGAATGAATATCCTTCACCATCTTTACCAGATGACTTTTATCCAGAGACACTTGTTGTGCTCAACATGCCCCATAGTCATCTTACAATGGACCAGTCATTCAAGGTATGTTTGTCATCATTTTTGTTGAGGGAATAAGTTTATACCAAACTGACAATCTCGGTCCCTCAATTGTTAGAACTGTTTACATATTTCTAATTCTTAAAATTAATCAGTGCATGAGTTAGTTTTCACAAATAATAAATTCGTTGTAAATTAACCATTTTGACATCTTTGAATTGCTTACAAAAAAACTAATTAATTAATGTGTAATGAGATTATTATTTTCAGAAACTAATTTTTGCACCCCTAAAGTTGAGGGCTGTAATTAAACTGGCCTACCAATTTAGGTATCAAATACCTTGAGCTACCTAAAAGTTGCACTTTGCTCCTAAATGCATTTTTTTAATGTATTTGTTATCATATTCTTCAATAAAAATATAAAATATCAAACAACGTTTTCTAAGATTATTGATAGTGTAATATTGCTAAATTCTAAAAATCCACATGTTATACTTTCATTGAAGAGTCTAATAGCGAAAACCTTAAAGACTTTACTTGAATCTTGTCTTTTCTTTCTCAATTAATAATCCTTTGGTCAGGTAAGTTTGCATCTAGACAAGTACTAACTTTTCTACTTCTTGTTATGCAGAAGTTTGAGAATTTGACTTTTATGAACTTCAGTAATTGTGTTTCTATAAAAGGAATACTTGATGTCTCTACAGTTCCAAACCTAACAAGACTTCTTGCTAACAATTGTCCAAACTTAGCTAAAATTCATGAATCTGTTGGAAATCTTCGCAAACTTGTCACATTGAGCACTGAAAATTGCTCCAAACTAGAGAGTTTTCCACCTGGCATGAGGTCTACATCTCTTGAATCTCTAAATCTTGGCAAATGCTCTAGCATTCAGAGTTTCCCTAATATGTTGGCAAAAATGGAAAACATGAAAAGGATTGCCATAGAAGGGACTGCCATAAAAAACTTTCCCAGTTCAATTACAAAAATTGATGGTCTTGAAGAGCTAGTTTTGGCATCTTGTATTGACGATCTACCTATTAACACCGATATGTTTCAAAATACTGAAGAACTTAATGTGGAAGGATGTCCACAATTTCCAAAGCTTCTAGGAAAGATATTAATGGTGGATTGGACAAATTGGATACCAAAGTTAAATAGACTGGTTTTGAAAAATTGTGATCTATCTGATGAAGATCTTGTGTTGATACTCAGTTCCTTTTTGAAATTGAAGTGGTTGGTCCTATCAAACAACAACTTTGTAACTATTCCTGAGTGCATTGAAGACTTAGCAAGCCTGCTTTTCCTTCATGTGGATAATTGCAAGCAGCTTAGACACATTTTTGTGCTTCCACAATACTTGCAATACATAGATGCAAGGAATGCATATCATGGTTTTAAATTACGTTTTAGATCTAATCAACAATTAGAGGCAAAAGATCTTGTGGATACTCAGATTTCCATGGAAGCATTTTATGCTTCTCTTGAAGCAGAGACCGTAGCTCTGGCAGATCCCCAAGACTGCCAAATCAAAATCGGGCCAAGCGAAGAAACACAGAAAGCATTGCAAATTGTACAAGACTTTATCTCAAAAGAGTTTTCTCTTTCGTTACAACCTAAACAATCCAAGCTGATGAAGCACATTCTAGAGTACCTCCTCAGTTTGACCCCAGAAGATGGAATTTCATTGAGGATGAGGTCCGTGATAATTCAAATTTCGAGAAGCTTTACTCAGTGGGATCTGGATTATAATGAAGTTTTAAACTTGAATCTTCATGTGTTGAAATATCAAAAGTTGAAGAATTGAAAGAGGGGGTTGAAGCTAATGCGAGAGAGTTTCGAGAGGTGGAGGAATTAGAATATGGTGGCGGTTGGATTATTTGGAGGAAAGGAAGAGAGACCTAGAAAAGGAAATTAACGCGGTGAAAGCTGAGATTGCGGATTTTAGTTCAGCTAGAGAGGATGTTGCTAAGAGGAAAAGAGAAGTCTCTGAGAAAGGAAGAATGCTTAAAGCTCAAAGGGATGATTTGAGGATCAGAGTGCCGCGGTTGAGAGCTGAAGAGGAATGGGCTAAGATAATCCAAGCTAATATAAAGGACGAGTGGTCAAAACTTGGGCAACAATTTATTGAAAGCTCAAGTTTTGGAGATTGGAGCCAGCTGCACATTTTGCTGAGAATTTTATTTATATATACTATTAATCACTATATATATAATTTAATCAAGGTATAATGATTAGTCTCTGAAAATATAACTGTATATGAGTTAATTCTTATTAATTTTGAATTCGTAATATCCATTCATTTGTTAGATTTTACTATCATGTCATATGTTATCGTTTAATGGCCTAACAGATTTATTATAAATAAAATATACGTATACTAGGAGCAAATTTCATATATATATATATATATATATATAGATACATACATATATATTTGTTTTTTGATGACTAATTTAATTTTTTTTAAATTCCGTTTAGAGCACCTTCATTCCATAGAGAAACCAGTTTCCTAATTTGGGATGACGTTATATTTAAATAAAATCTAAACTGGTGAAAATTCTAGAGTCTAAACCTAAACATAGGAAATAATTCAGTAGAAGCTTTTGTGATTTTGATAAATTATTTTAAGATTGAAAAAAGTTTATTTATAAATCCCATGTCATAAATAGATTGGACTGTGGAATTTAGACTTCAAACTTTTTTTTTTCTTTTTCTATACTCAAAATGTGATAAGTCTAATTAATTAGTGCATGTTGAAAATATGTTTATAGTTCAACTGAACTCTGGCCAAGCCAGTTACAAAAGATTTATTTATTAGTCAAAGTGGATAATTTTTCCAGCTTCAATTCGATTCATTTGATTAATCAAGATGAAGAAGATTCTCTAACTTCAGTTCATCAATTAGGATTGATAGTTCAGTTTAGTCAGAACGAGGGGCTTCTTAGTTACAGTTAAATTTGATGAATACAAATTAGTTATGGATATAACTCTTGGCTTCATATATAATATAATGGCCCAAATGTTCATCCTAATAAACATATCATGATCCCTTATGTATGTTAGGAATTGTAACACTTAAGAATAGAAATATAATTGGGATCTAAAACAATGATGATGATGAGAAGAATTTAATTAAAATAGTAAGTATGAAATAAAATTTATTTAAAGGAAAACCTACATGCGAGCTTGTGGTAATTCTATCGGTTGGCCTTTAGAAATTGATTCCTTTCTAAACCGACCAAGACCATTTGATAATTCCTTCCATTGTCTTATATTTTCCTCCTCCTAAATTGCCAAATTTCCCAAGTGACCTATAAAAATAATATTATTAATAATATTAAGAATAAAATTTTTTATTTCCTTTCTTTTTTTTTTCTTATCATTCCTCATTTTCGATACATCCCTTATCACCCTCATTTTTTGTCAACTCAGATCACATGCCTCGTTTAGAGTAACTAGAAACTTCTTGTCTCACTTACCCTTATCTAAACTTCAGAGAAGAAACGCAATTTTTTTTGCTCGATATCACAACCCAAAGTTTCAGTTTTCCCTTCGTCCTTCTAGCCATTTTGTGTAGTTCCCCCTAGCTTTTGATTATGCTTTGCTTGTTAACTCCTGTTCTCTGTCCTTGCTGCTGCTTTGCGGGTCTCCAGCATTCTTATCGTTGTCTGCCTTATTTTTAAATCTTCATGATTTGGTTTGGTCTTGTAGCGCTGCTATAAAGTTTCTTCAGCCATTACTTCCGGCTCAAGCTTTTTAACCAACTGCTATCCATGTTAAGACAGCGATATCCACCTTTTTCTTCTTTTCCTTACATGATAATTCCTTCATTTTTGGGCGTTGTAATTGTCGTTGTTGGCCATAGTGGTTGTTATCTTGTTGTTATCTTATCAAGGGTTCCAATGTGCTTTTCTCCATGTACAGCGTTTTATTTTTATTTTTGCGCCTATCTCATTTTTATTGTTTTGTTTGGTTTTCAGCTACTCACGTGATTGATCTTCCTCCTTTGTGAAATGAAATTGTTTAACTTTGTACCTCATTCCCTTGGCCACCACACTCCAAGTTGGATTGTCATATTTTCCCCTAAGTGAGAATATTTAATTCTTAGGTCTTCCAATTTCTTTATTCACCTAGTGCCTCACTATGATTTTGAAAAATACTAAACAATTTAAGGGGACATTTTCACGATTTCAAATTTCACGTTCCACCTTTCCTTTCCCTTTTGGCTGTGAGGATGGATTAGGTGTCTTGGGCAGATTGAAAGTAAGGCATGGAAGGCATTAGGCATCTGGATTTTGGGTAAGGTTACCTATCTTTTGTATGATCCCCTTTGACTCAAATCTTGATAAGATCTGGCCCAGTTATAAATTAACATGAAGAATGAATTGAGATAGGCAATACTTGAAGTAAGAAACAAATTAATTAATTAATTAATTAAAACAAGTTAAATAGTAACCTAGGGTGAACAATAGGATAAGAATTTGTTGGGTACGATTTAAACTAAGTGTAGGATGGCTAAATTGATTAAGTTAATGGGAAGGAGAAACGTTGATTGAGTAGTAGTAGTAGTAGTAGTAGTAGTAGTAGTAGTAGTAGTAGTAATAATAATAATAATAATAATAATAATAATAATAATAATAATAATAATAATAATATATTTGATTGAATTATTATGATTGTATTCTAGGAATCTTTTGGATATTCCTACCGGAGGGATTTGACAATGGTTTAGTGTTTGGAGATATTATTATCACTTAACAATCACTATGAGTAGATTATAAATTATGATACATTTTTAACTTTTCTTTTCATTTCTACTTTTTATATTTCTTATGAACATTTTGTGTGTCCACTAGGACGAACAGCTTAGATGGTGCTTTAATGTGTGTATATTATTATAATATTAAATCTTTTGGACTAAGATATGCAATGTGTATTATATTATGAAAATGGCTATGAAATGATATGTGGACTTAAATTGTTATCTTTAGGAATTCAAATAATGATAAGTTTGTTTTAGTATGCTTTTTATGATATTGTTTAAGTGTTTGATTTTGAAATACTATACCATTAATTATGAAATTTGCTTTTTGAATCACTTACTCTAAAAGATTTTTGGATGTGAATTAAATGTATTATACTATATATATATATACACACACACGCACATAGATAAAAGATAGGATTGTACATAATGCTAGTTGTTAACAGTAGTCTTATTAGTCCTGAGTGCATCCTAGATATTACCATGGAGTTTTTGTGACTGAGTTGGATGCTTTCTAAATGTTTAAGGGCTATAGGGATAATGGTACATGATGACAATGGTATAGTAGTCTTGCCTGAAATTTCCTATTACAATGTTTTAAGATTGAATATATGGTTATTTATCCTTGTGGGCTGTGTACCCACATTAATATGTATGTTAGAATTTAGAGTTTTGCACAGATTTTCCTAATGGTTTTATTAAGTTGCTTTTGGTATAACAATCATGTCTTGTTTAGTATTTAAATTTTAAATGTTTGAATTTAATTTGTGTTCTTTTATCTATTTTAATTGTTTTTCATTATTATCTCTTTTTAATTTTCATTTTGATTAAAATATTATATGCCTATATGTTCTTTTTTTATTTCATTAATAATGTAATGAACCAATTTTCTATTAATTCAAATCATTTAACTTTTATTTATACCAATTATTCCATACCTCTTCTATTTAAAGATTAAGAAATTTGAATTTTATAAAAAAAAATAAAATTATTTCATGCCTTTCTGTACTTAAATTTTTTGAGAATTAATATTATATCAAAACATATTTTTATTTAGAAAAACTATATATCCACTTGTTTCTTTAGTTATTGTGCTTCATCTTCTACTCATTGCACTCATCCCATTATTTATTTTTGCAAATAGGGAAATTGTATCTAATGGTCCTTTGGTGTAGCTTTGGAGAGTTGTTAGTGAAGATCTAACAATTAGTTTATCTAATATTAATAAACTGTTGTCTTTATATATATATGTTTATACTCTAGAGTCTACTCCACAGCAAGACCCTTGCCCTATCGTATATGTTTTGACCTTGTTTGATTGTTGAGAGTGAAGCTCTCTTGTTGTGTGTGGTTGGATTTGTTGTAGGTAATCTAGGTTGTTCTAATTTCAAGGGAAAACTTTGTCAAACTTCTTGGAATATCTAATTCTGCTTTTGATATAAATTATGGTTAAAAAAATATGATCTTAATATGGATAAATGAGCTTAAGAAATTATGTTATAATTTGGAAATGTCATATGAAGTTTGATCATGCATTAGAAGCAAATAAGGATTTGTGTGTTTTCTAAATTTATGGATATGAGATTGTCTTGAACTCTATGCTAGTCATGCCTCTAATACCACATTTGTCAATGACCCCAAATTAGAGGCATCACTAAAGACCTTATAGGATGTTTAATTGTCTCTTTTCTTAAGTGATTCTTTTCATAGATGTTATTTTATGTAGTCCTAAGCATAATAGGCTTTAAGTGTGGCATGAACTCCTTGAGCATCTATTGATGTTGTTTAAAATACATTTTGATATTGAAATGTCAGTCGTGTGATCATTGTGCCTCATTGCAAGTAGTTTGTTGCTGTTATTCTCATGTTATCAATCAAACCATGAATTGCTTGTCTATTTTAAGCACTTGCTATTGAACTATAGTTTGCCATCAACGATGACTGTGGGATGATAGATTGGGTTGAAACAGTGTTCATATAAGATGGTTCTAATTATGCATTAAGTCATTGCCCTTGAGTTAAAGGATTAACGAGCAGAAAGTATGCTAAAAATGCCTTTAAATTGCGGGTTTATATTGTCTTTGTTTATGAGACCTTGCCTTTTTAATTGCTCTATGTTGTGAGCTAAGTTGCTATCTCTGTATATTATTAATGTTGGGTTAACTGTTACAAGTATAGTGATGAGTTGTTAAATTGGGAAATTGTTGACTTCACGTTGCCTAATGAATGTAGAGGCATAAACTATGTGAATTAGGTTTTCCTTTTGTTATGGCTTATCTAGACTATTGACTTCTTTGATTAAACCCCCAGTCTAGGACTTAAACGTTCATTATGCATCAATTTTTTTTTGGTTCTTGACTACTATTTCCTTCCCTTTGTCTTTTTGGAAGAAATATTCGCTATCTTGTGTGAATGTAAATTTGTAGCCTTGATTCCCCTTCACTGTCCCATTATGCATTTTGTCTCATGGTAAGGTAAAATCCATTTCTATTCACCTTTGGATATGATAAGGATGAAGAAGCTTGTACTTATTTCCCTTGTTGCCATATGTTGATTACAATCTCAAATATAATGGACTTTTTACATGTGGAAATTTAAAATGTTATTTCAATTATGACTTTTCCAATGTGATGTTGCTGACTCTTGTTGTAATTTATTGACATGCGAATGACAATTTGCTATCGAATGAAATAGCCTAAACTTTAAGCTATCATAATAGGATGAGTGATCTTGCTATTGACTTGATCTAACTCTGGGATTAGCAGTAAATTTATAATTCTTTAGTCAAATGAGCCATAAACTAATTAGACCAATCCACAGAAACATTTCCATATCCCTTCGGATTCTCTTATGATTCTTGATTATTTCATTCACACGTTTTGCTTTGCCTTGCTACATTAAGTTGCTCACTAAGGGTATTAAGAAGGCCAATTCACATATTAGATTGTACATGTTAATGATGTTTTAAATTGCAGTTCGCATCATGTGATGCGACCACAGTATTGTTGATGCAGCGTGGGTCGCATCCATGTCAATCCACTGCGGTGCTTGCAATCTTTCTTATATCATCCGCAACACTCACAACTGTAATTGAAAACACAACTGTAAGTTCAATTTAAAACTATGCATACTAGCTTAATGGCTATGGTAAATACATCTTCTTGATATGCATCCAACAATAATTTATTATGTCTCATTGACTGTCGAATTTCAAATGAGAACCTATGTTATGTTTACAAATTGATGGAATATAGTTCTACAAATGGGTGTTTAAGTTTCTTTTTACTCTAACTCTAAGTGGATTAGTGAAATTCTATCGATATACCCCTGATGATACTGAAAATAATAGATAGCTAATCTTTTCTCAACATTTGAATATGTGTTACAATGTTAAGATGTGCAATTTGTTTCCAAATACAGGTTATGATTGTGTGGTCTATATGAGTTCTCGAATTCTGTTTTAAGAATGTGGGACCTTCATTCTAAAATTTTCTAATTCCTTATTGGGTACATGTATCGGGTTCAAAAGTTTGTAGCACGAATTCAACTATGGATTATGATAATTATGTTTTGGAAGTTAAATTCTTAAGGTTTGAGCTTAAAGGCATAATCACAAAACATTTATCTCTATTCCTTGGTAAGCAGTCTTTGGAATTGAATTCGCGGGTTTGGCTTGTGATGACTCCCTAATTTAGGATTAAAAAGGAATATATTTGATATTAAATTAGGGAGGCAAAGTACTTTTCTCTTGATTAATATGGTCAAATATGTATTCAATCAGACAAAATAAAAGAAGTGTTTTAACTGTAACATTTTTTATCAGTTTGAGCCTTATTTTATGATTGATTTCGATTTCAGGGAAAAGTAGAAGATTGTAGAACGAATTGAGAAAAGAGAGAGAAGTTGAAAAGTGAAAATGCAATTGGAACATGTCCCCTCGCTATAGCTAAAACACAATTCACTGTAGCGAGGATGCACTTTCGCTATAGTAAGGAAGACACTTCGCTATAGCGAAATTACATTGCATAGAAATTTCAGGGAGCAACTCGCTATAGCGAAGCAGTAGCAAAAGCAGCAAAAATCTGGAAACCTATGAGCTCTTACCATAGCGAGAATCACTCCTCGCCATAGCGAGATCAGCCTCTAAAATGTACAGCTTTGATTTACAAGCTAAGAAAGAGAAGAGGAGGCTAAGGCTTCAATATTCAGCAAAATAAGAGAGTTCTGGCCGACTAAGAGAGGAGGAAAATGTATAAGAGGTGTTAGAAAAGCTCCATACTAATTGGGAAATCATTGATTCTATCATTTATTCTTCCAATTAGGTGTTTCTACTCTATTTTCCCCTCTAGTTGATGATTGTTGATATGTTTGCTGAGATTTTTGTGGATTTCAAGCCATGAGTGGCTAAATTTTGTAACTTTTAGGGATTCTATGAACCTTTAATCTTTGAAGATTGTCTCCCTTGTTATTATGTTAGATTATTAAAGATTTTAGTGTTTAATCTGAATTATGGTTTCATTCTATTGATTGGCCTCTTTTAGTTTGATTATGGGTACAGTAATTAACCTTTAAAAGAAGGAAATTGCTTATAAACCATTAATTAAGCAACTTAGGATTAGACATAATCTAATTTGTACTTGAGATAGAAACATACTCAGGGGCCTAGGTAGTCTGGATAAGGTTTAAGCGTAATTGAATAGTAACTACTCATTTGAGACATCAAAGAGTTGAATTGATATAGAGGTTAAATGGATCAAAAGATATTTGTACCCAATTAAACCATTAACTTTAAAATTGACAATAAACTAATTAATGCAAAAGAGGATGATTGACATTGCATAAAAAGGGGATTAAAATTCCTAGGGTGTCTTTAATTGCTTATTTCGATTAAACCCATCTTTCATTATTGTTAATTGCATTTGGATTAATTTTCATAAAAACCCAATTATAATTTGATTTGTTTAACTAAAATAAACATGAGAACTCTAATATTTAGTCATTAATCGTACTGATTCTCTGAAGGAATGGCCTTGATTTATCACGTGCTACTCTTACGACCCGTACACTTGTGGTTTCATTATTCTAGTGAGCACCAAGTTTTTGGTGCCGTTGTCGGGGAATCAAGGCAATTGGTAAAGAGAATTAGAGGGCTTTTAGTAGTTTTAGCTTAAACACTTAGTTTCTTTTCATTTACTCTCTTGTTTATTTATGCTTTCATTTGTTAGTTTTAGTGATTTTATTTATATTTCTTTAGGAATTACCTTTTGGTTTCCTTGGTTTAGTAAGACTCTTGATCTGCACTCCTTTATTTTTACAAGTACATAGTTCATGCCACCTAAATCCAAATTCCCGAGAATACCTAGAAAGACAAGGAGTTTGATGGATATTCTAGCTGAGGGGTCTGAGCTAATCTAACCTGAGAGTGAGATAAACGTTCTTACCATAAATATGGCACACCAAGATAATCAGAATCACACTATCAAGGATTTTGTGGGAAGAACCATGAGAACTACTCAACCTAGCATCATAGTACCAGACTTTCAAGCTACTAATTTTAAGCTAAAGCCTATGATGATCTCTATGTTGCAGCTCAATGGACAGTTTATTGGAGAGAGGTCCAATAAAGATCCCAACCGTCACATTCTATCATTTTTGGGAGTATGTGATTCATTCAAGCAAAATGGGGTACCAAGGGATGTTTTAAGACTTAGACTGTTCCCATTTTCTCTACAAGGAAAGGCTAAGGAATGGTTACTGACTCTACCAAAGGGTTCAATTGACACTTGGGATAAGTTAGAGTCAAGGTTCAGAGCTCACTTCATTCTAAACAATAAAATAACCGATGCCCGTCATGAGCTTATTAACTTTAAGTAAGTTTCAGATGAGCATTTGTATGCTGCATGGCAGAGATACAAACATTTGCTCTGCCAATGCCCGAGTCATGGGATTGATAATTATGCCATTGTTCATAATTTTTGCACACATCTAACCCCATAAACTGATACAATGTTTGATGTTATTTTAAATAGGCGTTGGGATGAAATACCTGTAGATGATGTTATTCTAGCATTGGATGTATTATCTGAAAGCTATGTGCAAAGAGGGGGTGATAGAAGGATGAGTGCTAATGTTGCTAATGCTTAAGAAGATTCCTCCATTCCACTTGCAATCATTCTCTCTACTCTGAACAAGAGATTTGATATGTTGGAATCTTAAGTGCAGTGAAATCAGCATATGAGTGCTTGTTCTACTCAAGTGGCCCCAATTACTTGTGATAATTGTAGGGACTTACACTCAACAAATTATTGCCCTTTTGCATCTACAGAATCAGTTAACTATGTGGGGAGCTTTTCAAAGAATCAGAATCCATATTCAAACACCTATAATCCTGCATGGCGTAATCACCCAAATTTCTCTTGGAAGAATAGCCCATTACTTAATCAGCCATCATCTTTTGGAACAAGGCCTACTCAACCTCTTGAGTTCTCTCAAGTGGCAAGGCAAAATGTGCCTATTCAGGAGCCCAAAACGAATTTGAGGACGTTTGGGCTAAATTCATGACCATTCAAATCAAGAATAATGAAGAGCAAGCTGACATTAATACAAGGGTAGATTCTTCTCTTAAGAATATAAAAGTACAGATAGAGCAGTTAGCTTTTGCTATGAATACACTACATCAAAGAGGTTTGCCAAGTGATGCAATCCCTAATCCAAGGAGAGATGATAAGGAAGAATGTAAATCTGTCACTTTAAGAAGTGGTAAAGAGCTCCCTGAAATACAATTTCAAATGAAGGAGCCAAACAAGGTGAACTCTAAAGGTCCATCAGGCGTCACTCAGATTAAAGATGAAGAACTTCAATAGGAAAAAGAGCGAAAGATTGCTAGTTTGAAGGAAAAAGAAGAGGACAAGGAGGGAAAATCTAAAGTGGAAAAGTTTAAAGAAAAGACAGTGGTGCATCCTAAAGTAGTGTCATTGCCTCCATTTCCTCAGAGATTGCAAAAGAAAGTCCTTAATGAGTAGTATAAGAAGTTTTTGGATATGTTTAAGCAACTTCATATCAATATCCCTTTCTCTGAGGCTTTAGAGCAAATGCTTAAATATGCTAAGTTCCTTAAGGACATGCTTAGCGAGGAGAAGTGGTTCACTGAATTTGCAATAGTGGCTTTAATAAAAGAGACACTAATATCCTCAAATACAATCTTCCAACTAAGTGCAAAAACCCTGGTTCTTTCTCTATCCCTTGCATGATTGCGGATAAATTTGAAGGTCGAGCACTTTGTAATTTAGGATCCACAATGAATCCCATGCCCTTATCTATTTCTCGAAAGCTATAGATGGGTAAAGCCAACCCAATGACTGTCACCCTGTAACTGGCTGACAGAAGCTTTTCTTATCCACATGGAATCATTAAAGACTTGCTAGTGAAGGTTAGCCTATTGATTTATCCTATTGATTTTATTGTGTTTGATATTGAAGAGGATAGAGATATCCCATTGATAGTGGGGAGGCCATTTCTAACTACTAGCAGAGCACTGGTTGATGTGGAAAAAGGAGAAATTATAATGAGACTTGGAGATGAGCAAGTTACCTTTAGTATGGAGAAAGCTATGAAGCATCTTGGTAGTATGGAAGAATGCTCAAAGGTGTCTATTGTTGAGGAGGTAATTCAAGAAGAATTAAATTCTTTCACTTTCACAAATCCTTTGGAAGCAGTACTTATTGGTAAACTAAATATAGGAGAGGTGATGAGAATGGAGGTTGAGCACAAACTTAATGTACTTAGACCTGTGGCCAAGCAAAATGGCCATTTTGAATCACTAGAGCTGACTTCACAAAAAACTCATACCCTCCCACCATCCATCGAGCAGCCTCTAATGTTGGAGTTGAAACCTCTTCCACTGTATCTAAAATATGCTTTTTTGGGAGAAAGAGAGACAAATAACTGTTAAAAGTGTTAAAAGAGCATAAAAGAGCCATCAGTTGGACTATAGTTGATATAAAAGGGATTAGTCCAGCCATCTACATGCACAAAATTCTCTTAGAAGATGACCATAAGAAATCAGTGGAGAATCAAAGGCAATTGAATCCTATAATGAAAGAAGTGGTCAAGAAAGAGATTATCAAGTGACTTGATGCTGGTATTATCTATCCTATCTCAGATAGTGACTAGGTAAGTTTGGTGCAATGTGTCCCTAAAAAGGGAGGAATGATAGTGGTGAACAATGAGAAGGATGAAATGATTGCCACAAGAACAGTTACAGGCTGAAGAGTTTGTATAGACTATAGGAAGTTGAGCATGGCTACAAGACAAGATCATTTTCTACTTCCATTCATCGATCAGATGTTAGATTGGTTGGCAGGAAAATAATTCTCTTGTTTCTTGGATGGTTATTCTGGGTGCAATCAAATTGCCATTGCCTTTGAGGATCAAGAAAAAACTACTTTCTGATATCCATATGGAACTTTGCATTTAGACATATGCCTTTTGGATTATGTAATGCTCCTACCACATTTCAAAGATGTATGATGTCGATTTTCTCTGACATGATTGAGCATATCATGGAAGTCTTTATGGATGACTTCTCAGTATTTGGCATCACTTTTGAAGAATGTTTAGATAATTTGACAAGGGTTTTGCAAAGATATGAGGATACTAATTTGGTCTTAAATTAGGAAAAATGTCATTACATGGTTTGTGAAGGTATAATGCTTGGGCATAAGGTGTCAAAAAGAGGATTAGAGATGGATCGAGCTAAGGTTTAAGTGATTGAATAATTATCGCCACCTATCAATATGAAAGCTGTTAGAAGTTTCTTGGGGCACGCTGGATTCTATCGGAGATACATCAAAGATTTCTCAAAGATAACGAAGCCTCTATCTCAATTACTTGAAAAGGATACCCTTTTTAAGTTGGATGCAAATTGCTTGAAAGCTTTTGAAGAGCTTAAGCAAAGACTTATCACCACACCAATTATAGTGGCCCCTGACTGGTCACTGCCCTTTGAGGTTATATGCGATGCAAGCAATTATGCGGTTGGAGCTATGCTTAGGCAGAGACATGGTAAAATCTTTCATCCTATTTACTATACAAGCAAAACTCTAGCTGGAGTATAGGTAAATTACTCAACTATTGAAAAAGAAATGCTTGCTGTTGTCTTTGCCTTCAAGAATTTTAGGGTGTATTTGATGGGTATTAGAGTTATAGTTCATACTGATCATGCTGCTATCAGATCTATTGTGTAAGAAAGAATCTAAACCTAGGTTGATTAGGTGAGTTTTATTATTACAAGAATTTGATGTACAGATTGTTAATATAAAAGGAACTGAAAACTAAGTTGCTGATCATTTATCTAGGCTTGTGAATAGTTCAGAGTTGTGGATGATTTATTGATTAATAAGAGTTTTCCTGATGAGTCTATATTTGCTATGAATTGTGTATTTATGCCTTGGTATGCTGATTATGCTAACTACTTGGTTAGTGGTATTGTGCCTGATGAATTAAAATCTCATCAAAAGAAAAAAATTATTGCATGATGTGAAATGGTTTGTATGGGATGAACCTTTTTTGTATAAGAAGTATACTGACCAAATCTTGTGAAAGTGTGTGCCTCAATCTGAACAAAATGATATTTTACATGTTTGTCATGTTGCTCCTTATAGAGGTCATTTTAGCAGCCAACGTACTGCATACAAAGTGTTGCAATCTGGATATTATTGGCCTTCCTTATCTAAAGATGCTTACTTGTTTGTTTCTCATTGTGATGCATGTCAAAAAACAAGTAACGTCTCAAAGAGGCATGAAATGCCCTAATCTGGTATTTTTGAGGTAAATTATTTGACATCTGGGGCATTGATTTTATAGGGCCTTTTGTTTCAGCTAAGAGCTATCAATATATATTAGTTGTTGTTGAATATGTGAGTAAGTGGGTTAAGGCTGTAGCTTGTCATTTTAATGATGCTAATATGGTGATGTGATTTTTGAAAAAGAATATTTTTACTCGATTTGGCACACCTAAAGCAATCATTAGTGATGAGGGAACTCATTTTAACAATAAATTGTTCAAGGGTTTGCTTGCAAAATACGGAGTCACCTATAAGATGGCATTGGCTTATCACCCTCAAACCAATGGGTTATGTGAAGTGTCGAGTAGAGAAATAAAAAGAATTTTAGAAAAAACTGTGAGTTCCACTAGAAAGGATTGGGTGAATAAGCTTGATGATTCTTTATAGGCATATAAGACTGCTTTTAAATCTCTAATAGTTATGTTTCCATATTAATTGGTTTTTGATAAAGCTTGTCATTTGCCCATTGAGCTAGAGCATAAGGCCTTTTGGGCTATAAAGAAATTGAATTTTGATATGGCTAAAATGGGCGAAAAAAAACTAATGCAACTAAATGAGTTAGATGAGTTTAGATTGCAAGCTTTTAAGAGTTCTAGAATTTACAAAGAAAGGACCAAAAGAGTTTATGATAGACACATCTTACCAGGGACGTTTGAACCTGAAGACTTTATGTTACTTTATAATTCTTGTTTGAAGTTGTTTCCAGGTAAGTTGAGATCAAGGTGGTCTGGTCCATTCAAGGTGATCTCTGTGACATTTTATGGAGCTATTGAAGTTCAAAATGAAAAGTCAGAAGATCAATTTAAAGTAAATAGTCAAAGGCTTAAGCATTATTTGGGTGGCGAGATAGACCGACAAATAACGGTCCACAGCTTAGTTCCACCCCCTTAATTGGCTAACAAAGTCTGGCTGAAGGCTACAATCCAAGCGCTCCTTGGAAGGCAATCCAAGTTTTCTTCTTGTTCTTATGTTTAAGTTTAAAGTTCTTTTTGTTTTTGGTTTGACATTGCTTTTTCTTTATGTGTTTTGTAGGTTATTGAAGTGTTGGATATTAAGGAACAAGTGGTTGGCAGGAAAGAAAAACTTCAAACATAATTTTCAGGGAGTCTCTAACCATGCTTTGAATTGCAAATCATTATTCTAGTAATATTAATCATTTGCTATGTTTGGTTAAAGTTTGAAGGCAATGGGTTAAGTTGATAAGAAGTATAAATAGGGTTAGAAAGTATTTTTGTGAGCATTTAGGTGGGGGATTTAAAAAAAAAAAATTACTACAGCGAGGAGTCCATCTCGCTATGGCGAGGTTGTGTGTCCCACGTCTGGTACATAAACCAAAGAGTTCTTCACTATAGCCTAGCTATGGTGAGCCAAAGTTAACAATGTTAAGTGTTCTCGCTACAGGAAGAAGATTATTTTGCCATAGCGAAGATCTCTGTGTACCAATCTGATACAAAGTCCAAAGTGTATCTCGCTATAACCTGACTATGGCGAGTGAAGTGTTAAATAAATTTTTATGAAGTTCCTTCACTATTGCGAGATTACTAACTCACTATAGCGAATGCAGCATGCTCATTGTTCAGTATAAACACCAGAGAGCTTCTCACTATAGTGAGATTCATCAATTACCAAGGATTATCCAAGTATGTTCGCTATTGCGAGAGGAACTTTTGCTACTACAAAGACAATAGCTATGCTTGTGGTACTAATTCCAAAAAAGTCCTCGCTATTGATAATAGCAAGGTTCTGGCACATAAAAGAAAAAATTAAAAAAAAATATTTTACGGCATCTAATAAACAAATTCCCCCACTTTCTGGCATTCTCCTTCTTGCTACCCTTCACCATTGCAACTGCGTGACCTCCATCCTTTCCCTCCTTTCTTTTACTAAATCTCTCACTTCCCATACTCCCATTCCCTTCATCCATCTCATTCCTTGCATTTGGTAAGTTGATTGCCTCCTTTCTCTCCTGAATCATTGGTTGTTTTCATTATTTTTGTGGACATTAGGGTTAAGTTCTTTTCACATGAATTTGTGTAATTAGAGGTCAATAAGTCAGTGTTTCTGGTCGAGCTCTGTTGGTCGATTGTTTTTGTGCAAGACGCTATCTTTAATTTGGTATTTTTTTATTTAAATTAGCATTTCCAGAAACCTATTTCGTTCTCAATATAGCGAGAATGAACTTAGTATAGCAAGTTCAAGCGTTTTCCAGAAATTTCTCTTTTGTTTCTGAACACTTTTGCTTGGGTTACTTCCATGTTCCTTGTCCCTTATTCCCTTGTATGCTTTTAGTAGTGTATTTCCCTATTCCAAGCATGGCACATTCTTTGATTCACTTATTTCCCTTTTTTTTCCTCACTCAGCATGTCAACCCTATTTCCCCTACTTATCTGTGGTTTTCTATTATTGCTGACACTGATTTCTTTTTAATTCTTATTTGAATTTCACAGTCATGCCTTCCAAAAAGCAAACCAAGACTGCTGAAGCTTCCTTCTCAAAATAAAAGAAGAAATCTTATGATAAGAATCGGTTTGAAGCCAGAGCAGAATTCCGTTTTGAGAGACTTTTCTTTGACCAGGGGGTAGTTGAAGATTACTAATATGCACCCTATGGTTTGGATCTCATGTACACTGACTTTGAGTGGCATGGGTTGTAAGGCTTCACCAAAAAGCTAGTGGATAGGATTTCATTGATGATCTAAGAACTTTATGCCAATTTTGAGGACACAAAGGAAAAGGAAGATGAATACTATTGTCGATCTGCCTAGGTATGCATCAATGAGAAGGTCTTTCAAGATTTCTATAAATTACCCAATGTTGCAGAATGTATGTTCCAATCCTACTTAGAAAATCCGCAGTCTATTCCATAGGAAAAGGTGGAAACCATCATTGCCATTGAAGGATGAGCACGGTTGGTCAATAAAGTCTATCAAGTTAATAAGCTAAACAAGCCTACTCGGTATTGGCTGCAATTCATCACCAGCAACATTCTGACGAGTTCTCATGGGTCTGACATGATCTAAGAATGAGCAACATTGACTTGGTATTTTATGACAAGGCAACGGGTGAATATCTCCCAACTTATGTACCTCTACTTCAAATAAGTGGCGAAATTTGATAGGGCCAGCTTAGCTTACCCCCATATGCTCACGGAGTTACTCATAATGGGGGGTAGCCGCGTTTCCAAAAATGACGCTCAGTTCAAGTCGAAGGGGCTCTTTAAATATGATAGTATGAAAGATGAGTCGGGACATCCTTACAGTCACTGGGCACCCACACAGGCACAGCCTAAGGCATCTCCACCTCCTCTCCCATAGCAACATTTGGGTACTCTAAAGCCGATGAGGCATGATGCACCACCACACACTAAATTTGAGGGCTGGGTGAGGGAGTCCATTGACAGGCTAGAGAGACATATCTTGTCAATGAAGGATCAGCTACAAATACTTATGGACTATCTGATACCTGCACCTGCACCTCCCCCTCCTGAGGTTCCTCGACCCTCGGTCATCACTCTCCCACAGGGACCTGCACAGCAGGATAGGCCTGGGCTTCCTGACTCATAGGACCTTTTTGTCCCTTGCATGCTTCTTCTTTTTAATTCCCTACTTTATATTTTGGATAACTGTATATGGATAACTGTATATCGTTATGCTTTTAAATCCTACACTGGCTAATCCCATAATTGATATATTATTTCTAACGCAACTTACAGTTTGCTATGTGATCTTTGTCCATTTGTTGTCTCTCAGATGCAAGAGTTATTCGCGTACGTCCCTCTCTTCCTTACATTTTCTTATCAGGGGAGTCTCGTCTCTTTCTACCCCCTTACATCCCTTACCTCTGCCCCAATCTGCTTCTATTTTTCTACTTCTTGTTTCCTCCCTTTTACACATTGCGGACAATGTTAACCTTAAGTATGGGGGAAGGTAAACATAGGCTAGGCGGATTTACAAATTTTAACAATAAAGGGAAGTCTTTCAAGTCTTTCAATAATAATCAATCCACTATAATGCCCTAAATTTTAACTAGATTCATCCCCTCTTACTTTAGATGAATACTAATCAATGAATGTGGGGGTTAAGCAAACTTGAAATGAATAAAATAAGTAATATAATTGTAGTGTGCACCCATAATAGGAGCACTTCTCAACAAGATGATTATTGAAGTAATTCAAGCTTTTTCTTTAATTAGCTCCCATTTATTTTTAGATCTTTCCAATTTATCTATTTCTGATGGATACCTGATTGTCATTTGAGAGGGATATCTAGTGCCAAAAAAAAAATCTCTCTACTCTAATAGTTGAAATCACTTAGTAACTGGGGGTTGCACCAAAAAGTGTGAACTTTCACATCAAACAGTGGTAAAACTAAGAGTATGCTAGTGAGCACTTTGAGGATTTCGTTAATCTGAGTAACCAGGTGGCTTCATAACCAATGTTGTCATTCGTGTCAAAAGGATTAAGAGAATTGAAGAGGAGAGAAGGAAAAAAAAAAGAAGAAAACAAGATTGAATGACAAAAAAAAAATGATTGTGCTGAAAGTAGTTCCATGTTGGACAATAAAGGCCTTTCTTAATGAACTTTGGTGATTGAAGTTAGAACAGATAGTTGGATTAGGTCTTGAAAATGCAGTGAGGGTTTATTGAAGATTACTTGATTGCTTCTTAAGAATCTATTGTGGAGTACACACACACTTTAGAAATCAGGGTGTTGCTATGAGTATATTACTTTCAAAATTCAATTTGAGTTTTGCTAAGCTTTTGCTTCTAACATTGGTTTCATTCTAAGTGTGGGGGAGATCTGAAATTCTAATTGATTGGGTGTTTATTGTGGAAAAGAAGTAATTAATAACCACATTGCTTGATTGTTTTCTAAGACTTGCTTGAGGCCAAGCAAGGATTTAAGTGTAGGGGACATTGATGACTCCCTAATTTAGGATTAAAAAAGAATATATTTGACACTAAATTTGGGAGACAAAGCATTTTTCTCTTGATTAATATGGTTAAATGTGTATTCAATCAAACAAAATAAAAAAAGTGTTTCAACTGCAATAATTTTTATTAGTTTGAGCCTCATTTTATGATTGATTTCAATTTCAAGGAAAAGTAGAAGATTGTAGAAAGAATTGAGAAAAGAGAGGGAAGCTGAAAAGTGAAAATACAAGTGGAACAAGTCCTTTCACTGCAGCTAGAACACAATTCGCTGTAGTAAGGAAGACATTTTGCCATAGTGAAGTCATGTTACATAGAAAATTCAGGGAGTAACTCGCTATAGTGAAAGCAGTAGAATCACTTCTCGCTATAGCGAGATCGGCCTCTGAAATACACAACTTTGATTTACAAGCTAAAAAAGAGAAGAGAAGGCTAGGGCTTCGACATTCAGTAAGATGTGAGAGTTCTGGCCAACTAGGAGAGGAGGAAAATGCACAAGAGGTGTTGGCAAAGCTCCATACTGATCAAGAAATCATTGATTTTGTCATTTATTCTTCCGATAGGTGTTTCTACTCCATCTTCCCTTCTAGTTGATGATTGTTGATATGTTTGTTGAGATTGTTTGTGGATTTTAAGCCATGAGTGGCTAAATTTTGTAACCCTTAGGGATTCTATAAACTTTTAATCTTTGGAGATTATCTCCCTTGTTATTATGTTAGATTATTGAAGATTTTAGAGTTTAATCTGAATTATAGTTTTATTCTATTGATTGGCCTCATTTAATTTGATTATGGGTATGGTAATTAACCTTTGAAAGAAGAGAATTGCTTATAGACTATTGATTATGCAACTTAGGATTAGACATAATCTAATTTGTACTTGAGATAGAAATATACTCAGAGGCCCTAGGTAGTCTGGATAAGGTCTGAGCGTAATTGAATATTAACTACTCATTTGAGACATCAAAGAGTCAAGTTGATATAGAGGTCAAATAGATCGAAAGACATTTGCATCCAATTAGACCTTTGACTCTAAAATTGACAATAAACTAACTAATATAAAAGGAGATGATTGACATTGTGTAAAAAGGGCATTAGAATTCTTAGGGTGTCTTTAATTGCTTATTTTCGATTAAACCCATTTTTTATTATTGTTAATTGCATTTGAATTAATTTTCATAAAAATCCAATTATAATTTGATTTGTTTAACTAAAATGAACATGAGAACTCTAATGGCTAGTCACCAATCATATTGATTCTCTGAGGGAACAACCTTGATTTATCACGTACTACTCTTTAACCCGTACACTTGCGATATTATTATTCTAGTAAGCATCAGCTTGGAAACATCCTCAAAAACAAAATCAAAAAGGGAAGTATTCAGGTTTTCCTTATGAATGTGTTTGGAGGATTTGATTTTCTAGGTTGGTTGCTTGATATGAATTCTAAATGTTTTGATTCCAGGTGATATTGTTTTAATATGGAATCGCTGTATAATGATCTATTGTTATAGTGTTGTTTTAGCATAGGAGAATCTGCCTCTTTTGCTCTTATATGGTTATGTCTGGGCATGAGAAGTCTGGACTTTTCGCTGTTGTATGATGTTGTTTGTGAGGAAAATTCTATAAATCTTTGTAGTCATATATATTGGTGTCGCTAGGGCAAGTTCCATATGTTTTCTTGTGGTATAGTACTGTTTTGAGTTTGAGATTTCTGCCTCAAAAGAAATTGAAAATTGATGTTCATCCTTGATTTTTGAGTCTACAGCATATGTAAATTATACTAAGTTGGAAATATCTTATGAATGTTGTTAGAATAAAACTCTGGAAAAGTTTCTAATCGTAGTGTGCACTTCACCAATAAAGGTGCTCTTATGCATGATGTCGTTTCTTAATAATTCTACTAAGCTGTGGTGCTTTAAAATTGCTATTGTTTTAGTTTGCTTTTATGATTTAGATTTTCTTTTTAATGACTCATATTATATGCCTATACAATTGGGATTCTCTCTTCTAGAGTAAAGGCAAGTAGACCTAAACTTTTACCTATGCATGTGTGTTTGTGTTTGTGTTGGCATGAGAAGTGAAAGAATGAAACTTAATGCTTCTTTGGAACCCTACTCGTGTCTTCTTGTTTGAGGAATTTTAAATACAAGCTTTGGAACATCTAGGTCTTTTAAATAACATATAGGGGAATGTTTATTCCCTTTGTTGCTTAAAAATCACTACAATCCTATGGGATACTTCTAAAAGGATGTGCATCATGTGAAATCATAGAGTAGACATAAAGTAAGCAGGTTACTTCTGGTTGGATAACTAAGGATAGTGCTAGTAATAAGGAGTGTGAATTTACTTATATGATTTTTGGCCAGGTGTATCTTATTTTATTGCATTATTATTCTTGATTAACAATAGTGGAAGTTTTCTTTTATGGGTTCTCAAACCTTCTTATTCTTTATAGAGATAATAAGGTAATTAAGACCATAATTATTATTTGCTTTGGAATTACTCTTAATCTATACTCTAACTTCTAATGTTTCATTTTCTGTTTTTTTTCCAAGATCTAAATTCTTATTTTGGCCAATTATCTATAACTTTGATTTTAAATTCAATACTTGAGGTTACTTTAGATTGTATACTGTCTATGATTGCAATATAGTGAGCCTACAAAATGATTCATTGTGTGTTACAGTTGAAGTTACATTAAAATCTCTACTTGCTGTAGCTTATTATGCTGTAAGACATTTCAATGAGTAATAAATAATAAAACAAGATAAATAAAATGTTCGGCTGATGCTTTCCCTTGTACAAATATTTTATTAAACACATGAACTAAATACAATGTTAAGTCTAAAACAGTTTCTAATAAAATTTTTACATTATTCGATCAATGAAATTCTTTGAATAGAATTAATTTTGTCCTCTTGGCCTCAAGCAAAGTCTCAAGGGGTTACCACACTTTAACAACCTCTCTAAGTCCTACCTATCAATGATAGGATCCATGACTATTCAACTGATGGCTTGAAATTGTGCCTACTCATATGAAATTGATTTCCCTGTGTAAAGCTTACTTATAGTAGTATGACAAAATTGTAGGTTATGGGAAAGAGATTTTTTTCAAAAAAACAAAAAAGGCGTCAACCTTAACTTGCAATATCATATTATTCAAGCTACCTTCAAGGAGAGTGGATGACACCATGGGTCATTATAAATGTAATTGCAAAAATGTTTCTTTGTGATCATTTCATCTATGCTCTTTGATGTAATACTTTTTATGTCGAACCTATGTTATTGATTTTTGTGCAGGTTTGGGGTCATAGATTTATTGCTTCCTCATTGGGCTCCTCGATTGTTTTAATTTATATAAATGAATTAGTAATATCAATTTTCCATTTTATTCCTTTTTGCTTGATTGTGGCTTTTCTTGTTTGTGGAGGATACCCTTCTTATCATCACTTCTTGTATTCCTTCACTATCATTTTCTCCTTTGTGATAAAAAAAGATACGAAATAAATAAGTAACAAGTACATCTAACAGATATTACTGATAGATTCATATCATTCTAGGATGTCAATTACCTATTGGGATCTTAAGTCTAGTACTTTAATTTAAATTTAAGGACCGAATATTTGTTTTTTAGGCTCTTTGAAATATAAATTTAATTGGGATAATGATGATGATAAGAAGAATTTAATTAAAATAACCTAGCTTAAGTGTGAAATAAAATTTATTTAAAAGGAAAACTAGATACAATGCAAGCATGTGGTAGCTCGACTGGTTGTCCTTTAGCAATTAATTCCTTAGGACCCATGTTCTAAACAAGTTGAGGCCATTTTGATAATTCATTCCATTATCTTATATTTTCCTCTTCTTAATTTGCCACATTTTCCAACAGAACAAGAAAATAATATCATTAATAATAATAAGAATAAGAAATTTTATTTCCTTTCCATTTTTTAAATCATTCGTCATTTTTGGTCCATCCCTCATATCCCTCATTCTTTGTCAAATTAGATTACGTGCCTTGTTTAAAGTAACCAAAAGCTTTTTGTCTCACCTGCTCTTATCTTATCTAAACTTCAGAGAAGAAACCCAACTTGTTTTGCTTGGTATCATAACATTAACTTTCAGTTTTCCCTTCGTCCTTCCAGCCATTTCATGTAGTATCCTTTTGCTTCTGATTATGCTTTGTTTGTTAACTATTTCTATTCTCTATCATTGTTGCTTTATGGGTCCCTAGCGTTCTCGTCATTGTCTACCTTGTTCTTGAATCTTCAGGATTTGGTTTGGTCTTATAGTGCTGCTGTAAAGTTTCTTTAGCCGTTGCTTCTGGTTTAGTTTTTTTAATGCTATCTCCACCTCTTTCTTCTTTCATTACATGATAACTTCCTTTATTTTTGGCTACTGTAACGTGCTCTATTTTTCTTTGTTGTTGTCGGCCAAAGTAGTTGCTATCTTATCAAGGGTTCTAATGTGCTTCTTCTTCATGTGTAGAATTTTATTTTCATTTTTGTACCTATCTCATTTTTATCTTTTGTTTAGTCTGTTGAGTTTCATTCTCTTCACCATAACACTCCAAGTTGGATTGTCATTGTTACACCTTGAAACAAGAGATAGATTGGCACGAAATGCGAGTATACCTCGTACCTGTAAGTCTAAAAGACACACAAATACTTGTTTAATAATGACTTTACCCATAACTCTACCTATGTTAAACTTTGATGTAAATCATTTTTCATAGTTGGTCCCAAGCCCAAAAAGAAGAGGAATGTTGTATTAGGTAGTCAACAACCAATGTAAAACCATGTCAAACCCTTATGATATAGATCATTGATGTATTAAAGGTAATGTTAGGTCGTTGTTTGAAAATAACATACTATATAGCTTGAGTCAAATGAGCAAGAACCATCACATCGATGCTTGAGTGTAATGAAAATTAAGCAAAAGTTTTCACTTTTTCGTGAATGAATATGATTAAAAAGTTAGCTCATGGCAATGAGATTTATTTTAAAACTTGGAATATAAGTATACTTATGAGTAAGTCAATGGAAATAGTAAATATTATGGTTAGGAGGTAGATTAATTTTATGTATCTATAGAAAACTAAATGGGTAGGAGAAAAAAATGAAAAAATTAGGTACTTCAAGTTTTAAACTTTGGTATATTAGTAAGTCTAAATCTAAAAATAGGGTAAGTATAATTGTAGATAAATTTTAGAAAAAACATTGTAGTAGATGTAAAAATGTTAGGAGATAGAAGAATTATTGTATTAAAATGGGTAGTGGAAAAGAAAACCTTTAATGTTATTAATGCTTACACTCCACAAGTAGGGCTAAAAAAACATCACAAGGTATAGTTTTGGGAGAATTTGGAATGTTTAATTCAAGAAATACTATTAGGAAAAAAGATTCTTTTAAAAGGGGATTTTAATGGTTATGTGGGGAGTGCATCTAGAGGTTATGAAGGTGCACATGTAAGACATGGCTTAGGGGAAGTAAATGCATAAGGTAAAACTATTTCAGACTTTTCATTAGCATTTAATCTTATATTAGCTAGCACTTGTTTTAGGAAATGTGAGAAGCATCATATTACATACAAAAGTGGAGAGGCATACTCTTAAATTAATTTTATTCTTATAAGGAAACCAGATAGAAAACTCTGCATAGATTGCAAAGTTATACCTGGAGAGAACTTGACTATTCAGTATAAACTCTTGGTTATGGATGTTTGAGTTAAGAGAAAAGTAAAAAGCAAAAGCCAAAGTTGGGTATCAATGATCAAGTGGTGGTAATTGAAAGGGGATAAAGAAAATAGCTTATAGAGAAAGATTTTGGATGAAGGATCATAGGAAGTACAATGAAGTACTAATGATATGTGGGATAAGATGGTTAAAGAGATTAGAAAGGTGGTAAAGAAAATACTCAATAAATCAAGAGACTTTGGACCTAGAGATAAAGAATCTTGATGATGGAATACAAGTGTCCAAAATAAGGTTATGGTTAAAAGGGAGTGTTATAAAGTGTGATCTTTGTGTAAGACTAATAAAAATTAGGAAAAATATAATGTAGCTAAAAAAGACATTAAGAAGGTAGTGAGCAAAATAGGAGTTAGGGTATTTGATGAGTTATACTAAACCTTAAGAACTAAAGTGAGAGAAAGAAATATTTATAAGCTAACTAAAAGTAGAGAAAGAAAAGTAAAAGATGTGGACTAAGTGAAATGTATTTAGGATGAAAAAGGGAAAGTCTTTCTCATAAAACAAGATATCAGAGAATGGTAGAAGAGTTATTTTCATAAATTATTTAATAAAGGACACGAGATTTTATTGCACTCAGATAGGCTAGATACTAAGGAGGAAGACTAAAATTATATTTTTTTATTATAGGATTTGAGAATTAGAGGTAAAAGAAGTATTAAAGTGAATGAAGAATGACATTGTAATTGGACCGAATAATATACCCATTGAGGTATAGAAGGGTATAAAAATGAAAGGCATAAATTGGCTTACAAAGTTATTTAACAAAATTATGAGGTTTAAGAGAATGCCAGATAAATGAAGAAGTAGTTTAGTCCTTGTTTATAAAAACAAGAGGGACATACAAAACTGTACGGATTATAATAGAATTAAGCTTATGAGCTATACTATGAAGTTACGAGAGAGGGTAATTGAGTGAAGATTAAAATAAGAGACCCAAGTTACAAAGAATCAATTTAGTTTTATGTTAAGAAGGTCGCCTATAGAGGCGATATACTTCTAGCGACAATTGATGAAGAGATATCAAAGGAATCAACAAGATTTATACATGGTATTCATCGATTTAGAGAAGACATATGATAGGAAGTTAAAAGAGGTTTTGTAGAAAGTTCTGAAAAAAAAAGTCCGTATAACTTATATTTGAGTAATCTAAGATATGTATGATAGGGTTATAACTAGTGTTATAACAAAATGTGGACCTACAAAAAAAATTTCAATAACTATTGGTTTGTATCAAGGGTTAACTTTGAGTATTTGTCTTTTTATTTTACTTTTAGATGTGCTCACTGAACTTATCCAAGAGCCAATGCCATAATGAATGTTTTTTGCATATGACATAATCCTAGTTAGAGAATCAATGGAGGAAATGAATGAGAAGTTAAAGATATAGAGACTAGTTCTGGAAGCACATGGATTTCATTTAAGTAGAAATAAAATGCAGTATATGGAATATAAGTTTAGTAAAAGACACATTAGTTCTAATACAGAAGTGAAAATTGGAGAACATATCATACCATAAGTCACACGGTTTAAGTATCTTATGTTTATCATATAACATAATAGAAAAATAGAAGAAGATGTAAAATATAGGATTCAAGCGGGGTGGATAAAATGGAGGAGTACTTCAGGTGTTATTTGTGATAAAAGAGTACCACTCAAAGTTAAGGATAAATTCTATTATATAGCTATAAGACTTGCAATATTGTATAGAACTGAGTATTAAGCAATAGAAAGTCAACAAGAAAATAAGTTCAATGTTATAAATATGAGAATGTTGCGTTAAATGAGTAAACACACCAGACAAGATAGAATTAGAAATAAATACATTAAAGAGAAAGTAAAGGTCACACCTATTATGGAAAAGATTATAGAATTGTGACTTTTTTGGCATATGTGGAGGAGACTTATAGAAGCCCTAGTTAAGAGAGTAGATCAGATAGAGAGTAATCCAATAGTCAGAGGCAGAGGGAGACTAAGAAAAACTATAGGATAAACCATTAAGAAAGATTTAAAGTTAAATAGTTTGTCTATAAATATATGATTTATGATAGGACTTAATGTCATCAATTAATCTATGTAGCTAATCCCATTTAGTAGGAAAAAGGCTTTGTTATTATTGTTTCAAGTCTGCTTTACCTATATTATAATTATAATTTCATAATTAGATAACAAGAGAGCTCTACTCTCTCTATCAATACACCAAACCATAAATGATTGAATGAGGATCCTACTTGTAATTTGTAGAGCGAACTATAAAGTACAAATATACATTCACGAAAATAGCGGTCCATCAATACGAAATAACTAACCACAAGCTCTTCACTAATAACTCTCTTGAACTACACCAGAGGACCATTGGACACAACTTTCACTATCTAAAAAATTAATAAGATGAGTTGCGATACTCAGTGAGTAGAAAATAAAGCTCAATAACTAAAGGGACAAGCAGGTATAAAGTTCTTTTGAAAACATTGTTCACATTAAGAGTAAATAAACATTCATGAATTCGTATTATATTAAATAATAATAAGAACAAAATAATTCACAAATAATATGAAATAACAATGCCAACGTGCAAATAAGTCAACGTTGTATCAAGGTTAAAATGAATACTTTAAATAAAATTCTTATTATGAGTTTATTTAGCAAATTAAAACAAGAAGCATATCAAAACATTTTCAAAATTCAAGCCTTAAAGCGAGTAAGCATCACATTTAGTAAGGTCTACAGCCTTGAAGGAAAATATTAGAACACCCTATAAGGCCTTCGATGACAACTCAATTATAATTATGCCCCAGTTCATAATAATAACTGAGACCTCACTGAAGAACACTTGCTCCACAAGGTCACAGAAAGACCTAAGCTCTAACACAGTGAAAACATGGTGGGCCCATAACCCACGGGTCCCTGGATCAAAACCAGGCTCTAATACCAACTTTGTCACACCCTGAAACCAAGAGTGTGATTAGCACAGAAGATAAACAATGTCTCTTCTGTAAGCCTTTCTAAAACTAAAATCCTACCCAGGAGTCAATGAAATTTTCTATAATTCAATAACAGATGATAACACCAACTAGAGCAATTTTTTTAATTATACTTATATTAAACACGTTTAATTGCATGTAGCTCTGGTAGAAATTTCAGTGGAGCCTCCTCTACATTTTGGATCTCCTGATATTTCTACAAATCAAACAACTAGTACAAATACATTCAAAAGGAATTTCCAATATCAATTTAGACTCATATAAGTAAATTTCTAGGGGTGGGGGGAAAACCCTATTTATGATTTAGTATAGCTACATTCTGCTAGAATATCAATACTTATGGTTTCATGAATTTTAGGTTTCACTTTTTACTCTTTTTGTTGAATTTAAAAAACTAACTAATTAACTTACACATCTATTGTTTGATATTGTGCTACACTTTGGAAGAAACACTATTATTAGGAATCGAGACATCATCATAAGATTTGACAAAACTAGAAAAATTGAGTAAAAACTTGTTTAAAGGATATAATTGGACATGTATGTGACAATCATAAAAGACCAAAATGGATTAAACAATCCATTTGGGAAGACCTTTTTGAACATTGAAATACTAAAGAATTTTGTTCCAACAGTGAGCAGAAAAAGAAGAATTGTGTCAGTGCTTCCTTACATATAAGAGGCTCCATGTCTATGGAAGAACATGCCAGAAAATTGGTTAGCAAATGTTATACTTATCTCATACTTTTCATATATTATTAGAATAATTCTTTCTTATTTTGTTGCATAGGCCTACAGGTTGAGAAGAATCCTTCATTTTTAGAAATTTATTTAAAAACACACCAATGTAAATCTACCCATTCTTGGGTAGATGAAAAATCAAAAGCTATTTTGGTACGTATATGATATATATATATTTTGCATTAATCACTAATGGGTAGATGAAAAATCAAAAGCTATTTTGGTACGTATATGATATATATATATTTTGCATTAATCACTTGAATCCACATTGGTAGGATGAATATTTGAAGCAAAAAGATACTGCTGAAAAGCAATAATGTATCCGACTTGAATTTTTTTGTTGAAGCTGTTGGTGGCAAACAAAAAGATGCAGTTTATAGGCTTAGTAATATATGTTGCAAAATTTTTAGAGACTCTAAGATGGGATATACTTACAATCAAGAAGTATCATCAAGTCAATTGCCACAGTACCCTCATTCAAATTATATACAAAACATGATACGAAATGAATTCATTAATATTTCAACGCAATCGTATCAAAGTCAATTTCAAGAACAACAAAGACAGATTGAAGAGTTGCGATCACAACTACAATAATTAACTTGTAGCAATTATGGACAATTAGAGGATAGATGTGAGTCATCCAAAAAAAAAAAATTAAGTGTGTCTTATGAGGGAGATTACGATGATGAAGGGGATGATACTAAGGAAGAGTAGAGTTACATGTTTTTACAAAGTTTATTATGGTAATCAAATGTAGACTTATTAGGCTAATATTTTTGAATGTAGTAAATAAATTTATACACACACACACACACACACACATATAAATATATATATATATATATATATTTGTAGAATATATAGTTCATCCCTTAAAACTATGTTAATCAACACATGCGACTCTATATATAGAGACCATAGGGAATATATATTTTGTAATTATTCATATGCTACTAGATACTATGGAACAAAAGTGGAACAAAAATCTTAATGGGATATATAATTTTTTAGGAAAGAAAAAGAAAAACAAAACCATCTTAACATTATTTACAAAAGAAAAGGGAAACAAATCATAGATTTAATGTCGGAGAAAAAATAAAGTGATTGGCATTCTTAGAAATACAAAAGAAAGAGAGAGAAAAAAAGAAAGTAAAAAAAAGAATATCATAGATTTAATAAGTAAAGAGAAAATAAATCATTGAAATTCTTACAAATAAAAAAGGAAGAGAAAAAAGAAAGAAAACAAAGAAAAAAAATCATCAACTTAATTTTTAAGAAAAAATAAAACAATTAAAATTCTTAGAAATAAAAAAGGAAGAGAGAAAAAGAAAGTAAAGAAAAAAATATCATAAATTTAATTTTGTTAGAAAAAATAAAATAATTGAAATGCTTAGAAAAAAAGAAAGAGAAAAAAAATAAACAAAAAAATTCTAAAGCTTGGAGTAAGGTTTTGACTGGACCGCAGTCAAACATAATCAGATTGCATACCATCCGATTACAGTGCAATCAGATGTGTTCGATTGTTCTACAGTCGAACCATAGTTTAACCATTGTTTGGTTAGATCAGTCTAACTATAGAGCAGTCAGACTCTAGTTTGACCAAATCCTTTCCCTTTTTTTGCTAATTGTATATTTTGTTTTTTTTTAAATTACGCAAACTACATGTTTAAATTGTATATTTTAATTTTTTTAGCACTATATTTTTTTTTAATTATGCAAGCTACATGATATATTTTATTTTTTCCCAAAAATTGTACAAGTTGCATTAACTAAAATTCTCATCGAAATTTAATTACGCAAACTACATGAAGATTGTATGTTTTATATTTTTTTCAAAACATTGTACAAGTTCCATTAGCTAAAATTCTCTTCAAATTTTATATATGATATTCTAACCTTTTTTTTTTTCTACTAATTGTATATTTGTTTTTTTTAAATTATGCAAACTACATGTTTCTATTCTTAAAATTGTATTTTTTTTTCCTAAAAATTGTACAAGTTCCATTAACTAAAATTCATTTTAAAATTTGTATATCATATTCTAATATCTTTTTTCCATCCTCATCTTCTATACGATATCAATCAGTTGCAAATATCATAAAAAATTTTAGATATTCATATTACAATTGATTAAAAGGCATCTAATAAATAAAAAGCCATCGCCTATGCTTACATAATAAACTATTTTTATCCATCATAAACTCCTATGCATGTTGGTGTCAATAGACATGCAACGTAAGAATTTTAAATATTCATGTTATATAAAGATTAAAATTTCATTAGTAATCTATAATAAAAATGTCATTTTACAATTACCCAATGAACAAAAAATAGTCACCACCTATCATAAATTTCATTACATTATATGGTTGTACAAAAATCTGATAATTATGCTCTTAGTACTTAAACGTATATCCAACACCATTATAATTATTCTACAAACATCATCACCGCAGTCATCTAACAAAATTTAAAAAACATTCTATTATTATCATCTTCTTTAAGAAATGCTAGCATAACTCATCATTTTTATCAATGTTTGCAGTTGCATGTGACATGAAACCTCAAAAAATGTTTGCTTACTTTTTTCTTTATTGTATAAAAAGAAATAATATTGCAACTTGTAATCTTCAATTATTTCAATTTGTTCAAGTTCTGCCCATAGTTTCTCTTCACTATTATGACGAAGCCTACTTTTCTCAAGTATTGCAAGGCCCGTCTGGGCAATTTCAGCTTGTTTCTTAGCAATAACAACTTGTCTTTTAGATAATGATATAGATTTATCACATAGAGAATTACCATCTCTCATTACTTTAGCTAGTTCTTTGATCCCTAATGTAATTTTCTCATATTTTTCGTCAATAGTATCAATCATAACTTTCTTATACTTTTGTCCTATAGAAGATGTAGTTCTAGTAGATTGGTTTAAGTTGTCATACGTTGGACTGAAAGAATCCATATTAGCTATTGAATTTGTAGGCTCATATCTCCAATTAAAATCACTTTCACTTAATATTTCATTTATTGTGACCGCCCATTCAGAAGAGTCATTTAAATCAACACATTTCTTTTGCTAGCATTTCAATTTATCTTTAGCACTCTCAACATACTTGCCTATTGCTGTATCTACACCAAATAATTCATTCAACTTATCATAATGTAACATAGGTGTACTCATCCACTTTCTTACTTGTGGTTTTTTCTAACATTAAAATATATATATAAATATATAATTCTATGCTAAATAAGTATAAATGGAAGGAAATTTTAAACAAACCTATCAAAATATAAATGAATACATATATCAAATTAATTAACATCAATTCGTGCAATCAACAAGATGAAATTACCTCAATCAAATCATTCCACATCTGACTTTCAGCTTCAAACATTTTTGTAATAGGGCTCAACAAAAATCTACTTAATCTATTAAATAAATCATAAGGCTCTCCAAATCATTGTGACATGTCTTCTTTCTATTTTTTAAATGTTGCTGTATAATATGCAACCCAAAAGAATTTCTAAACACTTACATCACATTATCATGTTCAAATGTTGTAAATGTTCCATTAGGACGATTTCTTTTTATCATCTCTTCTAATAAAGCATCCAAAAAAGTTTCATTCATTTCAGGTGTCCATCACAAATTGTCTTTAACTGAATCCTTCTTTTTCGATGCCATTATTAAAGTTTTGCGTAAAATAAAATAACATGAAGTATCAAATAATATAAAGAATACAAAATGTACAATCTAATTCATATATTTTTATAATTGAACAAATTATGTAAAATATAATAAATAGTGTTACTGATAAAATACTTGAACAACAAACAATATTATTATACATCGTTTAATGAAATACTAGTTAAATTATTAAATTATTGTATATTAAATTACAATCCATGTCAATAGTCATTCCACATCTACCTTGCTATACTATCTCTCAAAATTAATTCTTGTATGTGGTTTTCCTCTTGACCATGACTAGAATAGTCCTCAATATTATCAGGTAGGTTAAGTAGTAATTCACGATCAGCTTCAATAATTAAGTTTTCATCAGGATCTACTCCCTTAAAGAAATTGTGTAATATACAATAAGCTATCACAATATCAATCATTATTTGAAAGGAATAATATGGTTCAATGCCATTAGCTATGATTAGAAATCTTTTCTTCAAAACTGAATATTCGTTCAATGACATTTCACAATGAGGCATGTTGATGGTTGAAAATTTCTTCACCCAATTGCAACTTCTTGAAAATGGATAAGGGCATCAGATTAATGTTGGCTCCCCAGTCACACTAATTACAAAAAGTTAAAATGCAAATTAATAATTTAAAACTATCTACAGTTATAAGTACAAGCTCAATCATAATTTTACTATACTAATTTAATGATAAACCAGAGAAGTTTCAACTTTCAATCCCCAGCAACGGTGCTAAAAACTTGTTCACCACTCGGCTTACACTGCAAGAGCATGGGCCATGACAAAGTAGTATAAAAAGATTATCGTTTCCACAAGGATTGGAGTTGAATTTGATTAATCATTAAACTTATGCCTTAAACTAGGTTGAGTAGACAATTGTTTAGTGAAGTTGCATGTGAAAATAACTTTGCAAATGAATTTATAAAGGGAGTTAAATGATCCTTTTTGACTTCAAGCATATAAGGGATATAGGATTATTTCTCCCCCTTGTATTTCATGACACAAGAACAATCTCCTCACACCAAAAGTGACCAACAACTATATGTGCTAGTCTGGGTATCAGATACTACTTGAAAAAGCTTTCTCAAGTCAAAAATAAGTGTTTAATTCTATTAGTTGCTCAATCTCTCTCACAACCAAATAAATCCTAATATTAATGTCAGACCCAAATTTGACTATACGAGGTTAGTGAGTGTATTTCTACCCCACCAACAAAACCATCCATTTAATACCTAAATTTTAGGTTCTTGCATGATTTAACTCAAGTCAACACTCAAGCTAGCTCTCTCAAGCATCACTCAAGCAAACACATAACTAATTGGTGGCCAATCAACCACTAGCATTAAGAATGAAGTAAAATCAACAGATATATGTCATTAATCAATGGAGGGTGAGAAGAATCAAGTGTTAATCTATACAAGGGTTTAAAATAATCCTAGAACAAGTGACTAGCTATTCATAATCAGCCACAAGTTTACAAAACACCAAAAATTCAGAACCATAGCAGAATACAAGAGAAGGAGAAGGAGAAGATCAGAAAAACCGAGAGAAATGGCTTCAAATCTCTTTGAAACTTCAATCCTTTGCTCTAACCACTCTTCCAAGCTCCAACCCCTAGGACACCAGCTCCCCAACTTGCCCAGAAGTTGAAGAATGCCTCACTTGGTCGAAAAATCTGAATATATGAAGCCCTAGCATCTATTAAGCCTCAAAACTCAATGTTTCAGTAAACCATGGTTAGCTGCGGCTAACATATTCTTCCCCATGGCCAAACACTCTTGGGAATGTGATGTGAGACTCCGTAGAAACCCGTTCTAGGAACCCCAAATTACACGGATCAGTGATCGAATTTTGGCATACGACACAAGAACAAGAAAATAGGCAGATCTGGACAACAAGCAAGAAAGAATAAAGAAAGGAAGAAAGAAGAAGAAGAAGAAGAGATGTTGGTCAATGGAATTGAACCCTAAGAGAACCCGTCTCTTAGAACCCTAATCCGGGACGCCACAAAGGAAACCACTCCTTTAATAAGTCAAATATTTTCTCTAGTACACAAAGGCCACAAGAGAAACCTCATAAGTCAGAAATAATTCTGAAACTAATTCATTCAATCTGCCTCTTCTTGGAGTACAAGTGGGCCTTATATAGGCATTTGAAAAATAAAACCCTAAATACAAAATAACTCTTAGGTTTGGCGGGAAAATAAAAGAAATTTAAATCTAAACAAATTCACCAAGAATAGTGCCTAAGAAAGCTAAAAATCTGAAACAGAAACAATCAAATTAAAACTAAGAAGATTTTGTGGAAAATGGTTGGGCTTCTTCAATTAGGCTCCTTTTAGGCTTGGGCTAGCATCTTGTAGATATGAAATAATTTTCATGCCATTTTGTTCCTTTTGGGCTTCATATTCAGCTAAGACTATGGGTTCCAGGTCCATTAGTTTTTGGATCACTCCATTCAAGGCCTCCTTCATAGCTTTGGCTCTTGATCTTGTACATGGGCCTCCCATACTTTGCAATGGATCTTTAGCTAGCCATCTTTTAGAGTTACGTCCAGCCCTTTTGTTTTCAAGTTCTTGATTTTGTTCAAACTCTTTAAAGTCTTCTAGCTCATCTCCATCATTCCCTCCCTCTTGAAAAGGATTCGTCCTCGAATCTGCAATATCAAAAAGAGAAAGGTCAGCCACATTGAAAGTTGCGCTTACATTCCCATAAGAACTAGGCAAATCAATTTTATATGCATTATCATTTATTCTTTCCAACACTTGGAAAGGACCATCGCCTCTTGGGTGTAATTTGGACTTCCTTTGTTCAGGAAACCTTTCTTTCCTCAAATGAACCCACACCCAATCTCCTGGTTCAAAGATAACCTTCCTTCGACCTTTATTAGCATGTTGAGCATATTGCTCATTCTTGCGCTCAATGTTCGCCTTAACTTTAGCATGAAGATCCTGCACAAACTTAGATTTTTTTGCACCATCAAGGTTAGCAAACTCATTACAAGGCAAAGGAAGTAAATCTAAGGGAGTCAAAGGGTTAAAACCATATACAATTTCAAAAGGAGAAAACTCAGTTGTAGAATGCAAGGCACGATTATATGCAAACTCAATGTGAGGCAAACACTTTTCCCAATTCTTTAAATTTTTTTGAATTACAACACGCAATAAGGAAGAAAGTGTTCGATTCACTACTTCGGTTTGTCCATCCGTTTGAGGATGTGCAACCGTAGAAAACACAAGCTTTGTACCCAACTTTGCCCACAAAGTTTTCCAAAAGTGACTAACAAATTTAACATCACGGTCACTCACAATAGATCAAGGCAAACCATGCAATCTAACAATCTCCTTGAAAAATAAATCCAAGATATGGACAGCATCATTTGTTTTTGAGCAAGCAATGAAATGAGCCATTTTACTAAATCGATCAACCACAACGAATATGCTATCCTTTCCACTAGATGTTCTAGGCAATCCAAGCACAAAATCCATTGAAATATCGACCCAAGGATGAGAAGGGACAGGTAAGGGAGTATACAAGCCATGTGGTTGCACTTTAGATTTAGCGTGCTTGCATGCAATGCACCTTTTACACACAGCAATCACATCCCTACGCATATGAGGCCAATAAAAATGTTCTTTCAACATGGATAAAGTCTTTTCTATGCCAAAGTGCCCCATCAAACCACCCCCATGAGATTCTTTAACCAAAAGCTCACGCATAGAACAAACAGGCACACACAATTTATTTCCTTTAAATAAGAAACCATCAAATCTAAAGAAATCATGAGCACCATGTTTTTCACACAACTTCCAAGTTTTAGCAAAGTCAGTATCACATTCATACATATTTTTGAAAGATTCAAAACCAATCAACCTAGCTTGCATAGATGTAATAAGACTATACCTCCTAGACAAAGCATCAGCCACAACATTTTCTTTCCCCTTTTTATGTTTAAGCACATAAGGAAATGACTCAATGAATTCAAGCCATACGGCATGCCTCTTATTCAACTTATCTTGGGTCTTTAGGTATTGAAGACTCTTATGATCAGAATGCAAAACAAATTCCTTAGACCATAAATAATGTTGCCAATGTTCTAGAGTTCTTTTTAAAGCATACAATTCCTTGTCATAAGTTGAATAATTCAAACAAGCACCACTAAGCTTCTCACTAAAGTAAGCAATAGGCTTAGACTTTTGTATCAAAACAGCACCAATACCAATTCCGGAGGCATCACATTCAACTTCAAAAACTTTAGAGAAATCAGGAAGAATAAGTAGAGAGGCATTGGTCAATTTATCTTTCAAAGTATTAAAAGCCACCTCTTGTGCCTCACCCCATTTAAAGATAACATTTTTCTTTACCAGCTCATTTAAAGGTGCAGCAAGGGTTGAGAAGTCCTTTACAAATCGTCGATAGAAACTTGCAAGTCCATGGAAACTCCTCACCTCACTAGCATTCTTAGGTGTTGGCCACTCTCGAATTGCCTTCACCTTCTCTTCATCCACTCGGAGGCCATCAGTACCTACAACAAAACCAAGAAAAACAACAGAATCCAAGCAGAAAGAGCATTTCTCTAAATTTGCAAAGAGTTTATTTTCTCTTAAAATATCAAACACAGAATGCAAATGCTTAGCATGCTCTTCTAGATTCTTAGAAAACACAAGAATGTCATCAAAATACACAACAACAAACTTTCCTATGTAAGGGCGAAACACATGATTCATTAAGCTCATGAATGTACTAGGAGCATTAGTTAAGCCAAAGGGCATAACAAGCCATTCATACAAACCAAACTTAGTCTTAAATGCAGTCTTCCACTCATCACCCTCTTTCATCCTAATTTGATGATAACCACTTCTAAGATCTATTTTTGAAAACAAGTAAGCACCATGTAACTCATCCAGCATGTCATCAAGTCTAGGAATGGGATATCGATACTTAACAGTGATTTTGTTGATGGCTCGACAGTCCACACACATCCTCCATTTGCCATCCTTCTTGGGCACAAGTATTACTGGAACAGCACATGGACTAAGGCTTTCTCTCACAAACCCCTTTTTCATGAGTTCCTCCACTTGCCTCTAAATTTCCTTAGTCTCTTCTGGATTTGCCCTATACGCAAGTCGGTTAGGAAGAGATGCTCCAGGAATAAAGTCAATCATGTGTTCAATGCCTCTTATGGGAGGCAATCCATCCGGTACCTCTTCCGGAAATAAGTCTTTATATTCCTGCAACAAACTCAAAACACTAGAAGGAAGAGATTCTTCAAGGTCACTAAGGGTTAGATAAACATCCTTATACAAGAGGACAAAAGATGTCTCACTACATAAAGCCCTCTTAATCTCTCCTCTACTGGAAAATAGTGTTACTTTCTTCTCTTCACTCTCTTGACTTTTCAATTCAGTAGCTCTCTTTTCTTTTCTCTCCCTCTCACTTTCTTTTCTTTCTTTCTCACGCACTTTCTTTTCTTTCTCTCTTAACTTGCATTCTTGAGTAATTCGCTTTTGATCTTCATATGCCTGCAAGGGTCCGAGAGGGGTTAGCATAATGGTTTTCTTATTAAACTCAAAAGAATACCTGTTAGTATAACCATCATACTTAACTTTCCTATCAAATTGCCAAGGTCTACCCAATAACAAGTGTCCAGCATACATAGGAGCTATATCACATAAAACCTCATCATGGTAACTTCCTATGGAAAATGCTACAACAGAAAATGCTACAACAACTTGCTTAGTAACTTTAACATCCCCATTATCATTGAACCACAACAAATTATAAGGGGTGGGGTGTTTTCTAGTTGGCAAACCTAGCTTTTCAACCAACAAGGTACTAGCAACATTGGTGCAACTCCCATTATCAATGATAAGGCTACATACCTTGTTGTTAACAAAACACCTAGTGTGAAAGATATGCTCTCGTTGTTCTTTTTCAAGCTCCTCTTTCGGTTGAATGCTAAGAGCACGCCTTGACACTAGAGCCTCACCAATCACAGCTTCAGCTACCTCCACATCAGATTCATCACCTCCATTGGAGCTTAACTTAGCTTCCACATCTTCATCACTGCTGCTTTCACTAGTAACAACACCATTCTCAAGCAAAATCATAGTCCTTTTATTTGGACATTGTGAAGCAATGTGACCAAAACCTTGACATTTAAAGCATTTAATTTTAGAAGAACTAAAAGAAGATTTAGGTTCAAGTTTACCTTTAGAAGTAGGTGTTTGCATCTTCATCTTATTCTCCTCTTTAGGCTTGGTCTCTCCCTTAAACTTGAAAGAGGACTTGAAGTCTTTGTTGGAACTAGCATGTGATTTCAATTTCTGTTTTGTCTTAAAATGCTTTTCCACCTTAATGGCTTTATACAACAACTCCTCCATATCAAGGTAGTTTTGCAATTCAACTTCTGCAGCAATTTCAGGGTCTAAGCCACTAAAAAATCTTACCATTGTAACTTTTGAATCTTCCTCAATGTCAGCTTTGATCATGGCAATTTGCATTTGTTGAAAATATTCTTCCACATTCATAGATCCTTGTTTGATTTTGTGGAGCCTCTTGTGCACATCCCTATAGTAATGGGTAGGGACAAATCTCTTTCTCATGAGAGCCTTCATTTCTGGCCAAGACCGAATTGGACCCTCTCCAGAACGCCTCCTACTAGTGGTTAATTGATCCCACCATAGGCTTGCATAATCTGTGAACTCCAAAACAGCTAATTTTATTTTACTTTCTTCTAAAAAAGATTGACAGTCAAATAAAAACTCAACTTTTCTTTCCCATTCAAGATATACATCAGGATCAGCTTTCCCTTGAAAGGAAGGGATTTTCATCTTGATGTTACTAAAGACATCTTTCTTTTGAGGGGGAGCTCTCCTAACTCTTTCATGTTGGCTTTCCTCCTCAAAATCAAATTCATCTCCTCCTAGAACAACATTTTTACCATGCCTTGCCTTGCTGTTGGAAGAAGAAGAATCCATTTGATCCAACCTAGCTTTTAGCCTCTTGAATTGTTCTTGAACAGACTTGATAAACAATTTAAGGTCAACTTGGTTATCCTCACTTTCAGACATGGTTGGCACTTGAAAATGTTAGTGAATAGCAAGAAAAGGATCTGACTACTCTCTCATGTGTTTCACTCTAAATGATGCAAATTCACTCGTGTTTCACTCTTGTAATGGCTTTTACAATGATGAAAACACTCTTGCCTTTTTCCTCTCAACTTGCTTCCTATAGTGTACTGAATTAAATCCAACAAATCAAAAGAAGCAGCAACTGAAGTGGCAATCTTAAATTAGAATCCAAGATATAAAGTTCTCAAAGAGACAACAAAAGTCCAATATTTTAAAGAAAAATCGTAGGTGCAGCCAATAGACAATATAGCAAGTGACTAGGAAAGGAAATCAAGACACTGAAAGAACAAATGGTGCGTGGCAGATTATGGGAGATCAAGTGTAACCAGTGATTAATTATCAAGAGGAAAGGATGGGAAGAAAATTGGAATCTGAAATCAGTAATGAAGCAATCAGAAATTTGAAATTTAGAATAAGGTGAATGAATGCATATTTCCTTTTTATGAATTGTGCACAATATGACATTTAATGACCAGATCAACTCAGGGAATCAGATGTGGTAATTCCAAGAATAAATGATCTTCAGCAATTGCAATTCAAGTCAAATTTTTTTTTTTAATTTCCAGCACAACTTTCTTTTTCACAGATTCTGACTTCCTTTTTTTTTTTTTTGCAACTTTTCCTTCTTTTCTTTTCTTTTCCTTTTTTTTTCACTGTAATATACTCTTTTTTTTTTTTTGAATCTCAAAGGTGCTGAAATTTGCAAACAGAACACAAGATTGCTGAACACAAGATTTCTGAAAGATCAGAATGACATGCACGAAAGAAATAGCTATAACTTGCCCTAGAAAAATCGAATTGATGTGATTCCAAAACGAGCAAAAAGAAGAGATCTCGACACACAAGAAAGACCTATTAAATGTCCAAAAACAGGAAGGAAAACACCAGAAACAGCCGCATAAAAAAAAAGGACGAGCAGAAAGAAATAGCTATAACTTGCTCTACAAAAATCGGATTGATGTGATTCCAAATCGAGTAGAAAGAAGAGATCTTGAAACACAAGAAAGACCTATTAAACGTCCAAAACCAAGAAGGAAAACATGAGAATCAGCCGCACAAAAATATGGACGAACAGAAAAGAATCAGACGAAATAAGGGAAAAGAACAAGGAAAAAGTGGATGAAACCAATCTCAACCAATGCTCTGATACCAGATGATGTGAGACTCCGTAGAAACCCGTTCTAGGAACCCTAAATTACACGGATCAGTGATCGAATTTTGGCATACGACACAAGAACAAGAAAATAGGCAGATCTGGACAACAAGCAAGAAAGAATAAAGAAAGGAAGAAAAAAGAAGAAGAAGAAGAGATGTCGGTCAATGGAATTGAACCCTAAGAGAACCCGTCTCTTAGAACCCTAATCCGGGACGCCACAAAGGAAACCACTCCTTTGATAAGTCAAAGATTTTCTCCAGTACACAAAGGCCACAAGAGAAACCTCACAAGTCAGAAATAATTCTGAAACTAATTCATTCAATCTGCCTCTTCTTGGAGTACAAGTGGGCCTTATATAGGCATTTGAAAAATAAAACCCTAAATATAAAATAACTCTTAGGTTTGGCGGGAAAATAAAAGAAATTTAAATCTAAACAAATTCACCAAGAATAGTGCCTAAGAAAGCTAAAAATCTGAAACAGAAACAATCAAATTAAAACTAAGAGGATTTTATGGAAAATGGTTGGGCTTCTTCAATTAGGCTCCTTTTAGGCTTGGGCTAGCATCTTGTAGATATGAAATAATTTTCATGCCATTTTGTTCCTTTTGGGCTTCATATTCAGCTAAGACTATGGGTTCCAGGTCCATTAGTTTTTGGATCACTCCATTCAAGGCCTCCTTCATAGCTTTGGCTCTTGATCTTGTACATGGGCCTCCCATACCTTGCAATGGATCTTTAGCTGGCCATCTTTTAGAGTTACGTCCAGCCCTTTTGTTTTCAAGTTCTTGATTTTGTTCAAGCTCTTTAAAGTCTTCTAGCTCATCTCCATCAGAATGCACTAGCTTTGCTGATTAATAATTGGCCGCAGTGAAAAGCTCTCTATTTACTCCTTCCTCCATGTAGGAATTAGCTGCGGCTAACACCTGAATTGGCCGCGGCGAATATTGTAAAACTTCAACCTATAATTTTCAGCAATTAGCTTTGAAGTCCAATCATATCTGCAAAAAGTATGAAGTTATAAATATACCAAAATATTCCTAAACTAAAGTTAAAGTTTGCATAATTAAACTAAAATTGAGTCAATTAAGTTTAGGTATAAAAAATGCACATTTTCCTATTTTGAGTATAATTTATATACAAAAATACACCAAAAGATATTCCCAACTTAAGGAAAATGTGCTAAAAAGGCATGACTTTAGAGAGGTTATCACACCTCCAAACTTAGACTTTTACTTGTCCTTGAGTAAAACAAAATGAAGAAGTAGTTAGATTTCATAAATCACCCAAATACTATGCATTGCATGGTATAGTCCTCATCAGCTGCTACCATGATAAGCAAGATAGGCAAAAATAAAGTGTAAGAAGATTCAAGACTCACAGCATAATGCAAAGCTTTCTAACATTTTTTAAAGCATGTGTGTGTGGCTAGTCAAGGTTTCATTTTCCAACAATTGTCTAGTACAAGAACCACACTTCAATGTATATATATGCTACCTTAACAACAATACTTCATATGCCAAAACTTTTCTTCCCTCTCCACTGTACATCTGACCTTACAAGAATTTCAAAATCATTAGGACTTTTAAGCTTGTAATGTGGCTAAGGTAAGGCTAAATGAAGGATGGGATAATAAAGGATGCAAAATACTTGAGATAAATGATTGTGCGAGTCTCTATCCTCTTTTCTACATTTCAAGTGTCCTTCTAAATTACTATATCTCCCCCAAACTTATCTTCAAATCTAAATGCACTCAGACTTATTGAAGAATAAATTCTATTTTCTATTTTTGTTTTTTGTTTTATTTTGTCTTGTTTTGTTTTTTTTTTTTGAGACACATATTGAGTGCAAACATCTCAACTGCAAATAGTTACAGACTATCCATCATTCATATTCCTATGATCAAAATTTCTCAGAATGTAGCATCCTACCTCTTGCAAATTATCAAGCACTAATCCATTATCTAAAGTCTAAGGTGAAATCATGGTTTTTCAAGTTTATGGGATATCAGTCTAATGCTCAAATTCAAATAAAAAAATTTTTTTTATGGTTTTTCAATTAGGCTCAAATGGTGGGTTCAAGGGGAAATATAATTAACAAAGGACAGCTTGAAAGGCACAAACGCATTTAAATACTACCTAAATCATTTTTCAAAATCAAGTGAAGTCATTAGATCATTTCGAGGAATTCCAAGGATGGTTCTAGAGTTTTGAAATTGAGAAAGAACATATACACTAATTTGCTGCACTTTTTCCACAACAAGAGCTATCAAATGATTCCTCAATGTTTGTGTACAAAAATTTTTCCTTAAAAATATCATTAAAAAATGCATTATTGTATGACTCAAGAGCTAACCACTACTTCCCAAATTTCTTGTCAAGCATATCATCTAAGTAACTTACAATCATTGGACCCAAACAATCTAATCAACGGACAATTCAGCACCTAACACCAAGATTAAGTAGTTTACAAATAAAAGTCTAAGCGCCAAAATTAAAATCATGCCGAATCAACAACAAAAAGGTATACCCTCACCCCTAAACTTAAAATGGACAATGTCCTCACTGACAATTAGAGGGAAAAAGAGGGTCAAACTACCACCCACAAAAAAGTAGTTACACAAGAGAACATAGCACCTGCATTCACCAAAACAGCAGTAGCTAAAGATAGAAAATGAATAAGATAGGCATCAACCAAAAACTAAACTTAACTGGCAACAATTAAAAGAAATTGAAATCTAACTAGTTCTAACATTTAAAAGCAAGATAACACCAGTCTACTGTAAATAACCATATAAAAATAGAAATGAAACAACAAAATAACTAGCGAGAATATAAAAACAGAAAACCAATAAAAAGAAAAAGAGAAGTCAAAGGTCATTAGGCTGGTTCCCGCTGGGGCCCTCATCATCCCGAGCTCTAGAAGTTTTATCAGTTAATAGCGGCAGTAGGCGCTGTAGCTGAAGCCAAATCTGGGATACATCATCACTAATACTATCCACCTTGCCCATCAACAGATCCAGATGCCTATCTACACTGGCCCCCCATGGGTCATCCAACTATGGGGGGCCAGACTCCTCTACGGCTGGAATATCTGGGATCGCACCTCCTTTTCCATCACATCTGGGTCCGACTGGTCTGCCCCTGGGCCTTAGGGTGCCCTGTGAGGAGACTTGATCGCTCTATAATTGAAAAGCATGGGGGCCATGAAGGGTTGGCCCTTCACCCCGGATTGAAGACACCATTGAAGAACAAAGTAGGGAAAGACAATCACGCATGAGTAGTCCGCTACTACTGCTTCAAGGCTATGATACATTATAGCAGCAATATCCATCGGCTGTTGATTCATCAGTAAGTAAATCAGAAGTGCCTTCTCCCACGTGGCATCACTCAGATGTGAGGTCGAAAGAATGTTGAAAGACATAAAATGTAGCTAAAACTTGGCGTCTCTACGCAATCGCTTCTATTCAAGATATCGCTGCCCACCACGAGGGATCTTCCACAACACCTGCCTTTCATGATCCAAAAAGGAAGCAATGGCATCAAAGGGGATCTCGTCTTTATATTGCATTAAGTATGCATAACGGCAATCAGTGACCACCGGTAATTGGTAGAATGTGCGGATTACCTCCTCTGAAATGTTAACTTGAACCCTTCTCACCTGACACTTCAACCTGATTGCAATGGCTGCTTGGGTATAGAACTCTCTAATAATGGCAGCATTTCCACCTAGCTTGTCACCCATCAAAGAGTGCAGGTGATAGGTTTGATCAGTAATCATATAGAAATCCCAGTCAGTTGTGTAAGGGAATTCTCTTTCTGAATGAATGGGATGGCTTTGGACTCTCTCTTTAATAGCAGCCGGAGATTCTTGTTCTGATTGATGTGAAGCACTTGGACGAGATCTCTTTGGAGCCATAGTAACTGCAAAATGACAAGAAACTAGCCCAGCTAACTAGCCAAAAACACAGAGAAAAGAGCACAAAAACAAAGGCAAAAAGAAAAGAAAGAGAAACAACAAACAAACGGAATGAAATACACAAAAACCAAGACTAGCACAAGCAGAACAAGACAACAGGCACTCCCACATTTAACCTATGTGATAGGCTACCGAACCTCTCAACAAGTCAAATTCTCACCTAACCACAATGTCCACACTAATCATAAAAGTTGAAATTGAGGTACTGGGCCACCATTCAGTGCCAAATTAAATAACCAGATTAATTGATCAGTTCCCAATGATATCCCTACTTAACTCTGATTCAAATTCAGAATGCCTGGATCTAAAATATCATAATCATATCCAAGCTCCTAGCTAACTACAAAACAATCGCCAATTCATGAATCAAAAGGATAATGTCCTAATCAATCCACTTGATACCACAATTGAGTCCCCCTACACACTAAATGCCTACAATAGTGCAGCACAACGGAGCAATAGGATAGAGTAACAAGCTGAGAAATAAGACCGAATAGAAGTCTAATATGCTGATACAAAGCAGAACACCAATTCATACCAATCTATTTTCAGAATTGAAAAATGCCTAGCTCAACAAATGTCTATGTGAAACAGAGTATAATCAGAGCAACTCAACAGTACACAACAGACCAAGCATTATACAAAGCAAGCACAATAGAGCTAGCACACATGAGAAGACAATGCAGCAACAAATCCAATAACAGCCCCAGCATCCATAACTCATAGATGGATAGTCAGACTTACCAGAGATGAAGCAAAATAAAATGGAGGAAGAGGAAAGCTTCAGTGAGGTGGAAACCAACTTTTGCGTCATTGGAAAGAGAAGGATGAGCAGTAAGCTTTGAATGGAGATGGGAGAAAGAGAGAGGGGCAAAATGGCGATGGGCTCAAGGGATAGCTTTGATGGGAGAGTGGAGAAGGGGGGACTGGCGATGGGAGAAGGGTGAATGTCATCGGCAGAGTAGAAGAGAGGAGAAAGGAGAATTAGGGTTGAAGAAGGGTAAAAGAGGGAATTCAAATAGGGGTTGAAAATGAGGGAATGAATTGGGCAAGAAATGTGGGGCAGATTCATTGTGGCACTGTGGGACTTTAGGGGAAAAGCTGAGGGTAGAATGGGTAGAACAACAAAAGATTTTCGAGTAGTAGCTGACGTTTAGCCGCGGCCAAATATTTATTCGCCACAGCCAATATGTCTCTGTTCCATTCCAAAGGGCAAGTGAATACTATTTAGCCATGACCAATAGGTTTTTCACTGCTGCCAATTAGGTCCTAGTTTTAGCCCACTCATTGTTGGCCGTGGCCAACTTGATTTTAGCAGCGGCGAACATTCCTCTGGCTGACTCCCCTGGGCACCACTCATGAGAAATTCACCGCAGCTAATTAATTTTTTAGCCGCAGCCAATTCACTTCGAATTTTGCTGGTGACATCTAGAGCATCATTTGCCGCAGCGAATGACTATCCTGGCTGTGACTAACATTGTTCGAAGGTATTTTCATGCACATTACAGCGGTTTTTTCTTTTACACAGCAAAATTAACATGACAAGAACATGTAACCTAGTTTCAAATAATGTTTTACTTGCTTCCACACATCATTTTCAATAAGGCTCTAAAGCAATTTAAGCATGTGTGATTTTGACAATAATCCCTAAGGATCAATACAAGATTCAAGCATTAATCATGAATTTGTGAAATAAACATTCAAGACAAACACCATATCTAAATTATTAGCTAATTGTACTTATTTCACAAGAGTTTATGCATATTAGAAAGTACATAGTATGAACGGGTGCACTTTCCTGAAGACATTTGTCCCTAAATGTTCCTTCAATTAAATGCCTTTAGTGATATTGTTCCTTGTTGCCATCCATGCAAATTGAGAAGTTAGCCGATAAAGCAAAGGAAAACACATAAAATTCTATAGGACACTAAAATCTACAAAAGTAAAACAAAAGGGCAAAGTGAAGAGCTTGGGTTGCCTCCTACGAAGCGCTTGCTTTATAGTCTTCAGCCAGACTTATCAAGTGTTCACTTAGAATCAGCAAGGTGGAAAGTGGAGGTGTGATGATCTACATGCCCTCCCCAATAGTGCTTTAATCGTTGGCCATTCATCTCAAAACTTTTCACTAGAATTGCTCACCAACTCAACTGCTCCATGGGGAAAGACTTCGACCACTGTGAAAGGACCTGACCACCTTGATTTCAACTTCCCAGGGAAGAGCCTAAGACGAGAGTTATGCAACAAAACATGTTGTCCCGGCTCAAATGCTTTAGGGGTGATTTTTCTATCATGGAGTAGTTTGGTCTGTTCTTTATATACTCATGAGTTTTCATAAACGTGTATTTTGAATTCATCCAACTCATTGAGTTGCAAGAGTCTCTTCTCGCTTACAGTTTTGAAGTCAAGATTTAGCTTCTTGATCGCCCAATAGGCACCATGTTCCAATTCAACTAGTAAATGGCAAGCCTTTCCAAAAACCAACTTATAAGGTGACATGCCTATTGGAGTCTTGAAAGCCACCCGATAGGCCCACAATGCATCATCAAGTTTTGTGGACCAATCTTTTCTTGACACCCCCACCGTTTTTTCTAAGATGCTTTTGATTTCCCAATTTGATATCTTGGCTTGTCCATTGGTCTGGAGATGATAAGCCAAAGCCACTTTATGCTTTACTCCATACTTCCTTAAAAGGGATTGAAATTGGCTATTACAGAAATGCAATCCCCCATCACTAATAATGGCTCTTGGTGCTCCAAAGCGAGTAAAAATATTTTTTTTTTAAGAATTTGAGCACCATTTTTGTGTCATTAGTGGGACTAGCAATAGCTTCCACCCATTTGGATACATAATCTACCACTACCAAGATGTATTGATTTTCCAACGAGCTAGGGAAGGGTTCCATGAAGTCAATGCCCTATACATCAAATAATTCAACCTCCAACATGTTTGTCAGAGGCATTTCATTTCTCTTAGATATGTTTCCCACCCATTGGCATCTATCACACTGAAGCACACATGTATACACATCTTTGAATAGTGTGGGCCAGTAGAAACCACTTTGCAGAACTTTGGCTGCTGTCTTTTCTCCCCCAAAGTGGCCTCCATAATCTGAAGCATGACAACGTTGCAAGATTACTCCTTGTTCTTCTTTCGATATGCACCTTCTTAAGATGTGATCCGCACAACGTCGAAACAAATATGGCTCATCCCAGAAATAATGCTTGATATCATGAAAAAACTTCTTCAATCGATGCTATTTCAGATCAGGGGGAACCACTCCACATACCAGATAATTGACAATATCCATATACTATAAATCTGCAGTGTGCTGAACATTCAACAGTTGCTCATCGAGGAATGCCTCCTTAATATTCTGGGTAAATTCTGGTTGAAATTCAGTGTTCAACCGAGAGAGATAATCAGCTACTTGATTTTCGCACCCCTTTCTATCCATAATTTCTAGATCAAACTCTTGCAATAAGAGCACCCATCTAATCAATTTGGCTTTCGAATCTTTCTTGCTAACTAGGTATTTTAGGGCTGAATGATCAGTGAATATAGTAACTTTAGATCCCACAATATATGCCCTAAACTTATCAGAAGCAAATACCACAGCCAACATTTCCTTCTCTGTAGTGGTATAATTCTCTTGTGCTTCATCCAGTGTTTTGCTGGCATAATAGATGGGGTGGAAAATTTTCTCCCTTTTTCTGACCTAAAACTACTCCGACAACATAATCACTTGCATCACACATGATCATGAATGGCAAGTTCTAGTTGGGCGCAGTCATAATGGGGGCAGTGACCGGTTTCCTTTTTAGTTCTTCGAAAGCTTGTAAACATGCATCATCAAGCTTAAACTCTACATCCTTTTCAAGCAATCTACACAAAAGCTTGGTGATTTTAGAGAAGTCCTTGATGAAGAGACGGTAAAAGCCGGAGTGGCCCAGGAAGCTCCTCACTCCTTTAATAGAAGTAGGTGGGGGCAGCTGTTCAATGATGGATATCTTTGCCTTATCCACTTTTAATCCTTCTTTAAATACTCTATGGCCTAGCACAATGCCCTCTTGCACCATAAAATGACATTTTTCCCAGTTAAGCACCAAATTAGTCTCTTCATAATGTTTCAGCACAACATCTAAATTGTGGAGACATTCATTAAATGAATCGCCAAAGACTGCAAAGTCATCCATAAAAATCTCTATAGATTGCTCAATCATGTAAGAAAATATAAAGATCATGCAACTTTGAAATGTTGTCGGTGTATTACATAATCCAAATGGCATCCTTTTGAATGCGAAGGTACCATAAGGACATGTGAAGGTAGTTTTCTCTTGGTCTTTTGGGGCAATTGCAATTTGGTTGTATCTTGAATATCCATCCAGAAAATAGAAAACTTCTTTCCTGGCTAGTTTATCTCGCATCGGATCAATGAAAGGCAAGGGAAAATGGTCTTTTTGGGTTTCAGAGTTTAGCTTTTGATAATCCATACAAACCGTCCATCCAGTCACTGTGCGAGTGGGAATTAGCTCATTTTGAGTATTAGCCACTACAATCATGCCTCCTTTTTTTGGAACATATTGAACTGGGCTCACCCAAGACCTAACTGAGATAGGATATATGATACCTGCATCCAGTCATTTCAGAATTTCCTTTTTCACCACTTTTTTCATATTAGGATTCAATCTTCGTTGGTGCTTTATTAAAGGTCGATTGTTATCTTCCAAAAAGATTTTGTGCATGTAAATTGAAGGGCTGATACCCTTGATATCCACTATATTCCATTCCATAGCCTTCTTATGTTTCTTTAACACTCTTAAGAGCTTCAATTCTTGCTCCTCGGCTAAATTAGTAGAAATGATGACTGGTAAAGTGTTTGATTCTCCTAAAAAGACATATTTTAGATGCACAGGGAGTGTCTTCAGCTCCAATTCTAGAGATTCCATAATAGAGGGTTTTAAGGAAGGTCTGTTAACTGAAGTCAAGTCTAGAGTTTCAAATTTCACTCTAGACGGGAGAATGACTAGAGTAGCACTCGCCATAGTTACGCGTTCTTCCTCGCCCCCTTCATCTTGTTCACTTTGCAGCCAAGGTGCTTCACATTTTCCTTTTATCATAGATTGTTGAGATTCATAGTGAAGGAGATGGTCTATCATATCTAAATAGAAGTAATGTTCCAGCTCATCTAGTAGTTTAAGAGCTTTGAATATATTGAATGTCACTTATTCTTCACCAACTCTCATGGTGATATCTCCTTTCTCCACGTCAATAAGAGCTTTACCAGTAGCTAAGAAGGGTCTTCTGAGAATAATTGGAATCTCTCGATCAGCTTCACAATCAAGAATAATAAAATCTGCTGGCAGGATGAATTTATCAACTTTCACCAAGACATCCTCAACTATTCCCCGAGGATATGCCAAACTTCTATCAGCAAGTTGCAAAGTAACCGTGGTAGGTTTTGCTTCACCCAATTGCAACTTCTTGAAAATGGATAAGGGCATCAGATTAATGCTAGCTCCCAAGTCATACAATGCTCTAACTATGAAAGTTGTGTTGATGTGACAAGGGATGGTAAAACTTCCAGGATCCCCCTTCTTTTATGGCAACTCCTTAATGAAATCTGAGCTACTCTTTGTCAATGCCACCACTTCATATTCTTGAATTTTTCTTTTCTTGGAAAGTGCATCTTTCATAAATTTTGCATATTTGGGCATTTGTTCCAAGGCTTCTAGAAAAGAGATATTTATATGCAACTGCTTGAAGCTGTCTAAGAACTTCTTATATTAGGTATCTTCAGTCTGCTTCTTGAATCGTCTAGGGAAGGGTAGCGGTGGCATCTGAGTGCTTGGTTGCACTTTCTCACCTTCACTCTTCTTTTCTTCCCTATCCTCATGCTCCTTATCATCCACCCTTAGGTCTTCTCCACCATCCTCCTTAGAAAGAGAGGTCCCTTCATCTTCTACCTCTAGTGGCTTCACATTAGATTTAGAAGCATTTGATAAAACTTTACCCCCTCAAGGTGATGGCCTTGCACTCATCTTTGCCTTCCCTTCTAAGATTGGGAATGATGTTACTGGGGAGGTTTCCTCTTGACATAGCATTCATTTAGGAGGCTAGTTGTCCCACTTGCACTTCCAAGTTCTTAATAACTGTGTCATGCAAAGAAAAAGTGGCTTTTGTTTCAACCCGTTGAGTTTCTTGGTTAGCTAGTATTTGAGCTAACATTTTTTCCATCTTGGACTCTTCTTCTTTCATAGGGAGTTGTCTTGCCGGAACTTAAAATCCTGGAGGTTGAGCAGGACTTACACCTAATGAAGAAGCTTGATTCAATTTTGGACCTTGGGTCCATGAAAAGTTTGGGTGATTCCTCCACCCCGAATTGTATGTTTGAGAGTAGGGATTATTTTGTTGACTACACTGAGCATTGTTCATGTAATTCATAGACTCCAATGTGTAATGGCATTGTTCAGACAAGTGTCCCTCTCCATAGTGATCACAAACAGTAGGGGATGGTTATACTGCATGAATTCCCATGGGGTTAGGTTTCTTCATTTAGAGTTCCAAGTTGTCAAATCTTCTATTCATAGCTTTAAGTTGTGCGACAATATCATTAGTCTGATTAGAGGATTATCCTCTTCTCTGATATGATCTTCTCCCAGATGCATATTGCATAGTGTTGGAGGCCATGTCATCGTATAGATTGTAAAGCTCATTCACTTTCATCTTCCCAATACCACCACTAGAAGCATTATCTAGCATCCTTTTTGCATCCTCATCAAGACCATTCCAGAAAGCTTCCATTAATATGTACTTTTTTTGTTCATGGTTGAGGCATATTCTACACAACTCTTTAAATCTCTCCCATGCTTCATGAAACAACTTTCCAGGTTACTGCTCAAAGTTCAAGATTTCTCCTCTCATGGTTGCTCTCCTACCTCGAGGAATAAATCTGGCCTTGAATCTGGCCACTAAATCTTCCCATGTGCCAATAGATTGTTCTAGAAGAGAGTTGAGCCATGCGTTAGCTTTATCTTTTAAAGTCATAGGAAATAACCACAACCTCAATGCATCCTTGGACACTCCGTTTTGTTTGAAGGATTCACACACCTCAATAAACTTGCTAAGGTGTACATTGGGATCTTCATTATAGTTACCACAAAACAACCCATTCATCTGCAACATCTGAAGCATGCCTTGTTTAACCTCAAAGTTTTTAGCTTGAATATCTGGCATGCGAATACTAGAGTGATAACTCTATGCCTCCCGGTTAAGGAAGTCATCCAATGTGTATAGATCATTTTCATTCATGTTAGCCATAGTAGGTTAAGGAGGTGCTTCTGACCCTGAATTGGCTTTCAAAAAGATCTTCGATATCCAGAAGGATTTCAAGGCCGTCTGGATCTATCCCTTGTATGCGCGAGAAAGGTGCCTATAAAGAAAACACTCTCAACAAGTATCAACTAATTACAAAAATTTAAAATGCAAATTAATAATTTAAAACTATCTACAGTTATAAGTACAAGCTCAATCCTAATTTTACTACATTAATTTAATGATAAACTAGAGAAGTTTCAACTTTCAATCCCCAGCAATGGTGCCAAAAACTTGTTCACCACTCAGCTTACACCGTAAGAGCACGGGCCGTGACAAAATAGTATAAAAAGATTATCGTTCCCACGAGGATTGGAGTTAAATTTGATTAATCATTAAACTTATGCCTTAAACTAGGTTGAGCAGACAATTGTTTAGTGAAGTTGTGTGTGAAAATAACTTTGCAAATGAATTTATAAAGGGAGTTAAATGATCCTCTTTGACTTCAATAGTCATTCCACATCTACCTTGCTATACTATCTCTCAAAATTAATTCTTGTCTGTGGTTTTCCTCTTGACCATGACTAGAATAGTCCTCAATATTATCAGGTGGGTTAAGTAGTTATTCACGATCAGCTTCAATAATTAAGTTTTCATCAGGATCTACTCCCATAAAGAAATTGTGTAATATACAATAAGCTATCACAATATCAATCATTATTTGAAAGGAATAATGTGGTTCAATGCCACTAGCTATGATTAGAAATCTTATCTTCAAAACTCTGAATATTCGTTCAATGACATTTCACAATGAGGCATGTTGATGGTTGAAAATTTCTTTCTTATTCTATGTGTGACCATGTTAAATATTCCTTCAAGTGATAATGAACTCCTCTGTAAGGTGTTAATAGGCCATGCATAAATGAAAAGTCAACATCGCCCAAATAAAATTTTTCTACAAATGAAATTATGAATTAGCGAAAAAAAAGAAACATAATTCTCAACCTAATACTACAAATTATACATCCATGGTTGCATCTAAACCTTGGGAAATTATAAGATTATCTCCTCTTGACAAAGCATTTTTGAAAATTCTTGAATCAGAAGCTATTCCTTCCCAACCAACTAAGATTCAAGTGAATTTCATATCAAATGAACATGCAATAAAAATATTTTTCATAGGGTAATCTTTTCATTCTCAAAATCAAGCAATTTCTTCTCGAGGCACTTTTGCTTGAACATGAGTTTCATCTATAGCTCCTATACAATCTTATCATTTAAAATTGGTTAAAAGCAACGGATATGTATCTATTGGTTATGAAATTATAGCTCATTATTTATAAAATATAAAATATGTAAGTAAATATAAACGTATACCTTAAAATATAGGTAGAATCTACTATTGTTGAAAATTTAGATAGGAACCTCTAATCCCAAAGGCTACGAAAGAAACTCAGCCTCCAGTGAAACCACCGCACGTAAGACATAATGAAAATGATGGCTAATAGTTTCCCCCAATCGATAGAAATAAAAGCACATTGTTTTAGTTTTACATTATGTGCTAAAATCTAAAGGAATTTGGCAACTTGTTCCTCAACTATAACCCATAGTGAATCTTTAACTCTTCCAATGTTTCAAAGTTTCTTATATAACTCTTTAAAAGCTTGTGGACTCATGTGCAAAACATCACAACAATTTTTTTTTTCATTTTGTAATTGTATCATCAACTGTTACCTCATATTATATCGACCAATATTGCTAACCCTTATAGGTTTATTAATTGCAACTAACATTTCTTCTAAAAAATGAATTGTATATAGAATCAGACAAATAACACATACAACACACATATGCCTATGTCTTTCCAAATCTTCAATTAAATTTTTTAAATTTGAACCTTCATGCGTCAATCCAAAATTTATCAATTGTTTGACTTTGAAGTTAGAATCATAAATGTCTTCTTCAACATCCTTTGTGAATTCCATATTACTATAGTTGTTCCTCTACTAAACAATTTTGCAAAGTATGTAAAAGCATGCTTTATAGAAACAAGAAAAGAATAATTTAAAAATAAGTATATACAAATTTGCCAGAAATGAGCATATAAACAATTATATTAACTAGGGGTTATATGAGGGATAAAATATAGATAATGGCATGTCCACTTCAAATACTTAGAAGGAGGCTACAACTATTAACATTTCAGATCGTTTATTGGTGTTTCCCAGTTAGTCATTTTTTTAATAACTGTGTAACACATTCTAAAAATATTGTTAAGTCTACCAACAATTCACCTTCACGATCTTACCATTTTAATTAAGCTACAAAAGGGAATGTGGACGACAAAACAAGAGGAAAATCTACTCCAAGCCTTTTGTTTTAGATAGGCAAAACTGATTATCTCAAATTTCATAACATCTAAGAGAAGGAATGTAAGAAGGAAAAAAGAAATTCTAATCTTAAATATAGAGGAACTTATTGGTATATAGAGTAGGGTAAAGCTGGAGTATTAGCTTTAAAAATCTTAGCAATTTAATTGACAAAAATATATACTCTAAAAGGATGAGAAAAACCCATAAGCATGATATGATAACAATATAACGGTTCATTAATTTGTAAAAATTTTCCCCTTTCACCGGCCTTTGCATGTTGCCATATGTGTATAAGACATAAAATTCCAAAATTTATCCTTTCAATTTGACATAGATCTTTTTTCTTCTTCTTTGCAGATCAAATTTTTGTTTCCAAAGAAGTGGGTCTTAGAAAAAAAGTACAACAATTAGATAGAATTTTAAAGTAATCAACCCATCGTATCTAAACAATACATAAACAAAAATAGTAAAATTTCTTGCAAACACATTGAATGAAAGACGACATAGAGGAAGAGGAGATACCATACGATGCTGTGAAGCTTGGAAGAGAAAACTAAAGGCTTGAGCCAAAACAAGGAATTTGGTAGAAAATGGAAAAAGAAAACCTAGGTTGTATGGGCTACTTATGGGGGATGAAGGCATGAAAAAGGAATATGGATAAGGGGTAATTTGGGAAAAATAAAAGATAAATTACATTAGCCAACCATTTTCTCCTTATATTCTCTCCATATTCCGGGAGAAAAATTTTGCATGGGGCCTACTGTACTTTTCTTTTTAATTTTTCTCTTATTCTCAATTTTCTTTTCAAGCTAAATGGGAGAAAACTCCATTTTTCTCTTCTCTCCATTTTTCTCTCCATCCAAATGCAATGTTAATTATGATGAAGAGGCACTCAATCGTAGCTTGGAAGATCGTGATTGGAAATCTGGTTATAAGGATCATTACTTCTCGTAGACCCAAGTAATCCACATACATAACATTGAGCAACGGGTTCACTGCAAGTCAATCATCTTATAAAAGTGGTCATTTGTGCAATACTTCTGTGACTATACAAGATAATAATGACTTTAGAATAATTTAAAACCTTAATTCATGAAGTGAGTGGTAATTAAGATATATATTGAATTAATCAATCTACTTTCAAAAATTTAGTATATTTACATCTCTAGGTTTTTTTTTCATACTCGAAAAAAAAATTTCAACAATTAATTTTATTATTATTTTTTGGTTGAAAAAGTTCCTTACTAATCATTCTCTTTATAGGATAGAAACATAGAAATACTTTGATCAAATAATAATAGAAGTATGACTTCAATTAGGAGGAAAATGTGAAAAAAGGATTCTATAAATGGTGGGGCTAAAATTGCATAAATTTTTATAATAAAAAATGTAGGTATGTAATTAAACTATCTTTAAGGATAAAAAGAATATTTTACTCTAATATTAAATAGAGTTATCAGTACACAACTAACATATTAAGTAGTTGATGTAAATAAAAAAGAGTTTATCTAGATTTACACCACTTGCAAGAATTTTCTGAGAATTAACGAAGATTAAATTCAAGACCCATAGTCTAAAAAAGGAAGCGTAAATTATATAGATTTTTTTTAAAATTTTGCTAAAATTACATAAAATATACATGGAATAAACAAGGACATATTCTCATCATAGTGTTCTCAAATTATTTGCGAGATATTTGGAACCTTTCAAAAAAGCATGCCTTCTCAATTATAAACTTTTTGAGTTTCTCATCTTCTTCAAAGTCTTTTCATCCCAGTTTATTCTTTTAGCTCGAGCTGAATTATCTAGAATTATGACACTAATTTTATCAGTATCATTTTCAGCCAAAAATAAAAGTCAACTACATGTAAGGAATTTTGTATGAAATTCATTTATAATGTATGTTTTACCATTAAAGGAAACAAAAAAGATGAATAGAGATTGAGCATTAGTTAATATTGATTCCTTCTAAAGTCAAGTCCTGATCATACCCGAATAGAAAATTAGCAATGTAAAATGGAACCAGCTGCATTGACCATAAAAACTTTTCACTTTAATGAATTTTTTGACATTCTGGGAAGTAAGGAAGAGGGAAAGCAACTGTTAATGTTATGCACAATAAAATAAAGCAAATGGGAACAATAAATTAAGAACTTGGTGTTCGCTGCAAGTTAATCATCTTAAGAAAATGCCTTCATTATTTATGCAATATATATAATAATAACTTTACAAGAATTAATAAACTTAATTTATGAGGCCAGTGTTAAGCTATTGAATTAATCAATGTATTCCATAAAATTGAGTATATTTACATCTCTAGAATAAATCTTTTTTATTTTTAACACTCCAAAATAAAAAAGTCAACAATTAATTTGATTCTTTTTTTTGGTTGAAGTATTCATTAATAATCATCCCCTTTATAAAATAGAAACATAGAGATACTTTGGTTATTAAATAAGAAGAGAATTATGACTTAAATTAGGAGGAAATTTTGAAAAAATGATTCTACTAATAGCAGGGCCAATTTTGTGTAAATTTTTGTAATAAAAAAATATAGTTATGTAATAAACGATCTTTAAGATAATTTTTTTCTTAATTCTAATATTAAATAGAGTTATCGTTTACCCAACTTAAAAATGAAGTAATTGATATCAGAAGAAATAATTAAATATCACGGATGTTGTCCTTATTATAATAATCCCAATAAAAGAGAACTTATCTTACTTTACATCACTCCCAAGAATTTTCTAAGAAATGACGAAGCATCAGACAATGTAAAAGTTCAAGACCCATAGTCCGTACAATAAAAAGACCAAAGATAATAGTATAGGTTGTCCTGAGAAAGTTTCTTTGTGCATTTAAATTTGGCGAAATGTTGTAGACAGCAAAGGGAAGGAAAAAAGCAAGTGTGTGTTAGAGATTGTGCCCTAGGCCAATCCTTGTATTGCGAACATTGTTTTTCATTACAAAATAAGAGTTTTCTTTTTATTACATTATTATATTATTTGCATGTTTATATATAATAATATCCATGGATAAATCATTTTTTGAATTATCCAAAATGTCCCTAATCAATCATCCTTGTGGGAACAACGATGAATTAAGATTAGTATGATTTTGATTGATTAAGTGTTAATCATATATGATGATATGAATCAAAATCATAGGCGTGTGTTAAAGAACAGGACGCTGGATAGACCCGTCATGAGATAAGTTACATGGATTAGGTCATAAATTTATCTCATATATAACCATGTCATTGATCCCTTGGACCTAAGATCACCATAGATTCCTACATGAAGGACACTGTACTTTGGCATAATCTAATGTCACCTTTAACCGGGTGATTATAAAGACTATGATCAGGTATAATGGAATTCATGCAGAGGAAGATGAGTGGTCAAGATGGAATTTGTCCCTCTGATTAATAGAGAGATATCTCTAGGCCCCTCGATGAGTGTGACTGAGAAATGCATGGTCATGCTCAAATGGAAAGAGTTCCATCTTATATTAGTCTACTCAGAGTCGAGAAAGTTGTGATCAAGCAAGTTGAGGATGACATTTCCATGTCTCATACTCGATCTAGATATCGTGTGACAAAAGAGATATGATAAGATAGGTTGCATCGAATCACCGATCCCATATGATTTGGGTAGTCACAATGTCTTGCTAGAGGCTGCTTGTGATTTATGGGTCAAACAGTGTAGTTAGCCCACTGCCAACATCATATGGGCCTGCAGGGTCGCACACAAGAACGAACCAACTCAAGCTATAATGTCCACATTCATTGAATCAGAAATGTATCTAGATTCAATGAATATCAAAGATGGAGGAATTATTTATATATAAATATATATATAAATAATTAAATTCAAAATATTATATATATATATTATATTTGATATTATATATATATGTATATATATATGAATTAATTTAAATTTAATTCTATCAGATAATTTAAATTTGATTCTATCAGATAGATTTAAATTTAAACTAATCAGATAATTTAAATTAAACTCTAGATATTGTCAGTTTAAATTTAAACTATAGGATAGATTTGAATTTAAACTAATAGATATATTTAATTAATTTTGATTAATTAAATATATCAAAAACTCTAGTCTATAAATAGGGGTTTCCATATCAGAAATATATACATAGCTAGAGCTAAAGCTACCTCCAAAATCTTTAGAGAGAGAGATATTGTACGGACATCGTACGAACATCGTATGGGATTGTACGGATGTCGTACGGAGTTGTACGGACAGATTGCTAGCACATTGTTTTGAGTTGTTGAACCATATTCGTGTGGATACCAGTAGAGGGAACTGATCTACAGTCAGTTCCTGTGATGCAGATAAAAGTCAATAACAAACTCAATTGGCAGAAAAAGGTAATTCTCTGAACCTATTCAATTTAAGTAATTTTGGCGGATCCTTGGTGGGAACTGGGATCAAAATTTTAAATGTTTCCGCTATGTGCCTCCCATAATTCCCAACAGTGGTATCAGAGCCACGTCAATAATTGCTTAAATTGAATACCTATGTGTTCTAAGAATTTTATTTTATAATCAATTTTTCACATGTGCTAATATAAGATATGTATGCGATATTGATTTGATAAAAAAAAAAGGCATGAAATCTAAGCGTAGAGGTTTTTTTAATGAATTTGTTTATATATATGATATATGTATAGTTTTCAATGCGATTGGGAACATAATTATTAATCAGTTACATATATATATTTATTTTGTACAGATTATATTCTATTTCAATGTGAATTCATTTTGCTATGCATGTGATACATTGAATGAATCCGCCTTTGCTATCTAATCCTAGCACAACACAATCTATTTTAAAATTAATTCACTAAATTTACAACCTTTCATATTAAATGAGATGTTTGTAATATGTGTATTGTGATTTGCTTGGATGGGTATGGTGCATGATATGGCCTTAGGATACTTATGGTTTGTAATTTTTTAAATATGGCCTGCGTGTCGTGCCTCTCTTTATTCATTCTGAATGTACATTCTTTTCTCATCTCACACTCCCCTCGAATCTTTAAGCGAAGTTTCTCTTTGTATGTATAGATCTTATCTTAGAGGAATTCTCTCATTGGCTTAGGAGGAGATAGGATAGATGGGTCATATTGTGTCACATTTATTTTAAGATTTATGATGAGATCATATGCATGTATGTATGCCATCGTAGGATATAATTGTGTGACAACTAATTTTAATGAAATAATGAAATAAAATCCCTCATATAAAATTTTAAGTTACAATGCCGCCCACTAATAAACATCTGTTAAGACTTTGATCACCTGACTGTAGGTTCCACCAAAGTGGGATGCATTTAGGTTATCTTAGTAAGACAGCTTGGGTAATGGTGATACTCATAAGTTTCATAGTGGTTTGAGTTAATTGAAACTATCAAAATAGTTTTGGGTTTCAAGGCATTAGATGGGATTAAACATGTCGAATCATGTGATGAATGAATCCTATAAAAGATTTAAGAGTTATATGTAATGTAATTGGTAAATGAGTTACCTACCTAAATAGCTTAATTTTAAGTGTCTTGCCAAAACAAACTTATAATTAAGTGAAATATGGGTCTTAGTCTGCTAAATTAAATTGAGGGTTATTTTTAGTGAAAAATTATTAATTTGACTTTTGCATGTTCTGTTGTAGAAAAATGTCGACAAATAACTCTGCTGTACTATCATTGTGATCCGTCCTTGAGAAGGACAAACTTAATGGGACAAACTTTCTTGACTGGTTTAGGAACTTGAGAATTATTCTCAAATAGAAAAGAAAGCTATATGTCCTAGATGAGCCCATTCCTGAGGAGCCCATAGCCAATGCTCCAAGAGCACAGAAGGATGCCTACACCAAGCATCTCAATGATTCTGTGGATGTGGGATGCCTGATGTTAGCCACCATAGTCCCAGAACTTCAAAAAGATCTAGAACTTATGGAGGCTTATGAGATGATTGTGCATCTTAAGGAAATGTTCCAACAACAGGTAAGGCAGGAAAGGTTTGAAACCACCAAAGCCTTATATTCCTGTAAAATGGCTAAAGGTGCATCAGTTAGCACTCATGTTTTGAAGATGAAAGGCTACCTTGATCACCTTGAGAGGCTCAGATTTTCCATAAGTCAGGAGTTATCTACAGATTTGATCTTAAACTCACTTCCTAAAAGTTATGACCAATTTGTCATGAACTACAATATGAACAACATAGAGAAATCTATTTCTGAACTGCATGGGATGCTTAAAACTGCCGAGCAAAATATTAGGAAAAATCCAAGCTCTGTTTTAATGGTTCAGAAAGGTAAAGGAATAAAAAAGAAAGGCAAAGGCAAAGGAAAGGGCCTGAACAATAAGTTCAAAAACCAAAACAAGCCCAAACCTAAGCCTGAAGCCAAAAAGGCAAAGCCTCCCAAGAAAGGAGTTTGTTTCTTTTGCAATGAGCCCGGTTATTGGAAGAGAAACTGCAAGCTCTACCTGAAAGATCTAAAGAAAAAGAAGAATAGCGGGGCTATTACTTCAGGTATCTATGTTATAGAAATTAATCTTTCTACTTCTTCTACGTGGGTATTAGATACTGCATGTGGAACTCACATTTGTACAAATGTGCAGGGTCTCAAAAAGAGTAGGAAATTGAAAAAGGGCGAAATAGACCTACGAGTTGAAAATAGAGTAAGAGTTACTGCTTTAGCCATAGGCACTTATGAATTAGTTTTGCCTAATGGGCTTTTGTTAATTTTGAACAATTGCTATTATGTTTCTGCTTTGAGTAGAAACATAGTTTCACTTTCTTATTTGGATAAGGAACGTTTTATTTCAATTATTGGGAATAATAAATGTTCTATTTATTGTAATGATATTTTTTATGCAGATGACGATTTGCATGGTGGTCATTATTATTTAAATGTTGATGCTCCCAATAATCAAGATATCTATAACATAATTACCAAGAGGATCAAGACTAACGACTTGAATCCAACCTATCTCTGGCACTATCGTCTAGGCCACATAAATGAGAAACGCATTTCAAAGCTCCATCAAGATGGACTTCTGAAATCATTTGATTTTGAATCATTTGATACATGCAAATCTTGTATATTGGGAAAGATGACTAAGGCACCTTTCATTGGACACAATGAGCGGGCCACTGACTTATTGGGTTTAGTACATACTGATGTATGTGGTTCACTAAGTACAACTGCTAGAGGAGGTCACTTGTATTTCATTACTTTTATAGATGACTATAGTAGATATGGTTACATCTATTTAATGAAACACAAATCTAAAACTTTTGAAATGTTCAAAATATTCCAAAATGAGGTACAGAATCAACTTGGCAAATCTATTAAAGTACTTCGATCCGATCGAGGTGGTGAATATTTGAGCCAAGAGTTTATTGACCATCTTAAAAATTGTGGTATTGTCTCACAATTAACCCCACCAGGAACACCACAATGGAATGGTGTTTCTGAACGAAGGAACCGAACCTTATTAGATATGGTTCGATCCATGATGAGTCAAACGGATCTTCCACCATTCTTTTGGGGCTATGCATTAGAAACAGCTGGTTTTACACTAAACTGTGTTCCATCTAGGGCGGTTGAAAAGACACCATATGAGATATGGACTGGGAAAAAGCCCAGTTTATCTTTTCTCAAGATTTGGGGATGCAAGGCATATGTTAAACAACAGGCCTCAGATAAGCTAGCACCTAAATCTATAAAATGTCTTTTTGTGGTTATCCTAAGGAAACTAAAGGATATTACTTATACAACCCCACTGTGAACAAATTGTTTGTTGCTCAAAATGGTATCTTTTTAGAAAGAGAATTTATCTCTAAAAGAACCAGTGGGAATAAGATACATCTTGAAGAAATTTGAGAGCCACAAAATCACATTGAACCTGAGATGGAAAATCGAGAAGACTCACAACAAGTTGTTGAGCCTACTCAAGTAACACAAGACCCACGAAGGTCTGATAGGACACGACATCAGCCTCAAAGATATCGTGATGTGTTGCTCATTGATCAAGATAAGCCAACCACCTATTAAGAGGCTATAATGGGATCAGACTCTGAGAAATGGCTAGAAGCCATAAAGTGTGAGATGCAATCCATGTATAACAATCAGGTACGGACCTTGATTGACCCACTTGAAGGTATAAAAGCCATAGGGTGCAAGTGGGTTTTCAAGAAGAAAACTGACATGGATGGCCAAGTGCATACCTTCAAGGTACGATTGGTTGCAAAAGGATTCAAACAAACACATGGTATAAACTATGATGAAACCTTTTCACCAGTCGCTATAATCAAATCAATCAAAATCTTTCTCGCCATTGCTGCGTACTATGATTATGAGATTTGGCAAATGGATGTGAAAATAGCATTCCTTAATGGAAAGCTGCTTAAGGATGTGTATATGACACAACCTGAAGGTTTTATGTGTCCAGAGGATTCTGGGAAGGTTTGCAAGCTTCAAAAATCCATTTATGGATTGAAGCAAGCATCTCGAAGTTGGAATCATCACTTTGACGAAGTAGTCAAAGATTTTGGTTTTATCCAAAATATTGATGAACCTTGTGTTTACAAGAAGGTTAGTGGGAGCACAATTGTATTTCTAATGCTTTATGTTGATGACATCCTACTTATTAGAAATGACATTCCTACCTTGCAGATTGTCAAGTTTTGGTTAGGAAAGTGTTTCTCAATGAAAGACTTAGGCAAGGCCAACTACATCCTTGAGATTAGGATCTATAGAGATAGATCCAAGAGGCTAATCAGTTTAAGTCAATGCACCTACATAGACATGGTATTGTATAGATTTAGTATGCAAGATTCAAAAAGGGATTTTGTACCTATGTCTCATGACATCAATCTCAGCAAGACTCAGTGTCCTAGTACACGTAATGAGCGAGAGCGCATGAATAAGATTCCATACGCCTCGGCTATTGGATCTATCTTGTATGCCATGTTGTGCACTCGACCAGATGTCTCATATGCCTTGAGTATGACTAGTAGATTTCAATTAGATCCCGGTGAGAATCACTGGACTGCCGTCAAGAATATCCTGAAGTACTTGAAAAGAACTAAGGATGTATTCTTAGTGTATGGAGGATTGGATGACGAGCTTGTTGTAAACGGTTACACAGATGCAAGTTTTCAATCTGACAAAGATGATTCTAGATCGCAATCAAGATTTATATTCTGTTTGAATGGTGGAGTAATAAGTTTGAAGAGCTCAAAGCAAAGCACTGTGGCTGATTCTACAACAGAAGCTAAGTACCTAGCAGCATCAGATGCAGCTAAGGAAGCTGTTTGGATTAAAAAGTTCATTATTGAGCTAGGGGTGGTACCTACCATCTCAAATCTGATAGATTTGTTCTGTGACAACAATGATGCAATAGCACAAGCTAAAGAACCAAGGTCACATCAAAGGACCAAACACATACTTAGACGATATCACCTTATCAGAGAAATCATTGATAGAGGTGATATAAAGATATGCAAAATACCAATTGATGACAATGTTGCTGATCCTTTTACTAAGCTGCTTGCACAGGCTAAGCATGATCGTCATGTTAGGTCAATGGGTATTAGAAACATTAATGATTGAACCTAGTACAAGTAAGAGTTGTTGGAGATTGTGCCCTAGGCCAATCATTGTATTGCAAACATTATTTTTCATTACGAAATAAGAGTTTTCTTTTTATTATATTATTATATTATTTGCATGTTTATATATCATAATATCCATGGATAAATCATTTTTTGAATTATCCAAAATGTCCCTAATCAATCATCCTTGTGGGAACAACGATGAATTAGGATTAGTATGATTTTAATTGATTAAGTATTAATCATATATGATGATATGAATCAAAATCATAGGCGTGTGTTAAAAAATAGGACGCTGGATAGGCCCGTCATGAGATAAGTTACATAGATTAGATCATAAATTTATCTCATATATAACCATGTCATTGATCCCTTGGACCTGAGATCACCATAGATTCCTACATGAAGGACACTGTACTTTGGCATAATCTAATATCACCTTTAACCGGGTGATTATAAAAACTATAATTAGGTATAATGGAATTCATGCAGAGGAAGATGAGTGGTCAAGATGGAATTTGTCCCTCTAATTAATAGAGAGATATCTCTGGGCCCCTCGATAAGTGTGACTGAGAAATGCATGGCCATGCTCAAATGGAAAGGGTTCCATCTTATATCAGTCTACTCGGAGTCGAGAAAGTTATGATCGAGCAAGTTGAGAATGACATTTCCATGTCTCATACTCGATCTAGATATCGTGTAACAAAAGGGATATGATAGAGTTATAAGATAGGTTGCATCGGATCACTGATCCCGTATGATTTGGATAGTCACAATGTCTTGCTAGAGGTCGCTTGTGATTTGTGGGTCAAACAGTGTAGTTAGCCCACTGCCAACATCATATAGGCCTGCAGGGTCGCACACAAGAATGGACTAACTCAAGCTATAATGTCCACATTCATTGAATCAAAAATGTGTCTAGATTCAATGAATATCAAGGATGGAAGAATTATTTATATATATATATATGAATAATTAAATTCAAAATATTATATATATATTATATTTGATATTATATATATATATATGTATATATATATATATATATGAATTAATTTAAATTTGATTCTATAAGATAGATTTAAATTTAAACTAATCAGATAATTTAAATTAGGCCCTAGATATTGTTAGTTTAAATTTAAACTATAGGATAGATTTGAATTTAAACTAATAGATATATTTAATTAATTTTGATTAATTAAATATATCTAAAACTCTAGTCTATAAACAGGGGTTTCCATATCAGAGATATATACATAGCTAGAGCTAGAGCTACCTCCAAAATCCTTAGAGAGAGAGACATTGTACAGACGTCATACGGACATCGTACGGGATTGTACGGACGTCGTATGGAGTTGTACTGACAGATTACTAGCACATTGTTTTGAGTTGCTGAACCCCATTCGTGTGGATACCAGTAGATGGATCTGATCTACGGTCAGTTCCTGTGATCCAGATAAAAGTAAATAACAAACTCAATCGGCAAAAAAAGGTAATTCTCTGAACCTATTCAATTTAAGTAATTTTGGCAGATCCTTGGTGAGAATTGGGATCAAAATTTTAAATGTTTCCGCTGTGTGCCTCCCATAATTCCCAACAGTGTGGCATTGACGTTGACTTGAAGAATCAATGGGAGAAAGAAAAGAAATATCCAAGGAAGAAAAACAGCACTGGAGTAGACATATATATAAAATTCGTGTCCTACAAGAAACATAAAAATTTTTCCTTTTCATGGTCCTTTATGAAAGTTTTTATACATTACACAGCAACACATCACTTAAAAAGGTGCTATGATGACGAAGAATTAAACTTAATTAATGGCTAGGGGAAGCAATGATGGAAGTAACTAAGGTCTTACTGTCTTAGCTTTCAATTCATGGTGTAACATCTAGCGTTTGTGGCAATAAGGACTTAAGGTTCTAGAATTGTCTAAATCTCCTCGCTATAGCGAGAATACCTATTTGCTATAGTGAGGGTAGCGAAGGTGTCAATTTGCTAAAGCGAGGAGATCAATTTGCTATGGCGAGTGCATGCCCCATATAAAATTCAAGGGATTCCTCATAATAATGTACATTGTGGCAAGAACTGTTAGATTTGGAATTACAATCTCTCATCGTAGCAAGGGACATTTTTTGCTACAGTAAGCTTCTTTTTAAAAACTCACAAGAGGGCTTTTTAAAAAGAAAAATTTGAACTTTTTAGGGTCCTCAAAGATCTTAAAAACTATAGGAACTCCTAGGATAACTAGAACACCTCCGATGAGCGATTTCAGCAAAGAGTTGACCCAAACTTTGACCAAATAGTTTGGGAGGGTTTTAAATCCAAATTGAGTGGTTCCAAAGTCAATTTATATGTTAGAGAACCTGAATTTTATGATGGAAAATACAATTTTTTAAAAGGAGTTGAAATGAACCCAATTGGACAAAACCAAGGAACAGGGACTGAAACGCAAAAAGTGAAAAGTTGCAAAAGTGGCTTTTGGGCTTCTAAAGAACGTCCAGCTCCTTTTCCCTCATTCTAACAGACTTCAGATAGCTGAAGATAGATCCTCAAAACTCTAGAAGCGGTGCACCAAAGAGGAGAAAGAGGAGGAGGAAGAAACTAAGAAAAGGTAAGAAATTTTATGGTTTTTCCTTTAGTTAGTTGATTCTCCTCCTTCCTATCTCCCTTTCTATGGTCTTAACATTGTCTTTGGTGCTGTTTTGGATCTAGTTTAAAGGGGGAAGAGTGGTGTTCTAAGAAGAGGAGTTAACCACTTTAAAGAGCATCCGAGAAAAAACTAGAAACCAAGATACATCTATTGCTTTTCATACTTCTTCTCCCTTGCTTCTAGGTGTGTGGTCTGGCCACTTATGGGATAGCCAAGGGGGTAGGTTGTTTTAAACCAAACCAAGTGTAAAAATTAGGAGTTAGAGTGTGGGAAACAAGATGGTGCAAAGAAATCCAAGAAAAAACCCTTGAGATTCAAGATACAATTTCTAGAGATTTTATTGCACCATGATTTATGTGAAGCTTTCTAGTGGTATTTCCAATTGTCTAAGAGTTGGTATGAGTCCCTAAGATATCAAAGAAGCCTCCCACATACATCTCCCAACAAAGAAACAAAACAAAGTCCTTAGATGTTATATGGAACCATAATTGAAGCAAATAAGAACCCAAGCTTTTCTAAAGTGTGTGTAGCACTAGAGTTTATTTCAAGAGTATAATTAGGTTCTAATTGATGTGTTTAGGGTAAAGGAATCTTACTCCACCTACTTGCAAGGGTGTAGTAAAAGGAAAGGAAGAGAAATTAACCAAAAGTGTATGTAATTGTATTCAAGATAACCCTCTAACCTTTCTCTCATGTACATGTGTAGATGTTTCTTGCTTTTGGATGTTTATGTGTGTGTTTGAACTATGAAAAGCATGCATAGCTAGTAAGGATATATATGGCACCACTTGTGTGACTTAAGTTGCTTTTATGTGTGCATAAGTCTTGAATAGACTTGGTGATGCCAAAAATCCTATGATAAGGGAGAGGATGAGCCAAAAGTCCCTTAGCATAGATGAGACAAGCCAAAAGTCTCAAGAAAAGTGAGGCTTAGTTAAAAGTTCCAAAGTAAAATGGATGAGGCAAGTCTAAAAGCTCCAAGAGAAGTGGGTGAGGCTACCCGAGATCTTGAGAGTCTACTTTGATGTGTTTGAGATTTTGTGAAATAGAAATTATGTTCTTGATATGCATATGTAGTTCATGAATTATGCATGGCATCCCTTTACATGAAAATGCATCCATTATGTACAATTGAAAGTATATAGGGCTATTAAGATTGTTTGAATCTCATTCCCTCCCCATTACCTAACATGTCTAGGTGGACCAAGTGAGCCAAGAGATAGAAGTCACCGAGCTTGAAGAGGAGAGAGTAACAAAGGAATAATGCGTCTAGCCATTTTGTTACCAATTGGTTGTCAAATGATGCAATCTCTTGATGTATATGTTGTGTAGACGCTTGAACATATGTAAATACATGAATATATGATGTATGTTTGAGAGTTGAAAGTATATGAATGAGATTAGAGGTTTCTAATATGAAAATGCATGGTTGTGCCTTTAAGAACTTGTGCATATGAATAAGTGGGGTGATGGTTTTGTGATTTATGGATATTTGGACTCCTTAAACAAGTTTAATAACCTATTTTGAAGCTTTCCCACATGCCTAAGTAGTCTTGGTTCTAGGGGAAGAACATTTAGCACTTGAATGAACTATTTTGGGACAAAAAATGACCCATTTTGTCAACTAAACGCTAACCTAACTAAATGAATGATTTTGAGGTTGAGATATTGTACACACATATATCTCATATAGAGCTTTTTGCTGGCAAAGAACTACATTATTTGGAGGTCTATAGAATTTATTATGATTTTTCAAAGTTTAACCTAGAGGTGGGTTTTGGTATAAGTTACTATTCATTTGGTCAAAATTCTCTTTGTATCATCTGAGGGTCAAATGAGGTCCGATGGTTCTAAAATTTTACATGGAAAAACTGGACATTTACAGTGAGCTATAACAATTAGAAGCACCTCATTTGGAGGTGTAGAGAGAGAAAAATGAATTTTTGAAGTTCTACATCAGAACTAGTGATGCTAGCCAATCTTAATTATTATTTCATTATAATTCAGTTCCTAAAAGAAATTAACATGGTCTGAGCCTATTTTTCTCATAAAGTTAGCATCCATAACTTTTCAGAATGGTATGGTTTGTGAGATTTTTGATTTTTCTATATTTAATTACGAATTTTCAAAATCTATCCCAAAAAATCAAAATCTGGACCCGAAATTAAACTTCCATCTTCTGATATGTGGGACTCCAAATTCGAATTGCATAAGATATTTTATGATGTTTAAGACTTGTTTAGATAGAATATAAGTAAGAAATGATATCAAAGGATCCATGGGGTCCACAGAGCAAAATTTGAATAGTTAAAACACTACATAACATTATCAAATCCTATGATTTCAATCCATTTTCCTTGAAACTCATGTATGAGGCATCTATGAAGCATGCATGGGGTATAATGTATGAGAAAGTGAGGCTAGAATGATATGGTGTTACACATCACACCCTTCTTTCATATTCTCTATACAAATGTTACTAATTCTTTGTTGTTTTCTCAACAATGAGTCTCCTTATATTTATATGTACACATTTCATGTAGTTTATGATAACAGTAGTTACAATACAATTCAGTTCTCTTATGAAGATAAATTAAAGATGAATAAAAGAATACATCACTTTTTTTTTCTTTTAAAAGTTTTCTAAAAAAATTAAATCATTAGATCGTTGGCAAAATTTTTCCATCCTCCTTTTTTGCCTTTATACATCCCTGGTCTATATTATTGATTGAAAAATCCTCTGGACAATCCAAACAATTTCAATCACATTGGACAATCCACACAGTTTATGGCTCTGGTTGCAGAGGTCACTTTAATGAACTTTCTGAGAAACTGCTAAAAGACACAGACATTCTGGGAAGTGAGGAAAAAGGATAGTAGCTGTTAATGTTATCCACAACAAAATAAAGCAAATGGGAATAAAAAAATAAGGACTTGCCTTGGCTGCAATTGCCTCACTCCAAAATCAATCAGCATGGGAATTTTTTTTTCTTTAAAAAACAGCATGTAAGGGAATGATTTTTACAAAAACCCAATTACGAAGTTAATACTAAAATATATTTTGAAATCGATGTATAATAACAATACTGGGAGTTCCAACTCTAACCATTAAATGTATTTTGAAATTGATGTATAATACTAAAATAATACTTATTACAAAGTTTAAAATATATCAAAGAACTGAAAAATTAAGCTTTGCATAACAAAATTTTTGAAACATATTATTTACTTATTATATTTTTTATTAAAATTTCAATGACAAATATTTAAGAACTCTGCATCAATTATGCAGGAAAGGGAGGGGTGTTAACCACTTTCCAGGTATAATAGTGATTAATTGTGCATACTTTATTCTGATAATTTGAATTTGGCAGAATAGTAGTAACAACATGTATGTTAGCCTAAGTAAATTACATAAAATGAGACCCATACACTATGCCAGTTAATAAATTGCAAAACCAATTCTAATTAAATCAGAATAGCAAAATCACACCTAATTAAATCAGTCCATTTACTGTTTTATTGGTGGGTCTCGTTTCACATAAATTCAAATACTTTATTTCTCATTCTCATTAATTATTCTCTTTTCATAAAAAAATAATTAAAGGTAAAATAAAATTTTTGTCATACTAAATAGTACTTAAATGTGGAATTCGACAAGATCAAATTTCAAATCAAACTCGTATTGTTACAGGCTTCTAAAGACATACAAATAAGAATATAAAATAATACTATATCATAAAAATAAAAATAATGTTGAAATTTTTTGTATAACAATGTGTATACACTAGTAGAGTTGTGATCCAACATGGTCTGTCGAATGTCTACAAATTGCGGCTTGTAAATTTCTTTTTAGTATAACAAAATTAGTTTATCTTCAATTATTTTTTATAAAATGAGAATAAGAAATAAATCATTCATGTGAAGGCTTCTTTAAAGAAGAAGAAATTTAGAATGTTTTGTATTTATATGATGGGAGACTTAACGATAAAGCAACAAATGAAGTGATTTAATTAGGACTAACTTTGCTATTTTGGGTTAATTAGGAGTGGTTTCATAGTTTATTAGGTGGCATAATGTGTAGATCTCATTTAATGTAATTTGGCCTTATTTTATTAAATAGAGTATAAACAAAATAACACACTAAGTGCATTTAAGAATTTCTAATATATATGTACATATATATCCGTCATTGACAATTTAAGCAATGGTTTTTTAATAGTGATTAACGAAAATTGGGCTGATATCTAAAGTTGAAATTATAAGTTCAATTCCAATAATACAATACCATAAAATTATTTAAAATATTAGTGAAATACAGTTTCCATTGAAGAAAATGAGTGACGAGATTTGCACAAATTAATTAAAATAGTGATTGAAATATCTCACCATAGCGCTAAGCATAGTAGGATGCATTGTTTTAAATTATGATTTGTATCATGTGATGTAGTAGCAATATTGCTGATGCGGCATGTGCCACATCTACATCAATCCACCGTAACATCCACAATCCTTCTTATATCACTTACAACGCATGGAACTGCAACCGCAATTTAAAATCGTGGTAGGATGATATGTTTAGTGCATGTATATTAATAGTGTAGCAGAAGCTTAATTCATGGAGACAATTTAAGTGCTTCTCTCTGACTCGTCGAAATGGAAAATACTTTTTTGAAAGCATAAACATGTTTATATTGAATAAAATGTACGCAAGATGAAGAAGGCATCTTCCCACTCATGTGATCTGTGCAAATTAATTAAAATAGTGATTGAAATATCTCACCATATAGCTGAGCATAGTAGGATGTATTGTTTTAAATTGTGACCCATATCATGTGATGCAGCCACAATATTGTTGATGTGGCATATGTCACATCTATATCAATCCACCGCAACATCTGCAATCCTTCTTATATTACTTGCAATACACGCAACCACAATTTAAAACTATAGTAGGATGACGTGTTTAGTGCATGTATATTAATAGTCTAGGGGAAGCTTAATTCATGGAGAAAATTCTCTCTAACTTGTCGAAATGGAAAAAATTTTTTTGCAAGTATAAATATGTTCATATTGAAAAAAATGTATGCAAGATGAAGAAGACATCTTCCCACTCATGTGATCTACCCCTATGATTGCCTTTCCCAAAAAAAAAAATACACACTTTGCTCTTCTTTTCTCACATAAAGAAAACACTTTTCTCATCCCATTCTAACAGTTCTATGAATAATAAGAATAAGAACAACAACAACAACAACAACAACTACTACTACTACTACTACTATGTATTAAAACACTACTACTACTACCACATAAATACATAATAGAATACTATTGTTACTATTGCTATTGCTACATAGTAAAACATTACTACTATTGTTACTGTTATTACTATTGTTGCTATTGCTGTTAATGTTGCTGCTGCTGCTACATAGTAGAACTCTACTACTACTACCATTATATAGTAGAACATTATACTACTACTACTTACTACTACTACCTACTACCTATTACTACAACTACTACATGATATAACACTACTATTACTATTACTACAACAACACAGAAAAGCATAGAACCAGCTGTCCCTTCTTTTTCATACACTCAATAATCTTGACAAGTTCATCAAGACACGAACTTAAAGATCCATAATTTTCGGAAAAGACAATGATGGAAATTCTGGACTCTGTATAATTTTCAGAAAAGACAATGATGGAAATTCTAGACTTTTTTATCACTTTTAGAAAAGCTAGGGAGATCCTTTCAACTTTCCTAAGCGTGATATGATCTTTGAAGGTGTGGATTCCCTATTGGTTCAAAGCATAACAAAGCTTTGCCTATAAAACTGTAACGAGTATCTCCCCTAGTGAAGCTTACAAAAGCATCATAGGTCCAACCATGGTTGAAAGAAGAAGAGGAAGGCCCTTGACCATGTGCCATATGAAGCTGCTGTGAATCCCAATCCTAGGATAGTCTTGATATGACTTGTTGTGATATAGAGCTTCAAGCATCAAATGGATGTCAGGACTTCATAATCATTGGAACTTGTGAATCATGTTAGCCATAGCTTGACTACTTCACGGAGAATAATATTGTTGATTGGTTTCTTCTCGTCGAAGTCATGAAAGTCAACCATGATATTATTTATGTTAATCAATCATGATAGTATGTCATCTACTGATCTGGATTAGTTTTTTTTTTTCTTATATGCTATGCATCTATACGACTTGCTTTAATCTATAAATGGAATGCATGTGGGTTCATTTCGCACTCCTCTTCTTTTTTCAAACAAAGGTTCCTTAATAGTGCATTTGGATGGAAAGAAAAGTGGAGAGAAGGGGAGGGAGAGAAGAGAAAACAGAATTTTCTCTCATTTGGTAGGAGGAGAAAATGGAAGGAGAGAGAAAACCTAAGGGGAAAAGTACCGCGAGACCCACGCAAAATTTTTCTCTCCAAATATGGAGAGATTACGGGAGAAAACTAAGCAAATATATATAATAAAGATTTTTAATATGTAATATTTATAAAATTTTAAAATAAATAATTATATTTATTTTATTAAAATAATAATTTATAAATAATATTTAATAAATATTTTCTATAAATTAATAATATATTTTTTAATATTAAAATCAATAAATTATACATATTTACAAAAAAAAAAGTCGTCCGACTACTTTGCAGTCAAACGATCCTACAACCAAAGGCTAGTCAGATGTATTATCCGACTAACCTTTAGTCAAATATGCATTGCCAGCTTTTGCTGGCAATGCATATATATATATATAATATAATAATAATAATAATAATATATAATATTATATAATAATATTATATATAATATTTATATATAATTAAAAATATTTATTATATTTAAAATTAATATATATTAAAATAATATATAATTTTAATTTTAAAATATATATTAATATTTATGGTAATTTATAAATAATTTTATATAAATTATAATTTAATTAATTTCATATATATTTTTTAATTTTTTAAAAATAACAATATTATTATCATATTTAAAATAATTAATTTTTTTTCTTTTACATCTTCTTTTCTTCAATTTTTCTCTTTCTCCTCCCATTTTCTCTTCTCCCATCCAAACACATAAAAAGATAATATTTTCTTCTCTCCTTTCTTTCCTCCCCACTTTTCTCTTCCCCCACCTTTCCCCTTCTCCATCCAAACGAAGCGAGAGGGTCTCCCTTTTAACACCCAACAAAAAAAAAAAAGAATCTAACCATAGGCCTTCACTTTACAGAGCATTTGAATTAAATTCATCATTAGTTTAACAAAGAATTAGACCTTCTGTAATTGATCTTGTCAAAAAATGAAAAGAGCCTCTATGACAAAATAAGCATATGATATGAGGTCTTTGTCCAATTAAAAATCAAAATACTTTTATGTGCTGGGGCATGTTAAAAATTATAAATAATTAAAATCAAAATTTAGATATAAAATTATATATATGTGTGTGTGTGTGTGTGTTTGTGATAATGGGTTCTAATAAAAAAACATAATATGTGAGAGCATGTGAGAGCACCTTTTTTTAAAAGAATAAATCCTAAAATATTCCGTGATAAGAAATATCTACAGTTAAAAAAATTCGGTTTATTTAGTTTTTTGAATTGAAGTGATCCTTTGCATGTATAAAGAGCAAATATTATTCTTAAAACTTTAAAATAAATTAGCATTAAAAAATTTGGTTGATCAACATCAAAATCAAGATTAGATACAAGCAGTCTGTGGGGACTTACATAATTTTTTTTATTATGTATTGTGGAGTTTTCCTAAATGGTGACCAGTTTTAGTCAATGTATACATTGTAAATGCAAGAAAATATTCTTGATTTACAACTTACAAGGCATGAAATTAAATATTTGATAACCGCTGGTGTTGAAGGAGTTCTCACCTTGCTAAAGAAGAACTTGTCAAATGGTTGATGGTAAGGCCGTGAAGATGATAAGAGAGAGAGGCTTGAAGAATGCACCTAGAGGGGGGGTGAATAGGTGCTCTTGCAGAAAATTAAATTATTAAAGACAATTAAATCAATTATATATAAATATCAAATGATTTCAATAAAAGACTTGATAAAGAGTACTGGTGCGGAAACCTTGTAGCCAAATTAAGATCTTGTCGACAGGATCTTCTAAAAGATAACTGAAAAGTAAAGATCAAGGAGATAAAACAGGATCTTGTCGACAAGGTTTTAGTACAGAGATTGAAACAGAATAAAAAGCGAAGTGAAGGGAGAAAAACAACAGATATATCCTGGTTCGGTCCTCAAGACCTACGTCCAGTCCCCTTGATATACAACAAGGGATTTCCACTATAAAATCAGAATGTACACCCACAGAATCTAGGTTTCCAAGCTCACCTAGAACTTTTACAATACTTGGGTTTTACACAAGTTTACCCAAAACTTTACCACACTTAGGTTTTACACAAGCTTACCCAAAACTTTACCACACTTGGGTTTTCTACAAGCTTACCCAAAAACTTACTGGATATACACCACAGAATCTAGGTTTCCAAGCTCACCTAGAACTTATACAACACTTGGGTTTTACACAAGTTTACCTAAAACTTACTTTCCCCACACCTAGGAAAGATTTACAGAATAATGATATAATGATATGTTTAAAATCCTTATCAATAAAGGATTGCAATAAGCTCACTTTCAAAAGCTCTCACAAGCTAGATTTTCCCAGAAACTAAGTTCAGAAAATTTTTGATGAGGAGAACAATATAAAATCACTTATCTCCTTTTTGCTTCTGTTCTCACTGTCTTTCTTGTTCTCTACTGCTGTTTTTTCGTTCTGTGGTCTGTCACCCAAAACAGATCTCTTACACACATATATAAGCACACAAAAAATAGCCGTTACTCCATTTCCCTCATTTTTTACCGTTGCTTCATCTTCTTCAGATTTGAACGTTTGAAATGAGTAGACTTTGAGCAGCAACCAGTTAGCATGATTCCAGCAGAACAGAGAGGCTTTCTCAGCGGAACAGGGAAGCTTTCACAGCAGAGCAGAAAGGCTTTACTTAGTTGACTCTGAACTCTTTTCATCATTTTAGCATTTGGTCATCATGTCGAGGAGAGTGAACAGATTTATGTTTTCAATAAGAGAACAGAAGGGAAAGAGTTGACTTGTAGCATAGCAGGAGTATGGTCAGAGTCAGCTTTCACCTTTTCAGAGCAGCAGAAACAGAGCTAAGCTTCTTTTTCTCTTTCCATAGATTTGCTTTTGTACTCTTTATCTTTCTTGCTCTGTTTTTCTCTCTCCTTCGATGAGGCTTTCTGACTATGTGTGAGATGGACTTTTGCTCTCATTTTATGGCACCAGATTTTACTGGTTTGATGAACTAGAGATTGCAAAAGAATTTGTGCGTTTTGATTTCCCATATTCCTTCATCTCCAACAATGGTCTTTGCCTCTGTTTTTTTTTTTTCATCTTTCTTGCTCTTCTCTTCTCCTTTGATACAGCTTTTCTGATTTGCCCAGCAGAGTAGCATGGTTAACCGTTAGAGAAGCAGTTCTTTTCTCCACCAATGGCGTCTCTCTCTCTCTCTCTTAGTTGATTCTTATCTGCCTGATGAAATCGCTCATGGTTCTGTTCAAATATAAGGCACTGTTGCTGGACCAAGTGGAGCACGTGAGTAATGTCAGTGAAGATTCAAGACATCAACATCATTTTCTTGAGACTTTAATGCTTGTATAAATTTTGACTTCAGAATTTGTTATCATCAAAATAATTAAAATCTTGGAGCTAACAAGGCTTACTACCAAAAGAGAAGTACTACTTCCAGCTGAAAATTATAGATCCTTAGTAATGGAAAAATAAAAGGAAAGAAAAAGTTTTGAGAAACTAGAAATTTAATTAAAGTTTTTTTTTCATTCTTTATAAGGAACTCTTAAATATGAAAAATGTCACAATCAAACCTTTAATTCTCTTTTATATCGTTTCTTTATCCTCCTACCCTGCTGGTTTGAATAAGCTTTAAAGAAAACAGAGGAAGAACATGAGTGGAAATGGGAACAATGAAGTTCCAATATGAGACATGCTTCTGTAAAGTTAGAACATGACTCCATATAAAGAAGAACTTAATTTGTTATATCTTGTTTCACCAAAAGCTGTTTGATATACAAACAGTTAAGTATAAAAATGAAAATAAGAAAAAAAAAGTGTAAATGAAATGATTAAAAAATTACTCTTATATCCCTACTTTAAAAAAAAAAAAACTATTGAATAATAGTTACAATAATATATATAATATCTTAATTTGGGGCTTACAATGAGTTCAACATTATGCTCTTGTATAAAAACAACTTTATAAAAAGAAAGCATTTGAATTATAATATGGAGTAACCTAAAGAAAAATATCATTGTACTTTCCTGGGATCAACTCATTAAAGCCATCTAGATATACTTGTCATCTAGACTATTTAAATCTAATCTAGATGATTTAGATTTTATTTTTAAAAAATTTAATACTTTTTTTGTATTTTAAAGGAAGTAGAACATATAGATAATTTTTCAACTGCTAATTTTTAAAAAAATAATATTTCTTTCGAAAGATATGAAAAGAAAAGTATAAAATTTAGACCATCTAGATGGGATGCCTACGGTATGTACATCCTTTCGAAGTTGCTGAATCTGGATTCTTCATTAAAGAGGGCAATGATTTTGTTTTTCTTCTTTATGCATGTCTTTGTTTTTGGTGGTGCGAAGAAAACAAAATTAAATTAAATTAAACAGTGGGTAGATCTTAAAAAAATCTTCACTTTATAGTATTAGAGGTACAAAAAATTTGTATTAACTAAATAAGTGTTGATAATTAAATATACAGTGCAGGAGAAATGAAGTAAAGTACTGCAAAAATTAGATCCCTGGATCTTACCTGTTTTATAGAAACTACAAATATAAATTGCCCACCTGCTTCATAGCTTCCTCCCGCTCATTTTTTTCTCCATATTATCTCTGGAAACTTGTTCATGTTTTCACAAGATGCTTTCTGGAAATTAAACTCGCTTTGTTCAAGTACCTTGTTTAAGAACAATATTTTTATTGGAAAGAGCAGATACTTGTTTGAGCTTAATATCCGTAAACTGGTTGAGACGTTAGATCCAAAACATAGTAGCCATCGCTAATTTGTTTCTAAGCTTGAGAAAACATGGCGATTACTGTGACTATAGGAAAACATACCACTTGCTTTTCTTGTTTCGTTGTGCTTCTAAATAACTTCAGGTATATGCTAACTTTAGTAGGAATAAAGACCCACGGGAACTTGGTTAATATGGTTGACCAATTATGCAGAAAAATAGAAGATCAAGACCTAAATGGTAGCTCTTTTTTTTTTAACAAATATCTTTACAATTGAAGTCCTTCTCCTTGATGAAAGTCCCAAAAATGCATAGAAACTACCAATCTAATGATTTTCTAGTAATAGAGATTGAATATTGGTTTCCTTGACTTCATGGTAATTAAATTCCCATGCACAGCTAGCACTCCAGGCCTAATAGATAATTATTGCCTTATTGGAGTAACAGGCCCTATTGTAATTCATTAGATTACAATCTTAATTAGCATAAGTTTAAAAATATATACGAACAAGGGTGCAAAGAACTAAAGTCTACAATTAACTAATTATATCTGAAACTGGAGATTTCACAAATGAAGCATAAAACAGAGAATTACCTTTTTCTCAATTATCAACAATTATTCTGGAAATGCATTTTGAGACCGATATTGAATAACACTGGTTGGCTCTTCTTGTTGCATGCTTAGAAATGCATGCGCAAGAACATTTACTAATCTATAAACATTAAATTCACATTAATAGTGAAATCCGTAGAAGCAAATTGAATTAATAGAAATATGAAACAATTATTTGGTCATTTATATGATTGCCTTCTGAAGCAAAACTAAACAGAACACAAAGTGCAGATCAGATAACATGATTCCTTCTGTTGTCCTCTCTGCATATTCTGATTAGTCATGCCGCAAGATTATTCCATCCATGGCTTTAAATTACCGCCTGCATTGCAAAATGTGGCCACAATATTGTAGTTGTGGCCAATGCGGACTGCAATTTGAAGCTTTAGTACCAACGATGCCTGCAATTGCAGTAACAGTAATGCAACAATAATTTAAAACCTTAATTCCATCTGCTCCCTTTCTTGGTTGAGACATTCTCGATTAGGCAGTTCCTACATAGATATACCAATGAATGAGTGCCACATATTAATTGGTTGTGCCCAAGAATGACATAAAGCACTGCCTACCTTAGAGAAATCTCTTTGGTTATTTATACATTTAGATGCAGAAGTAAACCGAACAATTGGGGTTGTTAAAATACTAGGAACATTTTCTATCTTGTTTGTTGTCTGCAAAAAAAAAATATTAACATAAATAAAATGCAACATATAATCAAGTTCATCAAAATTCAGACTTGACACATGCAACTATCAGGAAGTTTACACTAGTGGACACATGTAGCTATTATAAGTAAACTCAAATATAGCTTATTAACCGTTTGACTTATTTCGACCAAAAACAATTAGAAAAAAAAAAAAAGAAAAGAATTGTCTGCAACGTGATGTAGTGTTGCACAAATAAAACATATTGAGATTCAAAATACCCCGTGAATGTGAGCAAAAGAGAATCCACTCATAGCAATGTTTTGCTACGACATTACTATACATTATACGTAGTTCAACAGACCTCTGGGATCAATGGAGTGATCATTGATTAAAGCTTACTTGAGCCTAATTGTTTTTCTGTTGCATATCCATAGTCTCAAGAATTCCGATTTGTTAAGTTTTAAACAAATAATCATCAGTGTCTTACAAAAACAGGTAACAGCTTGGTTCCAAATAGTCGTCATAGTCATTGAAGTGGGAATCATGTTGCCCATTATCTGTTGATTCCACAGCCTTGAGGTTTACTTCACAGAATCTTTATATTAAGAATTTAACATTCTTGTCTTTCAGAAAGGTTAGCATTTTTTAACACGCTATCCAAAATTTAAACACACAAAAAGTGGAGCACACAAATAGTATTCAATAGAAGACCAACAAACTCAAGAGTAGGCAAGCATATAAGTATATATATATATATATATATATATAAGATAAAGTAACAAATTTCACCAAAAATGAAGGATGTTAATAGAAATATAGTATAGCAAATTGAAATGCGAAAGTAAAGTGAGCAAGATCAGCACACAGATAAACTAAACAATTGAAATGGAGATTTTCCAAAGGTGGAAGAGGCAAGTTTAGAAAACTATAAATTGAAGTAAAGGTAAGAAAATTATGCAAAAATTTATCCTAGTTAAGCTATTTTGACCTACATCTAGTCCTCTTAAAACTTTAAGGCATATTTCTCGCTATAATCACCAAACTTACAAAGATGTTGGTATTTCCTTCATGCTCACCATCAACATAGATTTCTGAGCTCACATTAAATTTATAATAGGTTTTATATGGCTAATCCTCAACTAAATCACTCAGAATTTTACAACAAATTGCTGAAGCAATTTTATCTCTCATTTTGAGATCATTTCAATGCTTAAAATTTTGTTTCTGGTAAGTAGATATACCACACACAAAGTGAAAATTTTTCTACAGGAATTTTCAAAGCACTTTCTTTTCATTTTTCTCTACAATACTTCTTTTCTTTGCAATTGAATTCACTTGTATATATAAACTTTGAGTATCTCTTAGCCATTAGAGATAAATCTAATTATTCAATGTTCTTTTTGGTTGGAGCAGTCTAATGTTCAAATGCTTTCACCTTCGCAACTACTGTCAGTAATGAAACTCTTCTCATGTAACCCATTTGGTTAACTCATCATAAATGCTCTTATGAAACTCAATATATGGGTTAGAGAAACATTTCATCTTTACATAAAGAATCAAAGACAGCCATAGTAGAAAGCATTTCTATTTCAATCCTTAGAGTGTTTCATGAAAGCCACTACTTTTTTTGTTATTTGTGTATTAATAACTTTGTCGTTTAGTTAATTAGCATATCTAAGCCATCCAAATTAGATCATTCATAAAATTAGGCTATTAATAATTACATAACTTAGAATCCATAAATTGGGCCAGAGTATTAAATCTAATATCGTGGACTAACACAAGGAATCCATACAATGGGCCACAATAGCCAAATAGGCTTTTACATAAATGATATTCAATTTTATTATCATCAAAGTCTTAAGCCTATAACCTTGGGTCAACACATACCATTTAACAAATGACTTTCTTCTTGGTAAACCATAAGCTTATATCATTATCAAAACCTCTAAACATTCTACACATGAAACTTTCACACAATCTAAATCAAGGTCTAGAATGCTAGTGTTCTAGAGTCTAGACACAAGCTCAAAGATCATATAGTCTTTCAAGCATGCCCTTTTCATGGCAGTACCTAACTAGAAAAGAATGAGGTTAGTTTTCCAACATTCCAAAACCAACAAACAATCCTTGGGAAATCCTTAAGAGTGTAGAAAGATACTAAACTTTCTAGATATAGTGACTGGATCATCCAAGAATCCATTCCTTACTTTTGTTCTTACACCTTTGTATCAAGCCCTATTAATCACATGCAAAAGATCCACAACTTTATAGCATCACAAAATTCACTGCACATGCATGCAATAGCAAATACAAACATGTGAGATAGAGGTAAATTAAAGGAGGAAAACATGGTTCAGTAATATGTTTTCCTACAAACTATTCTCTGATGTCCCTTACAAAAAAAGACAACATTACATAGTCAATAATTAGATTTATAAATGCAATCAAGAACCTCTATAATCTAGAGTGCTCATCATCTTGTACAAGAGTTCTGCTTTTGCAATTGGAGAGTTGATAGAATAACATATAGGGTAAACCTGATCAACCAATTCGACCATAAAAGACGTTCACAACCATGTTGCTAAACAACCAAGGCACACATTTTGACCTACATTGAGAAATTAAGACATTGAAAAATAAAGGTTATAGAACCACATAAGTTGCTATGACATATAGAAAACTAATGGATGGCAGGAATTAACTCGATTAAAGGCAAAAATATCTAATCAAAAAGTATTTGTAACATTTTTAGTACATCTATAAAGAAATCTTTTGGGGCAGTAACTTCAGTGGAAATGATCAAATCATCTAATGACAACTAAAACATCAAGAAGATGCTACAATTGCATATGTTGCTATCAGATGCAATAGTTGACAAACGACATACATGGGACATGGCAGCACAAATATCTCCTGCAAAATAGAAATTATTGATTCACAACAAAAGTCATTGAACTTTATTCATAACTTTTAGAAAGGAACCTTCTAGAGCAGAAAGACCATTGAGTTTGATTAAAATATAGCATAACAAGTGTCATGTAGTACATCAAGAACTTACAATTCAATATTCAAAATATGGTCTTACAAAAGATTAACATATTAAAGATGCCTACAGACTGGCTTTATAAATTTCAAAGCTCAGGTTTGACTCAATTAGTAAATTGCTCAGAATATTGATCGATAAAAGAACGTTGATCTCTAGACTAATTTGCTTGTTGGTATCTAAAGATATAACAATTTATTTTGTAGTTATTATATTTATCAATAAAATGTGTTGTACATATAAATACAAATAGCACATAAAAATCTAAATCAAAGTTATTAATGGTTGAATTCTTCAAAGTTCAAGCTTGACAAGAGATTATTTGAGTCATGTTGATAGTCACATACTATTTTACTCATTTCTAACCTTAATAAACTTAAAAAGAGTTGTTAACAACACAAAGTAATGCAGCAGCATACGGTAACTATTTTAATGTCTTGAGCAAAGCATCAATTTCAAGGCAAGCAAAGAAATTGAAATCATTTACATAAATAACTCCTTGTTGAAGTGGTTTGCCTGCAATAAAAAATCTTTTAAGTGAAGGAAAACATACAAGATGACTCAAGCAAGAAATAGAAAAAGATCAAATACCACCACTCAAAATAGTTAGACGTCAATACAAGTTGCCTTTTTTAGTGCATGTTTTCAAAAGCTATTCCTACACTTTTGATCTAATAATGATTCAACTGAGTTCAAACTTTTGAAAAGTTGGCAGGCACAACCAAATTATAATAGCATATTCCTTCGTCTCTTCCATTGTTTGATCTTGCAACACAGAGGTACTAGGATTTGTGAACAAGATATTTTCCATGTTGTGGATATCAAAGACATAGATTCCAATCGATTTTATAATCCTTGTTGGGATTTCTGTAGTGGTCAAAAATTTTCCTATAATGATCATATGGTCTATAGATACTTCAAATACCATGAAACCTCAACATGATTCCATTCATGCGCTGAAATCAATCTTTCACATCTGTATCATAGGCCATACCAAAGTGTCTAACATGTCATGTGTTTTGGAGAAAATATACAATTACACACACAGATAAGTTGTTCAGCACCATTGAGGGGCACGCTGAGCTTAATATCCAAGATCAAATTGTCAATTTCTATGTCAAGTTCCCCAAACACATATACAACTATATCTGGGAATTTCTCATGGAATTAGAAAGAGAATGATGATTCTTAGAAGCATCTCAAATTTTTGTTAGGATTCTCAGCATATAGCTACGTCTAAGGTATAGAGAAACATTCCCTATAACCATATACTTGGATGAAATTATATGGACTTGTGTTTATATAACACGCGCAAGGTAATCCATGAACTGAAAAATAACCTGGTCTTTTATCCCAAGAATATAGTAGGGAATAAGAAAACTCATGTCTGAAGGCGCTTTTGAGCTCACCTTTTCTAGAATTTCATACCCTCTAAATAATTAAAATCCTCTACTCCCATAAGCCAATTTCACCTTAAGTTTGGGCAATAATAATATGCTATTTGGTAGCTGTTTAAGCCTTGCGCAATGCCTTAGGTAGTCATTTTGATGTAGGATGGCAACATTTTGAGTAGGATGCATCCTTGGGCACTCAACAATATGAGTTCAGTAAGAAACCCAACTGGATCATGAGCTCTAATAAAATTTGTGCAATTGTCAAGACACAATGCCTCTAAATTTGGGAGTCCGGATAGGTTAGGTACTTGCGTTAAGAATTTGCAACCTTCAAAATCCATAAAATATGGAGACTAAAACATCTGCAAAACAAAAGCAAATGACTAATTTTGTTAATTTTCTTATTGCAAATTTACTTATTATTAAGGTACAAGACCAATAGAACATATGAAAGTTGCCAGAAATCATATATCTATACATGCCTTAAGTGGTTTGAAAGTTTGAAGGCAACTTTCAAATAAGCTGAGCATGAGGTGTTTCATAGGGTTAAAATTTGTGGTAAAGACGTTGATGCATATCCACTCCAATCCAGCACTCTTAAACTATTTGGGAGATATTTGAGGCTTTTGGAAAAGCATGCATTTCCAATAATAAGAATTCTCAGGTTTTTTATCTTCTTGAATGCTTCTCTACTCTATTGCACTTCTTTACCTTTGCTTAAGTCTAGCATAATAACTTCAATTTTATCAATTATGTTCAAGACCAAAGCATAAATAAACCATAAATTGTATATGTTAGGAATGTCATATCCATGTTTAGGCAAATTAACTAATTCTAAATTATAATATGTCCAGCTTCTAACAAATGTTGACAGCACGATAAAATGAAAATGGAGGATAAAAGATCTTATAATCAAGTACATATCCATTAAAATAGTAAAATAGAAGAATAAAACCCTGAAGATTGTATTAGCTTACCATATTATCTTCCAAAACATGAACAATGTCCTTATTAAACCATAACCTACTACATTTGTCAAGTTCAAATGTTGATTCCTGATTGACAATTTCTTTGCTTATGTCTTGACTTAAGTCATACATTCTCACACGATTTGAACCAACAATCTTGATTAGAGATTTGTCCGTCAAGACTTGAATACCAATTTCTGTGTGGAAAGCACGAGCATAAATCATTTCTTTGACAAACTCAGTTCTAATTTATTAAAGAAACAAGCAATGTTAAGGAAAATTTTCTTCTTTCTTCCAAACTATCATAGCTTTCTTTAAGTAGTTCATGGACCTCTTTATTACGAATCCTTTCATATTTATCTGGCAGAGAATTCCATTCTTCTAATGTTCTATCAAACAAGTCAAAGCCTATGATTTCCAAAGTCAATGGAAGGCCACTGGCATTAAAGACTATGCGGTTTGAAACATCCACATAACTTGGATCAACTTTGTTATTCATAAAGGCATCCCAACTCAACAATTCAAGAGATTTACTAACATTTAGCTCTTTCACCTCACATAATTCTACCACACCATTAGTAGTTAGCAAATGTTTATTTCTTGTTGTGATAATGACTAGAACCAAACCAATCATCAAGAATCAAAAGAACCTTCTTTTAGCTGAGCTTTCTTTTTATGAGTGGAATTTCTCTATTAAAATCTCCAAGATTGACATCATTTTTTGCATCTACTACAAGAAGTAGCATCTCTTGGAATTATATGAGTCCCTGCTTATTAATTATCTTTTCTCTAATATTAGCAAGAAAACATAAACCTTCAAAATGATCACTAATTGAGTTATAAATAACACGTGCAATTGTTGTTTTACTGATTCCACTAGTGCCATAAACCTCTACCATGTTAACCCTCTCATCAGACCCAAGTCCCAAAAGTGGGATTACTTTTTGCACAAAAGATTCTAGTCCAGATGGATGATTAGCAATATGTAAAGAAGTGAGATTGGTCTTTTCGGATACCTCTTCAATGGTCCCATGTACAAACTCATTCAGATTGAGACCTGCCAAAGTATGGAAAATCACGTAAAGTGAAACTAAAATGTGCTGAACTCATATAGTTCATTGACTTTATTAAAATCGCACCCACCAATATGCTTGTACTCAAATTTAATATGTACTTCCTTTATCAAGATTCATTTCTTGTCTAGTATTTGAAGGAATGGGTATGAAAATTATCAGGCAAACAATATAGAGAAAAACAATGACAAAACATCGTGGTGAAAAATACCTCTATTGAATTTTGAGCTGAATCCTATAATTGATTTAAAAATTTGTACAATTCGTGTTAGTGAAAATGATTACTTTCCAATGCTATAGTCAATGCAGAAGTTGGAATGCATGGTTCCAACTTCCACAACAAATGTTATTTTTTAATTAAAAAAATTGAAAGTCAGGACTTCCAATTAATTTTTTTAATTTAGTATATGTAGTTTTGACTTTTAGTTATAGCTTAGTCACAGCTTAGCCTTGTAGGCTACACGTGCATATATTATAGGCCTAGTCTGCATGTTTTATTAAGTATAGAAATTAAGTATTGGATAAATATTTTGAAGTTTGAAGCCATCATTAAATTAATTTATTTAAGGTAAGTTATAATTTATTTAGTTTGAAATTAATTTATTTTTTATAGTTTAAATTGTTTCATTCATCTCTCTTTTATGTCTTGTTTTATTATTTAATTATTCTACAATATTATTGGTCTTAATCTTAGCTAAAATAATCATCTAGGTGTAAAAATGATAAACAGTTTTATCATTCAAAATTTGTTTTTCTTATGTCTTAAAAAATTTCACAATATTTTTGAACCAATGCTGCAACAAAATTGACATTTTGAAATTAGAAATGTCTACTCATCCTAGCATTGTATTGAAATACTAAAAGATGTTTAGGATATAAATAAAGTTTAGTACAATTAACGATAAAAGTATTCCTCATTTTAACTTATTTTAAAATTTATATGTAAAATAGCACAAAATAGTTAAATGATAATTAACACATATGCTTGAATAACATACTGTAAATAAACAAACTAATTTAAAACTAAATTACAAAGAAATAATTTGTAGCTTATATTTTTTTTTATAGAAACAATTTGATAGTAATAGTAGTGCCATTTGCTTTCTTCATTCAAATGTCTATTAACTATATTTATTATTTCATGTTGTTTTCTAATTATAATAATTTCAGTTATAATAATAGAGACATTTAAAACAAAATAATAGATTAATATAAATGTTTATGAATCAAGCTCCTCTCACTCAAAGCACATCAAAAAACCCTAGCTCTCCATGTCTCATGAATAGAATTAAGGAGAAAGTACATGTTACTTCTCTGAAACAAGTTTTAATTATAAAATTATTACAATAATTTTAAAACATAATAAAATATCATTTTAAACTTTGGACTAAAATAAAAATATTAAATTACAATTACAATTAACTGTAAAACTCTACGTTGTTACTTCAACAATTCAAGAAATAACACCAAAATAAAATAAAAATATTAATATAAACAATCATATAATCTCTTGTAATTATTTTAGTCATGTAGTCTCTTGCTAACCAAAAGGAAAGGACAATAATAGAGCGTGGCTTATTTTTCAAAGCTGGTTCCGACTTTTTAATTTTTTTAACTAAAAAAAATTTGCTGCGAAAGTCAGAATATTCCAACTTTCGCTAAAATTATAATATCAAAATTTAATAATTTTCACGGATACGAATTGTATACAATTTTTATATCAATTATGGGATTCCGTTCAAAATTCCGTTGGAAATGCCACACAGTTAGTTTAGCTGTCTCACATCAAGCCCCCCTCCATTTTCTCGCCATCTATTTCATAATACTACGGTTGACTGAGGACTTTAACTAAAATATTCATATATTTCATAATTTTTATTTCTATCTCTGAAAAATAAAAATCAAAGAAAAATTCCTCTAATTAAAAAGCTATTCTGGGCCTAGATAAAGAAAAAAAAACATTGCTAAATGCCAAGCCCATATGGCTTACAGAATTTTTATATAAGACTCAAATAAAAGTTTTTTTTTTTTTTTTTTGAGGTCAAGCCCTTATCCCACTCATTTGGTGTTCTGGTGAAATTTATGGTGAACTTTGATGACGATATTGGTCCATCATGAATAAATATAGCCGTGGTAGCTAAATTAATATACAATGAAAATAGTTTCCGATTTTATTTTTAAAAACCAAATTTCTTTAAAAATCTGAAGAAAAGTTTCCCACAAAAAAAAAGGCTTTTGTAGCCAAAAAAAAAAAATTCTACAAAGACAAGAGTCCTAAAGGAATCAAATCATGAGTATTATTTTCATCACAGGCATCAATTTTATCATGCCATGTGGATAGGAGTAGATAAGTAGAATTCCTTAAGAGTTTACTAAGAAGCTTTACAACAAAAACATGATATCTGTAAATAAAATTTTTAAAAAAATTCAATCATGTAATGTTAATATATAAAAAAGACATTTACTTTTCATATTTTTATTAAAAAATCCGGTAGTAAAAACATAAAAATTTACCTTTATTTAATTTTTTTTTTCTATAGAATAACTACATTAGAATCACGTGAATTATTCTTGTCTAGGAATAGCATAAACGCAGAGCACTGATGATGGTAAACGGCCACATATGCTACTATTTTTCGTAGAACCAAAAATTAAATGACATTCAAGAAATAAAAAAGAAGACCTCTAAAATTAATTTTCTCCGAGTTTCTCTGTCAAATGGCTGTGTGAATTTCTGTTTCGGCTGTCAAAAGGAATGGAATGGTTACTGTTTAAGCATTTGTTCAGCATTCTGTAATATTATTGAAGCTGTAACAATCATGCAATTGCTATGTTTACCTAAAAGAATAGAATTAAAAAAAAAAAGAAAGAAGTAAAGAAAGAAACATCTTAAGACCTTGGGAGTAAGAAATGGGGAAAGGGATTATAATAAAAACTGAAGCCCTGACATCAAGCTTAACTCAATCTTAAAAGGTAAAAAAGCCAAGACCGAGTATCATAATAAAATTGAACCCATACAAGTAAATATTTTTCAAAAAAGTGAAAATAGAAAATATAATTGTGTTAATGAAAAATAAAACAGAAAAAAATCCAAAGAATTGATGCAAAACATGAAAACTTCTAATGATTGCACGCAGAGAAATGAATGTTACTTGTTCTGAAGGTGCACGACTGCATATCTCATTGCCCTTATTGTCCATATAAGGATTTTTTAGTATGATATCCTCCAAAGAAGGATTTGTGAATACATACATTTCACTCTCTTGATTAAATATCCAATTTTTAGTAGTTATGAGTTAGATTCTCACTACTAGAAATTTGTAAATTTTAGACCGAATTTTTGAACAGACTATATTTTGTCTGAAATTACAGACAAATTTTAGACGGATTTTTCATGAAATCAGAGACTAAATATAGAGAAAGACTTCTGTATTAAATCCGTCCAAAATTCGTCCCAACGGCTCATACCAAGTTGGAGGCAAAATATTTTTGACGGCTTTTGGACAAATTTATGATGGAATATTTGTCATATAATATCCATCTAAAATCTATTTTAAATTTGCAACGATTTTTAAACAAAATATTATATAAGGATAAAAAAATTTGTAGACTAGTGTTTCTGTCCCAAATTCATCTCTAATTTGAGATGAATTAGGGATGAAATACAATATAATATAATCATAATATTTTTTTAAGTTTTATTTATGCAAAAATTCTTTTAAATTTAGAGAAGGAATATTATATAGATTAATTTTATATTTGTATAAAAGTTAAGCTATTTAGAATACATCTAAGCTTTTAGATAGATTTAGGATAGAATAATTTGTCAAATTTATAAAGGAACAAGTTAACGGGAAGAATTTTTTTAAATCACAAAAACTCACTATAAAATTGTGTAAAGAAAATAAATAAAGAAATATTAAGATATTTTCTTTAATTGTAATAATAATAATAATAATAATAACATTACATATTTTCTCAAGCGTAGTAAATAGAAAGTTATTAATTTTTTTCTTTTATTTTCAAACTTTATTTCAATAAAATGGCTGAAATTGTGCATATAGCATTGATATGCAATATATGTCTATTAATAAACTTTGCTTGAATTTTTATAAAATAGTAAAATAATAAGTTTATAAGATTTTTAACATATTTTTTTTATAATATGGTGTAGATGAATTAATTAACCTTCAATTTAAGAATATAATAATAAAAGTTTGTAAACCTTTGAATAATTATGTAATATCACTATTAACCATTTTGTCGGCAATTGTTAAATAACTATTAACAAAAGTCAGAATTTTCTTTTAAATTAAAATATAATGCACTAGGATTAAATAGCTACGGCGATCCCGCTAGCCGATTAGCGGGCAGGGTCAAGGGGTAGCACCCCTTGCGGGGTCAAGGGCGGAGCCCCTTGAAACTTTAAGTTTTTTCACTCTTTTGAATAAATTACTGCCTTTAATTCTCAAGTGATATTATTAATTTTTTAAAAAAAGTAATCAGATGAAATAATTTTTATTATTGATTATTTTATATTTTATATATTTTTAATTGTTTCAACTAAACAACTTATAATGTCCTATAAGTCATAATATACTATGTATAATGATATATATAAGTAATATAATATAATATATTATATTATATTATATATATGATATTTTTGAACTACGATGAACAACAACACAGAAGCCACTTTTAAAATCCAAAACACTATCCTTTTATTGAGAGCAAGAATATCTACCTTTTTGAAGATGTAGAGAAGCCACTTCTGTATTCGCAAGTCACTCATGGAAACTTCACACACTGCGGATCTGGAGCTCAGCTATAGAGGTGGGATGCAACGCAGATGGGAGAGCTTATCTAAATAGTAGAGTTGAGCTTCCTCACAGTTCTGCCATTGGAGATTCAGACACTGATGCCCAAATTTTAAGGTCCAAAATCTAAGCTGTAAAAGGTCAAAATCTGATGCATTTTTGTTTGCACAATTTTATTTTCAAAAGCTGAAAGATTGGTGTTGGTTTCTTGGGTTTATCATTCCAGAGTATTGGATCTACATTGTGAAGAAGATGCAAGAGATTTGCTATGATGTAATAGATGTACAAAAATCTTGTTTATGCTCAGATCTAGTTTGTAGGAGGTATGAACTCCACCCTAATACCATTTACGGTGTACTCCAACCTTGTCTATTATGTCTTTGAATCTTGTTTAATACTGACTATTTGAAGTTTTTGTGAGAGACTTGTGATATACTAATACTGAGTTAGTGTTGTACTGATGGTTAATGGCTACTTTGCTTTTGTTTATTTATAATCTCCTCCAAATTTATCATACTTTTCATCTATTAGTTCAAAGATGAGACAACTACCTTTGATTTTATTATGTTTCCTAGTGGTATCATATTTGTTGGGCATTATCAATAATGCAGTACTTTAATTTTCTTTAACTGATGATGCTGTTTCTTTAATTAATTCTTTACTTGGTGCCAGCTTCTGGTGTGTTTACTAGAACTATCTCTTACCCCTACTACTAAAATATGATTTCTTTTTTGGAGTAATCCTATTAAGCTTGATAGAAGTTGTTTCCCCTATGAACTGCATAAAATTTTTTAAAAAATTGCATAATTATTGCTCTCTACTTCAATCCTTTGGTTCAAATAGTTTCACCTTTGATTTTTTTTTTTGGCAAGTTTATATTCCTCTATTCAACTACCCATCCTTTACCCCTTTCCTGAAGTTGGCCCCTAATTGTTCTTTTTTGAATATGGTTGTAGGATCCTACAATCTTAGGTTAGTCTTTGGAGTTTCTTTAAGGTGGGTATACTGGACTGTAGACTTAATAGTTATCTTGCTAGCATGATTCATGTGAATTTGAATTGTATAAGATGGCACCCAATGAAAATGATTTTGATTGGGAAACTCTATACATTTTTGTAGTGACTTTGATTCAACTATAAAATTTAATGGTTAAATATCCCATCACCATCATTTAAAACAACAACAGCACAATAATGTGCAAGATGATGTCATGATTTTTTTCTCTTTGTTTCCAAACTATAGCATAGAACTCAAATATAAATACTAGGTTGGACAAGAAGGGTTCAAAATATTATTGCTTCTCAACTCTTTCCTTTTTCTATGGCTTACAATTTAGCACTGAATTTGATTAATTCTTTCCTTATTTCATGATGTTTCAATAGCTATTACAACCTTATTTTAGATAGACTTTGTTTTAAAAACTTTTTAATAAATGAATTTTTTCAATTTCTTTTTCAAATTTTCAATTTATTAATTAACATGATCATAAGTGTGCATAAAAATAATATTGGTCATATGTGCTAGTGTCTAAATGGTAATATATTATTTTACTTGATTCAAAATATGGAAATTCCAAAACATCGAAAGTGGATGTATGATAGACTTCATCCAAACCGAGAGGGATTAAAAAAGGAATATGTAGAAAGGGTTAAAGGGTTCATTAATCATGTAATGTACTAACCTCAATTCGCTCATGATGGCTATATACTTAGATGTCCTTGCACAAAGCATAGAAATAGAGCATTGTTAACTCCAAATGAGGTTATGGTTTATTTGTATAAACATGGTTTCATGCCAAGATATTGGTGTTGGGATTCACATGGGGAAAATCCCCTAAGTTTCAAGAACAACAATGCTAATAGTGTAAATTCAAAAGCCACTAGCAGTCATGCATTAGATGATGATTCACAAAGAAATCTATATGAATCTATGGTTTTTGATATTGTTGGGCTAGAATTTAGGGGTCATTTTGAACAACATATGGAAGAGCCTTTGAATATGGAAGCTCAAAAATTTTATGATATGTTACACTCTGCACAACGACCATTGTGGGAAGGGTGTGTTGACCATTCAAAGTTATCTATGGTAGTTAGAATGATGAGTATTAAATCTGACCATATGTCACAACAATGCTTTGATAAGCTACTTCAAGCTATGAAAGAAAGTTTGCCTAAAGATAATGTGTTGGTATCTAATTTTTATAGAATAAAGAAGTTAGTGTCAAAACTTGGGTTGGAAAGTACCAAAATAGATTGCTGCATTAATGGTTGCATGTTGTACTATAAAGAAAATGACATAGAAAAGGAATGCAAGTTTTGTCTTGCTAAAAGGTATAGGGTACATGAGACAAGTAAAGGACGTAAAAAGGTGCCTTTAAAGCAAATGCAATATTTGCCTCTCATACCTAGGTTAAAAAGATTGTATGCTTCCATGAATTCTTACCCTTATATAAGATGGCACTTTGAGCACCAACAAGTTTAAGGTGTCATTGAACACCCATTTGATGCAAAAGCATGGAAGCATTTTGATAGAATGCATCCACAATTCTCTTCTGAACCACACAATGTTAGACTTGGATTAGGTTCAAATGGATTCACTCCATATGGTCAATCTGGTTCGCAATATTCATGTTGGCCAGTAATTGTTACTACTTATAACCTTCCTCCTTGGATGTGTATGACAACTCCTTATATGTTTTTAACCATGATCATTCCTGGACCTCATAATCCTAAAAGTAGGATAGATGTGTATTTGCAAGTCATGATTATCATGTGTTCATAGAGCATTTGCTTCCAATTTCATTTAGTTCATTGCCAGAGAAAATATGGAAGCCTTTGACTAAGCTTAGCCAATTCTTTAGAGATTTGTGCTCAACATCAGTGCGAGAAGATGAGTTAACTAAACTTGAACAAAACATTCCAATTGTCTTGTGTAAATTAGAATGCATTTCTCCTCCAGGTTTTTTTGACTCAATGGAACATTTACCTGTTCACTTGCCATATGAAGCATTGGTTAGTAGTCCTGTACAATATCGATGGATATTTCCTTTTGAAAGTTATTCTTTAATTTTTTTTAAATCTTTATTTTGATTCTGGAGCTAATCACATGTTAAACTCTTCTAATCTTCACATGTTAAACTCTTCTAATCTTATAGGTTCCTTCATCACCTTAAGAAGAAGGTTAAGAACAAAGTTCGTGTTGAAGGATCTATAATTGAGGCATACATTATTGAGGAGATTTCTCACTTTACTTCTTTCTATTTTGAGCCACACCTCCACTCCCATCGAACTAGATTTAGAAGAAATGATGATACGAGTGAAAATGATTTGGTCCAACCAACTTTATCCATTTTCAATTTGCCTGGTCACCCTGCTGGTGAATGCAAGACTCATTTTTTAGATTTAAGAGAATTTAATGCTGCCATGAATCATATATTAATCAATTGTGATGAGGTTCAACCCTATATAAAGTGAGCTTTTTTTATAAATTTAAATTTGTATATTATTATTATATGCTAAATTTTATGGAATTCATTTTACCCATTATTATATGTAGGATATATGTGGGGACACTGCGAATGAGTCAGCCTAATCAAAGTGATGAACATGTTGATAGACTTATTGAGGAAAACTTTGTAGTATGGTTAAAAGATTATGTAAGTCTATATACTAAAATGTTTTACTATAGATATTTATTTTTAAATTATTTCTATTAACTCCCCACTCTTTAATGATATTATATAGGTAAACAATCCTATAAATCATGTGCTAGATCCTAATATTCGTGCATTAGCATGAGGTCCTTTAAGAATTGTGAAAACTTGGCCTATTTACTTTGTAAATGGATTCAAGTTTCATACAAAAGCACACTCATATGAAAAGTCCACCATTAATTCTAGTGTATGTGTTAAAGGAATAGGATTTAGTGAATATGAAAATGACTTTTATGGCCAAGATGAAGAAATCATTCAAATTGAATATCCTGGATTAACATTAAAAAGGGTAGTATTATTCAAATGTAAATGGTTTGATCCTACAACTGGTAGAGGAATAAAAGCTAATAAACAATATGGAATCATTCAAGTTCGACATACTAAGTCTTATGACAAGTACGATCCATTTATTATTGCACAAAAAGCAATTTAAGTGTATTATGCATCATATCTAATAAACACAAAGGACAAAGCAGAGTGGTGGTTTGTTATCAAAACTAAAGCAAGGGGTATAATTGAGCATGAGCACAAGGGTTACTTTGCTTATCAAGAGGACTACATGGGTCAAAATACTAGTGACTTCACAATTGACCTTGATCTACCTAATACTTTACTAGATAACGATGGAAGGTTTGATGAAGTTGATGCAATTAATGATGGGCATGAGAGATTTGTTCATGAGGAGGAGGAGAAGGATGAAGAGGAGGAAGAGGAGGAGGAGGAGGACAAAGAAGAAATGGAAGAAGAAGAAGAATTAACTAATGCTAAAGAATCAGACTATAGTGATTATCACATAGACAATGATGGTTAAACTAAATTGATTGTAGGGGTTATTTATGTTATCTTCCATAAATTAGCATTGCTACATCTTTCTTTTTTATTTTTATGTAATTTGAAATATTGTATCCTTTTTTTAATATATTATACTTAAATACTTCAGTTAATATTTTGAATTTGTATCTCTTAATTTGTATTTAAGTACTTGGGTGATATTAAAATTTTCCATATGCTGTCAATGTTGTTAATGAGAAAAATAGATGTTAATGTGCTTGTGATTTCAAATGATAGGCAGAGGCAGAGGTTTAATTAGAGGTGGGAAGACCCCATTATCTAGAGGTCAATGCTCATCTAATAAAGGAGAGAAAGTCTCATTATCTATTCAGTTTCCTCCAAATGTCTCACCTATACAGCCACTGATTACATCAACTAGACTAGTACCTATAGATCCACCATTAGATATATCATCTACGCCATCACCATATATCCCACCTACACTTACACCTGGACCATCACCAAATGTCTCACCTACACCTACGCCTATACCTACGCCATCACATATGCCTTCTACATCATCACCAACTTTGCCACATACTCAATCATCAATAGCTAATTCTCAAGAAGAAACATGTGTAGTTCAAGAAAGGCTTCCTGAAATAGAGCCTTATGGAAATGAGTATATTTTTTAACACACCTATATTTAGCAATCTATTTTATTTATTACATACATGCATATATCTTTTATCATAATATTTGTTAATAGGTTTAATCCATCAACTGCTGTGCACTTCTTAACCTCTGCTATAAAGAGCAAATTTGATTGGTTTTGTCCAACTTGAAAAGAAACAACTAAGGATATGCGAGACTTATGGTTTGAGGAATTTAAGGTAAAAATTATATTGGATGATAAATCTTATTGCTATTATGTATATAAGTGTGTATATATATATATAACTTTTGTTAATATTTGCAAAAGTATTGTACATGGAAACCGCAATATATTACAAAGATTTGCCAAATTTTTAACATTAAGGGAGATGCTCGATTCAGGAGTATGATGTATCAAGAAAGGAAAAATAATGACAAAAATTCAATTATAAGCCCAAATACATGTCTGAGATAATATGGAGACAGTTACTACATCATTGGGCATCAGACAACAAGTTCAAGAATTTGTCAATAGCAAATACAGCAAATCGTGCTTCAAGTCAAGGTGGTTCCTTGCATACAGGTGGTTCTATATCTGCGGGTGAGCATGCACATAGGATGGTAAGAAAAACTATAATTTACTTATGTGATGTTAATTTTAAATATAATATATTGTGAATTTACTTGTTCAACTTATGAAAAAAGCAAAAGAAAGCTACAGGAATGGATCCTGATATTGTAGAGGTCTTTACTAAAACTCATATGAGAAAAGACAAATCTTGGGTTAATGAGAGATCGAAGAATGCCATAGTATGTGATGCTGACTAACTTACAATTTTTTATAAATATTTTGTTTGCCAAATGTTTAATTAATCATCATGTTTTTGTAGGAAAACTTTAAAAAGAAAAGGACAGAGATTTCATAGATGACCATATCAAATGACAATGTAGAAAGAGAAGGGTCATCTAATGCAAGCCAATCTATACCAGATGACTTGAGCATTTGGAAAGAGATTGTCCCTAGAGGGAAGAAAGCGGCTGTTTATGATCTAGATTCCATGGGATCACATCTTAGTGCAAAATCTTCTATTGGCACATCTTCTTGCACATTATCTATGGATGAAACCATGCAAGAGGAACTTTTAATGTGGCAAAAAAAATATAAGGATCAAGAGCGAATCAATAAGGAGCAAGCACGTAAGATAGCTGAAAAAGACCAGAAAATAGTTAAATAAGAAAAAAGAATGTTGTTAAATGAAAAAAGACTTGCATTGGTGTTACAAACTTTGAACATTTTGCCAACGGTAGAGGGGGAAGAGGATGGTGATGAGGATGATGAGGGTGATTTGCATTGACTAGCTTATATCTTCTTTCCTTTTGTTTTCATTGGACACATGTTGTAATTGAACTTTTATAGAATATGGCATGTTTTGTATTTAATGTTGTAGGTATTTCTAATCTCATAGATTTGAATTTGAATATTTAATATTATCCTTATGACAAATTAGTTAAAAAGGTTCTTATTTTACTATTTTAGAATTTAGCAAGTTTAAGAGAATAACAAAAAAGAAAACAAAAAAAAGTCACAATTTTTTGTTTTCCGTCCCAAATCTGTCTAAGAAGCACAACAAATTTTGTCCAAAATTTGTCTAAAATATATGTGTTTGGTCTAAAATTCATCTATAAATCAAATAATTTTTTTTAAATTTTTGTCCAAAATTTGTTTGAAAAACATTTTATTTCTATCTAAAATGAGTCTATAATCAATATATTTAATAAATATAAATTATTTATTTCCATCTGAAATACGCCCCTAAATTAGTTATATTATTTAAAACAACATTCACACAAAAATTTATCTAAAATAATTTTTTCTGTTTGAAAGTTTGTCTCAAATTAATTTCAGATAGATTTTCAGATGAAAATAATTTTGCAACAAGGTTTTCAGGGACAGAATATATTCTGTCTGAAATCTATCAGAAATAAAAGTTCTGTCAGAATTTCGTCTAAAATGCCGTTTGAAAAAGTGATTTTTCTAGTGTCTAAAAATATCCAATTTTTAGTCATGTGATTCTTGATGGAGCATTTAATAAGCAATGAATTAAATATTTTTAAAGATTAATTCGTAAGCTCCAAAAATTAAAAGACTACAACTAAATGGGTGTAAAACTTTAGAAACTTATTTGTTAGTTTATTATTTATTACATACATTTTCCTAAAAAATAATCATCTAATGAAGTTGAGGAGAAGAAAGAAAGGAATTGAATGCCATGGACTTCCATTCTTCATTCTAGATTTGAGACGAGACATGAGGTCAAGAAATAAAGAGAAATTCTTTCAGAAGACCGACCCCAAAAAAAAAAGTGAAAAGCAATAAAATAGAGAAAATTTGTTGTCTTTCAAAAAGAAACCCGGCATCCGAACTAGCTAGTGACAAGAAATTATCTTTTTCAGAGTTTGAAAACAGAGAGTCATTTGATTACCAATATGTATACTTTAGTCTGATAATTTGAATGTGGTAGCATACTAATAGCAGCATGTATAATAGCCTAAGTAGGTGACTTTTTTTTATTTAACATATGTTTAGCCACTCAGAAATTACTCGCTATTTCTGGCAAAATCAAAAATATAATGGACTAACTTCATTATAGTTTACAATCTTTCACCCGTCTTAGAAAACTAAATAAATAAATAACTTTTATAACCTTTTTTGAGAAATTTTTTTTTCTGACAAAATAAATGCAAAAGATTTTTTTCTGCTAGCAAAAGAAACATGAGAAATTTTTCTAAAATAAAAAACTTCTTATAAAACATACTGAAATCAAAACATAATATTCTTATCAATTTTATCATCCCATACGAGATAACTACCTACTTGAGGAATAACATAAACGCATATCAAACTCTCATATGCTACAAATTTCTAATATAGTATAGTTGAAATTAAATGACACTCAAGAAATAAAAAATAACTAATCAAATCAAAGATCATAAATAAATTTTTCCAATATTTCTCTCACAAATGATTGCCTGAACTTTTGTTTATGCTCTTAAATGAGTGACTTGGTTACTGTTTAGGCATTTTTTTCCTAAATTAAAAAAAAGAAATATCTTATTCAATATTATTTTAATATCCATTTCATTGGATGATGTAAAAGGAAAGAAAATATAAAAAGTAGGTAAGAAAGATAGAAAATAACTTTTGTGAAGATAATTTAATTATTCAAATGATGATTTGAAGGATGAAATAATAATTATAAGGACATAATAAATATTGCATGAACTATGTGAATGTATTACATCCATTTTTGTGGTGGACCAAATGTATATGTAATCATTTTGTGATATATATATATATATTAATTAAAAGAGAAACAATCTCATAAATGTTTCAATAATAAACAATTTTATTATTCAATCCCTATCTCATTCTTTTTTTCACTCTCTACTCCCACCTAAAGAGAAAAAAAAATCTTAAATGCGCCTAATGTGCCACCTAATTTATACTTCACTACAAGAAAAACAGAAATTACCGACAGAATTTTCCGTCGCTAAATATGAATAATTCCGTCGCTAAATGAATTAGCGACGGAAACATTCCGTCGCTAATTTCGCTGTCACTAAATCATTAGCGACGAATTCTAGAATTCCGTCGCTAATTAGTGACGAAAAATTCCTTCACAAAGAAAAATTCCGTCGCTAATTCTAAGAATAGCATATTTTTAATTTGTGACGGAAAGTTCCATCACTAATTAGAGACGGATTAGTGAAGGAATGTTCCGTCGCTAATTCACGACGAATTAGTGAAGGAATATTTTGTAGCTAATTAGCGACGAATTAGTGAAGGAAAATTCCGTCGCTAATTAGCGACGGATTAGTGAAAAAAAATTCCGTCACTAATTGGCGATGGATCATGACAGAATGTTTTGTGACTAATCACCGACAAATTAGCGATGAAATTTTCTGTCACTGATTACTGACAAATCTGTGACAAAATATTCCATCACTAATCACCAACAGATTTGCGACAAAACTTTTTATTACTAATCAGCGACGAATTAGCGACAAAATTTTTTGTCACTAATATAAGTTTTTCATTTTATAATTTTTTTAAAATTTAACCTCAATATTAATTTACTACCTATCCAATAATATACAATAAAAGCGTAATAAAGTAAGGTTAATTGAAAATAATATTATTATTAGATAATAAATTTTCACTTTTGTTTAAATATTTCTCTCTATCTAATAAAGTATATAAGCACAATAATATTCAATAAAAAAGTAACAAATATATTAAAATGATTCTTAATTAAGTGATAACCATTCTAAAACAAATTATAACAATTCTCAACAAAACATGTCTTAAAATAAAGAAAAATCATCTTTATGGTAGAGGACAATCATCAGGATCTGATGGAGCACGAGATAACCGCGATTCAAGATCTTGTAGCCTGTTAAGTGTTTGCTGATGCTGGTTTAATAGAGACAAGATTTCTTGATGCTACTCTGTAATACGTTAATTCTACTCTGTTATACGTTAATTCTACTCTCTAAGCTCTTGATTCTCCTGTCTTAAAGGGGCTATTTCTGTGGCAATCCTTCTACGTAATTCCTCTTCAAAATCTGAATGGAGTCCTAGGTTATGAACGAAAGAAGAGGTCCCATGAGAACAGATAGCATCAATATCTTGAGCCTTAGATCCTACCCTAAAAATGCGACCCTTCTTATTTTTACCACCAACAGCCTCTAACCATAAGGCAACTTCTTCATCATCTTCTACATCATTTGACGCTATACTTGTTGAGTCTTGAGTAGAAGCTCTGGCATTCTTAAGCCTTAAATAATTAGCCTATTAAAGGAAGTAAAGAAATACAATTTTACAATAAAGAAAACAATGACAGTGCATCCAAAACCAAAAGTATGCACATATTTAAACATCTTTTCTGTCATATAGTATTAACATGAAGTGTGATCATATAATGAGAAATAAATATTTTGAAATTACAAACATATTTTACAATCAAAGTTATGAAATATTGAAATTACACAATTAGATATATGGAGGGAATATGTCATGTTAATAGCCATAGAGCAATTAAATAAGTAAAAAAAATTAAATAAAGGATCACATAATCCTAGTGACAAAATGAAAAATGAAAACTCACACCATAACTAGTCAGGCCTCTGACCATCAGCACAAGCCCAGTGATAATTAAAACATAAAATGAATACTTATACTACTACTATTTAAGCCTTCAGCCACCGGTACAAGAATTTTTCTTACATTAACACATAAATTACTCACACATAATTTAAAATTTTGAAAATCCATTTTAAAGTTATATGACCCAAAATATAATTAAGTTTTGTGTATTTTGACCATATTTTTATTAATATTTTAAAAATTCATTCTTTTGATAAATGTTTTTATATTTCACAAATAATTACTTTATTATATATCTAGCATTAATAAAATTTATGGATATAAAGGTAATTATATTAATTAATTTTTTTTCCGTGAGAGTCGTATTATAAATTAAATTACTAAAATAGTTACTTTTATAAAAGAACTAATAATATTGTTTAAGTTAATTTTGTATTACAATATATGATTATTCAATTATATAAAAAATTGAAAATATGGTTATTAATAAATTTAAATTAAATAACAATTTGGTTTTTTTTGGTTAAACATACTTTATTTTGTCTATAACAAAACTATATATATTTTTCAAAAAAACTTCATCTGGTCTTTTGATCCCTCTTTTTTGTGTTTTGAATCATGTTTTAATAATTAAAAAATCTTATTTTTTTTAGGCACACTTTCTTTTTCTTAGAATTTCTTTTGAAAATAAAATTAATTTTATAAAAAGATTGAAACACAAAACTTGCAAATATATATATAAAAAAAAATCAATAAGTACCAAGGAGACTTATTGTCACACATGATACTCTAATTAATCCTATGCGCCTGAAGATATATAAAATCTCACACGACTATTCTAAAAATAAAAAAAAATATCAAAATCAAAATCAAAATAAAAGTAGGGCAGAGGAAATAGATCAGGTAGATGCTCATGCTTGTTGTGTGCCTTGTGTGTATTTTGTTATACCACATTTGAACATATCTACACATGAATGAAAAAGGGAGGAGAAACAAAAGAAAATTATACTGCAGAATTCCATTCCTATCACATCCTCTTGGTTAAATTGATAAGTGACCTTCGTGTTTTCTAGCAAGCTCCATGTGTTGCCTCTCCATACAGCTTCCCTTTCTCTTCAATCCACCACTTCTCGGGGGCCTCGCACATAACAGAAACAAAGGTAGTATTAGCTTCTGTGATAATGAGTTATACTCTATAACTGCAAGGTTGGTCGCTCATATGAGAGTCCAGAGCAACATCAAAGTGTTACAAAACAATGGAAGAATTAAAAAATTCACAGCACAATAATTTTTCTCAATGAATAATGTAGCAAGGTATCTAAATCATAAATCAGCATAAGAACCAAACCATATTTAGCTCATGTGACAATATGATCAACGGACCTTCCCTATTCATAATCACAATGGAGCAACCACGAACTAGATGGCGTGAAAGTAGAACAATCAGGACAAGATCCACAACAGTTAAAGAATGAGGAAATGACAAACTCCATATTCAAACTGAACTTTCCTACACCTTATCTTGTTGGAAACTAAACTTAAAAAAGGAAAAATAACCCGATTTATCTCCACACAGAATCGGAGGCAGTGGAATAGTAACTAATTCAAAATCAACCAAGATCCAAATGAAGTGAAAAAAGAAACAAATGCTAAGTCAAATCAGAAATAGCCAGCAGGTAGAAGGGAATCCCAAGACAGATGACATATGACAATTCAAATAATATGAGTCTTAATCTTTGCATTGGAAACTCAGATCACTTCCATTCAACGATTATTGAATCAAACTATATTCATTGCGCAGAAGCCTTAAGTTCTAGCACCCAGAATTAGAATACACACAACCTCAGAAGTCTAGGATAATAGAGGGGAGACACACAAAGCATACCTTTAGTGTCTAAGAAACCGAATGAGTTTTCTCCTTAATCAAACCTCAATGCCATCGAGCCCTGAGTCTACACTTGAACTTGGTTCAATTCCTTCTATCAGTCTCCTTCTACTCTTCTCGTACTTCCACTACCTTTCCCTTATGCTCTTCCCCTAGACTTCCTCGCAATTAGCCTTCCTCTTTGATCTAGAAATTTCTAAGCTTCTTCTCTCAATCTCCCTTTCCTACTTTCCATTCGAATCCTCTTCCCCTCTTTCACTCTTGTTTTTTTTTCGAAAGCTGGATTCCCTCCTTCGCTGAACCCCTCAATTTTCTTTGGCTTGCTTTCTCTCAAATTCCTTCAATCTCTTTTCGAAAAGAAAACCCCTTGCCTTCCTCTCAGCTTCCTCCCCCTGTCGATCTCTCACACCATTCTTTCTCTCCAGCTCGAAAATCCCTAAATCACTCCCTCCTTCCCTCAGTGAATCTCCCTACAAAAATAAAAACCCCCTTTCTTCTCAAATCTCCTTCTCTATTCCCTTTCTCGATTTCTCGCCGCCTCCTTTACTCACGCTCTGTGACCTCTGTCCTCTCGCGTCTCCCTCCTTTCTATGCATTTTTTTTGTCTGCCTCTCGCTTCCTCTCTTCCTCCCTTTTTTTGGTCTCTGCCTTCGATTCCAAATCCCCTTTCCTTCTTTTACTCTCGTCCCTATCTCCCTTTGTTTTTTTTTTGGTACCAAAATGTACCCCCTGCTCCACCTTTTCCCCTTTTCCATCCTTTCTCCCTCTCCCTTTGTTGCTGGGTGTAGTCCCTTTTCTTTTGCATCTACGTCCTCCACTTTGTGCGTGTTGCCTTTTTGTGTTTTTCTTTGTGCATGTCTACCTGAGGACAGAATCAAAGAGGGGACCAACAGCCTCTAGGGTTTTCTTTTTTTTTTTTTCTTCATTTTGGGCTTGTTATTCAGGTTGGCATGACAAAAGATCCAGGATTTGTGGACTGAACGAAATGGGCCTCCTTTCTTTGAACTTCTTTTTTTTGTTTCTGGCCCAATTCTGAGTTAGCTTTGAGTAGAATTTCTTTTCTTTCTTTTTTTTTTTTGGTTTGGGCTCTCTTAAATTATATTTTAAAATCTTAATCCCCATTTTTTTTTTGTGTCTCTCCCTTCTTTTATTGTATATATTTTTTTATATTCTCTTTTTTTTGGTAGTACCCTTTTGATAATATATTTTTTTATATTCTCTTTTTTTTGTGGTACCCTTTTGATGATTGTTTTTTAGACTTTTATTTCTTTTTTTTATTATTATCTTCTTTTACTTTTTTTAATGATTTTTTTTAATTAGCTTGCTTTTAGTCTTTTATCTCTCTTTCTTTATGGGTTTTACTTTTTTTTTCTTCATTTTTCCTTTTCTTTTCCTAGTCACTTTTTTTTTATTTCTCTTTCTTGGATTTCTATTATTCCCTCTTTGATTTTTCTTTTTGTTCCAATTTTGGGGTTAATGGACTTTTACCTTGTTTTATTTTTATTTTTTTATTTATTTTGGATTCTTTTCCTTTGTTTTTTTTTTTTTTGAGTTTGTTGGGTTGAAAGGATTTATTTGATTTTTTTATTAGTTTTCTAATTTTTATTTTTATCATGATTTATGGGTTTTACTTTTTTTTCTTCATTTTTCCTTTTCTTTTCCTAGTCTCTTTTTTTTTATTTCTCTTTCTTGGATTTCTATTATTCCCTCTTTGATTTTTCTTTTTGTTCCAATTTTGGGGTTAATGGACTTTTACCTTGTTTTATTTTTATTTTTTTACTTTTATTGTTTTATTGTTTTATTTTTTTAATTTATTTTGGATTCTTTTCCTTTGTTTTTTTTTTTTTTTTTTTTTTGAGTTCGTTGGGTTGAAAGGATTTATTTGATTTTTTTATTAGTTTTCTAATTTTTATTTTTATCATGATTTATGGGTTTTACTTTTTTTTTTCTTCATTTTTCCTTTTCTTTTCCTAGTCTCTTTTTTTTTATTTCTCTTTCCTGGATTTCTATTATTCCCTCTTTGATTTTTCTTTTTGTTCCAATTTTGGGGTTAATGGACTTTTACCTTGTCTTATTTTTATTTTTTTACTTTTATTGTTTTATTTTTTTATTTTTTTAATTTATTTTGGATTCTTTTCCTTTGATTTTTTTTTTAGTTCATTGGGTTAAAAGGATCTATTTGACTTTTTTTATCAGTTTTTAAATTTTTATTTTTATCATGATTTTTGGAGCATATGAGGACAAAATACAGTATTCACAATACATTTAAAATTATTTGTATAAAAAAATTTTAAAAATTTTATTATCATTAATATGTTACATTTTATTTGTAATATAATAAATTAATTAATAATAAAATTTATTTTAAGATTGTATCTAATTTAACCTCATCCATATATATTGCATCAGATGTATTATGTTATAGTTATACAATCTTTGGCACAGCTTTTGTTATGGGATAAATAGTCACTGGCCAACCCGTGCCGTTGTGGTTCAGTGCTCTCTCTGAAACTCCCAAGGCATGGGTTTGAGAGCTGGTACTCTTTAGCCGACGATGAGTTTGGACCTTGGATACCTTCTTGGACCTCTGGAACCAAAAGGAAAACAAAACAAATCTACCTATAGAGGTATTCCAAAATACCTCTCTCTTTTTGTTTGCTTAAATCGCCAAGATAAAAAAAGAATTAATGTAAAAATGAGAGATTAAACCATAAGAAAATAGAAATTTTATAAAATATCAAAGGGATAGAACTATATTTGGAAATTTTGTTACACATTAATATTTTTTAAGTTTGTCATTTTGATCAATATTTTAATAAAATAATTTTAGTTAAAAATATAATGTTATATTTCAAAAATATTTTTATTATATATTTATTGTTAATAAAATTTATGGATATAAAGGTAATTATATTAATTAAAAAAAATATTTGAAATGCAAGTGTTGTACTATAAATTAAATTTTTAAGTTAATATTGTATTATAATATATTATTATTTATATCAAAAATAAAAATAAAATATGAGTATTAATATTAAATTAAATAAAAAAAGTTCAGCAAAGAATACTGAAGTGCCTCTAAGCATCCATTTAAAATATAATTTCTAATATTTTTTAATATAATAGAGAATTTGAAACCTTGACATGGTTAAAATCTTCAACCGATCTTAACTATTTTTTTAATAATTATTTAAATTCATATTATGTAATTGGTTCCTCATATATTTATAGCCTAGAATTTATTCTTGAAAAACATCTATTTATTACAAATGGTAAGGAATAGTCTGAGCGTATAAAGATACCCAGACTGTAATAAAAAAATTCACATATTTTTTTATATCTCTTTACATTTAATATATTTGAATGAATGAGATAGATTCAACAAATGAAGATGAAGTCCGTATCTTAATAAATTCAAATCGAGAAAATTTGACTGACTTTCAACAGAATTTTCCTGTCAAGTTTTATCTCTCCATGTAATATCTTATGAGGAATTCAAAAAGTTTTTTCATTATTTTATTTAAGAAAAAATCGTCCAGTCAATTATATTTGTTATTCTTGATTACGGATTATTGAATTTCAAAAATAATATTGTTCCTTTTCTCTATCTGGTGTCATCATGAATTTCGAAAAACTTGGGATATAATATTTTAATATAAATATATTTACTTTAGAATTCTAAACTAAAAAATTCCTTATTTGGATGGAGACGTGGGGAACTTCATCTATTTGGATCCAATTTTCATATATTTGCCTCTTTATTCTTTTTATCGTTTGTACTATATAGTGAAAGATCAATATCATTCTCAATTCAAAAAAAAAATTACTATTATTATAAACAAAGACGTAAAGTTTTTAAAAAAAAATATTTGGTAAAATTTAAAATAAAAAATATTATAAAATAATTTTTTAACTCTAAATCTTTATTTATAATTCTTCCAAAAAAAAGTCCAACATCATTCTACTGACTCTTATGTCAAACACATTTCTTTTTTGTTAACTACTTTTTCAATTAAGACAATCAATTCTTTTTTGAAGGGAATAAAATAATTTATAATCTAACTAATAGTCAAATCTAATAAATTCATATGTCTAATTTTTTAAACTTCTAACATATAAACAAATTATCACTAGTGCATGGTTGTATATATCAATCTCATTTTATATTTTGATTAATAAATATTTCTTATTTAAAATTTAAAATATAATTTAATCATAATTTAAAATTAAAATATACGATTTCAATTATAAAAATAGTTTTGATTAATAAATAGTATTGTTGACTATATAATTTTTTAAGATATTGAGTTTCTTTTAGACAATTTATAACTTTAAATCAAAATAGGAGAATGATCAATATATCTTAACACAATCACTTAAAAAAGTGTAAACAGAAATAGAAAAATACCACGAAGAATGTGTTTTTAACTTGAAGTTTAGACTATGACAAAGAGAGGAAACCAATTAGGAGCACAAAAAGGTGAGAGACCTAATGTGATTGAAGGATAGTAGCTTAGTGGAGTCAATTTTAATATTTATACAATTCTAGAAAATAGACATGTCATAATTTTTTATATCATTTATCTTTTAAATTTTGTTGAGTGAAATATTTATTTTACTTTCATTTATTTTGTATATTTTTATTTTAATCATTCCTTATACACAGTTGTTTAAATAATGATTTTAAATTTGCAAAATTTTTTACTATTTTTAGTTAATTAAATATATTTTATATTTATATTAATTAATGACTTAAAATAAATAAATTGTATATTTTTTAATTTTTGAACATGAATAGAGGCCTTTTATTACTCATACAATAATTAATCACATTATTATTTATCACATTTTATTATTTTGATATTGAAATTATTAAATTATTAATTTAAATTATAATATATATATACACACACAATTAATGATAATTTATATATAAATTATTTAAAAATAATATTTAAACAATCTGCGATGGATTTAGCGCTGAATTAAAGATGGAAAATTTTACAACAGACATTCCGTCGCTAATTCCGTCGCTAAATTAGTGACGAACTATTCCATCACAAAATTACATCGCAAAACTGGAATTGACTATCACGCATATTAGTGATGGAACTTTCCGTCGCTGAATTCCATCACTAACTTGATTTGCAATGAATTAGCGACGGAAATATTTGCGACAGAAACTTTCCGTCACTAAGTCCGTCACTAATATTTGCGACAGAATTAGTGACGGATTTGCAATGAACTTGCAATGGAACAAGATTCCATTGCTAAATTCCGTCGCAAATTTGTTGTTTTCTTGTAGTGCTTACCTAATAGAAGGCCAAATTACATAAAATGATACCCATACATTATGTTAACTAGTAAATTACAAAACCACTTCTAATTGGATCAGAATAGCAAAACCACTCCTAATTAAATCTCTCCATTTGTTGTTTTATTGTGGGTCTCATTTCACATGAATTCAAATGCTTTATATCTCATTCTCATTAATTATTTTTTTATAAAAAAAGATAATTAAAAGTAAAATAAAAAAATTTGTTATACTAAACATTACTTCAATGCGGAATTCGACAAGGCCAAAATTCAATTCAAACTTGTATTGTTATGAGCTTCCAAAGAGATACAAAATAAGGATATAAAATTATACTATATAGTAAAAATAAACAATAAAAAACGTTGAAATTTTTAGTATAACAACATGTATACACTTGTAGAGTTGTGATCCAGCATGGTCTTTCAAATGTTCGCGAACTGTGGCTTGCAAATTTTTTTTTTAGTATAACAAAATTATTTTATCTATAATTATTTTTTATAAACAAGAACAATTAATGAGAATAAGAAACAAAGTATTTATGCGAAGGCTTCTTTAAAGAAGAAGGAATTTTGAATGTTTTGTATTTATGTGAAGGGAGACCAAACAATAAAGCAATAAATGGAGGAGTTTAATTATGGACGATTTTGCTATTCTGGTCTAATTAGGAGTAGTTTTGTAGTTTACTATGTGGTATAAAGTGTGGGTCCCATGTTATATGATTTGACCTTATTTTATTAAATAAAGTATAAATAAAATGGTACACTAAATACACTTAAGGATTTATATATATATATATATATATGTATGTATATATATGCATCATTAATAGTTTAAACAATAGTTTTTTTCGTAGTCATTAATGAAAATTGGGCTTATATCTAAAGTTGAAGTTATTAGTTCAATTCCAAATTTCCAACAATACAATACCATAAAATTATTTGAAATATAGTTTTTGTTTAAGGAAATGAGTGAGAAGATTTGCGCAAATTAATTAAAATATTGATTGAAATATGTCACCACATAGCATAGCATAGGAGGATGATGACTTTGGTGCAGGTATATGAATAATAATAATAATAATAATAATAATAATAACTTTATAGAAATAATATTAATATAATACACCGCCAAGTTTTGTTTCAAAAATGTTTTTTTTTTTTTTTGGAAAGCCATGGGAGAAATTTACCTATTTTTGAAATGCCATCCAGACAAATTGGCAGCCTCCCTTAATGCAACTCTCCAATTATGCAATCTTTCTAGTGCTAGCCTCCAGTCGTGTTCTGTTTCCTTATTGCTATTCTTGAGATTGGCTTCATGCTCAGCCATTGACCTTCCATAACTTCCTCTCTGATGCCTTACATCTGGGGGATCAACATAGTAGAACACTGGATTAATTATTTATTTTTCTTCTATGCTATGCATATATATATGACTTGCTTTGATCTACAAATGTAATGCATGTGGGTTCATTTCGCACTCCCCTTCTCCTTTTTAAAAACAAAGATTCCTTAAGGGTCTCGTTTTTAACTTTTTTAAAAAAATCTAATTTTAGGCCTTCACTTTACAAAACTTTTGAATTGAATTCATCGTTACTTAACAAAGAATTAAAATTTCTGTAATTGATGCTGTTAAAAAAATAAAAGATCCTCCATGACAAAGTAAGCATATGATGTGATAGTTTTGGACTTTGTCCAACTAAACATAAAAAGACTTCTATGAGCTGCGGCATGTTAGAAATTATAAATAATTAAAGACAAAATGTAGATAGAAAATTGTTTATGTGTGTGTTTGTAAGATTATGTTTTCCAATAAAAAAATAATACGAGAGAACTTTTTTTCTCAAAAAGAATAAATCATAGAAACTTATTTGCTAGTTTACTATTTGTTTAATATATTTTCCCAAAAACGAAAATATCTTCTAATAAAGTTGAGGAGAAGAAAGAAAGACATCGAAGTCGTGGACTTCCATCCTTCATTCTGGATATGAGATGAGACATAAGGGCAAGAAACAGAGGGAAATTCTTCTAGAGGACCGACCCCAAAAAAAAAAAAAGGCAAAAACCCAAGTAAAACAGAAAAAATTTGTTGTCTTTCAGAAAGAAACCTAACATCCAAACTCGGTAGTGATGAAAAATTATCTTTTTCAGTGTTTCAAAAGAGAAAGTCATTTGATTACCAATATGCATACCCTAATCTAGTCTGATAATTTGAAAGTGGTAGCATACTAATAACAACGTTATATTAGCCTAAGTAGGCAACTTTATTTGATTTAACGCATGCTTAGCCACTCAGAAATTACTCGCTGTTTCTTGCAAAATAAAAATTATAATGGACTAACTTCATTATAATTTACAATGTTTTACCCCTATTAGAAAAAAAAATTAATAAATAAGAATAATTTTTATACCCTTTTTTTAGAAAAATTTTTCTGACAAAATAAAAGCTAAAACTTTTTTTCTTCTAACAAAAGAAACATGAGAAATTTTTCCAAAATAAAAACCTTCTTACAAAACAAGCTGAAATCAAAATATGAATAATATTCTCATCAATTTTATCATGCCTTACTATATAACTATCTGCTTGAGGAATAACATGAACGCATATCAAACTATCATGTGCTACTAATTTCCAATATAGTATAGCTGAAATTAAATGACACTCGGGAAATGAAAAATAACTAATCAAATCAAAGATCATAAAGAATTTTCTCCACGATTTCTCTCAGAAATGATTGTCTAAACTTTTATTTCTGCTCTTAAATGAGTGGCTTGGTTACTGTTCAGCCATTTTTTTTGAATTGAAAAAAAAAATCTTAGAAAATCAAGAATCAATAGGAGAACAGAGCGACACAACAGAAGAGATCAAAGAACATAATGAGAATTGCCACCGGTCCTCTTGATTTGATCTCACCAGACCATTGCCCCTATCATCCATCATGCTTTTGCCATTTGACGTAGGTTGTTCTTTCTCTGTTTTCACCAGATTTTCCAATTACAAAGGATTAGAGTTATACAAAATTTCAATTTTGTGTGTGTGTGTATATTTTGAGTTTCAATTAGATAAATTGAACAAGATTTAGTTGAAAAGATAGCATTCTTTCTTATCAACTGAAGTAATTTCTTTGGTTAGTATATTTGTGACAAAAGAGAGTAGGAAGTGAAAAAAGGGGTTAGGATAAAAATCAAACTATTATTGTCGAGTTTAACTCGGTTTTATAGACCAAAGTTGGTATCATATGAATTTCTAGCTCATTGGCTCTAATAAAAGCATTTCAATATAAATGTGAACACCCCTTCACCTTTGTCAATGGCAGCAACTCTGATGGACTCTCGCCATTATCCTCCCTATCATTGTTGCTCTGAACTATTTCCTTTCTTTTTACTTTATTCACTGATGGCTCTGAAGGCGGAGGACTACATATCTCATTGCCCTCATTTTCCATACAAGGATCTGTGAATTTGATATCCTCCATTCTGTTTTCTTGCTTGAATACATAAATCCACTCTCTTTTGCAAACTTTTCTAAGGGGACCTCGTCGATGTTATCTTCAAAAGAAACTAAAATGGGTTCACATGAAACCTCCACATGATTCCACTCTTCATCAAAGAATTCCATCTGTTGCAGATCACACAAAAATATATGATCTGCCACCATTACGAACGGGTGACCAAACGCGGGGCCATAAAACCTTCTATTGCCATTGATGATCACAACAAGGATGAACTTACTAAGGTAACGTGGCCCATTTACAAATCCAATAACAACACAAAAAGATATTGCTAGGAATTTGTGACGACACCAGAATGAAATAGATCCACCCTTGTTACGGCGATCGAACCATTTTGGGATCATTCTTCCAGGAAGATAAAATATTTTGCCTCATGTTGTGCAATTCCTATCAATCATAATTCATAAGTATAGCAACATAATAGAGTAATCTGATTGTGTTCATGTAATTAAAAGATGCAAAGAAGAAAGAGGCGAGGAACTAAGAAAAAAAATAGAGAGAGAAACCTTACTTGACTTAGTAATATACTTGTAGATTAAGAACTCAATGATGTACAATTCTTGGCTGATAAATATTTTGTGTTTGGTGGAACCCCTCTAATTTCTTGAAGACACTTGCATTCATCCAAACAAAGCCTCCTCAAGAAGTGAAATTCTTTGATGAAAGTAGGAAGAATTGTGAAACTACCACTACAAAAAAATTAACTTTTAGCGGCGACTTTTGTCGCCGCTAAAAGCCAAAATGTCATCACTAATAAGTTTTAGTGGCGACATCTTTTCCGCCACTCTACTCCAGTAATGCTAATACTTTTTAGCCGCGACAAAGTGTCGCCACTAAAAGTCGATGCTACAAATATATAGCCGCAAATATAGTCGCCGCTAAAACTTATTATAATTTATATCTAACAAATGTCGCCACTAAATAAAAGAGTATTAGTGGCAACAATCGCCACTAAATCCATATATGTAGTCGCCACTAATTGTATGTCGCCGCTAAATCTAGAGTTTTAGTGGCGACATTAGTTGTCACTATAGGTACACTTTTAGTGACAACAAATAGTGACATTACTAAAATCGTTACTATGTATATTTAGCAACGACTTATTGTTGTGGGTAAAAATTAATATCATTTGTCACTATATAGAAATGGATTAGCAACATAGTCTTAGTCGCCACTAAAGACTTTTAGTGGTAACATGTGGTCGCCACTAAAGGGTTTTAGTGATAACATATTGTTGCCACTAAATTCATTTAGGGACGACCTTATACTTGTCACTAAAGACATTTAGTAACAAGAAATTATGGGTTACAAAAAAAGTAAAAGTGATGGCATTTTTGTAGCAATTAAGCTTTAGCAACAACTTTTGGTGTTACAATAAAGGTTTAGTGACAGTCATTTTGTTTTTGATATTAAAAATAAGCTTTAGTGGCAAAATTTGTTGCCACTAAAGGTAAGGAGACTGATTTTATATATATATATATATATATATATATATATATATACGCCAATTGACATGCACAAGAGACATTAATTTCGTAATATTGTATATCATGATTAGTATTATAACTATAAGTACTCTCATAGTGTCCTACATGTCAGAACCGAACATGAAGTGATGGCATACTTAATACATGAAAATGACCATCAACAAAAAAACCTAAGTCCATCTTCTCTTCACCTAGCTTGTCCACAAGAAGAGTCATTGGTTGGAGCATTCTGTCCCTGTTGATAAAAAATAATACTAATCATATACTATTATTGTTTAACATAACATTAAAGTAAAAGATTATTTACAAGTACCTGTTGCATGGTAGCCATAAGGCTAGCCAATTGAGCTTGAATCTCTGACTGAACCCGTTGTTGCATTGTAGCCCGCTCTTCATGAAGCTTCTTTTCCATCTCAGCTTGCATTTCCTCTCGCAATTTTTCTTGTTCTTCTTGTAATTTTCTCTCCATTTTAGCTTGCATTTGTTCAATCCTTGTTGAAACCCTTGAATCCACTTCAACTGAGTCCATAATTCTCCTTTTTGTCGGTTTCTTTCCATATCCTTTCCCTCTAACATACCCTGACCTCTCCCCCAGTACAGTGGCCAAAATTTGATCTCCCGTTAATGGATTCTCATTATCCTCTACTTCTTGCTCATGAACTAGTTCTTGAATACGCCCCTAAAGGCATAACAAATAGATAAACACCATAAATAATGAGGAAATGGTATAAATAATTAAAGCTTAATGATTTATAGCAACTTACATGGATTTCTTGTGACTTGGGATCTACCCACTCCACCTCTCCGTCCTTATTCTTACGGGTGTGTTGAAGTTCCCAAACTCGATCAGGGGGTGCCACTTCTCCAGTGATGGGATCTCTCTACAATATTCATTAGATGATAATCCATGCTACCATAAATGGAGGGAATGACACAAAGAGAAATGTTTATAAACTTAAGTACAACACAAATACTTACCGTGGACTCCTCAACCTAAGCAAATGAACGGGTACCGCATGTATGCTTTGTCACTTGCCTTGCCCTATTTGCCTTGTTCCTGCTACTTGTAGCCTATAATTGGATGGTATTATAATCATGAAACCTTAAAATCATGTGAACACAAACAAAGCAACCAATCCTTTAAATTCATGTTAGAAACATATTACCTTGAACTCTGGACTTTCCCAGTAATGCATCAGCCACTCCCAATCATCACGACTGATATTACTTGGTCGAGCAGCCTCCTTCTCTTCATTTGTGTCACACTTAGCATAATCTGCATGTAGGTCAACTTTCCAAGATCGGTATAGTCGTCGCATTGTCTCAACACAACTTCTATTTAATCTCTCTTCAGGGCACCCATCACGAACATCAAATTTATCCTACATAAAACATAATGTTATATAAAACATAACTGATGAAGGAACACTATGAATGTTATATAAAGAAAAATGACCCACAAATATAATGTTATACCTTTACTTTCAATAACAAAGTTTCTCCATATTTGGCGTAAACTTTAGCCCAATCACCATCCCTAAGAGAGACTGTGGTTTGCACCACATGTCCACAATAGTTGGCAAAGTCATGGGCCCCATCTCCAACAGGTCTATCTAAGTTCTCAGGGATGTAAACTTTAATTTTTGAACCATATTTTGTCTTCATATCCACTAATATACTCTTATATTTTCCCCTACCCTTCTTAACTGTGCTGCAAGAAGCTGCTACATATGAAAAAAAAAAGGCAAACAAATTAGTCATTAATATATATATATATGGTAAAAACAATTTAAAAAATATTATTTGCATGAAGTGATACCTGAACTACTCGGCACCTGTGATCGTTGTGTTGGAGGTGAATCATTATAAATAGTTTGTCTATCTCTCTGTGGTGGGAGTGGTGAAAGTGCATCTTCTGACTCTAAATCCCTCTGTGCATGCTCAGGTAAGAGTGCAACTCTTAGCACTAAATCTCTATGTGTACGATTAGGTGATGTCACCTCTCCAGTGGGGTTATGTCGACCTCGGCCATTACCCCGCCCAATGCCTCGACCTCCTGACCTACCTCGTGCAGAACCTGACATTTGCTACCTTTTGTCCAAATATAGTATAAGTAACAAAATGTGATGAAGTAAATATTAATGACAAATAAGTAAACAATATAAAACAATATAAAGCACAAAAAAGAAAAAAAAAAGTAAAATAATATAAAAGTGAACAATATAAAACACATAAAACATATATGATATAAGATTATACTAAATTTCAAACACTTCAACCATTCGGTCATATAATGGGGATGGTTGTACAATAATTATAAATTTTTCAAATGATCAGCAAGATTGATACTAATCTTGATCACACTCAGTGTCCATAGTGTCATTTGCATCATCATCATCAAGCAAATCTTCCCCTTCTTCTTCGTCGGTGGACCCAATCTCATCATTGTCATCAATGAAATCATTAACCACACCCCTTGTATTATGCCCACTTGTTTGAGTATGTATACTTGTATGGCTTAGTATTTCTGGTTCAACATCATCTCGATGCAAGAGGGCTACAAGGTCAATGCCTATGTCATCATTCCAAATTGGATTTAATTGGACTACATCTTGTTGATATGCCTCATCAAGAAGGAGACCATTATTCTCACTACTTTCTTCACATTCTTCCACCTCTGAAAGGTTAAAGAGGTCACGAGGATTTGTCTTCACAACAATTAGCCACTCTGTGTCAATGATATCTTTCAGATAGAACACTTGTTCTGCTTGGCTAGCCAAGACAAATGGCTCATTTGTGGCCAACGAATGTCGAACATTCACACTTGATGGCTATCTGACTTCCATCTGGGTAGGTTGCATCTAGGACATCTTTGGGCATCAACATGCTCCTTCCAATACAAAATGCAATCATTTTCACATGCATCAATCTTGGTGTAGTCCAATCCAAGCTCTCAAATAACCTTCTTCGCTTCATAATAAGAGTTTGGTATTAGTGCTCCTTCTGGAAGCACATCCCTGAATAAGCTAAGCAAGGCATCCATAGACTTGTTACTCCAATGGTTGAGACATTTCAAGTGAAGTAGTCTTACAATGAAAGACAACTTGGAAGCTTTCTTACAACCTGGATACAGATCAGTTTTAGCATCCTCCAATAGCTCGAAGAAATGCCTGGCTTGCATATTTGGTCGGTCATTATATTCAGAGCCATATGTCCCCGCCTCTCTTTCTGTATGCCCATATGCATCATTTATCATCTCAATAATGTCATCATTATCTTCTTCTTGCACACCTTGATCAACCTCCTGTGAGCAACTTTGGGCATGATGACGAAGTTCTCCATGTGAATCCCATACTTGGTAACTCTCACAAAAGCCCTTTTTGAATAGATCCTCCCTTACTCTATGTCTTAGCTTAAACTCTGTGTTCCGGCACGCTTTGCATGGACAACGAATCATATCACTAACCCCTGATTGATTAAATGCCCATTGGAGAAAACTATCCACTCCTCGTATATATCCTGGATCGGCTCTGTTCCTGATCATTATCCAACTTTTATCCATCCCTATTCTCTTTCTCTATCTATATTTCCTACATTAGGTAACATAGGCAATAAAATTTCAGCGATAAGAACCATGTCGTAATCAAGCCACACCTTCAGTTTCTCTTATAGTTGCAAGCAATAAACCACATTATGAATAAGAAATTATAATTCAATTAGAACCAAGTTTCATTTTACACACTTAAAAATTTGAAATAACAATCAAAACTCAACTATCCATTATCATGAGTACCATACTATCCAACCAATAAACAAGCTGAGAATGTTCATGTCATGTCTCCAACGTCTTAATATGCTAGTTGGAGCTAATGAGTAAGGAAAAGGAAGGAAGCCAACAAATAGGAAGATGAAAGTTTGACAACAATATATGGTTGGCATATAGCTACAAAACATTATGTGGGGAATGTTTTGTAATCAGTTGAACATGTGTAAATATCCATCAAATATCAATAAAATCAAGTAATCCAGCCATTAAAGAGCTTCGGATCAAAAGTAATTGAAGTCTTGACCAAAATTACTTAAGTCAGGGCTAGAGTTCAAACAGAACAAAGTTGCGCCGCGGCAAGGAATATTGCGTCACGGCACATTTCTCACAGAATGAAGTTGCGCCGCGGCGTGGGTAGTTTAAGCCGCGGCGCAAGTTTAATATTTTTTCTTAGGGTTACAGAATCGAACTACGTCACGGCGAGGAGCATTTGAGCCGCGGCGCAAGTTTAATTTTTTTTCTCGGGGTTACAGAATCGAACTATGTCGCGGGGGGAGCATTTGAGCCGCGGCGCAAGTTTAATATTTTTTTCTCTGGGTTACAGAATCGAACTACGGAGCGGCGGGGAGCATTTGAGCCGCGGCGCAAGTTTAATATTTTTTTTCTCTGGGTTACAGAATCGAACTACATCGCGGCGAGGAGCATTTGAGCTGTGGCGTAATTACATTTGAATGTATTTGAGTCTCAGTAATCACTTGAGCTGCAGCGGAGGTCCACCAAGCCGCGGCCTAAATTCTAAATTTGTAATTTAACTGTCAAACTTTTAAAAGCCATAATTTTGAGTATAATAGTCCGTTTAAGGTGATTTTTTTTTGAATTTGGGTATTTTTTCGAGATCTATGCAATGGCGAACCGCCAAAGGCGGTTCGGTCATTTATTTTTCTCAAAAAAGTATGTTTTGGCTTTCAATTTTGAGATTCTTGTTTTAATTTCTTTTTAAAAGAGCATATTCTGATTCAAAAATGTAGAAGTTTATAACTTGAGCAATGGATCTCTAAATTTTGTTAACTTATATGTCTACTCTATGTTGTAAAGATTTCAGCCTAATCCTATATCTTTTGTTCCTAAAAAATTGTATGACAATAGAATTGGTCATGGTCATAAATTTTGCAGATTTACCTGATTTATCTTTTCCTGTCATGAGTTTTGAAAATTTAGAAAATATTCTATATAAATCCAAAAATTACCATCTTAAGGTTGAATTAAACCTCTAAATATTCTCTTCTTATTTGCCAAGTGTTAGACCTAGACTCAACTATTTGATCCTGTAAATGCATCTCTTTCCAAACCTACCTGTTTAGGTTTTGAATTTCACACTAAAGAATATATATGTGCAAATAATGGCCTTACATCATTCCATTGACCAACCCAACACTTCTAACAAGTTTCAACTTATATTTCAAGACTACTTGAACTTCCCAAACTCCCAAAAAATCCCTAGATCAAAATATGACTATCTAAGTTCCTTATACTACATACAAGTCACCATGCTACTTAGAGCTTTAAAGAGCCCATAACCAACCATCATACATTCATATCTAGAGCTTTAGAGAGCCTACAACCTAAAGCTTAAGAGTCCACAATAATATCACAAGAACCACAAAACACTAATCAAAATAATTGCATTCATATCATACCAAATACATCAAAGTATTAAATTTTTCCTCAAATCTTCCTTCATTCCTTCATTGCCATAGGTATATATTTCAAATTAGCCAGGAAGTTACATGTCATATATGCATTTTACAAAAGAATCAAAAGAAACTACATATATCACTATAACACCTAGCTTTACTTGCTACTAGCTTTCATGGTCTTCTCCTTATTGGAGGAGCTAAGATAAAAGAGGGGATGAGATATGCAGTGTCTGATATAATATAATGACATAACCATGCAATATATAATGCAATGTCTAATAATAATAATACAAGTAGGCTTTTGCATAATGTAGAGGGACATTACAATCACTTGAGTCATTTCATATGCAATACATAGCATAGCACATAATGTATATAAGAGGAAATAACTTTAGGTTACCTCTGCAACTCCAACAAGGTGTCCAAACTCCAACAAGGTGTCCAATAATCAGTCCTATTGAACAAGAGAAAATTTAACATCATAATTAGTTTCATTCTTTGAAATTCTTTTCGTATAAACTACCCAACTATATTTCCATCCCAATTAACCCATTTAAAGCTCCTAATCCTTAACATCTTCCATTCTCTATCCTCCATAGAATTCGCATATGTGTTTATCTTAATAGTAAACTCATGCTAAATTGCCACATTAGGGCTCATCTTTATTTAAAATCATCATTTAAGGTCTACCCAAGCTTAAAGAAGCATTATGTAACCATTAAAATATCAAGATTGAAATTTGAGGTTCCAAATTCGCATCCATGGCTGCCCTCACTAAGAAAACCATAAAAATCATCATATTTTTGTTCATTCTCATTAAAAATTATTAATTAAGGCTTACCCAAATCAAAATGAACTATTACAAGGCATGGAACTGGAATATTAAATCAAAATTCCCAATTTACAAAACCTAGAGTTTATACTTCTTCCATAAATCAAAACCTAGGGCATTTATGGATAAAGAAGCATTTTAAGTTTACAGATTCAACCTTTGCTCAGCCTTCGTTCTTGTTCTCCCTCATTTGCTCAGTCTCTTTTGTTTGCTCTGCTGAAGCTGCCTCAAAAGTTGGGAACTAGAGCTGCTTCAGAAGTTGGGAATTGGAGCTGCTTCAGAAGTCAGGAACTGGAGCTGCTTCAGACGACAGGAACTAGAGCTGCTTCCTTCAAAAATCGGGAGAAGGTGCTCTGCTGGAGCTAAGGTGCTCTGCTTCAGACGACAGGAATTGGAGCTACTGGAGCTGCTTCAGACGACAGGAACTGGAGCTGCTTCCTTCAAAAATCGGGAGCTAAGGTGCTCTGCTGGAGCTAAGGTGCTCTGCTTCAGACGACAGCTGCTGGAGCTGCTTCAGAAGTTGGGACTTTTAGGGCTGGAGCTGTTGCACGTTTGTTTGTGGAGGGAATTGAAAAATCTTAATAAAAACTAAGTCCCTGTTGCTGCAATATGGAGGGAATTGAAAAAAATGAATCAAAACTGAGTCTTTGTTGCTGCAATTATATTAATTTTGGTATATTAATTTAATGAACTCTAATTTTAATTTATTACTAAATAATTATAAATAATAAAAACTTTAGTATTTGATATTTTGTGATGGTTTTATTTATAGTTTTATTTTCTTAATTAATGATTTAATAATTCATAAAATTTTTAAATAAAAAAATTAGAATTTTTAAATTTTTAAAAAGCAAATAGACTATAATTATTTATGTAAGAATTATTTATATTTATATTTATATTTTTAATTAATGATTTATTTTGTATGTTTGATTAATTTTTATATAATGTTAACATCTAGATTTTGAATTTGAGATAACCTACATAAGAGAATCTAAATTTGAAGATTAAATAAAAAGAGAGGAAGGGGGTTTGGGTGTAAATAAATGAATAAATGAATAATTGAATAATTAAATAATTAAATAATTAAGTTTTGAAAATCTTTTTTTCTTTGATTTTTAAATTTAATGTTTAATCTTCAAAATTTATTAAAACCCTATATAATTTTTAATGAATAAACATTTTTTATTTCACAAACAAGTGCTACAAGTGCTATTATAAATATTTTAAGAGATAAACCAAACCCTTGTATAGTGCTATTACATTTGATTAATGATTAAAAATTAGATGAAAAATAATTAAAAAGAAACTTCTAATAAGTGTTATATAACAACTACATTATTTGACATTATCTATTTCATTTGTTTTATATATTTGATTAATGATTATATAATGCTAAAATCTGGATTTTGAAAAAGAAGGAAGTAAAATAGAGATGACATTTTGAATTTACATAAGTAGATACAATTTTAGTGTTGTTTCAATTGACACATAATGAGCAAACGAGTAATGAAATTTTGAATATATTTGCTTTTTCACTTCTTTTTCATTTCTTTTTGTATTTCATTGTTTTTTCAACCCATTCCATTCAGGATACTAAAATTTTGCCATTCATTCAATTGCTTCCGTCTTCATTTTCTTTTTTAGGATAAATTAGTTTCTTTAAAATTTTATTAAAATGATTTGAATATGTATAATTTGCAAAAAATAAATAATAAACTCAAGAATCTTACAAAAGTATAAAGATTACAAGAATAATTTTATTTTACCTTTATAATTTTAAAAAAATGCATTCCATATGGAGTTTAAATTGTGGTTTAATAATATATTACTCAAATAAATGGCAACTAGCTCTCTTACTTTGTGGGTGGGTTATGCGTTTTAATTAATAATTTCAAATGAATGGAAAAATATCTTTCTCATTTGACAACATCTTTTCATTTTACTCCTCCTCCTCATTTGTTTTGCCTTTATTTTCCTAAGTTATGAACAAAAGATAAAGATAAAGATAAAACATATTTTTTCAAATTAATTATATTTTTAATTAAACAAGATAAATATGCATCATTAGTGCATTATGAATCTGAACATTAGTGTTATCACATTTGTTAGCGAGCTCTAAAGTTCACAACACAAGGTGATTATTATAAACTCAACTATATTACGAGTACTAATTGGACTGCAAATTACATTAATGTGTATTTTTAAAATAAAACACTAAATAGGCTATAGTAGATCATTCATGTGTATTTTTAAAATAAAACATTAATGTGTATTTTTAAAATAAAACACTAAAAAAAAACCTATTTCAAAAATATTAGTATCATACGTTACTAAATAGGCTATAGTTAATCATCATCATAATTCTTAGCAACATCTTCATCGATAGTCTCTAATGTAGGTGAATTTGAAGGTTTCAATAGGGACAACCTGCATCCATAAACTTACTCAAGTCTCTAATTGCCTTAAACATTCTCACAAATTTGACACCAACACTTGTCGCTAAATCTAGAGTTAAAATGACTAAATGCAATTGGAAGTGGACCAATTTTCTCTCTTGATGTGAGATTTAGAAACATGGGAAGGATATTTTTCATATATTTAAATAATATTTAAATAATTATCTATTTCATTCATCCTATCCTATTACATGGGAAAGATCTTCTTTATTACACAGTAGAATAAAAATTGGAAAGGTGAGGAAAATAATTAATTATGTATTACTTTTATAACACTCTTTTTCAAAAAATGATATATGATATATATGATATACATATATATATAATTCCGAAGAGACTTTATCATACATTATTAAGTTATAAATAATTAACTTTTAAATGTGTAATTTTTAAAACCAAACTAATCATTCAATTAGTGAAAACAAAAGTTTAAGGTTCATTTGTCTTAATGTAATGAAGTGTTATTGCACCTACATATAAAAATATTTTTTTAACTTATTTGTATGTAAAAATATTTTTTTATTTTTATTTAAAAATTTATAGAAAGATTACTTCGAGTTATTTGTATATAAAATTTAATTAATATTAGTAAAGTTATATTGATAAATGTAATTTATTTTTTTAATATATTTGTCTATTTTAATAAAAATTTTGCACTACAACTTTTAGTGGCGACTAAAATAGTTGTCACTAAAAATTACTTTTGACCAGAAAAATTTTAAAATTTCCACAAATGATGCAAAACTTTTTAGTGGCAACAAGTGTCGCCACTAAAAATGACTTTTAGTGACAAAATCAATTGTCGCCACTAAAAGGTGTAGCTAAAAATCGTCACTAAATGTGGATTTTTTAGCGGCGACAAGTGTCGCCACTAAAAGTGACTTTTAGTGACAACATCAATTTGTCGCCACTAAAAGGTACTTTTAGTGGCGAGCTTGCAGTTGTAGCTAAAAATCGTCACTAAATGTAGAATTTTTAGTGGCGACAGTATTAATGTCGCCACTAAAAGTATTTAGCGGCGATTTTTTGTTGTCACTAAATAGTTTTAGTGGCAATTTTTTTTTTGTCGTCACTAAAACGTTTATCGAAATTAAAATTAGTATTTTAATGACAACTTTTAGCGACAACTTAATAAAGTCACAGCTAAAAATATTTTTCTGTGACAACTTTTTATAGTCGCCGCTAAAAGTCGTCACTAAAACTATGTTTTTTTGTAGTGTACTACAGTTTAATATCAAAGTCTTCACATTGCGAAACCAAGAAAGACATGTTGAAAGAGATTCATTAGATATATTGCACTCAAAAAGGATAAGACGTTCTATGTTTGGGCACATTAACAAACTCGCCTTTTCTTTACCTTGGTCCTATTTAGATACTTGGAACTCCTCACAACATTCAATATCCAACTGAGTCAATTTAGGCAACAAAGCAAATGCAATTGGTAGCCGAATCCTTCTGCAACCATGCATCTCTATCAATTCAAGCCCAGTGAGATTTTGAATTGAAGATGGAAATTCCACATCAATGCCGGTCAAGTCAAGCCCTTTCACATTTTCTATTTCTCCTAAAATTTCAGGAAAAATCTAAAGACTTGAGTAGCGGGGAAGCTAGAGATATTCAAGGTTGGGCAAATTGATTGGTGGAAATCTCCTGAGCTTGTAGCAATGGGGCGCCCTTAAGATTCTAAGTTTGTCCAAAAGTCCGATTGAATCATGAATTTTAACTAAATTCTTACAATCGCCAAATGAAATTTCTATTAAACTTGGAACGTAAGATACATCAGGTATTTGTGTTATCAATTGACACTCATCAAAATTTAGGTTAGTCAAATTCCTAAAGCCCTGTAAAACAAAAAATATAAGAATAGTGGTAAGAAAGTTAAGTGAAACTTATTAGTATACTATGCCAAAGAAACATACAAAATGGATAACAATTACAATTGCTGTGAATGGTTCGATCGATGAAATAAAGCTCCCATCTAGGTGGAGTATGAAAAGTTCTTTCAGATGAAAATCAGCTGGTAAAGACGATGAAGGATATCCCCGCCATTCTAGCACTCTTAAACTATTTGGGAGGTGTTCTTGACCTTTGGAAAAAGTTAAATTTTTAATTATAAGTATCATAAGATTTTTCATCTCCTTGAAGGCTTTTCCACTCCAGTGCACAATATGCACATTATGTTCCGACAAGCTTAGAATTATGACTTCGACTCTATTTGTTCCCTATTAACTCGAAGCATAAGTTAAAAGTTAAATCTTTTAGCACATCACATATTAATCAAGGGTAAATCAAATAGCAAAAGAATAACCAAACCATCTATTACTCACTGTATCTTCTTCTAAAACACGTGTAATATCTTCACATGACCATAATCTACTACGTTCTCCAGGCTCATCTGATTGTTGACAAACAATGTCTCTACCCATATCCTGTACCAAGTCATGCATTTTAATGTAACCATATTCAAACTTTATGAGAGATTTGTCTATCAATACTCCAATACCATAAAGTGGATGGAAGCCACGAGCATGTTGCACCATTTTCAAGACATATTCACAAGTACTCTCTTTGAAAAAAGAAGCAATATCAAGGAAAATTTTTTGTTCACCTTCTTCCAAGCCATCATAGCTTACTTTTAGTACTTCATTAATTCTTTTAATAGGAATTTGTCTATATGTATCTAATAAAGACTTCCACTTATCCATAGTTTTACCAGACAAGTTAGAACCTATTATTTCCAAAGCAAGTGGATGGCCTTCAGCATAAGCTGTTAAAGAATTCATGATGTCTTGGTAGCTTAGATCAAATTCATTTCTTTTAAAAGCATTCCAACGCAACAAATCAAGAGATTCATCATAATTTGATTCCTCTACCTCATACATCTTCTCAACCTTATGAGTACTCAACAAATGTTTATCCCTTGTTGTTATTATGATTATGCTGCCAGAACGAAACTGATCACATCCTCCAGCTAGTGCTTTTAACTGCTCATCTTTGTCAACATCATCAAGAACAATAAGAACTTTCTTTTCATGGAGCCTACATTTTATAATCGGTATTCCTCGATTAACGTCTCCCAAGTTGATTTCTTTCTCCCTGACTAAATCAGAAAGCAATTTTTCTTGGAGTTGAACGAGGCCATGCTTACTAGAAGGCTTCTCCCTAACATCAACAAGAAAATAGAGATCTTTAAATTGATTAGCAATTGAATTATATACTGCTCGTGCAATTGTTGTCTTACCTATTCCACCAACTCCATAAATTCCTACCATGTTCACTTTGTCATCTGACCCAACTCCTGCAAGTGACCTTATTCTTTGTACCCAAGACTCTAACCTAAAGGGGTAGCTAGCAATATGCAGAGGAATTTGATTAATCCATCTGGAGAAAACAAAATGTTGAGGATGCATAATTTTTGGAGAAAATAATAATGGCAATCCTAAATTCTTCAATGGCTTTGAAAAGAGCTGGTGTGATTGCTTCTCCTCTTCTGAGCTGCTCATCATCAATGAAAGTACGGATTGCTCTTTGATGCATAGAATTGTAGAGATTACCAACAAAATTGAAACAGGAATCTTCACCTCTAAAGCTGAGGAAGACATCATAGGCCCATCCATATGTGAAAGTAGACGAGGAGGATAGTTCTGCACAATTCGCCATGATTGATGACTGGTGGAACAAATTTGCTAGATGCCATAGATGTAAGAGCTTAAAAATGGTAAGCGTGTATATAATATCAATAGTAGACCATGTTACATTTTTTCAAACATCTTATGCTACAGTGAATAATGACTTTAAATTTGAAATGCCTTGCTACTGATAGATTGCTTGTGGGTTCAAACAAGAAAACAGAGGAAAGTGTCAAATACAATAACTTAAGGCCTTGTTTTACTCAACGAAGCAGAAGGAAGGGGGGATTTTAATGGAGAGGAGGGAGGGGAAGGGAGGGGAGGGGGAGGGTTTTAATGATATATTGTTTGGTTCAGGAGGGAAGGGAAGGGAAAATAATAATAATATATATAGACCATTTTACCCTTATATATTTTAAAAGTAATGATAATACAATTAATTATTCTTTTATTTTTAAAAGTTTAACATTTTGACCACCAAATTAAAAAAATGTTAAAAATTATCTATAATTATAATTATTTAAAAAAATTGTAAACAAATAAAACTAACTAAACAATTATTTTAATAAATGTATAATTTAACATATTTTATTTCATAAAATTAGAATGCATCTGAGTTGGAAACCTTGGCATATTTACTTTTTCCTCAATATAGCAATATACCCGTGTTAATTGTTACGTTAAAATTTCTCCTCAACCATACTTGTAAAAATTCTATGAAATATGAAAGTAATAATCAAGACAAGGGCATTTTTGTCTTTTTTTTTAACTTTCTCTCCCAATCTCCCCAAATTGGAGGCATAAGAGAGAGGGGGAAAGGAGGGAAAATTTCATTAAACTTTCCCTCCCCTCTCCTCTAAAAACACATACCAAACAAAAGGAGGGCCCCTCCCCTCCCCTTAAACCAAATAAGGGGTAAAAGTAAAGTCCTCCAACATGTGTCAAGACATTATTTGCTTCGTATCAATGTCAAGATTTCAAAAAGATAAAGTTGGTTTTGATTTTACCTTTTTGAAAAAAAACAAAAGCAAGTTGTTCTCTTTCTGGTACAATTATTTCATTGACATGTCATTATTTTTATTCATCGAAAATAAGAAGGATTTGGATCCCTTAAAGTACTTCAGGGATGAAGTGAGGAGAGAGAGGCAAAAAGAGCAAGGTGGGACCCACCTCTGTTATGTGGGTCCCACATTTTTTTTTCTCTCTATCTCTCTCCTCACTTCACCTTGAATTACTTCAGGGGATCCAAATCCAAACAAGAATCTCTCGTTCACTTTGCTTCCCCTCTCACAGTCCCACTTCTACTCTCATTGACTATCGTAGACTTTAAACAATTTGTTTCCTTGAAGATAAAATTAGCATATCGCATTACACAAACTAGCAGTAACCCAAGTTTTTTTTCAAAAAAAAAATGATCCCATAATTAAGAAAATAAAAGAACAAAAAAAAAAAGAAAACATGCGGATAAACAATGTAAAATAGTGCAGCACAGTAGTATTAACAACGCGATGTATGCACAGTATTTATAAATAGTTCCAAATAAATAGTAACTAGTCACAACTTTTAATATATAAATGAGATAAGATTAAATTATTATATATTTCTTAATCATGAACATTTTTAGTGTCAATGCAAGTTTTTATTTTTTTAATAAAATAATTTTAAAAATATTTAACAGAAAAGTTTCTTGAAAAAATACGAATAACTATTTAAAAAATAATAATTGGAATGATGCATCCCTCAAAAAAAGTTTTTGATGTTTGAACCAACAACTTATTAAAACTCTCCCCTTCTTTTTCTTTTCCAAAAAAAAATACTCTTCATTCCAGTAACTAGATTATTTAGATTTAATTTGTATTATATAGATTTTTTTATTTTTAATTTTTTCAATTTAAATTATCATTTTTTTAATTTCATAACTAAGGCCTTGTTTGGTTCAACGGAGGGGAGGAGAGGGATTTTAATGGAGGGAAGGCGAGGGGAAGGAAGGGGAGGGATTTTAATAGAGGGAAAGAAAGGGATTTTAATAATATATTGTTTGGTTCAAAAGAAGAAGAGAGGAAAAATAATAATATATAGACCATTTTACCTTTATATATTTTAAAAGTAATAACAATACAATTAATTATTCTTTTATTTTTTAAAATTAACATTTTCACCACCAAATTAAACAAATATCAGAAATTATCTATAATTATAATTATTTAAAAAAATTTGTAAACAAATGAAACTAACTAAACAATTATTTCAACAAATGTATAATTTAACCTGCTTTATTTCATAAAATCAGAATGCATCTGAGTTGAGAATATTGACATGTTTACTTTTTCCTCAATATAGCAATATATCAATGTTAATTGGTACGTTGAAATTTCCCTCAACCATACCTATAAAAATTCTATAAAATATGAAATTAGTGATAAAGATAAGAGTATTTTAGTCTAAATTTTTTTTTTTATAACTTTTCCTTCCAATCCCCCCAAATTGGAGGGATAAGAGAGAAGGGGAGGGGAGGGAAATTTTCATTAAACTTTCCTTCCCCTCCCCTCTAAAAATGTATACTAAACAATTCTCCCCTCCCTTCCCCTCCCCTCAAACCAGACAAGTGGTAAAAGAATGTTTTCATTCTTCTATATTGCACGTGAAACAAAAAATAATTAAAATTGAGAAACAGAAGAAAATCTAAAAGACATTGTTCATGCTCCAAAATTAATCAATCTACCCTCTAAAATATAGCATATTTACATCTCTAGAATAAAGTTTTTTTTATTTTTCATGCTTCAAAAGAAAAAGGTCAACAATTAATATTATTTTAATTTTCTTGCTGTTGAAGTATTTGATAATAATCATCCCCTTTATAAAATAGAAACATATAAATACTTTGGTCAAATAAGAGTAGAAGTATGACTTCAATTTGGAGAAAATTGTGAAAAAGTGATTCTGCTAATAGCAGGGCCAAATTTGTGCAAATTTTTATAATAAAAAAGATAAGGTTATGTTACTGTTATGCACAATAAAATATAGCAAATGGGATCAAAAAATTAAAGACTTGCACTTGGGTGCAATTGCTTCACTCCAAATCAATCAACGCGGGAAATTTTTTAAATTTTATTTTAAGAATAGTATGTAAGCAAATGATGTAAAAAAAAAACCAGTTACGAGTTAATACTTAAATATATTTTGAAAATGATGTGTACTAATAAAATAATACTTATTACAAAGTTTAAAAACATATCAAAGGATTGAAAAATAAAGCCTGGCATCACAAAATTTTTGTAAGATATTGTTTCCTTATTATATTTTTTATCAAAATTTTAATGTTAAATATTTGAAAACCCTGCATAAATTATGCAGGAAAGGGTGGGGTGGTAACCACTAGCCAAGTAAAGTAGTGATTGTTTATGATAACATCCTGGACTTGGCTTGAGGTAAACTATCTAGGATTATGATACTAATTTTATCAGTATCATTTTAAGCCAAAAACTAAAAGTCAACTACATGTAAGGAACTTTATATGAAATTCATTTATAATGTATCTTTTACCATTAAAGGAAACAAAAAAAGATGAATAGAGATTGAGCATTAGTAATGTAAAATGGAACCAGCTGCATTGACCGTAAACACTTATTCACTTTAATGAATTTTCTGACATTCTGGGAAGTAAGGAAGAAGGAAAGCAACTGTTAATGTTATGCACAATAAAATAAAGCAAATGGGAACAATAAATTAAGAACTTGGAGTTCGCTGCAAGTCAATCATCTTAAGAAAATGCCTTCATTATTTATGCAATATATATAATAATTACTTTACAAGAATTAATAAACTTAATTTATGAGGTGAGTGGTAAACTATTGAATTAATCAATCTATTCTATAAAATTGAGTATATTTACATCTCTAGAATAAATCTTTTCTTTATTTTTCATACTCCAAAAGAGAAAAAGTCAACAATTAATTTGTTTCTTTTTTCTTGGTTGAAGCATTCGTTAATAATCATCCCCTTTATAAAATAGAAACATAGAGATACTTTGGTTATTAAATAAGAATAGAATTATGACTTAAATTTGGAGGAAATTTTGAAAATATGATTCTACTAATAGCAGGGCCAATTTTGTGTAAATTTTTCAATAAAAAAATATAGTTTTGTAATAAACGATCTTTGAGGATAATTTTTTTCTTAATTCTAATATTAAATAGAGTTATCGTTTTCGTTTACCCAACTTAAAAATGAAGTAATTGATATCAGTAGAATAATTAAATATCATGGATGTTGTCCTTATTATAATAATCCCAATAAAAGAGAACTTATCTTACTTTACATTACTCCCGAGAATTTTCTAAGAAATGATGAAGCACCAAACCATGCAAAAGTTCAAGACCTGTAGTCTATACAATAAAGAAACCAAAGATAATAGTATAGGTTGTCTTGGGAAAGTTTCTTTATACATTTACGGTGAAAGTGAATTTGGCGAAATGTTGTAGAAAGCAAAGAGAAGGAAAAAAGCAAATGTGGCATTGATGTTGACTTGAAGAATCAATGAGAGAAATAAAAAAAAAATATCCAAGGAAGAAAAACGCGTTGAAGTGCACACATATATAAAATTCGTGTCCTACAAGAAACACGAAAATTTTTCTTTTTTATGGTCCTTTGTGAAAGTTTTTATACATTACCTAGCAACACATCACTTAAAAAGGCACACATATACAAGGGATTAGTTTTTGATAAAATAAGAATGAGAAATGAAATGAGAATGGAAAAAAATCTTGTATCCCATTATATTTGGTATGATAAAAAAAATATAAGTGTTTTTATCTTTTTATATTTGAAATGAAATAAAAGAGAAATTAAAAGACTAAAATATCTTTAATTATTTTTTATTATTGATAATTATAAAATATAATAAAATAATTATTTTTAATTATCAATAATAATAAAAATAAAAAATAATTATTTTATTTTATAATAATAATAAAATAATAATATTTTAATTTAAAAAATTAATTTTAATTATTTCTATCACCAAAAATTCAAACACATAAGGGTAAGATGGTCAGAAAATATGCTTTCCCTATAATCAGACCGCTTTCCATCAAAGATATGAAAGTTTGCACTCTCTCATATTTAAAGATTTCTACTTTCCTAAAAAAAAGAAGTCACCCTGCATACCAAACGTGCTTTCCTTGCTCTCTCATTCCTTTTCTCATTCTATGAATGCTTTCTCCCTTCTACCAAATGAGACCTTAGACTTATTTAAAGTCCAGTGGAAGCAATGACGGAAGTAACTAAGGTCCTGCTATCTTAGCTTTCAATTCATGACAACCCTTCTTTCGTATTTTCTATAAAATGTTACTAATTCTTTGTTGTTTTCTCGACAAGGAGCCTCCTTAAATTTATATGTACACATTGCATATAGTTTATTATAACAGTAGTTACAATATAATTCAGTTCTCTTATGAAGATAAATTAAAGATGAACAAAAAGAAGAATACATTACTCTCTTTTTTTTTCTTTTTTAAAATTTTTCTGAAAAAAATTAAATCATTAGGTTGTCGGCAAAATTTTTCCATCCTGCTTTTTTCCCTTTGAACATCCCTGGTCCATGTTATTGAAACATTGAAAAAACCTCTAGACAATCCGCACAGGTCACTTCAATGACCTTTCCGAAAAACTACTGAAAGACGCAGACATTCTGGGAAGTGAGGAAAAAGGAAAGTAGCTGTTAATGTTTTGCACAATAAAATAAATCCAATGGGGAGGAAAAAAAATTGAGGACTTGCACTTGGCTTTTGAATGTATTTTGAAATTGATGTATAATAATAAAATAATACTCATTACAAGTTTAAAATATATCAAAGAACTGAAAAATTGAGCTTCGCTTAACAAAATTTTTGAAACATATTATTTACTTATTATATTTTAATTAAAATTTCAATGACAAATATTTAAAAACCCTGCATCAATTATGTAGGAAAGGCAGGGGTGGTAACCACTTTCTAGGTAAAATAGTGATTGTTTATGCATACTTTAGTCTGATAATTTGAATGCGGTAGCATACTAATAATAGCATGTATTTTAAATCACAATTACGTAAAATGAGACCCATACACTATGCCAGTTAATAAATTGCAAAACCAATTCAAATTAAATCAGAATAGCAAAATCACACCTAAATAAATCACTCCATTTATTGCTTTATTGGTGGGTCTCATTTTACATAAATTCAAATACTTTATTTCTCATTCTCATTAATTATTCTCTTGCTATAAAAAAGTAATTAAAGGTAAAATAAAAATTCGTTTACACTTCATGGTACTCAAATGTGGAATTCACAAGGTCAAATCTCAAATCAAACTCTTATTGTTATAAGCTTCCAAAGAGATACAAATAAGAATATAAAATAATAATATATAGTTAAAGTAAAAAAACAAAAAAATGTTGAAATTTTTAGTATAACAACATGTATACACTTGTAGAGTTGTGATCCATCATGGTCTTTTGAGTGTCTGCAAATTGTGGCTTGTAAATTTCTTTTTAGTATAACAAAATTACTTTATCTTTAATTACTTTTTATAAAAAGAGAATAATTAATGAGAATAAAAAATCAATCATTTATGTGAAGGCTTCTTTAAAGAAGAAGAAATGTGAATGTTTTGTATTTATTTGAAGGGACACTTAATGGTAAAGCAATAAATGAAGTGATTTAATTAGGACTGATTTTGCTATTTTGGGTTAATTAGGAGTGGTTTTATAGTTTATTAGGTGGCATAATGTGTAGATCCTTTGCATGTATAAAGAGCAAACATTATTCTTAAAATTTTAAAATAAATTAGCATTAAAAAATTTGGTCGATCAACATCAAAATCATGATTAGATATAAGCAGTCTGTGGGGACTCACAGAATTTTTTTTATATGTATCGTGGAGTTTTCCTAAATTGTGACTAGTTTTAGTCAATGTATACATTGTAAATCCAAGAAAATATTCTTGATTTACAAGGCATGAAATTAAATATTTGATAACCGCAGAACTTGTCAAATGGTTGATGGTGAGGCCGTGAAGATGATAAGGGAGACAGGCTTACTACTGGAAGAGAAGTACTACTTCCAGCTGAAAATTATAGATCCTTAGTAATGGAAAAATAAAAGGTCAAAAAAAGTTTTCAGAAACTAGAAATTTAATTAAAGTTTTTTTTTTCATTCTTTATAATAAGGAACTCTTAAATATGAAAGATGTCACAATCAAACCTTTAATTCTCTTTTATATCGTTTTTTTTATCCTCCTACCCTGTGAGTGTGAATAAGCTTTAAAGAAAATCGAGGAAGAAAATGAATGGAAATGGGAACAATGAAGTTCAAATATGAGACGTGCTTTTGTAAAGTTAGAACATGACTCCATATAAAGAAGAACTTAATTTGTTGTATCATATTTCATCAAAAGTTGCTTGATATGTAAAAAATTAAGTATAAAAATGAAAAAAAAAAAAAGAATAAACAGAATGATTAGAAAATTATTCTTATATCTCTACTTTAGAAAGATAAAAAGAAATAGAAACTATTGAGTAATAGTTAAAACAATATATATATATATATATATAATATCTTAATTTGGGGGTTACAATGACTTCAACATTACGTTCTTTTATAAAAACAATTATATAAAAAGAAAGCATTTGAGTTATAATATGGAGTAACCTAAAAAAAAAGAAAGCAGATACTTGTTTAAGCTTAACATCTACAAACTGGTTGAGACGTTAGATCCAAAACATAGTAGTCATCGCTAGTTTGTTTCCAAGCTTGAGAAAACATAGCGATTACTATGACTATAGGAAAACATACCCCTTGCTTTTTCTTGTTTCGTTGTGTTGCTAAATAACATCAGGTATATGCTAACTTTAGTAGGAATAAAAGACCCACGTGAACTTGGTTAATATGGTTGACCAATTATGCACAAAAATAGAAGATCAAGACATAAATGGTAACTCTTTTTTTTCTTTTTCAACAAATATCTTTACAATTGAAGTCCTTCTCCTTGATGAAAGTCCCAACAATACATAGAAACTACCAATCTAATGATTTTCTAGTAATAAAGATTGAATATTGGTTTCCTTCACTTCATGGTAGATTCCCATGCACAGCTAGCATGCCAGGCCTAATAGATAATTATTGCCTTATTGCAGTAACAGGCCCTATTGTAATTCATGAGATCACAATCTTAATTAGCATAAGTTTAAAAGTATATAGTTATACGAACAAGGGTGTAAAGAACTATAGTCCACGATTAACTCATTATATCTAAAGTACTGGAGATTCACAAATGAAGCATAAAACAGAGAATTGCCTTTTCTCAATTATTAACAATTATACTGGAAATGCATTTTGAGATCGATATTGAATAACACTTGTTGGCTCTTCTTGTTGCATGCTTAGAAATGCATGCGCGAGAACATTTCCTAATCTGTAAACATTAAACTCACATTAATAGTGAAATCCGTGGAAGCAAATTAAATTAATAGAAAAATGAAACAATTATTTGGTACTTTATATGATTGCCTTCTAAAGCAAAACTAAACAGAATACAAAGTGCAAATTAGATAACATGATTCCTTCTGTTGTCCTCTCTACATATTCTAATTACTCATGCTACAAGATTATTCCATCCATGGTTTTAAATCACTACCTACATTGCAAAATGCGGCCATAATATTATGGTTGCAACCAATGCGGGCTACAATTTGAAGCTTTGGCACCCACAATACCCGCAACCGCAACAACAGCTACGCAACTGCAACTGCAACCATAATTTAAAACCTTAATTCCATCTGTTCTTGGTTGAGACATTCTCAGTTAGGCAGTTCCTACATAGATATACCAATAAATGAGAGTCACACATTAATTGGTTGTGCTGAAGAATGACATAAGCCATGAATTTTTTGTGACAGAAAGCATACTAGGAACCTTTGCTATCTTGTTTGTTGTCTGTAAAAAAAAGTTAACATAAATAAAATGCAACATATAATCAAGTTCATCAAAATTCAGACTTGACACGTGCAATTATTAGGAAGTTTACGCTAGTGGATATAATAAGAAAAAAATTGTCTGCAATGTGATGTAGTGTTGCACAAATAAAACATACTGCTATTCATATCACCCTGTGAATGTAAGCAAAAGAGAATCCACTCATGGCACTATACCCCTATGGCATTACTATACATTATACAAGGTTCAACTGACCTTTGGGATCAAGGGAGTGATCATTGATCAAATGTTGTTTAAGCCTTTTTTTTTTTTGGCTGTATATCCATAGTCTCAAGAACTCCAATATGTTAAGTTTTAATCAAATAAGCAACAATGTCTTAAAAAAACAGGTAACTGCTTGGTTCCAAATGGTCATCATACGTCATTGAAGTGGGAATCATGATTTGCCCATTAAAATTCCTTGATTCAATAGCCTTGAAGTTCACTTCAAAAAATATTTATATTTAGATTTTAACATTCTTGTCTTTCACAAAGGTTCGCGTTTTTTAACAAGATCTTATCCATCCTACTTTTTTGCCTTTATGCATGTCCATGCCATTTAACAAATATTCTTGGTAAATCATAAGCCTATATCCTTGACAAAGCCTCTGGACAATCCACACATGAAACTTCCACACAATTTAAATCACACTCTAGAATGCTAGTGCTCTGGAGTCCATACACAGGCTCGAAGATCAGACAGTCATGAAAGCATGCCCTGTTCATGACCATTAAAGAAACCATCTATTGCCATTGATGATCAGACTGGGGGTAAACTTGATAGTGAAACTTTGCTCATTTACAGATCCTATAACAACACAAAGAGCTATTACTGGGAATTTGTTACGAAACCAGAAAGAAATAGATCCACCCTTGTTACAATGGTCGAACCATTCTGGGATCCTTTCTCTAGGCAAAGAAAATATTTTGCCTCCAGTGTCGTGCAATTCCTGTCAATCATAATTCATAAACATAGCAAAATAGCAAGTCATGTGAGCAATAAAGAAAACAGAGAGAGAAACCTTACTTGACTAAGTAATATACTTTTAGACTGGGAACTCAATGATGTACAATTCTGGGCTGATAAATCCTATATGTTTGGTGGAACTCCTCTAATTTCTCGAAGATGATTGCAACCATCCAAATAAAGCTCCCTCAAGAACTGAAATTCTTTGATGCAAGTAGGAAGAATTATGAAATTACACAAATCTAGTTCCAATGTCTTCACATTGCAAAACCAAGAAAGAAATGTTGAAAGAGATTCATTTGATATATTGTGGGCATCAAGAACAAAACGTTCTATGTTTGGGCACATTAACAAACTCCTCATTTCTTTACCTTGGTCCTATTTAGATACTTGGAACTTCTTACAAGCTCGCATATGTAACAGAGTCAATTTAGGCAACAAAGCAAATGCAATTGGTAGCTGAATCATTTTGCAACATTGCATGTCTATCGATTCAAGCCCAGTAAGATTTTGAATTGAAGATGGAAATTCCACATCAGTGCCAATTAAGGATAGCCGTGTTATATTTTTTATTTCTCCTAAAATTTTAGGAAAAATTTGAAGACTTGAGCATTCGCCAAGCGAGAGTTTTTCAAGGTTGGGCAAATTGATTGGTGGAAATCTCTTGAGCTTGCAGCAAGCGGCAGCCCGTATGATTCTAAGTTTATCCAAAAATCCAATTGAGTCATGAATGTCAACTAAATTCTTACACCTATTAAATGAAATTTCTATTAAATTTGGAAGGCAAGATACATCAGGTATTTGTGTTATCAATTGACACCCATCAAAATTTATGTCAGTCAAATTCTTGAAGCCTTACAAAACAAAAAATATCAAAATAGTTCGTAAAACAATTAAGTGAAACTTATTTTATTAGTATAGCATGCCAAAGAAACATACAAAAGGGATAACAATTACACTTGCCATGAATGGTTCGAGCGATGAAATACAACTCCCATGTAAGTGGAGTATGAAAAGTTTCCTTGGACGAAAATCCGCTGGTAAAGATGATGAAGGATTTCCCCACCATTTTAGCACTCTTAAACTATTTGGGAGGTGTTCTGGACCTCTGGAAAAAGTTACATTTTTAATTATAAGTATCCTGAGCTTTTTCATCTCTTTGAAAGCTTTTCCACTCCAACGCACACTATGCAAATTACCTACCGGCAAGCTCATAATTATGACTTCAACTCTATTTGTTCCCTATTAACTCAGAAGCATAAGTTAAAAGTTAGATCTTTTAGCACATCACATATTAATCAAGAAAGGTAAATAAAATAGCAAAAGAATAACGAAACCATCCGTGACTCACCGTATTTTCTTGTAAAACATGTGTAATATCTTCACATGACCATAATCTACTACGTTCTCCAGGCTCATCTAATTGTTGACGAACAATGTCTCTACCCATATCCTGTACCAAGTCATGCATTTTAACGTAACCACGTTCAAACTTTATAAGAGATTTGTCTATCAACACTCCAATACCATAAAGCGGAGGGAAGCCACGAGCATGTTGCACCATTTTCAAGACATATTCACAAGTACTCCCTTTGAGAAAAGAAGCAATATCAAGGAAAATTTTTTGTTCACCTTCTTCCAAACCATCATAGCTCACTTTTAGTGCTTCATTAATTTTTTTAATAGGAATTTGTCTATATGTACCTAATAGAGACTTCCACTCATCCATAGTTTTACCAAACAAGTTAGAACCTATTATTTCCAAAGCAAGTGGATGGTCATTGGCATAATGCACTACACAATCCATGATGTCTTTGTAGCTTGGATGAGATTCATTTCTTTTAAAAGCATTCCAACGCAACAAATCAAGAGATTCATGATAATTTAATTCCTCTGCCTCATACATCTTCTCGACCTCATGAGTACTCAACAAATTTTTATCCCTTGTTATTATGATTATGCTGCCAGAACCAAACCAATCACATCCTCCAGCTGGTGCTTTTAACTGCTCATCTTTGTCAACATCATCAAATTTTTATGCCTTGACAAGGCTTCACCATAACTCCCACTTTGACGTTGCACTTCTGATGGATGCACACCGTAAAAGACTGGGAAAACCAACCGACCTCCCTTAAATTGCTCAAGGATCTCGACGAGTTCATTTAGACAAAATGTTGAGGATGCATAATTTTTGGAGAAAACAATGATGGCAATCCTAGATTCTTCAATGGCTTTGGAAAGAGCTGGGGTGATTTCTTCCCCTCTTCTGAGCCCCTCATCATGAATGAAAGTACGGATTCCTCTTTGCTGCAGAGAATTGTAGAGATTACCAACAAAATTGAAACGGGAATCTTCACCTCTAAAACTGAGGAAGACTCGTAGGCCCATCCATATGTGAAAGTAGAGGAGGAGGATAGTTCTGCACGATTCGCCATGAATGATGACTGGTGGAACAAATTTGCAAGACGCCGTAGATGTAAGAGCTTAAAAATGGTAGACACGGATACTATCAGCGAGAGGGAAAATCACACGGTCAGTTTCAGGGGAAGACAAATGATAGGATAGCTTTTATGCAATAGGAAGGGTGTTTCACGATTTTATGAAGACTTGGTATGGCCCACTATGGTACTGCTTTTCTTTCTTCAGTCAGACTTCTGTGGCTTTCCCCGAAGTTCCGCACATGACTCCAACAAATTTTCACAAATGGCAGACAATATAATATCAATAGTAGACCATGGCACATCTCTTCAAGCATGTTATGCTACAGTGAACAATGACTTTTCTGAAATGCCTTCCCAGTGACAGAATGCTTGCGGGTTCAGTGTGGTCCTCCAAACAGTGTCAAGATTTCACAAAAATAAAGTTAGTTTTGATTTTACCTTTCTGAAAAAACAAAAGCAAGTTGTTCTCTTTTTTGGTACAATTATTTGGCTGATATATTTTTTTTTTATTCACTAAAAACAATAATCTCTCGTTCACTTCTACTTCTCCTCTCACTGTCCCACTTCTACTCTCGTTAACTATCATAGACTTTAAACAGTTCATTTCCTTCAAGAAAAAAATAGCATATCGCATTACACAAATTGAATTATTATATATTTTTCAATCATAAACTTTTCTATATAGTGCCAATGAAAAAAAAAATTCATAATCAAGTTTGCTATTTTTTTCTTATAAAATATATTTAAAAAACATTTAATAAAAAGATTTCTTGAAAAAATACGAATAAGTATTTAATAAAAATGATTGGAATGATGCATCCCTCAAGAAAAGTTTTTGATGTTTGAACTAATATCTTATCAAAACTCCTCCCTACTTTTCTTTTTCCAAAAAAAACAATACGCTTCGTTCTAGTGACTAGATTATTTAGATTTAATTTAGATTATATAAATTTTATTTTTTATTTTTAAAATTTTAATTTAAATTATTATTTTTTTAATTTTATAGTTGAAAGAATGTTTTCATTCTTCTATCTACTGCACGTAAAACAAAAATATTAAAACTGAAAAAAACATAAAATCTAAAAGTCATTGTTCATGCTCCAAAATTAATCAATCTATCCTCTAAAATTCAGTATATTTACATCTCCAGGATAAAGTCCTTTTATTTTTCATGCTCCAAAAGAAAAAAGTCAATAATTAATTTTATTTTAATTTTTGTGTTGTTGAAGTAGTCAATAATAATTATCCCCTTTGTAAAATACAAACATATAAATACTTTGGTCAAATACGAATAGAAGTATGAGTTCAATTTGGAGAAAATTGTGAAAAAATGACATAAAATATACATCAAATAAACAAGGAAATATTCTTATCATAGTATTTTTAAATTATTTAAGAGATATCTGGAACCTTTCGAAAAAGTACGCCTTCTCAATTGTAAAGTTTTTGAGTTTTTCATCTTCTTCAAAGTCTTTTCATCCCGGTTTATATTTTTAGCTTCAGGTAAATTATCTAGAATTATGACACTAATTTTATCAGTATCGTTTTAAGCCAAAGATAAAAGTCAACTACATGTAAGGAATTTTATACGAAATTCATTTATAATGTATGCTTTACCATTAAAAAAGAAAGATGAATGGAGATTGAGCATTCATTAATATTGATTCCTTATAAAGTCAAGTCCTCATCATACCCGAATAGAAAAATTGGTAATGTAAAATGGAATATTTATAGTAATAAGTTTACAAGAATTAATAAACTTAACTTATGAGGCGAGTGGTAAGCTATTGAATTAATCAATCTGTTCTATAAAATTGACCATATTGACATCTCTAGAATAAATCATTTTTATTTTTCATACTCCAAAAGAAAAAAAGTCAACAATTGATTTGATTTTTTTTTTTTGGTTGAAGTATTCGTTAATAATCATCCTTTTATAAAATGGAAACATAGAGATACTTTGGTCAAGTAAGAATAGAATTATGACTTCCATTTGGAGGAAATTTTGAAAAAATTGATTCTACCAATAGCAGGGCCAAATTTGTGTAAATTTTTATAATGAAAAAAATATAGTTATGTAATAGAATATCAATAGTAGACTTTCACTCATTTCTTCAGACAACTTATGCTAAAGTGAACTAGACTTTAAATCTGAAATGTCTTCCTAATGACAGAATGCTTGCTAATTGCTTTAATAAATTTTCTGAGAAACAAAGAAATGGATATTCTGGGAAGTGCGGAAGAAGGAAGCAGCTGTTAATGTTATGCACAATAAAATAAAACAAATGGGAACAACAAATTAAGAACTTGGAGTTGGCGGCAAGACAATCATCTTAAGAAAATGTCTTCATTATTTATGCAATATATATAATCATAACTTTACGAGAATTAATAACCTTCATTTATGAGGTGAGGGGTAAGCTATTGAATTAATCAATCTATTCTCTAAAATTCAATATATTTACATCTCTATAATACATTTATTTTATTTTTCATGCTCCAAAAGAAAAATGTCAACAATTAATCTTATTTTAGTTTGTTTGTTGTTGAAGTATTCATTAATAATCATCCCCCTTATAAAATAGAAACATATAAATACTTTGGTCAAATAAGAATAGAAGTATGACTTCAATTTGGAGGAAATTATGGAAAAATGATTCTACTAACAGCAGGGCCAAATTTGTGTAAATTTTTATAATAGAAAAGATATAGTTATGTAATTAACAATCCTTAAGGATACTTTTTTTAATTCTAATATTAAATAGAGTTATCGATTTCCCCACTTACAAATGAAGTAGTTGTTGTAAGAAGAAATAATTAAATATCATGGGTCTTGTCCTTATTTATAATAGTCCCAATAAAAAGAGAGCTATCTAGCTTTACATCACTTCCAAACCATGCACAAGTTCAAGACCCATAATCCATTCGGCTAAAAAACCAAAGATAATAGCATAGGTCGTCCTGGTAAACGCAAAGTTCCTTTGTGCATTTGCAGAGAAAGTTAATTTAGCCAAATGTTGTAGAAAGAAAAGGGAAGGAAAAAAAAAGGAAGCGTGGCATTGGCATTGACTTGAAGAATCAGTGGGAAAAAGAAAAAAATATATATCCAAGGAAGAAAAATGGCCCTGAAGTGGACATACAAAAATCGTGTCCTACAAGAAACAAGAAAATTTTTCTTTTTTATGATTCTGTGTGAAAGTTTTTATACATTACACAGTGCTACGACGACGATAACTTGGACATAACTAATGGCCAGTGGAAGCAATGATAGAAGTAACCAAAAGGTCTTGCTGCCTTAGCTTTCGATTCATGGCCCCTCTTCTTTCATATTTCCATACAAATGTCATCAATTCTTTGGTGTTATCGCCAATCAAATGTGAAGTGTTAAGCTCAATTATTCATGAGGACATTATTGCGTCTTTTCTCAACAATGAGTCTTTAAATTTATATGTACACATTAATTTTAAAAATAATAACAATTTAAATTAAAAAAATATTAAATATTAAATACTAAATTTGGACGGTCTACATCAATTTTGTATGATCTAAATTTAGAGAGGTACCTACAATCTAGATTTGGATAGAAACATAGAGATACTTTGATCAAATAATATTAGAAGTATGACTTCAATTAGGAGGAAATTGCGAAAAAATGATTTTATTGATTGTGGGGCTAAAATTGCGTAAATTTTTACAATAAAAAATGTAGTTATGTAATTAAACTATCTTTAAGGATGAAAAGAATATTTTATTCCAATAGTAAATAGAGTTATCAGTACACGACTAACATATGAAGTAGTTGATGTAAATAAAAAGAGAGTTTATCTAGATTTACACCACTTGCTAGAATTTTCTAAGAATTGACTAAGTTTAAGTTCAATAACCATAGTCTATACAACAAAAAAGAAGGGTAAATTACATAGATTTTTTTAAATTTTGATAAAATTAAATCAAATATATATGGAATAAACAAGAAAATATTCTTATCATAGTATTCTTAAATTATTTGAGAGATATCTAGAGCCATTCGAAAAACTATGCCTACTCAATTATAAATTTTCTGAGTTTTTCATCTTCTTTAGAGTCTTTTCATCCCAATTTTTTTTTTTTTTGGTCTTCAGGTAAATTATCTAGAATTATGACACTAATTTTATCAGTACCGTTTTTAAGCCAAAGATAAAAGTCAACTACATGTGAGGAATTTTATATGAAATTCATTTATAATGTATGTTTTACCATTAAAAAAAAAAGATGAATAGAGATTGAGCATTAATTAATATTGATTCCCTATAAAGTCAAGTCCTGATCATACCCGAATAGAAAAATTAGTAATGTAAAATGGAACCAGGTGCATTGACCTTAAAGTATTCATAAAGGAGGAAAATGTTACCAAATTCTTTGTTGTTATGGCCAATCAATTGTGAAGTGTTAAGCTCAATTATTCAAGATCTTATCGCATATGTACACATTACATGCAGTTTATGACGATAATAATTATAACGCAACTCAGCTCTCTTTTGAAAATATATTAGGGCCTGTTCGACATATGTGGGGTAGGAGGTGCGAAAAAGGGAAAGAGGAAAGAAAGTTAGGAAAAATAACAATGTTATCCTTATAATTATTATTTAACGCTTTCTAATAATAATTATTTAATTATTAAAAATAAAAATATTATAGATATTTTTATTTATAAAATTATTTTTTTATTTTTTATGTTTTATTTTTATCTTAATTTTGTATGCATCAAACAAAATCTTAAAGATAAACAAAAAGAAAGAATACATCACTCTTGTTTTTTTTTTTTAATTTTTCTGAAAAAAAAATAAATCAAAATTTAGATCGTTGGCAAAATTTTTTCATCCTACTTTCTTGCCTTTATACATCACCATATCGTACCATTTAACAAATACCTAGTTATACAGCTTAGTCTAATTGTTGAAACATTGAAAAGACCTTGACAATCCAAACAATTTCAATCACATTGGACAATCCACATAGTTTGTGGTGCTGGCTGCACAGATCACTTTATTGAACTTTCTGAGAAACTGCTGAAAGAGACATTTTGAGAAATGAGGAAAAAGGAAAGCAGCTGTCACTGTTATGCACAATAAAATATAGCAAATAAGAACAAAAAATTATGGACTTGCACTTGGCTGCAACTGCTTCCCTCCAAATCAATAACGGAAATATATATATATATATATTTAAAAATAGCATGTAAGCGACTGATTTAAAAAAAAAATTACGGAGTTAATACTAAAATATATTTTGAAATTGATGTATAATAATAAAAGAATACGTATTATAAAGTTTAAAATATATCAAAGGACTGAAAAATAGAGCTTGGCATAACAAAATTTTTGAAACATATTATTTACTTATTATATTTTTTTATTAAAATTTCAATGACAAAACTTTAAAACCCTGCATAAATTATGTAAGAAAGGGAGGGGTGGTAACTACTAACCACGTAAAGTAGTGATCGTTTATGATAACATCCTAGACTTGGGTCCCACATAAAATCATATCCATGGTGGGAAATCAATTAATTAATTATGATGAAGAAAAGTAATTGCAGTTTGGAAGATTGTGATTGGAAATTTGGTCATGAGGATCATTACTTGTTGACCCAACTACCCAAGTAAACCGCATACATAAGGTTTACCGCAACTCAATCATCTTATGAAAATGGTTTCATTATTTACGCAATACTTCTACGACTATACAACATAAAAATTGTCACATCCTAATTCTTCTAATTGGAATCACAAATTAAAAGGAGACTATTGAGATATATCATCAAGATTAATCACATAATTAAATAAGGAAAATTAAAAAGAGAAATATAAGCAATTCTTACAAAATTAATCATGATTAATTGAAAGCTAATTCAGTGAGTCTATGATTAATAGAAATTTTCTTTTGGGCCCCCCGGGGAAGAAAGAGAGGGGGGGGGGGAGGGGGAAGGGAGTTTGGACTTAGCTGTGAATCATGGGTGAGTGATCTTTAGGAAGGCTTAGCATCACAAGTGTCAACATAGGAAATTAGTTTTGTTTTGGGATGCAGAGTTTCTGCCATCTCATATTAAGGCATTGAATCAAGATATTCCTTCTCTTACTAGGTTAGCATTGGCACGTCATTCTTTATCTAAATCCATAAACAAATATATATTCCATTTCTCTTTGCATGACTAGTGGCTTAGCATTTTAGCAAGATAAATAAGAGAAAAATCGTTCAAGTCAGTGCCATAAATCTTGATTTATGGCACTTGGATTTAGTGATTCATTTTATTTTGGAGCTTTGGCCTTGGCTTGTCCTTAGCTTAAGATGTTATGTAATTGTAATTATAGGAAAGGAATTTTGACAAGAACTAGGGGTTGAATTAGTTAGACTTTGGCAATTGGATAAACTTTGGGAAGACCCTCCAAAACCTGTTGAATTTGATTATATTAACAAGTTAAAAATTATATGAACTTGTGGCTGATTTATATAGATCTATGTGTATTTTTAATTGAATTAGATTTTGGTTTTCGACTCAGTAGAAATAAGAGCTTGTCAACATGACATTGAGTATTGGCTAATTAGGTAGTTAGTAGTACATTTATTTCATATATACTTATGCACGAAACTAAATTAGGCTATGCTAAATGTTTAGTTATACTTTAGAAAAATTTTTTTTTGTTTATATTCTTATTAGCTTAAGAATTTAGAGTATAAGTAAGGTAAATTATAAAATAAAATAAACTACTTTAGGAAGAGAAAGAGTGGTAGGATAAGTTATGACAAGTATAAGAGTTTTAAATTTTCTTAAAAAGTAGATGAGAGTGATATAGGGACTACCTTAAATCATTTTGAACGTTTTAGGAGCCAAAGTCCTATTTTATCCAAAGTATATTAAAAAACTCCAATAACTACCCATATTTCTTCATTTTTCTTTATCTCTGCTACATGAATGTCCAAACCTCTGGTTCTCTCTTTTTTTTCATCTCTTTCATTCTTCCTCATCTCCATTCTCTTTCGCCCCTTCTTTCTTCCCTTCCCATTCGTTATTCTTTCTTCTAGTTGCCTTATCCACTACAGAACTAGCCCCTTTATCCGATTGTAGCATTTCATTTTTTTTCTCTCTCACAATAGCAAACATGGAAGTGGTTAAAGGGTGGGATTTTAAGCTTCAAGTGAGTTGCTTCCATTCTGCTCTATTTCTTCCTTGATTTTTAGGTAAAGAACCATCTTTTTTCCTCATTCTTTTGCTACTAAAGTTGATATTTGTGCCTCAAAGGATATAATCTTTGAAACTTACTTCATTTCACGTATGAGCAGGGGAGAGACTCTAGCTAGGGTTTGGCCTAAAATTAGAGAAATATTAAGCCTTTCTATATTAGTAGTAACTCTATTTTTCTTTTTCCTTAACTCCTTCAAGTTGTATGAGAAAAAAGACTAAGTTGAGTATTTCCTTCTTGAGATGATAAATTAGTGTGTTGAAAAGAGTTAGAAATTCATATAGCCTAAAATTCAAGAGAAAATTTTAATTTGCAACTTAGCATATTTTATTTTAAGGACTATGTTGGCTTAAAGTCTTGGTTAAGGGATTACGAATTACTTGAACGAATTTTCAAAGGTGGAGTTTCAATTTTGTAATTTTGAATGGTAAAGGAATTTAAGGATAAAGAAAGGAAATTTTATTAATGTTGTAACTTATAAAGTTAGTTGGTCTAGTTGAAGAGATTAGGAAACCTTATGTTCAATTAGAAACTATGTTAGGTCTAAGTGGGAATGTCCTATGGTAGAATATAGAAGTCATACTTTTAAGAGAGATAATAACAAATAAGAGTAGCTTGACCCTATGTGATTTAATGTGTTACCTAGTGAAGATAAATTTTTATGGGTATTATAGGAGATTTTGGAGACAATTCCCATCAAGTTCCTTGTCAATTCAAGGCCCCAAAAAATTACAATGTCACTTTATACTACAAGTAGATAATACTTGTAATGTCTGGATAAAAAAAAAAAAAAATCAGAGGAGAGAGTTTTATTTTTTTAATTTGGTATATACCTTACTTCTCTTTCCTGAGCTCATCTTTCCCATTCACTTTCTCCCTTTTTCTTACTATTCATTCTTTCTCCCTGGTGCGTGCGAAGCTTCCTCCTTCGAGCTGTCAGCATTTCTCCTCCACTGAAAGACCATTGCCGGCATCGTAGAAGCTCCTCCTAAGCTTCCTCGCTGCTGCTTCGAGCACAACGATGTGAGAAGGAGAGCCAGTAGCGCCGTCGGTCCAGGTGAGTGTCCTCTGTCCCTCACATGCCTCATCTCCATTTTTGTGCTGTGTCCTCCCTTAATCACATGGATTCCGGCTACTTCCCTCCATTTTCGGTCCATCCCAGCTTAAGGAATAAGAAAAATGGTGAGATCCTCCCTTTTTGCTTGGCTGGCCGATGGAGGGCAAGAAAAGAGGATTTCATTTTTTTCAGGTTTTCGTTTCTATACGGAGTATGCATAAATCTTTAATCTGTTGCTCCTTTAGAATAATATATGAACTTAAAAGGATGGAATAGGATTTATATGGAAGGATTTAAGTTAAGGGTTGTTGTTAGAGTGTGAGTATGGTTCAAAAAAAAAAAGGAAGAAGAAAGTTGTTTGGTAGCTATTATGGAGTTATATGAATGTAAGAGTGATCATTGTGAACCTATGTGGTGATTTGGTGAGTTTGTGTGTTGCCAGGAAGCTCTATGAGTATTGGCAATGAAGGAAACCAACCTTTCAAGGAGAAACAAGTAGCATACTAGCATTGGGCACCGTCAGTGAGTAAATAATAGATTTTGAAGCATTTACCATTATCATTAATCTTGATATTGTTACTTTCTACTTGAAATCATTCTAAGTGGGATACAATGTCATTAAATATATATATATATATATACATGTGGACCTATTTTCTTGGCAATAACTTAATCTTGAGGGAGGAATTGTTGAGAAGTAACCTTTAGTTACTTATTTTTATTTTTATCCTTATTTTTATTTTTATTTTTATTGGACCTAATGAGTTGATGATATATGTATATATATTATAGAATTATGCATTGATATTGATTAATTTAATGGTTGACAGTTGAACTAAGTCTTGTCTCCTATAATCTAACTTCCTTGTATAAGTAAAATAAAAAAAATAATATATATATATATACAATGATTGACTAATGACGTATATATATATAAGTATATGAACTTAGAATTATGGGTTTGTGTGTGTGCCTCATCTACAAGTGTATGTTATTGTCCCTCATGGGACCAAATCATGTGTTATGAGGGGATCTGGGTGGAGAAGGAGCTATCCGTTAGTCAGAGCCACCCGAGTGAGGCGGGTAAGGGCTGCCAACGAGGTATAGCCAACCCCCGGAAAAGATGAATTAGGACATACAAATAAGAAAGATAGATAAAGGGGCTGCCTATTAGGCGTAGCCACCCGAGTGAAACGGGAAAAAGAGCTGCCAACATGGTGTAACCGCTACCTTATCTGACCTAGCGATAAACCTCCATCAAGGGATCATACTGAGAGACTCAGGTCTAAATGGGTACTCTTCCATATGACAAGTTATGGGATTTGTTAAATTGTAAAATGTGATAGTCTATTTCTACACACTTAATTCATTAGTTATGATCCCTGATTTAATTTTGAAATCTATTATCTGTTCACTGAGTTTTAGCTCACTCTTTTAACTTTAAAATTTTCAGATAGCGCCACCAGACCCAATTCGCCTCCCTCATCTTAGGTGCTGAGGCATTGTGGTAGTGAGCCTCTCTTTTTGGAACTGGGGGCTTCATTAACCTTCTTTTTGGTTAATTGTTGTAATGAATTGATACTCTCATTGTAAAGTATTTTAGGAGTAGGACCAAGGGATATAGGTTTTGTTTCCCTTTTTCCTATTTTGGTTCATTGATGTTTTGATGACTAGTTAAAGAGAGCAGAGCTCTCTATTGCTGTTTATATTGGATTCTAGCTATTTGTAGAAATTTAGGATAAAAAGCTAGAGTATAAAATATATATATATATATATGTCTCCAACGAGGTGGGATTACACTTAATGTACTGTTATTCAGTGTAGCACCTCCCAAGGATTTTTGGATTAGTATAGTATAGCAGTCCTAGCAGTAAATAAGAATCCCGTATGGAATTCCCGTGCTAGTCACCCCTTTCTTTAAGGGGGGAGGCATGACAATACTAGCCATGAGCAATTATACTACTTATTCGTCGTAAGCTAATGGAATGGTAAACTTGATTTTGTTGCATTGGGTCTAAAAAAGAAAAAACTAATATTAATTGTCCTCATTGGAATATCTTAGTAGTTGATTAGTTAGTTAAATTTAATTGGTAAGTAAAATATTTGGTAATTACTTATTTGATTATTTTATCCATCTTTTGTTAGCGTATGGTAGTGTTAAAACCAAAATGTAGTCTAATTAATAACCTTGCAACTAACAGCAATGGTTATTGTTCACCACTCGGCTTACACCGCAAGTGCACGGGTCGTGACAAAGTAGTATAAAAAGATTATCGTTCCCACGAGGATTGGAGTTGAATTTGATCAATCATTAAATTTATGCCTTGAACTAGGTTGAGCAGACAATTATATAGTGAAGTTGAGTGTAAAAGCAACTTTGCAAATGAATTTATAAGCAGAGTTAAAAGATCCTTTCAGATTTCGGGCATATAAGGGGTCTAGGATTATCTCTCCCCCGTTGTATTTCATAGCACAAGAATAACCTCCTCTCACCATAAATGAACAATAACTATATGTACTAGTCTGGGAATCAAGCACTACTTGAAGAAGCTTTCTCAAGTCAAAATCAAGTGTTTAATTCTATTAGTTGCTTAAACTCTCTCACAACCAAATAAATCCCAATATTAAGCTCAGACCCAAATTTGACTACACAAGGTTAATGAGTGTATTTCTACCTCACAAACAAAACCATCCATTTAATACCTAAATTTCAAGTTCTTGCATGATTTAACTCAAGTTCAAGACTCAAGCTAACTCTCTCAAGCATCACTCAAGCAAATAAACAACTAATTGGTGGCCAAACAACCAGAAGCATTAAAAATATAGTAAAATCAGCACATATATATCATTAATCAATGGAGGTGGAGGAGAATCGAATGTTAATCTATACAAGGGTTCAAAATAATCCTAGACAAAGTGACCAGTTACTCATAATCAGCCACAAGTACACAAAACACCAAGATTTCGCAGCCATGGCAGAATACAAGAGCAGGGGAAGTAAAAGATCAGAAAAACCAATAAAAGTGGCTTCAAATCTCTTTGAAACTTCACTCCTTGGCTCCACCCACTTTTCCAAGCTCCAAACCCTAGCACACCAGCTCCTCAAGCAGCCCAGAAATCCTAGAATGCCTTGCTTTGTCGAAAAATCTCAATATATAAAGCCATAGCATCTGTTAAGCTTTAAAACGCAGTGTTTCAGTAAACCATGGTTCGCCGCGGCTAACACATTCTTCGCCACGGCGAAATGCTCTCGGGACTGCACTGACTTGGCTAATCAAGAATTGGCCGCAGCGAACATACTAATTGGCCGCAGCGAAATGCTCTCTGTTTTGCACCCTCCTCCAGGCAGGAATTGGCCGCGGCTAACTCCTGAATTGGCCGCGATGAATATTGCAAAATTCCAGTTTTCAACATCTAACTTTGAAATTTAATCATATCTGCAAAAAGTATGAAGTTAAAATATACCAAAATATTTCTAAACTGAGGTTAAAGTCTGCATAATTAGACTAAGTATCAAAAATGCACATTTTCCTATTTTGAGTATAATTTATATACACAAATATACCAAAAGATACTCCCAAGCAAAGGAAAATGTGCTGAAAAGGCATAGATTTAGAGAGGTTATCACACCCCCAAACTTAGACTTTTACTCGTCCTCGAGTAAACAAAATGAAGTAGTCAGATTTCATGAATCACCCAAATATTATGAATTGCATGGTATAGTCCTCATCAGTTGCTACCATGATAAGCAAGACAGGAAAAAATGGAGTGTAAGAAGATTCAAGACTCACAGCATAATGCAAAGCTTTCTAACATTTTTTAGCGTGTGTGTGTGTGGCTGGTCAAGGTTTCATTTTTCCAACAATTGTCCAAAACAAAAACCACACTTCAATGTATATATAAACTACCTCAACCACAATACTTCATATGCCAAAACTTTTCTTCCCTCTCCACTGTACCTCTAACCTTACAAGAATTTCAAAATTATTAGGACTTTTAGGCTTGTAATGTGGTCAAGGTAAAGGCTAAATGAAGAAAGGGATACTAGAGGATGCAAAGAACTTGAGATAAATGATTGTGTAAGACCCTATCCTTTTTTCTACACTTCAAGTGTTCTTCCAAAATACTACACCTCCCCCAAACTTATCTTCAAATCTAAATGCACTCAAACTCATTGAAGAATAATTTTTTTTTTTAACAGATATTGAGTGCAAACATCTTGAGTGCAACTAGTTACAGACTATCCCTCATTCATATTCCCATTATCAGAGTTTATCTGAATGTAACATCCTACCTCTTCCAAATTATCAAGCACTAATCCATTATCTCAAGTTCAAGGTAGAATTATGATTTTTCAGGTTTATGGGATATAAGACTACTGCACAAATTTAAACAAAAGAAAAGTTTTTATGGTTTTTCAATTTGGCTTAAATGGTGGGTTCAAGGGAATATATAATTAACAGAGGACAGCTTGAAAGGCACAAACGCATTTGAGTACTGCCTAAATCATTTTCCAAAATCAAGTAAAGTCATTAGATCATTTTGAGAAATTCCAAGGATGGTTCTAGAGTTTTGAAATTGAGAAACAACATATACACTAATTTGCCATAATTTTTTTCCACAACAAAAAGCTTTCAAATGATTCCCCAATGTTTGTGTACAAAAATTTTGCCTTAAAATATCATAAAACAATGCATTATTCTATGACTCAAGTGCTAACAATCACTTCCAAAATTTCCTGTCAAGCGTATAATCTAAGCAACTCACAATCATTGGACCCAAACAACCCAATCAAAGGACAATTCAGCAACCTAACCTAGAAATTCAGTAGTTTACAAATAAAAGTCTAAGCATCAAAATTAAAATCATGCCTAATCAACAACAAAAAAGTATACCCTCACCCCCAAACTTAAAATGGACAGTGTCCTCACTGACAATTATAGAGGAGAAGAGGGTCAACTCTCATACAACTACCACCCGCAAAAAGGTAGTTATACAAGAGAACATAGGATCAGCCAAAAACTGACTTAATCTTACCAAAACAGTAGAAGCTAAAGACTGAATATGAACAAGACAGATATGAGCCAAAAACTAACTTAACCGGCAACAAGTAAACAAGATTGAAATCTACCGAGTTTCCAGCATTTGTAAGCAAAGTATAGCTAACCAGATAACTACCAGTTTACTGTAAATAACTATATGTGAACAGAAAGTAAACAACAAAATAACTGACGGAAACGTAAAAACAGAAAAACAGTAAAGAGAGAAAAAGAAAGAAAAATCAGGGATTAGCAGGCTGGTTCCCGCTGGGGCCTTCATCATCCCTAGCTCCAGAAGTTTGAGCAGTCAAAAATGGCAGGAGGCTCTGCAGTTGAAGCCGAATCTGGGTCACATCGTCACCAATACTGTCTACCTTTCCCATCAGCAGATCCAGACGCCTATCTACACTAGCCCTCCATGGGTCATCCGACTGCGCAGGACCAGATTCCTCAACAGCTGGAACATCCGGGATTAGCGCCTCCTCCTCCATGACATCTGGGTCCGGCTGGTCTGCCCCTGGGTCTTGGGGTGCCTGGTGGGGAGACTTGATCGCTCTATAGTTAAAGAGCATAGGGGCCATGAACACTTCTTCGTTGGCTCTACCTTTCACCCTTGATTGTAAACACCATTGCAGAACAAAGTGGGGAAAGACAATCGCGCAAGAGTGGTCCACTACGGCCACTTCGAGGCTGTGGTACATGATAGTAGCAATGTCTACCGGCTATTGGTTCATCAGAAGGTAAATTAGGAGGGCCTTCTCCCAAGTGGCATCACTCAGATGTGAAGTTGGCAGAATGTTGAATGACACAAAATGTAGCCAAAACTTGGCGTCTCTGCGCAATCTCTTCCTTTCAAGGTATCTCTGCCCGCCACGAGGGACCTTCCACAAAACTCGCCCCTCATGATCCAAAAATGCAGCAATGTCATCAAAGGGGATCTCATCTTCATGCTGCATTAGATATGCATAACGGCAATCAGCCACCTCAGGCAATTGGTAGAACGTGCGGATCGCCTCCTTTGAGATGTTCACCTGAACTCCTCTCACCCGGCATTTCAGACTGATTGCAATAGCTGCCTGGGTATAGAATTCTCGAAAAATGGCAGCATTTCCACCTGGCTTTGCCCCCATCAGAGAGCGGAGGTGGTAGGCCTGATCAGCAATCACACAGAACTCCCAATCGGTCGTGTAAGGAAACTCCCTCTCTGGATGAATGGGACGGCTTTGTACTCGCTCTTTGATGGCAGCCGGTGATTCTTGTTCTGATTGATGCGAAGCACTGGGACGAGATCTTTTTGGAGCCATAATACCTACAAAATAACAAGAAACCAGCTCAGCTAACTAAACAAAAACACAGAAAAGAGGGTACAAAACTAAAAGCAAAAAGAAAAGGAACAACACCCCAAACAAAAGAAATGAAACAGCCAAGGAACAAGGCCAGCACAAACGGAACAAAATGAGAGCACTCTCAGATGCTTACCCAACCACAATGCCCACATTAGCCTAAAGGTTAAAATTGGGTTACCGGACTACCATTCAATGCCAAATCAAGTAGCCAGATTAATTGACCATCCAAACTCAATTCTGATTCAAATTCACTCGATCTAAAATGCCAGAACCATACTCAATCTCCTAGCTATTGACAAAACAACGGACAATTCATGATTCAAAATGATAATGTCCTACACAATCCAGCTTGTTACAACAATTTAGTCCCCCTAAATACTAAAAGCCGAATAATTGAGCGGCATATCTGAGTCATAAGACAGGGCTATTATCTGAGCAATCAGACAGAACAGCAATGTGAGCATAACTATACAAATTTGACAACAGCAGCACAACAATCCCTTTTTCAGATTCTACAAGTTCTTAATGCAACATTGCACAGTAAAAGGAAAGATCTGACTCACTAGTTCAGCCATTCAACCCGAAGGGAAATCAGAAACTTGGCATGCAGAATATAACAGAGCAATTCAACAACATATAGCAGAGTAAGCCTGAGATAACCTAATTCAGAGAATCAAGATACAATGGCAGCAGTGAATAGCAACAGCAAATCAGAATACAGCACATAGCAACAGCACAAATCAAAAGCCCCAGCAGCTATGGTTGGATACTTACCGAGGGAAAAGCACACGAAATGGGGAAAGAACACAAGATGGGGAAATGGTATGAGCAGCTGCTTCGTGCGTCGAGGGAGATGAGCAGCACGCTGTGAATGGAGATGGGAGAAGGGTGACTGGCGATGGCAAAAGGAGTTGCTTCGATGGAAGAGTGGAGAATGGGGGGGAATCTGGCGATGGGAGAAGGAAGCAGACGTATTACAGAAAATGTGTGAGCTTCGCCGGCAGAGGAGATGAAAGGAGGAAGGAATTTCGACGAAGGGAAGGGAGAAGGGAGAGAGGCTTACGACAGAAGGAGTGAGCAAAATGGTGAAACAATCAGAGAAAGGGGAATTAGGGATGAGCAAGGGTAAAAAAGGAAATTCAAGTGGAGTCTACAGAGGAGGGGACAAACTGGGCAAGGAAACTAGGCAAGATTCCTTGTGGTATTGAGGCAATTGAGTGAGAAAATGGATGGCAGAAAAGGAAGAACGACGCAGCATTTTTGGGCATCAGCTGATATTTGGCCGCGGCCAATAGTTTGTTAGCTGCGCCCAATATGGTTCTGTTCCACTTCAGAGATCAGGTGAGTGCTATTTAGCTGCGGCCAATTATTTTTTGGCCGCGGCCAATTTTATGTTAGCCGCGGCAAATACCCCTCTGGCTGACTTTACTGGGCACCCTCATGAGAAAATAGCCACGGCCAATTATTTTGTTCGCCGCGGCCAATTATTTTCGGTTTTGACTGTGGCATTCCAGAACACTCTTAGCTGCGGCCAACTAATATCCTGGCCGCGACCAACAAGGCTCAATTCTATTTTTATGCTCACTACACAATTTCTTCTCTTCCACACTAAACTTAACATGATAGGGGCATATAACCTAATCTCCAATAATGTTTTGCTTACTTCTACACCTATCACTTCCATAAGGCTCTAAATCAACTTGAACATGCATGATTTGACAACAATCTCTGAGGAACAATGCAGGATTCAAGCATCAATCAAGAAAATGTGCATTTAAACAATTAAAACAAACACCATATTTGAATTATCAACAAATTGCACCTATATCACAGGGGTTTATGCATATTAAAAGGTACACAACATGAATGGGTGCACTTCCCTGAAAATGTTTGTCCACAAATGTGCCTTGAATTGAATTGAATGCTCTCAGTGATATCATTCCGTTTTGCCATCGGTCCCGACTGAGAAGTTACCCTACAAAGCAAAAGAAAACACATAAAACTTTTATGAAAACTAAAATCTACAAAAACAAGACAAAAGGGCGAAGTAGAGAGCTTGGGTTGCCTCCCAAGAAGCGCTTGCTTTATAGTCCTCAGCCGACCTCATCAATGGTTCATGTGGAATCAGAAAGGTGGAAAGTAGAGGTCTGACGATCTACATGTCCTCCCCAGTAGTGTTTCAATCGTTGGCCATTGACCTTGAATTTTTCACCAGAGTTGCTCGCCACCTCGACTGCTCCATGAGGAGAGACTTCGACCACCATGAAAGGTCCTGACCACCTTGATTTCAGCTTCCCAGGAAATAGCCTAAGACGAGAGTTGTACAACAAAACATGTTGTCCCGGCTTAAATGCTTTGGGGGTGATTCTTCGATCATGAAAAAGTTTGGTCCGTTCTTTATAGACTCTTGCGCTTTCATAGGCTTGCATTCTAAATTCATCCAACTCATTAAGTTAGAGGAATCTCTTTTCACTTGCAGCTTTGAAGTCGAGATTCAGCTTTTTGATCGCCCAGTAAGCAGCATGTTCCAACTCAACCGGCAGATGGCAAGCCTTTCCAAAGACCAATTTATAAGGTGACATGCCAATTGGAGTCTTGAAAGCAGTCCGATAGGCCCATAATGCATCATCAAGTTTCATGGACCAATCTTTTCTTGACACCCCCACCGTTTTCTCTAGGATACTTCTGATTTCACGGTTAGAAATATCAGCTTGCCCATTGGTTTGGGGATGATAAGCCAACACCACTTTATGCTTCACTCCATACTTCTTTAATAGGGCTTGAAATTGGCTATTACAGAAATGCGATCCCCCATCACTAATAATGGCTCTTGGTGCTCCAAAGCGGGTGAAAATATTCCTTTTTAAGAATTTGAGCACCGTTTGTGCGTCATTGGTAGGACTAGCCATAGCTTCCACCCATTTGGAGACATAATCCACTGCTACCAGGATGTATTGATTTCCCAAGGAGCTTGGGAAGGGTCCCATGAAGTCAATGCCCCATACATCAAACAATTCAACTTCCAACATGTTTGTCAATGGCATTTCATTTCTCTTGGATGTGTTTCCCACCCGTTGGCATCTATCGCACTGAAGCACACATGTGTACGCATCTTTAAATAGTGTGGGCTAGTAGAAACCATTTTGCAGAACTTTAGCGGCTGTCTTTTCTCCCCCAAAGTGGCCTCCATAATCTGACGCATGGCAACTTTGCAAGATTGCTCCTTGTTCTTCTTCTGGTACGCACCTTCGTAGGATATGATCAGCACACCGCCTAAACAAATGTGGCTCATCCCAAAAATAATGTTTGGCATCATGAAAGAACTTCTTCAATTGATGCTGTTTCAGCTCAGGGGGAACCACTCCACATACAAGATAGTTGACAATATCTGCATACCACAGATCTACAGTGTGCTGAACGTTCAACAATTGCTCATCGGGGAAGGCTTCCTTAATATTTTGAGCCAATTCCGGTTGAACTTCAGTATTCAACCGAGAGAGATGGTCAGCCACTTGATTTTCGCAACCCTTTATGTCTACAATTTCCAGGTCAAATTCTTGCAACAAGAGTACCCATCTAATCAACGGGGCTTTAGAATCTTTCTTGCTAACCAGGTATTTTAGGGCTGAATGATCAGTGAATACAGTAACTTTAGATCCCACAATATAGGCCCTAAACTTATCACACGTAAATACCACAGCTAGCATTTCCTTCTCAGTAGTGGTGTAATTCTCTTGTGCTTTATCCAATGTTTTACTAGCATAGTAGATGGGGTGAAAAATTTTATCCTTTTTCTGACCTAAGACTGCTCCGACAGCAAAATCACTTGCATCACACATGATCATGAATGGCAAGTTCCAATTGGGTGCGGTCATAATGAGTGCTGTGACCAATTTTCTCTTCAATTCTTCAAAAGCTTGCAAACAGGCATCATCAAGCTTAAACTCAACATCTTTTTCCAGCAATCTACACAAGGGCTTGGTGATCTTGGAGAAGTCTTTGATGAAGCGGCGGTAAAAACCGGCATGGCCTAGAAAGCTCCTCACACCTTTGACAGAGGTAGGTGGAGGTAGTTGTTCAATGATAGATATCTTGGCCTTATCCACTTCTAGTCCTTCTTTGGATACTCTATGGCCTAGCACAATGCCCTCTTGCACCATAAAATGACACTTTTCCCAGTTAAGCACCAAATTAGTCCTTTCACACCGTTTCAGCACAGCATCTAAATGGTAGAGACACTCATCAAATGAATCGCCAAAGACCGAAAAGTTATCCATAAAAATCTCCATAGATTGCTCGATCATGTCAGAAAATATAGAGATCATGCATCTTTGAAATGTTGCCGGTGCATTACATAATCCAAATGGCATCCTCCTGAATGCGAAGGTGCCATAAGGACATGTAAAGGTCGTTTTCTCTTGGTCTTCTGGGGCAATTGCAATTTGGTTGTACCCTGAATATCCATCCAGAAAACAGAAAAATTCCTTCCCTGCTAGTCTATCTAGCATCTGATCAATGAAAGGCAAAGGAAAGTGGTCTTTGCGGGTTGCAGAGTTCAGCTTTCGGTAATCCATATAAACCCTCCATCCAGTCACAGTGCGGGTGGGAATAAGCTCATTCTGAGTGTTAGCCACTACAGTCATGCCTCCCTTTTTTGGAACGCATTGAACTGGGCTCACCCAAGAGCTATCTGAGATAGGATATATGATACCCGCATCAAGCCATTTAAGAATCTCCTTTTTCACCACTTCTTTCATATTAGGATTCAGTCGTCGTTGGTGCTCTATTGAAGGTCGATGGTTTTCTTCCAAAAAGATCTTGTGCATACAAATTGAAGGGCTGATACCCTTGATATCCGCTATATTCCATCCCATAGCCTTCTTGTGTTTTTGCAGCACTTTTAAGAGTTGCAATTCTTGCTCTACGGCTAGATTAGCAGTAATGATGACTGGTAGAGTATTTGATTCTCCAAGAAAGACATATTTTAGATGCGCCGAGAGTGTCTTCAGCTCCAGTTTAGGAGGCTCCACAATGGAGGGTTTTAATGAAGGTCTATCAACTGACGTTAAATCCAGAGTTTCAAATTTCGCTGTAGACAGGGGAATGACTGGAGTAGCACACATCATGGTTACGCATTTTTCCTTGCTCCCCTCATCTTGCTCACTTTGTAGCGGAGGTACTTCACATTGGCCTTCTATCATGGCTTGTTGAGATTCATAGTGGATAAGATGGTCTATCATATCTAGATAGAAACACTGCTCTGGCTCATCTGGCAATTTAAGAGCTTTGAACATATTGAATGTCACTTGCTCTTCACCAACTCTCATGGTGATGTCTCCCTTTTCCACGTCAATAAGGGCTTTACCCGTGGCTAAGAAGGGTCTTCCGAGAATAATTGGAATCTCTCGGTCAGCTTCACAATCAAGAACAATAAAATCCGCTGGAAGGATGAATTTATCAACTTTCACCAAGACATCCTCAACTATTCCCCGAGGGTATGCCAGACTTCTATCAGCAAGTTGCAAAGTGACCGTGGTAGGTCTTGCTTCACCCAATTGCAACTTCTTGAAAATGGATAAGGGCATCAAATTTATGCTGGCTCTCAAGTCACACAAAGCTCTAACCATGAAGGTCGTGCCGATGTGACAAGGAATGGTAAAGCTCCCAGGATCTCCTTTCTTTTGAGGCAGCTCCTTAATGAAATCCGAGCTACTTTTTGTCAATGCCACCACTTCATGATCTTGAAATTTTCTTTTCCTGGAGAGTGCATCCTTCATGAATTTTGCGTATTTGGGCATCTGTTCCAATGCTTCTAGAAGAGGGATATTGATATGCAACTGCTTGAAGGTATCCAAGAATTTCTTATATTGAGTATCTTCAGTATGCTTCTTGAATCGTCTAGGGAAGGGCAATGGTGGAGTCTGAGTAGTTGGTTGCACTTTCTTCCCTTTGCTCCTCTTTTCTTCCTTATCCTCATGCTCCTGATCATCCACCCTTTGGTCTTCTAAACCATTCTCCTTAAAACAGGGAGTCCCCTCCTCGTCTACCTCAAGTGGCATCACATTAGGTTTAGAAGCATTTGACAGAACTTTATCGCTCCTCAAGGTGACGGCCTTGCACTCATCCTTGCCTTCCCTTCTAGGATTGGGAACGGTGTCACTGGGGAGATTTCCTCTTGACATAGTGTTCATTTGGGAGGCGAGTTGCCCCACTTGCACTTCCAAATTCTTGATCGCTGTATCATGCAAAGAGAAGGTGGCCTTTGTTTCAGCCCTTTGAGTTTCTTGGTTAGCTAGTATTTGAGCTAGCATCTTCTCCATCTTGGACTCTTCTTCCTTAATAGGGATTTGTCTTGCTGGAACCTGAAATCCAGGAGGTTGAGCTAGCCTTGCACCCGATGAAGAAGCTTGATTCAGTTTTGGACCTTGGCTCCATGAAAAATTTGGGTGATTCCTTTAACCCGGATTGTATGTTTGGGAGTAAGGATTGTTTTGTTGACTACGCTGAGCATTGTTCATGTAATTCACAGACTCCAACGTATAATGGCATTGCTCAGATAAATGTCCCTATCCACAATGGTCACAAATAGTAGAGGATGGTTGGACTGCATGAATTCTCATGGGGTTAAGTTTCTTCATTTGGAGCTCCAAGTTGTCAAACCTTCTGTTCATAGCTTCAAGTTGTGCAGCAATATCATTAGTTGGATTTGAGGACTGTCCCTTTCTCTGAGATGATCTTCTTCCGGATGCATACTGCATAGTGTTGGAGGCCATGTCATCATATAGATTGTAAAGCTCATTGACTTTCATCTTCCCAATACCCCCACTAGAGGCATTATCTAGCATCCTTTTGGCATCTTCATCGAGACCATTCCAAAAGGCTTCCATTAATACGTACTTTTTCTGCTCATGGTTAGGGCATGTTCTACACAACTCTTTAAATCTCTCCCATGCTTCATGAAACAGCTCTCCTGGTTGCTGCTCAAAATTTAGGATTTCCCCTCTCATGGTGGCTCTCCTGCCTCGAGGAATAAATCTGGCCTTGAATCTGGCCACTAAATCTTCCTATGTGACGATAGATTGTTCCGGAAGGGAGTTGAGCCATGCCTTAGCTTTGTCTTTCAAAGTCATTGGAAACAACCTCAATCTCAACGCGTCCCTGGACACTCCGTTTTGTTTGAAGGATTCACACACCTCAATAAACTTGTTAAAGTGTACATTGGGATCTTCATTATAGTTGCCACCAAACAACCCATTCATCTGCAACATTTGAAGCATGACTTGTTTAACCTCAAAGTTCCAAGCTTGAATATCTGGCATACGAATGCTAGAGTGATAACTCTGTGCCTCCCGGTTAAGGAAGTCATCCAATGTGTACAGATCATTTTCATCCGCATCAGCCATTGCAGGTTGAGGAGGCACTTCTGGCTCTAAATTGGTTCTTTCAAAGAGATCTTCGATATCCACAAAGATCTCAAGGCCGTCTGGGTTCAACCCTTGCATGCGCAATAGAGGTGCCTGCCAAGAAAATATTCCAAACAAGTATCAACTAATTACAAAAAGAAAACTAAAAACGTAAATCAACAGTTTGAAACTATCTACACTTATAGATACAAGCTCAATCGTAATTTTACTAACACTAATTTAATGAAAAATCGAAGAAGTTTTAACTTTCAATCCCCGGCAACGGTGCCAAAAACTTGTTCACCACTCGGCTTACACCGCAAGTGCACGGGTCGTGACAAAGTAGTATAAAAAGATTATCGTTCCCATGAGGATTGGAGTTGAATTTGATCAATCATTAAATTTATGTCTTGAAACTAGGTTGAGCAGACAAATATATAGTGAAGTTGAGTGTAAAAGCAACTTTGAAAATGAATTTATAAGCAGAGTTAAAAGATTCTTTCAGATTTCGAGCATATAAGGGGTCTAGGATTATCTCTCCCCCGTTGTAATTCATAGCACAAGAATAACCTCCTCTCACCACAAATGAACAACAACTATATGTGCTAGTCTGGGAATCAAGCACTACTTGAAGAAGCTTTCTCAAGTCAAAATCAAGTGTTTAATTCTATTAGTTGCTCAAACTCTCTCACAACCAAATAAATCCCAATATTAAGCTCAGACCCAAATTTGACTACACAAGGTTAATGAGTGTATTTCTACCTCACAGACAAAACCATCCATTTAATACCTAAATTTCAGGTTCTTGCATGATTTAACTCAAGTTCAAATACTCAAGCTAGCTCTCTCAAGCATTACTCAAGCAAACAAACAACTAATTGGTGGCCAAACAACCAGAAGCATTAAAAACAGAGTAAAATCAGCACATATATATCATTAATCAATGGAGGTGGAGGAGAATCGAATGTTAATCCATACAAGGGTTCAAAATAATCCTAGACAAAGTGACTAGTTACTCATAATCAGCCACAAGTACACAAAACACCAAGATTTCGCAGCCATGGCAGAATACAAGAGCAGGGGAAGTAAAAGATCAGAAAAACCAATAAAAGTGGCTTCAAATCTCTTTGAAACTTCACTCCTTGGCTCCACCCACTTTTCCAAGCTCCAAACCCTAGCACACTAGCTTCTCAAGCAGCCCAGAAATCCCAGAATGCCTTGCTTTGTCGAAAAATCTCAATATATGAAGCCCTAGCATCTGTTAAGCTTTAAAACGCAGTGTTTCAGTAAACCATGGTTCGCCGCGGCGAAATGCTCTCGGGACTGCACTGACTTGGCTAATCAAGAATTGGCCGCGGCGAACATACTAATTGGCCGCGGCAAAATGCTCTCTGTTTTGCACCCTCCTCCTGGCAGGAATTGGCTGCGGCTAACTCCTAAATTGGCCGCAACGAATATTGCAAAATTCCAGTTTTCAGCATCTAACTTTGAAATTTAATCATATCTGCAAAAAGTATGAAGTTAAAATATACCAAAATATTTCTAAACTGAGGTTAAAGTCTGCATAATTAGACTAAGTATCAAAAATGCACATTTTCCTATTTTGAGTATAATTTATATACACAAATACACCAAAAGATACTCCCAACCAAAGGAAAATGTCCTGAAAAGGCATAGATTTAGAGAGGTTATCAGTTATTAGCCTTGGTGCACCTATATCTGAACCTTAGCTAATAGGGATGTTGCTAGTCTCGTGTGTTGGCCACCACACGCAGATCTATTTGAATAGTTAAGCATAAGCTCCCTTTTTGTATTATTACCCTTATGAGCGATATGTTCTGTGTCTATTTAAATTGATTTTGTTTAGATGCGTCAATTGTATTTCTATGAATGATTTATAAATATTAGTTTATGCGCATTATCAAATTTATCTGATAAGAATGAGGAAAATAAATGTTATTGGATACCATATTATTTCTTATGTTTTCAATATAAATTCAAGTCTAACGATAGTAGTGCAGGTCTATAATCCACTTCAGTAGCACAAGAATTGATCCCTGCATAGTTTGGCTTAGACCTTTTTTTGTGAAATTTTTAATGAAATCGTAATTTAGTATATTACTTCTTCTTAGTTTTAGCTACTCTGATGCATAGGCAAGGTTTCCACCCTCATTTGTTACTATTTAGTGCTTCAGGTTATAAGCAGAGTTCTCTTGATTATTTTGATTAGTTGTTTAGTTATTTGTAGAAATTTAGGCATTCCTATATTTAAGGGAGACTCTATTAAAATTTCCATAAAAAAGCTAAATTAACTAGCATGTAATTAATTTCTTTTGTGTTATTGTGTCAACCTTTCAATAAAAGAAAACATCCTTAAATTTCATAAAAATTTGTTTTAATTTGCCATCATCACTCTTTCTATGCTTATGACTTTGGACTAGAAAAGGCTTGGGAATACAAGTTCAACTCATAGATCATGTTGGTTATGCCTGTATGGGGGTGTAACAAAAGTGGTATCAAAGCCTAGATTGCCCTATAATTAGTGGAGTGACTGTTATCTAATGATATCCCAATATTATTATGAACCCAAGTATAACCATAATTAAGACTCATTAGAGGCCTTATAGGAGACTAAATTCTTTTCCATAAGAGTAATTCCTTGAATAACTATCAGGGCATGTATATATGAGTGAATTATATTCTAAGCTTATATTTTTTTGTTGATATAGTGTAATGTTACTGGTCAAATCTAGTGTAGCTAGTCAAGAGGCTATAGATGAACCTTTTGTTAGGGTTCATACCAACTTAAAGCCCCATCTACTAAGGGTTGTGGTAGGGGTAGAGGCCAAGGTAGATGGGGTAGATTAATTGGAAACCCTAAGAATTTTGATCATAAAGAGAGAGCAATGCCTCCCTCACCTTAGGTGCCTACCCTTGAGCAATTAGCAACTGGATTACAAGGGCTTAGTCAAGCGATAGAAACATTAGTAGCATTGGTTGTAGAGCAAGTGGCTTATAATAATCCTCAAGCTAATATGACACCCTTATTAGGATAAGTATTAGTACAAAAAGTCTAGCATCATCTTAAAGAGAGGACCATGATAAAGAACCTATCCCAGTTTGTTAAATTCAAGCCACCTTCATTTTTTAGGATGTGATGGTTAAGAAGATCCATAACAGTTTTTGGAAGAAATCAAGTGAATCTGTGAGGCACTTGGTTGTTCTAAAAGGAAGACTATTAAGCTAGTTGCATTCCAATTAAAGAATATTGCTCGAGCCAAGTATGAGATGGTTAGGAAAGGGATATCAATTGAACGACTGCTGTTAGAGTGGAAGGAATTTAAAATTATCATTTTGGAGTGGTTTTTACCCATGAGTGTTTGAGATGCCAAAGCTAGAGAGTTTACGACTCTAAAGCAAGTTACTCCCATGATCGTGGTGGAATATGGTGCCTATGTTACCTAGTTAAAGAAATATGTGTTGAATTTACTCAGCATAGAAAGGGATAGAATCAAGAGGTTTGTGATAGGCTTAAGTGCACCTTTATTTAGGACAATGGCTACTTAGATAAATCAATTTCCCTAGTATGTAGCTGTTATGGATTGTGGCAGATTAATTGAGATACGAGAAATGATAAAGAATTCTTCGTAGAAAAAGCGTAAATATGATGGTGAAGAAAGAGTGAAAGCTAGTTCTCATGTGAGAGGATCTTCTCATGTACTTAGGGTTTAAGGCCTAGAGGCCTCAACAAACTTTTACTACACCCTCCTTTCTCCTTTTACTATTATAGATAGATAGATTGCACTTTTTAAGGGTACATAATCAACACCTTAGCAGTTATCTGGACCATCACACCAGGATAAAAACTATTTGTAATGTTTTTGGGAAGAGACACTTTAGGACCTGCCATAGAGAAACTGGGGGCCTACTTTAGATATGGATACAATGGACATTTAGTAAGAAATTGCCCATAGTATTGTCCTAAATCTTTAAGAACTCTAATACCATATTTTGAATAGCGAGAGGCATCTAGTGTCTTTTCCACATCTTGAACCAAATGTCCTTTGAAGAAACATGCAGTATCAAGAAAAATTTCCTTCTCATTATCATCCAAGTTGTCATAGCTAACTTTAAGCACATCAAGAATCTATTTGCTTGGAGTTTTTTCATACTTCTTCAAAGCACTTTTCCATTCTTCTATTGTTTTGCCAAACAAATCAGAGCCTATCATAGTCAAAGCCAATGGTAAGCCTTTGGCATATTGCACCACAAGCTTTGCTATCACCATATAGATTGGATCAGTTTCACTTTTCTCAAAAGCATTTGAATAGAATAATTTAAGAGATTCATCATCATTTAATTCTTTCACGTCATATAGCTTTTCAAACCCATATAGAGTTAAATAAATCTTTATTTCTTGTTGCTATAATAATCCTACTTCCAAAACCAAACCAATTTTGTCTTCCATCTAAAGATCTCACTTGTTTTAAATGATCAACATGGTCAAGAATTAAAAAAAGAACCTTCTTGCAATGAAGTCTGTTTTCTAGTATAAGAATTCCTTGACTCCTTAACTTACATTACCCAACTTCATATTATTTTTGCCAAGCAAATGCAAAAAAAAAAAAAAAAGTCTCTTGTAGTGGTACCAGACCATTCTTTGTTGAGTTTTCTCTCACATAAGCAAGAAAATAAGAAGCTTTAAAGTAATTTGCAATTGAGTTACACACTGTTCTTGCAATGGTTGTTTCACCACTGCCTGCAATCCCACACTATCAAGGCATTTTTTAAAGACTTGATACTTAAAAGTGACATTGTTGCTTGTATTTGGTACTTTAATCTCATTGGATAATCAATTATGTGTAAAAATGTGTGATTTAATTTGCCAGAGATATCTTCCATCATTGTTTGAATAAATTCAAACTCATACCTGCACAATTAATTACAAAGGTTGATGTATAGGAATTTGGCAATATATATATATAATCTATGCTGAAAACATTAGACATTATAATTTTTAAGTCCTTCTTATCATTTTCATTCTTAAAAAATAAAATCCTAAATGCATAAACAATTTTGTTTAAAAAAACAAATGTAGTAATTTTATCACAAGCAAAGTGATAATTATATGATTTTTCTTTCACCTAGCCTTATAGCTTGATTACTTAATGATCATCTTTATGAATTCAAATATCCCATAAATGTAATATTGAAAAAAAAAAACCATACTTTACTTCCTTGTGATGTTGCTCATAATGAGTTTAGCTCTTACTCTATCTTATTTAATATTGTTTTAATATCCATTCCATTGGATGATGTAAAAGGAAAGAAAATATAAAAAGTGGGCAAGAGAGATAGAAAATAACTTTTGTGAAGATAATTTGATTATTCAAATGATGATTTGACGGATGAAATAATAATTATAAGGGCATAATAAATATTGCGTGAACTATGTGAATGTATTACATCCATTTTTGTGGTGGACCAAATGTATATGTAATCATTTTGTGATATATATATTAATTAAAAGAGAAACAATCTCATAAATGCTTAAATAATAAACAATTTTATTATTCAATCCCTATCCCACTCTTTTTTTCACTCTCTACTCCCATCTAAAGAGAAAAAAAAAAAATCTTAGGTTCGCCTAATGTGCCACCTAATTTATACTTACCTAATAGAAGGCCAAATTACATAAAATGATACCCATACATTATGCCAACTAGTAAATTACAAAACCACTTCTAATTGGATCAGAATAGCAAAACCACTCCTAATTAAATCTCTCCATTTGTTGTTTTATTGCGGGTCTCATTTCACATAAATTCAAATGCTTTATATCTCATTCTCATTAATTATTTTTGTTTATAAAAAAAGATAATTAAAAGTAAAATAAAAAAATTTGTTATACTAAACGGTACTTCAATGTGGAATTCGACAAGGCCAAAATTCAAATCAAACTTGTATTGTTATGAGCTTCCAAAGAGATACAAAATAAGGATATAAAATTATACTATATAGTAAAAATAAACAATAAAAAACGTTGAAATTTTTAGTATAACAACATGTATACACTTGTAGAGTGGTGATCCAGCATGGTCTTTCAAATGTTCGCGAACTGTGGCTTGTAAATTTTTTTTTTTTAGTATAACAAAATTATTTTATCTTTAATTATTTTTTATAAAGAAGAGCAATTAATGAGAATAAGAAACAAAGTATTTATGCGAAGGCTTCTTTAAAGAGGAAGGAATTTTGAATGTTTTGTATTTATGTGGAGGGAGACCAAACAATAAAGCAACAAATGGAGGAGTTTAATTATGGATGATTTTGCTATTCTGGTCTAATTAGGAGTAGTTTTGTAGTTTACTATGTGGTATAAAGTGTGGGTCCCATGTTATATGATTTGGCCTTATTTTATTAAATAAACTATAAATAAAATGGTACACTAAATACACTTAAGGATTTATATATATATATATATATATATATATGCTTCATTAATAGTATAAACAATAGTTCTTTTAGTAGTCATTAATGAAAATTGGGCTTACATCTAAAGTTGAAATTATTAGTTCAATTCCAAATTTCCAATAATACAATACCATAAAATCATTTGAAATATAGTTTTTGTTTAAGAAAACGAGTGACAAGATTTGCGCAAATTAATTAAAATATTGATCGAAATATGTCACCACATAGCATAGGATGATGATGTTTGGTGCATGTATATGAATAATAATAATAATAATAACTTTATAGAAATAATATTAATATAATGCACCACCAAGTTTTTCTTAAAAAATGTTTTTTTTTAAATGCCATCCAGACAAATTGGCAGCCTCCCTTAGTGCAACTCTCCAATTATGCAATCTTTCTAGTGCTGGCCTCCAGCCGTGTTCTGTTTCCTTATTGCTATTCTTGAGATTGGCTTCATGCTCAGCCATTGACCTTCCATAACTTCCTCTCTGATGCCTTACATCTGAGGGATCAACATAGTAGAACACTGGATTAATTATTTATTTTTCTTCTATGCTATGCATATATATATATATATATATATATGACTTGCTTTGATCTACAAATGTAATGCATTTGGGTTCATTTCGCTCTCCCCCTCTCCCTTTTTAAAACAAAGATTCCTTAAGGGTCTCGTTTTTAACTTTTTTAAAAAAAAAAATCTAATTTTAGGCCTTCACTTTACAAAACTTTTGAATTGAATTCATCATTACTTAACAAAGAATTAAAATTTCTGTTATTGATACTGTCAAAAATAAAAAGAGCCTCTATGACAAATTAAGCATATGATCTGATAGTTTTGTACTATGTCCAACTAAACATAAAAAGACTTTTATGTGTTGCGGCTTCTTAAAAATTATAACTAATTAAAGACAAAATGTAGATATAAAATTGTTTATGTGTGTGTTTGCAAGATTATGTTTTCTAATAAAAAAATATGAGAGCACTTTTTTTTTCAAAAGAATAAATCATAAAATATTACGTTATAAAAACTATCTACGGTTAAAAAATTCGGTTTAATTAATTTTTTGAATGGAAGAGATTCTTTGCAGGTGTAAAGAGCAAAAATTATTTTTAAAACTTCAAAATAAATTAGAATTACAAAATTAGGCCGATCAAGATCAAAATCAGGACTAGATACAAGAAGTCCGTGGGACTTCAAAAAAATTTTTATATTTATTGCCGAGTTTTCCTGAGTTTGTGACTAGTTTTAGTCAATATATACATTATAAATGCCAAGAAAATGTCGCTGGTTTACAAGGCATGAAATTAAATATGAAAAATGTCACAATCAAACCTTTAATTCTCTTCTATATCGTTTCTTTATCGTCTTGCCCTGCGAATTTGAAGCTTTAAGGAAATCATAGAAAGAAAATGAATGGAAATGGGAATAAAGAAATTCCAATAATTTGAGACATGCTTTTGTTAAACAAGAACATGACTTCATATAGAGTAGAACTTAATTTGTTATATCATGTTTCACTAAAGTTCACTTGATATACAAAAAATTTAATATAAAAATAAAAATTAAAAAAAAAGTACATGAAATGGATTAAAAATCACTCTTATATCCCTGCTTTAGAAAATACAATAAAAAGATATATAAATTATTGAATAATAATTATAAAAATATTTATTATATCATATTTTGGGTCTTACAATGAGTTCAACATTATGCTCTTTTGTCAAAATAGTCTTACAAAAGAAGCAATTAAATTATAATATGGAGTAACTTAAAGAAAAATAGGGTCGCGATCCTTTGCGCATAGGAAGCATGCGCAGCGCCTGCGAATCTGCCAAAACGACGCCGTTTCTCTGCATTTTATTTAACAATCATGCAGCCAATCTAGACCGTACAATCAAAGCCTTCTGAGCCGTCCGTTCCAAAGCCCATAAAACCAGAACTTTCTGCTCCAAAAGCACGTTCCAACCTGCTGCATTTTCCCCCATCATTCTTCTGTTCATTAGTGGCGAGAAAAGAAGCGGGAAAGGAAGCACGTTTCAGCCTACTGCGAATCAACCAGTAACAATTAAAAGATCAATTATAATTCATAGCATCAACCAGTAACATCCATACGAAGCTAGCAACTAGCAAGGTAAATTTTATTCTAATTTCTAAAATTATCTCATATTTAATACCTTTATTCTAATATAAGGGAAGCTCCAACCATTAACAAAATCGTTTTGCATCTCTCATCATAGCTAAAGAAGCTTTCTCAGATAATTTGAAGGAGACATAAAAGTGGAAATACATGGGTAACAAGAATTGACAAAGGGATTGGGCAACAAATCAAAAAGAAATTTATCAATTCGTGGCTAAAAATAAAGCTCCAAGCTAAAGGGATTGGGCTACAAAATAGGTCATGTAGATGATAAGAAGGTGAAAATAAGATCAAACTAGGGAAATCCGAACCTAAGGTTTAGGGCTTCGATTCCATGGGACAATGGCTCTCTATCATGCAAAATGGAGACGGGCAGCGTTAATGGAGGAGCAAAAAAATCTGGTTTTATGGGCTTTTGAACGAACAGCTCAAATGACTTTGATTGGACGGTCTGGATTGGCTGCATCATTGTTAAATAAAACGCAGAGAAACGGCGTCATTCTGGCATATTCACAGGCGCTACGCACGCTTCCTATGCGTAGAGGATCGCGACCCAGAAAAATATCATTGTACTCTTCTGGAATCAACAAATTAAAGCCAACAGGATTCTATGTGAATCCATATGAAAACAAATTCTCTGCACTTCTTCTCCGTATACTTATTTGTGCACATCTGATTTGGACCGTCCATATCAAATTTTAACGATTCAAATCTGATTTTTTTTCTTTTCAGATTTTTAAATATTTTTTTATTTTAAAAAATAAAAATAAAAATAATTCTTTAACCATAAATTTTTAAAAAAATTAATTATTTTAATTAAAAAATAAAAAACAAAAATATAAGATCTGGATCGTCCATATAAAATTTGGATGGTCTAAATTGCATCTCAAGGATGTACTTGAATCCAAATCCATATGGATGCACATGCTATCCAGATCATTGACATTTAATTTAGGTGATTGGGATTTTATTTTTTTAATATTCATATTTTTTATTTTGAAAGAAATAGAATGCACAAGTATTTTTTTAATTGTTAACTTAGAAGATAATGTTTAACTTTAAAAATATAAAACTGAAATATAAAATTTAGAGGTGGTATGCCATGGTATATGCATCTCTCCAAATTGGCAGAGAATGCAGATTCCTCGTTAAAGAGGGCAATGATCTTTATATATATATATATATATATATATATTTCTTTGTTTTTTTCTTTGCAGTGAGAAGAACCCCCAAAAAAAAATTAAAACTGGGTAGATCTAAAAAAAAAAATCTTCACTTTATAGTATTAGAGGTGCAAAAAATTTGTATTAACTAATTAAGTGTTGATAATCAAATATACAGTGTATGAGAAATGAAGTAAAGTTCTACAACAATTAGATCTCTGAATCTTACTTGTTTTATAGAAACTACAAATATAAATTGCCCACAGGCTTCATAGCTTCCTCCCGCACATTTTGCTTGATAGCTTCAGATCATGAGTATTATTTTCATTAAAACCATCAATTTTATCATGCCATGTGGATAGGAGTAGAGAAGTAGAATTCCTTAAGAGTTTATTATTAAGCTGTACAATAAAAACATTATATATGTAAATAATTTTTAAAAAAAATTCAAGCATGTAATGTTAATATATAAAAAAATTACATTTTATAGTTTTGTTATCAAACGAATAAAAAATTGTGTGATTAATCAAATGAATCAAAGCTCGTAATTAATCTTCGACAAGTTTCTCCGTCAAATAATTGTGTGAATTTCTGTTTCGGCTATTAAAGGAATGGCTTGGTTACTGTTTAAGGATTTGTTCAGCATTCTGTAATGTTATTGAAGCTGTGACTATGCTGCAATTGCTATGTTTACCTAAAAGAATAGAATTAAAAAGAAAGAAAGAAAGAAACATCTTAAGAGCTTGAGAGTAAGAAATATGAAAAGGGATTATAATAAGAATTGAAGCGAATTGAAGCCTTGATATCAAGCTTAATTCAATATTAAAAGCTACAAAAGCCAAGACTGAGTGTCATAATAAAATTAAACCCATACAAGCAAAATATTTTCCAAAAAAGTGACCATAGAAAATATAATTATGCTAATGAAAAATAAGATAGGAAAAAAAATCCACAGAATTGATGCAAAACATGAAAACTTTTAATGATTGTACATAGAGAAAAGAATGCTATTTCTTCTGAAGGTGCACGACTGCATATCTCATTGCCCTTATTGTCCATATAAGGATTTTTGAAAATGATATCCTCCATATAAGGATTTGTAAATACATACATTTCACTCTCTTGATTAAATATCCAATTTTCAGTCCCTGAATTTTTAGTAGTGTATGAGTTAGATGAAGAATGCACCTAGAGGGGGTAAATAGGTGCTTTTGTAGAAAATTAGAATTAAAGACAATTAAATCAAATATATATAAATATCAAATGATTTCAATAAAAACAAAACTTGATAAAAAGTACTGGTGCTGAAACCTTGTGGCTAAATTAAGATCTTGTCGACAGGATCTTCTAAAAGATAACTGAGAAGTAAAGATTAAGAAGATAAAACAAAACCTTGTCGACAAGGTTTTAGTACAGAGGCTGAAACAAAATAAAAAATGAAGTAAAGGGAGAAAAACACTTGATATATCCTGGTTCGATTCTCAAGACCTACGTCCAGTCCCCTTAATACACAACAAGGGATTTTCACTATAAAATCAGAATATACACCCATAGACCTAGGTTTCCAAGCTCACCTAGAACTTTTACAACACTTGGGTTTTACACAAGCTTACCCAAAACTTACTTTCCCCACACTTAGAAAAGATTTACAGAACAATGATATGAGGATATATTTAAAATCCTTATCAATAAAGAATTGTAATAAGCTCACTTTCAAAAGCTCTCACAAGCTGAATTTATCCAGAAACTAAGCTCAAAATTTTTAAGGTGAGGAGAACAATGAATATGTAATATCACTTAGCTCCTTTTCTTGCTTCTGTTCTCTCACTTCTTCTGTTCTTCATCCTACTGTTATATAATGGCTCCCAAAGAAATATATACGTTAGAATACAGTAGAGCTTGAGTAGTCAAGAGGTAGCTGAGCGTTTTGCATGCTTACAGATAATCAGAGGGGCTTTACTCAATTAGCTCAGAACTTCTTTCACCATTTCTTCTTTCGGTTAGCATGTCCAAAAGAGTGAGCAGATTTTATGCTTTGATGAGTAAACAAAAAGGGAAGAGTTGACTTTGGAACAAGACAGAGGCACAGTCACAGTATAGACATATTTTTCAGCTTTTCAGAAAAGCAGAATCAGAGTTATGCTTTCTTTTCTCTTTTTACAAATTTGATTTTGTAACTCTTTATCTCTCTTGCCCTTTTCTTTGTTCTTCGATGAAGCTTTCTGACTATATGTGGGATGGACATTTGCTCTCACTTTATGGCACCAGATTCAACTAGTTTGAATCAGAATTTTCAAGAAGAGAGTTTGTACTGTTTTTCTTCCCCATATTCCTTCATCTCCAGCAATGGTTTTTATTTGCTTCTTCATTTTTTTTGCTCTTTTCATTTTTCTTCGATGAAGCTTTTCTGATTATGTAGAGATTTAGTTTTACTTTATGGCATCAGATTTCACTAGTTTGATGAACTAGAGATTGCAAAAGAATTTGTGCAATTTTGGTTTCCTATATTCCTTCATCTCCAACAATGGTCTTTGCCTCTTCATTTCTGTTGCTCTTTTCATCTTTCTTGCACTTCTCTTATTCTTCGATATAGCTTTTCTAATTGGTGTGGGATGGACTTGTCAAAGCTTCTTTTTGCTTTTACTTTGTGGCACCAAGTTCCTTTATTGTTTCTTGAGCTTTTGCTTTTTCATTATCCAATGCTCATTTCACTTTCCAATGCATCATTTAATGTTCTGCAAAAGTAAAAAAATAATCCTCCAATATAATATATAAATAACACAACTTTTCCCAAAGTTTTAAACTAGTCAAAATGCTTTAATGATATGTAGATATATATATATATATATGACATGTGCTACTACAACATTTTCTTTTTCTTAACAAATGATTATTCTTAACTTTAATGCTTATATAAATTTTAACTTCAAAATTTTGTTATCATCAAAATAATTAAATTAAAATCTTAGAGCTAACATTAGATTCTAAAAGATATCCAATTTTTAGTCATGTGATTCTTGATGAAAAAATTAATAAGCAATGAATTAAATATTTTTAAAGATTAATTCATACACTCCAAAAAATTTAAAGACTAAAACTAAATATGTGTACAACTTTAGAAACTTATTTGCTAGTTTACTATTTGTTTAATATATTTTCCCAAAAACAAAAATATCTTCTAATAAAGTTGAGGAGAAGAAAGAAAGACATTGAAGTCGTGGACTTCCATCCTTCATTCTGGATATGAGATGAGACATAAGGGCAAGAAACAGAGGGAAGTTCTTCCAGAGGACCGACCCAAAAAAAAAAGGCAAAAACCCAAGTAAAACAGTGAAAATTTGTTGTCACTCAGAAATTACTCGCTGTTTCTTGCAAAATAAAAATTATAATGGACTAACTTCATTATAATTTATAATGTTTTACCCCTATTAGAAAAACAAATGAATAAATAAGAATAATTTTTATACCGCTTTTTTTAGAAAAATTTTTGACAAAATAAAAGCTAAAACTTTTTTTCTTCTAACAAAAGAAACATGAGAAATTTTTTCAAAATAAAAACCGTCTTACAAAACAAACTGAAATCAAAATATGAATAATATTCTCATCAATTTTATCATGCCTTACTATATAACTATCTGCTTGAGGAATAACATGAATGCATATCAAACTATCATGTGCTACTAATTTCCAATATAGTATAGCTGAAATTAAATGACACTCGGGAAATGAAAAATAACTAATCAAGTCAAAGATCATAAATAATTTTCTCCATGATTTCTTTCACAAATGATTGTCTAAACTCTTATTTCTGCTCTTAAATGAGTGGCTTGGTTACTATTCAGCCATTTTTTTTTAATTGAAAAAAAAATTCTTAAGAAATCAAGAATCAGTAGGAGAACAGAGCGACACAACAGAAGAGATCAAAGCACATAATGAGAATTGCCACCGGTCCTCTTGATTTGATCTCACCAGACCAATGCCCCTATCATCCATCATGCTTTTGCCATTTGAGGTAGGTTGTTCTTTCTCTGTTTTCACCTAATTTTCCAATTACAAAGGATTAGAGTTATACAGAATTTCAATTGTGTGTGTGTGTATATTTTGAGTTTCAATTAGATATATTGAACAAGATTTAGTTGAAAAGATAGCATTCTTTCTTATCAACTGAAGTAATTTCTCTGGTTGCTATATTTGTTACAAAAGAGAGTAGGAAGTGAAAAAAAGGGTTAGGATACAAGTCAAACAATTATTGTCAAGTTTAACTCAGTTTTATAGACCAAAGTTGGTATCATATGAATTTCTAGCTCATTGGCTCTAATAAAAGCATTTCAATATAAATTGTCAGTGCCCTTTACCTTTGTCAATGGCAGCAACTCTAATGGACTCTCTCCATTATCCTCACTATCATTGTTGCTCCGAACTATTTCCTTTCTTTTCACTTTATTCACTGATGGCTCTGAAGGTGGAGGACTGATAGACTTCATGGATATATAAAAACACATTTATAATATCCAATGCAAAGAAAATGGATCGAAATATTACCTCCAACCATTGCCCGAATCCTCTGTTGTTCTGATAAGAATTCTGTCGCATGAAAGTCCAGGGATGCTTCTAAGCTCTTGTTCTACTAAATGATAGTGTGTAGCAATGTAAAACTGAGCTCAAGGATCCTGTATTTATAGGCAAACTCTTTCAACAGCAATTCCATCATTTTGCCGAAGAAAATGCATCGTGCATAAGTGGGATATGCACGTTTTGTTTCAGCCCACGAAGCCCGTGATTTTTGAACCATAATCGAGTAGTGGTTTGTTGCCATGATCTACTTGCCACGTTCTACATTATTGCCATGTTCCGTATGCAACATGCTACATTCTCCCACTTGGTTCGAAAATCTTTATTCATAATGGCTTTTTAAGATTCAAATATTTAACCCAAACATAAATGCATGAATCATAGCGGTAGTTCCTCTATAAGTGAGTAATACCTTCCATGTATCACAAATGCATTTTGTTTCCTTAACTTTATGAATAAGCCATATGCTTATTTTGGGTCCTCTTAATGTTGTTATTCTCAAACTTAATGTATACGCATAAATGAGAAAACAACTTAAAATGAATAAAGGCTTTATTACAAATGATATATATATATATATATATATAGTATATACATCAATAACACAAAGTAGAACTAAGTCTCATTCTAGATACATGATCCCTAAACATTACTGGTGGCATGTCTTTTGTTAAAGGATCAGCAATCATCAACTCAGTGCTAATGTGTTCAATAATAATTTTATTTTCCTTGACACGTTCACTAATGGCTAAGTACTTAATGTCGACATGTTTACTTCGACTTCCACTTTTGTTGTTCTTAGCCAGAAAGATAGCAGCTGAGTTGTCACAATATATCTTCAATGGCCTAGGCATAGTGTCAACAATTCTAAGCCCAGATATAAAGCCTTTAAGCCAAACACCATGTGAAGTTGCCTCAAAACAAGAAACGAACTTTGCCTCCATAGTAGAAGTAGTAGTCAAAGTCTGCTTCGTGCTTCTCCAAGATACGGCTTCGTTGGCTAATATAAAAATGTAGCCTGATGTTGATTTTTGTGAATCAATACATCCAGTGAAATCCGAATCTAAGTAGCCAACTACCTCAAGGTTTTTAATCCGTCTATACATTAGCATGTAGTTCTTGGTACCCTTAAGATACCTCATTACTTTCTTTGCAGCTCTCCAATGATCTATACCTGGATTACTTTGATATCTACCTAACATTTCAACTACAAATGCAGTGTTAGGTCTTGTGCAAACCTGAGCATACATAAGACTTCCAACAGCAGAAGCATATGGAATGTTATGCATATGTTCCTTTTGTAAATCATTCTTTCGGCACTGGTTCAAATTGAACTTGTCACCCTTCACAATAGGTGCTACACTTGGTGAACAATCTTTCATCCGAAATCTCTTCAAGACCTTATTGATATAAGTTTCTTGTGATAGACCCAAAATACATTGAGTTCTATCTCGATGGATCTTAATGCCAATGACATAAGATGCCTCACCCATGTCCTTTATATCAAAATTTTTAGAGAGAAATTGTTTCACCTCATATAACAACCCCTTATCATTAGTTGCAAGTAATATGTCATCCATATACAATACAAGGAAACAGATTTTACTCCCACTGACTTTTTGGTATATACATTGGTCCATAACGTTTTTTACAAATCTATATGAGGAGATAACATTATGAAATTTTAAGTACCACTGGCAGGAGGCCTGTTTTAATCCATATATAGATTTCTTTAACTTGCACACCAAATGTTCACCGGCACTAGAGGGGAATCCTTTAGGTTGTTTCATATATACCTCCTCATCTAGTTCCCCATTGAGGAATGCTATGTTCACATCCATGTGATGCAACTCCAAGTCAAAATGAGCAACTAATGCCATTATTATACGGAGGGAATCTTTTTTAGATATAAGAGAAAAGGTCTCCATGTAATCAATTCCTTCCTTTTGAGTGAATCCCTTGGCTACGAGTCGTGCTTTATATCTCTCGATGTTGCCTAATGAGTCTCTTTTCATTTTATAAACCCATTTGCATCCAATAGCCTTAGAGCCATTAGGCAACTCAACGAGATCCCAGACCCCATTAGACGCCATAGAATCCATCTCTTCATGGCATTGTGCCACAGTTTTGATTCTCTACAACTAATGGCTTGTGAAAATGTTTCAGGGTCATTCTTAGCTCATATATTGTAATCAGATTCTTGTAGATACACAGTATAATCACTAGGAATTGCTGACTTCCTTATCCTAGTTGATCTTTTTAATGTTGACTCAACATTCTCTTGGAGAGTATGTTGTTCAACTATTTGTTTAACAGTCCTTAAAGGTTGTTCATTAACTGGATCAACTTGATCAATGTCAACAGGTTGTGGATCCTGAATAATTGGTTGTTCAATACCTGTTTGGACTTGAGGGGCATGAATTACAATCAATCTATCACTTGATGTAGGAATTTGAATATTAGACTAATCATTTTTAAAACTTAAGTTTTGAGTTTGATCACTCCTATTGATCAAGTTAATTTCAAGAAATTTTGCATTCCTTGATTCCACAATCCTAGTACTGTGAGATGAACAATAAAATCTATAACCCTTAGACTTTTTAGCATACCCAATAAAGTAGCCACTTATAGTTCTAGGGTCCAACTTCTTCTCTTGTAGATTGTAAACCCTAACCTCAGATGGGCATCCCAAAACACGCATATGTCTTAAACTTCGTTTCCAACCCTTGAATAACTCAAATGATGTCTTTTCAACAGCCTTGGTAAGAACTCGATTAAGAATATACACTGCTGTTTTAAGGGCTTCAGTCTACAAGAATTTACGAAGTTTGGAGCTAATCAACATGCTCCTCACCATGTCCAACAATGTTCGGTTTCTCCTTTCAGTTACACCATTCTGGTCAGGTGACCCAAGCATGGTGTATTCGGCAACAATCCCATGCTCTTGAAGAAACCTAGCAAATGGACTTGGTGCTTGTCCATCTTCAGTGTATCTACCATAATACTCACCACCTCTATCAGATCTCACTATTTTAATTTGTTTACCACAATGTTTCTCTACTTCTGCCTTAAATATCTTAAAGGCATCCAGTGCTTCATTCTTATTATTGAGCAGATAGAGATACATGTATCGTGAGTAATCATCAATAAAGGTGATAAAGTATTTTTGACTACTAGAGTCCAAATCTGGACTACAAATATCCGTATGTATGATTTCTAATATGCTAGAACTCCTCTTAGTCTTGTTAGTCTGCTTTCCCTTGATGCAGTCTACACAAGTGTTGAAATCAGTAAAGTCAAGAGTATTGAGTACTCCATCTTTTACTAATCTTTTCACTCTCTCTATTGAGATATGACCAAGCCTACGATGCCATAACATAGAGGAAACCTCATTAGTAACATTTCTCTTAATACCTATATTGTTAGAAACATGCATTGAGTCATAAAGGTTACTATTTCGTAATTGAATTTGGAATAGACCATCACAAAGTGTATCATTGCCAATAGAATTAGATTTATAAAATAATTTAAATTCATTACTTGAAAATTCAAAACAATATCCTAATAGTACAAGTTTGGAAACTGAAATTAAGTTTCTAGAGAAACTTGGTACATAAAATGTCTTCTCCAAATTCAAAATAAAACCAAAATTAAGAACTAATCTGCATGTTCCTATAACTTCAACAATTGAGCCCATCTTATTTCCTGAATAGATGTATTGCTCACTGCCCACCGGCTTCCTTTGGCTTAAAAAGCCCTGCAAGGTATTAGAGATGTGAATTGTTGAGCCAGAATCAATCCACCATGTGTTATTACTAGCATCTACCATATTAGATTCATAACAAAAATATGAGATTGAGTTATCTTTCTTTTGAAGCCAAGCCTTGAATTTGACACAGTCCGTCTTTATGTGTCCTTTCTTTTTACAAAAAAAAACACTTAGACTCTTCCTTAATGTCCTCAGGGATGGGAACCTTGCCCTTTCCTTTTGTCTTGGCCTTTCTTTTCTTCCTTCCTTGTATGTACACTTTCACCCATCTCTGCTATGAGCCTTCCTTCTTCTTGTACACACATAGTTAGAAGTTCATTGATTGACCACTTCTCTTTATGAGTGTTGTAGGAGATTTTGAAAGGCCCATATTGTTATGGCAAAGAATTTAGGATGTAGTGTACAAGAAAAGAATCTGACATCTCAACCTTAAGTGTTTTCAATTGAGTTGCTATATCCCTCATTTTTATGATGTGTTCTCGTACACCTCTTATGCCAATAAGTTTTATGGATGATAACTTTGTCATTAAGGTGCTTGCTAAGGCCTTATCCGAAGATTCGAATTGTTCATCAATAGCCTTAAGCAAATTTCGAACATTTTGATGCTCTCCAATAGACCCACGAATATTAACTGATATTTTAGTTTTAATGTACATCATACTTAGGCGATTGGATCGCTTCCAACGTTCATAAACATTTACTTCTGATATACTACTAATATTCGTGGGTTTAGGAGGTTTATCTTTTCTGATTGCATCATCAACGTCCATCCACCCTAATTGGAGAAGTATTTTCTTCTTCCAAACATTATAGTTATTTCCAGTTAATTCAGGAACTTGAAAATCAGAAATATTTAAAGGTTGAAAAGCTGCACAATTTACATGTTATGTTAATAATTTGAGACAAATAAATATTCTTAAATGATATGTCATGCCAATGCAATGCATATCAATTCAAATTATGAGCCTAGTAACAAATAAAATTACCTGTGGGCTAAATTTTATTTAATTAGACTCATATACTAATGATAAAATTAGTAAATTATATTCTTTTCTTAATTCCTGCGGGTAAATCAAGAAAAGAAAAACTTACTATTCTATCCTAATTAATCATATGAAATATGATAATATTCTTGTAGGATAATAATTATCATATTAAATATAATTAATTACAATTTGATGTCATTTTACTTTATATGATTATAACACTTAATGTATAATTTTAAAATAATTAAAGGTGCTATGGCTAAACTTTAATTAAATTAAAAAGACACAATTCATTTGACATCTAATGAAATTACATGCTTAAATATAATTTAATATAATGCATAAACAAGCATACACAATGAGAATTTCAATAATTAATTAATTAATCAACAAAATATGACTAATTAATCTAATTAATATTCTCTCTTCAAATTAATCTAAATGTGCCATAAATATTGTCTAAAAAATAAAATTAATTATAAAAAAATTTAGGCATAAATTGAATAACACCATAAATTAATTATTATAATTAAATATGCCAAAATTGCTTAAAATTAATTAAATTTTCAAGATTTAGGCAAATTTTAAAGGCATAAAATTAATTTTACAATGATTTTGACAAATAAATAACCAAATATTGTCAATAATTAATTTAATTTTGTCCATAATATTTTTGCCAAAACTTGGACAAAATTAAGATGTACTTCATAATTTTAAACAAAATAAATGGCCAACAAAATAAATTACTTTTAATTTTTTAATTAAATATTGTCCAATAAAATATTTTGTTTAAAAAAATATTTATTTATATATATATATATATTTAATATCAGAAGATAATATATATAAACATATATATATATATATATATATAAATCATAAAAGAGAAATTAATGAAAATACCACAAAATAGAAAATGTATATATATATATATATATTAAATGTTGCGTACATAAGTCAGTAACAACGCATGGCTTTAGTGGTTAAGACTCGTGACTTTATACCCAGGGTCAGGGGTTCGAATTCTCCATGCACCAAAGGAGTCATTTTATTCAAAAAATCCAAAACGACATGTCGTTTGCACCCAGGTATAATAGCGACACAAACGACAAAACGACATGTCGTTTATTGAAGGCTCAAAACGACTTGTCGTTTAGGTCATCCCTAACCTCTAGCCTGGTAAGCCGGGTCGACCTGACCTAGTTACGACCCGTTTTGGACCCAAATGAAAGGAGTCATTTTATTCAAAAAATCCAAAACGACATGTCGTTTGCACCCAGGTATAATAGCGACACAAACGACAAAACGACATGTCGTTTATTGAAGGCTCAAAACGACTTGTCGTTTAGGTCATCCCTAACCTCTAGCCTGGTCAGCCGGGTCGACCTGACCTAGTTACGACCCGTTTTGGACTCAAATGAAAACCCGATCATTTTTTGAGTTTCCGAGCTCCGTTTTGGATGATCTAAGAGTCCATTTTCATCAGAATTTTGTGTAAATTCCATTTTTGATATCAAAATGATGAAAAAATGGCTCTATCAATCAACCCAACTTCACCAAAAATTTAATGTTTTTGAGTTCAAAAACACAGCAAGACAGAGGTATATTCATGCTCTGATACCAACTGATAGACTTCATGGATATATAAAAACACATTTATAATATCTAATGCAAAGAAAATGGATCGAAATATTACCTCTAGCCATTGCCCAAATCCTCTGTTTTTCTGATAAGAATTCTGTCGCATGAAAGTCCAAGGATGCTTCTATGCTCTCGTTCTACTGAATGATGGTGTGTAGCAATGTAAAACCAACCTCAAGGACTCTGTATTTATAGGCAAACTCTTTCAACGGCAATTCCATCATTTTGCCAAAGAAAATGCATCGTGCATAAGTGGGACATGCACGCTTTGTTTCATCCCACGAAGCCCGTGATTTTTGAACCATAATCGAGTAGTGGTTTGTTGCCATGATCTACTTGCCACGTTCTACATTATTGCCATGTTCTGTATGCAACATGCTACAAGGACTACATATCTCATCGCCCCCATTTTCCATACAAGGATCTGTGAATCTGATATCCTCTATTCTATTTTCTTGCTTAAATACATAAATTCCACTCTCTTTTGCAAACTTTTCTAAGGGGACCTCATCGATGTTATCTTCAAAAGAAACTAAAACTGGTTCACATGAAACCTCCACATGATTCCACTCTTCATCAAAGAATTTCGTTCGTTGCAAATCAGAAACAAATATCTGATCTGCCACCATTATGAACGGGTGACTAAACGTGGGGCCATAAGACTTTCTATTGCCATTGATGATCACAATAGGGATGAACATACTAAGGTAACATGGCCCATTTATAGATCTAATAACAACACAGAAAGATATCGCTGGGAATTTGTGATGACACCAGAATGAAATAGATCCACCCTTGTTACGCGCGATCGAACCATTTTGGGATCATTCTTCCAGGAAGAGAAAATATTTTGCCTCTTGTGTCGTGCAATTCCTATCAATCATAATTAATAAGTATAGCAACATAATAGAGTAATCTGATTGTGTTCATGTAATTAAAAGATGCAAAGAAGAAAGAGCCGAGGGACTTAAAAAAATAGAGAGAGAAACCTTACTTGACTTAGTAATATACTTGTAGATTGGGAACTCAATGATGTACAATTCTTGGCTGATAAATATTTTATGTTTGGTGGAACCCCTTTAATTTCTCAAAGACACTTGCATTCATCCAAACAAAGCCTCCTCAAGAAGTGAAATTCTTTGATGAAAGTAGGAAGAATTGTGAAACTACTATAGTTTAATGTCAAAGTCTTCACATTGTGAAACCAAGAAAGACATGTTGAAAGAGATTCATAAGATATATTGCACTAAAAAAGTTCAAGACATTCTATGTTTGGGCACATTAACAAACTCGCCTTTTCTTTACCTTGGCCCTGTTTAGTTACTTGGAACTCCTTACAACATCGAATATGCAACTGAGTCAATTTAGGCAACAAAGTAAATACAATTGGTAGTTGAATCCTTCTGCAACCTTGCATCTCTATCAATTCAAGCCCAGTGAGATTTTGAATTGAAGATGGAAATTCCACGTCAATGCCAGTCAAGTCAAGTGCTTTCACATTTTCTATTTCTCCTAAAATTTCAAGAAAAATCTGAAGACTTGAGCAGCGGGGAAGCCGGAGATATTCAAGGTTAGGCAAATTGATTGGTGGAAATCTCCTGAGCTTGTAGCAACGGGGCGCCCTTAAGATTCTAAGTTTGTCCAAAAGTCCAATTGAATCATGAATTTTAACTAAATTCTTACAATTGCCAAATGAAATTTCTGTTAAATTTAGAACGCAAGATACATCAGGTATTTGTGTTATCAATTGACACTCATCAAAATTTCGGACAGTCAGATTCTTGAAGCCCTGTAAAACAAAAAATATAAGAAGAGTTGTAAGAAAGTTAAGTGAAACTTATTAGTATACTATGCCAAAGAAACATGCAACATGGATAATAATTGCACTTGCCATGAATGGCTTGAGCGATGAAAAAAAGCTCCCATCTAAGTGGAGTATGAAAAGTTCCTTCGGATGAAAATCCACCGGTAAAGACGATGAAGGATATCCCCACCATTCTAGCACTCTTAAACTATTTGGGAGGTGTTCTGGAGCTCTGGAAAAAGTTACATTTTTTAATCATAAGTATTCTGAGGGTTTTCATCTCCTTGAAGGCTTTTCCACTCCATTGCACATTATGCGCATTATATTCCAACAAGCTTAGAATTATGACTTCAACTCTAGTTGTTCCCTATTAACTCAAAAGCATAAGTTCAAAGTTAGATCTTTTAGCACATCACATATTATCAAGAAAGATAAATCAAATAGTAAAAGAATAACCAAACTATTTGTTACTCACCGTATCTCCTTCTAAAACACGTGTGATATCTTCACATGACCATAATCTACTACGTTCTCTAGGCTCACATGATTCTTTACAAACAATGTCTCTACCCATATCCTATATCAAGTTATGCATTTCAACATGATCATGTTCAATCTTTATAAGAGATTTGTCTATCAACACTCTAATACCATAACGTGGGGGGAAGCCACAAGCATGTTGCACTATTTTCAAGACATATTCACAAGTACTCCCTTCGAAAAAAGAAGCAATATCAAGGAAAATTTGTTGTTCACCTTCTTCCAAGCCATCATAGCTCACTTCCTAATGTTAATAGTGTATGTGAAAGTCAAAATACATGATTTTGACTTTTGCAACAAATGTTTTTTTTTTAAATTGAAAAAGTTGAAAGTCAGAACTTCCAATTAGTTTTTTATTAATTTAATATATATAGTTTGACTTCTTATAACTTAGCCTTACAAGCTAGATTTGCTTATATTATAAGCTTAGTTTGCGTGTTTTATTAGTTATAGAAATTAAGTTTTGGATAAATATTTTTTGAAGCCACCATTAAATTAATTTTATTTAAGGTGAATTATAATTTTTTTAGTTCAAAATTAATTTTTTTTTATAGTTTAAAGTTTTTCATTCATCTCTCTTTTATGTCTTGTTTTATTATTCAATTATCCTACAATATTATTGGTCTTAATTTTAGCTAAAATAATCATGTAAGTGTAAAAATGATAAAAAATTTTATTATTCAATATTTGTTTTTCTTATATCTTAAAAAATTTCATTATATTTCTCAACCATTTCTACAACAAAATTAACATTTTGAAATTAGAAATGCCTACTCATCCTAACATTGTATTGAAATACTAAAAGATGTTTAAGATATAAATAAAGTTTAGAATAATTAACAATAAAATTATTCCTCATTTTAACTTATTTTTATTAAAATTTATATGTAAAATAACACAGAATGATTAAATAATAATTAACACATATGCTTGAATAACACGTATTAAATAAAAAAATTAATTTTAAACTAAATTATAAAGAAATAATTTGTAATTTACTCATTTTTATAGAAACAATTTGATAATAATAGTAGTGCCAATAGCTCTTTTCATTCAAATATATATTAACTATATTTATCATTTCATGCTATTTTCTACTTATAATAATTTCAGTTATAATAATAGAGACACTTAAAATAAAATAGTGGATTAATACAAATATTGATGAATCAAGCTCCTCTGACTCAAAGCACAGCAAAAAACCCTAGCCCCCATGTCTCGTGAATGGAATTAAGGAGAAAGTACATGTTACTTATCTGAAATAAGATTTACTTATAAAATTATTGCAATAATTTTAAAACATAATAAAATATAATTTTAAACTTTTGACTAAAATAAAAATATTAAATTTCAATTAAAATTAATTGTAAAAATCTATTTTGTTGGTTTAACAAAAACTAGCATCGAATTAAAATGAAAATATAAATATATATTTTATTACATTTTAAAATTTATATATTAATTTTATACTTAGATTTTAATTTATTAGGTTAAAATATTAAAAAAATTAAATTAAAATAAAATTGTTTTATATTTGGTATATATCAATTGTTTGCCATATTAAATATTTAAAAAAAATTCAATAATTTTTTTATAATACATTGAATGCTATGTTAAAAGACATTTGCTAACCATAAGGAAAGGACAATAGTAGAGCGTGGCTTACTTTTCAAAGCTGGCTCCGACTTTTAATTTTTTTAACCAAAAAAGAAAAAAAAAAATTTTGCTTCGGAAGTACTTTCGCAAAAATTAAAATATCACGATTTAATAATTTTCACCGACACTAGATCAATTAATGAACTTTCTGAGAAACTGCTGAAAGACGAAGACATTTTGGGAAGTGAGGAAAAAGAAAAGCAGCTGTTAATGTCATGCACAATAAAATAAAGCAAATGGGAAACCACAAAAAATTAAGGACTTACACTTGGCTGCAATTGCTTCACTCCAAATCAATCAATACGAGAAATATTTTTGTCCTTTTTTTAAAAAATAGCATGTAAGCGAGTGATTTTTAGAAAAACCCAATTACGAAGTTAATGCTAAAATATATTTTGAGCTATATTTTGAAATTGATGTATAACAATAACAATACTGGGAGTTCCAACTTTCTAATCCTTAAATGTATTTTGAAATTGATGTATAATAATCAAATAACACTTATTAAAAGCTTAAAATATATCAAAGGACTGAAAAATTGAGCTTTGCATAACAAAATTTTTGAAACATATTATTCACTTATTATATTTTTTACTAAAATTTGAATGACAACTATTTAAAAACCCTGCATAAATTATGCAGGAAAGGGGGTGGCGGTAAACACTAACCTGGTAAGTTTCAGGGGAAGACAAATGATAGGGTAGCTTTTATGCAATGGGAAGGGTGTTTCACGATTATATGAAGACTTGGTATGGCCCACTATGGTACTGCTTTTCTTTCTTCAGTCAGACTTCTGTGGCTTTCCCCGAAGTTGCGCACATGACTCCAACACAAATGGCAGACAATATAATATCAATAGTAGACCATGACACATCTCTTCAAGCATGTTATGCTACAGTGAACAATGACTTTTCTGAAATGCCTTCCTAGTGACAGAATGCTTGCGGGTTCATACAAGAAAACAGAGGAAAGTATCAAATACAACAACTTAAAAGTAAGGTCCTCCAAACATGTGTCAAGACATTATTTGCTTCGTATCAGTGTCAAGATTTCAAAAAGATAAAGTTAGTTTTGATTTTACCTTTCTGAAAAAACAAAAGCAAGTTGTTCTCCTTTTTGAAACAATTATTTCACTGACATATCACTTTTTTTTATTCACCAAAAATAATAATTTCTAGTTCCCTTCCCACTGTCCCACTTCTACTCCCGTTGACTATCATATACTTTAAATAGTTCATTTCCTTCAAAAAAAAATTAGTATAGGGCATTACACAAATTGAATTATTATATATTTTTTAATCATAAACTTTTCTAGTGTCAATACACAAAAAAAAATTCATAATCAAGTTTGTTATTTTTTTTATAAAATATATTTAAAAAACATTTAATAGAAAGATTTCTTGAAAAAATACGAATAAGTATTTTACAAAAAAGTGATTGGAATGATGCATCCCTCAAAAAAAGCTTTTGACGTTTGAACTAACATCTTATCAAAACTCCACCCTTCTTTTTTTTTTCAAGAAAAAAAAAACTCTTCGTTTCAATTACTAAATTATTTAGATTTAATTTAGATTGTATAAATTTGATTTTTTATTTTTAAAATTTTAATTTAAATTATCATTTTTTAATTTCATAATTAAAAGAATGTTTTCATTCTTCTATCTACTGCACGTAAAACAAAAAAATTTAAAACTGAAAAAAACATAAAATCTAAAAGTCATTGTTCATGCTCCAAAATTAATCAATCTATCCTCTAAAATTCAGTATATTTACATCTCCAGGATAAAGTCCTTTTATTTTTCATGCTCCAAAAGAAAAAATTCAATAATTAATTTAATTTTAATTTTTTTGTTGTTGAAGTAGTCGATAATAATTATCCCCTTTATAAAATACAAACATATAAATACTTTGGTCAAATACGAATACAAGTATGAGTTCAATTTGGAGAAAATTGTGAAAAAATGATTCTACTAAGAGCAGTGCCAAATTTGTGTAAATTTTTATAATAAAAAAGATAAAGTTATGTTACTGTTAATGTCGAGTATTTGAAAATCCTACATAAATTATGCAGGGAAGGAAGGGGCGGTAACCACTGACTAGGTAAAATGGTGAATGTTTATTATAACATCCTGCAATTGGGTCCCACATAAAATCATATCCATGGTGAAAAATCAATCAGTTAATTATGCTGAAGAGCCTCTCAATTGTAGCTTGGAAGATTGTGATTGGAAATCTGGTCAAATGATTCTATTAATGGTGGGGCTAAAATTGCGTAAATTTTTTTAATAAAAAAATGTAGTTATGTAATTAAACTATCTTTAAGGATAAAAAGAATATTTTATCCTAATATTAAAATAGAGTTAACAATACAAAACTAACAAATGAAGTAGTTGATATAAATAAAGAGAGTTTATCTAGATTTACCCCACTTACAAGAATTTTTTAAGAATGGATGAAACTTAAGTTCAAGACCCATAGTCTATACAATAAAAAGGAAGGGTAAATTACATATATATTTTTTTTAATTTTGCTAAAATGACATAAAATATACATAGAACAAACAAGGAAATATTCTTATCATAGTATTTTTAAATTATTTGAGAGATATTTGGAACCTTTCGAAAAAGTACACCTTCTCAATTATAAAGTTTTTGAGTTTTTCATCTTCTTCAAAGTCTTTTCATCCTGGTTTATATTTTTAGCTTCAGGTAAATTATCTAGAATTATGACACTAATTTTATCAGTATCGTTTTAAGCCAAAGATAAAAGTCAACTACATTTAAGGAATTTTATACAAAATTCATTTATAATGTATGCTTTACCATTAAAAAAGAAAGATGAATGGAGATTGAGCATTAATTAATATTGATTCCTTATAAAGTCAAGTCCTCATCATACCCGAATAGAAAAATTGGTAATATAAAATGGAATATTTATAGTAATAAGTTTACAATAATTAATAAACTTAACTTATGAGGCGAGCGGTAAGCTATTGAATTAATCAATCTGTTCTATAAAATTGACCATATTGACATCTCTAGAATAAATCTTTTTTTATTTTTCATACTCCAAAAGAAAAAAAGTCAACAATTGATTTGATTTTTTTTTTTTGGGTTGAAGTATTCGTTAATAATATCCCTTTATAAAATGGAAACATAGAGATACTTTGGTCAAGTAAGAATAGAATTATGACTTCCATTTGGAGGAAATTTTGAAAAAATTGATTCTACCAATAGCAGGGGCCAAATTTGTGTAAATTTTTATAATGAAAAAAATATAGTTATGTAATAGAATATCAATAGTAGACTTTCACTCATTTCTTCAAACAACTTATGCTAAAGTGAACTAAAGTTTAAATCTGAAATGCCTTCCTAATGACAGAATGCTTGCTAATTGCTTTAATAAATTTTCTGAGAAGTAGCTGAAAAACAAAGACAGAGATATTCTGGGAAGTGCGAAAGAAGGAAGCAGCTGTTAATGTTATGCACAATAAAATAAAACAAATGGGAACAACAAATTAAGAACTTGGAGTTGGCGGCAAGTCCATCATCTTAAGAAAATGTCTTCATTATTTATGCAATATATATAATCATAACTTTATGAGAATTAATAACCTTAATTTATGAGGTGAGGGGTAAGCTATTAAATTAATCAATCTATTCTCTAAAATTCAGTATATTTACATCTCTATAATAAATTTCTTTTATTTTTCATGCTCTAAAAGAAAAATGTCAACAATTAATTTTATTTTAGTTTGTTTGTTGTTGAAGTATTCATTAATAATCATCCCCTTTATAAAATAGAAACATATAAATACTTAATAGAAGTATGACTTCAATTTGGAGGAAATTATGGAAAAATGATTCTTTGTACATTAGCAGAGAAAGTTAATTTGGCCAAATGTTGTCGAAAGCAAAGGGAAGGAAAAAAAAAGGAAGCGTGGCATTGGCATTGACTTGAAGAATCAGTGGGAAAAAGAAAAAAAAAATATCCAAGGAAGAAGCAAGAAAATTTTTCCTTTTTATAATTCTGTGTGAAAGTTTCTATACATTAGTTCATATTTTCCATACAAATGTCATCAATTCTTTGGTGTTATGGCCAATCAAATGTGAAGTGTTAAGCTCAATTATTCATGACGACATTATTGCGTCTTTTCTCAACAATGAGTCTTTAAATTTATATGTACACATTAATTTTAAAAATAATAACAATTTAAATTAAAAAAATATTAAATATTAAATATTAAATTTGGACGGTCTACATCAAATTTGTATGATCTAAATTTAGAGAGGTACCTACAATCTAGATTTGGATAGAAACATAGAGATACTTTCATCAAATAATATTAGAAGTGTGACTTCAATTAGGAGGAAATTGCGAAAAAATGATTTTATTGATTGTGGGGCTAAAATTGCGTAAATTTTTACAATAAAAAATGTAGTTACGTAATTAAACTATCTTTAAGGATGAAAAGAATATTTTATTCCAATAGTAAATAGAGTTATCAGTACACGACTGACATATGAAGTAGTTGATGTAAATAAAAAGAGAGTTTATCTAGATTTATACCACTTGCGAGAATTTTCTAAGAATTGACAAAGCTTAAGTTCAAGACCCATAGTCTATCCAATAAAAAGGAAGGGTAAATTACGTAGATTTTTTTTTGGGGCTAAAATTGCATAAAATATGCATGGAATAAACAAGGAAATATTCCCATAATATTCTTAAATTATTTGATAGATATTTGGAACCTTTCGAAAAAGTATACCGTCTCAATTATAAATTTTTTGAGTTTTTCATCTTTTCAAAGTCTTTTCATCACAGTCTATTTTTAGCCTTAATTAAATTATCTAGAATTATGACACTAATTTTTTCAGTATCGTTTTGAGTCAAAGATAAAAGTCAACTACATGTAAGGAATTTCATATGAAATTCATTTACAATGTATGTTTTACCATTTAAAAAATATATATAAATAGAGATTGAGCATTAATTAATATTGATTCCTGATAAAGTCAAGTCCTGATCATACCCGAATAGAAAAATTAGCAATTTAAAATGGAACCAGCTGCATTGACCGTAAAGTATTCATAAAGGAGGAAAATGGGACCAGCTTTTGCCTTAAGAAGGCTTTTGCTATTCAGTTTAAGGAATTTTCCGAGAAGTTGCTGAAAGACGTAGACGTTCTGGGAAGTAAGGAAGAAGCAGCTGTTAATGTTATGGACAATAAAATAAAACAAATGGGAACAACAAATTAAGAACTTGGGATTGGCTGCAAGTTAATCATCTTAAGAAAATGGCTTCATTATTTATGTAATATATATAATAATAACTTTACAAGAATTAATAAACTTAATTTATGAGGTGAGTGATAAGCTATTGAATTAATCAATCTATTCTATAAAATTGAGTATGTTTACATCTCTAGAATAAATCCCTTTTTATTTTTCATACTCCAAAAGAAAAAGGTCAACTATTAATTTGATTTTTTTTGGTTGAAGTGTTCATTAATAATCATCCCCTTTATAAAATAGAAACATAGAGATACTTTTGTCAAAAAAGAATAGAATTATAACTTCCATTTGGAGGAAATTTTGAAAAATTGATTCTACTAATAGCAGGGCCAAATTTGTGTAAATTTTTATAATGAAAAAAATATAGTTATGTAATAAACAATCTTCAAGGATAATTTTTTAGATAATTTTTTTATTCTAATATTAAATAGAGTTCTCATTTACCCAACTTACAAATGAAGTACTTGATATAAGCAGAAATAAATAAATATCATGGGTTTTTTTTTCCTTATTATAATAATCCCAATAAAAAGAGAACTTACTTAGCTTTACATCACTTTCAAGAATTTTCTAACAAATGACGAAGCACCAAACCATGCACAGGTTCGAGACCCATTGTCCGTACAAGAAAAAAGGAGAATTAGAAAGGAAGACACAAAATTAAAGAAATTTATTCTAACATATTACCACTAGGTCTAATTATTATTTTTGTTAAAATCAATGAACCTTAAAATAATGACAATAGATTTTTTAAGGTAAATATTTTTAATTTTGGGCTTTTAAACATAATTCTCTCCAATAAAAAACAAAAGATCATACAATGGGAAGGAAAAAAGCAAGTGTGGCATTGACGTTGACTTGAAAAATCAATGGGAGAAAAAAAAAGTATTCATATTTTCCATACAAATGTTACTAATTCTTTGTTGTTGTGGTCAATCAGTCAAGTGTTAAGCTCAATTATCCATTTATCGCGTCTTTTCTCTGCAACGAGTCTCATTAAATTTATGTGTACACTTTACATAAGATAAATTAAAGATGAATAAAATAGTAACAATACAATTCTGTTCTCTTATGAAGATAAATTAAAGATGAATAAAAATAAGAATACACCACTCCCTTTTTTTTTCCTTTTTAAAATTTTTTCTGAAAAAAAATTATATCATTAGATCGTTGGCAAAATTTTTCCATCCTACTTTCTTGCCTTTATACATCCCTGGTCTATATTATTGAAACATTGGAAAAACCTTTGGACAATCCAAACAATTTCAATCGCATTGGACAATCCACACAGTTTGTGGCTCTGGTTGCACAGATCACTTTAATGACCTTTCTGAGAAACTGCTGAAAGACGAAGACATTTTGGGAAGTGAGGAAAAAGAAAAGCAGCTGTTAATGTTATGCACAATAAAATAAAGCAAATGGGAAACCACAAAATATTAAGGACTTACACTTGGCTGCAATTGCTTCACTCCAAATCAATCAATACGGGAAATATTTTTGTCCTTTTTTCAAAAAATAGCATGTAAGCGAGTGATTTTTAGAAAAACCCAATTATGAAGTTAATGCTAAAATATATTTTGAGTTATATTTTGAAATTGATGTATAACAATAACAATACTGGGAGTTCCAACTTTCTAATCCTTAAATGTATTTTGAAATTGATGTGTAATAATAAAATAACACTTTCTAAAGGTTTAAAATATATCAAAGGACTGAAAAATTGAGCTTTGCATAACAAAATTTTTGAAACCTATTATTCATTTATTATATTTTTTACTAAAATTTGAATGACAACTATTTAAAAACCCTGCATAAATTATGCAGGAAAGGGAGTGGCGGTAAACACTAACCTGGTGAAGTAGTGGTTGTTTATGATAACATCCTAGACTTGGCTCCCACATGAAATCATAGAACCCGAATCCTCTGTGCTTGGGTTGGTGCACATCCCAATCTGAATTGTTCAGATTGAATATGGATGGTCCAAATTTTATAAAAAATTTTTATATTTTTTTATGCAAAAAATTATTTTTTAATACTTTTCAGTTATAAAACTATTTTTATTTTACATTTTTTATTTTATGAAATTAAAAAAAAATTAAAATTAAACAAAATTATATAAAATCTAAACAATCCAAATCATATATGAACAGCCCATATCAATATGCATGCTAGGATACGCACAAGATCCAGGGGCAAAATCATATCTGTGGTGGGAAATTAATTAGTTAATTAAGATTAAGGGGCACTCAATTGTAATTTGGAAAAGATTGTGAGTGGAAATCTGGTCATGAGGATCATTACTTGTTGATCCCCAACTACCAAGGAAATCCACGTACATAATATTAAGTAACGGGTTTACCGCAACTCAATCATCTTATGAAAATGGTTTCATTATTTATGCAATACTTCTGTGACTATACAAGATAATGATAACTTTACAATAATTTAAAATTTTAATTCATGAAGTGAGTGGTAATTAAGCTATATATTGAATTAATCAAGCTATTTTCAAAAATTTAGTGCATTTACATCTCTAGATTTTTTTTTTCCAAACTCCAAAGAAATGTCAACAATTAATTTTATTATTTCTTTTGTTAACAAGTTCCTTAATAATCATTCTCTTTATAGAATAGAAACATAGAGATACGTTGGTCAAATAATAATAGAAGTATGACTACAATTAGGAGGAAATTGTGAAAAATTGATTCTATATGATCTAACCTAATAAGATAAAATCAAATAAAATTTTAATATTATCAAATATTTGATGTGATATTGCATAAGATACTATATGATATAAGATAATATTATCATATATTTAGTGACATACTATATAATATTATATTAGATAAAAATTCCTATGTTCGATAAAAATATCTTTTACTTAAAAATATACTATATTCATTCAAATTTATAATTTTATGAGAAATGTTATATCCATTTTAGTGATCATGGTACAGGCTTAGATCCATTCTAAAATAATATTTTCATATCTTTTTCTGTCTGTTTAAGGAAGTTGAAAGAACAAATATTTGAGCTTTCAAAAGTTTACTCGCACCAAACATCGCCAAAGACTGTCAGGCCTAAGAAATCTCTTCTTGGATCAATCCTTCACGCTGGACTCAAATTTTAGGTATATCACATGTAGTTAATTATATTTTGAGACTCTAAGTTCAATATATTTATCTTGAACAATATTAAAATTTGAAATTATTTTTAAGGATTCTATTAACATAAATTTTAACTAAGTTGCTTTTTGAACAATAGTGAATATGAATAGAAAGAAAAACTAGGTGAATAATAAAAAAAAAATTTGAGTTTTATAATATGAATTATAGTTTTTCCTTGTCTTTAAAATTTTTGTTTTCACAATTAAAATTTTTGGTTTTAAGGCCTTTCAAAATAATTTCAAAATTTAAAATATTTCAAAATAAATATCTTCAATTTAGAATCTCAAGATATAATTTTCCAAATTTCATTTGCGTATATGGGCCCACCTTTCATAGTTTGCAAATGGAATCCTACATCTTGCGTGATGGTTCATCCGAACCTGATTTAAAACTCAGAATAAAATTTCATTAAGAGAGAATAATATGTACAAAAAAAAAAAGTAAGAGGAGAGAACATTGGTACTGTCGTGGAGAAGTAGATTTTATTTTATTTTATTTTATTTGTCCTACTAAAGTTGGCATATACCAAATGAAACAAGAAAAGCAAGTGGTATGTTTTCTCAATTTTCTTAGTAATTGCTATGTTTTCTCTCATCTGATCCTTTATATATAGATACGAAGCTTAAACTACTGTCTGTTCTTTCCAATAAAAATATTGTTCTTCAGCGCGGCACTGGAATGGATTTAAAGGATCAATGAACAAAGCGAGTTTCATTTACGGGAAGCATCTTGGGAACACATGAACAATTTTCCAGAGATAATATGGAGAACCAAATGTGCAGGGAAGCTATGAAGGTAGTAGGCAATTAATTTGTATTTGTAGTTTCTATAAAACAGGTCAGATCCAGAGACCTATTTTTTGTAGAACTTTATTTTTTCCTCAGACACTGTGTATTTGATTATCATCTGACATAGTTAATACAATTTTTATCTAACTCTAATACTATAAAGTGAAGTTTTTTTTTTCTTTTTTTAGATCTACCCATTGCTTAATTTGATTTTTTTTTTCTCTCACCACCAAAAACAAAGACATGCATAAAGAAGAGAAAGAAAAAGGATCGTTGCCCTCTCTACTGAGTCGATCCCAGGATAGTACAATGATTGATGAATCAGTCGCATGTAATCTTACAATACTTTTCTTCAGGTTACTCCGTCTTATAATTCAATTGCATCTTTTTACGAAGTTGTTTTTACAAAGGAGTTGGGAAAACACTTTGTAAGCCACAAAACAAGATATCAGTTAAACATGATAAAACAAAGTTCTTGTGTATATGGAGCCATGTTGTAGCTTTACAAAGGCATGTCTCAAATTAATGGAATTTCTTTTTTCCCATTTCCATTGATTTTTTTCCTCTGTTTTCCTTAAAGCTTAATCAAACTTGTAGGGTAGGACTCAACATCTGTAGCGTCATCGAAGCGTAGCGAGACAATGAGTTCTCTTCCTCCAACGTTCTCATCCAAGTTCTCCACCAGACCATAGCACTAAAGATCCCCTCGTCTTCTCCTTCCCTTGCTAACCTTCCCACGCCTACGTCATGCCAAAGCTCAAAGCTTTATCAAGCCTTTGAAATCGGTTCTTCAAAAAGGAAAAGGCCCTACTTAGTTTCGCAAGCCTTTGTCATTGTCAGTCAACTAAGTAGGGCCTGAGGCCCCCTGCGAATCCGTAAATCTGAGGAGCATGCCGCAACAAAAGGATGGTCCCCTATGCATTTCATTCTTTCCGGAAGGGAATACAAGCTCAGTCCCAAAGCCTTATTTGGCCTTTGAGTCCTTCTCGTGCCCCGAGCCCCAAGGGGAAAAGGCATAAGCGGGAATCAGTGGAAAGAAAGAATATGTAGTTGTCGGAGATGCTTTGTTGTGCTTGTCTGAATGGGAAAGAGATCTGAGAGTTCCCACTTCGATACCCCTTTCATATTTGATTGCATAAGGCATTCATTTGAGTTTCCACTAATGCACCAAGGTAGGTTGGAAACAGTATGGATGAATCAGAGCTCATTCTATAGGTCTTGCTTGTGAGAAACTGATGCTGGAGCATAGACTTATGTAGCCATCCATTCCAAGTTGTAGTCTAGAGACGTGTATTCTATAGTGATGGTCTAGGTTCCAATGTGAGAGTTGGGACAACCATATTTTTCATTATTTCTTACATCTTAATGTCAATATATATATATATATTGTAAACCAAGAATGTTTTCTCGAAAGTTTACAGGCATGTTTGGTTCTGCGGTGAGAGGTGGAAAAAACCCGTTTGCAAACCACAAAATGTAAAAGCTATAACTTGTTGCTTCAACCAAAACCATAGTTTGAGAAGAGAAGAAGCTGAACCAAACATGCACTACAATATATCTATTGACTAAAAATGGTGACAATTCAAAAAAACTCCACAAAATAAGGAAACTTTTGAAGTTCCCATAGACTAATTGTATCTGATCTTGATCGATTTCAATGTTGATCAGTCTAATTCTCTTAGCTTTAAACCTAATTTATTTTAAATCTTTATGAATAATTTTTTCCTTCATACAAGCGAAGGATCACTCACGTTCAAAAGATTAATGAAGCTGAATTTATAAATAGTTATAAATTAAGTGCAATTTCTTTTAATTTTTGCTATCTATGAATATTCTTACAGCTTAAATATGATAAGACTAATTCTTTTTTGAAAAAAAAAATTATATGCTATTTTTTAATTAAAAAATAAATAGCGAATATAAATACTTTTAACACGTCTCAGCACGTAAAAGTCATTTGAATTTTATTTGTAGATAAAGTAAAAACCTATCATACCTTATGCGTGCATACTTTGTCAAAGGTTTTCTCTCTCTTCTTTTTAATTATTATTTACAATATTATAGACTCTTATGCTATATATATATACATATATAGAGGTTGTCAAGCTGTGGCTAACAATATTCCGAAGTTCTAATGATCTCAAAGTCTTCAAATCCTTTTGATGCTTGAAGCTCTCTTTCACTGTAAGTCATATCAAGCCTTTTCTAGGATTGGGATTCACAGCAGCTACATGTGGCACATGGAGGGCCTTCCTCTTCGTCTTCTTTCAACCATGGCTGGACTTATGATGTGTTTGTAAGCTTCACTGGGGGAGATACTCGTTACAGTTTTATAGGTAACCTTTGTTATGCTTTGAACCAAAAGGGCATCCACACCTTCAGAGATGACATCAAGCTTAGGAAAGGCGAAAGCATTTCCCCTGCTCTTCTGAAAGCGATCGAAGAGTCTAGAATTTCCATCCTTGTTTTTTCCGAAAAGTTTGCATCCTCAAGTTGGTGTCTTGATGAACTCGTCAAGATCATTGAATGTTGAAAGAGAAGGGACAGCTGGTTCTCCCAGTGTTTTACTATGTTGATCCTTCAGATGTAAGGCATCAGAGAGGAAGTTATGGAAGATCAATGGCTGAGCATGAAGCCAAGCTCAAGAATCGCAATAAGGAAACAGTACACGAGTGGAGGCTTGCACTAAAAAGATTGCATAGTTGGAGAGTTGCACTAAGGGAGGCTGCCAATGTCACACCCCACAAATTCAGTGTATTACACAACAGATAACAAATCCCCTTACCATTACCAAGAGTATTATCTCTGACTTTTGTAGAAATTTCGGCAGAGTCCCCTCTATAATTTGAACCTCCTGATATTTCTACAATCAGTCACTTCAACAATACATCCAAATATATATATAAACATAACCATCTAGGGGGTGGAGATATCCTAACTACGAGTCAGTGGAGCGTACGTATACATTGTTCAGAACAATACAAATTCATAATACAAAACACACCCACATGAACAATTGTGGGCTTTCCAAAAGAATTTGCAAGAGGTCTACAACTAATCAACAGCTCAGGGTAGGTTAGGCTCTTCAACGCTCTCTGAAAAAAATAAATTTAAGAAAGAGTGAGTTTGAAACTCAGTGAATAAATAATGCTGACCCTTAAAAATCTTAAGGGCAAGGCCCGTAAAATATCTATATGTATATGTATATTCACCATGTGCAAAACAAGTCTCAATTAGATCGTTTTCTTAAAATGCATCAGAAGTATCTAAGCAGAACTGAATTAAAACAGACGCAGAGCACATAGCTCGCGAAAACATAACCACAGACGTAAAGCACTTGGCTTGCGAAATAAATAACTCCACGTGTGGTAGCTACCCACACGGGGCTAGCAAAACCCCTGCTAGCTGAGGTTCAGATCATGGTGCACCAAGGCTAACAACTACTGCTGTTAGCTACAGAGTTCTGAACAGATAACCTCTTACATTTAATACATTTCTCAAATCACATTTCAAAACGGAATACCTTCCATCCATATCAGTTCAAATTCAAAGTTTCCAATCGATACAACAGGCATCAATTTGCAAAATTTCATGTGTAAGTCAGTCATATAACAAAGCATTTAAAAACGTCTCTTCATAAATAAAATTTCCAAAAGTCAGACATTGCAAGGAAACTTAGAAAATAAGAAATAGAGGTTACAAACGGTCTGCATTACTTACTCACCTCCTAGGACGGTATCAATATTCCCTGCCCAGTCCTCAGCTCTATCTCAGTCTCCTGAATACCCTACAACACCCGTTCAACAGACTTTTCAGAGCGTGAATAACCGGCAAAATTTGTCTAATAACCTAGTCTACCTAACATAATGTCTATCTTTCATTCCCATGAATTAACATATGAGAAACTAAGGTTTTCTAGGTGCTATAGGTGTTTTCGGCATGTTAGCCGCGGCCAAATACCTCTTAGCCGCGGCCAATTCTCCTCTGTTTAACTCCCGTAAACATCACAAATTTCGCCGCGGCTGTTGGACCTTCGCCGCGGCCAACATACATGGCGCCGCGACGAAGAAGCCTCCTGGAGCTTCCTCGCTTGTGCTCCCAATATTGGCCGCGGCCAATAACTCATTTCGCCGCGCCCAATTCCTCTCTGGAAACGTTAGCCGCGGCCAATTCATTAGTTCGCCGCGGCGAAATGTTTTCTGGAAAACTTCCAGCTAACTCCTCCCCTTTCGCCCTGACATGCATAATTTCATCTTTCTCTGCTCCATACTTGCCTTCCATCTCCATACAACACACATATACATATATATATATATCCCCCTTGCACTCTCTTTTCTTTTCCTTCTACACACCCTTCCATATTAGTTTATCATACACATAGCAACAGCTTACAGAACAGCAAAACAGGGGAGGGAAACTCGGTGAAGTGGAACCAGCGGAAACAATACTTACAGCAACAAACTCTAGACCTGGAACAAGACTTGGTTCTGGCGTTACTTTTCCTCAACCAACACCAGCAAAACTCTGAACCACAAGCAGCAGAAGATGAACTCAGAAGCAGCGGAAATGGCGAGGAAACAGAGGAGAGATGATGCAGTTTTGTTCCAGCAGCATTTGGCTTCTTTTTCTGACCGAAGGGATGGGCAGGGGTATGGGTTTGGTGCGGCAGAAATGGGGAAGCAAATTACTTAAAAGGCCACCTGAAAGGAGGATGGAAAAAGGGGCATTTCAGGAATTTCAGATGGAGGTTCCATGTGGCAGAAGCAACCATCCCTTTTGACTTTTCAACCTCCATATGTATATGCATCTCATGCACGTCGGGCATTACAGCCAATTTGTCTGGATGGCATTTCAAAAATGAGTAAATGTCTCTCATGGCTTTCAAAGTTTTTTTGTTCCTTAAAAATAAAAACTTGGTTGTTTATTTAATTTGTATTATTTCCATAAAGTTATCACTATTATTATTATTTTTTCATGACACTGTTAGAATGGGGAAGAGCAAAGTGTTCTGTTAATGTGAGAGAAGAAGAGCAAAGTGTGTTTATTGCGGGAAAGGCAACCATAGGAATATACCACACGAAAATGTCTTCTTGCTCTTGTTTTATTCATCACATGAAGAAATTTATAGTTTTTTTCCATTTCTACAAGTTACAGACAAGCACCTAAATGGTCTTCATAAATTATGAAATTAATAAGTGAGTCGGTATTAATTATACATATTCAAAGTGTCAAGATAATATATGATTAGTCTTGTCAAAAATTTAACATTATATATTAACGGAAGTCTAATGAGATGGACTAAAACAATTAAGTATTTTAAAATTATAAAGACAAAATTAATATTAAGAATTATGAGGTCCAATAAACAATATAGCATTTTTTGCCTCTGGCAACAATAAAAAACTGTTGTCTAAAATTTCAAAACCATTGTCTAAATTAAAGTAGTTTTTTTTTTTTTTTGCTTATTCCTTCTAAAACAACATATGCAGAATTTTACTAATTAACTCTGGCACTTCATCATAAAAGGGAAGTGATACGATAGAAGGCATAATGTTGGACATGCCTAACCTATAACAAGAAGTTAAGCTTAGTGCTAATGCCTGCAAGAGGATAGAATCCTCATAGTTTGGAATGCACGAGTTTTTGGAGCCCCTAACATCTCCCAAACTATTTGAGATTGCTTGAGTGGAGCGAATATCTGTCATGAATTAGAAAAAAATTATATATATTGAAATGGAAATATTGCTGCATCACACCTTTACAACCAATAAGAGCACAAAGGAAAAGAAGATCCAGAGGGAAGGAAAAGAATTACAGAAGAGAGAGAAAATGTCAGAGAGAGAATCTTCACAATTATCTTCTCCCCCTTACGTTAATCCACCTCTTCTTAATATAGTCTCCATTCTCCCAACTATCACGTGACTTGGAGAATTTACTTCATATCCCATAGGAGACAAGTGGCAAATGCTCTTGTCATGACACCTCCAAATGCATAACAGAATCACGCTCACTTCTTTCCTCTCACAATGATACGTGGCTTTCCTCATCCCCTCACAATTCATTACATTACCTTCCCCTTTAAAGGTGACCTTGTCCTCAAGGTCGAAGGATTGCATGCAGAGCAAAAAGAAACCAATAACAACCAAGTACCAAGATCCCATATTAATTTCAGGATCACAAAGCCATATCCATGGATGACTAAATAGGTGTCTTACAAAATCTATTGCTTCTAAATATAATAATAGCCAAGATGTCCCCTATAACAAATGAGCCAATTCCAAGAAAATAGAAGCTTATATGACCACAGGTATGGCCATGAGTCACAATTATAAGTAACACAAGGCGTGTAAACTTTTGTGTAACTCCATAAGTCAAATAATTAGCAATCCCGGATGACTTAAAGTGAGAGGTGGCAATGGTGGGACTTGGATCAAATATCCATATGACAATCAAGCCAACAATAACGTGTATTTAAATGAAAAAAAAGGTACAACCTATAACAGCAACATTATATTTACCAAAATGTGTTCCAGACCATACTAACTCATTAAATTCAAGAGACCGAACAAAAAATTGTGTGAGACTACAATTTAGAAAGGAAAGAAGAACATGGGGTAAGATGCCTAAATAAAAAATAGACAAAGAATACGAAGACCATACCAATCCCAAAATGCAATGTTCTATAACCAATAGTGTGATAGATTCAGTAGAACAACAAAGTGGCCCAAGATTCAAGACAAATGTGATAGCCAAACCATTATTCTAAAATGGAATAGAGAAGTAATTGAACAAAAGCATCATAGTAGAACGGAGGGACTTGGGGCCCAGAACAAAAACTCAAACAAGAAACTCGATAGTAAGAAGTTGGAGTGAAATACTTGGGGTCATAAGTAAATGATGAATCAACCCTTGAACATGCTACTTGAGGATTCCTAATGAACATCATAAAACAAAGAGCCCGTGCCTGAAAATCATTAAGCATAGCAATAATGAATTGCTCCCAAGCAAACAATTATTGAGGATGCCGATTATAGCATTCGACCTAGATGCTTGGACGCAAGGTGAAAACACTAAAGCAGTACTGAACTTTGGATCCATAAACTCATCTAGAATGCTAAAGTTAGGAAAGGTGGATAAGTGAAAAGGCTCAAAGTGGTCATGAATAAGTTAGGTCTAATCATGAAAGCAGTGAATTATTGGTAAGAAATAAAACTAAGGAATTAATGGCCCATCTCCATGCATAATAGGTTTTTTCTGGATTTTAATGAATTGATGGGCTGGAAGCATTAGGACAAATGGAGATAATAGAGGCTTGACCTCACTAATAGAGCAACATAATAAGGCCACTTCAGATAGACCATCCATAGTTGTTGAAAGTAAGCATTCATTAGAGTTCACCATGGTGGAGGCGATAGATAGAGTAGTGGCAAAATCCTCAGTAGCAGAATGATAAAGAAGAGCATATGGCAAGTGAAGAAAATCCCCAAGGGTGACAGGCACTAGCAAGCCACTGAGAGGGTCATCGAGCGAGATAGTATGCAAAAGACCTGTGATGCCAGGATCGAATACCAGAAGTTCATCTATATCATGGAAGATGGATCCCTTTTAGATTAGGTTAAAGGGCGAAATTATAGGGCATGCGAATATGGCTTCATTAAAGACAGCCAAATTAAGAAATAGAGAGGCCTTCAAACCAAGTTGAAACAGGGAGTCTTGAAATTCAACCTTCTTGTACATGGTGTCCTGTGTAAGTTGTTGGCATGATGCTGGTGGATGAATGGCGGTAAGCGGTGGAGAGTCTTTAGTAGGAATAATCAGCATAGGTAGTAATGGTAGAGGCACTGGTATCACCATCTCCAAAGAGTTGTCTGAAATTGTAGGTGGTGCCAAAGATAGTAGCGACAACGATACATCAGAAATTGTTGGAAGAGGTGGTAGCTCATACTTATCGATTTCACATTATAAATCAAGTCATGCCTCAGCTAATTCAAAAGTGTAGTACGAATCTGATTGTTGGTAGCACCTCTGAAAACTTTCTATCAAAGAATCCATGGATCAAAGAGCTCGGAGAATAGATGACTCTAACTGATTCTATCTTTCATCCATTGCATTGCACATCAAACACAGATTGTCGACTATGATTGTAGGAGGTAGAGATCCACTCTTAATGAAAGCACCATTTGTCATGAGCTAGAAAAAAATTATATATATTGAAATGAAAATATTTTTGCATCACACCTTTATAACTAGGAGAACCGAAAGCATATAATAGAGCTTAAAGGAAAAGAAGATCCAGAGGGAAGGGAAAGAATTACAAAAGAGAGAGAAAATGTCAGAGAGAGAATCTTCACAATTATCTTCTCCCCCTCACATTAATCCACCTCTTCTTGATATAGTCTCTATTCTCCTAATTGTCATATGGCTTGGAGAATTTGGTTTGTATCCCATAGGAGACAAGTGGCAAATGCTCTTGTCATGACACCTTCAAATGCATAATCATGCTCACTTCTTTCCTCTTACAATGATACGTGGCTTTCCTCATCCGCTCACAATTCATGACAATACCCTTTACCATCTTTACGAGATGTTTTTTATCCAGAGACGCTTGTTGTGCTCAACATGCCCTATAGTCATCTTGCAATGGACTAGCCATTGAAGGTATATATGTTTGTCATCATTTTTGTTTAAGAAATAAGTTTAGATTGAACTAAAAATTTTGTTGCTTGAATTGTTAAGGTTATTTACTTTTAATTCTCAAAAATTAATGTATATAAAATAGTTTCTCAAATAATAAACTCCTTGTAAGTTAATCATTTTGACATCCTCAAATCAGTTGATAAAAGGATTAATTAATTGGTAAGTAACAAGTTGTTATTTTCAGAAGCTAACTTGTGCACTATTAAGTTTCAAGACTATAATTAAATGGACCCAACAATCGAGGGACCAAATCCCTTGAGCTACCTAAAAATTGCACTTTTCTCCTAAGTGCATTGTTTTTATGCATTTGCTATTAGATTCTTTTATAAAATTATGACATGTAAAGCAACCTTTTTAAGATTATCAATAGTATAATATTGCTAGCTTGTAAAAAATTTACCTATCATATTTTTATTGCAGAACCTAATAATAAAAACGAGTTTGTTACATGAGTCTTGTCTTTTCCTTCTTGATCCTTTTGTCATGTAACTGTGCATCTATACTAGTAATAACTGCTTTACTTCTTGTTATGCAGAAGTTTGAGAATTTGACTTTATTGAACTTCAGTGATTGTGTTTCTGTAAAAGGAATACCTGATGTCTCTACAGTTCCAAACTTAACAAGACTTATTGTTAGCAATTGTCCAAACTTAGCTAAAATTCATCAATCTGTTGGAAATCTAGGCAAACTTGTCACGTTAATCACTGAAAGTTGCCCCAAACTTGGGAGTTTTCCACCTGGCATGAGGTCTACATCTCTTGAATATCTATTTCTTGGCAAGTGCTCTAGCAGTCGGAGTTCCCCAAATATGTTGGCAAAAATGGAAAACATGAAAGAGATTGATATAAAAGGGACTGCCATAAAAAAACTTTCCCTGTTCAATTACAAAAATTGATGGTCTTGAAGAGCTAGTTTTGCCATCTTGTATTGAGGATCTACCTATTAACACTGACATGTTTCAAAATACCGAAGAGCTTAAAGTGGAAGGATGTCCACAACTTCCAAAGCTTCTGGGAAAGATATTAATGGTGGACCAGACAAATTGGAAACCAAAGTTATTGGAAAATTGTGATTTATCTGATGAAGATCTTGAGTTGATTTTCAGTTCCTTTTTGAAATTGAAGTGGTTGGTCCTATCAAACAACGACTTTGTAACCATTCCTGAGTGCATTGAAGACCTTGCAAACCTGCTTTTCCTTCATGTGGATAATTGCAAGCAGCTTAGACCCATTTGTGTGCTTCCACCGTACTTGCAATACATAGATGCAAGGAACTGCACATCATTGATTCCAGATTCATTTGACGTAATACTAAGTCAGGTTAACTTCTCCTATTCTTGTACTTATACTGTAATTCCTATAAAACACACAAACGGGTATAGACACAACACAACCGAGACACTCACATTTTATTTTTTGTCATTGTTCTTTTAAATAAATTAACAATTTGATCTTTAGATTGTTAGGATTATTTAGTTTTAGTTTTTTGAAATTAGTAAGTATATTAGTTAGTCCCTAAAAATAATAAACTCGTTACATATTTGTTCTTTTGTTATTTAGTTGCAGTGATTTATGTGTTTCCTAATTAAAAAAAAAAAAAATCTTTCTATATTCTGACACACCTATAAGCCATCGGTGTTGTGACATATGTGTCCACCTGAACATAAGTATTTCCATACTTCATAGGATTAAATTCTAGAAGTCTTTTTTTTAATTAACAGGCATTTCAAGAGCTGGCGTACATAGACATTGTAGTGTTCGGGAAGAAAATTCCTCGTTGGTTTGACACTTCGACCATTGTGGCAAAGGAGGATCTGTGGCTTTCAAGGTTCGTCGAAAGTGAATTCAGCTTGCTCGTCAATGGCCTCCAAGTGTTCCAAGGTGAAAGACCATTTCCAATTGATCATGTATGGCTTTATGACCTACGGATTCACTTGACAGCCAAAGAGTGGCACAACCTCAACGAGCATCTTCACAGAGGTTGGAACCATGTGGAAATATCATGTACTGTTAAGAACAATCAACCACACAATGCGATTGTTGAATACTGCGGGATTCATCTCTATAAGGATAGAATGAGCATCCACGACGTCTCCTTCATAAGCCTTGATCTAAGGGCATGTCAAGTACTAGCTAAATATTTTGACAAGAAGATTATAAATCAGATGGAATGTCTTCGATCTCGCATACAGTGAGAAAGTTGTGGTTAGGGACAAAGGAAAAGGTATAGCATACGGTGACAACCCTGTGGAAGAAAAGAGTGGGGATTGTCTAATTGTCAGTGAGATTTGGGATTTGATGATGTTGGAGAGCGAGAGGTGAAAGCAGTGAGAAAGTTAAGACTAAAGCATGATGAAATGAAACTGAGAGAATCTTAGAACCTCCCAAGTTTACTGATTTCAATTTAATTGTCTTCGACTCTGCTTGCAGGTGCCAAATCGAGTAAATTCGAAATAGAATGCCAAACTTGCGCAGGTAACCCTGACTTTTTAGATTTTTTTCTGGAACTTATATATTGGTAGAAGAAAATTTATTGAAATTTCTTTTTATGAATTCCAAACAAAAGAAAAAAAAATAATCAATCATTCTCGTTCCTTCGCTCTCCATCCTTTGTTTTTGAGTTCCTTCCCTTCAATTCTCAATTTCCAAGCAAACGCTAATCTTGTGAACCTCCTTTCTAATTATTTCTCTGTCCATGTTCAGGAATCAACTTCCTTTGCTTATACAAGCACAAACAGCGGAAAACCAGACAATGTTTCGTCCAATATTAAGATCCCCGAAATGATTGGCTTCACAAATAGACAACGCAACCTAGAAGCAGAGAAATCTCACATCCAGATTCCAGAGCTTAGATCTAATCAACAAGTAGAGGCAAAAGACATTAACCCCTTGTTTGGTTTGAGGGGAGGGCCTCCCCTTGTTTGGTTGGTAATTATGGAGGAGAGGAGAGGAAAAGTTTAATGAAATTTTCCCTCCCCTCTCCTTCTCTCTTATCCCTCCAATTTGGGGGGATTGGGAGAAAAAGTGGGGAGAAAGATCAAAATGCCCTTTATCTTAATTATTAATTCTATATTTCATAAAATTTTTATAGGTATGATTGAAAAAAAATTTTAATGTACCAATTAACATAGGTATACTGTCATATTGAAAAAAAAATAAACATGCCAATATTTTCAACTCAAATGTATTTTAATTTTATAAAATAAAACATATTAAATTATACATTTATTAAAATAATTATTTAGTTAATTTTATTTATTTACAAATTTTTTTTAAAATAATTACAATTATAAATAATTTTTAACATTTATTTAATTTAGTGGTGACAATATTAAATTTTTAAAAATAAAAAAATAATTAATAATATTATCATTATTTTTTAAATATATAAAAATAAAATAACCTACATATTATTATTTTCTCTCCCCTCCCCTTCTAAACCAAACAATATATCTCCTTTCTCCTCCCCTCCCCTCCCCTCCCCTCCACTAAAATCTCTTCCCTCCCCTCCTAACCCCTCTTTTGAACCAAACAAGGGTGTATGAAATACACATTCTCCTCTTCTTTGCATTCCGTCTCTCTTCTTCTCTTGCATTCTGTCTCTTTCCTTACAAAGGGTACTCAGATTTCCATGGAAGCATATTATGCTTCTCTTGAAGCAGAAACCGTCGCTGTGACAGATCCCCAAGACTCCCACATCAACACTAGGCGAAGCGAAGAAACCCAGAAAGCATTGCAAATTGTACGAGACTTTGTCTCAAAAAAGTTCTTTCTTTCGTTACAACCTAAACAATCCAAGCTGATGAAGCATATTCTAGAGTACCTTCTCAGTTTGACGCCAAAAGATGGAATTTCGTTGGGGACGAGATCAGTGATAATGCAAATTTCAAGAAGTTTTACTTAGTGGGTTCTGGATTACATTGATGCAAGTTTCAAACTCGAATCTGCAACCGTTGAAATATCAAAAGTTGAAGAACTGAAACAGAGGATTGAAGCTAAGGTGGGAGAGTTCGGAGAGGTGGAAGAATTAGCGAATGGAATATGGAGGCAGTTGCGTTATTTGGAGGAAATGAAGAGAGAGCCAGAAAAGGAAATCAATGCAATGAAAGCTGAGATTGCGGATTTTAGTTCACCCAGAGAGGATATTGCTAAGAGGAAAGGAGAAGTCTCTGAGAACGGAGGAATGCTTAAAGCTCAAAGGGATGATTTGAGGATCAGAGTGCTGCGGACCCGCGGTTGAGAGCTGAAGAGGAATGAGCTAAGATAATCCAAGCTAATATAGAGGACGCGTAGTCAAAACTTGGACAACGGTTTATTGAAAGCTCAAGTTTCAGAGATTGGAGCTAGCTGCACATTTTGCTAGGAGACATTTCTTTTTATATATATATATATATATATATATATATATATATATAAAATCACACATGACTGAATCAAGGGATACTGATTAGTCTCTAAAAACATAACTGCATATGAGTTAGTTCTTAAAAATTTTGAATTAGTTATTATCCATTCATAATTGAGATTTCTTCATTATCTCATAATAATGAAGATGCTGACATGTCATATGTTAGTCATTGAGATGGCCTAGTAGATTTATTATAGATAAAAATATACTACAAGGAAATTTCATTCATATATATATATATATATATATATATATATATATATATATATATATATTTAATGACTAAAGACTAATTTTGTTTATTTATTTTTAAATTTCGTTTAGAACACTTTCATTCCATAGAAAAACCAATTTCCTACTTTGGGATGACACTTCGTTTAAATGAAATCTAAAGTGGTGAAAACTCTAGGAGTCTAAACCAAAGCGCGGGGATCAATTCAGTAAAAGTTACCTGAGTTTTTTATTATGATAAATTATTTTAAGATTGAAAAAAATTATTTATTCCCATGGCATAAATAGATTGGAGTGTGGATTTTAGACTTCAAACTTTTTTTCTTTCTTTTTTTATACTCAAAATGTGACAAGTCTAATTAATTGGTGCATTTTGAATATATCATCAGAGTTCAATTGAACTCTAGACAAGCTAGTTAATTATACAATATTTATTTATTAGTCAAAGTGACTAATTCTCTAGCTTCAATCTAATTCGTTTGGTTATGATGATGAATATTCTCTGAGTTCAGTTCATTAATTAGGATTGATAATTCAGTTTTGTCAGCTTCACATCTTTAGTTAAATAGATATAACACTTGCTTTCATAGATAATATATATACTGGCGTAAATGTTCTACCCAACAAACATATCATGATCCCTTATGTACGTTTGGAAAATTGACATTTAATTTGTTAAGGAAATGTGTGAATAAGGCTTATTAAAAACATATGTATGAGTGTTCAACAATTAAGTATACATTTCATTTTACAATTATTTTATACACGTGTATTTATAAGAAGTTATTTTTGTGAATTTTGTAGTAACTATTTTTTTTTTCTTAGGGTGTCTACTCGCTGAGTTTATCAAACTCTTTCTTTCCACTTTTTTCCTTATATTTTAACTCTAGCTAACCTATCTTGATTAGACTTAGGCTTGCCACTCTATTAGTAAGGCTAGCAATTATATGTTAGAAGGAAGCTTGATAATGAATCGACAAAGTTTGAAGATATATGAAGATTTTGTGTTGGTTTTTATTTTCAAGTAACTACTTTTTTTTTTTTAAATAACTCCAATATGTTGTACATGGATTACAAGGCTCTTGTTTATTAAATTCATCTGGTTGGGCAGAGTAGGTTAAAATTTTTTAAAATGGTTATAAATGTGGTTTTTTTAAAAAAAAATTGAGTTATTTTGAGTTTATTAGTAAGTTTAAGGAGTCAAAGTGACGCTTTTCCCATGCTAGTTACGCCTAAATTTGGTAGTGACACAAAATTAAAATGTTTATTGATTAATTAAGTTTCTAAAACTTCTCAAATATTTATATTTGCAATTAAGCTCCTTGAGGTTAGAATATGGAACTTAAAGCATCTATAGTTTAATAATTCGTCTACAAAATGATTATTATAGTGTATAATATTATTTTTCAAGTTGTAGCTATGATTTTTGACCAAGCAGACCAAAACACTTGAAACAGGTGTTGATCATACTTTGATTGACAAAAAATTATTTTTCAAGTTGTTGCTATGATCTGAGTTTCATTTTATTGCGATGACTTGATTTGCATTCGATTATTTTTGAGGTTATAGCAATGATTTGAGTTTGATTTTATTCCGATGACTTGATTGACAAACGATTGATTAATTTCTGAGTAAATTAAATAGATTTTTTTTAGTTTTGTCAAAATTGTACAAGTTTTCGCTTTTTAAAAAAAGTATATAAACTTTTTATGAAATAAAAAATCATTAGTCTAATTTAATTTTTTATTAAAATACTTTCTATTAACCTAAATACATTTTTTTAAAATTAAAACTTTTTAAATGGAGGGTATTTTGGTAAAAAAATTAAATTGGACTATAGTGTTAGGTAATTTTTTTATTTTGAAAAAGGTTTGTATATATTTTAAAAGTAAATGATAGATTTGTATAATTTTAACAAAATTCAAAAAAAAAATTTATATAATTTACACTTAATTTATTAGAGGAGGAACTAGACTATTTCAAATACACCACTTAAATAATAAATGAATAAGCATGGAACGCATTAAACATTTTTTTATTATATCATTCCCATATTATCATGCCATAATTATAAAGCTTGGCGTGGGCAGTGGGTCAGCACATTTTATTTATTTCTTTCCTTTCTGTCTACGTAATTTCAGCCTTCAACTCCCTCAAATTTGCTTACACCTGCATTCTGATCCGTTAGACCATATATATAGCTACATCATTTATGTCTGAGTATAGCTACAGGTTCTCAAACATAAACATTAATCAAAGTGAACATAAACAAAAGGTGGGTATAAACACTATATTTTGTCTGGATCAATTATAAAAATAATAAAATTAACAAAATTAAATTAACAAAAATAAAAATAAAAAAATAGAAAATAGAAAATTAAGAGAAAATGAAAAATGATGAAAAATACAAAAAAATTAAATTAAAAGTTTTAGAAGATAATAAAAAATTTTTGGGAAAAAAAAGGGAAACAAAAAAACTAGAGACAGAAAGAAAAAAAAATAGCCAAATTAAAAAAAAAATAAAATTATAAAAAATGCTATGAAAAATGAAACTAAATTTTAAAAAAAAAAGAAAGAAAGAGAAGAACAAGAGAAAGAAATTTTTAGCCCAAAAACAATCTTTAAAAAAAAATACTGTAACCAGCCCAACTCTTTGGCCAAGCCCATTAAAAGAAAAATTATTAGACCAATAAAGAGTAAAAAGAGACAGCCCAAGTTCAAGGGAGACACAGCTCAGCATCCGGCCCATTAACCCCAAGACCCCAAAACACAGGAACCCATCCTTCAGCGTATTGCATCTCTTGCCACCAGCAGAAGGGAAAACACGACAAAGGAAGACGACACACACAGAGGGGCAGAGTTCCGAAGCACAAAAGACAGGAGGCAGCGTCCAGCGTTTCAGAAAAACCTGCAGCGAGGGGCTCAAGGAGTTGACCGCCTTCTCCCATCCCTTTCGCGACCAGAGAGAGAGGGAAGGGGAGAACCAAATCGGGGAGAAGAAAAAAAGGAGCGAGCCGAGAGATAGAGACAGGGAGATGAGGAAATTCGGAAAGAGAGAAATTGAGGGAGAAAATGGGAAAGGGTTTTGAGATAGAAAAATGGAGAAAGGGGACCGGAAAATAAAATCGGGGAGCAGAGAGTAGAGAGACCGAAAAGAAACTGAGAGACAGAGGGAGGAGAGACTGGATCAGAGAGCGCGAGAGAGAACGGGGATTCGAATAAAAAGGGAAAGCGAAGGAGAGACTGGGGCATTTTCGGACTCGAGTGGAAGCAAAATGAAACCGGGGCATATGGTTGGAGGAAGATAACGATATATACAGGCCGCGAGATGAAAGGAAGGAGGGGAGACTAGGAAGCGATCGAGACCGAAAGAAGGTGCGAAGGAAGAACCCATTCTTCCACCGCGATCCCGGCAGATAAGTGATAAATGTTCTCTTCTTTCCTTGTCTGGCAATGAAATTTCCTGATGACTGCTGATGACACGAAATGGGAATGGAGGATTAAATAGACTCCCTGCACTGAGCAATCAGGATTGGAGTTTGAATGGCTATGTTCTGTACAGGTCTGTGAGTTGAATACGCCCTGTAGGTGCTCGATGAAATGCCTAATAGAAGGCTGGATTGAGTTTCGGTGTTTTATTATGTGGAAGCTGCTTTCTTTTGGTTGGGATATTGGCTATGTTAATCAGAGAATCTGTCTGTTGGCTGCTGGAAATTTACAATTACTATGCCTCTTGTTCCCTGGTTATTCTAACCATCCATGAATACGCTGCGTTAATTTGTGGAAGCTGCTTTCTTTTGACTGGGATATTGGCTGTATTAAGTGTAGAATTTATCTATTGGTTGCTAGAAATTATAATTTGAATTCAGTCTATTCCCTGTGTGTTTTAAAATGTTCTATTTTTGCATTGTGTTCTAATCTGATCAGACTTAAGGCAAGTCCTACGCTGTGGCTGAGTCACTTCCTGAGTTAGTCTAAGATACCTCCGAATGCGTTGTCATGTTACCTGGTTCTGTATCTCTATACTTGTTCTCTAGCATTATTTCTTTGATTACATGCCTGTTTAATGTATTTGAACAAATGCTTTCATGGAAACTGTATCCTGAATTGTGAAAGTGCAGATTGGCAATTTCTGTAGATGCATTTGTTGGGTTATGTTACTATGATACTGAGCGGTAATGAATTTCAGTTGGAAAGAGCATCTTTAGAACCCCACAGTGTTTGATGTATTAAGGTCTAGATAATGGAATCGCTCATGCCTTGCACGAATATATAGAGGCATGGAAATGTAGATTTGAGTGTTCATTTTTAGAGATTGCATATCTATTGAATTGTCAAAGAATTAATCTGATCATGATTGTTTAGAAACTGACACAATTTCCTTTCTTGGCTTGTTGACATTGTGGGGAGTACCTCGTGGTAGTGCAAATTACCTTGGGATGTTTGGACAAAAGGACAAAACAGCATGGCAGAATATCTAGATACTGAAGGCTTAGGGGAAGCATGAAGAAGCCAAAGGATGAATGCACATTCAATAAAGACGAAAGTGGTTCTATGTTTTACTTTACAGATGTTTTATTTTTATTTTATTTTATTTTTCTTTGTACTTGAAATGTATATGAATATGATATTTGATTGGCTACACAAAGACACACACAATCACTTGCTTGTGCATGATTGTAAACTGCTCTCCACCTTTATCCATATCATCGGGTCTTGTTTTATTTCTTTAGAGTAGCCGTGTGAGATCTTGTGTCTCCTCAGGCACATAGGAGTGGATTTAAAGATCATGTGAGGCAATAAGCCTGCTTGGCATCCATTAGAATAAATTTATACATTTGGGTTTCAAAGGCTCCTATCAAGTGCTTCTTCAAAGAGAAAAAAATAACAAAAAAATAACAAAAAAAGTAAAAAGGCAAAGAGAGTATTCAAATAGAAAGGAAAAATTAATTAAACGAATTTTTTAGAATTTAGAAGTTAAATTTTAAGTAAATAATTTTTTTAAAAAACAAGAATAGAAGGATCGAGATAAAAAAATTAAAAATCAGAAAAATTATCATTTAAATAAGTGAAAATCAAGAAAAATATTGATAACAAGATAAGATAAAGAAATAAAATTAATTTTATCTTTTGTAAATTAGAACACATCAATTAATGTTAATTTTGTTTTATTTGTTAAAGGAAAAAGTAATTCTTATTTTCTTTATCATTTTACCTAAAAAAGAAAAAGAGAAGAAGGGAAGGACAAAGCCCAAAAACAACAAAATTAAAATAAAAGAATAGAGAAAAGAAGGAAAAAAATTAATTAAAAAAAAGAAAAAAAATTGCAAAGAAAGTAAAGATATAAAATTAACTTTACCTTTAACAAATCAAAACATATCAATAAACTTTAAATTCGTTTTATTTGTTAAAAGGGAAAAGTAATTTTTATTTTCTTTGTCTTTTCATCAAAAAGTTAGTAAAAAGTAAATAAATAAATAAAACAAAACAACAGAAAATAAAAACAAATAAAAGGCACAAAAAATCCTAAAAACAAAAATAAAAATAAAAAAAATCAAACAAAAGCCAAGTAAAAGGAAAAAAAATAAAAAAAAATAAAAAAAACAAAAACAAAAACAAAAACAAAAACAAAACCCAACCAAAACATATTTTTTAACCAATCGAACTACGTGGACTTTGATTCCTTCGAGGGATACGTAGGCCCTAGGCTTTCATCTTAGGTCAAGTCCGTCCTTGTAAATAAAATTTTCTGTCTAATTTTTATTTCTTTAATTTCTTTTCTTTCATTTTATCTTTTCTAATTTTGCTTCTTTAATTAATTAATTAATTAATTTTTTTTTAACTTTATTTCCTTTATCTTTATTTTTTATTTTGCATGTGATTTGTTAGGAGAATTGAAATAGACTAAAGGCCATATTGATTTTGTACAACTGACTTAGGGTAACCATTCTTAACAACTGGTGTTGTGAGGTGCCTAACACTTTCCCTACTCACAATTGACTCCTGAGCCTATTTTCTAGTTCGTAGACCATTTTTCTTATTTTTCAAATAAAAAGGCTTTTCCAAAATTTTGCCTTTTCAAAAATTAAAATTTTGGTGGCGACTCTACTACTTATTTTAATTTCGATTTTAGTTTTCATTTTCTTTGAAAATCGAATCAAATTTCTTTTCAAGAAATTTTCTTTATTTAAGCGCTACGCGGTTGCATTTTTGGGTGTAACAGTATGGCGGCTCCACTGGGGATAATCTGAAAGTCAAGCCCAATTTTAAGTTAGTTGTGTAAGATATTATGGCCTTCTCTTTAACTTGATTCTCCTTTTGTTCATTTGTTTGCCTGACATGGTTAGAATAGACAACATGCCTTTTACATATTTGCTTTATATGTTTTATTTTCCTAATTGTATATATAACATGTGTTAGGATAGATAATATGTGGAATAAAATCTTAGGGTAGATGACCATACTTGCACACTTTATTTATTTATTTGTTCATTTTTTTACTTTTATCTGTATATATGCTTTGCTCCTCCAATTGTTTTGTCAATCTGCCTAGCAGATGAGGATTGGGTAGTTCATAGGATGAAGAGGTGAATGCTCTCCTCACCCACATACCCGAGACACAAATAACGCACACACATTATGGGCCCTATACTCGGGTCTGAGTGCTCCCTAGGTTAGTAGAGGTTTATACTGATTTTCCTATGAAGCCTTATGCTTTCTGAGACTATCATGAAGACCTTACCTAAATTGTGCCTTGTTTTATAGGTTTGACTTGTGTAGGATCTTTTTCCTCTCAAAGTCAAATTTATATAGTGAGATCTTCACCTCATGGTGGGGGCAATTTAGGGACTAATGTTTAGGAGACATAGATTTACCTGAAGAATTTGCACTGATAATCAAGCTATAGACACACCCCAAATAGTTCGGATCGGGGTCTCGTGACCACAACCTAAAATCTACCCATATTAGGACAAAGGAGGGCACTTTTAATTGTTTGTTCATCACCAACTCCATGCATCCAATAAAACCTTTAGGGAGGGTGACACACTGTTAATATTTACTAACATAGCTAATGAGATGTCAGTGCACAATTAGACATATGTTAGCTATGATGAAGGTAGGAGCTAGTTAAACCAGCCTTCGCCTAGTGGGTTTCCAACCCCAAATAGGCCATAACCACATTCATCATAATCCCTTGAAAGGGAGGCCTTGAACACACATCTGTCACATGCATAAAAGAAGTAAAATAAAATAATAAGGGATCCACAATCCAATTTTATAGAAATATATATATATATATATATATATATATATATATATATAAATATATATATATATATATATCATATTTTTAAAATTTTCCTCCCTGTAAAACAACAAATCTCTCATGGAAGAGGAATACTTTCGAAATCTTAGGGGGTCACAATATCCATAAGTTTCGAAGCATCAACGATTGAGTATCATGTCTTAGGTAAACATTGGAACCATGTTTATGACATCAATTGTGTAGAAAGGCATATTCCTCTCAAACTGATTGCCAACTACTTTTTCTTCAATGAAGCAATAAGTTTCTCGAGAAAAAGTACAAAATTTTTATCCTCTTCTTATACCAAGACATTATTTTCAACGAGGGACCAACCATTCTCAAGTTGAGCAATAAGTCACAACTCTTTATAAAGCAGTAAGCTCCTACCGAGACATAAAAAATATATATATATATATCAACTAACACTAATAACCTACTAACTAATTAAAAAAAATTTCAAATAATATCCACAAAGATAATAAGTTTTAACACAACGCCACTAGTTTAGTGTTAAAAAAATAACTAGGAATCAAGTTGATTGCAAGAGTCGACGGGTTGAGAGTCTAACTTGAATTGCCTACAAAGGAATTGAAACTCTTTGAGAGTTAATTCTGTTAATCTCATTCCTTATCATAAAACCATACAGCCCTGAAGGAAGTTGAAGGATCTGAAAATGACCCCACAAGTTGTCAAAAGAAATCCAAATTGGCTAGACTTTTCCCTAGACAACATCCATGTGGAATTTAACATATTCCCTTTAGGATGATTTGCGAACTTTGTTCATCCCTGTGTGCAATAAGCACCTAAGGAGAATAAAGGTTCAATAATAAAAATGGTCACTAGAAAAGCCTAGTTCTTTCTCTTAAGTCAATTTTTAGTTCTAATATACTTTATGGAAGCAATAGATTCCTAAAAAGAAATAAAGATCCTTGACTTTGAAGGACTCTCATACCGAATACATCCATCAGTTCACAGGTCAGACAACATAATAAACTCGCATTCACATATGGTCATAAGACATTCTTAAATTTGTGAAATATGAGATTTTTGGCCTCTTGCAACAAAAAGATCCATTCAAACAAAATCTAGAAAAGAAATAAAGAAAGATGTACTTATGAATAGCTAAAATGTGAAATTGAGACATAAGGGCAAACATTGAGGAGATGCTAATTGATGAGACAAAAAGAAATTGTCAAAGGTCTTGATAGAGTTGCTTATTACTCCCTAACTTTCCATACCTCCATATCCTTCAATTTATGACTATTGCCCATCTCCCTCTTCTTCACTTCAAGGAAATTCGAGCCACCCATTTCAAAACTCACTAATGTCTATCAAACTTGGCTATGTTAAACGCCCCAAGCCATCTCAATCAAGATGCTTGTCATTTTGCCTCAATTATGATACTAGCTATTTGCCTAAATTTCATATGAGCAGCTTCAACAAAAATAAAATGCTTCCCTTACTTGCCTTTAACCTCCACACCCAAAATAGCATTGTCCAAAGAGTTGCGAACTTAATCCTAAGGTAATGGGGCACCTTAAGAAAAAAAAAGGGGGAAAAAGTTGCAACCTCTTCATGAACAAGGTATAGAAGGACACAGGAAATAGGACTTCATGAGGATTTAGTGGTGATTGAGATCTCAAAGAAATTGCTTATCATATTATAATCGGTTAATGCTTGTTTGGTCAATATTCTTCTGTACGGTTGAAATCTAAAGCTAATAGAAATTGATTCTTCCTATTGGACCTTATTTTATTTGACTTTGTCAATACCATGATCATATGTTTCTGTTTCTCCCTCTTTGTGTATCCTCTTATTTCATCCCATGTCCTTCCTAAATGACTAAAAAGCCAAAAATATAATGACCCCTTATGAAAAGCTTTAATAGATGTGGGGAAAGGTTAAATCTAATCCTAATTATATGCCCCAAATTCAATTACAAAAAAAACCAAATCAGAGACACCGATGCATATCCTATAAGCAAACTATGTCTAGGATACAAGGCATTCTTTGTTTTCCAAATACAAAGGAGTAACCTCTAGTCACCTTAATTGAGCCAGGAGTGATGTTCATTTCCTTCACCTTAATCATGAGACATTTGGGATGGGAAGTCTTTAACAGATTTTTATGCTGATAATTCAAATATCAAGAAAGAGTCAAGTTATTTCAATTATCCAAACACTTCTTAACCGTTGCTAACCACCTTGGGCCTTATAAAAAAGAAAAATTCTTCAAATACCAAACATGAATCGAACCTGAGAAGCAATGAGAGTTCTACATAAAGAAGAAGCAATTTTGGCACCATAGTGGATTCCTTCTAGAAAAAAAAAAGAAGAGATTAAATGAAAAAGGAAACAAATTAGAGGAAGAAGAGAAAAATCATAGGAGGAAGGAAATTCTCAAAAAGGAAGCTCCCACAGATTAAATTTTGAAAAAACAAAAGCTTTTAAGAGGGAGCTTTGCCTTAGCACGCAATCAAGGGGCAAAATTCTCAAAGAAGAGTCTTATATGGCATAAGAGAAAAAAAAAGAGGGAGAATTCTTCAGAGGAGAGTTGAGCTGAACAAAAATATCTTTCAAAAGAAAAGGTTGAGTTAACTATCATAAGCCAATTGGTTCTGCCAAGATGGTACAATTACTAGGTAAAATTCTCATTGTGAGCTCACACGAATGTTTGGGCCTTGTCACCTTTCTTTCTTAAGCTACATTTTTACTCATTAAACCCCATTACAACTTTGAGACTTCCTCTCTTGCTAAGTGAATTTTGAGTATAGAGCTTTGTTAAAGCAATAGGAGAAGGAGATTAATAGGAAACTTAATGGGGGATGTTAATTCTTGAACCTAATATCTCTTATTTTATAAACCTTTTTACCAAGGCTATACTACAAGCATCAAAAGTCCTTGTTGAGATTTAGCTTGTTTGAAAAATAATGGGGCAGGTTTTCTCAAAAAGAATGATTAAAAGAAAAATCAGAATAATTGAAACTGGGGCAAAAAGGATTGATTCAAAGCAAATTCTTTTAACTACATCCATTATTTCTTTCGAAAGGAGTTCAAATCCAAAAGAAAAACTTTTCTCTATCCTATCATATCCATATTCTCAGCACCTCACTTCTTTATTGTTCAAAGGAGAATACTTCAAGTGTAGAACCGGGGCATCTTTCCAATCTGATTCATTATGCCAAGCCATTGTCTATTCCATTTCTTTGCTCCCAAAACACTTTACACGACCCCATTCTTCACTAGCCCTTGCATCCCTCTAATGTTAAGGGTTATTTTCTGTCTTAAGCTCAGGTATTTGTATCCCTTAATGCATGACTGCATTGACATTGTTAAATAAAGTAAGTATGGATTTAACTTATTGACCTTTCAAGCATTAACGATGAAATATTGACGAGAGGAGATTGCCTTATCAAGTTAATCGCCCGAGGTTGATGACAAACAAACCACTTGAAAAAAATTATTTAAAAATGTGTCAAAGCAAGAGTCTGGGGTTTTCTTAACTTGGGATACTTCCTCAGGGGCATTTTTGACTAGCCAAAAGTCATTAATAAATTCCTTCATCCAAGTAACAGGTAAATTTGGTAGGATAATCAAAAGCCCAATTTTTTCTCACCTAGGTAGTGTGAGAAATCTCTTCAAATATAAATGGCCAAAAATCCTATATTTTGACAAACTTTGAGAGTGTTCATGCATCATGTGCTTGTGTTGAATTTGTACATAGATAAAGTATCTTTTCCTTTCAAGTCAAATTGAAAAAAAAAACTAAAAAAAAAAAAGAAAAGATCACCTTCAGTCACATCTATTCAAAAAAAAAAAAACTAAAAGAGGATTACATTTTTTTTCTTTTCTTCATCAATTCATTTTCCAACAAAAGAGGGAGTCTAAAATTCAAAATCAGTTTAAGGGCATTCAAAAATAACGCTCATTTTCTTCCCCTTTTTATTCGAGATGATTCTATTTACAATAAAAAGAAAAAGAGGTTCAAAGTTCGAAATCAATCTAAAAACATTGAGGAAAAAAAAACTTCTTCTATTCCGATTTCTTTTGAGGTGATCTTGTAAAAAAAAAGGGTTCAAAGCTCCAAATCAATTTAAGGATGATGTCCTCATCTTTTTCTCTATTTGAAGTTAAGTTCACTTGCATAAATTGTGCATATTCTAGAAATAAAAAAATTCAAGATTAAAAAGTCAAAAAAAAGAAAAACAAAACAACTTGCGTCTCATATACATTACATATTGCTAGATCCATACAGAGGCAAAGAAAAACATATATTTGAGGGAAGTAGAACAACTTGCATCTCATATGCATCCTGCATTCCATATTTACATGCCTCATATAGCCTCTAGTTCACACAGGGGCAAGGCAAAAGCAGACATTTGCATCTCATAAAACAAAATATCACATATACTTTTTACACCTCATACATGCATATACTATGTGAATCTTGAACTCATATTGGGGCAAGCAAAACAAGCATTTTGCATGTTATAAAGCATCTTATATTCTTCATACATCTTACATAGGCTTTCATTATGGGTACCTTAAAATTCATATTAAGGCAAAGAAAAAAAAAATGCATTCCATAAATTGTAGCATCCCACATATTTCATACATCTAACACCCATAATGACCTCGATTTATATTGGGGCATGATTGAGTTGTTGAGCTCAAAAATTAAGCATATTACATGCATGGTGCATTTTCATATAGGTACATTACTCTGCATAAAACCTAGGTAAATAAAAAATAAAGCCTTCTAATTCAAAAAGATCTGTACAAAAAGCAAGTATTCTTCAAGCTCTACATTGGCTAAGCACTTTTCAAGCCCTACATTGGCTAGGCACCTTTCAAGCCCTATATTGGTTGGGCACCTTTCAAGTCCTACATTGGCTAGGTACCCTTTCCAAGTCCTACATTGGCTAGGCACTTTTCAAGCCCTACATTGGCTAGATACCCTTCAAGCCCTACATTGGCTAGGCACTTTTCAAACCCTATATTGGCTAGGTACCCTTAAAGTCCTACATTGGCTAAGTACCTTTCAAGCCCTACATTGGCTAGGCACTCTTTCCAAGCCCTACATTAGTTAGGCACTTTTCAAGCCCTACATTGGCTAGGCACTTTTCAAACCCTATATTAGCTAGGCACCCTTAAAGTCCTACATTGGCTAAACACTTTTCGAGCCCTACATTGGCTAGGCACCCTTCAAGCCCTACATTGGCTAGGCACCCTTCAAGCCCTACATTGGCTAGACACTTTTCAAGCCCTGCATTGGTCAGGCACCCTTAAAGCCTTGCATAGACCAGGCACTTTTCAAGCACTGCATTGGTTAGGCACCCTTTCAAAGCCTTACCCAGGCTAGGCGCACCCTTTCAAAGTCCTGCACAGGTCAGGCACACCTTTAAAGCTCTGCACAGGCCAGGTACCCCTTTCAAAGCTCTGCACCAAAAAAAGGTACCAATAAATATTCTGTTTTAGAACAGGCATCCTCTTCAGAATTACATTACTTCCTTTCTCCTTGATCAGGTCGTGATATTTTCAGGTAAGTTAGCTCTCCAAACAAAATACATGTTTCCATCTTTACTTATTCTTAAGCTAAGGATATCAAAAATTACATTTTTGCTCTCCTTGCTTAAAGAATAAGTAAAGAGGGGCAACCTGTAAACACTATATTTTGTTTGGGTCGCTTTTTCATTTTTGTTTATTGTCAAAAGGCAATTAAATCATCCTAGACAAAATATGTATTCTTATCTTTACTTATTCCTTATGCAAAAATATTAAAAATTACATTTTTAATCATTTCTGCTCCAAAAACAAGTAAAGAGGGGCAACTGTGAACACCGTATTTTGTCCGGACCAATTATAAAAATAATAAAATTAACAAAATTAAATTAGCAAAAATAAAAACCAAAAAAGAACAAAAAAGAAGAAATAGAAAATTAGGAGAAAATGAAAAGTGATGAAAAATACAAAGAAACTTAAATTAAAAGCTTTAGAAGATAATAAAAAAATTTTGGGAAAAAAAGGGAAACAAAAATACTAGAGACAGAAAGAAAAACAAATAGCCAAATAAAAAAAAAAAAAAAAAAGTTATGAAAAATGCTATGAAAAATGAAACTAAAGTTTTTTTAAAAAAAAAAGAAAGAAAGAGAAGAAGAAGAGAAAGAAATTTTCAGCCCAAAAACAATCTTAAAAAAAAAATACACTGTAATTAAGAGAAAAATTGTTAGACCAATAAAAAGTAAAAAGAGACAGCCTAAGTTCAAGGGAGACACAGCCTAGCATCTGGTCCATTAACCCCAAGACCCCAAGACCCCAAAACACAGGAACCCATCCTTCAGCGTATTGCATCTCTTGCCACCAGCAGAAGGGAAAACATGACAAAGGAAGACGACACACACAGAGGGGCAGAGTTTTGAAGCACAAAAGACAGGAGTCAGCATCTAGTGTTTCAGAAAAACTTGCGGCAAGGGGCTCAAGGAGTTGACCGCCTTCTCCCATCCCTTTCGCGACTAGAGAGAGAGGGAAGGGGAGAACCAAATCGGGGAGAAGAAAAAAAGGAGCGAGGCGATGTTTGGACATTGTGGGGAGTACCCCGTGGTAGTGCAAATTACCTTGGGATGTTTGGACAAAAGGACAAAATAGCATGGCAGAATATCCAGATACTGAAGGCTTAGGGGAAGCATGAAGAAGCCAAAGGATGAATGCACATTCAATGAAGACGAAAGTGGTTCTGTGTTTTACTTTACGGACGTTTTATTTTTATTTTATTTTATTTTTCTTTGTACTTGAAATCTATATGAATATGATATTTGATTGGCTACACAAAGACACACACAATCACTTGCTTATGCATGATTGTAAACTGCTCTCCACCTTTATCCATATCATCGGGTCTTGTTTTATTTCTTTAGAGTAGCCGTGTGGGATCTTGTGTCTCCTCAGGTACATAGGAGTGGATTTAAAGATCATGTGAGGCAATAAGCCTCCTTGGCGTCTATTAGAATAAATTTATACATTTGGGTTTCAAAGGCCCCTATCAAGTGCTTCTTCAAAGAGAAAAAAATAAAAAAATAATAACAAAAAAAGTAAAAAGGCAAAGAGAGTATTCAAATAGAAAGGAAAAATTAATTAAATGAATTTTTTAGAATTTAGAAGTTAAATTTTAAGTAAATAATTTTTCTAAAAAAAAGAATAGAAGGATCGAGATAAAAAAATTAAAAATAAGAAAAATTATCATTTAAATAAGTGAAAATCAAGAAAAATATTGATAACAAGATAAGATAAAGAAATAAAATTAATTTTATCTTTTGTAAATTAAAACACATCAATTAATGTTAATTTTGTTTTATTTGCTAAAGGAAAAAGTAATTCTTATTTTCTTTATCATTTTACCTAAAAAAGAAAAAGAGAAGAAGGGAAGGACAAAGCCCAAAAACAACAAAATTAAAATAAAAGAATAGAGAAAAAAGGGACAAAAAAATTAATTAAAAAAAAGAAAAAATTAAAAAAAAATTGCAAAGAAAGTAAAGATATAAAATTAACTTTACCTTTAGCAAATCAAAACATATCAACAAACTTTAAATTCGTTTTATTTGTTAAAAGGGAAAAGTAATTTTTATTTTCTTTATCTTTTCATCAAAAAGTTAGTAAAAAGTAAATAAATAAATAAAACAAAACAACAGAAAATAAAAACAAATAAAAGGCACAAAAAATCCTAAAAACAAAAATAAAAATAAAAAAATCAAACAAAAGCCAAGTAAAAGGAAAAAAAACAAAAATAAAAAAATAAAAAAACAAAAACAAAAACAAAACCCAACCAAAACATATTTTTTAACCAGTCGAACTACGTGGACTTTAATCTCTTCAAGGGGCACGTAGGCCTTAGACTTTCATCCTAGGTCAAGTCCGTCCTTGTAAATAAACTTTTCTGTCCAATTTTTATTTCCTTAATTTCTTTTCTTTCATTTTATCTTTTCTAATTTTGCTTCTTTAATTAATTAATTAATTAATTATTTTCCAACTTTATTTCCTTTATCTTTATTTCTTATTTTGCATGTGATTTGTTAGGAGAATTGAAATAGACTAAAGGCCATATTGATTTTGCACAACTGACTTAGAATAACCGTTCTTAGCAACGGGTGTTGTGGGGTGTCTAACACCTTCCCCACTTACAATTGACTCCTAAGCCTATTTTCTAGTTTGTAGACCATTTTTCTTGTTTTCCAAATAAAAAGGTTTTTCCAAAGTTTTGCCTTTTCAAAAATTAAAATTTTGGTGGTGACTCTACTACTTATCTTAATTTCGATTTCAGTTTTCATTTTCTTTGAAAATCGAATCGAATTTCTTTTCAAGAAATTTTCTTTATTTAAGTGCCACGCGGTCGCATTTTCTGGGTGACAGTGGGGGAATACAAAAGAGAACAAGGTAAGAAATGTCAAACTATTGTAAGAACACAAAAACAAGATAAATATCAAATCAACAAACTACAAGGCAAATTAAGAAAAAAAAAAAACATTGCAAGATGAGTGATTATAAGCAAGTGTCGCTTGGTGATAATTTTTTTAAACTATGCAACAACCTCAATCCAGAATAATCTTTGGAAGCATTCAAAGCTCCGTCCAAGAGTTACTTGGCGATAATTTCATTAAACCGTGCAACAACCTCAATGATGAGTGATTATAAGTCAGCAAAGCAACATAATCAACAAGAAAATAGTCATAATTACAATTCAGTTTGCAATGGAAAAGGAAATGTAGATTCTTGAAGATATACTAAATTCCTTAAGATTTTACTACAACACTCACAATATGCAACAAGCAATAAACCTCATATATAGCATGAATTTGTGTATCCATAGACCATGAAAGCAAATCTAAGAAGCCTAAAAGTTGTAATTTTTTTTTTCAGTGATCAACTAAAAGTAAAATGATACGCCCTAACTGTTTGGCTAATATATCATTCATGCTGCTTGTGTTGTGTCTTCTATTGCAAAAAAAGTTATGCAAACTAGAGACATTCTGTCTACTATATTAAAGAAAATAAAAACATAAAAATATTATGAGTGAAATCAATCCCTTACTCCACCAAGCTACCCCTCCCACAACTAAACCTTTGCCTTAATCCTCTACTAGCCACCAATCATGTAAGAAAATTTGGAAAAATGAACAATCAATCATTAAAAATCCAAACTACAAAAAAGGTGAGAAAGATGTCAATATAACTCTCAATTGCCCTAAAATTTGAAACTCTTTGTCATGGCATGTATCCTAGGGGGAATTGATACTTGACATGTTGATTGTGCTTTCTCTCCAATAGAGTCCCATGACACCAAGTTTAGCATGTGTATATAACTTGGCTATACATACATACATGCATACATATATATATATATATATATATCTATATATATGACACTTAATGTTATGGATATCTATTGAGGAGGAGTGTTAATATTTTTCTTCCACTTCAGCCTTGCAACAATTTCTATCATAGTCAAAGGACTTATATATGTAGCTTTTCCTTCATTCATATATATGTGTAGTTTGTTTGCTTGAGTTTCTTGATTGCTTGTATGTATTGTTTGAAATTATGTAACTTGTTGATTATTTGAGTATAATATGCATTTTCATGACACTTAATTGCATTTGTGGTCAAGTTCGCTCTTGGATTAGCAAGGTTAAGCCAAAAATCTCTTGATATTGGATGAAGTTAGGCCAAAAGAGAGCATCGAAAGGAAGTCAAGACTGCCTTTAGTTTTAGATTGGGGTAGGCGGTTCAATTAGGGTACTTTCCCTAAATGTTAGTGAGGCTAAGCCAAAAGTCTCTAAATATAAGTGAGATTAAACCAAAAATTTCTAAATATAGATGAGGCTAAACTAAAAGTTTCTAAATATTGAGTGAAATTAGGCTAAACGTTCCTAGAGTATGAATTTGCTCTTATTGGAGACGTGAGACCCTTAGAGCATGAATTATGGATTAACTATGATTACATGACATGCATGCTTGCTTCCATGTGGTTGAGCAAATCATGTGTGTGTTTGAATGTTGGATTAGCTATTAAGAGTTTTTAAATCTCACTCTCCCTCTCTCCACTAACCATGGCCAAGTGAAACTCAGGGAAGAAGGAATGATCAGCAACAGGTTTAGAAAAGCCATTTGTGACAATGAAAACTAGCCTAGACAAGTTATTGTATATAAGGGCATGTGAACATATATTTTATTATATTGCAATGTAAACACATTCAAAAGCATTAGACCATAAATTAAGGACCATTGGATATATGTGTGACATGTTATAATATAATTTGGCATAAGAAGTTTTATGAAGTATTTGTGTATCTTTGCATGTGGGATAGTGATTTTAGTTGTAAGGTAATTTTTGTATTATAGATTAGTCATGCATGATGCATTTTTGGATTAAAAATTATTCAAAATGAGAAATGGCATTTTATAACTTATTTGGTACTATTTGAAACTAAAATTTGGACCATTTGAGCTATAAAAATGTTCCTCTACTCTTAATAGTCTTAATGAGTGGAATTAGGGTTGAAATTTGGTAGATAATTAGAAGACATTTAGAGTTTTTTATAAAGCCAAAGATCATAATTTTTGGAACTCTATAAGATATTTGGTAAATTTTTAAAATTGTCCCCAAAAAGTTATCAAATGTAGTTATTGTTTATTTTGATCTGATCTTGGATTTCGTGCTTTTTGAGAAAACAAATAGATTTATGTTGACTTGAAATTTTTACAATAGAAAATTTGCCCCCATAAGCTTTTCAATGACACGTAATTTGCGTAAATTTAAATTGTACAACTCAAATTATAAAGTTTTAAAATTTGGTCTTTATTATGTGTCCTTTGGCCCAAAATGATCATATTACCAATTTTATGAGTTTAATACTCATCTACATGTAAGCTTGGATGGAACAAATTGGTTATGAATGAAATTGTGAAGTGAAATAGTGAAAATCCATGTTTATGCATTATGGTGTCATTTAAAGCTTTTAGTAACATAAATTTCTACTGCTAAAAATTTGGTGACCATTATTTTGCAACAAATGGACTTATACATATAAAGAAAATAAATATTATGTTATAGTGTAACACTTTATTAGTTTAGTTCTGGTAGTAAGATCATTATCACAACAAGAAACAAACATTTGCTAACTACTCATGGGGTGGTAAAATTATATGAGGTGAAACAAATATAAAAATGTTAGTAAATCTCTTGAATGGTTGAATATCCAAGTTTTGTGAATGTTTCAAACCATGTAGTCCATTATGCTAGTGGCCTTCCATTGGCTTTGGAAGCAATAGGTTCTAACTTGTTTTGTAAGACATTAGAAGAATGGAATAGATAAGTATGAAAGGATTTCTAATAAAGAGGTCCATGAAATACTTAAAGTAAGCTATGATACTTTGGAAGAAAATGAGAAGGAAATTTTCCTTGACACTGCTTGTTTCTTCATTAAATTATAACTGAGATATGTCACAGGACTGCTATAAGCTTATGGTTTCCATAAAGAAATTAGTATTCAAGTCTTGATAGACAAATCTCTCATCAAGATTGATGGTACAAATTGTGTGAGGAGGCATGACTTAATTCAAGATATGGGCAGAGAAATTGTTAGATATGATTCAACATTTGAGCCTAGCATATGTAGTAAGTTATGGTTTAATGAGAACATGGTTCATGTTTTGGAAGATAATACGATATGCTAGAACAATCTTTATGATTTTATTATGTTATTTATTGATTTTGATGTATATGTACTGGATTACAAGATTTTTAGTCCTCTTTTCTCATTTTATCCTGCTAGCAATATTTGTTAGAAGACGGACATATTATAATTTAGAATTAGTTAATTTGTCCAAATATGGATATTACATTCATAACATGTACAATCTGTGGTTCCTCTATGCTTTGGTCTTGAAAAGGAATTGATAAACTTGAAGTCATTATGCTGTACTCATGCAAAGATAAAGAAGTGCAATAGAGTGGAGCGGCCTTTAAGAAGATGAAAGACCTTAGAATTCTTATTATTAGAAATGCACACTTTTCCAAAAGCCCTAAATATTTCCCAAATAGTTTAGAAATATTGGACTAAAGTGGATATACATGATTGTCTTTACCATATGATTTTAAACCCAAGAAACTAGTCATACTCAGCCTACCTGAAAGTTGCCTTCAAATTTTCAAACCACTCAAGGCATGTATACATTTTATGATTTCTATCTACTTTCATATGTTCTGTTGGCCTTATATCTTAATGGTATGTAAATTTACAATATGAATATTATGACATTGGTCGTTTGCTTTTGTTTTGCAGATGTTTCATTCTTCATGTTTTATGAATTTTAAAGTTTGTAAATTTTTAACAAAGTAACTATAACTTATTTGGACTCCCAAACTTAGAAGGGAGGGGAGGGGAGGGGAAGGAAGGGGAGAGATTTTAATAGAGGAGAGGGGAGGGATTTTAATGATATATTGTTTGGTTCACAAGGGGAAGGGAGGAAAAATAATAATATATAAACCATTTTACCCTTATATATTTTAAAAGTAATAATAATACAATTAATTATTCTTTTATTTTTAAAAATTTAACATTTTCACCACCAAATTAAACAAACGTCAGAAATTATCTATAATTATAATTATTTAAAAAAATTTTGTAAACAAATGAAACTAACTAAACAATTATTTCAACAAATGTATAATTTAATATGTTTTATTTCATGAAATCAGAATGCATCTGAGTTGAGAACATTGGCATATTTACTTTTTCCTCAATATGGCAAGATACCATGTTAATTCATATGTTAAAATTTCCCTTTAACCATACCTATAAAAATTTTATGAAACATAAAGGGATAAGAGAGAGGAGGAGGGGAGGGCATTTTAATCTTTTTTTTTTTTGTAACTTTTCCTCCCAATCCCCTCAAATTGGAGGGATAAGAAAGAGGGGGAGGGGAAGGAAAATTTCATTAAACTTTTCCTCCCCTCCCCTTCCTTCAAACCAAATAGGAGTCAGAGTTCAGGATTCAGTGTGTGTTTGGATTGATGGTGAGTAAAATTGGTTTTCCAAACCTTGATTTTGTAGAATTGATTTTGTGTAAAAATAAGTTTACATGAACGTGATTTATATTTGGAAAGTTTAGGTGAAAAGTGATTCTGATGGAATTGATTTTGTTTGGATATTATATAGCAGAATCACTTTTAAGTGTAAAATTACCAGAAAGGATAGTCATATTACTTTATTTGATTTATTCTTATAATATTACCTTTTTTTTAAATAACATTTAACAAATGATATAGCATAATATATCTTTTTATTTTTGTTGATATTAGAATTAAAATATAAATTAAAAATAAATATTTTAGTTAAGTCTATAAATGTGCATAGCATAGAAATAGAGTATTACAATTGATTGAAATTACTAATTTTTGTACGCATATAATACAATTTGATTCCTTCATCTCCCACTCACTTTCTCTCTTTTCCTTTCTCACTTTTCTCTCTCTTCGCAGCATCTCTTGTTGTGCCATGTTGACTAATAAAATGAAATAAAGGGAAATTTTCATATTTACTAAAATAGTGTTATGTGGAAGAAATTGGGTATATTACAGACATTTTCTTAGAAGGGACAAAGCAATTTCCTAAAACATTGGTTTGTGAAAGAAATCTTGCTTAACTTGCCAGTGCAGTGCCTTGTACACATGTTGTGTATTCCTTTTGTCTAATCAGCAAAACATTAAGGACGTTATAACAAGAAATAATGGTAGAAACTAATACTTAAATATTTAGAAAGTGTAGCACTACTAAAAAAAAATGAAAGTTTAACTGTGGTTAATTAGTTGTGATTTTATAAACTACAACTAAAAATATGATCTAGTTAGGTGAAGCTTATTGTACGAAAATCTGTAAAATACTAAAAGAAAATAAAAGATAAAGGATGAATACGAGTCAAATCATACTGTTTATAGTTTCAAGATAATATGATTTGCTCCAAACTTTATATATATATATATATATATGCAATTTTTATGATTATAGTTAAGCCACACCGGTTTTAAAAAATTGCAGTTAAGCGTTAACTGTAGTTTTTTAAAAATGGCCTTTAGCCATTTTTGTAAACCATTGGAGATCTCATGCTCTGCCTCTCCCATTCACCTCACAGCCCTCTCAAATCTTGTGTGCTCCCTCTCACCCATTTACATAGCAAAGCCCCCACACCGGCGATGCCCCACAATAGAAGCCCACACCGGCGAGGATCTTCTCCAGAATTGGAAACCTTATTGGCAAACTCAGAGTATCTTTCTTTTCTCCATCTCTTATTATCTTTCAATTCTCTTCCTTGCTCTGTTAATCATCTGTTTGTATTACAAGAATTGTGGGAAAGGAAAATGCAAAATCTTTACTCCAGTTCTTGATTTATTGATTTTAAGCGCAATGGAATTTTGGTTTTGAAATTTTCTCGTGCTTTCAGAGCTTATGGGTTTTAAGGGTTAAACTTGTTGATCATTTACGAATTTTTCAGTTTGGGTTTGTTCGGTTTGTCTTCTGACTTGTCTCCTTCAATTTATATTCCGATTTATCTCCGATGCGTCCGTATAAATCTCTATATAGCTGAGTGAAATGGTTTTGTCATTGCTAATATTTTATTCAGCCACAACGTCCATCTACTATCTACTAAAAAAGAAGAAAAAATAAAGAGCAAAGAAGACAAGAACGTTCAGTTTAAACTTTTATGACAAGAACATTCACATTACTATGGAAGACAAGAAGAAGACATATCAGAGGAAGAAGACATATTAAAGGAAGAAGACTTACCTGCAACAGAGCAGAGGAAGAAGATGAAGGAGCAGCCTGGTCACTAACGTTAGGAATAGATCAGAGGAAGAAGATGAAGAAAATAGCTGAAACAGAGTAAAACAGAGAAGTAGGTTTACATGCAACAAGCTCAGATATGTCTCCTATATTCTCGGACTGGTTTGGGTATAAAGGACAATTGGCCATTGGAGCAATTAACGTGACTTTAATGCAAAGCATTTGCGTTGGTAGAAAGCAGGTGTGTTTTACTTCAAGCCAACGTGATTTCATACTCCTTAGAACCATGGTGCAGCAAGTCAAACGTGGATCCAAACATGCAGCAAATAGGCTTTTCCACAGCAAACCTTGGTTTGAGCCAAAATGCAGGTACATCAACGCACATCCAAACACATACTCAGTTAGGTTTCTTGATAAACACAGGCTGTTAGGAGCCCAAGGATGCACCCAACTCCATATGTTGGCATCTGGCATCATATTGACTTCTCTTGAGACTCTAGATCTCATGGGGTGCTCGAGTCTTGAGATTTTCCCAGAAGTCTTAGGAACCATGGGAAATATAAGAGACATTCATTTAGACCAGACAACAACAAAAGAATTTCCATTTTCATTTGGAAATCTTATTGGCCTGGAACGACTATACCTGAAGCATTGCTCAAGGCTCAAACAAGTATCATGTAGCATAGTACTTGTGGTGATAATGGCTTATGGGGGTAAAGGATTTCAATTTTTTGGAGGCTACAAAATTCAATAAAAAGTGAACTCAGATACGTCATCAGGCGCTGTATTTTTAAACCAAATTGGGCACTGTATATACCAATCTACTTGATTTTAGTTACTGTGCTTACCTAAATGTGTATTGTATGAACGCAAGCCCCAGCAATTTCATCTAGGTATGTTATCCTTTGAAGTTCCCCAATCTACTACTCTGAGATGCCATTCGACTTCAACAGAGGCCAATTTACGATATTGGCAGCTGTCATTCAGGGGATATTGTAAGGTTTAACCATGGCAGCAGGATATCATCAGTGTCTTTTTGGTTCCATGAGACATTTCTAGAGATAGCGCAATGCGTGATTGCGTAACGTGGCACAAATTTTGACAATTATGTATTGTGTAAGCAGAAATCAAAATAATTTCATCCAAGTATTTGATTCTCAGAATCCTTTGATTGATTTCGTTCCACTTCCCTGTGTCGGCATTGAACTTTTTCCTTTTGGGTACTCAATTCAAACCTCAATTCAAACTTAAGATCCATCAATGCGAGAAGGGAATCATCAGTGTCTTTCTGGTTCCATGAGAAATTCCCAAAGATAGTTACTATCATCAATGCGAGCAAGTAGTTTGTGACTTATATTTTAGTTACTGTCAACTTGACTCAAATAATTTCATGCCAAGTTTGAATTTTAAAAAGTTCAACTATTAGCTGCTTTGATTTAGATTTTTATGTGCTATTTGTATCTACAACACATTTTATTGATAAATATAATAACTCATAGGAAATTATTATATGATACCAACTTGCAAGTTAGTGTAGAGATCAATACTCTTTTATTGATCAATATTTTAACTAATTTACTAATCGAATCAAACTTGAGCCTTTGAAATTAATAATGGTATGTCTGCAGGTATCTATAATATGCTCATCTTTTGTAAGACCATATTTTGAATATTGAACAGTCAGTTCTTGATGTGCTACTTGACACTTGTTATGAATATATCTCAAATACTTTTGTGGTGAATCAATCATTCCTGTCTTGTAGGAGATATTTGTGTTGCCATGCTCCTTGTATATTTGTCTGCCAACTTCTTGATGTTCTGCTTGTTATTGGGTGATCTGATCATTTTTCAACAAAGTTAATGCCTTGGAAGATTCCTTTATGAAGGTTCTCAAAATATTACTAATAATTTTTTAATTAGATATTTCTGTTTTTCATCGAGTTAATTCCTGCCATGCCAATAGTTTTCCATGTCTTAGCAACTTACATAGTTCTATGACCTTATCTTTCAGCGTCTTGGTGTCTCAATGTGGGTCGAAATGTGTGTTGGTTGTTTGGCAACATGGCCGTGGATATCTTCTATGCTTGAATTGGTTGATGTGATTTACTCTATATTTCGTTCTGTCAACTCTCCAATTGCAGAAGTAGAACTCCTGCACAAGATAATTAGCATTCTCCATTTTTTCAAAGAGTAGGTAAGATGAACTAATTATATTTAATACAAGTAGAGGTTCTGATTGCATATGCATCAAATCTGATTATTAGCTATGTAATGTCTTCTTTGTAAGGGACATCAGATAACAAATTTAAATTCTTCAGAGGGTGTTGGCAGATTGGATACACAAGAAGTTGCTTCCTCCTATAGGAGTTTATGCATTAGGAAAACATATTACTAAGCCAGATTTTCCTCCTTTAATTTACCTCTATCTCACATGCTTATATTTGTTATTGCATGCATGTGTAGTGAATTTTGTGAAGCTACACAAGTTATGAATCTTTTGCATGTGGTTAATATGGCCTGTTGTAGAGTTGGGAGCCTAACAGTAAAGAATGGATTACGGGATGATGCAATCACTATATATGGAAAGATCAGTATCTTTATGCTTTCTGAAGGATTTCTCAAGGATTGCTTGTTGCTTTTGGAATGTTGGAAAACCAGCCTCATTCTGTTCTAGTTGGGTTCCACGGCCTCATTAATGGCCATGAACAGGGCATGCTTGCATGGTTGTCTAATCTATGAGCTTTTAGAGTGTGATTAAAATTGTGTGGAAGTTTCATACGTGGATTTTCCAGAGGTTTTGTCAATTTTTTTATTATATAGGCCAGGGAAAGGCCTTGGTTAAATGGTATGGACATGCATAATGGCAAAAAAGTAGGATGGAGAATATCCTGTTCAAAAATGATAACCATTCAAAGAGACAAGAATGTTAAATTATTAATGTAAGGATTCTGTGAAGTGAACTTCAAGACTGTTGAATCCAGAGATAGTAAAGAGCAAATCGTTATTCCCACTTCAATGAATATGATGACTATTTCGGACCAAGCTATTTCTTGTTGCTGTAAACCATTGATGCATATTTGTTTAAAACTTAACGCATAGAAGTTCTTGAGACTATGGAACTACAGTAGGAAAACAATTAGCTCATATTCAGATTGAAACCTGCCAAAATATGGAAAATCACATGAAGTGGTAAATGCGCTGGACTCATATAGTTCATTGACCTTATTCAAATCGTGCCCACCAATATGTTTGTACTCAAATTTAACATGTACTTCATTTATCGAGGTTCATTTCTTTTCCAATTTTTGAAGGAATGAGTATGAAAATTATCATGCAGACGACATAGAGAAAAAGAACGACAAAAATAATAAACAATTTTATTATTCAAAATTTTTTTCTTATATGTTAAACAATTTCATAATACTTCTAAACCAATGCTATGACAAAATTAATATTTTGAAATTAGAAATGTCTACTCATCCTAATATTGTATTGAAATACCAAAAGATGTTTAAGATATAAATAAAGTTTAGTACAATTGACAATAAAATTATTCCTCATTTTAACTTTTTTTTTTAAATTTATATGTAAAATAACACAGAATGATTGAATGATAATCAACACATATACTTGAATAACACTTTAAATGAATAAACTAATTTTAAACTAAACTACAAAGAAATAATTTTAAAATTTACCATTTTTTTAATAGAAACAACGATAGGAATGGTAGTGTCAATTGCTCTCTTCATTCAAATGTGTATTAACTATATTTATTATTTTATGTTATTTTCTATTTATTATTTTAGTTATAATAATAGGGGCATTTAAAATGAAATAATAGATTAATACAAATGTTGATGAATCAAGCTTCAAAAAACCCTAACCCCCCATATCTCATGAATAGAATTAAGGAGAAAGTACATGTTACTTATCTAAAATAAGATTTAATTATAGAATTATTACAATAATTTTAAAACACAATAAAATATCATTTTAAACTTAGGAATAAAATAAAAATATTAAATTTTAATTAAAATTAACAGTAAAAATCTACCTTGTTGCTTCAACAATTCAAAAACTAACACTGAATTAAAATGAAAATACAAATATAAGAAGTCATATAATTTCTTGTAGTTATTTTAGTCCAAAGTATAATAACGTATTTTATTATATTTCAAAATTTCTATATTAATTTTACACTTAGATTTTGATTTATGAGGTTAAAATATTAAAAGATTTAAATTAGGGACCTTAACTAAATGTGCAAAAATTATTTTTGGAAAATACATGATTATAATTTTGAAAAGACTTAACTATAATAAAGTTTTTTACTATATATTTTATAAACTTAAAGCTTCTAATTATAATTACTTTTAAAATATATTCTTCCCCTACGATTTAAAAGGTAGAATGGGTAATTTATTATATATATTAATTGTGATGAAAACTGTTTATAAATCATACTCCTTCTATTTCTGTTTTCTTTTTAATCTGAATTTAAATTTTATTTTGAAAGTACGATTTCCTACTTTGCTGGCACGAAATCCACTTTAGTTGAATGTAAATGATGGGCAAGAAATTCTTTTTCTTTTTTTCGGACAGGACACTTCAAATCAAATTAAAATAAAATCGTTTTATATTAAATATTTGGAAAAAAATTCAATAATTGTTATATAATACATTGAATGCTATATTAAAAGGCACTTGCCGAAAATACCCTTGGTACAAATAAAACAAAGACGTTTGCTAACCAAAAGGAAAAGACAATAATAGAGCGTGGCTTACTTTTCAAAGCTGGTTTCGACTTCTAATTTTTTTAACCAAAAAAGAAAAACATTAGCTGCGGAAGTCGGAATCATGTATTCTGACTTTCACAAAAATTATAATATCAAGATTTAATAATTTTCACGGACATGAATTGGACAAAAATTTTAGATCAACTATGGGATTCCGTTCAAAATCCCATTGAAAATGCCACACGGTTAGTTTAGCTGTCTCACATCAAGCCTACCTCCATTTTCTCACCATCTTTTTCATAATACTACGGTTGACTGAAGACTTTGACTAAAATATTCATATATTTCATAATCTTTATCTCTCTCTCTCTCTCTCTCTCTCTCTCTCTCTCTCTGAAAATTAAAAATCAAAGACTTTTTGGGGCCTAGGGAGTAAGAAACAGGAAAAGGGATTATAATAAGAATTGAAGCCTTCACATCAGGCTTAACTCAATCTTAAAAGCTAAAAAAGCCAAGATCGAGTATCATAATAAAATTGAACCATACAAGTAAATATTTTTTAAAAAAGTGAATATAGAAAATATAATTGTGTTAAAGAAAAATAAAACAGAAAAAGATCCAAAAAATTTATGCAAAACATGAAAAATTTTAATGATTGCACATAGAGAAATGGATGTTGCTTCTTCTGAAGGGGCATGACTGCATATCTCGTTACCGTTATTGTCCATAGAAGGATTTTTTAATACGATATTCTCCGAATATGGACTTGTGAATACATATATTTCACTCTCTTGATTAAATATCTAATTTTTAGTCCCTGAATTTTTAGTACTGTGTGAGTTAGATTCTGAAAATATCCAATTTTTAGTCAGTGATTCTTGATTAAAAAATTAATAAGCAATGAATTAAATATTTTTAAAGATTAACTCATACACCCCAAAAAATTTAAAGACTAAATGGGCGAACAACTTTAGAAACTAATTTGTTAGTTTACTATTTATTAAATACATTTTTCAAAAAAATAATCTTCTACTTAAGTTAAGGAGAAGAGAGAAATTGAAGTCATGGACTTCCATTCTTCATTCTCGATATGAGATGAGAGACGTGAGGGCGAGACACAAAGGGAAGTTCTTCCAGAAGACCGACCCAAACGAAAAAAAGGGCAAAAACCAGAGTAAAACAAAGAAAATTTGTTCTCAGAAAAAACCCAACATCCAAACTCGGTAGTGACAAATTTCAATGTTTGAAAAGAGAGACCCGTTTGATTACCAATATAATATGCCTACTTTAATATGATATATGAATTTGAATGTGGTAGCATACTAATAAAAGCATATATACTAGCCTATGTAGGCAACTTTATTTGATTTAACGCATACTTAGCCCCTAAGAAATTACTCGTTATTTCTTGCAAAATCAAAATTATAATGGGCTAACTTCATTATAATTTAAAATATTTCGCCCGTATTAGAAAAATAAATAAATAAGAAGAATTTTTATACCATTTTTTGGAAAAAAAAATTCCAACAAAATAAAAGCAAAAATTTTTTTTCTTGAAGCAAAAGAAACATGAGAAATTTTTTCAAAATAAAAACCTTATAAAACATACTGAAATAAAAAAACATGAATAATATTCTCATCAATTTTATCATACCATACCAGATAACTACCTGCTTGAGGAATAACATAAACGCATATCAAACAACCATATGCTACTAATTTCCAAAATAGTATAGTTGAAATTAAATGACACTCAAGAAATAAAAAATAACTAATCAAATCAAAGATCATCAATAATTATCTCCAAGATTTCTCTCACAAATGATTGTCTAAGCTTTTGTTTCTGCTCTTCAATAAGTGGTTCGATTACTGTTCAAGCATTTTTTTTTTGAATTCTTTTTAATAAAAAAGAAACATCTTAAGATATCAAGAATCAGTAAGAGAAGAACAGAGCGACACAACCGAAGAGATCAAAGCACATAATGAGAATTGCCACCGATCCTCTGGACTTGGTTTCCCCACATCATTGCCTTTATCATCCATCATGCTTTTGTTGCTTGAGGTAGGTTGTTCTTTCTCTTTTCTCACCTGATTTTGCCAATTGCAAAGGATTAGAATCATACAAAATTTTAATTGTGTGTGTGTCTCTATTAGATAAATTGAACTAGATTGAGTTGAAAAGGCAGCATTCTTTCTTATCTATTGTAGCTAATTTCGTTGGGTTAGTATATTTGTTACAAAAAAGAGTAGGAAGTGAAAAAAAGGATTTGGACAAAAATCAAACTCTTATTACCAAGTTTAACTCTCTTTTAAAGACCAAAGTTAGTATCATATGAATTTCTCTAATAAAAGCATTTCAATATAAATTAAATGTCAACGCCCCCTCACCTTTGTCGATGGCAACAACTCTGATGGACTCTCGCCATTATCCACCGATGGCTCTGAAGGTGTAGGACTACATATCTCATCGCCCTCATTTTCTGTACAAGGATTTGTGAATCTAATATCCTCCATTCTACTTTTCTGCTTGAATACATAAATTCCACTCTCTTTTGCAGCCCTTTCAAAGGGGACCAGGTCGTGGTAATATTTATTAGTAAAGTCCAATGGGGAAACAAATGAAACCTCCGCATGATTCCACTCTTGTTCCAAAGATGCTCCTTCTTCCAAAGATGCTTCTTCCAAAGATGCTTCTTCTTCCAAAGATGCTCCTTCCAAAGATGCTTCTTCCAAAGATGCTTCTTCTTCCAAAGATGCTTCTTCCAAAGATGCTTCTTCTTCCAAAGATGCCTCTTCTTCCAAAGATGTTTCTTCTTCCAAAGATGCTTCTTCTTCCAAAGATGCTTCTTCCCAAGATGCTTCTTCCTCTTCACCAAAGAATGCCATCCGTTGCAGATCACAAACAAATATATGATTTACCACTGCTGAGAACTTGTAACCAAACGCAGGGCCACGAAACCATCTATTGCCATTGATGATTAAATTGGGGGTAAACTTGACAGTGAAACTTTGCTCATTTACAGATCCTATAACAACACAGAGAGCTATTGCTGGGAATTTGTTACGAAACCAGAAAGAAATAGATCCACCCTTGTTACAGTGGTCGAACCATTTTGGGATCCTTTCCCCAGGCAGAGAAAATATTTTGCCTCCAGTGTCGTGCAATTCCTGTCAATCACAATTCATAAACATAGCAAAATAGCAAGTCATGTGAGGAATAAAGAAAATAGAGAGGGAAACCTTACTTGACTAAGTAATATACTCTTAGACTGGGAACTCAACGATGTACAATTCTTGGCTGATAAATCCCGTATGTTTGGTGGAACTCCTCTAATTTCTCGAAGACGCATGCAACCATTCAATTTAAGCTCCCTCAAGAAGTGAAATTCTTTGATGCAGGTAGGAAGAATTGTGAAGCTACTACAATCTAGTTTCAAAGTCTTCACATTGCGAAACCAAGAAAGACATGTTGAAAGAGATTCATTTGACATATTGTGGGCATTAAGAACAAGTTCTATCTTTGGGCACATTAACAAACTCCCCATTTCTTTACCTTGGTCCTGTTTAGATACTCGGAACTCCTCACAACCTTCCATACGTAACGCAATCAATTTAGGCAACAAAGCAAATGCAGTTGGTAGCCGAATCCTTCTGCAACCTCGCACGTATATGAATAGAAGCCCAGTAAGATTTTGAATTGAAGATGGAAATTCCATATCAGTGCCGGTCAAGGTAAGCTCTATCATATTTTTCATTTCTCCTAAAATTTCAGGAAAAAATTGAAGACTTGAGCAGTTCTCAAGGAAGAGGCCTAGAAGGTTGGGCAAATTGATTGGTGGAAATCTCTTGAGCTTGCAGCAACCGGCAGCCCGTATGAGTTTAAGTTTATCCAAAAATCCAATTGAGTTATGAATTTTAACTAAATTCTCACACCTACAGAATGAAATTACATTTAAATTTGGAAGGCTAGATACATCAGGTATTTGTGTTATCAATTGACACTCATCAAAATTTACGTCAGTCAGACTCTCGAAGCCCTGCAAAACAAAAAATATCAAAATAGTCCGTAAAAAAATTAAGTGAAACTTATTAGTATACTATGCCAAAGAAACATACAAAAGGGATAACAATTGCACTTGCCATGAATGATTTGAGCGATGAAATACAGCTCCGACCTAAGTCGAGTACGAAAAGTTCCCTTGGATGAAAATCCGCCGGCAAAGATGATGAAGGATATCCCGACCATTCTAGCACTCTTAAACTATTTGGGAGGTGTTCTGGACCTCTGGAAAAAGTTATATCTTTAATTATAAGTATCCTGAGGTTTTTCATCTTCTTGAAGGCTTTTCCACTCCAGTGCACATTATGCACATTATATTTCGATAAGCTCATAATTATGACTTCAACTCTATTTGTTCCCTATTAACTCAAAAGCATAAGTTAAAAGTTAGATCTTTTAGCACATCACATATTAATCAAGAAAGGTAAATAAAATAGCAAAAGAATAACGAAACCATCCGTGACTCACCGTATTTTCTTTTAAAACATGTATAATATCTTCACATGACCATAATCTACTACGTCCTCCAGGCTCATCTGATTGTTGACGAACAATGTTTCTACCCATATCCTGTACCAAGTCATGCATTTCAACGTAACCACGTTCAATCTTTATGAGAGATTTGTCTATCAATACTCCAATACCATAACTCGGATGGAAGCCACGAGCATGTTGCACCATTTTCAAGACATATCCATAAGAACTCCGTTTGAAAAAAGAAGCAATATCAAGGAAAATTTTCTGCTCACCTTCTTCCAAGCCATCATAGCTCACTTTTAGTACTTCATTAATATCTTTAATAGGAATTTGTCTATATGTATCTAATAGAAACTTCCACTCCTCTATAGTTTTACCAGACAAGTTAGAACCTATTATTTCCAAAGCAAGTGGATGGCCATTGGCATAAGCTATTAGAGAATTCATGATGTCTTGGTAGCTTGGATCAAATTCATTTCTTTTAAAAGCATTCCAACACAGCAAATCAAGAGATTCATGATAATTTAATTCCTCTACCTCATACATCTTCTCAATCTCATGAGTACTCAACAAATGTTTATTTCTTGTTGTTATAATGATTCTGCTGCCAGAACCAAACCAATCACGTCCTCCAGCTAGTGCTTCTAACTGCTTCACATTGTCAACATCATCAAGAATAAGAAGAACTCTCTTTTTATGGAGCCTGCGTTTTATTATTGGTATTCCGTGACTAAAATCTCCCAAGTTGATTTCTTTCTCCCTGACTAAATCATAAAGCAATTGTTCTTGGAGTTGAACGAGGCCATGCTCACTAGACTTCTCCCTAACATCAGCAAGAAAACAGAGAGCTTCAAATTGATCAGCAATTGAATTATATACTGCTCGTGCAATTGTTGTCTTACCTATTCCACCAACTCCACAAATTCCCACCATGTTCACCTTGTCATTTGACCCAACTCCTACAATTGACCTTATTTTTTGTACCCGAGACTCTAATCCAACTGGGTGCCCAGCAATATGCAGAGTAGTTGGGTTAATCCTCCTGGATACCTCTTTAACTATTTCTTCAATCAGTTGATATTCATAGACTTGTCTGAAAACTCACAAAAGTTTATATGTGAAGTTAGAATAAATACACTGAAATCAAGTCTATAAACAACACAATAATATCTTAAGGCCTTATTTGATTCAAAGGAGGGGAGGAATTTTAATAGAGGGGAGAGGAGAGGAGAAATTTTAATAGAGAGGAGGGGAGGGGAAGGGATGAGAGATATATTGTTTTGTTTAAGAAGGGAGGGGAGGGAAGGGAAAATAATAATATACGAACCATTTTACCTTTATATATTTTAAAGGTAATGATAATACTATTAATTATTTTTTTATTTTTTAAAATTTAATATTATTATTATCAAATTAAATAAATATAAAAAATTATCTATAATTATAATTATTTTAAAAAAATTTGTAAATAAATAAAATTAATTAAATAATTATTTCAATAAATATATAATTTAATATATTTTTATTTTATAAAATTAAAATACATTTAAGTTCAAAATATTAACATATTTACTTTTTCTCAATATGAGAATATACTCATGTTAATTAATATGTTAAAATTTTTACTCAATTATATCTATAAAAATTTTATAAAATACAGAATTAATAATTAAATTAAAGGTTATTTTGATCTTTTTATCCACTTTCCCTCTCAATTTCCCCAAATTAGAGGGATAAGAGAGGAGAGGAGGGGAGGGGAGGAAAAATTTCATTAAACTTTCCCTCCCCTCCCCTCTGATTTTGCCAACCAAACAAGGAGTAAAGATTTTCATGAAAATTACGAGCCTAATTCTAAATCATAAGAAAAATAGCATTTAAAAGTAGATATGTACCCCAGTTGAAAATGCCTGCCAGATAAATCAGCCGCATCCTTTAGGGCCTGCTTCCATTTTTGTACCTTCTCCTCGTCATCCGTGAACCTTTCTCGATGCCTAGACAAGGCTTCACCATAACTACCACTTTGATGTCGCACTTCTGATGGATCCACATCGTAAAAGACTGGGAAAACCAACCGACCTCCTCTCTTTAATTGCTCAAGGATCTTGACAAGTTCATTTAGACAAAATGTTGAGGATGCATAATTTTTGGAGAAAACAATGATGGCAATCCTAGATTCTTCAATGGCTTTGAAAAGAGCCGGTGTGATTTCTTCCCCTCTTCTGAGCTCCTCATCATCAATGAAAGTACGGATTCCTCTTTGCTGCAGAGAATTGTAGAGATTACCAACAAAATTAAAACGGGTATCTTCGCCTCTAAAACTGAGGAAGACATCGTAGGCCCATCCAGATGTGAAAGTAGAGGAGGAGGATGGCTCTGCACGATTCGCCATGAATGATGACTGGTGGAACAAATTTGCTAGACGCCGTAGATGTAAGAGCTTAAAAATGGCAGACGCGGATACTATCAGCGAGAGGGAAAATCACATGGTAAGTTTCAGGGGAAGACAAATGATAGGATAGCTTTTATGCAATGGGAAGGGTGTTTCACGATTATATGAAGACTTGGTATGGCCCACTATGGTACTGCTTTTCTTTCTTCAGTCAGACTTCTGTGGCTTTCCCCGAAGTTCCGCACATGACTCCAACACAAATGGCAGACAATATAATATCAATAGTAGACCATGGCACATCTCTTCAAGCATGTTATGCTACAGTGAACAATGACTTTTCTAAAATGCCTTCCTAGTGACAGAATGCTTGCGGGTTCATACAAGAAAACAGAGGAAAGTATCAAATACAACAACGTAAAAGTAAGGTCCTCCAAACATGTGTCAAGACATTATTTGCTTGCGTCAAGATTTCAAAAAGATAAAGTTAGTTTTGATTTTACCTTTCTGAAAAAACAAAGGCAAGTTGTTCTCTTTTTCGGTACAATTATTTCACTGACATATCATTTTTTTTATTCACCAAAAACGATAATCTCTCGTTCACTTCTGCTTCCCCTCTCACTGTCCCACTTCTACTCTCGTTGATTATCATTGACTTTAAACAGTTCATTTTCTTCAAGAAAAAATTAGCATATCGCACTACACAAATTGAATCATTATATATTTTTCAATTATAAACTTTTCAAGTGCTAATACAAAAAAAAATTCATAATCAAGTTTGCTAATTTTTTAATAAAATATATTTTAAAAACATTTAATAGAAAGATTTCTTGAAAAAATACGAATAAGTATTTTTAAAAAAATGATTGGAATGATGCATCCTCAAAAAAAGTTTTTGATGTTTGAACTAACATCTTATCAAAACTCCTCCCTTCTTTTCTTTTTTCAAAAAGAAAAAAAATACTCTTCGTTTCAGTAACTAGATTATTTAGATTTAATTTAAATTATCATTTTTTTAATTTCATAGTTAAAAGAATGTTTTCATTCTTCAATCTACTGCACGTAAAATCTAAAAGTCATTGTTCATGCTCCAAAATTAATCAATCTATCCTCTAAAATTCAGTATATTTACATCTCCAGGATAAAGTCCTTTTATTTTTCATGCTCCAAAAGAAAAAAAGTCAATAATTAATTTTATTTTAATTTTTTTGTTGTTGAAGTAGTCGATAATAATTATCCCCTTTATAAAATACAAACATATAAATACTTTGGTCAAATACGAATAGAAGTATGAGTTCAATTTGGAGAAAATTGTGAAAAAATGACATAAAATATACATAGAATAAACAAGGAAATATTCTTATCATAGTATTTTTAAATTATTTGAGATATATTTGAAACCTTTTGAAAAAGCACGCCTTCTCAATTATAAAATTTTTGAGTTTTTCATCTTCTTCAAAGTCTTTTCATCTTGGTTTATATTGTTAGCTTCAGGTAAATTATCTAAAATTATGACACTAATTTTATCAGTATCGTTTTAAGCCAAAGATAAAAGTCAACTACATGTAAGGAATTTTATTCGAAATTCATTTATAATGTATGCTTTACCATTAAAAAAGAAAGATGAATGGAGATTGAGCATTAATTAATATTGATTCCTTATAAAGTCAAGTCCTCATCATACCCGAATAGAAAAATTGGTAATGTAAAATGGAATATTTATAGTAATAAGTTTACAAGAATTAATAAACTTAACTTATGAGGCGAGTGGTAAGCTATTGAATTAATCAATCTGTTCTATAAAATTGACCATATTGACATCTCTAGAATAAATCTTTTTTATTTTTCATACTCCAAAAGAAAAAAAGTCAACAATTGATTTGTTTTTTTTTTTTTTGGGTTGAAGTATTCGTTAATAATCATCCCTTTATAAAATGGAAACATAGAGATACTTTGGTCAAGTAAGAATAGAATTATGACTTTCATTTGGAGGAAATTTTGAAAAAATTGATTCTACCAATAGCAGGGCCAAATTTGTGTAAATTTTTATAATAAAAAAAATATAGTTATGTAATAGAATATCAATAGTAGACTTTCACTCATTTCTTCAAACAACTTATGCTAAAGTGAACTAGACTTTAAATCTGAAATGCCTTCCTAATGACAGAATGCTTGCTAATTGCTTTAATAAATTTTCTGAGAAGTAGCTGAAAAACAAAGACAGAGATATTCTGGGAAGTGCGGAAGAAGGAAGCAGCTGTTAATGTTATGCACAATAAAATAAAACAAATGGCAACCACAAATTAAGAACTTGGAGTTGGCGGCAAGTCAATCATCTTAAGAAAATGTCTTCATTATTTACGAGAATTAATAACCTTAATTTATTAGGTGAGGGGTAAGTTATTGAATTAATCAATCTATTCTCTAAAATTCAGTATATTTACATCTCTATAATAAATTTCTTTTATTTTTCATGCTCTAAAAGAAAAATGTCAACAATTAATTTTATTTTACTTTGTTTGTTGTTGAAGTATTCATTAATAATCATCCCCTTTATAAAATAGAAACATATAAATACTTTGGTCAAATAAGAATAGAAGTATGACTTCAATTTGGAGGAAATTATGGAAAAATGATTCTTTGTACATTTGCAGAGAAAGTTAATTTGGCCAAATGTTGTAGAAAGCAAAAGGAAGGAAAAAAAAGGAAGCGTGGCATTGGCATTGACTTGAAGAATCAGTGGGAAAAAGAAAAAAAAAAATATCCACGGAAGAAAAATGGCCCTGAAGTGGACATATAAAATTCGTGTCCTACAAGAAACAAGAAAATTTTTCCTTTTTATGATTCTGTGTGAAAGTTTTTATACATTACACAGCAACACATAACTTAAAAAAAGTGCTACGACGACGATAACTTGGACATAACTAATGGCCAGTGGAAGCAATGATAGAAGTAACTAAAAGGTCTTGCTGCCTTGGCTTTCGATTCATGGCCCCTCTTCTTTCATATTTTCCATACAAATGTCATCAATTCTTTGGTGTTATGGCCAATCAAATGTGAAGTGTTAAGCTCAATTATTCATGACGACATTATTGCGTCTTTTCTCAACAATGAGTCTTTACATTTATATGTACACATTAATTTTAAAAATAATAACAATTTAAATTAAAAAAATATTAAATATTAAATATTAAATTTGGACCGTCTACATCCAATTTGTATGATCTAAACTTAGAGAGGTACCTACAATCTAGATTTGGATAGAAACATAGAGATACTTTCATCAAATAATATTAGAAGTATGACTTCAATTAGGAGGAAATTGCGAAAAAATGATTTTATTGATTGTGGGGCTAAAATTGCGTAAATTTTTACAATAAAAAATGTAGTTATGTAATTAAACTATCTTTAAGGATGAAAAGAATATTTTATTCCAATAATAAATAGAGTTATCAGTACACGACTAACATATGAAGTAGTTGATGTAAATAAAAAGAGAGTTTATCTAGATTTACACCACTTGCGAGAATTTTCTAAGAATTGACGAAGCTTAAAGTTTAAGACCCATAGTCTATCCAATAAAAAGGAAGGGTAAATTACGTAGATTTTTTTTTTGTTGGCTAAAATTACATAAAATATACATAGAATAAACAAGGAAATATTTCCATAATATTCTCAAATTATTTGATAGATATTTGGAACCTTTCGAAAAAGTATACCTTCTCAATTATAAATTTTGAGTTTTTCATCTTTTCAAAGTCTTTTCATCCCAATCTATTTTTTTAGCCTCAGTTAAATTATCTAGAATTATGACACTAATTTTTTCAGTATCGTTTTGAGTCAAAGATAAAAGTCAACTACATGTAAGGAATTTCATATGAAATTCATTTATAATGTATGTTTTACCATTTAAAAAAATATATGAATAGAGATTGAGCATTAATTAATATTGATTCCTGATAAAGTCAAGTCCTGATCATACCCGAATAGAAAAATTAGCAATTTAAAATGGAACCAACTGCATTGACCGTAAAGTATTCATAAAGGAGGAAAATGGGACCAGCTTTTGCCTTAATTTCTGGCTTTTGCTATTCAGTTTAAGGAATTTTCCGAGAAGTTGCTGAAAGACGTAGACGTTCCGGGAAGTAAGGAAGAAGCAGCTGTTAATGTTATGGACAATACAATAAAACAAATGGGAACAACAAATTAAGAACTTGGGGTTGGCTGCAAGTCAATCATCTTAAGAAAATGGCTTCATTATTTATGTAATATATATAATAATAACTTTACAAGAATTAATAAACTTAATTTATGAAGTGAGTGATAAGCTATTGAATTAATCAAACTATTCTATAAAATTGAGTATGTTTACATCTCTAGAATAAATCTTTTTTTATTCTTCATACTCTAAAAGAAAAAGTTCAACAATTAATTTGATTTTTTTTTGGTTGAAGTGTTCGTTAATAATCATCCCCTTTATAAAATAGAAACGTAGAGATACTTTTATCAAAAAAGAATAGAATTATAACTTCCATTTGGAGCAAATTTTGAAAAATTGATTCTACTAATAGCAGGGCCAAATTTGTGTAAATTTTTATAATGAAAAAAAATATAGTTATGTAATAAACAATCTTTAAGGATAATTTTTAGATAATTTTTTAATTCTAATATTAAATAGAGTCATTATTTACCCAACTTACAAATGAAGTACTTGATATAAGCAGAAATAATTAAATATAATGGGTTTTTTTCCTTATTATAATAATCCCAATAAAAAGAGAACTTACTTAGCTTTTCATCGCTTTCAAGAATTTTCTAGCAAATGACGAACCACCAACCCATGCACAGGTTCGAAACCCATTGTCCGTACAAGAAAAAAGGAGAATTAGAAAGGAAGACCCAAAATTAAAGAAATTTACTTTAACATATTATCACTAGGTCTAATTATTATTTTTGTTAAAATCAATAATAATGAATTTTAAAATAATGATAATAGATTTTTTAAAGTAAATATTTTTAATTTTGGGCTTTTAAACATAATTCTCTCCAAAAAAAACAAAAGATCATACAATGGGAAGGAAAAAAGCAGGTGTGGCATTGACGTTGACTTGAAGAATCAAAGGGAGAAAAAAAAAGTATCTAAGGAAGAAAAATGGCTATGAAGTGGACATATAAAATTCGTGTCCTACAAGAAACACGAAAATTTTCAATTTTATGATTCTTTGTGAAAGTTTTTATACATTACACAGCAAACACATCACTTAAGAAGGTGCTACAACGACGAAGACTTAGACTTAATTAATGGCCAATGGAAGCAATGATGGAAGTAACTAAGGTCTCGCTGTCTTAGCTTTCAATTCATGGCCCCCCTTCTTTCATATTTTCCAAACAAATGTTACTAATTCTTTGTTGTTATGGTCAATCAGTCAAGAGTTAAGCTCAATTATTCATTTATCGCGTCTTTTCTCTGCAACGAGTCTCATTAAATTTATGTGTACACGTCACATGTAGTATATGACAACAATAGTAACAATACAATTCTGTTCTCTTATGAAGATAAATTAAAGATGAATAAAAAGAAGAATACACCACGCCCTTTTTTTTTTTCCTTTTTAAAATTTTTTCTGAAAAAAAATTATATCATTAGATCGTTGGCAAAATTTTTCCATCCTACTTTCTTGCCTTTATACATCCCTGGTCTATATTATTGAAACATTGGAAAAACCTTTGGACAATCCAAACAATTTCAATCGCATTGGACAATCCACACAGTTTGTGGCTCTGGTTGCACGGATCACTTTAATGAACTTTCTGAGAAACTGCTGAAAGACGAAGACATTTTGGGAAGTGAGGAAAAAGAAAAGCAGCTGTTAATGTCATGCACAATAAAATAAAGCAAATGGGAAACCACAAAAAATTAAGGACTTACGCTTGGCTGCAATTGCTTCCCGCCAAATCAATCAACACGGGAAATATTTTTGTCCTTTTTTCAAAAAATAGCATGTTAGCGAGTGATTTTTAGAAAAACCGAATTACGAAGTTAATGCTAAAATATATTTTGAGCTATATTTTGAAATTGATGTATAACAGTAACAATACTGGGAGTTCCAACTCTCTAATCCTTAAATGTATTTTGAAATTGATGTATAATAATAAAATAACACTTATTAAAAGCTTAAAATATATCAAAGGACTGAAAAATTGAGCTTTGCATAACAAAATTTTTGAAACATATTATTCACTTATTATATTTTTTACTAAAATTTGAATGACAACTATTTAAAAACCCTGCATAAATTATGCAGGAAAGGGGGTGGCGGTAAACACTAACCTGGTAAGTTTCAGGGGAAGACAAATGATAGGGTAGCTTTTATGCAATGGGAAGGGTGTTTCACGATTATATGAAGACTTGGTATGGCCCACTATGGTACTGCTTTTCTTTCTTCAGTCAGACTTCTGTGGCTTTCCCCGAAGTTGCGCACATGACTCCAACACAAATGGCAGACAATATAATATCAATAGTAGACCATGACACATCTCTTCAAGCATGTTATGCTACAGTGAACAATGACTTTTCTGAAATGCCTTCCTAGTGACAGAATGCTTGCGGGTTCATACAAGAAAACAGAGGAAAGTATCAAATACAACAACTTAAAAGTAAGGTCCTCCAAACATGTGTCAAGACATTATTTGCTTCGTATCAGTGTCAAGATTTCAAAAAGATAAAGTTAGTTTTGATGTTACCTTTCTGAAAAAACAAAAGCAAGTTGTTCTCTTTTTTGGTACAATTATTTCACTGACATATCATTTTTTTTATTCACCAAAAACAATAATTTCCCGTTCACTTCTGCTTCCCCTCTCACTGTCCCACTTCTACTCTCGTTCACTTCTGCTTCCCCTTTCACTGTCCCACTAACATCTTATCAAAACTCCTCCCTTCTTTTCTTTTTCCAAAAAGAAAAAAATACTCTTCGTTCCAGTAACTAGATTATTTAGACTTAATTTAGATTATATAAATTTTATTTTTTATTTTTAAAATTTTAATTTAAATTATCATTTTTTTAATTTCATAGTTAAAAGAATGTTTTCATTCTTCTATCTACTGCACGTAAAACAAAAAAATTAAAAATAAAAAAAACATAAAATCTAAAAGTCATCGTTCATGCTCCAAAATTAATCAATCTATCCTCTAAAATTCAGTATATTTACATCTCCAGGATAAAGTCCTTTTATTTTTCATGCTCCAAAAAAAAAAAGTCAATAATTAATTTTATTTTAATTTTTTTGTTGTTGAAGTAGTCGATAATAATTATCCCCTTTATAAAATACAAACATATAAATACTTTGGTCAAATACGAATAGAAGTATGAGTTCAATTTGGAGAAAATTGTGAAAAAAATGATTCTACTAAGAGCAGTGCCAAATTTGTGTAAATTTTTATAATAAAAAAGATAAAGTTATGTCACTGTTATGCACAATAAAATATAGCAAATGGGAACAAAAAATTAAGGACTTGCACTCGGGTGCAATTGCTTCGCTCGAAATCAATCAATGAGGGAAATTTTTTTTATTTTACTTTTAAATAGTATGTAAACGAATGATTTAAAAAATAAAACCAATTACGAAGTTAATACTAAAATATATTTTGAAAATAATGTGTACTAATAAAATAATACTTATTACAAAGTTTAAAAACATATTAAAGGACTGAAAAATAGAGCTTGGCATGACACAACTTTTGTAAGATATTATTTACTTATTATATTTTTTATCAAAATTTTAATGTCGAATATTTGAAAACCCTGCATAAGTTATGCAGGAAAGGACGGGGTGGTAACCACTAACCAGGTAAAATAGTGAATGTTTATAATAACATCCTGGAATTGGGTCCCACAATCAGTTAATTATGATGAAGAGGCACTCAATTTGTAGTTTGGAAGATCGTGATTGGAAATCTGGTCAAATGAATCTATTAATAGTGGACCTAAAATTGCGTAAATTTTTTTAATAAAAAAAATGTAGTCATGTAATTAAACTATCTTTAAGGATAAAAAGAATATTGTATCCTAATATTAAAATAGAGTTAACGGAACATAACTAACAAATGAAGTAGTTGATATAAATAAAAAGAGAGTTTGTGCCATAGTTTCTGGCTTTTGCTAATCGCTTTAATGAATTTTCTGGGAAGTTGCTGAAAGACAAAGACGTAGATATTCTGGGAAGTGAGGAAGAAGGAAAGTAGCTGTTGAAGTTGACGCATAATAATAAAACAAATGGGCACAAGAAATTAAGAACTTGGAGTTGGCTGCAAGTCAATCATCTTAAGAAAATGCCTTCATTATTTATGCAATATATATAATCATAACTTTACGAGAATTAATAACCTTAATTTATGAGGTGAGGGGTAAGCTATTGAATTAATCAATCTATTCTCTAAAATTCAGTATATTTACATCTCTATGATAAATTTCTTTCATTTTTCATGCCCCAAAAGAAAAATGTCAACAATTAATTTTATTTTACTTTGTTTGTTGTTGAACATTTAATTTAATTTTAGTTTGTTTGTTGTTGAAGTATTCATTAATAATCATCCCCTTTATGAAATAGAAACATATAAATTGTTATTGAAGTATTCATTAATAATCATCCCCTTTATAAAATAGAAACATATAAATACATTGGTCAAATAAGAATACAAGTATGACTTCAATTTGGAGGAAATTATGAAAAAATGATTCCACTAATAGCAGGGCCAAATTTTTGTAAATTTTTATAATAAAAAGAGATATAGTTATGTAATTAACAAGCCTTAAGGATACTTTTTTTTTATTCTAATATTAAATAGAGTTATCATTTTCCCGACTTACAAATGGAGTAGTTGTTGTAAGAAGAAATAATTAAATATCATGGGTCTTGTCCTTATTTATAATAGTCCTAATAAAAAGAGAGCTATCTAGCTTTACATCACTTCCAAACCATGCACAAGTTCAAGACAATCCATTCGGTTAAAAAACCAAAGATAATACTATAGGCAGCAATGATGGAAGTAATTAAGGTCTTGCTATGCTTGCAATTCATGGCACCCCCTCTTTCGTATTTTTCATACAAACTAGTACCTTGCGCAGGTATTCAGAAATTTTTTTGTGGGTCTCATATGGGAAAAAAGAAAACCAAAAATAATATATGAACAGTAAAAAAAGTATATAAACCGTATATAAATAGTGTATATTCAATATTTTTAATTTGACGCAATTAAACAGTACACAGAGCACATGATTATGTATATATACACTAAATTCTTCATTGTTATGGCCAATCAATTATGAAGTGTTAAGCTCAATTATTCAAGAAGACATTATCTCGTCTTTTCTCAACAATGAGTCTCCTTAAATTTATATGTGCACGTTATGTATAGTTTATTACAATAATAGTTAGTAGTTACAATACAATTCAGCTCTCTCTGAAGGTAATTTAAAGCGACTAGCAAAAGCCAAAAACTATGTCTAGAAAGAAAATGCAAAATAAAAAGGAACAATTTTTTTCAAGTGGGTTATTAACCATTTAGTATCTAGAGGTGTTCAAAGATTCGGTTTGATTTAGTTTTAACTCAAAACCAAACCAAACCAATCTAATCGGTTTGGTATTTTATTGGACCTTATCAGTTTTAAATTCTAATCGGTTTAGTTTGACTTTTGTTCGATTTGATTCGGTTTGCTCCATGTTTTTTTTAAAAAAGTAATTCTTTAAAAAAATTTATTCCTTGTAATATATAGAATTTAATTTCTAATATCCTACATCTCTTAAAATTTTAGCCAATAATAACTTTGGAATAATTTATTATTTTTATCATTTTTTTTGTCTAAAAAAATTTCATACATTTACAAAAAAATTTTAAAAAGTGAGAAAAAAATAATATTTTATAATAAAATAGTATAAATAATTTATATATTTCTTGAATCACATAAAGAATATAGTTTTGATACAAATTTAATTGATAAAAGATCTCATTAATTTAAAAAAAATAAAATATTAAATTTTAATTAATTATAAGTTTAATAGTTCAATTTGATTTAATTAACTAAATTAAATATGAAAAAAACTGACAACTGTACCAATTTAATTAGTTCTACAATTATAAAAATTACACTAAATTAATTTTTAATTCATTTTATTTAATTTTTGACTGTTTATTTCGATTTGCTTCGATTTAATTAGTTTAATTCGAGTACCCAATGTACCACTCCATCTTTGGCTCTGTTCCCACTAACTTTACTTGCCGTGTTTTTAATTAACTTTTCCTCTGTTTACTTGGATGAACCCGCAATCATTGCGTCATTAGAAGGCGTTTCAGATTTAAAGTCTCTGTTCACTGTTTGAAGAGATGTGTCATGGTCTATTGTTGATATTATATTGTCTGCCATTTGTGGAAATTTTTTGAAGTGATTTATATTGTCTGCCATTTGTGGAAATTTTTTGAAGTGATGTGCGCAATTTCCAGGTCCTCGTAGTCAACCATATGATTGTGAAGACACTTTCGATTGCATAAAAGCTGTCCTATCATTTGTCTTCCTCGAAAACTCATAGTCAACCATATGTCTGCGTCTTTCAACAATTTCTGAAAAAGTTTATTAAAGTGATCTGTGCGACCAGAGCCACAAACTGTGTGGACTGTCCAATGCGATTGAAATTGTTTGGATTGTCCAAAGGTTGTTCCAATGTTTCAACAGACAAGGGATGGATAACTAGGTATTTGTTAACTGGTATGGCATGGAATAAGCATGATTATGAGCCGCCCTGGTTTAAAAACAAGTCAAACTTATAAAAAAATATATAAAAAATTTGAGCCCAAGTCTAACCCAACACTATTTACTCAAAATTGGGCCCATACCAGCCCAAACTCTTTGCTAAACAATTATTTATTTATTTTTTTAATTTTAAATACTAGATATCTCTATTTTATTATTTGTTAAACTTACTTTTTTGTCATTTTAAATAATAAATAGTCCACAAAAGATATAGAAAATTTAAATCATTTGGAACACACATAAGACAATAAATCTTTTTAAGATGATAGTTTTTCTAATAATATTATTGATTAATAATTTATTTTGTTTGAATTATAATTTATTTCTAATAATATATTAAGCAACAAGTAAGAATAAAAAACATAACATATGATCATATGTGTTATATAATTCTTTTTTTACTTTTATTTGTAACTATAAATAGTTTTTCTAATAATATTACTTATTAATAATATATAAAAAATAATTATAATATAGGTTGAGCTCGAGTTCAAGCCATGCTTCAAAAAAAGTGTAAGCCCAAGTTGTTTTATATTTAGGTTTTTTTAAAACAAACTCTTTTTTGTTGGATTTTTTTAGGTTTATATCTTCTTCTTTTTTTTGGTGAGTTAAGCCAGTCAAGCCGGATAGTTTTTTCAGCCCATGATCAAGTACTATTGTTGCCAATGATCTAAATTTATATTTAATTTTTTCAAAAAATAAAAAAAAAGAGTGATGTGTTCTTCTTTTTATTCATCTTTAAATTATCTTCAAAGAAAGCTGAGTTGTATTGTAAGTACTATTGTCATAAACTATATGTAATGTGTACATATAAATTTTAGGAGACTCATTGTTAAGAGAAGACGCAATAACGTCTTCTTCAATAATTAAGCTTAACACTTCACAATTGATTGGTCGAAACACTAAAGAATTGGCAACATTTGTATGAAAAATACGAAAGAAGGGGTGCCCTGAATTGAAAGCTGGGATAGCAAGACCTTAATTACTTCCATCATTGCTTCCACTACTCATTAGTTAAGTCTTCGTCTTCTTTGTCGTAGCACTTTTTTAAGTGATGTGTTGCTGTGTAATGTATAAAAACTTTCACAAAGAATCAAACAAAAAAGAAAAATTTTCGTGTTTCTTGTAGGACACGAATTTTATATGTTCACTTCAGCGCCATTTTTCTTCCTTGGATATATATATATATATATATATATATATATATATTTCTTTCTCCCATTGATTCTTCAAGTCAATGCCAATGCCACACCTCCTTTTTCTCCTTCCCTTTGCTTTCTACAACATTTAGCTAGATTAACTTACTCCGTAAATGTACAAAAGAAACTCTCCTAGGACAACCTATACTATTTATCTTTGGTCTTTTATTGTATGGACTATGGATTTTGAACTTGTGCATGGTTTAGTACTTCGGCATTTCCTTGAAAATTCTTGATAGTGATGTAAAGCTAGATAAGTTCTCTTTTTATTGGAATTATTATAAATAAGGACAAGACCCATGATATTTAATTATTTCTCTCACTCCATTTAATATTGGAATAAAAAAAATTTATCCTTAAAGATTGTTAATTACATAACTATATCTTTTTCATTGTAAAAATTTACATAAATTCGGCCCTGCTATTGGTAGAATCATTTTTTCACAATTTCCTCCAAATTAAAGTCACACTTCTATTCTTATTTGACCAAAGTATTTATATGTTTCTATTTTATAAAGGGGATGATTATTAAGGAGTATTTCAACAATTAAAAAAAAAGGTAAAATAAAATTTATCGTTGACCTTTTTCTTTTGGAGCATGAAAAATAAAAGAAATTTATTCTAGAGATGTAAATATACCGAATTTTAGAGAATAGATTGATTAATTCAATAGCTAAACCCTCACCTCATAAATTAGGGTTATTAATTCTTGTAAAGTTATGATTATATATATTGCATAAATGATGGTTTATGAATAAGTTAATTTGTGGCACAAACTTTCCTTCCTCCCTTCCTTTCCCAAAATGTCTAGAGAGAAAAAGCAAAAATAAAAAGGAACAATTTTTTCAAGTGTGTTATTAACCATTTAGTACCACTCCATTTGTGGCTCTATTCCCATTAACTTTAGTTGTCGCGTTTTGCATTAACTTTTCCTCTGTTTTCTTGTATAAACCCGCAAGCATTCTATCACTAGGAAGGCATTTCAGCTTGAAGAGATGTGTCATGGTCTACTATTGATATTATATTGTGTGCCATTTGTGAAAATTTGTTGAAGTCATGTGCACAACTCCGGGGAAAGCCACAGAAGTCTGACTGAAGAAAGAAAAGGAGTACAATAATGGGCCATAATTCCAAGTCTTCATAGTCAACCATATAATCGTGAAACTCCCTTCCCATTGCATAAGAGTTGTCCTATCATTTGTCTTCCTCTGAAACTTTACCCTTCCGTTGATAGTATACATAAACAATCACCATTATCCTTGGAAAGTGGTTACCGCCCCTTCCTTTCCTGCATAATTGATGTAGGGTTCTTAAATATTTGTAATTGAATTTTTAATAAAAAATATAATAAGAAAATAATATGTTTCAAAAATTTTGTTTTGCAAAGCTTAAATTTTTAGTTCTTTGATATATTTTAAACTTTCAATAGTTTCTCAGAAGTTCATTAAAGTGACTTGTGCAATGAGAGCCATAAACTATGTGGATTGTCCAATGTGATTGAAATTGTTTGGATTGTCCAGAGCTTTTTCCAAGGGAGAATTATAATAAAGGATCAAAAAGTGAAAAAATTTATTTTTAATAACCTGTTACCACTTGTTTTAGGATGATTACTACTGAATTTAACAACAAACAATTGAACTTAGTGGTAATAGGTCCTTAAAAATAAAATTTTTTTCTTCTTAGTCCTTAAATGTAATTTTCCCTTTTTCAATATTTCAACGAAATAGACTAGGGATTTATAATTAAGCATTTGTTAAATGGTATGGTATGGAGATGTATGAAGGCCAGAAAGTAGGATGCAAAAATTTTGCCAATGATCTAAATTTTGATTTAATTTTTTTGATAAAATTTAAAATAAAAAAACAAAAACAAAATTGATGTGTTCTTCTTTTCATTCATCTTTAACGCTCTGTTTGGATGGGGGAGGAGAAAAGTGGAGGGGAGAGAAAAGTGGGGAGAAAACTATTTTTCCCTTTGTGTTTGGATGAGGTGAGAGAGAATATGGAGGGAGGGAGAGTGGTTAATTTTTTTTGGATAATTTTGCCCTTCCTGCTGTGCGCCCGTAGTCCATGTTACATTGTACCTAAAAAATAATTACTTTAACTTAATATATATATATATATATATATCTATATATAATACATTTTATACATGGTTATTAGTTTAAAAACAATTTATATGAACTTAAATTATGTCAAAAATCTATTTTTGAGTAATTAAAAATATATGTTGGTTCATTTCAGATCAATTTGCTTGAATAATTGATTTTATGTTAATTTTAATAATTTTATATTAATATCTAATGTGAAATAAATTAGTGCATATTACTAATTATTATAATTAAGATTCTTTAAAATCACACAAGATTATATTTTTGTCATTTTTAATTAATTTAATTAATTAACGTTGATTTGATTTCAGGTGATGCTTTATTCCTTATATAAAGACAATATACATAAATAATTCACATGTGAACGTAAGGAGGAATTCATGTGAAAGTAAAATGCATGCCAAGATAAGGACAAGAAAAGCACATTCACGTGAAGCTTTATTTCATGCCAAGAAAAGGATGAAAAAGTTTGGATGGACGGGGGATAAGGAAAGAGGAAGAGATAGGCAAAAGAAAAGCATGTGAAGGGATTGGAATTACTTCGTCCTTATCTAAGTGACTTAGCTTGCAATGTATAAGATGCTTTAACATGTGTCTCACAAGATATATAGCGATGCAGGAGAGGGGAGTACCTAGGCAAGTAGTAGTTGCAGTGAAAGGATCGTGCAGTGAAGGGATTCTGAAGGGATTGAAGTTTGGCAAGTCACGTGAAATTGAAGACAAAATTATATAATGCATTCTATATTCATTCAAATAATGTATTCTATATGAGTGCGAGTTTTTTTTGTGAGGCGCGCTGTTATTATCGTAAGGATAGGAGGTAATATATTTGTATGAGCGTTGAACATGAAGAATGTATATTGGCATGATTCTTTTATGTTCATCCATTGTTATTTATTGTGTAAATGGAAAGAAGAACCTACGGAGATGTTTTGTATGCCCAAATTTGAGTAGGAGTTAATATTGGAAAAGAACTTATTTTTCCAATCGGCAAAACAGGGTATGGAGTTTTTCCTTTTCATTTAATCATTTTTTTTCAGCGGACATAAATTTTGGGATATGCATTTGTCAGATTTGGCCTCGATGGAAATGATGCCATTGAGTATATAATATCTATGATGAAACATAACTACTTAGGAGCTTATAATTCATGGAAAGAAGTTCCTGAATTAGTTTGGCAATCATGGTTTGCAAAATTTCAAGTAAATTTGAATTGCGATGCTAATATCAGGTTTATTATGTTCACCATCTTAAAATGCATAAACTTGCTGATATTTTTGGTCTTAATGGATAGAAACACTGTGTATGGGCACGGGATGATCATTTCTAAATTTATAAAAACTTTAAAGACTGAGTAAGAAAACTCTTAAAAGATTTGATTTGTTATGTTTGAGATAAAATAAAACATCCAAACTGGATTAATGAAGACATCTGGAATGATTTATATGTCAGTTGGAACAAAGTAGAATTTAAAGAAAGAAGTGAACGTGCGAAGAAGAATAGAGCTTTAAACTCTGTCTACGAGTCATCTCTCCATAATGGTGGAAATATTCCATTCATAGATCACATTGCAACTTTAGCAGAGGAATTAGGTAGGCCTGTAACTCTGGTAGAGCTTCACGTCCAAACTCATAAAAAACCATTAGATGGTGAAAGGGTTGATAAAAATCTGAAAAAAATTTTGTATGTATCCTCTTTTTCTTAACTTCTTTTAAATGTTTTTATATCAAAAGCATAACTATGTAACATCCTTCATTATTTGTTTTGTCTCAAGATGAATACACCAGACTTAAAACTAGTATAGCAACTACTGCAGGTGATATACAAATTTTTACATTGCCAAATGAAGTTGCTCTGTGGACAATAGCTACTGGAGGAAAAAAAAGCGGAGGCTCTATATATGGCTTGGGAAGTGTTGCACATGAAGTAGAAGATGATCCAATATATGGCTATAATTATAGTAAAAGAAATAACCTTTTTTCGTATCCGAGTGCGGCAGAGGCTATATATCCAGGAGGTCACCTCCATCCTAATATTGATAAGAAGTTAAAGGATTTTTGGATGCAAATGGATGCCAATGAGAAATTAATATTTGAGATGCAACGTAAGCTTTATGAATATCATGAGAACAATAGACCATCGTATTCGAACAATTTTAATAAAAGGAATTGATGGAGAAATTGATGAAGAATGAATGCCACTATTTTAGATTATTTTGTGCAATAATGTAACCTTATTTGATATAAGTTTATGAATTTATATTATAATGTAGGTAACGTAAAATACACTACTTATATTTGAATTTTTTTCTTATCTATTCCTCTTTCATGAGGTCCTCATGATCTATGCATAGTAATGACATGGTGCGAGACCTACATACATACTAAGTTTTATCCCATGTGAAAGAATCTTTTCTTATCTATTTTTCCTTCTTCCGTAGACAACTAAATCTAAGAATATGTATAGTTTGTCTTTTTATATCTTATCCTTATCTAACTTGGATTCACATGTCTCCATGAACAATCCTGCACATGTACGTAGGCACCCACACGTGCACACACACACACACACACACACACATATATATATATGAATATATATACCCATATATATTTCTATACAGTTAAACTTTGCCGACTACACCTCTCTTTTCCTTATAACATTATTTTCAGCTCTGCATCCACAAAGGTGCCAAGGTAAGACAAAAAGATTATCATTTAATACTTATGAGCATGGGATATATTGTTATGCTATTATTAAAATATTTCATCAACATGAGTCACATTTAATTGTAGTGAAGGATGTTTTCTAGAAGAGGACGAAAGACATAGAGAAATTTTTCTCAGCCAGAATCATCTACTACTCAAGAAGACACACAACCAAGCTCACCAACCCTGCCTAACGTTCAACTAGAATCAGATAATGTGCAATCAGAAGTGCATGATATGCATGATAAGCACTCTACTGACCAGAATGAACCTCTTCCCACGCTGATCACGCCTGATTGGACAAGGTTTCTAACTTTGTTTCCTTTACGTATATTATTATATGTTTGTTTATAATGGGTTGTAACTATTTTTCTTCGACTTATATTCCTCTAGGTTCAAACCAAATAATAAGGATGTTTGTACTTCCATTGTTACAATTTTGAAAGATAAATATGATGGTGCATGGAATTGTTGGAGTGAGGTTCCACAAGAATATCAGCAATTATAGTTTCATGAGTTTGAGGTTTAACTGTCTCTTCCAATTATTATGCCCAAAATGTTACTTAATTGATTTTATCTTAAACATCTCTTGATTTGTTTGTGTTGGTGTTGTAGTTCACAATGCAAGAAATACTATTATTGGGACCCTGCGCACCATCATGACATTTAGCATAACTGGAAAAATCAAATACAAAAATGGCTGAAGGATATCAATGGACATGTCCACGACATACAGAAAAGACCCCCATGGATAAAACAACCAATTTGAGAAGAATTATGTAACCATTGGGATACCAACGAATTTTGTACCAATAGTGAGTAAAAAAAGAAAAATCGTGCAGTTGCTTCTTTGCACACAGGAGGCTCAACATCTATAGAGGAACATGCACAACGACTGGTATCAATTTCTACATTTATTTCAACCTTTTGATGTATTATTTCATCTAATCCTACCTTATATCATTCTATAGCCCCAGGAGTTGGGAAGAGATCCTTCGTTTTCTGTGCTTTACCAAAAAATGCACTAACAAAAATCAACAAACTCTTGGGTGGATGAAAAATCAAAGGCAGTTTAGGTACATGCTTATATAGATATACATTTATTTTGCTAACATACACATGTATATATATATATATATATATATATTAGGTAGTTCTATTTATATTGCTAAGATGGATATTTGAGACAAAGAGAGAGTACAGAAAGTTCAAGCTCCAATGACAATGCCTCAGATATAAATTTATTTATCAAAACTACTGGTGGTAAGAAAAAGGGTGCCGTCTACGGACTTGGCAACATATCTTCTAAAATTGTAGGGGATGCTAATACTGGATATACGTATGATCGAGAAGCATCATCGAGCTAGTTGCCACCATACCCCCATGCGAATTATATTCAAAACATGATACAGAATGAATTCATTAATATTTCAACAAAGTCGTATCAAAGTCATTTTGAGAACCAACAACGACAGATTAAAGAGCTATGAACCTAACTACAAGAGATCACACATAGCACTAATGCACGATCTCAGGGGAGATGCAACCCATCTCAACCAACCTCAGGTGTGATGCACGCAAGAGATCCCGATGTCATGGAGGAGGAGGATAGTGAAGAAGATGAATAGGCTAAGTTATATTTTCTAACTTCATTATAGGAAATAGAGTAAAGTTTCCTATAGTGTCCATCTACTACTTGTTTGTAATATATATATGTTCAATGGTTTATCCATTTAGCCGGTATGTAACTACATGTTTATATATATATTTATATACGGAAGTTGGCATATCTTGTAAGTTGGCATAAATCTGTGGTATTTAAAAACAACAAAATTAACTAAGATTTTGACATGCTTAGAAGACACACAAGTTGTTATATTATTATTGTGTAAAAAAAGAAAACTTAAAAAAGAAATAAAAAAATGCTAACTAAAGTTTTCATTTGCTTAAAATATAAGAAGAATGTACAATTTTATTGTACAAACCCAATAAGGTATAAAAATATTCTGAAAAAAAGGATAAAAAAATAAATGTCACAATAAAAAAATTTTGTTGGAAAATAAAAGTGGAAAAAACAAATAATTTTAACCTTGATAATAGGTTAGGAACCAAGAAAGTTATAAAAATATTGTGCAAGGAAAAGGAAAAAAAATGTGATAGGAAAAAAACATAGGTTGAGAACGAAAATGGAGAAAGAATAAAACAAAACCTTAGAAACCCGTAAAACCAATGAAAACAACAAAAAAAAAGAGAGGGAGAAGGGTCCAACTACGCTTCAGTTGGACCACACCGGTTCGACTGAAGGGTAGTTGGACCCTCAGTCCGAGCATTATTTGGTTGGATTGTCAGTCAGATCAATAGGGTTTGACTGACATGCAGTCGGACCAGCCCCCTCCCCTTTTTTTTCGCTGTTTTAGTTATTTGTCTTCTGTTTTCAGATTTTTTTTTTTTTGCATTTTCCCTTTCTCAACCCAATTTATTTTCCTATAACTTTTTTTTTTCCACACATATCTTAACTTTGTAAAATATATCCTTTTCTCCTTCTTTTTTGCGCAATTATTTTATAAGTTTTTTGTTAAATTGCATGTAAATAAAAAAATTTAATTGAGTGTCACTTTTCTCTCATTCCAATTTTTCTTTTTCTCTTTAAATCTTTTACATTAAAGGTTACAAAAATTTTATATATATAGATACATCTCTTTTTTCGGTGTGTGCAAAAATGTTATATCTTTTTCTAAATTTTACACCATTTAAAAGTTTAGTTAGCATTTCCTTTTTATTTTTTTCCTTAATTTTCTTCATTTGCACAATAACATTACAACTGCTTCTTTTTTTTTCATAATTTTCTTTATTTACACAATAACATTACATAAACAAGTCAATTTGTATCTCCCACGTATCTCCGTATTTTCTCCAAGGTATAACCATTCACATGGACACAAAGCGAAATTTTAAGTAGTAAACAATTAAATCTAAATAACATTTTAGCGTGGTCCAATCTATTACAACCGTCTTACACAAACAAAATAGACCTCTAGTTAAGCATAATTTGCTCACTAACAACTGCACCACAATGATCATTCATATATTCAGGATATCACGAGAGCTTGTAAGGATTAGCTTTAGGAGTTATCGGCCTCACTCATCATCTGGATCAATGTACATTGTAGTCGCAGATGCTGCAGAACTCCAAAAAAACTTTCACTTACTTTTTTCCTTGTTACACAAGAAAAAATAACATTTTAACTTTGTGTCATCAATTAATCCAATTTGCTCTAACTTTGCCTATACTTCTTCTTTGCTCTAATGCTGAGGTCTACTTTTCTCTAAGATTGAAAGACCCTTTTCAGTAATCTTATCTTGCTTTTCAATTACTGTAACTTGCCTTTCAGACAGAGATATAGATTTATCTTGCAACAAATTTCCATCTCACATCACCTTAGCTAACTCTTTAATTCTGAGCGAAATTTTTTCATATCTATCTTCAATATTAGCAAGCATCACTTTCTTGTGCTTTTGACCTTTCGAAGATGCAGTGCTAGTTGAGTGATTTGAGTTGGCATACGTGGGACTAAATGAATCCATATTAACTCCAGAGTTCGTGGCCTTATAACCCCAATTAAAGTCACCCTTACTTGTTATTTCATTCATCGTTCCTTCATCACAATAGTCATTTAGATCAATGCACTCTTTTTGCCATCGTTTCACTTTGTCCTTGGCACTTTCAACATATTTTCCTGTTGCTTAGTTTGCACCAAATAATTCATATAACTTATCATAATGTAAAACAGGTGCAGTCATCCACTTTTTAGCCTGAGATTTTTTCTGCAATGTGCAAATTTGTACATCATTCCAATGTAAATGAAAGATATTCAAAAGAAAACTTCTTAAACAAAAAATTAATAAGAACATCAAACTAATTAACTATTTACGTAGTATAATTACGATAAAATTACCTCAATTAACTTATGCCAGATTTGAGTTTCTGCTTCAAACATTTTTGTAATTGGACTCCTAGAAAAGCCACTTAAGCCATTGAATAAATCATAGAGTTCTCCAAATCGCTGTGATGAAGTTTTTTTTTTTCAATTTTTCAATGTTGCTTGGTAATATGTGGCCCAAAAGAATTCTGCAAAACTTGCAACACATTGTCATATCCAAAGGTTGTGAAGGTACCATCTGGCTGATTGCCTTTTAACATCTCATCTAATAACACATCAAGAAAGGCTTCATCCATCTCAGGCAACCACCAAAGATTGTCCTTCACTGAATCCTTTTGCTTTGGAGCCATTGTTGAATTTCTGCAGGAAATAGAACAACATGAAATCTCAAACAACGAAAAGAATTCCATCTCACAATGCAAGCTATATATATTAATAGAAAGAATTCCATCTCAAAAGCTAAGCCATCTATATTAATAGTTATGCAATTATTTAAAAATACTCCAAATAATTTTATTCATAACATGCTTAAATATTTCAAACAATATTAATATACATTATAACATAATACTATATAAATTGCATGAAATGGTTATATGATAAATTATTGTCTACTCTGATAATCATTCCACATTTGGTCGGCAATATTATCTCTTAACATTGATCCTTGTCTATATTCTTCCTCTTGACCATAACTAGAGTAAGCCTCCACATTATTCAAGGGGTTCTGTTGTAATTCACAATCAACTTCAGCAATTAAATTCTCATCAAGATTAACCCCCATAAAAAATTTGTGTAATATGTAACAAGCTATAACAATATTAGTCATAGTTTGAAAAGAATAATATGGTTTAATGCCGTTAGCTATGATTGGAAATCATTTTTTTAAAATTCCAAATGTTCTCTCAATGACATTCTACAACGAGGCATGTCGATGATTAAAAATTTCTTTTTCATTTTGTGGTGACCGGGCCGAGTATTACTTTAAGTGATAACACACTCCTTTATAAGGTGTCAATAGACCTCGCATGAGGGGAAACCTAGCATGCCCGAGATAAAATTTGCCTACACGTATGTAAACATTGGTTAGCAATCATAGATTTAAAAAATTTTACACCGAACACTATAAACTATTAATGGGTGGTATAAAGACCTTGGGGAATTATAAGGTTATCTTCCCATGATAAAACATTTTTAAAAACTCTGGAATCTGAGGCTATGCCTTCCCAACTAGCTAAAACATAGGTGAATTTCATATCAAATGAACATGCAACAAAAAATTTTGCATAGGATACTCTTTTCGTCTTCTAAAGTGAGCAGCCTCTTCTCTAGGAACTTTTGCTTGAACGTGAGTTCCATCTATAGTGCCCAAACAATCCTATCATTTATAATTGGTTAACAATAATATATTGTAGAATAATTATTTTATTCAATAACTAGATAGATATAAAATTAATACTATACCTTAAAATATAGGTAGAATCTACTATTGTTGTAAATTTGGACAGCGACTTCTACTTCAGAAGGCTGCGAAAGAAACTCAGCCTCAAGTGAAACCACCGCGCATAACACATTATAAAAGTGGTGGCTAATAGTCTCCCATGATCGATGGAAGTAAAAGCATAGTGTTCTATTTTTTACATTATGGGCTAATACATGGAGAAATTTGGCAACTTGTTCCTCAACTGTAACCCACCGTGAATCTTTCACTCTTCCAATACATCGAATTTTCTCACATAACTCCCTAAAAGCTTGTGGGCCTATGCGCAAAATATCACAGTAATTTTTTTCATCTTCTAGCCGTATCATCAACTGTTTTCTCATGCTATATCGATCAATGTTGCTAACACTAATAGAGTTACTACTTAGAGTTGACATCTCTTCTAATAAATGAATTGTATGTAGAAGCAAACATATAAATCGAATCATACATGTATGCTTATGCCTATCCAACTCTTCTATTAAATGGTTTTAATTGGAACCGTCATTTGTCACTCCAAAGTTAATCAATTGCTTGACTTCAAACTCAACATTATACATATCTTCTTCCACTTCCCTCGTCAATTTCATGTTATTGTAGCTCTACTAGATAATCACACAATGTAAAAGGGAGACTGTATATCGCCAAAAGGAAGAACTTATAAATAAACACTAGATAAAGTTATAAGAAAGAGTGAATGCTACGATGAAATAGAATAATTATAGGTTATGTGATAAATTAGGATACAAAAAGGAATGCTCCAAATTCTAGATAGTTAATCATTAACAATTCACTCACTCAGATTAGCGTTCTTTCTTATTTCTGACAAATTTCTTAACATATTTTGTAACAGGCCTAAGAATATTGTTACCTTTAGGTGAAACTCGCTAGACCTTACCTTGTTGGACATTTTACTTGTCTCAACCATACAATTGCATATATATCAAATAAAATTTATTTTTTCCGTAGAATTGCTAGCACAGTGGAGGGGAAAGTAAAACCCAAAATTAATAAATTTATCCATGAAATCTTACACTAAAAATTGAACCACCTTTATTCTATCATGAAAAGGAATTTCAAATCATCACCTACAGAATATAAAAATCATAACAATAATAATAATAAAATTTGTTTTAATGGTAATAGCCATAAGTGAAATATAAACTGAAAGGATGAAAATATCAATGACCACGTTGCGAAGCTTGGAGGAGGAAACCAAGGGATTGAGCAACAATGTGGAATTTTTGTGAAATATGGAATGAAAAGCGTGAAAATACCGACGCTACTGTGAGTTTAGGAGGAAACAAGCAGGTCAACCTTATATGTGAAGTTCGGGGCAAAAAAAAATTATGGTTGTTTGGCTTATTTATCGGGGAGGAACTTAGGAAAAAAAATTATGTTTAGGGGTAATTTGGGAAATGAAAAGGACACATTATGTTGCCACTCCTTTTCTCCCCGAAATCTCTCCACATCTGGAGAGAAAAAAAATCACACGGGACCCATACTCATTTTTTCTCCAGTTTTCCTCTCCCTCTTTCGTTTTCTCCCCATTCAAACGGGGGAAAACGCCACCCCTCCCTCTTAATTTTCTCTCCCCTCTCGTTTCCCCCCCATCCAAACAGGTCCTTAATGAATTTTTCGGGAAGTTCTTAAAGACAAAGACGTAGACATTCTGGGAAGGGAGGAAGATCATGAACCAGGAAAATGGGACCTTCAAAAGGAGAGTTTATGCCATAATTTCTGGCTTTCGCTAATCGCTTTAATGAATTTTCTGAGAAGTTGCTTAAAGACAGAGACACAGATATTCTGGGAAGTGAAGAAGGAAAGTAGCTATCAATGTTATGCACAATAAAATAAAGCAAATGGGAATAAGAAATTAAGAACTTGAAGTTGGCTACTGCCGGTCAATCATCTCAAGAAAATGCCTTCGTTATTTATGCAATATATATAATTATAACTTTACAAGAATTAATAAGCTTAATTTATCAAGCTGTTGAATTAATCAATCTATTCTCTAAAATTCATTATATTTATATCTGTAGAATAAATTTCTTTTATTTTCCATGCTCCAAAAAACAAAGTCAATAATTAATTTTATTTTATTTTGATGTTGTTGAAGTATTCGCACTACAAAAAAATAGATTTTTAGTGACGAGTTTTAGTGGCGACTAAAAATTTGTTGTCGCTAAATCTATACTTTTAGTGGCGACCTTATTATATTGTCACCAAAAGTAGTCACTAAAAATCATTATTCATTTTAGCAAATTTTTTAGTGGCGACACAAAAAAGTCGCCACAAAAAAGTTGTCACTAAATAACTTTTAGTGGCGACATGAATATGGTTGTTACTAAAAGTAACTTTTCGTGACGATAATTAGTCGCCACTAAAAGTTATAAATTTTTTTTTTTATTTAAGAATTTCTATAGTAAGACTTTTAGTGGCGATGCTAAGTCGCAACTAAAAGTAACTTTTAGTGGCGACTCTTATATGTCGCCACTAAAAATATCTTTTAGTGACAATATATAATCACTACTAAAAGTTTTGACACGTTTATTTATTTATTTATTTAAAAATAGTTATACAAAAACTTTAGTGGCAACCAACGTCGCCACTAAAATCCACTTTTAGTGACGACCTGTTTAGGTCGCCACAAAAAGTTTGATAATTTTTTTTTAATTTTCATTATTGAGATTTGAAATAAAGACCTAAAATAAATTACTTTTTCTAATTTATTATTTTATTAATTTAATCCTTTTGTCCTTTTTTTGGTTTTTTATTTTTAATAATAATGAAATCTTAATATAATTTTAGAAGTTAAGAAGTTCAATATTAAATATTAAATTTTAATCATGGGTAATTTTATTTTTTAACGAGAAATAACTTCTAAAATATTTTAAAAAGTATGTAATTAGTAATTAAATATTTAAAATTTATTTATTTTATTATTATTTTTAATATAAATAATTTAAAAAATATATTTAATTATCATCAGTTTGACCACACCTTATAATTGTCCCAAAATCCCTTATTCAACCTAAAGGCGATGAGTTATTATTTAATTTTTTAATATTATTTCAATTTATGTTAATTTTAAGTATTTGTATAATTAACTAATAAATATTCAATTTTTGTAGATTTAAACCAAATAATAATGAAGTTCAAGCAAGGATAATAAATATTTTTAAAAATAAATATGAAGATCCTTGGAGTAGTTGGAAAGATGTTCCTTCTGAATATCAAGCATTATGGTTTGCTGAATTTAAGGTAAATTTTGTTTCTTATATTTTTTTATGTAATCATAATATCATGTATTTTTTATTTTTATAATTATAATCTTTAATTTTTTTAGAAGTATTATGAGTGGAATTTTGACGACAATGATAAAATTTGGAAGAATTGGAAAAAGAAAGTGGTTGATCGACTTAGAGATTTAATTGGTAAAGCACGAAAGACAGGAAGAAAGCCTAATTGGATTAGCGAATCCATTTGGGAAGAGTTGTATGCAAAATGTAATACTTCAGAATATCAATCACTCCGAGAACAGATGAGAAAGAATGGAGCTTCTAGTTCTGAGTTTGGTTTATCATTACATACTGGGTGATCTATATCAATGCTTGAACATGCCAAAAGATTGGTAATCAATTTTATTTTTATAAAATATTTATTTATAATTTTAAATGTATATTTATCTATTAATATTAATTTTTATTTTGCAGGCACAAGAATTAGGAAGGCCACTAAGATATTCTGAGGTCTTTTTAAAAACTCATCAACATAAAAAAGTTTGGATTGATAGAAAATCTCAAACTATTTATGTAATTATGATTTTATTTTTAATTTATATTTGTAATTATAATTTTATTTATAAAATTTTTACTTATTTTGTTATTTACTTTTCAGGATGAATATATACGTCTTAAAAATTTATGTGAATGCAGAGGAGAGAATGTTTTAGAATTAGATTTATGGCTACAGGCTGCTGGAGGAAAAAAAAAGGTTCAATTTATGGTATTGGGAGTATGTCTGATAATATATTAGGAAATCCTATGTCTAGATATACTGATACTCAATATCCATCATATCCTCACTCTTTGTATACCCAAGAAATTGTGAGAAATGAATTTATAACTTTGGCTCAACAAACCCATGATGCCCAACTTGAAGAACAAAGATTACAAATTGAATAGCTTCGACAAGAATTAGATGAATTCAAGAGTATTATTCAACATCTTTCACAACAATAACATCAAGATGATGCTGTGCTAATTTCTTTTTATAGACCATATATTTCTCATTTAGATAATGAGAATATAGATGATAATGTCAATGAGAATGAAGATAATTGTTAAATTTTACAAATTTTATGTAATATAATATATGTAATTAAATTTTATGTCAATGAGAATGAAGACGACTTTTGGTGGCGACTATGGAAAATTGCCATGAAAAGTCTCCATTCCAATTTTTTTGTGAATAATAATATCGATGGCAACTAATTAGTTGTCACCAAAAGTGACTTTTTGTAGCGATTATTAAAAGATGGCATCAAGAGTCTCTTGTCTCAAGCATGTTGTGAGTGAGATTTGCTTGCAACTAAGTAGTTGCTAACAAAAGAGACTTTAAGCAATGTTTATTGTGATAATATTGGTAGCAAATATATAATTGCCACCAAAAGTGGGTTTAGGTGGCGATTATTGAATGTCACCACTAAAGGTCCCTTCTTAAATATTGTATGTGTGTGATTACTAATTGATTACTACTAAAAAGTCACATTGGATAACAACTTTGGTCCCCTTATTAGATATGTTGTGTCTGGAAAGCTACACATAAGACTATAGGCAATAACTAATTGGTTGGCACCAAAAGTCACTTCGGTGTTGATATATATATATATTACTTTATATATATAATAAATTTAAAATAATTTAACTTAAGTCATTTTAACATGAATTATAAGTATATTATAATGTAATAAATATATAAATAAAATATAGATAATTTTAAAAATAATTTTTTTAAAAAATATGGATAAGTTTAAAATAAATTTATTTTCTTCTATTATTTGTTATTAAAAAATATAAAAGGTTATAATATTATTATAATAATACATGTTTATAAATTAAATAGTACAATATAATGTAATAATGAATTATATATTATATAATAATAATAAAATTGTTTATATTCATATGTATATTTTTCCTTTTATGTGTGTGTATATATATATATATATATTTGAAAGGAGTGTTAAAAAAATAGCTTTTAGATAGTCATTATATATGTGTATATATGTGTATGTGCAATTGAATTAATTGTTATGGGCAAAATAATGATTTCTCTGATGGTGATGAGGGAACAATTTCAAAATAGACATTAATACATTGATGAGAGAGTTTATGCGATAAAATATTTGGAAATATGTAATAATTCACATTTTAATAGATTATAATTTTTTTTTTGGAAATTGTAGAATAAATTGAAGATAATGTTGATGATGTGGAATTGCATGGACGGATTCAAATAAATTAGTTTGGTTATTAATTAATGGGTAAAATTTGAAAGTTGACAGTGACTTGAAATGGGCCATGGCACCAATAAGAGTCCAAAAAGCAGGACCCGACATGTACGGATGGATATGGACAAGTTTTATTCAGTTTGTCAAACAAAAAGTGGTGCCAGCGCAAGACTTGCTTAAAATGTCCCATGACTTATCTTTAAAGATATTATTTTGGTTACAATACTAGATGATTGAATTCAATTTTTTTATTAATTATTTGTATTTTTGTTGCATTTTTAATTTTTAATTAATCTTAACTTAACTGAAATTTGAATTTAAAAGTTTCAATCTTATATAGAACAACTCTAACGTTATCAAGCCAAAATGATACAAGATTTATCCTCTCCTTTTATATCTCAACCATTTTATTTTACTGTCTTCTTAAATCTAAATTTTCTTTAATTTTACTATACTACTTCAAATTACGTTAATTATTATTGATATTTATTTTGGTGAAATTTGCTTATTGGAGAGATTTATTTTCTCAAAAAATAAGAGGTATGTATATATATATAATTTATTAATATATGTATGAAATATTTATGTAAATTATTAAATTTAAATAATTGCTTTGGTTTATATAAATATTATTAGTTTAGATTTATAAATGAAAATTAAAAATTGTGGTGGTAATAATAATTTAGGTGATATAAAGAAAATGTTATTTATTTGGTAATAGTTATTTTTTTAATAGTTTTATTATGTTAAGATAATAAATTGTTAAGTATCATTGATTTATTTTAATTTCTAAGGATATTATTTTTTATGTCAATTTAATTTAAAACCTTTTTATAACATGAGTAAATTAAATAAAAATCAATTTCATAACTTATATAATATTATATATTATTTATTTATTCAATAAATTTCACAATTTATTAACTTATAATATGTGTGTGTATATATATATATGTATATTAGTTTATTGTATATAATATATACATACCAAAATTGAATAATATATAATAACTTATATATATATATATATATATATATATATTAAGTTATAATATTTTGGATAGCAAAATTAGATGCCATGAATGTAATAAAATTACATTGTTAATAGACTCAACGATGGTAGGAAATTAGGCACGCGAATCAAACTTGCTAACTTGACCAATTTTTTCATTCCTTTCCATAAATTTCAAGCTTTCGGCATGATTAAACAAACCTTTGCTTATTATTATTATTACTTCCGATCAATTCCATTTTTAAAAATTTTTATACCACTGCATTTATTAATTATTATACTAAATATATGTAAACTAATTTTTAACAAGATAAAATAAAATATATACTTATTTAGTTATTAATAAACTACATTTTTTAAAATTAAATTTATACATATTTGCAAATTCATTAACTTTAAAAATTAAATTAAATTAAAAGAAATTACTTCTTACCATAATTCTGTGGAAAAATCTGACAGAATAAGCGACAGGAATTATAGGAAAAAATTACGACAAGCGTAGTATGTATGAAATTTTGATAAAATTTTAATTCAATATGTGAATAGTGCCTTTCTACCCTGGATCTGTAGCAAATGAATAGTGCAGTGGCTTCTACCATGGATCTGTCGCAAATACGCATATTCTAAATATTATAAATATCTATTAACAATAAATGTATATACTATGTATTATTAATTCTAAATATTATAAACATTTACTAAATTAATTCCTACAAACTATTAGAGATTATTTATTAATAACCATCAGAAATGTAATTTTTTTAATTTTTAATTTATATTAAATAATTTTTTTCCGAAATTTATAATACTATTTATTAATAATTATTGTAGAAATTATTTTTTAACTATTTTAAATCAATTAAGTTATTAACATTATATTAGATTAAATGATTAAACATATAAATAAAACTAAAAATAAAAATAAAGATGAATAAGGGTAATTTTTTAATTTATTTAAATTTAATATTTTTATTTCATAACTTATATAATATTATTTATTATTTATTTATTCAATAAATTTCACAATTTATTAACTTATAGTATGTGTGTGTGTATATATATGTATATTAGTTTATTGTATATAATATATACATACCAAAATTTAATAATATATAATAACTTATATATATATATATATATTAAGTTATAATATATTGGATAGCAAAATTAGTTGCCATGAACGTAATAAAATTACATTGTTAATAGACTCAACGATGATAGGAAATTAGGCACGCGAATCAAACTTGCTAACTTGACCAATTTTTTCATTCCTTTCCATAAATTTCAAGCTTCCGGCATGATTAAACAAACCTTTGCTTATTATTATTATTATTAATTTCAATCAATTCCATTTTTAAAAATTTTTATACCAGTGCGTTTATTAATTATTATGCTAAATATATGTAAACTAATTTTTAACAAGATAAAATAAAATATATACTTATTTAGTTATTAATAAACTACATTTTTTAAAATTATATTTATAAATATTTGCAAATTCATTAACTTTAAAAATTAAATTAAATTAAAAGAAAATATTTCCTACCATAATTCTATGGGAAAATCTGACAGAATAAGCGACAGAAATTGTAGGAAAAAATTATGACGGCTTAGGGTAAAATGTATGAAATTTTGATAAAATTTTAATTCAATATGTGAATAGTGTCTTTCTACCATAGATCTGTCGCAAATGAATAGTGCCTTCCTACCATGGATCTGTCGCAAATAGTCCCTTCTACCATAAATCTGTCGCAAATATGCACAAAATAATATAATATCTATTAAGAATAAATGTATATACTATTTATTATTAATTATAAATATTATAAACATTTACTAAATTAATTCGTACAAACTATTAGAGATTATTTATTAATAACCATCAGAAATGTAATTTTTTTAATTTTTAATTTATATTAAATAATTTTTTTCCGAAATTTATAATACTATTTATTAATAATTATTGTAGAAATTATGTTTTAACTATTTTCAATCAATTAAGTTATTAACGTTATATTAGATTAAATGATTAAACATATAAATAAAACTAAAAATAAAAATAAAGATGACTAAGGGTATTTTTTTAATTTATTTGTAATCCAAAGAGAAAGAAGTATGAACATGTGAAACAAATGTGTAGGATAAAATGCCCTATGTATAACAAATTGGAAAAATTAGAATTAGAAAATTTAAATTGAAGGATAGAAATCTTAAATTTTAAAAATTATTTTAAATAATTTAAAAATTAAAAATTTAAATTACATAGAAAAGTACTATAGTTCAAGATATCAAGTTAAATTTTTTTATCTTAAAATCTTTTACAATAATTTTAAATTTCAAAATTTTTTAATACAAATTATTTTTAACTTGATATTTTAATTATTTTTTCTTATAAATGTCTTGATTTGTTTAACTAATTTGTAAATTGTTTTTTTATAATTTTATATTTTTTTTAATTTAATATCTCTCATTAAATTTTTAACCATATTTTATTAAATTTTGATCATCTAACCATCATATATTATTTTAATATTTTAAATATGCATGATTAGAAATAAAAAAATGAATAATAAAGATAGCTTAAATAATATATATACATATATATATATATATGTATATATTACGTAATGCAACATGTTGGTATGTTAAGTTGTTTAATTAATGTAAATCATATACATTCAAATATTTAAAATAATATATGATTAACAACAATGAAAAAATTCAATAAAATACTAATAATATTTAATTAAGTATTTATTATCAAATTTTATATTTGAAATTATGACAAATAAACTTTCTTTTGATAAAGAATCAATATATGAATTATAAAAATTCCCACATATTATGTTTTTATTAAAAACGAATTACTAGTAATTTTTTTAAAAAAATTTCACTTAATCTTATCATTTTTAAAAATCCACTTGATACAATAAGCTCTGTATTAGACTAAGCCAAAGTCTGGCATATCATGCTCCAATGGAAGCCAATAGCTAGTCCCGTCATCTTAAAGAAATCATATTTTATTCGCAAATGACATACTAGTGTGCTGATTGTAGCTTTTTCTAAACTTCATTTTAGCATCTCTTCCCCCCAAACTCTGAAATATCAAAATACTATGGCGCGATGCTCCATCCCCTTGTCTTCATCCCGCCCTCACTAGATGGCCGTAGATGATTAGCATTGCTTCATCTTGCACACGCCGTTATTGATTATTCATCCAATGTGAAGATCATGCTCCAGTAAATGGTAAAACTCATTTCCCCACCCTAAAACCCTAGAATCTATAAAACCCCTAAATCTTTCTTCTTCTTTGTCTTTATTGGTTTCAGTCAAACAGCCTTATTTAAGGGTACTTCCAAGTTCTGTTGTGAAAGGGAAGTCTTGCTTCAGTTGTGCCATAAATCACGGTAAAAATTTCATATCATAAATTTCTATTTTACCCTCCTTTAATAAGATGCTCTGTTTCAATTTTGTCGCTTATTCTTTGAATGATAAGAGGTACAATGCTTCTTATTTGAGGTGTTTATGATTTCATGTGTTAATGATATGTAGGGTTTACTACGCTTTAAGTTATTCAGTATTCTATTTGGATTTCATGATGAAACCCTACATGCTTACTAATAAAAACAAATAGCATCTGTTAATTTATTACTCATTTTAATTTTTTCTTTACTTACCCTATTGATCTGAATCACATTAGCTTTTTCTCTGAAAAGTTGTGATTTATGTCTTCTACTACTTTGTTAATTCATAACAGGGCCCACACCAAAAGATGTTTGGATACTGATGTGGGTACTTGGACTTACCATATGTATATATATAACAAAAATTATCTGTGTACTATGTGTCATGCTCTAAATTCTAGAGGAAGCAACATCCATCAATTGTTTTCTGGATTTCATCCAATCTCTTTCATGTTCTACATTAGAGCGTAAATCTATTTCCTTCCAATTATAATATCCTATGATGCAGATACTCAACTGGGGTTTTGTATACTTGTTGACTGGGGACCATTAAATTCAAGAACTTGGCATAGCAGAGAGAATTATGTAAAAGAAAGGCGAGATTTATATGGGTAGGTTTTGCTGTGGCTCACCTCTAATCTCTATAAATTCTCTATAATATAAAAAAAAAATGTATTGGCCAAATTTAATCTTTTTTATTGGTTATAATATGGTTCTTGAAATGACATTTTTTTGTTTTTCCCTTTTTTTCCTGGATAATAAATTGAATATCAGAAAGTTCGTCCTTACAATCCTCGCATACAATATTTAAATATAATGCACATTTTCTTGTCACGTTAATATTCCAATAAAAAGCCATATATGGTGGTCTCCCCTTTACTTATATGGTTGGTGGTTAATGGAAACCTTAATTCTTTGATATATAATTTGGTTGGTTGTGGACGAGAGCAACCTCTATTTTTCTTTTTTCCTCTTACTATTAGTGGTGGTTGTTTGGTTGTCATTTGCTTCACTTTAAAATGGTCAAACGTTGCTGCACAGCGAAAGCGACTTTGCTTTTGTCCTCTGGCCAAAGCTATTAATACTTATCATTTAAAGCATCAATCTCATATGAAGACATCATTTTTGTAATATATAATCATTCTATTGGTAAATTATTAAAATTTCGTTCAATTTAAAGGAATAATGAATGAAAATATGGTTAAATATAACTGTATTATTTTATTGTCATTATGCGCTTACCTTATTTTAAATTTTAGATGACTTATGGGTTACTGAACTTATGCCACTATTTGTTAGATGGGATGCAGGAAAATTAGAAAGTAGAGTAAAAGGAAGAAAAAGGAGGAATTGCGTGGCATAATAGAGACCACCATCTGAGCTTAGCAATATAATAGAGTTGGAAAAAAAGTTATTTGATAGCCAAGAAGCTAGTTCCTGTCTTTCTTTCAAATTGAAGCACAAAGGTGAGCCCATTTGGCTTTCAATGCTTTCTTGATGTGATTCGTGCAAGTGGTTATATGTTTATATGTGTGTTCCAGTTGGTAATATGCTTTATATAATATGATATGTGCATCACAAAGTAGGTGGAGCCATTATTTGCAACCTAACCTCCACCTAGGATTCCTCCCACGCTTCTTATACAAAGCCCCAGATAATGACCTTGCTGGACTTTTGGACCATAATTGGGAATATTAAAAATAACTAAAAAAGTTAGGTTCTAAATTATTGATCTCGTGTTAATAGAGTTTTCCATGCCAATGGTTAATGGTTGATATTGGTTAAAAACTTATAGAGGTGCTCATTAAAAAAGAAATTATGGCCGTTTGACAAACATACAGATGCATTGTTGCTCTTCCATCCCCTTACCCATTTCTCATGACTTTGGGTTTTTTTTTAGTAGTCAATTCTCCCAATAGGTCCCACCCCCTTTAACTTTATGTATTTGGCTGCGTGCCTATTAGCATGAGAAACACACTTATATTTTCGCAAGACATCCTTTCTCTTTTTCATTCATGTCTAGTTCTTTTTACGGGGAGTCACCACATTCTTTGCTATTTTTCATGTCTTTGGAAATAGATTTTAGATTCTCTCTTGCTCCACTAGTTTTCAAGACAGTTTATTATTAATAATTTTCCTTCTTTTTCATTATAGACTTTTACTCCAATTCATGCTTCCATTTCTAATGTCAAGTTTGCATTATAGTTGCTACACATGTTTAATTCACATTTTAATTTAAAATTCCACATGGCTCAGCGCTAAAGTATTTGTCTCAGCATTTTGCAATTTTATATCCTTTTAGCGTTGTATGTTAGTTTGGAAGTCCCTAACTTAAATTCTTAAGCATACAATTATGTTTCTAAAATTCATGTATGTTTCATGTTAGGAAATTTTGTGAATTATTGTCAAATCTTTTAGTGCAAAACTTTAGGTTGTGCTAAAAATGTATTAATATTAAATTTTGAATAATATGCTAAAGTTTAATGACTTAGTATTGGACTACACACATGTATAACTAGAAAATGAGATGCTTAGTATTGTAACTTAGGCTATCATAATCTTTTTGATCAATGAATTACTTCTATGATGTATTTTGATAGACTGTTATGTTACTTTTGTAAGTTACACCCAATGGTGGAATAAGATTGACTACACATGAACTTTTCCAGACATTGATCATATGATGGTTGAAATATGGGCTTTGGGCGAATTGCTCTGCATTTCACTTGCCTTTCACTTTTCTTTAATTTTCGTACAAGAAAGAAACAAAAACAAAAAAGGAAATGATGTGGTAGTATGGTTGAATGAGTGGGTAATATAGCCAAAATGTCAGGCATTGGGTTTCCTATTGGTTTAGTGAAATCCATAATCACTTTGAATATTATGTTGAAATAGATTTTTTTTGCACCCATTTTTGCGTGATTTTTTTCTATATGAAGGAATTGTAATAATTTCATTGTTTTTGTAATAGATTCCTCTTAAGAATTTGGTATAGTGTGGAGTTTTTAATGAATTCTAGAGTATATACTCTTTGTTACTTATTTGCGTTTTACATAAGATGTTTGAAGAAATCAAAATGTGTCACCTAATCTAATTTTTTCATATATTGGTGTTCAATATAAAGTATTATGATATATAAGACATACATTATTTGAAATTAGATTCAAGTTGTCATTACAAATGTAGAATCTATTTTCTTGGTCTATGAATTGTAATTCTATGTTTTTGTACTCATTTTTTTGCTATTCTTTTCTTTGTTCTCTTTATTGACTTTAAACTATGCAATCTAAAGAACATTCTTCATGTTTGGGTTCCTTAGTATAAAATCTTGCATGATTTAGAATTCATGACTTGTAATAAGCTCAATTATTAATTATCATAGTCACATAAGTAATTTTGAAATAAGTAGAGTTAACACTTTTTCATTTTGGTTGGAGGAAGCAATTGTTTGGCCTATATATTTGCATTTGGTATTATGTAAACTTTTCATGAGCAATACATGTTATTGTGCTATCTTCTTAACATATTTATTTCATATTTAATTAATGATAAGGGCTTGTTAATGTTTCTTTAATATTTCTTATTTGATATATTTTTGTTTCTTTTTAAGTCAACATAATGGCACAATATATTGTAGTTAAGTTTTCTTTATGTTCAAGAAAAATTGAGATTAAAATTTATTTTAATGTGTATTAATTTGTTTATTTTCTTTCAAAACAGGGACAAATGCCAAACATAGCTACAAATGCTCTAAGTACTGATACAAGGACTCGCGATACTAGAAATAGTTGAAAATAAATGTATTATTTATATCTAGTATTGTTCTTGTATTTTATCTTTTTGTAATGATGATACTCCAAATACTTATGCTAGGACATTGACAATGAATTTTATATGTGTTTAAAAATATTTTTATGGTAATGATATATATTTTGAAAGGTTTCATGAATTTGCTAATAGGTATTTATTTTATAATTTTAAAATTAATATTAAAAATATATATATACTTTTAGTGGCGACTTTTTAAATTTGTCATTGAAAATTAACTATCTGTGGCAACTATAGTGGTCACTGAATATAATCTACTGTGGCGACTATTAAATGTTGTCGCTGAAAATATTTGAATAGTAAATGAGCTTTCAGTGACGACATTTAGTAATTGCCACTAAAAGACATTTTTAGTGGCGACAAACATTGCCACTGAAACCATATTTTTAGTGGCAACTATTAAAATTGTCACTAAAATTTTATGAATCCCAACAACATTCAGTGGCGACTATAGTCGCTGTTGAAAGTAATGTTTTAGCGACGACTTCTTTTATCACCACCGAAACCATTTATAGTGGCGACTTTCAACAACATTCAGTGGCAACTATAGTCGCTGTTGAAAGTGATGTTTTAGCGACGACTTCTTTTATCGCCACCAAAACCATTTATTGTGGCGACTCCCTACAACATATTATGTTTCAGTGGCAACTTTATATATATTTAGTGGCGACTATAGTCGCTGTTGAAAGTGATGTTTTAGCGACAACTTCTTTTATCGCCACCAAAACTATCTGCGACTAGACTAACTCCAACCACTTTACGACGACTAAAATATCGCCACCAAAGACTATTAGTGGTGACTTTGTCACTTTTAGTGACGACTTTAGTCGCCACGAAAAGTCATTTTTTTTGTAGTGTCGTTAATAGTCATCCCCTTTATGAAATAGAATCATATAAATACTTTGGTCAAGTAAGAATATAAGTATGACTTTAATTTGGAGGAAGTATGATTTAAACAGAGTTATGGATCATCCAATCCTAACCATGCACAAGTTCAAGACCCATAGTCCATGCAATGAAAAACAAAAGATAATAGTATAGGTGGCCCTGAGAAAGTTTGTACATTTGCTGTGCAACTCAGTTCTCTTATGAAGATAAATTAAAGACGAATAGAAGGAAGAATACATCACCCCTGTTTCTTTTTTTCTTTTTTAATTTTTCTAAAAAAATTAAATCAAAATTTAGATCGTCGGCAAAATTGTTCCATCCTACTTTCTTGCCTTTATACACCTTCATACCGTACCATTTAACAAATACCTAGTTATACAGCCTTTGGACAATCCAAACAATTTCAATCACATTGGACGATCCACGCAGTTAGTGGCTCTGGTTGCGCAGATCTCTTTAATGAACTTTCTGAGAAACTGCTGAAAGACAAAGACGCAGACATTCCAAATCTATCATTGTGGGAAATATCTTTTTTATTTTTTTTTTAAAATAGCATGTAAACGAATGATTTGAAAAAAAAAAATCCTATTAAGAAGTTAATACTAAAATGTATTTTGAAATTGATGTATAATAATAAAATAATACTTATTACAAAGTTTAAAATATATCAAAGTACTGAAAAAAAGAGCTTGGCATGACAAAATTTTTGTAAGATATTATTTATTTATTATATTTTTTATTAAAATTTTAATGTCAAATATTTAAAAACCCTGCATATATAAATTATGCAGGGAATGGAAGGGAGGTAACCACTCACCAGGTGAAGTAGTGGTTGTTTATGATAACATCCTGGCTTGGGTCCCACATAAAATCATATCTATTGTGGGAAATCAATCAGTTAATTATGATGAAGAGGCACTCAATTGTAGTTTGGAGATTGTGATTGGAAATCTGGTCATGAGCATCATTACATGTTGACCCAGGGAACCCACATACATAATGTTAAGCAACAGCTCTACCGCAAGTCAATCATCTTATAAGAATGGTTTTATTATTCATGCAATACTTCTGCGACTATATAAGAAAATAATAACTTTACAATAATTAAAAAAATTAGTTCATCAAGTGAGTGGTAATTAAGATATATATTGAATTAATCAATCTATTTTCAAAAATTTAGTATATTTACATCTCTAGATTTTTTTTAATACTTCAAAGAAATGTCAACAATTAATTTTATTCCTTCTTTTGTTGAAAATTTTCTTACTAATCATTCCTTTTATAGGATAGAAACATAGAGATACTTTGATCAAATAATAATAGAAGTATGACTTCAATTAGGAGGAAATTGTGAAAAAATGATTCTATTAATAGTAGGGCTAAAATTGCGTAAATTGTTATAATAAAAGATAGAGTTATGCAATTAAACTATCTTTAAGGATAAAAAGAATATTTTACTCTAATATTAAATAGAGTTATCAGTACACAGCTAACAAATGAAGTAGTTGATGTGAATAAAAAGAGAGTTTATCTAGATTTACACCACTTGCAAGAATTTTTTAAGAATTGACTAAGTTTAAGTTCAAGACCCATAGTCTATCCACTAAAAAGGAAGGGTAAATTACATAGATTTTTTTAAAATTTTGCTAAAATTAAATCAAATATACATGGAATAAACAAGGAAATATTCTTATCATAGTATTCTTAAATTATTTGAGAGATATTTGGAGCCATTCAAAAAACTATGCCTTCTCAATTATAAATTTTCTGAGTTTTTCATCTTCTTCAAGTCTTTTCATCCCAGTTTTTTTTTTTTTGGTCTTCAGGTAAATTATCTAGAATTATGACACTAATTTTATCAGTATCGTTTTAAGCCAAAGATAAAAGTCAACTACATGTGAGGAATTTTATATGAAATTCATTTATAATGTATGTTTTACCATTAAAAAAAAGATGAATAGAGATTGAGCATTAATTAATATTGATTCCCTATAAAGTCAAGTCCTGATCATACCCGAATAGAAAAATTAGTAATGTAAAATGGAACCAGCTGCATTGACCTTAAAGTATTCATAAAGGAGGAAAATGGGACCCTAACAAGTAGAGTTTTTACTTTAATGAATTTTCTGAGAAATTGCTGAAAGACAAAGATGTAGATATTCTGGGAAGTAAGGAAGAAGGAAAGCAGCTCTTAATATTTTGCACAATCAAATAAAACAAATGTGAACAAGAAATTAAGAACTTGGAGTTGGCTGCAAGTCAATCATCTTAAGAAAGTGCCTTCATTATTTATGCAATAATAACTTTACAAGAATTAACAAAGTTAATTTATGAGGTGAGTGGTAAGCTATTGAATTAATCAATCTATTCTATAAAACTGAGTATATTTACATCTCTAGAATAATTGTTTATTTAATTATTCATACTCCAAAAGAAAAAAGTCAACAATTAATTTGATTTTTTTTTGGTTGAAGTATTCCTTAATAATCATCCCCTTTATAAAATAGAAACATAGAGATACTTTGGTCAAATAAGAACAGAAGTATGACTTCAGTTGGGATGAAATTGTGGGAAAAAAAAAATCATTCTATCAATAGGAGGGTCAAATTTGTGTAAATTTTTTTAATAAAAAAATATAGTTCTGTAATAAAAAATCTTTAGGGATGATTGTTTTTCGTAATTCTAATATTAAATAGAGTTATTGTTTACCCAACTTAAAAATGAAGTAATTGATATCAGCAGAAATAATTAAATATCATGGATCTTGTCCTTGTTATAATAATCTCAATAAAAAGATAACTTATCTAACTTTACATAACTTCAAGAATTTTTTAAGAAATGATGAAGCACCAAACAATGCACAAGTTCAAGCTCACAGTCCATACAATAAAAAACCAAAGATAATAGTATGGATTGTCCTGGAAAAGTTTTTTTGTACATTTGCGGGGAAAGTTAATCTGGCAAAATGTTGTAGAAGGCAAAGGGAAAGAAAAAAAAAGAGGCGTAGCATTGGCATTGACTTGAAGAATCAAGGAGAAAGAAAAAAAAAAAAATATATATATATATATATATATATATATATTCAAGGAAGAAAAATAGGGCTGAAGTGGACATATAAAATCGTGTCCTACAAGAAACACGAAAATTTTTCTTTTCTATGATTCTTTGTGAAAGTTTTTACACATTACGCAGCAAATACGTCACTTAAAAGAGTGCTACGACGACGAAGACTTAACTAATAGCCAGTGGAAACAATGATGGAAGTAACTCAGGTCTTGCAGTCTTAGCTTTCAATTCATGGAACCCTTCTTTCATATTTTCCATACAAATGTTACCAAATTCTTTGTTGTTATGGCCAATCAATTGTGAAGTGTTAAGCTCAATTATTCAAGATGTTATCGCATATGTACACATTACATGCAGTTTATGACGATAATAATTATAACGCAACTCAGCTCTCTTTTGAAAATATATTAGGGCCTGTTCGGCATCTGTGGGAGGGAGGTGGGAAAAAGGAAAAAAGGAAAGAAAGTTGGGGAAAATTACAATGTTATCTTTATAATTATTATTTAACATTTTTTAATAATAATTATTTAATTATTAAAAATAAAAATATTATAAATATCTTTCATTCATTAAATTATTTTTTTATTTTTTATTTTTATTTTTATCTTAATTTTTTATGTATCAAACTGAACCTTAAAGATAAACAAAAAGAAAGAATACATCACTCCTGTTTTTTTTAATTTTTCTGAAAAAAATTAAATCAAAATTTAGATCGTTGGCAAAAATTTTTCAACCTACTTTCTTGCCTTTATACATCACCATATCGTACCATTTAACAAATACCTAGTTATACAGCTTAGTCTATATTGTTGAAACATTGAAAAGACCTGACAATCCTAACAATTTCAATCACATTGGACAATCCACATAGTTTGCGGCTCTGGCTGCACAGATCACTTTAATGAACTTTCTGAGAAACTGCTGAAAGACGCAGACATTCTGAGAAATGAGGAAAAAGGAAAGCAGCTGTCACTGTTATGCACAATAAAATATAGCAAATGAGAACAAAAAATTAAGGACTTGCACTTGGCTGCAACTGCTTCCCTCCAAATCAATAAGGGAAATATATATATATATATATATATATATATATATATATATTTAAAAATAGCATGTAAGCGAATGATTTGAAAAAAAAAATTACGGAGTTAATACTAAAATATATTTTGAAATTGATGTATAATAATAAAAGAATACTTATTACAAAGTTTAAAATATATCAAGCTTGGCATAACAAAATTTTTGAAACATATTATTTACTTATTATATTTTTTTATTAAAATTTCAATGACAAAACTTAAAAACCCTGCATAAATTATGTAAGAAAGGGAGGGGTGGTAACTACTAACCACGTAAAGTAGTGATCGTTTATGATAACATCCTAGACTTGGGTCCCGCATAAAATCATATCCATGGTGCGAAATCAATCAGTTAATTATGATGAAGAGGAGTAATTGTAGTTTGGAAGATTGTGATTGGAAATTTGATCATGAGGATCATTACTTGTTGACCCAACTACCGAAGTAAACCGCATACATAAGGTTTACCGCAACTCTATCATCTTATGAAAATGGTTTCATTATTTATGCAATACTTCTCCGACTATACAACATAAAATTGTCACATCCTAATTCTTCTAATTGGAATCACAAATTAAAAGGAGACTATTGAGATATATCATCAAGATTAATCACATAATTAAATAAGGAAAATTAAAAAGAGAAATACAAACAATTCTTACAAAATTAATCATGATTAATTGAAAGCTAATTCAGTGAGTCTACGATTAATAGAAATTTTCTTTTGGGCCCCCCGGGGAGGGGGGGGGGGGGGGGGGGGAGGAGTTTGGACTTAGCTGTGAATCATGGGTGAGTGATCTTTAGGAAGGCTTAGCATCACAAGTGTCAACATAGGAAATTAGTTTTGTTTTGGGATGCAGTGTTTCTGCCATCTCATATTAAGGCATTGAATCAAGATATTCCTTCTCTTATTAGGTTAGCATTGGCACGTCATTCTTTATCTAAATCCATAAACAAATATATATTCCATTTCTCTTTGCATGACTAGTGGCTTAGCATTTTAGCAAGATAAATAAGAGAAAAATCGTTCAAGTCACTTGGATTTAGTGATTCATTTTATTTTGGAGCTTTAGCCTTGGCTTGTCCTTAGCTTAAGATGTTATGTAATTGTAATTATAGGAAAGGAATTTTGGCAAGAACTAGGGGTTGAATTAGTTAGACTTTGGCAATTGGATAAACTTTGGTAAGACCCTCCAAAACCTTTTGAATTTGATTATATTAACAAGTTTAAAAATTATATGAACTTGTGGCTGATTTATATAGATCTGTGTGTATTTTTAATTGAATTAGATTTTGGTTTTTGACTCAATAGAAATAAGAGCTTGTCAACATGACATTGATTATTGGCTAATTAGGTAGTTAGTAGTACATTTATTTCATATATATTTATGGACTAAACTAAATTAGGTGACTGAATTATGCTATGCTGAATGTTTAGTTACACTTATATATAACGCTTTAGAAAAAAAAATTTCATTTATGTCCTTATTAGCTTAAGAATTTAGAGTATAAGTAAGGTAAATTATAAAATAAAATAAACTATTTTAGGAAGGAAAAGAGTGATAGGATAAGTTATGGCAAGTATAAGAGTTTTAAATTTTCTTGAAAAGTAGATGAGAGTGATATAGGGACTACCTTAAATCATTTTGAACTTTTTAGGAGCCAAAGTCTTATTTTATCCAAAGTATATTAAAAAACTCCAATAACTACCTATATTTCTTCATTTTTCTCTATCTCTGCTGCCTTTCTTTCCGCCCTTCCCATTCATTATTCTTTCTTCTAGTTGCCTTATCCATTACAGAACCAGCCCCTTTATCCAATTGTAGCATTTCATTTTTTTCTCTCTCTCGCAATAGCAACATGGAAGTGGTTAAAGGGTGGGATTTTAAGCTTCAAGTGAGTTGCTTCCATTATGCTCTATTTCTTCCTTGATTTCGAGGTAAAGAACCATCTTTTTTCCTTATTCTTTTGCTGCTAAAGTTCATATATGTGTCTCAAAGGATATAATATTTGAAACTTACTTCATTTCATGTATGAGCAGGGGAGAGAGTCTAGCTAGGGTTTGGCTTGAAATTAGAGAAATATTAAGACTTTCTATATTAGTAGTAACTCTATTTTTCTTTTTCCTTAACTCCTTCAAGTTGTATGAAGTGTTCTAGTTTCTTTTTATGGCTAGCTAGGGAAAAAAGACTAAGTTGAGTATTTCCTTCTTGAGATGGTAAATTAGTGTGTTGAAAAGAGTTAGAAATTCCCATAGCCTAAAATTCAAGAGAAAAATTTTAATTTGCAACATAGCATATTCTATTTTAAGGACTATGTTGGCTTAAAGTCTTGGTTAAGGGATGACGAATTACTTGAACGAATTTTCAAAGGTGGAGTTTCAATTGTTTAATTTTGAATGGCAAAGGAATTTAAGGATAAAGAAAGGAAATTTTATTGATGTTGTAACTTATAAAGTTAATTGGTCTAGTTGAAGAGATTAGGAAACCTTATGTTCAATTAGAAACTAAATGTTAGGTCTAAGTGGGAATGTCCTATGGTAGAATATAGAAGTCATACTTTTAAGAGAGATAATAACAAATAAAAGCAACTTGACCCTATGTGATTTAATGTGTTACCTAGTGAAGATAAATTTTTATGGGTATTATAGGAGATTTTGGAGACAATCCCCATCTAGTTCCTTGTCAGTTCAAGGCCCCAAAAAATTACAATGTCACTTTATACTATGAGTAGATAATACTTGCCATGAGCAATTATACTACTTATTCATCGTAAGCTAATGGAATGGTAAACTTGATTTTGTTCCATTGTGTCTAAAAAAGAAAAAAACTAATATTAATTGTTGTCATTGGAATATCTTAGTAGTTGATTAGTTAGTTAAATATAATTGGTAAGTAAAATATTTGGTAATTACTTATTTGATTATTTTATCCATCTTTTGTTAGTGTATGGTAGTGTTAAAACCAAAATGTAGTCTAATTAATAACTTTGCAACTAACAGCAATGGTGATTAGCCTTGGTGCACCTCTATCTGAACTCTAGCTAGCAGGAATGTTGCTAGTCTCGTGTGTTGGCCACCACACGCAAATCTATATGAATAGTTAAGCGTAAGCTCCCTCTTTGTATTATTACCCTTATGAGCAGTGTGCTTTGTGTCTATTTAAATTGGTTCTGTTTAGATGCGTCAATTGTATTTCTATGAATGATTCATAAATATTAGTTTATGCACATTATCAAATTTATCTGATATGAATGAGGAAAATAAATGTTATTGGATACCATATTATTTCTTATGTTTTCAATATAAATTCAAGTCTAACGATAGTAGTGTGGGTCTAGAATCCACTTCGGCAGCACAGGAATGACGGGTCCTTGTTGTTGATCCCTGCATAGTTTGGCGAAGACCTTTTTTTGCGAAAGTTTTAATGAAATTGTAATTTAGTATATTACTTCTTCTTAGTTTTAGCTCCTCTGATGCACAGGCAAGGTCTCCACCCTCATTTGTTACTATTTAGTGCTTCAGGTCGTAAGCAGAGTTCTCTTAATTATTTTGATTAGTTGTTTAGTTATTTGTAGAAATTTTGGCATTCCTATATTTAAGGGAGACTCTATTAAAATTTCTATAAAAAAGATAAATTAACTAGCATGTAATTAATTTTTTTGTGTTATTGTGTGAACCTTTCAATAAAAGAAAACATCCTTAAATTTCATAAAAATTTGTTTTAATTTGCCATCACTCCTTCTATGCTTATGACTCTAGACTAGAAAAGGCTTGCGAATGTAAGTTCAACTCATAGATCATGTCGGTTGTGCTTGTATAGGGGTGTAACAAAAGTGGCATCAAAGCCTAGATTGCCCTATAATTAGTGGAGCAAGTGTTATCTAATGATATCTCAATTATTATTATGAACCCAAGTATAACCATAATTGAGACTCATTAAAGGCCTTACAAGAGACTGAATTCTTTTCCATAAGAGTAATTCCTTAAATAACTATCAGGGTATGTATATATGAGTGAATTATATTCTAAGCTTATATTTTTTTGTTGATATAGTGTAATGTTACTAGTCAAATCTAGTGTAGCTAGTCAAGAGGCTATAGATGAACCTTTTGTTAGGGTTCATACCAACTTGAGGCCCCATCTACTAAGGGTTGTGGTAGGGGTAGAGGCCAAGGTAGAGGGGGTAGATTAATTGGAAACCCTAAGAATTTTGATCATCAAAAAAAGAGAGCAATGCCTCCCCTACCTTAGGTGCCTACCCTTGAGCAATTAGCAACTGGATTACAAGGGGTTAGTAAACATTAGTAGCATTGGTTGTAGAGCAAGTGGCTTATAATAATCCTCAAGCTAATATGACACCCTTACTAGGATAAGAAATAGTAAACAGAGTCTAGCATCATCTTAAAGAGAGGACCATAATAAAAATCCTATCCCAATTTGTTAAATTCAAGCCACCTTCATTTTTTGGGATATGATGGTCAAGAAGATCCATATCAGTTTTTGGAAGAAATCGAGTGAATCTGTGAGGCACTTGGTTGTTCTAAGAGAAAGACTATTGAGCTAGTTGCATTCCAATTAAAGAATATTGCTCGAGCCAAGTATGAGATGGTTAGGAAAGGGATATCAATTGAACGACTACTGTTAGAGTGGGAGGAATTTAAAATTATCATTTTGGAGTGGTTTTTACCCATGAGTGTTAGAGATGCTGGAGCCAGAGAGTTTAAGACTCTAAAGGAGGTTGCTCCCATGACCGTGGTGGAATATGGTGCTTGTTTTACCTAGTTAAAGAAATATGTGTTGCATTTACTTAGCATAGATAGGGATAGAATCAAGAGGTTTGTAATGGGCTTAAGTGCACTTTTATTTAGGACAATGGCTACTCAGATAAATCAATTTCCCTAGTATGTAGCTGCTATGGATTGTGGCAGATTGATTGAGATACGAGAAATGATGAAGAATTCTTTGTAGAAAAAGCGTAAATATGATGGTGAAGAAAGAGTGAAAGCTAGTTCTCATGTGAGAGAATCTTCTCATGTACTTAGGGTTTAAGGCCCAGAGGCCTCAACAAACTTTTACTACACCCTCCTTTCTCCTTTTACTATTATGGACAGACATATTGCACTTTTTAAGGATACATAATCAGCACCTTAGCAGTTATCTGGACCATCACACCAGGATAAAAACTATTTGTAATGTTTTTGGGAAGAGACACTCTAGGACTTGCCATAAAGAAACTGGGGGCCTACTTTGGATATGGATAGAATGGACATTTAGTAAGAAATTGCCCATAGTGTAGTCTTAAATCTTTAAGAACTCTAATACCATATTTTGAATACAAGCGAGAGGCATCTAGTGTCTTTTCCACATCTTGAACTAAATGTCATTTGAAGAAACATGCACTATTAAGGAAAATTTCCTTCTCATTATCATCCAGGTTATCATAGCTAACTTTAAGCACATCAAGAATCTATTTGCTTGGAGTTTTTTCATATTTCTTCAAAGCACTTTTCCACTCTTCTATTGTTTTGCCAAACAAATCAGAGCCTATCACATTTAAAGCCAATGGTAAGCCTTTGGCATATTGCACCACAAGCTTTGCTATCACCATATAGATTGGATCAGTTTCACTTTTCTCAAAAGCATTTGAATAGAATAATTTAAGAGATTCTTCGTCATTCAATTCTTTCACGTCATATAGCTTTTCAAACCCATATAGAGTTAAATAAATCTTTATTTCTTGTTGCTATAATAATCCTACTTCCAAAACCAAACCAATTTTGTCTTCCATCTAAAGATCTCACTTGTTTTAAATGATCAACATGGTCAAGAATTAAAAAAAGAACCTTCTTGCAGTGAAGTCTGTTTTCTAGTATAGGAATTCCTTGACTCCTTGACTTAAATTACCCAACTTCATATTATTTTTTCCAAGCAAATGCAAAAAAAAAAAAAAAAGTCTCTTATAGTGGTACTAGACCATTCTTTGTTGAGTTTTCTCTCACATAAGCAAGAAAATAAGAAGCTTTAAAGTAATTTGCAATTAAGTTACACACTGTGCTTGCAATGGTTGTTTCACCACTACCTCCAATTCCATGAATTCCCACTATCGAGGCAGTTTTTAAAGACTTGATACTTAGAAGTGACATTGCTGCTTGTATTTGGTACTTTAATCCCAATGGATAATCAATTATGTGTAAAAATGTGTGATTTAATTCGCCAGAGATATCTTCCATGATTGTTTGAAAAAATTCAAACTCATACCTGCACAATTAATTACAAAGGTTGATGTATAGGAATTTGGCAATATATATATAATCTACGCTGAAAACATTAGACATTATAATTTTTAAGTCCTTCTTATCATTTTCATTCTTAAAAAATAAAATCCTAAATGCATAAACAATTTTGTTTAAAAAAACAAATGTAGTAATTTTATCATAAGCAAAGTGATAATTATATGATTTTTCTTTCACCTAGCCTTATAGCTTGATTACTTCATGATCATCTTCATGAATTCAAATATCTCATAAATGTAATATTGAAAAAAAAAAAACCATACTTTACTTCCTTGTGATGTTGCTCATAATGAGTTTAGCTTTCACTCTATCTTTAATATTGTTTTAATATCCATTTCATTGGATGATGTAAAAAGAAAGAAAATATACAAAGTGGGTAAGAGAGATAGAAAATAACTTTTGTGAAGATAATTTAATTATTCAAATGATGATTTGACGGATGAAATAATAATTATAAGGACATAATAAATATTGCGTGAACTATGTGAATGTATTACGTCCATTTTTGTGGTGGACCAAATGTATATGTAATCATTTTGTGATATATATATATATATATTAATTAAAAGAGAAACAATCTCATAAATGTTTAAATAATAAACAATTTTATTATTCAATCCCTATCTCACTCTTTTTTTCACTCTCTACTCCCACCTAAAGAGAAAAAAAAAAAAATCTTAGGTGCGCCTAATGTGCCACCTAATTTATACTTACCTAATAGAAGGCCAAATTACATAAAATGATACCCATACATTATGTCAACTAGTAAATTACAAAACCACTTCTTATTGGATCAGAATAGCAAAACCACTCCTAATTAAATCTCTCCATTTGTTGTTTTATTGTGGGTCTCATTTCACATGAATTCAAATGCTTTATATCTCATTCTCATTAATTATTTTTTTATAAAAAGAGATAATTAAAAGTCAAATAAAAAAATTTGTTATACTAAATAGTACTTCAATGTGGAATTCGACAAGGCCAAAATTCAAATCAAACTTGTATTGTTATGAGCTTCCAAAGAGATACAAAATAAGGATATAAAATTATACTATATAGTAAAAATAAACAATAAAAAACATTGAAATTTTTAGTATAACAACATATATACACTTGTAGAGTTGTGATCCAGCGTGGTCTTTCAAATGTTCGCGAACTGTGGCTTGTAAATTTTTTTTTTAGTATAACAAAATTATTTTATCTTTAATTATTTTTTATAAACAAGAACAATTAATGAGAATGAGAAACAAAGTATTTATGCGAAGGCTTCTTTAAAGAAGAAGGAATTTTGAATGTTTTGTATTTATGTGAAGGGAGACCAAACAATAAAGCAAGAAATGGAGGAGTTTAATTATGGATGATTTTGCTATTCTGGTCTAATTAGGAGTAGTTTTGTAGTTTACTATGTGGTATAAAGTGTGGGTCCCATGTTATATGATTTGGCCTTATTTTATTAAATAAAGTATAAATAAAATGGTACACTAAATACACTTAAGGATTTCTATATATATATATATATGCATCATTAATAGTTTAAACAATAGTTATTTTAGTAGTCATTAATGAAAATTGGGCTTATATCTAAAGTTGAAATTATTAGTTCAATTCCAAATTTCCAATAATACAATACCATAAAATTATTTGAAATATAGTTTTTGTTTAAGGAAATGAGTGACAAGATTTGCGCAAATTAATTAAAATATTGATTGAAACATGTCACCACATAGCATAGCATAATAGGATGATGACGTTTGGTGCATGTATATGAATAATAATAATAATAACTTTATAGAAATAATATTAATATAATAAACCACCAAGTTTTTCTTAAAAAATGTTTTTTTTTTTGAAAGCCATGAGAGAAAATTTACCTATTTTTGAAATGCCATCCAGACAAATTGGCAGCCTCCCTTAGTGCAACTCTCCAATTATGCAATCTTTCTAGTGCTAGCCTCCAGTCGTGTTCTGTTTCCTTATTGCTATTCTTGAGATTGGCTTCATGCTCAGCCATTGACCTTCCATAACTTCGTCTCTGATGCCTTACATCTGAGGGATCAACATAGTAGAACACTGGATTAATTATTTATTTATTTATTTTTCTTCTATGCTATGCATATATATATATATATATATATATGACTTGCTTTGATCCACAAATGTAATGCATGTGGGTTCATTTCGCACTCCCCCTCTCCCTTTTTAAAACAAAGATTCCTTAAGGGTCTCGTTTTTAACTTTTTTAAAAAAATCTAATTTTAGGCCTTCACTTTACAAAACTTTTGAATTGAATTCATCATTACTTAACAAAGAATTAAAATTTCTGTAATTGATGCTGTTCAAAAAATAAAAGATCCTCTTTGACAAAGTAAGCATATGATGTGATAGTTTGGGACTTTGTCCAACTAAACTTAAAAAGACTTCTATGAGCTGCGGCATGTTAGAAATTATAAATAATTAAAGACAAAATGTAGATATACAATTGTTTATGCGTGTGTTTGTAAGATTATGTTTTTCAGTAAAAAAATAATACGAGAGCACCTTTTTTTTTTTCTCAAAAAGAATAAATCATAAAATATTACGTTATTAGAACTATCTACAGTTAAAAAAATTCGGTTTAATTAATTTTTTGAATGGAAGAGATTCTTTGCAGGTGTAAAGAGCAAAAATTATTTTTAAAACTTCAAAATAAATTAGAATTACAAAATTAGGCCAATCAAGATCAAAATCTAGCTACAAAAAGTCCGTGGGACTTCAAAAAAAATTTTATATTTATTGCCGAGTTTTCCTGAGTTTGTGACTAGTTTTAGTCAATATATACATTGTAAATTCCAAGAAAATGTCGCTGGTTTACAAGGCATGAAATTAAATATGAAAAATTTCACAATCAAACCTTTAATTTTCTTTATCGTCTTGCCCTACGAGTTTGAAGCTTTAAGGAAATCATAGAAAGAAAATGAATGGAAATGGGAATAAAGAAATTCCAATAATTTGAGACGTGTTTTTGTTAAGCAAGAACATGACTTCATAGAGTAGAACTTAATTTGTTATATCATGTTTCACTAAAGTTCACTTGACATAGCAATATACCCGTGTTAATTGTTATGTTGAAATTTCTCCTCAACCATACTTATAAAAATTCTATGAAATATGGAATTAATAATCAAGACAATGGCATTTTTATCTTTTTTTTTAACTTTCCCTCCCAATCCCCCCAAATTAGAGGGACAAGAGAGAGGGGGAAGGGAGGGAAAATTTTATTAAACTTTTCCTCCCCTCATCTCTAAAAACACATACCCCTCCCCTCAAACCAAACAAGGGGTAAAAGTAAGGTCCTCCAACATGTGTCAAGACATTTTTTGCTTCGTATTAGTGTCAAGATTTCAAAAAGATAAAGTTGGTTTTGATTTTACCTTTTTGAAAAAACAAAAGCAAGTTGTTCTCTTTTTGGTACAATTATTTCACTGACATGTCATTATTTTTATTCATCGAAAATAAGAAGGATTTGGATCCCCTGAAGTATTTCAGGGATGAAGTGAGGAGAGAGGCAGAGAGAGTAAGGTGGGACCCACCTCTGTCATGTGGGTCCCACTTTTTTTTTTTCTCTTTGTCTCTCTCCTCACTTCACCCTGAATTACTTCAGGGGATCCAAATCCAAACAAGAATCTCTCGTTCACTTTGCTTCCCCTCTCACAGTCCCACTTCTACTCTCATTGACTATCATAGACTTTAAACAATTTGTTTCCTTGAAGATAAAATTAGCATATCACATTACACAAACTAGCAGTAACCCAGGTTTTTTTTCCACAAAAAAAAAGTGATCCCACAATTAAGAAAATAAAAAAACGAAAAAAAAAGAAAACATGCGGATAAACAATGTAAAATAGCGCAACACAGTAGTATTAACAACACGATGTATGAATAGTATTTATAAATAGTTCCAAATAAATAGTAACCAGTCACAACTTTTAATATATAAATAAGATAAGATTGAATTATTATATATTTCTTAATCATGAACATTTCTAGTGTCAATGCAAGTTTTCTATTTTTTTAATAAAATAATTTAAAAATATTTAATAAAAAAGTTTCTTGAAAAAATACGAATAACTATTTAAAAAATAATAATTGAAATGATGCATCCCTCAAAAAAAGTTTTTGATGTTTGAACTAACAACTTATCAAAACTCTCCCCTTCTTTTTCTTTTCCGAAAAAAAATACTCTTCATTCCAGTAACTAGATTATTTAGATTTAATTTGTATTATATAGATTTTTTTATTTTTAATTTTTTCAATTTAAATCATCATTTTTTAATTTCATAATTAAGGCCTTGTTTGGTTCAACAGAGGGGAGGGGAGGGATTTTAATAGAAGGGAGGGGAAGGAAGGGGAGGGATTTTAATGGAGGGAAAGAAAGGGATTTTAATGATATATTGTTTGGTTCAGAAGGAGAAGAGAGGGAAAATAATAATATATAGACCATTTTACCCTTATATATTTTAAAAGTAAGGACAATATAATTAATTATTCTTTTATTTTTTAAAAATTAACATTTTCACCACCAAATTAAACAAATATCAGAAATTATCTATAATTATAATTATTTAAAAAAATTTGTAAACAAATGAAACTAACTAAACAATTATTTCAACAAACATATAATTTAACATGTTTTATTTCATGAAATCAGAATGCATCTGAGTTGAGAACATTGGCATGTTTACTTTTTCCTCAATATGGCAATATATTCATTTTAATTGGTACGTTGAAATTTTTCTCAACCATACTTGTAAAAATTCTATGAAACATGAAATTAATGATAAAGAAAAGAGTATTTTAGTCTACATTTTTTTTTTGTAACTTTCCCTCCCAATCCCCCCAAATTGGAGGGATAAGAGAGAGGGGAAGGGGTAGGAAAATTTCATTAAACTTTCCCTCCCATCCTCTCTAAAAATGTATACCAAACAATCCTCCCATCCCCTCCCCTCAAACCAAACAAGTGGTAAAAGAATGTTTTCATTCTTCTATACTGCATGTGAAACAAAAAATAATTAAAATTGAAAAACAGAAGAAAATCTAAAAGACATTGTTCATGCTCCAAAATTAATCAATCTACCCTCTAAGATATAGTATATTTACATCTCTAGAATAAAGGTTTTTTTTTTTTTTACTTTTCAGGCTTCAAAAGAAAAAGGTCAACAATTAATATTATTTTAATTTTTTTGCTGTTGAAGTATTTGATAATAATCATCCCCTTTATAAAATAGAAACATATAAATACTTTGGTCAAATAAGAATAGAAGTATGACTTCAATTTGGAGAAAATTGTGAAAAAATGATTCTGCTAATAGCAGGGCCAAATTTGTGCAATTTTTTATAATAAAAAGATAAAGTTATGTTACTGTTATGCACAATAAAATATAGCAAATGGAAACAAAAAATTAAAGACTTGCACTTAGGTGCAATTGCTTCACTCCAAATCAATCAACGCGGGAAATTTTTTTAATATTATTTTAAAAATAGTATGTAAGCAAATGATTTAAAAAAAAAACCAGTTACGAGTTAATACTAAAATATATTTTGAAAATGATGTGTACTAATAAAATAATACTTATTACAAAGTTTAAAAACATATCAAAGGATTGAAAAATAAAGCTTGGCATCACAAAATTTTTGTAAGATATTGTTTCCTTATTATATTTTTTATCAAAATTTTAATGTTAAATATTTGAAAACCCTGCATAAATTATGCAAGAAAGGGTGGGGTGGTAACCACTAACCAAGTAAAGTAGTGATTGTTTATAATAACATCCTGGACTTGGCTTGGGGTATATTATCTAGAATTATGATACTCATTTTATCAGTATCATTTTAAGCCAAAAATAAAAGTCAACTACATGTAAGGAACTTTATATGAAATTCATTTATAATGTATCTTTTACCATTAAAGGAAACAAAAAAAGATGAATAGAGATTGAGCATTCGTAATGTAAAATGGAACCAGCTGCATTGACCGTAAACACTTATTCACTTTAATGAATTTTCTGACATTCTGGGAAGTAAGGAAGAAGGAAAGCAACTGTTAATGTTATGCACAATAAAATAAAGCAAACGGGAACAATAAATTAAGAACTTGGAGTTCGCTGCAAGTCAATCATCTTAAGAAAATGCCCTCATTATTTATGCAACATATATAATAATAACTTTACAAGCATTAATAAACTTAATTTATGAGGTGAGTGGTAAGGTATTGAATTAATCAATCTATTCTATAAAATTGAGTATATTTACATTTCTAGAATAAATCTTTTTTTTATTTTTCATACTCCAAAAGAGAAAAAGTCAACAATTAATTTGTTTCTTTTTTCTTGGTTGAAGCATTCGTTAATAATCATCCCCTTTATAAAATAGAAACATAGAGATATTTTGGTTATTAAATAAGAATAGAATTATGACTTAAATTTGGAGGAGATTTTGAAAATATGATTCTACTAATAGCAGGGCCAATTTTGTGTAAATTTTTACAATAAAAAAATATAGTTTTGTAATAAACGATCTTTGAGGATAATTTTTTTCTTAATTCTAATATTAAATAGAGTTATCGTTTTCGTTTACCCAACTTAAAAATGAAGTAATTGATATCAGTAGAATAATTAAATATCACGGATGTTGTCCTTATTATAATAATCCCAATAAAAGAGAACTTATCTTACTTTACATTACTCCCGAGAATTTTCTAAGAAATGATGAAGCACCAAACCATGCAAAAGTTCAAGACCTGTAGTCTATACAATAAAGAAACCAAAGATAATAGTATAGGTTGTCTTGGGAAAGTTTCTTTATACATTTACGGTGAAAGTTAATTTGGCGAAATGTTGTAGAAAGCAAAGAGAAGGAAAAAAGCAAATGTGGCATTGATGTTGATTTGAAGAATCAATGGGAGAAAGAAAAAAAATATCCAAGGAAGAAAAACAGCGCTGAAGTGGACACATATATAAAATTCGTGTCCTACAAGAAACATGAAAATTTTTCTTTTTATGGTCCTTTGTGAAAGTTTTTATACATTACCCAGCAACACATCACTTAAAAAGGTATTACGACGACAAACACTTAGGTCTCATTTGATACAAGAGATTAATTTTTGATAAAATAAGAATGGAAAATGAAATAAAAATAAAAAGAAATCTTGTCCCATTATATTTGATATGATGAAAGAAAAAATATAAATATTTTTATCTTTTTATATTTGAAATGAAATAAAAGAGAGATTGAAAGACCAAAATATCTTTAATTATTTTTTATTATTAATAATTATAAAATATAATAAAATAATTATTTTTAATTATCAATAATAATAAAAATAAAAAATAATTATTTTTTATTTTTGATAATAATAATAAAATAATAAATATTTTAATTTTAAAAAATTAATTTTAATTATTTTTACTACCAACAATTCAAACACACATGGGATAAGATGGTCAGAAAATATGCTTTCCCTAAAATCAGACTGCTTTCCATCAAAGATATGAAAGTTTGCACTCTCTCATATTTAAAGATTTCAACTTTCTTAAAAAAAAAAGTCATCCTGCGTACCAAACGTGCTTTCCTTGCTCTCTCATTCCTTTTCTCATTCTATGAATGCTTTCTCCCTTCTACCAAATGAGGCCTTAGACTTATTCAATTCATGGCACCCCTTCTTTCGTATTTTCTATAAAATGTTACTAATTCTTTGTTGTTTTCTCAACAATGAGCCTCCTTAAATTTATATCTACACATTGCATTTAGTTTATTATAACAGTAGTTACAATATAATTCAGTTCTCTTATGAAGATAAATTAAAGATGAACAAAAAGAAGAATACATTACTCTCTTTTTTTTTTCTTTTTTAAAATTTTTCTGAAAAAAATTAAATCATTTGGTTGTTGGCAAAATTTTTTCATCCTGCTTTCTTCCCTTTGTACATCCCTGGTCCATGTTATTGAAACATTGAAAAAACCTCTAGACAATCCGCACAGTTTGTGGCTTTGGTTGCACAGGTCACTTTAATGACCTTTCTGAAAAACTACTGAAAGACGCAGACATTCTGGGAAGTGAGGAAAAAGGAAAGTAGCTGTTAATGTTTTGCACAATAAAATAAATCCAATGGGGAGGAAAAAAAATTAAGGACTTGCACTTGCTGCAATTGCTTCCCTCTAAAATCAATCAACACGGGAAATATTTTTTTTTTTTTAAAAAAAAACACCATGTAAGGGAACGATTTTTAAAAAATCCAATTACAAAGTGAATACTAAAATATATTTTGAAATTAATGCATAATAATAACAATACTAGGAGTTCCAACTCTCTAACCATTAAATGTATTTTGAAATTGATGTATAATAATAAAATAATACTCATTACAAGTTTAAAATATATCAAAGAACTGCAAAATTGAGCTTCGCTTAACAAAAATTTTGAAACATATTATTTACTTATTATATTTTAATTAAAATTTCAATGACAAATATTTTAAAACCCTGCATCAATTATGTAGGAAAGGCAGGGGTGGTAACCACTTTCTAGGTAAAATAGTGATTGTTTATGCATACTTTAGTCTGATAATTTGAATGCGGTAGCATACTAATAATAGCATGTATTTTAAATCACAATTACATAAAATGAGACCCATACACTATGCCAGTTAATAAATTGCAAAACCAATTCAAATTAAATCAGAATAGCAAAATCACAACTAAATAAATCACTCCATTTATTGCTTTATTGGTGGGTCTCATTTCACATAAATTCAAATACTTTATTTCTCATTCTCATTAATTATTCTCTTGTTATAAAAAAGTAATTAAAGGTAAAATTAAAATTCGTTTACACTACATGGTAGTCAAATGTGGAATTCGACAAGGTCAAATCTCAAATCAAACTCGTATTGTTATAAGCTTCCAAAGAGATACAAATAAGAATATAAAATAATAATATATAGTTAAAGTAAAAAACAAAAGCATGTTGAAATTTTTAGTATAACAACATGTATACACTTGTAGAGTTGTGATCCATCATGGTCTTTTGAATGTCTGCAAATTGTGGCTTGTAAATTTCTTTTTAGTATAACAAAATTACTCTATCTTTAATTACTTTTTATAAAAAGAGAATAATTAATGAGAATAAAAAATAAATCATTTATGTGAAGGCTTCTTTAAAGAAGAAGAAATGTGAATGTTTTGTATTTATTTGAAGGGAGACTTAATGGTAAAGCAATAAATGGAGTGATTTAATTAGGACTGATTTTGCTATTTTGGGTTAATTAGGAGTGGTTTTACAGTTTATTAGGTGGCATAATGTGTAGATCCTTTGCATGTATAAAGAGCAAACATTATTCTTGAAACTTTAAAATAAATTAGCATTAAAAAATTTGGTCGATCAACATCAAAATCATGATTAGATATAAGCAGTCTGTGGGGACTCACAGATTTTTTTTTTTTATATGTATCGTGGAGTTTTCCTATATTGTGACTAGTTTTAGTCAATGTATACATTGTAAATCCAAGAAAATATTCTTGATTTACAAGGCATGAAATTAAATATTTGATAACCGCTGGTGTTGAAGGAGTTCTTACCTTGCTAAAGAAGAACTTGTCAAATGGTTGATGGTGAGGCCGTGAAGATGATAAGGGAGACAAGCTTACTACCAGAAGAGAAGTACTACTTCCAGCTGAAAATTATAGATCCTTAGTAATGGAAAAATAAAAGGTCAAAAAAAGTTTTCAGAAACTAGAAATTTAATTAAAGTTTTTTTTTCATTCTTTATAATAAGGAACTCTTAAATATGAAAGATGTCACAATCAAACCTTTAATTCTGTTTTCTATCGTTTTTTTATCCTCTACCCTGTGAGTGCGAATAAGCTTTAAAGAAAACCGAAGAAGAAAATGAATGGAAATGGGAACAATGAAGTTCCAATATGAGACATGCTTTTGTAAAGTTAGAACATGACTTCATATAAAGAAGAACTTAATTTGTTGTATCATATTTCATCAAAAGCTGCTTGATATATAAAAAGTTAAGTATAAAAATGAAAAAAAAAGGAATAAATAGAATGATTAGAAAATTATTCTTATATCTCTACTTTAGAAAGATAAAAAGAAATAGAAACTATTGAGTAATAGTTACAACAATATATATATATATATATATATATATATATATAATATCTTAATTTGGGAATTACAATGAGTTCAACATTACGCTCTTTTATAAAAACAATTATATAAAAAGAAAGCATTTGAATTATAATATGGAGTAACCTAAAGAAAAAGAAAGCAGATACTTGTTTAAGCTTAACATATACAAACTGGTTGAGACGTTAGATCCAAAACATAGTAGTCATGCTAGTTTGTTTTCAAGCTTGAGAAAACATAGCGATTACTATGACTATAGGAATACATACCACTTGCTTTTCTTGTTTCGTTGTGTTGCTAAATAACATCAGGTATATGCTAACTTTAGTAGGAATAAAAGACCCACGTGAACTTGGTTAATATGGTTGACCAATTATGCAGAAAAATAGAAGATCAAGACATAAATGGTAACTCTTTTTTTTTTTTAACAAATTTCTTTACAATTGAAGTCTTTCTCCTTGATGAAAGTCCCAACAATACATAGAAACTACCAATCTAATGATTTTCTAGTAATAAAGATTGAATATTGGTTTCCTTAACTTCATGTTAGATTCCCATGCACAGCTAGCACGCCAGGCCTAATAGATAATTATTGCCTTATTGCAGTAACAGGCCCTATTGTAATTCATGAGATCACAATCTTAATTAGCGTAAGTTTAAAAGTATATAGTTATACGAACAAGGGTGCAAAGAACTATAGTCTACAATTAACTCATTATATCTGAAGTACTGGAGATTCACAAATGAAGCATAAAACAAAGAATTACCTTTTCTCAATTATTAACATTATACTGGAAATGCATTTTGAGACCGATATTGAATAACACTTGTTGGCTCTTCTTGTTGCATGCTTAGAAATGCATGCGCAAGAACATTTCCTAATCTGTAAACATTAAACTCACATTAATAGTGAAATCCGTGGAAGCAAATTAAATTAATAGAAAAATGAAACAATTATTTGGTCATTTATATGATTGCCTTCTAAAGCAAAACTAAACAGAATACAAAGTGCAAATCAGATAACATGATTCCTTCTGTTGTCCTCTTTGCATATTCTAATTAGTCATGCTGCAAGACTATTCCATCCATCGCTTTAAATTACAACCTACATTGCAAAATGCGGGCTACAATTTGAAGCTTTGGCACCCACAATACCCGCAACGGCAACAACAGCTACGCGCAACTGCAACTGCAATCGTAACCATAATTTAAAACCTTAATTCAATCTGCTTCCTTTCTTGGTTGAGACATTCTCAGTTAGGCAGTTCCTACATAGATATACCAATAAATGAGAGCCACACATTAATTGGTTGTGCTGAAGAATGACATAGGTACTGCCTACCTTAGAAAAATCTCTTTGGTTATTTATACATTCAAACGCAGAAGAGAACTGAGCAGTTGGGGTTGTTAAAATACTAGGAACATTTTCTATCTTGTTTGTTGTCCGCAGAAAAAAGTTAACATAAATAAAATGCAACATATAATCAAGTTCATCAAAATTTAGACTTGACACGTGCAACTATCTGGAAGTTTACACTAGTGGATACAATAAGAAAAAAAAATTGTCCGTAATGTGATGTAGTATTGCACAAATAAAACATACTGCTATTCATATCACCTTGTGAATGTAAGCAAAAAAGAATCCACTCATAGCACTGTACCCCTATGGCATTACTATACATTATACAAAGTTCAACTAACCTTTGGGATCAAGGGAGTGATCATTGATCAAATGTTGTTTAAGCCTAATATTTTTTTTTGGTTGTATATCCATAGTCTCAAGAACTCCAATATGTTAAGTTTTAAACAAATAAACAACAATGTCTTAAAAAAAATAGGTAACAGCTTGGTTCCAAATGGTCATCATACGTCATTGAAGTGGGAATCATGATTTGCCCATTAAAATTCCTTGATTCAATAGCCTTGAAGTTCACTTCAAAAAATATTTGTATTTAGATTTTAACATTCTTGTCTTTCACAAAGGTTCAAGTTTTTATAACAAGATACATTCCATCCTACTTTTTTGCCTTTATGCATGTCCATGCCATTTAACAAATATTCTTAGTAAATCATAAGCCTATATCCTTCACAAAGCCTCTGGACAATCCACACATGAAACTTCCACACAATTTAAATCACACTCTAGAACGCTAGTGCTCTGGAGTCCAGACACAGGCTCGAAGATCAGACAATCATGTAAGCATGCCCTGTTCATGGCCATTAAAGAGGCAGTGGAACCTAACTAGAAAAGAATGAGGCTGGTTTTCCAACATTCCAAAGCAACAAACAATCCTTGGGAAATCCTTAAGGGTGTAGAAAGATGCTTAACTTTCCATATATAGTGATGGGATCATCCTGAAGTCCATTCTTTACTTATGTGCTCTCAACTTTACAACAGGTCCCATTAATCGCATGGAAAAGATCCTTAACTTTATAGCATCACGAAATTCACCACACATGCATGCAATAACAAATAGAGAAAAACCTGGCTGGGTAATATGTTCTCCTAATGCATAAACCCCTATAGTAGGAAGCAACTTCTTATGCATCCCCCTCTCAAGATTTTCAAATTGTTCTCTGATGTCCTCTACAAAAGAACACATTACATAGCTAATAATCAGACTTGATAAATGCAATCAGCAACCTCTATTTGTAGTAAATATAAATAGTTCATACTTCTCTTGAAAAAATAGAGAATGCTCATTATCTTGTGTAGGAGCTCTCCTTTTGCGATTGGAGAGTTGAATGAACAACATGTAGGGTAAGTTACATCAACCAATTCCAGTATAAAAGACATCTGCAGCCACCTTGCTAAGAAACCAAGGCACACATTTTGACCTAGATTGAGAAGCCGAGACACTGAAAAATAAGGTCATGGAACCACGTAAGTTGCTAAGACTTATGGAAAACTAATGGCATGGTAGGAATTAACTCAATGAAAGGCAGAAATATCTAATCAAAAAGTATTTGTTACGTTTTTAGAACCTTTATAAAGAAATCTTTCAGGGTGGTAAAAATGATCAAATCATCCAATAATAAACAAAACATCAATAAGATACTACAATTGCATATGTTGCTATTAGATGCAATAGCTGATAGACAATATACATGGGACATGGCAGCACACATATCGCATATGAAATAGAAATTACTGATTCACAACAAAAATCATTGAACTTTATTCATGGCTTTTAGAAAGGAACTTTTGGAGTAGAAAGACCATTGAATTTGATTAAAACACGGCATAACAAGTGTCATGTAGTACATTAAGAACTTATGATTCAATATGTGAGAACCCAAGATCCTTAAAGACAAGTATTTATATACATATATATAAGTTTTTATTTAGCCAGAACCTATTTCTTTTATTTTGGTTTGATTGGAAATATTTTTCTATATAACTTGATAGTAAAAATTCATTGGCAGAAACACCTAGGGAGGAGACTGAATCTGATGGCAGCCCCATTACATCCTCACCTCCAAGACCCACGTTTGAATCTCAGCTAGGAAACAACTTGAAATTTTTCCTCCCACATTAGTTTTTTTTTCACTATATCGAAACTACTCTTAGTTGTTAAATTTAAAGTTTGGTTTTTGGGTCTTTTCCCAATCCTATTCTGCTTCAGTGTTGCTCCATCACATCTCACATTTTCTCAGACAGCCCATGACAGAACTAAGCTACCAAATCTGTCCTTTCATTAGCCATACCTTGGAGATCGTTCTGTACCCCTAGTCAGCCCTGGTTCCATGAGTTGCTTTACTCTAAATGAGCTTCAACGTTCCATTCTTGTCAGCCACAAACGCACGTATTTCCTCCCTTTCCTAGTTAATGAGTCTCGACTTTTGTTGGCTAGTGGGTGCTATAAGCTATAATTCCTCCGATGTTCTTTCCTCTTCTGATGCATTGCATTTTGTTCCTCTTTCGACCTTGAAGTTAACTTGAATAGGAGGATTGAGAGGGAGCTAAGGGAGTGCTCAAAACCATTATTGGCACCATCTTTTCTTTTCTCTTGAACTGGAGTCAGTAGAGTTGCAAGGAGTGCAACTAATTTTGCTTTGAATTGCTTGTTTAGTTGCTGCATCAGTGGTAGGGAAGGAAATAATAGAGGTGTAACTTGTCTTAAGGGGGTTCTAGTTTTCCTAGTTGGAGAGTTAAGAAGTGGGCCACATCTTTGGGTGATAGAATTTCAGCTTTGTTCAGGTAAGTCAATACCTCTTCCCTGGTTCTTCATCCTTACACACCTCTATCCATAAATGCCCTATTGCAATATGTTTCATGAGTGTGTTGAGTGAGCCGTGCAGCGTTTCTATGCTTGGTATGAGAAAATATATAATTACATAGACAAATAAGTTGTTCAGCACCATTGAGGAGCACGCTAAGCTTGACAGCCAAGATCGAATTGTCAATTTATGTGTCAAGTTCGTTCGTGCTCTCGATATTGGCCCCGGCCAATTCCTCTCTGGAAACGTTAGCCGCGGCCAATTCTTTAATTCGCCGCGGCGAAGTACTTTCTGGATGACTCCCAGCCGAGCTCTCCACTTTCGCCCCAGTATGGATAAATCCATCCTTCTCTCCTCCATTCTTGCCTCCCATATCTATACAACACACATATACATAGTTATAGGTTTATCTATATATATATTTGCATCCATATATGTCAACAGATCATTTAAAAGCTTAAATTTATGAGAAAGGGATGAGAGAGAGATGAGAGAGAGAGCATAATCTAAAAGAAGGAAGGTGGTAATACTTTGAAGCTTAAGGGGAATCAATTTACTCCAACCAACTCATCCCCTTGCACCCTTTTTCCACACACCCTTCCTTCTGCTGGCCACCCACCCAGAAACATATTGCAGAACAAGCAAAACAGGGGAGGAAGATGCTGTGAAAATAGACCAGAAAATGCAACACTTATGGTAGAAACTCCTAGCTTGGAAGAGGATGAATTTCTAGCGTTAAATCACTAACAACAGCAGCACACTTAGCCAAACCAGAAGACAATGGCAGCAGCAAGAAAATGGAGCCAGAACCAGCGAACATGGCACTCAGCAGAGGGAAGAAGATGAAATTCAGTTTCCCACCAACTCTGCTCCTTTTTCCTAACCGAAGAGATGGCTATAGGTATGGGTTTAGAGCTGCAGAGATTGGGGAAGCAAATTACCTAAAACCCAAGCAAAATGAATGAGAGAAGGGGTATTTCAGCAATTGCAGAAGGAAGAAGAAAATTTTTCTACGTGGCAGCTCAATCTCCCTTTGAAAAGTCAACTTCCATGTATATTACAAATTCATGCACGTCGGGTTTTACAGCCACCTTGCTAAACAACCAAGGCACACATTTTAACCTACATTGAGAAGCCGAGACATTGAAAAATAAGGTCATGGAACCACGTAAGTTGCTAAGACTTATGGAAAACTAATGGCATGGTAGGAATTAACTCAATGAAAGGCAGAAATATCTAATCAAAAAGTATTTGTTACATTTTCAGAACCTTTATAAAGAAATCTTTCGGGGTGGTAACTTCACTGAAAATGATCAAATCATCCAATAATAAATAGAACATCAATAAGATACTACAATTGCATATGTTGCTATTAGATGCAATAGCTGACAGAAAATATACATGGGACATGGCAGCACACATATTGCCCACAAAATAGAAATTACTGATTCACAACAAAAATCATTGAACTTTATTCATGGCTTTTAGAAAGGAACTTATGGAGTAGAAAGACCATTGAATTTGATTAAAACATGGCATAACAAGTGTCATGTAGTACATTAAGAACTTACGATTCAATATGTGAGAACCTAAGATCCTTAAAGACATGTATTTATATACATATATATAAGTTTTTATTTAGCCAGAACCTATTTCTTTTATTTTGGTTTGATTGGAAATATTTTTCTACATAACTTGATAGTAAAAATTCATTGGTAGAAGCACCTAAGGAGGAGACCAAATTTGATGGCAGCCCCATTACACCTCACCTCCAAGACCCAAGTTCAAATCTCAGCTGGGAAACAACTTGAAATTTTTCCTCCCACATTAGTTTTTTTTTCACTATATCGAAACTGCTCTTAGTTGTCAAATTTAAAGTTTGGTTTTGGGTCTTTTCCCAATCCTGTTCTGCTGCAGTGTTGCTCCATCACATCTCACATTTTCTCAGACAGCCCATGACAGAACCAAGCTACCAAATCTATCCTTTCATTAGCCATACCCTGGAGATCGTTCTGTTCCCCTAGTCAGCCCTGGTTCCATGAGTTGCTCTACTGTAAATGAGCTTCAACGTTCCATTCTTGTCAGCCACAAACACACGCATTTCCTCCCTTTCCCAGTTAATGAGTCTCGACTTTTTGTTGGCTGGTGGTGGCTATAAGCTATAATTCCTCTGAAGTTCTTAGCTATTCTGATGCATTGTATTTTGTTCCTCTTTCGGCCTTGAAGTTAACTCGGGTGGGAGGATTGAGAGGGAGCTAAGGGAGTGCTCAAAACCATTATTGGCACCATCTTTTCTTTTCTCTTGAACTGGAATCAGTAGAGCTGCAAGGGGTGCAACTAATTTTGCTTTGAATTGCTTGTTTGGTTGCTGCGTCAGTGGCAAGGAAGGAAATAATAGAGGTGTAGGTTGTCTTAGGGGGGTTCTAGTTTTCCTAGTTGGAGAGTTAAGAAGTGGGCCACGTCTTTGGGTGATAGAATTTCAGCTTTGTTCAAGTAAGTCAACACCTCTTCCCTGGTTCTTCATCCTTACACACTTCTATCCATAAATGCCCTATTGCAATATGTTTCATGCGTGTGTTGAGTGAGTCGTGCAGTGTTTCTATGTTTGGTGTGAGAAAATATATAATTACATAGACAAATAAGTTGTTCAGCACCATTGAGGAGCACGCTGAGCTTGACATCCAAGTTCGCCAAACACATATATAATTATCTTTGGGAGTTTCCCGTGGAACCAGAAAGAGAATGATGATTCTTGGAAGGATCTTAAATATTTGTTAGGATTCTGAGCAGCATACAACCTAGTTTGAGGTACAGAGAAACGTTCCCTATAACCATATACTTGGATGAAATTATATGGAATTGTGTTTATATGACACGCATCAAGGTAACCATGAACTGAAAATAACCTAGTCTTTTATCCCAAGAATATAGAAGGGAATAAAGAAAACTCATGTCTGAAGACACTTTTGAGTTCATCTTTTCTAGAATTTCAAACCCACTAAATAATTGAAATCCTCAGGGTTGGATAATAATAATAATATTCTCTTTGGTAGCTGTTCAAGCCTTGCACAATGCCTTAGGTATAGTCGTTCCAATCCAATAAGATTTCCAATTGACAATGGCAAATTTTTTATGGCTGTCTATTCTAAATAAATGTCTCTTATATTTTCCATGGTTCCCAATTATTTTGGGAAAATCTCAAGACTCGAGTACGCCCTAAGACACAAAGACATAGAGTCTCAAGAGAAGTCAATTTGATGCAGGATAGCAACATTTCAAGCTGGGTGCATCCTTGGGCACTCAACAATCTAAGGTTAGCAAGAAATCCAAACGAATCATGAACTCTAATTAAATTTGTGCAATTGTCAAGACACAATGCCCTATGTTTGGGAGTCCAAATAGGTTAGGTACTTGCATTAAGAATATACAACCTTCAAAATCCATAAAATATGGTGATTGAAACATCTGCAAAACAAAAGCAAATGACCAATTTTATTAGTATTCTTACTACAAATTTATGTATTATTAAAGTATAAAATCAACAAAATATATGAAAGTTGCTAGAAATGATAAATCTATACATGCCTTAAGTCGTTTGAAAATTTTAAGGCAGCTTTCAGATAGGTTGGGCATGAGAAGTTTCTTGTGGTTAAAATTAGATGGTAAAGACATTGGTATATATCCATTGCAATCTAGTGCTCTTAAACTATTTGGGACATATTTAGAGTTTTTGGAAAAACGTGCATTTCCAATAATAAGAATTTTCTCAAGTTTTTCGTCTTCTTGAATGCTTCTCCACTCCATTGCACTTCTATACCTTTGCCTAAGTCCAAGTCCAGCATAATGACTTCAATTTTATCAATTCCCTTTCAAGACCAAAGCATAAATGAACCACATATTGTATATGTTAGGAATGTTAGATCCATATTCAGAGAAATTAACTAATTCTAAATTATAGTATGTCTAACTTCTAACAAATGTTGACAGCATGATAAAATGAAAATGGAGGGCAAAAAAAAATCTATAATCTAGTACATATTCATTAAAATAGTTAAATAGAAGAATCAAACCTTGAAGATTGTTTTAGGTTGCCATATTATCTTTCAAAACATGAACAATGTCCTCATCAAACTCTAACTTACTGCATCTGCTAGGTTCAAATGTTGATTCCTCTCTAACAATTTCTTTGACCCATGTCTTGAATTATGCATCCTCATACAATTTGAACCATCAATCTTGATTAGCGATGTGTCCATAAAGACTTGAATACCAATTTCTGCATGGAAACCATGAGCATAGAGCATTTCTTTAACATATCTCAATTATAATTTATTGAAGAAACAAGCGATGTCAAGGAAAATTTCCATCTCGTTTTCTTCCAAACTTACTTTAAGTATCTCATGGACCTCTTTATTATAAATCCTTTCATATTTATCTAGCAGAGAATTCCATTCTTCTAATGTTCTACTGAGCAAGTTAGAGCTAGAAGGCAATTGGCATAAAAAACTCTACGGTTTGAAACATCCATATAACTTGGATCAACTTTGTTATTCCTATAAGCAGCCCAACTCAACAATTCAGGAGATTTACTAACATTTAGCTGTTTCACCTCATATAATTATACCAACCCATTAGTAGTAAGAAAATGTTTGTTTCTTGTTGTGATGATGATCTTGCTACTAGAACCAAACCAATCATGCCCTCTAGCAATTGTCCGTAACTATTTCAAGTTATCAACATCATCAAGAATCAAAAGATCCTTCTTTCAACAGAGCTTTCTTTTTTATGAGTGGAATTCCTCTATTAACATTTCCAAGCTTGACATCATTTTCTGCAACCACTTTGAAAAGTAGTGTCTCTTGGAGTTGTATGAGTCCCTGCTTATTAATGCCTTTTCCCTAATATTAGCAAGAAACTATAAACCTTTAAATTGATCACCAATTGAGTTATAAATAGCATGTGCAATTGTTGTTTTACTGATTCTACCAATGCCATAAACCTCTACCATGTTAACCCTTTCATCAAACCCAAGTCCCAAAAGTGAGATTACTTTTTGCACAGAAGATTCTAGTCCAGCTAGATGATTAGCAAAATGTAAAGAAGAGAGATTGGTCTTTTCGGATACCTCTTCAATGATCCCATGTACAAACTCATATTCAAATTGAGACCAGCCAAAATATGGAAAATCACGTGAAGTGAAACTAAAATGCGCTAAACTCATATAGTTCATTGACTTTATTCAAATCATGCCCACCAATATGTTGGTACTCAAATTTAATATGTACTTCCTTTATCAAGATTCATTTCTTTTCTAGTATTTGAAGGAATGAGTATGAAAATTATCAGGTAAACCACAGTAAAAAAATAACAAAACATTGTGCTGAAAGACACTTCTATTGAATTTTGAGCCAAATCCCATAATTGATTTAAAATTTTTGTACAATCCGTGTTTGTGAAAATTATTATTTCCTAATGTTAATAGTGTATGCAAAAGTCAAAATACATGATTCTAACTCTTGCAACAAATGTTTTTTTTTTTAAATTGAAAAAGTTGAAAGTCGGAACTTCCAATTAGTTTTTTTTTTTTTAATTTAATATATATAGTTTTGACTTCTTATAACTTAGCCTTACAAGCTAGATTTGCTTATATTATAAGCTTAGTTTGCGTGTTTTATTAGTTATAGAAATTAAGTTTTGGATAAATATTTTTTGAAGCCACCATTAAAATTAATTTTATTTAAGGTGAATTATAATTTTTTTAGTTCGAAATTAATTTTTTTTTATAGTTTAAAGTTTTTCATTCATCTCTCTTTTATGTCTTGTTTTATTATTCAATTATCCTACAATATTATTGGTCTTAATTTTAGCTAAAATAATCATGTAAGTGTAAAAATGATAAACAATTTTATTATTCAATATTTGTTTTTCTTATATCTTAAAAAATTTCATTATATTTCTTAACCAATTCTACAACAAAATTAACATTATGAAATTAGAAATGCCTACTCATCCTAACATTGTATTGAAATACTAAAAGATGTTTAACATATAAATAAAGTTTAGTATAATTAACAGTAAAATTATTCCTCATTTTAACTTATTTTTATTAAAATTTATATGTAAAATAACATAGAATAGTTAAATAATAATTAACACATATACTTGAATAGCATATATTAAATAAAATAATTAATTTTAAACTAAATTATAAATAAATAATTTGTAACTTACTCTTTTTTATAGAAACAATTTGATAATAATAGTAGTGCCAATAGTTCTTTTCATTCAAATGTGTATTAACTATATTTATCATTTCATGCTATTTTCTACTTATAATAATTTCAGTTATAATAATAGGGACACTTAAAATAAAAATAATGAATTAATACAAATATTTATGAATCAAGCTCCTCCGACTCAAAGCACAGCAAAAAACCCTGGCCCCCATGTCTCCTGAATGGAATTAAGGAGAAAGTACATGTTACTTATCTGAAATAAGATTTAATTATAAAATTATTACAATAATTTTAAAACATAATAAAATATAATTTTAAACTTTTGACTAAAATAAAAATATTAGATTTCAATTAAAATTAATTGTAAAAATCTACTTTGTTGGTTCAACAAAAACTAGCACCGAATTAAAATGAAAATATAAATATATATTTTATTATATTTTAAAATTTATATATTAATTTTATACTTAGATTTTAATTTATTAGGTTAAAATATTAAAAAAATTAAATTAAAATAAAATTGTTTTATATTTGGTATATATCAAATGTTTGCCATATTAAATATTTGGAAAAAAAATTCAATAATTGTTTTATAATACATTGAATGCTATGTCAAAGGACGTTTGCTAACCATAAGGAAAGGACAATAGTAAAGCGTGGCTTACTTTTCAAAGCTGGCTCTGACTTTTAATTTTTTTAACCAAAAAAGAAAAAAAAATTTTGCTTCGGAAGTACTTTTGCAAAAATTATAATATCAAGATTTAATAATTTTCACCGACACGAATTGTACAAAATTTTAAGATCAATTATGAGATTCAGTTCAAAATTTCGTTGGAAACGCCATCCAGTATAAACGCATATACACGCATATCAAACTATCATATGGTACTGATTTCCAATATAGAATAGTTGAAATTAAATGACACTCGAAATAAAAAATAGCTAATCAAATCAAAGATCATAAATAATTTTCTCCACGATTTCTCTCACAAATGATTGTCTAAGCTTTTGTTTCTGCTCTTAAATAAGTGGTTCGGTTACTGTTCAAGCATTTTTTCTGAATTTTTTTTAATAAAAAAGAAACATCTTAAGATATCAAGAATCAGTAAGAGAAGAACAGAGCGACACAACCGAAGAGATCAAAGCACATAATGAGAATTGCCACCGATCCTCTGGATCTAATTTCACCACATCATTGCCTTTATCATCCATCATGCTTTTGTTGCTTGAGGTAGGTTGTTCTTTCTCTTTTCTCACCTGATTTTGCCAATTGCAAAGGATTAGAATCATACAAAATTTTAATTGAGTTGAAAAGGTAGCATTCTTTCTTATCTACTGTAGCTAATTTCGTTTGGTTAGTATATTTGTTACAAAAAAGAGTAGGAAGTGAAAAAAGGGATTTGGAGAAAAATCAAACTCTTATTACCAAGTTTAACTCTGTTTTAAAGACCAAAGTTAGTATCATATGAATTACTCTAATAAAAGCATTTCAATATAAATTAAATGTCAACGCCCCCTCACCTTTGTCCATGGCAACAACTCTGATGGACTCTCGCCATTATCCACCGATGGCTCTGAAGGTGTAGGACTACATATCTCATCGCCCTCATTTTCCGTATAAGGATTTGTGAATCTAATATCCTCCATTCTACTTTTCTGCTTGAATACATAAATTCCACTCTCTTTTTCAACCTTTTCAAAGGGGACCTGGTCGTGGTTACGTTCATTAGTATAGGCCAATGGGAAAACACATGAAACCTCCGCATGATTCCACTCTTCTTCCAAAGATGCTTCTTCCACCTTATTAAAGAATTTCATCCGTTGTAGATCACAAACAAATATATGATTTACCACTGCTGACAACTTGTGACCGAACCCAGGGCCACAAAACGAGCTATTGCCATTGATGATCAGATTGGGGGTAAACTTGACAGTGAAACTTTGCCCATTTACAGATCCTATAACAACACAGAGAGCTATTGCTAGGAATTTGTTACGAAACCAGAAAGAAATAGATCCACCCTTGTTACAGTGGTCGAACCATTCTGGGATCCTTTTCCCAGGCAGAGAAAATATTTTGCCTCCAGTGTCGTGCAATTCCTGTCAATCACAATTCATAAACATAGCAAAATAGCAAGTCATGTGAGGAATAAAGAAAACAGAGAGAGAAACCTTACTTGACTAAGTAATATACTTTTAGACTGGGAACTCAACAATGTACAATTCTTGGCTGATAAATCCTGTATGTTTGGTGGAACTCCTCTAATTTCTCGAAGACGCTTGCAACCATCCAAAGAAAGCTCCCTCAAGAAGTGAAATTCTTTGATGCAGGTAGGAAGAATTGTGAAATTACTCCCATCTAGTTGCAATGTCTTCACATTGCAAAACCAAGAAAGAAATGTTGAAAGAGATTCATTTGATATATTGTGGGCATCAAGAACAAGATGTTCTATGATTGGGCGCATTAACAAACTCCCCATTTCTTTACCTTGGTCCTGTTCAGATACTCGGAACTTCTTACAACGTGGCAAACGTATCAGAGTCAATTTAGGCAACAAAGCAAATGCAATTGGTAGCCGAATCCTTCTGCAACCTTGCATGTATATCGATTTAAGCCCAGTAAGATTTTGAATTGAAGATGGAAATTCCACGTCAAGGTCGGTCAAGTCAAGGGCTTTCACATTTTTTATTTCTCCTAAAATTTCAGGAAAAAATTGAAGACTTGAGCATTTGCCAAGCCAGAGGACTTCAAGGTTGGGCAAATTGATTGGTGGAAATCTCTTGAGCTTGCAGCAAGCGAAAGCCCGTATGCTTCTAAGTTTATCCAAAAATCCAATTGAGTCATGAATTTCGACTAAATTCTCACACCGCCTAAATGAAATTACTATTAAATTTGGAAGGCAAGATACATCAGGTATTTGTGTTATCAATTGACACTCATCAAAATTTACGTCAGTCAGACTCTTGAAGCCCTGCAAAACAAAAAATATCAAAATAGTCCATAAAAAAATTAAGTGAAACTTATTAGTATACTATGCCAAAGAAACATACAAAAGGGATAACAATTACACTTGCCATGAATGGTTCGAGCGATGACATACAGCTCCCATCTAAGTGGAGTACGAAAAGTTCCCTTGGATGAAAATCCTCCGGCAAAGACGATGAAGGATATCCCGACCATTCTAGCACTCTTAAATTATTTGGGAGGTGTTCTGGACCTCTGGAAAAAGTTACATTTTTAATTATAAGTATCCTGAGGTTTTTCATCTTCTTGAAGGCTTTTCCACTCCAGTGCACATTATGCACATTATATTCCAGCAAGCTCATAATTATGACTTCAACTCTATTTGTTCCTTATTAACTCAGAAGCAAAAGTTAAAAGTTAGATCTTTTAGCACATCACATATTAATCAAGAAGGGTAAATAAAATAGCAAAAGAATAACGAAACCATCCGTGACTCACCGTATTTTCTTCTAAAACATGTGTAATATCTTCACATGACCATAATCTACTACGTTCTCCAGGCTCATCTGATTGTTGACAAACAATGTCTCTACCCATATCCTGTACCAAGTCATGCATTTTAATGTAACCACGTTCAATCTTTATGAGAGATTTGTCTATCAATACTCCAATACCATAACGCGGATGGAAGCCACGAGCATGTTGCACCATTTTCAAGACATATTCACAAGTACTCCCTTTGAAAAAAGAAGCAATATCAAGGAAAATTTTTTGTTCACCTCCTTCCAAGCCATCATAGCTCACTTTTAGTACTTCATTAATTCTTTTAATAGGAATTTGTCTATATGTATCTAATAGAGACTTGCACTCATCCATAGTTTTACCAGACAAGTTAGAACCTATTATTTCCAAAGCAAGTGGATGGCCATTGGCATAAGCTATTAGAGAATTCATGATGTCTTGGTAGCTTGGATCAAATTCATTTCTTTTAAAAGCATTCCAACACAGCAAATCAAGAGATTCATGATAATTTAATTCCTCTACCTCATACATCTTCTCAACCCCATGGGTAATCAACAAATGTTTATCCCTTGTTGTTATTATGATTATGCTGCCAGAACCAAACCAATCACATCCTCCAGCTAGTGCTTTTAACTGCTCAACTTTGTCGACATCATCAAGAATAACAAGAACTTTCTTTTCATGGAGCCTGCATTTTATTATCGGTATTACTTGATTAACGTCTCCGAAGTTGATTTCTTTCTCCCTGACTAAATCAGAAAGCAATTTTTCTTGGAGTTGAACGAGGCCATGCTTACTAGAAGACTTCTCCCTAACATCAGCAAGAAAACAGAGATCTTCAAATTGATCGGCAATTGAATTATATACTGCTTGTGCAATTGTTGTCTTACCTATTCCACCAACTCCATAAATTCCTACCATGTTCACTTTGTCATCTGACCCAACTCCTACAACTGACCTTATTCTTTGTACCCGAGACTCTAACCCAACGGGGTAGCTAGCAATATGCAGAAGCATTCGATTAATCCTTCTGGATACCTCCTTAACTATTCCTTCAACGAATTGATATTCGTAGGCTTGCCCGAAAAATTACAGAAGTTTATTTGTGAAGTTAGAGTAAATACACGGAACTCAAGTCCATAAACAATACAATAATATCCTAAAGGTTTTCATGAAAATTATGAGTGTAATTCTAAATCATAAGAAGAAAAATAGCATTTAAAATTAGATATGTACCCCAATTTAAAATGCCAGCCAGATAAATTAGCTGCATCACGTAGGGCCTGCTCCCATTTTTGTACCTTCTCCTCGTCATCCTTGAACCTTTCTCGATGCCTAGACAAGGCTTCACCATAACTCCCTCTTTGATGTCGCACTTCTGATGGATCCACGCCGTAAAAGACTGGCCAAACCAACCGACCTTCTCCCTTTAACTGCTCAAGGATCTTGACAAGTTCATTTAGACAAAATGTTGAGGATGCATAATTTTTGGAGAAAACAATGATGGCAATCCTAGATTCTTCAATGGCTTTGAAAAGAGCCGGTGTGATTTGTTCCCCTCTTCTGAGCCCCTCATCATCAATGAAAGTACGGATTCCTCTTTGCTGCAGAGAATTGTAGAGATTACCAACAAAATTAAAACGGGAATCTTCACCTCTAAAACTGAGGAAGACATCGTAGGCCCATCCATATGTGAAAGTAGAGGAGGAGGATAGTTCTGCACGATTCTCCATGAATGATGACTGGTGGAACAAATTTGCAAGACGCCGTAGATGTAAGAGCTTAAAAATGGTAGACGCGGATACTATCAGCGAGAGGGAAAATCACATGGTCAGTTTCAGGGGAAGACAAATGATAGGATAGCTTTTATGCAATGGGAAGGGTGTTTCACGATTATATGAAGACTTGGTATGGCCTACTATGGTACTGCTTTTCTTTCTTCAGTCAGACTTGTGGCTTTCCCCGAAGTTGCGCACATGACTCCAACAAATTCTCACAAATGGCAGACAATATAAAATCTAAAAGTCATTGTTCATGTTCCAAAATTAATCAATCTATCCTCTAAAATTCAGTATATTTACATCTCCAGGATAAAGTCCTTTTATTTTTCATGCTCCAAAAGAAAAAAAGTCAATAATTAATTTTATTTTAATTTTTATGTTGTTGAAGTAGTCGATAATAATTATCCCCTTTATAAAATACAAACATATAAATACTTTGGTCAAATATGAATAGAAGTATGAGTTCAATTTGGAGAAAATTGTGAAAAAATGATTCTACTAATAGCAGTGCCAAATTTGTGTAAATTTTTATAATAAAAAAGATAAAGTTATGTCACTGTTATGCACAATAAAATATAGCAAATGGGAACAAAAAATTAAGGACTTGCACTCGGGTGCAATTGCTTCGCTCCAAATCAATCAATGAGGGGAATTTTTTTATTTTACTTCTAAATAGTATGTAAACGAATGATTTAAAAAATAAAACAATTACGAAGTTAATACTAAAATATATTTTGAAAATAATGTGTACTAATAAAATAATACTTATTACAAAGTTTAAAAACATATCAAAGGACTGAAAAATAGAGCTTGGCATGACACAACTTTTGTAAGATATTATTTACTTATTATATTTTTTATCAAAATTTTAATGTCGAATATTTGAAAACCCTGCATAAGTTATGCAGGAAAGGAAGGGGCGGTAACCACTAACCAGGTAAAATAGTGAATGTTTATAATAACATCCTGGAATTGGGTCCCACATAAAATCATATCCATGGTGGAAAATCAATCAGTTAATTATGATGAAGAGGCACTCAATTTGTAGTTTGGAAGATCGTGATTGGAAATCTGGTCAAATGATTCTATTAATAGTGGACCTAAAATTGCGTAAATTTTTTTAATAAAAAAATGTAGTTATGTAATTGAACTATCTTTATGGATAAAAAGAATATTGTATCCTAATATTAAAATAGAGTTAACGGAACACAACTAACAAATGAAGTAGTTGATATAAATAAAAAGAGTTTATCTAGATTTACCCCACTTAGAAGAATTTTTTAAGAATGGATGAAACTTAAGTTCAAGACCCATAGTCTATACAATAAAAAGGAAGGGCAAATTACATATATTTTTTTTAATTTTGCTAAAATGACATAAAATATACATAGAATAAACAAGGAAATATTCTTATCATAGTATTTTTAAATTATTTGAGAGATATTTGGAACCTTTCGAAAAAGTACGCCTTCTCAATTATAAAGTTTTTGAGTTTTTCATCTTCTTCCAAGTCTTTTCATCCCGGTTTATATTTTTAGCTTTAGGTAAATTATCTAGAATTATGACACTAATTTTATCAGTATCGTTTTAAGCCAAAGATAAAAGTCAACTACATGTAAGGAATTTTATACGAAATTCATTTATAATGTATGCTTTACCATTAAAAAAGAAAGATGAATGGAGTTTGAGCATTAATTAATATTGATTCCTTATAAAGTCAAGTCCTCATCATACCCGAATAGAAAAATTGGTAATGTAAAATGGAATATTTATAGTAATAAGTTTACAAGAATTAATAAACTTAACTTATGAGGCGAGTGGTAAGCTATTGAATTAATCAATCTGTTCTATAAAATTGACCATATTGACATCTCTAGAATAAATCTTTTTTATTTTTCATACTCCAAAAGAAAAAAAGTCAACAATTGATTTGATTTTTTTTTTTGGGTTGAAGTATTCGTTAATAATCATCCCTTTATAAAATGGAAACATGGAGATACTTTGGTCAAGTAAGAATAGAATTATGACTTCCATTTGGAGGAAATTTTGAAAAAATTGATTCTACCAATAGCAGGGCCAAATTTGTGTAAATTTTTATAATGAAAAAAAATATAGTTATGTAATAGGATATCAATAGTAGACTTTCACTCATTTCTTCAAACAACTTATGCTAAAGTGAACTAGACTTTAAATCTGAAATGCCTTCCTAATGACAGAATGCTTGCTAATTGCTTTAATAAATTTTCTGAGAAGTAGCTGAAAGACAAAGACATGGATATTCTGGGAAGTGCGGAAGAAGGAAGCAGCTGTTAATGTTATGCACAATAAAATAAAACAAATGGGAACAACAAATTAAGAACTTGGAGTTGGCGGCAAGTCAATCATCTTAAGAAAATGTCTTCATTATTTATGCAATATATATAATCATAACTTTACGAGAATTAATAACCTTAATTTATGAGGTGAGGGTAAGCTATTGAATTAATCAATCTATTCTCTAAAATTCAGTATATTTACATCTCTATAATACATTTCTTTTATTTTTCATGATCCAAAAGAAAAATGTCAACAATTAATTTTATTTTACTTTGTTTGTTGTTGAAGTATTCATTAATAATCATCCCCTTTATAAAATAGAAACATATAAATACTTTGGTCAAATAAGAATAGAAGTATGACTTCAATTTGGAGGAAATTATGGAAAAATGATTCTACTAACAGCAGGGCCAAATTTGTGTAAATTTTTATAATAGAAAAGATATAGTTATGTAATTAACAATCCTTAAGGATACTTTTTTTTATCCTAATATTAAATAGAGTTATCGATTTCCCCACTTACAAATGAAGTAGTTGTTGTAAGAAGAAATAATTAAATATCATGGGTCTTGTCCTTATTTATAATAGTCCCAATAAAAAGAGAGCTATCTAGCTTTACATCACTTCCAAACCATGCACAAGTTCAAGACCCATAATCCATTCGGCTAAAAAACCAAAGATAATAGCATAGGTCGTCCTGGTAAATGTATAGTTCCTTTGTACATTTGCAGAGAAAGTTAATTAAGGACTTACACTTGGCTGCAATTGCTTCACTCCAAATCAATCAAAGCGGGAAATATTTGTGTCCTTTTTTTAAAAAATAGCATGTAAGCGAGTGATTTTTAGAAAAACCCAATTACGAAGTTAATGCTAAAATATATTTTGAGTTATATTTTGAAATTGATGTATAACAATAACAATACTGGGAGTTCCAACTTTCTAATCCTTAAATGTATTTTGAAATTGATGTATAATAATAAAATAACACTTTCTAAAAGGTTTAAAATATATCAAAGGACTGAAAAATTGAGCTTTGCATAACAAAATTTTTTAAACCTATTATTCACTTATTATATTTTTTTACTAAAATTTGAATGACAACTATTTAAAAACCCTGCATAAATTATGCAGGAAAGGGAGTGGGGTAAACACTAACCTGGTGAAGCAGTGGTTGTTTATGATGACATCCTGGACTGGGCTCCCACATGAAATCATAGAACCGGATCCTCTGTGCTTGGGTTGGTGCGCATCTCAATTTGTATTGTTCAGATTGAATTTGGATGGTTCAGATTTTATAAAAAAAATTTTATAATGCAAAAATTATTTTTTTAATACTTTTCAGTTATAAAACTATTTTTATTTTATATTTTTTTATCTTGCGAAATAAAAAAATTAAAATTAAAAAAATTTAGATAAAATCTAGATAATTCAAATTACATATGGACAGCCCATATGAATATGCATGCTAGGATGCGCACAAGATCCAGGGGTAAAATCATATCTGTGGCGGGAAATTAATTAGTTAATTAAGATTAAGGGGCACTCAATTGTAATTTGGAAAAGATTGTGAGTGGAAATCTGGTCATGAGGATCATTACTTGTTCACCCAACTACCCAGGGAATCCACATACATAATATTAAGTAACGGGTTTACCGCAACTCAATCATCTTATGAAAATGGTTTCATTATTTATGCAATACTTCTGTGACTATACAAGATAATGATAACTTTACAATAATTTAAAATTTTAATTCATGAAGTGAGTGGTAATTAAGCTATGTATTGAATTAATCAAGCTATTTTCAAAAATTTAGTGCATTTACATCTCTAGATTTTTTTTTTTCCAAACTCCAAAGAAATGTCAAAAATTAATTTTATTATTTCTTTTGTTAAAAAGTTCCTTAATAATCATTCTCTTTATAGAATAGAAACATAGAGATACGTTGGTCAAATAATAATAGAAGTATGACTACAATTAGGAGGAAATTGTGAAAAATTGATTCTATATATTAATAGTGGGGCTAAAATTGCGTAAATTTTTATAATAAAAAAATGTAGTTATGTAATTAAACTATCTTTAAGGATAAAAAGAATATTTCATTCTAATATTAAGTAAAGTTTTCGTTACCCAACTCATAAATGAAGTAGTTGATGTAATTACAAGTAATTTTAATAAAACTCAATAGTGGTCTATATAATTTATTAAAATAAATGTCCAAGGAAGGAAAATAACTTACTGCCCAATTGGTACCCTGCATATGATCTAACCTAATAAGATAAAATCAAATAAAATTTTAATATTATCAAATATTTGATGTGATATTGCATAAGATACTATATGATATAAGATAATATTATCATATATTTAGTGATATACTATATAATTTTATATTAGATAAAAATTAATATGTTCAATAAAAATATCCTTTACTTAAAAATATACTATATTCATTCAAATTTGTAATTTTACGAGAAATATATTATATCCATTTTAGTGATCATGGTACAGGCTAGATCCATTCTAAAATAATATTTTCATATCTTTTTCTGTCTGTTTAAGGAAGTTGAAAGAACAAATATTTGAGCTTTCAAAAGTTTACTCGCACCAAACGTCGCCAAAGACTGTCAGGCCTATGAAATCTCTTCTTGGATCTATCCTTCACCATGGACTCAAATTTTAGGTATATCACATGTAGTTAATTATATTTTGAGACTCTAAGTTCAATATATTTATCTTGAACAATATTAAATTTTGAAATTATTTTTAAGGATTCTATTAACGTAAATTTTAACTAAGTTGTTTTTTGAACAATAGTGAATATGAATAGAACGAAAAACTAGGTGAATAATAAAAAAATTTTGAGTTTTATAATATGAATTATAGTTTTTCCTTGTCTTTAAAATTTTTGTTTTCACAATTAAAATTTTTGGTTTTAAGGCCTTTCAAAATAATTTTAAATTTTAAAATATTTTAAAATAAATATCTTCAATTTAGAATCTCAAGATATAATTTTCCAAATTTCATTTGCGTATATGGGCCCACCTTTCATAGTTTGCAAATGGAATCCTATATCTTGCGTGATGGTTCATCCGAACCTGATTTAAAACTCAGAATAAAATTTCATTAAGAGAGAATAATATGTACAAAAAGAAAAAAAAAGTAAGAGGAGAGAACATTTGTACTGTCGTGGAGAAGTAGATTTTATTTTATTTTATTTTATTTGTCCTACTAAAGTTGGCATATACCTAATGAAACAAGAAAAGCAAGTGGTATGTTTTCTCAATTTTCTTAGTAATTGCTGTGTTTTCTCTCATCTGATCCTTTATATATAGATACGAAGCTTAAACTACTGTCAGTTCTTTCCAATAAAAGTATTGTTCTTCAGCGCGGCACTGGAATGGATTGAAAGGATCAATGAACAAAGCGAGTTTAATTTACGGGAAGCATCTTGTGAACACATGAACAATTTTCCAGAGATAATATGGAGAACCAAATGTGCAGGGAAGCTATGAAGGTAGTAGGCAATTAATTTGTATTTGTAGTTTCTATAAAACAGGTCAGATCCAGAGAACTATTTTTTATAGAACTTTATTTTTTCCTCAGACACTGTGTATTTGATTATCATCTGACATAGTTAATACAATTTTTTTCTAACTCTAATACTATAAAGTGAATTTTTTTTTTCTTTTTTCAGATCTACCCATTGCTTAATTTGATTTTTTTTTTCTCTCACCACCAAAAACAAAGACATGCATAAAGAAGAAAAAGAAAAAGGATCGTTGCCCTCTTAATGAGTCGATCCCAGTATAGTACAATGATTGATGAATCAGTCGCATGTAATGTTACAATACTTTTCTTCAGGTTACTCCATCTTATAATTCAATTGCATCTTTTTATGAAGTTGTTTTTACAAAGGAGTTGGGAAAACACGTTGTAAGCCACAAAACAAGATATCAGTTAAACATGATAAAACAAAGTTCTTGTGTATATGGAGCCATGTTGTAGCTTTACAAAGGCATGTCTCAAATTAATGGAATTTCTTTTTTCCCATTTCCATTGATTTTTTTCCTCTGTTTTCCTTAAAGCTTAATCAAACTTGTAGGGTAGGAGGATAAAGAAAGAAATAAAAGATAATTAAAGGTTTGATTGTGACATTTTTAATATTTAAGAGTTCCTTATTATAAAACAATTAAAAAAAAACCTTTAACTAAGTTACCTTTTTTTTTACCTTTTATTTTTCCATTATTAGGGATCTATAATTGATTGAGTTTGCATGAAAAATATTTTTTATTTATATTTTTCATTATTTTTTGCATTTTAATGTCAAAACAGTATATATATATTGTAAACCAAGAATGTTTTCTCGAAAGTTTACAATATATCTATTGACTAAAAATGGTGACAATTCAGAAAAACTCCATAAAATAAGGAAACTTTTGAAGTTCCCATAGACTAATTGTATCTGATCTTGATCGATTTCAATGTTGATCAGTCTAATTCTCTTAGCTTTAAACGGAATTTATTTTAAATCTTTATGAATAATTTTTTCCTTCATACAAGCGAAGGATCACTCACATTCAAAAGACTAATGAAGCTGAATTTATTAACTTAAGTGCAATTTCTTTTAATTTTTGCTATCTATGAATATTCTTACAACTTAAATATGATAAGACTAATTCTTTTTTGAAAAAAAAAATTATATGCTATTATTTATTAAAAAATAAATAGCAAATATAAATACTTTTAACACGTCTCAGCACCTAAAAGTCATTTGAATTTTATTTGTAGATGAAGTAAAAACCTATCATACCGTATGCGTGCATACTTTGTCAAAGGTTTTCTCTCTCTTCTTTTTAATTATTATTTACAATATTATAGAGACTCTTATGCTATATATATATATATATATATATACACACACACATATATATAGGTTGTCAAGCTGTGGCTAACAAGATTCCGAAGTTCTAATGATCACAAAGTCTTCAAATCCTTTTGATGCTTGAAGCTCTCTTTCACTGTAAGTCATATCAAGCCTTTTCTATCTAGGATTGGGATTCATAGCAGCTACATGTGGCACATGAAGTTTCACAACCCACAGATTTAGTATGTTGGCTCAAAAGGTAGCAAATTCCCCTACCATAAATAAGAGTATCGTTTCTGACTTTTGTAGAAATTTCGGTAGAGTCCCCCTATAATTTGGACCTCCCGATATTTCTACAATCAGTCAATACAACAATACATTCAAAATATATCAAAACAGAAACTTCTAGAGATTGGGGATATCCTAACTATGATTCAGTGGAGCCACATTTACATTGTTCAGAAGAAAACAAATTCATAACACAAAATACACCCACATGAACAATTGTGGGCTTGCCAAAAGAATATGCAGGAGATCTACTGCTAGTCGGCAGCTCAGGGTAGGCTAGGGTCTTCAATGCTCTCTAAAAAATAAATTTAAGAAAGAGTGAGTTTGAAACTCAGTAAATAAATAACACCGACCCTTAAAAATCTAAAGGACAAGGCCCGTAAAATATCTATATATATATATATATATATCTATATATATATATATATATTCATCCTGCACAAAACAAGTCTCATGCAGGTTGTTTCTTAAAATGCATCAGAAGTATCTAAGCAGAACTGAATTAAAACAGACGCAGAGCTCACAGCTCACGGGGAAAAATAACCACAGACGCAAAGCACTTTGCTTGCGAAATAAATAACTCCACATGTGGTAGCTACCCACACGGGGCTAGCAAAACCCCTGCTAGCTGAGGTTCAGATCATGGTGCACCAAGGCTAACAACTACTGCTGTTAGCTACAGAGTTTTGAACAGATAACCTCTTAGATTTAGTACATTTCTCAAATCACATTTCAAAAAGAGTACCTTCCATATCAGTTCAATATCAAAGTTTCCCAATAACTCAACAGGCATCAATTTGCAAAATTTCATGTTTAAGTCAATCATATAGCAAAGTATTTAAAAAAAATGTCTATCCATAAATAGATTTTCAAATGTCAGAACACTGCAAGAAAACTTAGTAAGAGAATAAGAAATAGGAGTTACTCACGGTCAGCATTACTTACTCACCTCCTAGGATGATATCAATATTCCCTGCCCAGTCCTCAGCTCTAACTCAATCTCCTGAGTACCCTACAATACCCATCATCCGATTTTAGAGTGTGAATAACCAGCAGAATTGTCTTATTAACGTAGCCTACCTCACATTAATGTCTATTCTTCATTCCCTCAGATTAATATATGAAAAACTAAGGTTTCTTAGGTGTTATAGGTGTTTTCAGCATGTTAGCCGCAGCCAAATACCTCTTAGCCGCGACCAATTCTTCTCTGTTTAACCCCCTTCTACATCACTAATTTTGCCACAGTGGACATTCGCCGTGGCCAACATACGTGGCGCCACGGCGAAGAAGCCTCCTGGAGCTTCCTCGCTCGTGCTCTCGATATTGGCCGCGACCAATACCTCCTTCCGCCGCGGCCAATTCCTTTCTGGAAACGTTAACCGCAGCCAATTCCTCAATTCGCCGCGGTGAAATATTCTCTGAAAAACTTCCAGTTGACCTCTCCATTTTCGCCCCGACATGGATAAACCCACCCTTCTCTGCACCATTCTTGCCTTCCATCTCCATACAACGCACATATACATAGTCATAGGTTTATCTATACATATATATATTCCCTTGCACTCTCTTTTCTTTTCCTTCTACACACCCTTCCATTAGTTTGCTACTCACACACAGAATCACATTACCGAACAAGCAAAACAGGGGAGGGAGGTGCTATGAAAAAAGGACTAGAAACACAAGACTTACAGCAGCAACTCAGACCTGGGAAAGAAACTGGTTTCTGGCGTTAAATCCTCCAACCAACAGCAGCAGAATTGAACCAAAAACAGCAGAAAAAAAATGAACCCAACAACAGTAGAAATGCCAAGAACAGAGGAGAGAAGATGAAGCTTTTGTTCCAGCAGAGTTTTGCTCCTTTTTCTGACCGAAGGGATGGGCATGGGTATGGTCTCGATGCTGCAGAGATTGGGGAAGCAAATTACCTAAAACCCACGCACAAAAATGAATGAGAGAAGGGGCATTTCAGAAATTTGCAGAAAGAAGGAAAAACTTTCTACGTGGCAGCTCAATCCCCCCCTTTGAAAAGTCAACTTCATGCAGATTGATATGGCATGCACGTCAGGTATTACATGAAGGGCCTTCCTCTTCGTCTTCTTTCAACCATGGCTGGACTTATGATGTGTTTGTAAGCTTCACTGGGGGCATGCTTTGAACCAAAAGGGCATCCACACCTTCAGAGATGACATCAAGCTTAGGAAAGGCGAAAGCATTTCCCCTGCTCTTCTGAAAGCGATCGAAGAGTCTAGAATTTCCATCGTTGTTTTTTTCAAAAATTTTGCATCCTCAAGTTGGTGTCTTGATGAACTCGTCATGATCATTGAGTGTATGAAAGAGAAGGGACAGCTGGTTCTCCTAGTGTTTTACTATGTTGATCCTTTAGATGTAAGGCATCAGAGAGGAAGTTATGGAAGATCAATGGCTGAGCATGAAGCCAAGCTCAAGAATCGCAATAAGGAAACAGTACACGAGTGGAGGCTTGCACTAAAAAGATTGCATAGTTGGAGAGTTACACTAAGGGAGGCTGCCAATTTGTCTGGATGGCATTTCAAAAATGAGAAAATGTCTCTCATGGCTTTCAAAGTTTTTTTTTTCCCTTAAAAATAAAAACCTGGTTGTTTATTTAATTTGTATTATTTCCATAAAGTTATCACTATTATTATTATTTTTTCATGGCACTGTTAGAATGGGGACGAGCAAAGTGTTCTGTTAATGTGAGAGAAGAAGAGCAAAGTGTGTTTATTGTGGGAAAGGCAACCATAGGAATATACCACACGAAAATGTCTTCTTGCTCTTGCATACATTTTATTCATCACATGAAGAAATTTATAGTTTTTTTTTTCCATTTCTACAAGTTACAGACAAGCACCTAAATGGTCTTCATAAATTACGAAATGAATAAGTGAGTTGGTATTAATTATACATATTCAAAGTGTCAAGATAATATATGATTAATCTTGTCAGAAATTTGACATAAGTATTAATGGAAGTCTAATGAGATGGACTAAAACAATTAAGTATTTTAAAATTATAAAGATAAAATTAATATTAATAATTATGAGGTCTAACAGACAACATAGCATTTTTTGCCTCTGGCAACAATAGAAAACTGTTGTCTAAAATTTCAAAACTATTGTCTAAATTAAAGTAGTTTTTTCTTTTTTTGCTTATTCCTTCTAAAACAACATATGCAAAATTTTACTAATTAACTTTGGCAATTCGTCATAAAAGGGAAGTGATACGATAGAAGGCATAATGTTGGACATGCCTAACCTAGAACAAGAAGTTAAGTTGAGTGCTAATGCCTGCAAGAGGATGAAAAGACTCAGAATCCTCATAGTTTGGAATGCATGAGTTTTTGGAGCCCCTAACATCTCCCAAACTATTTGAGATTGCTTGAGTGGAATGAATATCTATCATGAACTAGAAAAAAAATTATATATATTGAAGTGGAAATGCTTCTGCATCACACCTTTACAACCAAGAGAACCAAAAGCATATAATAGAGCACAAAGAAAAAGAAGATCCAGAGGGAAGGAAAAGAATTACAAAAGAGAGAGAAAATGTTAGAGAGAGAATCTTCACAATTATCTTCTCCCCCTTACGTTAATCCACCTCTTCTTAATATAGTCTCCATTCTCCCAACTGTCACATGGCTTGGAGAATTTGCTTCGTATCCCATAGGAGACAGGTGGTAAATGCTCTTATCATAACACCTCCAAATGCATAACAAAATCATGCTCACTTCTTTCCTCTCACAATGATACGTGGCTTTCCTTATCCCCTCACAATTCATGACATTACCTTCCCCTTTAAAAGCGACCTTGTCCTCAAGGTCAAAGGATTGCATGCAAAGCAAAAAGAAACCAATAACAACCAAGTACCAAGCTCTCATATTAATCTCAGGATCACAAAGCCATATCCATGGATGACTAAATAGGTGTCTTACAAAATTTGTTGCTTCTAAATATAATAATAGCCAAGATGTCCCCTATAATGAATGAGCCAATTCCAAGAAAATAGAAGCTTATATGACCACAGGTATGGCCATGAGTCGCAATTATAAGCAACACAAGGCATGTAAACTTTTGCATAACTCCATAAGTCAAATAATTAATACTCCTAGATGACTTAAAGTGAGAAGTGGCAATGGTGGGACTTGGATCAAATATCCATATGCCAATCAAGCCAATAATAATGTGTATTTAAATGAAAAAAAAGGTACAACCTATAGCAACAACATTATACTTACCAAAATGTGTTCTAGACCATACTAACTCATTAAATTCAAGAGCCCGAACAAAAAATTGTGTGAGACTGCAATTTAGAAAGGAAAGAAGAACATGGGGTAAGATGCCAAAATAAAAAATAGACAAAGAATACGAAGACCACACTAATCCCAAAATGCAATGTTCTGTAACCAATAGTGTGATAGATTTATCAGAACAACAAAGTGGCCCAAGATTCAAGACAAATGTGATAGCCAAACCATTATTCTAAAATGGAAGAAAGAAGTAATTGAATAAAAGCATCATAATAGAACGAAGGGACTTGGGGCCCAAAACAAACACCCAAACAAGAAACTCGATTAGGTTAGAATTAAGGAAGAGAGTAAGAAGTTGGAGTGAAATACTTGGGTCATAAGTAAATGATGAATCAACCTTTGAACATCATAAAGCAAAAAGCCCATGCTTGAAAATCATTAAGCATAGCAATAATGAATTACTCCCTAAGCAAACAATTACTGAGGATGCTGATTATAGCATTCGACCTGGATGCTTCGACACAAGGTGAAAACACTAAAGCAGTACTGAACGTTAGATCCATGAACTCATCTAGAATACTAAAGTTAGGAAAGATGGATAAGTGAAGAGGCTTAAAGTGGTAATGAATAAGTTGGGCCCAGTCATGAAAGCAGTGAATTGTTGGTGAGAAACAAAACTAAAGAATGAATGGCACATCTCCATGCATAATAGGTTTGTTCTAGATTTTAATGAATTGATGGGCTAGAAGTGTTAGGACAAATGGAAATAATAGAGGCTTGACCTCACTAATAGAGCAACACAATAAGGCCACTTCGGACAGACCATCCATAGTTGTTGAAAGTAAGCATTCATTAGAGTTCACCATGGTGGAGGCGATAGACAAAGTAGTGGCAAAATCCTCAGTCGCAGAATGATAAAGAAGAGCATATGGCAAGTGAAGAAAATCCCTAAGGGTGACAGACACTAGCAAGCTACTGAAAGGGTCATTGAGCAAGATAGTATGTAGAAGACCTGTGATGCTAGGATCGAATACCAGAAGTTCATCTGTATCATGGTAGATGGATCCCTTTTGGATTAGGTTAAAGGGCAAAATTATAGGGCATGCGAATATGGCTTCATTAAAGATAGCCAAATTAATAAATAGAGAGGCCTTCAAACCAAGCTGAAATAGGGAGTCTTAAAATTCAACCTTCTTGTACATGATGTCCTGTGTAAGCTATTGGCGGGATGCTGGTGGATGAATGGCAACAAGCAATGGAGAGTCTTCAGTAGGAATAATCAGCATGGGCAGTAGTGATGGAGGCACTGGTATCACCATCTCCAAAGAGTTGTCTGAAATTGTAGGTGGTGCCAAAGACAGTAGCAATAACGATACATTAGAAATGGTTGGAAAAGGTGGTAACTCATACTTATCGATTTCACATTGTAAATCAAGTCGTGCCTCAGCTAATTCAAAAGCGTAGTGCGAATTTGATTGTGGGTAGCATCTCTGAAAACTTTCTATCAAAGAATCCATGGATTAAAGAGCTCAGAGAATAGATGACTCTAACTGATTCCAGCTTTCATCCATTGCGTTGCACATCAAACACAGATTGTCGACTATGATTGTAGGAGGTAGAGATCTACTCTTAATGAAAGCACCATTTGTCATGAACTAGGAAAAAATTATATATATTGAAATGAAAATATTTCTGCATCACACCTTTATAACCAAGAGAACCGGAAGCATATAATAGAGTTTAAAGGAAAAGAAGATCTAAAGGGAAGGGAAAGAATTACAGAAGAGAGAGAAAATGTCAGAGAGAGAATCTTCACAATTATCTTCTCCCCCTCACGTTAATCCACCTCTTCTTGATTAAGTCTCAATTCTCCTAACTGTCATGTGGCTTAGAGAATTTGGTTCGTATCCCATAGGAGATAGATGGCAAATGCTCTTGTCATGACACCTCCAAATGCATAACAGAATCATGCTCACTTCTTTCCTCTCACAATGATACGTGGCTTTCCTCATCCCCTCATAATTCATGACAATATCCTTCACCATCTTTATGAGATGATTTTTATCCAGAGACGCTTGTTGTGCTCAACATGCCCTATAGTCATCTTGCAATGGACCAGCCACTCAAGGTATATATGTTTGTTATCATTTTTGTTTAAGAAATAAGTTTAGATTGAACTAACAATTTTGTTGCTTGAATTGTTAAGGTTATTTACTTTTAATTCTCAAAAATTAATGTATATGAATTAGTTTCTCAAATAATAAATTCCTTGTAAGTTAATCATTTTGACATCCTCAAATCACTTGATAAAAGGATTAATTAATTCGTAAGTAACAAGTTGTTATTTTCAGAAGCTAACTTGTGCGCTTTTAAGTTTCAAGACTATAATTAAATGGACTTAACAATCGAGGGACCAAATCCCTTGAGCTACCTAAAAATGGCACTTTTCTCCTAAGTGCATTGTTTTTATGTATTTGCTGTTAGATTCTTTTATAAAATTATGACACGTAAAGCAACCTTTTTAAGATTATCAATAGTATAATATTGCTAGCTTGTAAAAAATTTACCTATCATATTTTTATTGCAGAACCTAATAATAAAAACGATTTTGTTACATGAGTCTTGTCTTTTCTTTCTTAATCCTTTTGTCATGTAACTGTGCATCTGTACTAGTAATAACTGCTTTACTTCTTGTTATGCAGAAGTTTGAGAATTTGACTTTATTGAACTTCAGTGATTGTGTTTCTATAAAAGGAATACCTGATGTCTCTACAGTTCCAAACTTAACAAGACTTATTGTTAGCAATTGTCCAAACTTAGCTAAAATTGATGAATCTGTTGGAAATCTTGGAAAACTTGTCACGTTAAGCACTGAAAATTGCCCCAAACTTGGGAGTTTTCCACTTGGCATGAGGTCTACATCTCTTGAATATCTATTTCTTGGCAAGTGCTCTAGCAGTCAGAGTTTCCCAAATATATTGGCAAAAATGGAAAACATGAAAGAGATTGATATAGAAGGGGCTGCCACAAAAAACTTTCCCCGTTCAATTACAAAAATTGATGGTCTTGAAGAGCTAGTTTTGCCATCTTGTATTGAGGATCTACCTATTAACACTGACATGTTTCAAAATACCAAAGAGCTTAAAGTGGAAGGATGTCCACAACTTCCAAAGCTTCTGGGAAAGATATTAATGGTGGACCAGACAAATTGGAAACCAAAGTTAAATAGATTGGTTTTGGAAAATTGTGATTTATCTGATGAAGATCTTTAGTTGATTTTCAGTTCCTTTTTGAAATTGAAGTGGTTGGTTCTATCAAACAACAACTTTATAACCATTCCCGAGTGCATTGAAGACCTTGCAAACCTGCTTTTCCTTCATGTGGATAATTGCAAGCAGCTTAGACCCATTTGTGTGCTTCCACCGTACTTGCAATACATAGATGTAAGGAACTGCATATCGTTGACTCCAGATTCATTTGATGTAATACTAAGTCAGGTTAACTTCTCCCATTCTTTTACTTATACTGTAATTCCTATAAAACGCACAAACGGGCATAGACACAGCATAACCGAGACACTCACATTTTATTTTTTGTCATTGTTCTTTTAAATAAATTAACAATTTGATCTTTAAATTGTTAGGATTATTTAGTTTTAGTTTTTTGAAATTAGTAAGTATATTAGTTAGTCCCTAAAAATAATAAACTCGTTACATATTAGTTCTTTTGTTATTTAGTTGCAATGATTTATGTGTTTCCCAATTTAAAAAAAAAATATCTTTCTACATTCTGACACACCTATAAGCCACCGGTGTTGTGACATACGTGTCCACATGAACATAAGTATTTCCATACTTCATAGGATTAAATTCTAGAAGTCTTTTTTTTTAATTAACAGGCATTTCAAGAGCTGGCGTACATAGACATTGTAGTGTTCAGGAAGAAAATTCCTCGTTGGTTCGACACTTCAACCATTGTAGCAAAGGAGGATCTGTGGCTTTCAAGGTTCGTCGAAAATTCTCGGGAATTGCTGTACTTTTCCTTCTTGGAGGTGAAACTGAAGCAGACATCAATTTTACATGTGAATTCAGCTTGCTCGTCAATGGCCTCCAAGTGTTCCAAGGTGAAAGACCGTTTCCAATTGATCATGTATGGCTGTTTGACCTGCGGATTCACTTGACAGCCAAAGAGTGGCACAACCTCAAAGAGCATCTTCACAGAGGTTGGAACCATGTGGAAATATCATGTACTGTTAAGAACAATCAACCACACAGTGCGATTGTTGAATGCTGCGGGATTCATCTCTATAAGGATAGAATGAGCATCCACGACGTCTCCTTCATAAGCCCTGATCTAAAGGAATGTCAAGTACTAGCTAAATATTTTGAGAAGAAGATTATAAATCAAATGGAATGCCTTCGATCTAGCAAAAGAACAGATGATGATGATAAGGAGGAGGAGAAACAACGTTTGATTGTAATTAATGATGAAATCTCATAATGATGTTAAGTTATGGTTAGGGACAAAGGAAAAGGTATAGTATACAGTGACAACCCTATGGAAGAAAAGAGTGGGGGTTGTATAATTGTCAGTGAGACTTGGGATGGGATTTGATGATGTTGGAGAGCGAGAGGTGAAAGCAGTGAGAAAGTTAAGACTAAAGCATGATGAAATGAAACTGAGAGAATCGTAGAACCTCCCAAGTTTACTGATTTCAGTTTAATTGTCTTCGACTTTGCTTGCAGGTGCCAAATTGAGTAAATTCGAAGTAGAATGCCAAACTTGCACAGGTAACCCTGACTTTTTAGATTTTTTCCCGGAACTTATATATTGGTAGAAGAAAATTTATTGAAACTTCTTTTTATGAATTCCAAACAAAAGAAAAAAATAATAATAATCAATCATTCTCGTTCCTTCGCTCTCCATCCTTTGTTTTTGAATTCCTTCCCTTCAATTCTCAATTTCCAAGCAAACGCTAATCTTGTCAACCACCTTTCTAATTATTTCTCTGTCTATGTTCAGGGATCAACTTCCTTTGCTTATACAAGCACAAACAGGGGAAAACCAGACAATGTTTCATCCAATATTAAGATCCCCGAAATGATTGGCTTCACAAATAGACAACGCAACCCAGAAGCAGAGAAATCTCACATCCAGATTCCAGAACTTAGATGTAATCAACAAGTAGAGGCAAAAGACATTAAGGGTGTACAAAATACACATTCTCCTCTTCTTTGCATTCTGTCTCTCTTCTTCTCTTGCATTCTGTCTCTTTCCTTACAAAGGGCACTCAGATTTCCATGGAAACATATTATGCTTCTCTTGAAGCAGAGACTGTCGCTGTGACAGATCCCCAAGACTCCCAAATCAACATTAGGCGAAGCGAAGAAACCCAGAAAGCATTGCAAATTGTACGAGACTTTGTCTCAAAAAAGTTCTTTCTTTCGTTACAACCTAAACAATCCAAGCTGATGAAGCATATTCTAGAGTACCTCCTCAGTTTGACGCTAAAAGATGGAATTTCGTTGAGGACGAGATCAGTGATAATGCAAATTTCAAGAAGTTTTACTTAGTGGGTTCTGGATTACATTGATGCAAGTTTCAAACTCAAATCTGCAACCGTTGAAATATCAAAAGTTGAAGAACTGAAATAGAGGATTAAAGCTAAGCTGGGAGAGTTCGGAGAGGTGGAAGAATTAGCGAATGGAATATGGAGGCAGTTGGATTATTTGGAGGAAATGAAGAGAGAGCCAGGAAAGGAAATCAGTACGATGAAAGCTGAGATTGCGGATTTTAGTTTACCCAGAGAGGATATTGCTAAGAGGAAAGGAGAAGTCTCTGAGAACGGAGGAATGCTTAAAGCTCAAAAGGATGATTTGAGGATCAGAGTGCCGCGGACCCGCGGTTGAGAGCTGATGAGGAATGAGCTAAGATAATCCAAGCTAATATAGAGGACACGTAGTCAAAACTTGGACAACAGTTTATTAAAAGCTCAAAAGTTTCAGAGATTGGAGCTAGCTGCACATTTTGCTGGGAGAAATTTCTTTTTTATATAAATATACACGACTGAATCAAGGAATACTGATTAGTCTCTAAAAACATTACTGTATATGAGTTAGTTCTTAAAAGTTTTGAATTAGTTATTATCCATTCATAATTGAGATTTCTTCATTATCTCATAATAATGAAGATGCTGACATGTCATATGTTAGTCATTGAGATTGTCACAACCCACAGATTTGGTATATCATAACTAAAAGTATCCTTGCTGACTTTTGTAGAAATTTCGGCAGAGTCCCCTCTATAATTTGGACCTCCCGATATTTCTATAATCAGTCAATTTAACAATACATCCAAAATATATTAAAACATAGACATCTAGGAAGTGGGGATAACCTAACTATGATTCAGTGGAGCCACATTGACGGGCTTGTCGTACAACCCTCAAAATAAAACTAGGTTGAATAAAAATATAGCAAATGGCACAACCTAGGTCATCTCCCTTGGAATTGGAATTCAATGCCTAATTGAGTTTTCTAAATGTTAAAAAATCCTAGAACTATTTAATTTGGGGGTTTTTAATTGAATTAAACTATCCTAAACTGAATTGAAATAAATTTCCTAAAGTTTACCTAATTAGATAAATTGTAAATGATAATGGCTTGTGACTAGCTTAGGAATCATCTCTTGGTATCCACTATCCTTATCCTATTTCAATTGTGATTAATTATGGCCTAAGAATTCCTAATTATGTTCATTAACAAATGATCTTGAATAACCATTCAAGATTCAAGAGATTAATAATCTAATGTTGAATTGAGACCTCAATCCCGCATTAAACCGTTAACTCTTGTCTTTAAGATCAATGAACATCTAATTTGATTGATTAACTAATTAATTATCTTCTAATTCATCATCCAAAAATGTTTAATTAACCAACTAAACACCAAGGAATTCTCAAATAGACATTTAAACACATAACCTCACTCATGCAATTCATCGAACACCTTCGTGGCATACATGGGAGATTAGAGAGAATAATGAAAAATCAGATTCAAATCCAACCGATTAATCAACAAAAAAGGTTTCCTAATCAGTGTCTAACCAGCCACTAATTAATTACACAAATTCCAAATCAAATACAACTCAACCGAGATTGTACAGAATAAGAAAAAGTGTAGGAAAAATAAGAAAATCTTAGCCATAATTTGTTGTTCTTCTCCAAGGATTCAAGCTTCTACTCAAGAGCTTCCTCCCTTGCTAGCCTCAAGATGGATGAATTAAAGCCTCATTCGGTGGATGAAAAGTGGAGAATGGAATGGAGAGATGGATGTGTGGATGGAGGTGTGGAGTGAATGGCGAATGGATGGATGTGTGTGTGTAGAATGACGGCTAGGGTTTGAGGATTAATAAGGCGTAGGGATGATGCATGTTCAATGGGCTGGGCTTGTGTATGAATAAAGAGACGATGGGAGTGTGCGAATTGACGTCGTGATTAAATGGATGAAGGAATAATGACGGATTCCAGCGTTATTCACGTGCTAACTTGGTGCCTCATTCTCACGTGCTCCCTCTTCAATTGTCTAAAGCTATTATGCATGAGATGGGCCCCACTTTATTTTGCATTATTATATTTCATGTGAATTTAGACGTAGCTCCAGCACTTCAGCTTTCTCAATTCCATGTAACTTCTATTTCACGTGCCCAGCGCTTTCTTCGAATCATGCAGCTGCTCATTTACGTTAAAACCAAGCTTCAACTTCTTCTGTTCAATCGTGCTCTTTGTTTCTCTCTTAAACCCAGCCCACGTTGCTTCTTGTTTCAGCTGGCACAGCTTCTTCGTTCTGCTATACATTCCTCGTGTTAGCTCGCCTTATTCATGTTGGGTTTGTTTCTGCTTCTCTGCAGCTTTTCCACGTTGGCTGCTTCTATGTTTCTCATCGTGGTTCAGCTTCATATTATTCCGCTGCTGCATGCTCTGTTCTGCTTGTTCTCTACGTGATTTCCTTCTTCCTTTGTGCCCAGACTTCCACATCTTCTGCTTCTTCTTCTTTCAACTCATTCCACGCAGCTGCTTCACGTTCTGCCTGAGCTTCATTTCTCTCTATTTCTGCTCATTCTTCACGTTGCTTTTATGTGTTTTGTAGCTGCTGGTTTGTATGAAAGTTGTATATATATTTCTTCTTGCATTGTTCTTCTCTGTTTCTGCATTATACTTATTTTAAATCTTTTCTGCTTTGCCTCTGTGTGCATGGATCTTCTCTTGCTCATTTCTCACGTGAAACCTTCTCAAAATCTGCACATGCTTCTCCTTCTTGCTTGCTTCTAATATATTTAATTTTTATTCTCTTTTACTCTCCAACTCGTGGCTTTCAAGATTGTGTTCAAAGCCCATTCAAATCTACACAAAAAAATGGAAAGTGTTAAGTAGAAATACCCACAAAATTATTTAAAAGGAATTTAAGCAATAAAGTTCAAGAATTTTGCAGTTTAATTCCTAAAGTGCAAAAGTGACTATTGAAATCAATTTCCATTCAATTGCATGCATTAAGCTACATTTGATTATTAAAATGACTAAGTTAGGAGGATGAAAATAGATAAAATATGTGTTTATCAAATTCCCCCACACTTAAACCTTTGCACTCCTGGGCAAAGCTTAAAATCTAAGATACAGAATGAATTGAAGCACCCGGCTAGTAGAATGGCAAGTGGAAAATGAAAATGGAAAAGGGAAGGTAAAAATCACAAATTAGAGACTAATCATAACTTTTCAACACTTCAACAATCCAAGCTAATTTCACTTGTACCAAGAATTAAGCTCCATGGCAATTTCATTTGAAAAGAATGAATTGAAATGCTTAGCCTCTCATGGATTGGTGTTTACTCTCAACTCTCAAGTGTTTAGGCAATGTGTATGAATCACTCAAACTTCACCTATCAAGATTCACTACCATAAGCTTGTCAAGCTTCTAAATCTCCACCAACCGTGCCAAATGCAATGCACAAATCAATAGGACTTTATTCAGGGTTGTAATGGGGCTAGGGAATGAAATAAATGGATAACAAAAACAAGGGGAAAAACTAAACAAATGGATACCTTAGAACCTCAAGAGCAATAAATGGGAACTTAGGATAGGGAAGAGTATGCATTCAAGGCCTTATTTCCAACTAGCAAAAGGTAACTGCAAACTCAATTTGAAACTTTTTTTTTTTTTCAATAGCTTTTCTCTCTCTTTTTTTTTTTTTTTGCTTTTCTTTTGCTTTCTTTTTGCTTTTCTATTCTTTTCTTTGCATTGCATTTTTTTTTTAGAACAGATTCTTTGAATCACAATGGCCTTAATGGATGCAAAGCACACATTCACCTATCCTATTTAGATGTGATGCTCCTTAAAATCTCTAAGGCATCTTAAAACAAGGTGGGAATATATTTTTAATGGCTATAGGCTAAACAACAAAAGAAAACAAGGCTCAAAGTGGCTAAAATAATGGATAAAATGTATATAGGTTGGCTTTTTGGCTCACTAGCTAGAAAAGAAATGAATGCCTTATCATTTTCATGCATGCAAATGCAAATGTGGTCTCAACAAAGAATCAAGACAAGTTCTAGAGTGAAACAAAGATGGGTGAATACACACTAGAATTGAACAAATAAGGCTCAATTTCTCACCAGCTAATGGCTATCAAATATTTCATTGAAATCAAATTCATTGCCACTTCACTTGAATCAGAACACAAGATTCATTACTTATCATGTCTAGGTGAATCCAAATTATAATCATCTCAACTTGCAACTTTTACAGGAATTTTGAAGAAAAATCATGCTATTTTTCAGAATTTTTTGAAAAATTTTCTTCAAAAATTTCAAAAATTTTCTTCAAAAATTTCAAAAAATTTTTTTTAAATAAGGAAAAGATAGAATGGGATGAAATGACTCTCCCCCCACACTTAATTGTTGCATTGTCCTCAATGTCAGCACACAGTCCAGTAAATAGATAATCAACATAATATAAAGAGAGTGAAAGGAGAGAATACAACCGGATGAACTTGAAAATGGAGATCTCCAGGTGGCTCAGATTTCCTTTGCAGCTGGTTAGCAATTTATTTCCTACAAAGCAAAAACAAAACAAACTGTAATGCGGAAAAGAAAAAGAAAACTAAATCCTAAACTACAAAGAACTTTATTAAGGACTAACTAATCATAAGTATCAAAAACTAAAATTAAAACTACTTTATTCCTTCTCAATTGGACAATTTTGAGTCTCACTACTTTAAAGCATTTGGATTGATCATTCAGTGATGACCCATGGACTTCCTCAACCATTAGTAGTTTAGGAAAGTCATTTTCAGCAAATTTAGAAATAAGAAAAGAAGAAAAATCAAATTTAAGACAATTAAAACTAAAGAAAGAAAATTTAAAATCAAAATGAAACTTTGAATTTTCTAAAAATCTATCAAAACCAATAAAATCTACTTGACTCTCATCAGTAAGAGTCACTATATCCATAAGAAAATCTGATTGCAACTTCTCATAGCCTTTTGAGTTCAAGGTGTCTGACAGTTGTTTTGTCTCATCTTGGAGAGTCTGTGGCTTGTTGGGAACTATTTTACCAACCTCAGGAATCTGTTCAGGACTTTCAACAATAGAGACAACATCTTCCCTGACCAAAGAGACATCAGTAGGCTCACAAAATTCTAAATAATGATCAATAGCAAAATCAAGTCTCTCACTAGTATCAACGACAGCAGATGAATCAATAAGATGTTCAATATCAACACTATCATTATGTATACTCTCATCAATACTAGTATGATCAGTGGGATCAGTAGCATCAAAAATTTCAGTGTAGGCAAAGGATTCCATGGGTTCAGCAGACTTATCAGACTTCAGAAACTCATCTATCTCAGCACATGCAGGACATGTATGCATATCGTCACACAAGCATTGCAAATTAGAGTCTGAATTATCAACAAGTTGTCCAACAATTTCAATATCTATATCCTCTTCACATGTTACATCTACCATTTCATCAGTCACATCATGACATGCTAGTGAGGAATCATAATGATCAGTATATGTGATGGACTCATTAGTCTTAATGGAAGAATTAATCTGAGAGTATTTATCACATATAGTAGATTCAACACACACACAGTCAAGAGATGCATCTAAATCAGCTATGTCACATGATCCAAATGGCATGTTATCTTTAAACTCAGTAGATGCATCATCAATAGACTTATCAACTAATTCCACACAAGGAATAACATGATCATTACATTCTAAGTCACCCCCACACTTATCTTCTACCCTAGACTCAAGAGATTCATCATTAACAGGCTCAGAAATAAATTTATCATTATAATCACAGCTAGGTGTAGACAATCCAAGCGTATTAGTACACAAGGAATTATGAACATCAATAAATGTATTAATTTTGTTCAATGAACTACCACAATCAACCATATCAGGAGATTCAACAATGATTTCCTCATCAACAATATCATCATGCAATTCAGAATCAACAACATTATATGCATCAGGGATCACAGTGCTATCAGGCAAACTAAAATCAGTTCCAACAAATTGTAAGACATTAGAAGATGGAAGGATATTACCCAATGAATAAGACTCTTCCTCCTCTATACATTCCCTTTTAATTTGTTCTTCAGTCAATTCATTAGCACTTGAAGTCGGTTGATTCGATTGAATTCCTAAATCCTTTAATTGTTGGTCAAAGAGTTGCAGCCGTTCAGTTATCCGTTGGGCCATTTGCTGCATTTGCTGGTGTTGAATATCATAAACTTCCATTAGCTGCCTCATCCTTTCTTCTGAACTCGGTTCCCTTTGAGGCTCTTGTTGCATGTACCCCTCATGGTAATTGTAAGGATGATAGTTTGGCTCTTGCATATGGCAATCAGGGTATGGCTTTTGCATATGGAAGTTATAATATGGCTCATGATGATGGTGGTAATTTGGGTGAATCTCATATGGGTTATGGTATGGTTGGTAGCATGGTGGTTGGACTTGTTGGTATTGTTGTGGTTGTTGATATTGTTGGGCTTGTTGCTCTTGTCTTTGTCTTTCAAGAAGACCTTGAAGCATTGACATGGCATCATCCAACTTCTGAGAAATCCTATACTCTCTATAGGGATCATAAACACCTTGATTAGAATAATATTGATCCATTTATAAGTAAGGAAACATGAGAAGCACAATCACTTTAAGCACAAGTAAAATCACAAACAGATTATAACTAAAATTAATCAAAATCAAGAAAATAAATTTCAAATAAAGCTAAGACTTACTTAACTATGAAAAACACTCCTAAACAGAGGTTAGTCACACAAAACAAAGTCACAAAAAATAAAGAAAATAATTCTAGAAAAATTGAAAAAATCCTAAAAAAACTCGAGAAAATACTAAAAAATTCAGAAAAGTGCCTCAAACGTTGGAATTCGGCCAAAAAATGGTGCACCTAATAGTTAGGCTATTACTTTTGCTCAAACCACCCAAAAACCTTGAAAAACAGAGTTTGAGAATTTTCTGGGCACTTTAAACGAAAATTCCAGCAACCAGGACACTTAACGCATAACACCGAAATTAACCGATTCCAAGTTCAAAATAAAACGAAAATCAAATCAAAACAGAACTAAAATAGAGATAAAACAAAACAAAAACACTTAGAAAACTTTCTCAAATAATTGAAACTCCAAATTCCCCGGCAACGGCGCCAAATTTTGACGGGCTTGTCGTACAACCCTCAAAATAAAACTAGGTTGAATAAAAATATAGCAAATGGCACAACCTAGGTCATCTCCCTTGGAATTGGAATTCAATGCCTAATTGAGTTTTCTAAATGTTAAAAAATTCTAGAACTATTTAATTTGGGGGTTTTTAATTGAATTAAACTATCCTAAACTGAATTGAAATAAATTTCCTAAAGTCTACCTAATTAGATAAATTGTAAATGATAATGGCTTGTGACTAGCTTAGGAATCATCTCTTGGTATCCACTATCCTTATCCTATTTCAATTGTGATTAATTATGGCCTAAGAATTCCTAATTATGTTCATTAACAAATGATCTTGAATAACCATTCAAGATTCAAGAGATTAATAATCTAATGTTGAATTGAGACCTCAATCCCGCATTAAACCGTTAACTCTTGTCTTTAAGATCAATGAACATCCAATTTGATTGATTAACTAATTAATTATCTTCTAATTCATCATCCAAAAATGTTTAATTAACCAACTAAACACCAAGGAATTCTCAAATAGACATTTAAACACATAACCTCACTCATGCAATTCATCGAACACCTTCGTGGCATACATGGGAGATTAGAGAGAATAATGAAAAATCAGATTCAAATCCAACCGATTAATCAACAAAAAAGGTTTCCTAATCAGTATCTAACCAGCCACTAATTAATTACACAAATTCCAAATCAAATACAACTCAACCGAGATTGTACAGAATAAGAAAAAGTGTAGGAAAAATAAGAAAATCTTAGCCATAATTTGTTGTTCTTCTCTAAGGATTCAAGCTTCTACTCAAGAGCTTCCTCCCTTGCTAGCCTCAAGATGGATGAATTAAAGCCTCATTCGGTGGATGAAAAGTGGAGAATGGAATGGAGAGATGGATGTGTGGATGGAGGCGTGGAGTGAATGGCGAATGGATGGATGTGTGTGTGTAGAATGACGGCTAGGGTTTGAGGATTAATAAGGCGTAGGGATGATGCATGTTCAATGGGCTGGGCTTGTGTATGAATAAAGAGACGATGGGAGTGTGCGAATTGACGTCGTGATTAAATGGATGAAGGAATAATGACGGAATCTAGCGTTATTCACGTGCTAACCTGGTGCCTCATTCTCACGTGCTCCCTCTTCAATTGTCCAAAGCTATTATGCATGAGATGGGCCCCACTTTATTTTACATTATTATATTTCATGTGAATTCAGACGTAGCTCCAGCACTTCAGCTTTCTCAATTCCATGTAACTTCTGTTTCACGTGCCCAGCGCTTTCTTCGAATCATGCAGCTGCTCATTTACGTTAAAACCAAGCTTCAACTCCTTTTCTCATTTCCTGCTGTTCTTTCTTCTTCGTGGCTTTGCTGTTACTTCTCAACCCGAAACTCCATTCTTCCTTCTTCTTCTGTTCAATCGTGCTCTTTGTTTCTCTCTTAAACCCAGCCCACGTTGCTTCTTGTTTCAGCTGGCACAGCTTCTTTGTTCTGCTGTACATTCCTCGTGTTAGCTCGCCTTATTCATGTTGGGTTTGTTTCTGCTTCTCTGCAGCTTTTCCACGTTGGCTGCTTCTATGTTTCTCATCGTGGTTCAGCTTCATATTATTCCACTGCTGCATGCTCTGTTCTGCTTGTTCTCCACGTGATTTCCTTCTTCCTTTGTGCCCAGACTTCCACATCTTCTGCTTCTTCTTCTTTCAACTCATTCCACGCAGCTGCTTCACGTTCTGCCTGAGCTTCATTTCTCTCTGTTTCTGCTCATTCTTCACGTTGCTTTTACGTGTTTTGTAGCTGCTGGTTTGTATGAAAGTTGTATATATATTTCTTCTTGCATTGTTCTTCTCTGTTTCTGCATTATACTTATTTTAAATCTTCTCTGCTTTGCCTCTGTGTGCATGGATCTTCTCTTGCTCATTTCTCACGTGAAACCTTCTCAAAATCTGCACATGCTTCTCCTTCTTGCTTGCTTCTAATATATTTAATTTTTATTCTCTTTTACTCTCCAACTCGTGGCTTTCAAGATTGTGTTCAAAGCCCATTCAAATCTACACAAAAAAATGGAAAGTGTTAAGTAGAAATACCCACAAAATTATTTAAAAGGAATTCAAGCAATAAAATTCAAGAATTTTGCAGTTTAATTCCTAAAGTGCAAAAGTGACTATTGAAATCAATTTCCATTCAATTGCATGCATTAAGCTACATTTGATTATTAAAATGGCTAAGTTAGGAGGATGAAAATATATAAAATATGTGTTTATCACACATATATTTACATTGTTCTAAACCAAATATATGACAAACATAAACAAAATACACCCACATGAACAACTGTGGGCTCGCCAAAAGAAATAAGCAGAAGATCTACAGCTAGCCGGCAGCTCAGGGTAGGCTAAGGTCTTCAACGCTCTCTGAAAAATAAATTTAAGAAAGAGTGAGTTTGAAACTCAGTGAATAAATAACGCCGACCCTTAAAAATCTGAAGGGGTAAAGCCCGTAAAATATCGATATGTATATATGTATATATTCATCATGCGCAAAACAAGTCTCAAGCAGATCGTTTTCTTAAAAATGTATCAGAAGTATCTAAGCAGAACTGAATTAAAACAGACGCAGAGCACACGGCTCACGGGAAGAATAACCACAGACGCAAAGCACTTGGCTTGCGAAATAAATAACTCCACGTGTGGTAGCTACCCACACAGGGCTAGCAAAACCCCTGCTAGCTGTGGTCCAGATCATGGTGCACCAAGGCTAACAACTACTGCTGTTAGCTACAGAGTTTTGAACAGATAACCTTTTAGATTTAGTACTTTTCTCCAATCACATTTCAAACAGTTCAGTATAAAAGTTTTCAAATAACTCAACAGGCCTCAAATTTGCAAAGTTTCATGTTCAAGTCAATCATATAACAAAGCAGTTAAAAATGTCTCCATAAATAGATCACCAAATATCAGAATACTGTAAGGAAACTTAGTAAGAATTTAAGAAATGGGAGTTACTTACGGTCCGCATTACTTACTCACCTCTTAGGATGATATCAATATTCCCTGCCCAGCCCTCAGCTCTAACTCAATCTCCTGAATATCCTACAATACCCGTTCAACAGATTTTAGAGCGTGCATAACCAGCAAAATTTCCTAATAACTTAGCCTACCTAACATTAATGTCTATTCTTCATTCCCATGATTAACATATGCAAAAACTAAGGTTTCCTAGGCATTATAGGTGTTTTCGCCATGTTAGCCGCGATCAAATACCTCTTAGCCGCGGTCAATTCTTCTCTGTTTAACCCCCTTCTATATCACCAATTTTGCCGCGGTGATAGCCACGGCAAGTTGGACATTTGCCGCGGCCAAAATATATGGCGCCACGGCGAACAAGCCTCCTGGAGCTTCTTCGCTCGTGCTCTTGATATTGGCCGTGACCAATACCTCCTTCCGCCGTGGCCAATTCCTTAATTAGCCGCGGCGAATTGCTTCCACGATAACTCCCAGCTGACCTCTCCATTTTTCGCCCCGGCATGGATACATCCCCCGCCTCTGCTCCATTCTTGCCTTCCATTTCCATCTAGCACACATATATCCAGATATAGGTTTATACATATATATATATACACATCTATCTATGGTGGCAAATCATTTTAAAGGCATGGCTTCATTCAAGCGGGGAAACAAAATCAGGAATTTGGTAAGAGGGAAGTGGAAATACTAGAAGCTTGAAGGAAAATCAAACTTGTTCCAACCAACTCATCCCTTTGCACTCTTTTCTTTTCTTCCTGCCCACCTTTCCATCAGTTGACACCCACACACACACAAAACACATTGCAAAACAAACAAAATAGGGGAGGGAGACTCTATGAACTGGAACCAGAAAATGCAACTTACGGCAGCACCCCAGACTTGGAAAGGATGTGTTTCTGGTGTTAACTTTCCTCAACCACCAACAGCAACTTTGAACCAGAAAATAGAAGAAGATGAATCCAGCAGAAATGGTGAGAAAACAGAGGAGAGATGATGAAGCTTGTTCCAGCGTTTTGCTCCTTTTTCTGACCAAAGGAATGGCTATAGGTATGGATGAGTGCTGCAGCAATTTGAAGAAGCAAATTACCAAATGCCCAAACAAAAGTGAATGAGAGAAGGGGCATTTCGGAAATTTTGCTGAAGGAGAAAGGAAATCCCCTACGTGGCAGCTCAAGTTTTGCTTTGAAAAGTTAACTTTTCATATGCATGTATATCTCTCATTGCCTCTCATTGCATGCACGTCGGGTTTCTTACAGAGATGGCCTAGTAGATTTATTATAGATAAAAATATATTAGAAGCAAATTTCATTCATATATATATTTAATGACTAATTTTGTTTATTTATTTTTAAATTTCGTTTAGAACACTTTCATTCCATAGAAAAACCAATTTCCTAATTTGGGATGACACTTCGTTTAAATGAAATCTAAAGTGGTGAAAACTCTAGGAGTCTAAACCAAGGCACGAGGATCAATTCAGTAAAAGTTACCTAAGTTCTTGATTATGAAAAATTATTTTAAGATTGAAAAAAATTATTTATTCCCATGGCAAAAATAGATTGGAGTGTGGATTTTAGACTTCAAACTTTTTTCTTTTTATTTTTATACTCAAAATGCGATAAGACTAATTAATTAGTGCGTTTTGAATATATCATCAGTGTAATACCCGATGTGCATGAGTTGTTATATATGTGGGAAGGTTGACTTTTCAAAGGGAGAGATTGAGCTGCCACGTAGAAAACTTTACTTCCTTCTGCAAATCCCCGAAGTGCCCCTTCTCTCATTCATTTTGTCTGGGCTTTAGGTAAATTGCTCCTCCAATATCTACAGTACTAAACCCATACCCCTGCCCATCCCTTCGGCCAGAAAAAGGAGCAAAACGTTGGAACAAAGCTTCATCATCTCTCCTCTGCTTCCTTGCCATTTCTGCTATTGCTGGATTCATCTTCTTCTATTTTCTGGTTCAAAGTCTGCTGCTGGTGGTTGGGGAAGTTAACGCCAGAAACCAGTTTCTCTTTCCCAGGTCTGAGTTGCTGCTGTAAGTCTTGTGTTTCTGGCCCATTTTCACAACGTTTTCCCTCCCCTGTTTTGCTTGTTCGGTAATGTGATTCTGTGTGTGAGTGGCCAACTGATGGAAGGGTGTGTAGAAGGAAAAGAAAAGAGAGTGCAAGGGGATATATATATGTATAGATAAACCTATGATGATGTATGTGTGTTGGATGGAGATGGAAGGCAAGAATGGAGCAGAGGAGGGTGGATTTATCCATGTTGGGGCGAAAGTAGAGAGGTCAGCTGGAAGTTTTCCAGAGAATATTTCGCTACGGTGAATTAGGTAATTGGCCGCGGCTAACTCTTCCAGAGGGGAATTGGCCGCCGGAGGAATGAGGGATTGGCCACAGCCAATATCGAGAGCACGAGCAAGGAAGCTCCAGGAGTCTTCTTCACCGCAGCGCCATGTATGTTGGCCGTGGCGAATGTCCAACTCGCCGCGGCGATAGGTATTTGAAATTAGTGATATAGAAGGGGGTTAAATAGAGAAGAATTGGCCGCGGCTAAGAGGTATTTGGCCGCGGCCAACATGCCGAAAACACCTATAACACCTAGGAAACCTTAGTATTTCATATGTTAATCCAAGGGAATGAAGAATAGACATTAATGTTAGGTAGGCTAAGTTAATGAGACAATTCTTCTGGTTATTTACACTCTAAATCTGGTGAACGGGTATTGTAGGGTATTCAGGAGATTGATTTATAGCTGAGGACTGGGCAGGGAATATTGATATCATCCTAAGAGGTGAGTAAGTAATGCGGACCGTAAGCAACTCCTATTTCTTATTTTCTTACTAAGTTTCCTTGCAGTGTTTTGACATTTGGGAGATCTATTTATGCAAAGACATTTTTAACTGCTTTGCTATATGATTGACTTAAACATGAAATTTTACAAATTGAGGCCTGTTGAGTTATTTGAAAACTTTGATATTGAACTGATATGGAAGGTACTCTGTTCGAAATGTGATTTGAGAAATGTATTAAATCTAAGAGGTTATCTGTTCAGAACTCTGTAGCTAACAGCAGTAGTTGTTAGCCTTGGTGCACCATGATCTGGACCTCAGCTAGCAAGGGTTTTGCTAGCCCCGTGTGGGTAGCTACCACATGTGGAGTTATTTATTTCGCAAGCAAAGTGCTTTGCGTCTGTGGTTATTCTCCCCGTGAGCTATGTGCTCTGCCTCTGTTTAATTCAGTTTTGCTTAGATACTTCTGATGCATTTTAAGAAACAATCTGCCTGAGGCTTGATTTGTGCATGATGAATATATATATATAGATATTTTACGGGCCTTGTCCTTAAGATTTTTAAGGGTTGGCGTTATTTATTCACTGAGTTTCAAACTCACTTTTTCCTAAATTTATTTTTCAGAGAGCGTTGAAGACCCTAGCCTACCCTGAGCTGCTGACTAGAAGTAGATCTCCTGCATATTCTTTTGGCAAGCCCACAATTGTTCATGTGGGTGTATTTTGTGTTATGAATTTGTTTTATTCTGAACAATGTAAATGTGGCTCCACTGAATCATAGTTAGGGTATCCCCACTCCCTAGATGTCTATGTTTTGATATATTTTAGGTGTATTGTTGAAGTGACTGATTATAGAAATATCGGGAGGTCCAAATTATAGAGGGGACTCTGCCGAAATTTCTACAAAAGTCAGAAATGATACTCTTAGTTATGGAAGGGGAATTTGTTATCTTTTGTGCCAACATACTAAATCTGTGGGTCGTGACAATCAGAGTTCAATTGAACTCTTGACAAGCTAGTTAATTATACAATATTTATTTATTAGTCAAAGTGACTAATTCTCTAGCTTCCATCTAATTCGTTTGGTTATGATGATGAATATTCTCTGACTTCAGTTCATTAATTAGGATTGATAATTCAGTTTTGTCAGCTTCACATCTTTAGTTAATTTGATTAGTTTAAATTAGTCAAGAGATATAACACTTGCTTTCATAGATAATATATATACTGGCGTAAATGTTCTACCTAATAAACATATCATGATCCCTTATGTATGTTTGGAAAATTGACATTTAATTTGTTAAGGAAATGTGTGAATAAGGCTTATTAAAAACATGTATGAATGTTCAACAATTAAGTATACATTTCATTTTACAATTATTTTATACACGTGTATTTATAATAAGTTATTTTTGTGAATTTTGTAGTAACTATTTTTTTTCTTGGGATATCTACTCGCTGAGTTTATCAAACTCTACCTTTCCACTTTTTCCCTTATATTTTAACTCTAGCTAACCTACCTTGATTAGACTTTAGGCTTGCCACTCTATTAGTAAGGCTAGCAATTATATGTTAGAAGGAAGCTTGATAATGAATCGACAAAGTTTGAAGATATATGAAGACTTTGTGTTGGTTTTTATTTTCAAGTAACTACTTTTTTTTTTTAAATAACTGTAATATGTTGTACATGGATTACAAGGCTCTCGTTTATGAAATTCATTTGTTTGGGCAGATTAGGTTAAAATTTTTTAAAATGGTTATAAATGTGGTTTTTTTTAAAAAAAAATTTGAGTTATTTTGAGTTTATTAGTAAGTTTAGGGAGTTAAAGTGACACTTTTCCCATGCTAGTTACGCCTAAATTAGGTAGTGAAGCAAAATTAAAGTGTTTATTGATTAATGAAGTTTCTAAAACTTCTCAAATATTTATATTTTCAATTCAGCTCCTTGAGGTTAGAATATGGAACTTAAAGCATCTATAGTTTAATAATTCGTCTACAAAATGATTATTATAGTGTATAATATTATTTTTGAAGTTGTAGCTATGATTTTTGGCCAAGCAGACCAAAACATTTGAAACAGTTGTTGATCATACTTTGATTGACAAAAACATATTTTTGAAGTTGTAGCTATGATCTGAGTTTTATTTTATTGCGATGATTTGATTTGAGTTTGATTATTTTTGAGGTTATAGCAATGATTTGAGTTTGATTTTATTCCGATGACTTGATTGACAAACGATTGACTAATTTTTGAGTAAATTAAATAGATTTTTTTTTATAGTTTTGTCAAAATTATACAAGTTTTCTCTTTTTTTTTTTAAATACATAAACTTTTTATGAAATAAAAAATCATCAGTCTAATTTAAAGTTTTTTATTAAAATATTTTCTATTAACCTAAATACATTTTTTTAACTAAAATCTTTTAAATGGAGAGTATTTTGGTAAAAAATAAATAAATTGGACTAAAGTATTAGGCAATTTTTTATTTTGAAAAAGGATTGTATATCTTTTAAAAGTAAATGATAGATTTGTATAATTTTAACAAAATTCAAGAAAAGTTTATATAATTTACTCTTAATTATTAGATGAGGAACTAGACTATTTCAAATAACACCACTTAAATAATAAATGAATAAGCATGGAACGCATTAAACATTTCTTTATTATATCATTCCCATATTATCATGCCATAATTAGAAAGCTTGGCGTGGGCAGTGGGCCAGCACATTTTATTTATTTCTTTCCTTTCTGTCTACGTAATTTCAGCCTTCAGCTCCCTCAAATTTGCTTACACCTGCATTCTGATCCGTTAGACCATATGTATAGCTACATCATTTATGTCTGAATATAGCTACAGGTTCTCAAACATAAACATTAATCAAAATGAAGATAAACAATAGGTGGGGGAATACGAAAGAGAACAAGTTAAGAAATGTCAAACTATTGTAAAACACAAAAACAAGATAAATATCAAATCAACAAACTACCAGGCAAATTAAGGAAAAAAAAAAAACATTGCAAGATGAGTGATTATAAGCAAGTGTCGCTTGGTGATAATTTCATTAAACTATGCAACAACCTCAATCCAGAATAATCCTTGGAAGCATTCAAAGCTCCGTCCAAGAGTTGCTTGGCGATAATTTCATTAAACCGAGCAACAACCTCAATGATGAGTGATTATAATTACACTACAAAAAAAAATGCCATCTAGTGTCAGTCAAAAAAGACATCTAACGTCAATTATGACTAACATTAGGTACTCTAATGACAGTTACGAAAATCGACATTAGAGGCAGCGTGGAGACTCCTTCCAATGGCCGTTATTAAAATCATTGGAACAACCAACACTAGAAGAGCTAACGTTGGTTAAAACCGACATCAATGAATGTAATTTGAGATATTGTATTCAGTCAAATAATATCGATTATAATCGATGTTAGTTTTTTGATACTTAACGTCGATCATAACTGACGTTAGATTAAAAATCTAGCATCATGTAAAACTGATGTTAGTATATTAACTAACTACCTTATTTTAATGTTTGTTATAACTGACGTTAGATAGGAAATCTAACATCGGTTGTAACTGACATTAAAATGAAATAAGAGATAAATCTATTAACATTGGTTATAACTGCTGTTAGATGGAAAATCTAAACTCGATGTTAGAATATTTACTAATTGCCTTATTTTAATGTCTGTTATAACCGACGTTAGATAGGAAATCTAGCGTCGGTTATAACGGACGTTAAAATCAAATAAGAAGTAAATCTTTTAACGTTGATTATAAATGACGTTAGTTTGAAAATCTAATGTCAATTTTACTTAACATTAGAATATTTACTAATTGCCTTAATTTTAATGTCTGTTATAACTGACGTTAGGTAGGAAATCTAGCATCGATTATAACGGACATTAAAATCAAATGAGGGGTAAATCTTTTAACGTTGGTTATAATCGACATTAGATGAAAAATCTAACATTAGTTTTACTCAACGTTAGAATATTTACTAATTGCCTTATTTTAATATCTGTTATAATCGACATTAGATAGGAAATCTAACGTCGGTTATAATTGACGTTAAAATCAAATAAGAGTCAACTTACTAACATCGGTTATAACTAATGTTAAGTATAAAAAAATATATTTTTATATTTTTATTTATTTTACTTTTTATATTTTGTTTTCTTATCATTTTTCTTTTGTTTTGCTAGACTTTGACATACACTAAAAAATTGAACATTCACATAAAATTAAATTTTAAATCAATCTACGACATGGAAATTTAAATTTAATAAACATCTATTTATATTATCTTCATAAAAGTTTCACCATACAAAAGTAATGTAAAACATTAACTACATAAAACAAAATAAGTTCAACAAACTCCAAAAGAGGCTTAAACCAAATGAACATTAACAAAATAAGCTAAGCCTTATAAATTGTTATCCAAAAAGGCTTTTAACATGCCATAAAACAAAATAGGTTCAATAAACTCCAAAATGCCTCATGGATCATGACTTGCACCAGATGATCGTTGACCAGGTGCAGGTGATGCTCTGTACTACTAACATCAAGTGGCTACATAAAAAAGTACACAAGTTACATTTACTCAAAACCTTCTTAAAATAATAATTCAATAACTGTACAAGTTAACATTTATATTACCTGTGAAGGGGATGCCTCAGCTACACAGGAAACATTTAGAGGTAGTTCCATTTCAAATTTTTCCACTAAATATTTGAATAAGTTATTCATTCATGCTTGCTCATGAGCAAATTGAGCTTGTTCCATAGCACGCTCTTCCTCTATGGTTTTTAGTTGTTCCTCCATCGTCTCCAACTTATTCTTTAAAATTACCACTTCATCACTTGAGTTTCCACTACTTGTGGGACTCATGAACATACTATTAAATCGACGAGTAGGCAATCCAAATACCCTAGAAGGGCATGGACCCAACCCTAAGCCACGTACTCATCCAGAATGCTCTTTTCCCAACACTTGACCAAGTGGATCATTTGATGAAACAAGGGGTGAAGTCTCAGTTTCTTGACTGAGCTTTTGTGAAATTTCTTCCTACATATCAAACAATAAGTTGTCTTATAAGAGACAATATCCAATAGTTTTAGCATGCATATTTGGATAAGTGATGGTTATAACAATGTAAGCAGTGCATGACAAAGCTATTTTTTGTTTGTTAAAGGTTATGTTCCATATTTGATGGTGTACATGAAGTTTGAATGTTTCGTTTCTTTTCTTCGATTATGGCATTGGATTTCTCTTAGCTATGCAAGTCATGGGGCTTTACTTAAATATATTTCTTTGATGGATAGTGGAGCAAAGGACACATAGCATAGCCACTAAAGAGCAAGTAGAAAATGTGTGACTCTTAATTCAACTCCATTCTCTCTTACTATGTTATCAAAAAAGAAAATTAGTTAATCCATTATCGTGCCTAAATTTTTTGAAAGATATATGTATATATATATATATATATATATAACAGTTGACCAAGGAAAAAGTGCAATAAAAGAATCAAACTTCATTGACATAACCTATGTCCAGGCAACTTAAATCATTTAGGTCCAAATTATCAACCTCAAAGAAGAAGAGAAAACCAAAAGAATAGGCACAGTTATAATATGTCTAAAATAGAAAGGAGGGCACCAATCACCCAAAGTTAAGAAATCCAAGTAATTTATTAGTCAGAATGCTATTAGCACAGAACTAAGCATAATTTTGCAATTTCCCTTTCAACATAGAAGAAATCACATAAAAGATAAAATGTCACCTTTATTATCTAGGAAGTCTAGCAACTTTAAATTTTGTATGCCTTAGATATCTATTCAAGGAAGTCTAGCAAGTATATCCCACTTTTTAGTTAGATACCTATATATATATATATATATACATTGATTTCCATGGAGGAATCTTAGACAATCAAACCCATGCAGCTATAGTCATTAGCATTTCAAAAAAAAAATCACAAAGATGCAAATTAGCATTAAAAAAAAAAAGAAAGACTAAAAAGGGATATATATATATATATATATGAAGAACAGATTACACAAGAAGAAGCAATATTGAAAGTGTATACAAATGGTAAATCATACCTTGAGAATTTACATAAGAGATTAAGATCAGCTTATGAGTAAAATTTCTTGGTGTGCTGCAACCTAGAGAATTCTCTAGTGTTGTCTGTAACAAAAATGAAGAAGTTTAGAATAAGGAGTGATAAAAAAGTATTGTAACATAGTATCCATGTAACCAAGGAGCCTAGTTGAGTATGTTTAGACAGTAGTTAGTTTATTTTGGTTCTTTTGATGTAAAGAGGTGCCAAAATGAATATGTACCTATTCTTTTTTAGATGAAAATATTCTCAGTGATGGATTATACCACCGAGCAAAAAGCTTAGCCAGCCATTTTCATGCTACAAGAGGAAGCCGATAGATGGTGGTGTAGCACGAAACCCTTGATGGAGACTAAAAACATATAAACAACTTAGGATAGCTTCTTGTCGAGTTTTATGAGAAATATTTTCCTAGTTTAATCAGGGAGAAGAAAGAGATGGACTTTATGAGCTTGAGACAGATGGATGAGATGACTGTAGATCAATATGTGGCCAAGTTCATTGAGTTGTCTCGGTATTCCTCTTACCTCCAGAGGTATAATGATGAACCCTAGAGATGTGAGCAGTTTGAGACTGGGTTAAAGCCCCTGATTAGTGACAGAGTTACTCCACAGTGGATCAGGAAATTCAATACCCTTGTGGAGGCCAGCAGGGTGATTGAGACTAACCTACGAGCTATCATGCTTGCTGCGGCTATAGCTAGTCAGAAGGGGGTTTCAGAATTGAAAAGACTGAGACCAAAAGAGGGCTCGAGTGTGACACCTAGCACCAAAAAGAGAGGCAAGGGGTCGTGGAATAGAAGGCCACAGCAGGTTAAGCCGATGCCACCTCCTCAAAGCCAATCATCCTTCCAACAGTCTCCGGTGAAATGTTTCAAGTGTGGGAAGTTAGGGCACATTGCTAGACACTGTCCTCAGATAGATACAATGCCTTCTCCTAAGCTACAGACTCAGGGCTGAGTGTTCACCCTCACTCAGCAAGAAGCCAGTGCGTCCCCTAGTTTGATTCGAGATACGCTGATAGTGAACGGCTTTCTTGTAGTTACCATGTTTGATTTAGGTGCTAGTCACTCGTTTATATCCTATGATTATGTGAGGCAATTAGGTCTGGCTATTAGTGTCTTACTATTTGACTTATCTGTCACCACACCCATTGGAGGCCACGTAGTTACTTCCTATACTTGCTTAAATGTCACTGTTCTGTGCACATATAAGCATATAAGAAACTAGGGGTTCTCTCTCTCTCTCTCTCTCTCTCTCTAGAATTTCGTTGAGGTGATTCCAGTTGGTATAGGTCATTGTGGATGTCTAGTTTATGCCCATAAAATTTCATGACAATTAGCCACCATTTGGTCCATGAATGACATAGATTCATTTCTGGACCTAGTTGCACAGTACAATAACCAAAACCAGAAAATTCTCCAACTTCAACAATTCACCAAATATTCCCTGGGCCTCCAAATATTACCTACTTTAGCTTCCTAAGAAGCTCTCAACAAACTCTAGAGGCATGACAAATTTCATATCAAGAAGAGCTCATTTAGTCATATCTTAACAGAGCTCACAAATTTGGCAGTTTTGACACCATTAATGGTTCAAAGTGGGTCTAAATGGCCTGCTTTTGGAAAATCATAACTAATTATAAAAAAATAAAAATCAAGCAAACCATAGGTTTCTGGAAAGATCAAAGTGTTAACTTTACACTAAAAATAATGTCTAACCACAATCTTAATGTTTAAACTATATTTGACATCGAAAAAGAGATAAAGGTCTGGTTGTCCCTAGTACTAGTGCAGCTTGCTATCATGAATTTCAAAAATTCATAACTAATTCCATAAAAATTCAATCTAGCAAAACTATACCAATTTGGAAAGATACAGATGTTAACTAGAAGAGAAAAATAAGTCTAGATCAATTCAGTAGCCCTTAGACCTCAAAAACTGATAGAACAATAATGAAGGTTGGAGGGCTTCCCTAATGCTGACACAGAACTTCAGAAAGTTATTTCTTCCTCAGATTTCAAGGTGTTTGAGGATGATATGATAGTATATTAAGATAGAATCCATATGCCTGGTCAGAATGAGTTGAGAGAAAGCATTTTAGAAAAGACACATAAGAGTAAGTATACTATCCACCTAAGTGCCACCAAGATGTATCAAGATTTGAAAAGAATTTTCTGGAGGCCAGGGATGAAAAATGATATGACGGATTATGTGGTTAGATACCTAGTGTGTCAGAGGATAAAAATAGAACATCAAAGGCCAGCTTGGTTATTGTAACCTCTAAATATCCCTGAGTGGAAGTAGGATAGTATAGCCATGGATTTTGTTATGGGGTTACCCCAGACATCCTCTAGATATAATGCTATTTGGGTAGTTGTAGATAGACTAATGAAGTTTGCACATGTTTTAGCCACCAGGACTACTCATACACTGGATAGATTAGCCTAATTGTATATCAGAGAGATAGTGCAACTTCATAGAGTACTCAGTAGCATAATTTTGGATAGAGACCTTAGGTGCGCATTCGAACTTTTAGAGGTCATTGTCGTATGCCTTAGGGACCATGTTGCAGTATCACCCCTAGACAGATGGTCAGACTGAGAGGACCATCTAGACTTTAGAAGACATATTGAGGGCATGTGTGTTAGAAATGAGGGGTAACTAGGATATGTATTTACTGCTAGCAGAGTTTACGTATAATAATAATTACCATTCCAGTATTCAGAAGGCCCCTTATAAGGCTTTGTATGGGAGGAAGTGTAGCTCCCTTCTATGCTAGGTTAAGCTCTGTGAGAGGAGTATAAGACCAAAGAGAATTGTGGATGCTAAGCTGAAATAGCTTAGAAACAAGAACATTCCTCTAGTGAAAGTGATTTGGAGAGGTCTGACATCTAAAGAAGTAACCTGGGAATTAGAGGATGAAATAAGACAAAAATATCCAGAGTTATTCCCTTGAGGTATGTCTTTAAATTTTAAGGACGAAATTTCTTTTAAGAAGGGTAGAAATATAACAACTAGAAAAAAAAAAGAAAAAAAAAGAAAAGGCTAAAGTCTCAACCGTGTCTGAAAAGAAGTGGCAATCCTTAGTTCATAATAATATCATAAGCACATATGCATATGGATGCTACCACTTCCATAGCCATTCACACCAAACACAAGTAAATCACATCATTCAAGAGCCTAACATCAAGCAAAAGTGCCTGAACCTTTGCAAATGTAACAACCAGAAAAAAAAAAAAAAGAAAAAAAAGAGAAAGCTAAAAATTTTCAAAATCTTAAAATTTTCTAAGTCTGCTAGCTATAGTGAGAACTGGCCTAGCTATAGTGAATGTACATATTCGCTATAGTGAGAAATAGTCTAGCTATAGCGAATGTACCAGTTAGCTATAGTGAGTATGCTTTTAGCTATAGTGAGTGCGGGCATCCCATATAAAAACTAAGGAGCTGCTCGTCATAGCACGCCGTAGCGAAAATAGCGGAGGTTAATTTTTGCTATAGCGAGAGTTAGTTTGGAAAAGCGTGAAAAAAGAGAATTTGACTTCTTAAAGTGTTCAAATTCATCCTTTATCTTTTAACTGACCTAAGCTTTGACCAAAAGAGAGAAAGGGTTGTGGAGAGAGAGAGAGACCAAGAGAAGGAAGGAAGAATAAGGAAAAAGTAAGCAAGCTTAAGATTTCCCTATCTTTTCTTCTTAAAATCTTGTTCTTCTCTCTTTGTCCTCTCTTTCTATGGTTTTAATTGTTGAATTAGTTGGGTTTTAGGCTTGGGTCAGAAGAGAGAAAGTGGAAAACCACTCTTGAAGAAGGCTAGAACTCATGTATCTTTACTTCTTCTTCTTTGCTTTCCTTGAGTATGTTAGTTCTACTAACTTGAGAGCTTGAGAGAGAAGAAGAGTTGGTGAAATTCTATAGAGAGAGAAAACCCCTAGTTTCTTATATGCTGGTAGGGTTTGCTATGAAGAACCCCTAATAATTGTTGAGTTATAAGAGAGTAATTCCATGCTCTTTGTTGTGTCTAGGCTCAAAAAAAGTAGCTCCATCTAGTTATGATTGTGAGTAAAAAAGGAGAAAAGAAATTGAAAGGGAAAGCTTGTGTTGGCTTATAAGGTAGCTCTCCACTCTTTCTTGTTGCATTCTTGGATGTATATAGTCATTGTATGCTTATGTATATACTTGTATTATGAGACATGCCATTTGATGTTGCCTTGATGCATTGGTACCAATATATTTATGTGTTAGATTGTGAAAATTGCTCGGATGAGATAATGCCAAAAGTCCCTTGTGATGGGTGAGGTAGAGCTAAAAGTCCCTGAAGATGGGTGAGATAAGGTCAAAAGTCTCATAATTGAGTGAGGCCAAGTCAAAAGTCACTAAACCAAGGGTGAAGCCTTTTAGGAGCACGAGAGGCATTTGAGATTAGTCTTAGAAACCTTGAAAGAAAAAAGGTTGTATCCCAAACTTAGTAAATATGAGTTTTGGCTGACTGAGATGAGATTCTTAGGTCATGTGATCTCACGAGATAGGGTCGTGGTTGATCTCCATGAAGTTGAGGTGTGTTATAGTGGGATAGACCTAGAACGATTGTTCACCACTCAGCTTACGCAGCAAGTGCATGGGCCGTGACAAAGTATTATAAAAAGATTATCATTCCCACGAGGATTAGAGTTAAATTGGATTAATCATTAAACTTATGCCTTAAATTAGGTTGAGCAGAATAATTGTATAGTGAAATTGAGTGTAAAAATAACTTTGCAAGTGAATTTATAAAGGGAGTTAAGAGATCCTTTTTGACTTCAAGCATATAAGGGATTTAAGATTATCTCTTCCCTTTGTATTTCATGGCACAAGAACAATCTTTTTTCACCAAAAATGACCAACAACTATATGTACTAGTCTGGGAATCAAATACTACTTGAAAAAGCTTTCTCAAGTAAAAAACAAGTGTTTAATTCTATTAGTTACTCAATCTCTGTCACAACCAAATAAATCCCAATATTAAGCTCAGACCCAAATTTGACTACACAAGGTTAATGAGTGTCTTTCTACCCCACCAATAAAACCATCCATTCAATACCTAAATTTGAGGTTCTTGCATGATTTAACTCAAGTTCAATACTTAAGCTAGCTTTCTCAAGTATCAATTGAGCAAACACACAACTAATTGGTAGCCAATTAAAAATGGAGTAAAATCAACACATATATGTCATTAATCAATAGAGGTGGAGGAGAATCAAGTGTTAATCCATACAAGGGTTCAAAATAATCTTAGAACAAGTGACTAGCTACTCATAATTAGCCACAAGTTTACAAAACACCAAGAATTTGAAACATAGCAGAATACAAGAGAAGGAGAAGGAGAAGATCTAAAAAACCAATGGAAATAGCTTCAAATCTCTTTAAAACTTCAATCCTTGGCTCTAACCACTTTTTCAAACCCCAAACCCTAGCACATCAGCGGCCTAAACTGCCCAAAAGTCAGAGGATACTCCACTTAGTCGAAAATATGGATATATAAAGCCCTAGAGTCTATCAAGCCTTAAAACGTAGTGTTTTAGTAAATCATGGTTTGCTATGGCTAACATATTCTTCGCCGTGGCAAAATGCTCTCAGGTGCTTACTAGCTTTTCTGATCAACAATTGGCCACGGTGAACATGTGAATTGGCTGCGACGAAATGCTTTATGTTTGCTCCCTCCTCCATGTAGGAATTGGCCACAGCTAACATCTGATTTGGCCAAAGTGAGTATAGCAAAACTCCAGCCTATAATTTCCAGCAATCAGCTTTAAAGTCTAATCATATCTGTAAAAAGTATGAAGTTATAAATGTACCAAAATATTCCTAAATTAAGGTTAAAATTTGCATAATTAAATTAAAAGTGAGTCAGTTAAGTTTAGGTATCAAAAATGCATATTTTCCTATTTTGAGTATAATTTATATACAAAAATATACCAAAAGATATGCACAGCTTAAAGAAAATATGCTGAAAAGGCATAAATTTATAGAGGTTATCAACAATCATCGAGGTTAAGAGTTTCTTAGGTTTGCCAGGATACCATCAACAGTTTATTTAGGGCTTTTCTCAGATGGCCTTACCACTGACGAGGCTAACTAGGAAAGAGACACCCTTTTTGTGGGATGATAGATGTGAGAGGAGTTTTCAGGAGTTGAAACTTCGTTTGACCACTGTCCCTGTACTGATTATCCCTGACCCTAGTGAGCCATTTGTGGTTTATTGTGATACCTCAGGCAAAGGGTTAGGATGTGTGTTGATGCAGCAGGATAAAGTAGTGGCATATGCCTCTAGGCAGTTAAGGCCTCATAAGGAGAATTATCCCACGCATGACTTGAAGTTAGCTGCCGTAATGTTTGCTCTTAAACTATAGAGACACTATCTGTATGGTGCTACCATAGAGATTTATAGTGATCACAAGAGTCTAAAATACCTGTTTAATCAGAAAGAACTTAATATGAAACAGAGAAGATGGATGTAGTTCTTGAAAGACTATGATTATATGTTAAAATATCATCCAGGCAAGGCCAATGTGGTGGCAAATGCCCTGAGTAGAAAATCCATCCATGTAGCCCATATGATGATTAGAGAGTAAGCGCTCCTAGAGAAGTTTAGAAATATGAACCTCTCTTGTCAGGTGGTATCGGGTAAACTACTCACATCTCTAGGGTTCATCATCATACCTCTAGAGGTAAGAGAAATACCGAGACAACTCAATGAGCTTGGCCACCTATTGATCCACAGTCATCTCATCCGCCTGTCTCAAGCCCATAAATTCCATCTCTTTTTTCTTTCTCACTGAACTAGGAAAATATTTCTCATAAAACTCGACCAAAAAGTTTTCCTAAGTTATTTGTATGCTCTTGGTCTCCATCAGAGATTTTGTACTACACCACCATCTATCAGCTTCCTTCTGTAGCATGAAAGTGGCTAGCTGAGCTTTCTACTCGGTGGTACAATCCATCACCAAGAATATTTTCTCCAGCTCTATAACCCAAGCCTCCACCTTATCCGTATCCAACTCCTCATCAAACGAGGGTGGACTATTTTGCTTAAACTGCTTTAACAGTTTTTGGATAGGCGTCTAGGTCTGAGCAGTAGCAGACTTCTGGGGAGATGTAGGTGGAATGGCAGATATGGATGGCTGAGGTACAAGGGCTTCTCTCCTGGCTTCTTCTTGCCCGACCAAAGTATTTTGCAACTGCATGATCATATCATGCTATTACTGGGCAATGTACTTCTGCTGTTCCAGCATCTCCTAGTGTTGGCCCATCACGGACTCATACCGGTCAAGCCTCTCTATGATGGTTCGTAGAGGATCCTCAGGCCCAACAGGAACCTCTGGCTCAGCTCTCTGAGCCCTAGGCGGCCTACTTCTACCCTTGCCCCGTTGAGTCTTAACCATGTCTAAAAAGAAGTAGTAATCTTCAATTCACAATGATATCATGCCCCTTGTGAGACATGCCATTTAATGTTGCCTTGATGCATGGGTACCAATATGCTTATGTGTTAGATTGTGAAAATTACTCAGGTGAGATAGTGCTAAAAGTCCCTTGTGATGGGTGAGGTAGAGCCGAAAGTCCCTAAGGATGGGTGAAAATAAGCCAAAAGTCTTATAATTGAGTGAAGCCAAGTTGAAAGTCCCTAACCAAGAGTGAGGCCATCCAAAAGTCCTTAAAATTAGGGAGCAGGAGCTTTTAGAAAAGTTTAGAAACATGACCTCTTTTGTCAAGTGGTATTGGGTAAATTGTATTTGAATGAAACCCGAATTGAGAATATATTGAGAACTCAGATCTTAGATGCCAGAGAGAGGATGAGTTCCTGAGACGGATCAGGACTAACCCTCGCTATAGCAAGAATTAACCTTCGCTACGGCGAGCACGTATCAGTCTCAGACCCATGTTTTTGCTGTGGCGCGCGCTACGCAAGCAGCTCCCTGGTTTTTGTATAGGATGCATGCACTCGCTATAGCTAGAAGCATTCTCATTATAGCTAATAGATACATTCACTATAGTTAGACCATTTCTCGCTATAGTAAGCAGGTACATTCGCTATAACTAGGTCATTTTTTGCTACAGCTAACAGACTTTAAAAATTTCAGGCTTTCAAAAATTTTTAGCTTTTTCTCTTTTTTTTTTTCCTTTTCTTTTTTTTTTTGGTTGTTACAATCCATATGGCTATGTGTATGTATATATCGAACATGTTTAAAAAGTTGGGAAAAAATCAAGTTGCTTAATTTTGAGATAGTGCAAAACCATGTATAGTCCTCAATCAAAAAGTCATAGCTAATGAAATTGATACCTCAAACCAATTTTTCTCAACATCAAAGATATATCAAAGAACATGTATAACTAAAAGTCAGCTTAAAATCACACATGGATCAGTACAAAAAAATCAACAAAGTAGCTAACAAAATTAGAAAAATAGTAAAACAGAACATCTGCACAACCTTTTGAATTATCTACTTTAACCCAAGAAAATGAAAGCAAAAATTCACAAAAAATTTGCAAAACATACTTAACATATATACAAACAATGTGACAAAAATTTAGAGCAATATCAGTTTTGTGCAGCTCTAGAAAAATCCACAAAGTTGAATCTTAAGGTAAAAAATCAACAAAAACTGAAAATGTGAACAACCTCCAAAAAACAGTAAATTTGTACATCTAAATGAGTACCAAAATTCATGAAGATGTTATATATTATACTACACATATACAATAACATTATACCCAAATTTTAGATCAAGATCATGTCTGTGTTGCTTGCAATAAATTCATGAAGTTAAGGTTCAGTATAAAAATCAACAGAAATAGGGCAAATTGAACTTAACTTCTACTATGTGGTTGTTGTCATAAATAACATTAGAAATCTCATAAAATTATTCTTAACCATTTAAACTTAGTTTAATTTAAAAAATTAAAGCGTGTGAACTGATTGGCATTTTATGTTGCTTGGTGAATGAAGGAAGAAGACATGCTTTTTTGCTTATAATATCATTGTCAACAACTTAAGGTTCAGTAGAAAAATCAACAAAAATAGGGTAAATTGAACTTAACTTGAAAATTAGATAATTTGATCATCCAAGTTGCCTCTAAAAATAAGCACAAATAATCCTCTACAAAATAGACACAGAGATGAACATATACTCCAAAGATCACAACAAAATTCAACCCCTAAAATTCCCAATAAATCAAGTTGCTGATTTTTGAAACAATGCTAAACCATGTATAGTCCTCAATCAAAAAGTCAAAGCTAATGAAATTGAAGCCTCACATCAATTTTTCTCAACATCAAAGACATATCAAAGAATATCTATTACTAAAATTTAGTTCAAAATTTCACATGGATTAGTACCAAAAAATCAACAAAGTACCTAACAAAATCAGAAAAGCAGCAAAACAAAACATCTGCACAACCTTCTGAATTATCTACTTTAACCTAAGAAAATGAACTCAAAAATTCACAAAAAATTTGCATAACATACTTAACATATATACAAACAATGTGACAAACATTTAGAGCAAGATCAGTTCTGTGCAGCTCTAGAAAAATCCATAAAATTGACTCTTAAGGTAAAAAACGAACAAAAACTGTAAATGTGAACAACATCCAAAAATCATTAAATTTGTACACCTAAATGAGTTCCAAAATTCATGAAAATATTTTATATTAGACTAAACATATGAAATAACATTGGGCTCAAATTTTAGATCAAGATCATGTCTGTGTTGCTTGCAATAAATTCATAAATTCAAGGTTCAGCAGAAAAATCAACAGAAATAGAGCAAATTGAACTTAACTTGAAAATCAGAGAATTTGATCATCCATGGTGCCTTTAAAAGTAAGCACAAAAGTCATCAACAAAATAGACACACAGATGAACATATACTCCAAAATCACACAAAATTCCACTCCCAAATTTCCCAGTAAATCAGGTTGCTCAATTTTGAAACAATTCTAAAGCATGTATAGTCCTCAATCAAAAAGTCAAAGCTAATGAAATTGAAACCTCACATCAATTTTTCTCAACATCAAAGACATATCAAAGAATATCTATTACTAAAATTTAGTTCAAAATTTCACATGGATTAGTACCGAAAAATCAACAAAGTACCTAACAAAATTAGAAAAGCAGCAAAACAGAACATGTGCACAACCTTCTGAATTATCTACTTTAACCTAAGAAAATGAACTCAAAAATTCACAAAAAATTTGCATAACATACTTAACATATATAAAAACAATGTGACAAAAATTTAGAGCAAGATCAGTTCTGTGAATCTCTAGAAAAATCCACAAAATTGACTCTTAAGGTAAAAAACGAACAAAAACTGTAAATGTGAACAACATCCAAAAATCATTAAATTTGTACATCTAAATGAGTTCCAAAATTCATGAAAATCTTGTATATTAGACTAAAAATATACAATAACATTATGCTCAAATTTTAGATCAAGATCATGTTTGTGTTGCTTGCAATAAATTCATGAAGTCAAGGTTCAGCAGAAAAATCAATAGAAATAGGGCAAATTAAGCTTAACTTGAAAATAAGAGAATTTGATCATCCAAGTGCCTCTAAAAATAAGCACAAAAGTCATCAACAAAATAAACACACAGGTGAACATATACTCCAAAAATCACAGCAAAATTCCACTCCCAAAATTCCCAGTAAATCAGGTTGCTCAATTTTGAAACAATGCTAAAGCATGTATATACCTCAATCAAAAAGTCATAGCTATTGAAATTGAAACCTCACATCAATTTTTCTTAACATCAAAGACATATCAAAGAACATCTATAACTAAAATTTATCTCAAAATTTCACATGGATTAGTACAAAAAAAATCAACAAAGTACCTAACAAAATCAGAAAGACAGCAAAACAGAACATCTGTACAACCTTCTGAATTATCTACTTTAACCTAAGAAAATGAATTCAAAAATTTACAAAAATTTTGCAGAATATACTAAACATATATACAAACAATGTGACAAAAATTCATAGGAAGATCAGTTTTGTGTAGCTCTAGAAAAATCCACAAAGTTGACTCTTAAGCTAAAAAATGAACAAAAACTGAAAATGTGAACAACATCCAAAAATTAGTAAATTTGTACATCTAAATGAGTTCCAAAATTCATGAAAATATTATATATTAGACTACACATATACAATAACATTAGGCTTAAATTTCAGATTACGATCATGTCTGTGTTGCTTAAATTTGTACATCCCTAGCTTGTTTGCTTGGTGGGTTTTCATCAACACAACAGTAAAGAATAAAAGAAAGTCACAGTTATACCAAGACAGCAAACAAGGACGATACCTATTTCTTCTCTAAGTCGTGAGCAGAAGTAGTGGATCAAGTTGCTTTAGTTGACGGGCAAACCTTTCATGATCTGTAAATCGTTTATGAAGTAGCCCTTAGCAAAGATAGAAAGGACTGATTGAAAAACCACATAAGTATGAACATCCAGGAAGTTGCAAAGGGATTTCCGAACAACCCCGCAATCGTAGAGGACATTAGGATAAGAGGTAAGGAATCGGTAGTAGCTTTGAGATCAAAAGAGAATCATTTTTTCTTTCCTCTAATAGTTTAGCCGCCCATGGCGATCTACCAACTTTCAAGGACTGACTTAGGGATTTAGGGCTTTCTCTCATTTCATAAGATTTCCCTTTTTTTGTTTTGTCTGATAACTAGGCGCCATCATTTTTTAGTTTCCTCTAGTGGTGATCTTTTTTTTTTTATTATTTGAAATGATTAAAGAAAACTAATGTCAGTTTCAACTGACATTAAGTAAACGATGTTAACTTTTTCTCTCTCAATGGGTCAATGTCAGTTGCAACAACTGATGTTAGATAACTAACGCTAAGTACACCTTTTTTTTGTATTGTAAGTCAGCAAAGCAACATAATCAACAAGAAAATTGTCATAATTACAATCTAGTTTGCAATGGAAAAGGAAATGCAGATTCCTGAAGATATGCTAACTTCCTTAAGATTTTACTACAACACTCACAAGATGTAGCAAGCAATAAACCTCATATATAGCATAAATTTGTGTATCCATAGACCATTAAAGCAAATCTAAGAAGCCTAAAAGTTGTAATTTTTTTCAGTGATCACTAAAAGTAAAATGATATGCCCTAATTGTTTGGTTAATATATCATTCATGCTGCTTGTGTTGTGTCTTTTATTGCAAAAAAAGTTATGCAAACTAGAGACATTCTGCCTAATAGATTAAAGAAAATAAGAACATCAAAATATTATGAGTGAAATCAATCCCTAACTCCATGAAGCAACCCCTTCTACAACTAAACCTTTGCCTTGATCCTCTACTAGCTACCAATCATGTAAGAAAATTTAACAAAATGAACAATCAATCATTAGAAATCCAAACTACAAAAAAGGTAAGAAAGATGTCTATATAACTCTTTATTGCCCTAAAATTTGAAACTCTATGTCATGGCATGTATCCTAGGGGGAATTGATACTTAACATATTGATTGTGCTTTCTTCCCAATAGAGTCCTATGACACCAAGTTTAGCATGTGTATAGAACATGGCTATACGTACATACATACATATATATATATATATATATAACACTTAATGTCATGGAAATCTATTGAGGAGGAATGTCAATATTTTTCTTCCACTTTAGCCTTGCAACAATTTCTATCATAGTCAAAGGACTTATATATGTAGCTTTTTCCTTCATTCATATATATTTGTAGTTTGTTTGCTTAAGTATTGCTTGTATATATTGTTTGAAATTATGTGACTTGTAGATTATTTGAATATAATATATATTTGCATGACACTTAATTACATTCGTCGTCAGGTTGGCTCTTGGATTGGTAAGATTAAACCAAAAGTTTCTCGATATTGGGTGAAGTTAGGCTAAAAGAGAGCATTAAAAGGAAGTCAAGACTACCTTTAGTTTTAGATTGGGGTAGGTAGTTCAATTGGGGTACTTTCCCTACATGTGAGTGAGACTAAGTCAAAAGTCTCTAAATATAAATAAAGCTAAACCAAAAATTTCTAAATATAAGTAAAGTTGAATCAAAAGTTCCTAAATATTGGGTGAGATTAGACTAAAAGCCCCTAGAGCATGAATTTGCTCTTATTGGAGCCGTGAGACCCTTAGAGCATGAATTATGGATTAGCTATGATTACATGACATATATGCTTGCTTCCATGTGCTTGAGTAAATCATATATGTGTTTGAATATTAGATTAGCTATTGAGATTTTTTGAATCTTACTCTCCTTATCTCCATTAACCATGACCAAGTGAAACTCAAGGAAGAAGGAATGATGAGCAAAAGGTTTAGAAAAGCCATTTGTGATAATAGAACTAGCCTAAAAAAGTTATTGTATATAAGGATATGTGAACATATATTTCATTATATTGCAATGTAAACACATTCAAAAGCATTAGACCATTGGATATATATCTGACATGCTATAATATAATTTGGCATAGGAGGTTTTATGAAGTATTTGTATATCTTTGCATATGGGATAGTGATTTTAAGTTGCAAGGTAATTTTTGCATGATAGATTAGTCATGCATGATGCATTTGTGGATTGAAAATTATTCAAAATGAGAAATGGCATTTTATAAGTTACTTGGTACTATTTGAAACCAAAATTTGGATCATTTGAGTTATAAAATGTCCCTTTACTCTTAATGGTCTTAATGAGTGAAATTGGGGTTGAAATTTGGTAGAAAATTAAAGGACATTTAGAGCTTTCTATAAAGTGAAAGATCATGATTTTTGGAACTTTATAAAATATTTGGTAAATTTTTAAAATTGACCCAAAAAAGTTATCAAATGCAGTTATTGTTTATTTTGATCTGGTTTTGGATTTCGTGCTTTTTGAGAAAACAAATGGATTCATTTTGACTTGAAATTTTTACAATGGAAAATTCACCCCCATAACCTTTTTAATGACATGTAATTTGCATTAATTTAAATTGTATAACTCAAGTTATACATTTTTGAAATTTGGTCTTTATTATGTGTCCTGTGGCCCAAAATGATCATATGACCAATTTTATGAGTTCAATACTTATCTACATGTTAGCTTGGATGGAACAAATTGGTTATGAATGAAATTGTGAAGTGAAATAGTGAAAATCCATGTTTATGCATTATGGTGTCATTTGAGACTTTTTGTCACACCCTACAACCGGTGTGACCAGCATGAAAGATAGTCAAATTCTAAACAAAAATGCTATCTAACACTTATGCAAATCCTTACAATTTAATACCAAATAGAATATATTTCAAATTTTTTATACACATTATACATTTAGTTCCAATGGACTCTTGTATAAATTCTGGCAGAGTCTCCCTTGTAATTTAGACCTCCCATAATTTCTACAAATCAGCTAACTAGTTCAACACAAAAAATAATAATAATAATAAAGATGCAGCTAACCATTCAGATCAAAATTACATTAGTTTCTAGGGGTGGGGAGCCCTATTTGTGACTTTGTGGAGCTATATACAACAGTCTACGATATAAAATGAATTCTAAAACAACATAAAATACACCCATGTGAACAAATGTGGGGCTCACCAAGTGTGCAGGAAAGTGCCAGAGCTAAACTACTGATGAGGGATCGGGTTTAGCCCTACTATCTGAAACTGATTGCAAAAAAAAAGGGAGAGACGATGCGCAGTAAGTAAACAAGGCTAACTATATTGTGTAAGAACATTAAGATATTATTCAACTAGCAATTCTCAAGTGAAACTATAAAAGTGATTGTATGTATACAAATATAAGAAATAATAATAATAATAATTCATACCTTAAATGCAGTGGGAAGCATCCAATCAGTACCAATTTAGCCAGACACAGAGCACATAGCCCGCGAGGGTAAATAACACAGATGCTGAGCAACTTGCTCGTGAAAATGAAAATAGATCCATGTATGGGGGCCAACCACACGGGGATAGCAACACCCTTACTAGTCGGGGTATTTTTCACAGTGCACCATGGCTAACCTCTACTGTAATTAGCTACAGCGTTCCAAAATAGGTAGTTCCTACTAGAAATAATCTTAGAAATACCTACTCAGAGTAATCAAATTATACTCATACACATACTTATAGTCCCAACATCTAATAGAGTACCTTAGTAATTATTCTTATAGTCTGAAAATCCTCAATAAGCATTCGGGCTTGTAAATAATCCAAAACCATATTTGAGAAAGGAAATTCATTAACATAATTAATCAAAAACATATTTAATAAAATAAATACAATAACTGAGGAGTAGGTAACCACAAATCGTGAAATAAGAGGTATAGTTAGCATTATTTACTCATCTTTCAAGATGATATAGAAATTCCCTATAGTATTCTTTACTCACTCCTTAGCTATGACTCATTCTCTTGAAAATCCCATAACACTCGTTCACAAGATTTTAGGGTTTGAATGGCCATCAATTGCCTCAAAATAAACTTATCTTGATTACCATAAAAATATTTTATGGGTTTAAAGCACATACTACAAATGAATGAGTAAGGATAAGTTATACATTTCAGGTGGCTAAAGATCACTTCTCCTTATAAATGAGAGATTAATCACAACAACAGGTTATATCATTATCTAATTGGATCTATTTAAACAAGATTCTTGAAAGGCATGGTCTCAGAATTTGAGAGGCAAATTAGACTAAGAAAGAAAGGGTCAAAAATAAAACTATAACTCTTTTTTTTTTGTCTTATTCTGCATATTCCTACTAGCATACCATGTACATATATATATATATATATATATATTTCAATTGGCTAATCATACTTCCCCTCTCAATTTCACACATTCTAGCCACACATATGAAATACATGGCAGCAGGGCAATCATAGATGCGAGTATAAGAATGGGAGAAATAAGTCTACAAGGAACAACTACCCACCTAGATAAAGCTTGAGTTAAAACCCTAAAATGTGACCCCCTCTTCCCTGATTTCCAAATACCTCAATCACCAAATTTAGCCTCTCAAACAACCATTAGCTCTACACTTAAAAACTGAGAACCATGAGGGGTGAAAGGAGAAACACACAAATCAAAAACTCAAGACCATTTAAAGGATAGCATAACACACAACCTATTGCAAAAGAATCAAAAAGACTGTATGACATATTAGCAACAAGAATAACAAAACCCACCCTGAATATACTAGCCTTGCACGAAGAAGAAGAAAAGAAAAAGAAAAAATAGCTACCAATTCCTCGCACCCACTCATGGCCAGAACAAAATGGAAGTAGGTTGCAGTGAAGGAATGAAGATGCAAAGAAGAGGACACTAATTGAAGACTCTAGTGATACTATCCCAAGCTGAACGAACCAACTCTATACAACGGACATGGCTGCCAAACTCCAAGAACCACCAGCTGAGAATCCTGTGGCTAGACTTACTATTACCAAGCGTAATTTTACAGCAAAGTCATAAGACACCAATGGAGATTAGGGGAGTGGGGCTACCGTGGAACAAGGCTGAAGCAGAGGATAACTTTATGGTTGATTTTGTTTTTCTGATCTGAGTTAGCTACCTGAGAAAGAAAGTTCAGATTGATGGAGGCATATGGCAGAAGATTGGAAGGGAAAAGACAAAAAGAACCAACCTTTTTTCTACATAGAATGGGGCATTTAAGGTAGTGCAATATAGTGACCTAGGAAAAGACAAAAATTTTCAATCACTAGGACCTGCACAACAAGCTCAGCTAATATATATGCACATTTATGTTTTCTATACATACAAGTTTCGATTCTTTACACTTTTAGTAACATAAATTTCTACTACTAAAAATTTGGTCGCCATTATTTTCAACAAACGAACTTATACATATAAAGAAAATAAATAGTATGTTACAGTGTAACACTTTATTAGTTTAGTTCTAGTAGTAAGATCATTATCACAACAAGAAACAAACATTTGCTAACTGCTCATGGGGTGGTAAAATTATATGAGGTAAAACAAATATAAAAATTTTAGTAAATCTCTTGAATTGTTGAGTATCCAAGTTATGTGAATGTTTCAAACCATGTGGTCCATTATGGTAGTGGCCTTCCATTGGCTTTAGAAGTAATAGGTTCTAACTTGTTTGGTAAGACATTAGAAGAATGGAATAAATAAGTATGAAAGGATACCTAATAAAGAGGTCCATGAAATACTTAAAGTAAGATATGATAGTTTGGAAGAAAATGAGAAGGAAATTTTCCTTGACACTACTTGTTTCTTCATTAAATTAGAATTGAGATATGTCAAAGGACTGCTTTAAGCTCATGGTTTCCACAAAGAAATTAGTATTCAAGTTTTGATGGACAAATCTCTCACATCAAGATTGATGGTTCAAATTGTGTGAGGATGCATGACTTAATTCCAGACATGGGCAGAGAAATTGTTAGATAGGATTAAATATTTGAGCCTAGCATATGCACTAAGTTATGGCTTGATGAGAACATGGTTCATGTTTTGGAAGATAATATGGTATGGTAGAACAATCTTTATGATTTTATTCTTTTATTTACTCATTTTGATGAATATGTACTAGATTACAGGATTTTTAGTCCTCTTTTCTCATTTTGTCCTACTAGCAATATTTGTTAGAAGATGGACATATTATAATTTAGAATTAGTTAATTTGTCCAAATATGGATATTACATTCGTAACATATACAATCTGTGGTTCCTCTATGCCTTGGTCTTGAAAGGGAATTGATAAACTTGACGTCATTATGTTGTACTCTTGCAAAGATAAAGAAGTGAAATGGAGTGAAGCAACCTTTAAGAAGATGAAAGACCTTAGAATTCTTATTATTGGAAATGCACACTTTTCCAAAAGTCCTAAATATTTCCCAAATAGTTTAGAAATATTAGACTAGAGTGGATATACATGATTGTCTTTACCATATGATTTTAACCCCAAGAAACTAGTTATACTCACCCTACCTGAAAGTTTCCTTCAAATTTTTAAACCACTCAAGGCATGTATACATTTTATGATTTCTATCTACTTTCATATGTTCTGTTGGCCTTATATCTTAATGGTACATAAATATTAAGAAATTGGTCGTTTGCTTTTGTTTTATAGATGTTTCATTCTTCCTATTTGAAGTTTGTAAATTTTTAACAAAATACCTATAACCTATTTGGAATCCCAAACTTAGAAGCATTGTGTCTTGATAATTGCCCGAATTTATTTAGAGTTCAGGATTCGATTGGGTTTCTTGATAAACTCAGACTGTTGAGTGCCCAAGGATGCACCCAACTCCAAATGTTGGCATCTGGCATCATATTGACTTCTCTTGAGACTCTAGATCTCATGGGGTGCTCGAGTCTTGAGATTTTCCCAGAAGTATTGGGAACCATGGGAAATATAAGAGACATTCATTTAGACCAGACAACCACAAAAGAATTTCCATTTTCATTTGGAAATCTTAGTGGGCTGGAACGACTATACCTGAAGCATTGCTCAAGGCTCAAACAACTACCATGTAGCATAGTAATATTACCAAACTTGTGGTGATAATGGCTTATGGGGGTGGAGGATTTCAATTTTTTAGAGGGTACAAAATTCAAGAAAAGGTGAACTCAGATACGTCATCAGGCGCTGTATTTTTAAACCAAATTGGGTACTGCATATACCAATCTACTTGATTTCAGTTTCTGTGCTTAATTAAATGTGTATTGTCTGAACACAAGTCCCAGTAATTTCATCCAAGTACGTTGTCCTTTGAAGTTCCCCAATCTACTTCTCGGCGATGCCATTGGACTTCAACAGAGGCCAATTTACGAGATTAGCAGCTGGCATTCAGGGGATATTGTAAGGTTTAACCATGGCAGCAGGATATCATCAGTGTATTTTTGGTTCCATGAGAAATTTCCAGAGAGAGCGCTATGCGTGATTGGGAAACGTGGCACAAATTTCGACAATTCTGTATTGTATAAGCAGAAGTCAAAATAATTTCAACCAAGTATTTGATTCTCTGAATCCTTTGATTGATTTCGTTCAACTTCCCTGTGCCGGCATTGAGCTTTCTCCTTTTGAGTACTCAATTCAAACCTGGCTGTTTAACAAGAATCCGAGGACAAAATTAAGATCCATCAACGCAAGAAGGGAATCATCAGTGTCTTTCTGGTTCCATGAGAAATTCCCAAAGATAGTTACTGTCATCAATGCGAGCAAGTAGTTTGTGACCTATATTTTAGTTACTATCAAGTTGACTCAAATAATTTCATGGCAAGTTTGAATTTTAAAGAATTCAACTATTAACTGCTTTGATTTAGATTTTTATGTGCTATATGTATTTACAACACATTTTATTGATAAATATAATAACTCATAAGAAATTATTATATGATACCAACTTGCAAATTAGTGTAGAGATCAATACTCTTTTATTGATCAATATTTTAACTAATTTACTAATCGAGTCAAACTTGAGTGAAATCCAAAATCTAGGAATTATAGTGAATTATAAAATAAATTATAGAATTATAATTCAAGTGTTTAATTATTGAACATATTAGAAGTTAATAGAGTAATTTAGGATGTTTCTTATGTTCATAGATAATTATAGGTGATAGTGAAAGCTACTTTGAAATTAATAATGGTATGTCTGCAGGTATCTATAATATGCTCATCTTTCGTAAGACAATATTTTGAATATTGAACAGTCAGTTCTTGATGTGCTACTTGACACTTGTTATGAATATATCTCAAATACTTTTGTGGTGAATCAATCATTCCTGTCTTGTAGGAGATATTTGTGCTGCCATGTTCCTTGTATATTTGTCTGCCAACTTCTTGATGTTCTGCTTGTTATTGGGTGATCTGATCATTTTTCAACGAAGTTAATGCCTCGGAAGATTCCTTTATGAAGGTTCTCAAAATATTACTAATAATTTTTTACTTAGATATTTCTGTTTTTCATCGAGTTAATTCCAGCCATCCCAATTGTTTTCCATGTCTTAGCAACTTACATAGTTCTATGACCTTATCTTTCAGCGTCTTGGTGTCTCAATGTGGGTCGAAATGTGTGTTGGTTGATTGGCAACATGGCCGCGGATATCTTCTATGCTTGAATTGGTTGATGTGATTTACTCTATATTTCATTCTGTCAACTCTCCAATTGCAGAAGTAGAACTCCTGCATAAGATAATTAGCATTCTCCATTTTTTCAAAGAGTAGGTAAGATGAACTAATTATATTTAATACCAGTAGAGGTTCTGATTGCATATGCATCAAATCTGATTATTAGCTATGCAATGTCTTCTTTGTAGGGGACATCAGAAAACAGATTGAAATTCTTCAGAAGGTGTTGGCAGATTGGACACACAAGAAGTTGCTTCCTCCTATAGGAGTTCACGCATTAGGAAAACATATTACTGAGCCAGATTTTCCTCCTTTAATTTACCTCTATCTCACATGCTTATATTTGTTATTGCATGCATGTGTAGTGAATTTTGTGAAGCTACAAAAGTTATGAATCTTTTGCATGTGGTTAATATGGACTGTTGTAGAGTTGGGAGCAGAACAGTAAAGAATGGATTACGGGATGATGCAATCACTATATATGGGAAGATCAGTATCTTTCTGCTTTCTGAAGGATTTCTCAAGGATTGCTTGTTGCTTTTGCAATGTTGGAAAACCAGCCTCATTCTGTTCTAGTTGGGTTCCACGGCCTCATTAATGGCCATGAACAGGGCATGCTTGCATGGCTGTCTGATCTATGAGCTTCTAGAGTGTGATTAAAATTGTGTGGAAGTTTCATACGTGGATTTTCCAGAGGTTTTGTCAATTTTTTAATTATATAGGCCAGGGAAAGGCCTTGGTTAAATGGTATAGACATGCATAATGGCAAAAAAGTAGGATGGAGAATATCCTGTTCAAAAATGATAACCATTCGGAGAGACAAGAATGTTAAATTATTAATGTAAGGATTCTGTGAAGTGAACTTCAAGACTGTTGAATCCAGAGATAGTAAAGAGCAAATCGTTTTTCCCACTTCAATGAATATGATGACTATTTCGGACCAAGCTATTTGCAGTTGCTGTAAACCATTGATTCATATTTGTTTAAAACTTAACGCATAGAAGTTCTTGAGACTATGGAACTACAGCAGGCAAACAATTAGCTCATATTCAGATTGAAACCTGCCAAAGTATGGAAAATCACATGAAGTGGTAAATGCACTGAACTCATATAGTTCATTGACCTTATTCAAATCGTGCCCACCAATATGTTTGTACTCAAATTTAACATGTACTTCATTTATCAAGGTTCATTTCTTTTCCAGTTTTTGAAGGAATGAGTATGAAAATTATCAGGCAGACGACATAGAGAAAAATAACAACAAAAAAATCATGGTGAAAGGAACTTCTATTGAATTGTGAGCTGAATCCCATAATTGATTCAAAAATTTTGTACAATCCGAAATTATTACATTCCAATGCTATAATTTTTGCGAAAGTCAGAAGTATGGTTCCAACTTTAGCAGCAAATGTTTTGTTTAATTAAAAAATTGAAAGTCGAAACCTCCAATTATTATTTTTTAATTTAATATATACTGAAAGTTGGAATCCAAATTTTAATTGTAGCTTAGCCTTGCAGGCTAACCCTACATATATTATAGGCATAGCCTACGTGTATGATTAGATATAGAAATTAATGCATTGGATAAACATTTTCAATGCTTTTTGGGGCCTAGATTAAAAAAATGCAATGCTAAACGCCAAGCCCATATGGCTTACAGAATTTCTATATAAGACTCACATAAAAAGTATTTATAATTGAAGTCAAGCCCTTATCCAACTCATTTTCTGTTCTGGTGAGCTTTGATGACGACATTGGTCCGTCATGAATAAATAGAGCCATGGTAGGTAAATTAAAATAAAATGAAAATAGTTTCCGAATCTATCTTTTAAAAAAACCAAATTTCTTTAAAAAAATTGAAGCAAAGTTTCCCCCCAAAAATAAAAATCTTTTGTTGCAGAAAAAAATTAATTTTTCTACAAACACAGGAGTCTTAAAGAAATCAAATCATGAGTGTTATTTTCATCAAAACCATCAATTTTATCATACCATGTGGATAGGAGTAGACTAGTAGAATTCCTCAAGAGTTTATTATTAAACTTTACAATAAAAACATGATATATGTACATAAATTTTTTTAAGAAATTCAATCATGTAATGTTAATATATAAAAAAAAATTTACTGTAAAAACATAAAAAAGTTATCGTTATTCTTTTTTTCCCTATGGAATAACTACCTTAGAATCACATCATTTATCTTGCCCAAGGAATAGAATAAACGCAGAGCACTGATGATAGTAAACGGCCACATATGCTACTATTTTTCGTAGAACCAAAAATTAAATGACATTGAAGAAATAAAAAAGAAGACCTCCAAAATTAATTTTCTCCGACTTTCTCTGTTAAATGGCTGTGTGAATTTCTGTTTCGGCTGTCAAAAGGAATGGATTGGTTACTGTTTAAGCATTTGTTCAGCATTCTGTAATATTATTGAAGCTGTAACAATCATGCAATTGCCATGTTTACCTAAAAGAATAGAATAAAAAAAAAAAAGAAAGAAACATCTTAAGACCTTGGGAGTAAGAAATGGGAAAAGGGATTATAATAAGAATTGAAGCCTTGACATCAAGCTTAACTTAATCTTAAAAGCTAAAAAAGGCAAGACCGAGTATCATAATAAAATTGAACCCATACAAGTAAATATTTTAGCAAAAAAGTGAATATAGAAAATATAATTGTGTTAATGAAAAATAAAACAGAAAAAAATTCAAAAAATTGATGCAAAACATGAAAAATTTTAATGATTACACAGAGAAATCAATGTTACTTCTTCTGAAGGTGCACGACGGCATATCACGTCACCCGTATTGTCCATATAAGGATTTTTTAATACGATATCCTCCAAATATGGACTTGTGAATACATATATTTCACTCTCTTGATTAAATATCTAATTTTTAGTCCCTGAATTTTTAGCACTGTGTGAGTTAGATTCTGAAAATATCCAATTTTTAGTCAGTGATTCTTGATGAAAAAATTAGTAAGCAATGAATTAAATATTTTTAAAGATTAACTCATACACTCCAAAAAATTTAAAGACTAAATGGGCGTACAACTTTAGAAACTCATTCGTTAGTTTACTATTTATTAAATACATTTTTCAAAAAAAAAAATAATCTTCTAATGAAGTTAAGGAGAAGAAAGAAATTGAAGTCATGGACTTCCATTCTTCATTCTCCATATGAGATGAGAGACGTGAGGGCAAGACACAGAGGGAAGTTCTTCCAGAAGACCGACCCAAACGAAAAAAAGGGCAAAAACCTGAGTAAAACAGAAAATTTTTTGTCTCAGCAAAAACCCAACATCCAAACTTGGTAGTGACAAATTTCAATGTTTGAAAAGAGAGACTCGTTTGATTACCAATATAATATGCCTACTTTAATATGATATATGAATTTGAATGTGGTAGCATACTAATAACAGCATATATACTAGCCTAAGTAGGCAACTTTATTTGATTTAACGCATACTTAGCCACTAAGAAATTACTCGTCGTTTCTTGCAAAATCAAAATTATAATGGACTAACTTCATTATAATTTAAAATATTTCGCCCATATTAGAAAAATAAATAAATAAGAATAATTTTTATACCATTTTTTGGAAAAAAAAATTCTGACAAAATAAAAGCAAAATTTTTTTTTCTTGAACAAAAGAAACATGAGAAATTTTTCCAAAATAAAAACCTTCTTATAAAACATACTGAAATAAAAAAACATGAATAATATTCTCATCAATTTTATCATCCCATACCAGATAACTACCTGCTCGAGGAATAACATAAACGCATATCAAACTATCATATGGTACTGATTTCCAATATAGTATAGTTGAAATTTAATGACACTCAAGAAATAAAAAATAACTAATCAAATCAAAGATCATAAATAATTATCTCCAAGATTTCTCTCACAAATGATTGTCTAAGCTTTTGTTTCTGCTCTTAAATAAGTGGTTCGGTTACTGTTCAAGCATTTTTTCTGAATTTTTTTTAATAAAAAAGAAAAATCTTAAGATATCAAGAATCAGTAAGAGAAGAACAGAGCGACACAACCGAAGAGATCAAAGCACATCATGAGAATTGCCACCGATCCTCTGGATCTGATTTCACCACATCATTGCCTTTATCATCCATCATGCTTTTGTTGCTTGAGGTAGGTTGTTCTTTCTCTTTTCTCACCTGATTTTGCCAATTGCAAAGGATTAGAATCATACAAAATTTTAATTGTGTGTGTGTGTGTGTGTCTCTATTAGATAAATTGAACTAGATTGAGTTGAAAAGGTAGCATTCTTTCTTATCTACCGTAGCTAATTTCGTTTGGTTAGTATATTTGTTACAAAAAAGAGTTAAGAAGTGAAAAAAAGGATTTGGATAAAAATCAAACTCTTATTACCAAGTTTAACTCTGTTTTAAAGACCAAAGTTAGTATCATATGAATTACTCTAATAAAAGCATTTCAATATAAATTAAATGTCAACGCCCCCTCACCTTTGTCGATGGCAACAACTCTGACGGACTCTCGCCATTATCCACCGATGGCTCTGAAGGTGTAGGACTACATATTTCATCGCCCTCATTTTCCGTATAAGGATTTGTGAATCTAATATCCTCCATTCTACTTTTCTGCTTGAATACGTAAATTCCACTCTCTTTTGCAACCTCTTCAAAGGGGACTAGGTTGTAATAATTTTCAGTAGAGATCAATGGGAAAATACATGAAACCTCCGCATGATTCCACTCTTGTTCCAAAGATGCTTCTTCTTCCAGAGATGCTTCTTCCAAAGATGCTTCTTCTTCCAAAGATGCTTCTTCCAAAGATGCTTCTTCTTCCAAAGATGCTTCTTCCAAAGATGCTTCTTCTTCCAAAGATGCTTCTTCCAAAGATGCTTCTTCCTTTTCACCAAAGAATGACATCCGTTGCAGATCACAAACAAATATATGATTTACCACTGCTGAGAACTTGTAACCAAACGCAGGGCCATAAAACCATCTATTGCCATTGATGATCAGATTGGGGGTAAACTCGACAGTGAAACTTTGCTCATTTACAGATCCTATAACAACACAGAGAGCTATTGCTGGGAATTTGTTACGAAACCAGAAAGAAATAGATCCACCCTTGTTACAGTGGTCGAACCATTCTGGGATCCTTTTCCCAGGCAGAGAAAATATTTTGCCTCCATTGTCGTGCAATTCCTGTCAATCACAATTCATAAACATAGCAAAATAGCAAGTCATGTGAGGAATAAAGAAAACAGAGAGAGAAACCTTACTTGACTAAGTAATATACTCTCAGACTGGGAACTCAACGATGTACAATTCTGGGCTGATAAATCCCGTATGTTTGGTGGAACTCCTCTAATTTCTTGAAGACAATTGCAACCATCCAAAGAGAGCTCCCTCAAGAAGTGAAATTCTTTAATGCAGGTAGGAAGAATTATGAAATTACTCCCATCTAGTTTCAAAGTCTTCACATTGCGAAACCAAGAAAGACATGTTGAAAGAGATTCATTTGACATATTGTGGGCATTAAGAACAAGTTCTATCTTTGGGCACATTAACAAACTCCCCATTTCTTTACCTTGGTCCTGTTTAGAAACTTGGAACTCCTCACAACCTTCCATATGTAACGTAATCAATTTAGGCAACAAAGCAAATGCAATTGGTAGCCGAATCCTTCTGCAACCTCGCGAGTATATGAATAGAAGCCCAGTAAGATTTTGAATTGAAGATGGAAATTCCATATCAGTGCCGGTCAAGGTAAGCAATATCATTTTTTTCATTTCTCCTAAAATTTCAGGAAAAAATTGAAGACTTGAGCAATTCATAAGGAAGAGGCCTAGAAGGTTGGGCAAATTGATTGGTGGAAATCTCTTGAGCTTGCAGCAATCGTTAGCCTCTATGAGTCTAAGTTTATCCAAAAATCCAATTGAGTTATGAATTTCAACTAAATTCTCACACCGAACAAATGAAATTTTTATTAAATTTGGAAGGCAAGATACATCAGGTATTTGTGTTATCAATTGACACTCATTAAAATTTACGTCAGTCAGACTCTCGAAGCCCTGCAAAACAAAAAATATCAAAATAGTCCGTAAAAAAATTAAGTGAAACTTATTAGTATACTATGCCAAAGAAACATACAAAAGGGATAACAATTACACTTGCCATGAATGGTTCGAGCGATGACATACAGCTCCCATCTAAGTGGAGTACGAAAAGTTTCCTTGGATGAAAATCCGCCGGCAAAGACGATGAAGGATATCCCGACCATTCTAGCACTCTTAAACTATTTGGGAGGTGTTCTGGACCTCTGGAAAAAGTTACATTTTTAATTATAAGTATCCTGAGGTTTTTCATCTTCTTGAAGGCTTTTCCACTCCAGTGCACATTATGCACATCATATTTTGACAAGCTCATAATTATGACTTCAACTCTATTTGTTCCCTATTAACTCAGAAGCATAAGTTAAAAGTTAGATCTTTTAGCACATCATATATTAATCAAGAAAGATAAATCAAAAAGCAAAAGAATAACCAAACCATCTGTTACTCACCGTATCTCCTTCTAAAACATGTATAATATCCTCATAGGACCATAATCTACTACGCTCTCCAGGCTCTTTGGGTGATTGCTGACGAACAATTTCTCTACCCATATCCTGTATCAAGTCATGCATTCCAACACAACCCTTTTCAATCTTTATAAGAGATTTGTCCTCCAACACTCCAATACCATAAGCGGGAGGGAAGCCACGAGCATGATACACCATTTTCAAGACATATTCTTTAGTACTACCCTTGAAAAAAGAAGCAATATCAAGGAAAATTTCCTGTTCACCTTCTTCCAAGCCATCATAGCTCACTTTTAGTACTTCATTAATTCTTTTAATAGGAATTCTTCTATATGTTTCTAATAGAGACTTCCACTCATCCATAGTTTTGCCAAACAAGTTAGAACCTATTATTTCCAAAGCAAGTGGATGGCCTTGGGCATAACGCACTACACAATTCATGATGTCTTGGTAGTTAGGATCAGGTTCATTTCTTTTAAAAGCATTCCAACACAACAAATCAAGAGATTCATGATCATTTAATTCCTCTACCTCATACATCTCCTTAACCCCATGAGTACTCAACAAATGTTTATTTCTTGTTGTTATTATGACTGTGCTGCCAGAACCAAACCAATCACATCCTCCAGCTAGTGCTTTTAACTGCTTATCTTCGTCAACATCATCAAGAATAACAAGAACTTTCTTTTTATGAAGCCTACATTTTATTATCGGTATTCCCTGATTAACATCTCCCAAGTTGATTTCTTTCTCCCTGACTAAATCAGAAAGCAATTTTTCTTGGAGTTGAACGAGGCCATGCTTACTAGAAGACTTCTCCCTAACATCAGCAAGAAAACAGAGACCTTCAAATTGATCAACAATTGAATTATATACTGCTCGTGCAATTGTTGTCTTACCTATTCCACCAACCCCATAAATTCCTACCATGTTCACTTTGTCATCTGACCCAACTCCTACAATTGACCTTATTCTTTGTACTCGAGACTCTAACCCAACTGGGTAGCTAGCAATATGCAAAGGAATTCGATTAATCCTTCTGGATACCTCCTTAACTATTCCTTCAATGAATTGATATTCATAGCCTTGCCTGAAAAATTACAGAAGTTTCTTCGTGAAGTTAGGGGCTGTTTGGCTTGAGGATTTTGGGAGAGAGAGGGTCCCTTGTTTGGTATGAAAAAATTAAAAGGCCCCTCCCCTCCCTTCCAAACCTTCCCTTCCAAAAGATTTTTTAAAGGAATAAAAAGTTTTTACTTTCATTTGACAAAATTACCTTCACTTTTATTTTTATTTAAAATATAATATAAATTTTATTTTTTTAATAGAGTTTAAGATAATTTTTTATAAAAATAAAAAATATTTTTTGAATAAAAATAAAAAATTATTTTTAATAATAAAATACAAAAAAAAATCTTTTTTTATAAAAATAAAAATAAATAAAAATTCTAATATCATAAAATATAATTATCTATTTAATTTTATTTTTCTTCCCTTTCTTTAACCAAAAAAAATTTCATTAAAATCCTTCCTCTCCTCCACTCCCAATCAACCAAACTAGATATCCCTTCCACTCCCAATCAATCAAATCAGATATCATTAAAATTTCTCTCCTCCCTCTCCTCCGCTCCCCTCGTTAAAACCCCTCCACTCTCCTCGGTTGATCCAAACACTTTATTAGAATAAATACACTGAACTCAAGTCCATAAACAATACAATAATTTCCTAAAGATTTTCAAAAAAATTATGAGTGTAATTATAAATCATAAGAAGAAAAATAACATTTAAAAGTAGATATGTACCCCAATTTAAAATGCCAGCCAGATAATTTAGCCGCATCCTGTAGGGCCTGCTCCCATTTTTGTACCTTCTCGTCATCCTTGAACCTTTCTCGATGCGTAGACAAGGCTGCACCATAACTCCCACTTTGATGTCGCACTTCTGATGGATCCACACCGTAAAAGACTGGGAAAACCAACTGACCTTTTCCCTCTAATTGCTCAAGGATCTTGACAAGTTCATTTAGACAAAATGTTGAGGATGCATAATTTTTGGAGAAAACAATGATGGCAATCCTAGATTCTTCAATGGCTTTCAAAAGAGCTGGGGTGATTTCTTCCCCTCTTCTGAGCCCCTCATCATCAATGAAAGTACGGATTCCTCTTTGCTGCAGAGAATCGTAGAGATTACCAACAAAATTATAACGGGTATCTTCGCCTCTAAAACTGAGGAAGACATCGTAGGCCCATCCATATGTGAAAGTAGAGGAGGAGGATGGTTCTGCACGATTCGCCATGAATGATGACTGGTGGAACAAATTTGCTAGACGCCGTAGATGTAAGAGCTTAAAAATGGCAGACGCGGATACTATCAGCGAGAGGGAAAATCACATGGTAAGTTTCAGGGGAAGACAAATGATAGGATAGCTTTTATGCAATGGGAAGGGTGTTTCACGATTATATGAAGACTTGGTATGGCCCTTTCTTCAGTCAGACTTCTGTGGCTTTCCCCGAAGTTGCGCACATGACTCCAACACAAATGGCAGACAATATAATATCAATAGTAGACCATGACACATCTCTTCAAGCATGTTATGCTACAATGAACAATGACTTTTCTGAAATGCCTTTCTAGTGACAGAATGCTTGCGGGTTCATACAAGAAAACAGAGGAAAGTATCAAATACAACAACTCAAAAGTAAGGTCCTCCAAACATGTGTCGAGACATTATTTGCTTCGTATCAGTGTCAAGATTTCAAAAAGATGATGTTAGTTTTGATTTTACCATTTTGAAAAAACAAAAGCAAGTCGTTCTCTTTTTTGGTACAATTATTTCACTGACATATCATTTTTTTTTTATTCACCAAAAGAAAGAATCTGTTGTTCACTTCTGCTTCTCCTCTCACTGTACCTCTTCCGCTCTCGTTGACTATCATAGACTTTAAACAGTTCATTTCCTTCAAGAAAAAATTAGCATGTCGCATTACACAAATTGAATTATTATATATTTTTTAACCATAAACATTTCTAGGGCCATTGCAAAAAAAAAAAAATTCATAATCAAGTTTGCTATTTTTTTATAAAATATATTTTAAAAATATTTAATAAAAAGATTTCTTGAAAAAATACGAATAAGTATTTTAAAAAAAGTGATTGGAATGATGCATCCCTCAAAAAAAAATTTTGATGTTGGAACTGACATCTTATCAAAACTCCTCTCTTCCTTTCTTTTTCCAAAAAAAAAAAAATACTCCTCGTTCTAGTCACTAGGTTATTTAGATTTAATTTAGATTATATAAATTTTATTTTTTTATTTTAAAATTTTTAATTTAAATTATCATTTTTTAATTTCATAGTTAAAAGAATGTTTTCATTCTTCTATCTGCTGCACGTAAAACAAAAAAATTAAAACTGAAAAAAACATAAAATCTAAAAGTCATTGTTCATGCTCCAAAATTAATCAATCTATCCTCTAAAATTCAGTCTATTTACATCTCCAAGATAAAGTTCTTTTATTTTTCATGCTCCAAAAGAAAAAAGTCAATAATTAATTTTATTTTAATTTTTGTGTTGTTGAAGTAGTCGATAATAATTATCCTCTTTATAAAATACAAACATATAAATACTTTGGTCAAATATGAATAGAAGTATGAGTTCAATTTGGAGAAAATTGTGAAAAAATGATTCTACTAATAGCAGCGCCAAATTTGTGTAAAATTTTATAATAAAAAAGATAAAGTTATGTTACTGTTATGCAGAATAAAATATAGCAAATGGGAACAAAAAATTAAGGACTTGCACTTGGCTGCAATTGCTTCACTCCAAATCAATCAACGAGGGAAATTTTTTTATTTTACTTTTAAATAGTATGTAAGCGAATGATTTAAAAAATAAAACCAATTACAAAGTTAATACTAAAATATATTTTGAAAATAATGTGTACTAATAAAATAATACTTATTACAAAGTTTAAAAACATATCAAAGGGCTGAAAAATAGAGCTTGGCATGACACAATTTTTATAAGATATTATTTACTTATTATATTTTTTATCAAAATTTTAATGTCGAATATTTGAAAACCCTGCATAAGTTATGCAGGAAAGGAAGGGGTGGTAACCACTAACAGGGTAAAATAGTGAATGTTTATAATAACATCTTGGAATTGGGTCCCACATAAAATCATATCCATGGTGAAAAATCAATCAGTTAATTGTGATGAAGAGGCACTCAATTTGTAGTTTGGAAGATCGTGATTGGAAATCTGGTCAAATGATTCTATTAATAGTGGGCCTAAAATTGCGTAAATTTTTTTAATAAAAAAATGTAGTCATGTAATTAAACTATCTTTAAGGATAAAAAGAATATTGTATCCTAATATTAAAATAGAGTGAACGGAACACAACTAACAAATGAAGTAGTTGATATAAATAAAAAGAGAGTTTGTGCCATAGTTTCTGGCTTTTGCTAATCGCTTTAATGAATTTTCTGGGAAGTTGCTGAAAGACAAAGACGTAGATATTCTGGGAAGTGAGGAAGAAGGAAAGCATCTGTTAAAGTTGACGTGTAATAAAATAAAACAAATGGGAACAAGAAATTAAGAACTTGGAGTTGGCTGCAAGTCAATCATCTTAAGAAAATGCCTTCATTATTTATGCAATATATATAATCATAACTTTACGAGAATTAATAACCTTAATTTATAAGGTGAGGGGTAAGCTATTGAATTAATCAATCTATTCTCTAAAATTCAGTATATTTACATCTCTATAATACATTTCTTTTATTTTTCATGCTCCAAAAGAAAAATGTCAACAATTAATTTTATTTTAGTTTGTTTGTTGTTGAAGTATTCATTAATAATCATCCCCTTTATAAAATAGAAACATATAAATACATTGGTCAAATAAGAATACAAGTATGACTTCAATTTGGAGGAAATTATGAAAAAATGATTCCACTAATAGCAGGGCCAAATTTTTGTAAATTTTTATAATAAAAAGAGATATAGTCATGTAATCAACAATCCTTAAGGATACTTTTTTTTATTCTAATATTAAATAGAGTTATCATTTTCCCGACTTACAAATGGAGTAGCTGTTGTAAGAAGAAATAATTAAATATCAAAAGTAATTCTTCAAAAAAAAAATTTATTCCTTGTAATATATAGAATTTAACTTTTAATATCATGCATCTCTTAAAATTTTGGTCAATAATAACTTTGGAATAATTTATTATTTTTATTTCTTTTCTTTTTGCCCAAAAAAATTTCATACATTCACAAAAAAATTTAAAAAAGTGAGAAAAAAAAAACAATATCTTAGAATAAAATGATATAAATAATTTATATATTTCTTAAATCACATAAAGAATATAGCTTTGATATAAGTTTAATTAACAAAAGATCCTATTAATCTAAAAAAATATAATATTAAATTTTAATTGATTACAAATTTAACGGTTGAATTTGGTAACTGAATCAAATATAGAAAAAACTGACAACTGAACCAATTTAATCGGTTTTACAATCACAAAAATTAAATTAAACTAATTTTTAATTAATTTTATTCAATTTTTGATAATTTAATTTAATTTAATTTAATTTAATTGATTTAGTTTGACCCAATGTACCACTCCATCTTTGGCTTAGTTCCCGTTAACTTTACTTGCCGCATTTTACGTTAACTTTTCCTCTGTTACTTGAATGAACCCACAATCATTGCGTCATTGGGAAGGCATTTCAGATTTAAAGTCTCTGTTCATTGTTTGAAGAGATGTGTCAGGTCTACTGTTGATATTATATTGTTTGCAATTTGTGGAAATTTGTTAAAGTGATTTATATTGTCTGCCATTTGTGGAAATTTGTTGAAGTGATGTGCGCAATTTCGAGGAAGAAGTCCAACTGAAGAAAGAAAAGCAGTACCACAGTGGAATATAATTCCAGGTCCTCGTAGTCAACCAAATGATCATGAAGACACTTTCGATTGCATAAAAGCTGTCCTATCATTTGTCTTCCTCTGAAACTCGTAGTCAACCATATGTCTGCGTCTTTCAACAGTTTCTCAGAAACTTTATTAAAGTGATCTGTGCGACCAGAGCCACAACCTGTGTGGACTGTCCAATGTGATTGAAATTGTTTGGATTGTCCAAAGGTTGTTCCAATGTTTCAACAGAAGGGATGGATAACCAGGTATTTGTTAAATGGTATGGCATGGAATAAGCATGATTATGAGCCGCCCTGGTTTAAAAACAAGTCAGACTTATAAAAAAAATGTATAAAAAATTTGAGCCCCAGTCTAACGCGACACTATTTACTCAAAATTGGGCCCATACTAGCCCAAACTCTTTCTCAAATAATTTTTTATTTTATTTTTTTAATTTTAAATGTTAAATATCTCTATTTTATTATTTGTTAGGCTTACTTTTCTGTCATTTTAAATAATAAATAGTCCACAAAAGATATAGCAAAATATTTAAATCATTTGAAACATGCATAAGACAATAAATCTTTTTAAGATGATAATTTTTCTAATAATATTGTTGATTAATGATTTATTTTGTTTGAATTATAATTTATTTCTAATAATATATTAAGCAACAAGTAAGAGTAAAAAAAATTAACATATGATCATATGTGTTATATAATTCTTTTTTACTTTTATTTGTAACTATAAATAGTTTTTCTAATAATATTATTTATTAATAATATATAAAAAATAATCATAATATGGGTTGTGCTCGAGTTCAAGCCATGCTTCAAAAAAAGTGTAAGCCCGAGTTGTTTTATATTTAGGTTTTTTTTTAAAACAAACTCTTTTTTGTTGGATTTTTTTAGGTTTATATCTTTTTTTTTTTGGTGAGTTAAGCCAGTCAAGCCGGATAAGTTTTTCAACCCATGATCAAGTGTAATATGGAGATATATAAAGGCTAGAAAGTAGGATGGAAAACTGTTGCCAATGATCTAAATTTATATTTAATTTTTTTAGAAAAAAAAAAGAGTGATGTGTTCTTCTTTTTATTCATCTTTAAATTATCTTCAGAGAGAGCTGAGTTGTATTGTAAGTACTATTGTCATAAACTATATGTAATGTGTACATATAAATTTAAGGAGACTCATTGTTAAGAGAAGACGCAATAACATCTTCTTCAATAATTAAGCTTAACACTTCACAATTGATTGGCCGAAACAGTAAAGAATTGGCAACATTTGTATGAAAAATACAAAAGAAGGGGTGCCCTGAATTGAAAGCTAGGATAGCAAGACCTTAATTACTTCCATCATTGCTTCCACTGGCCATTAGTTAAGTCTTCGTCTTCGTCGTCGTAGCACTTTTTTAAGTGATGTGTTGCTGTGTAATGTATAAAAATTTTCACAAAGAATCAAACAAAAAATAAAAATTTTCGTGTTTCTTGTAGGACACGAATTTTATATGTTCACTTCAGCGCCATTTTTCTTCCTTGGATATATATATATATATATATATATATATATATATATATATATATATTTCTTTCTCCCATTGATTCTTCAAGTCAATGCCAATGCCACACCTCCTTTTTCTCCTTCCCTTTGCTTTCTACAACACTTCGCCAGATTAACTTTCTCCGCAAATGTACAAAAGAAACTCTCCTACGACAACCTATACTATTTATCTTTGGTCTTTTATTGTATGGACTACGGATTTTGAACTTGTGCATGGTTTAGTACTTCGGCATTTCCTTGAAAATTCTTGACAGTGATGTAAAGCTAGATAAGTTCTCTTTTTATTGGGATTATTATAAATAAGGACAAGACCCATGATATTTAATTATTTCTCTCACTCTATTTAATATTGGAATAAAAACAATTTATCCTTAAAGATTGTTAATTACATAACTATATCTTTTCATTGTAAAAATTTACATAAATTCGGCCCTGCTATTGGTAGAATCATTTTTTCACAGTTTCCTCCAAATTGAAGTCACACTTCTATTCTTATTTCACCAAAGTATTTATATGTTTCTATTTTATAAAGGGGATGATTATTAAGGAGTATTTCAACAATTAACAAAAAAAGTAAAATAAAATTTATCGTCCTTTTTCTTTTGGAGCATGAAAATAAAAGAAATTTATTCTAGAGATGTAAATATACCGAATTGTAGAGAATAGATTGATTAATTCAATAGCTAACCCCTACCTCATAAATTAAGGTTATTAATTCTTGTAAAGTTATGATTATATATATTGCATAAATGATGGTTTATGAATAAGTTAATTTGTGGCACAAACTTTCCTTCCTCCCTTCCCTTCCCAAAATGTCTAGAGAGAAAATGCAAAAATAAAAAGGAACAATTTTTTCAAGTGTGTTATTAACCATTTAGTACCACTCCATCTGTGGCTCTGTTCCCATTAACTTTAGTTGCCACGTTTTGCATTAACTTTTCCTCTATTTTCTTGTATGAACCCGCAAGCATTCTGTCACTAAGAAGGCATTTCAGCTTGAAGAGATGTGTCGTAGTCTACTATTCATATTATATTGTGTGCCATTTGTGAAAATTTGTTGAAGTCATGTGCGCAACTCCGGGGAAAGCCACAGAAGTCTAACTGAAGAAAGAAAGGAGTACAATAATGGGCCATAATTCCAAGTCTTCATAGTCAACCATATAATCGTGAAACCCCCTTCCCATTGCATAAAATTTGTCCTTTCATTTGTCTTCATCTGAAACTTTACCCTCCCGCTGATAGTATACATAAACAATCACCATTATCCATGGAAAGTGGTTACCGCCCCTTCCTTTCCTGCATAATTGATGCAAGGTTCTTAAATATTTGTAATTGAAATTTTAATAAAAAATATAATAAGAGAATAATATGTTTCAAAAGTTTTGTTATGCAAAGCTCAAATTTTCAGTTCTTTGATATATTTTAAACTTTCAACAGTTTCTCAGAAGTTCATTAAAGTGACCTGTGCGACCAGAGCCATAAACTGTGTGGATTGTCCAATGTGATTGAAATTGTTTGGATTGTCCATAAGGCTTTCCAAGGGAGAATTATAATAAAGGATCAAAAAGTGAAAAAAATTATTTTTAATAACTTGTTACCACTTGTTTTAGAATGATTACTACTAAGTTTAATAACAAATAATTGAACTTAGTGGTAACAGGTCTTTAAAAAATAATTTTTTTTTCTTAGTCCTTAAACCTAATTTTCCCTTTTTTCAATCTTTCAATGAAATAGACCAGGGATTTATAACTAAGCATTTGTTAAATGGTATGGTATGGAGATGTATGAAGGCCAGAAAGTAGAATGCAAAATTTTTGCAAATGATCTAAAATTTGATTTAATTTTTTTGAAAAAATTAAAAAAACAAAAAACAAAATTGATGTGTTCTTCTTTTCATTCATCTTTAACGCTCTGTTTGGATGGGAGAGGAGAAAAGTGGAGGTGAGAGAAAAGTAGGGAGAAAATCAGGGAGGTGAAAAGTAGGGAGAAAACTATTTCTCCCTTCGTGTTTGGATGTGGCGAGAGAGGATATTGAGGGAGGGAGAGTGGTTAATTTTCTTTGGACAATTTTGCCCTTCCTACTGTGTGCTCGCGGTCCATGTTACATTGTACACAAAAAATAATAACTTTAACTTAATATATATATATATATATATATAATACATTTTATACATGGTTATTAGTTTAAAAACAATTTATATGAATTTAAATTATGTCAAAAATATATTTTTGAGTAATTAAAGATATATGTTAGTTCATTTCAAATCAATTTACTTGAATAATTGATTTTATGTTAATTTAAATAATTTTATATTAATATCTAATGGGAAATAAATTGGTGCATATTACTTATTATTATAATTAAGATTCTTTAAAATCAAACAGGATTATATTTTTGTCATTTTTGATTAATTTAATTAATTAACGTTGATTGATTTTAGGTGATGCTTTATTCCTTATATAAAGACAATATACATAAATAATTCACATGGCAACGTAAGGAGGAATTCATGTGAAAGTAAAATGCATGCCAAGATAAGGACAAGAAAAGCACCTTCACATGAAGCTTCATTTCATGCCAAGAAAAAGACGAAAAAGGTTGGATGGATGGGGGACAAGGAAAGAGGAAGAGATAGGCAAAAGAAAAGCATGTGAAGGGATTGGAATTACTTCGTCTTTATGTAAGTGACTTAGCTTGCAATGTATAAAATGCTTTAACATGTGTCTCACAAGATATATAGCGATGCAAGAGAGGGGAGTACCTAGGCAAGCAATAGTTGCAGTGAAAGGATCATGTAGTGAAGGGATTATGAAGGGATTAAAGTCTGGCAAGTCACATGAAGTTGAAGACAAAATTATATAATGCATTCTATATTAATTTGAATAATGCATTTCGTATGAGTGTGAATTTTTTTGTGAGGCGCACTATTATTATTGCAAGGATAGAAGGTAATATATTTGTATGAGCGTTGAACATGAAGAATGCATATTGGCATGATTCTTTTATGTTCATCCATTGTTATTTATCATGTAAATGGAAAGAAGAACCTATGGAGATGTTTTGTATGCCCAAATTCGAGCAAGAGTTAATATAGGAAAAGAACTTATTTTTCTAATTAGCGAAACAGGGTATGGAATTTTTCCTTTTCATTTAATCATTTTTTTTTTCAGCGGGCATAAATTTTGGGATATGCATTTGTCAGATTTGGCCTTGATGGAAATGATGCCATTAAGTATATAATATCTATGATGAAATATAATTACTTAGGAGCTTATAATTCATGAAAAGAAGTTCCTAAATTAGTTTGGCAATTATGGTTTGCAAAATTTCAGGTAAATTTGAATTGCGATGCTAATATCAAGTTTATTATATACACCATCTTAAAATACATAGACTTATTGATATTTTTGGTCTTAATGGATAGAAATACTATGTATGGGCACGGAAGGATCATTTCCAAATTTATAAAAACTTTAAAGATCGAGCAAGAAATCACTTAAAAGATTTGATTTGTTATGTTCAAGATAAAAGAAAACACCTGAATTAGATTAATGAAGACATCTAGAATGATTTGTGCATCAGTTGGAACAAAGTAGAATTTAAAGAAAGAAATGAACGTGTAAAGAAGAATAGAGCTTCAAATTCCGTCTATAGGTCATCTCCCCATACTGGTAGAAATATTTCATTCATAGATCATATTGCAACTTTAGTAGAAGAATTAGATAGGCCTGTAACTCTGGTAGAGCTTCACATTTAGACTCATCAAAAACCATTATATGGTGAATGGGTTGATAAAAAATCTGAAAAAACTTTCGTATGTATCCTCTTTTTCTTAACTTCTTTTAAATGTTTTTATATCAAAAGCATAAATATGTAACATCCTCCATTATTTGTTTTGTCTTAAGATGAATACACCAGACTTAAAACTAGTATAGCAACTGTTGCGTGTGATACACACATTTTTACATTGCCAAATGAAGTTGCTCTGTGGACAATAGTTGCTAGAGAAAAAAAAAAGTAGTGGCTCTATATATGGCTTGGGAAATGTTGCACATGAAGTAGAAAATGATCCAATATATGGCTATAATTATAGTAAAAGAAATAACCTTTTTTCTTATCTGAGTGTGACAGAGACCATATATCCAGGAGGTCACCTCCATCCTAATATTGATCAGAAGTTAAAGGATTTTTGGATGCAAATGGATGCCAATGAGAAATTAATATTTGAGATGCAATGTGAACTTTATGAATATCACGAGAATAATAGACCATCGTGTTCGAACAATTCTAATAAAAGGAATTGATTGGAGAAATTGATGAGGAATGAATGCCACTATTTTAGATTATTTTGTGTAATAATATAAACTTATTTGATATAAGTTTATGAATTTATATTATAATGTAGGTAATGTAAAATATACTACTCATGTTTAAATTTTTTTCTTATCTTTTCCTCTTTCATGAGGTCCTTATAATCTATGCATAGTAATGACATGGTGTGAGACCTACGTACATAATAAGTTTTGTCCCATGTGAGAGAATCTTTTCTTACCTATTTTGCCTTCTTCCGTAGACAACTAAATCTAAGAATATGTATAGTTTGTCCTTTTATATCTTATCCTTATCTAACTTGGATTCACATGTCCCCATGAACAATCCTGCACATGTACGTAGGCACCCACACACACACACACATATATATGAATATATATACCCATATATATTTCTATATGGTTAAACTTCGCCGACTACACCTCTTTTTTCCTTATAACATTATTTTTAGCTTTGCATCCACAAAGGTGCCAAGGTAAGACGAGAAGATTATCATTTAATCTTTATGAGCATGGGATATATTGTTACGCTATTATTAAAATATTGCATCAACATGAGTCACATTTAATTATAGTGAAGGATATTTTTTAAAAGAGGAAGAAAGACACAGAGAAATTTTTCTCGACCAAAATCATCCACTGCTCAAGAAGACACACAACCAAGATCACCAATCCCGCTTAACGTTTAACTGGAATCAAATAATGTGCAATCAGAAGTGCATGACATGCATGATGAGCACTCTACTGACTAGAATGAATCTCTTCCCATGCTAATCACTCCTGATAAGGACAAGGTTTCTAACTTTGTTTCCTTTATGTATATTATTATATGTTTGTTTATAATGGGTTGTAACTGTTTTTTTTTTCGACTTATATTCCTCTAGATTCAAATCAAATAATAAGGATGTTTGTACTTCCATTGTTACAATTTTCAAAGATAAATATGATGGTGCATGGAATTACTGGAGTGAGGTTCCATACAAATATCAGCAATTATGGTTTCATGAGTTTAAGGTTTAATTGTCTCTTCTAATTATTATGCCCAAAATGTTACTTAATTGATTTTATTTTAAACATCTCTTGATTTGTTTATGTTGGTATTGTGGTTCACAATGCAAGAAATACCATTATTGGGACCTCACGCACCATCATGACATTTGGCATAACTGGAAAAATCGAATACAAAAATGACTGAAGGATATCATTGGACATGTCTATGGCACAAGGAAAAGACCCCCATGGATAAAACAGCCAATTTGAGAAAAATTATGTAACCATTGGGATACCAACGAATTTCGTGCCAATAGTGAGCAAAAAAAGAAAAATTGTGTAGCTGTTTCTTTGCACGCAAGAGGCTCAACATCTATGGAGGAACATGCACGATGACTGGTATCAATTTGTACATTTATTTCTACCTTTTGACATATTATTTCATCTAATCCTACCTTATATCATTCTATAGGCTCGGGAGTTAGGAAGAAATCCTTCGTTTTCTGAGCTTTACCAAAAAATGCATCAATGAAAATCAACAAACTCTTGGGTGGATGAAAAATCAAAGGCATTTTGGGTACATGCTTATATAGATATACATTTATTTTGCTAACATACACATGTATATTTATATTAAGTAGTTCCATTTATATTGCTAGGATGGATATTTGAGACAAAGAGAGAGTACATAAAGTTCAAGCTCCAGTGACAATGCCTCAAATATAAATTTATTTATCAAACTGCTGGTGGTAAGAAAAAAGGTGTTGTCTATGGACTTGGCAACATGTCTTCTAAAATTGTAAAGGATGCTAAGACTAGATATCCGTATGATCAAGAAGCATCCTTGAGTTAGTTGCCACCATACCCCTATGCAAATTATTTTCAAAACATGATGCGAAATGAATTCATTTATATTTCAACAAAGTCATATCAAAGTCATTTTGAGGACCAACAATGACAGAATAAAGAGCTATAAACCCATCTACAAGAGATCATGCGTAGCACTAATGCACGATCCCAGGGGAGATGCAACCCATCTCAACCAACCTCAGGTGTGACACATGCAAGAGATCCCGATGGCATGGAGGAGGAGGATAGTGAAGAAGATGAATAGGCTAAGTTATATTTTCTAACTTCATTATAGGAAATAGAGTAAAGTTTCCTATAGTGTCTATCTACTACTTGTATGTAATATATATATGTTCATTGGTTTATCCATTTAGCCGGTATGCAACTACATGTATATATATATATATATATATATTTATATACGTAAGTTGGCATATCTTGTAAGTTGGCATAAATCAGTGGTATTTAAAAACAACAAAATTAACTAAGATTTTGAGATGCTTAGAAGACACACAAGTTGTTATATTATTATTGCATAAAAAAAGAAAACTTAAAAAAGAAATAAAAAAAATGCTAACTAAAGTTTTCATTTGCTTAAAATATAAGAAGAACGTACAATTTTATTGTACAAACCTAATAAGGTATAAAAATATTATGAAGAAAAGGATAAAAAATAAATGTCACATTAAAAAAATTATGTTAGGAAACAAAAGTGGAAAAAACAAATAATTTTAGCCTTGATAATGGGTTAAGAACCAAGAAAGTTATAAAAATATTGTGCAAGGAAAAGAAAAAAAAAATGTGTCAGGAAAAAAACATAGGTTGAGAACGAAAATGGAGAAAGAATAAAAAAAAACCTTGGAAACCCGCAAAACCAATGAAAACAGCAAAAAAAAAAAAAAAGAAAGAGGGGGAAAGGTCCAACTGCGCTCTAGTTGGAACCTCACTGGTTCAACTGAAGGGTAGTCAGACCGAAGGTTCGACCAAACATGAGTCAGACCCCTGGTTCGACTAATGAGTAGTTGACTTGGTTCGACCATTTTTTGGTCAAATCATTAGTCGGATCAACGGGGTTTGACTGACATGCAGTAGGACCAGCCCCCCTCCTCTTTTTTTTGTTGTTTTAGTGATTTGTTGTCTGTTTTCAAATATATATATATATATATATATATATATATATATATATATATTTGCATTTTCCTTTTCTCAACCTAATTTTTTTTTCTTGTAACTTTTTTTTTGCACACATATCTTGACTTTGTAAAATATATCCTTTTCTCCTTCTTTTTTGTGCAATTATTTTATAAGTTTTTTGTTAAATTGTATGTAAATAAAAAAATTTAATTGAGTGTCATTTTTCTCTCATATTCCAATTTTTCTTTTTCTCTTTAAATTTTTTACATTAAAGGTTACAAAAATTATATATATATAGATACATCACTTTTTTCGGTGTGTGCAAAAATGTTATATCTTTTTCTAAATTTTACACCATTTAAAAGTTTAGTTAGCGTTTCCTTTTTATTTTTTTCCTTAATTTTCTTCATTTGTGTAATAACATTACAACTGCTTCTTATTTTTTTTGTAATTTTCTTTATTTGCACAATAACATTACATAAACAAGCCAATTTGTATCTCCCACATATCTCCGTATTTTCTCCAAGGCATAACCATTCTACATGGACATGAAGCGAAATTTTTAAGTAGTAAATAGTTAAATCTAAATAACATTTTAGCATGGTCCAATCTATTACAACCGTCTTACACAAACAAAACAAACTTCTTGTTAAGCATAATCTATTCACCAACAACTATACCATAATGATCATTCATACATTCAGAATATCACGAAGCTTGTAAGGATTAGCTTTAGGAGCTGTCGGCCTCACTCATCATCTGGATCAATGTATATTGTAGTCGCAGATGCTGCAGAACTCCAAAAAACTTTTGCTTATTTTTTTCCTCATTACACAAGAAAAAATAACATTTTAACTTTGTGTCATTAATTAATCCAATTTACTCTAACTTTGCCTATACTTCTTCTTCGCTATAATGCCGATGTTTGCTTTTCTCTAAGATTGAAAAACCCTTTTCAGCAATCTCAGCTTGCTTTTTAGTTACTGCAACTTGCCTTTCAGATAGAGATATAGATTTATCTTGCAACAAATTTCCATCTCACATCACCTTAGCTAACTCTTTAATTCTAAGCGAAATTTTTTCATATCTATCTTCAATATTATCAAGCATCACTTTCTTATGTTTTTGACCTTTTGAAGATGCAGTGCTAGTTGAGTGATTTGAGTTGGCATACGTGGGACTAAATGAATCCATATTAACTTTATAGTTCGTGGCCTCATAACCCCAACTAAAGTCACCCTCCCTTGTTATTTCATTCATCGTTTCTTCATCCCAATAGTTATTTAGATCAACGCACTCTTTTTGCTATCGTTTCACTTTGTCCTTGGCACTCTCAACATATTTTCCTATTGCTTGGTCTGTACCAAATAATTCATATAACTTATCATAATGTAAAACAAGTGTAGTCATCCACTTTTTAGCCTGAGCTTTTTTTTCAATGTGCAAATTTGTACGTCATTCCAATGTAAATGAAAGATATTCAAAAGAAAACTTCTTAAACAAAAAATTAATAAGAATATCAAACTAATTAACTATTTATATAGTATAATTACGATAAAATTACCTCAATTAACTCATGCCAGATTTGAGTTTCTGCTTCAAACATTTTTGTAATTGGACTTCAAGAAAAGCCACTTGAGCCATTGAATAAATCATAGAGTTCTCCAAATCGCTGTGATGAAGTTTTTTTTTCAATTTTTCAAATGTTGCTTGGTAATATGCAGCCCAAAAGAATTTTGCAAAACTTGCAACACATTGTCATATGCAAAGGTTGTGATGGTACCATCTGACCGATTGCCTTTCAACATCTCATCTAATAACGCATCAAGAAAGGCGTCATCCATCTCAGGCGACCACCGAAGATTGTCCTTCACTGAATCCTTTTGCTTCGGAGCCATTGTTGAATTTTTGCATGAAATAGAACAACATGAAATCTCAAACAACGGAAAGAATTCCATCTCACAATGCAAGCCATATATATTAATAGAAAGAATCCTATCTCAGAAGCCAGGCCATCTATATTAATAGCTACGCAATTATTTAAAAATACTCCAAATAATTTTATTCATAACATGCTTAAATATTTCAAACCATATTAATATACATTGTAACATAGTACTAAATAAATTGCATGAAATGATTATATGATAAATTATTGTCTACTCCGATAATCATTCCACATTTGGCCAGCAATATTATCTCTTAACATTGATCCTTGTTTATATTCTCCCTCTTGACCATAACTAGAGTAAGCCTCCACATTATCCAAAGGGTTCTGCTATAATTCACAATCAACTTCAGCAATTAAATTCTCATCAGAATCAACCCCCATCAAAAAATTATGTAATATGTAATAAGCTATAACAATATTAGTCATAGTTTGAAAGGAATAATATGGTTCAGTGTCGCTAGCTATAATTGGAAATTATTTTTTCAAAACTCCAAATGTTCTCTCAATGACATTCTACAATGAGGCATATTGATGATTAAAAATTTATTTTTCATTTTATGATGACCGGGCCGAGTACTCCTTCAAGTGATAATGCACTCCTCTATAAGGTGTCAATATACCTCACATGAGGGGAAACCCAGCATCCTTGAGATAAAATTTGCCTACACATATGCAAACATTGGTTAGCAATCATAGATTTAAAAAATTTTATGCTGAACACTATAAACTATTAATGGGTGGTATAAAGACATTAGGGAATTATAAGGTTATTTTCCTATGACAAAGCATTTTTAAAAACTCTAGAATCTGAGGCTGTGCCTTCCCAACTAACTAAAACATAGATGAATTTCATGTCAAATGAACATGCGGCAAAAATATTTTGCGTAAGATATTATTTTCGTCCTCTAAAGCGAGCAACCTCTTCTTTAGGAACTTTTGCTCGAACGTGAGTTCCATCTATAGCGCCCAGACAATCCTATCATTTACAATTGGTTAACAATAATATATTGTGGAATAATTATTTTATTCAATAACTAGATAGATATAAAATTAAAACTATACCTTAAAATATGGGTAGAGTTTACTATTGTTGGAAATTTAGACAGTGACTTCTGCTCTAGAAGGCTGTGAAAGAAACTCAGCCTCACGTGAAACCATCACGCGTAACACATTATGAAAGTGGCGACTAATAGTCCCCCATGATCAATGAAAGTAAAAGCATAGTGTTCCATTTTTTACATTATAGGCCAATACGTGGAGAAATTTGGCAACTTGTTTCTCAACTGTAACCCACTGTGAATCTTTCACTTTTCTAGTACATCAAATTTTCTCACATAACTCCCTAAAAGCCTGTGGGCCTGTGGGCCCCTGCGCAAAATATACGGTAATTTTTTTCATCTTCTACCCGTATCATCAATTGTTTTCATATGCTATATCGATCAATTTTGCTAATACTAATAGAGTTACTACTTAGAGTTGACATCTCTTCTAATAAATGAATTGCATGTAGAAGAAAACATATAAATCTAATCATACATGTATGCTTACGCCAATCCAACTCTTCTATTAAATGGTTCAAATTGGAACCGTCATTTGTCACTCTAAATTTAATTAATTGCTTGACTTCAAACTCAACATCATACATATCTTCTTCCACTTCCTTCATCAATTCCATGTTATTATAGCTTTACTAGATAATCACACAAAGTATGTAAAAAAGAGACTGTATATCGCTAAAAGGAAGAACTTATAAATAAACACTATATAAAGTTATAAGAAAGAGTGAATGCTACGAGAAAACAGAATAATTATAGGTTATGTGATAGATTATGATACAAAAAGGAACGCTCCAAATTCCAGATAGTTAATCATTAACAATTCACTCATTCAGATTAGCGTTCTTTCTTATTTCTGACAAATTTCTTAACATATTTTGTAGCAGGCCTAAGAATATTGTTACCTTTTGGTGAAACTCACTAGACCTTACCTTGTTGAACATTTTACTTATCTCAACCATACAATTGCATATATATCAAATAAAATTTATTTTTTTCATAGAGTTGCTAACACAATGGAGGGGAAAGTATAACCCAAAATTAATAAATTTATCCGTGAAATCTTACACTATAAATTGAACCACCTTTATTCTATCATGAAAAGGAATTTCAAATCATCACCTATAGAATATAAAAATCATAACAATAGTGATAATAAAATTTGTTTTAATGGTAATAGCCATAAGTGAAATATAAACTGAAAGGATGAAAATACCGATGACCACGTTGCAAAGTTTGGAGGAGGAAACCAAGGGATTGAGCAACAATGTGGAATTTTTGAGAAATATGGAATGTGAAAGGTGAAAATACCGACGCGATTGCGAGTTTAGGAGGAAACAAGCAGGTCAACCTTATATGTGAAGTTTGGGGCAAAAAAAAAAAAATTAGGTTGTTTAGCTTGTTTATTAAGGAGGAACTCAGGAAAAAAAAATTATGTTTAGGGGTAATTTAGGAAATGAAAAGGACACATTACGCTGCCACTCCTTTTCTCCTCAAAATCTCTCCACATCCAGAGAGAAAAAAATCATACGGGACCCACACTTGTTTTCTCTCCAGTTTTCCTCTCCTTCCCTCGTTTCTCCCCATCCAAACGGGGGAAAATGCCACCCCTCCCTCCTAATTTTCTCTCCCCCCTTGTTTCCCCCTATCCAAACAGGTCCTTAATGAATTTTTCGGGAAGTTCTCAAAGACAAAGACGTAGACATTTTGGGAAGGGAGGAAGATCATAAACCAGGAAAATGGGACCTTCAAAAGGAGAGTTTGTGCCATAATTTCTGGCCTTCGCTAATCGCTTTAATGAATTTTCTAAGAAGTTGCTGAAAGACAGAGATGTAGATATTTTGGGAAGTGAAGAAGGAAAGCAGCTGTCAATGTTATGCACAATAAAATAAAGCAAATGGGAACAAGAAATTAAGAACTTGAAGTTGGCTGCCAGTCAATCATCTCAAGAAAATGCCTTCATTATTTATGCAATATATCTAATTATAACTTTACAAGAATTAATAAGCTTAATTTAACAAGCTGTTAAATTAATCAATCTATTCTCTAAAATTCATTATATTTATATCTGTAGAATAAATTTCTTTTATTTTCCATGCTCCCAAAAAAAAAGTCAACAATTAATTTTATTTTATTTTGATGTTGTTGAAGTATTCGTTAATAATCATCCCCTTTATGAAATAGAATCATATAAATACTTTCGTCACGTAAGAATATAAGTATGACTTCAATTTGGAGGAAGTATGATTTAAACAGAGTTATGGATCATCCAATCCTAACCATGCACAAGTTCAAGACCCATAGTCCATGCAATGAAAAACAAAAGATAATAGTATAGGTTGCCCTGAGAAAGTTTCTTTGTACATTTGCTGTGCAACTCAGCTCTCTTATGAAGCTAAATTAAAGATGAATAGAAAGAAGAATACATCACTCCTGTTTCTTTTTTTCTTTTTTAATTTTTCTGAAAAAATTAAATAAAAATTTAGATCGTCGGCAAAATTGTTCCATCCTAGTTTCTTGCCTTTATTCACCTTCATACCGTACCATTTAACAAGTACCTAGTTATACAACCTGGTCTATAACATTAGAAAAATCCTCTGGACAATCCAAACAATTTCAATCACATTGGACGATCCGCGGATGGCTTCTCTCCTGTCTTCTCTCACCGTCCAGTTGTGCAGTCTTTGTAGTTGGATTTTTTTTTTTATCTGTTTTGCTTTTTAAATAAAAAAGAAAATGCAGGGAGGCTTTGTTCTTCGAGACAGGACGGACGCGAGAGGACTTCAACGGGAGAGAAGCCGAACCCGGACGATCCACGTAGTTTGTGGCTCCGGTTGCGCAGATCTCTTTAATGAACTTTCTGAGAAACTGCTGAAAGACAAAGACAGACATTCCAAATCTATCATTGTGGGAAATATCTTTTTTATTTTTTTTTAAAATAGCATGTAAGCGAATGATTTGAAAAAAAAAATCCTATTAAGAAGTTAATACTAAAATGTATTTTGAAATTGATGTATAATAAAATAATACTTATTACAAAGTTTAAAATATATCAAAGGACTGAAAAAAAGACCTTGGCATGACAAAATTTTTGTAAGATATTATTTATTTATTATATTTTTTATTAAAATTTTAATGTCAAATATTTAAAAACCCTGCATATATAAATTATGTAGGGAATGGAAGGGAGGTAACCACTCACCAGGTGAAGTAGTGGTTGTTTATGATAACATCCTGGCTTGGGTCCCATAAAAAATCAAGGAGAAAGAAAAAATATATATATATTCAAGGAAGAAAAATGGCGCTGAAGTGGACATATAAAATCGTGTCCTATAAGAAACACGAAAATTTTTCTTTCTTATGATTCTTTGTGAAAGTTATTATACATTACACAGCAAACACATCACTTAAAAGAGTGCTACGACGACGAAGACTTAACTACTAGCCAGTGGAAACAATGATGGAAGTAACTCAGGTCTTGCAGTCTTAGCTTTCAATTCACGGAACCCTTCTTTCATATTTTCCATACAAATGTTACCAAATTCTTTGTTGTTATGGCCAATCAATTGTGAAGTGTTAAGCTCAATTATTCAAGATGTTATCTCATATGTACACATTACATGCAGTTTATGACGATAATAATTATAACGCAACTCAGTTCTCTTTTGAAAATATATTAGGGCCTGTTCGCCATCTATGGGAGGGTGGTGGGAAAAAGGAAAAGAGGAAAGAAAGTTGGGGAAAATTACAATGTTATCCTTATAATTATTATTTAATATTTTTAAATAATAATTATTTAATTATTAAAAATAAAAATATTATAAATATTTTTTATTTATAAAATTATTTTTATTTTTATTTTTATTATAATTTTTTATATATCAAGTGAGACTTTAAAGATAAACAAAAAGAAAGAATACATCACTCGTTTTTTTTTTTAATTTTTCTGAAAAAAATTAAATCAAAATTTAGATCGTTGGCAAAAAATTTTCATCCTACTTTATTGCCTTTATACATCATTTAATAAATACCTAGTTATACAACCTAGTCTATATTGTTGAAACGTTGAAAAGACCTGACAATCCAAACAATTTCAATCACGTTGGACAATTCGCATAGTTTGTGGCTCGGGTTGCACAGATCACTTTAATGAACTTTTTGAGAAACTGCTGAAAGACGCAGACATTCTGGGAAATGAGGAAAAAGGAAAGCAGCTGTCATTGTTATGCACAATAAAATATAGCAAATGGGAACAAAAAATTAAGGACTTGCACTTGGCTGGACTTTTTGATGTTAATATGGTACAGAACAAAAAAAGAAAAAACCTGCCGCTAAATTTTTTTATGTATGTTTAAAATTTTATTTTATTTTTTATTTTTTTATTAATGGATCGCAGCATCTAAGATATCGTGACTTATTTTTTTATTATTTTATTTTAATTAGATCGTGATATTTGAGATATTGCGGTTCAATATATAATTTTTTGTTTATATTTAATTTATTATATATTTTTTATTTATTTTAAAAATAAATTTAAATTTAATATATTTGTTATTAAATCTAAAATTATTTACAAAAATGTAAATTAAATTTTTTATTTTTTATAGTTTCAATTATTTTAACTAATTTTAAAATATATAATTTATTATTATGATTATTTCTTCAACATTTTGAATTTTTTATTTCAAATAAATTATTAGACATATTATTTTCTAAAAAATGTGCATTGAATTAAATTTATTTTTATTTTTATTTATCATCTAATTTTTAAATTTAAATTTTTTACATTTATTTCATCTATTTTTTTTAATTTTTTCATTTCAATTAATTACAGAATTTAAAATTTTTTTTATAAAATTTTAAATTTCAATTCTTTATAATTATTATATATATTAATTCGTTAACTTCTTCAAAACTTTAACTTTCAATCCCTGAATATCTATAACGTCACTAGTGTAAGTATATCATCGATTACTAGTTCCTATGGTTCAAATATACATCAATTCGTTGCCCTATCTATTATCTGCTACATTTAAATGGGTTTGAAGTTGAATCATATCTTTTTTTTTTCTCTTTTTTTTTTCAATGCAAAGGACGAAGTAAAATATATATATATTTTGTATTAAAAAAAAAGAAACCTATAATTGCAATTTTTTTTACCCCAAAAACATAGACATTCAAAAATTAAAATGAAAAATTTTAAAGAAGTTAATGAATTAATATATATATATATATATATATATATAATAACTACAAAGAATTAAAATTTTAAATTCAAAATTTTGTAAAAAAGTTTTAAATTCTATAATTGATTTAAATGAAGAAATTAAAAAAATTAGATAAAATAAATGTAAAAAATTTAAATTTAAAAATTAGATGATAAATAAAAATAAAAATAAAAAAAAAAATTTAATTCAATGCAAATTTTTTTAAAAATAATAAGTCTAATAATTTATTTGAAATAAAAAATTCAAAATATTGAAGAAATAATAATAATAATAAATTATATATTTTAAAATTAGTTAAAATAATTTTAATTATAATTAAAATAAATAAAAAATAAAAAATTTAATTTACACTTTTGTAGATAATTTTGAATTTAATAATAAATATATTAAATTTAAATTTATTTTTTAAATAAATTAAAAAATATAAAATAAATTATATATAAATAAAAAATTATATATTGAGTTGCGGTATCTAAGATGCCGTGACCCAATTAAGAGAAGATAATTAAAAAAATGGGTTGCAATATCTCAAATGCCACGTCCCATTAATAAAAAAGTAAAATTTTAAACATATGAGAAAAAGGTTTTGATAACAGAGCTTTTCAATCATTTTTTTTTTTTCTATGCCATGTTAACGGTGAAAAACCCACTTGGCTGCAACTACTTCCCTCCAAATCAATGAGGGAAATATATATATTTAAAAATAGCATGCAAGCGAATGATTTGAAAAAACAAATTACAAAGTTAATACTAAAATATATTTTGAAATTGATGTATAATAATAAAAGAATACTTATTACAAAGTTTAAAATATATCAAAGGACTGAAAAATAGAGCTTGGCATAACAAAAATTTTGAAACATATTATTTACTTATTATATTTTTTATTAAAATTTCAATGACAAAAATTTAAAAAACCTGCATAAATTATGTAGGAAAGGGAGGGGTGGTAACTACTAATCACGTAAAGTAGTGATCATATATGATAACATTGTAGACTTGGGTCCCGCATAACATCATATCCATGGTGGGAAATCAATCAGTTAATTACGATGAAGAGGCACTCAATTGTAGATTGGAAGATTGTGATTGGAAATTTGGTCATGACGACCATGACTTGTTGACCCAATTACCCAAGTAACCCACATACATAAGGTTTACCGCAACTCAATCATCTTATGAAAATGGTTTCATTATTTATGCAATACTTCTGCGACTATACAACATAAAAATTGTCACATAATTAAAAAGAGAAATATAAACAATTCTTACAAAGTTAATCATGATTAATTGAAAGTTAATTCAGTGAGTCTATGATTAATTGAAATTTTCTTTTGGGCCCCCTGGGGAAAGGGGGGGAGGGGAGTTTGGACTTAGCTATGAATCATGGTTGAGTGATCTTTAGGAAGGCTTAGCATCACAAGTGTCAACATAGGAAATTAGTTTTGTTTTGGGATGTAGTGTTTCCGCCATCTCATATTAAGGCATTGCATCAAGATATTCCTTCTCTTATTAGGTTAGCATTGGCATGTCATTCTTTATCTAAATCCATAAACAAATATATATTCCATTTCTCTTTTGCATGACTAGTGGCTTAGCATTTTAGCAAGATAAATAAGAGAAAAATCTTTCAAGTCAGTGCCATAAATCTTGATTTGTGGCACTTGGATTTAGTGATTCATTTTATTTTGGAGCTTTGGCCTTGGCTTGTCCTTAGCTTAAGATGTTTTGTAATTGTAATTATAAGAAAGGAATTTTGACAAGAACTAGGGGTTGAATTAGATAGACTTTGGCAATTGGATAAACTTTGGTAAGACCCTTTAAAACCTTTTAAATTTGATTATATTAACAAGTTAGAAATTATGATTGATTTATATAGATCTGTGTGTATTTTTAATTGAATTAGATTTTGGTTTTTGACTCGATAAAAATAAGAGCTTGTGAACATGACATTGACTATTGGCTAATTAAGTAGTTAGTAGTACATTTATTTCATATATATTTATGCACTAAACTAAATTAGGTGACAAAATTATGCTATGCTAAATGTTTAGTTACACTTATATATAACACTTTAGAAAAAAAATTATTTCATTTACGTCCTTATTAGCTTAAGAATTTAGAATATAAGTAAGGTAATTTATAAAATAAAATAAACTACTTTAGGAAGGAAAAGAGCGGTAGGATAAGTTATGGCAAGTATAATGTCACACCCCATTCTCCAACAGAAGGGGATGACCAACATGCCTCATTCTTACCTACAGCTTGGTTTACTACACTATCTTAGCAGATAACCTTTAAGAGGTTTTACACCGAATAACAGTACACTAAGTGTAACCCTGCCTTGCTGAATATATGAAATTTACTTTCTTTTGTGTACTAGCTTTTTATAGAAATTTCGGCAGAGTGTCCCCTATAAATAGGACATCTCAAATTTCTACAAACAGCCAGAATTCAACAAAACAACAATGAAGAGCTCCGCTCTCCCTAACCAATCATCCAATATATCAAGGATCCAAAATGGGGAAGGGGGAAACAACACCCATGACCACTAGTCCTACCCTCAAAATACTTTACAATATAAATCTCAATTCATTACAATAAATATCAAAACCAAAAGAAAAGTTAATCGAGCCCCTAGTTCCAAAAGGAGGGCTCACCGCCACATGCCTCAGCACCTAAGATGAGGGAGGCAGATTAGGTCCAGAGGCGCTATTTGAAAAAAAATTTAAAATTTGAAAGGGTGAGTCAAATTCAGTGAGCAAATAATAGATTCCCACAATTATATCAAGAATCATAACGATAAATTAAGGGAGTATAAATTAACCATCACACAATATAATTTAGCAAATTTCCACTTGTTATATGCACGAATACCCATTTAGACCTGGGTCTCTCAATGTGGTTACTTAGTGGAGATTTATCACTAGGTTAGATAAGGTCATGGCTACGCCTCATTGGCAGCTCCTTACCCCATTTCACTTGGGTGGCTGCGCCTAACGGGCAGCTCCTTCTCTACCCATTTTACTTACGTGTCCTAATTCACACCTTTTGGGGGTGGCTACATCTCGTTGGTAGCTCTTTACCCGTTTCATTCGGGTGGCTACGCCTAACGGATAGCTTCTTCTCCACCCAAATTCCTTTACCACACCTGACTTGGTCCCATCAAGGATAGTAGCAAGCATTGGTAGTTAAGACACACACACCCATCCATAATCCTTAAATTCATATATATATATATACATATATATATATATATACCCTTAGCCAATTTTTTTTATTATTGCTGTTATTTATATGTATATATATTTGTCTTGTACAAGAAGTTTAGAATTTACAGGGGATAAGAATTAACCCAATATTAAGTAATTAAATCAATCAATATAAATGCATAACCTTGTAAATATATATATATAAACAACCAATTAGGACAAATAAATAAATAAATACAAAAATGAAAATAACTAAAGTTACTTCTCCAACTAGCTCTTCTCTCGGGTTCAACTTATTTCCATAGGGCGGGGATACATATAATATATATATATATACCAATTTATCTCACTTAAAATGATTTCATCTAGAAAGTAACGAATTTCAAGATTTATAAAATGGAAAATGCTTCGAAATCCATTATTTACTCACAGACAGTGCCCTATACTAGCCCGGTCCTTGTTCTTCCTTGAAGGGCCAGGTTCCTTTTTCGTCGAAGCTCCAAGAATTCCCTGATAACACCCAACTTACCAAATCATTATACAGACCCAAAAACAACGATTCTTAAATAGGTACCGCATTCAATCATAATTATCTAGATAACTTTTCTGATCATGTATACAACTGCCCCTCGTCTTAACCATTTTCTTTGAATTTTAATTCATCATTTGGATTCCCAGATCACTTTAAGGAAGTAGGAATTGAAGATTTACGCAAGATTGCATAACTAGGAAGCCTAATTAAAGATTCCCCCTTTTCCTATTCCTTCATTTTGGCCAAGCATCTAATCTAAGTATAGCAACCCCATTTAATAACCCATTGAGCTGGGATAGGCTAACAAAAATGGAAAAGAATAATGAAGCTTAACAGATTTAGCTGGAGAATGGATGAAAACGTAAATGGGTTAGAACCAATTGCTTCCCTCAATCTCGCAATGTTTCTCGTGTTTTCACAGACCAGCACGCCCAGATCGAGAGCGAGGGAGCTTAATAGAGTCTGCACCACATTGGGAAAATGCTGCGGTGAGAGGGAGAGAGATGGCAACTCCAATGGGGAGGAACCAGTGAGCTGATGGGAAGGAAATCTGATGCAGCGAAATGGAGAAACAGCGGGGGCACTTGGGACAGAATAGGAAGGGAAATTACTGGAGAACTTCTAGTGACATCGGGGAGGTGATTAGTTAATGGGAAAGGGAGCTAGAGAAGGCAGTTGCAGGCACTGGACGAGAGGGAGACGGGAACAGCGAAATGAAGAAGAAGCAATAGGACCCGGTGAAAATGATAGAAAAAAAAGAAATGGGAAGGAGAAGGAAAAAAATGTAATATAAGTAAGGAAATAATAAAAGAAAAAGAAAAATAATTATATATATATATTTATCAAATTCCCCCCTTCTCTTTTTTTTTTCTTCTGGTTCTTACAGTCTTCCCCCCTTTAGGAAATTCAGTCCCTGAATTTCATAAAGAAAGTAGAACCCTTTAGGAAAAAGAAAGTAGAGTTCTAACCTCATGACTCAAACAAGTGGGGATATTTGATACGCATTTCACTTTCTACCTCCCATGTAGCTTATTCCTGTGAGTGGTTACGCCATAGCACCTTAATCATTGTCACTTCTCTTGAGCGAAGCTTCCTTACCTGCCTATCCACAATGGAGGTAGGTTCTTCCTTATATGTCAACCCTTTATCCAGCATGATATCCTGAAATTTGATTACATGTGAAGGGTCAGACAAGTACTTTCTCAACATAGACACATGGAACACTAGATGTACTCCTGCCAATTCTAGTGGTAAATCTAAACGATAAGCCATTTGACCAACCCTATCTAGTATCTCATAGGGTCCCACATATTGTGGGCTTAACTTTCCCTTCTTTTTGAATCTCATCACACCTTTCATAGGTGACACTTTCAAGAACACCAAATCACCCACAGTGAATTCCAAGTCTGTACGTCTGTGATCCACATACGACTTTTGTTGACTCTGAGCCGCCAATAATCTTTCTCTTATCACCTGTACTTTGTCTAGTGCATCTTGTACCAAGTCAGGAGCTAACAATTTGGCTTCTCCAACTTCAAACCATCCTATTGGAGACCTGCACCGCCTTTCATATAATGCTTCGAATGGTGCCATTTGAATGCTAGCTTGATAACTATTATTATATGCAAATTCTGCCAAAGGTAGATGACTCTTCTAACTACCACCAAAGTCCAAAATACATGCTCTCAACATATCCTCTAGAATTTGTATCGTTCTCTAAGACTGCCCATCAGTTTGAGGATAAAAAGCAGTATTGAGGTCTACTCTCATACCCAAGGCCTCTTGAAAAGCCTTCCAGAAACGAGAGATAAACTGAGGACCTCTATCAGAAATTATGAATACGGGTACTCCATGTAATCTCACTATTTCACTTAAGTAGAGTTGTGCATACTTAGCCACACCATAAGTAGTTTTGACAGGAAGAAAATATGTTGCCTTAGTTAATCTATCTACAATTACCCCAATAGAATCATACCCCCTCAAGGTACGGGGTAAACCAGTTACGAAATCTATCATAATTCTCTCCCACTTCCACTCAAGTATTTCTAGTCGCTGATGTAACCCTGCTAGTTTTTTATGTTCAGTCTTCACTTGTTGACACACTAGGCAATGAGAAACAAAGTCGACTACATCTCTCTTCATACCATCCCACTAATAGGATTGCTTCAAGTCCTGGTATATTTTTGTCGATCTTGGATGAATGGTATATGCTGAATGATGAGCCTCCTCTAAAATCTCTCTCTTTATATCCCCCACGCTAGGCACACACAATCGGTCTCTAACTCTAAGTACTCCTTCTGAGTCAACAATAAATCCATTATCTTTCCCACTTCTTACTCCTTCAATTCTCTGGCTTAACTGGGAATCTAGTTTCTGAGCTGCCTTTACCCTTTTAATGAGGGTTGAATAAGCTTGCATGTGAGCTAAGAATGCTCCAGATTTAGTAATTTCAAACTTCGTTCCTCCTCTCTCCAAGTCATAAACTTCTTCCACTAACAGCCTTCTATCTTTCGCAATATGAGCTAAACTGCCCATTGACTTTCTACTTAAGGCATCTGCTACTACATTGGCCTTCTTAGGATGATAGAGAATATTACAATCATAGTCCTTAAGTAACTCCATCCACCTGTGCTGTCTAAGGTTAAGATCCTTTTGCTGAAAGATATACTTAAGACTTTTATGATCGGTATAGATCTCGCAAGTCTCGCCATAAAGGTAATGTCGCCAAAGTTTAAGGGCAAATACCACAGCTACCATTTCTAGATTGTGGGTAGGGTAATTCTGCTCATGTCTTTTGAGTTGCCTAGAGGCATAGGCTATCACACGTCCATGCTGCATAAGCACACATCCCAACCCTACTCTTGAGGCATCACAATACACTGCGTAGCCTCCTATCCCAGATGGTAATGTTAGGACAGGGGCTGAAGTCAAACACTTTTTCAGCTTCTGGAAGCTTTCTTCACAAGCATCCGACCATTGAAATTTTACCTTCTTTTGTGTCAATCTGGTCAAAGGGGTAGCTATTTTTGAAAAATCTTTTATGAAGCGGCGATAGTACCCAGCTAAGCCCAAAAAGCTACAAATCTCTGTAATTGTAGTAGGTTTAGGCCACTTTTGGATGGCTTTTACCTTACTTGGATCCACCTGGATACCATCCCTCGAAACAATATGGCCCAAAAATGCCACCCGATCTAGCCAAAATTCACACTTAGAGAACTTTACATATAATTACTTTTCTCTTAATCGCTGCAGCACTAAGTGTAAATACTGTTCATGCTCCGCCCAACTTTTTGAATAAACTAGAATGTCATCAATGAATATTATAACGAATCTATCCAAAAATGGTCTAAATATCCAATTCGTCAAATCCATGAATACTGCCGATGCATTAGTTAACCTGAAGGACATTACTAAGAACTCATAATGACCAGAGCAGGTTTTAAAAGCCATCTTAGGGATATCTTCCTTCCTTATCTTCAATTGGTGGTACCCGGAACGCAAATCTATCTTGGAAAAATATTGTGCACCTTGTAATTGATCAAAAAGATCGTCAATACGAGGTAATGGATACTTATCGCGTATTATTACTTTATTGAGTTGCCTATAATCAATATACAATCGAAAAGACCTATCCTTTTTCTTCACAAAAAGTACTGGAGCACCCCAAGGAGAGACACTCGGGCAGATAAAACCCTTATCCAACAAGTCTTGCAGCTGCACCTTCAACTCCTTCAACTCCAACGGTGCCATATGATAAGGGGATATAGAGATTGGTTGTGTGCCTGCAACCACCTCAATATAAAATTCAATCTCTCTATCCGGTGGCAATCCAGGTAACTCTTCTGGGAACACATCCTCAAACTCCCTAACTATAGGGACTTGTTGCAGGTCTACCGTTCATGCATCAACATCCTTAATGACAGCCAAATACCCTTGGCACCCCCTTCTTAGTAACCTCTGTGCTCTTAGTGACGAGATGAGATTGGTTGGTACCTCACTACGATCACCCTGTATCAAAAAGGATGACTCACCTAGGATATGAAATCTTACCACCTTTGAATAACTGTCTAACGTAGCATGGCAAGAAGCTAACCAATCCATATCCAAAATCACGTCAAAATCAGTCATATCTAGTATCACCAAGTCTGCTAAGGTTTCTCTACCCTCGGTAAGAACCTTACAAGACTGGCATATATAGTCTACTGGCAACGATTCACCGATCAGAGTCATAACCATAAAAGGATCATCTAATCTGATTAGATCTCTACCAATCCGCTTAGCAAAGTGAGGAGATATATACCAATGAGTGGAACCAGGATCAAATAATACATGAGCATCGTAAGAACAAACTTGGAGAGTACCTGTCACTACTACATTGGAAGCCTGCGCATCCTGTCTTATTAAGGCAAATACTCGAGCCTGTCCTCTCCCTACAGAGGCTGATCCCCTGCTTCCTGCACCTCTCCCAACACCACTCCTGATCGGTTGGATGGGAATCGATTGAATCGGTGTAACTGCTATAGGAGCCGTCTGATGAGATGATGAAACTGATCCATGACTAGACCCATATTGCTGGAGTGGGCGATTCTTCTTTAAATTCCACTTGCCCACAGAGATAACATGCACCTGTTGTCTTATAACATGGCCCAGAGTGGAGTTTCCTACAGGTAAGGCAACGGTTGCTATTACGCTCCATTTGGACTAGACCATGCTGGGCCTGACGTCTAACAGTACTCTGATCTGTTCGTTGACTAATTGTACTACCAGAAGATTGCACAGCTTTCTTCGAGACTAGAGATAATTTCTGGCTATGATCTTAGAGTCTTGACCCACCCGTCAAGTACCCCACACCCTGGTGCTTACCTTTAAACCTCTTCCTCTTCTTTGAAAAGAGGGCATTATCTTCCATCCCCCGCAACTCAATCTTCCTTACACAATCAACTGTCGCAGCATAGGAGGAAAACTACTCAACCTGAGCCGCTACTGCATTAAACAGCGGGTGTAATAATTCGTCCATAAATCTCTCAATCTGATCTCTCTCTGTAGAGACCAAATGAGGTACATAACGTGAGAGCTGTGTATACTGGATGTCATATTCAGAGACACTCGTGCTTGGAACCTATCTCAAGACCTCAAACTCTCGGTGTCTTACGTCTCTGGTGCTCTTAGGTAAAAATCTGGCCATAAAAGCTTCCTTAAATTCCTTCCAAGCCATCGGAGGTAATCCTGCAGGTCTTCCTTGGAACAGGGTCTCACACCAGGTATAAGCCACATCTTGCATCTGATAGGTGGCTAATTCTATCTTTTCTTCACCCAAGCATTTAAGAGCTCAGCACGCCTTCTCAACACCATCCATGAAGAGTTGAGGATCTTCTCGGATATCAGACCTGGAAAATATTGGCGATTTCAACTTCAAGAATCTTGATATCAAATCATCAGCATTCCTCCATTCACTCTGTACTGGCTACGTCACTGGAGTAGGCTGAACCTGTGCTTGAGATTGTGGAGTTACAACACTTACTAATTGCTCGATTCTAGCTCCCTGTGCTTGCACTACATTTGCTAGTGCCTCCACAGTTCCTTGCAACCCAACCACCAAGGCATCCAATGATCCTGATTGTGGTTGGGGAGGCAGAAGTCCTTCTCCTGTTACATCTCCTACCAGGGGCGGGGCATCCCTGCCTTGCCCACTACGCCCCCCATGTCTACCTCGACCTCTACCAACTCCTCTACCATGACCCCTAGAGGCTAGGGCCATTGGTGGGACAAGAGCTTCAACAAAAGGCTCATCTGCATTTTCTTCTACAATTGCTCCTACAGTTGTACTAGATCTAACTGGCATCATTGCTTTATAAAAACCAAAGCACAGGTTTAGAATAAAACAAAGAAAAACCAGTCATTCATAGACATGCAAATTCATAAACACCCATACTTCCTGAGATCTTATACCTAAAGAAGGAACCTTTAATACCCTATAAGGCCTCTAATGATATCTTAGTTATAATTATGCCCTGGTTCATAAAGATAACTAAGGTGTCATTAGGAGGCACTTATTTCACAGGACACAGGAACTTATGCTCTACAAATAGCCAGAAATTTTGGCAGAGTGTCCCTTATAAATAGGACATCCCAAATTTCTACAAACAGCCAGAATTCAGTAAAATAACAACGGAGAGCTTCGCTCTCCCCAACCAATCATCCAATACATCAAGGATCCAAAATGGGGAAAGGGGAAACAACACCCATGACCACTAGTCCTACCCTCAAAATACTTTACAATATAAATCTCAATTCATTACAATAAATATCAAAACCAAAAGAAAAGTTAATTGAGCCTCTAGTTCCAAAAGGAGGGCTCACCGCCACACGCCTCAGTACTTAAGATGAGGGAGGCAGATTAGGTCCAGAGGCGCTATCTGAAAAAAATTTAAAATTTGAAAGGCTGAGTCAAACTCAGTGAGCAAATAATAGATTCCCACAATTATATCAAGAATTATAACGATGAATTAAGGGAGTATAAATTAACCATCAAACAATACAATTTAGCAAATTTCCACCTATTATACGCACAAATACCCATTTAGACCTGGGTCTCTCAATGTGGTTACTTAGTGGAGATTTATCACTAGGTTAGATAAGGTAGCAGCTACGCCTCGTTGGTAGCTCCTTACCCCATTTCACTTGGGTGGCTGTGTCTAACGGGCAGCTCCTTCTCTACCCATTTTATTTACGTGTCCTAATTCACACCTTTTGGGGGCAGCTACATCTCGTTGGCAGCTCTTTACCCGTTTCATTCGGGTGGCTACGCCTAACGGATAGCTCCTTCTCCACCCAAATTCCTTTACCACACCTGACTTGGTCCCATCAAGGATGGTAGCATGCGCTAGTAGTTAAGACACACACACCCATCCATAATCCTTAAATTCATATATATATACATATATATATATATATACCCTTAGCCAATTTTTTTTATTATTACTGTTATTTATATGTATATATATTTATCTTGTACAAGAAGTTTAGAATTTACAGGGGATAAGAATTAACCCAATATTAAGTAATTAAATCAATCAATATAAATGCATAACCTTGTATATATATATATATATATATATATAAACAACCAATTAGGACGAATGAATAAATAAATACAAAAATGAAAATAACTAAAGTTACTTCTCCAACTAGCTCCTCTCTCGGGTTCAACTTATTTCCATAAGGCAGGGATACATATATATATATACCAATTTATCTCACTTAAAATGATTTCATCTAGAAAGTAACGAATTTCAAGATTTATAAAATGGAAAATGCTTCGAAATCCATTATTTACTCACAGACAGTGCCCTATACTAGCCCGGTCCTTGTTCCTCCTTGAAGGGCCAGGTTCCTTTTTCGTCGAAGCTCCAAGAATTCCCTAATAACACCCAACTTACCAAATCATTATACAGACCCAAAAACAACAATTCTTAAATAGGTACCGCATTCAATCATAATTATCTAAATAACTTTTCTGATCATGTATACAACTGCCCCTCGTCTTAACCATTTTCTTTGAATTCTAATTCATCATTTGGATTCCCAGATCACTTTAAGGAAGTAGGAATTGAAGATTTACGCAAGATTGCATAACTAGGAAGCCTAATTAAAGATTTCCCCTTTTCCTATTCCTTCATTTCGGCCAAGCATCTAATCTAAGTATAGCAACCCCATTTAACAATCCATTGAGCTGGGATAGGCTAACAAAAATGGAAAAGAATAATGAAGCTTAACAGATTTAGCTGGAGAATGGATGAAAACATAAATGGGTTAGAACCAATTGCTTACCTCAATCTCGCAATGTTTCTCATGTTTTCACAGACCAGCATGCCCAGATCGAGAGCGAGGGAGCTTAATAGAGTCTACACCACATTGGGAAAACGCTGCGGTGAGAGGGAGAGAGATGGCAACTCCAATGGGGAGGAACCAGTGAGCTGATGGGAAGGAAATCTGATGCAGTGAAATGGAGAAACAACGGGGGCACTTAGGACGGAATAGGAAGGGAAATTACCAGAGAACTTCTAGCGACGCCGGGGAGGTGATTAGTTAACGGGAAAAGGAGTTGGAGGAGGCAATTGCAGGCGCTGGACAAGAGGGAGACGGGAACAGCAAAATGAAAAAGAAGCAACAGGACCCGGTGAAAATGACGAAAAAATAGAAATGGGAAGGAGAAGAAAAAAAATGTAATATAAGTAAGGAAATAATAAAAGAAAAAGAAAAATAATTATATATATATATATATATATATATTTATCAAATTCCCCCTTCTCTTTTTTTTTTTTTCCTTCCAGTTCTTACATATAAGAGTTTTAAATTTCCTTGAAAAGTATATGAGAGTGATATAGGGACTACCTTAAATCATTTTAAACTTTTTAGGAGCCAAAGTCCTATTGTATCCAAAGTATATTAAAAAACTCCAATAACCACCCATATTTCTTCATTTTTATCTATCTCTGCTGCATGAATGTCCCAACCTCAGGTTCTCTTTTTTTTTTTTCATCTCTTTCATTCTTCCTTATCTCCATTCTCTTTTGTCCTTTCTTTCCTCCCTTCCCATTCATTATTCTTTCTTCTAGTTGCCTTATCCACTATAGAACCGGCCCCTTTATCTGATTGTAGCATTTCATTTTTTTCTCTCTTACAATAGCAACATGGAAGTGGTTAAAGGGTGGGATTTTAAGCTTCAAGTGAGTTGCTTTCATTATGCTCTATTTCTCCCTTGATTTTCAGGTAAGGAACCATCTTTTTTTCTCATTCTTTTGCTGCTAAAGTTCATATTTGTGCCTTAAAGGATATAATCTTTGAAACTTACTTCATTTCATGTATGAGCAGGGGAGAGAGTCTAGCTAGGGTTTGGCCTGAAATTAGAAAAATATTAAGCCTTTTATATTAGTAGTAACTCTACTTTTCTTTTTCCTTAACTCCTTCAAGTTGTATGAAGTGTTCTAGTTTCTTTTTATGGCTATCTAAGGGAAAAAAACTAAGTTGAGTATTTCCTTCTTGAGATGGTAAATTAGTGTGTTGAAAAGAGTTAGAAATTGCCATAGCCTAAAATTCAAGAGAAAATTTTAATTTACAACATAGCATATTTTATTTTAAGGACTATGTTGGCTTAAAGTCTTAGTTAAAGGATGATGAATTACATGAACGAATTTTCAAAGGTGGAGTTTCAATTGTGTAATTTTGAATGGTAAAGGAATTTAAGGATAAAGAAAGGAAATTTTATTGATGTTGTAACTTATAAAGTTAATTGGTCTAGTTGAAGAGATTAGGAAACCTTATGTTCAATTAGAATCTAAATGTTAGGTCTAAGTGGGAATGTCCTATGGTAGAATATAAAAGTCATACTTTTAATAGAGATAATAACAAATAAGAGCAATTTGACCCTATATGATTTAATGTGTTACCTAGTGAAGACAAATTTTTATGGGTATTATAGGAGATTTCAGAGACAATCCCCATCAAGTTCCTTATCAGTTCAAGGCCTCAAAAAATTACAATGTCACTTTATACTATGAGTAGATAATACTTGCCATGAGCAATTATACTACTTATTCATCGTAAGCTAATGGAATGGTAAACTTGATTTTGTTCTATTGTGTCTAAAAAAGAAAAAACTAATATTAATTGTTGTCATTGGAATATCTTAGTAGTTGATTAGTTAGTTAAATATAATTGGTAAGTAAAATATTTGTAATTACTTATTTGATTATTTTATCCATCTTTTGTTAGCGTATGGTAGTGTTAAAATGACAATATGGTCTAATTAATAACCTTGCAACTAACAGCAATGGTTATTAGCTTGGTGCACCCCTATCTGAATCCTAGCTAGTAGGGATGTTGCTAGTCTTGTGTGTTGGCCACCACATGCAGATCTATTTGAATAGTTAACCATAAGCTCCCCCTTTGTATTATTACCCTCATGAGCGATGTGCTCTATGTCTATTTGAATTAGTTCTATTTAGATGCATCAATTGCATTTCTATGAATGATTTATAAATATTAGTTTATGCACATTATCAAATTTATCTGATATGAATGAGGAAAATAAATGTTATTGGAAACCATATTATTTCTAAAAGTCTGATGATAGTAGTACGAGTCTAAAATCCACTTCAGTAGCATAAGAATGACAGTTCCTTGTTGTTGATCCTTGCATAGTTTGGCTAAGACCTTTCCTGGTGAAAGTTTTAATGAAATTGTAATTTAGTACATTACTTCTTAGTTTTAGCTCCTCTGATGCACAGGCAAAGTCTCCACCCTCATTTGTTACTATTTAATGCTTCAGGTCATAAGCAGAGTTCTCTTGATTATTTTGATTAGTTGTTTAGTTATTCGTAGAAATTTCGACATTCCTATATTTAAGGGAGACTCTATTGAAATTTTTATAAAAAAGCTAAATTAACTAGCATATAATTAATTTTTTTGTGTTATTGTGTGAACCTTACAATAAAAGAAAACATCCTTAAATTTCATAAAAATTTGTTTTAATTTGCCATCAATCCTTCTATACTTATGAATTTGGACTAAAAAAGGCTTGTGAATGTAAGTTTAACTCATAGATCGTGTCGGTTATGCCTGTATAAGGGTGTAACAAAAGTGGTATCAGAGCCTAGATTGCCCTATAATTAGTGGAGCGAGTGTTCTCTAATGATATCCCAATTATTATTATGAACCCAAGTATAACCATAATTGAGACTCATTAGAGGCCTTATAGGAGACTGAATTCTTCTCCATAAGAGTAATTCCTTGAATAAGTATCAGGGTGTGTATATATGAGTGAATTATATTCTAAGCTTATATTTTTTTGTTGATATAATGTAATGTTACTGGTCGAATCTAGTGTAGCTAGTTAAGAGGCTGTAGATGAACCTTTTGTTAAGGTTCATACTAACTTGAGGCCCAATCTACTAAGGGTTGTGGTAGGGGTAGAGGCCAAGGTAGAAGGGATAAATTAATTAGAAACCCTAAGAATTTTGATCATGAAGAAAGAGCAATGCCTCCCCTACCTTAGGTGCCTACGCTTAAGCAATTAGCAACTAGATTACAAGGGGTTAGTCAAGCAATAGAAACATTAGTAGCATTGGTTATAGAGCAAGTGGCTTATAATAATCCTCAAGCTAATATGACACCCTCATTAGGATAAGTGATAGTAAAAAGAGTCTAGCATCATCTTAAAGATAGGACCATAATAAAAATCCTATCCCAGTTTGTTAAATTCAAGTGACCTTCATTTTTTGGGATATGATGGTAAAGAAGATCCATAATAGTTTTTGGAAGAAATTGAATGAATCTATGAAGCACTTGGTTGTTCTAAGAGGAAGACTGTTGAGCTAGTTGCATTCCAATTAAAGAATATTGCTCGAGCCAAGTATAAGATGGTTAGGAAAGGGATATCAATTAAACGACTACTGTTAGAGTGGGAGGAATTTAAAATTATCATTTTGGAGTGGTTTTAACCCATGAGTGTTAGAGATGCCAGAGCTCGAGAGTTTAAGACTCTAAAGCAAGTTACTCCCATGACCGTGGTGGAATATGGTGTTTATGTTACCTAGTTAAAGAAATATGTGCTGCATTTAGTCAACACAGGAAGGGATAGAATCAAGAGGTTTGTAATGGGCTTGAGTTCACCTTTATTTAGGACAATGGCTACTCAAATAAATCAATTTCCCTAGTATGTAGCTGCTATGGATTGTGGCAGATTAATCAAGATACAAGAAATGATGAAGAATTCTTTGTAGAAAAAGCATAAATATGATGGTGAAGAAAGAGTGAAAGCTAGTTCTCATGTGAGAGGATCTTCTCATGTACTTAGGGTTCAAGGCCTAAAGGCCTCAACAAACTTCTACTACACCCTCCTTTCTCCTTTTACTATTATGGACAAACATATTGCACTTTCTAAGGGCACACAATAAGCACTTTAGCAGTTATTTGGACCATCACACCAGGATAAAAACTATTTGTAATGTTTTTGGGAAGAGACACTCTAGGACTTGCCATAGAAAGACGGGGGTCTACTTTGGATATGGATGGAATGGACATTTAGTAAGAAATTGCCCGCAGTGTAGTCCTAAATCTTTAAGAACTCTAATACCATATTTTGAATACAAGCAAGAGGCATCTAATGTCTTTTCCACATCTTGAACCAAATGTCCTTTGAAGAAACATGCAGTATCAAGGAAAATTTCCTTCTTATTATCATCCAAGTTATCATAGCTAACTTTAAGCACATCAAGAATCTATTTGCTTGGAGTTTTTTCATATTTCTTCAAAGCACTTTTCCACTCTTCTATTGTTTTGCCAAACAAATTAGAGCCTATCACATTCAAAGCCAATGGTAAGCCTTTGGCATATTGCACCACAAGCTTTGCTATCACCATATAGATTGGATTAGTTTCACTTTTCTCCAAAGCATTTGAATAGAATAATTTAAGAGATTCATCGTCATTCAATTCTTTCACGTCATATAGCTTTTCAAACCCCTATAGAGTTAAATAAATCTTTATTTCTTGTTGCTGTAATAATCCTACTTCCAAAACCAAACCAATTTTGTCTTCCATCTAAAGATCTCACTTGTTTTAAATGATCAACATGGTCAAGAATTAAAAGAACCTTCTTGCAGTGAAGTCTATTTTCTAGTATAGGAATTCCTTGACTCCTTGACTTACATTACCCAACTTCATATTATTTTTTCCAAGCAAATGCAAAAAAAAAAAGGTCTCTTGTAGTGGTACTAGACCATTCTTTGTTGAGTTTTCTCTCACATAAGCAAGAAAATAAGAAGCTTTAAAGTAATTTGCAATTGAGTTACACACTGTTCTTGCCATGGTTGTTTTACCAATGCCTCTAATTCCATGAATTCCCACTATTGAGGCATTTTTTTAAGACCTGATACTTGAAGTGACAATGCTGCTTGTATTCAATACTTTAATCCCATTGGATAATCAATTATGTGTAAAAATGTGTGATTTAATTTGCCAAAGATATCTTCCACTATTGATTGAATAAATTCAAACTCATACTTGCACAATTAATTACAAAGGTTGATGTATAGGAATTTGGCAATATATATATATAATCTACACTGAAAACATTAGACATTTTAATTTTTAAGTCCTTCTTATCATTTTCATTCTTAAAAAATAAAATCCTAAATGCATAAACAATTTTGTTTAAAAAAACAAATGTAGTAATTTTATCATAAGCAAAGTGATAATTATATGATTTTTCTTTCACCTAGCCTTATAGCTTGATTAATTCATGATCATCTTCATGAATTCAAATATCCCATATATGTAATATTGAAAAAAAAAACCATACTTTACTTCCTTGTGATGTTGCTCATAATGAGTTTAGCTCTCACTCTATCTTATTTAATATTGTTTCAATATCCATTTCATTGGATGATGTAAAAGGATAGAAAATATAAAAAGTGGGTAAAAGAGATAGAAAATAACTATTGTGAAGATAATTTGATTATTCAAATGATGATTTGACCGATGAAATAATAATTATAAGGGCATAATAAATATTACATGAAGTATGTGACACATCCATTTTTGTGGCGGACCAAATGTATATGTAATCATTTTGTGATATATATATATATATATATATATATATATATTAATTAAAAGAGAAACAATCTCATTAATGTTTAAATAATAAACAATTTTATTATTCAATCCCTATCTCACTCTTTTTTTCACTCTCTACTCCCACCTAAAGAGGAAAAAAAAAAAAATCTTAGGCGCCTAATGTGCCACCTAATTTATTCTTACCTAATAGAAGGCCAAATTACATAAAATGATACCCATACATTATGCCAGCTAGTAAATTACAAAACCACTTCTAATTCGATCAGAATAGCAAAACCACTCCTAATTAAATCTCCCTATTTGTTGTTTTATTGTGGGTCTCATTTCACATAAATTCAAATGCTTTATATCTCATTCTCATTAATTATTTTTTTTATAAAAAAAGATAATTAAAAGTAAAATAAAAAAATTTGTCATACAAAACAGTACTTCAATGTGGAATTCGACAAGGCCAAAATTCAAATCAAACTTGTATTGTTATGAGCTTCCAAAGAGATACAAAATAAGGATATAAAATTATACTATATAGTAAAAATAAACAATAAAAAACGTTGAAATTTTTAGTATAACAACATGTATACACTTGCAGAGTTGTGATCCAGCATGGTCTTCCAAATGTTTGCAAACTGTGGCTTGTAAATTTTTTTTTTTAGTATAAGAAAATTATTTTATCTTTAATTATTTTTTATAAACAAGAACAATTAATGAGAATAAGCAACAAAGTATTTATGCGAGGAATTCTTTAAAGAAGAAGGAATTTTGAATGTTTTGCATTTATGTGAAGGGAGACCAAACAATAAAGCAATAAATGGAGGAGTTTAATTATGGATGATTTTGCTATTCTGGCCTAATTAGGAGTAGCTTTGTAGTTTACTATGTGGTATAAAGTGTGGGTCCCATGTTATATGATTTGGCCTTATTTTATTAAATAAAGTATAAGTAAAATGGTACACTAAATACACTTAAGGATTGCTATATATATATATATATATGTGTGTGTGTCTGCGCGCGCGCGCATCATTAATAGTTTAAACAATAGTTCTTTTAGTAGTCATTAATGAAAATTGGGCTTATATCTAAAGTTGGAATTATTAGTTCAATTCCAAATTTCCAATAATACAATACCATAAAATTATTTGAAATATAGTTTTTGTTTAAGGAAATGAGTGACAAGATTTGCGCAATTAATTAAAATATTGATTGAAACATGTATATGAATAATAATAATAATAATAATAATAATAACTTTATATAAATAATATTAATATAATAAACCACCAAGTTTTTCTTAAAAAATGTTTTTTTTTTGGAAAGCCATGAGAGAAAATTTACCTATTTTTGAAATGCCATCCAGACAAATTGGCAGCCTCCCTTAGTGCAACTCTCCAATTATGCAATCTTTCTAGTGCTGGCCTCCAGCCGTGCTCTGTTTCCTTATTGCTATTCTTGAGATTGGCTTCATGCTTAGCCATTGACCTTCCATAACTTCCTCTCTGATGCCTTACATCTGAGGGATCAACATAGTAGAACACTGGATTAATTATTTTTTTTTCTTCTATGCTATGCATATATATATGACTTGCTTTGATCTACGAATGAAATGCATGTGGGTTCATTTCGCACTCCCCCTCTCCCTTTTTAAAACAAAGATTCCTTAAGGGTCTCGTTTTTAACTTTAAAAACAAAATCTAATTTTAGGCCTTCACTTTACAAAACTTTTGAATTGAATTCATCATTACTTAGCAAAGAATTAACATTTCTGTAATTGATACTGTCAAAAATAAAAAGAGCCTCTATGACAAATTAAGCATATGATGTGATAGTTTTGTACTATGTCCAACTAAACATAAAAAGACTTTTATGTGCTGCGGCTTTTTAAAAATTATAAATAATTAAAGATATACAATTGTTTATGTGTGTGTTTGTAAGATTATGTTTTTCAGTAAAAAAACAATACGAGAGCACCTTTTTTTTCTCAAAAAGAATAAATCATAAAATATTACGTTATAAGAACTATCTACAGTTAAAAAATTCGGTTTAATTAATTTTTTGAATGGAAGAGATTCTTTGCAGGTGTAAAGATCAAAAATTATTTTTAAAACTTCAAAATAAATTAGAATTACAAAATTAGGCCGATCAAGATCAAAATCTAGCTACAAAAAGTCCGTGGGACTTCAAAAAAAAATTATATTTATTGCCGAGTTTTCCTGAGTTTGTGATTAGTTTTAGTCAATATATACATTGTAAATTCCAAGAACATGTCGCTGGTTTACAAGGCATGAAATCAAATATGAAAAATTTCACAATCAAACCTTTAATTCTCTTCCATATCGTTTCTTTATCGTCTTGCCCTAATAGTTTGAAGCTTTAAGGAAATCATAGAAAGAAAATGAATGGAAATGGGAACAAAGAAATTCCAATAATTTGAGACATGCTTGTGTTAAGCAAGAACATGACTTCATATAGAGTAGAACTTAATTTGTTATATCATGTTTCACTAAAGTTCACTTGATATAGAAAAAATTAAATATAAAAATAAAAATTAAAAAAAGTAAATGGGATGGATTAAAAATCACTCTTATATCCCTACTTTAGAAAATACAATAAAAAGGTATATAAATTATTGGATAATAATTATAAAAATATTTATTATATCATATTTTGGGCCTTACAATGAGTTCAACATTATGCTCTTTTGAAAAAGTAGCCTTACAAAAAGAAGCAATTAAATTATCATATGGAGTAACTTAAAGAAAAATATCATTGTACTTTTCTGGAATCAACATATTAAAGCCAGCAGGATTCTATGTGAATTCATATGAAAACAAATTCTCTGCATTTCTTCTTCCTATACTTCTTTGTACACATCTGATTTGGACTGTCCATATCAAGTTTGGACGATTCAGAGTTGATTTCTTTTCTTTTCAGATTTTTAAATTTTTTTATTTTAAAAAATAAAAAATAAAAATAATCCTTCAACTATAAATTTTTTAAAAATTAATTATTTTAATTAAAAAATAAAAAATATAAAATATAAAATCTGGACTGTCCATATAAAATTTAGACGGTCCAAATTGCATCTCAAGGATGTGATGTGCAGAGAACTTGAATCCGAATCCATATGGATGCACATGCTATCCAAACCATTGAAATTTAATTTGGGTGATTGGGATTTTATTTTTTTAATATTTATATTTTTTATTTTAAAAGAAATAGAATGCACAAGTATTTTTTTTAATTGTTAACTTAAAAAATAATGTTTAATTTTAAAAATATAAAACAGAAATATAAAATTTGGAAGTGGCATGCCATGGTATATGCATCTCTCCAAATTGGCAGAGAATGCAGATTTCTTGTTAAAGAGGGCAATGATCTTTTTTTTTTAAAACATGTCTTCGTTTTTTTTGCAGTGAGAAGAACCAAAAAAAAAAAAAAATCAAAACTGGGTAAATCTAAAAAAAAAAAAATCAAAACTTTATAGTATTACAAGTGCAAAAAATTTGTATTATCTAATTAAGTGTTGAAAATCAAATATACAGTGTATGAGAAATGAAGTAATGTTCTACAACAATTAGATCTCTGAATCTTACCTGTTTTATAGAAACTACAAATATAAATTGCCCACAGGCTTCATAGCTTCCTCCCGCACATTTTGCTTGATAGCTTCAGATCATGAGTATTATTTTCATTAAAACCATCAATTTTATCATGCCATGTGGATAGGAGTAGAGAAGTAGAATTCCTTAAGAATTTATTATTAAGCTGTACAATAAAAACATTATATATGTAAATAATTTTTTTTAAAAATTCAAGCATGTAATGTTAATATATAAAAAAAAGTTACATTTTATAGTTTTGTTAAAAAACATGATAATTAACTAATCAAACGAATAAAAAATTGTGTGATTAATCAAATGAATCAAAGCTCGTAATTAATGTTCCACAAGTTTCTCTGTTAAATAATTGTGTGAATTTCTGTTTCGGCTGTTAAAGGAATGGCTTGGTTACTGTTTAAGGATTTGTTCAGCATTCTGTAATGTTATTGAAGCTGTGACTATGCTGCAATTGCTATGTTTACCTAAAAGAATAGAATTAAAAAGAAAGAAAGAAAGAAACATCTTAAGAGCTTGAGAGTAAGAAATATGAAAAGGGATTATAATAAGAATTGAAGCGAATTGAAGCCTTGATATCAAGCTTAATTCAATCTTAAAAGCTACAAAAGCCAACACCGAGTGTCATAATAAAATTAAACCCATACAAGCAAAATCTTTTCCAAAAAAGTGACCATAGAAAATATAATTGTGCTAATGAAAAATAAGACAGAAAAAAAAATCCAAAGAATTGATGCAAAACATGAAAACTTTTAATGATTGTACATAGAGAAAAGAATGCTACTTCTTCTGAAGGTGCATGACTGCATATCTCATTGCCCTTATTGTCCATATAAGGATTTTTGAAAATGATATCCTCCATATAAGGATTTGTAAATATTTACATTTCACTCCTCTTGATTAAATATCCAATTTTCAGTCCCTGAATTTTTAGTAGTGTATGAGTTAGATTCTAAAAGATATCCAATTTTTAGTCATGTGATTCTTGATGAAAAAATTAATAAGCAATGAATTAAATATTTTTAAAGATTAATTCGGACACTCCAAAAAATTTAAAGACTAAAACTAAATATGCGTACAACTTTAGAAACTTATTTGCTAGTTTACCATTTGTTTAATATATTTTCCCAAAAATAAAAATCTTCTAATAAAGTTAAGCAGAAGAAAGAAAGACATTAGTCGTGGACTTCCATTCTTCATTCCGGACATGAGATGAAACATAAGGGCAAGAAACAGAGGGAAGTTCTTCCAGAGGACCGACCAAAAAAAAAAAAAAAGGCAAAAACCCAAGTAAAACATAGAAAATTTGTTGTCTTTCAGAAAGAAACCCAACATCCAAACTCGGTAGTGATGAAAAATTATCTTTTTCAGTGTTTCAAAAGAGAAAGTCATTTGATTACCAATATGCATACTCTAATCTAGTCTGATAATTTGAATGTGGTAGCATACTAATAACAACGTTATATTAGCCTAAGTAGGCAACTTTATTTGATTTAACGCATGCTTAGCCACTCAGAAATTACTCGCTATTTCTTGCAAAATAAAAATGATAATGGACTAACTTCATTATAATTTACAATGTTTCACCCCTATTAGAGAAACAAATGAATAAATAAGAATAATTTTTATACCCTTTTTTTAGAAAACTTTTTCTGACAAAATAAAAGCTAAAACTTTTTTTCTTCTAACAAAAGAAACATGAGAAATTTTTCCAAAATAAAAACCTTTTTACAAAACAAACTGAAATCAAAATATGAATAATATGCTCATCAATTTTATCATGCCTTACTATATAACTATCTGCTTGAGGAATAACATGAACGCATATCAAACTATGATGTGCTACTAATTTCCAATATAGTATAGCTGAAATTAAATGACACTCGGGAAATGAAAAATAACTAATCAAATCAAAGATCATAAATAATTTTCTCCACGATTTCTCTCGGAAATGATTGTCTAAACTCTTATTTCTGCTCTTAAATGAGTGGCTTGGTTACTGTTCAGCCATTTTTTCTGAATTGAAAAAAAAAATCTTAGGAAATCAAGAATCAATAGGAGAACAGAGCGACACAACAGAAGAGATCAAAGCACATAATGAGAATTGCCACCGGTCCTCTTGATTTGATCTCACCAGACCCTTGCCCCTGTCATCCATCATGCTTTTGCCATTTGAGGTAGGTTGTTCTTTCTTTGTTTTCACCTGATTTTCCAATTACAAAGGATTAGAGTTATACAGAATTTCAATTGTGTGTGTGTGTATATTTTGAGTTTCAATTAGATAAATTGAACAAGATTTCGTTGAAAAGATAGCATTCTTTCTTATCAACTGAAATAATTTCTTTGGTTAGTATATTTGTTACAAAAGAGAGTAGGAAGTAAAAAAAGGGGTTAGGATAAAAATCAAACTATTATTGTCGAGTTTAACTCGGTTTTATAGACCAAAGTTGGTATCATATGAATTTCTAGCTCATTGGCTCTAATAAAAGCATTTCAATATAAATGTGAACGCCCCCTCACCTTTGTCAATGGCAGCAACTCTGATGGACTTTCGCCATTATCCTCCCTATCATTGTTGCTCTGAACTATTTCCTTTCTTTTTACTTTATTCCTTGAGGGCTCTGAAGGCGGAGGACTACATATCTCATCGCCCTCATTTTCCATACCTGTGAATCTGATATCCTCCATTCTGTTTTCTTGCTTGAATACATAAATTCCACACTCTTTTGCAAACTTTTCTAAGGGGACCTCGTCGATGTTATCTTCAAAAGAAACTAAAACTGGTTCACATGAAACCTCCACATGATTCCACTCTTCATCAAAGAATTCCATCCGTTGCAGATCACACACAAATATATGATCTGCCACCATTACGAACGGGTGACCAAACGCGGGGCCATAAAACCTTCTATTGCCATTGATGATCACAACAGGGATGAACTTGCTAAGGTAACGTGGCCCATTTACAGATCCAATAACAACACAGAAAGATATCACTGGGAATTTGTGACGACACCAGAATGAAATAGATCCACCCTTGTTACAGCGATCGAACCATTTTGGGATCATTCTTCCAGGAAGAGAAAATATTTTGCCTCTTGTGTCGTGCAATTCCTATCAATCATAATTCATAAGTATAGCAACATAATAGAGTAATCTGATTGTGTTCATGTAAAAGATGCAAAGAAGAAAGAGGCGAGGAACTAAAAAAAGACACTGAGAGAGAAACCTTACTTGACTTAGTAATATACTTGTAGATTGGGAACTCAACGATGTACAATTCTTGGTTGATAAATATTTTATGTTTCGTGGAACCCCTCTAATTTCTCGAAGACACTTGCACTCATCCAAGCAAAGCCTCCTCAAGAAGTGAAATTCTTTGATGAAAGTAGGAAGAATTGTGAAACTACTATAGTTTAATATCAAAGTCTTCACATTGCGAAACCAAGAAAGACATGTTGAAAGAGGTTCATCAGATATATTGCACTCAAAAAGGATAAGACCTTCTATGTTTGGGCACATTAACAAACTCGCCTTTTCTTTACCTTGGTCCTGTTTAGATACTTGGAATTCCTCACAACATTCAATATCCAATTGAGTCAATTTAGGCAACAAAGCAAATGCAATTGGTAGCCGAATCCTTCTGCAACCATGCATCTCTATCAGTTCAAGCCCAGTGAGATTTTGAATTGAAGATGGAAATTCCACGTCAATGCCAGTCAAGTCAAGCACTTTCACATTTTCTATTTGTCCTAAAATTTCAGGAAAAATCTGAAGACTTGAGCAGCGGGGAAGCCGGAGATATTCAAGGTTGGGCAAATTGTGTAATACCCGACGTGTAAGAACCCTGCATGCATGAAATTGTTATATATATATGGGTAAGTGGACTTTTCAAAGGAAGAGAATTGAGCTGCCACGTAGAATTTGTTTTGCCTCCTTCTGCAAATATCCGAAATGCCCCTTCTCTCATTCACTTTTGTTTGGGTATTTGGTAATTTGCTTCTTCAAATTTGCTGCAGCACTCACCCATACCGATAGCCATCTTTCGGTCAGGAAAAAGGAGCAAAGTTGGTAAGGAAACTGAACTTCATCTTCCTCTCTCTGCTGTGCCCTATTCGCTGGTTCTGGCCCCCTTTCTTCTTGCTTCTGCCATTGCCTTCTGGTTTGGCCAAGTATACTGCAGTTGTGAGTGATTAGCGCCAGAAACGCACCCTCTCCCAAGCTTGGAGTTTTTGCCGTAAGTTGCATTTTCTGGTTCCAGTTCATAGAGTTCCCCTCCCCTGTTTTGCTTACCCTGTAAGGTATTTCTGTATTTATAACTATCTGATGGAGGGGTGTGTGGAAGGAAAAGAAAAGAGAGTGCAAGGAGGATATATATATATATGTATATGTGTGTTGTATGGAGATGGAAGGCAAGAATGGAGCAGAGAAAGATGAATTTATGCATGTCGGGGCGAAAGGGGAGAGGTCAGCTGGAAGTTTTCCAGAGAATATTTCGCCGCGGCGAATTAAGGAATTGGCCGCAGCTAACGATTCCAGAGAGGAATTGGCCGCGGCGGAAGGAGGTTTTGGCCGCGGCCAATATCGAGAGCACGAGCGAGGAAGCTCCAGGAGGCTTCTTCGCCGCGGCGCCGTGTATGTTGGCCGCGGCGAAGGTCCAACTCACCGCGGCTATCGCCGTGGCGAAATTAGTGATTTTAGGAAGGGGTTAAACAGAGAAGAATTGGCCGCGGCTAAGAGGTATTTGGCCGCGGCTAACATGCCGAAAACACCTATAGCACCTAGAAAACCTTAGTTTCTCATATGTTAATTCATGGGAATGAAGAATAGACATTTATGTTAGGTAGGCTAAGTTTTACTGGTTATTCACGCTCTGAAAATCTGTTGAACGGGTATTGTAGGGTATTCAGGAGATTGAGCTAGAGCTGAGGACTGAAAGGGAATATTGATATCGTTCTAGGAGGTGAGTAAGTAATGCGGACCGTTTGTAACCTCTATTTCTTATTTTCTTACTAAGTTTCCTTGCAACGTCTGACATTTGAAAATTTTATTTATGAAGAGACGTTTTTAAATGCTTTGTTATATGACTGACTTAAAAATGAAATCTTGCAAATTTATGCCTGTTGAATGGATTGGAAACTTTGAAATTGAACTGATATGGAAGGTATTCCGTTTGAAATGTGATTTGAGAAATGTATTAAATGTAAGAGGTTATCTGTTCAGAACTCTGTAGCTAACAGCAGTAGTTGTTAGCCTTGGAGCACCATGATCTGGACCTCAGCTAGCAGGGGTTTTGCTAGCCTCGTGTGGGTAGCTACCACACGTGGAGTTATTTATTTCGTAAGCCAAGTGCTTTGCGTCTGTGGTTATGCTTTCCGCGAGCCGTGTGCTCTGCGTCTGTTTTAATTCAGTTCTGCTTAGATACTTCTGATGCATTTTTAAGAAAATGATCTGCTTGAGACTTGTTTTGCGCATGATGAATATATATATACATATAGATATTTTACGGGCCTTGCCCTTAAGTTGTTTAAGGGTCAGCATTATTTATTCACTGAGTTTCAAACTCACCCTTTCTTAAATTTATTTTCAGAGAACGTTGAAGATCCTAGCCTGTAGACCTCCTGCAACTTCTTTTGGCAGCCCACATTTGTTCATGTGGGTGTATTTTATGTTATGACTTTGTATTGTTCTGAACAATGTAAAGATATGGCTCCACTGAATCATAGTTAGGGTATCCCCACTCCCTAGATGTCTACGTTTTGATATATTTTGAGATGTATTATTGAATTGATTGGTGTAGAAATATCGGGAGGTCCAAATTATAGAGGGGACTCTGCCGAAATTTCTACAAAAGTCAGAGATGATACTCTTGGTAATGAAAGGGGGATTTGTTATCTTTTGTGTCGACATACGAAATCTGTGGGTCGTGAAAAATTGATTGGTGGAAATCTCCTAAGCTTGTAGCAACGGGGCGCCCTTAAGATTCTAAGTTTGTCCAAAAGTCCGATTGAATCATGAATTTTAACTAAATTCTTACAATCGCCAAATGAAATTTCTGTTAAATTTGGAACGCAAGATACATCAGGTATTTGTGTTATCAATTGACACTCATCAAAATTTAGGTTAGTCAGATTCTTGAAGCCCTGTAAAACAAAAAATATAAGAATAGTCGTAAGAAAGTTAAGTGAAACTTATTAGTATACTATGCCAAAGAAACATACAAAATGGATAACAATTACACTTGCCATGAATGGTTCGAGCGATGAAATACAGCTCCCATCTAGGTGAAGTATGAAAAGTTCCTTCAGATGAAAATCAGCTGGTAAAGACGATGAAGGATATCCCTGCCATTCTAGCACTCTTAAACTATTTGGGAGGTGTTTTGGACCTCTGGAAAAAGTTACATGTTTAATTATAAGTATCTTGAGATTTTTCATCTCCTTGAAGGCTTTTCCACTCCAGTGCACATTATGCACATTATCTTCCGACAAGCTCAGAATTATGACTTCAACTCTATTTGTTCCCTATTAACTCAAAGCATAAGTTAAAAGTTAGCTCTTTTAGCACATCACATATTAATCAAGAAGGGTAAATCAAATAGCAAAAGAATAACGAAACCATCTGTTACTCACTGTATCTTCTTCTAAAACACGTGTAATATTTTCACATAACCATAATCTACTACGTTCTCCAGGCTCATCTAATTGTTGATGAACAATGTCTCTACCCATATCCTGTACCAAGTCATGCATTTTAACATAACCACGTTCAAACTTTATGAGAGATTTGTCTATCAATACTTCAATACCATAAAGCGGGTGGAAGCCACAAGCATGTTGCACCATTTTCAAGACATATTCATAAGTACTCCCTTTCAAAAAAGAAGCAATATCAAGGAAAATTTTTTGTTCACCTTCTTCCAAGCCATCATAGCTCACTTTTTGTACTTCATTAATTCTTTTAATAGGAATTTGTCTATATGTATCTAATAGAGACTTCCACTTTTTGTACTCCCTTTAATTGCTCAAGGATCTTGACAAGTTCATTTAGACAAAATGTTGAGGATGCATAATTTTTGGAGAAAACAATGATGGCAATCTTAGATTCTTCAATGGCTTTGAAAAGAGCTGGTGTGATTTCCTCTCCTCTTCTAAGCCGCTCATCATCAATGAAAGTACGGATTCCTCTTTGATGCAGAGAATTGTAGAGATTACCAACAAAATTGAAACGGGAATCTTCACCTCTATAACTGAGGAAGACATCGGAGGCCCATCCATATGTGAAAGAAGAGAAGGAGGATAGTTCTGCACGATTCGCCATGCATGATGGCTGGTGGAACAAATTTGCTAGACGCCGTAGATGCAAGAGCTTAAAAAGTGGATCCCACAATTAAGAAAATAAAAAAATAAGAAAAGAAATCGTGCGGATAAACAATGTAAAATAGTGCAGCACAGTAGTATTAACAACGCGATGTATGAACAGTATTTTATAAACAGTCTCAATGAACAGTGACCAATCAGGACTTTTAATATATAAATAAGATAAGATAAGATAAGATTGAATTATTATATATTTCTTAATCATGAACATTTCTTAATGCAAGTTTTCTATTTTTTTAATAAAATATATTTAAAAAATATTTAATAAAAAAATTTCTTGAAAAAATACAAATAACTACTTAAAAAAATAAATGGAATGATGCATCCCTCAAAAAAAAGTTTTTTATTTTTGAACTAACAACTTATCAAAACTCTCCCCTTCTTTTTCTATTCGAAAAAAAAAACTCTTCATTCCAATAACTAGATTATTTAGATTTAATTTGTATTATATATATATATATATATATATATATATATATATATATATTAATTTAAATTATCATGTTTTTATTTCATAATTAAAAGAATGTTTTCATTCTTCTATACTGCACGTGAAACCAAAAAAAAAATTAAAATTGAAAAACAGAAGAAAATCTAAAAGACATTGTTCATGCTCCAAAATTAATCAATCTACCCTCTAAAATTCATTATATTTACATCTCTAGGATAAAGTTTTTTTATTTTTCATGCTTCAAAAGAAAAAGGTCAACAATTAATTTTATTTTAATTTTTTTGCTGTTGAAGTATTTGATAATCATCATCCCCTTTATAAAATAGAAACATATAAATACTTTGGTCAGATAAGAATAGAAGTATGACTTCAATTTGGAGAAAATTGTGAAAAAATGATTCTGCTAATAGCAGGGCCAAATTTGTGCAAATTTTTATAATAAAAAAGATAAAGTTATGTTACTGTTATGCACAACAAAATATACCAAATGGGAACAAAAAATTAAAGACTTGCACTTGGGTGCAATTGCTTCACTCCAAATCAATCAACGCGCGAAATTTTTTTTAATTTTATTTTAAAAATAGTATGTAAGCAAATGATTTAAAAAAAAACCAGTTACGAGTTAAGCCAAAAATAAAAGTCAACTACATGTAAGGAACTTTATATGAAATTCATTTATAATGTATCTTTTACCATTAAAGGAAACAAAAAAAGATGAATAGAGATTGAGCATTAGTAATGTAAAATGGAACCAGCTGCATTGACCGTAAACACTTATTCACTTTAATGAATTTTCTGACATTCTGGGAAGTAAGGAAGAAGGAAAGCAACTGTTAATAGTTATGCACAATAAAATAAAGCAAATGGGAACAATAAATTAAGAACTTGGAGTTCACTGCAAGTCAATCATCTTAAGAAAACGCCTTCATTGTTTATGCAATATATATAATAATAACTTTACAAGAATTAATAAACTTAATTTATGAGGTGAGTGGTAAACTATTGAATTAATTAATCAATCTATTCCACAAAATTGAGTATATTTACATCTCTAGAATAAATCTTTTTTTTTCATACTCCAAAAGAGAAAAAGTCAACAATTAATGTGTTTTTTTTCTTGGTTGAAGCATTCATTAATAATCATCCCCTTTATAAAATAGAAACATAGAGATACTTTGGTTATTAAATAAGAATAGAATTATGACTTAAATTTGGAGGAAATCTTGAAAATATGATTCTACTAATAACAGGGCCAATTTTGCGTAAAATTTTTACAATGAAAAAATATAGTTTTGCTTTTCCTAGAATCAGACTGCTTTCCATCAAAAATATGAAAGTTTGCACTCTCTCATATTTAAAAGTTTTAACTTTCTTAAAAAAAAAAGTCATTTTGCGTACCAAATATGCTTTCTTTGCTCTCTCATTCCTTTCCTAATGGAAGCAATGACAGAAGTAACTAAGGTCCTGCTATCTTAGCTTTTAATTCATGGCACCCCTTCTTTTGTATTTTCTATAAAATGTTACTAATTCTTTGTTGTTTTCTCAACAATGAGCCTCCTTAAATTTATATGTACACATTGCATATAGTTTATTAAAACAGTAGTTACAATATAATTCAGTTCTCTTATGAAGATAAATTAAAGATGAACAAAAAGAAGAATACATTACTCTCTTTTTTTTTCTTTTTTAAAATTTTTCTGAAAAAAATTAAATCATTTGGTTGTTGGCAAAATTTTTCCATCTTGCTTTCTTCCCTTTGTACATCCCTGGTCTATGTTATTGAAACATTGAAAAAACCTCTAGAAAATCCACACAGTTTGTGGCTCTGGTTGCACAGGTCACTTTAATGACCTTTCTAAAAAACTACTGAAAGACGCGGACATTCTGGGAAGTGAGGAAAAAGGAAAGTAGCTGTTAATATTTTGCACAATAAAATAAATCCAATGGGGAGGAAAAAAAATTAAGGACTTGCACTTGGCTGCAATTGCTTCACTCTAAAATCAATCAACACGGGAAATATTTAAAACAAAAACACCATATAAGGGAACGATTTTTAAAAAATCCAATTACAAAGTGAATACTAAAATATATTTTGAAATTAATGTATAATAATAACAATACTAGGAGTTCCAACTCTTGAACCATTAAATGTATTTTGAAAGATAAAATAGAATGATTAGAAAATTATTCTTATATCTCTACTTTAGAAAGATAAAAAGAAATAGAAACTATTGAGTAATAGTTACAACAATATATATATATATATATATATATATACTATCTTAATTTGGGGGTTACAATGACTTCAACATTACGCTCTTTTATAAAAACAATTATATAAAAAGAAAGCATTTGAATTATAATATGGAGTAACCTAAAGAAAAAGAAAGCAGATACATGTTTAAGCTTAACATCTACAAACTGGTTGAGACGTTAGATCCAAAACATAGTATTCATCGCTAGTTTGTTTCCAAGCTTAAGAAAACATAGCGATTACTATGACTATAGGAAGACATACCACTTGCTTTTCTTGTTTCGTTGTGTTGCTAAATAACATCAGGTATATGCTAACATTAGTAGGAATAAAAGACCCACGTGAACTTGGTTAATATGGTTGACCAATTATGCAATAAAATAGAAGATCAAGACATAAATGCTAACTCTTTTTTTTTTCAACAAATATCTTTACAATTGAAGTCCTTCTCCTTGATGAAAGTCCCAACAATACATAGAAACTACCAATCTAATGATTTTCTAGTAATAAAGATTGAATATTGGTTTCCTTAACTTCATGGTAGATTCCCATGCACAGCTAGCAAGCCAGGCCTAATAGATAATTATTGCCTTATTGCAGTAACAGGCCCTATTGTAATTCATGAGATCACAATCTTAATTAGCATAAGTTTAAAAGTATATAGTTATACGAACAAGGGTGCAAAGAACTATAGTCCACAATTAACTCATTATATTTGAATTATTGGAGATTCACAAATGAAGCATAAAACAGAGAATTACCTTTTCTCAATTATTAACAATTATACTGGAAATGCATTTTGAGACCAATATTGAATAACACTTGTTGGCTCTTCTTGTTGCATGCTTAGAAATGCATGCGCGAGAACATTTCCTAATCTAGAAACATTAAACTCACATTAATAGTGAAATCCGTGGAAGCAAATTAAACTAATAGAAAAATGAAACAATAATTTGGTCATTTATATGATTGCCTTCTAAAGCAAAACTAAACAGAATACAAAGTGCAAATTAGATAACATGATTCCTTCCATTGTCCTCTCTGCATATTCTAATTAGTCATGCTGCAAGATTATTCCATCCATGGTTTTAAATTACAACCTACATTGCAAAATGCGGCCATAATATTATGGTTGCAGCCAATGCGAGCTACAATTTGAAGCTTTGGCACCCATAATATCTGCAACTGCAACAACAGCTATGCAACTGCAACTGCAACCATAATTTAAAACCTTAATTCCATCTGCTTCCTTTCTTGGTTGAGACATTCTCAGTTAGGCAGTTCCCACATAGATATACCAATAAATGAAAGCCACACATTAATTGGTTGTGCTGAAGAATGACATAACCACTGCCTACCTTAAAAAAATCTCTTTGGTTATTTATACATTCAAATGCAGAAGAGAACCAAGCAGTTGGGGTTGTTAAAATACTAGGAACATTTGCTATCTTGTTTGTTGTCTGTAAAAAAAAGTTAATATAAATAAAATGCAACATATAATCAAGTTCATCAAAATTCAGACTTGACACGTGCAATTATCAGGAAGTTTACACTAGTGGATACAATAAGAAAAAAAAATTGTCTGCAATGTGATGTAGTGTTGCACAAATAAAACATACTGCTATTCATATCACCCTGTGAATGTAAGCAAAAGAGAATCCACTCATAGCACTGTACCCCTATGGCATTACTATACATTATACAAAGTTCAACTGACCTTTGGGATTAAGGGAGTGATCATTGATCAAATGTTGTTTAGCCTTTTTTTTTTCTTTGCTGTATATCCATAGTCTCAAGAACTTCAATATGTTAAGTTTTAAACAAATAAGTAACAATGTCTTAAAAAAACAGGTAACAGCTTAGCTCCAAATGGTCATCATACGTCATTGAAGTGGGAATCATGATTTGCCCATTAAAATTCCTTGATTTAATAGCCTTGAAGTTCACTTCAAAAAATATTTATATTTAGATTTTAACATTCTTGTCGTTCATAAAGGTTCACATTTTTTAACACGATACTATCCATCCTACTTTTTTGCCTTTATGCATGTCCATGCCATTTAACAAATATTCTTAGTAAATCATAAGCCTATATCCTTGACAAAGCCTCTGGACAATCCACACATGAAACTTCCACACAATTTAAATCACACTCTAGAATGCTAGTGCTTTGGAGTCCAAACATAGGCTCAAAGATTAGACAGTCATGCAAGCATGCCCTGTTCATGGCCATTAAAGAGGCAGTGGAACTTAACTAGAAAAGAATGAGGTTAGTTTTCCAACATTCCAAAGCAACAAACAATCCTTGGGAAATCCTGAAGGGTGCAGAACGATACTGAACTTTCCATATACAGTGATGGGATCATCCTGAAGTCCATTCTTTACTTCTGTGCTCCCAACTCTACAACAAGTCCCATTAATCGCATGGAAAAGATCCTCAACTTTATAGCATCACGAAATTCACCACACATGCATGCAATAACAAATACAATCATGTGAGATAAAGTTAAACTAAAAGGGGAAAACCTGGCTCGGTAATATGTTCTCCTAATGCATAAATCCCTATAGTAGGAAGTAACTTCTTGTGCATCCAATTTGCCAACACCCTCTCAAGATTTTCAAACTGTTCTTTGATGTCCTCTACAAAAGAAGACAACATTACATAGCTAATAATCAGACTTGATAAATGCAATCAGCAACCTCTATTTGTATTAAATATAAATAGTTCATACTTCTCTTGAAAAAATAGAGAATGCTCATTATCTTGTGTAGGTGCTCTGCTTTTGTAATTAGAGAGTTGATTGAACAACATGCAGGGTAAGTCACATCAACCAATTCCAGTATAAAAGACATTTGCAGCCACCTTGCTAAGCAACCAAGGCACACATTTCGACCTACATTGAGAAGTCGAGACACTGAAAAATAAGATCATGGAACCATGTAAGTTGCTAAGACTTCTGGAAAACTAATGGCATGGCAAGAATTAACTCAATGAAAGGCAGAAATATCTAGTAAAAAAGTATTTGTTATGTTTTCAGAACCTTTATAAAGAAATCTTTTGAGGTGGTAACTTCACTGAAAATGATCAAATCATCCAATAATAAACAGAACATTAATAAGATACTACAATTGCATATGTTGCTATTAGATGCAATAGCTAACAGACAATATACATGGGACATGGCAGCACACATATTGCCTACGAAATAGAAATTACTGATTCACAACAAAAATCATTGAACTTTATTCATGGCTTTTAGAAAGGAGCTTCTGGAGTAGAAAGACCATTGAATTTGATTAAAACACGGCACAGCAAGTGTCATGTAGTACATTAAGAACTTACGATTCAATATGTGAGAACCCAAGATCCTTAAAGACATGTATTTATATACATATATATAAGTTTTTATTTAGCCAGAACCTATTTCTTTTATTTTGGTTTGATTGGAAATATTTTTCTACATAACTTGATAGTAAAAATTCATTGGTAGAAGCACCTAGGGAGGAGATCGAATTTGATGGCAGCCCCATTACATGCTCACCTCCAAGACCCAAGTTTGAATCTCAGTTGGGAAACAACTTGAAAATTTTCCTCCCACATTAGTTTTTTTTTTCACTATATTGAAACTGCTCTCAGTTGTCAAATTTAAAGTTTGGTTTTTGGGTCTTTTCCCAATCTTGTTCTGCTGCAGTGTTGCTCCATCACATCTCACATTTTCTCAAACAGGCCATAACAGAACCAAGCTACCAAATTTGTCCTTTCATTAGCCATACCCTAGAGATCGTTCTGTACCCTTGGTCAGCCTTGATTCCATGAGTTGCTCTACTGTAAATGAGCTTCAACGTTCCATTCTTGTCAGCCACAAACACACGCATTTCCTCCCTTTCCCGGTTAATGAGTCTCGACTTTTTATTGGCTGGTGGTGGCTATAAGCTATAATTCCTCTAATGTTCTTAGCTATTCTGATGCATTGTATTTTGTTCCTCTTTAAGCCTTAAAGTTAACTCGGGTGGGAGGATTGAGAGGGAGCTAAAGGAGTGCTCAAAACCATTATTGGCACTATCTTTTCTTTTCTCTTAAACTAGAATCAGTAGAGCTGCAAGGGGTGCAACTAATTTTGCTTTAAATTGCTTGTTTGTTTGCTACGTCAGTGGCAGGGAAGGAAATAATAGAGGTGTAGGTTGTCTTAGGGGGGTTCTAGTTTTCCTAGTTGGAGAGTTAAGAAGTGGGCCATGTCTTTGGGTGATAGAATTTCAGCTTTGTTCAGGTAAGTCAACACCTCTTCCCTGGTTCTTCATCCTTACACACCTCTATCCATAAATGCCCTATTGCAATATGTTTCATGCATGTGTTGAGTGAGCCGTGCAGCATTTCTATGTTTGGTGTGAGAAAATATATAATTACATAGACAAATAAGTTGTTCAGCACCACTGAGGAGCATGCTGAGCTTGACATCCAAGTTTGCCAAACACATATATAATTATCTTTAGGAGTTTCCCATGGAACCAGAAAGAGAATGATGATTCCTAGAAGGATCTTAAAAATTTGTTAGGATTCTAAGCAGCATACAGCCTAGTCTGAGGTACAGAGAAATGTTCCCTATAACCATATACTTGGATGAAATTATATGGAATTGTGTTTATATGACACACATCAAGGTAACCATGAACTAAAAATAACCTAGTCTTTTATCCCAAGAATATAGAAGGGAATAAAGAAAACTCATGTCTGAAGACACTTTTGAGTTCACCTTTTCTAGAATTTCAGACCCACTAAATAATTGAAATCCTCAGGGTTGGATAATAATAATAATAATATTCTCTTTGGTAGCTATTCAAGCCTTGCACAATGCCTTAGGTATAGTCGTTCCAATCCAATAAGATTTTCAATTGATAATGGTAAATTTTTTATGGCTGTCTATTCTAAATAAATGTCTCTTATATTTTCCATGGTTCCCAATTATTTTGGGAAAATCTTAAGACTCGAGCATGCCCTAAGACACAAAGACAGAGTGTCAAGAGAAGTCAATTTGATGCAGGATGGCAACATTTTAAGTTGGGTGCATCCTTGGGCACTCAACAATCTAGGGTTAGCAAGAAATCCAAACGAATCATGAACTCTAATTAAATTTGTGCAATTGTCAAGACACAATGCCCCTATGTTTGGGAGTCCAAATAGGTTAGGTACTTGCATTAAGAATATACAACCTTCAAAATCCATAAAATATAGAGATTGAAACATCTACAAAACAAAAGCAAATGACCAATTTTATTAGTATTCTTGCTACAAATTTATGTATTATTAAGGTATAAAATCAATAGAGCATATGAAAGTTGCCAAAAATGATAAATCTATACATACTTTAAGTCGTTTGAAAATTTTAAGGCAGCTTTCAGATAGGCTGGGCATGAGAAGTTTCTTGTGGTTAAAATTAGATGGTAAAGACATTGGTATATATCCATTGCAATCCAGTGCTCTTAAACTATTTGGGACATATTTAGAGTTTTTGGGAAGACGTGCATTTCTAATAATAAGAATTTTCTCAAGTTTTTCATCTTCTTGAATGCTTCTCCACTCTATTGCACTTCTTTACCTTTGCCTAAGTCCAAGTCCAGCATAATGACTTCAATTTTATCAATTCCCTTTCAAGACCAAAGCATAAATAACTTACTGCATCTGCTAGGTTCAAATGTTGATCCCTCTCTAACAATTTCTTTGACCCATATCTTGAATTATGCACCCTCATACAATTTGAACCATTAATCTTGATTAGAGATGTGTCCATCAAGACTTGAATACCAATTTCTACATGGAAACCATGAGCATAGAGCATTTCTTTAACATATCTCAATTCTAATTTATTGAAGAAACAAGCGATGTCAAGGAAAATTTCCATCTCGTTTTCTTCCAAACTTACTTTAAGTATCTCATGGACCTCTTTATTATAAATCCTTTCATATTTATCTTGCCGAGAATTCCATTCTTCTAATGTTCCACTGAGCAAGTTAGAGCTAGAAGGCCATTGGCATAAAAAACTTTGCGATTTGAAACATCCATATAACTTGGATCAACTTTGTTATTCCTATAGGCAGCCTAACTTAACAATTTAGGAGATTTACTGACATTTAGTTGTTTCACCTCATATAATTGTACCAACCCATTGGTAGTAAGAAAATGTTTGTTTCTTGTTGTGATGATGATCTTGCTACTAGAACCAAACCAATCATGCCCTCTAGCAATTGCCCGTAACTATTTCAAGTTATCAACATCATCAAGAATCAAAAGATCCTCCTTTCAACAGAGCTTTCTTTTTTATAAGTGGAATTCCTCTATTAACATTTCCAAGTTGACGTCATTTTCTGCAACCACTTCAAAAAGTAGTGTCTCTTGGAGTTGTATGAGTCCTTGCTTATTAATTGCCTTTTCCTTAATATTAGCAAGAAAATATAAACCTTTAAATTGATAACCATTTGAGTTATAAATAGCATGTGCAATTATTGTTTTACTGATTCCACCAATGCCATAAACCTCTACCATGTTAACCCTCTCATCAGATCCAAGTCCTAAAAGTGAGATTGCTTTTTGCACAAAAGATTCTAGTCCAGCTGGATGATTAGCAATATGTAAAGAAGAGAGATTGGTCTTTTCGGATACCTCTTCAATGATCCCATGTACAACTCATATTCAAATTGAGACCTGCCAAAATATGGAAAATCACGTGAAGTGAAACTAAAATGCGCTAAACTCATATAGTTCATTGACTTTATTCAAATTGCACCCACCAATATATTGGTACTCAAATTTAATATGTACTTCCTTTATCAAGATTCATTTCTTTTCTAGTATTTGAAGGAATGAGTATGAAAATTATCAAGTAAACCACAGTAAAATAATAACAAAACATTGTGCTGAAAGACACTTCTATTGAATTTTGAGCCAAATCCCATAATTGATTTAAAATTTTTGTACAATCTGTGTTTGTGAAAATTATTACTTCCTAATGTTAATAGTGTATGCGAAAGTCAAAATACATGATTCTGACTTTTGCAACAAATGTTTTTTTTTTAATTGAAAAAGTTGAAAGTCAGAACTTCCAATTAGTTTTTTTTAGTTTAATATATATAGTTTTGACTTCTTATAACTTAGCCTTACAAACTAGATTTGCTTATATTATAAGCTTAGTTTGCGTGTTTTATAAGTTATAGAAATTAAGTTTTGGATAAATATTTTTTGAAGCCACCATTAAATTAATTTTATTTAACGTGAATTATAATTTTTTTATTTCGAAATTAATTTTTTTTATAGTTTAAAGTTTTTCATTCATCTCTCTTTTATGTCTTGTTTTATTATTCAATTATCCTACAATATTATTGGTCTTAATTTTAGCTAAAATAATCGTGTAAGTGTAAAAATGATAAACAATTTTATTATTCAATATTTGTTTTTCTTATATCTTAAAAAATTTCATTACATTTCTCAACCAATTCTACAACAAAATTAACATTTTGAAATTAGAAATGCCTACTCATCCTAACATTGTATTGAAATACTAAAAGATGTTTAAGATATAAATAAAGTTTAGTATGATTAATAGTAAAATTATTCCTCATTTTAACTTATTTTTATTAAAATTTATATGTAAAATAACATAGAATGGTTAAATAATAATTAACACATATGCTTGAATAACACGTATTAAATAAAAAAAATTAATTTTAAACTAAATTATAAAGAAATAATTTGTAACTTACTCTTTTTTATAGAAACAATTTGATAATAATAGTAGTGCCAATAGCTCTTTTCATCCAAATGTGTATTAACTATATTTATCATTTCATGCTATTTTCTACTTATAATAATTTCAGTTATAATAATAGGGACACTTAAAATAAAATAGTGGATTAATACAAATATTTATGAATCAAGCTCCTCTGACTCAAAGCACAGCAAAAAACCCTGGCCCCCATGTCTCATGAATGGAATTAAGGAGAAAGTACATGTGACTTGTCTGAAATAAGATTTACTTATAAAATTATTGCAATAATTTTAAAAAATAAGAAAATATAATTTTAAACTTTTGACTAAAATAAAAATATTAAATTTCAATTAAAATTAATTGTAAAAATCTATTTTCTTGGTTCAACAAAAACTAGCACCGAATTAAAATGAAGATATAAATATATATTTTATTACATTTAAAAATTTATATATTAATTTTATACTTAGATTTTAATTTATTAGGTTAAAATATTGGAAAAAATAAATTAAAATAAAATTGTTTTATATTTGGTATATATCAAATGTTTGCCATTCGAAAGACGTTTGCTAACCATAAGGAAAGGACAATAGTAGAGCGTGGCTTACTTTTCAAAGCTGGCTCCGACTTTTAATTTTTTTAACCAAAAAAGAAAAAAAAAATTTGCTTCGGAAGTACTTTTGCAAAAATTATAATATCAAGATTTAATAATTTTCACCGACACGAATTGTACAAAATTTTTAGATCAATTATGAGATTCAATTCAAAATTTCGTTGGAAACGCCATCTAGTATAAATGGATCCAGATCCCCTGAAGTGCACTTCAGTGGCAGTGAGGAGAGAGACAGAGAGGGAGAAGTGGGTCCCACTTCTAGTACATGGGTCCCACACACTCCTCCCTCTCTGTCTCTCTCCTCACTGCGATGAAGTCACTGCAGGGGATCCATTTCCAGTATAAACGCATATACACGCATATCAAACTATCATATGGTACGGATTTCCAATATAGTATAGTTGAAATTAAATGACACTCAAAATAAAAAATAACTAATCAAATCAAAGATCATAAATAATTTTCTCCATGATTTCTCTCACAAATGATTGTCTAAGCTTTTGTTTCTGCTCTTAAAAAAGTGGTTCGGTTACTGTTGAAGCATTTTTCTGAATTTTTTTAAATAAAAAAGAAACATCTTAAGATATCAAGAATCAGTAAGAGAAGAACAAAGTGACACAACCGAAGAGATTAAAGCACATAATGAGAATTGCCACCGATCCTCTAGATCTAGTTTCACCACATCATTGCCTTTATCATCCATCATGCTTTTGTTGCTTGAGGTAGGTTGTTCTTTCTCTTTTCCCACCTGATTTTGCCAATTGCAAAGGATTAGAATCATACAAAATTTTAATTGTGTGTGTGTGTGTGTGTCTCTATTAGATAAATTGAACTAGATTGAGTTGAAAAGGTAGCATTCTTTCTTATCTACTGTAGCTAATTTCGTTTGGTTAGTATATTTGTTACAAAAAAGAGTAGGAAGTGAAAAAAGGGATTTGGATAAAAATCAAACTCTTATTACCAAGTTTAACTCGGTTTTAAAGACCAAAGTTAGTATCATATGAATTACTCTAATAAAAGCATTTCAATATAAACTAGATGTCAACGCCCCCTCACCTTTGTCGATGGCAACAACTCTGATGGACTCTCGCCATTATCCTCCTCGTCATTGTTGCTTTGATGGAAAATTTTTCGTTCACCTTCTTCCAAGCCATCATAGCTCACTTTTAGTACTTCATTAATATTTTTAATAGGAATTTGTCTATATGTATCTAATAGAGACTTCCATTCATCCATAGTTTTACCAGACAAGTTAGAACCTATTATTTCCAAAGCAAGTGGATGGCCATTGGCATAAGCTATTAGAGAATTCATGATGTCTTGGTAGCTTGGATCAAATTCATTTCTTTTAAAAGCATTCCAACGCAACAAATCAAGAGATTCATCATAATTTAATTCCTCTACCTCATACATCTTCTCAACCTCATGAGTACTCAACAAATGTTTATCCCTTGTTGTTATTATGATTATGCTGCCAGAACCAAACCAATCACATCCTCCAGCTAGTGCTTTTAACTGCTCATCTTTGTCAACATCATCAAGAATAACAAGAACTTTCTTTTTATGGAGCCTACGTTTTATTATCGGTATTCCTCGATTAACGTCTCCCAAGTTGATTGCTTTCTCCCTGACTAAATCAGAAAGCAATTTTTCTTGGAGTTGAACGAGGCCATGCTTACTAGAAGACTTCTCCCTAACATCAGCAAGAAAACAGAGATCTTCAAATTGATCAGCAATTGAATTATATACTGCTCGTGCAATTGTTGTCTTACCTATCCCACTAACTCCATAAATTCCAACCATGTTCACTTTGTCATCTGACCTAACTCCTACAATTGACCTTATTCTTTGTACTCGAGACTCCAACCCAACTGGGTAGCTAGCAATATGCAAAGGAATTCGATTAATCCTTCTGGATACCTCCTTAACTATTCCTTCAACGAATTGATATTCATAGCCTTGCCTGAAAAATTACAGAAGTTTATTTGTGAAGTTAGGAACTGTTTGGTTTGAGGGTTTTGGAAGTGAGAGGAGGAAAGGGTCCCCTTGTTTGGTATGAAAAAGTTGGAGGAGCCTTTCCTCTCCCCTCCAAACCCTTCCCTCCAAAAGTGGAGTTTTTGGTGGAAAGAAAAAAATTTTACTTTCATTTAACAAAATTACTGTCACTTTTATTTTCATTTAAAATATAATATAAATTTTATTTTTTAAATAGAGTTTAAAATAATTTTTTTATGAAAATAAAAAGTATTTTTTGAATAAAAATAAAAAATTATTTTTAATAATAAAATACAAAAAAGTCTTTTTTTATAAAAATATAAAAAATAAAAATTTTAATATCATAAAAATATAATTATCCATTTAATTTTATCTCCCTTCCCTCTTCTTAACTAAACAAGATTTTATTAAAATCCCTCTTCTCCTCTCCTCTCACCTCCCCTCCCCTCCCCTCCCAATCAACCAAATAAGATATTATTAAAACCCCTTTTTTCCTCTCTTCTCCCGTCCTCCCGCTCCCTCTCATTAAAACTCTTCCCCTCCTTTCCCCTTACTTGATCCAAACACTCGATTAGAGTAAATACACTGAACTCCAAGTCCATAAACAATACAATAATTTCCTAAAGGTTTTCAAGAAAATTATGAGTGTAATTCTAAATCATAAGAAAAATAGCATTTAAAAGTAGATATGTACCCCAATTTAAAATGCCAGCCAGATAAATTAGCCGCATCCTGTAGGGCCTGCTCCCATTTTTGTACCTTCTCCTCGTCATCCTTGAACCTTTCTCGATGCCTAGACAAGGCTGCACCATAACTCCCTCTTTGATGTCGCACTTCTGATGGATCCACATCGTAAAAGACTGGCCAAACCAACCGACCTTCTCCCTTTAACTGCTCAAGGATCTCGACAAGTTCATTTAGACAAAATGTTGAGGATGCATAATTTTTGGAGAAAACAATGATGGCAATCCTGGATTCTACAATGGCTTTGAAAAGAGCTGGGGTGATTTCTTCCCCTCTTCTGAGCCCCTCATCATCAATGAAAGTACAGATTCCTCTTTGCTGCAGAGAATTGTAGAGATTACCAACAAAATTGAAACGGGAATCTTCACCTCTAAAACTGAGGAAGACATCGTAGGCCCATCCATATGTGAAAGTAGAGGAGGAGGATAGTTCTGCACGATTCGCCATGAATGATGACTGGTGGAACAAATTTGCTAGACGCCGTTGATGTAAGAGCTTAAAAATGGTAGACGCGGATACTATCAGCGAGAGGGAAAATCACATGGTAAGTTTCAGGGGAAGACAAATGATAGGATAGCTTTTATGCAATGGGAAGGGTGTTTCACGATTATATGAAGACTTGGTATGGCCCACTATGGTACTGCTTTTCTTTCTTCAGTCAGACTTCTGTGGCTTTCCCCGAAGTTGCGCACCTGACTCTAACAAGTTTTCACAAATGGCAGACAATATAATATCAATAGTAGACCATGGCACATCTCTTCAAGCATGTTATGCTACCGTGAACAATGACTTTTCTGAAATGCCTTCCTAGTGACAGAATGGTTGCGGGTTCATACAAGAAAACTGAGGAAAGTATCAAATACAACAACTTAAAAGTAAGGTCCTCCAAACATGTGTCAAGACATTATTTGCTTCGTATCAGTGTCAAGATTTCAAAAAGATAAAGTTAGTTTTGATTTTACCTTTTTGAAAAAACAAAAGCAAGTTGTTCTCTTTTTTGGTACAATTATTTCACTGACATATCATTTTTTTTATTCACCAAAAACAATAATCTCTCGTTAACTTCTGCATCCCCTCTCACTGTCCCACTTCTACTCTCGTTGACTATCATAGACTTTAAACAGTTCATTTTCTTCAAGAAAAATTAGCATATCGCATTACACAAATTGAATTATTATATATTTTTCAATCATAAACTTTTCTAGTGCCAATGCAAAAAAAAAAAAATCATAATCAAGTTTAGTATTTTTTTATAAAATATATTTAAAAAATATTTAATAGAAAGATTTCTTGAAAAAATACGAATAAGTATTTTAAAAAAAGTGATTGGAATGATGCATCCCTCAAGAAAAGTTTTTGATGTTTGAACTAACATCTTATCAAAATTCTTCCCTTCTTTTCTTTTTTCAAAAAAAAAAAAACTCTTCGTTCTAGTAGCTAGATTGTTTAGATTTAATTTAGATTATATAAATTTTATTTTTTATTTTTAAAATTTTAATTTAAATTATCATTTTTTTAATTTCATAGTTAAAAGAATGTTTTCATTCTTCTATCTACTGCACGTAAAACAAAAAAATTAAAACTGAAAAAACATAAAATCTAAAAGTCATTGTTCATGCTCCAAAATTAATCAATCTATCCTCTAAAATTCAGCATATTTACATCTCCAGGATAAAGTCCTTTTATTTTTCATGCTCCAAAAGAAAAAAGTCAATAATTATTTTAATTTTAATTTTTTTGTTGTTGAAGTAGTCGATAATAATTATCCCCTTTATAAAATACAAACATATAAATACTTTGGTCAAATACGAATAGAAGTATGAGTTCAATTTGGAGATAATTGTGAAAAAATGACATAAAATATACATAGAATAAACAAGGAAATATTCTTATCATAGTATTTTTAAATTATTTGAGAGATTTTTGGAACCTTTCCAAAAAGTACGCCTTCTCAATTATAAAGTTTTTGAGTTTTTCATCTTCTTCAAAGTCTTTTCATCCCGGTTTATATTTTTAGCTTCAGGTAAATTATCTAGAATTATGACACTAATTGTATCAGTATCGTTTTAAGCCAAAGATAAAAGTCAACTACATGTAAGGAATTTTATACGAAATTCATTTATAATGTATGCTTTACCATTAAAAAAGAAACATGAATGGAGATTGAGCATTAATTAATATTGATTCTTTATAAAGTCAAGTCCTCATCATACCCGAATAGAAAAATTGGTGATGTAAAATGGAATATTTATAGTAATAAATTTACAAGAATTAATAAACTTAACTTATGAGGCGAGTGGTAAGCTATTGAATTAATCAATCTGTTCTATAAAATTGACAATATTGACATCTCTAGAATAAATCTTTTTTATTTTTCATACTCCAAAAGAAAAAAAGTCAACAATTGATTTGATTTTTTTTTTTGGTTGAAGTATTCGTTAATAATCATCCCTTTATAAAATGGAAACATAGAGATACTTTGGTCAAGTAAGAATAGAATTATGACTTCCATTTGGAGGAAATTTTGAAAAATTTGATTCTACCAATAGCAGGGCCAAATTTGTGTAAATTTTTATAATGAAAAAAATATAGTTATGTACTAGAATATCAATAGTAGACTTTCACTCATTTCTTCAAACAACTTATGCTAAAGTGAACTAGACTTTAAATCTGAAATGCCTTCCTAATGACAGAATGCTTGCTAATTGCTTTAATAAATTTTCTGAGAAGTAGCTGAAAAAAAAAAGACATGGATATTCTGGGAAGTGCGGAAGAAGGAAGCAGCTGTTAATGTTATGCACAATAAAATAAAACAAATGGGAACAACAAATTAAGAACTTGGAGTTGGCGGCAAGTCAATCATCTTAAGAAAATGTCTTCATTATTTATGCAATATATATAATCATAACTTTACGAGAATTAATAACCTTAATTTATGAGGTGAGGGGTAAGCTATTGAATTAATCAATCTATTCTCTAAAATTTAGTATATTTACATCTCTATAATACATTTCTTTTATTTTTCATGCTCCAAAAGAAAAATGTCAACAATTAATTTTATTTTAGTTTGTTTGCTGTTGAAGTATTCATTAATAATCATCCCCTTTATAAAATAGAAACATATAAATACTTTGGTCAAATAAGAATAGAAGTATGACTTCAATTCGGAGGAAATTATGGATAAATGATTCTACTAACAGCAGGGCCAAATTTGTGTAAATTTTTATAATAGAAAAGATATAGTTATGTAATTAACAATCCTTAAGGATACTTTTTTTTATTCTCATATTAAATAGAGTTATCGATTTCCCCACTTACAAATGAAGTAGTTGTTGTAAGAAGAGATAATTAAATATCATGGGTCTTGTCCTTATTTATAATAGTCCCAATAAAAAGAGAGCTCTCTAGCTTTACATCACTTCCAAGCCATGCACAAGTTCAAGACCCATAATCCATTTGGCTAAAAAACCAAAGATAATAGCATAGGTCGTCCTGGTAAACGTAAAGTTCCTTTGTACATTTGCAGAGAAAGTTAATTTGGCGAAATGTTGTAGAAAGCAAAGGGAAGTAAAAAAAAGGAAGCGTGGCATTGGCATTGACTTGAAGAATCAGTGGGAAAAAGAAAAAGATATATCCAAGGAAGAAAAATGGCCCTGAAGTGGACATATAAAATTCGTGTCCTCCAAGAAACAAGGAAAATTTTCCTTTTCATGATTCTGTGTGAAAGTTTTTATACATTACACAGCAATACATAACTTAAAAAAAGTGCTACGACGACGATAACTTGGACATAACTAATGGCCAGTGGAAGCAATGATAGAAGTAACTAAAAGGTCTTGCTGCCTTAGCTTTCGATTCATGGCCCCTCTTCTTTCATATTTTCCATACAAATGTCATCAATTCTTTGGTGTTATGGCCAATCAAATGTGAAGTGTTAAGCTCAATTATTCATGACGACATTATTGCGTCTTTTCTCAACAATGAGTCTTTAAATTTATATATACACATTAATTTTAAAAATAATAACAATTTAAATTAAAAAAAGTAAATATTAAAGATTAAATTTGGACCGTCTACATCAAATTTGTATGATCTAAATTTAGAGAGGTACCTACAATCTAGATTTGGATAGAAACATAGAGATACTTTCATCAAATAATATAAGAAGTGTGACTTCAATTAGGAGGAAATTGCAAAAAAATGATTTTATTGATTGTGGGGCAAAAATTGCGTAAATTTTTACAATAAAAAATGTAGTTATGTGATTAAACTATCTTAAGGATGAAAAGAATATTTTATTCCAATAGTAAATAGAGTTATCAGTACACGACTAACATATGAAGTAGTTGATGTAAATAAAAAGAGAGTTTATCTAGATTTAACACCACTTGCGAGAATTTTCTAAGAATTGACTAAGTTTAAGTTCAAGAACCATAGTCTATACAACAAAAAATGAAGGGTAAATTACATAGATTTTTTAAAATTTTGCTAAAATTAAATCAAATATACATGGAATAAACAAGGAAATAATCTTATCATAGTATTCTTAAATTATTTGAGAGATATCTGGAGCCATTCGAAAAACTATGCCTACTCAATTATAAATTTTCTGAGTTTTTCATCTTTTTCAGAGTCTTTTCATCCCAGTTTTTTTTTTTTGTCTTCAGGTAAATTATTTAGAATTATGACACTAATTTTATCAGTACCGTTTTAAGCCAAAGATAAAAGTCAACTACATGTGAGGAATTTTATATGAAATTCATTTATAATGTATGTTTTACCATTTAAAAAATATATATGAATAGAGATTGAGCATTAATTAATATTGATTCCTGATAAAGTCAAGTCCTGATCATACCCGAATAGAAAATTTAGCAATTTAAAATGGAACCAGCTGCACTGACCGTAAAGTATTCATACAGGAGGAAAATGGGACCCGCTTTTGCCTTAATTTCTGGCTTTTGCGATTCAGTTTAATGAATTTTCCGAGAAGTTGCTGAAAGATGTAGACGTTCTGGGAAGTAAGGAAGAAGCAGCTGTTAATGTTATGGACAATAAAATAAAACAAATGGGAACAACAAATTAAGAACTTGGGGTTGGCTGCAAGTCAATCATCTTAAGAAAATGGCTTCATTATTTTAATAACTTTACAAGAATTAATAAACTTAATTTATGAGGTGAGTGATAAGCTGTTGAATTAATCAATCTATTCTATAAAATTGAGTATGTTTACATCTCTAGAATAAATCTTTTTTTATTTTTCATACTCCAAAAGAAAAAGGTCAACAATTAATTTGATTTTTTTTGGTTGAAGTGTTCATTAATAATCATCCCCTTTATAAAATAGAAACATAGAGATACTTTTGTCAAAAAAGAATAGAATTATAACTTCCATTTGGAGGAAATTTTGAAAAATTGATTCTACTAATAGCAGGGCCAAATTTGTGTAAATTTTTATAATGAAAAAAATATATAGTTATGTAATAAACAATCTTTAAGGATAATTTTTTAGGTAATTTTTTTATTCTAATATTAAATAGAGTTATCATTCACCCAACTTACAAATGAAGTACTTGATATAAGCAGAAATAATTAAATATCGTGGGTTTTTTTTCCTTATTATAATAATCCCAATAAAAAGAGAACTTACTTAGCTTTGCATCACTTTCAAGAATTTTCTAACAAATGACGAAGCACCAAACCATGCACAGGTTCGAGACCCATTGTCCGTACAAGAAAAAAGGAGAATTAGAAAGGAAGACCCAAAATTAAAGAAATTTATTCTAACATATTATCACTAGGTCTAATTATTATTTTTGTTAAAATCAATAATAATGAACCTTAAAATAATGATAATAGATTTTTCAAAGTAAATATTTTTAATTTTGAGCTTTTAAACATAATTCTCTCCAATAACAAACAAAAGATCATACAATGGGAAGGAAAAAAGCAAGTGTGGCATTGACGTTGACTTGAAGAATCAATGGGAGAAAAAAAAGTATCCAAGGAAGAAAAATGGCTATGAAGTGGACATATAAAATTCGTGTCCTACAAGAAACACGAAAATTTTCAATTTTATGATTCTTTGTGAAAGTTTTTATACATTACACAGCAAACACATCACTTGAAAAGGTGCTACAACGACGAAGACTTAGACTTAATTAATGGCCAATGGAAGCAATGATGGAAGTAACTAAGGTCTCGCTGTCTTAGCTTTCAATTCATGGCACCCCTTCTTTCATACAAATGTTACTAATTCTTTGTTGTTATGGTCAATCAGTCCAGCGTTAAACTCAATTATTCATTTATCGCGTCTTTTCTCTGCAACGAGTCTCATTAAATTTATGTGTACACGTTACATGTAGTATATGACAACAATAGTTACAATACAATTCTGTTCTCTTATGAAGATAAATTAAAGATGAATAAAAAGAAGAATACACCACTCCCTTTTTTTTTTCCTTTTTAAAATTTTTTCTGAAAAAAAATTATTTCATTAGATCGTTGGCAAAATTTTTCCATCCTACTTTCTTGCCTTTATACATCCCTGGTCTATATTATTGAAATATTGGAAAAACCTCTGGACAATCCAAACAATTTCAATCACATTGGACAATCCACACAGTTTGTGGCTCTTGTTGCACAGATCACTTTAATGAACCTTCTGAGAAACTGTTGAAAGATGCAAACATTTTGGAAAGTGAGGAAAAAGGAAAGCAGCTGTTAATGTTATGCACAATCAAATAAAGCAAATGGGAACAAAAAAAATTAAGGACTTGCACTTGGCTGCAATTGCTTCACTCCAAATCAATCAATACGGGAAATATATTTTTCCTGTTCTTAAAAAATAGCATTTAAGTGAATGATTTAAAAAAAAAAACCCAATTACAAAGTTAATGCTAAAATATATTTTGAGTTATATTTTGAAATTGATGTATAACAATAACAATACTGGGAGTTCCAACTCTCTAATCCTTAAATGTATATTGAAATTGATGTATAATGATAAAATAACACTTTTTTAAAGCTTAAAATATATCAAAGGACTGGAAAATTGAGCTTTGCATAACAAAATTTTTGAAACATATTATTTACTTATTATATTTTTTGCTAAAATTTTAATGACAAATATTTAAAAAACCCTGCATAAATTATGCAAGAAAGGGAGGGGCGGTAAACACTAACCTGGTGAAGTAGTGGTTGTCTATGATAACATCCTGGACTTGGCTCCCACATAAAATCATATCCATGGAGAGAAATCAATTTGTTAATTAAGATTAAGGGGCACTCAATTGTAATTTGGAAGATTATGAGTGTAAATCTGGTCATGAGGATTATTACTTATTGACCCAACTACCTAGGGAACCCACATACATAATATTAAGTTACGGGTTTACTGCAACTCAATCATCTTATGAAATTGTTTCATTATTTATGCAATACTTCTGTGACTATACAAGATAATGATAACTTTACAATAATTTAAAATTTTAATTCATGAAGTGAGTGGCAATTAAGCTATATATTGAATTAATCAATCTATTTTCAAAAATTTAGTATATTTACATCTCTAGATTTTTTTTCCATACTCCAAAGAAATGTCAACAATTAATTTTATTATTTCTTTTGTTAAAAAGTTCCTTAATAATCATTCTTTTTATAGAATAGAAGCATAGAGATACTTTGGTCAATAATAATAGATGACTTCAATTAGGAGGAAATTGTCAAAAAAATGATTCTATATATTAATAGTGGGGCTAAAATTGCGTAAATTTTTATGATAAAAAATGTAGTTATATAATTCAACTATCTTTAAGGATAAAACGAATATTTTATTCTAATATTATGTAAAGTTATCGTTACGTGACTCATAAATGAAGTAGTTGATGTAAATTAAAAAAGAGCTCATTTAGATTTACATCACTTGCAAGAATTTCTAAGAACTGACGAAGCACAAGTTTAAGACCCAGAGTCCATGCAATAAAAAGAAAGGTCGTCTTTCTCTGGACATTTGCAGTTAATGCTAATTTGGCGAAACATTGCAGAAACCAAAGGAAAGAGAGAGGTCGCGCCGGGGGGGCGGGGGGGGGGGGGGAAGGAAGTCTGGCATTGACTTGAAGATTTTGTGGGAGAAAAAAAAGAGTAAATTATATTAATTTTTTTTAATTACACAATTTTTTTATTTTTTTAAAAATATATTTAAGTTTAATTTTAGAATCTTTGACTAAAATTTGTTCAATTAGCCAAAATATACAAATATATATTATATCTAAATATGCACAAATAAAAAAATATATTTTATTTTCATTAAATATAACAAATATATATACATTTAAATTAATAGAAGATATTTTAGTTGAAAAAATAAAAAATGTATAATCACTTTCACAAAGAATTCGACATGATATCTAAGAAAAGCAAAAGTTTCATGTTTCTTGTAAGATAAGAATTTCAATCTGTCCATTTCAGCAGCATTATTTTCCTTCCTTGGACATTTATTTTAATAAATTATATAGACCACTATTGAATTTTACTAGCCATTTGGTACCCTGCATATGATCTAGCCTAATAAAATAAACTAAAATAAAATTTTAATACCATAAAATATTTGGTGTGATATTGCATAAGATACTATATGATATAAGATAATAATGTCATATATTTGATGATATATTATATAATATTGGATTAGATAAAAATCAATATTTTTGACAAAAATATCCTTTACTTAAAAATATAACATATTCATTTAAAATTTTAATTTTATGAGAAATAAAAGTCTCAAAGGTTAGGGGAAAAAAAATCTCTGGTAAGACTATTGGCTAACATATATGATACAACTAATTTCATTGGCTTATATTTTCAGGATAGGAAATAAATACAGGTGTCTACCTAGTCATTATAAGAATAAAAATATGTTCAAAACATTAAAATGATCAAGCCTGCAGCACAAGGGTGATGCTTAAACTTATCAATAATCCAGCAGTTACTTGAAGTCATTATAATTTGGAACAATCTGAAAGCATCATCATTGATAATTCCCAATTATTCATGTTATTATACACATTTTCTCTCAGTAAATATAATGATTACCCTCCATTTATAGGATAAATGACACTTACATAATAGAAAATGAACATAATTAGGATGAATAGTCATATACTCAATACTTACTTGAAAAAGCAGCATTTATACTTTAATTTTGAGTATATTGATAACTAATCACATGTTATTTTTCATATAGGATGCATATGTTAAGGATCATTGAGCAGCCTCAGGAGAAAAACGCTGGAAAATGGTGATTTTGCAAGTCTCGCCGCGGCCAAGATCATCCACGCCGCGGCCGAAGGTGAAGAGTGCAACTCGCGCCGCGGCGGAGCATGCCATCGCCGCAGCCAGAGCTCATACAGAAGCAAAACAAGCCGAGGCGCGATGTTGAGGAGCCGCAGCGCGTTTCAAATGAACCAAAATCCTCGGTGCAACATGTCCACGCCGCGGCCCTCAGTCAAATAGAACTCAACCTCGCCGCGGCGCGCTTCGAATTAACTGAACACAGCGTTTTGTTTTCAGAATTTTTTGAGGGTTTGAGGCTTCATATGTGTTAGAGAGTGGAGGAGCCGTCATTCTGGGCATTCTGGGTCATCTTTGTGTGGTTCCAAGTAAGTAGAGGCTAAGGGAGAAGCTAAGAAGGCACTTTGAAGCAAAAGAAGCTGGAGATTGAAGATTGAAGCTCAAACCATTTCATTTTGGGAGTTTCTTCTTTCTTTCTTCTGTCTTATTCATTTTCATTGATGTATCTTCTTGTTGCTTCAACTGTGTCTTGGAATTTCATGATCATGTACAGCTAAATCCTCTTTAATCTAGGATTATTAGGAACTCTTGTATGGAATAGTGGTTGTTTTGCATTCTGACTTTGCAATCAATGGCTAATACTTGTTCATTCAACTTTATGCTTCATGCTTTCTGATTGATTGGCCAATAATTAGATTGATTTGATATCTAACTTGAACTTGGGAAAGGGAAAGGGAGATTAGATCAAAAGTTGAGTGGTGTGGGTGCTTGAAACTTGTCTGAGTAAGTGGATAGTTTAGTTACTGAGATAGAAATATACTCAATAACCTCACATGATCCAAGTAGGTATTATGATAATAGTTTGGTCTTGGTTGATTTTGTAAGGAATTATAAGATGAACCGGGTAAACCTATATAATATTTGGAAAAATATATATAGGAACAATTTAATCCTAGACCAGCACGTATTACCATTGATAGCAAAAGTATTGAATGTTGAACTGACTACTATGAAATACAAGAGGACCAATAATCCTAGATGCCATTAACTTCCTGGAACATCCAAATATCAACCCTGAATTCTGCACAGCTTTTAATCCATAAACAACTTTCTTTCACATCAACCATTACAATTTGATTCGCTTAATTTAAATTAGAGTGTAAATTTCAGTACTTGACAATATTTTGACAACAAATCCTCGTGGGAACAATCTTTTCTTATCACTATATTGCCTTCACGATACGTATACTTGCGTGTACGCTTCAAAGAGAGCAACAATCATCAATCTAGTATACAAGAAAAGAAAGAGTTTCATGCGAATTAGGAAAAAAAATTTTGCCACAATAATGGAAGAGCACGTACAGATTGAAAGATATCCTTTAGACAAGCAAGTAAATATATATAAAGTCAACCATACAGGTAGAACTTACTTCTTGTCCAATTCAGGCAGGTTTGTCCTAAGAATATTTCTCAATGATGACCTGCAACACATCATATAGGAAGGAAAATCATAAGACTGCTTAAGAGTTGCTTCCATTAATATCACATGAAAAAGTCATAGATGAATTTGTTCGATGTATGCCCATTTTACTGATCATAGTACAGGCTTGGATCCATTCTGAAACAATATTTTCATTTCTTATTTTATCTGTTTAAGGAAGTTGAAAGAACAAATACTTGAGCTTTCAAAAGTTTACTTGCACCAAACATCGCTAAAGACTGTCAGGCCTGTATGAAATCTTTTCTTTGATCTATCCTTCTCACTGGACTCAAAATTTTAGTTATATCACATGTAGTTAATTATATTTTGAGACTCTAAGTTGCATATATTTATCTTGAACAATATTAAATTTTGATATAGTACAATTTGGTTTTGTTTTTAGGAAGTTATCTAGTATATATAGAACCCTATAGCTAACAGTAGTACTTGTTAACTTTGGCGCACCTCGATTTGAACCCTAACTAACAGGGGTGTTGCTAGTGGTTTGCATTTGTAGTTACTTACCTTTGTAAGCTATTGTTTTATGTCAGTTCTATTTTGGTTTTAACTAGATGCTTCCTATTTTAATTTGCTAAATGACCTTATAGTATGAATTTTATTTGAAGCATTTGTTTTAACCTTGACATAAACATTGAATTATTTGCACATTGGCATTGTTATTTCATATCATTTGGGAATTGTTTTGTTCTTATTATCATTTAATATAATACGAACTCATGAGTGTTTATTGATTCTCATGTGAACAATATTTTCAAGAAACTTTGTATCTGCTCATCCTTTTTTTGTCGTCATGTTTTATTTTCTACTCATTGAGTACTGCAACTCATTCTATTGTCTACTCTTGTAGTTAAAGGACTATGTCCTATGTTCCACTGGTTCAGTTTGGAAGTGTTGTTAGTGATGAGCTAGTGACCAATATGTTTCAATATAAATGGTATGTTGTCCTTGTGTGTGCATATTGTATTCTAGAGCTCGCTTCATAGGCTACACGCAAGATCCATACCCTATTAATTATACTTTGTTATTAATTAAGAATGCAAAATGAAGCTTTCTTTATAAGATTTGACTGTTTGATTGTTGTGGTTAATCTAGGATGTCCTGTTAAAAAGGAAACTTTGTCTGATTTTCTATAAATAGATTGAGATTAAATAAATCTTATAATATTGCTGATGTGAATGACCCCGTATGCATGACTAAGAATTTATATGTTTAGTCAAGCTTGTAGATATAAGACTATCTTGTATTCTATGTTGGTCATGTATTTGGTTTTGGGATGTGACAAAATTCATAATTTAATAGCTAAATTGTAGTTAAACTATTGTTAAACTGCTTTTTTAAATATATTTAAAAAATAAAAAATATGTACAATATTTTACCATTAAATTGATACCTGTATTGTAAAAATAATATTTAAAATATAAATAAACATTTAAAAATATAAAAATTAGTTAAAGTATTTTGTATATGACAAAAATTTGAAATAAAATAAGTTAGGTAAAATCCATTAAATATCATAAATCTCTATCATAAAATGTCAAATCTTTAATTTGGATTAAAAAAATCAAAAACTGATTTTTTATTGTTTCAGTTCTAACCGTTGGTTTTAATCAATTTTATCACTTTTTGATCAATTTAATTGATTTTTGACCAATTTTTCATAAATCAGTTGTAAAGATCAAATGGATTGAAACCATGATTATAATTTCCTAGTCTAACTAGCTAGTGAATTCAATCCCATTTTCAAAATAGCAGTTTTTATATTACATGAGTGGTTATCAAAATATCTGATTTCATACCTTGTAAACCAATAATGTTTTCTTGAACGTTTACAATATATCTACGAACTAAAAATGGTGACAATTCAGAAAAACTCCACAAAATAAGGAAACTTTTGAAGTTTCCATAGACTGCTTGTGTCTGATCTTGATCGATTTCAATGTTGATCACTCTAACTCTCCTAGTTTTAAACCTAATTTATTTTAAATCTTTATGAATAATTTCTTTCCTTCATACAGGCCAAGGATCACTTACATTCAAAAGACTAATGAAGCCGAATTTATACATAGTTATAACTTAAGTGCAATTTTGTTTTTTTGTTTTTTGAATTTTTGCTATCTATGAATATTCTTATACAGCTTAAATATGATAAGACTAATTCTTTTTAGACAAAATATTTCATATGTTATTTTTTTATTAAAAAATAAATAGCAAATATAAATAATTTTCACACATCTCAGCACATAAAGGTCATGTGCATTTTATTTGTAGATAAAGCAAAAACCTATCATACCTTATGCATGCATACTTTATCAAAAGTTTTCTCTCTCTCTCTCTCTTTTTTTTTATTATTTACAATATTATAGAGACTCTTATATTATATATATATATGTATGTATGTATGTATATATGTATGTATGTATGTATGTATGTATGTATATATGTAAATATATATTAATAGGTTGTCAAGCTATGGCTAACAAGATTCCCAAGTTCTAATGATTACAAAGTCTTCACATCCATTTGATGCTTGAAGCTCTCTGTCACAGTAAGTCATATCAAGCCAATACTAGGATTGGGATTCACAACAGCTTCATATGGCACATGATCAAGGGTCTTCCTCTTCTTCTTTTAACCGCGGTTGGACTTATGATGTTTTTGTAAGCTTCAATGGGGGAGATACTCGTTACAGTTTTACAGGCAATCTTTGTTATGCTTTGAACCAAAAGGGAATCCACACCTTCAAAGATGACATCAAGCATAGGAAAGGCGAAAGCATTTCCCCTGCTCTTCTGAAAGCAGTCGAAGAGTCTAGAATTTCCATCATTGTTTTTTCTAAAAATTATGCATCTTCAAAGTGGTGTCTTGATGAACTCGTCAAGATCATTGAGTGTATAAAAGAGAAGGGACAGTTGGTTCGCCCTGTATTCTACTATGTTGATCCCTCAGATGTAAGGCATCAGAGAGGAAGTTATGGAAGGTCAATGGCTGAGCATGAAGCCAATCTCAAGAATAGCAATAAGGAAACAGAACACGGCTGGAGGCCAGCACTAGAAAGATTGCATAATTGGAGAGTTGCACTAAGAGAGGCTGCCAATTTGTCTGGATGGCATTTAAAAAATGGGTAAATATCTCTCGTGGCTTTCAAAGTTCTTTTTTTTCTTAAAAAAAAAAACTTGGTTGTTTATTTTATTGGTATTATTTCCATAAAGGTATCACTATTATTATTATTTTTTCATGGTACTGTTAGAATGGGGATGAGCAAAGTGTTTTGTTTATGTGAGAAAAGAAGAGAAAACTGTGTTTATCGTGGGAAAGGCAACCATAAGAGTATATCACAGGAGAATGTCTTCTTCCTTTGCATACATTGTATTCATTATATGAAGAAATTTATATTTTTTTTCGATTTCTACAAGTTACAGACAAGCACCTAAATGGTCTCCATAAATTAGCTTCTCCTTCTCTATTCATATGAACTAAACACATCATGCCGCCACATATGCTATGCTACAGTTACATATTTCAATTACTATTTTAATTAATTTACAAGTCTTGTCACCCACTACCTTAAACACTTCTTGACAAAATTTGCAGCAAATTACTAGTTTTTCTTTCAATTGCTCAAATTTGGTTTTTTGTAGGCCTGCTCGAGCAAATCTCCTCCTTTCTTCGCATCTGGAGTTTGTCCTCCAAAAATTGCTTCATTTTTGTTTTTGCTTTACTTACCTCACTTTGCCGCGAAGTGGTTTGAGGAAGACTCACCAAACTAGACCTTCTCTATCATATTAGTTTTTTTTCACTGTGTTGGTCTTCTCTTTTTACACTCACGGTCCATCTAAGAGCATAAAGTGCTCTGATACTTCTCTTAGAACGGAGAAGAGCAAGGTGTGCTGTTTTTGTGAGAAACAAGAGCAAAGCTTTTTCGTTTTTTTTTTTTTCTTTTTTGGGTTGTCGAAAGGCAACCATTGGAGTACTATATCACACAAGAGTGGGAAAATGTCTTCTTCCTCTTGCATACATTTTATTCAATACATGAAAATATTTATACTTACAAAAATATTTTTTCCCTTTCTAAAGTTAGAGAGACAAACACCTAAATTGCCTCCATAAATTAAGCTTCTCCTACACTATTCATATACTTGCACCAAACACATCATCCTACTATATATGCTATGCTATGATGACATATTTCAATTAATTTGCACAAATCGTCTCACTCATTACCTTAAACAGAAACTATATTTCTCTAATATCTTCAATAATTTTATGGTATTCTATTGTTAGAATTAAACTAATAATTTCAACTTTAGATATCTGCTCAATTTCATTTATGACTATTAGAAAACTATTGTTTAAACTATTAAATGATGAGTGCATTTTTTTAGTGGGAATACAGAATGGAAAAAGGGGTGTGATAGGAATTGGATAATAAAATTGTTTATTATTTTCACATTCATGAGATTGTTTCTCTTACTAATTAAGATAAAACAAATATATCACAAAATATTGATTACATATAATATTGAATAAGGTAGTGTGAGAGCTAAACTCATTATGGGCAAAATCACGAGTAAAGTTTTTTTTTTTTTCAAATATTACTTTGTGGGATATTTTATCAAGTTGGGATTTGAATTCATGAAGATGATCATGGATTAATCAGGCTATAAGGCTAGGTGGAAGCAGTAAATCATGTAATTATCATTTTGCTTATAATAAAATTGCTACATTTATTTTTTCTAAAAAAATTGTTTATGCATTTAGGATTTAATTTTTCAAGAATGAAAATAAAAGGAAGGACTTAAAAATTATAATGTCTAATGTTTTCAGCATTTTTGTATATATTGCCAAATTCCCATGCAAAAGCTTTTGTAATTAATTCTACAGGTATGAGTTTGAATTTATCCAAAAAATTGTGGAAGAGATCTCTAACAAATTAAATCACACATTTTTACACATAGCTTATTATCCAGTGGGATTGAAGTATCGAATACTAGAGGTCATGTCACTTCTAAAAATCAAGTCTAAAAAGGATGCCTTGATGGTGGGAATTCATGGAATTGGAGGCATAGGTAAAACAACCATTGTAAGAGCAGTGTATAACTCAATTGCAAGTCAGTTTGAAGCTTCTTGTTTTCTTGCTGATGTGAGAGAGAACTCAATGAAGAATGGTCTAGTACAACTACAAGAGACAATTTTTTTGAATTTTCTTGGAGAAAATAATAGCAAATTAGGTAACATAAGTCAAGGGATTCCTATACTAGAAAATAGACTTTGTTGCAAGAATGTTCTTTTAGTTCTTGACGATGTTGATAATTTAAAACAAGTGAGATCTTTAGCTGGAGGGCAAGATTGGTTTGGTTGTGCATTAGGGGAGAAGGAAACATGGTTTGGGAGAAGTAACAAATTGTTGCTTTTGGACGAAAGAGGTTGCAAAAGTAGTTTTGCTTCTTCCCACCGCGCTGCCAAACACATGGTTGTTGTGCTCAACATGCCCCGTAGTCATCTTACAACGGACCAAACATTCAAGGTATGTTTGTCATCCTTTTTGGCGAAGAAATAATATTTTACCAAACTAACAATCTTGGTCCCTGAATGTATATTTTTAATTCTCAAAAAATAATTAATGCATGAGTTAGTCTTCACGAACAAAAAATTCGTTCTAAGTTCACCATTTTGACATCCCCAAATTACTTTACAAAAGAACTAATTACTTAATGTGTAACCAATTTGTTGTTTTCATAAATTAATTTTTATGCTACTAAATTTCAGGACTATAATTAAACAGACCTAACAATCTAAGGACCAAAGCTACCTCCTCAGTGCATTTTTTTTTGACGTTTTTGTTATTATATTCTTCAATAAAATTTTGACGTGTCAAACAACCATTATTAAGATGATCAATAGTGTAATATTGCTAAATTCGAAAAATTCACGTTATTCTTTCATTGGAAAGCCTAATAGCAAAAACCTTAAAGATTTTACATGAATCTTGTCTTTTGGTTCCTAATAAACCTTTGGCCATGTAACTTTGCATCTAGACTAGTACTAATCGTTTTACTTCTTGTTATGCAGAAGTTTGAGAATTTGACTATTATGAACTTCATTGATTGTGTTTCTATAAAAGGAATACCTGATGTCTCTATAGTTCCAAACCTCACGAAACTTCTTACTAACAATTGTCGAAACTTGGCTAAAATTCATAAATCTGTTGGAAACCTTTGCAAACTTGTCGCATTGAGCAATGAAAATTGCCCCAAGCTTGAGAGTTTTCCACCTGGCATGAGGTCTACATCTCTTGAATATCTAAATCTTGGCAAGTGCTCTAGCATTCAGTGTTTCCCAAATATGTCAGCGAAATTGGAAAATATGAAACATATTGACATAGAAGGGACTGCCATAGAAAACTTTCCCAATTCAATTACAAAAGTCAGTGGTCTTAAAGAGCTAGCTTTGCCATCTTGTATTGAGGATCTACCCATTAGCACTGATATGTTTCAAAATACTGAAGAGGTCAATGTGGAAGGATGTCCACAAGTTCCTAAGCTTCTAGAGAAGACATTAATGGTGAATCGGACAAATTGGACACCAAAGCTAAATAGACTGGTTTTGAAAAATTGTGATTTATCTGATGAAGATCTTCAGTTGATTCTCAGTTCCTTTTTGAAATTGAAGTGGTCGGTCCTATCAAACAACTACTTTTTAACCATTCCTGAGTCCATTGAAGACCTTGAAAATCTGCTTTTCCTTTTATATGGATAATTGCAAGCAGCTTACTCACATTTCTGTGCTTCCACCGTACTTGCAATCCATAGATGCAAGAAACTGCATATCATTGACTCTGGATTCATCAGATGTAATACTGAGTTAGGTTAATTTCTCTCATTCTTATATACTAATTCCTATAAAACATGGATATAGGTGTAGGCATGGTTTTAAATTGCGGTTACGGTTGCGGTTGCAGTTACGTTGCGATTGCGGTTGCGGGTATTGCGGATAGTATAAAAAGAATTGCGGGAATTGCGGCCAAAAAATGCGGATGCGGCCAGTGCCGCAACAGCAATATTGCGGCTGCATCACATGATGCGGACCGCAATTTAAAACCATAGGTGTAGGCACAACGCAACAAGGGCGCAAATCTCCAGAGATTTAATTCTCACAATTTTTTGTCACTTTTCTTCATGGTAAACTAACAATTTAATCTTTGAATTATTAGATTCACATAGCTTTAATTCTCTAAAATTAACGAATACGTAAGTTGGTTTTTAAAAATAATAAAATTATGACATATTAGTACTTTTGTTATATGATTCACTCAAAAGATATTGGAAGGATTAATGAGTTTGTTATTATTATTATTATTATTATTATTATTATTATTATTATTATTATTATTATTATTTTCATAAATTAACTTGTACAGTAAGCTTAACAAGAATCCAATTATTAGTTTACTCTTTCTTAATATAACTATTTCCATACTTGATAGGACTAAATTCTCGTACCTGGGACGAAGTCCTTTTTTATTTTATTTTTATCTTTTTTATTAACAAGCATTTCTAGAGGTGGAGAACATAGACATTGTAGTGTCAAGGAAGAAAATTCCAAACTAGTTCGACCATTATAGCAAAGGAGGATCTGTGGCTTTCTGGGTTGGTCGAAAGTTCCCTGGAATTGTTGTATTTTTAATGCTAGGGGGTGAAACTGAAGAAGATATCAATTTTATGTGTGAAGTCAGCTTGCTCATCAATGGCCTCCAAGTGTTGCGAGATGAAAGAATGTTGCCAATTGATCATGTATGGCTGTTTGACCTGCGAATTCACTTAACAGCCAAAGAGTGGCACAACCTCAACAAGCATCTTCGCAGAGGTTGGAACCATGTGGAGATATCATGTACTGTTAAGAACAATCAGCCACACAATGCAATTGTTAAATGCTGTGGGATTCATCTCTATAAGGAAAGAATGAACATACACCATGTCTCCTTCATAAACCCCGATCTTCATGGTTCAGATATTGCCCATAATGACATGGAAAATAATGACGCGGATATTTATGATGAAGAAAGTAGAGATGTTGTTTTTTGTCAAGTATTAGCTAAATATTTTGACAAGGAAAGTATAAATCTGATGGAACGTGGTCGATCTAACAGGAGAACAGTTGATGATGATAAGGATAAGGAAGAACAACATTTGACTGATATTTATGATGAAGAAAGTAGAGATGTTTTTTTGGGTCAAGTATTAGATAAATATTTTGACAACAAGATTATAAATCTGATGGAAGGTCATTGATCTAGCAGAAAAACAGATGATAATGATGAGGATGAGGATGAAGAAGAACAACATTTGACTGATATTGATAATGAAATCCTAGAAAGATGTGAAGTTGTGGATAGGGACAAAGGAAAAAGGACAGTAGAATACAGTGACAACCCTAGGGAGGAACAGAGTGGGGATTGTCTAATTGACAGTGAAACTTAGGATTTGATAATGTTGGAGAGTTTGAGAGTTGAAACCAATAAAAAAGGTAAGACTAGAGCATGATGGAACCAAATTGAGAAAACCATAAAATCTCCAAAGTTTACTGATTTTACTTGAATTATTTTCTTTCCTTGCAGGCGCCAAATCGAGTAAATTGTTTCTGGGTCCTTCAACAGAACCCTTTTTTGCAACCATCCGTGCCACGGCACCAATGCTTCAAAAAATAAGGGATTTGAAGGAAACTGCTAAACTTGTGCAGGTAACCCTAATTTTGAGATTTTTATTTTTAATTTATAAATACATTGGAAGAAGAGATTTTTATTGAAACTTTCTTTGATGAATTCTAAAGAAAAAGAAAAAAATACATTCCTCCGCTTTCCATCCTTTGTTTTTGAATTCCTTCACTTCTATTCTTAATTTCCAAACAAACCTTGATTTGTTAACCTCCTTTTTAACTGTTTCTCTGTTCATGTTCAGGGGTCAAATTCCTCTGCTAACACAAACACAAACAGGGGAAAAGTAGAGAAATCTCACATCCAGATTCCAAAACTTAGATCTAATCAACAATTAGAGGCAAAAGATCTTAAGGATACTCAGATTTCCATGGAAGCATTTGATGCTTCTCTTGAAGCAGAGACCGTAGCTTTGGCAGATCCCCAAGACTCCTAAACCAACATTGAGCCAAGTGAAGAAACGCAGAAAGCATTGCAAATTTTATTTGATTTTGTCTCAAAAAAGTTTTCTCTTTTGTTACAACCTAAACAATCCAAGCTGATGAAGCACATTCTAGAGTACCTCCTCAGTTTGACCCTAGAAGATGGAATTTTGGGAAGCACCGATACGCCAAATGAGGAGGTGTACCCGTACCGGATACGTATCTAGTATGGACATGCATATCGTACGGGTAGAAATGTACCCGTACATTTTTTTTGGTGTCTGTACGTTTCGAAATGTTCCGTACATTTCGACACGGCTCAGAAACAGCGCCGAAACGACTTCAAAATGGTGGCAAAATGTTCTTACCGTAAACGATGCCATTTTCGCCTCCTTTAACCTATCGACGACAGCCTTTCTCCCTCTCCTGGTTTCTGGTCTCACGTTTCTCCCTTCTCACGTTTTTTCCTTCTCATCATCTCCTTGCTTCGTGCTACTCATCATCGCGCTTCGTTCTGCTAATCTCCTCTGGCAAGCCGTTCATTTCTCCGTCATCTTCTCTGGCTGTGGCAAGTAAGTCTTCTTTCCGGTGGCAAGTCACTAACTTGACCTCAAATGTCTTCTTTAGTTCTTCTCCATCGAATGTCTTCTTCTCTATCATCTTCTATCTTCATTGTTTTTTTTGAAGCTTGATTCAAGCTGCTTGAATGTCTTTTGTTTCATTTTTTTCTGTTTAAAGCTCGAATATTTTCTTCTCCAGTTGTGGCACGTTTTCATTTACAGAGTCAAAAACTTTTGTTCATTTTGTTGAAATTGAATGAAGTGCTTTAGCTTCGTTATATGCTTTTGTTATCTGCTTCAATGCCCTGTGTAGTGGGACTACTTTTGTTATCTGTTTCAATGCCCCGTGGAGTGGTGTGGTACTGGTTTGTTATCTGCTTCAATGCCCCGCTTAACAAATTAGTCTGTATTGTGGAGTGGGACTTGTTTGTAATTTCTAGTTTTAATATTGTTGTCCCCTTAACCAAGAAGGGCAATTAGAGTCTTTTAAATTAATTAGTGAACCTTTTCAGAGTTTGATATATGCTATGGACTTGCACCTGCAAAGGCATGTGTTTTGCTATAAATCATTTCTATGCATATTAGTTAAAAATGTAAACTTCTATGAAAACTATCTTTTGCTTTTATTTCACCAAAGAACTTACAGAATTATACTAATGGTACTCTGGCTTGTTGAATTGGCTTGGCATGCAAATACACAGATGAAGATAGAGTATACACTGTTGTTGTTATCTCTGTTGTTGTTCTATATGCACTAGATTAATATATATTATTCTTTTTGTTGCTTCTCCATCATAGGCATCATGGCAACTGGAAGTTCTAGTTCTGATAGTAATCCTGGGCCCACTACATCTGCGAAATATTGTTCTAATAATATTCTCTAAAAAGAAGGAACTCCTTTGTGGGCTTATGTCACTTTGATGGTTAGAAGTAGAGGAGATTCTACTAATTCTGGTAGAAACAAATATTAAAAATGTAATTATTGTAACCGTGAGTTTTAAGGATCTTATTCTAGAGTTAAGTGGCATTTGTTAAGGGTATCTAGTAAAGGGATTTCTATGTGTCCCAAAGTTGATGTTGATTGTTTAGCAGAGATGAAAAATTTGCCAGAGGAGGCTAAGAATAGATCAAAACCAAAAGAAGTGCCATTACCACCGCCAGCTAAAGGCTTATCTCCTTTAGGTGTTCAAAATAAGTACAATCAAGGAAAAAAGAGAGCAGTTGGTGCTTTGGAAAAAGCCTTTAACCAAATAACTAGGGAATTTATGTGCAGAAATTGCTAGAATGTTCTATTCAGGTGGCTGTTCTTTTAATTTGGCACGCAATCCATATTATATTAGCTCTTATCAATATGCTGCAAACAATGTGATTTCTGGTTTTAAACCTCCTGGTTATAATACACTAAGAGGTCTTTTGTTGCAACAAGAAAGAGCAAATGTTGAAAGATTGCTTGAGCCAATAAAAGGGACTTGGAGTGAGAAGGGAGTGAGTATTGTAACAAATGGGTGGACTGATGCATAGCAGAGGCCATTAATTAATTTTATGGCTATATCTGATAGGGGTCTTATTTTTTTAAAGGCAATTGATGGGACTAAAGAATACAAGGACAAATTCTACATAGCTGAGTTGATGAAGCAGGTAATTGAAAAGGTAAAACCTCAAAATGTGGTTCAAATTATTACTGACAATGCCCCTGTTTGTAAAGCTGCTGGCAAGATTATTGAAGGTGAGTATCCTCACATTTTTTGGACACCATGTGTTGTCTACACACTTAATCTCGCGTTGAAAAATATATGTGCAGCTAAAAACAGTGAGGCAAATGAATTGGTATATGAAGAATGTCATTGGATCACTCAAATCAAGGATGATGTAATTTTTATTAGAACTTTCATCATGAATCATTCCATGAGATTAGCCATTTTCAATGAATTTGTGCCCTTGAAATTGCTTGCCATTGCTGAGACTAGGTTTGCTTCAACCATTGTGATGCTAAAGAAGCTTAGACTTATAAAAATGTCTCTTTGCACAATGGTAATTAGCGATGAATGGAGTACATATAAAGAGGATGACGTTGAAAAGGCTAATACTATTAAAGAGTTAATTCTTGATGACTCTTGGTGGGATAAGATTAATTACATCCTTTCTTTCACAAAGCCTATTTATGACATGCTTAGATTTTGTGATACGGATAAGCCTTCACTTCACTTGATTTATGATATGTGGGATTCAATGATAGAACAAGTGAAAATATCAATATACAAGTATGAAAAAAAGGAACTTTTTGAGCATTCAAGATTTTTTGAAATTGTGTATGGAATTATAATTGATCGTTGGACAAAAAGTTGTACACCACTTCATTGCCTTGCTCATTCATTAAATCCTAAGTAAGTTATACTAATATTCCATACTTATTTTATTAATGTTCTTTCTACATTTAATTTTGTATTAAACAAATCTAATTCTCATTATTTTTATTGCATACTATATAGGTATTACACTCGTCAATGGCTTGATGTGGCATCAGATAGAGTTCCTCCTCATTTAGATGCTGAAATTTCTACCGAGAGGACCAAATGCTTTAATATGTATTTCAAGGATCCTAGAGAGAGAAAATTGGTCCTTCAAGAGTTTTCAATGTTTTGTGGAGCTTCAGATGCATATTCATTATTTGATTCTTTATAAGATAGGTGGAATTTAGAGCCTAAAGATTGGTGGATAAATTATGGTTCTTTAACCCCAATGCTCCAACGGCTTGCATTAAAGCTTCTTTATCAACCATGTTCATCATCTTGTTGTGAAAGAAATTGGAGTACCTACTCTTTCATTCACTCACTGAAATGGAACAAATTGAATCCAAAAAGGGCTGAAGACTTGGTTTATATTCATACCAATCTTCGTCTTTTATCAAGAAAGAGTGAAAAATATTCTAGTGGAGTGACCAAGATGTGGGATATTAATGGAGATCATTGGGAGCCATTTGATGGGGCAGGAGGTCTTGAAGTTGCAAATTTATCTTTGGATGAACTAGATTTAGAACAAGAGCTCATAGGGAATGTTACTAATATAGATGTAGATGTAGATAAAGATTAATTTGGATTGAAATTTCTAATATTAATGTTTGTATGAAATGTAACTTGTTATAAACATCTTATTTATGCTTATAAATTGTGATATTATTTATGTTATTGTAGTTTATTTATAGTTTACTTTAGTTTTTAATGTGTTAAATTATTGAATATATATATATATATATATGTATAATTATTCCCGTACCCGTATCTTAAAATTTTAAAAATTGCCATATCGCACATATTGTATCATATCGTACCCGATACTCGTACCTGTATTGGTGCTTCATTGAATTTCATTGAGGATGAGGTCCGTGATAATTCAAATTTCGAGAAGCTTCACTCAGTGGGGTCTGGATTATAATGATGCAAGTTTTGGACTCGAATCTGCAAGTGCTGAAATATCAAAAGTTGAAGAACTGAAAGTGGGGGTTGAAGCTAACTTGAGAGAGTTCCGAGAAGTGGAGGAATTAGAGAATGGAATATGGAGGCAGTTGGATTATTTGGAGGAAAGGAAGAGAGAGCTAGAAAAGGAAATCAATGCGGTGAAAGCTGAGATTGCGAAGTTTAGTTCAGCCAGAGAGGATGTTGCTAAGAGGAAAAGAGAAATCTCTGAGGATGGAAGAATGTTTAAAGCTCAAAGGGATGGTTTGAGGATTAGAGTGTCGCGGTTGAGAGCTGACGAGGAAAGGGCTAAGTTAATCCAAGCTAATATAGAGGACGAGTGGTCAAAACTTGGATGACAATTTATTGAAAGCTCAAGTTTTGGAGATTGGAGTTAGCTGCATATTTTGCTATGAGAAATTTTATACACACACACTAGAACCGAATTTCATTTATATATATATATATATATATATATATATATATGTTTTGTAATGACTAATTTAATTTAATTTTTTTAATTCCCTTTAGAGCACCTTCATTCCATAGAGAAACCAGTTTCCTAATCTGGGATGACACTTTGTTTAAGTTAAATCTAAAATGGTGAAAACTGAGTCTAAACCAAAACATAGGGAACAATTCAGTAAATGTTACCTGAAATTGTGATTATGATAAATTATTTCAAGATTGAAAAATATTATTGATTCCCTTGGCATAAATAGATTTGACTGTGGATTTTAGACTCCATTTTTTTTTTCTTTTTCTATACTCAAAATGTGATAAGTCTAACTAATTAGTGCATTTTGTATATATGGCTAGAGTTCAATTGAACTCTTGGCAAGCCAGTTACGCAAGATTTATTTATAAGTCAAAGTCGATAATTCTTTGGCTTGAATTTGATTTGTTGATTAGTCAGGATGAAGAATATTTCCTATCTTCAGTTCATTAATTAGGATTGGTAATTCAATTTGGTCAGAACAAGTGACTCCTTAACGTAAGTTAATTTAATAAATATGTATTAGTCTGGAGATATAACCCATGGCTTCATATATATTATCCTGGCGTAAATGTTTTTCCTAATAAGCATATCATGATCCTTTATGTATGTTTGGAATATTGATATTTAATTTGTTAAGGTAATGATTAGAATAAAGGAAATGTGTGAATAAGCTTATTAAAAACACACACACACACACATATATATATATGTATATATATGAATGTTCACAAATTAAGTATATATTCCAATTTACAATTATTTATGCATGTGTGTTTATAATTAATCAGTTATTTAATTGAATTTTGTAGTAACATTTTTTTTTGGGTATCTACTCGCTGAGTTTGAGGTTCATTTTTTCCTTTTTTTTTTCTTATATTGAATTGTAAGTTCTTGACGTACTACTTGACCCTTGTTATGCCACTAGTCGCCTTACCGAATAAGGCTTGATGTCGTCTTTGTGTGTTTCGATAAAATTCCATGGTCATTTTGCTCCAGAAGATTCCTTTCTAAAATTTATCAATATATTTTTGATACTTTTGTGGTGAATCAGTGATTACATCTGGCTGCAACTTACGCAATTGTAGTATCCTCTTGATGTTCTGCTCGTTATTGGATGATTTGATCATTTTCAATGAAGATACTACCCCAGAAGATTCATTTATAAAGGTATTGAAAATATCACTAATACTTTTTGAATTAGATATTTCCGCCTTTCATTGAATTAATTTCTACGGTGCCATTAGTTTTCCACATGTTTTAACTGTTAAACTAATCATGCAATTTCATTAATCAATCAAATTGCAACACATACAAATACGTGAAGGCATATAATATTAAAAACCATAAATACCTCTAGCCATATTTTAAAGTTTGATGCATAAACCCAAGTAATGTACTCTGAAATAAAATATACAATATTAGTATAGAAGAGTTGAGATAAGAAAATAGTTAATCAAAAGTGTTTTTTGATAATGGCTAAAGTTATAGTAATAGTTTCTTAATTAGACTTCATTTATTAGGAACCCTCTCTATATTTTAGTTGATAGAAACTGACCACTCTCCTCTTAAAAGAGGTTAATTTAATGATCATGTCTTTTAATTGAATATTCCACTATCCCACTATCAACATATGACATGGATCATGACCTATAAACAGTAGTAACCAACAACTAGGAATGAGAGAAGTTATAGTCTTGAATAACCACTAGGACTTACATCAGTTAGAAGACAAGCTAATAAAAAAATTTTTGTAAACTCATGTAACTCCCATCTAAGTTTAATTTTTTGTTTGATATTTTGGACAAAAATAGCCCCTAAGATTAATATAAATAGAACCCTTTCCATTATGCTTATCATCAAGTAATAATAGAATCTCTTCCATCAAAGTGAGAGCATTTCCTCTCTTTTTCTTTTGGCTTCTAAGCCATTTTTGGTATCAGAGTCTGGCTTTCAAATTTTGGTGTCAAGTAAGGTGGGAGGAGTGTTTAGAAATTGGCTTGAGAGTTGAAATTTTTAGAAGTGTTTGGAGTAGTCACCACTGCCACCCTTGAAACCTTAGTTTCCAATCATTTTTTAGCCCAATCAATGTCGCCATCATGTTTAAGAGGCCGACAAACTTGGGATTGGAGAGTCTCGCCACAACTTGAAGTCACACGAGCCACCCCTGATGTCCATGCACCACTTGCTTGATGTCCATGCACCGATCACATGCCACATGCACCATCAAAAGGTTGAAGATGATTATGTTAGTTGCCACATTAGTACGAAGGTGTCTAGTTAGTGACACGTTAGCCAATCATCTACTACCATATGTCATGTAACACCATAAATTCTAGCTTATTTCATGACATTCATAAGTTTCACCTCGTTATTTCCATAAGAGCATATAAAAAAGGGAATCAAAATAATAGGTTTATTTGCATTATGCTATGCTTAAAAATTTGTAATCGATGTCACGTGAATCGTATAAGCTCATATTATACATTCTCATATTTAATTCCATCATTATAACTTATTTACATCATAAAAACATGCCTACAATTCATGGAGACCAAAATGGAGCTCAAAATAAGCAAGCATATTTTCAACTAGATTTGCTCCATTTTCTGACCCAACTTTGGAAAATCGTAACTAAATCTAAAAAATTTAAAACAATGCAATCTTGGTCATTCTAGAAAGTTTAGGATGTCTATGTCATACTAAAAATGTGCCCAGATTATAACACATATCATGAAAGATGTTTGACATCTGAAAAGCTACAGAGGTCGTTGGCTGCCTGGGTTACTGTTCAGATTACTGATACAAACTTTTAAAATTCATAACTAATTCTATAAAAATCGAAATCACACATATTCGGTCATTCTAAAAAGCTACAAATGTTAAATTAATAAAAATAATTCCAAAATGAAACATATATGTTTAGCTATCAGGAACTTATGGAACAGTAACTGAACTCTTGGGGCGTCACTGGTACTGACAGTCAACTTCAAAAATGCATAACTCTTTGCTCATACCTCCAAATGAGGTGATCTCAGTGGCCACAACTCTCCCTAACTATAGGAACTTGCCTAGGCCGAGACTATGAAGGGAAGAAGAATTCATGGCCTTCTTGATTTTTCCTTGATGAGAGACACACTTGGGAGGCTTCCTAGAGCTCTTAGGAGTTCAATCAAATACTCACACAAATAAGTTTTTGCAAGGTGTTCAAGAGCTTTACACTTTTCTAACTTGGAATTCCTTGGTTTTACTTGTAATTTCTTGGCATATTCTAAGTTCCCACACTCCAATTTCATGGTTTCTTATTAGTTTTAGGTTAGAACTTTTCTCCCCTAGATGGCTCTATTTTTAGGTGTTATACACACAAGGAAGAGCAAGAAGGAAGAAGCAACAAAAAGCAAGAAATTACCTTGGGTTCAACCTTCTTTCAAGAGTGTTTCTTCTTGCCTTAGCTTCCTCTTTGGATTTCTAACTTTTCCCCTCTGGTTCAAGGCCAAAACAAAACCATTTCATTCACCAAAAACATGGAAAGATGAAGCAAAGAAAGGCGAAGATGGTTTCAAGAAGAAAGACTATAGAAATCTTTACCTTTTGTTAGCCTTTTCTTCCTCCTTTTGAGCTCTCTTAGTGCGTCTCTCTCCCTTGGTCTCATGCTCTATTTTGGGTAGAAAGAAGGTCGGTTAATCAGAGGCCAAAGGAAAACGTGCTTTAAGAAGGTGAAGAATCCACTTTATGCACTTTTCTATTTTGTATTTTAATCCCTATTCTTTGTTCTTATCATTTTAGCTCAAATCAACTCCTTTTGAAATTTGTCTTTTCCATCATATTCCTTAGGCTCTTAATCATAATAATTGCCTTTGAAATCACTCAAAAAGGATCTAAAACCATTCTGAACCATTCGGTCAAAGTTTTGATCAATCGACGGCCGAAATCACTCATTGGAGGGGTTTCAATTGTTCTAGGGGTTCCCATAGTATTCAAGGCTTCTGAGAACTATAGAAAGCTCAAATTTTTTGTTTAAAAATCCCTCCTATGAGTTTTCAAAATTTTCCAAAAATTACAAAAATGCCCCTACTTCCCTCAGTAAATTTTTTGATCTCTTCTGGCTCTGGTTTTTTAGCATCTTAAACCTCAAATCCTCATTTTCTAATATTTAAAATTTTATTGGCCCCAATTACTTCTATTTTGAGGACTTCCTTTTATATTTAGCCCATTTCTAACGTTTATAGAGAAATTGAACATTGCGTTTCTCACGTTTACGGAAAGACTAGATGTTATATGTCATAGTTGCCACATCAACACCTAGTCAACCAATTCTGCCATGTCATTCCTAAGGTGTCAATGAGCGACACAAAAGCCAACCATCAATTGCCACATGTCACTATTGTTACATTAGCACTCATTTAGCCAACTTTTCCTTAGTTACATCTTGACCCCTAAACTTTCTAAAATTGCATACCAGCCCCTAAACTTTTAAAAATTACATATTAGTCCTTGAGCATTCTGAAATTGCACATCAATCCTTGAACTTTCCAAAATTCCATCTTGGCCTAGTTCTTCAACTTAATTTTCGATTCCATCCTTAAGCTTTTATAAAAGTCAAACCAATCCTCAAACCATACACCTAGCCTACATTAGCCTACAAAATACCTCCAAGATGAAAACCTGTGCATGAAGTTGAGATGGAAGAGTTGAGACGCCAAATCTAATAGCTACAGGAGACCATAAATGCCTAACAAGCTTAACTAGATGAACAAAGGGAGCTAAGAGAAGTTGATTTTGATAGTAGTAATCTTCATCAATTGGTTACCACCATCCTTGGAGATAAACATTTTGAAATAGTGATATCAAAGTAAAGATTTTAGACTTTGAAGGGAAGCTCTAATCGAACGAGTTCATGGATTGGCTCCAAATGGTTGAGTGAGTGTTCGAGTACAAAAAGGTGCCAGAGGAATAGAAAGTCAAGATCACTGCTGTTAAACTTAAGAAGCATGCTCCCATATGATGGGAGAATCTTAAGAGGAAGCATGAGTGAGAAGAAAAAAGTAAGATTCGAACATGGGAGAAAATGTGTCTCAAGTTCACATGTAAGTTCTTACCAAGACACTATTATTAAGATAGTTTTATTCAACTACAGAATCTTCGCCAAAAGATCTCGTTCGTGGAGGAATATACTAGAGAATTTGAAAAGCTCATGATGAAGTGTGACATCTAAGAAAAGGATAAGCAAACTATAGCTCACTATTTTGGAAGATTGAACACTAACATTGCTCACCTTTCCCAGCTTTAACAATACTGGACTTTACATGATGTTATTTGTTTAGCCATCCATATTAAGAAGTAGTTACCTAAAAAGTACCCATACCACCCTTCTTCCTCTCCCAAGAACCCTTCCAATACCTATAAGACATAAGCCTAACAACCTAGCTTTTCAAACAAACCTCCACCTAAATTTGTCAAAGAGACTAATCCTAAAGCATCCGAATGCTTCAAATGTCAAGGATTTGGCCATATTGCCTCTAAATGTCCAAACTGCAAAGTTGTCACCCTCATTGAAAAAGAAGGCCATAAGGTATCTAAAAAAGAAGAAGAAGAACTAGAGTTTGATGAAAAAGAGATAGTGTATGATAAAGAACTCATCCTCACAGATCATGGGGAATTGTTGGTAAATAGACAAAACCTGCATATAGCATAAGTAAAAGAAGAACCATGGCTGAGGCACAATATCTTCCACACCTACTGCACTACTCAAGGCAAAGTATGTGATGGAATCATTGATAATGGGAGTTATGAGAACGTAGTATCAAACTACATGATGGAGAAGCTGAAGTTGCCAACTCAAAATCATCCACATCCATGCAAGTTATAGTGGCTTAAGAAGGAAAGTGAGTGAAAGTTTCTAAACGATGTCTTGTTTCTTTTTCAATTAGTAAGAAATATCAATATGAAGTATGGTGTGATGTTATTCCTATGGATGCTTGCCGTCCCTTTCTTGGGAGACCCTGGTAATATGATCATCGCACTCTATATGATGGTTATACAAACACTTACTCCTTTGTGAAAGATGGAGCGAAGATTAAGCTAGCACCATTGCCACCTAATCAATACATCCAAGGTAAGAAGGAATCCAAGCCACTAGTGTCCTTAGTTGCTAAGGAGTAGTTCAACATAATGAAGGCAGAAGCTTAAGCCATTAGTTTTGCTTTGTTGCTTGAATCAAACGATGTGACCACTATTCTGCTAGTGATTAAATAATTGGTAGCTAAATTTTCAAATGTTATACAAGAATAAATCTCATATAGACTATCATTAATGCGAGACAACTAACATGCAATTAACTTCTTCTTAGGAGTTGTCATCCCTAATAAATCTACTTACAAGATGAGTCTAAAGGAACACACCGAGAGTCAATGTCAAGTTGAAGAGCTGTTAAAAAAAGGATTGATCGATGAAAGCATTAATCCTAATGTAGTGCTTGTACTCTTAGTACCAAAGAGGGATGAGAGTTAGAGAATGTGCATAAAAAATCAAACAGTGAACAAGATCATTATTAAGTATCAATTTTTTATACCCAGGCTTAATGATATGCTAAACTAGTTGCATAGAGATGAATGGAAAATCATTTTCAAAATAAGGGATGACTTGTACAAGTCGATTGTGATGCCTTTCGAGTTATCAAATGCCCTTTTAACATGTTCAGATCCTTGATGAAATAGGTACTTTGACCTTTCATTGATAAATTTATAGTTATTTACTTTAACGACATTCTCATTTAGAGCAAGAATCAAAAGGGGAACTTAGAGCACCTATGGAAAGTGCTACAAGCTCTTCGTGAACAAAAACTCTATGCCAGTATGATGAAATGCTCATTCTTAGCCAACGAAGTAATTTTTCTAGGATATATCATCACTGCTAAAGGTGTTCAAGTTAACCCAAGTAAGATAGAAGTCATCAATAGTTGGCCAACTCCAAAGTCTATCTATGATATTTGAAGCTTCCATGGATTAACTTCCTACTATAGGAGGTTTATCAAAAACTTTAATTGTAACATCTTAAAATTAATTAATATGTTAATGATGTATTTAGACTAATTAAAAATAATTATTATGGAATAATTAGGTAAGCTATATGAATGGAAATTTACAGAGAAATAAGTTATTAATATAAGTTTAAGATTTCAATTGGATTAAAGCTTAATTTAAGCCCAAAATTAATTTTAGTAACCCATGGATAAGGATTTATGGAGGCCCAATGATTTTAGGTGTAAGGCTAACTCCTTATCATGAGACTTAGGCCAAGAGAGATTATTTAGCAATGGCCTAATCTGATTTAGTAAAATAGAGGTCTAAGACCTAATTTATATAAGTTAGACTAACGTACATTATGCAAACTCAAATTAAATTGACTCTTGGAACTTGGCCTGACTCTATCAAATTGCTGCAGCCCAACTTATGAGATAAGGCCCAATAAGCATAAAAATCTAAATCCACAAGGAATTGGGCTATTGGGTCAACACATCTCACTTTTACCTCTAAATTTTCTGCAACCCATTCATTAAACCATAGCCCAACCACTAGAAATGAGCCCAATTAGACCTTAGGCTGATGGGTTAGCCTATTTCTCATTAAAAACCCTAAAGGTTCAGCAGCTACACCCATTTGGAAGAGCAAAACACTCAATTCTGTAGAAGGGAAAACCTATTTTCGCACCTTAAGGAGAGGCTAGGGTTTCCATCATTATTTTGGCTTCATTTCTCCCACTTAGAGCAAGATTCAGCTAAGGTAACCTTCATATAACTTAATACACTCTTCTTCCTCTTCGATTTGGCCTAATTAGTCTTTTATTTGGAACATTTTTATCTTCCACCCAAAATTAAAACTTGTTATTTGGTGCTTTCATGGTGGATTTTCGGAGGTTGAGGCTATGGGTATTGTTAAGTGAGTATCTTCTTCCCATTTTGATGCATTTTCTATTAGTTTGAGATCCCTATAGTTAACCTATGACATGGGCTTTGGTTTCATGTAAAATTATCCAAAAATTGGAGTAACTATGGCAGTTTCTGGTGTGGGAAACTTGGAACCTGAAATTAAAATCTATTGGTATTTAGGTGAGTATAAGTAGTCATTAGTAGTTCAACTCTTTGGGTATCTGATTTGTTGCTAGAAATGACGATAATTATCCTTGTTATAGGCTTGATATGCATTTGGATTTTTATGATAGCTAGAGGCAGAGTAATTGGCTTCATTGAGGTAACTAGGGTTATTTTCCTAATTCCATATATATGCTCATGTTAATATGCTATTTGTTATACATGCTTGATTTTGAAATGCTAAATGACTAGTTGACTACTTGATTGTTATTATAATTAGACCTTGTGAGTCTATAGTGGAGCTGTGGTGCAGCTACTACCCATGCATGTGCTTCGATCGAGTATCGGGTTATGATCAAACTCCAAATGCACTGAGCCTTGGTTATACTCATTATGGAGCAGGTGCCGTGGATGGACCTCTCCCAGTATTATTGGCCATTAGCATGTTGTGTATGATTATTGGTATGGGACAGTAGTTATTGCTAGTTCAACTAGTTCATTTGCGAATTGAATTGATGATTCTGGTATTGATGACATGAAATTACATTGGATTGATTGACTTGTACATATATATGGAAATTGCCTTTTGTTACTGAGATTGTATATCTCACCTTGTTGTGGGCTAACATTTTCAAGGATTGGATCTCTTAGTGGCAAGGAAAAAATTAATGGAAGCTTATTAAATGGTTTGGTAGTACATAGGTTTGAAAGCCTTGTCAAATTATGTTGTAACTAGATTGCTAGTTTTCTATCATTACTATATTGCATTATGAGTTGCCAAGTATAGGGACTGTATATGTAATTTAATTATCATAGGATTGAACATTATGATTGTAATTAGCTAACAATGGATAAGTGATTTGATCTTGTATGAACATTAAGCATTGACCCCATGCACCTTATGACCAGAATACATTTGCTGTCATTAATTTATGAACTCACTGGTTTATAGTGGCTAGAGGCTTAAGGATCCACATTTAGGTTTTGAATGGGCAATGATAGATGTGTTAGGTAGATTAAGTAAAAGAAAGACGCTAAATCTTCACAAACTAAGTTAAAGTGGCCTAGAGTGTTGCTAAAGGGGAAATTGGAGAGTATGAGATGAAATTTTAGGAGTTATACGAACAAAAAGGAATTGGCCGCGACCAACATTTAATTGGCCTTGGCTAAATTGTAACAGAGGGGAATTGGCCATGGCCAACATTTAATTGGCCTCAGCCAAATGTGGCAAAACTGCCAGGGAAGAAAATAGAGAGCAATTGGTTGCGGCGAACAGTGAGGTTAGCCGCAGCTAAGTTTGAAAGGCAAATTTGGGTGTGTTCCAGAGGGTATTTGGCCACAGCGAAAGTGTTTTATTTCTCATAATCACTTAGAAACCTTAGTTTCTCTTAAGGTAATGCTAAGGAATGATCTAAAAACACTTGTAGGAGGATTTTATGAGTTGGAATTAATGGATGGGATAATCAAAGGCTCCTCATTGATAATTAAATTCACTTGTATATTTGAATAATTGTGGTTGTCTAGGTAATGACTCTAACAACATTAATGTTTCAAATTTCTTCACTTTTTCCTGATGTAATTAATTTTAATGACTTGAAACTTTGATTTATGATTATTAATTACGTCTTTAACCTTAATTACTATAATTTGAAGTTATGATCATTACATTAATGCTATTACCGCACCTCTTATAGACTATATCAAGGGAGATAAATTTCAATGGACAGGGCAAGTCCATAAAGGTTTTAAGGAGCTGAGAAATGTTTGATAGAAGCACCTGTGTTAGCCCTTTCAAACTTTGACCAAGTGATCAAATTCAGCTGTGATGCTTCCAACACTAGAATTAATGCAGTTCTAAGCTAGGAAAGGCTTCCAATTGCCTCTTTTAGTGAAAAACTCAACAATGGAAAACTCAAATATTCTACCTATGATAGAGAGTTCTATGCCATTGTTTGTACTTTACAGCACTGGAGCCATTATTTGCTAAACAAAGAGTTTATTCTCTACTCTGATCATAAAACCCTCAAGCACCTAAATTCTCAATAGAAGATCTATTGTAAACATGCTACTTGGAGTGAGATTTTGCAACCTTATCTATTCTTGCTTAAACACAAGGTTGAAACCTTGAATTCTAGAGTTGATGTGTTTACTCGACATCATGCTTTACTATCTACTCTTTAAGCAAAAGTTGTTGGATTTGAAACCATCAAAGAACTATACCGAGATGACCTTGATTTTCGTGAAGCATGGAGTTCCACCCTAAGCATAACTCTTCCAGCAATACCACAGGCATGAAAGCTTCTTATTTTAAAGACTATGCATCCTTCAATGCTCCTTATAGGAAGCAATCATCTAGGAGGCTCACAATGGAGGATTAGTAAACCATTTTGGATGAGATAAAATCATGGCCTTAGTTAAAGAGAATTTGTATTGCCTAAAGTTTGAACAAGACATAAATAGACACATCCAAAGGTGCAAAACTTGTCACTTGGACAAGATCAAAAACCAAAACACTAGATTGTACATGTCTCTTTCAGCTCTAGAAGCATCTTAAAAAGATGTTAATATGGATTTTATCCTTAGACTACCTTAGACCTAGAGACAGAAAGATTCTATAATGGTAGTAGTGGATAGATTCTTAAAGATGGCACATTTTATCTCATGCCAAAGGATGAATGATGATGTTCAAGTTGCAGACTTATACTTTAAGGACATTGTACGTTTTCATGGCATTCCAAAAACTATCACTTTTAATCGGGATCTGATGTTCTTAAGCCACTTTTGGAGAACTTTATGGAAGAAAATGGGAATTAAACTTCAGTTTGGCAATGCTAGCCATCCTTAAATAGATGGACAAACTAAGGCACTTAATAGGATTTTAGGAAATCTACTCTAAAACTTTGTCGAGAAGAATTTGAAGTAGTGGGACCTTATCCTTGTACAAGTCTAGTTTAGCTACAACAACTTAATTAATTAAGCTTTGTCAAGAACAATTTGAAGCAGTTAACAAGATTTTAGGAAACCTACTTCAAAGCTTTGTTAGGAAGAATTTGAAGCAATGTGACCTTACCCTTAAAAAAGTTGAGTTCGCCTATAACAACTCAACTAATTAGGTTATCGGAAAGTGTCCATTCAAGGTAGTTTATGGCACTTGTCTACTTAGCCTATTAGACTTAACCTCTTCAATTGATAGGCAATAATACAACACTGATGTAGACTAAAAGGCAAAGGATAGTAAGAAGCTACATGAACAAGTCCAAGAGTTAATTCAAAAGAAAAACTTGAGATACAAAGCTCAATGTGATAAGTACCAAAGATAGTAAACTTTCAAAGTAGGAGAATTGGTATAGATACACTTGTGAAAAGAACGATTTCCAAATCGACCAACTGCCAAATTGTCACTTAGAGTTGATGGTTCATTCAAAGTTATGTAGAAGATCAATGATAATGCCTACAAAGTAGACTTACCAAGTAGCTATAGAGTCTTTGCCACCTTCAATGTTATCGACCTATTACCATATTTTGATGATAATGTAGAGCTTGACTCTAGTCCTATCTAACTCGGGGAGGATGACATGGATCATGGCCCATAAACAGTAGTAACCAACAACTAGGAATAAGAGAGGTTGCAGTCTTGAATAGCCAATAAAAGTTACATCAGTTAGGAGACAAGCCAATAAAGAGATTCTTGTAAACTCTCGTAACCCCCATTTAAGTTTTATTTTTTGTTTGAGATTTTGGACGAAAATAGCTTCTAAAATTAGTATAAATAGAGCTCTTTCCATTGTGTTTATCATCAAGTAATAATAGAATCTTTTTCATCAAAGTGAGATCATTTCCTTTCTTTTTCTTCTGGCTTCTGAGCTAACATATCTAGCCAAAACCAACTCGCTAGAAGTGAGTACCACTAGTTAGGATATTTTAAAATTTAAAATTCAAAATAGATTATGGAATATTTTAATTTGACATTATTTAAAAATCTCCATATACATTAATTAAATAATAAAATATTTTAACATTTTTCATTTGGTCTAAACAATATTTGCTAGATAATATGTTTATGGGCAAATCAAATATATATATTACAAGAACTATAGCAATATGCTCTTTAAACAAACAAATATTATCTCGCATGCATTACTTGTAACATGTTTTTAGCTTTATGAGATATTAGACTTTCATGAATAAACCTTGTATGTTTATTCGGGTTTTAACTCATATGTTTGTCAATATTTCACCAAAATTGTATGCCAATATATATAGAGACAACAAACCAAAATTCATGATTTCATTACTCAATGTACCTTGAACCAAAATAGTCTAAAACTTATCTAAGGCACATGATTCTTAAATTATTTTGGATGCATTCCTTTAGTTAAATGATTAGCTATTATTTCTTTTATATGAATGTGTCCTATAATTACCTTATTAGCTTTAACCTTTTCTTTCAAGACTAAGTACTATATGTCAATATATTTACTTTGACTTTCACCCTTGTTATTCTTAGCTAAGAAAAATTTAGCTGTATTATCACAATGCACTTTGATAGCCTATAGATTGAATCCATAATCTTAAGCCCAATAATGAAATTTCTCAACTATATATCTTGTGAACTTGCCTCAAAACATGCAATAAACTCATTTTCCATATTAAGGTGACTACCATAGATTGTTTAGCACTTCTCCAATGGATAGCTCCCTTAGCCAGCAAAAAAATATATCTAGGTGTTGACTTCTTTAAGTAAATGCACCATGTTAAATCTAAACCATGTTAAATCTAAGTCTAAATAATTAGCAACTTCCAAATTGTCAGTCTACCTATAAGCATATGCCCTTTAATTAGTGGAGCGAGTAATGATATCCTAATTATTATTATGAACCCAAGTATAACCATAATTGAGACTCATTAGAGGCCTTATAGGAGACTAAATTCTTTTCCATAAGAGTAATTCCTTGAATAACTGTCAGGGTATGTATATATGAGTGAATTATATTGTAAGCTTATATTTTTTTTGTTGATATAGTGTAATGTTATTGGTCAAATCTAGTATAGCTAATTAAGAGACTGTAGGTGAACCTTTTGTTAGGGTTCATACCAACTTGAGGCCCCATCTACTAAGGGTTGTGGTAGGGTAGAGGCCAAGGTAGAGGGGGTAGATTAATTGGAAACCCTAAGAATTTTGATCATGAAGAGATAGCAATGCCTCCCCTACCTTAGGAGCCTACCCTTGAGCAATTAGCAACTAGATTATAAAGGGTTAGTCAAGTGATAGAAACATAGCAGCATTGGTTGTAGAGCAAGTAACTTATAATAATTCTCAAGCTAATATGACACCCTCATTAGGATAAGTAATAGTAAAAAGAGTCTAGCATCATCTTAAAGAGAAGACCATAATAAAGATCCTATCCTAATTTGTTAAATTCAAGCCGCCTTCATTTTTTGGGATATGATGGTCAAGAAGATCCATAACAGTTTCTGGAAGAAATCAGTGAATCTGTGAGGCACTTGGTTGTTTCTAAGAGGAAGACTATTGAGCTAGTTGCATTCCAAGTAAAGAATATTGCTCGAGCCAAGTATAAGATGGTTAGAAAGGGATATCAATTAAACGACTGCTATTAGAGTGGGAGGAATTAAAAATTATCATTTTGGAGTGGTTTTTACCCATGAGTGTTAAAGATGCTAGAGCTCGAGAGTTTGAGACTCTAAAGCAGGTTACTCCCGTGACTGTGGTGGAATATGGTGCCTGTGTTACCTAGTTAGAGAAATATGTGCTGCATATACTCAGCACAGAAAGGGATAGAATCAAAAGGTTTGTAATAGGCTTGAGTGCACCTTTATTTAGGACAATGGCTGCTCAAATAAATCAATTTCCCTAGTATGTAGCTTCTATGGATTATGGCAGATTGATCGAGATACGAGAAATGATGAAGAATTCTTTGTAGAAAAAGCGTAAATATAATGGTGAAGAAAGAGTGAAAGCTCATTCTCATGTGAGAGGATCTTCTTATGTACTTAGGGTTTAGGGTCCAGAGGTGTTAACAAACATCTACTGCACCCTCTTTTCTCCTTTTACTATTATGGACAGACAGATTGCACTTTCTAAGGGTACACAATCAACACCTTAGCAGTTATCTGTACCATCACACCAGGGTAAAAACTATTTGTAATGTTTTTGGGAAGAGACACTCTAGGACTTGCCATAGAGAAACTAGGGGCCTGCTTTGGATATGGATAGAATGGACATTTAGTAAGAAATTGCTTGCAATGTAGTCCTAAATCTTTAACAACTCTAATACCATATTTTGAATACAAGCAAGAGGCATCTAGTGTCTTTTCCACATCTGGAACTAAATGTCCTTTGAAGAAACATGTAGTATCAAGGAAAATTTCCTTCTCATTATCATCCAAGTTATCATAGCTAACTTTAAGAACATCAAGAATCTATTTGCTTGGAGTTTTTTCATATTTCTTCAAAGCACTTTTCCACTCTTCTATTGTTTTGCTAAACAAATCAGAGCCTATCACATTCAAATCTAGTGGTAAGCCTTTGGCATATTGCACCACAAGCTTTGCTATCACCATATAGATTGGATCAGTTTCACTTTTCTCAAAAGCATTTGAATAGAATAATTTAAGAGATTTGTCGTCATTCAATTCTTTCACATCATATAGCTTTTCAAACCCATATAGAGTTAAATAGATCTTTATTTCTTGTTACTATAAAAATCCTACTTCCAAAACCAAACCAATCTTGTCTTCCATCTAAAGATCTCACTTGATTTAAATGATCAACATGGTCAAGAATTAAAAGAACCTTCTTGCAGTGAAGTCTGTTTTCTAGTATAGGAATTCCTTGACTCCTTGACTTACATTACCCAACTTCATATTATTTTTTCCAAGCAAATGCAAAAAACAAAAAGGTCTCTTGTAGTGGTACTAGACCATTCTTTGTTGAGTTTTCTCTCACATAAGCAGGAAAATAAGAAGCTTTAAAGTAATTTGCAACTGAGTTACACACTATTCTTGCAATGGTTGTTTTACCAATGCCTCCAATTCCATGAATTCCCACTATCGAGGCATTTTTTTAAGACTTGATACTTAGAAGTGACATTGCTGCTTGTATTCGGTACTTTAATCCCATTAGATAATCAATTATGTGAAAAAATGTGTGATTTAATTTGCTAGAGATATCTTCCATGATTGTTTGAATAAATTCAAACTCATACCTGCACAATTAATTACAAAGGTTGATGTATAAGAATTTGGCAATATATCTATATATATATATAATCTACGCTGAAAACATTAGACATTATAATTTTTAAGTCCTTCTTATCATTTTCATTCTTAAAAAATAAAATCTTAAATGCATAAACAATTTTGTTTAAAAAAACAAATGTAGTAATTTTATCATAAGCAAAGTGATAATTATATGATTTTTCTTTCACCTAGCCTTATAGCTTGATTACTTCATGATCATCCTCATGAATTCAAATATCCGATAAATGTAATATTGAAAAAAAAAAAAACCATACTTTACTTCCTTGTGATGTTGCTCATAATGAGTTTAGCTCTCACTCTATCTTATTTAATATTGTTTCAATATCCATTTCATTGGATGATGTAAAAGGAAAGAAAATATAAAAAGTGAGTAAGAGAGATAAAAAAATAACTGTTGTGAAGATAATTTGATTATTCAAATGATGATTTGACAGATGAAATAATAATTATAAGAGTATAATAAATATTACGTGAACTATGTGAATGTATTACATCCATTTTTGTGGTAGACCAAATGTATATGTAATCATTTTGTGATATATATATATATATATATATTAATTAAAAGAGAAACAATCTCATAAATGTTTAAATAATAAACAATTTTATTATTCAATCCCTATCTCACTCTTTTTTTCACTCTCTAAGCCCACCTAAAGAGGAAAAAAAAAAAATCTTATGTGCGCCTAATGTGCCACCTAATTTATGCTTACCTAATAGAAGGCCAAATTACATAAAATGAAACCCATACATTATGCCAACTAGTAAATTACAAAGCCACTTCTAATTGGATTAGAATAGCAAAACCACTCCTAATTAAATCTCTCTATTTGTTGTTTTATTGTGGGTCTCATTTCACATAAATTCAAATGTTTTATATTTAATTCTCATTAATTTTTTTTTTTATAAAAAAGATAATTAAAAGTAAAATAAAAAAATTTGTTATACTAAACAGTACTTCAATGTGGAACTCGATAAGGCCAAATTTCAAATCAATTATGAGCTTCCAAAGAGATACAAAATAAGGATATAAAATTATACTATATAGTAAAAATAAACAATAAAAAACTTTGAAATTTTTAGTATAACAACATGTATACACTTGCAGAGTTGTGATCCAGCATGGTCTTCCAAATGTTCGCAAACTGTGGCTTGTAAATTTTTTTTTTAAGTATAACAAAATTATTTTATCTTTAATTATTTTTTATAAACAAGAACAATTAATGAGAATAAGAAACAAAGTATTTATGCGAAGGCTTCTTTAAAGAAGAAGGAATTTTGAATGTTTTGTATTTATGTGGAGGGAGACCAAACAATAAAGCAAAAAATGGAGGAGTTTAATTATGGATGATTTTGCTATTCTGGTCTAATTAGGAGTAGTTTGTAGTATACTATGTGGTATAAAGTGTGGGTCCCATGTTATATGATTTGGCCTTATTTTATTAAATAAAGTATAAATAAAATGGTACACTAATTAACTTAAGGATATATATATATATATATATATATATATATGTATGTATGTATATACATATGCTTCATTAATAGTTTAAACAATAGTTCTTTTAGTAGTCATTAATGAAAATTGGGCTTATATCTAACGTTGAAATTATTAGTTCAATTCCAAATTTCCAATAATAGCATACCATAAAATTATTTGAAATATAGTTTTTGTTTAAGGAAATGAGTGACAAGATTTGCGCAAATTAATTAAAATATTGATTAAAATATGTCACCACAAAGCATAGCATAGTAGGATGATGACGTTTGGTGCATGTATATGAATAATAATAATAATAATAACTTCATAGACATAATATTAATATAATACACCCCCAAGTTTTTTTAAAAAAATGTTTTTTTTTTTGGAAAGCCACGAGAGAAAATTTACCTATTTTTGAAATGCCATCCAGACAAATTGGCAGCCTCCCTTAGTGCAACTCTCCAATTATGCAATCTTTCTAGTGCTGGCCTCCAGCCGTGCTCTGTTTCCTTATTGCTATTTTTGAGATTGGCTTCATGCTTAGCCATTGACCTTCCATAACTTCCTCTCTGATGCCTTACATCTGAGGGATCAACATAGTAGAACACTGGATTAATTTTTTTTTTTTTCTTCTATGCTATGCATATATATATGACTTGCTTTGATCTACGAATGAAATGCATGTGGGTTCATTTCGCACTCCCCCTCTCCCTTTTTAAAACAAAGATTCCTTAAGGGTCTCGTTTTTAACTTTAAAAACAAAATCTAATTTTAGGCCTTCACTTTACAAAACTTTTGAATTGAATTCATCATTACTTAGCAAAGAATTAACATTTCTGTAATTGATACTGTCAAAAATAAAAAGAGCCTCTATGACAAATTAAGCATATGATGTGATAGTTTTGTACTATGTCCAACTAAACATAAAAAGACTTTTATGTGCTGCGGCTTTTTAAAAATTATAAATAATTAAAGATATACAATTGTTTATGTGTGTGTTTGTAAGATTATGTTTTTCAGTAAAAAAACAATACGAGAGCACCTTTTTTTTTTCTCAAAAAGAATAAATCATAAAATATTACGTTATAAAAACTATCTAAGGTTAAAAAATTCGGTTTAATTAACTTTGTGAATGGAAGAGATTCTTTGCAGGTGTAAAGAGCAAAAATTATTTTTAAAACTTCAAAATAAATTAGAATTACAAAATTAGCCGATCAAGATCAAAATCAGGACTAGATACAAGAGGTCCGTGGGACTTCAAAAATTTTTTATATTTATTGCCGAGTTTTGCTGAGTTTGTGACTAGTTTTACTCAATATATACATTGTAAATTCCAAGAAAATGTCGCTGGTTTACAAGGCATGAAATTAAATATGAAAAATGTCACAATCAAACCTTTAATTCTCTTCTATATCGTTTCTTTATCGTCTTGCCCTACGAGTTTGAAGCTTTAAGGAAATCATAGAAAGAAAATGAATGGAAATGGGAATAAAGAAATTCCAATAATTTGAGACATGCTTTTGTTAAGCAAGAACATGACTTCATATAGAGTAGAACTTAATTTGTTATATCATGTTTTACTAAAGTTCACTTGATATACAAAAAATTTAATATAAAAATAAAAATAAAAAAGGTAAATGAAATGGATTAAAAAATCACTCTTGCATCCCTACTTTAGAAAATGCAATAAAAAGATATATAAATTATTGAATAATAATTATAAAAATATTTATTATATCATATTGTGGGTCTTACAATGAATTCAACATTATGCTCTTTTGTAAAAATAGCCCTACAAAAGAAGCAATTAAATTATAATATGGAGTGACTTAAAGAAAAATATCATTGTACTTTTCTAGAATCAACACATTAAAGCCAGCAGGATTCTATGTGAATCCATATGAAAACAAATTCTCTGCAATTATTCTCACTATACTTATTTGTGTACATCTGATTTGGACCGTCCATATCAAATTTGAACGATTCAGATCTAATTTCTTTGCTTTTCAGATTTTTAAATATTTTTTTATTTTAAAAAATAAAAAATAAAAAAATCATTTAACTATAAATGTCAAAAAAAAATTAATTATTTTAATTAAAAAATAAAAAAACAAAAATATAAGATCTAGACCGTCCATATAAAATTTGGATGGTCCAAATTGCATCTCAAGGATGTGATGTGCGGAGAACTTGAATCCAAATCCATATGGATGCACATGCTATCCAGACCATTGAAATTTAATTTGGATGATTGGGATTTTATTTTTTTAATATTCATATTTTTTATTTTGAAAGAAATAGAATGCACAAGTATTTTTTTAATTGTTAACTTAAAAAATAATGTTTAATTTTGAAAATATAAAACTGAAATATAAAATTTGGAGGTGGTATGCCATGGTATATGCATCTCTCCAAATTGGGAGAGAGAATGCAGATTCCTCGTTAAAGAGGGCAATGATCTTTTTTTTTTCTTTTTTACATGTCTTTGTTTTTTCCTTTTTTTTTTTTTTTTTTGCAGTGAGAAGAACCAAAAAAAAAAAATCAAAACTGGGCAGATCTAAAAAAAAAATCTTTACTTTATAGTATTAGAGGTGCAAAAAATTTGTATTAACTAATTAAGTGTTGATAATCAAATATACAGTGTATGAGAAATGAAGTAAAGTTCTACAACAATTAGATCACCGAATCTTACCTGTTTTATAGAAACTACAAATATAAATTGCCCACAGGCTTCATAGCTTCCTCCCGCACATTTTGCTTGATAGCTTCAGATCATGAGTATTATTTTCATTAAAACCATCAATTTTATCATGGCATGTGCATAGGAGTAGAGAAGTAGAATTCCTTAAGAGTTTATTATTAAGCTGTACAATAAAAACATTATATATGTAAATAATTTTTTAAAAAAATTCAAGCATGTAATGTTAATATATAAAAAAATTACATTTTATAGTTTTGTTAAAAAACATGATAATTAACTAATCAAACGAATAAAAAATTGTGTGATTAATCAAATGAATCAAAGCTCGTAATTAATCTTCCACAAGTTTCTCGGTTAAATAATTGTGTGAATTTCTGTTTCGGCTGTTAAAGGAATGGCTTGGTTACTGTTTAAGGATTTGTTCAGCATCCTGTAATGTTATTGAAGCTGTGACTATGCTGCAATTGCTATGTTTACCTAAAAGAATAGAATTAAAAAGAAAGAAAGAAAGAAAGAAACATCTTAAGAGCTTGAGAGTAAGAAATATGAAAAGGGATTATAATAAGAATTGAAGCGAATTGAAGCCTTGATATCAAGCTTAATTCAATCTTAAAAGCTACAAAAGCCAACACCGAGTGTCATAATAAAATTAAACCCATACAAGCAAAATATTTTCCAAAAAAGTGACCATAGAAAATATAATTGTGCTAATGAAAAATAAGACAGAAAAAAAAATCCAAAGAATTGATGCAAAACATGAAAACTTTTAATGATTGTACATAGAGAAAAGAATGCTACTTCTTCTGAAGGTGCATGACTGCATATCTCATTGCCCTTATTGTCCATATAAGGATTTTTGAAAATGATATCCTCCATATAAGGATTTGTAAATACTTACATTTCACTCCTCTTGATTAAATATCCAATTTTCAGTCCCTGAATTTTTTAGTAGTGTATGAGTTAGATTCTAAAAGATATCCAATTTTTAGTCATGTGATTCTTGATGAAAAAATTAATAAGCAATGAATTAAATATTTTTAAAGATTAATTCGGACACTCCAAAAAATTTAAAGACTAAAACTAAATATGCGTACAACTTTAGAAACTTATTTGCTAGTTTACCATTTGTTTAATATATTTTCCCAAAAATAAAAATCTTCTAATAAAGTTAAGCAGAAGAAAGAAAGACATTAGTCGTGGACTTCCATTCTTCATTCCGGACATGAGATGAGACATAAGGGCAAGAAACAGAGGGAAGTTCTTCCAGAGGACCGACCAAAAAAAAAATAAAAGGCAAAAACCCAAGTAAAACATAGAAAATTTGTTGTCTTTCAGAAAGAAACCCAACATCCAAACTCGGTAGTGATGAAAAATTATCTTTTTCAGTGTTTCAAAAGAGAAAGTCATTTGATTACCAATATGCATACTCTAATCTAGTCTGATAATTTGAATGTGGTAGCATACTAATAACAACGTTATATTAGCCTAAGTAGGTAACTTTATTTGATTTAACGCATGCTTAGCCACTCAGAAATTACTCGCTGTTCCTTGCAAAATAAAAATTATAATGGACTAACTTCATTATAATTTACAATGTTTCACCCCTATTAGAAAAACAAATGAATAAATAAGAATAATTTTTATACCCTTTTTTTAGAAAAATTTTTCTGACAAAATAAAAGCTAAAACTTTTTTTCTTCTAACAAAAGAAACATGAGAAAATTTTCCAAAATAAAAACCTTCTTACAAAACAAACTGAAATCAAAATATGAATAATATTCTCATCAATTTTATCATGCCTTACTATATAACTATCTGCTTGAGGAATAACATGAACGCATATCAAACTATCATGTGCTACTAATTTCCAATATAGTATAGCTGAAATTAAATGACACTCGGGAAATGAAAAATAACTAATCAAATCAAAGATCATAAATAATTTTCTCCATGATTTCTCTCAGCAATGATTGCCTAAACTCTTATTTCTGCTCTTAAATGAGTGGCTTGGTTACTCTTCAGCCATTTGTTCTGAATTGAAAAAAAATTCTTAGGAAATCAAGAATCAATAGGAGAACAGAGCGACACAACAGAAGAGATCAAAGCACATAATGAGAACTGCCACCGGCCCTCTTGATTTGATCTCACCAGACCATTGCCCCTATCATCCATCATGCTTTTGCCATTTGAGGTAGGTTGTTCTTTCTCTGTTTTCACCTTATTTTCCAATTACAAAGGATTAGAGTTATACAGAATTTCAATTGTGTGTGTGTGTATATTTTGAGTTTCAATTAGATAAATTGAACAAGATTTAGTTGAAAGATAGCATTCTTTCTTATCAACTGAAGTAATTTCTTTGGTTAGTATATTTGTTACAAAAGAGAGTAGGAAGTGAAAAAAGGGGTTAGGATAAAAATCAAACTATTATTGTCGAGTTTAACTCGGTTTTATAGACCAACGTTGGTATCATATGAATTTCTAGCTCAATGGCTCTAATAAAAGCATTTCAATATAAATGTGAACGCCCCCTCACCTTTGTCAATGGCAGCAACTCTGATGGACTCTTGCCATTATCCTTCCTATCATTGTTGCTCTGAACTATTTCCTTTCTTTTTACTTTATTCACCGATGGCTCTGAAGGCGGAGGACTACATATCTCATCGCCCTCATTTTCCATACAAGGATCTGTGAATCTGATATCCTCCATTCTGTTTTCTTGCTTGAATACATAAATTCCACTCTCTTTCGCAAACTTTTCAAAGGGGACCTCGTCGATGTTATCTTCAAAAGAAACTAAAACTGGTTCACATGAAACCTCCACATGATTCCACTCTTCATCAAAGAATTCCATCTGTTGCAGATCACGCACAAATATATGATCTGCCACCATTACGAACGGGTGACCAAACGCGGGGTCATAAAACCTTCTATTGCCATTGATGATCACAACAGGGATGAACTTGCTAAGGTAACGTGGCCCATTTACAGATCCAATAACAACACAGAAAGATATCGCTGGGAATTTATGACGACACCAGAATGAAATAGATCCACCCTTGTTACGGCGATCGAACCATTTTGGGATCATTCTTCCAGGAAAAGAAAATATTTTGCCTCTTGTGTCGTGCATTTCCTATCAATCATAATTCATAAGTATAGCAACATAATAGAGTAATCTGATTGTGTTCGTGTAATTAAAAGATGCAATGAAGAAAGAGGCAAGGAACTAAAAAAAAAAAAACAGAGAGAGAAACCTTACTTGACTTAGTAATATACTTATAGATTGGGAACTCAACGATGTACAATTCTTGGCTGATAAATATTTTATGTTTAGTGAAACCCCTCTAATTTCTCAAAGACACTTGCATTCATCCAAACAAAGCCTCCTCAAGAAGTGAAATTCTTTGATGAAAGTAGGAAGAATTGTGAAACTACTATAGTTTAATATCAAAGTCTTCACATTGCGAAACCAAGAAAGACATGTTGAAAGAGATTCGTCGGATATATTGCACTCAAAAAAGATAAGACGTTCTATGTTTGGGCACATGTAAAACCCCCGACGTGCATGCCTTAATATACATGGAAGTTGACTTTTCAAAATAATCCTGGAGCTGCCACGTAGAAATCTGGCTTCCTTCTGCAAATTTCCGAAATGCCCTTCTCTCATTCACTTTTGTTTGGGCATTTGGTAATTTGCTTCTTCAAATTGCTGCAGCACTCACCCATACCTATAGCCATCTTTTCGGTCAGGAAAAAGGAGCAAAGTTGGTGGGAAACTGAATTTCATCTTCTTCCCTCTGCTGAGTGCCCTGTTCGCTGGTTCTGACTCCATTTTCTTGCTCCTGCCATTGTCTTCTAGTTTGGCTAAGTGTGCTGCGGTTGTGAGTGAGTCAACGCCAGAAATACATCCTCTCCCAGGTCTGAGTTGATGCTGTAAGTATTGTGTTTCTGGTCCATTATCACAGAATTTCCCCTCCCCTATTTTGCTTACTTTGTAAGGTATTTCTATGTGTATGACTATCTGATGGAAAAGGGTGAGCAGAAAGAAAAGAAAAGGGTGCAAGGGAATGGGTTGGTTGGAGTAAATTGATTTCCTTTAAGCTTCAAAATATTTCCACTTTTGTCTTGCCCATTGCTTGATTTTTTGCTCTCTTTCTCCTGAATGAATTTAAGCCTTAAAAATGGTTTGTCGCCATATATGGACGCGTTCGCCGCGGTGAATTAAGTAATTGGCCGCGGCTAATACTTCCAGAGAGGAATTGGCCGTGGCGGAAGGAGGTATTGGCCGCGGCCAATATTAAGAGCACGAGCGAGGAAGCTCCAGGAGGTTTATTCGCCACAGCGCCATGTATGTTGGCCGCGGCGAAGGTCCAACTCGCCACGGCGAAATTAGTGATATAAAAGGGGGTTAATCAGAGAAGAATTGGCCGTGGCTAAGAGGTAATTGGCCGCGGCTAACATGCTGAAAACACCTATAACGCCTAGGAAACCTTAGTTTTTCATATGTTAATCCAAGGGAATGAAGAATAGACATTAATGTTAGGTAGGCTAAGTTAATAAGACAATTTTTCTGGTTATTTGCACTCTAAATTTGGTGAACGGGTATTGTAGGGTATTCAGGAGATTGAGTTCTAGCTGAGGCCTGAGCAGGGAATATTGATATCATCATAAAGAGGTGAGTAAGTAATGCGGACCGTAAGTAACTCCTATTTCTTAATTTCTTACTAAGTTTTCTTGCAGTATTCTGATATTTAGAGATCTAATTATGGAGAGACATTTTTAACTGCTTTGTTATATGATTAACTTGAACATGAAATTTTACAAATTTGAGGCCTGTTGAGTTATTTGAAAACTTTGGTACTGAACTATTTGAAATGTGATTGGAGAAAAGTATTAAATCTAAGAGGTTATTTGTTCAGAACTCTGTAGCTAACAGCAGTAGTTGTTAACCTTGGTGCACCATGATCTGGACCTCAGCTAGCAGGGGTTTTGCTAGCCCCGTGTGGGTAGCTACCACACGTGGAGTTACTTATTTCGCAAGCAAGGTGCTTTGCGTCTGTGGTTATTTTCCCCGCGAGCTGTGTGCTCTGCGTCTGTTTTAATTCAGTTCTGCTTAGATACTTCTGATGCATTAAGAAACAATATGCATGAGGCTTGTTTTGTGCATGATGAATATATATATATAGATATTTTACGGGCCTTGTCCTTAAGATTTTTAAGATCGACATTATTTATTCACTGAGTTTCAAACTCACTCTTTCTTAAATTTATTTTTCAGAGAACGTTGAAGACCCTAGCCTACCCTGAGCTACCGACTAGCTGTAGATCTCCTGCCTTATTTCTTTTGGCGAGCCCACAATTGCTCATGTGGGTGCATTTTGTTTATGTTTGTCATATATTTGGTTTAGAACAATGTAAATATATGTGGCTCCACTGAATCATAGTTAGGTTATCCACACTCTCTAGATGACTATGTTTTGATATATTTTGGGTGTATTGTTGAATTGACTGATTGTAGAAATATCAGGAGGTCCAAATTATAGAGGGGACTCTGCCGAAATTTCTACAAAAGTCAGAAATGATAATCTTAATTATGGTAGGAGAATTTGCTATCTATTGTGCCAACATACTAAATCTGTGGGTTGTGACAGTTAACAAACTTGCCTTTTCTTTACCTTGGTCCTGTTTAGATACTTGGAACTCCTCACAACATTCAATATCCAACTGAGTCAATTTAGGCAACAAAGCAAATGCAATTGGTAGCCGAATCCTTCGGCAACCATGCATCTCTATCAATTCAAGCCCAGTGAGATTTTGAATTGAAGATGGAAATTCCACGTCAATGCCGGTCAAGTCAAGCGCTTTCACATTTTCTATTTCTCCTAAAATTTTAGGAAAAATCTAAAGACTTGAGCAGCGGGGAAGGCAGAGATATTCAAGGTTAGGCAAATTGATTGGTGGAAATCTCCTGAGCTTGTAGCAACGGGGCGCCCTTAAGATTCAAAGTTTGTCCAAAAGTCCGATTGAATCATGAATTTTAACTAAATTCTTACAATTGCTAAATGAAATTTCTGTTAAACTTGGAACGCAAGATACATCAGGTATTTGTGTTATCAATTGACACTCATCAAAATTTAGGTTAGTCAGATTCTTGGGAGGTGTTCTGGACCTCTGGAAAAAGTTACATTTTATAAGTATCCTGAGATTTTTCATCTCTTTGAAGGCTTTTCCACTCCAGTGCACATTATGCACATTATCTTCCGACAAGCTCAGAATTATGACTTCAACTCTATTTGTTCCCTATTAACTCAAAAGCATAAGTTAAAAGTTAGATCTTTTAGCACATCACATATTAATCAAGAAAGATAAATCAAATAGCAAAAGAATAACCAAACCATCTGTTACTCATTGTATCTCCTTCTAAAACATGTATAATATCCTCATAGGACCATAATCTACTACGCTCTCTAGGCTCTTTGGGTGATTGCTGACGAACAATTTCTCTACCATATCCTGTATCAAGTCATGCATTCCAACACAACCATTTTCAATCTTTACAAGAGATTTGTCCTCCAACACTCCAATACCATAAAGCGGATCGAAGCCACAAGCATGATGCACCATTTTCAAGACATATTCTTTAGTACTACCCTTGAAAATAGAAGCAATATCAAGGAAAATTTCCTGTTCATCTTCTTCCAAGCCATCATAGCTCACTTTTAGTACTTCATTAATTCTTTTAATAAGAATTTGTCTATATGTCTCTAATAAAGACTGCCACTCATCCATAGTTTTACCAGACAAGTAAGAACCTATTATTTCCAAAGCAAGTGGATGGCCATCGGCATAAGCTATTAGAGAATTCATGATTCCTTGGTAGCTTAGATCAAATTCATTTCTTTTAAAAGCATTCCAACATAGCAAATCAAGAGATTCATCATAATTTAATTATCTACCTCATACATCTTCTCAACCCTACGAGGCTTAAACAAATGTTTATCTCTTGTTGTTATTATGACTGTGCTGCCTGAACCAAACCAATCACATCCTCTAGCTAGTGCTTTTAACTGCTCATCTTTGTCAACATCATCAAGAACAATAAGAACTTTCTTTTCATGGAGCCTACGTTTTATTATCGGTATTCCTCGATTAACATCTCCTAAGTTGATTTCTTTCTCCCTGACTAAATCAGAAAGCAATTTTTCTTGGAGTTGAACAAGGCCATGCTTACTAGAAGACTTCTCCCTAACATCAGCAAGAAAACAGAGATCTTCAAATTGATCAGCAATTGAATTATATACTACTCGTGCAATTGTTGTCTTACCTATTCCACCAACTCCATAAATTCCTACCATGTTCACTTTGTCATCACAATTGACCTTATTCTTTGTACCCAAGACTCTAACCCAATGGGGTAGTTAGCAATATGCAGAGGAATTCGATTAATCCTTTTGGATACCTCCTTAACTATTCCTTCAACGAATTGATATTCGTAGGCTTGCCTGAAAAATTATAGAAGTTTATTTGTGAAGTACATAAACAATACAATAATATCCTAAAGGTTTTCATGAAAATTATGTGTAATTCTAAATCATGAGAAGAACAATAGCATTTAAAAGTAGATATGTACCCCAATTTAAAATGCCAGCCAGATAAATTAGCTGCATCACGTAGGGCTTGCTTCCATTTTTGCACCTTCTCCATGCCATTCTTGAACTTTTTTTTATGCCTTGACAAAGCTTCACCATAACTCCCACTTTGATGTCGCACTTCTGATGGATCCACACCGTAAAAGACTGGGCAAACCAACCGACCTTCTCCCTTTAATTGCTCAAGGATCTTAACAAGTTCATTTAGACAAAATGTTGGGGTTTGCATAATTTTTGGAGAAAACAATGATGGCAATCCTAGATTCTTCAATGGCTTTGAAAAGAGCTGGTGTGATTTCTTCTCCTCTTATGAGCCGCTTATCATCAATGAAAGAACGGATTCCTCTTTGATGCAGAGAATTGTAGAGATTACAACAAAATTGAAATGGGAATCTTCACCTCTAAAGCTGAGGAAGACATCGTAGGCCCATCCATATGTGAAAGTAGAGGAGGAGGATAGTTCTGCACGATTTGCCATGAATGATGACTGGTGGAACAAATTTGCTAGACGCCATAGATGTAAGAGCTTAAAAATGCTAGACGCGTATATAATATCAATAGTAGACCATGTTACATTTCTTCAAACATCTTATGCTACAGTGAACAATGACTTTAAATCTGAAATGCCTTGCTACTGATAGATTGCTTGCGGGTTCAAACAAGAAAACAGAGGAAAGTGTCAAATACAATAACTTAGGCCTTGTTTGGCTCAATGAAGGGGAAGGGAGGGGAGGGATTTTAATGGAGGGGAGAGAAGGAGAGGGATTTTAATGGAGGGGGGAGGGTTTTAATGATATATTGTTTGGTTCAGGAAGGAGGAGGGGAAATAAAATAATAATATATAGACCATTTTATCCTTATATATTTTAAAAGTAATGATAATACAATTAATTATTCTTTTATTTTTAAAAGTTTAACATTTTTACTAGCAAATTAAACAAATGTTAAAAATTATCTATAATTATAATTATTTAAAAAAATTATAAACAAATAAAACTAACTAAACAATTATTTCAACAAATGTATAATTTAACATATTTTATTTCATAAAATTAGAATGCATCTGAGTTGAGAATATTGGCATGTTTACTTTTTTCTTAATATAGCAATATACCCATGTTAATTGTTATATTGAAATTTCTCCTCCACTATACTTGTAAAAATTCTATGAATTATGGAATTAATAATCAAGATAAGAGCATTTTTGTCTTTTTTTTAACTTTCCCTCCCAATCCTCCCAAATTGGAGGGATAAGAGAGAGGGGGAGGGGAGGAAAAATTTCATTAAACTTTCCCTCCCCTCCCCTCTAAAAACACATACTAAACAAGGGGAGGGCCTCTCCTCTCCTCTCAAACCAAACAAGGGGTAAAAGTAAGGTCCTCCAACATGTGTCAAGACATTATTTGCGTCGTATCAGTGTCAAGATTTCAAAAAGATAAAGTTGGTTTTGATTTTACCTTTTTGAAAAAACAAAAGCAAGTTGTTCTCTTTTTGGTACAATTATTTCATTGACATGTCATTATTTTTATTCACCGAAAATAAGAAGGATTTGGATCCCCTGAAGTAATTCAGGGTGAAGTGAGGAGAGAGACAGAGAGAAAAAAAAAAGTGGGACCCACATGACAGAGGTGGGTCCCACCTTGCTCTCTCTACCTCTCTCCTCACTTCATCCCTGAATTACTTCAGGGGATCCAAATCCAAACAAGAATCTCTCGTTCACTTTGCTTCCCCTCTCACAGTCCCACTTCTACTCTCATTGACTATCGTAGACTTTAAACAATTTGTTTCCTTAAAGATAAAATTAGCATATGGCATTACACAAACTAGCAGTAACCCAGTTTTCTTTTCAAAAAAAATAAGTGATCCCACAATTGAGAAAACCAAAAAAAAAAAAAAGAAAACATGCAGATAAACAATGTAAAATAGTGCAGCACAGTAGTGTTAACAATGTGATGTATAAACAATATTTATAAATAGTTCCAAATAAATAGTAACCAGGACTTTTAATATATAAATAAGATAAGATTGAATTATTATATATTTCTTAATCATGAACATTTCTAGTGTCAATGCAAGTTTTCTATTTAAAATAATTTAAAAAATATTTAATAGAAAAGTTTCTTGAAAAAATACAAATAACTATTTAAATAATAATAATTGGAATGATGCATCCCTCAAAAAAAGTTTTTGATGTTTGAACTAACAATTTATCAAAACTCTCCCCTTCTTTTTCTTTTCTGAAAAAAAAAATACTCTTCATTCCAATAACTAGATTATTTAGATTTAATTTGTATTATATAGATTTTTTTATTTTTTAATTTTCAATTTAAATTATCATTTTTTTAATTTCATAATTAAGGCCTTGTTTGATTCAATAGAGGGGAAGGGAGGGATTTTAATGGAGGGGAGGGAAAGGAAAGGAAGAGATTTTAACGATACATTGTTTGGTTCAGGGAAAGGAAGGAAAAATAATAATATATAGATTATTTTACCCTTATATATTTTAAAAGTAATGATAATACAATTAATTATTTTTTATTTTTAAAAATTTAACATTTTCACCACCAAATTAAACAAATATCAGAAATTATCTATAAATATAATTATTTTAAAAAATTTGTAAACAAATGAAACTAACTAAACAATTATTTCAAAAAATGTATAATTTAATATGTTTTATTTCATGAAATCAGAATGCATCTTTATTTTTTCCTTAATATGGAAATATATCCATATTAATTGGAACGTTGAAATTTCCCTCAACCATACCTGTAGAAATTCTATAAAATATGAAATTAGTGATAAAGATAAGGGTATTTTCGTTTTTTTTTTTTTTGTAACTTTCTCTCCCAATCCCCCCAAATTGGAGGGATAAGAGAAAGGGGGAGGGGAGGGAAAATTTCATTAAACTTTCCGTCTCCTCCCCTCTAAAAATGTATACCAAACAATCCTCCCCTCCTCTCCCCTCAAATCAAACAAGTTGTAAAAGAATGTTTTCATTCTTCTATACTGCACGTGAAACAAAAAATAATGAAAATTGAAAAACAGAAGAAAATCTAAAAGACATTGTTCATGCTCCAAAATTAATCAATCTACCCTTTAAAATACAGTATATTTACATCTCTATAATAAAGTTTTTTTATTTTTCATGCTTCAAAAGAAAAAGGTCAACGATTAATATTATTTTAACTTTTTTGCTGTTGAAGTATTTGATAATAATCATCCCCTTTATAAAATAGAAACATATAAATACTTTGGTCAAATAAGAATAGAAGTATGACTTCAAATTGGAGAAAATTGTGAAAAAATGATTCTGCTAATAGCAGGGCCAAATTTGTGCAAATTTTTATAATAAAAAAGATAAAGTTATGTTACTGTTATGCACAATAAAATATACCAAATGGGAACAAAAAATTAAAGACTTGCACTTGGGTGCAATTGCTTCACTCCAAATCAATCAACGCGGGAAATTTTTTTAATTTTATTTTAAAAATAGTATGTAAGCAAATAATTTAAAAAAAAAAAAACCAGTTACAAGTTAATACTAAAATATATTTTGAAAATGATGTGTACTAATAAAATAATACTTATTACAAAGTTTAAAAACATATCAAAGGATTGAAAAATAAAGCTTGGCATCACAAAATTTTTCTAAGATATTGTTTCCTTATTATTTTTTTTATCAAAATTTTAATGTTAAATATTTGAAAACCCTGCATAAATTATGCAGGAAAGGGTGGGGTGGTAACCACTAACCAAGTAAAGTAGTGATTGTTTATAAAAACATCCTGGACTTGGCTTGGGGTAAATTATCTAGAATTATGATACTAATTTTATCAGTATCATTTTAAGCCAAAAATAAAAGTCAACTACATGTAAGGAACTTTATATGAAATTCATTTATAATGTATCTTTTACCATTAAAGGAAACAAAAAAAGATGAATAGAGATTGAGCATTAGTAATGTAAAATGGAACCAGCTGCATTGACCGTAAACACTTATTCACTTTAATGAATTTTCTGACATTCTGGGAAGTAAGGAAGAAGGAAAGCAACTGTTAATGTTATGTACAATAAAATAAAGCAAATGGGAACAATCAATTAAGAACTTGGAGTTCGCTGCAAGTCAATCATCTTAAGAAAATGCCTTCATTATTTATGCAATATATATAATAATAACTTTACAAGAATTAATAAACTTAATTTATGAGGTGAGTGATAAGCTATTGAATTAATCAATCTATTCTATAAAATTGAGTATATTTACATCTCTAGAATAAATCTTTTTTTTTTATTTTTCATACTCCAAAAGAGAAAAAGTCAACAATTAATTTGTTTCTTTTTTCTTGGTTGAAGCATTCGCTAATAATCATCCCCTTTATAAAATAGAAACATAGAGATACTTTGGTTATTAAATAAGAATAGAATTATGACTTAAATTTGGAGGAAATTTTGAAAATATGATTCTACTAATAGCAGGGCCAATTTTGTGTAAATTTTTACAATAAAAAAATATAGTTTTGTAATAAACGATCTTTGAGGATAATTTTTTTCTTAATTCTAATATTAAATAGAGTTATCGTTTTCGTTTACCCAACTTAAAAATGAAGTAATTGATATCAGTAGAATAATTAAATATCATGAATGTTGTCCTTATTATAATAATCCCAATAAAAGAGAACTTATCTTACTTTACAGTACTCCCGAGAATTTTCTAAGAAATGATGAAGCACCAAACCATGCAAAAGTTCAAGACCCGCAGTCTATACAATAAAAAAAACCAAAGGTAATAGTATAGGTTGTCTTGGGAAAGTTTCGTTATACATTTACGGTGAAAGTTAATTTGGCGAAATGTTGTAGAAAGCAAAGAGAAGGAAAAAAGCAAAGAATCAATGGGAGAAAGAAAAAAACATATCCAAGGGAGAAAAACAGCGCTGAAGTGGACACATATATAAAATTCGTGTCCTACAAGAAACATGAAAATTTTTCTTTTTTATGGTCCTTTGTGAAGTTTTGATACATTACCTAGCAACACATCACTCAAAAAGGCCTACGACGACGAACATTAGGCCTCGTTTAGTATAAGGGATTAGTTTTTGATGGAATAAGAATAAGAATAGAAAAAAATCTTATATCCCATTATATTTGGTATGATGGAAGAAAAAATATAAATGTTTTTATCTCTTTATATTTGAAATGAAATAAAAGAAAAATTAAAAGACTAAAATATCTTTAATTATTTTTTATTATTAATAATTATAAAATATAATAAAATAATTATTTTTAATTATCAATAATAATAATAAATAATTATTTTTTTTATTTTTGATAATAATAATATTTTAATTTTAAAAAATTAATTTTAATTATTTCTATTATTAAAAATTCAAACACACAGAGGTAAGATGGTCAGAAAATATGCTTTTCCTAGAATCAAACTGTTTTTTATCAAAGATATGAAAGTTTGTACTCTCTCATATTTAAAGGTTTCAACTTTCTTAATAAAAAAGTCACCTTGCGTACCAAACGTGCTTTTCTTGCTCTCTCATTCCTTTTCTCATTCTATGAATGCCTTCTCCCTCCTAGAAAATGAGGCCTTAGACTTATTTAATGGCTAGTGGAAGCAATGACGGAAGTAACTAAGGTCCTACTATCTTAGCTTTCAATTCATAGCACCCCTTCTTTCGTATTTTCTATAAAATGTTACTAATTCTTTGTTGTTTTCTTAACAATGAGCCTCCTTAAATTTATATGTACGCGTTGCATATAGTTTATTATAACAGTAGCTACAATATAATTCAGTTCTCTTATGAAGATAAATTAAAGATGAACAAAAAGAAGAATACATTACTCTCTCTTTTTTTCCTTTTTAAAATTTTTCTAAAAAAATTAAATCATTAGGTTGTTGGCAAAATTTTTCCATCCTGCTTTCTTCCCTTTGTACATCCCTGGTCCATGTTATTGAAACATTGAAAAAACCTTTAGACAATCCACACAGTTTGTGGCTCTGGTTGCACAGGTCACTTTAATGACCTTTCTGAAAAACTACTGAAAGACGCAGACATTCTGGGAAGTGAGGAAAAAGGAAAGTAGCTGTTAATGTTTTGCACAATAAAATAAATCCAATGGGGAGGAAAAAAAATTAAGGACTTGCACTTGGCTGCAATTGCTTCAGTCTAAAATCAATCAACACGGGAAATTTCTTTTTGAAAAAAAAACACCATGTAAGGGAACGACTTTTAAAAAATCCAATTACAAAGTGAATACTAAAATATATTTTGAAATTAATGTATAATAATGACAATACTGGGAGTTCCAACTCTCTAACCATTAAATGTATTTTGAAATTGATGTATAATAATAAAATAATACTCATTACAAGTTAAAAATATATCAAGGAACTAAAAAATTGAGCTTTGCTTAACAAAATTTTTGAAACATATTATTTACTTATTATATTTTAATTAAAATTTCAATGACAAATATTTAAAAACCCTGCATCAATTATGTAGGAAAGGCAGGGGTGGTAACCACTTTCTAGGTAAAATAGTGATTGTTTATGCATACTTTAGTCTGATAATTTGAATGCGGTAGCATACTAATAACAGCATGTATTTTAAATCACAATTACATAAAATGAGACCCATACACTATGCCAGTTAATAAATTGCAAAACCAATTCAAATTAAATCAGAATAGCAAAATCACACCCAAATAAATCACTCCATTTATTGTTTTATTGGTGGGTCTCATTTCACATAAATTCAAATACTTTATTTCTCATTCTCATTAATTATTCTCTTGTTATAAAAAAGTAACTAAAGGTAAAATAAAAATTCTTTTACACTACATGGTACTTAAATGTGGAATTCAACAAGGTCAAATCTCAAATCAAACTCGTACTGTTATAAGCTTCCAAAGGGATACAAATAAGAATATAAAATAATAATATATAGTTAAAGTTAAAAACAAAAAAATGTTGAAATTTTTAGTATAACAACATGTATACACTTGTAGAGTTGTGATCCATCATGGTCTTTTGAATGTCCGCAAATTGTGGCTTGTAAATTTCTTTTTAGTATAACAAATTATTTTATCTTTAATTACTTTTTATAAAAAGAGAATAATTAATGAGAATAAAAAATAAAAAATTTATGTGAAGGCTTCTTTCAAGAAGAAGAAATGTGAATGTTTTGTATTTATTTGTAGGGAGACTTAATCGTAAAGCAATAAATGGAGTGATTTAATTAGGACTGATTTTGCTATTTTGGGTTAATTAGGAGTGGTTTTATAGTTTATTAGGTGGCATAATGTGTAGATCCTTTGCATGTATAAAGAGCAAACATTATTCTTGAAACTTTAAAATAAATTAGCATTAAAAAATTTGGTCGATCAACATCAAAATCAAGATTAGATACAAGCAGTCTGTGGGGACTTAGAATTTTTTTTATATGTATCGTGGAGTTTTCCTAAATTGTGACTAGTTTCAGTCAATGTATACATTGTAAATCCAAGAAAATATTCTTGATTTACAAGGCATGAAATTAAATATTTGATAACCGCTGGTGTTGAAGGAGTTCTTAGCTTGCTAAAGTATGGTGAGGCCGTGAAGATGATAAGGGAGACAAGCTTACTACCAGAAGAGAAGTACTACTTCCAGCTGAAAATTATAGATCTTAGTAATGGAAAAATAAAAGGTCAAACAAAGTTTTCGAAAACTATAAATTTAATTAAAGCTTTTTTTCATTCTTTATAATAAGGAACTCTTAAATATGAAAGATGTCACAATCAAACCTTTAATTCTCTTTTATATCGTTTTTTTATCTTCCTACCCTAAGAGTGTGAATAAGCTTTAAAGAAAACCGAGGAAGAAAATGAATGGAAATGGGAACAATGAAGTTCCAATATGAGACATGCTTTTGTAAAGTTAGAACATGACTCCATATAAAGAAGAACTTAATTTGTTGTATCATATTTCATCAAAAGCTGCTTGATATGTAAAAAGTGAAGTATAAAAATTAAAAAGAAAAAAAAATAAATAGAATGATTAGAAAATTATTCTTATATCTCTACTTTAAAAAGATAAAAAGAAATAAAAACTATTGAGTAATAGTTACAACAATATATATATATATATATATATATAATATCTTAATATGGGGCTTACAATGAGTTCAACATTACGCTCTTTTGTAAAAACAATTATATAAAAAGAAAGCATTTGAATTATAATATGGAATAACCTAAAGAAAAAGAAAGTAGATACTTCTTTAAGCTTATCATCTACAAACTGGTTGAGACGTTAGATCCAAAACATAGTAGTCATCGCTAGTTTGTTTCCAAGTTTGAGAAAACATAGCGATTACTATGACTATAGGAAAACATACCACTTGCTTTTCTTGTTTCGTTGTGTTGCTAAATAACATCAGGTATATGCTAACTTTAGTAGGAATAAAAGACCCACGTGAACTTGGTTAATATGGTTGACCAATTATGCAGAAAAATCGAAGATCAAGACATAAATGGTAACTCTTTTTTTTTTTTAACAAATATCTTTACAATTGAAGTCCTTCTCCTTGATGAAAGTCCCAACAATACATAGAAACTACCAATCTAATGATTTTCTAGTAATAAAGATTGAATATTGGTTTCCTTAACTTCATGTTAGATTTCCATGCACAACTAGCACACCAGGCCTAATAGATAATTATTGCCTTATTGCAGTAACAAGCCCTATTGTAATTCATGAGATCACAATCTTAATTAACATAAGTTTAAAAGTATATAGTTATACGAACAAGGGTGCAAAGAACTATAGTCTACAATTAACTCATTATATCTAAAGTACTGGAGATTCACAAATGAAGCATAAAACAGAGAATTACCTTTTCTCAATTATTAACAATTACCTTGACAAAGCCTCTGGACAATCCACACATGAAACTTCCACACAATTTAAATCACACTCTAGAACGCTAGTGCTCTGAAGTCCAGATACAGGCTCGAAGATCAGACAGTCATGCAAGCATGCCCTGTTCATGGCCATTAAAGAGGCAGTGGAATCCAACTAGAAAAGAATGAGGCTGGTTTTCCAACATTCCAAAGCAACAAACAATCCTTGGGAAATCCTTAAGGGTGCAGAAAGATACTGAACTTTCCATATACAGTGATGGGATCATCCTGAAGCCTATTCTTTACTTCTATGCTCCCAACTCTACAACAGGTCCCATTAATTGCATGGAAAAGATCCTCAACTTTATAGCATCACGAAGTTCACCACACAAGCATGCAATAACAAATACAAGCATGTGAGATAAAGTTAAACTAAAGGAGAAAAACTTGGCTCGGTAATATGTTCTCCTAATGCATAAACCCCCATAGTAAGAAGCAACTTCTTGTGCATCCAATCTACCAACACCCTCTCAAGATTTTCAAACTGTTCTCTGATGTCCTCTACAAAAGAAGACAACATTACATAGCTAATAATCATACTTGATAAATGCAATTAGCAACCTCTATTTGTATTAAATATAAATAGTTCATACTTCTCTTGAAAAAATAGAGAATGCTCATTATCTTGTGTAGGAGCTCTGCTTTTGCAATTGGAGAGTTGATTGAACAACATGTAGGGTAAGTCACATCAACCAATTCTAGTATAAAAGACATCTGCAGCCACCTTGCTAAGCAACCAAGGCACACATTTCAACCTACATTGAGAAGCCAAGACACTGAAAAAATAGGTCATGGAACCACGTAAGTTGCTAAGACTTATGGAAAACTAATGGCATGGCAGGAATTAACTCAATGAAAGGCAGAAATATCTATTCAAAAAGTATTTGTTACGTTTTCAAAATCTTTATAAAGAAATCTTCCGGGGTGGTAACTTCACTGAAAATGATCAAATCATCCAATAATAAACAGAACATCAATAAGATACTACAATTGCATATGTTGCCATTAGATGCAATAGCTGACAGACAATATACATGGGACATGGTAGCACACATATTGCCTACGAAATAGAAATTATTGATTCACAACAAAAATCATTGAACTTTATTCATGGCTTTTAGAAAAGAACTTCTGGAGTAGAAAGACCATTGAATTTGATTAAAACACGGCATAACAAGTGTCATGTAGTACATTAAGAACTTATGATTCAATATGTGAGAACCCAAGATCCTTAAAGACATGTATTTATATACATATATATAAGTTTTTATTTAGCCAGAACCTATTTCTTTTATTTTGGTTTGATTGGAAATATTTTTCTATATAACTTGATAGTAAAAATTCATGGTAGAACCACATAGGGAGGAGACTGAATCTGATGGTAGCCCCATTACATCCTCACCTCTAAGACCCAAGTTTGAATCTCAGTTGGGAAACAACTTGAAATTTTTCCTCCCACATGAGTTTTTTTTTCACTATATCGAAAGTGCCCTCAGTTGTTAAATGTAAAGTTTGGTTTTTGGGTCTTTTCCCAATCCTGTTCTGCTGCAATGTTGCTCCATCACATCTCACATTTTCTTAGATAGGCCATGACAGAACCAAGCTACCAAATCTGTCCTTTCATTAGCCATACCCTGGAGATCGTTCTGTACCCCTGGTCAACCCTGGTTCCATGAGTTGCTCTGCTGTAAATGAGCTTCAACGTTCAATTCTTGTCAGCCACAAACGGACGCATTTCCTCCCTTTCCCGGTTAATGAGTCTCGACTTTTTGCTGGCTAGTGGTGACTATAAGCTATAATTCCTCCGATGTTCTTAGCTATTTTAATGCATTGTATTTTGTTCCTCTTTTAGCCTTGAAGTTAACTCGGATGGGAGGATTGAGAGGGAGCTAAAGGAGTGCTCAAAACCATTATTGGCACCATCTTTTCTTTTCTCTTGAATTGGAATCAGTAGAGCTGCAAGGGGTGCAACTAATTTTTCTTTGAATTACTTGTTTGGTTGCTGCGTCAGTGGCAGGGAAGGAAATAATAGAGGTGTAGGTTGTCTTAGGGGGTTTTAGTTTTCCTAGTTGGAGAGTTAAGAAGTGGGCCACGTCTTTGGGTGATAGAATTTTAGCTTTGTTCAGGTAAGTTAACACCTCTTCCCTGGTTCTTCATCTTTACACACCTTTATCCATAAATGCCCTATTGCAATATGTTTCATCCGTGTGTTGAGTGAGCCGTGTAGCATTTCTATGTTTGGTGTGAGAAAATATATAATTACATAGACAAATAAGTTGTTCAGCACCATTGAGGAGCACGCTGAGCTTGACATCCAAGATCGAATTGTCAATTTATGTGTCAAGTTCGCTAAACACATATATAGTTATCTTTGGAAATTTCCCATGGAACCAGAAAGAGAATGACGATTCCTGGAAGGATCTTAAATATTTGTTAGGATTCTGAGTAGCATACAACCTAGTTTGAGGTACAGAGAAACGTTCCCTATAACATATACTTGGATGAAATTATATGGAATTATGTTTATGTGACACGCATCAAGGTAACCATGAACTGAAAATAACCTAGTCTTTTATCCCAAGAATATAGAAAGGAATAAAGAAAACTCATGTCTGAAGACACTTTTGAGTTCACCTTTTCTAGAATTTCAGACCCTCCAAATAATTGAAATCCTCAGGGTTGGATGATAATAATAATATGCTGTTTGGTGGCTGTTCAAGCCTTGCACAATGCCTTAGGTATAGTCCTTCCAATCCAATAAGATTGCCAATTGACAATGGCAAATTTTTTATAGCTGTCTACTCTAAATAAATGTCTCTTATATTTTCCATGGTTCCCTATTATTTTGGGAAAATCTCAAGACTCGAGCATGCCCAAAGACACAAAGACACATAGTCTCAAGAGAAGTCAATTTGATGCAGGATGGCAATATTTCAAGCTGGGTGCATCCTTGGGCACTCAACAATCTAAGGTTAGCAAGAAATCCAAACGAATCATGAACTCAAATTAAATTTGTGCAATTGTCAAGACACAATGCCCCTATGTTAAGGAGTCCAGATAGTTTAGGCACTTGCATTAAGAATATACGACCTTTAAAATCCATAAAATATAGAGATTGAAACATTTGCAAAACAAAAACAAATGACCAATTTTATTAGTATTCTTATTGCAAATTTATGTATTATTAAGGTATAAAATCAACAGAACATATGAAAGTTGACAGAAATGATAAATCTATACATGCCTTAAGTCATTTGAAAATTTTAAGGCAGCTTTCAGATAGGCTGGGCATGAGAAGTTTCTTGTGGTTAAAATTAGGTGGTAAAGACATTGGTATATATCCATTGCAATCCAGTGCTCTTAAACTATTTGGGAAATATTGAGAGTTTTTGGAAAAACGTGCATTTCTAATAATAAGAATTTTCTCAAGTTTTTCGTCTTCTTGAATGCTTCTGCACTCCATTGCACTTCTTTACCTTTGCCTGAGTCCAGCATAATGATCAATTTTATCAATTCCCTTTCAAGACCAAAGCATAAATGAACCACATATTGTATATGTTAGGAATGTTAGATCCATATTTAGACAAATTAACTAATTCTAAATTATAGTATGTCTAACTTCTAACAAATGTTGATAGCATGATAAAATGAAAATGGAGGGCAAAAAATCCAGCACATATTCATTAAAATAGTTAAATAGAAGAATAAAACCATGAAGATTGTTTTAGGTTACCATATTATCTTCCAAAACATGAACAATGTCCTCATTAAACTCTAACTTACTACATCTGCTAGGTTCAAATGTTGATTCCTCTCTAACAATTTCTTTAACCCATGTCTTGAATTAAGTCATGCATCCTCATACAATTTGAACCATCAATCTTGATTAGAGATGTGTCTGTTAAGACTTGAATACCAATTTCTGCATGGAAACCATGAGCATAGAACATTTCTTTAACATATCTCAATTCTAATTTATTGAAGAAACAAGTGATGTCAAGGAAAATTCCATCTCGTTTTCTTCCAAACTTACCTTAAATATCTCATGGACCTCTTTATTATAAATCCTTTCATATTTATCTTGTAGAGAATTACATTCTTCTAATGTTCAACTGAGCAAGTTAGAGCTAGAAGGCCATTGCAATAAAACTGTGCGGTTTGAAACATCCACATAACTTGGATCAACTTTGTTATTCCTATAGGCAGCCTAGCTCAACAATTCAAGAAATTTACTAAAATTTAGCTGTTTCACCTCATATAATTGTACCAACCCATTAGTAGTAAGAAAATGTTTGTTTCTTGTTATGATGATGATCTTGCTACTAGAACCAAACCAATCATGTCCTCTAGCAATTGCTCGTAACTATTTCAAGTTATCAACATCATCAAGAATCAAAAGATCCTTCTTTCAGCAGAGCTTTCTTTTTTATGAGTGGAATTCCTCTATTAACATCTCCAAGCTTGACGTCATTTTTTGCAACCACTTCAAAAAGTAGTGTCTCTTGGAGTTGTATGAGTCCCTGCTTATTAATTGCCTTTTCCCTAATATTAGCAAGAAAATATAAAGCTTTAAATTGATCACCAATTGAGTTATAAATAGCATGTGCAATTGTTGTTTTACTGATTCCACCAATGCCATAAACCGCTACCATTTAAACCCTCTCATCAAACCTAAGTCCCAAAAGTGAGATTACTTTTTGCACAGAAGATTCTAGTCCAGCTGGATGATTAGCAATATGTAAAGAAGAGAGATTGGTCTTTTCGGATACCTCTTCAATGATCCCATGTACGAACTCATATTCAAATTGAGACCTGCCCAAATATGGAAAATCACGTGAAGTGAAACTAAAATGTGCTAAACTCATATAGTTCATTGACTTTATTCAAATCGCGCCCACCAATATGTTGGTACTCAAAGTAATATGTACTTCCTTTATCAACATTCATTTCTTTTCTAGTATTTGAAGGAATGAGTATGAAAATTATCAGGTAAACCACAGTAAAATAATAACAAAACATTGTGTTGAAAGACACTTCTATTGAATTTTGAGCCAAATCCCATAATTGATTTAAAATTTTTGTACAATCCATGTTTGTGAAAATTATTACTTCCTAATGTTAATAGTGTATGCAAAAGTCAGAATACATGATTCTGACTTTTGCAATAAATTTTTTAAAAAAAAATTGAAAAAGTTGGAAGTCGGAACTTCCAATTAGTTTTTTTTTTAATTTAATATATATAGTTTTGACTTCTTATAACTTAGCCTTACAAGCTAGATTTGCTTATATTATAAGCTTAGTTTGCATGTTTTATTAGTTATAGAAATTAAGTTTTGGATAAATATTTTTTGAAGCCACCATTAAATTAATTTTATTTAAGGTGAATTATTATTTTTTTAGTTTGAAATTAATTTTTTTATATAGTTTAAAGTTTTTCATTCATCTCTCTTTTATGTCTTGTTTTATTATTCAATTATCCTACAATATTATTGGTCTTAATTTTAGCTAAAATAATCATGTAAGTGCAAAAATGATAAACAATTTTATTATTCAATATTTGTTTTACAAAATTGTAGGTGAAGAACCAACAATTTTTCTTATATCTTAAAAAATTTCATTATATTTGTCAACCCATTCTACAACAAAATTAACATTTTGAAATTAGAAATGCCTACTCATCCTAACATTGTATTGAAATATTAAAAGATGTTTAAGATATAAATAAAGTTTGGTATAATTAACAGTAAAATTATTCCTCATTTTAACTTATTTTTATTAAAATTTATATGTAAAATAACACAGAATGGTTAAATAATATTTAACACAAATGCTTAAATAACACGTATTAAATAAAAAAATTAATTTTAAACTAAATTATAAAGAAATAATTTGTAACTTACTCTTTTTTATAGAAACAATTTGATAATAATAGTAGTGCTAATAGCTCTTTTCATTCAAATGTGTATTAACTATATTTATCATTTCATGCTATTTTCTACTTATAATAATTTCAGTTATAATAATAGGGACACTTGAAATAAAATAGTGGATTAATACAAATATTTATGAATCGAGCTCCTTTGACTCAAAGCACAACAAAAAACCCTGGCCCCCATGTCTCATGAATGGAATTAAGGAGAGAATGGAATTAAGGAGAAAGTACATGTTACTTATCTGAAATAAGATTTTACTTATAAAATTATTGCAATAATTTTAAAACATAATAAAATATAATTTTAAACTTTTGACTAAACTAAAAATATTAAATTTCAATTAAAATTAATTGTAAAGATCTACTTTGTTGGTTCAACAAAAACTAGCACCAAATTAAAATTAAAATAAAAATATATAATTTATATATTAATTTTATACTTAGATTTTAATTTATTAGGTTTAAATATTGGAAAAATTAAATTAAAATAAAATTGTTTTATATTTAGTATATATCAAATGTTTGCCATATTAAATACTTGGAAAAAAAATCAATAATTGTTTTATAATACATTGAATGCTATGTCAAAAGACGTTTGCTAACCATAAAGAAAGGACAATAGTAGAGCGTGGCTTACTTTTCAAAGGTGGCTCTGACTTTCAATTTTTTTAACCAAAAAAGAAAAAAAATTTTGCTTCGGAAGTACTTTAGAAAAAATTATAATATCAAGATTTAATAATTTTCACCGACACGAATTGTACAAAAATTTTAGATCAATTATGAGATTCAGTTCAAAATTTCGTTGGAAACGCCATCCAGTGTAAACGCATATCAAACTATCATATGGTACTGATTTCCAATATAGTATAGTTGAAATTAAATGACACTCGAAATAAAAAATAACTAATCAAATCAAAGATCATAAATAATTTTCTCCACGATTTTTGTAATAACCCAAATTAAAATAATAATAATAAAATAAATAATTAAATTAGATAAATTTATTTTTAGGATAAATATAAAATTTAAGTAATCTTAAGATAATTATAAAGCTTTAAAATTATCTTAAGAAGTTATTTTGAAATCTATTTTATACCCATTGAGATATTTTTATGTTCCAAAATTTTTAAAATAAGTCACCATAAAAATTCTAAATAATTGTAGAGTCTTTATTTTTATTTCTAGTTATGTAAAAATAACTTTTCTAAGTCCTATATAAATTCCATTAGAAAAGTTCTGGGCATCTTTTATAATTTTTGCTTTTTCTCTTAAAATATAATTTCTTTTTCTTCTTTCTTATTCTTCACTGCTGCAGCACGTCTCCCAAGCCTTCTGCCAAGCTCCTTCATTTGCTCCCTTTCTCTTTTTTTCTTCCATTTTCTCACCATTCACCAGTCGTCCCTCATGCTACAACGCCCCTCCCACCTTCTTGCTCCGGTGACCCATCTCGGAAGACCGTGGCTGTCGCATGAAGGGGGGATTCTTAGGTAGGAAGCTCCATCTCCATTTCCTTCTTCTTTCTTTTGCTTAATGCTTCATTTTTGTTCTTCTTTTCCTTTTATGCGTGGGGTTATTTTTTTTCCTTGATTCTAACTTTCATTCTTGCTCCATTTCTATGCCAATGGGAATCCAAATCCTTAGTTGCTCATTACTTCCTTATTTTGGCTATGGGAAGCTTCTTAAATTGGGGCTTTTTGATTTAAACTATTAAGGTATGAATTGATACTTCCTATGGGTTTATTTAAGCTCCTTAAGATATATTTTAAACTCAAATTAAATTTTAGAAGCTTGAATTTGATTGTGCCAATTAATTTGTGAAATCTAAAATCTAGGGATTATAGTAAATTATAAAATTTAAACTATAATTATAGATTTAGGTGTTAGAGGGTGAAATTAATTATATTGAACATATTAGAAGTTAATAGAGTAATTTAAGGTGATGTTCTTATGTTCAATATAATTATAGGTGGTAATGAACCTACTCTTTCAAATTGAAAATCCCTTCAATTTTAGGAAATTGGGGCCTCTACTATTGGCCTTCACAGGTGAGTGTATAGATAGCAAAATAGTAGCCTTTTTTTTGCTTTTATATTTATATATATATTGTTAGCTTAAACTTCTTATTTTATGATTTGTCTTATTTGTGTTGTTGTGGAAATAAATCTCATTTATTATTATTATTATTATTTTATTTTATGTGGATTAAATTATATGTGTGAAGGTATATATATATATATGTATATATATATAAATGGTTTTTATGTTGGAGAGGTTTTTAATGACTTTTGATTATAATTTTATTATATAAAATTCGCTAATTCATTGTTTTTTTTTATTTTATCAAATTGTTTCTTTTATTTGATTTAACTTTATATACTTATTTACCTACTTGTCAATATTTAATTTATATGAATGGTTTTATTCCAAAATTATGGATGAAAATCTTATTAAAACCCCGTAGCCGTTGATGGGAGTAACGGCCTCAGTATACCTGATTATAATAATGAATAATCATTGTGTGGCGGCACTCGGTGATAGTAGTGATATTGTGATACTGTATAGTAGCATTAGTGGTAGTATTGAATCCTGTGTGGCGGCACTCAGGGTTGATTATAATTCTTACATGTGATACCTATTATATCTTGTTCCCTTTAATTTTAAATGGTGCTTACTGATAACTTGCAATGTAATTTAATTGTTATATATATATATATATATAAACAACAATTAAAGGCAATATAATTTTCTTTATTTGTCTCAATACTTTATTGTGAGAAACTCTAAAGCTATTTGGTTTCCCTTATACATGTTTTGTTATATATGCATTCACTAAGTCAGTGGTAGACTTACCCCTTTCCTTTATTATATTTCAGATCAGCATAAAGTAGATTAAGGTGCTCTGGGACCTGCGTGCCACCCAGACATAAATGGTAGGATACTTTGGTCGATTGAGTCATGTAGAGACTCCAAGACACATTGGCTACTAAGTGCTATATTAATTTGGGTCATAAAGATGTCATTTTTTTTGTAGATCCTATAATGACTTTTGTAATGGCATTTGATTATATTTTGAAAAACTTATATACTATACTGTATTATGACGAGAATTCAAAGACATAAGATACTAGTAAATTTTTTGAAATGAAATGTATTGGACTGTGTTGAATTTGCAAGGTTGGGATGTCTAATTTTTAGGGAAGGTGCTGTCGGATTTTTGGTAACCTCTAATCACTAGAGGGTTGCTTATATAAAAGTATGAGTATTAAATGAGTTGCCAGGCTTACTAGGCTAGGCCAATCATACTTCGCTTGGTCTAGGTGCCGGTCATGGCTCGGAGTTTGGGTCGTGACAATTTCTCTCACAAATGATTGTCTAAGCTTTTGTTTCTGCTCTTAAAAAAGTGGTTCAGTTACTATTCAAGCATTTTTTCTGAATTTTTTAAAATAAAAAAGAAACATCTTAAGATATCAAGAATCAGTAAGAGAAGAACAGAGCGACACAACCAAAGAGATCAAAGCACATAATGAGAATTGCCACCGATCCTCTAGATCTGGTTTCACCACATCATTGCCTTTATCATCCATCATGCTTTTGTTGCTTGAGGTAGGTTGTTCTTTCTCTTTTCTCACCTGATTTTGCCAATTGCAAAGGATTAGAATCATACAAAATTTTAATTGTGTGTGTGTGTGTCTCTATTAGATAAATTGAACTAGATTGAGTTGAAAAGGTAGCATTCTTTCTTATCTACTGTAGCTAATTTCGTTTGGTTAGTATATTTGTTACAAAAAAGAGTAAGAAGTGAAAAAAGGGATTTGGATAAAAATCAAACTCTTATTACCAAGTTTAACTCTGTTTTAAAGACCAAAGTTAGTATCATATGAATTACTCTAATAAAAGCATTTCAATATAAATTAAATGTCAACGCCCCCTCACCTTTGTCGATGGCAACAACTCTGATGGACTCTCGCCATTATCCACCGATGGCTCTGAAGGTGTAGGACTACATATCTCATTGCCCTCATTTTTCATATGAGGATTTGTGAATCTAATATCCTCCATTCTACTTTTCTGCTTGAATACATAAATTCCACTCTCTTTTGCAACCTTTTCAAAGGGGAACTCGTCGTGGTATTGAGAAGTAATTTTCAATGGGGGAGCACATGAAACCTCCGCATGATTCCACTCTTCTTCCAAAGATGCTTCTTCCTCTTCATCAAAGAATTCCATCTGTTGTAGATCATCAAAGAATTCCATCTGTTGTAGATCACAAACAAATATATGATTTACCACTGCTGACAAGATGTGACGGAACCCACGGCCACGAAACCGTCTATTGCCATTGATGATCAGATTGGGGGTACACATGACAGTGAAACTTTGCTCATTTACAGATCCGATAACAACACAGAGAGCTATTGCTGGGAATTTGTTACGAAACCATAAAGAAATAGATCCACCCTTGTTACAATGGTCGAACCATTCTGGGATCCTTTCTCCAGGCAGAGAAAATATTTTGCCTCCAGTGTCGTGCAATTCCTGTCAATCACAATTCATAAACATAGCAAAATAGCAAGTCATGTGAGGAATAAAGAAAACAGAGAGAGAAACCTTACTTGACTAAGTAATATACTTTTAGACTGGGAACTCAACAATGTACAATTCTTGGCTGATAAATCCTGTATGTTTGGTGGAACTCCTCTAATTTCTCGAAGATGCTTGCAACCATCCAAATAAAGCTCCCTCAAGGAGTGACATTCTTTGATGCAAGTAGGAAGAATTGTGAAATTACTCGAACTTAGTTGCAAAGTCTTCACATTGCAAAACCAAGAAAGACATGTTGAAAGAGACTCCTTTGATATATTGTCGGCACCAAGAACAAGACGTTCTATGTCTTGGCACATTAACAAACTCCCCATTTCTTTACCTTGGTCCTGTTTAGATACTTGGAACTTCTCACAAAGTCCTATATGTAACTCAGTCAATTTAGGCAACAAAGCAAATGCAATTGGTAGCCGAATCCTTCTGCAATTTGTCATGGCTATCGATTTAAGCCCAGTAAGATTTTGAATTGAAGATGGAAATTCCATATCAGTGCCACTTAAGGATAGATGTGTTATATTTTTTATTTCTCCTAAAATTTCAGGAAAAATCTGAAGACTTGAGCAATCGACAAGCCAGAGTTTTTCAAGATTGGGCAAATTGATTGGTGGAAATCTCCTGAGCTTCCGGCAAAAGGGAGCCGTTAAGATTCTAAGTTTGTCCAAACGACCGATTGAATCATGAATTTTAACTAAATTGTCACAACCCATAAATGAAATTTCTGTTAAATTTGGAAGGCAAGATACATCAGGTATTTGTGTTATCAATCGACACCAATCAAAATTTATGTCAGTCAAATTCTTGAAGCCCTGCAAAACAAAAAATATCAAAATAGTCCGTAAAAAAATTAAGTGAAACTTATTTTATTAGTATACCATGCCAAAGAAACATACAAAAGGGATAACAATTACACTTGCCATGAATGGTTTGAGCGATGAAATACAGCTCCCATCTAAGTGGAGTATGAAAAGTTCCCTCGGATGAAAATCCGCTGGTAAAGACGATGAAGGATATCCCCGCCATTCTAGCACTCTTAAACTATTTGGGAGGTGTTCTGGACCTCTGGAAAAAGTTACATTGTTAATTATAAGTATCCTGAGGTTTTTCATCCCCTTGAAGGCTTTTCCACTCCAGTGCACATTATGCAGATTACCTATTGGCAAGCTCATAATTATGACTTCAACTCTATTTGTTCCCTATTAACTCAGAAGCATAAGTTAAAAGTCAGATCTTTTAGCACATCACATATTAATCAAGAAAGGTAAATCAAATAGCGAAAGAATAATGAAACCATCTGTGACTCACCGTATTTTCTTCTAAAACATGTATAATATCTTCACATGACCATAATCTACTACGCTCTCCGGGCTCTTTGGGTGATTGCTGACGAACAATTTCTCTACCCATATCCTGTATCAAGTCATGCATTCCAACACAACCATTTTCAATCTTTATAAGAGATTTGTCCTCCAACACTCCAATACCATAAGCGGGAAGGAAGCCACGAGCATGATACACCATTTTCAAGACATATTCTTTAGTACTACCCTTGAAAAAAGAAGCAATATCAAGGAAAATTTCCTGTTCACCTTCTTCCAAGCCATCATAGCTCACTTTTAGTACTTCATTAATTCTTTTAATAGGAATTTGTCTATACGTCTCTAATAGACACTCCCATTCATCCATAGTTTTACCAGACAAGTTAGAACCTATTATTTCCAAAGCAAGTGGATGGCCATCGGCATAAGCTATTAGAGAATTCATGATGCCTTGGTAGCTTGGATCAAATTCATTTCTTTTAAAAGCATTCCAACACAGCAAATCAAGAGATTCATGATAATTTAATTTATCTACCTCATACATCTTCTCAACCCCATGAGTCTTCAACAAATGTTTATCTCTTGTTGTTGTTATGACTGTGCTGCCAGAACCAAACCAATCACATCCTCCAGCTAGTGCCTCTAATTGCTCATATTTGTCAACATCATCAAGAACAATAAGAACTTTCTTTTCATGGAGCCTATGTTTTATTATCGGTATTCCTCGATTAAAGTCTCCTAAGTTGATTTCTTTCTCCCTGACTAAATCAGAAAGCAATTTTTCTTGGAGTTGAACGAGGCCATGCTTACTAGAAGACTTCTCCCTAACATCAGCAAGAAAACAGAGATCTTCAAATTGATCAGCAATTGAATTATATACTGCTCGTGCAATTGTTGTCTTACCTATTCCACCAACCCCATAAATTCCTACCATGTTCACTTTGTCATCTGACCCAACTCCTACAATTGACCTTATTCTTTGTACTTGAGACTCTAACCCAACTGGGTAGCTAGCAATATGTAATGGAATTCGATTAATCCTTCTGGATACCTCCTTAACTATTCCTTCAACGAATTGATATTCATAGCCTTGCCTGAAAAATTACAGAAGTTTCTTTGTGAAGTTAGAAACTGTTTGGTTTGAAGGTTGTGGGAGGGAGAGGAGAGGGAGGGTCAAATTGTTTGGTATGAAAAAGTTAGAGAGGCCCTCCCCTCCCTTCCAATCCAAAAGTGGGAGTTTTAAAAAAAAAGAAATTTTTTTACTTTCATTTAACAAAATTATCCTCACTTTTATTTTCATTTAAAATATAATATAAATCTTATTTTTTTTAATAGAGTTTAAGATAATTTTTTATGAAAATAAAAAAAAATTTTGAATAAAAATAAAAAAATTATTTTTAATAATAAAAAGCAAGAAAAAATATTTTTTTATAAAAATAAAAATAAATAAAAATTCTAATATCATAAAGTATAATTATTCATTTAATTTTATTTCCCCTCTCCTTTTTAACCAAAGAAAATTTCATTAAAATCCTCCATCCCCTTTTCTCCCAATCAACTAAACAAGATATCATTAAAATCCCTCTCCTCCGTTCCGCTTCCCTCCATTAAAACCCCTCCCCTCCCCTTGGTTGATCCAAACACTTTATTAAAGTAAATACACTGAACTCAAGTCCATAAACAATACAATAATTTCCTAAAGATTTTCAAGAAAATTATGAGTGTAATTCTAAATCATAAGAAGAAAAATAGCATTTAAAAGTAGATATGTACCCCAATTTAAAATGCCAGCCAGATAAATTAGCCGCATCCTGCAGGGCCTGCTCCCATTTTTGTACCTTCTCCTCGTCATCCTTGAACCTTTCTCGATGCCGAGACAAGGCTGCACCATAACTCCCATTTTTATCTTGCACTTCTGATGGATCCACACCGTAAAAGACTGGGAAAACCAACCGACCTTTTCCCTCTAATTGCTCAAGGATCTTGACAAGTTCATTTAGACAAAATGTTGAGGATGCATAATTTTTGGAGAAAACAATGATGGCAATCCTAGATTCTTCAATGGCTTTGAAAAGAGCTGGGGTGATTTCTTCCCCTCTTCTGAGCTCCTCATCATCAATGAAAGTACGGATTCCTCTTTGCTGCAGAGAATTGTAGAGATTACCAACAAAATTGAAACGGGAATCTTCACCTCTAAAACTGAGGAAGACATCGTAGGCCCATCCATATGTGAAAGTAGAGGAGGAGGATAGTTCTTCACGATTTGCCATGAACGATGACTGTTGGAACAAATTTGCTAGGCGCTGTAGATGTAAGAGCTTAAAAATGGTAGACGCGGATACTCTCAGCGAGAGGGAAAATCACATGGTCAGTTTCAGGGGAAGAATGATAGGATAGCTTTTATGCAATGGGAAGGGTGTTTCACGATTATATGAAGACTTGGTATGGCCCACTATGGTACTGCTTTTCTCTCTTCAGTCAGACTTCTGTGGCTTTCCCCGAAGTTGCGCACATGACTCCAACAAGTTTTCACAAATGGCAGACAATATAATATCAATAGTAGACCATGGCATATCTCTTCAAGCATGTTATGCTACAGTGAACAATGACTTTTCCGAAATGCCTTCCTAGTGACAGAATGCTTGCGGGTTCATACAAGAAAACAGAGGAAAGTATCAAATACAAAGTAAGGTCTTCCAAACATGTGTCAAGACATTTCAAAAAGATAAAGTTAGTTTTGATTTTACCTTTCTGAAAAAACAAAAGCAAGTTGTTCTCTTTTTTGGTACAATTATTTTACTGACATACCATTTTTTTTATTCACCAAAAACAATAATCTCTCTTTCACTTCTGGTTCTTTCTCATTGTCCCACTTCTACTCCCGTTGATTATCATAGATTTTAAACAGTTCATTTCTTTCAAGAAAAAATTAGCATATCGCATTACACAAATTGAATTATTATATATTTTTCAATCATAAACTTTTCTAGTGTCAATACAAAGAAAAATTCATAATCAAGTTTGCTATTTTTTTATAAAATATATTTAAAAAACATTTAATAGAAAGATTTCTTGAAAAAATACGAATAAGTATTTTAAAAAAAGTGATTGGAATGATGCATCCCTCAAGAAAAGTTTTTGATGTTTGAACTAACATCTTATCAAAACTCCTCCCTTCTTTTCTTTTTCCAAAAAAAAAAAAAATACTCTTTGTTCCAGTAACTAGATTATTTAGATTTAATTTGGATTATATAAATTTTATTTTTTATTTTTAAAATTTTCATGTAAATTATCATTTTTTTAATTTCATAGTTAAAAGAATGTTTTCATTCTTCTATATACTGCATGTAAAACAAAAAAATTAAAACTGAAAAAAACAAAATCTAAAAGTCATTGTTCATGCTCCAAAATTAATCAATCTATCCTCTAAAATTCAGTATATTTACATCTCCAGGATAAAGTCCTTTTATTTTTCATGCTCCAAAAGAAAAAAGTCAATAATTAATTTTATTTTAATTTTTTTGTTGTTGAAGTGGTCGATAATAATTATCCCCTTTATAAAATACAAACATATAAATACTTTGGTCAAATACGAATAGAAGTATGAGTTCAATTTGGAGAAAATTGTGAAAAAATGACATAAAATATACATAGAATAAACAAGGAAATATTCTTATCATAGTATTTTTAAATTATTAGAGAGATATTTGGAACCTTTCGAAAAAGCATGCCTTCTCAATTTTAAAGTTTTTGAGTTTTTCATCTTCTTCAAAGTCTTTTCATCCCGGTTTATATTTTTAGCTTCAGGTAAATTATCTAGAATTATGACACTAATTTTATCAGTATCGTTTTAAGCCAAGGATAAAAGTCAACTACATGTAAGGAATTTTATTCGAAATTCATTTATAATGTATGCTTTACCATTAAAAAAGAAAGATGAATGGAGATTGAGCATTAATTAATATTGATTCCTTATAAAGTCAAGTCCTCATCATACCCGAATAGAAAAATTGGTAATGTAAAATGGAATATTTATAGTAATAAGTTTACAAGAATTAATAAACTTAGCTTATGAGGCGAGTGGTAAGCTATTGAATTAATCAATCTGTTCTATAAAATTGACCATATTGACATCTCTAGAATAAATCTTTTTTATTTTTCATACTCCAAAAGAAAAAAAGTCAACAATTGATTTGTTTTTTTTTTTTGGGTTGAAGTATTCGTTAATAATCATCCCTTTATAAAATGGAAACATAGAGATACTTTGGTCAAGTAAGAATAGAATTATGACTTCCATTCGGAGGAAATTTTGAAAAAATTGATTCTACCAATAGCAGGGGCCAAATTTGTGTAAATTTTTATAATGAAAAAAATATAGTCATGTAATAGAATATCAATAGCAGACTTTCACTCATTTCTTCAAACAACTTATGCTAAAGTGAACTAGACTTTAAATCTGAAATGCCTTCCTAATGACAGAATGCTTGCTAATTGCTTTAATAAATTTTCTGAGAAGTAGCTGAAAAACAAAGACAGAGATATTGTGGGAAATGCGGAAGAAGGAAGCAGCTGTTAATGTTATGCACAATAAAATAAAACAAATGGGAACAACAAATTAAGAACTTGGAGTTGGCGGCAAGTCAATCATCTTAAGAAAATGTCTTCATTATTTATGCAATATATATAATCATAACTTTACGAGAATTAATAACCTTAATTTATGACGTGAGGGGCAAGCTATTGAATTAATCAATCTATTCTCTAAAATTCAGTATATTTACATCTCTATAATAAATTTCTTTTATTTTTCATGCTCCAAAAGAAAAATGTCAACAATTAATTTTATTTTAGTTTGTTTGCTGTTGAAGTATTCATTAATAATCATCCCCTTTATAAAATAGAAACATATAAATACTTTGGTCAAATAAGAATAGAAGTATGACTTCAATTTGGAGGAAATTATGGAAAAATGATTCTACTAACAGCAGGGCCAAATTTGTGTAAATTTTTATAATAGAAAAGATATAGTTATGTAATTAACAATCCTTAAGGATACTTTTTTTTATTCTAATATTAAATAGAGTTATCGATTTACCCACTTACAAATGAAGTAATTGTTGGAAGAAGAAATAATTAAATATCATGGGTCCTGTCCTTATTTATAATAGTCCCAATAAAAAGAGAGCTATCTAGCTTTACATCACTTCCAAACCATGCACAAGTTCAAGACTCATATGGTGTGTTTGTTTTCGTGTTTTTGGAGTTCAAAATCATGTTTATAAGGAAGCGACAATTTTTTGTTTCTGCACAAACGTAAATTTTAAATGTGTTTCCAAACACGCTTATAATCCATTTGGCTAAAAAACCAAAGATAATAGCATAGGTCATAATAGCATAGGTCGTCCTGGTAAACGTAAAGTTCCTTTGTACATTTGCAGAGAAAGTTAATTCGGCCAAATGTTGTAGAAAGCAAAGGGAAGGAAAAAAAAAAAAAAGGAAGCGTGGCATTGGCATTGACTTGAAGAATCAGTGGGAAAAAGAAAAAAAAAAATATCCAAGGAAGAAAAATGGCCCTGAAGTGGACATATAAAATTCATGTCCTACAAAAAACAAGAAAATTTTTCCTTTTTATGATTCTGTGTGAAAGTTTTTATGCATTACACAGCAATACATAACTTTAAAAAAGTGCTACGACGACGATAACTTGGACATAACTAATGGCCAGTGGAAGCAATGATAGAAGTGACTAAAAGGTCTTGCTGCCTTAGCTTTCGATTCATGGCCCCTCTTCTTTCATATTTTCCATACAAATGTCATCAATTCTTTGGTGTTATGGCCAATCAAATGTGAAGTGTTAAGCTCAATTATTCATGACGACATTATTGCGTCTTTTCTCAACCATGAGTCTTTACATTTATATGTACACATTAATTTTAAAAATAATAACAATTTAAATTAAAAAATATTAAATATTAAATATTAAATTTACACGGTCTACATCAAATTTGTATGATCTAAATTTAGAGAGGTACCTACAATCCAGATTTGGATAGAAACATAGAGATACTTTGATCAAATAATATTAGAAGTATGACTTCAATTAGGAGGAAATTGAGAAAAAAATGATTTTATTGATTGTGGGGCTAAAATTGCGTAAATTTTTACAATAAAAAATGTAGTTATGTTATTAAACTATCTTTAAGGATGAAAAGAATATTTTATTCCAATAGTAAATAGAGTTATCAGTACACGACTAACAAGTAGTTGATGTAAATAAAAAGAGAGTTTATCTAGATTTACACCACTTGCGAGAATTTTCTAAGAATTGACGAAGCTTAAGTTCAAGACCCATAGTCTATCCAATAAAAAGGAAGGGTAAATTACGTAGATTTTTTTTTTATTTTGCTAAAATTACATAAAATATACATGGAATAAACAAGGAAATATTCCCATAGTATTCTTAAATTATTTGATAGATATTTGGGACCTTTCGAAAAAGTATGCCTTCTCAATTATAAATTTTTTGAGTTTTTCATCTTTTCAAAGTCTTTTCATCCCAGTCTATTTTTTTAGCCTCAGTTAAATTATCTAGAATTATGACACTAATTTGCTCAGTATCGTTTTGAGTCAAAGATAAAAGTCAACTACATGTAAGGAATTTCATATGAAATTCATTTATAATGTATGTTTTACCATTTAAAAAAAATATATGAATAGAGATTGAGCATTAATTAATATTGATTCCTGCTAAAGTCAAGTCCTGATCATACCCGAATAGAAAAATTAGCTATTTAAAATGGAACCAGCTGCATTGACCGTAAAGTATTCATAAAGGAGGAAACTGGGACCAGCTTTTGCCTTAATTTCTGGCTTTTGCTATTCAGTTTAATGAATTTTCCGAGAAGTTGCTGAAAGACGTAGACGTTCTGGGAAGTAAGGAAGAAGCAGCTGTTAATGTTATGGACAATACAATAAAACAAATGGGAACAACAAATTAAGAACTTGGGGTTGGCTGCAAGTCAATCATCTTAAGAAAATGGCTTCATTATTTATGTAATATATATAATAATAACTTTACTAGAATTAATAAACTTAATTTATGAGGTGAGTGATAAGCTATTGAATTAATCAATCTATTCTATAAAATTGAGTATGTTTACATCTCTAGAATAAATCTTTTTTTATTTTTCATACTCCAAAAGAAAAAGGTCAACAATTAATTTGATTTTTTTTGGTTGAAGTGTTCGTTAATAATCATCCCCTTTATAAAATAGAAACATAGAGATACTTTTGTTAATAAAAAAAATAGAATTACAACTTCCATTTGGAGGAAATTTTGAAAAATTGATTCTACTAATAGCAGGGCCAAATTTATGTAAATTTTTACAATGAAAAAAAAAATAGTTATGTAATAAACAATCTTTAAGGATAATTTTTTAGATAATTTTTTTATTCTAATATTAAATAGAGTTATCATTTACCCAACTTACAAATGAAGTACTTGATATAAGCATAAATAATTAAATATCATGGGTTTTTTTCCTTATTATAATAATCCCAATAAAAAGAGAACTTACTTAGCTTTACATCACTTTCAAGAATTTTCTAACAAATGACGAAGCACCAAACCATGCACAGGTTCGAGATCCATTGTCCGTACAAGAAAAAGGAGAACTAGAAAGGAAGACCCAAAATTAAAGAAATTTATTCTAACGTATTACCACTTGGTCCAATTATTATTTTTGTTAAAATCAATAATAATGAATCTTAAAATAATGATAATAGATTCTTCAGAGTAAATATTTTTAATTTTGGGCTTTTAAACATAATTCTCTCCAATAAAAAACAAAAGATCATACAATGGGAAGGAAAAAAGCAAGTGTGGCATCGACGTTGACTTGAAGAATCAATGGGAGAAAAAAAAAAGTATCCAAGGAAGAAAAATGGCTATGAAGTGGACATATAAAATTCGTGTCCTACAAGAAACACGAAAATTTTCAATTTTATGATTCTTTGTGAAAGTTTTTATACATTACACAGCAAACACATCACTTGAAAAGGTGCTACAACGACGAAGACTTAGACTTAATTAATGGCCAATGGAAGCAATGATGGAAGTAACTAAGGTCTCGCATTCTTAGCTTTCAATTCATGGCCCCCCTTCTTTCATATTTTCCATACAAATGTTACTAATTCTTTGTTGTTATGGTCAATCAGTCAAGTGTTAAGCTCAATTATTCATTTATCGCGTCTTTTCTCTGCAACGAGTCTCATTAAATTTATGTGTACACGTTACATGTAGTTTATGACAACAATAGTTACAATACAATTCTGTTCTCTTATGAAGATAAATTAAAGATGAATAAAAAGAAGAATACATCACTCCTTTTTTTTTCTTTTAAATTTTTCTGAAAAAATTAAATCATTAGATCATTGGCAAAATTTTTCCTTTCTACTTTCTTGCCTTTATTCATCCCTGGTCTATATTATTGAAACATTGGAAAAACCTCTGGACAATCCAAACAATTTCAATCGCATTGGACAATCCACACAGTTTGTGGCTCTGGTTGCACAGATCACTTTAATGACCTTTCTGAGAAACTGCTGAAAGACGAAGACATTTTGGGAAGTGAGGAAAAAGAAAAGCAGCTGTTAATGTTATGCACAATCAAATAAAGCAAATGGGAAACCACAAAAAATAAAGGACTTACACTTGGCTGTAATTGCTTCACTCCAAATCAATCAATACGGGAAATATTTTTGTCCTTTTTTTAAAAAATAGCATGTAAGCGAGTGATTTTTAGAAAAACCCAATTACGAAGTTAATGGTAAAATATATTTTGGAGTTATATTTTGAAATTGCTGTATAACAATAACAATACTGGGAGTTCCAACTTTCTAATCCTTAAATGTATATTGAAATTGATGTATAATAATAAAATAACACTTTTTAAAAGCTTAAAATATATCAAAGGACTGGAAAATTGAGCTTTGCATAACAAAATTTTTGAAACATATTATTTACTTATTATATTTTTTGCTAAAATTTTAATAACAAATATTTAAAAAACCCTGCATAAATTATGCAAGAAAGGGAGGGGCGGTAAACACTAACCTGGTGAAGTAGTGGTTGTTGACTGATAACATCCTGGACTTGGCTCCCACATAAAATCATATCCATGGAGAGAAATCAATTTGTTAATTAAGATTAACGGGTACTCAATCGTAATTTGGAAGATTATGAGCGTAAATCTGGTCATGAGGATTATTACTTATTGACCCAACTACCTAGGGAACCCACATACGTAATATTAAGTTACGGGTTTACTGCAACTCAATCATCTTATGAAAATGGTTTCATTATTTATGCAATACTTCTGTGACTATACAAGCTAATGATAACCTTACAATAATTTAAAATTTTAATTCATGAAGCGAGTGGCAATTAAGCTATATATTGAATTAATCAATCTATTTTCAAAAATTTAGTATATTTACATCTCTAGATTTTTTTCCATACTCCAAAGAAATGTCAACAATTAATTTTATTATTTCTTTTGTTAAAAAGTTCCTTAATAATCATTCTCTTTATAGAATAGAAACATAGAGATACGTTGGTCAAATAATAATAGAAGTATGACTACAATTAGGAGGAAATTGTGAAAAATTGATTCTATATATTAATAGTGGGGCTAAAATTGAGTAAATTTTTATAATAAAAAAATGTAGTTATGTAATTAAACTATCTTTAAGGATAAAAAGAATATTTCATTCTAATATTAAGTAAAGTTTTCGTTACCTAACTCATAAATGAAGTAGTTGATGTAATTGAAAAAAGAGTTCATCTAGATTAACATCACTTGCAAGTTGCAAGAATTTTCTAAGAACTGACGAAGCACAAGTTGAAGACCCATAGTCCATGCAATGAAAAAGGTCGCCCTTTCTTTGGACATTTGCAGTTAATGTTAATTTGGCGAAACGCTGCAGAAACCAAAGGAAAGGGGAAAAAGGAAGCCTGGCATTGACTTGAAGATTTTTTGGGAGAAAAAAAAAAGAGTAAATTATATAATTTTTTTAGTTTTTTTTAATTACACAATTTTTTTCTTATTTTCAATATATATAAGTTCAATTTTAAAATTTTTGACTAAAATAGGGTCAATGAACCGAAATATACAAATATATATTTTATCTAAATATGCACAAATAAAAAAAGAATAGATTTTATTTTCATTAAATCTAACAACAATATATACATTTAAATTAATAGAAGATATTTTAGTAAAAAAATTAAAAATATACTAAAGTGTTATGCAATTTTTTCGTGCAAGGGATGTACAAGTAATTTTAATAAAACTCAATAGTGGTCTATATAATTTATTAAAATAAATGTCCAAGGAAGGAAAATAACTTACTGCCCAATTGGTACCCTGCATATGATCTAACCTAATAAGATAAAATCAAATCAAATTTTAATATTATCAAATATTTGATGTGATATTGCATAAGATACTATATGATATAAGATAATATTATCATATATTTAGTGCTATACTATATAATATTATATTAGATAAAAATTCATATGTTCGATAAAAATATTATTTACTTAAAAATATACTATATTCATTCAAATTTATAATTTTATGAGAAATATATTATATCCATTTTAGTGATCATGGTACAGGCTTAGATCCATTCTAAAATAATATTTTCATATCTTTTTCTGTCTGTTTAAGGAAGTTGAAAGAACAAATATTTGAGCTTTCAAAAGTTTACTCGCACCAAACATCGCCAAAGACTGTCAGGCCTATGAAATCTCTTCTTGGATCTATCCTTCACGCTGGACTCAAATTTTAGGTATATCACATGTAGTTAATTATATTTTGAGACTCTAAGTTCAATATATTTATCTTGAACAATATTAAAATTTGAAATTATTTTTAAGGATTCTATTAACATAAATTTTAACTAAGTTGTTTTTTGAACAATAGTGAATATGAATAGAAAGAAAAACTAGGTGAATAATAAAAAAAATTGAGTTTTATAATATGAATTATAGTTTTTCCTTGTCCTTAAAATTTTTGTTTTCACATTTAAAATTTTTGGTTTTAAGGCCTTTCAAAATAATTTCAAAATTTAAAATATTTCAAAAGAAATATCTTCAATTTAGAATCTCAAGATATAATTTTCCAAATTTCATTTGCGTATATGGGCCCACCTTTCATAGTTTGCAAATGGAATCCTATATCTTGCGTGATGGTTCATCCGAACCTGATTTAAAACTCAGAATAAAATTTCATTAACAGAGAATAATATGTACAAAAAAAAAAAAGTAAGAGAAGAGAACATTGGTACTGTCGTGGAGAAGTAGATTTTATTTTATTTTATTTTATTTGTCCTACTAAAGTTGGCATATACCTAATGAAATAAGAAAAGCAAGTGGTATGTTTTCTCAATTTTCTTAGTAATTGCTATGTTTTCTCTCATCTGATCCTTTATATATAGATATGAAGCTTAAACTACTGTCAGTTCTTTCCAATAAAAATATTGTTCTTCAGCGCGGCACTGGAATGGATTTAAAGGATCAATGAACAAAGCGAGTTTAATTTACGGGAAGCATCTTGTGAACACATGAACAATTTTCCAGAGATAATATGGAGAACCAAATGTGCAGGGAAGCTATGAAGGTCGTAGGCAATTAATTTGTATTTGTAGTTTCTATAAAACAGGTCAGATCCAGAGACCTATTTTTTGTAGAACTTTATTTTTACCTCAGACACTGTGTATTTGATTATCATCTGACATAGTTAATACAATTTTTTTCTAACTCTAATACTATAAAGTGAGTTTTTTTTTTCTTTTTTCAGATCTACCCATTGCTTAATTTGATTTTTTTTTTCTCTCACCACCAAAAACAAAGACATGCATAAAGAAGAAAAAGAAAAAGGATCGTTGCCCTCTTTACTGAGTCGATCCCAGTATAGTACAATGATTGATGAATCAGTCGCATGTAATGTTACAATACTTTTCTTCAGGTTACTCCATCTTATAATTCAATTGCATCTTTTTATGAAGTTGTTTTTACAAAAGAGTTGGGAAAACACGTTGTAAGCCACAAAACAAGATATCAGTTAAACATGATAAAACAAAGTTCTTGTGTATATGGAGTCCTGTTGTAGCTTTACAAAGGCATGTCTCAAATTAATGGAATTTCTTTTTTCCCATTTCCATTGACTTTTTTCCTCTGTTTTCCTTAAAGCTTAATCAAACTTGTAGGGTAGGAGGATAAAGAAAGAAATAAAAGATAATTAAAGGTTTGATTGTGACATTTTTAATATTTAAGAGTTCCTTATTATAAAACAATTAAAAAAAAACCTTTAACTACGTTACCTTTTTTTTGACCTTTTATTTTTCCATTATTAGGGATCTATAATTGATGGAGTTTGCATGAAAAATATTTTTTATTTATATTTTTCATTATTTTTTACATCTTAATGTCAATATATATATATATATATATATTGTAAACCAAGAATGTTTTCTCGAAAGTTTACGATATATCTATTGACTAAAAATGGTGACAATTCAGAAAAACTCCACAAAATAAGGAAACTTTTGAAGTTCCCATAGATAATTGTATCTGATCTTGATCGATTTCAATGTTGATCAGTCTAATTCTCTTAGCTTTAAACCTAATTTATTTTAAATCTTTATGAATAATTTTTTCCTTCATACAAGCGAAGGATCACTCACATTCAAAAGACTAATGAAGCTGAATTTATAAATAGTTATAACTTAAGTGCAATTTCTTTTAATTTTTGCTATCTATGAATATTCTTACAGCTTAAATATGATAAGACTAATTCTTTTTTGAAAAAAAAAATTATATGCTATTTTTTATTAAAAAACAAATAGCAAATATAAATACTTTTAACACGTCTCAGCACATAAAAGTCATTTGAATTTTATTTGTAGATAAAGTAAAAACCTATCATACCTTTTGCGTGCATACTTTGTCAAAGGTTTTCTCTCTCTTCTTTTTAATTATTATTTACAATATTATAGAGACTCTGATGCTATATATATATATCTATATATATATATATACACATATTTATAGGTTGTCAAGCTGTGGCTAACAAGATTCCGAAGTTCTAATGATCACAAAGTCTTCAAATCCTTTTGATGCTTGAAGCTCTCTTTCACTGTAAGTCATATCGAGCCTTTTCTAGGATTGGGATTCACAGTAGCTACATATGGCACGGGAAGGCCCTTCCTCTTCGTCTTCTTTCAACCATGGCTAGACTTATGATGTTTTTGTAAGCTTCACTGGGGGAGATACTCGTTACAGTTTTACAGGTAACCTTTGTTATGCTTTGAACCAAAAGGGAATCCACACCTTCAGAGATGACATCAAGCTTAGGAAAGGCGAAAGCATTTCCCCAGCTCTTCTGAAAGCGATTGAAGAGTCGAGAGTTTCCATCGTTGTTTTTTCCGAAAATTATGCATCCTCAAGTTGGTGTCTTGATGAACTCGTCAAGATCATTGAGTGTACGAAAGAGAAGGGACAGCGGGTTCTCTCAGTATTTTACTATGTTGATCCTTCAGATGTAAGGCATCAGAGAGGAAGTTATGGAAGATCAATGGCTGAGCATGAAGCCAAGCTCAAGAATCGCAATAAGGAAACAGTACACTAGCGGAGGCTTGCACTAAAAAGATAGCATAGTTGGAGAGTTGCACTAAGGGAGGCTGCCAATTTGTCTGGATGGCATTTCAAAAGTGAGTAAATGTCTCTCATGGCTTTCAAAGTTTTTTTGTTCATTAAAAATAAAAACTTCGTTGTTTATTTAATTTGTATTATTTCCATAAAGTTATCACTATTATTATTATCATTTTCATGGCACTGTTAGAATGGGGAAGAGCAAAATGTTCTGTTAATGTGAGAGAAGAAGAGCAAAGTGTGTTTATTGCGGGAAAGGCAACCATAGGAATATGCCACACGAAAATGTCTTCTTGCTCTTGTTTTATTCATCACATGAAGAAATTTATAGTTTTTTTTTCCATTTCTACAAGTTACAGACAAGCACCTAAATGGTCTTCATAAATTATGAAATTAATAAGTGAGTTGGTATTAATTATACATATTCAAAGTGTCAAGATAATATATGATTAGTCTTGTCAACAATTTAACATTATATATTAACGGAAGTCTAATGAGAAGGACTAAAACAATTAAGTATTTTAAAATTATAAAGACAAAATTAATATTAAGAATTATGAGGTCCAACAAACAATATAGCATTTTTTGCCTCCGGCAACAATAAAAAACTGTTGTCTAAAATTTCAAAACCATTGTCTAAATGAAAGTTTTTTTTTTTTTTTTTGCTTATTCCTTCTGATACAACATATGCAGAATTTTACTAATTAACTCTGGCAATTCATCATAAAGGGAAGTGATACGATAGAAGGCATAATGTTGGACATGCCTAACCTAGAACAAGAAGTTAAGCTGAGTGCTAATGCCTGCAAGAGGATGAAAAGACTCAGAATCCTCATAGCTTGGAATGCACGAGTTTTTGGAGCCCCTAACATTTCCCAAACTATTTGAGATTGCTTGAGTGGAGTGAATATCTGTCATGAACTAGAAAAAAATTATATATATTGAAATGGAAATATTTCTGCATCACACTTTTACAACCAGGAGAACTAAAAGCATATAATATAGCACAAAGGAAAAGAAATCCAAAAGGAAGGAAAAGAATCACAGAAGAGAGAGAAAATGTCAGAGAGAGAATCTTCACAATTATCTTTTCCCCCTTACGTTAATTCACCTCTTTTTAATATAGTCTCCATTCTCCCAACTGTCACGTGGCTTGGAGAATTTGCTTCGTATCCCATAGGAGGTATCCCATAGGAGACAGGTGGCAAATGCTCTTGTCATGACACCTCCAAATGCATAATAGAATCATGCTCACTTCTTTCCTCTCACAATGATACGTGGCTTTCCTCATCCTCTCACAATTCATGACATTACCTTCCCCTTTAAAAGCGACCTTGTCCTCAAGGTCGAAGGATTGCATGTAGAGCAAAAAGAAACCAAGAACAACCAAGTACCAAGCTCCCATATTAATTTCAGGATCACAAAGCCTTATCCATGGATGACTAAATAGGTGCCTTACAAAATCTATTGCTTCTAAATATAATAATAGCCAAGATGTCCCCTATAACGAATGAGCCAATTCCAAGAAAATAGAAGCTTATATGACCATAGGTATGGCCATGAGTCGCAATTATAAGCAACACAAGGCAGGCAAACTTCTACGTAACTCCATAAGTCAAATAATTAGCAATCCCGGATGACTTAAAGTGAGAGGTGGCAATGGTGGGACTTGGATCAAATATCCATATGACAATCAAGCCAACAATAACGTGTATTTAAATGAAAAAAAAAAGGTACAACCTATAGCAGCAACATTATAGTTACCAAAATGTGTTCCAGACCGTACTAACTTATTAAATTTAAGAGACCAAACAAAAAATTGTATGAGACTATAATTTAGAAGGAAAGAAGAACATAGGGTAAGATGCCTAAATAAAATATAGACAAAGAATACGAAGACCATACTAATCCCAAAATGCAATGTTCTGTAACCAATAGTGTGATAGATTCAGCAGAACAACAAAGTGGCCTAAGATTCAAGACAAATGTGATAGCCATACCATTATTCCAAAATGGAACAAAGAAGTAATTGAACAAAAGCATCATAGTAGAATGGAGGGACTTGGGGCCCAGAATAAACACCCAAACAAGAAACTCGATTAGGCTAGAATCGAGGAAGAAAGTAAGAAGTTGGAGTGAAATACTTGGGTCATAAGTAAATGATGAATCAACCCTTGAACATGCTACTTGAGGATTCCTAATGAACATCATAAAGCAAAGAGCCCGTGCTTGAAAATCGTTAAGCATAGCAATAACGAATTGCTCCCCAAGTGAACAATTATTGAGGATGTTGATTATAGCCTTCGACCTGGATGCTTTGCCGCAAGGTGAAAACACTAAAGCAATATTGAACATTGGATCCATGAACTCATCTAGAATGCTAAAGTTAGGAAAGGTGGATAAGTGAAGAGGCTCAAAGTGGTCACAAATAAGTTGGGCCCAGTCATGAAAGTAGTGAATTGTTGGTGAGAAACAAAACCACGAAATTAATGGCCCATCTCCATGCATAATAGGTTTTCTTTAGATTTAATCAATTGATGGGCTGGAAGCATTAGGACAAATAGAAATAATAGAGGCTTGACCTCACTAATAGAGTAACGCAATAAGGCCACTTCGAACAGATCATTCATAGTTGTTAAAAGTAAACATTCATTAGAGTTCACCATGGTGGAGGTGGTAGACAGAGTAGTGGCAAAATCCTCAGTAGTAGAATGATAAAGAAGAGCATATGAAAAGTGAAGAAAATCCCTAAGGGTGACAGATGGTAGCAAGCCACTGAGAGGGTCATCGAGCGAGATAGTATGTAGAAGACCTATGATGCCAGGATCGAATACTAGAAGTTCATTTATATCATGGCAAATGGATTCCTTTTAGATTAGGTTAAAGGGCAAAATTATGGGGTATGCGAACATGGCTTCATTAAAGACAGCCAAATTAAGAAACAGAGAGGCTTCAAACTAGGCTAAAATAGGGAGTCTTGAAATCTAACCTTCTTGTACATGGTGTCCTGTGTAAGCTATTGGCGCGATGCTGGTGGATGAATGGCGGCAAGTGGTGGAGAGTCTTCAATAGGAACAATAAGCATGGGCAGTAATGGTGGAGGCACTGGTATCACCGTCTTCAAAGAGTTGTCTGAAATTGTAGGTGGTGCCAAAGACAGTAGCAACAACAATACATCAGAATCGTCTAGAAGAGGTGGTAGCTCATACTTATCGATTTCACATTGTAAATCAAGTCGTGCCTCAGCTAATTCAAAAGTGTAGTGCGAATCTGACTATTGGTAGCACCTCTAAAAACTTTCTATCAAAGAATCCATGGATCAAAGAGCTCAGAGAATAGATGACTCTAACTAGTTCCAGCTTTCATCCATTGCGTTGCACATTAAACACAGATTGTCGACTATGATTGTAGAAGGCAGAGATCCACTCTTAATGAAAGCACCATTTGTCATGAACTAGAAAAAAAATTGTCAAGACCCAAATTCTGAGCCATGACTGGCGCATAGGCTAAACTAATTTGGAGATTGGGTTAGCCTAGCAAGCCTTACCAAATTTAAAGTCAACTATTATATCACATATTTTAACTAATCCATATACCCATAAGTTTTAGGAAATTTAATATATAGTTCATTATACTATTAGGGGCTACCGAAAATTCGACAGCATCTTCCCTAAAAATTGGACATCCTATCCTGAAAAATAAGCTAAATTAGCACCAGCACCAGCAAGTTACATAATCAAAATGCCTAGTTAGGAAAGTATAAACAATATTACATATTATAAGTGACCATATAACATGGACAATTCCAAAACTCTTTCTTTACACCTAAATGCCACCACATCATGGAGTCTGACACAATTTCAAAAAATTTAAACACCTACTCTAAGAGTCTGGTAGCTCATAGGCTCCCATATCACTTTACTCCTTTACTCCCTGGTCTGAAAAATAAGGAAAGAAAAAGAGGTAAACCTACCACTGGCTTAGTGAGTGTATAAATAATAAAGTACATAAAAGGAAAACAAGTGCACACCAAAGTTCTTAAAAATCAATTATTATCAAATAATTGAGGCAATAAAATTTATGGATGAAGTGAAAAATAATTATTTAAATAAAAAGAAATCTTTAGATAAAATCTACATTTCCTAAATATAAGAAAAATATTCTAAGAATGGGTATCATAGAGAGGAATTAAATCGTCAAACCAAATCATCATATATCATGGCATTTTTTTGGATTCATCCAATCTTATCACTTTCACAATCAAATCGCAGCACTGGATACATCACATCGCAATGCCATCACAATTCACAACTTATTCTAGGTGCACCTAGGCTGTTATTTCCGCTAACGGCTACGGGATCCTAACTAGATTCCCATTCATTATATAACATACAAATAATTTAAACAAATTAATTCAAATAACATTTAGCTATCAAAATAAATAAGAAATTAAAAGGTAAATAAATAATTAACTAAGGCAAATTAACCTTTATTGTAATCTCTATAACATATGAGATTACAAGACAACATAAAATACTTTCTCATAAATAACATATACACACCACCACTTTCTTTCCATCCAATTCATTCTTTTGTTTTTCACAAGAATATATCACACCAGATTTCAACTATCAATTTCTTTTGATAAATATATTAAATCATCATAAGAATATATATATATATATATATATATATATATATATATATATATATATATATATATATATATATATATATATATATATATATATATATATATCCATTTTATAAGTTTTGAAAACACCGAGCACATAAATCACACAATTGAAAATTTCTCTATAGAAAATATAAAATTAGAATAAAATAGATAAATCACTCTATTATCTATACACTCACCAGCTGAGACTAATAGTATAAGTCCTTATTCCCTACTGTTCAATGTTGAGTCTCAGTTGAATGAGTTTCCCTAGTATCACTTAAAATTTATAACCAATATAAATTAATTATATTAACTACTCCAATAACATCTATAATTATTTATATAACCTGATATACTTCCTAAAACATAAATCCCTAAATTTTTATATATATTTTTATCCTAAATACTAACCCTAAATTTGGGGTTTTTCAACCTAAGCTTCTATAATTCAAATTAAATTTAAAATTCACTTTTTAAAGTTTCAAAGATAAAATATGAAGTGCTTATTTACACCTAAATGCAGAAATTCAAGAAGCCCCCAAATTGGAAGCTTACCTACGATAACTTGAGTAACAAAAAAAAATTGAATATCCTATTAGCTTCAATAATAATGGAAGAAGATAGGAAATTACAAAAGAGATATCAAAGAAACTAAGTGAGAAATAGGTATTATAAAACATCCAAAAATCAGCACTAAATAGAGGAAAAAATGGATAAAAATGAAATTATGCAAATATTAATGACTCATTAACCTTCAGCCATGGAATCCTACTAAAAAAGAAGGAGACGCAGATCACTAAAATGGGAAGAAGGTGGTGAAATCGCGTTGAGAAGACGATGTGAAATGAGATAGAAGGAAGACGCACAAGCTTCATGAGAAATGGAGAAGAAAGAAGAAGAAGAAAGAAGAAAAAGGGGCTTCGTGGGTTAAGAGACGTTGCATCAGGAAGAAAAGCTGAAGGGGATTGAAGAGAGAGAATAAATGGAGGATTATTTTATTCTTTAGCTCAAATTGCACTTTTGCCCCAAGCTAAAATTACTCTTTTACCTCAAAGGTTTTTTTATGCATTTCAATAAAATCCTTAAGATATAAACAAAAAATCCATAAGAATTATTTAAACTCTAGAATTAATTTAAAAATATGAAATCTTTATTTTAATATCCTAGAATAATTTATTTTATTATTATTATTATTATTATTATATATATATATATATATTAAAAGGTATTACAGTCCTCCCCCCTTAAGAAATTCGGTCCCCTGGATTTCAAGCAAACTCCTTACCAAAAGATTCAAAGAGATATGGATACTTCTCACGTATAACTTCCTCAGCTTCCCATGTCGCTTCCTCCCTAAAATGGTTCTGCCATATCACTTTCACTGAAACTATATCTTTGTTCCTTAATCTCTTGATTTGTCTATCAACTATAGCCACGGGTTGCTCTTCATAAGAGAGTTGTTCACCCAACTGTATTGTTTGTGGTTGAAGTACGTGAGAAGGGTCAGGTAAATACTTCCGAAGCATTGATACATGAAAGGCGGGATGAACATTTGCAAAGTTCGATGGAAGAGCCAAACGATATGCTACATTTCCTACCCTTTCAAGAATCTCAAATGGCCCAAGGTACCTAGGGCTTAGCTTTCCCTTCTTGCCAAACCTTAAGACACCTTTCATTGGCGATACACGTAGGAACACAAGATCTCCAACTGCAAATTCTAAATCACGTCTCCTATGGTCGGCATAAGACTTTTGTCTACTTTGAACAGTCAATAGCCTTTCACGGATCAGCTTTACCTTGGCTACTGACTCCTGAACTAGGTCTAGGCCTAATAGTGTTGATTCATTCACTTCGAACTATCCAATAGGTGACCTACAACGCCTACCATATAGTGCATCAAAAGGAGCCATTTGAATGCTCGATTGATAACTGTTGTTGTAAGCAAATTCCACCAAAGACAAGTATTTATCCCAACTCCCACCAAGGTCTAAGACACATGAACGTAGCATATCTTCTAATATCTAAATTGTACGTTCAGACTGCCCATCTGTTTGAGGATGAAAGGAAGTACTAAGATCCAATCTAGTTCCAAGTACTTCTTGAAAAGACCTCCAAAACTTAGCTGTAAATTATGGGCCACGGTCTGAAATAATGGATACCGGCACACCATTAAGAGAGACAATCTCATCCAAGTAAAGTTTAGCATATTGAGCTACACTATAAGTAGTTTTCACAGGCAAGAAGTGAGCAGACTTGGTCAAGCGGTCTACAATCACTCAGATTGAATCATAACCCTTGATAGTTTTAGGCAATCCAGTTACAAAGTCCATGGTAATTCTCTCCCACTTCTATTCTGGTATTTCAATTTGCTGAAGCAAGCCTGTGGGCTTTTGGTGCTCAGCCTTCACCTGTTGACACACTAAGCATTTAGATACAAATTCTGTAACATCCTTTTTCATCCCTTTCCACCAATATAACCCCTTTAAATCTTGGTACATTTTATTAGAACCTGGATGACAAGTATAAGTTGAATGATGAGCTTCCTCTAGCACTTTACTCCGTAAGTCTTCTACATTCGGCACACATAACCTATGACCGCACCTTAAAATACCTTCAAACTCCACTGAGAACTCTTGTAGCTTTCCTTCATGAACTTCTTCAATGATCTTCTTCATCTGAGGATCTTTGTCTTGTGTAGCCTTGATTCTATCTACCAAATTAGAACGGAGCTGCACATGGGCTAATAAGGCACCAAATCTTGTGATCTCTAACCTTACTCCACTTTCCTCAAGCTTCTGAAACTCTTTCACCATAGACCTCTTAACTTCCGCTATGTGGGCCAGGCTACCCGTTGATTTTCTGCTTAATGCATCTGCAACCACATTAGCTTTACCAGGATGATACAAAATATTACAATCATAGTCTTTCAAAAGCTCCATCCATCTTCTTTGCCTTAAATTTAAATCTTGCTGTTGGAAAATATACTTGAGACTTTTACGATCAGTGTAAATTTCACAGGTCTCACCATACAAGTAATGCCTCCATATTTTTAAAGCAAAGATCACTGCAACCATTTCAAGATCATGAGTAGGGTAGTTTTGCTCATGTTTCTTAAGTTGTCTAGATGCATAAGCTATCACCTTCCCATGTTGCATTAAGACACAACCCAAACCCACTTTTGAAGCATCACAATAGACTGTATAGCCCCCACTCCCCGATGAAAGAGCTAACACCGGTGCGGAAGTCAGACAGTCTTTTAGCTGTTGGAAACTATGCTCACAAGCATCAGACCACTGGAATTTTATGCCCTTCCTTGTTAACTTGGTTAAAGGAGCTGCAAGCTTAGAAAACTCTTTAACAAATCTGCGATAATATCCTGCTAATCTAAGAAAACTACGTATCTTTGTCACCGTAGTAGGTCTAGGCCAACTCTGGACTGCCTCTATTTTCTTCGGATTCATACTAATCCCAACCTTGGATACTGTGTGTCCTAAGAAAGCCACACTGTCTAACCAAAACTCGCATTTTGAAAATTTAGCATACAAATGATGCTCTCTTAAGGTTTGTAAGGCCATTCGTAAATGTTGTTCATATTCCTCTTTACTCTTCGAGTATACAAGAATATCATCAATAAATACAATCACAAAGTGGTCTAAATATGGTTTGAAGACTCAATTCATCAAGTCCATAAAAGCTGCTGGAGCATTTGTAAGTCCAAAGGACATGACCAAGAACTCATAGTGCCCATAACGAGTCCTAAAAGCTGTTTTTGGAATATCTTCTCCTCTGATCTTCAATTGATGATACCCTGACCTCAAATCAATTTTTGAAAAGCATTGAGCTCTTTGAAGTTGGTCAAACAAGTCATCTATCTGTGGCAATGGATATTTATTCTATATTGTCACCTTATTCAATTGCCTATAATCAACACACAACTACATAGATCCATCTTTCTTCTTCACAAATAACACCGGAGCACCCCAAGGAGAAGAACTAGGGCGTATGAAGCCTTTATCAAGAAGATCTTATAATTGTTCTTTCAACTCTCTAACTTCTGCTGGAGCCATATGATATGGGGGTATAGACACAGCTGAAGTGCTAGGAATCAAATCTATACAGAACTCAATCTCTCTGTCTGGTGGTAAACCTGGCAACTCTTCTGGAAAAACATCAGGAAATTCACATGCTATAAGTACTTCTTTTAGACTTACTTCTATCACCCGTGTGTCTCTAACCATTTCTAGATAGCCTTTACACTCCTTTCTCAATAACCTTCTAGCGCCCAAGGTAGAGATTAAATTTTTGGGTGCTAAGCTTCGATCACCCTGATAAGTAATAGTTCCTCCTTCTGGCAATTTAAATTTCATGACTTTATTATGACAATCAAGTATGGCATGAAAAGATGATAACAAATCCATACCCAAGATCACATCAAAGTCCGTCATGTCAAGGACTATTAAGTCTACTAGTAACTGATTTTCTCCTACTAGAATTTCACATAATCTATGCACACAATTAGCTATAATTATATCTTCTATAGGTGTAGCCACAGCTAATGGTTCATGAAGAGGTGATGCATCTCTGCCAAACCGCAATGCAAAGAATGGAGATACAAAAGAATGTGTAGCCCCAGGATCGAATAAAACATGTACATCAAAAGAGCAAACGGAAAGTATACCTGCAACCACTGTATTTGATGTCTGAGCATCTTGAGAGGTCATAGCAAAAACACGAGCTTGACCTTTCCCAGCTTGTCCTTGACCTCTACCTCTGAACCCTCTACCACTAGACTGGGCCTCACTAGAACCTCGACCTCTAGAACCCCCAATCTATCTTAAAGGTGCTGCAGGTATTGGAGAAGATGGTAACGCTGGAGGGTTTAACGCGTGACTAGAGGATGGTCGAGCTGATAATGTAGGACAATCTTTTCTAAGGTGGCCTTGCTGACCACACTGATAACACACTTTCCCTGGTCCAAAACAAACTTCAGTATGAACTCTCCCACAAGTAGGGCAAGAGGGGAGAGTCTTAAAAGATCTCCCTCTGTCATGACTGACCTGAGAGGAGCGTGGCTGATCATTTCCACTAATTGGTATCATACTAGATGAATGGCTACTATAGCCTCCCTGATGCCGAGAACCCTGATGATGGCCTTGATAATTTACTCCAATCTCTCTTGATGCATTACCACTACCTTGGCCTTGATAGCAGCCTCGAGTACTCTCAGTGCATTGCCGCTTACGCGGCTCCTGTAATACCTTACTCTTTTTACTTCGAGCTTTAAACAGTTTAGCACTTTCAACTACCTCTTCATATGAATCATAATGGGTCCTTGTTACTGATCGAAATAAATAATCTAAAAGACCTTGAACAAATCGTTTTGCCCGCATTTCTTCAGTAGCCACTAGGTGTGGAGCATATCTGGACATTTGAGTATATAATATATCATATTCTGAAACTGTCATATCCTCTGTCTGTCTAAGAAGTTCAAAAACTCCCTTGCTCTAGCATCTCTGATAGTCTGTGGAAGGAACCGCCTCATAAATAATTCTGAAAACTCCCCCCAACCCAGAGGAAGTGACTCTCGTGGCCTTCCTTGCATCATGGTCTCATACCACGTCCGAGCCATACCCACCAAACGAAACTCTACTAATTCCACTGATCTAGTAGACATACACCCCAGTGCCTGACAAAGTCAGCCTATCTCATCCAAAAAGTACTGTGGGTCTTCACTTGCTTCTGTACTCGAGAAGGAAGGAGGTTTAAGTTTCATAAATTCAACCAACCGAACCTCATTACCCCTTTCCTGTGGAACTGGTTGCTCCCCCTGTGGCCTGGGTTCTTGTTCAGGCCTAAGGTCTATATGTTCCTCTTGCTCTTGTTGTTGCTGTTGTTGCTGCTGCTGCTGCATCATACCTAACATTACCATCATAGTCTGCTGCATCGCAAGCATCCCAGTTACAACATCAGCTAATGTTGGATTGGCTTACTCAACCTCAGGGACCTCAACCCTTGCCGCTTCAGCAGCTTCAACTCTTTGATCATTTTCAGGTCTATGGCCACCATTGCATCCGCGACCTCTACCAACCCCTCGGCCTCGGCCCCTAAGTGCTGGAGCAGTGGCATAAGGCAAGTTAGAAGCCTCATCAAGAACATATCTCCTAGGCGCCGTCCTTTTTCTTGGCAGCATTGTCATAAAATAAAAGTAATATGCATACAATTGATAATTTTGATAAAAACATAAAAATTAAATATAAACAACACATAGACTATAATATGAGACTCCATGATTAGGATTTGGCAATAATAGCTTCCTGCATGTAAAGTGTGCTGGCCAAATACACAATTACACACAAGATTCTACTACTTCCCAATCCTGTGGCTACCAGGACCTAAACACGAACCATAGCTCTGATACCAACTTTGTCAAGACCCAAATTCTAAGCCATGATCAGTGCATAGGCTAAACTAATTTGGAGATTGGGTTAGCCTAGCAAGCCTTATCAAATTTAAAGTTAACTATTATATCACATATTTTAACTAATCCATATACCCACAAGTTTTAGGAAATTTAATATATAGTTCATTATGCCATTAGGGCTACCAAAAATTCGGTAGCATCTTCCCTAAAAATTGGACATCCCATTTATAACAACCGGGAAAAAGGGAAAAAAGGAAAAAAAAGTAGAAAGCTGAAAAATTTTCAAAATCTAGAAATTTTGTCAAGTCTGCTCGCAATAGCGAGGAATGGTCTCGCTATAGCGAGAGTGCCTGTTCGCAATAGCGAAGGTGATTCTAGCTATAACGAGTGCGGGCAGTAGTCCATACAAAATCCAGAGAGTTGCTCATTGTAGCACCGCTATAGCGAAAGCGGGGGTTTGGAACTAATACGAGCTCGCCGTAACGAAGCTTAAACCTCGCCGTAGCAAAGGCAACTAATACGATATCGCCGTAGCGAAGGTTAAACCTCGCCATAGCGAAGCTAGATAACACGAGCTCACCGTAGCAAAGGTTAATTTTTGCCGTAGCGAGGGTCAGTCTGGAAGAGAGTAAAAGGCGAGAAATTTACTACATTACATGACCCAACTCATTCTTTCTCTCATTTTTGCCCTAGACTTCGACCCAAGGAGAGAAAAAAGGCATGGAGAGTGAGGGAAACCAAGAGAAGGAGGAAGAGCAAGGGAAAGGTAAGTAAGATTCTTCCATTCCTTCTTAGAATTCTGATCTCCTCTCTTTGCCCTATCTTCCTACGGTTTTGTTTAAGAGTTTAGTGAGGTTTTGGGCATGGGTCAGAAGAAGGAAAGTGGAAAATACCCTTGGACCCCTTTGTTTTCTTTGAAAATGTGGTTTCCACTACCAAGAGAGCTTGAGAGAAAGGAAGAGTTGATGGCATTCTAGTGAGAGAAAGAGAACCTCTAGGTTCTGGTATGTTAGAAGGGTTGCTCTAAATATTACGTTCTAAGAGAGTAATTCCTTGTTCTTAATTATGTCTAGGCTTAAGTGAAGCATCTCCATCAAGGTGTGATTGTGAAATCAAGAAAGGAGAGGAGGAATTGAAAGGAAAAGCTTGTGTTGACTCATAAGGTAGCTCTCTTTCCACTATTTCTTGTTGCATTCTTGGATGTAATAGTCATTGTATGTTTATGTATATGCTTATTGTGTAGAATATGCCATATGTTGTTACTTTGATGCATTGATGCCAATATGCTTGTGTGATGAATTGTGAGATTTGCTATGGTGAGGTAGTGCCGAAAGTCCTTTGAGATGGGTGAGGTAAAGCCGAAAGTCCCTTGAGATGGGTGAGACAAGGCCAAAAGTCTCATAACCGAGTGAGGCCAAGTCAAAAGTCCCTAAACTCGGGTGAGGCCATCCAAAAGTCTCTAAACTCGGGTGAGGCTAGACTAAAAGTCCCTGGAGCCTATTTTTGGCATTATTGTGATTTCTATAACATGTACAACATGTAATGTAATTGAGAATGGTTGGATACCAAATTGCATGCTTTGACTTGTTATATGCCTTGATTGTTTACTTGAATGAGTGTATGAGCTACTGAGATTTCCTGAATCTCACCCCTCCCCCTCCCAATTTACCATGCTAGGTGGAGCTTAAGGAGAAGCAAGTACACACCAAGGAGCCTAGATGCATGTGTAGCTAGGTGTTAGTTTATTTTGGTTATTTTATTGTAAAGTGGTGCCAAAATGAAAATGCACCTTCTATTTTTAGATGTAAGTGTTGTAACAAGTGTAAATATATGAATACATGATGTATGAACTATACATAGAGCCAGATTAATGGAAATGTGGGTTTTACCCTTTTTTGTTGAATGAATGTGATAGTGTATTATTGGCCGTAGCATAGTGAGATTGGATTGTATGCTGATTTGGACCACATGGACATGTTAGATAGACTATTTTTATGCTTTAAAACTTGTCCATGAGGTGTGATAGCATGTGAGAGGCCATTTGGACCCGTTTGAACCATTTTGGGAGCCAAAACCGGTATTTTTGAGAGCTCCGTCAAAGTATGACCAAACAAGCTCCTCTTGCCATGAAACTTGGTATGCCTATAGAGTTTGTAGAAAGATTCTTGAGAAGCTAAAGTGGGTAATATTCGGAGGTCTAGAGAATATTTGGCGAATTGTTGAAGTTTGGGAAATTTAGTAGTTGGTCATGTTACTATTTCATAGGACAGAAATGAAATTCGTGTCATTCATGGACCAAATGGAGTCCAAATGTCATGAAATTTTATACACATAAACTAGACAACCACAGCGACTTATACCAACTAGAATCACCTTAATCGAACGTCTGTAGAGAGAGATTGACATGTCTAAAGTTCTGTATCAGCATCAGGGAGCTTATCCAACCTCCATCACTGTTTCATTGGTTTTCGGAGTCTGAGGGCTGCTAAACTGATCTGGACTTATTTTTTTCCTCTATTAGACATCTTTAACTTTCCAAATTGGTATAGTTTTCTCAGATTGGATTTTTGTGGATTTAGTTATGAATTTTTGAAAGTCATGACAGTAAACTGCACTAGAAACAGTGACAGCCAGACCTTCTTCCCATTTTCGTTGTTAAACATGGTCTAGACTCTGAATTTATGATTGGGAATTATTTTTAGGGTAAATTTAACACTTAGAGCTTTCCAGAAAACTAGAATTTTCTAGATTCCCATTTTTTTACAATTAGATATGATTTTCCAAAGTTAGAGCCAAAAATCTGAATTTTGGGCCCATTTGAGAAAAAGCATTTTTCTGATTTTTGGTTTCATATCCGTGGTCTATGGCATGTTTTATGATATGTGTGAGTCGTATACATGGAGGTTGAGTAGAGAATGTGGATGATGGATTCACGAGACCCACCGGGCAAAATATAAGTGTTGGAAACCCTGATTTTTAGTATGAAAAAGCCACGGATGGTGTTGGTTCTTTGAAAATCATATAGGACCGAGCCCAGAGGGAGGCTAGATGGAGTAAGTACATTATGGTGTTACACCATCCTGAAAAATAAGCTAAATCAGCACTAGCACCAGCAAGTTACATAATCAAAATGCCTAGTTAGAAAAGTATAAACAATATTACATATTATAAGTGACCATAACATGGACAATTCCAAAACTCTTTCTCTACACCTAAATGCCACCACATCATGGAGTCTGACACAATTTCAAAAAATTTAAATACCTACTCTAAGAGTTTGGTAGCTCACGGGCTCCCATATCACTTTACTCCTTTACTCCCTGGTCTGAAAAATAAGGAAAGAAAAAGGGGTAAGCCTACCACTGGCTTAGTGAGTGTATAAATAATAAAGTACATAAAAGGAAAACAAGTGCATACCAAAGTTCTTAAAAATCAATTATTATCAAATAATTGAGGCAATAAAATTTATGGATGAAGTGAAAAATAATTATTTAAATAAAAAGAAATCTTTAGATAAAATCTATATTTTCTAAATATAAGAAAAACATTCTAAGAATGGGTATCATAGAGAGGAATTGAATCATCAAACCAAATCATCATATATCATGAAATTTCTTTGGATTCATCCAATCTTATCACTTTCACAATCAAATCGCAACACTGGATACATCACATCGCAGTGCCATCACAATTCACAACTTATTCTAGGTGCACCTAGGCCGTTATCTTTGCTAACAGTTACGGGATCCTAACTAGATTCCCATTCATTATATAACATACAAATAATTTAAACAAATTAATTCAAATAACATTTAGCTATCAAAATAAATAAGAAATTAAAAGGTAAATAAATAATTAACTAAGGCAAATTAACCTTTATTGTAATCTCTATAACATATGAGATTACAAGACAACATAAAATACTTTCTCATAAATAACATATACACACTACCACTTTCTTTCCATCCAATTCATTCTTTTGTGTTTCACAAGAATATATCACACCACATTTCAACTATCAATTTCTTTTGATAAATTTATTAAATCATCATAAGAATATATATATATATATATATATCCATTTTAGAAGTTTTAAAAACACCGAGCACATAAATCACACAATTGAAAATTTTACCATAGAAAATATAAAATTGGAATAAAATAGATAAATCACTCTATTATCTATATACTCACCAGTTGGGACTAATAGTATAAGTCCCTAGTCTCTACTGTTCAATGCTGAGTCTCAGTTGAATGAGTTTCCTTGGTATCACCTAAAATTTATAACCAATATAAATTAATTATATTAACTACTCCAATAACATCTATAATTATTTATATAACCTGATATACTTCCTAAAACATAAATCCCTAAATTTTTATATATATTTCTATCCTAAATACTAACCCTAAATTTGGGGTTTTTCAACCTATGCTTCTATAATTCAAATTAAATTTAAAATTCACTTCTTGAAGTTTCAAAGATAAAATATGAAGTGTTTATTTACACCTAAATGCAGAAATTCAAGAAGCCCCCAAATTGAAAGCTCACCTACGGCAACTTGAGTAACCAAAAAAAATTGAATATCCTATTAACTTCAATAATAATGGAAGAAGATAGGAAATTACAGAAGAGATATCAAAGAAGCTAAGTGAGAAATAGGTATTATAAAACATCCAAAAATCAGCACCAAATAGAGAAAGAAATGGATAAAAATGAAATTATGCAAATATTAATGACTCACTAACCTTCAACCATGGAATCCTACTGAAAAAGAAGGAGACGCAGGTCACTAAAATGGGAAGAAGGTAGTGAAATCGCGTTGAGAAGACGATGTGAAATGAGATGGAAGGATGATGCACAAGCTTCGTGAGAAATAGGGAAGAAAGAAGAAGAAGAAAGAAGAAAAAGGGGCTTCGTGGGTTGAGAGACGTTGCATCAGGGAGAAAAGCTGAAGGGGATTGAAGAGAGAGAATAAGTGGAGGATTATTTTATTCTTTAGCTCAAATTGCACTTTTGCCCCAAGCTAAAATTACTCTTTTGCCTCAAAGATTTTTTTATGCACTTCAATAAAATCCTTAAGATATAAACAAAAAATCCATAAGAATTATTTAAACTCTAGAATTAATTTAAAAATATGAAATCTTTATTTTAATATCCTAGAATAATATATTTTATTATTATTATTATATATATATATTAAAAGGTATTACAAAAATTATATTTATTGAAATGGAAATATTTTTGCATTACACCTTTATAACCAGGAGAATCGGAAGCATATAATAGAGCTTAAAGGAAAAGAAGATCCACAGGGAAGGGAAAGAATTACATAAGAGAAAGAAAATGTCAAAGAGAGGATCTTCACAATTATCTTCTCCCTCTCACGTTAATTCACCTCTTCTTGATATAGTCTCCATTCTCCTAATTATCATGTGGCTTGGAGAATTTGGTTCATATCCCATAGGAGACAGGTGGCAAATGCTCTTGTCATGACACCTCCAAATGGATAATAGAATCATGCTTACTTTTTTCCTCTCACAATGATACGTGGCTTTCCTCATCCCCTCACAATTCATGACAATATCCTTCACCATCTTTACGAGATGATTTTTATCCAAAGACGCTTGTTATGCTCAACATGCCCTATAGTCATCTTGCAATGGACCAGCCATTCGAGGTATATATGTTTGTCATCATTTTTGTTTAAGATATAAGTTTAGATTGAACTAACAATTTTGTTGCTTGAATTGTTAAGGTTATTTACTTTTAATTCTAAAAAATTAATGTATATGAATTCGTTTCTCAAATAATAAATTCCTTGTAAGTTAATCATTTTGACATCCTTATATCACTTGATAAAAGGATTAATTAATTGGTAAGTAACAAGTTGTTATTTTCAAAAGCTAACTTGTGCACTATTAAGTTTCAAGACTATAATTAAATGGACCTAACAATGGAGGGACCAAATCCCTTGAGCTACCTAAAAATTGCACTTTTCTCCTAAGTGCATTGTTTTTTGTATTTGCTATTAGATTCTTTTATAAAATTATGACACGTAAAGCAACCATTTTAAGATTATCAATAGTATAATATTGCTAGCTTGTAAAAAATTTACCTATCATATTTTTATTGCAAAACCTAATAATAAAAACGATTTTGTTACATGAGTCTTGTCTTTTCTTTCTTAATCCTTTTGTCATGTAACTGTGCATCTATACTAGTAATAACTGCTTTACTTCTTGTTATGCAGAAGTTTGAGAATTTGACTTTATTGAACTTCAGTGTTTGTGTTTCTATAAAAGGAATACCTGATGTCTCTACAGTTCCAAACTTAACAAGACTTATTGTTAGCAATTGTCCAAACTTAGCTAAAATTCATGAATCTGTTGGAAATCTTGGCAAACTTGTCACGTTAAGCACTGAAAATTGCCCCAAACTTGGGAGTTTTCCACCTGGCATGAGGTCTACATCTCTTGAATATCTATTTCTTGGCAAGTGCTCTAGCAGTCGGAGTTTCCCAAATATGTTGGCAAAAATGGAAAACATGAAAGAGGTTGATATAGAAGGGACTGCCATAAAAAACTTTCCCCGTTCAATTACAAAAATTGATGGTCTTGAAGAGCTAGTTTTGCCATCTTGTATTGAGGATCTACCTATTAACACTGACATGTTTCAAAATACCGAAGAGCTTAAAGTGGAAGGATGTCCACAACTTCCAAAGCTTCTGGGAAAGATATTAATGGTGGACCAGACAAATTGGAAACCAAAGTTAAATAGATTGGTTTTGGAAAATTGTGATTTATCTGATGAAGATCTTGAGTTGATTTTCAGTTCCTTTTTGAAATTGAAGTGGTTGGTCCTATCAAACAACAACTTTGTAACCATTCCTGAGTGCATTGAAGACCTTGCAAACCTGCTTTTCCTTCATGTGGATAATTGCAAGCAGCTTAGACCCATTTGCCTGCTTCCACCGCACTTGCAATACATAGATGCAAGGAACTGCATATCGTTGACTCCAGATTCATTTGACGTAATACTAAGTCAGGTTAACTTCTGCCATTCTTGTACTTATACTGTAATTCCTATAAAACACAAACGGGTATAGACACAACACAACCTAGACACTCATATTTTATTTTTTGTCATTGTTCTTTTAAATAAATTAACAATTTGATCTTTAAATTGTTAGGATTATTTAGTTTTAGTTTTTTGAAATTAGTAAGTATATTAGTTAGTCCCTAAACATGTTACATATTAGTTCTTTTGTTATTTAGTTGCAGTGATTTATGTGTTTCCTAATTTAAAAAAAAAAAATCTTTCTATATTCTGACACACCTATAAGCCACCGGTGTTGTGACATACGTGTCCACCTGAACATAAGTATTTCCATACTTCATAGGATTAAATTCTAGAAGTCTTTTTTTTAATTAACAGGCATTTCAAGAGCTGGCGTACATAGACATTGTAGTGTTGAGGAAGAAAATTCCTCGTTGGTTCGACACTTCGACCATTGTGGCAAAGGAGGATCTGTAGCTTTCAAGGTTCGTCGAAAATTCCCGGGAATTGCTGTACTTTTCATTCTTGGAGGTGAAACTGAAGCAGACATCAATTTTACATGTGAATTCGGCTTGCTTGTCAATGGCATCCAAGTGTTCCAAGGTGAAAGACCGTTTCCAATTGATCATGCTGTTTGACCTGCGGATTCACTTGACAGCCAAAGAGTGGCACAACCTCAACGAGCATCTTCACAGAGGTTGGAACCATGTGGAAATATCATGTACTGTTAAGAACAATCAACCACACAATGCGATTGTTGAATGCTGCCGGATTCATCTCTATAAGGATAGAATGAGCATCCACGACGTCTCCTTCATAAGCCCTGATCTAAAGGAATGTCAAGTACTAGCTAAATATTTTGACAAGAAGATTATAAATCAGATGGAATGTCTTCGATCTAGCAAAAGAACAGATGATGATGATAAGGAGGAGGAGAAACAACGTTTGATTGTAATTAATGATGAAATCTCAGAATGATGTTAAGTTGTGGTTAGGGACAAAGGAAAAGGTATAGCATACAGTGACAACCCTGTGGAAGAAAAGAGTGGGGATTGTCTAATTGTCAGTGAGACTTGGGATTTGATGATGTTGGAGAGCGAGAGGTGAAAGCAGTGAGAAAGTTAAGACTAAAGCATGATGAAATGAAACTGAGAGAATCTTAGAACCTCCCAAGTTTACTGATTTCAGTTTAATTGTCTTCGACTTTGCTTGCAGGTGCCAAATCGAGTAAATTCGAAGTAGAATGCCAAACTTGCGCAGGTAACCCTGACTTTTTAGATTTTTTTCTGGAACTTATATATTGGTAGAAGAAAATTTATTGAAACTTCTTTTTTTGAATTCCAAACAAAAGAAAAAAATAATAATAATCAATCATTCTCGTTCCTTCGCTCTCCATCCTTTGTTTTTGAATTCCTTCCCTTCAATTCTCAATTTCCAAGCAAACGCTAATCTTGTCAACCCCCTTTCTAATTATTTCTCTGTCCATGTTCAGGGATCAACTTCCTTTGCTTATATAAGCACAAACAGGGGAAAACCAGACAATGTTTCGTCCAATATTAAGATCCCCGAAATGATTGGCTTCACAAATAGACAACGCAACCCAGAAGCAGAGAAATCTCACATCCAGATTCCAGAACTTAGATGTAATCAACAAGTAGAGGCAAAAGACATTAAGGGCGTACGAAATACACATTCTCCTCTTCTTTGCATTCTGTCTCTCTTCTTCTCTTGCATTCTGTCTCTTTCCTTACAAAGGGCACTTAGATTTCCATGGAAGCATATTATGCTTCTCTTGAAGCAGAGACCGTCGCTGTGACAGATCCCCAAGACTCCCAAATCAACACTAGGCGAAGCGAAGAAACCCAGAAAGCATTGCAAATTGTACGAGACTTTGTCTCAAAAAAGTTCTTTCTTTCATTACAACCTAAACAATCCAAGCTGATGAAGCATATTCTAGAGTACCTGCTCAGTTTGACGCCAAAAGATGGAATTTCGTTGAGGACGAGATCAGTGATAATGCAAATTTCAAGAAGTTTTACTTAGTGGGTTCTGGATTACATTGATGCAAGTTTCAAACTCGAATCTGCAACCGTTGAAATATCAAAAGTTGAAGAACTGAAACAGAGGATTGAAGCTAAGGTGGGAGAGTTCGGAGAGGTGGAAGAATTAGCGAATGGAATATGGAGGCAGTTGGATTATTTGGAGGAAATGAAGAGAGAGCCAGAAAAGGAAATCAATGCGATGAAATCTGAGATTGCGGATTTTAGTTCACCCAGAGAGGATATTGCTAAGAGGAAAGGAGAAGTCTCTGAGAACGGAGGAATGCTTAAAGCTCAAAGGGATGATTTGAGGATCAGAGTGCCGCGGACCCGCGGTTGAGAGCTGAAGAGGAATGAGCTAAGATAATCCAAGCTAATATAGAGGACGCGTAGTCAAAACTTGGACAACGGTTTATTGAAAGCTCAAAAGTTTCAGAGATTGGAGCTAGCTGCACATTTTGCTGGGAGAAATTTCTTTTATATGTGTGTGTATATATATATATATATATATATATATATATTTACACACACGACTGAATCAAGGAATACTGATTAGTCTCTAAAAACATAACTGTATATGAGTTAGTTCTTAAAAATTTTGAATTAGTTATTATCCATTCATAATTGAGATTTCTTCGTTATCTCATAATAATGAAGATGCTGACATGTCATATGTTAGTCATTGAGATGGCCTAGCAGATTTATTATAGATAAAAATATACTGGAAGCAAATTTCATTCATATATATATATATATATATATATTTATTTAATGACTAAAGACTAATTTTGTTTATTTATTTTTAAATTTCGTTTAGAACACTTTCATTCCATAGAAAAACCAATTTCCTAATTTGGGATGACACTTCTTTTAAATGAAATCTAAAGTGGTGAAAACTCTAGGAGTCTAAACCAAAGCGCGGGGATCAATTCAGTAAAAGTTACCTGAGTTTTTGATTATGATAAATTATTTTAAGATAGAAAAAAAATTATTTATTCCCATGGCATAAATAGATTGGAGTGTGGATTTTAGATTCAAACTTTTTTTCTTTTTTTGCTCAAAATGTGATAAGTCTAATTAATTAGTGCATTTTGAATATATTATCAGAGTTCAATTGAACTCTTGACAAGCTAGTTAATTATACAATATTTATTTATTAGTCAAAGTGACTAATTCTCTAGCTTCAATCTAATTCGTTTGGTTATGATGATGAATATTCTCTGACTTCAGTTCATTAATTAGGATTGATAATTCAGTTTTGTCAGCTTCACATCTTTAGTTAATTTGATGAGTTCAAATTAGTCAAGAGATATAACACTTGCTTTCATAGGTAATATATATACTGGCGTAAATGTTCTACCTAACAAACATATCATGATCCCTTATGTATGTTTGGAAAATTGACATTTAATTTGTTAAGGAAATGTGTGAATAAGGCTTATTAAAAACATATGTATGAATGTTCAACAATTAAGTATACATTTCATTTTACAATTATTTTATACACGTGTATTTATAATAAGTTATTTTTGTGAATTTTGTAGTAACTAATTTTTTTCTTTCTTGGGGTGTCTACTCGCTGAGTTTATCAAACTCTTTCTTTCCGCTTTTTCCTTATATTTTAACCCTAGCTAACCTACCTTGATTAGACTTTAGGCCTGCCCCTCTATTAGTAAGGCTAGCAATTATATGTTAGAAGGAAGCTTGATAATGAATCGACAGAGTTCGAAGATATATGAAGATTTTGTGTTGGTTTTTATTTTCAAGTAACTACTTTTTTAAAAAAAAAATATTAGGGGAGCTGAACTCTAATATGTTGTACATGGATTACAAGGATCTTGTTTATGAAATTCATCTGTTTGGGCACATTAGGTTAAAATTTTTTAAAATGGTTATAAATGTGGTTTTTTTTAAAAAAAATTGATTATTTTGAGTTTATTAGTAAGTTTAGGGAGTTAAAGTGACGCTTTTCCCATGCTAGTTACGCCTAAATTAGGTAGTGACGCAAAATTAAAATGTTTATTGATTAATTAAGTTTCTAAAACTTCTCAAATATTTATATTTTCAATTCAGCTCCTTGAGGTTAGAATATGGAACTTAAAGCATCTATAGTTTAATAATTCGTCTACAAAATGATTATTATAGTGTATAATATTATTTTTGAAGTTGTAGCTATGATTTTTGGCCAAGCAGACCAAAACACTTGAAACAGGTGTTGATCATACTTTGATTGACAAAAACTTAGTTGTAGCTATGATCTGAGTTTTATTTTATTGCGATGACTTGATTTGAGTTTGATTATTTTTGAGGTTATAGCAATGATTTGAGTTTGATTTTATTCCGATGACTTGATTGACAAACGATTGACTAATTTTTGAGTAAATTAAATAGATTTTTTTATAGTTTTGTCAAAATTATACAAGTTTTCTCTTTTTTTTTTAAAATACATAAACTTTTTATGAAATAAAAAATCATCAGTCTAATTTAAATTTTTTTACTAAAATATTTTCTATTAATCTAAATACATTTTTTTAACTAAAATCTTTTAAATGGAGAGTATTTTGGTAATAAATAAATAAATTGGACTAAAGTATTAGGTAATTTTTTATTTTGAAACAGGATTGTATATCTTTTAAAAGTAAATGATAGATTTGTATAATTTTAACAAAATTCAAGAAAAGTTTTTATAATTTACTCTTAATTTATTAGATGAGGAACTAGACTATTTCAAATAACACCACTTAAATAATAAATGAATAAGCATGGAACGCATTAAACATTTCTTTATTATATCATTCCCATATTATCATGCCATAATTATAAAGCTTGGCGTGGGCAGTGGGCCAGCACATTTTATTTATTTCTTTCCTTTCTGTCTACGTAATTTCAGCCTTCAACTCCCTCAAATTTGCTCACACCCGCATTCTGATCCTTTAGACCATATATATAGCTACATCATTTATGTCTGAATATAGCTACAGGTTCTCAAACATAAACATTAATCAAAATGAAGATAAACAAAAGGTGGGGGAATACAAAAGAGAACAAGGTAAGAAATGTCAAACTATTGTAAGAACACAAAAACAAGATAAATATCAAATCAACAAACTACCAGGCAAATTAAGAAGAAAAAAACATTGCAAGATGAGTGATTATAAGCAAGTGTCGCTTGGTGATAATTTCATTAAACTATGCAACAACCTCAATCCAGAATAATCCTTGGAAGCATTCAAAGCCCCGTCCAAGAGTTGCCTGGCGACAATTTCATTAAACCGTGCAACAACCTCAATGATGAGTGATTATAAGTCAGCAAAGCAACATAATCAACAAGAAAATCGTCATAATTACAATCTAGTTTGCAATGGAAAAGGAAATGCAGATTCCTGAAGATATGCTAACTTCCTTAAGATTTTACTACAACACTCACAAGATGCAGCAAGCAATAAACCTCAAATATAGCATAAATTTGTGTATCCATAGACCATTAAAGCAAATCTAAGAAGCCTAAAAGTTGTAATTTTTTTTCAGTGATCAACTAAAAGTAAAATGATACGTCCTAACTGTTTGGCTAATATATCATTCATGTTGCTTGTGTTGTGTTTTTTATTGCAAAAAAAGTTATGCAAACTAGAGACATTCTGCCTAATAGCTTAAAGAAAATAAAAACATCAAAATATTACGAGTGAAATCAATCCCTTACTCCACGAAGCAACCCCTCCTACAGCTAAACCTTTGCCTTGATCCTCTACTAGCCACCAATCATGTAAGAAAATTTAGAAAAATGAACAATCAATCATTAGAAATCCAAACTACAAAAAAGGTGAGAAAGATGTCTATATAACGCTCAATTGCCCTAAAATTTGAAACTCTTTGTCATGGCATGTATCCTAGGGGGAATTGATACTTGACATATTGATTGTGCTTTCTCCCCAATAAAGTCCCATGACACCAAGTTTAGCATGTGTATATAATATGGCTATACATACATACATACATACATACTACATATATATATATATATATATATATATATATATATATATATAACAACAATAACAACAACAAGGCTTTTTCCCACTAGGTGGGATATATATAACACTTAATGTCATGGAAATCTATTGAGGAGGAGTGTCAATATTTTTCTTCCACTTTAGCCTTGCAACAATTTCTATCATAGTCAAAGGACTTATATATGTAGCTTTTTCCTTCATTCATATATATGTGTAGTTTGTTTGCTTGAGTTTCTTGATTGCTTGTATATATTGTTTGAAATTATGTGACTTGTTGATTATTTGAGTATAATATACGTTTGCATGACACTTAATTGCATTTGTGGTCAGGTTGGCTCTTGGATTGGTAAAGTTAAGCCAAAAGTCTCTTGATAATGGGTGAAGTTAGGCTAAAAGAGAGCATCAAAAGGAAGTCAAGACTACCTTTAGTTTTAGATTGGGGTAGGCAATTCAATTGGGGTACTTTCCTTAAATGTGGGTGAGACTAAGTCAAAAGCCTCTAAATATAGGTGAGGCTAAATCAAAAATCTCTAAATATAGGTAAAGCTAAATCAAAAGTTCTTAAATATTAGGTGAGATTAGGTTAAAAGTCCCTAGAGCATGAATTTGCTCTTATTGGAGCCGTGAGACCCTTAGAGCATGAATTATAGATTAGCTATGATTACATAACATACATGCTTGCTTCCATGTGCTTGAGTAAATCATATATGTGTTTGAATGTTGGATTAATTATTGGAATTTTTTGAATCTCACTCTCCCTATCTCCATTAACCATGGCCAAGTGAAACTTAAGGAAGAAGGAATATGAGCAAAAGGTTTAGAAAAGCCATTTGTGACAATGGAACTAGCCTAGAAAAGTTATTGTATATAAGGATATGTGAACATATATTTTATTATATTGCAATGTAAACACATTCAAAAGCATTAGAACATAAATTAAGGACCATTGGATATATGTGTGACATGTTATAATATAATTTGGCATATGAGGTTTTATGAAGTATTTGTATATCTTTGCATGTGGGATAGTGATTTTTAGTTGCAAGGTATTTTTTGCGTGATAGATTAGTCACGCATGATGCATTTATGGATTGAAAATTATTCAAAATGAGAAATGGCATTTTATAACTTATTTGGTACTATTTGAAATCAAAATTTGGACCATTTGAGTTATAAAATGTCCCTATACTCTTAATGGTCTTAATGAGTGAAATTGGGGTTGAAATTTGGTAGACTATTAGAGGACATTTAGAACTTTCTATAAAGCTAAAGATCATAATTTTTAGAACTCTATAAAATATTTGGTAAATTTTTAAAATTGACCCTAAAAAGTTATCAAATGCAATTATTGTTTATTTTGATTTGGTTTTGGATTTCGTGCTTTTTGAGAAAACAAATGGATTCATTTTGAGCTTCCCCAACACCCTTTGTATGTTTTTCTCCTCTCCTCGTTGGCCAGAACACTTCTCTCTCATTGAATGCTAAAGCCCTAGCCTCTTCTTCTCTATTTTAGCTTGTAAATCAAAGCTATGCATTTCAAAGGACGATCTCGCTATGGCGAGAGCTCATAAACTCTCAGATTTCTGTTGCTTTTGCTACTACTGAGCTATAACGAGTTGCTCCCTGGAATTTCTATGTATCTAACTTTGCTATGACGAAGTGTCTTCTTCGCTACAGCGAAAGTGCATCCTTACTGCAGCAAATTGTGTTCTAGCTGTAGCGAGAGGACTTGTTCCACTGGTATTTTCACTTTTTAGCTTCCCTCTCTTTTCTCAATGGAACTGGCATTATTTACTCATCTTTCAAGGAAATTCCCTATAGTATTCTTTACTCACTCCTTAGCAATGATTCATTCTCTTGAAAATCCAACATAATTGCCTCACAATAAATATCTTGATTACCACAAAAATATTTTTATGGTTTGAAGCACAGATGTAAAAATGAATGAGTAGCAGGATAACCTGTAAGACATTTCAGGTGGCTAAAGATTACCTAACGAGAAGATTCTTTCTATAATCTTTTACTTTTTTCTGAAATCGAAATCAATCATAAAATGAGGCTCAAACTGATAAAAATTTTGCAATTAAAATACTTTCTTTATTTTGTTTGATTGAATACACATTTGATCATATTAATCAAGAGAAAAGTACTTTACCTCTTTAAGTTAATATCAAATATATTCCTTTTTAATCCTAAATTAAGGAGTCATCACACAACAAGAAATAAACATTTGGTAACTACTCATGAGGTGGTAAAATTATGAGGTGAAACAAATATAAAAATGTTAGTAAATCTCTTGAATTGTTGAGTATCCAAGTTATGTGAATGTTTCAAACCATGTAGTCCATTATGCTAGTGGCCTTCCATTGGCTTTGGAAGTAATAGGTTCTAACTTGTTTGGTAAGACATTAGAAGAATAGAATAGAAAAGTATGAAAGGATTCCTAATAAAGAGGTCCATGAAATACTTAAAGTAAGATATGATAGTTTGGAAGAAAATGAGAATGAAATTTTTCTTGACACTACTTGTTTCTTCATTAAATTAGAATTGAGATATGTCAAAGGATTGCTATAAGCTCATGGTTTCCACAAAGAAATTAGTATTCAAGTCTTGATGGACAAATCTCTCATCAAGATTGATGGTTCAAATTGTGTGAGGATGCATGACTTAATTCAAGACATGGGCAGAGAAATTGTTAGATAGGATTCAACATTTGAGCCTGGCATATGCAGTAAGTTATGGTTTGATGAGAACATGGTTCATGTTTTGGAAGATAATACGATATGCTAAAACAATCTTTATGATTTTATTTTTTTATTTACTTATTTTGATAAATATGTACTAGATTACAAAATTTTTAGTCCTCTTTTCTCATTTTATCCTGCTAGCAATATTTGTTAAAAGATGGACATATTATAATTTAGAATTAGTTAATTTGTCCAAATATGGATGTTACATTTGTAACATATACAATATGTGGTTCGTCTATGCCTTGGTCTTGAAAGGGAATGGATAAACTTGAAGTCATTATGCTGTACTCATGCAAAGATAAAGAAGGGCAATGGAGTGGAGCGGCCTTTAAGAAGATGAAAGACCTTAGAATTCTTATTATTGGAAATGCACACTATTCCAAAAGCCCTAAATATTTCTCAAATAGTTTAGAAATATTGGACTAGAGTGGATATACATGATTGTCTTTACCATATGATTTTGACCCCAAGAAACTAGTCATACTCACCCTACCTGAAAGTTTCCTTCAAATTTTGAAACCACACAAGGCATGTATACATTTTATGATTTCTATCTACTTTCATATGTTCTGTTGGCCTTATATCTTAATGGTACGTAAATTTGCAATATGAATATTATGAAATTGGTCGTTTGCTTTTGTTTTGCAGATGTTTCATGGACTCCCAAACTTAGAAGCATTGTGTCTTGATAATTGCCCGAATTTATTTAGAGTTCAGGATTCAGTTGGGTTTCTCGATAAACACACACTGTTGAGTGGCCAAGGATGCACCCAACTCCAAATGTTGGCATCTGGCATCATATTGACTTCTTTTGAGACTTTAGATCTCATGGGGTGCTCGAGTCTTGAGATTTTCCCAGAAGTATTGGGAACCATGGGAAATATAAGAGACATTCATTTAGACCAGACAACCACAAAAGAATTTCCATTTTCATTTGGAAATCTTATTGGGCTGGAACGACTATACCTGAAGCATTGCTCAAGGCTCAAACAACTACCATGTAGCATAGTAATATTACCAAACTTGTGGTTATAATGGCTTATGGGGGTAGAGGATTTCAATTTTTTGGAGGGTACAAAATTCAAGAAAAGGTGAACTCAGATACGTCATCAGGCGCTGTATTTTTAAACCAAATTGGGTACTGCATATACCAATCTACTTGATTTCAGTTTCTGTGCTTACCTAAATGTGTATTGTCTGAACACAAGTCCCAGTAATTTCATCCAAGTATGTTGTCCTTCGAAGTTCCCCAATCTACTTCTCTGCGATGCCATTGGACTTCAACAGAGGCCAATTTACGAGACTGGCAGCTGGCATTCAGGGGATATTGTAAGGTTTAACCATGGCAGCAGGATATCATCAGTGTCTTTTTGGTTCCATGAGAAATTTCCAGAGATAGCACTATGCGTGATCGGAAAACGTGGCACAAATTTCGACAATTCAGTATTGTATAAGCAGAAGTCAAAATAATTTCATCCAAGTATTTGATTCTCGGAATCCTTTGATTGATTTCGTTCCAGTTCCCTGTGCTGGCATTGAACTTTCTCCTTTTGGGTACTCAATTCAAACCTGGCTATTTAACAAGAATCCGAGGACAAAATTAAGATCCATCAACGCAAGAAGGGAATCATCAGTGTCTTTCTGGTTCCATGAGAAATTCCCAAAGATAGTTACTGTCATCAATGCGAGCAAGTAGTTTGTGACCTATATTTTAGCTACTGTCAACTTGACTCAAATAATTTCATGGCAAGTTTGAATTTTAAAGAATTCAACTATTAACTGCTTTGATTTAGATTTTTATGTGCTATTTGTATTTACAACACATTTTATTGATAAATATAATAACTCATAAGAAATTATTATATGATACCAACTTGCAAATTAGTGTAGACATCAATACTCTTTTATTGATCAATATTTTAACTAAGTTACTAATCGAGTCAAACTTGAGCCTTTGAAATTAATAAAGGTATGTCTGCAGGTATCTATAATATGCTCATCTTTTGTAAGACCATATTTTGAATATTGAACAGTAAGTTCTTGATGTGCTACTTGACACTTGTTATGAATATATCTCAAATACTTTTGTGGTGAATCAATCATTCCTGTCTTGTAGGAGATATTTGTGCTGCCATGCTCCTTGTATATTTGTCTGCCAACTTCTTGATGTTCTGCTTGTTATTGGGTGATCTGATCATTTTTCAACGAAGTTAATGCCTCGGAAGATTCCTTTATGAAGGTTCTCAAAATATTACTAATAATTTTTTAATTAGATATTTCTGTTTTTCATCGAGTTAATTCCTACCATGCCATTAGTTTTCCATGTCTTAGCAACTTACACAGTTCTATGACCTTATCTTTCAGCGTCTTGGTGTCTCAATGTGGGTCGAAATGTGCGTTGCTTGTTTGGCAACATGGCCGCGGATATCTTCTATGCTTGAATTGGTTGATGTGATTTACTCTATATTTCGTTCTGTCAACTCTCCAATTGCAGAAGTAGAACTCCTGCACAAGATAATTAGCATTCTCCATTTTTTCAAGAGTAGGTATGATGAACTAATTATATTTAATACAAGTAGAGGTTCTGATTGCATATGTATCAAATCTGTTTATTAGCTATGTAATGTCTTCTTTGTAGGGTACATCAGATAACAGATTGAAATTCTTCAGAGGGTGTTGGCAGATTGGATACACAAGAAGTTGCTTCCTCCTATAGGGGTTTATGCATTAGGAAAACATATTACTAAGCCAGATTTTCCTCCTTTAATTTACCTCTATCTCACATGCTTATATTTGTTATTGCATGCATGTGTAGTGAATTTTGTGATGCTACAAAAGTTATGAATCTTTTGCATGTGGTTAATATGGCCTGTTGTAGAGTTGGGAGCAGAACAGTAAAGAATGGATTACGGGATGATGCAATCACTATATATGGGAAGATCAGTATCTTTCTGCTTTCTGAAGGATTTCTCAAGGATGGCTTGTTGCTTTTGGAGTGTTGGAAAACCAGCCTCATTCTGTTCTAGTTGGGTTCCACTGCCTTAATGGCCATGAACAGGGCATGCTTGCATGGCTGTCTGATCTATGAGCTTCTAGAGTGTGATTAAAATTGTGTGGAAGTTTCATACGTGGATTTTCCAGAGGGCTTGTCAATTTTTTAATTATATAGGCCAGGGAAAGGCCTTGGTTAAATGGTATGGACATGCATAATGGCAAAAAAGTAGGATGGAGAATATCCTGTTCAAAAATGATAACCATTCAGAGAGACAAGAATGTTAAATTATTAATGTAAGGATTCTGTGAAGTGAACTTCAAGACTGTTGAATCCAGGGATAGTAAAGAGCAAATCGTTATTCCCACTTCAATGAATATGATGACTATTTCGGACCAAGCTATTTCCTGTTGCTGTAAACCATTGACGCATATTTGTTTAAAACTTAACGCATAGAAGTTCTTGAGACTATGGAACTACAGAAGGAAAACAATTAGGCTTAGCTAAACCTTGATCAATGATCACTGCATTCATCTCAGAGGTCTATTGAACTGGGTATAGTATAATGCTGTAGCGGAAAATGTTGTGAGTGGATTCTATTTTGCTCACATTCAGTACGTGATATGAATCGCAATATGTTTTACTTATACAACATTACACCACATCGCTGACAATTCTTTTTATTATTGTTTTTGGTCCAAATAAGTCAAAACAATTTGTGAACTATATTTGACTTAGAAGTAATTGCATGTGTCAGTTAGTGTAAACTTCTAGATAGTTGTACTTGTATATGTCATGTCTGAATTTTGACGAGCTCGATTATGAGTTGCTTGGGTCGTGTTTTATTCATGTTAATATTTTTTTGAAGACAACAAACAAGTTAAAATATTCCTTGTTTTTTAACAACCCCAATTGCTCCGTTGTCTTCTGCATCTGATTGTATAAATTACGAAAGAGATTTTTCTTTGGTAAGCGGTGCTTATATGTCATTCTTTGGCACAACCAATTATTGAGTGCCAATACATTGAGTTAGCAATAAAAAAAAATAAAAAAATTAGAGTATCGTGGGCCTCCTAAGTCATATGTGGCACTCATTCATTAGTGTATCTATGTAAGAACTACACAGTCGAGAATGTCTCAACCAAGAAAGGAAACAGATGGAATAATCTTGTGGCATGACTAATCAGAATATGCAGAGAGGGCAGGAATCATATTATCTGATATGCACTCTGCATTCTGCTTAGTTTTGCTTTAGAAAGCAATGATATTAATGAACAAATAGTGGTTTCATTTTTTATTAATTTGACCTGGCTTCTATTAAAATGAGTTTATGTCTATAGTGTTTAGTAAATGTTCTTGCCCATGCATTTCTAAGCATGCAACAAGGAGAGCCAATAAAGTGTTATTCAATATCAGTCTCAAAATGCTTCATGGATTAAAATAAGGGAGAATTAGAGTTAAAAATCTAAAGGGAAAAAAATTTACTTTCAAGGATTTATTATCACTGGATTTAAGAAATTTTACTTAAAGTCACTGATAATTTGTCTTAAACCTAGTGGTGATAAGCTTTTGAAAGTAAATTTCTTCAACTTGAGGTCCTCAACTCTAATTCTCCCTTAAAATAAGAATATAATTATTTAGTATTTTCAGTATAATTGTTGATAATTGAGAAAAGGTAATTCAATGTCTAACGCTTCATTTGTGAAGCTTCCCTACTTCAGATATAATTACTTAATCCTAGAGTTGGGTTCTTCGCTCTCTTGTTCATATAAATATATATATATATATATATATATATATTTAAAACCTATGCTAATTAAGTTTATGATCTCATGAATTACAGTAAGGCCTGTTACTCTAATAAGGCAATAATTATCTATTAGCATGCTGGCTGTCCATGGGAATTTACCATGAGGTCAAGGAGCCAATATTCAATCTTTATTACTATAAGATCATTACATTGGTAGTTTCTATGTGTTGGTTGGGACTTTCACCAAGAAGAAGAACTGGAAGTGTAAAGATATTTGTAAAAAGATTTAAAAAAAAAAAGTTCTCATTCATGTCTTGATCATCTATTCCTCTGCATAATTGGTCAACCATAATGGCCATGTTCACGAGAGTCTTGCTCACTTCCTTCAGATAAAATTGACTTGGTGTCCGATATTCCACAATTTTCCTTGGACTTAAAAGGGAAAAAAAAAAAAAGACAGCGCAGTATTCAATTGCAAATAGTTTTTATTAACTAACGAAACATTTTATTTTTTTTCTTTTTTACATAAGTAAGCTCTGTTTTTTTTTTGTTTTTTTTTTCTTTTGGGGGTAAAATTAAGCTCTGTTTCTTTCAGGAAAGGAATAAGAATAAATTTGGAGAAACATTTCTGCCAAACCAGTGGTCATGAAGTCCCTTCTTTGATCTATCCTTCTCACTGGACTCAATGTTTTAGGTACATGGCATGTCACTGGACTCGAAGTTTTAGGTACATGCCATGTAGTTAATTATATTTTGGGATCTTAAGTTGAAAATATTAGTATTTAAAGATTTTAAAATTTAAAATTATTTTGAAGGATGCTAATATAAAGTATAAATTTTGTAATATAAAATGTAATTCGTTTTCATAGTTAAAGTTTTTAATTATAGAATTTTTAAAATTATTTTTAAATTTAAGGTCTTTTATGATAAATATTTTCAACTTGACATACTAAAATGTAATTTTTCCAATTTCATTTCTGTAGATGGACCCACCCATCATTGTTTGCAAATGAAATCTTGTCTTGCGTGACGATTCATCAGGACCTGATTTAAGACGCAGAATGTAATTTCATTGAAAGAGAATAATATGTACAAAGGAAAAAAGCTACAGTACCTACATGCTACCCCCAAAAAAAAAAATTCAAATGCTACATTTCAAAAGTTATTTATCCATAAGCTATACTCTTTCTGAAGCCGGTGGCACAGATACCAAGTTCAAAAAATTTTTCTTCAAACTCTTGCCATTGAACTTGAAACTTTTTCTACAAACTCGGTAACCATGCCACCAAGTTATACAAATAATTGAATGGGGGCATGCCATCCCAATTAGGGCCCTCCTTTTCTAAGAATTTTTTTTTTTTTTAAATTTGACTGAAAAAGAGGGGCTTATTTTATTTTATTACTTAAAAAGGTGACAAGATAAGGGAATTGTAGAACTCAATGGCACAGCCACCAACTTTTGCGATTTTTTGACACAAATTAAAGAATTGATAACAATGCCACTGAGTTCTGTATTTTTTGACACATTTTCTGATGATAATATCACTGGATTCAAGAAAAATATAATATTTGGAAATAATTTTTTGCACTGTAGTATCTAACTCATATTTTTAATGGGATCTTGCTCAAAATTCTAGAAAACATTGGCACTATCGCGGAGAGTTGATTTTATTCTATATAATTTGATTTGTCCTACTAAAGTTGCCATATACATGGGGTTAATGGTTACACAATGAAACAAGAAAAGCAAGTGGTATGTTTCCTCTACTTTCATAGTAATTGCTACGTCTTCCCTCAACAACTCCTTTACTAATATCAAGCTTAAACTACTATATGCTCTTTCCAATAAATATTGTTCTTCTTTCAAATGTGCAGGAAAGCTATGAAGAAAGTGGGCAATTAATTTATATTTGAAGTTTCTATAAAAACAGGTAAGATCCAGAGATTTATTTGCTGTGGAACTCTAATTTTATTTCTCATACACTGTATATTTGATTATCATTTGACGTAGTTAATACAAATTTTTATACCTCTTAATACTATAAAGTGAAAATTTTTTGTTTTAGATCTACCCATTGCTTAATTTGATTTTCTTTTTCCTCTCTCACCGTCAAAAAGAAAAGCATGCATAGAGAAGAAAAAAGAAAAAAGATCGATGTCCACTTTAATGAGTTGGTCCCAGGAAAGTATGTAATGTTGTGAGCATGGGTTTCCTAACTGGTTGGTTGGGCCGTAATTCTCTGGTTCATTTGAATCACAAAATCAGACTATTAAAAAATTGGCCAGAAGTCAAAATAAATAAGTCAAAAATTAATAAAACCAATAAAAATCGCAATGGTTTTGAGATCACCATCCACAATGGCACCATAATAATAATAATAATAAGAGATCCGACTATAAGCAAACATCATTCATCGCAGATCCAACCTCTATCAAGGTGACTGTAGAAACCAGGAGTCTAGATGAGGAATGCATTGCATGTCTTCTTCTTCTTCGGTACCCATATACAACAAGTAACATAAAAAAATTTTAGATGCAGCAATGCAAAAACTATTCCCCCATAATGCAATACTTTCTTTGAAGAATTTAAAAAAAAAAAAAATTTGGCATCCACCAAGTTCAAAACCTTCTTTTTTTTTTAGATATAAAATTATCTTATAAAAAGTTTGTTTGTTTTTTTCTTATAAGATTATCTTATATGTCCACGCTTGCACTGGTAGAGCTACATTAATTTAAGGGGGGCAATTGCCTCCTCTTAATTTTTAAAAATTCTATGTATACAGTGGTATGTTTTAATATTATGCCTCCTCAATTTTTAAAATTTTAAACCCATAGGAGCTAAACACATACATAATGGATTACATAATGTTTTAAAACTTATTTATATTTTAATTTGAACCCAATAAACTTACACACATGTATTATATACACAATTTTCACAAAAAAAAAAACCTTTATTATTATTTTTTCCTTTTTCCCAAAATATCCTCTTTTACTCTCACGCTATACATGTGTAATTTCATATGTTCTTTTTTCCCTTTCTTTCTTCTATTTTTTCTTTTATGTAACTGTGTCTATTAAACATAAAATTGGTGTACTATTTTATCTTCTTTATCATGTCTAAGTTTTATTAAATTAAAAAATATCTCTCAAAGTTAAAGAAGCAAAAGCCATTGACATTTTGGTTAAAATATACAAAGACAAATGATTAAAAGTAAAACACACACATGTTTATTAAATTATTAACATTTTTCTATTTAATTCATTTTCTGAATATTGCACCATTTAATATTAATGCTGCAAATTTTAATTCATTCTTTATGCTACATTTGTTTAATGTTTAATTGTAAATTTGTGATACTCTTAGCTATTTTTAATTGTAGTCCTTGATATATTAAAACATGATTTATGATAAATATGTTTGCAATTTTTCTAGATTTTGAATAGGAAATAGAAAAATTTCTAAAGAGAAAAATGTTATTAGAACAACAATATTTATCTAGAGTCTATGAATATAATCTTCAACAACGATAAAACCAAAATTATAGAAAATTTGTTATCTGACCCAAGACAAATTAAAATTTCGACTTATCATCCTAATGACCAAGATAAGATATAAAGAGCATATTTACAAAGAAAACTAGCTACCCTAACCCAAGGTCTTGGCTCCACCACCGTTAGATGACTTATGAAATATGCAGTGTCCAGAAGTATTATAACGGCTTGTCAGCCAAACTATCCAGATGGTGAATTACTATTATACCTCTAGAAATTGTATATTTTATAGATCATTTGGTGTGGCAAATACAATAATCTTATAAAAAAAATGTTTTGATCTTGATGGCTGTGCCACTAAGTTTAGAGAAAGTATTGCATTTAGGGGCAATAGTTTTTGCACTGTCGCACTGGGGTTTGTTTTGTTAATTGTATTTGGCTCAAAATTCGAAATCTTCATCTATCATTGTGTTGCTCCAAAAGCTTTTGAACATAAAAGAAAATGGATGTAAGGAAAGAATTCGCTTAAATTGAGAAGGGTCAATTGCATTTTAGAGTCTAACACATTAGGTCCCATTTGGTTATATTATCCGAAAGGTAATCTCATTTTATTAATTTTGTACAATATCTATTATGTATTTGTAATCATTACTTAATAGTAAGCATTCTTTTTTATTTTTATTTTTTAAATTGGGGCACGAGAGTTATTTTCATCCGCAAAATAACTTTTTTATTCCCTCTTTCTAACCATTTTTTTTTTTTCATTTTATGCACCAAACCAAAAGAGTTTGAAAGCACAAGTGAATCACAATACGTCATTGTAGGAGATAAGCCAAGATGGAACTATCTGATTGAACATTGAAAAAAATAAACACAGATAACTAGTTGAAAGCTAACAAGAGCTTATACAATTATCCAGTGTAACAAGTTTACATTAATTTGTAGAATAAATTAATGTAACTTTTTAAAATTATTTCGTTATTATGTATTATATAAAATTAAAAAAATATTTAATTATTATTAGTTTGGCTTCAGTTCATATTCTGTTAAATCAATGAATTATGAATTAGTATCTTTGTGGATTCAATGATTGATATTCAATTTTAAGAACTTTGGTTTTGAGACTTTTCTTTATGTTAGTCCACGTTATAATTCAAGTTGTTTTTATGAAAGAGCATATATAGTGTTGGGAAAACACATTGTAAGCCACAAAACAAGATATTAGTAAAATACGATATAACAAAGTTCTTATCTATATCGAGTCATGTTCTAGCTTACAAAAGCATGTCTCAAATTAATGGAATTTCGTACTTCCCATTTCCCTTCAACTTGTTAGGTAGGGGAAAATTGAAAAGAAATAAAAGAGAATTAAAGTTTTGATGGAGATATTTGTCATATTTAAGAGTTTTTATTTTAAGAATGAAAAAAAAAACTAAGGGCTTGTTTGATTCTATTTTGATTTTAATATTTTTAGAACAAATTTTGAAAATTAAAAAATTAAAAAAATCTGTTTGAATAATTATTCTAAAAAATTATTATTTTCTATTTTTTTTCTTGAATCTGTAGAATAACAATTAAAAAAACCTAAAAGATGCTTTGCTTTTTTTGTTTCTGGAAATACAATTTTATTTTTGTATTTTATAAAACACCATATTAAAAACATATTATCAAATAATTATTTTTTATTTTTTTGTTCTTAAAAACAAAAAGATGTTCTGAAAAATGAAAAATCAAACGAGCTCTAAGTTTTTAGTTTCTCCAAACTTGTTTATAACATTTTATCTTTCTATATATAATGAAGTTCTACAATTGGTGGAGTTTGCAAGAAAAAATATTTATTTTTTATATTTTTCCTTATTATTTAAATCTTAATGTCAAAATAGTATATATTTTTATTTTAGTGAAATAAGTTTTATAAAGTACTATAATTAATTTTTGTATGCAATTGTTTATCTTCTTTTTATTAATTATAGATATAAAAAATCATATATCATTTACTTTTTCATTCTTTTTTTTTTCTTTTCCTGGCCACCTCAAATATAACCGTTGTTTGTCCACATATATACACTTCAGAATCCAATCTCATTCTTTAGTGTAAACTTGGGTGTCATAATTAATTTTCAGCTCGAAGTAGTACTTCAATTTCCTGGGAGGCCTGCATATATATAGGACACAGCATTTTGGCAGGAATCTTCTCATCATCTTCGGAAAGCAAATCCACTATTCCTGGGGAATAGAGTTTTTCATTTAAACTGTTTAGTTTTGATTTGAATAATTTAGATTTTATTTTTTAAAAATTTTAGGATTTTTATTTTTAAAAAATAAAATATAAAATAAAACAACTTTTTAACCATGAACTTCAAACAAACAAACAAAAATTTGAACCGTGAAATTTGAAAATTTCTCTGCAGCTCCCCTTAAAGTAGCTAAGAAACCGGCTCTAACCCCACCGGCAACCAATTTACAAGTTTTTGTTCAGCAAAGGAAAGAATTCCTTCAACGCCAGCTGTTATCAAATATTTAATTTCATGCCTTGTAAACTAAGAATGTTTTCTTGACAGTATAAACTAAATCTGATCACGACCCAGGAAAACTCCACACAATATTCAATATAAAAGAATTTTTGAAGTCCCGCAGACTACTTGTATCTAATCTTGATTTCGTTGTTGATCCATCTAACTCTTTCAGTTTTAAAGCTAATTTATTTTAAATTCTTAAGAATAATTTTTTTCTTTTCATACCTGCCAAGGATTACTTCCTCTCAAAATTAAGGCTAAGCCAAATTTGTAAAAAGTTCTAAAAGTGCTTTTTTTAATTTTGCTATTTATGAATATTTCTTACAGTTTATTGTGATATGCTTGATTCTTTAAAAAAGGTGCTTTCATATGTTAAAAAATCCATAAATAATGTTATATTCAAATTTTTTCTTTATTTAAATTTTCTAACATGTCGCAGTACATAAAAATCCTGTGTTTTGTAATCCATAGGACAAAGTGAAAACCTATCATACTCTATACATACTCTGTCATAGAGGCTTTTCTTTTTTTTCTTTTGACAATATCGAAGAGACTCTGATAATATACTAATGATCTATTTAACTCAAAATTTCAATCATATTGTGAAGTGGAAGCCTATCAATATATTTTTTATTTTTCAATCCAGATTACTAGATGACAGACTATCATGATCGATAAACATCAATGTTATCGAGTTTTTATAAATACTATGCATCGTTGACTTTGATGATTTTTGACGTCTACGAAAAGAACCAATCGACATTATTATTCTCCTCAAGCTGTGGCTAACAAGATTCCGAAGTTCTAATGATCACAAAGTCTTCAAATCCTTTTGATGCTTGAAGCTCTCTTTCACTGTAAGTCATATCGAGCCTTTTCTAGGATTGGGATTCACAGTAGCTACATATGGCACGTGAAGGCCCTTCCTCTTTGTCTTCTTTCAACCATGGCTGGACTTATGATGTTTTTGTAAGCTTCACTGGGGGAGATACTCGTTACAGTTTTACAGGTAACCTTTGTTATGCTTTGAACCAAAAGGGAATCCACACCTTCAGAGATGACATCAAGCTTAGGAAAGGCGAAAGCATTTCCCCAGCTCTTCTGAAAGCGATCGAAGAGTCGAGAGTTTCCATCGTTGTTTTTTCCGAAAATTATGCATCCTCAAGTTGGTGTCTTGATGAACTCGTCAAGATCATTGAGTGTAAGAAAGAGAAGGGACAGCGGGTTCTCCCAGTGTTTTACTATGTTGATCCTTCAGATGTAAAGCATCAGAGAGGAAGTTATGGAAGATCAATGGCTGAGCATGAAGCCAAGCTCAAGAATAGCAATAAGGAAACAGTACACGAGTGGACGCTTGCACTAAAAAGATTGCATAATTGGAGAGCTGCGCTAAGGGAGGCTGCCAATTTGTCCGGATGGCATTTCAAAAATGGGTATATGTCTCATGGCTTTCAAATAGTTTTCTTTTAATTTATATTTGGGGGTTTATTGTGTTGATGTTAGTTCCATAAAATTATTATTATTATTATTATTGTTATTATTATTATTATCATAGAACTGTTAGGATACGGGGATGAGCAAAGTGGTTTTCTTCTGTGAGAAGAAGAGCAAGGTGTGTTTTTCTGCGGGAAAGGCAACCATAGGGATATATCGCACAAGAGTACTTTTTTTTTTTTTAAACTATTAATGATGCATACTTTTTTTTTCTCCTTTTTTGGTGGGAGTAGAGAGAATGGAAAAAAGGGTGGGATATAGGGATTGAACAATAATATTGTTTATTATTTTGACATTCGTTGAGATTGTTTCTATTATGATTAAGATAAAAAAAAATCACAAAATGATTGAGTATAATATTGAAACACTATTAAATAAGGCAGAGTGAGAGCTAAACTCATTGAGGGCAAAATCACTAGAGTAAAGTATGAATTTTTTTTTAATATTACATTTGTGGTATTTTTTTATCACATTGGGATTTGTTTACATGAAGACGATTAATCAGGTTCTAATAAGGCTAGATGGAAGCAATAAATCATATAATTATCACTTTGCTTATAATAAAATTACTACGTTTGTTTTTCTAAAAAATTGTTTATGCATTTAGGATTTTATTTTTTAAGAATGAAAATGAAAGGAAGCGCATGAAAATTATATTGTCTAATGTTTTGAACATAGATTATATGTATATATATATATATATATTATTTGCCAAATTCTCATACATTCTCTTTTGTAATTGATTGTCTAGGTATGAGTTTGAGTTCATTCAAAAAATCGTAGAAGAGGTCTCTAGCGAAATAAATCATACATTTTTACACGTAGCTGATTATCCGGTAGGCTTGGAGTATCGAACATTAGAAGTGATGTCACTTCTAAGTATTAAGTCCAAAAAAGATGCCTTGATTGTGGGAATTGGTGGAATTGGTAAAACAACCATCGCAAAAGCAGTGTATAACTCAATTGCAAATCAGTTTGAAGGTTCTTGTTTTCTTGCTGAGGTAAGAGAAAACTCAATGAAGAATGGTCTAGTACAACTGCAGGAGACACTTTTTCTGAATTTGCTTGGAGAAAATAGTATCAAGTTCGGTAATGTAAGTCAAGGAATTCCTATATTAGAAAATAGACTTCGCCACAAGAAGATTCTTTTGATTCTTGATGATGTTGATAATCTTAAACAAGTGAGATCTTTGGCTGGAAGAAAAGATTGGTTTGGTTCTGGAAGTAGGGTAATTATAACAACAAGAAATAAACATTTGTTAACTCTACATGGGGTTGAAAAGCTATATGAAGTGAAAGAATTGAATGATGATGAATCTCTTGAATTGTTCTGTTGCAATGCTTTTAAAAAAAGTGAACCTGATCCAAGCTATGTGGAGATAGCAAAGCTTGTAGTGCAATATGCTAAAGGCTTACCATTGGCTTTGAATGTGATAGGTTCTGATTTGTTTGGCAAAACAATAGAAGAGTGGAAAAGTGCTTTGAAGAAGTATGAAAGAATTCCAAGCAAAGAGATTCTTGATGTGCTTAAAGTTAGCTATGATAACTTGGATGATAATGAGAAGGAAATTTTCCTTGACATTGCATGTTTCTTCAAAGGAGATTTGGTGGAAGATGTGGAAAAGACACTAGATGCCTCTCGCTTCTATTCGAAATATGGTATTGGAGTTCTTAAAGACAAATCTCTTGTGACAATTGATGAAATTAGTAGAGTGAAGATGCATGATCTTATACAAGACCTGGGAAGGGACATTGCTAGAAGAGATTCACCACATGATCCTGGGAAACGCAGAAGATTATGGCATCATGAGGATGTTCATGAAGTACTAACAAAAAACACAGTAAGTGTTATATCTTGAAGCAATATGCTTTTGTTGGGTAATGTGATGCCATGGGTGATGAGTTGGAACGAACCTATATATATATATATATTCAAATTATTAAAATAATATATGATTAATTATATTAACAGAATTTAATATTATCTTAAAGGAAGTCTAAAGATAGGGAGTAATAAACTAAACATTTTTAAAATTTACAAGGACTTATAATTACAAACTTCAAATTATAAGACAAAATTAAAATTTGAAAGAAATTATGAGGACTAACAAAGTGATTTAGTTTTTTTCTTTTTAGCTTATTGCTTTTGAAACAGCATATGCAGAATTTTACTGATTAATTTTGACAATTGATCATAAAAGGGAAGTGATACGATAGAAGGCATAATGTTGGACATGCCTAACCTAGAACAAGAAGTTAAGCTGAGTGCTAATGCCTTCGAGAGAATGAACAGACTTAGAATCCTCATAGTTCGGGATGCACGAGTTTCTGGAGCCCCTAAACATCTCCCAAACAATTTGAGATTGCTTGAGTGGAATGAATATCCTTCACCATCTTTACCAGATGACTTTTATCCAGAGACACTTGTTGTGCTCAACATGCCCCATAGTCATCTTACAATGGACCAGCCATTCAAGGTATGTTTGTCATCATTTTTGTTGAAGGAATAAGTTTATACCAAACTGACAATCTCGGTCCCTCAATTGTTAGAACTGTTTACATATTTCTAATTCTTAAAAATTAATTAGTGCATGAGTTAGTTTTCACAAATAATAAATTCGTTGTAAATTAACCATTTTGACACCTTTGAATTACTTACAAAAAAACTAATTAATTAATGTGTAATAAGATTATTATTTTCAGAAACTAATTTTTGCACCACTAAAGTTGAGGGCGGTAATTAAACTGGCCTACCAATTTAGTACCAAATACCTTGAGCTACTTAAAAGTTGCACTTTGCTCCTAAATGCATTTTTTTTAATGTATTTGTTATTATATTCTTCAATAAAATTATAAAATATCAAACAACGTTTTCTAAGATTATTGATAGTGTAATATTGCTAAATTCTAAAAATCCACATGTTATACTTTCATTGAAGAGTCTAATAGCAAAAACCTTAAAGACTTTACTTGAATTTTGTCTTTTCTTTCTCAATTAATAATCCTTTGGTCATGTAAGTTTGCATCTAGACTAGTACTAACTGTTCTGCTTGTTGTTATGCAGAAGTTTGAGAATTTGATTTTTATGAACTTCAGTAATTGTGTTTCTATAAAAGGAATACCTGATGTCTCTACAGTTCCAAACCTAACAAGACTTCTTGCTAACAATTGTCCAAACTTAGCTAAAATTCATGAATCTGTTGGAAATCTTGGCAAACTTGTCTCATTGAGCACTGAAAATTGCTCCAAACTAGAGAGTTATCCACCTGGCATGAGGTCTACATCTCTTGAATCTCTAAATCTTGGCAAATGCTCTAGCATTCAGAGTTTCCCAAATATGTTGGCAAAAATGGAAAACATGAAAAGGATTGCCATAGAAGGGACTGCCATAAAAAACTTTCCCAGTTCAATTACAAAAATTGATGGTCTTGAAGAGCTAGTTTTGGCATCTTGTATTGACGATCTACCTATTAACACCGATATGTTTCAAAATACTGAAGAACTTAATGTGGAAGGATGTCCACAATTTCCAAAGCTTCTAGGGAAGATATTAATGGTGGATTGGACAAATTGGACACCAAAGTTAAATAGACTGGTTTTGAAAAATTGTGACCTATCTGATGCAGATCTTGAGTTGATACTCAGTTCCTTTTTGAAATTGAAGTGGTTGGTCCTATCAAACAACAACTTTGTAACCATTCCTGAGTGCATTGAAGACTTAGCAAGCCTGCTTTTCCTTCATGTGGATAATTGCAAGAAGCTTAGACATATTTTTGTGCTTCCACCATACTTGCAATACATAGATGCAAGGAACTGCATATCATTGACCCAGGATTCATTTGACGTAATACAAGTCAGGTTAGTTTCTACCATTCTTGTACTTAAACAGAAATTCCTGTAAAACACAGACACGGGTATACACCACATGACTAGGACACAGGTATAGTCTCATGTTCTATTTTTTGTCATTGTTCTTTTTAACAAACTAACAATTCGATCTTTAACCTGTTAGATTCATTTAGTTTTAGTTTTCTAAACTTTAACGAGTGCATTAATTAATGCTTAAAAATAATAAACTTGTTATATGTTAGTTCTTTTGTTATATAACTCACTCACTCGCTCAAAGATGTCAGAAGGATTGACGAGTTTGTTATTTTTTCATGAACTAACTTGTGCAGTAAGATAAATAGGGACGAAATTGCAAGTTTATTCTATCGCTTTTCTAGGCCAGTTGTGCTTGGGAAGTGATTGACGCGCATCCCAATGAAAAAATAATTTTTCTTTATTCTGACACGAGCATATGCGACGGTGTTGTGACATACTTGTCCAATACACCTGAACCTAAGTATTTCCATACTTGATAGGATTAAATTCTAGAAGGTTTTTTCTTTAAAAAAAAACAGGCATTTCAAGAGGTGGAGAACATAGACATTGTAGTGTTGAGGAAGAAAATTCCTAGTTGGTTCGACCGTTGTAGCAAAGGAGGATCTGTGGCTTTCAAGGTTCGTCGAAAATTCCCTGGTATTGCTGTATTTTTCGTTATAGGGGGTGAAACTGAAGCAGACATCAATTTTACATGTCAATTCAGCTTGCTCATCAATGGCCTACAAGTGTTGCAAGGTGACAGACAGTTCCCAATTGATCACGTATGGCTGTTTGACCTGCGAATTCAGTTAACAGCCAAAGAGTGGCACAACCTCAACGAGCATCTTCACAGAGGTTGGAACCATGTGGAGATTTCATGTACTGTTAAGAACAATCAGCCAAACAATGCCATTAATGTCAAATGCTGTGGGATTCATCTTTATAAGGATAGAATGAACATCCACGACGTTTCCTTCATAAGCCCGGATCTTCATGGTTCAGATACTGCCCATAATGACATGGAAAACAATGATTTGGATATTTATGATGAAGAAAGCAGAGATGTCGCTTTTTGCCAAGTATTAGCTAAATATTTTGACAAGAAGATTATAAATCTGATGGAAGGCCTTCGATCTAGCGGAAGAACATATGATGAGGATGAGGAGGATGAACAACGTTTGACTGTAATTAATGATGAAATCTCAGAAAGATGTGAACTTGTGGTTAAGGACAAAGGAAAAGTTATAGCATACAGTGACAAACCTGAGGAAGAACAGAGTGAGGATTGTCTAATTGACAGTGAGACTTGGGATTTGATGATGTTGGAGAGTTTGAGAGGCGAAAGAAGTGACAAAGGTAAGAGAGCATGATGGAATCAAATTGAAAGAACCTTTAAACCTCCAAAGTTCACTGATTTCAGTTGAATTGTCTTCGTCTTTATTTGCAGGTGCCAAATCGAGTAAATTGCTTCTGGGCCATTCAATAGAACCAGAACCAGAACCAGAACCCCTTGTTACAACCATCCATTGCAAAGAATCAATACTTGAAAAAACAGGAAATTTGAAGGAGAATGCCAAACTTGAGCAGGTAACCCTGACTTTGAGAATTTTTTTTTTTTTTGTAACTTATATATTGGTCGGAGAAATTTTACTGAAACTTCTTTTTATGAATTCCAAACAAAAGAAAAAAAAAAATCTAATAATCATTCATTCTCATTCCTCCGCTCTCCATCCTTCGTTTTTGAATTCCTTCACTTCAATTCTTATTTTCCAAACAAACCCTAATTTTGTTAATCTCCTTTCTAACAATTTCTCTGTCCATGTTCAGGGGTCAACTTCCTTTGATTATGCAAGCACAAACAGGGGAAAACCAGACAACGGTTCGTCCAACATTAAGATCCCCGAAATGATTGGTTTCACAAATAGAAAACGCAACCCAGAAACAGAGAAATCTCACATCCAGATTCCAGAACTTAGATCTAATCAACAATTAGAGGCAAAAGATCTTGAGGATACTCAGATTTCCATGGAAGCATTTTATGCTTCTCTTGAAGCAGAGACCGTAGCTCTGGCAGATCCCCAAGACTCCCAAATCAAAACCGGGCCAAGCGAAGAAACACAGAAAGCATTGCAAATTGTACAAGACTTTATCTCAAAAGAGTTTTCTCTTTCGTTACAACCTAAACAATCCAAGCTGATGAAGCACATTCTAGAGTACCTCCTCAGTTTGACCCCAGAAGATGGAATTTCATTGAGGATGAGGTCCGTGATAATTCAAATTTCGAGAAGCTTTACTCAGTGGGATCTGGATTATAATGATGCACGTTTTAAACTTGAATCTTCATGTGTTGAAATATCAAAAGTTGAAGAACTGAAAGAGGGGGTTGAAGTTAATGCGAGAGAGTTTCGAGAGGTGGAGGAATTAGAGAATGGAATATGGAGGCGGTTGGATTATTTGGAGGAAAGGAAGAAAGAGCTAGAAAAGGAAATTAATGCGGTGAAAGCTGAGATTGCGGATTTTAGTTCAGCTAGAGAGGATGTTGCTAAGAGGAAAAGAGAAGTCTCTGAGAAGGGAAGAATGCTTAAAGCTCAAAGGGATGATTTGAGGATCAGAGTGCCGCGGTTGAGAGCTGAAGAGGAATGGGCTAAGATAATCCAAGCTAATATAGAGGACGAGTGGTCAAAACTTGGGCAACAATTTATTGAAAGCTCAAGTTTTGGAGATTGGAGCTAGCTGCACATTTTGCTGAGAATTTTATTTATATATACTATTAATCACTCTATATATAATTTAATCAAGGTATACTGATTAGTCCCTGAAAATATAACTGTATATGAGTTAATTCTTATAAATTTTGAATTCGTAATATCCATTCAATTTGTGAGATTTTACTATCATGTCATATGTTATCGTTTAGATGGCCTAACAGAATTATTATAAATAAAATATACGTATACTAGGAGCAAATTTCATATATATATATATATATATATATATACATACATATATATTTGTTTTTCTGATGACTAATTTAATTTTTTTAAAATTCCTTTTAGAGCACCTTCATTCCATAGAGAAACCAGTTTCCTAATTTGGGATGGCATTTTATTTAAATAAAATCTAAGCTGGTGAAAATTCTAGAGTCTAAACCTAAACATAGGAAATAATTCAGTAGAAGCTTTTGTGATTTTGATAAATTATTTTAAGATTGAAAAAAGTTTATTTATGAATCCCATGTCATAAATATATTGGACTGTGGATTTTAGACTTCAAACTTTTTTTTTTCTTTTTCTATACTCAAAATGTGATAAGTCTAATTAATTAGTGCATTTTGAATATATGTTTATAGTTCAACTGAACTCTTGACAAGCCAGTTGCAAAAGATTTATTTATTAGTCAAAGTGGATAATTTTTCCAGCTTCAATTCGATTCGTTTGATTAATCAAGATGAAGAAGATTCTCTAACTTCAGTTCATCAATTAGGATTGATAGTTCAGTTTAGTCAGAACGAGTAGCTTCTTAGTTACAGTTAAATTTGATGAATACAAATTAGTTATGGATATAACTCTTGGCTTCATATATAATATAATGGCCCAAATGTTCATTTTAATAAACATATCATGATCCCTTATGTATGTTAGGAATTGTAACACTTAGGAATAGAAATATAATTGGGATCTAAAACAATGATGATGATGATGAGAAGAATTTAATTAAAATAGTAAGTATGAAATAAAATTTATTTAAAGGAAAACCTACATGCAAGCTTGTGGTAATTCTATCGGTTGGCCTTTAGCAATTGATTCCTTTCTAAACCGACCAAGACCATTTGATAATTCCTTCCACTGTCTTATATTTTCCCCCTCCTAAATTGCCAAATTTCCCAAGTGACCTATAAAAATATTATTATTAATAATATTAAGAATAAAATTTTTTATTTCCTTTCTTTTTTTTTTTCCTTATCATTCCTCATTTTCGGTACATCCCTTATCACCCTCATTTTTTGTCAACTCAGATCACATGCCTTGTTTAGAGTAACTAGAAACTTCTTGTCTCACTTACCCTTATCTAAACTTCAGAGAAGAAACGCAATTTTTTTTGCTCGATATCACAACCCAAAGTTTCAGTTTTTCCTTCGTCCTTCTAGCCATTTTGTGTAGTTGCCCCTAGCTTTTGATTATGCTTTGCTTGTTAACTCCTGTTCTCTGTCCTTGCTGCTGCTTTGCGGGTCTCCAGCATTCTTATCGTTGTCTGCCTTATTTTTGAATCTTCATGATTTGGTTTGGTCTTGTAGCGCTGCTATAAAGTTTCTTCAGCCATTACTTCCAGCTCAAGCTTTTTAACCAACTGCTATCCATGTTAAGACAGCGATATCCACCTTTTTCTTCTTTTCCTTACATGATAATTCCTTCATTTTTGGGCTTTGTAATTGTCGTTGTTGGCCATAGTGGTTGTTATCTTATCAAGGGTTCCAATGTGCTTTTTCTCCAAGTACAGCATTTTATTTTTATTTTTGCGCCTATCTCATTTTTATTGTTTTCTTTGGTTTTCAGCTACTCACGTGATTGATCTTCCTCCTTTGTGAAATGAAATTGTTTAACTTTGTACCTCATTCCCTTGGCCACCACACTCCAAGTTGGATTGTCATACTTTCCCCTAAGTGAGCATATTTAATTCTTGGGTCTTCCAATTTCTTTATTCACCCAGTGCCTCACTATGATTTTGAAAAATACTAAACAATTCAAGGGGACATTTTCACGATTTCAAATTTCAAGTTCCACCTTTCCTTTCCTTTTTGGCTGTGAGGATGGATTAGGTGTCTTGGGCAGATTGCTAGTAAGGCATGGAAGGCATTAGGCATCATGGATTTTGGGTAAGGTTACCTATCTTTTGTATGATCCCCTTTGACTCAAATCTTGATAAGATCTGGCCCAGTTATAAATTAACATGAAGAATGAATTGAGTTAGGCAATACTTGAAGTAAGAAACAAATTAAATAATAAATTAATTAAAACAAGTTAAATAGTAACCTAGGGTGAACAATAGGATAAGAATTTATTGGGTAGGATTTAAACTAAGTGTAGGATGGCTAAATTGATTAAGTTGGGAAGGAGAAACATTAATTGAGTCATAATAATAATAATAATAATATATTTGATTGAATTATTATGATTGTATTTTAGGAATCTTTTGGATATTCCTACCAGAGGGATTTGACAATGGTTTAATGTTTGGAGATATTATTATCATTTAACAATCATTATGAGTAGATTATAAATTATGATACATTTTTAACTTTTCTTTTCATTTCTACTTTCTATATTTCTTATTAACATTTTGTGTGTCCATTAGGACGGACAGCTTAGATGGTGTTTTAATGTGTGTATATTATTATAATATTAAATCTTTTGGACTAAGATATGCAATGTGTATTAAATTATCCAAATGGCTATGAAATGATATGTGGACTTAAATTGTTATCTTTAGGAATTCAAATAATGATAAGTTTGTTTTAGTATGCTTTTTATGATATTGTTTAAGTGTTTGATTTTGAAATACTATACCATTAATTTTGAAATTTGCTTTTCGAATAACATACTCTAAAAGATTTTTGGATGTGAATTATATGTATTATACTATATATATATATATATATATATATATATATACACACACACACACACACACATAAAAGATAGGATTGTCCATAATGCTAGTTGTTAATAGTAGTCTTATTAGTCCTTAGTGCATCCTAGATCTTACCATGGAGTTTTTATGATGAAGTACTTGAAAGGTATTGAGTTGGATGCTTTCTAAATGTTTAAGGGCTATAGGGATAATGGTACATGATGACAATGGCATAGTAGTCTTGCCTAAAATTTCCTATTATAATGTTTTAAGATTGAATATATGGTTATTTATTCTTGTGGGCTATGTACCCACGTTAATATATATGTTAGAATTTGCAGTTTTGCATAGATTTTCCTAATGGTTTTATTAAGTTGCTTTTGGTATAACAATCATATCTTGTTTAGTATTTAACTTTTAAATGTTTGAATTTAATTTGTGTTCTTTTATCTATTTTAATTGTTTTTCATTATTATCTCTTATTAATTCTCATTTTGATTAAAATATTATATGCCTATATGTTCTTTTTTTTATTTCATTAATAATGTAATGAACCAATTTTCTATTAATTCAAATCATTTAACTTTTATTTATACCAATTATTGCATACCTCTTCTATTTAAAGATTAAGAACTTTGAATTTTATATAAATTAAATTAAATTATTTCACGCCTTTTTGTACTTAAATTTTTTGAGAATTAATATTATATCAAAACACATTTTTATTTAGAAAAATTATATATCCACTTGTCTCTTTAGTTATTGTGCTTCATCTTCTACTCATTGTACTCATCCCATTATTTATTTTTGCAAATAGGGAAATTGTATCTAATGGTCCTTCGGTGTAGCTTTGGAGAGTTGTTAGTGAAGATCTAACAATTGGTTTATCTAATATTAATAAATTGTTGTCTTTATATGTATATGTTTATACTCTAGAGTCTACTCCACAGCAAGAGCCTTACCCCATTGTATATGTTTTGACCTTGTTTGATAGTTGAGAGTGAAGCTCTCTTGTTGTGTGTTTGGTTGGATTGATTGTAGGTAATCCAGGTTGTTCCAATTTCAAGGGAAAACTTTGCCAAACTTCTTGGAACAACTAATTCTGCTTCTGATATAAATTATGGTTAAAAAAATGTGATCTTGATATGGATAAATGAGCTTAAGAAATTATGTTATAATTTGGAAACGTCATATGAAGTTTGATCATGCATTAGAAGTAAATAAGGATTTGTATGTTTTCTAAATTTATGGATATGAGATTGTCTCGAACTCTATGCTAGTCATGCCTCTAATACCACATTTGTCAATGACCCCAAATTAGAGGTATCACTAAAGACCTTATAGGATGTTTAATTGTCTCCTTTTCTTAAGTGATTCTTTTCATAGATGTTATTTTATGTAGTAGTTTGTTCAACGATGACTATGGGATGATAGATTGGGTTGAATGGGTGTCCTAAGCATAATAGGCTTTAAGTGTGGCATGAACTCCTTGAGCATCTCCTGATGTTGTTTAAAATACATTTTGATATTGAAATGTCGGTTGTGTGATCATTGTGCCTCATTGCAAATAGTTTGTTGCTGTTATTCTCATGTTATCAATCAAACCATGAATTACTTGTCTGTTTTAAGCACTTGCTATTGAACTATAGTTTGCCGTCAACGATGACTGTGGGATGATAGATTGGGTTGAATGAGTGTTCATGTAAGATGGTTCTGATCATGCATTAAGTCATTGCGCTTGAGTTAAAGGATTAACGAGCTGAAAGTATACTAGAAATGCCTTTAAATCGCAGGTTTATATTGTCTTTGTTTGTGAGATCTTGCCTTCTTAATTGCTCTATGTTGTGAGCTGAATTGCTATCTCTGTATATTATTGACGCTGGGTTAATTATTACAAGTATAGTGATGAGTTGTCAAATTAAGAAATTGTTGACTTCACGTTGCCTAATGAACGTAGAGGCGTAAACTATGTGAATTAGGCTTTCCTTTTGTTATGGCTTATCGAGACTATTGACTTCTTTGATTAAACCTCCAGTCCAGGACTTAAAAGTTCATTATGCATCAATTTTTTTTTTTTTGGTTCTGACTACTATTTCCTTCCCTTTGTCTTTCCGGAAGAAATATTCGCTATCTTGCGTGAATGTAACTTTGTAGCCTTGATTCCCCTTCACTGTCCCATTATGCATTCTGTCTCATGGTAAGGTAAAATCCATTTCTATTCACCTTTGGATATGACAAGGATGAAGAAGCTTGTACTTATTTCCCTTGTTGCCATATGTTGTCAAATATAATGGACTTTTTATATGTGGAAATTTAAAATGTTATTTCAATTATGACTTTTCCAGTGTGATGTTCCTGACTCTTGTTGTAATTTATTGACATGCAAATGACAATTTGCTATCGGTTGAAAGAGCCTAAACTTCAAGATATCATAATAGGATGAGTGATCTTGCTGTTGACTTGATCTAACTCTGGGATTAGCTGTAAATTTATAATTCTTTGATTAGACCAATCCATAGAAACATTTCCATATCCCTTTGTATTCCCTTATGATTCTTGATTATTTCATTTACACATTTTGCTTTGCCTTGCTGCATTGAGTTGCTCACTAAGAGTATTAAGAAGGCCAATTCGCATCTTGGACTGCACATGTTAGTAATGTTTTAAATTACAATTCGCATCATGTGATGCGACCGTAGTATTGTTGATACGGCGTGGGTCACATCCATGTCAATCTATTGCAGCACTCATAATCTTTCTTATATCATCCGCAACACTCACAACCATAATTGCAAACGCAACTGTAAGCTCCATTTAAAACTATGCATATTAGCTTGGTGGCTATGGTAAATACGTCTCTTTGATATGCATCCATCAATAATTTATTATGTCTCATTGACTGTCAAATTTCAAATAACAACCTATGTTATGTTTACACATTGATGGAATATGGTTCTACAAATGGGTGTTTAAGTTTCTTTTTACTCTAACTCTGAGTGGATTAATGAAATTCTATCGATATACCCCTGATGCACTACAAAAAAATAGGCTTTTAGTAATGACTTTTAGCGACGACTTAAAAAAGTGGCCGCTAAAAAATGTTTTTAGCAACGACTTTATTAAGTTGTCGCTAAAAGTGGTCGCTAAAAAACTATTCTTAACTCTAAAAATGTTTTTAGCGGCGACCTCAAAAAATAGTCACTAAAACTATTTAGTAGCAACAAAAACTTCGCCGCAAAAACATTTTTGCGACGACATAGATATAGTCGTCACAAAAAATATATTTCAAAACACAACTTTTAGCGACTACTAACTTGAGTCGTCACTAAAGCATAATTTTTAGCGACGATAATTTTTAGTCGTCGCTAAAGCATAACTTTTAGCGACGACTAACATTAGTCGTCGCTAAAACATAACATTTAGCGACGAGAAACTTTAGTCGTCGCTAAATGTCAAATTTTTTACGTATTAAAAATATTATTGGCAAAACTTTTAGCGACCACTAACTTGAGTCATCGCTAAAGCATAACTTTTAGCGACGACTAACATTAGTCGTCACTAAAACATAACATTTAGGGACGAGAAACTTTAGTCGTCGCTAAATGTCAAATTTTTTACGTATTAAAAATATTATTGGCAAAACTTTTAGCGACCACTAGCTTGAGTCGTCGCTAAAGCATAACTTTTAGCGACGACGGACGTTATCGTCACTAAAAGCCCAAATGTCAAATTTTTTACGTATTAAAAATATTATTGGCAAAACTTTTAGCGACCACTAATTTGAGTCGTCGCTAAAGCAAAACTTTTAGCGACCACTAGTTGGAATCGTCACTAAAGCATAACTTTTAGCGACGACTAACATTAGTCGTCACTAAAACATAACATTTAGCGACGAGAAACTTTAGTCGTCGCTAAAACATAATATTTAGCGACGACGTACGTTATCGTCACTAAAAGTCTAAATGTCAAATTTTTTACGTATTAAAAATATTATTAGCAAAACTTTTAGCGACCACTAGCTTGAGTCGTCGCTAAAACACAAAAGTTTTGGCGCCAAATTTTGGTCAAACAAAAATATTTTGCGCCAAATCTTTTAGCGACGACATTTTGTATTCGTCACTGATTAGTAACTTTTAGCGGCGACTAAAATAGTCGTCGCTAAAAGTTTTGATGCAAAATTTTTTACATATTAAAAATTTTTGCTTAAAATATTTCTGTAATTTATACGTTTCAATTAATATATGCAAATATACAGGACAAAAAAATAAATTAGGATATTAATTAAAAAAATAAAACTAAAATTTTAATATATTTAAGAAGTTAAAATTTTAATTTTTGAAATTCATGAAATTAATATGCCTAACATTTCATATGTTGAAGAATCCATATATTTAAATTTTGAATTTTCATTTCTATAATTCATTTTATTAGTGGGTCCTTTTCAACTTTTCAAGCAACGTAAACAACAAAGAGGTAGAAAGAAAGAAAAAAATGAAAGAGAAAAAAAAAAAGAATAGATAAAAGATTGAACTTCACCTTAATCTCTTATCATTGCAACATTAATTTTAGTTGGATAACCCTTTTAAATTCCTATTTTATCTTCTTCTTCATCCATTAATGTCTTCTTCTTCTTTATGTTCCAAGGCTTTAAACTTGATACTTTATAATTTCAGCAAAAATATAATGATTTCTATGGATTTTTTGGTGAAGGGGTAGCCATGGATGTGAATTTAGAATTTCACTCTTGATACTTTAAACTTGATACTTTATAAAGATGAGCCCCAATTAATGTAATGACCACTAGTGTAATGATTTAGCATGTATTTCTTATTGAGACAGCAACATATACAAATTCTAGAGAGATAAGTTGGAGGATGACTTATATTTAGGATTAAGAACTTCAAATGTTTTAGTTAGAACAAAAATATAATAGGTAAATCATAGAAAAAGATACATTAGGCTATCAAAGAATAAAAATTCTAAATTCTTAATTAATTTTTGAGTTTAATTATATATTTCTTAATTTTTACCCTCTTTATTATTAATCAAGTATTTAAATTCAAAACTTAAATAAAATAAAACTTAAGTAAATTATAAAAAACATTATATAATTATAAACTTAAGTAAAAAACAAGAATCACAAAATTAAAGGCCTAAACAAACTTTTTTGAAAAAAATAAGTGACCGAATTGCCTGCGGCATTCGCCACGCGTAGATCTCGAAAAAATACCCAAAATCAATACCTAGATCACCTCAAACGGAGTACGATACACAAAGTTATGGCATTTTAAAGTTTTACCCTCCAATATTATATTTTCTTCATAACCTATATTTTTTATTTTTTATCACTCAAACTATTTTTTACATTTATATATCAATTATCAATTATTAAATTATCAATATATTTAGAATAATATATTATCATTACACATAAACCTCTATTAACACAGTAACAATAAAACCTAGCTTTCATTCCCCGCCTCTGTGTTTTCCCCGTCGTTCTCCTTTCCCCCTTTCACATTTTCAAACCTTCTTCGCATCTGCTGGCAAAGGCTACCGCAAATCTTCGTTCCAATTCGCATCTTCTAGTCGATTTCGTTGTGAGTGAAGCTATTCCAACGAAAATCATTTCGCGCACAAAGAACAGAGTATCCTTAGGAGCTGAGTTCGCTGTGGAAGAAGAGAACACAAAAACTGAAGAGGAAGGAAGCTATATACATGGTAATCTGGTCTATTGTTTGCTCCTTCTTTAGTCCATTATTTGCTCCTTCTCTAGGAAATTATTTGCTCCTTCTCTGGTCCATTATTTGCTACTTCTCTGGTCCATTATTTGCTCCTTCTCTGATCTATTGTTTACCCCTTCTCTAGTTCATTGTCAGCTTTTTCTTTGTGCAATTGATTTTGTGTTGAGTGTTGTGACTGTGGCTGTGGCTAGCAGAACTGAATAATGCCCCCATTTTGAATTGAAGTTACTTTCTTTTTTTTTTTTTTTCAGAATTTCTTCTGTTTTGTATTGGTTTCTTCTTCTTTGATGGCTACTTCTAGCCTCTGTCAACTTGTTGAATTTCTTATTTCTGATATGTTTTAATTTCATTTCATACAACCCAAATTCTCAAGTGTTAGCTCCTCAAACAATATCAACTGTGGCTCCTTGAATTGTAGCTGCCATAGCATAAAGGTATTATTTTCCTTTTTAATGAACTATCAAACAATATCCTGTGATGTTTTACTATGACATTGACATCAATTCTGTTGTTGTCTTGATAGTTTACTGTGATACTGATGAAATGATTTTAAATTCTGATGTGAAGTTCTGTCTGATCTGAAGTTCTGTCTAATGTAAAGTTCTGTCTGATGTGAAGTTCTTATGTGAAGTTCTAATTTGAGGAAGGGTGGGTGGAATGGTTCTGTTAAGTGCTGAAATTTTAGTGTCCAAATAAGCTTTAGTCCTGTGTGTGTACCTTCATAAATTCTAATATGTGGCTAAGTCTTTTGTGGGTGTAATGGGTGGGTGGAATAGTTCTATTAAGTGCTGAAATTTTGATGTCTAAATAAGCTTTGGTCCTGTGTGTGTACCTACATAAATTCTGATATGTGGCTAAGTCTTTTGTGAGTGCAATGGGTGGGTGGAATAGTTCTATTAAGTGCTGAAATTTTGGTGTCTACATAAGCTTTGGTCCTGTGTGTGTACCTACATAAATTCTGATATGTGGCTAAGTCTTTTGTGGGTGCAATGGGTGGGTGGAATAGTTCTGTTAAGTGCTGAAATTTTGGTGTCTAAATAAGCTTTGGTCCTGTGTGTGTACCTACATAAATTCTGATATGTGGCTAAGTCTTTTGTGAGTGCAATGGGTGGGTGGAATAGTTCTGTTAAGTGCTGAAATTTTGGTGTCTAAATAAGCTTTGGTCCTGTGTGTGTACCTACATAAATTCTGATATGTGGCTAAGTCTTTTGTGGGTGCAATGGTTATTTTTAAGTGTTGTAATTTTGGTGCCTATGCTCTGATATATGCCCATAAGTTCTGTAGGTTTAGTGTTTATAAGTGCTATAGATTTGGTGAGTGCTATAAATTTAGTGCCTTTAAGTTTTGAAATGTGCCTTTAAGTTCTGGTATGTGCTTTAGAGATTTGGTCTAATTCTATTGCCTTGGTCTAATTCTGTTAGCTTGATAATTAACTTTGAAGGCTGGTGTTACTTCTGATATGTGCCTAAGCTTTGATATATGCCTTTAAGTTTTGATACGTGGTTTAGAGATTTGGTCCAATTCTATTACCTTAGTACTACTAAGGACTGTTGTTATTTTTTTTCGTTTGAGGATAAAATATGGTGCTTACGACTTTTAAGTGTCATACCATCATACCTTGTTGAGAAGATTTTGCCCAACCTTGAGTTTTTTCAAAGCTTCTTAATCCTGTTGACAAGGGAATATCCTATCGATAAGGTCTTCAATTTCCCTTTGCTAAATTTGAGATCCTGTCGACAAGGTCTTATCTAGTCAACAAGGTCTTCAATTTTCCTTTGCTAAATTTGAGATCCTGTCGACAAGGTCTTATCTAGTTGACAAGATCTGTTACCCTATCAACAATATTGTTTGCCTTGTTAACAGTATCTTATTACTACCTCTAGAAAAAGGGTGACTTATTCTTCATATTCATTCTAGCCTTTCCATTGCAATCATTTTTTAGCCTTGGTTTCACAACCTTTCCATAGGTGATATATTCACAACCTTTTCATTATAAATATATCATGTACAACCCTTCATGAGCAACATATTATATCAAGGAAAGTGTGACATAATGAATCCCTTCATTATGTTTTGTATTAGAACAAAGTTTGGTTTTAGATCAGATCTAAAATTTGGAGATCTGAATCAAAACATAAGTATATAATTCTTTACATGTAAAAAGATTTTCCTTGTCCACAGTTTAACTTCCAATGACGTTGATTAAAATGTAGGAAGTAACAGAGATGGATAAAAGTTGGATAAAGATCAATAATAGAGCTAATCCAACATATAGACGAGGAGTTGATGAGTTTTTACAATGGGCCTTTAATCAGCCAAGGGTGACAGATATGATTCGATGCCCATGCAAGGGGTGTAAGAATACAGAATGGAAGAGTCGCATTGACGTAAGAACAGATCTATTAAGGAAAGGCTTCAGCCCAAGTTATGAAGTGTGGGATTCTCATGGAGAAGTTCGTCTTGGTGCTTATAGTTCATTGCATCAAAATAATAGTGGTAAGGTAGTTGATGATATAGTTGATGAAACTGATGAAGAAGATGATATTATTGGGATGCTTCATGATGCATACGGTCACACAGATTCAAATGAAGGGAATCGTGAGTCAGACAACCATGAGCCACCCAATGGGCAGGCAAAACAATTCTTTAACTTGTTGCAAGCTGCTCAAGCTGATCTCTATCCAGGTTGTGACAAAGTTTCAAAACTCTCTTTTATAGTTAGGCTACTCCACTTTAAGTGCCGTAACCATTGGAGCAATAAATCCATGGATTCATTGTTAAGTTTATTTAAGGATGTTCTTCCAGAGGGGGCATTAATACCTAACTCCTACTACGACGCAAAGAAAGTTATTCAAGAGTTAGGAATGGATTACACCAAGATTGACGCATGTGAGAACGACTGCATCTTATATTGGCAAGAGCACGCCAATGCTCAGTCATGTCCTAAGTGCAATATGCCTCGATGGAGGTCAAACAATGGAGGTCAAACAATCATAAAGGAAAGAAAATTCCTCATAAAGTGTTACGATATTTCCCTATAAAGCCTAGGCTACAAAGGCTATACATGTCTCACCATACAGCTAAGGAGATGAGGTGGCATAATGAGGAACGCATTGATGATGGTGTTTTGCGGCATCCAGCTGACTCTGTTGCATGGAAATCATTTAACCAGCAGCATCCAGAATTTTGTAGTGATCCAAGAAATGTTCGGTTGGGCCTAGCAAGTGACGGGTTTCAACCTTGGGGAAATATGAGTACTAATCATAGTATTTGGCCAGTTGTATTAGTTCCATATAATTTGCCACCATGGCAATGCATGAAGCACCCATATTTTATGATGACTCTTTTAATTCCAGGCCCCAAAAGTCCAGGTGATGACATAGATGTGTACCTCTAACCAATGATTAAGGAGTTACTTGAATTATGGGAGCAAGGAGTAGAGACATATGATGCCCATACGAAGTCTAATTTCAAGTTACGTACAGCATTATTATGGACAATTAATGACTTCCCAGCATATGGGAACCTATCAGGATGGTCTACAAAAGGAAAGCTTGCATGCCCTTGTTGCCACAAAGACACATATTCTATTTCGTTACAGAATAAGTTGTGCTACTTAGGCCATCGTCGCTTCCTACCAACCCATCATCCATGGAGGCGAAATCGAAGGGCATTTGATGGGAAAGTTGAGCATAGAGTTCCACCCTCTCCTTTAACCAGTGATGAGGCACTTTGTCAATTACGAGCCCTAGGTAATGTAACTCTGGGGAAAGGTCAAAAGCGAAAGCGTGGCCATGTCACTAACACATTTAATTGGAGAAAAAAAAGTATCTTTTTCTGCTTACCTTATTGGAAAACATTGTTGATTCGACACAACCTTGATGTTATGCATATTGAGAGAAATGTTTCAGATAACATCGTGTCAACTGTTATAGGATTAGCTGGAAAGACAAAAGATACAGTAAAGAGTCGGTATGACTTGGTTGACATGGGAATTAGATCTGAATTACACCCGATAGAAGAAGGAAACAAAGTTCTTATTCCAGTTGCTTGCTGTGCATTATCCCCACAAGAGAAGTTAAAAGTTTGTAACTTCCTAGCTACTTTGAAAGTGTCTGATGCCTTCTCTTCAAATATTTCACGATGTATTAATGTTCGTGACAGAAAAATCTATGGATTGAAGTGCCATGACCACCATGTTTTGTCAAGATATATTCCCCATAGCATTACGTGGCTTGTTGCCTAATGAGGTATCTGAACCTATATTAGAGTTGGGTAAATTCTTTAAGAATTTATGTTCCAAGTGCCTAACAACCGAAGCTCTTGATCATCTTGAATCTCAAATTGCCAGCACATTGTGCAAATTGGAAATGGTTTTTCCACCAGCCTTCTTTGATATCATGATCCACTTGCCTATCCATTTGGCAAGAGAGGCAAAGCTCGGAGGGCCCGTACAATATAGATGGATGTACCCTATCGAGAGGTAACTTACTACACTAGATATGCCTTTTATAAATTTTATTAATACTCTATGCTAAATTTTTTATTCAAATCCTCTTATGTATTTAGGTACTTGCGAACATTAAAAACATATGTTCGCAATAAGGCTCGACCAGAAGGTTCAATAGCTGAAGGGTATTTGGCAGATGAATGTCTTACTTTTTGCTCCCATTACTTGAAAGACATTCCCACCAAGTTTAATAGGCCTACCAGAAATGATGATGGACTTATGGGAAAGGATGAAAGATCCATCTTCAATAAAAGTGGCCAAGTCCAGGGAGGTTACGAATCAAGATTTCTCTCTAGTGTAGAGTTTAATCAAGCTTGTATGTATGTGCTATACAACTGTGAAGAGGTTTGGCCATTCATAGAGTACGTTGGTGGAGCCTAGTAACTCCTTCTAAATAATTTCTTCAAGAATTTGTTGCCTTAACTATGTCATTCATTGCAGGGAGCATAAGAAGCAGATGGAAATGCATAGATCAACAATTAAAGAGTTCCCAAAATGGTTTCGTGAACAGGTTAGTTTTTGGACACCATACTAGAATATAAGAATTATGTGATAAATTTTGATCATGATAGAATTTATCAATGGTGATATCTCATTATAGGTTGCAAAGTTAAGCACACAGGGTGAGGCTAGTGATGACCTCATGAGTTTAGCAGCTGGCCCACTCAAAGTGGTTCATCGCTACTCAGCATTTACAGTGAATGGCTTTAGATTCCACACAAAAGATCGTGCCTTAGGCCGAAGAACAAATAATAGTGGAATACTTGTGAAAGGTGATGATGAAGACGAGAATAAAGAGTACTATGGTGTATTAGAAGACATATATGAGTTGTCATATATTGGGCATAAAAAAGTGTATTTATTTAAGTGTTATTGGTGGGATGTGGCTCATCTAGGAAGAGGATACAAGGTTGATAAATTTGGAATCACTAGTGTGAATACTCGTTATTCACTTAACTCTAATGAGCCATTTGTCTTAGCATATCAAGCTGAACAAGTATTCTATTTGAATGACATAGTTGATGCAAATTGGCTCATTGTTGTCAAGACAAATCCTCGTGACCTATTCAATATGCCTGAGGTGATTGATAATGATGTCAGTGGGGACTTTGAAGGAGGGCCCATCGATGAGGCATATCAACAAGATGAGATCGAACTATATGTGGTCCTTGATGATAATGTGGGAAATGACTTTATGGTCCAGTTGCAAAGGGATGATGTTGCTCCAGAGACTCTAAGCCATTCAAGCGAACACCTACGAACACAATGCCCAAGTGCAAATAATGCAGGACATGAATTCATTGATGACAATGATGAGGATGTATCCACTGACAAAGGAGATTCAGAAGACATACTTGGCGAGGATGATGAAGTCGATACTGATACCACAGATCCTGAGTAAAAGTAACTAAGATTCTATGTTATTTAATGGTACATATAATAAATGACTAAAATATTAAATTTGTAGATAACATCATATTTCATTGAGTATTTTTTATTTTGATAAGGTTATAGATCTTGTTTATAAAGTGGAAGATCTTGTCAACAAGATTGAAGATCTAATCTTTAAATTCAGTAGCTGGACAATATATTGTTGACACAATTGAAGATCTTGTCGACAAGATCCTGAATTCAGTAGAGAGAAGTTAGAAACCTTGTCAACAGGATTTGTTATCTTACAACAAGGTATTCTTTAATTAAAAAACTTAGAATAACTAAGATCATAATAAGTTATAACTCATAATAAGTGATAATTATGATAATTTCTATAATAATAATAATAATAATTATTATTATTATTATTATCATTGCTTCAAATTTTTAAAACTTCCCTTCTTAAAATTCATTTCTTGGTTAAAAGTTTCATAATTTTACAAATTGACATGATTCAACTACCTTGTTCTCATAATAATAAATGTGGAATGATCCAGGAAATGTCAGGTGCTGGGCGTGTGAGAGGGGCTGGACGAGGCGGACGAGGCTTAGGACATGGAAATGGACGGGGGAGGCAGAATTACACGAGTGATGTTGCATCTCCACCACGTACGAGAGGGCAACTTGAGCATGATGCACTAGAAGCTCAATATTCTCCATTGCCACTAGAGCTAGTTGGTGAGGAAGAACAAGAACAAGATGGTTCACCTCTTACTCAGCCATCACGAAATCAGAGTAGTGCAGGTAAGCAAGGGAAACAATATACGTGTTTAGTTAATTTTTCACCTTGTGTCATATATAGGTATATTTGTTTTCTTATGTATAATCATCTAATCGTTTTCTTTTTTCTATATTGTTCAGCTTCTTGCAACACTATTAAAAAGGGCCGAGGGAAGTATAAGTGTTTAGGAGTTGACCTTAAAACAAAATTTGGCAATAAGATCTTAATTACTATGTCTAGGACCACTGAACGGCCGATTGGAGATGGGGCTCGAGACTTATCTAGTTACATTGGTTGGGTGGTGCGGACTACTGTGTCCTTAAGAGATGGTGATTGGAAAGATATTGCAAATAAAGATGGGGATACCATGTGGTTAAAAGTAAAGGTAACAAGTTATATATTTTAAATGCATAACTTTAACTAAAGTAAAGATGGGGATACCTATGTTATGTTTGTAATTATAACTACTTATAATTTGAATTTGCTATTCTATTCTTAATGTATAGGACAAATTTGAAGTTCACGATCCTCAACAGGAGGTGGCATTCAAGTCTTACTGCATGGACTCGATGCAACGACTCTTTAAGAATTGGAAGTCTTCATTGTCAAAAATATATAAGAACTACATGACTGATGAGGAGAGACAAGCAGCAAAACCAAAGGATGTTAGCCTTGAAGATTGGGATTGGCTAATTCAGCACTTTAAGTCTAATAAGTTTCAGGTCTTTAGTTCAAACTTTATTGCAGCTACACTATTATTAATTAAAATTATCATTAACAATACTTTGGCTTTATATGCAGGCTGCAAGTAGTAGAAATAGTATAAATAGGTCAAAGCAGGTAACATTATATACATGTGGTACCCGCTCATTTGCAGAGGTTGAAGAGTCTTTGGTGAGCACCTTATTGTATTTTAGGACAAATTCGTTTCTATATTCACTACTACTTTTTCTCATGCTAAAAAGATTTGAATACTAATGTCTGAAAAATATGTAGAGGGACCCAGAAACAGGGGAGCCAGCAATAGCTGATCGAGTATGGGAGGCACAACATACTCGTCGAACAAAAGAGGGGGAGATAGTATGGGCTGATCCACAGTCCCAGGAGATCCATGTAATGTTTTCAAATTCATTTACTTCAAACAAATTGTTTATATAAATTTTCACACTTCTAACTCATGTCCTACACTATAGTCACGCATTCACGATCTTGTTATTCAACAACAAACAACAAATGAAGAGGCACGCCTAACTGGAGATGAGATATTAGCTACCATACTAGGGGAGAGATCGGGATATGTACGTGGCAAGGGATATGGGAAGAAACCTTCAAGAAAGAGAAGCATCGGCGAATATGAAGTGGATTCTAGAGTTTCTTCTGCAATAGAACAAGTGCGTGAAGAGATGCGTAAAGAAATGGAACAAAAACTACAAGAGGAGCGAGCCCAAATGCAAGCACAGATGCAAGCTGAAATTCGTGCTCAAATGACTGCCTTCATGGCCACATTCCAACAGGTATCTTTTGCACTTGTCTTTTTCTTTTCAATGTTAAAAAACTTAGTGTTATGTTTCTTTTCAGCAGGGAAATGTACCTTTGATGAACAATGCTTCAAGTGGAGAAGCTCAATAATTTTGTGAGTAATTAAGAGTTTTAATGATTGATTATTCAACTAACACAAATAATACATCTTAAGTTTTCCTTTTAAACTTTTGACATTAATTTATTTATGGCATACATAGTCTTTTAAACATTATGCTTTACTGAAATTGGAATGTGGTCTCAATTTGTCACACAGGTAATTGCTTTGATGGAGAAAGTCTTGACATTTACAAAACAAAATGAAGTGTCTAGATTGAATGCTAGTGCCTCTCCCTTGAATTACAAAGATTCAAGCAATTGCCAATACTAACTTCTTGTTGTTTAGTAATATTGTAATGCTATTTTGAATAGTAGAGTGTATGAGTGAGTTTAAAAAATTATTCATACTTGTTTGATGAACCTCTGCAGTAATGTATACATCAGACTTATTAGCTCTTTCTTAACTTATATATTTTAAAATGTTAGATTTTGTAAAATGATATATGTTATTAGAGATTTAGAAGATTTATTTTTCACCATTTATAATATTATAAAATCTATTTTAGTAAACAGGTTTGAAGAAAATAATTAAAACAAATATTAAAAATTAAAAAAAAAAAACCTCTTTAGCGGCGACTAAAGTTGTCGCTAATAATATATCAAATATTGATAAAAGCATATATTTAGCGACGACGTTAGTCGTCGCTAAAGACATATTTAGTGGCGACATAAAATATTGACGCTAAAAGAAAAATTTTAGCGGCAAAAGAATGATTCATTGCAAAAATAGACATTTAGCGTCACCAAAATATTTCACCACTAAAAGTATATATTTAGCGACGACAATACTCGCCACTAATTCCTCTAAATACCCATTAAAAGGAATTTCGGCGACTACTAATTTTGCTGCTAAAACAACATTTAGCGTCAAGATACATGTCGTCGCTAAAGATCCCCACCAAATAAAAGAGTTTTTGCGGCGAAAAGGTCGTCGCTAAATCTTTTAAACTAAAAGGTCGTCGCTAAAAGTATACATTTAGTGACCACAACTATTGGCAAAAAGTTATCGTTAAAAGTTTTTAGTGTCAAAAGATATTTGTTGCCACTAAAACTATATATTTAATAACGACTTTTTTCGCCTCTAAAAATATTTTTTGTCGTCGCAAAAAGTTTTTTTAGCGACAACAATTTCTTGGCCACTAAATTTCTTTAGCAACAGCTGTAATTGCGGCGACTTAGCGACGACTACATTGTCGTCGCTAAAACTATTTAGCGACGACTTTTGATGTTTTAGCGACGACTTTTGTCGCCACAAATTCCATATTTTTTTGTAGTGATGATACTGAAAATAATAGATAGCTGATCTTTTCTCAACATTTGAATATCTGTTACAGTGTTAAGATGTGCAATTTGTTTCCAAATTCAAGTCATGACTGTGTGGTCTATACGAGTTCTTGAATTCTGTTTTAAAAATGTGGGACCTTCATTCCGAAATTTTCTAATTCCTTGTTAGGTACATGTACCTGGCTCAAAAGTTTGTAGCACAAATTCAACTGTGGATTATGATAATTATGTTTTGGAAGTTGAATTCTAAAGGTTTGAACTTAAAGGTGTAATCACGAAACATTTATCTCTGCTTCTTGGTAAGCAGTCTTTGAATTGAATTCATGGGTTTAGCTTGGAAACATCCTCAAAAACAAAATCAAAAAAGGTAGTATTCAATTTTTCCTTTTGAATGTGTTTGGAGGATTTGATTTTTTGGGTTAGTTGCTTGATATGAATTTTGAATGTTTTGATTCCAGGTGATATTGTTTTAATATGGAATCGCTACATAATGATCTTGTAAAAATCGACGTGCATGCAAATATATATATATATACATGGGGAAGTTTGACTTTTCAAATGGGTGTTTGAGGCTACCACCTAGCAATTTTTTTCCTCTGATATGCCCCTTTCTCATCCTCTTTAAGCTGGGCTTCACGTCATTTTGCTTCTCATAATTTCTGCAGCACTGAACCTACACCTACTTCCATCTCTTTGGTCAGAAAAAGGAGCATAATTTTGCTGGAACAGAACTGCATCTTCTCTCCCTTGTTCATCATCATTTTTGCTGTCTCCAGTTCTATTACTTCTGTTGTTTATTTTCTGCTGCTGTTTGCCTTCTTCTGCGGTTTGTGCCGCTGGTTGCTAGTGAATTAATGCCAGAAAAATCCTTTCCCCAGGTCTGGAGTTTTTGCTATGAGTATTGCTTCTTTTGGTCCCATTTTCACAGCGTCTCCCTCCCCTGTTTTTCTAGTTCTGTAATGCGTTTTCTGGTGTGTGGCCAACCGGGGAAAGTGTTGTGCAGAAAGAAAAAAATGGTGTAAAAGGATGAGTTTGGTTGGAGCAATTTTGATTTCCTTCATGCTAAAATATATTTCAACTTTCCTAGATGATGATTTCTCCCATTTTCTGCATATACTTCTTAATCTAAAACCAAATTCCATTGTGCTTCTTACTTGCCAATTCTTGATTGTGCAGAATAAGCTCCTCCCTAGCGTGTTTTGCTGCAGGACAAGGGATAGCCTTGTGTGGTATGCAGTTTCTGTTATTTCTTGATTGTTGAGTTTAGCTCCTTAACGGAATTAGGGAAGAAATGGCATAAAATTGACATGATTCTGCTTTCCTTCTTCCCTTGAGCAAATTTCAGTTTTTAAATAAAGAATCGTGTATTGTAAGGGTATGGAGGGCATGAAATTGAGGAAAGGATGGTAGATTTATTCCTTGAAATCATATACATATCTATAGCATGCTAAGGGAATAAAGAATAGATACCAATGTTTTTCCCTTTTCCTAGAATCTTGTTCAAATAGGCTAAGCTAATGAGATAAATTTTAGTTATTCACACTCTAAAATCTGGTGAATGGGTATTGTAGGGTATTCAAGAGATTGAGTCATAGCTGAGGAGTGGGTAGGGAATTTCGATATCATCTTAGAAGGTGAGTAAGTAATGCGGACCGTGAGTAACTCATATTTATTATTTTGTTACTAAGTTTCCTTGCAGTGTTCTAACATTTGGAAATCTATTTAAAGAGAGACATCTTTAAATGTTTTGTCATATGCATGTTATTCAAAAATTGATTTGAATGTGAAATTTTGCAAATTGACGACTGTTTGAGTTATCTGGAAACTTAGATATTGAACTGTTATGAATGGTACCTTGTCTGAAATGCTAAATTGAGAAATGTATTATTTTAAAAGGTTATTTGTTCAGAACCCTATAGCTAACAGCAGTAGTTGTTAGCTATAGTGCACCATGATCTGTACCTCAGCTAGCAGGGGTGTTGCTAGCCTCGTGTGGATAGCTACTACATGTGGAGTTATTTTATTTTCGCAAGCAGAGTGCTTTGCGTCTGTGGTTATTCTCCTTGCGAGCTGTGTGCTCTGCATCTGTTTCAATTTGGTTTTGCTTAGATACTTCTAATGCATCTTAAGAAATGATTTGTATAAGGTTTGTTTTATGCATTATATATATATATATATATATTTTATGGGCCTTGTCTCTATTTTTAAGGGTTGGCATTACTTATTCATTGAGTATCAAACTCACTTTTCTTAATTTATTTTTTTCAGATAGTGGTGAAGACCCTAGTCTACCCTGAGCAGCCTACTTGTAATTGATCTTCTATTTATTTCTTTTGGCGAGCCCACAATTGTTCATGTGGGTGTATTTTGTTTTATGCATGTAAATTATTTTATTCTGAATAGTGTAGAATGTGGCTCTACTGAATCATAGATAGGATATCCCCAATCCCTAGAAGTCTATTTTGTTTCTTTTAGGTGTATTGTTTAACTGACTGATTGTAGAAATATCGGGAGGTCTAAATTACAAAGGAGACTCTGCCAAAATTTCTATTAAAGTCACATAAAAGAAAAACTTATATGTTTTGTATAAAAAAAAATGATTCAGAAATGATATCTATAGTTTTATTATTATTGAAGTTACAACTTAGAGATAGTCTCAAAATTTTGAAGAGGTTGTCAATTTAAAAAGTCCTATGGTAAGGGGGTGTGACAGATCTGTTGTTATAGTGTTGTTTTAGCATAGGATAATCTACCTCTTTTGCTTTTATATGGTTATGTCTCGACATGAGAAGTCTGGACTTTTCGCTATTGTATGATGTTGTTTGTGAGGAAAATTCTATAAATCTTTGTAGTCATATATGTTGGTGTCGCTAGGGCAAGTTCCAATATGTTTTCTTGTGGTATAGTATTGTTTTGAGTCTGAGATTTCTGCCCCAAAAGAAATTGAAAAATGATGTTCATCCTTGATTTTTGAGTTTACAGCTTATGTAAATTATACGAAGTTGGAAATATCTTGTGAATGTTGTTGGAACAAAACTCTAGAAAAGTTTCTGATCGTAGTGTGCACTTCACCAATAAAGGTGCTCTTATGCATTGATGTCGTTTATCAATGATTCTACTAAGGCTATGGTGCTTTAAAACTGCTATGGTTTTAGTTTGCTTTTATGATTTAGATTTTCTTTCTGATGACTTATACTATATGCCTATACAATTGGGATTCTCTCTTCTAGATTAAAGGCAAGTAGACCCAAACTTTTGCCTATGCAAGTGTGTTTGTGTTTGTGTTGGCATGAGAAGTGAAAGAATAAAACTTAATGCTTCTTTGAAACCCTATTCGTGTCTTCTTGTTTTAGGAATTTTAAATACAAGCTTTGGAACATCTAGGTCTTTTAAATAACATATAGGGGAATGTTTGTTCCCCTTGTTGCTTAAAAATCATTACAATCCTGTAGGATACTTCTAAAAGGATGTGCATCATGGTTCTAAATTGCGGTCCGTATCATGTGATGCGGCCGCAATTTGCTATTGCAGTGCCAGCCACATCCGCATCAATCGACTACAATGCCCACAATCTTTCTTATACTATCTGCAGCGCTTGCAACCACAACTGCAATTTAAAACCATGATGTGCATCATGTGAAACCGTAGAGTAGACATAGAGTAAGCGGGTTGCTTCTGGTTGGATAACTAAGGATAGTGCTAGTATCAAGGAGTGTGAATTTACTTGTCTGATTTTTGCCAGGTGTACCTGATTTTACTGCATTATTATTCTTGATTAACAACAGTGGAAGTTTCTTTTATGGGTTCTCAAACCTTCTTGTTCTCTATAGAGATAATAAGGTAATTAAGACCATAATTATTGTTTGCTCTAGAATTACTCTTAATCTATATATACTCTAACTTCCAATGTTTCATTTTCTGTTTTTTTTTTCCAAGATCTGAATTCTTATTTTGGCCAATTATCTATAACTTTGATTTTAAATTCAATACTTGAGGTTACTTTAGATTGTATACTTTCTATGATTGCAATATAGTGAGCTTGCAAAATGATTCATTGTGTGTTACAGTTGAATTTACATTAAAATCTCTACTTGCTGTAGCTTATTACGCTGTAGGACGTTTCAATGAGTAATAAATAATAAGACAAGATAAATAAAATGTTCGGTTGATTCTTTCCCTTGTACAAATATTTTATTAAACACATGAACTACATACAATGTCAAGTCTAAAACAGTTTCTGATAAAATTTTTAGATTATTTGATCAGTGGAATTCTTTGAATAGAATTAATTTTGTCCTCTTGGCCTCAAGCAAAGTCTCGAGGGGCTACCACACTTTAACAACCTCTCTGAGTCCTACCTATCAATGATAGGATCCAAGACTATTCAACTGATGGCTTGAAATTGTGCCTGCTCTTATGAAATTGATTTCCTTGTGTAAAGCTTACTTATAGTAGTATGACAAAATTGTAGGTTATGGGAAAGAGATTTTTTTCATATCATATTATTCAAGCTAATTTCAAGGAGAGTGGATGACACCATGGGTCATTATAAATGTAATTGCAGAAATGTTTCTTTGTGATCATTTCATCTGTGCTCTTTGATGTAATACTTTTTGTGTCGGACCTATGTTATTGATTTTTGTGCAGGTTCGGGGTCATGGATTTATTGCTTGCTCATTGGGCTCCTCGATTGTTTTAAATTATATAAATGAATTAGTGATATCAGTTTTCCATTTTATTCCTTTTTGCTTGATTGTGGCTTTTCTTGTTTGCGGAAATTACTGATAGATTCATATCATTCTGGGATGTCAATTACCTAGATAAAATGGGATCTTAAGTCTAGTACTTCAATTTAAATTTGGGGACCGAATATTTTTTTAAGGCTCTTTGAAATATAAATTTAACTGGGATCTAAAATAATGATGATGATAAGAAGAATTTAATTAAAATAACCTAGCTTAAGTGTGAAATAAAATTTATTTAAAAGGAAAACTAGATACAATACAAGCATGTGGTAGCTCGACTGGTTGTCCTTTAGCAATTAATTCCTTAGGACCCATGTTCTAAACAAGTTGAGGCCATTTTGATAATTCATTCCATTATCTTATATTTTCCTCTTCTTAATTTGCCACATTTTCCAACGGAACAAAAAAATAATATTATTAATAATAATAAGAATAAGAAATTTTATTTCCTTTCCATTTTTTAAATCATTCGTCATTTTTGGTGCATCCCTTATCTCCCTCATTCTTTGTCAAATCAGATGACGTGCCTTTAAAGAGTAACCAAAAGCTTTCTGTCTCACCTGCTCTTATCTTATCTAAACTTCAGAGAAGAAACCCAACTTTTTTTGCTTGGTATCACAACATTAACTTTCAGTTTTCTCTTCGTCCTTCCTGCCATTTCATGTAGTATCCTTTTGCTTCTGATTATGCTTTGTTCGTTAACTATTTCTGTTCTCTATCATTGCTGCTTTATGGGTCCCTAGCGTTCTCGTCGTTGTCTGCCTTGTTCTTGAATCTTCATGATTTGGTTTGGTCTTGTGGTGCTGCTGCAAAGTTTCTTTAGCCGTTGCTTCTGGTTTAGTTTTTTTAGTGCTATCTCCACCTTTTCTTCTTTTCCTTGCATGATAATAACTTCCTTCATTTTTGGCTACTGTAACGTGCTCTATTTTTCTTTGTCGTTATCGGCCAAAGTAGTTGTTATCTTATCAAGGGTTCTAATGTGCTTCTTCTTCATGTGCAGAATTTTATTTTCATTTTTGTACCTATCTCATTTTTATCTTTGTTTAGTCCGTTGAGTTTCATTCTCTTCACCATAACACTCCAAGTTGGATTGTCATTGTCACACCCTGAAACAAGAGATAGATTGGCACGAAATACGAGTCGACCTTGTACCTGTAAGTCAAACAGATACACAAATACTTGTTTAATAATGACTTTACCATAACTCTGACCATGCCAACCTTTGATGTAAATCATTTTTCATAGTTGGACCTAAACTTGAAAAGAAGAGGAATGTTGTGTTAGGTAGTTAACAACCAATATAAAACTTTGTCAAATTCTTATGATATAAATGATTGATGTATTAAAGATAATGTTAGGTCATTGTCTGAAAATAACGTATAATATAGCTTGAGCACAATGTCAAATGAGCAAGAACTATCACATTGATACTTGAGTGTAATGAAAATTAAGTAAAAGTTTTCACATTTTCGTAAACGAATATGAATAAAAATTTAGTTCATGACAATAAGATTCATTTTGAAACTTAGAATATAAGTATGCTTATGAATAAGTTAATGGAAATAGTAAATACTATGGTTAGAAGGTAGCTTAATTTTATGTGTCTATAGAAAACTAAATGGGTAGGAGAAAAAGCGAAAGAATTAAGTACTTCAAGTTTTAAACTTTGGTATATTAATAAGGCTAAATCTAAAAATAGGATAAGTATAGTTGTAAATAAATTTTAGAAAAATATTGTAGTGGATGTAAAAAAATTAGGAGATAGAAGAATTATTATATTAAAGTGTGTAGTGGAAAAGGAAACCTTTAATGTTATTAATGTTTACACTCCACAAGTAAGGTTAGAGAAACATCACAAGGTAAAGTTTTGAGAGAACTTGGAATGTTTAATTCAGGAAATACTATTAGGAGAAAAGAGTCTTTTAAAAAGGGATTTTAATGGTTATGTGGGGAGTGCATCTAGAGGTTATGAAGGTGCGCATGTAAGACATGGCTTAGGGGAAGTAAATGTAGAGCGTAAAACTATTTTAGACTTTTCATTAGCATTTAATCCTATATTAGCTAACATTTGTTTTAAGAAATCTGAGAAGCATCCAGTCACATACAAAAGTGGAGAGGCATACTCTCAAATTAATTTCATTCTGATAAGGAAACCAGATAAAAAACTCTGCTTAGATTGCAAAGTTATACTTGTAGAGAAGTTGACTACTCAGTATAAACTCTTGGCTATGAATGTTTGAGTTAAGAGAAAAGTAAAAAAGCAAAGGCCAAAGTTGGGTATCAATGATCAAGTGGTGGTAATTGAAAGGGGATAAAGAAAAGAGCTTGTAGAGAAAGATTTTGGATGAAGGATCATAGGAAGTACAAGGAAGTGCTAATGATATGTGGGATAAGATGGTTAAAGAGATTAGAAAGGTGGTAAAGAATATACTCGATAAATCAAGAGATTTTGGACCTAGAGATAAAGAATTTTAGCGATGGGATACAAGTGTCCAAAATAATGTTAAGGTTAAAAGGGAGTTTTATAAAGTGTGATCTTTGTGTAAGAGTAATAAAAATTAAAAAAAATATAATGTAGGTAAAAAAGACACTAAGAAGGCAATAAGCAAAATAAGAGTTAGTGTATTTGATGAGTTATACCAAACCTTAAAACTAAAGTTGGAGAAAAAAATATTTATAAGCTAGCTAAAAGTAGAGAAAGAAAAGCAAAAGACGTGGACTAAGTGAAATGCATTTAGGATAAAAAATGGAAGGTCTTGGTCATAAAATAAGATATCTGATAATGGTAAAAGGGTTATTTTCATAAATTATTTAATAAAAGACATGGGATTTTATTGCACTCGGATAGGCTAAACACTAAGGAGGAAGACCAAAATTATATTTTTTATCATAGGATTCGAGAATTAGAGGTAACCGAAGTATTAAAGTGAATGAAGAATGGTATAGTAATTGGACCGAATAATAAGCCCATTGAAATATAAAAGGGTTTAAAAATGAAAGACATAAGTTGACTTACAAAGTTATTTAACAAAATTATAAAATTTAAGAAAATACCAGATAAATGAAGAAGTAGTTTAGTCCTTATTTATAAAAACAATAGGAACATACAAAATTGTACAAATTATAATAAAATTAAGCTTATGAGCTATATCATGAAGTTACGGGAAAGGATAATTGAGTGAAGATTAAAATAAGAAACCCAAGTTACAAAGAATTATTTTAGTTTTATGCTAAGAAGGTCAACTATGGAGGCGATATACTTCTTGTGAAAATTAATGGAGAGATATCAAAGGAATCAACAAGATTTATACATGGTATTCATTGAGTTGGAGAAGATATATGATAGGAAGCTAAAAGAGGTTTTATAGAAAGTTCTAGAAAAAAAAAGTTTGTATAGCGTATATTTGAGTAATCTAAGATATATATAATGGGGTTATAACTAGTATTATAACAAAATGTGGATCTATAAAAAAATTTTCAATAACTATTAGTTTACATCAGGGGTTAACTTTGAGTATTTATCTTTTTATTTTAGTTTTAGATGTGCTCACTGAACTTATTTAAGAGCCAATGCCATAATGAATGCTTTTTGCATATGACATAGTCCAAGTTGGAGAATCAATGGAGGAAATGAATGAGAAGTTAAAGATATAGAGACTAGTTTTGGAAGCACATGGATTTCATTTAAGTAGAAGTAAAATGGAGTATATAGAATGTAAATTTAGTAAAAGACATATTAGTTCTAATGCAGAAGTGAAAATTGGAGAATATATCATATTATAAATCACACGGTTTAAATATCTTATGTCTATCATATAACATAATAGAAAAATAGAGTAAGATATAAAATATAGGATTCAAGTGAGGTGGATGAAATGGAGGAGTGCTTCTGGTGTTATTTGTTATAAAAGTATATTACTCAAAGTTAAGGATAAATTCTATTATACAGGTATAATACCTGCAATATTGTATAGAACTGAGTATTAAGCAATAGAAAGTCAACAAGAAAATAAGTTCAATGTTGTAGATATGAGAATGTTGAGTTAAATGAGTAGACACACCAGACAAGATAGAATTAAACATGAATGCATTAAAGTGAAAGTAAAGGTTGCATCTATTATGAAAAAGATTATAGAATTGTAACTTTTTGGCATATGTGGAGGAGACCTATAGAAGCCCTTATTAGAAGAGTAGATTAGATGAAAAATAATCCAATAGTCAGAGGTAGAGGGAGACTAAGAAAAACTATAGGAGAAACCATTAAGAAAGATTTAAAGTTAAATAGTTTGTCTATAAATATATTATTTATGATAGGACTTTATGTCATCAATTAATCTATGTAGCCAACTTTACTTAGTAAGAAAAAGGCTTTGTTATTGTTGTTTCAAGTCTGCTTTACCTATATTATAATTATAATTTAATAATTAGACAACAAGAGAGCTCTACTCTCTCTATCAACACACCAAACCATAAATGATTGAACGAGGATCCTACTTGTAATTTGCAGAGCGAACTATAAAGTACAAAAATACATGCACAAAAATAGTGGTCCATCAATATGAAATAACTAACCACAAGCTCTTCACTAATAACTCTCTTGAACTACACTGAAGGACCATTGGACATAACTTTCACTATCTAAAAAACTAATCAGATGAGCTGCAATACTCAGTGAGTAAAAAATAAAGCTCAATAACTAAAGGGACAAACAGGTATAAAGTTCTTTTGAAAACATTGTTCACATTGAGAGTAAATAAACATTCATGAATTCGTATTATATTAAATAATAATAACAACAAAATAATTCACAAATAATATGAAATAACAATGCCAATGTACAAATAAGTCAATGTTTGTATCAAGGTTAAAATGAATACTTTAAATAAAATTCTTACTATGAGCTTATTTAGCAAATTAAAATAAGAAGCATATCAAAACATTTTCAAAATTCAAGCCTTAAAGTGAGTAAGCATCACATTTAGTAAGGTCTATAGCTTTGAAGGAAAATATTAGAACACCCTATAAGGCCTTCGATGACACCTTGATTATAATTATGCCCTAGTTCATAATAATAACTAAGACCTCACTGAAGAACACTTGCTCTACAAGGCCATTGAAAAGACCTTGGCTTTAACATAGCAAAAACATGGTGGGCCCCTAACCCATAGGTCCCTGGATCAAAACCAGGCTCTGATACTAACTTTGTCACACCTTGAAACCAAGAATGTGATTGGCATGGAAGATAAACAATGTCTCTTCTATAAGCCTTTCTAAAACTAAAATCCTACCCAGGAGTCAATGAAATTTTCTATAATTCAATAACAGATGATAACACCAACTAGAGCAATTTTTATAATTATACTTATATTAAACACGTTTAATTGCATGTAGCTCTAGTAGAAATTTCAGTGGAGCCTCCCCTACATTTTGGATCTCCTGATATTTCTACAAATCAAACAACTTGTACAAATACATTCAAAAGGAATTTCCAATATCAATTTAGACTCGTATAAGTAAATTTCTAGGGGTGGGGGGAAAACCCTATCTATGATTTAGTGGAGCTACATTCAACATTTTACAAGGCAAAATAAATTATATTTACATTAACAAAATATACCCACGTGAATAAGTTCGGGGCTCACCAAGAAGAAATGGAAATTCAACTATTTCTATGCCCTTGAGGATGGACCAAGGTCTACACCACTCTATGCAAATGTTAAAAATACACAGAGTGAGTTTAACACTCAATAAGTAAATAATACTAACCATAACAGTAGGGATAAACCACACTATCCAATTAAATATAAATAATGTATGAAATATGCCTTATGTGAGTCCTTTTCAAAAGTACACAAGGAGCATTTAAACAGAACCAAACAAAGCAGATGCAAAGTACACAACCCACAGGGAAAATAACCACAGACGCAGAGCATTCTGCTCGCAAAAAACAAAAAAGATCCACGCGTCATGGCCACCTACATGAGGCTAGCAACACCCCTGCTAGCTAGGGTACAAATCATAATGCACCAAGGCTAACCTCTACTGCGATTAGCTATAGGGCTTTGAAACAAATAGCTCTTACAAAAAATAATCTCAGAAATATATGCTCAAAATAAATCAAATTCTAATTTATACATACTTATAGTCCCAACATATGACAAAGTACGTCAATAACTATTCCTATAATCTAGAAAATAATCAATAAGCATTCTAATGTGTAAATAAAAAAAAAGTAAATTCATTAACGTAAATAATCATAAACATATTCAATAAAGTCAATGCAATAATTGAGGAGTATTTAACCACAATCCTTGAAATAAAATGTATAGCTGGCATTATTTACTCACCTCTTAAGATGACATAAGGAAGTTTTGATCGTAAACCTTTTTAAATTTCTTAGTATGCCTACTTCTCTCGAATACCCTACAACACTGGTTCACAAAGTCTTAGTATTTAATTACTTTAGTTGTTGAATTATGGAATTCATCATCTTTACCCAACACCTTGTCTTAAAAAATTTTCTTAGATACAGTGCTTAATTTGGTCCTATCCTGGAACACTAGTGTAAATCTACTCATCTAAATTATAATTTCAACACTTAGTATACTCACTGTCTCTCTTTATTTGCCATTAAACTGTTTCAAAGATTTTTTTTTTGGGTAGTTTAAGATATAAATGAATGAAATAATTAATATTTGACATATGTAAATATATAGACATATCTATATTGGCTTGAAGCTATCCCCATTTAAATTTCAAGAAATTTAACCATTTAATCATTTCAACCATTAAACCTATAGACCCAAGGAAAAACCTTAATAATTGGTTCAAAAATTTATAAAATTTACTTGAATCCCAACAAAAATATAGAAAGCTTTATACAACACGTAACCATATTAATACTAGATTCCCAATATTGAGGCATCAAATGGAAGGGGTGGTTCCTTGCATATATATATATATATATATATATATATATATATTGTACTCATCTTTTTACTCCTTATTGTTGCACCTCTTAAACGAGCCCTACCACCAAAATAGCCACACTTAAACACTCGAATTTCTTAGCCTGGCCGAGACTCAAGAGGTAGGGCGAAGATGAAGCCAATTAGGATCTTGTGCACTTCCCTTAGCTCTCTCTTTGACATAGGCACGGAATAACCCCTCCCTAAAGCACCCTTCAACCTAGTTGGGCAACCCAGATCTAGAATTTTGGAGTTAAAAGAGAATGTTTATACACAATAGAAAATAGCAGCAAAATTCAACAAAAAGGTTGCGTCAGTAGAATTTAATGCAAAAGTAACAAAAAGAAAATGAAACATGTTGTAGCAAAGGAATGGAGGTGAAAGTTGATGAAAATTTTTTTTTCTAGTTGTGCTCCGTGCTATCCCAGATTTTTGCTCAACAACCCAGAAAGTGAAATGGCAAACCAAGAAGAAAACAAATTTGCACAAAAAAACAAATTTGCACAAAGCCCAGTCATCAAGAAGTAGTAGTATAACATAGTGGCTACAAGAACAAGACATGTTGAGATTGAAGCAACAAAAATTGGAGCAGAATTGTTGAGGGAAGGATTTCAAAAAGAGTAATTTGTACGTATACTTGATTCATCATGTTATTTATATATTTAATAGTTAATATTTATTTTGTATATAAATTTTATTTTATTATATATAAATTTTATCTGTATAAATTTAATTTAATTTTTTAATTTTTTTAAGTATATTATGCGCAGAAATTTCCGGTACCTATTCTGCTCTTGTTATCTGAGACAGTCATGTCACTATAAATGTAGCGTGTGTCAGAAGGTGGGATGGAGAAAAACAGAAAAACCAACATCCTAGCTACACAAGTATGGGTGGTTTCAGTAAAATGGGAAATAAATAAGTTAAGAAGAATTTGTTTTTTTTAATACTGCCAAGGGAATGCTCGAACTAAAGACCAGAGAGATAAAAGTCCTTTCTGTTGCCACTAGACCCGAGCCTCAAGTTTAGTCGCCCTAATCAATTTAATTTAGTTATATAAATAAATATTCGGGTCTTTACAATTATTAAAATAAATTAATATCGTATAATCCAATATTCAATATTTATTTTTGAATAAGATATTGATACCCCATAAATTTTTTTAAAAAAATTAATGTACCGATATATAGAATAAAGTATTTTCCCCATCCCTAAGAGATGTTCAACCTCTTTTTTTAAAATATACACTTACCCCTTGAAATCAAAATATAATTAAAATACTCTTAAGAATACTATTAATTTCCATTATCAAAAGTATAACTTAGTAAAATAAATTATTTTTTTAAACCTCTATTTCAATGTTTATTCATTTTAGGTTGAGAACAATAAATTAATTTATTCTAAAACTTCATTAAATTTACAGCAACATTATCTTTTGTTGATGAAAAATTCCCTCCCCCCCCCCCCCAAATGAATTTTTAAGTAGTTTTAACAACGTCAAACAATATTTTCAAAAAGATATTTTTGGAAAAAGTGTTTTAGAAAATCAAAATTTTAAAAATTGATATTCTTGGTCAAAAGTGTTTTTGAAAAATGTTTTCTTGAAAAAAATATCTTCTTTGTACTTTTATTGGTGTAAGTCATTTCTCAGCTAAATGCATTTTATAAATCAAATCTCCATGTGTTTAAACCAAGTATACTTCAATGATGCAAATCATGTGGGCTAAAGAAGTTTTAATGAAAATCATGTGAGCCAATCGATCAAATTACGAGAGGCTTTCACTACAAAAAAAAAAAAAGGGAGGCAGATAGTGGCGTACATTTACCAGCGGTCTCAAAAAGCTATCGCTAAATGTTCACTCACTGGTAGTTTTTTCAATGATAGACCACCTGTCAAACAACAGTGCAAACATCGACAGTTTTGTTTCAATTATTGGCAGTTTCATGATTGCCGATAATTGAAAAAGAATACCCTCATGAAACTGCCGATAATTGAAAAAGAATACCCTCATGAAACTGCCGATAATTGAAAAAGAATACCCTATCCCAATTTCACTCTCATGCTGGATCTCACTTACCAATTTCTCATTCTCGCGCCCTTAAATCTCACTTTCCCTCTTTCTCATTTCTTCGTTGGCGTAAGACTCTCCAACAAGCCCTTAAACAAACTCTCACTTTCTCACTTTCCCAAATCCTCATTTATCCATTAGCGCCTCCCTTCTCATTCGAAAAACAAACACACACAGCCTTTTCATTCTTCTGTTCAAATGACCAAAGAGAAAGAAATTTATTGATAAGCTTATCCATTTTTTATTTAAAATTTTATTTTTGTAACATTATTTATATATTTATTAAGTTATAATATAATTATAATCTAAATTAAAAAATATTTGGATTAAATTATTTTGAATTTTTTGTAAATATATATATATAATAAATAATATATAACATATTATTATATATATGTATATAAAATAAAAATATATATACATGCATATAAATATATATAATAATATAATAAAATATACATACATATATATATATTTATATATTAAAAATATTTTATTTATATATATAAAAAATGTTTTATTTATAATAATAATAATAATAATATATTTATGCTATATAATTTTTTGTTAAAAATAAAAATATAAAATATATATTTGAAATTTGTCCATATTTTTTATAAACATTTTTACTTTCTATTACATCATTTATATTTATTCATATATCTTAAATAATGCAATAATTAATGTATTAAATAAATAGTTTTATTTAATAATAAATATAAATATTATTGCATAAAATACATTTATAATTTAAATTGAATAAATATTTAGATTATATTTTTTCTCATTTATTATATATTAGTTAGTTAAAATTTAAATTTTGTTCATTAGATATTTTTAATTGTATATACTATAATATATTATATTATATTATACAAAGGACAGCGACAGAAGATTGGTTGTTACTAATAACCAGCATTCTATCGTTAAAATAATTCTAGTGCTACCTCTCCATCTTCGACAGTTACTATTTTTGTCAGTTTATTACTTCTTCTTAATTTTTTTTCATATTTTTAGCTAAATTTTTTAAAGGTGAAAGTGTGAAAAATTAGTTGTGTCAAAATTATATTGCATCCTTTTGTTACAAATCATTAACATTATCGTAATGCTGGAACCTGTATACCTTTCTTATGCCTCACTTGGGTAACTAGGAATCTTTGTAAATCCTAGTGGTTTGTGTAAAATGATAAGAGTCCTAATGGCTAATTCTATTATTAGGTTGCCTTGTGATTAGATGGTAAACTAAGAAAGTAATCCTAAGGACGTAGGTTATCTCAATTTTAAATTGTAAAACATGAAAATATGATCCTTAAAGGTTTCCTTATGATTAGGATGTAAAAACCAAGTTATTGATTCTTTAGAAATGATTGTCTGGTTGTATTTTGGTGATTATCCTAATGACTACTAAAATCCCTTGCTATATGCTTGAGAAATAGATGTAGGACCATATTGGTTTGAACCAAAATAAATTTTGCTGTATAATTTTCTCTTTGCCTTACACTTTTACATTTTCAATTTTTGAAAATCCTAAAATTTTAAATCAATTTTCCAAAGAGTTTTCTATTTATTATTTCAAAAATCACATAGTTTTTCATGAGAATGTTTTTCACATGATCTTCTAAGAACCTTGAACCTTAAGTTTTGAATAAAGAATGAGAATGTTTTTCACATGATCTTCTAAGAACTTTGAACCTTAAGTTTTGAATAAAGCTTCTTCATCTTGCTGTGATATATGACAAACGTTTTAAGAGTCAAAGCCTGAATTGAAATTTGCAATATTAAATCTGTAATTTCACAACCCATAATTTTATTAGCCAAGTTGTTTTCGAAAATATGGTTTTAATTAATATGTAACATATACTAATGCTCCCTAAATTTTTATTGCTTTCACAAAGTGTTTTAAATAGGTGATTTCTCTTGAGAAATGAATTTCTACTTATTCTGTGCCTTTATTATTCACATTTTGAAAGATCGAAAAGAAAGTTAATTTACTACAATTTTTTTCATATTAAATTTTGGGAAATCATGATTTCATCATTAACATTGTTGTAAATTTCAAGAAGCTTATTTTCAAATAGTTTTGTAGGAACCAAATGTTTTATCAAAAGTTTCAAAAAAATTATAATTTATTAAAAATCCAATTCACCTCCCTCTTAGACTCTTCTAATGTTAAATTTTTTAATCATTGATATATATATATATATATATATATATTGTTCTAAAATTTAAATTATTATTTATAAATTAGTTAAGCTTTTTTTTAAAATATTCTATGAATATGTCTCTTTGTTTTTTTAATAACTACTTTTTATCAAATGATTTTACAATTTTTAAATTGATAATATTGACTATTTTATATTGATGACATATGTGCTTAATACTTATATTATATTAATAGTAAATTAAAAATATTTTGGTCAAAAAAATTTTAATTACAGCTTATCTTTTATTATAAGAGATGTAAATATACAACATCTTTTGATTTAATGAGAATAGAGTGCATATTTTCACAACAAAGAAAAAGCAATGTAATTTAAGTTGTATAGGGGAGATTAATTTAGCCAAATATATATTAAAAATTTTCCCAAAGATTTAACATAAATATTATCTCAAAGTAATTAAATACTTCACCCCTAATTATTACTACTTTGTTAATATATTGCTTCCTTCTCTAGTTTTCTTTTTTGTTAGATAATGTTACAAGGAGTTGGGCTATCATTGGATTTTTCTTTTTCCCAGTATTTTATAATTAATATTTTATTCAACGAACACAAAATTTGTAGTGATTCAGGAACAAAAGAACTTCATGACTAGCTTTTCTAGCAATCTGCGTGTCGGGCTGAGACGGTCTCTCCCTCGACTCATGCCTAACACGATGAATTACCCCCTTTATTATGCTCCGTTGCTGATCCATGAACTATAGATGCTTGCAAAGAGCACTTGAGAAATGTGGAAGCTTTGACCAGCTCAAGCGAGTCCATGCCCTCTCTGTAACGCTTGGATTGCTATACAATCTCCAGTCTTTGGCATGTAAGCTTCTAAAAACTTACAAGAATTTGGGCAAACCACAAGACGCACAAAATGTCTTCAACCAGATTCGACACCCAGACATTGTCTCTTGGACATCCCTCCTTAATCTCTACCTTCACTCTAATCTTCCCACCAAATCCCTCGCCGTCTTTTCCCATTACATAAATAGCGGATTAAGACCCGACGACTTTTTGGTTGTCGGAGCTTTATCATCATGTGGGCGGGGCAAGGATTTGATTAGAGGGAAGGTCATTCATGGGATGGTCTTGAGGAATCAGTTAGACATGAATTCAGTTGTGGGCAATGCCCTGATTGACATGTATTGTCGAAATGGGCAAATTGAAGTAGCTGTGTTAGTCTTTGAAAGGAAGAGGATGAGGGATATCTTTGCTTGGACTAGTTTATTGAATGGGTATATACTGTGTAATAATCTGCATTCTGCACGTCAAATGTTCGATGAAATGCCTGATAGAAATGCTGTTTCTTGGACAGCTATGATCACTGGTTATGTTAAAGGAGGAGCTCCAGTTCAAGCTTTGGAGCTCTTTCAGAAAATGGAAGTTCGTCCTAGTGCAGCCACAATAGTGGCAGTGCTCTCTGGATGTGCCCATACTGGTGCGCTTAATTTTGGTCAGTCCATCCATGGAAATGTCAACAAAACTAACCTCAAGCTGGATGTCACAGTGAAGAATGCTATGATGGATATGTACTCTAAAAGTGGGAGGCTTGACCTGGCTATAAGGGTATTTGATGAGATCTTGGAGAAGGATGTATTTTCATGGACAACAATGATATCGGGGTACGCATATCATGGGGAAGGACAATATGCTTTGGAGGTGTACTCTCACATGTTAGAATCAGGGGTAACCCCAAATGAGGTAACCCTTTTGTCACTTTTGACTGCTTGTAGCCATGCAGGGTTAGTTCTGGAGGGGAAAATGCTGTTCAATAGAATGATTCATTACCATTGTTTGAAACCCAATATTGAGCATTATGGATGCCTCGTGGATCTGCTTGGCCGAGCAGGGTTAATGGAAGAAGCAAAAGAAGTGATTGAGCTGATGCCTATTAACCCTGATGTTGCTATCTGGAGGTCGTTACTCTCAGCTTGCTTAGTCCATGGGAATGTGAAGTTAGCTGAAATAGCAGGAAAGAAGGTGATTGAACTAGAGCCAAGTGATGATGGCGTTTATATACTTCTGTGGAATGCATATTACGCTGCAAATATGCGGAAAGAGGCATTAGAGGTAAGGAAGTGGATGAAGGTTCGGAGGGTTAAAAGAAGGCCTGGTTGTAGTTGGGTTGAGGTGAATGGTATTGTTCAAGAATTCCATGCTGAAGACACATCACTTAATGTTAGCACCGAGCTTTGCTTCTTGCTAGAAGAATTGAAGGAGCACTCAAAGACAGACCAATTTTGATAATCCTCCAACTTTGGAAATGATTGATCATGAGGTTTGTATCTCTGCCATGTATTATCTTATAATGCTTGGAATCAATGTGATATGTATAGTTCACGAACTCGATGTGATTTATAATCATTGAATATATTTTAGGATTAACAAAAATTTCTATACGCTCTTGGATGATCCTTGCCGACCACTATCTATGGTCAAAAAGTGACTAGGCAATAAGATGTACAATGTGTCATATATTAGTGTAAATGGTTGTTCCCAACTTGGTCGACTTTAATGTTGGAGTTGAAGCATCAAGACTTAAAAGCTGCAATTAAATTAATAAAATTAAAAAGAAAATAGAGTGGACTATATATATGGCTGGAAAACGATAAAAGGTGCCGCTTTATTGAAAGTTAAAACACAGTACAAGCGTTATAAATCATAAATAACTAGAACCAAAGGAAAGTCGCACCTAGTTACCGCCCTTATTTGAGTTATTGGGAAGTTAGTGCCATTGGGCGGAAAGGACAGTACTGTTGCTACCATGCACATAAATAGTAAAACAGACTGCACAACTCCAAGGGCTTGCATTCTCTCCTGTATTACACTTTATGCAATTAAAGAGAGAAAAAAAATAAGGATTTAGAGTCAACGTGAATCCCACCCTTTTTTATTCCTCTCTTCCTTATTACATTGGGTAGTCAACTCTCTAAAGTCAAAACCTTGTACCAGTCTTGACGAATTAGTCTTACAAATAGTCACAAGTAGCACGAGGCTGAACACATCCAACGATCCCAAACGGATCAAGACAGCGACAAATGAGTGTAGATGGGTTAAGACAACAAATGCGTTTAAGGGATTATCACAGCAAACAATTCATATGGGACTGAAATGAAAGGCCCTGCAAGGGGGTGGTGATGGGGGGTAAGTCTCAAACTGAGAATGCACTTTCAAAGTTCATCCACTTGCTAGTAATATTGTTGGAACAATGGTAGGCTTCTTAATGTTTAGAATATTGGTAGATAAATTTTGGAGAGTCGAGTGAAGAAAGATTAGCGGAGAGAAAAGAAAATTTTCTATTAAATTTCTACTCCTTTTGGCTTGATGTAACAATAGGAGAACCAGCCCTTGTGAGACTCATCGAAAAAGTTCAGATCATTTATTTAATACATTTTCCAACTACTACCTAGTATCATTGGATGCATATTATAACCAACACCTATGACATTTAATAATATAAATTTAGATAATGGACTTAAGTGACAATGGGCTTAAATATAGATCATGGCCTGACGCTGGGCCGAAACTAAGTTTATATCTAACAGATGTTATGGCAATGTCTGTCTATCACATCGTCAAGGCTCCCTGTTTTGTTCATCCATTCCAATCCTACATCTGTGTAGTAATTTTTATTGAAGTTGCTTGTGAAGAATGGATCAGCTTCCAACCTCCTGCACAACATAAAAACCCATATTTATATATAGCAATTATTTTAGCTACTTCATATTTTCACTATGTTGACCTTGTTTAGTGAATTTATATGTTTCGAAGATAAATATAAGATACCCGGTTGCCATGACAAGTAAAATAACAAAGGCCAGTCTCACTGATAGCGAAGTCCTCGGTGATCTTCTCCGCCAAGAGCCCCACATGCAAAGCAGATCAAACTTCTCAGCATCATCACCATATACTTCTTTCAGTGTTTTAATCATATTTTCGTCATCCGTCAGATCTAACTATTTTGAGAGAGCTTTTAGAAATAATCCCCTTCGAAATTGATTGTACATTGGAATTTTTCTCTCCCTGTCCCTATAAACTGCACGATGGATATAATCACAAATGAAATGAAGCCTATTTTCTGGGCTAAGTTTGTTTCACCCTCTTTACCTATCAGTTTTGTCATGGAGTACCTGTGGCTGTCATTGTCATCAATGCCAAAAGAGTTAACGTAACGTATAATTAGGCTCCCAAATAATTAAATGAAGCTTAATATATAGTCCACTCCAAAGTACGTAGTATTTGCAGAAAGCATCATACTTGTCTTTGCGATCAAGCGCGGTTCTTTGTTCTATCCTGGAGTGCTCTCCAGGTCTCCGAGTTGAAGGTCATCTGGGAAAAGTGGATGCATCCTACTAACGCTCACAAATCCCAACATGGTTCATCTAAAATGCCCAAATGTCTCCTAGAATGTTTTATGCAGTAATCCATACCAGAAATATACACGGATTTGGTTTAATTGAATTGGTTTATCATTGAAGAGAGCAAGAGCTCTGAATTATTGCGATTGCTTTAATTAATCATTAACAGCTCACTAGTAGGACCATACAAACGAGTTAAGCTAAATTTTAATATGAACAAATTTGTTCATTTGAAATAGAGCAAACTAGAGCCTTAATCAAACCAAAACATATGATCACGCTTGACTCTTTTAATAAACGAGCTAAGCTCAAATAGTTCACAAACAATATTATAATTATATGAAATTATAAAATTTTATACTATGTATGTGGTTATGTATAAAAATATTCTATAAAAAAAAACATATTACAATGTAGGATACATAAATTTTTAAGTTTATCCATAATTTTTTTTGAAATCATATATAAAATAGCATATTTATATATAAAATAATGTCTAGAAAGGGTGGCATCACAAAGCTTTTGAAAATATTAATTATCTTCTTGTAATACTAAAATATTCAGAACTAGTTTCATTCATTATGTGACAAGACATAAATGATAGTGAAACTGAGTGCTTAATAGCATCGAAAATAAGCTTCCGCCTTGGATATATGAGAAGGAGATTGCGGTACATTAAAAAGCACAAACAACTCTATTCGAATTGAAGTCAACAGACAACAAGATTGATAGAATATAGGAAGATACTAAAAACTCGAAACACAAAACCTAGGTAACCTGGCCCAAACTCAAGACATTAAAGACAACAAGACAGTGAATGGTTTAATTGGGAAGGCGACAAAGGATGGGGATGCGGTTGTGAGGCGGCGGGGTTGAGTCCCAAACTGAGAATGCACTTGCAGAGTTTATCCACTTATTAGTCATTTCAGGGTAATGTCGGTCTATCACATCTTTAAGGCTTCACCCAATTCAATCCCACCTTGGTGTAGCTCTCTTCGTTGAAATCGGTTGTGAAGAACCTGCCAGCTTCCAACCTCCTACCCAACACAAAACCTATATGTACATATTTTAGCTACTTAATTTTTTCCAAGGTCCTCGCCGTACTTTCAAATTTTTTCTACGTAGCTTCAGAGTTTGTTTAGAATTGCTGTAGATTTTTGTTTATTTTAAAACTTTTATTTACATAGAATTTCATAAAAAGAACTGATAAAGAAATAAATAATTTGTTTGATAAAAACATTTGATAAGTGTTTTTTATTAATATTATGGTATATATTTGGCAAATCTTTCCCCAAAAAAAAGTACTTTCACTCTTAAATGACTTATAAGAGCATCTATTTAAAAGATAAGTTTTAAAACTTTTAAAAGTTTTACTCTTAAATAAAAAGTAATTTTTGTTTCTACTTCTGCTTTAAAAGAAAAACTCCAGTTTTTCACTTTCTTCCTATAGTGAAAAAATTGCTTCTGCCAAGACTTCAGCATTTATTGTTTTCTAAAAACTTGGCCAATACTTTAAAATAATTACCTTTCTGAAAGAATAAACAATTTCTGTTACAGGAGAAGTTTGGCCAGTCAGCAGATATGTCAATTTTCAGCTTTGCCAGTTTAGTGAATGTATGTTCTCATATATGTGTACCTGGTTACCATGATAGGGAAAATAACAAAGGCAGTCTCACTGATAGCGAAACCCTTAATCTTCTCTGCTAGGAGCCCCACAAGCAGATCAACCTCTTCAAAATCATCGTTATACACCTCTTTTAGTACTTTAATCTCTTCCGCATCATCCGTCAGATCTTCCCATATTGTGATTGGTATTAAAAGCAACCCCCTTCGGAAATCATTGTACCTTGGAAGGTTCCTCTCCCTGTCCCTATAAACTGCATAATATATAATCACAAAGAGTAAATATTCCTTAATACCTTTATTCTAATTAATTTATTCACTTAAATATGCTCAGAACGATCGATGACGTAAATAAAAATCTCATTGGGTAATGTAGTGCTACTGCAATTTTTGCATGCACAAATATAACACTATACCATCAAGAGCCGTGAGGTCCACATGATCAGGCCTCTCTTTACCATCAACATTTTGAGCTACAAGGTTCCTGAGCCGCTCTGCATAATTCCACAGTTCAAGGGCATCACAAGCTTGATGACCCATTGATACCATTTGAGTCTCGAACCCTAATCGGTCCAAGGTTTTTTCACCCTCTAAACCTATCAGTTTTGGCATAGGAACCCTGCCATTGTCATCATAAGTACAAGAGTTACGTATTAATTATTAGGCTAACAATAAATGAATAAAGATGTAGAAGTATATATCATATTTTTCGAGAGGAGGTGGTTGTTTGTTGGTTCCCGGTTTACCCTTGAGGTCTCGGAGTTGAAGGTCGTCAGGAAGAAATGGATGCATTCTGTAGACGCTGACAAATTCCTCAGTCAATGAATATGGAACACCATGATTTACAGGCTTCTTTAGACCAACTAGACCTCCCAAGATGGGTCCTCCACCATGCCCAAACTTTTCCTTGAATGTTTTTCCCAGCAATCCATACCTGAAATGGATTTGGTTTAGGCCTTCAGGGTATGAATTATAAAGGGAAAAGATCTTATTCGGATTGATTTTTATGCAAGCAAAGAAATTATGATAAAATTATCTTGTTAGCAGAGATATTAAAATAGACTTACTCCCTCGGTTTAATGCAACCCAACTTAACTCTCAATTTTAAACTAGGTTAAACAGGTCAGTTGATGAAAAAATAAATCCCTTCTATAAAAATATATGAAATTAAAATTTAAAAATATTAAAAATTTAAATTTATCTTATTAATCGGTCAAGTTAAATGGGTCAACATGTTTTAACCCACTAATTTATATTTATTTTTCTCTTCAAAAAAATTTAATCTACACCTTTGATCCGGTCTAACCCTTTTTAGATCACTATGTTGATAGACTTGAAAGGATTATAATTTGTTGAACCCAATATTTTGACTAATTACGCTGACACATTTTGATTGTTCTATTTCCGGCATAACTTCGAGTGATCCAAAACCAACAATGTGGTTGAACGAATCATTAATGGCTTGCCAGTTAGCATGCATGGCTGAATGCATAACGTCGGTTTTGAGAAGCTCCAAAGTCCAATCAATAGTGTAGATCTTTGCAATCACAGCCGAAGTCACCAGCATAGCATACTGTTACAAGTCGTCATCACTAAGGATGGGTCTTGTGCCTGCACCATATTTAACGTATCTACCATTTAAACGACAGATTTTTTTTAAAGACAAATAAGGAAATTAACATAAAAAAATTGCTTAGAATATTCTTAATTGAAGTTTACCTCATGGTTTTAAATTGCGGTCCGCATCATATGATGCGACTGCAATATTATTATTGCAGTACCGGTCGCATCCGCATCAATTGGCCGCAAAGCTCGCAATTCTTCTTATACTATCCACAGTGTTCGCAACTGCAATCGCAATATAACCACGACCGCAACCGCAATTTAAAACCATGGTTTATCTTAATGGCGTGACAGACCATAATTTTAAACTGTGGTTATGGTTGCAGTTGCAATAATTGCGAGCAATTGCGAGGGTTATGGACGTTGTAAGAAGAGTTGTGGGGTGTTGCAAGGTTGAAACCCCAGTCCAACTGTTTCGTACATCACCGCAGATTGCAATGCCATCTTCATCGTGGGAAAGAAGGCCGTTTTCTGCTATCTTAATCTTCCCATCTCTGCGGGGTTCTCACTTTCCCTGCCTTTTCAGCGTTGCTTAAATATATCACACTTGCATCCCCAGTTTAATACATATTTCAGTAAACGTATTGGTATATATCTTATCAATCTGATCCCATGTACATATATATGGTTCAACCAAGTGTGCTATCCGTAGTGTTTTGAAGTTATTACTACAAGCAATGTTTTAAACGCTGGACTCGTCATAAAATTGAAATAAAGAATTATTCATGATTTAATGATTCAATTACAATAGGATTGGAAGCGATCTTATATATATATATATATATATATATATATATATATATTACAATTAAAGTAATACTATATTGTAAAATAATATTTAAAATAAATATAAATGTTTTTAAAATATATAAATTAGTTAAAGCATTTGCATATGAAAACAATTTTATGTAAATTGGGTAATAGCAAAATATTAGCATTATAGTTTAGACAAAATTATTAAATTTTGGTTTTTGACCATTTTGGCAAGTATTTTGATCAAATTTTTGGCAGGCCAATTTGTAAGGTTAAATGGACTAAAACCATAGCCAATTTTTGTGATTTTTCACCTTGACTGGTAAATTTAACCTTTTTTTTATTTATGATTCAGTTGATATTTGTAATTTTTCATCATCAATTTAATTTTGGAAGATTAAGAAATTGTTTAATATATGAGTGAAATGTTCACTGCAAGATGTGCTATTTATCTTTTTAATATTGTTGTGATTATTTTTGTTAAAATTAAAAAAATAATAAAAAGTGATTAATGTTTAACAGAACAAAGTATAAGAGAGATAAAATTATACATTTTAAATCAAAAAGACAAATTGATCTCGTATCACAGAAGGAATAAAACTGTAATTTACCCAGAGAGTGAGGTTAAGATGTTTCTTACCACCAAGATGTCCTAATATTCAAGTGACCTTTCTTGATCTCATAAAAGCCCGTGGATTCCTCCTTTGTTTTCAAGAATTTGAAAGAACAAAGAGGACATTGGCTAACAAAATATAATCATATTTTGTTTAAACTGATCTTATCCTCGAGTAATCTTAACAGATATTCTCTTACATCAACTTAATACATTTAAAATTTCATTTTTAAAGTATTTATATATCAGAAATATTAAATCAATTGTATTAGAGAAAAATTCTATATCTACCAACTGAGTTAATATATTTGGATGATTCACTTATTTGTGAATCTAGTCTGTAAATAATGGGATAAGCACTGTACATTAAAAAATTGCATAATATAATCCCCATTTCCTAATTAAAAAATTATTTTTTTAACAATATGATAAGTCACTAATTGATTCAAACTTCGAGTATAAATATTTTTACTTAAAAACTTTTTTTATAATGTAAGAAATTAAACTTTTAGTCAAAGTGATTTTTGAACGTTCAGAGTGTATAACTTTTTTATTAGCATGGCAAGATATGATTTTTATTTAAGAAACCACCACTAGACCAAGCCAGAGAAGAAGATGCAAAGGGGGTGACCGCTATATATCCATCCAAAAAAAAAAAGACAGAGACAAAATAATTATACTTGAATTGCTTGAGTTAAAAAATGTACAGTTATTGATTCTGGTAATTGTAAGATATTGCAGGTTTAAATTCTTGAGTTGACACTTAAAAAAAAAAACTAAATGAACCCTTTAATTTCATTCATGTACTTTGGGTGAATAATGATATCAATACGTTCTTAATTAAACGCATAAAAAAATTCTTAATTAAGTTGAAGTTATGAAAACTATTTGTAACTGTAAACAAATGAAGATTCATCAATATTAATTTTGATTTATATATAATTTTTAAAAATAAGATTAAGAAAAACATAATATAGTAAGTCAAATATTAGTTCCATCTAACATAATTTCTTTTACTGAATTGAATTATAGAGGAATGAAATATTTAGGCCAAAGTACACTTTTCGTACTTAAAGTTTTTTTTTTCTGAGTTTCAATTTCACTTCAAAAATGTAATCTCAAATTAATGTGACAATATTGTGATATCTTGAGTATACGTGGTATTTATAGCGGAGAATCATGTAAGAATATCAGAGGGTAAAGTACCACCTTATGGAACTGGCATGACCTTTTTTGAAAAAAAAAAATAACAAAGCATAGAACAGGAAGTAAACTAAAACATATAAAGACAATAAAGACAAAACTGAAGTATTTTTTAACCCCCCCCCCCCCCCCCCCCCCCCCCCCCCCAAACACACACACACACACACACACAAAAGAGACTAATACAAAATGACCTTGAACTAAACTAAATTTTCAAAACAAAAATAAAATTTTAAGGACAAAAAGGGGTACTTTAACCCAAAAACGAAAAAATTCATTGTGCATTCCGAATCTCACTAAACACAAATGAAAACAACATATCCTAATGTTGTGTGTGTAATCTGCTTTGTTGGCTAACTATTTGTTTGTTTCACTACTTAATAGAAATGATGAGCATGTCTATGTGGAGTAATAGTTGTGTAACTTCGTCAGCATACTAAATCATCTGACAAATACAAATGAGATGAAATAATTTATTTCATATTTAACATATAAAAATAAATAATTTAATTAAGGATGTTTTAACAAAATTATAATTATATATTACGCGTGAATAAGCAATTAAAAGTGCTAATAACCTCGCCCTATAAACCAGTTAAATATTTACGTAACTCACTTGATTAGATTTATAAGCGCAAGCAATTAAACTGGAAAAACAGTGGCACTATTTACACATTACTATTTTTCACCTCAAATTTTTACTAAGGTCATATTATCAAATTAAATTTTTAAGTAGAGTTTGATAAAAAAAGTTTTAAATTATTTTGCACGAAATTTTAAATTTAATATTTAATCTGCAATGTAGAAAAATCTACTTGTTTTATTTTCCAATTCAGTGAGTTTTTTATGTTACATTACTCATGCACTTCTGAACTTGATTGTAATTTATTTTTTGATATAATCTAATTTTCGCGTAAGATAGACAATAAGCATGTGATTCGTGAAAAAAAAAAAAAAAGAATCTCAGTGAACTCATCTCAAAGATTCACGCTGGAATAATAATAATACTAATACTAAGAACAAACGTATTAGGACAGACTCTTTGCCATTTTACTTTGAAAATGATGTTTATCTCTTGGGAATGCAATTCAATCATTCGAAATGTAATTTGAGAAAATATATTATAAAATGTAAAATCAAGCGGCCTTCAACGTAAAAAATTGAAAAAATAATAACATGGAAAGGTTTGAAATTTTTTTTCTTTCCAACTCAGTATAATCTAATTTTCGTGAAGACAGACAATAAGCAAGGAATTCAGAAAAACCAGTCACAGTGAACTCATCTCAAAGATTCACGCAGAAATAATAATAATAATAATAATAATAATAATAATAATAATAATAATAATAATAATAATAATAATAATAATAATAATAATAAACGTATTTAGGGCAGATTCTTTGCCATTTTGCTTTGAGAATTATGTTTATGTCTCGGAATGCAATTCAAATACTTGACATGTAATTTGTGAAAGATAAATTAAGGAATATAGAATCAAGCAGAATATTAAAAATTGATTGAAAAAGTTTTTAACATTGAAAAGTTCGAAATTTTTTTCTTTCTAATGGCCTTGTTGAAATCTATTTTGTTTGGGAATGTGAGATAGTGACATAATGATCAATGCACGGAGAAGTGGAGAAATATGGAATTTAATGTTTGGGGTTGCTAACTGACTTGGAAATTGGTTCGTTAATTGCTTTTAATTTAGTATGCAGATTTGAATTATACAGCATCTCGCGTTGAGATGCAGATTTGCAGTGCCAGTGTTATGATTTTTTCTTTTGTTATCGTCATATTATAAGTTTATATTTGATTGAATGTTTAACCTTTTATGATATTTTCCTTATATTTTAAAAAGTTGCAATTACCTATTTAAAAAAATTTTGGTAGAAAAATCCAGGTCTATTCAAACATTTAATAAAAAGAATGTTTATTAAAACTTAAAAATAGTTTTTTATTTTAATTCTATTTCTTAAAATATCTATAAATGGTTGCTATCAATTAGAAAATTAATATACAAATTTTAATATGCATTTTATACATGACATCAAATAACGAGACAAATAATTAAATTAATTTATATGTAAAAATGTTTTTTTATATATTAAATAATTATGAAAAGAGATACTTTTTATCGCTTAAAGATATATATCTCAATTATTTGATTTCTGAATTTTGGAAATATACAATTCATCAACCCCTAAAAAATTTCGATTCATTTTTCATTAGTTCTTAGAGCATTTATATTTATTTTATTTTTAACGAACCGTAAACTAATAAGTACTGAATCAAAGAGCTTTCAAAAATTAAATTAGATATTACTATATAAAATTTAAAAATTAAATGATTAAGACATATATCTTTTAAATACTAATAAGTATATTTCCTCAATAATTATTAATCAAGAATAATTAAGTCTTATATAGTTTAACAATGCAAAATAAAATTCTCCAACGTGTAAAACTAATGAAAAAATAAAAAATATAACAAGAGAGAAATTTGAAAAGAGAAAGAAATGGACAATTTTTATTCACTTTTGGTACCACATGCTTAATATTCAACTTTTATTTATAGGCCTTCATCTACAAAAATTAAGCCAAGAGTTATAATAACATAAATAAAAAAATTAATCTATCTAATCATATAATATAATTTCTTTAGAGGTTATAGGGTATATGTAATTAAATATAAAAAGGTCATTCTTTTAGAGTTATAGCTATCCATATGATTAGATCATTTGCAATTTTTCTTTTTGAAACCTTTCTAAAAAAAATCTAGTAAAATAAAAAACTTGAAAGAAAAAGAGAACACACTGTTTATAATATAAATTGCCTCATTAATAACTTTACCAAAAATACCCAGTAGAACAAAATCTTGGTTAAGAAAAAAAGAATACAACATGCCGTTTACTCCTCCTAGTAACAATTTCACTTTCTGTTCTTAAGTTAATGGATCCTAATCCTAAACAACAACTTCTCAAATGTGATAATTGATAATGTCTTAGTGAATCAAATTTGTCAAATTATCACATAAACAAATCTATTGAATATCTATATCACCATGCTTCTAAAGATCACAAGTGAAAAAGAAAAATTTGGTGAAATATATTTTATTTTATATCCTTTAATATATTCTCCTTTTAGCTAAGTTGTACATGCTGTATTATTTTCGCATAATATTGTTGAAATCTTTTCTCTAAAGACAAACTACATATCTTTTATATATGTTAGATCATTAACCTTAGTCAAATACACTCTCAAGTTGCCTCCTACATTGGAATTATTTTTGCATGATTTGATAAAATAGTAGCTAAAGTTTGTTTTGTAAGGTGTCATGATATATCTACCCCCACACACAAAGAAATAACCTATTTGAAATCAAACTTTATGTACACCAGATAACTATCTTGTATTTGTATAATCAATTAATTATGATCTAGATTCTATTGAATAAAATAATCTTATATAAATGGTTTTTCATAAATATCATAATAAATACTTAACTTCATTCCAATATCTTTTTATTAAAGAATAACTAAATCTTGCTAACAAATTTACAATAAATACAACATCATATCATATACTACTAGCAAGCTACATTAATACTTCTATAGCACTATAATATGGTACTTTAGAATTAAGAAGCTCCTCATCATTCTCCGGAGAATGACAAAGGTGTTTATTCACATCTAGCAATCTTACAACTATTAAGATGCTTAGTGGATGTGATTTGTCCTTATAAAATGCTTAGTATAAGCTTATTAATAAAAGAGAATTCAATTTATTAGGTGTTCGATCTATAAGCAAAGACAAAACTTTGTTTTTTCAAGGTATCTCATCTCAAATTTTTTTCTCTAAATAATCAATTGCTTTTTGAAGCTCTTTAAGATTCCAGCAATATTTAAATCATCAACATATATAACAATTATGACCAACTCTAATCTAGATTTTTTTTTTTTATAAAAACACATGGGCAAATTAGATCATTTTTATAACCTTCATTCGACAAATATCTACTGAGACAATTATGCCAAATGCATATAAATTTTTGTAATCTATATAAGGGTTTATGTAAATGTATTGAGTAATTTTTCCAAGAATCTTTATATGCTTCTGGCATTTTAAATCTTTTAGGAATTTTTATATAAATTTTATTATTTAGTAAGCCATATAAATATGTTGTAACAATATCTATTAGACACATAGCAAATTTTTCACACACTACTAGACTAAAAAGATATCTAAGAGTGATTACATTCATCACAAGAGAGTATGTCTTTTTATAATCAATGCTAGGCTTTTGCGAAAACTCTTATACTACAAGTCATACTTTATATTTTGCAAACAACTATATCTTTTCAATTCCATATTTTCCTATTGTGACATAATTTATTGAAATTTCTTTATAATTTTCAAGTATATAAACTTCTTTTGGGATTTTATAATTTGTTATGTCTTAAGTCTCTTCTATAGTACTTGTTAGACCCTCAAAAAGAGGCATAACAAGCATGGTGTATAAGTCAAAACTCATACCTATAAGCCTTTTAACAACCAAGACCATATACATAAAAGGTGCATTGACAAAGTAAAACAAATATTTGGATACCTAAAAAAGCTTTCCTTTACTAAAAGATTTATACAATATTACAAAAAAAATTAATTATAAAAGAGTTCATTTAATTTTTTGTAGAAATTTCTGCAAAGTTTCCCTTATATATAATAAGGAAGCTCTGCTCTCAATCTGAAGCACTAAACAGTAATAAAAATGAACGAGGATCCTACCTATGTATAAGTGGAGCTACAACTAAAAAAAAGAAGCAGTATACCTAGATACAAATTTAAAAGTTCACAAAAAAAGGCCTTAGCAAAACCACGCAGGGCTCAATATCTTGAAGCAATCATTCCTATGCTGGTTATAGACCCACATCACTATTTGTAATGAAAAGAGATTAAAGAGATGAGTTTAAAACTCAGTGAGTGAATAATACTAACTATGACCAAGATGTAAATCATAATGAATGGTCTACCTTAAATCTCCAATTTATATCAAAAATGAAAGCAATAATATAGTATACAATAAAATTCATTTCTTCACATTTATTATAGATAAATCTGATAATATACATAAATTAAACATTTAAAAGCTCATACGTGGTAATAATTGACATGTCTAAATATAACTAAGTCAAATGAATGCCAAACATATCACTTATAAGGAAATAGTAATATCGAGGTAACTTATGCTTAACCATTTCAACGACTCCACGTGTGGTGGCTGACACACAGGGCTAGCAACACTCCTGCTAGCTGGGGTTCAGATCGAGGTGCACCAAGGCTAACAACTACTACTACTAGCTATAGGGTTCTATATTAGATCACTCCTTTTTTAAAAAAAAATAGCTAAAATAATTACTTAATTAATTAAGTAATTATCCAAATATATTGAATTAATTAATTAACAATTAAGATATTTCAATAACATCAATTAATACTTCCCTTTTATTCACACATAATGAAATCAAGTTTAGCATTTCACCATTTTACAATGAACAAGTAGTATAAATTTCTATAACAAATATTATCTACTCACCGCACACGATGACATCGTAAATTCCTTTAAGACTTAATTTGACGAAACACCTGATATGGGGTTATCTCCAGAACCTTCTAAATTTCTCATAAACAATTTTGGCTACTAACTAATACATAAATTTGCATAAGTTCAAGCTACTCTTATTCGTTATTATTTTAATTTAGATTATAAGCTAACATACAAGCTAGGGAAAATTTTCAAATTTCAATTAGCACTTTAAGTTACCATCCAAAGAGAACATCTTCATCCTAAGCCTTTCTTATATAGCCACCAGAATAACATAAAACACTTCCATACTACTTGAAGCAAATAAATAAATCAAAACAAGGAAATGGAACTAATACTAATATAAGAAGGCCTTAAATTTCTAATAATAATTTTTTTTTCAAAGCTTAGCTAAACCTATTCCTTAATTAGCCATAAAATTAGGCAAATATCAAGATTAAATTCCCTTAAATCAAATTCTGGACTTCAACTACCAAAAATGACAAAAAGAAGTGATTCTTACCTAGAAATCAAGGGAGGAATGAAGTGGGTAGAAAGCAATTTCTTGAAGCTTAAAACCCTACCCTAACACCACTCCAAAGTTGCTACCACGGTGATGAACAGAGTACACGCTATAGCTGGAGGAAGGGCCGATTTCACAGTGGATATGGCAGCTAGAAGGAAGAACAATGGGGAGGGAAAGAAGAAGGAACAAAAAAGAATGGAGATTGGAAGAACAAAAAAGACGGAAAGAAGAAGCAAAACACGAAAAGGAGAAACAAAAAAAGATGAAAAGAGAAAAGAGGAAAGGACGAAGCACCTAGACATAGACAAAGAAGAAAGACAAAGTGGAAAAAGTTTGGAGGTTGGGATTTTTTTAATATATTTTAGATAAAATTAGATTTTGGCCCCTAAAAATTTTTAAATGCCTTAAAGTAGTCCCTATGTCACTTTTTTTTTTTTAAGTTGTTACAGTACCCACCTCCTCAATATGATTATCTTAATTATTTGCTTCTTCTTTGTTCTTCTTTTCAAAAAAAGATTTTTATCTTTAGAAGCAATTAGTCTATTGCACTTCAAGCATAATGGCTTATTTTCATTTGCACTAACAGATTATCCTACTGGGATATCAACTTTGATTGAATCATTTTTAACTAAATATGATATTTAGTAACTCCCTTTAGGTGAATAGATGCATTTGGTAGTTGATTTGTAATATTTTGTAAATGTATTATTTCCTAAACTTTTAATTTACATTATTTTTCATGTGGATCTAAATGAGATAATAGTAATGCATTTCATGTAATTATTTTTTCCAACCACTTATTATCTTTCTCTAATATTGGGAAAACTATTTCATTAAATGACAATTAGCTAATTGTGCTATAAATAAAGAAAGGACTCATAATTAACATATATTCCCAACCTTCTATAAGGACTCATCTTTGTTCATTATGGTAGAGCAATTGGAACATAAAATGCACATCTAAAAATTCTAAGATGGAAAATATTTAACTCCTAATGAATAGTTGCTCTAATAGGAAGAATTTATAATAATTTGTTGGATTGATGCTTACAAGTGTTGTCGCATATAAAATTACATATCTCCATGTTGAAATGAGAAATTTTATGTTCATAAGCATTGGTCTAGCTATTAATTGGAGGCATTTAGTTAATAATTTTGTTAAACTATTTTGTATATGAACATGAGTAATACACTTTTTAACTATTATTCTAATAGATGTCCAATACTCATTAAAAACTTGAGATGTAAACTCATTAGCATTATCAAGACAAATTATCTTGATTGCATAATTTGAAAACTATACTCTTAATAAAATTACTTGATGTAATCACCAAGTTGTAAGTTGATAATAAACACACATGTGACCATCTTGTATATATATATATATATATATATATATATATATATCCATCAAAATCCTATAATACTCATATGTTCCATATATATCTTCTTGGATATGCTCTAGAAATGTAAGGTATTCAATCCCAACTCTAGGTATTGATGGTCTAGCAATTACTTTACCATGAGAATAAGTAATACATGAGAGTTCCTTGAATTAAAGAATCTTTTGGTTTCTTCAATAAATATCTACATGAATTTTTAATAATTTTTTGCATCATCATTGATCAGAAATGGCCTAACTAATCATGCCAAATAATAAATATATTTAGATCAATAAATTTCAATTTATTGTAACATGTGTTTCAATTGTACTAATAATTATATAATAAGAATTATAAGACAAGGCAAGTAATTTTTTCAATACATATTTATTTCTTGATACACTAGTTGTAAAAAAAATAAATATTCAATACTTTCTCTTTTACAATCTTAATATGATATCTATTGTAGCGGATATCTTTGAAACTTTAATAAATTTCTTTAAAACTCAATAAAAATAATATGCCATTAATAATAAACTTCGTTCCCTCCAAGTAACATACTAGGGCTCTTCTAGAGTTTTCATTAGTTCTAGATTACTCAATATAGTGTTGACATTGACATTACCTACTATCCAATAAAAATATATATATATTTTTTTCATCATTAGGTATTATTTATAAGACATATATCTTTATTATAGATCTTGTGTCCAACTATAAGATGGGAAATATCCATATCAGTTCTTCAAAAATCAAACCATATTCTAATATATATATATAGTTCTTCAAGAACTAATAAATGTTATATTTGTGTATATATATACATATATTATTATACATTTTTACTGCTAATTAACAATATAGTATTTGTTACTTCAATATTGCTATTGCAGAAGCACATTCAAAGTATAACACATGGAATAATTAAGTTTTTCTACACATACTTTCATAATATTCCTTCTTTAAAAAAATTATCACTTCTGGTGCTTAGATTTTCTCTTCTAAATATTACATGGACAATGGGTCCATTTATATGATATTTTATATCCAATTATTCATAACAATTGGCTAGGATTAAGGATGAATATTTTATAAATTTTGCAAGAATATTTAATTTTCTTCCTTTAAAGTAATTTCAAGATTGACAACAATAAAATGAATTTAACTTCAAATACTTATAATTAGTATTTTTTCTCATAGAAAATTAAATGTAATAAATTCATGAAAATGAAATATTTTCCTAATTCATGTGTCATGTGAATATAGAATGTTTTATTCAAGTGATACATATAAAAAATTTAGTTGTAGGTAGAAAATAAAAATTAAAGTATAAAATGAATACATTTTATTGTTGTTTTCCATCATAATGAAGGTTATTAGTCATATACATAGAAAGAAATTGCAATATGTTTTCTCTCTCAAAGTTTTGAAAAATTTTTAAATAAATTGCTACGATAAACAACATGACCGTTTAACATCTATAAAATCCTTTTAAGCTTCATTGTTACCTTTGCCTTTTCCACTTTAAAAGAATTAATGGTCATTTGTCTATATAGCTTCTAGCTATTGCCAATAATGTTATTTTAATAACTATGACAGGTCATTATTGACTTTTAATGTCTAATTATGGGTCATAAGTGGTCATAAACTTACTCATAAATAGGTTGAATTTAAGGAGTTTTCAAAGCTTTTTAGGAAGTCTGTAAACCATTAGCCTTTAGGACTACAATTAAAAAAAAAAAATCTTTTATAACCACCAACCCATCAAAGAATGTCATTAATTTTTCTATATATATGCACTCTCATTGAAACAATAGAGTTATTGGTTATAAAATAACCAAAACCAAAAATAATTCAGCTGCCAATTATTTAATCATGTTTAGCCTTTTGGTTTTCAAGATATTGCTAATATCAAATTAATAATCATATTATGAATATGAATAAATATTGAATTTATAAATAATATAAAGTATTAAATATATATACTATAAAATAAGAACAAAAAGTTTCTTATATCTTAATGTGATGAACAACAAACTCCAAGAATTTATGTGTTACACTAATTTGCTAAAGAGTTGGGTTAATAACGTGTTGAAAAACTAATGAAAAGTATAAGAAATATACCAAGAAAAAAATTTGAAAGGAAAAAGAAATAGATAATTCTCATTCACTTGCTTAATATATAACTTTTATTTATAGGTATTCAACCACAAAGATCAACATAACAATTATAATAATATAAATAGAAAAATTAAACTATATAATTATACATTATAACTTCTTTAAATTTTATAAGATATATGCCATTAAATATAAAAAAAGATCCTAAAATATCATTCTTTAGAGGTTATAAATATCTACATAGTTATATCATTTACAACACTTCAAACAATTCATTTATGAATTTAGATCCCCTCCAATTGTGCAGTGACTAAAAGGGATCGAGTCAAGGCTTTTTTAAGCCTTTTTTTTTTTTTTTTACTTTTGGTCTCAAATTGTATATTTGAAAATAAAAAGCATAACTAGAAGATCAAATATTGTAACTATGAGTAAAATTTTTTTAAAAAAAAAAATTACGTGTTCTCATGATATTTTACCATGAGAATCCATAAATTTTAGTTTACAATTCTCACGAGAAAAAAAATTGAAACCTTTTGGGTTCTTGCAATATTTTACTATGACAAATTTTGTGAAAAATCACAAAGTTATCACAACTTTTTGACAAAATTATTCTCATGAATATGTTCTTGCAGATATTTTTTGTGAAAATATTATTCTTATGAAAAAATTTTATGAAAATTCTGAATTTCTACAACTACTTTTTCGCAACTTAAAATCTGTAGGAATTTTTGTGAGGCTAAAAATTCTAAAAAAAAATTTAGAATTGTTTTCTCAAAAAAATTTTGCTATTTTCTTGTAGTGAATTTTAGCTCATACAGTCTTAAGCTCCCAAAGCTTTACAGCAAGTTTTCCAAGTTCCACAAGTCTCCAAAATCAGCCCCTTGTTTCGGCCAAAAACAGAGGATCTACATGTTTACTTCAATTCCAAAATGATTGAAAAGCAAAAAAGCCCAAAATAGAAGAGCAAACCTAACAATTTACTCTTCCTTCCTCCTTTGTCTCCTTCCAAAGTGATTGCAAGTTTCATTTTCAAACAATATCCAAATAAGTTTATGTTGGTTCCTTAGAAAGCCTGTGAAGTGTAGAACATTTTTCCTAAAAGTCATTTTAGCTAAAATTTACGCTTTCTCTCTCATGCAAGCTTCAAGTGGCGAAACTATGTAGGTTTTGGTACATTTTTCTACAGTCTCTCTCGCGGTTCTGTTAGTGTCCAACATGATGGAGATAAAGGTGAGATAGCTAAGCTTGAGAAGACTGCACTATTGCCACTCTCCTTCTCTCTCCTCGGTTTAGGCATGCGAAAGATGAAGAGAAATGCACTTAACGGAGAAATTTATTTCGGTCTTTCTCCCTCTCTATTATCGGTTTCCGTTTTTTCTGCACTTTGTCTCCCTCTTTTCTGCCTTCATTTTGCTGCAACAGTTTCTTCTCTTGGTTTCTGTTTTTCTATAGCCGCTCTCTCCTTTTCTTTTTTTGTTTATATCTGCAGCATCCTTTCTCTTTTCATGTGATAGCCGCGTAGGGAGGCTATAGAGTGATTAAGTGTTACTTTAAAATATTGAAACCCATTTGTATGTAATTCGGCTCCCCTTAACCGAAAAGACACTTCAAGAAATAGGAGAAAAGAGTGTACAGTTGCAGCTGACCGAAAATGATTATTGGTGCAGTGAAATAATTAGCTCATGCATGTAAGAGGAGGTGGCTTGCACGAAAATAATGATGGGATAATAGAAGAATATTCATTAAATGAGTTGAAAAGTAAATAATAGCATTTTGGAGGATAAAGCACATGTGTCATCTTCCTGAAGCAATAAAATGTAACACTTGCATGCAATTTGGAGTGAAGTGTGGCATGAAACAGGATGAAAGTGTAGACTTGTTCTCTGTTTTTTGTTCGTTTGTTTTACTAAGTGGGGCTCACTTGCTTCATAATATAATTTATAAATGCTATACCCACTTAGTTAATTTTATGTTTAGAAATTAATTGTGTTTAAATAAATTTTCTGAGACTTTTAATTAAGTAAAAGTTCATACTCATAGGATCAATTAGACAAATTAACAATCATTTTTAATTTATCTAATTTCTCTACTTAATTAAGCCACTTATCCTAATTGCTTATCCTCTTACTAACTCTTTTGCTCCTCAAGTGGTTTTAATTGTTAGGATGAGACATTTCTTCCCTTCTTCTAAAAATTTTGGCCTCAAAATTTGTATACCTTACTTAAATAATGTTAAATAATCTCTTTTCATTGCCTATTCTATTTCCCATGTCAGACAATCCTTTCCATACTACTGTTACTAAGGGAATACACTTACTATGTAACTACTTAATCCTAGTATCTATGATTTTCTTGGATTCTAATACATATAACAAATTGTCTTATAGATGCACAGACTCATGTTCAGTGATATATGAAGGGTTTGGGTGATCCTTTTTTAATTGCGACACATGAAAAACATTATACATTTGAGCTAAATTTAGAAGTAAGGTAAACATATAAGCCATGGATCCGATCTTATCAAAGATTTGGAATGGATGAAGGTAGACTGATTTTCTTCTTTTTTAAGGAATGTCCTATGCTCATTACTAAAGTAACCTTAAAAAATACATAGTCACCTACATTAAATTCTAGGGCCCTCATTGTTTTATCCGCATAGCTTCTTTGTCTACTCTAACTAGTTAGCAACTTTTTATGAATGATTTCTATCTATTGAGTAGTTTGATCCACTAATTCTAGATATAATAGACTCCTTTGACCAAGCTCAACCAGCAAGGGTGATCTACATTTTCTTTCTAATAAAGCTTCATATGGGACCATTGGATGCCAAAATGATAACTATTGTTGTATGCAAGCTCAACTAAGAGTAAATATTCATCCTAAGTCCCTTTCATCTCTAACACACAAGCCATTAGCATATTTTATAAAGTTTGAATAGTTCTTTCAGTTTATCTATCAAACTAAGGATGGTAGGTTATTCTAAAACTAAGCTTAACACCTAAAGCTTTTATGAAGTGACTTCCAAAACTTGGAAGTAAATCTTTGATACCTATATGAGATAATATTGCTAAGGACTTCATGTAGCCTCAAAATCTCCCTAATGTAGAGTTAGGCTAGTTTATCTAGAGTGTAAGTGAATTTGGTTGCTAAAAAGTAGGCAAATTTAATTAGTTTATCCATGATCATTCCAATAGAATCGTGACTTGAGGAAATTTTGGGTAAACTCATAACAAAATTCATAAAAACACTATCCTATTTTCATTTCAGGATGTCTAGGGGTTGTAATAAACTTGAAGGTCTCTGATGTTCTACCTTCACTCTCTGATACACTAGACATTTTGTCACATATTGGACAATATCCACCTTCGTACTAGGCCACCAAAACAATTTCTTGATATCTTGGTACATCTTAGTGGTTTCTAGATAAAGAGTTTAACTACTCTTATATGTCTCAACTAAAATAGTGTCTCTTAGATTTTTTATCTTAGGTACATAAAGCCCATCTTGATATCTAAGTAAACCATTCATGATATGTTAAGCTTCTTTGACTTACCTAATACATCTAATATTAGGTTTCTCTCACAAATTCATATAAAACTTGGGCATCTTTAATTTGACTCCTTAAATCACTTTCACTTCTTAACTCATTTACTTGAATGCAATTGCAGTGTAAAGAAATGGAAAGATTCAAATCTCTTAAGTTTTCTATCAATTTCTACTCCCTAAGCATAATTGTAGCCATATAAATTGATTTTTTACTCAAGGCATTTGCAACCATGTTTGAAGAACTCTAACACATCCTTTGCCTCATATTTTACTTTGTTCGATTAAACAAATATTTCAAACTCTTATGGTCACTAAAAACCTCAAATTTGGCACTATACAAATAGTGCTTCCAAATCTTCAATGTAAAAACTATGTTAGCTAACACTAAATCATAGGTGGAATAGTTTTCTTCATGTAGTTTAAGTTACCTAGAGGCATAGGCTACCACCATACCTTGTTGCATCAATATACAACATAAACCCTTCTTGGATGCATCACTATATATAACAAAGGTTTTCTGGGGTCCAATATCACTAAAAATAAGATGGAGGCTAGCCTAATCTTTAATTCCTAAAAATTATCCTCACACTTGTCCTACACAAATGGTTGATCTTTTTTAGTCAGTAGGGTCAAGGGCATAACTAGTTGTAATGGTAAAATGGCAAAGCCTAAGGCAATGTAAATGTTTAATATGGCACAAAAGCAGGCAGTATGTGAATAGGTTAAAACTTTAATACTTCTAGATGGTTATACATCTAACTTAAGACATTGAGTTAATGCAAAAAGTTACATTTTGGTAGGAATGAAAAGTTATAATTGTCATGTTTTCATGGAAAGGCTAATACCAATAGTATGCAATGGTTACCAACCCCGATCTTTAATACCTTAATAGAGTTAAGCCTTTTTTTTTTAGAGATCTTTGTGCTCCTCCTTTATATTAAATAACCTTAATGTGATGAAGCAAAACATTCTTATCATTTCATATAAACTTGAGAAGATATTCCTTTATAGTTTCTTTAACATCATAGAGTACTTATCTATTCACTTAGTGCATGAAGCAATTGTAGGTGGATCTGTACAGTATAGGTGGATGTATCCATTTAAAAGGTTTTTATACACATTAAAGAGAAAGGTTAAAAATAAGGCATATGTTGAAAGCTCTATTTGTGAAACATACATACTTCAAGAAACTTCAACTTTCTACTTGTATTATTTTAAGTCATATGTTCACTTAAGACTTAGGAAACTTTCTCAAAATGATGATTGAGGGAGCACAATGATCATTCTCCTATCTCTATCTTCAACTATCTTGGTTAGTCTTATGGAAAAGCTACTAGTAGAACTCATTATTCTATTGATAATGAATGTTTTTCTTAATTGTCCAGAGGTTAAACATTTTCCTCAAGTAAGATTCTCTTTTAATTTAATTAAATATATAATTATCCTTTTAGATGTGATATTCTTACTAATCAAGGTTAATACCTTCTTAATTGTCCAAAGTTTAAACCTTCCTTAAGTAAGATTCTCTTTTAATTTAATTCAATATATAATTGTCCTTTCAGACGTAATATTCTTCCTAATCAAGGTTAATACCTTCATTTCCCGATGCAGTTTGTATATTGAGTCATTACTTTCTATGAACCATGCTTTTTATAATGAGGAGGTTGATAAGCATATTTTATCTAGATTTCCTAATTGGTTCAAACCTTATATAAGTTCATCTAAATTTCCTAAAGGAGAGTTATAAATTCGTGAAAATAAACTTCTTATATTATGTTTCAGTGATATTGTTTATGTTTGGATTAGATTTTAAACTCTCTAAATGGGATATAAGATGCTTTGTTAGTTTCTTTAGTTTGAGGACCTTTGAGACTTGTACATATGCGAGATCAATGGTTTATGAATGGTTATAAGTTTCACATAATTGGCTAGGCAAGAAAGAGAAAGAAAAATAATAATGAAGTGTATCTAAAAGAAACTGGTCATAGTCAAGTTGCATTCTCATATCATGGTGTATTGAAGGAGGTTATACAATTATAGTTTATTGGCCTACTAGTTAAGCATTTGATAGTCTTCAATTATAACTAGTATAATCCTACTAATTGGAGGACTCATGTTTGTCCAAAATATGGTATTGTGGAGGTCATGGCAAAAAGAACATACAAAGGCAATGATTTTTTTATCTTTTCCCAATAAGCCGATTAAGTGTATTTTACATTATATCTAAAATCAATACTTAACAAAAAAGGTTGGCTTGTTATGCTTAGGATGAAAGCGGAATATGATTGCTGCATAGCTATCTCCATATGTTAGGACTCCATCGGAATCAATGTTTACATCATCTTCTTTTTCATCTCTATAGTTTATGCAACACTTAATTAGTCCGCTTTCATTGATTTAGAAAGATCTTTCAGGCATATTTCGAGTACAAATGTGATTGGCTCATCTTCCTATCCCATTAGTTAAGATCCAAATGTGAGACTGAGTAGTGGACAACTGGTTGTTAGACCTCATGGTATTGATGAGCAAGAATTCTTTGAACAAATTACATTTTTTTATATTGTAATTGTTATTTTTTTTGTACTTTTGCTATATAAGTACCTTTATTTTGTAGATTTTATCCACATGTTGACACCACATTATCTCATATCATCCATAACAAGTTTAAGCATGGATGGTTAGAACTTATTAAAGCCCCTAACGCTGTCAAGAATTTATGGTTTTGCAGAGTTCAAGGTGAGCTAGCTCCATAATTCTTTAAGTATCATGACAAACATAGTTAATGTGTTACTACTATTCTTTAGCTAATCAGCTTTACTTGTTTCTAATGCAAAAAAAGTGTGCTTAGCACCTGTGTGCTGAGTAGCGAATTTACATAATATGGAGGAAGAAATGTAGCACTATAATATGTGCATCTTTTTAGAACATTCACAATAGAAAAATCAAAGGTGAATGGTTATATAAAGTAGCCAAAACTGAGCTATATAAGTATTGGCAAAGTGATGAGTTTAGAGCCAAATCATTCCTGCAAGAGGTCCAAACCCTTTTTCTTTTAATCCTCCGATAAAAAGATGCATTCTCTTCATAAAAATAAGAGGAATGGTTAGCCTATCTCGGGTCAAGATGCGAAACTTAGAAGAGTCAAATAAAGCTACAAATACTAAAGGATGCCTACATAAAGGGAGGTGTGTGCCATTTTTAAGGCATAAGAAAAGAATGGTAAGCATTCTTTGAATGTGCTAGTTTTATTAGATTAATATTTGTATTGTTTTAATTGATGTAATTCTAACATATTTTATCTAAGTATTGTAAGATGTGGAGTTGGGCAGAGAGGTTTAGATCCCTAAAATATTCAATAAGATCCAAGACAACAAGAAGAAAAGAGGTTAGATTGGTAAAAAAGCCTCTGACACTTACATAAGCCACTTAAGTAGTTTATAAATAAGATTGTTATTATATGATAAGTATATGATTGATTTGTTTATGTATTCAACATTACCTATTTTTGTTTGATACAAAGCCAGTATAAACATATGAAGCAAACTTAAGAGTCAAGGTTAAATGACACTGACTCTTCTATATGGCTCAAGGTTGTCATAGAAAGAACAAGAAAGGTTATGCATATGGGTTTGGGTCAAAGGTTGGCCTCCTTAGTTCTGATGACACACAGAACTTTGGATATAACCTTAGTGAGCTTTCTCATATGAGAGAGTGCTTAGTGGCTTCTTTTGAAAAGAAATTAGAGGAGAAACTCTTACAGAAACTAAATAAACAAGCCCAAGTTTACAAAACAAATCTCACTAAGGTTGTTGCTAAGATGCAAAAGGCCCAAGAAAAACAAAATGGATGCCTTCGCGAAAAAGATTATGTCTCACATGAAAATAGGTATTGAGAGAACCAACCTCAACCTACTCATCATGATAATGACAATGATGATGATGACGGCGATAGTGAAGGTGAGGAAGGGGATGAGGATGAGGTGAAAACCATGAAGAATGATTCTAAGGTTGTTATTTATGTGACATTATTATGGTTTCATCATTTGTAACTTTATGATTTTAAGCACATAGTTATCTTAGCCTTCATTTACTTTGCGATATTTTTAATACATTTACCAATTATCTATTGATTACTTGTGGCTTGGTTATTATTATGACTTCATTATTGGTTGGTTACATCTAGGTAAAACAAGAGCCACTTGTTTAAATAAGGGTTGATGGCTAAATGCAATGTAATTAACAAAAAATTTATAACATTCTCATGGAATTTTTATGTGAGAATCTTGTGAATTCAAAATTTTTTCAGTGTTTTCATAGTATTTTACTATGAGAATACAAAAAAAAAATTTCAACATTGTTTGTATTCTCACAATAAAATAAAAAACCATTAGAATATTGGGAAAATTTGCCAAAATTGCAAAATTTTTAATATTTCTTATGGTAAATTATTGTGAGAACCCAAAAAATTTTTAATATAAAAAAAATTGCAACGTCCTTATAGTATTTCATCGCAAGAATAAAAAAAAGTCACAATTTTTTTTGTTTTGTTGCAGCATAATACTATGAGAATAAAAAAAATTGTCATTTTTTATGTTTTCACAGTATTTTATCTTGAGAATCTACAAATTTTTTTTTACAATTATTTTTTTCACTTCTCATAATATTTTACCATAATAAATTCTGTGAGAAAATTACAAAATTATCACAACTTTTGACTAAATTATTTTCACAGATATGTTCTTGCAAAAAAATTTTATAAAAACACTATTCTTATAAACAAAAAATTTTATGAAAATTCTAAATTCTTGTGGCTGTCTCTTTTTTCATGACCTAAAATCCATGAAAATGAAATTCTCACAAAATTTTAAGGATTTTTCTCATGGAGAAATCCCATGAAAATTTTGTTGTTTTATTGTAGTAAATTTTACCAAATAGAGTCTTGAACTCCCAAAAGTTTTACAACAAGTTTTCCAAATCCCACAATTCTCCAAAATCAGTCACTTGTTTCGGCCAAAAACAGAGGAGCTATATGTTTACTTCAATTCCAAAATAATTCAAAAGCAAAAGAGGCCAAAATAGAAGAGCAAACCTACCAATTTACTCTTCCTTCATCCTTCTTCGTCTCCTTCCAAAGTGACTGCAACTTTCATTTTCAAACCACATTCAAACAAGTTTCTGTTTGGTTCATTAGAAAGCTTTTGAAGTGTAGAACATTTTTCCTCAAAGTCATTTTAGCTAAAACTTACTCTTTCTCCCTCATGCAAGCCTCAAGTGGCGAAACTATGGAGGTTTTGGTTCATTTGTCTGCAGTCTCTCTCGGTTCTGCTAGTGTCCAACGTGATAGAGATATAAGTGAGATAGCTAAGCTTGAGAGGTCTGCACTATCGCTGCTCTCCTTCTCTCTTCTCGGTTTAGCCATGCAAAAGATGAAGAGAAATGCACCTAAAGGAGTAATTTATTTCAGTTTTTCTCCTTCTTTTCTGTTTTCAATTTACTTCATCACTTTCTTCCCTTGGCTTCCGTTTTCTTGCAGCCTCTCTCTCTTTTTCCGTTTTTGTTTATCTCTGCAGCACCCTCTCTCCTTTCATGTGACAGCCGTTAGGTGAGGGTGTAGAGTGATTAAATGTTACTTTAAAATATTGAAACCCATTTGCATGTAATTTGGCACCCCTTGACTGAAAAGACACTTCAAGAAATGGGAGAGAAGAGTGTACTGCTGTAGCTGACTGAAAATCTTGAAGAGTGCAGTGAAATTATTTCCTGAAAGGTGAAATTTAGCTCATGCATGTGGGAGTGGGTGGCTTGCACAAAAATGATGATAGGAAAACGGAAGAAGATTCATTAAATGAGTTGAAAACTCAGCAGCATTTTGGAGGATGAAACACGTGTCATCTTTATCAAGCAATAAAATAAAACACTTGCATTGCAATTTGGGTCGAAGGGGTGTGAAACAAGATGAAAGTGCAGACTTGTTCTCTCTTTTTTATTTCTTTGTTTGTTTGTTTTGCTAAGTTGAACCCACTTACTTCATAATACAAACTGTGAATGCTATAACCACTTGGGTAACTTATGCATAGGAATTAATTATATTTAAATAAAATTTCTCTAAATCTTTATTAATTAAAATCTCATACTCTTATGATCAATTAAGCAAATTAACAATAATTTTTAATTTACCTAATTTCTCTCGTTAATTAAGCCATTATTCCTAATTACTTATCCTCTCACTAATTTTTGTGCTTCTAATTAAGACAAATTTTTTAAAACATTGTAAAACTTCGTATCAATTAATTCCCTTAAAATTGAAATTTTTATAAACTTTTGTTTATCACACGTTTTTTTATACAACTTAAACGGTAATTTTTTCAGAGCATATAAATTTTGATAGTTTTTGAAAAAGCACAAAATTCTTAAATAAATAAGTTCAATAGACATCCCTTAAATTTTATTGAAATTAGATTAATCTCTCCTATATTTTTAAAATATATATAAATTTCTTATAAAACAAAAATTTATTTTACACTTTAATTCAATTATAATTTTTTAACAAAAATGCTTTCTATTAATCACTCTAACATAATTTTTATGGAGGATATTTAGTCACAAAAATTAAAATTAGACTAAGCATATATTTTAAAATTTTAAAGAAGATCTATGTAATTTTAACAAAATTTAAAGGAGATCTATATAATCTACTCTTCTCGCATTGAAACCTCAATACGTTATTAGGTTTTTTAAATTTGATTTGTGCGAAAAATAAAAATTTTTAATATAATTTTATAAAAAATTATTTTAAGTGTCGATTGATACAACAAAATCATAATATATTAAAACTATAAAAATATTCTTCTAAAATTATTATATTTTACCACAAAGAAAAAAAAGCCGGAGTGTTTTCCAAGAGGAATCTTGCTAATCTTTCAATTTGTCGGAATATTAAAATAGAAACTAGCATGCAACATCAGCGGTTTGAGCTATCAAGAAGACGTTCCTTATAACCAATTTGATCTTCATCTTTAATTGTAATATTTCTTTTAATTTAAAAAATGTATTAAGTCCCATTACAATAACCTATACTTAAAATTTAAATTAGTTGTTAAATTTAAATTTAATTATATAAAATTATTGAAATACCGGTCTAACCGTACTTTATAGTTATATTATCTTCCTCTTTCATTTTCCTCATAAACCCCGTCACCAAATCGATTAAATTAGACGTATATGGTGCCCATACAAGATGCAATTTCATCCCAATCTCATTAATGAAAATCTGATTATTGCTATGCGTCTTAATTAAACAACAAGCCTCCAACGATTCAATATGCTTTGGATCCAAACCAACAAGTGTTGATCCAAATGTTGATGCTGTCTTGCTTCACAGTTTTGGTATTTTTGCATACTCTTACATACCAACAGTAGCCAGACTGGAATACCTCCAGATGGCTTTGGTAATTTTGCATCATGTGTATGGCGTCTTGCACCCAAGTGTTAAACTAATAGTGATTTTATGTTAAAAAATTAAATTAAATTATTAAATGCTATGCCTTGTCCGCTGATGTCTCTCCAAATGGCACCTTCAAGGAAATATTATGAAATGATATGTAATGTAGAAAATATTTTATATAATTTCTCTCTATAATTAATTAATTTTAAAAGAGATAAATATAAAATATATAAAATTTATTTGAATGATACGTCTCACATATCTAAGTAAACTTTACTTAAATAATAAGTCTTATACAAATTGAGAAAATTCAATTTTAAAATTTTTGACATTGTTATTATATTATTAAAACGTAAAAGCTTTATTCCAAAAAAAAAGAGTAAAAGCCGTGACACTCATTTATTATTTCTATTTTTCTATATACATAATCCTTTTTCTTTTAATCTTTTTAGAAAATGTGAAAGTCATAGACCCATGTTCTCTTTAGATGATTAAAAGAATGAGGGGTTGGTGACCCCATCATGTTCATATAAACAATATTGAAAGGGGCCAGAGAATTGCGGGACGGGGATGTGTGTGTGTGTGTATATATATATATTATCTCAAGTTATATAAAATAATAAATCTGCCTCATTCAAAATAATAAATCTGCATAATCTAATATTAACTAAATAATACAATATATTATAGAGAAAATAATTTATAATCTCAGTAATTATTATAAATAATATAATATATTATAAAAAATTATACTCTTATTCAGTATTCTCAATAATACAACACATCATTGTTAAACCAAATGTTTTTAATTATGACCTATGCAACAAAATTTTTTAAATAAAAATATTTTTTTATAAAAACTTCAAAAACTAAATTTATAATTTTTATAATATAAAATTATTTCACTAAATATTTATTATATTGTTTATTATTAATTTTTATTTATTATTATAAAAAATAATAAATTTGAACCCTGCAAGTGTCAGGTAATAACGATTCAAGAGAAATGCATACTTGTCTGTCTTGAGGCAAGCTTTGCTCCTAGTTATTTTAAATTCAATCAATACATTACCTTTTGAACCACTCCGATCCCCACGCACCAAACATGTCTGATCCCGTCGTTCCCGTGGCGCTCCTCCCCAACGCCGGCATGGGCCATCTCACCCCATTTCTGAGACTCGCAGCTTTTCTTGCCCGCAACAATGTCCGAGTCACTCTCATCACGACTCATCCCACTGTGTCACTCGCGGAGTCACAGCTCCTCTCTCGCTTTCGATCCTCTCATCCTCAAGTCAACCTCGTTGACTTCCATCTCCTCCCTCTCGATCCATCCACCGTCAATTCCACCGACCCTTTCTGGCTCCGATTCGAGGCCATTCGCCGATCCTCTCACCTTCTCTCTTCTCTCATCCTCTCCCTTGAAACCCCTCTCTCTGCTTTCGTTCTCGATATGACCTTGATTTCCCCTGTCATTCCCGTCACCCATGCCCTCTCTCTTCCTACCTTCATTTTCTTCACGTCCTCGATTAGAATGCTCTCCTTCTTCTCATATTTCCCTACTGCTTCGTTTGCTGGTAATGATGATGTTCTTGATATTCCTGGGATTTACCCGATTCCCAAATCGTCAATCCCTCCTCCGCTTCTTGTGCCTGATAGTCTCTTCGCCAAAATATTCTTCCAAGACAGCGCCAACCTCACGAAACTAGATGGGGTTTTGATCAATTCCTTCAAAAAGCTAGAACCAGAGTCGCTAGAAGCGGTTAATGGCGAAGAAATACTCCAAGGGTTACTGCCTCCTGTTTTCGCTATTGGTCCATTCATGCCGTGCGAGTTTGAGAAATTAGATAATGGGAATTCAATGGATTCACCATTGAAGTGGCTCGATGAACAACCTGAGGGTTCGGTAGTGTATGTAAGCTTTGGCAGCAGAACGGCCATGAAAAGGGATCAGATTCGAGAAATAGGAGATGGGTTAGTGAGAAGTGGGTGCAGATTTTTGTGGGTAGTGAAGGATAAACCATTGGACAGGGAAGAAGAAGAGGAATTAGAAGAAGTAATAGGATACGAGCTCAAAGAGAGGCTGAAGAATAAAGGGCTAGTTGTGAAGGCATGGGTGGACCAGAGGGAGATTCTGGGTCATCCTTCTGTGGGTGGATTTGTGAGCCACTGTGGTTGGAACTCTGTGATTGAAGCAGCTTGGTATGGAGTGAGAATTCTCGCATGGCCTCAGCATGGAGATCAGAAGATAAACGCAGAGGTGGTGGAGAAGAGTGGGTTGGGGGTGTGGGAGAAGAAGTTTGGTTGGGAACAAGAAGTGAAAGGAGAGGAAATTGGGACGGGAATCGAAGAGATGATGAACAATGAATCTCTGAAGAAAAGTGCAGAACAACTCAGAGACGCAGCAAGGGAAGCCGTCGGTGATGGTGGGACCAGCGACGTTGGGTTTCAGGTGTTAATCGGAGAATGGAAGAAGAAGAAAACTCCTGCGACTGCCGTCTGAGAATTGAGAGGGTCAATTCTGTTTTTTCTAATAAAATAGTAATATCGCAATTTCCATATCTGGTGTATCGCTTTATCCTATGACCCTGAATGTAGCCACGTCCCGAGTTGGTTAACGAGTTTCATGTTTTCCTGTTTTGTCTTTATTATTTTTCTTTTCTTCATGACAAATCGATGAAAAAGGGAAACAAGACTCATAAATTGTGAAGTAACTAAAATTTTAGAATTTATTTTAAAATTTTTACATAAATATGATCAATTTAGATATTTCTCATAATTACTTTAATTTATATTTTTCAGATAGAATTTTAAAAATATTTTAATTAAAATTGCATCATATTATTTAAATGTTTATTATTAAATTCTAAATTAAAGACATATGTGGGGAATTTTTTCTAAAGATCTAATCTTTTAATGTTGAACTATAAGAAGTTTTTCTTGTCATATTTGTATGAGAAAATGTATTTGTTGTTCCTAAGTATATGTTTTAATTATCTGGCTTATAAATCCTTTTAAAAAATACGATTTATTCTTAAAAAATGTATGTTTTAACTATTTGATCTCTAAATTTAATAAATATATAATTTAATATTCTTTGAAAGTTTTTATTCACTACTAATTTATTTCTGCCATTACATGTTCTAAGACTAACAACAAGTTTAAAACTTTTTAGAGGTTAAATTATGTACTTTTAAGATTAAAAAATTAAATAATTGAATCATATATCTTTTAAAATTAAATCATAAATTTTTAGAACTTATAAACTAAATAGTTGAAACAATCTTCAAGGATTAAAAATTATTTTTTATTTTATTCAAAAGCATGATGATGATAAAGCCCCCCAAAAAAATTATATTTAAATATGGTTAATTAAAACATTCTATATATATATATATATATATATATATATATATATATGTCTATATCACATGGAGAGCGCGCAAATCCTTGATTTTATTTATTAGGAAAAAAAAAAGAGTAAAATATACTCTTCACTCTTAAGTTTTATTAAAATTATATAAACTTTTTTATTTTTTATATTTTAATATTAAATTGTTTAACTAAAATATCCTTTATTAACCTAAAGATATATTAGGTAACTTTTTTTAAGAATAAGATGTCATGCTATTTTGTAATCTAAATATCTTTACATTCATCATTGTTATTTGTTAAATTATATCCAAATATGTAAAAATTAAAATAAAAAAATATTTTGTGTTCATTAAATTTTACAAAATCTTAAACTAATTATCATATATTAATCAATAGTTAATGTAACATATACCTTCTATGTGAAAAGATGATAATTTTAGAATTATTTAGTATTTTCTTTTTAATGCAAATTGATTAACTTATAGTTAATTATTGCAAATCAAAATTTTTTGACTTTGTATAATTTTTGATGTATTTGTTTAGATTTAATTTATCAGTAAACTAACTCATTAATGTTAGTTTTAAATATAATTTTGACTTCGAATAGTAAATTTTTTTATCATTAGATTTGTTTTCCTAAGTTGCTATATTGGAAAAAGAGTATTTTAATAAAAAATATGTATTTAATTTGGATAATCATTTAATTAAAAAAATATTTTAATAACAAATTTAAAATTGAGATAAAGAATAATTTAATTTTTAATTTTAAGAAACATGAGTAAATATTTTAAAAATAGAAATTCAATTTATGTAAATTTAAAATTTTAAAAATTTATATAATTCTAATAAGATCTTAAAAAAAAGTAAGAATAATTTATTTTTTAAAAAAATTTGACTTCCTACAAGTATATCAATCAATTGGCAAAAACCAGGGCCGTGCAAGGCCTGTCTGGCCTTGTTGGTTTGGACACTATCGAATTGGAATGGGTCAAAAAATAAAAAAAAAAACTAAAATAAGGTTGGATTGAAACAATACCTCAAGTCAAAATAAGTTTCAAGACAACTTTTTAGCCCTATTAGACCCAGCCAAGCCCAATATATATATATATATATATATATTTATAAAAAGATAGGGATTATTTTAAAAAAAATTTAAGGTCTTTTTATAATTTTAGCCAAAAATTTTTAAGTATATTTTATAAATTATAAATAATTAAAAAGGTCGAGATTTATATTAAGAATCTCCTAAGTATAATTATTACATTCATATAAAAAAATAAAATTAGAAAATACATAATTTTTTCAAATTTTAGCTACTACATTTGTATTTTTTTTTATTTTTTCTCTTGAATCTATGTTTTTTCATGTTCATTGTATAAATTTTAAAAGAACATATAAAAAATAGTTATATACTTAAAATAATTGAGTAAATATAAAAATATATATTTAAAAATTTTTAAAATTTTTTCTTAAAAAATAAAAAATTATCTCATTGGTCTGATTGACTCATTCTTGGCCCATAATAATTGGGCCAGTTGAGCCAGGCTATACCCTGAACAAATTTTTTATCCCAAAATTGAAATTGAGATGGAACTTAAATTGAAGCAAATTCCAACTCATCCCAACTTATATATAACCCTAGCCAAAACAAAATAATAATAATAATAATAATAATAATAAAGAATTATGTCAATCGATACCATCGCTCCGCACCGACTGCCTCACTTTGTTTGTTTTTGGATTTCTCTACTGTATTTATGTATCATTGAATCACATTTCTCTACCATCGCTCTTCTCCACATCTGACAATAATGAAATAACAAAATTTGGACAGAAAACCCGCTATGTCTCATTTCGTTTGTAGAAAACGGCATTATGCAAAAAGAAAAAAAGAAAAAAGGAATGCGCCAAATTATAAATCTGGTAGGATTTTTTTATTTTATTTCTTTGACTTGGCAAAATTCATTCTTATGAAGGAATGTGCATTTTATAAAAAAAAAAAATTAACGAATGAAATGTCATCCCATCAAATTATCAACTAAAAGGTAAAAATGCCCCTCCAGAAGAAGGTTGTTCTTTTAATTGAAAAATTGGTAATCTAAAAATTATTTTTTAAAATTAAAAAATTAAAATTGAATTTTTTAATTTTTTATTATTAGTAATTAAAAAACATTTTTGAATTAAAAAATGGGTTGGTGCCCCGTTTGATACGAACAATAGGGATGAATTATGCTTTTTGACAATAACACTTAGAAAAACGTTTAATAAGATTATGTAGCTGTCAAAACAAATTCTCAAAATACTTTTCTTTTTTCATATTACGAGAAATGCAAAGGGAGAAACTTTGCGTTAAACATAAAAAAGCCAAATGTAAAGCTGCCCACTCAACATTCAACTTTAATTAAAAATAAAAAATAAAATTGTTAGTGTGATTTAATACCATATTTATAGCTGGAACACAAAGCTATCAACTTCATGTTTTAAAGGGGCAGCAGTCAAATTTTGACTGCATGGATAAAATAATGTCTACGTGGCAACAAGGATTGGTAAAAAGAAAAATATATTGCCATGTGAAGAAAAATGATTTGCCAACTTTTTTAATTATAATGAAAAAGAAAACCTCTCCTTCGGTTTAAATCCTAACTTCTCTCTACACAACTCTTTAAAAATTTCATTTTCCTCTTAATTCACAACTCTCGTAGCTCTGAACTCTCTCTTCAACTCTTGTGTAAGTCTTAGTTCTTTCAAATATTCTTCTATAAGTTTTTTTTTTTTTTGGGTAAAATTTTGTTTGGAATCCCAATATCTTTCATCTCTCTCCTCTTATCTTCTTTATTACAATCAAAATTTAATCTTGTCATTTCTTTAAGCTTTAGCGGCTATCGTCCTAATAGACTATGTTTATGTCCCAACATAGAAGAAATTTTAGCAAAACCTTCATTTGAACATTTTTACTACTTCACCTAAATCTTGTCTATACAGATTGTGTGAGCCATTTTATTTCTTCACTTGGTCAATTTACTATTACAAGTGAAAAGAAAAAAGGTTTAAAGATAGTAATTGCATAAAACATATATTTATAATTATAATATTATCTTTTAAGTGTGTCTTCCTCTTAGCATAGAAAAAAAAAGCATAAAATATAAGATATAATATTGTTATAACTAACTAATTAATTCATTTGAAATATTATAATATATTAATATGTTATAATACCATCTTAGTTTAAAATTTGCTAATATTGTGTATATTTACTTTCTTTAGATGAAATTATAAATAAATTGTACAAAATATTTAAACTTTGAACACAAAAGGAGATATATATATATATATATATTTCATGTGCTTATACCTAAATTTTATTATAGGAATCATAATGTGTAGAAGAAGCTTGTATGCATATACACAAATAGGGGGATTTATAATAGCAATGAGGGCGTAACATTTGAGTGCACCAAACCAAAAATATTAAGAGCTTACTCTAATATCACTCAGGTTAAAGGAGGCCATCGAGAAAAAGTTACAACTTAACTCAAACTAATTTATTTCTAAATTAATATATAGGTACCCTTATTTATGTAACTTAACTTGGTACTTGGCATGCACTCTAGAGGATGATTCTTATGTACTGATGACTCCCTAATTTTGGATGAGAAAGAGATATATTTTATGATATATTAGGGAGGCAAAGTACTTTTCTCTTGATTAACATGGCTAAATTTTTATTCAATCAAATAAAAAGAAAAAAATGTCTCAATTGCGATATCTTTATCAGTTTTGAACCTCATTTTATAATTGATTTTTATCTCAGGAGAAGGTAGAAGATTGTAGAAAGGAATAAGAAGCTGAAAAGTAAAAAAGCAAGTTGAATAAGTCCTCTTGCTACAGCGAGAACACAATTCGCTGTAGGTAGGATGCACTTGCATTATGGCGAGGAAGTCACTTTGCCATAGCGAAGTCGTGATGCATACAAATTCCAGGGAGCCCATAGCTATAACGCAAGTAGTTGCAAGATCAATAAAATCTAGGCATTTATAACATCTCGCTATAGTGAGAGCTGTAACACCATAATTTTTAACTCATTTCATACCATTTATAAGCTTTGTATTATTTTATTATTTAAAATTTTGTCCAAATTTTATCTGGCCTTGAATCACTCATATCAGGGGACTTGCTTTGAAAATTGACTCATTACAATATTTTATGAAAAATGGGATATTACAAGAGCCATCCTTTGCCATAGCGAGATCAGCCACTAAAACGCACAGCTTTAATTTGTGAGCTAAAAATGTAAGAGAAAACTAGGACTTTGTCATTCAGTAGAAGGGGATGTATCTAGTTAACATGGGAAGGGAGAAAACACATGAGAGGTGTTGGAGAAGCTTCATATTAGTCGAAAAATTGTTGGTTTTGTCTAAAATTCTTCCGATTAGATATTTCTACTCCATTTTTTTCTTCAAGTTGATGTATTTGCTGATATATTTGCTGAACTTTTCTATGAATTTCAACCCATGAGTGGCTAACTCTTATAATCCTTAGGGATTCTATGAACCTTTGAGCTTTGAAAATAATTTTTCTTTTGATTATGTTGGATTATTAAAGATTTTAGTGCTTAATCTAGATTACAGTTTCATTTTATTGATTGGTCACCTCTAGTTTGATTATAGGTTTTGTAGTTAGCCTTTGAAAAAAGTAAATTGCTTATAGACCATTAATTGAGCAACATAGGATTAAACATAATCTGATTTATACTTGAAATAGAAATATACTCAAAGGTCCTAGATAGTCTAGATAAGTTCTGAGTCTAATTGTATGTTAACTTCTTATTTGAGACATTAAAGAGTTGAGTTGATATATAGGTTTGAATAGATCGAAAGACATTTTTACCTAATTTAGACCTTTGACTCTAAAATTGACATTAAGCTAACTAATTAAAAAGGGAAACTATTTGCCTTATGTAAAAATGGGATTAGAATTCCTAGGGTGTCTTTAATTGCTTATTTTCATTGATAACCATTTTCATTGCTGTTAATTGCACTTGAGTTGATTTTCATAAAAACTCACTCATAATTTAATTTGTTTAACTAAAATGAATATGAGAAATTTAATGCCTAATCACTAATCGTATTGATTCTCTGAATGAATGACCTTGACTCATCATGTACTATTGTTATGGCCTGTACACTTGCAGTGCCATTATTCTGGTGTGCATCAAGTTTTTGGTGCCATTGTTGGGAAATCAAGGCAATTGGTGAGTAAAATTAGAGGACCTTAAGTAGTTTTAGCTTAAGCACTTAGTTTATTTTAATTTACTCTCTTGTTTGTTTGTGTTTTTTATTAGTTACAATAATTTTATTGGTAATTTCTTAGTTTATTGCCTTTTGGTTTGTTTAGTTTAGTTAGATTCTTAATTTGTGCTCCTTTGTTTTCGCAGGTACACTAATATATGCCACTTAAATCCAGATCCAAGAGAACACCTAGAAAGACAAGGAGTTTGAAGCATATTTTGGCTGAGGGGTCTGTGCTAATTCAACCTGAGAGTAAGGTAAACATTCCTGCTACAAAGATGGCACACGGAGATAATCAAATTCAGACTATTAAAGATTTTGTAGGAAGAACTATGAAAACCACTTAGCCTAGCATTGTAGTACCAAATTTTCAAGTGAACAACTTTAAGTTAAAACCAGTGATGATTTCAATGCTTTAAATGAATGTGCAGTTTGGTGGTAAATCAATAGGTGATGCTAATAGACACATACTATCATTCTTAAAAGTCTATGACTTTTTCAAATAGAATGGGGTGCCTAAGGATGTCTTAAGGCTTAGATTATTCCCTATCTCTGTTAAGGATGATGCAAAAGAATGGTTACTTAATTTGCTGAAGGGATCTATCAATAATTGGGATGACTTAGAAGCAAAGTTCAGAGCTCGCTTCATTCCAAATGACAAAATTGCTAATGTTAGACGAGATTTAATCAACTTCAAGCAATCACTGAATGAGCACCTTTCTGTGGCTTAGTAAAGATATAAACATTTAATGAGACAATGTCTAAGTCATGGCATGGATGAATGGGCCATTGTACAAAACTTTTACACTAAACATAATGCACAGTTGGATACTATACTAGCATCGATTCTTAATGGTAGTTATGACCAACTTCCAATAGATGAGGTGATGAAGGTACTTGATAATCTGTATAAAAGTTATTCTCATAAAAGGGATGAAAGACTAGCAATTCTCCAAATATCTAATACTAAAGAGGATTCTTCTGCTCAGTTTGCTGCTATTTTATCAACATTAAATAAGAATTTTGATTTGCTAGAATTGCAAGTGCAAAAAAAGACTACTGTGAATGTGTGTTCTACACAAGTACCTTATATTACATGTGACCAGTGTGGTGAGATATATATGCAAGACCAGTGCTCGATGTTTTTGCAATCAGAGTCAGTAAATTATGTAAGGAACTTTCAAAGGAGTCTAAACAACCCTTATTCAAACACCTAAAACCTTGCATGGTGCAATCACTAGAATTTTTCTTGGAAGAATAGTCCATCACTTAATCAGCCGTCATCTTCAGGAACAAGGCCAACTCAACCTCCTAGGTTCTCTCAAGTGCCAAGGTAAAATGTTCCTATTCAAGAGCCTAAAACCAATTTAAAGGATGTTTTCACTAAATTTATGACTACTCAAATCCAGAATAATGAAGAGCAAGCTAGCATTAATGCAAGGGTGGACTCTTCTCTCAAGAAAATAGAAGTGCAAATGGGGCAGTTAGCTTCTGCTGTGAATGCACTATATCATGGAAAAGAATTGATTGGGTATTTATCATGGAAAAGAATTAGTTAGCAGCCACATTGATTAATATTTTCTAGGAATTGTTTGAGGATAAGCAATAATATAAGTGTGGGAGATTTTGATGACTCTCTAATTTTAGATGAAAAAGAGATATATTTTATGATATATTAGAGAGGTAAAGTTCTTTTCTCTTGATTAACATAGCTAAATTTTTATTCAATCAAACAAAATGAAGAAAATGTCTCAATTGTGATGTCTTTATCAATTTTGAGCCTCATTTTATGATTAATTTTTATCTTAGGAGAAGGTAGAAGATTGTAAAAAGGAATGAGAAAAGAGAGATAAGTTGAAAAGTAAAAAGGCAAGCTAAGCAAATCCTCTTGCTATAGCGAGAGCAAAATTTGTTGTAGCTAAGATGCACTTTCGTTGTGGCGAGGAAGTCACTTCGCCATAGTGAAGTCATGATGCATACAAATTCCAGGGAGCTCCTAGTTATAGCGCAAGCAGTAGCGAGATTATAAAAAATCTGGGCATTTATAAGGTCTCACTATAACCAAAGCCACCCCTCGTCATAGTGAGATTAGCCACTGAAATGTACAACTTTGATTTATGAGCTAAAAATGCGAGAGAAAGCTAAGGTTTTGTCATTCAGCAGAGGGGGACGCATCTAATTGACTTGGGAAGGGAGAAAACACACAAGAGGTGTTGGGGAAGCTTCATATTAGTCGAGAAATCGTTGATTTTGTCCAAGATTCTTCTGATTAGGTATTTCTACTCTATTTTATCTTTAAGTTGATGTATTTGCTAAACTTTTCTATGGATTTCAAGCCATGAGTGGCTAGCTCTTATAATTCTTAGGGATTCTATGAACCTTTGAGCTTTGGAAATAATTTTTCTTTTTATTATATTGGATTATTGAAGATTTTAGTGCTTAATCTGGATAACAGTTTCATTCTATTGATTGGACACCTCTAGTTTGATTATGGGTTTTGTTGTTAACCTTTGAAAGAAGGGAATTATGTATAGACTATTAATTAAGTAATACAGGATTAGATATAATCTAATTTTCACTTGAGATAGAAATATACTCAGGGGCTTTAAGTAGTTTAAATAAGGTCTGAACCTAATTGTATATTAACTTCTCATTTGAGACATTAAAGAGTTAAGTTGATATATGGGTTTGAATAGATCGAAAGATATTTTTACCTAATTTGGACCTTTGACTCTAAAATTGACATTAAGCTAACTAATTAAAAAGGGAAATATTGCCTTTTGTAAAAAGGAGATTAGAATTCCTATGGTGTCTTTAATTGCTTATTTTCGCTGAGAACCATTTTCATTATTGTTAATTCACTTGAGTTGATTTTTATAAAAACTCACTCATAACTTGATTTGTTTAACTAAAATGAATATGGAAAATCTAATGCCTAATCACTAATCATATTGATTCTCTGAGGAATCTGAGGGAACGACCTTGACTTATCACATACTATTCTTACGATCCGTACACTTACGGTGCCATTATTCTGGTATGCATCATGTACAATCTGTCACAACCCACAGATTTAGTATGTTAGCACAAAAGATAACAAATTCCCCTACCATAACTAAGAGTATCATTTTTTACTTTTGTAGAAATTTCGGTAGAGTCCCCTTTATAATTTGGACCTCCCGATATTTCTACAATCAGTCAATTCAACAATATACCCAAAATATATCAAAACATAGACTTTTAGGGAGTTGGGATATCCTAACTATGATTCAGTGGAGCCACATTTTACATTGTTCAAAACCAAATAAATGACAAGCGTAAAACAAAATACACCCACATGAACAATTGTGGGCTCGCCAAAAGAAATAAAACAGGAGATCTACAGCTAGTTGGCAGCTCAGGATAGGCTAGGGTCTTCAACGTTCTCTGAAAAAAAAAAAATTAAGAAAAAGTGAGTTTAAAACTCAGTGAATAAATAATTCCGACCCTTAAAAATTTTAGGGACAAGGCCCGTAAAATATCTATATAGATATATATATATACTCATCATGCACAAAACAAGCCTCATGCAGATCGTTTCTTAAAATGCATCAGAAGTATCTAAGCAGAACCGAATTAAAACAGACGCAGAGCACATAGCTCGCGGGAAAAATAACCACAGACGCAAAGCACTTTGCTTGCGAAATAAATAACTCCACATGTGGTAGCTACCCACATGGGGCTAGCAAAACCCCTGCTAGCTGAGGTCCAAATCATGGTGCACCAAGGCTAACAACTACTGCTGTTAGATATAGAGTTCCGAACAGATAACCTCTATCTCTTGAAATAATATTTTTCTCAATTTAGCATTTTAGACAAAGTAAGTACCATTCATATAAGTTCAATATATAAGTTTTCAGATAACTTAAACAAACGTAAATTTGCAAAATTTCACGTTCAAATCAATTTTCGAATAACATAGATATGACAGAACATTTAAAAATGTCTCTCATAAATAGATTTCCAAGTGTCAGAACACTGCAAGGAAACTTAGTAAGAAAATAAGAAATAGGAGTTACTCACGGTCCGCATTACTTACTCACCTCCCAGGATGATATCAACATTCCCTGCCCAGTCCTCAGCTCTAACTCAATCTCCTGAGTACCCTACAATACCCGTTCACCAGATTTTAGAGTGTGAATAATCAGCAGAATTGTCTCATTAACTTAGCCTACCTAACATTAATGTCTATTTTTCATTCCCTCAGATTAACATATGAAAAACTAAGGTTTCTTAGGTGTTATAGGTGTTTTCGGCATGTTAGCCGCGGCCAAATACCTCTTAGCCACGGTCAATTCTTCTCTGTTTAACCCCCATTCTTCATCACTAATTTTGCCGCGGCTAGTTGGACATTCGCCGCAGCCAACATACATGGCGCCGCGGCGAAGAAGTCTCCTGGAACTTCCTCGCTCGTGCTCTCGATTTTGGCCGCGGCCAATCCCTCCTTCCATCATGGCCAATTCTTCTTTGAAAAAGTTAGCCGCGGCCAATTCCTTAATTCACCGCGGCGAATTATGCTCTGGATGACTCCCAGCTGACCTCTCAACTTTCGCCGCGGCATGGTTAAATCTACCATTCTCTCCTCCATTCCATGCCTTCCATATCCATACAACACACATATACATAGTTATAGGTTTTTATATATGTATATAGACATCCATATATGGTGGCAGATCATTTGGAAGGCTCAAATTCACTCAAAAGGGAGAGAGAGAGAGAGAGCATAATCCAGAAAGAGGAAAATGGTAATACTTTGAAGCTTAAAGGAAATCAATTTGCTCCAACCAACTCATCCCGTTGCACTCTCTTTTCTTTTCTTTCTACGCACCCTTCCATCAGCTGGCCACACACACAGAGACACATTACAGAACAAGCAAAATAGGGGGAAGGAACGCAGTGCAACTAGAACTAGAAATTTACACACTTACAGCAGTAACTCCAGACTTGAAGGAGACTGGTTTCTGGCGTTAACTCCCCCAACCACCGGCAACAGACTTTGAATCAAAAAACAGCAGAAAATGAACCCAAGAGCAGCAGAAATGGCGAGGAATAGAGGAGAGGAGATGAAGTTCAGTTTCTAGCGCAAACTGCTCCTTTTTCTGACCGAAGGGATGGGTATGGGTATGGTTTCAGTGCTGCAGAAATTGAAGAAGTAAATTACCTAAAGCCCAAACAAAAAGTGGATGAGTAAGGGGCATTTCGGCAATTGTAGAAGGAGGCAAAAATTTCTACGTGGCAGCTCAATCTCTCCCTTTGAAAAGTCAACTTTCCCATATATATAACAAATTCATGCACGTCGGGTTTTACACAATCAATGTGACAAGCAAACTAGCAATTCTCAAACTAGCTTAGTGCACCACATATCTCAATTGTGGAAAAAAGTCTAACCATGGCAAAAAGACTAGGTTTTGAGCCATTAACACTCCCATCAATCAACTAGTATTATGGAACTGATGAATTAGCCTCACTATTTAGATCATACCTAGTAGATAAAAACTCATTTGATTCCTAACCTGTTTACACCTAGCAGTATCTCATACTGTCGTCAATTAGATGTCCCAAATAAGTTCGTCTTGACCATAATTAACAATACTAGTCCTCATTTGCTGCTATATAAGTGAAAGGAGGAGGATGAATATGATACCCCACTTAATGCTAATGAGTATAAAGTGAACAATGACGAGAAGGATGATGTTAAGGAAGATCCAATGACTCCATTGAACCATTACGAGGATTGGGCAGTTATGTTCCTTTCAAAATTGTATTCATATGCTTTTTTGCTAAGATGGTTCACTGTTGTTCAACACTTCATGCCTAGATTACATTATGAGTTTCTTCATAAAGAGTGCCCACAAACTAGTTCCAATGTAGAGCCTATGATAATATTCCATCAAGTATTTTAGACCTTTAAGTTATGTGTTAACACTTTTGACTACCTAAAGGCAATGATCCAAGTTGACAAAACATTTTTATATAAGATGTACAAGGGTAACTTGTTGATTAAAAGCTCAACGAATGAAGACAAGAAGATGTGCATTTAGCATTTACCATCATAGAGGGAGAAACACATAAGTCGTAGACATGGTTCCTTTATAACCTTTAACAACAAGTAGTTCTAAACAAACAAGAGATTTGTTTAATTTTTGATAGACATCTAGGGATTTATTTAATTTGTTTATAACCTACAATGATGTTCCATTAAATATTTTAGACCTTTAAACCATGTGTTAAGATTTTTGACTATCTAAGGTCAATGATCCAAGTCAACAAAGCCTTTTCATTAAATCCATTTCCAACAAATAAATGTTATTAAATAAATTCCATCAAACCATTGAATTAAAACAACATATAATAAAATATAATTCATAAAGTATGAGAAAACATCTAAAATTATATTTATAGAACTAGCTATCTTGATTAGAAATCAAGTGCACACTTGCCAAGGAACCTCCACTTATCTCAAGCTAACAAACTACAATATATAAATTAAATATTTTTAATACAATACAACAACAACAACATAATATGTGCTAATTAATTAGAACTATCTTAATCTATTTACTTACCATAATGGTTAGCTCCAAATAAGCCAATTCCTCCAACACTTTATCTTCAATCATCCACACCAAATCAATGAATTAAACCACAATTATTAAATTAATTACATTAAATATAAATTAGAATAATTATGGAATATAAGACTTACCTAAACTCTACTCCTAGCTAAAGTCTAATTTTACCTACATATTACATCAAACACTTAATGCTTGTCTATATTGACTATTATAAATTAAATGCCCAATTGCTAATCTAACCAACTAATTAGATTAATAAAGGGAAAACTTCACATCTAATTATTCAATTAAAGCCTCAATTAAAAAAAATTTCCAATTTATCAAAACCTAAATTTCAGCATCAACTATTTCAAATTATAATCAATTCAAAAGAAAGATAGAGATAAGTAAACTAATTTATTCTACTATTACTTTGGTTAGTTCTCCTTGCAAATCTCTCAAATGGAGCTTCTAAAAAGTAAAAATAAAACTTGAAAATCCTTTTTCTTTATTCTCTCTATATGGCGTCTTGGTCTCTTTCTCTATTTTTTTTTCTAAAATTTTCTCTTAATGTGGTGTCAAAATAAGGGCATCTTTTTAAAATTAAAAAAATAAATTAAAAAAATAAAAGATGACATGGGTAAGTAATGGATAGGTCTAGTTCATGGGTCTTGGGTAAAATCTATTCAAAAATAACATTGGACCATAATAACTCACTTAAAAAATCACTATTGGTTATGATAATTCATTTAAATAATTACCATTGGGTTCTAATAATTTAAGTAACTATTGGAGTTCTCATCTTTTTATTTTGACTAGATTAAACCATTGGGCCTTTTATTTTTTCTTATTTTCATCTAAACCCAATAGATATTTTAGCCCACATATCTTTTTTTTCTCCTCTCAATATTCAATTTAATAAAATAAACCTCTATATTTTTGCTTTATTTTTAATATAATAAATACCTACTAAGTTCTTAAATTCTAATTTAATAAAATAAATAATAAATAACTTAATATTATATATAATATGCCCTTTTAACTTTATTAATTACTGAATTCTAATTAATTTTTCTATTTATTATTCTGGCTAATTTATTAATTTGGGATGTTACATTTTTTTCCTCAATATTCCATTTAATAAAAAAAACCTTTATATTCCTCTTTTATTTTAAAATAATAAACACCCACTGAATTCTTAAACTTTAATTTAATAAAATAAATAATAAATAACTTAATATTATATATAATATGCCTTTTTTAACTTTATTAATTACTAAATTCTAATTAATTTGTCTATTAATTATTTTAGCTAATTTATTAATTTGGGATGTTACAATCACCTTATGTGTCATATGTTTTGCCTTTGTTAAATTGTAAGCAACTTGAACATAGCATTTAGATGTAAACAAGTTACTTGAACAAATGTTATGATGGATGAACAATTAGTCTAATTACATCAACTACATGGTAGAGGCTACGAATTAGATTAAAGATATTCCAAAGGGTAAATAGTCTTGTGCATATGACGTTGAGAGCTAACACTAAAATTGCACGACAATAAATTTGGTCAAATGCATAAATAACATGTTCAAAATGGTATGGTTCTTACCCATAACTGGCTTGGTCAAGCTAACTATGCATAATTTGAATTAATACTATGTGGATCGTGCACAATCCTTAAATGCTAAAATTGAGGCCAGCGAAGTGTGTTTAAGGATATGCGAAAAAGTCATCTATGAGGATTTAGAGAGCCTATACCTTGTCCATGTGCAAGTTTGACCATTAGGCATCAAAGTCAAGGTAGAAGAGTCATACAATCCAAGAAACAAACAGTATAGTTGATGTTATAAGGTAAGCTTAACTAATTGTATATGTGATTATGGCGAGTTTCAATTGCAAAAGCATCCATGTGAACATGTGATGGCCACATGTGCCATGATTTCCCTTAACCCTCAACAATTCACATATTGCAATTTTCATTTAAAGACAATTTTAAATGCATACAAGAGTAAGTTTCGATTGAAAGGAAATGAAACATATTGGCCCTATACAATGGGTCTAAGGCTGGTGCCTAACCCTTTTAAGATTCACGTAAAAGGTTGACTCAAATCATCTAGGATATGAAATGAGATGGATTGATGAGAAGGTTCAAGGGAACAACAAAGATGTGGGTTGTTCAAACAAACTAGTCACAACTGAGCTACTTGTCCATCTCATTAACCTAGGCAACCATAAAAATCATTGGACAAACAATCTATTTGTCTTTAGAATGTATTTGGCTTGTTAATGTATTTCATTTGATAACGTACTTCTTTTGATTATGTACTTGATCAATTTGATTATAGGTTATGCATATGTTTGTTTAACTTATTAGTTATAGGAGAGCTAAATGTTTAGCTATCGAGATGTGTAAATCCAGGTCTAGATGATGATTCCCTTTTGTATCTATAATCTCGCTATATGTCATAGGCCATGGGACAGAATCAAGTCAGTTGACACAACTACACTATCTAATGTTTTTTATTAAATTTATCATTGCCTTTATTATTGACTTTGTTATATAAACATTATCACTATGTATCATAGGATGATCGGATTCTCCACATATGTTGAATAGCACAGAAGGACCAGTTGTTCGAACCCTCAATTGCTATTGTTGCTTACCTTACACAGGCTAGTTTCTACAGAGTGTTTTAACTTTGTCACTTCAATTTAAATGCTGCACTTGTTTTGACCTTTGAAGAGAGAGGTGGTGTTTAGATACATATACTTTTCACCTAACATAAGGCGAGTGTATAATTATACTTCAAGATGTTACAATCCAATTGGGACTTCATTGCATGAAGAGGTAGTCTTAGTACAAACAGGATACAATTGGTAGGTAGTGTGTCAAGATTTGCTTGGCGTGACACTATGTTTAGGGACATAAACATTTGCAAACCTATTGGACAATGTAAATGATTTTGACATACAATGATTCACGCAAGCCTACATTTTGAGGTTGATTGAAGAATACCTAATGTATTTGCCTATGTTACTTTGAAGAAGCTAATCATTATAATTAGGAATCAACAATGTTAGCACACCTATATAAAGAGATATGCAATGTGACTAACTATAAGAAGGTAAACATTCATAGATGTCTCACCTTGCTACACTTAGGCATAGGATTAATTCTCACAACTTGCTCCATGAAAACCCCTAGACCCATACATGGAAATATATTCTTTGATGCCACCATTAGGTTTTAAGTGAAGGCACAACTCACAGCATCCTTGTCCAACCACAAAGACATTTCATTAATATAGAATTTTCATAGATCAAATTAAGGATAAAGAGATTTATAGTTCAAGATTGACAATTATGTAATTAAGCACTATTTCTAAAGGTTTGATTATTTGATTTTTACTTTATGTGCATAGGTTATTTAGTAGCCATATAACCCACCCAATGTCCGCCAATTAATTTTAGACTATTGTTTAGCGTTGTCCAATATCTAGTGTGCATCTGTCCTTTTCCTTTGCTTATGGATAGTCAAATGACATTATACCGATTGCATTCTCCACCAATTTAGTAGACAATAGCATATCATTAAGAAGCCATTCAATGTGGACTCCTTCCATACACTTCAACTCAGAGGCAAAGTAGCATATAACAATTATTGCAGCATAGAACACATGGCTATAAACTATGGCCCAAACTGATTTGGAGTATTCTCCCACGGATTGCACCTCTAACTACATGCATTGATATTGATAATATGCATCTATCTTGAGAGTGGTTCTCAGGGTTTTATGATAATGTTTTGCATACTTATGATCATTGTCTTTTCTTTTTTATGTGTGTGTGTGTGAAATACTTAATTGTTGATTTTCCTTTTTCCAAAGGCTAATGTCTTGGAGCATTTGTATTAGCTTGTTGTTACTAACCCCTCAGCACTTAGGTATAGTGAGTTATGGTAAAAGGTGAGTAGAGATATTTAGATAGTGTTACGTGCCTTCAATGAACATTAGTAGATGATAGTTTTCCAACTAACTCCACTTGCGCCTTATTTATCGAGGCCATCAAAACAAAAAGGTAGGCTGGGAGAGAAAGGTGATAAATTTATCTTAATTAGGAAGCCAATGGTAGGTGACACATGAGGTGTTGATGATATAAGTTTCCCATCATCTTCTTACACCCCAGCACTAATGCATGCAGACTTCTGAAGTGTAGATCCTTTTTCCCTTGTACCATTTACACCTTTGAAGTTGCTAATCTTTCTTGTACCAATTACATAGTACATAGATGTAAAAGTTTACTGGTCTTTCATCATTTGTGTTAGCCATGCCATTCACAAACTACGAAGGAGCTAATAACTCTTACTATTCACTATCAATTCTTCAATCTTTGCATATGCATTCATCATTTTCTACCCCACTGATACAACTCATGTCATCTAGTGGCATCATACTAATGACATTATTTATAGATTCATTTGCATTTAATGCACATTTTGTCGATGCATTTTTTAGAAAGTGGGTATCATCCTATCAACAAGAGCAAAGGTTCTTCACCCTAAATCAATCAATCCCACCTATTTAGTCCCTTCTATGGGACTTGAATTCTAGACTAACTCGCAATGACAATCATAGTGAGTTATCTAAAGAAGAAGATAAGGAAGAAGAGCCAACATAGCACAAAACATAGCGATTAAAGAAAAGGCCTTGTTGTGGTATAAATAGCTATTACAGGTGATTTACAGTTACTCTGATATTTTTATTTATGTGTATGTACAATTTTAAATTTATTTTTTAGCCAACTATTATATATATTTTTATTTTAACATTTTTTTAAAATTTTTTAAGGGAAACATAAGCCCTGGTTGATTCTGTTCTAATTTTAATGTTTTTAAAATAGATATTTTTTAGAACAAATTTTGAAAACAAATAAAAATTAAAAAATCTGTTTGAACTATTATTCTGAAAAATTGCTATTTTTTATATTTTTTATTTTGCAAAACAAAAGTTACAAAATATGTAAAAAATATTCTTATTTTTCTTTTTCCGAAAATATAATTCTGTTTTTTTTTACAAAATACTTCATTAAAAATACATTATCAAATAATTTTTTTTATTTTTTGTTCTTAAAAACAGAAAATTGTTCTAAAAATAAAAAATCAAACAAGCCCATAATCTCACATGTTTTGTCTTTCCCTTGTTTTTATATATATATATATATATATATATATATATTTATATATATATATATATATATATATATATATATATATATAAAGGGAACATGGAGGGAGTAGCTCCTAGTTCCCTTAATTTTATTAAAAAAAATTAATTAAAGCTAAAGGCAGAGTGAGTAGTTTTACATTTAACTTTTTAATTTAAAATAGATAAAAAAAAAAGAAGGGAAGATGGAATTGCTCCCTCCACGTTCCCTATGATATAAAAGAATAAAAATAAAGAAGCATTTCGGGAATTAGTTTTTAGGGCCGCGTAATCTCGTTAAACATATTTCCTGAGTAAATACTATTGTCAAAAAGCCTGAATTCTATTTTTATTTTTTTATGTAATGTTTATTATACTTTTTTAATTATTATTCAACAGTATCTATCTTTTTTGTTTTTTTAAATAAAGATATAAGATTCATTTTTTATATACAATTTTTTTTATTATCATTCTCATCCTAAGAATTTTATGTATCAAAAAGGCTATATTAAAAACTTAAGCAAGCAATCTATGCTAAGATAAATTTAGAAAATGATTATGCTTGTAAGGTCTTAAAAGAAAAAAGATATATGATTAGGTCTTTTATTTAATTAAAAGAAAAAAGATATATTTAATTAGTTATTTTATTAGGTCTTTTTAAAATTGAGCTAGTTATGATAAGCCAACTTCTGGACTTAAGATGAGAATTAATGGTATTTATTTAATTTGTTTCTTTTAAAAATATGCACCTTTATAAGTGATTATATCTAGCTAGGTTTAACTAAATAAATATATAAGCAAATAAAACTGATAAAATTAACTTCTCAAAAGCTAGGTTTGACTAATTATATCATCGTGAGAGGAGGAGAGGCTGAGAAGAGAGAAAAAGACAAGTCACTCTAAAACTAGGGAGCACAGAAAGAAAGAAAGAATCAACAAAATGTAGAACATGCAGCATGCTTGTGTCCCTCAACTTCAAAATCTGTCGAACAAAATTAGAAAAAAAAAAAAAAAGCAAATTTATATTTTGGTAGATACACATGTTTATAATTTAAGTATTTTATTTTAATTTTTTTAAAAATTTTATCTTTATTATTACTCTCACATTAAAATCGTTCATTACCAATAACTAGAGATAACTAACTTAATATGACCATTAAATATTTAGTTACCACTAACAAAATAAACTATGACAGAGTAACAAAATCCTATGTTATGAGTAATCAAAGTGACATATAATGCTGTTTCAATGATAGTTAAGTATTTATCTACCCCAATACTCATTCTTGTTAGCTGTAGAAATAGAGTGCATGCAATGCTCCACGTGTATATATATATATATATATATATATTGATTTTTGTGCTAATGCGAGAGCATAAATCGTCTCAAAAATTGCATATAAATTTGTCTAACCCATTTATCAAACATCTATATATTGAAGCCCATGGATCTCACAGAATCAAGAACCAGCAGCATATGCAGAAGCTAAGAGTACGGGGCAGTAAATAACATGTCAGAGTTCGTTGTTCATGTAGCATTCGTCCCAAGTGCAGGCATGGGACATCTCACGCCATGTCTCAGAATCGCCGCCTTATTCCTCCGCTGTCATTGCCGCGTCACTCTGATCACTCCTAAGCCCACCGTCTCACTCGCCGAGTCAGACCTCATCTTTCGCTTCTGCTCTGCATTTCCTGACCAACTCACCCAGATCGATTTCCACCTTCTTCCTTTTAATCCAACCGCTGTTAACTCCACCGACCCTTTCTGGCTTCACTTCGAAGCCATCCGTCGCTCTGCACAGCTTCTCACTCCCATACTCTCTTCACTTTTGCCTCCTCTCTCTGCTTTTATCTATGAAGTCAGCTTGATTTCCCTCATGATTCCTGTCTCTGAGAACCTCTCTGTTCCTAGTTATATCTACTTCATCGCTATGGCTAGAATGTTCTGGTTTTTCTCACACCTATCTGTTCTTCTTGGGGCTAATAAACATGGTGGGACTGGGGCTCACCCTGCTTCTTTTATTGGTGATGCTGTTGAAATTCCAGGGATTCATCTGCCAATACCCAGATCTTCGATCCCTCCTTTACTACTCGTTCCTGGAAGTTTATTCGAGAAAATATTCATGGAAGACAGTCTGAAACTGACGAAACTGGATGGGATTTTCATCAACACGTTTGAAGAAGTGGAACCGGAGGCTATAGGGGCACTCAATAATGGAAAAGTACTTCCAGGGTTGCCTCCTGTGCATGCCATTGGCCCTTTAATGCCTTGTGAGTCTAAGAAGGTAATCTTATACTTTCATAAACATGGACAAGCATGAATATCATGAAAGGTAAAGGCATCCAGCATTTGAGCCCTTTAACCCGAACTTTGTTTATATATGATATTAAAATATTGGCTATAATAAATTTTGAGACGCAACAGCTGGAAAAATCAAAACTCTATATAAACTTGCACTATCGTGAATCTAAAATTAATTTCTAGCATTTATGGGACTCGTATGGAAATATGCCATAGTCTTATTTGAGATTTATTTTTGGTACTCAAATTATTGACTAAATTACTCTAGTCTGTTTTTAGATATGATTTGATTGTATAGACCTCTCATTTTATTATAAAAGATTATTTTTTAGTTTTTAAAAATTATAATATAATCTACAACTAAATTAATTTTGACAAAAATATCTTTAGCAATAAAATTAATTTTTTATTAAAAATTTAATTTATTAAAAAATATTCATTAAAAATTTTATTTTTATGTTATTTAATTTTGTTAAAGACAACAAACGTGATTTATTTAAAAATTTTTTACATTTATAATAATACTTATGTTGATTAAATATATATTTAATAAAAATATTATTATTGAAATTAAATATGATTAAGTATTATCTTTTAATTGATTAGATTTATTTATTTTTTTTCAAAATATATTGTTTGTTTTAGAATAAATTATACTAGGTTCTCCTAACATTTGGCTAAATTATATTTGATAATTTTTTATTTTAAAAATCACATTTGGGTTTTTTAATTTATTTTTATTGATAAAGTTAATTTTTTATATAATATATTTTTAAAAAAAATAAAATTATGTAAATATCTTTACTGTCATATCAATCTCATGTAAGAGTTTAATATGCACAATTATCTTTATTATCATATTATACAAAAAATTAAGTTCTTTAATCGAAATAAATTAGAAAATAGTTTCCACAATATAAATCAGAATGTTATGATGAGAATGGAACATAATTTTTGGAATATCAGGTGTAATTTAACCAAAACACAAAAGTGATGGGTATAATTTACATTTACTTTTATGCTTATTTATTTGTTTATTAAATATTTTTACGAATCAATTAAATTATGATTTGCAGTTACAGATATTTATAGTTATGAATTATAATTTCCCTCTGGCCCATGAAGGGAAGTCAGCCAATTCGCCATTGAAGCGGCTTGACGCTCAATCTGAAGGGTCAGTGGTGTATGTTTGCTTCGGCAACAGTATAGCCACGACAAGGGAGCAAATAAAAGAGATGGCAGATGGGTTAATGGGAAGTGGCTACAGATTCCTGTGGGTCGTAAAGCTGAAGGTAGTTGACAGGGAAGATGAAGAAGATTTGGAAGAAGTGTTAGGACAAGCGGTAATGGAAAAACTGAAGGTGAAGGGTCTTGTGGTTAAGACATGGGTGAACCAAGGAGAGATTCTGGGTCACTCTTCTGTGGGAGGATTTATAAAATATAAACCATTGGGGGGTGGAACTCCATTGTGGAGTCTATATGGCATGGGGTGCCAATTCTGTCACGGGCTCAGCATGAAGATCAGAAGATAACTTCGGAAGTGGTGGCGGCGAGTGGGGCCGGAGTGTGGCCGGCGGAGTGGGTTTGTGGAGGAGAGGTGGTGGTGAAAGGGGTGGAGATAGCGAAGGCTGTAAAAGAGATGATGAGCAATGAATCTCTGAAGTTCAATGTGTTAGAACTCGAAGAGGCTGCAAGGAAGGCTGCTAGCGTTGGTGGGAGCTGTGAGATTAAACTCAAGACGCTGATTCAGGAGTGGAAGAATAATGTTCATTGAGGTTTAATTTTGTCAGTGACTGTGTATACCATAGTGCTTAGTTTGGGTTTGATGGAAGTCCCTGTAAATGTTTTGTGATGGTATGACACTGAAAATTAAAGATTCATGCTGTGTATCTGCCTAATACGCACAAATTATCCCTAATCTTTTAATCTAATAATAAGGTATAAGAATCAATAAAAAAATAAAAAATAAAAAAATGTTAATCATATCGTTTTAAAGTTGTTTGTTTTCTGTTTCTGTATACTGTTTTTTCTTTTTTAAAATAAAAATTTAATTATAAGTGATAGATATAAAGGTATTTTAATAAAAAATAATTATAACAAAATTTTTAATTTTATAAGATGTTTATATAAATTTTTATAATTATAAATATAATTGTATATTTTAACTATTTTTTAAAAAAATATTTTACTGACATATATAAATTACAGATAAAGATTTTATTTAATTTGAAGCACATGAAATATTTTTTAAGCGTTTGTTGATGGACTTCCTGATGCTTAAAAGTTCACTTAAATTTTCTTTTAATATGAGGGGAATGTGTGTCACAGCAAACGATCCTCAAAATTATAGTTGAAAAAATTAAATCCAATCAGATGATTCAATTGAGGAATCAATAAATCATGATTCTGGTTTGATGGACCTTTAAAATCGACCACACTAATAAATAATCAATAAACTAAACATCAGTAAAAAAATAGGACAAAGTGACTAAAACTGAGCCGTTTAACAATATAGCTAATCAGTGTTTGCCTAATTCGCCCCTCCCCCTCCGAACCCCATTCACGTTCATCCATTCCAAAATGAAATACTTTCACGTACCAAACGGCGCATTGAACGAAGCACCGGACAAACTAGAGTACAAGAGTGGTGTGTAAGTAACATACCTGGAAACAGATGAAGGGAATTTTTTGGCGCATTTTGCAACTTCTTGTCTCCTCACTTTGCAGTCCAAGTTGTTCTTCAGAGTTAAGAGGAGAGACGATCGAGGTCATGCTCACAAGCATAATTGCCGAAGACTTAATTTTGGCCAAAAAAAATGAGGCATAGTGCGAATAGGATTGAGAGAAGATGGGGGAATGGGAGATATTGGATTTCACTTTTGAAAGAAGAGATAATAGAGCAGGAGATAAGCACGAAGAAGAAAAGATGGAGCAAGGTTAGAATGTTAAATATGAAAGGGTATCTCAAATAAAGAAAATATTAAAAAAATTCACTCAAGTTTTTAATAATTTTTTTTAATAGATTAGCATTTCTTTTTGGACTTATCGTCATTGGCTCAAAAATAAGAAATTTGAATTGAAATTATGTATTTAAAAAAATTCAAAGAAAAAATGTTAAATAAATTTTTGCTTGCTTACAAAACAAACAGATCCTAAATTCACATATATTGACTTATAATTTGGTATTTGTTTGTACTTGGGCCGTTAATAGAATGTCGGTTAACATGTGAGTTTGGTAAATTAGCTTGGATACTAAAACTACTTTTACGTAATAGTTACTCAAGGATATTTTAAATAAGTCACGGTGGCTAAATCTAAATTCAGAACGTATAAAATGGGAAGGAGAGTAAATATTCTTTCCAGCGCGCACACTAGTTTTCTAACAAGATTGTGATATGTAATTCCAATTTTTTTATGACTATGAATTATGACTCAGCCATTTCGCCATTTGAAGTAGCTTGATATTCAACCTGGAGGTTCAGTAGTGTATGTTTGATTTGACAAGAGAGTGTTTGTAAAGAACCGATGTGCATGTATATATATATATATATATATATATGGGAAGTTGGACTTTTCAAATAGGAGTTTTGAAGCTGCCACGTATCGATTTTTCCTTCCTTCTGCAATTTCCTGATATACCCCTTCTTCATCCACTTTAATTTGGGCTTCACGTCATTTTGCTTCTTACATTTCTACAGCATTGAACTTCCATCCTTTCGGTCAGAAAAGGAGCAAAATTTTGCTAGAAAGAGCTGCATCTTCTCTCCCCTGTTCATCAACATTTTTGCTGTCTCTGGTTCAGTTTTCTGCTGCTATTGTTTTCTCCTTGTATGTGCTAAGTTGCGCTGTTGGTTGCTGGTGAATTAACGCCAGAATAATCCTTTCCACAGGTCTAGAATTTTCGCCGTGTGTACTGCTTTTTTTGGTCCCATCTTCACAGCGTCTTCTTCCCCTGCTTTCTAGTTTGCAATGCATTTTTCTGGTGTGTGGCCAGCCGGGGGAAGGTGTTGTGCAGACAAAAAAACAATTGGTGTAAGAGGATGAGTTTGGTTGGACCAATTTTGACTTCTTTCATGCTAAAATGTATTTCAACTTTCTTATACGGTGATTACTCCCATTTTCTGCATATACTTCCTAATCTAAGATTGTGCTTCTTACTTGCCAATTCTTGTTTGTGCAGAATAAGCTCCTCTCTAACGTGTTTTGCTGTAGAACAAAGGATAGCCTTGTATGGTATGAATTTTCTGTTATTTCTTGGTTGTTGAGTTTAGCTCCTTAATGGAATTAGGGAAGAAATGGTATAAAATTGACACGGTTCTGTTTTTTTCTTCCTCCCTTGAACGAATTTCAATCTTTGAATGAAGAATCCAAAATGCTCTGCTGCCACATATGGACACATATATATACAAATCTATATCTTTATATATGTATATTGTGTGTATTGTATGGGTATGGAGGGCATGGAATTGAGGAGAGGATGGTAGATTTAGTTCCTTGACATCATATACATATCTATAGCATGCTAAGGGAATGAAGAATTGATACCAATGTTCTTTTCTTTTCCTAGAATTTTATTCAAATAGGCTAAGCTAATGAGATAAATTTTAGTTATTCACACTCTAAAATCTGGTGAACGAATATTATAGGGTATTCAGGAGATTAAGTCATAGCTGAGGAGTGGGCAGGGAATTTCGATATCATCTTAGAAGGTGAGTAAGTAATGCGGACCGTGGTAACTCGTATTTATTATTTTGTTACTAAGTTTCCTTACAGTGTTCTAAAATTTGAAAATCTATTTATGAAGATACATATTTAAATGTTTTGTCATATACATGTTTACCGAAAATTGATTTAAACATGAAATTTTGCAAATTGACGCCTATTTGAGTTATCTGGAAACTTTGATATTGAACTGGTATGGAAGGTACTCTGTCTGAAATGTAATTTAAGAAAAATATTAATTTAAGAGGTTATCTGTTCAGAACCCTATAGCTAACAGTAGTAGTTGTTAGCCATGGTGCACTATGATCTGTACCTCAGCTAGCAGGGGTGTTGCTAGCCCCGTGTAGGTAACTACCACATGTGGAGTCATTTTATTTTCGCAAGCAGAGTGCTTTGCGTCTGTGGTTATTCTCAATGATTTGCATAAGGCTTGTTTTATGCGTTATATATATATATATGTATATAGTTTTTTTGTTTAACGGGCCTTGTCCCTATTTTTAAGGGTTGGCATTACTTATTCATTGAGTACCAAACTCACTTTTCTTAATTTATTTTTCAGATAGCAGTGAAGACCCTAGTCTACCCTGAGCAGCCTACTAGTAGTTGATCTTTTATTTATTTCTTTTGGCGAGCCCACAATTGTTCATGTGGGTGTATTTTATTTATATGCATGTAAATTATTTTGTTCTGAACAGTGTAGAATGTGGCTCCACTGATTCATAGATAAGATATCCCCAATCCCTAGAAGTCTATTTTGTTTCTTTTGGGTGTATTGTTTAGCTGACTAATTGTAGAAATATCGGGAGGTCTAAATTACAGAAGAGATTCTGCCGAAATTTCTACAAAAGTCACTTAAAGACTTATATGTTTTGTATAAAAATGATTCAGAAATAATACCCATAGTTTTATTATTATTGAAGCTACAACTTAGGGATATTCTCAAAATTTTGAGGAGGTTGGGGGGGATTGTTTGTTTTCTGCACTAACGTACTTAACTTTGTTGGGGTGTGACAGTGTTGGGTCCAATTGTAAAAATGAATGAAATAAATTATACGAGGATTATATAAGTGAATTGACTCATAAATTTTGTGAGTATATATATTTTTTTCAACAAAGTCCAACGAAAGAAAAAATTTCCTTGATGTTTCAAGCTCCGTGCAGATGGCCTAGGCCAGGATGTGGCCATCTGAGTGGGGTTGGGGCGGAAAGCTGGTGGTGAAAGGGGGAGCCAGAGCAGATTGCGAAGGCAATCAAGGAGATGATAAGCAATGAGTCTCTAAAATTCAAGGAAACTATGTTTATTGAGGTTCAATCTTTCAATGACTGTGTAATCTGTACTAAAGTGCTTCCCCGTGAATATTTTGTCATGGTATAAAAATGCAATAAAGATTCATGTTATGTAAATCTACAAAAACAAATTCCATTTTGTGGTGTTGAGATAATATGTATACTACCGCAAACATACGAATATGAATATGGTAACGCAACAAAATTTGTCTGTTATATATATATATAATATAGACATTGGGATTTTTGTCGGTGAATTACGATGACTGAATCGATGCAGTAGATTAGGCCGAGTCTTTTTCTCAACGGCTTGAGCCTACATTGAAATCGCCATAAACAGGTCGAGGACTCAGTCAGATCATCACCTGTACGTCATGATATCACTAATCAAATGGAGATGCAAATAGGATTTATTTAATTTGAAAGTTCTTCGAACATTTTTGAGTGTCCAGAATGAGTCTGATTGATGCAGTGAAAGTGGATGTTGAATTGGAATTGGCTCATTAAATTTAAGTGAACTTTGGAAGCAGAACAGAGAAGAAGACAAGACAAGCATAGGTAGGTGGATTTCGGACTTCCCGGTTCCTTTTGTAGTTGTGTGGCCTCGTGAGCTTCGGCAACTGCAAATGCTTTATGTGTGTCTGTGACATAATTTTTCTCATGAACTTCTTGATGGTTAAAGGCTTACGCTGACTTGTAGAAAAAATAAATAGAAGTCCACACAGACACACGTAAAATATACAGACATATTAAGTAAAAAGAGTGATTTTATCTGAAAGATGAGAGGATGAAATAATTATTTTTGGATCACAAAATAGTGATCAAATTTATTTAACAAAAACTAATAAAATTATTTATTAAACATTTATGATGAGGGTGATTATTTCTTCTTTTTTACTTGATATGCTCTTATATATACACATACTTTTTTTTTCATAATATAGGAAGAGTATTATATTTAAAATTATAGTCAACAGAAAAATTATATCATAATTACAAGGATTAATCCTCTAAACAATAATGAGACTGGGCTTCAAATTCTAACTAATTTTTCAGGCGCAACTCCCCACTTCAAATTATGTTTTAAAGAGATTTTAAAATAATAAATTTAATTTATAAAAAATAAAATAAATAAATAAATTATAAATAATCATGTAACTATATTAGAGTCAAATCATATTTCAATATGTTTACATGATTGATTTGATTTATTTATATTTTAAAAACTGATAGTTTACAAAATAATTTTTCAATTTAGCAATAAATGTAAAACAAAATCTCTTAATTAACAGAGGTTCTACCGCTTGTTGCGCAACCAATAAAACTCAAAGACCTTAATTAATTTGAAGATATATATTGAGATCAGAAAAGCCACATTAGCAAAGTTAATGTTGGGTATGTCAATGTCTATGACAATATCTATGACGATAACTTTGTTTAAATTTTTGTTGAAAATTTTTCGTCATGATGCATATTAAATTCTTTAGCAGTGTTATACTAAACTTTTTTAGGTTTTGAAGATTTAAGAATTTAAGGTTTATGTTTAGAAATTTAAACTTCAATATTTTATCGATAATTTTATCATATTTATAAATGACAAGCTGTGTTGCGGTTATCAACTGTGTTTTGTGAAAGCAATTGCATAGAAAGGGGCGTATTACTGAAGGCGGATCGATGACAAAATCTCTCAAATTTGGGACTTCTTGCAGGAATTGTCTCATTTGGAGATTTATATTTGAATTTTTAATTTTTTTTATAGAAAAGGAAATAGGAGAAAAGAATTTCTTAAAAGTTATTTGGGGTTGGTGACGAAGATCTTTACCCTGCAGGGTCATCGTCTTTTTAATTTTATATAAATACTTTTAAAAGTTTTATGTACATGTTTTACTATTTTATATTTTTTTAGTTATTTTATTCTTTATTTATATTTATATAAAATAAAATAAGCCAATTTAAACATTTTTACTAATTCCTTATTGCCCAATTTATTATAAAACTTGTTATTTCAATTTCTTTTAGTTTTTCAAACTTGATTAAAGTTTGTTGGAGAATTTAAACAAGGAGTTTAGGTTTTAAATTTAATATTTTTTTTTCAAATATATATATCTTTCTATCTTAATATTATTTGTTTATTTTATTTTTTGATAAAAAATTTGTGATCCACGTGAATATGTGCTTTCTATCTTAATATTATTTGTTTATTTTATTTTTTGATAAAAAATTTGTGATCCACGTGAATATGTGCAGGGATCCACGTCCCCAAGAAAAAATCGAAATGGGGAGAAAATTTTCGTTATGAGGAAAAATAGTGATGTGAGTTGGAAAAGCAGTTAATGAAAAAGACTTGGAATACGGAAGCAGTCTAGTGTAACCCGCAATCCTCTAAAGGTGTACATCAAGATTAATGGTTGGATCTATCTCTTGTCAGCCAGCATTATGAAAAAGACACTTCGTTCATTTAAGTACAGTGGGGAGAATAAAATTTTAAACAATTCACTCTTTTATAGTAAGAGATAATAATCTTAATGATGATTAGTTAGAAAAAATGAAATATATATTAAATACCAAATAGAAACCAATGACCTAGTATCTCACTTCAAACTAGCCAAATTGACATCCACGCGGTGGTGCGTAGGTTGTGATTTGTTAGTGGTGAGTAAATTGAAAAGCACTTGTTTTTTTTTTTTTTTTCATCCTCAGCGTTAAAAAAAGCTCCCAGTGGTGGTGCTGAATTACTTTTTAAAATTAAATTAATTATTAAATCAGTAAAAATAATAATTTACAGTTTATTAATCTAATCATAATTAAATAAATAACAATTAAATATATATATTTAAAATTATATATATTAAAATTCTAATATAACAAATAAATACTAATAAATTTTAAATATTTGATTACTAATTCAATAATTCTAAAGATGTTTGAGAAATTATTTTTAATTAAAAATAAAAATTATTTATAATTAAAATTTAAGAATATTTGATATTTAACTATTGAGGTTCCCAAAATTATATTAAAATTTATTTGTCATTAAGAAATTAAAAAAAATGGAAGAGGAAGAACTAATTTTAACTAAACACCTTAATATTTAAAAAAGATGCTAGGAGATAAATTATTATGGAAAGTAAATGCTAAGATTAGTTAAGTATATGTCTTTTGTTTTTATTATATTCTCTTTTCTTTAAATTTCTCTTTATTTCAATACTTATTTTTTTATACTGCTTTCTATTTTTAATTTCTTAGATTTGTCTAAAATAAACTATACTATTTTATAGGAAAGAATCCTTTGAAAAAATTTCAATGACTAATTTGACAATTCTTGATTGGTTCAACTAATTTTTTTAAAAACTAATATTATGACCAACTAAACCAATTCAATAACTAATCAATTGATTGATTTTTTGATTGAACCCAATTTTTTAAACAATGGTTTATATCTTAATATAGGTTATCCTTCATTTCGAATTTCTCCCCGTATTCCTCTCTAATTTTCTATTAATAAAATTTTACTTCAACGTGATTATACCTCCAGTGACTTGAAGTACTTAACATAGGAAAATATTTTCTTTAATTTGGATACATGAATTTATGCATAAATTAAGTTTAAGGACTATTTTTATTCAATAAATTAATAAAAAAAATGTTGTGGCCTATATATGATTTTTTAGCACTTTATTAGAAGCTTCTCCACAGGCACATGAATTGGTACAATATAATTGTATAAATTATATATAAAAAAAATCGCATTACAGCAAATTCCTAGAGTATAATATGGTTATGTTGATGGAATATCCTTATCCACCAGATGGATCCTTTGCATCACGCATGTATAATAGAGAAACAATCAAACATTAAACCTTTGCTCTATAATATACTTAAGAAAACGTGTGAGACATGTGAAAATTTGTATAAGATGCAAGAGCTTGAAGTCTACAACGGCCAGGATATCAAGTATATAATATATCATACATATTTAAGATTCTAATGTTCTATATAATTATTAAAATTATCAAATATAATATACAAGTAATGTTTTATTAATTATATTATATTTAAAGAAATGAAATTTTTGTAATTTTTGAATGATGCTGAATACCACCCAAAGTAATAATATCCAATGTTTATTGCACGTGGGCCAGGAAAGATCAATTCAAACTTTTTGAAGCAAAGATAAAAATATGGGAAAATTACACACAAATACCCAAACTTTAAAAAAGTTATAATGAGGAATTTTAAAAATCTAAATTATTTTCAAATTTGGAGAGATAAAAATACCTTCTGTTACATTGTTGGTAAATCAACACTCAACACTTCTCTCCTTCTCCCTTGCTTCCATTGACAACAACTTCTCCTTGGTCCCATTGACAGCAACTTCTTTCTTTAAAGGTAGTTATCAATGAGTTTTGCTTCCAGTCCTTGAAGTTGTTGGCCCTACCTTGCGTCATGTTTCTTCTTCCAAGTGCTCTATGCCTTTCTCTTGCTTGGCCTAAAAAGCATAACAATCTTTTATATTTTAACTAGAAGTTACACCATTTCATTTTGTGTTTTGCAACTCAAATAGGGTTCATCTCAAATTGTAGGCGTTCCACAGAGCTAGACTTTAGCCTTTTGGAGCATTTTTGAGCTTTACAATCTGACTTCTTCAAGGATATAGAGCCAAGTTGTGAGGGAAGTATGGTAAATGTTTGGAGTTAACTCTTCGTGTTCAATTTCATGATTTGCTTCTTGTCCATTTCTTTTCTTCCATTGCTAAATTTGTCAATATGCTTCTCTTTTATTGCTTTTGTTGAATTTCATTCTCATAATTCTATTACTTCTTTTCCCTTTGTTGATAATATGGTCTTTGCACTGCTTGTTGATAATATGGGATTGTTGTGGATAACACTTAAGTTAAAAGTACAGTGGGCAGCACATTGGTTTTAGTATGCACACAAGGTGTTTCAGTAATTGCCTCATATAAGTTTTAAATATTATTCTGTGTTTTTTAATATATGGTTCTAGTTCACATATATAATGAATTGCAGAAGAAAGTCATTGATTTACAAGGTTCAAAGTAATTGTCTCATAAAAGTTTCAACCTTGATTCTAAGTATGATAAGTATGATTTTGCAAACAAAGAAAGCAAACAAAAAGAAGAGCAAAACTAACTTTCACAATACAAATGAAGTTGAGGTTGAAGTTGAAGATATTTTGTACTTTAATGATTTTGGCAAAGTGTAATCTATGTATCATAAACATATTTTGTACTTGACAATTTTAATCTAGTATAACATGATTGTTGCAAATTGTGATACATGTAATATCTAATTCTCTAAAAACCAGAGAAAACGTGAGAAACGTAACGTACAATTTTTCTGTAAACAAACGAAATTCACTGAATACAAAAGGAAGTCCCCCAAGATGATATAGTTAAGGGTCTAAAAAAATTAGAAAGCATTCTAAACTCTTAAAAATGAGAATCTTAGGCTCAGATAGAAAGAAAAATAAAGTTAGAATGAATAAACAAATTGTGACGAAAGGTTAACGAAATGTAAGGGCATTTTCATCATTTTGAGAAAATTTTGGAATTTATAGAGGAGGGGTTTTTAAAAGAAATGTTTGAGTTTTTGGGGTTCTCAGAGGCCCTGAAAACTATGAAAAGTCACGGGACAGTTAAAACCCCTCCGGTGGATATTTTCTAACATCAGTTGACCCGAACTTTAACTGATTCATTTGGGAAGATTTTAGCTCCAATTTGAGTGATTCCAAAGGCATTTTACTAAATTGGGAACTAAATTTTATAATGAAAAAGATGGTTCTAAAAAAGGAGTTAAAATGAAGTCGAAATAAAATTGTCATTACGGAAGGATAAAATTGAAATTTTTGAAAAAGTTATGTTTCTAGAAGCTCCCACACACTTCCTCTTTCTTCTCCCATCTTCTTAAGCACGAAATTTTTGCCCAAAATATAGAATATGATCTGCTCTCTTAGGCTCACAAGAAAGGAAAGAAAAGGAGGAAAAAAGGCAAAGAAAAGGTAAGGAATTTAATGATTTTTTATGCTTTCTCCTTTCCAAACCTCTCCTTCTCCATTGCCCTTTCTTTCCTATGATTATAATAAATCCATTTTAAGGGAGATATTAAGGAAAAATTCAGATTTGAAGAGAGGAGGTCAAAGAATATAAGATTCAAGTGAGAAAAAGTAAGAAAACAAGATAATTTCTCTTCCTATGATTGTTATCTTTGGTTCCCTCCTCCTCTATTTCACCCCACTTGAGAAAACCCTAGGAGGAGATGATTTTTAGGTAGAACCAGGCATGAATCTAAGCAAAAAAGGTGTGGAGATTAAGAATATGCAAAGAAAACAACAAAATAACCATTAGATTTCAAGATGCAAGTTCTAGGGTTTCAATTGTATCTTGTCAAATTTGATTTTGTATGATGATTCCTAGGCCTAAATAAGAGTTTAAATGAGCTCCTAAGATCCCTAAGAGGCTCCCCATATGCTTCTTTCCTTGAGAAAATAAAGAAAGCTCCATGGAACTCAATATGCTTCATGGTCTCAGCCAAGAAGGGTTCTCATAGCTAGGGAGGGTTTTAAATTTTTCTAAGACTATTCTTGAGTCATATTTGATGAATGAAAGTGAGGGGAAGCTTTGGAAAAAATTTAGAACTCAATGAAAATGATTTGGTGCCTTAGGTTCCATATTATGACCTAAAAAAGCAACATGATGTTAGTCTCTTTGTTTTATTTGTGTGATGACTCCAAGAGGCTTAAAAGGAGTCAAGAATCATATTTGAAAGGAAAAAATGAGGCTTAAAGATTATTTGAGGGGTGTTACTTCATTAGGTGCAATTATGGACCATAATGGAGCCTATAGAACAATCTAGTATTTTATTAAGTTATATAGCCTTAGAATATGTCTCATGAACCTAATTGGCTCCCATAAATTATATTTAGGCCAAGAAAAACCATCTCCACCAATTTTTGGGTGTGTGACCGAAAGAGGAGGCTTGAATTTCAAGGAAAAAGTGTGTGAGTATACATAAGGTAACTCTCTCCACCTTCTCTCATGCATGGATGTGTGTTTGGCTTCTTTTAGAATGTGTGTATGTGTATTTTCAAGCTATGAAAAGTATGCTAGCATGTCTTTATATATCATGATTCTTGATGCCATGTTATATTTTTAAATGATTACATGATATTTGTATGGGTTTGCTTGAGTGTGGAAAGGCCAAGAACTCTTCCCTTTGGTGAGGATGAGTTAAGAACTCTTAAACTTGGTTGAGATAAAGTAAAGAGTCTTCCAAAAGCAAAGTGGGTTTCCAAGAGTATGGTTCAGTCCAAAGTGCTCAAAGAATGGGTGAGGCAAGTCTAAAACTATGAGGAGAAGTGTGAGGTCAATCCAAACACTTGGTAAACTCTTGAATGTCTTGTATGAGTGATTTTCATGCTAAGGTTACTTTCAAATTGTCCATGACTTCTATTTTCTCCATGCATGCATTTATAAAGTTTGCTTTGCACATATTATGTATGATTGAATAAGAGATGAGTTATTGGGATTCTTTGAATCTCATCCCCTCCTCTCCAATAATCTAACATGCTAGGTGGACCAAATAATTATAGTGAAGGGAGCCAACAACCATGATGAGAAAATATTGACAAGTTTATGCATGGTTTTATCTATTTTGGAACCATAATGATGGTTCATATTGTATATGATATTGTATATATACAATAAGCCTTGAGATATATGTAAATATACTATTATGTAATGTTTAGAGTATAATGTATAAGCTTTAGAACACAAATTGAGTTTTAAATATCCAATTATATATTATAGAAGTTTGATAGAAATATGCATAAGTGTGGGTGTTTGAGACCATTTAGGTAGCTCACACAAGTCTCAAATAAGCTTTTAAATTTGCTCAAAAGGTGCCAAGACCAAGAGAAATCCATTTGGCAACTTTCGTACTCAATATGGAGCCAAGCTCTCCCTTGCCTTAGGATCTAACCTATCTACAGGCTTTTACTTGCATATTTATATAATCAGTAGGGTAATATATTCCTGCCCTCTCCCCTGACTAAGTCATCTAGCTATCTACAGCATTGCTTTAGGGCGAGGGCTACCTTTCCCTCTATTATTGACCATAATAGAACCTTATGTCACTTTTTAGCCAAATGAGTTAGTCTTGCTTTAAAATTTGGCATGCAATTAGGTCTCATTGAGATTTTTTGGGAAGTTAAAGATTATAATTTTCAGAGGTCTAGAGAATATTTGATGAATTTTCAAACTTGGGATTTTTTATGGATTCTGGTATGTATACTGTTTATACTAGCAGTTTTGTGTTTTGTATCACCTGATGGCCAAATAGTGTCCAATGCTTGTGAAATTTTATATAAATAAACTAGAGGTCATAAGGTTTCTATAGCTATTGATATCACCTCATTTGGAGGTCTGATCAAAGAATTATGCATATTTGAAGTTGGTTGTTAGTAGCAATGGCACCCCAAGAGTTCAGTTACTGTTCCATAGGATTCCAATCACTAAATGTATTTGTTTCATTCTATAATTATTTTTAGCATCAATTTACATTTTTAGCTTTCCAAAATGACTGAATGTGTATGATTTAGAGTTTTATAGAATTAGTTATAGATTTTAGAATTTTGTATCAGTAATCTGAACAGCAGCCAAGGCAGCCAGCGACTGCAGTAGCTTTTCGGATGTCAAATGTCCTATATGAAGAATGTTATGGTCTAAGAATATTTTTAGTGTGAAGTAGACATCCTAAGCTTCCCAGAATAACCAAGATTGCATGTTTTCAATTTTTTTAGATTTAGTTATAATTTTTCAAAGTTTGCCCAAAAAAGAGGCCAATTCTGGCAAAAAAAGAATCTCCAATTTTCATGCCCCATTTCGGTTTCTATGAGTTGTAGACATGGTTTTGTGATGCATTTAAGTTATAATGATATAATTAAACATGAGAATACATTGTATGATCTCACATGGTCCACGTGACACCAAATGGAATTTTGAGACCCAGCGCAACGCTAAAATAAGCATTATTTTCCTTGTCTTTTTCATGCAAAACTCACATGATTCATGATATTAAGTTATGTAAAGACATGAAATGGTTAGAATGAGCTAGAATTCATGGTGTTACAATACATATAGTAATAGTAGAACCTGGCTAGTCACTTTCAAGAAAACCTGCTAGCAATAGTTTTAACTCATAGTAACCTTGGTAACTTTCCTTAAATTTGATAGTGACTTTCTTGAAATTAGCTAATCATGATCCTAAAACATAATAATAATTTTCTTACATGTGGGCTGCAAGGTTGTAAATTTCTTAAAATTTTATTATAACTTTCCTTAAATCTAATAATAACGATCCTAAAATTGACTAGTGACTTTCTTACATATGGGTTGCTATGTTGTAAGTTCCATAAAAACTTAAAGTAAATTTCTTTAAATTAAGTAATAACATTCCTAAAACATGATAGCATGAATAGTGGGAAAGGCCTAGATGGTTATGTATGTCTATGGTTATAAGTTACGTCCAAATATGAGATGTGAATATTGTATAATTATTAGATGAACTTATTGAATGTTTTGATTTTAATGTTATGATCAATAGTTTAATATACTTAACATTGCATGGTTATGATTATATTATGTTTTCTTCCTTATGTTTTTGTACATTCCTTGATGTCTTCTTGATGTTTGGTCCAAATGTTTCTTTATTTCTCTATGTTAACAAATTTATGTATTACTTCACAAAACATGTTAATAGGAATATTCACAAAAATTGCTAGTAATAATCCCAAACCTTACTAAATATTACCAATAATGGTAACCTTATAATAACTTTTCTTAAATCTACTAATAGCAACTTTTTTAAAATCTATTATTAGTTTTTTTTATATCCTATTAGTAACAGTTCTAGAAAATAATAGTAACTTTTAAGTTGTTGTCATTGTAAGTTCCTAAAATTTCATAGTAACTTTTAATGGTTTTAGACCTTACTAATAACTTTTTAAAATCTAATGGTAACAGTTTTAGATTTTACTAGTAACTTTCTTAAATTTAGTCATAACAATCATAAACCTTACTAATAACTTTTTTAAATGTAATGATAATGATGCTGAACCTTACTAATAACTTCCTTAAATCTAGTAGTAGTGATTTTAAACCTTACTAGTAATTTCTTTAATGATCCAAACCTTAGTATTATCTTTTAAATCTAGTGGTAATAGTCTTGAACTTTACTAGTGATTTCCTTAAATCTTATAATAATAGTCTTAAACCTTACTAATAACTTCTTTAAGTCTAGTGATAATAGTGCTAAATCTTTATGGTAACTTCTTTAAATTTAGAAGTAATGATAGTAAACCTTAATAATAATTTTCCTAAAACTAACAATCCTAAAACTTTCTTAAATTTAGTAGTGACAATATTAAACCTTACTAATGATTTCCTTAAATCTAGTAGTAATAGTCCTAAACCTTATTAGTAACCTTTCCAAAACCTACCAAGGTAACCTCATAGTAACTCTTTTTAAATCTAGTACTAACATTTCTTATATATAATAGCTTTACTAATAACTTCCTTAAATCTAATAATAACAATCGTAAACCTTGCTACTAACTTTTGCTATAACAGTCTTAACTAGTAATTGTCCTAAACATTACCAATAATGGTCCTAACTCAAGGTAACATCATAATAACTCTTCTAAAATCTTGTAATAACTTTACTAAAACCTACTAGTAATGATCCTAAAACTTAATTGTAACTTCCCTAAACTGGTTAACAACGGCTATACAACCTATCTATAATATTCCTAAAATTTACTTGTAACATTTAGTTTAACTCAATTCATTATTAATTCACTTAAACAGGCATAAGATATTTGGCAATCAACTTTCATTTGTTATGATTCTTTTGAGCTTTGATATGAAAGAAGTAGAACAATATTAACATGGAGATTTTCACAGCTAGTTCCTTTATGATTAAAGAAGGTAATTTCTAAGCCTCAATTATTGAACTTGATTTTGGGACCAAACAAAGAAACCAATGATAACGATTTTAAATCCAAAGTTTTGATTATCGAATTGCCTAATGAAATTGCAAGACTTATCTTCTTCATCTTCCATATCCATACCAAGCTTTGACGTGCTCTATTTCGTCTTTGTGGAACAAAGTTATCACATGCTTTGTCTTTGTTTTCTACTCAAGGGCATTTTCGTCTTTTTAGTCCAAAAATGAAATCATGTGGCCCTTTTAAATAATTTGAATTTTTAAGGTCCTTTATTATAAATTTCAAAAAATTTAGGCCTTTAAATGCAATTTTTCCTAAAAATATCAATGAATACTCCCGTACAAGATACAGATACATATACACGTGCTTATCACATGTTTTATTATTTGGATTATAAAATTTTGGCTAAAATATAAACATAATTCTCTGAATTTAAAGCTATTTGCATATAATTTCTCAAATTTTAAGACATAATAATGAACCCTTTCAACCTTTTTATATTAGCATATAACCCTCTTCCTACTTCTCCTCCATTCATAGCATCTCATAAGGAGTAAAATGTCTTTTCACGTTGAAACAAAATGCATAGCACCGTTCAATTCCTACTTCTCCTCTATTCATCGTTCTCTGCCACTGGGTCGTCTTCTTCACCTCCGTTTGCATATAATAAAGCTAGGAACACTCTTCAACTGCAACATCGTCATTCAATTGCAACATTGTAAGCGCAAAAAGTTATGACTAATGTGCTCAAGAAAAGTCCCAGCAGAGCTTGATTTTCTGGACACGTCGGTGGGTTTGAGTGAGACAGATGGATTTTGATCCTGGTCGTGTTTTGAAGAGTGAAAATGTTGATGGGTTGAGAAAAATGATGATGGAACAGGTATCTGTGGAAGTGTGGAACATATGAGTAACGAATAAGAGAAAAGTGTACTAGACCGAATAAGAGAAAAGTGCACTAGACCAACTAAGGGTGAGATAGGTAGGCGAATTGCATTGTTGAGTTTTGTATCTACAAATTACGAGATTCTAAGGCACTCGAGAGATTCTTGACGGTGTATCGGGTTGGCTGAAACAAGCTTGGATCATGTTGTTTCTTTTCTTCTATGTTTCTCAAATCATATATGAGCGTTATGCTTGGTTTTGGTAGAGATGATGAGTGATAGAGGGAATGAGTGTGTTCTTGGCTTCGCACGATAATAATTCTAAGAAGCGGGGTTGTTAAATTTTGGCTTTATACTGATGGGTGTTGAGGTTTTATGTATTTTCTAGTAGTTTTAAAAGACGTTTCTTGCGGTAAGATGTGGACAAAAGTGTAGTGCTTTTGCAACTTTTAATGATGAAAACACAAGGCTTCTATCACCACAATCATCAGCTCTAGTTGCTATGCTTTGCTCAAATACAGTTCATTGGTTTAGGTCGTAGAGATGAAAGCGTCGTAATCCCGTTTGCCTTAGAACTATCTACCTACGAGCGTTCTGGCAGTACTGAAAATGGTTCCATTACTTTTGTTTAGAGGGAGGAAAACAAAAAGTAGAGCAAGGAGGAACATAGGTCGTGCTTCAGAGAATGACGAATGGAGGAGGAGCGAGGAATTGAGGGGTGCTGTGCGTTTTGTTTCAATGAGAAAAGACATTTTACTCCTTATGTGATGTCATGCGTTTTGACTTGGGAGAAAAGATTTAAATACCTCTAAAGTCATGTCAGTTGTCACCTGTTAATTATGATGCGGCACTTTTTCATTAATAATTTAATGAAATTACTAACAAAGGACGTTATGTGCTAAAAAATAGAAAGTAAAGAGTTTATTGTCAAATTTTAAACATCATAAACATTATGTGCAGTTCACCTGAAATTTCAGTAAGTTATGCACATTTTGGTTTAAAAATTTTATTCTAGTTTCAAAATTGGATTTATACTTTCAATTCATATCATGGCTTAAATGCTAAAATTTGATTTGACTTTTACTAATCTTTCGGGAATAGAAAAAACTGTTTCACATACAATCCCTCAATTATCCATCCATCCATCCACTATTTAATCAATTCCTTCTTCATGCGGCTAAGAGGACTATTAGATTTTTTCTTTTTAATAAGATCATAGCAGGATTACTGGAAAAAAAAAATCAGAAAGCTATAAATATCATCTTCATTAATCATATCAAAGAGCTATCATCGGATCAAGCCTTCAACAATGCTACCTTGAAGGGGTAGTGATCAACAGTAGCCAAAACTAGGCGTCTATACCCATTTTTGTCATCATACAATGTCCCAATATCCCCACAAATACCAAATTCTGGGCAAAACACAATCTTATAATCACTATCGAATTTCTGAATCTTGAAGAAACCACTCAAGGTCTTTTTGCCTGGATGGTCTTTAGGACCCTCAATACCCACACACCAACCCTTACCAATATCTTTCACAAGCACCCACTTAGAGGAGTCGGAACATTTGATCTTGCGTGCAAATGAAATCTTCCAGAGGGTATCTGTGGTAACACTACTGCGATTTTTGTGAAGGGGTGATAGTTTTACTGGGAGGCCCTTGGAGATCAATGAGATATCTTGGACTACCTTAAATGTACAGGTCAAGTTCTTAGTGTAGCCAGGTACAAGGCCACCACCCATAGGATCCGAAATGTCTGGCAAAATGTAGTATTGAGCTCTTGGTTTAACGGGTTGGCCTTGCGTGTCAAGGACTGGTTCAGCTGACGCGAATGATGATGATGGTAGTTTGGTGGTAAAGGTAAAAGGGAGTAAGAATAAGAGGGTAAGCAAGGCAGTTTTCATGGATTTCTGGAATTAATAAACTTGAAAGTGGTGTCTTTGCTTTTTTGGTGGGTTAATGAGAGATGAGAATCCTCAATTTATAGATTTTTCTTATTTGTTTTGGCATTTAAATTGTGTGTAACTCTACCCAAAAAGTTATGCACTAAAAGAAAAGGTTTTTTGTCTTTTTTATTATTGTCAGAATATTCTCAAACTGATGCCCTCTCTAAGTAATTCTAAGATAATGTTTTCCCATATTGGGCTGAATTAAGACAAAGATGCCAGAGCATATTTACAAAGAGAGATCAGAAAAGACAAAAGACCAACATGGTAATCAGGAAATTACTTGTCTGTTTGAAACTGTTTTTATTTTAATATTTTTAAAATAGATATTTTTTAAAATAAATTTTGAAAAAAAAATTTAAAAATTTGTTTGAATTATTATTTCGAAAAATAACTATTTTCTATTTTTACTTGATTCTATATAACAAAATTACAAAATATTTAAAAAGTGTTTTGATTTTTTCGTTTTTAAAAATACAATTTTATTTTTTTGTTTTACAAAATATTTGGTTAAAAATACATTATCAAATAATTTTTTTTATTTTTTTTTTCTTAAAAACATAAAACTGTTTTAAAAATAAGAAACCAAACAAGACCTACACTAGTGACTTTTTTTTTTTAAAAGCGATGGATTTTTAATATGATGACAAAACAATAGTGTAAAAATATGAAATTTTAGATTTTTCTAGGAGCATTATCAAATACAAAGTTTAATATTGCATATAATGTGCTCAGATTTAATCTTTTACATACCTTTGTGCATCATATATGTTAAATATTAGGCATTTGCGCAGAAGGATATTACCCATGTTTGCGAGTGAATTCCTTGCTTGCAGGGCATTCAAGGGAATCTTCCCAAAAATATTTTGTGGTTTAATTACGGCAATTTCTTGGCTTTAGCGACATCCACCTGTTAACCGTCGCCAAACTGCAACGGCAACTCATGCTTTAAAATTCATGTGGGACGTGTGAAAGATTAACCTTACACTATAATCCAAGATGACAACGCATGCATCAAAATTCGTGTGGGACGCAATTCGATCGTTTGCGGTAAAGATTTTTACTGTGTAATAACTATTTTTGAGAGATTTGTTTAAGAAATGAAAAAAATAATATAGAATATTGAAAAATTATAATTAAAAAATAAATATGTTAATTATGAAAAAATTATATTTTAAAAATTTTAACTATCCAACATACTTCAAATTTTTAAATTATAATTTTTTTAAACTTAATATTTGTATCCTTTTAATCATAATTTTTAAATAATTTATATCAGTTTTTTAATCCTAAAAAAAATTTCTAAAACTAATTACTGCCCCCGTCTACGGTAATAATACTGCAGACGTTCCGGAAGCATGTGGGACATCTGAAAAACTAAACCCTGCACCGCAATCTAAGATGACAACTCATGCTTATACGTGTTGGACATGTCAAAGGTTAAACCTGGCGCCATAGAGATATATATGAAAATTTTATAATTTTTAAATGGTGCTAAATACCACCAAAATAATAATATCTAATTCTTTATGACAACTTATATATTATTTGGAATTTTAAATATCAATATATTAAATACAAACATTTTAAATATTTTATGACATTCCAAATGTTAAAATTAAAAAAAAAAATTCTAACAGATATATGTATAATTTTTAAAGGTTTAATTAGTAATTTGGCTCTTTTATATATATATGTGTGTGTGTGTGTTTTAATTCGGCCCTAATCTTTTTTATTTAATTTAGCCACTCAAATTTTAATTTGTGCCTACTTTCATCATTTTTTGTCAATTAGGATATTTGACAAACACTCCTAATAGCGTCTATATGGCATCCAAGGTGGATAAACCTTGCTGTGTCCATTTGGCTTTAGAATTGTCCATTATGCAAACATTTTGAAAGATGATTAATCTTAACTCTTTGACATCCAAAAATAGACTATATAGAACTTATATCATGTACATCAAACCAAACAACGCCGTAAGTGCTCAAATTACTTTGAATTTACACGACAAGTCACCTACTTAAACAACTTCAACAATTTCACTAAGCATTTTAACTTGATCATCATCGTTAGCTTGCCACCCCTAGAGCTTATAAATAGAGACATGTGGAGAATAGTTTAATAAATCAATAACACTTACATCCTTGCTACTCCAAGCACATACAACGACCTAAGATGATTGATTACATGTTAGTTAATTTAACTTTCTATAAAAATTTTGGTAGAATTTTCTCTAAACATAAGACTAACCGAAATTTCTACAAACACTCATACTACCAATCAAAATAATTAAGAGAGCTTCAATCTCAACCCAAAACACTAAATTGTAACAAATAAGGATGGGGGCCCCCTGCACATCAATGAAGCTACAACTAAGAAGAAGTAATATAACTAATTACAATTTCAATAAAACTTTCACAAAGAAGGTCTTAGCAAAATAACACACGGCTCAACAATAAGGAACAATCATTCCTTCCTATGCCGCCAAGGTTAGTTCTAAACCCACACTACTATTTGTAATGAAAAAAAAATTAAAAGAATGAGTTCAAATCTCAATAAGCAGGTAATACTAAATATGACAAAAACACAAATAATGAATAATAACCTACCTTCAGACTTAAATTTATATTGAAAACATAAGTACTAACATAGTATCAAGTAAAATTTATTTTCCTAATTCATATCAAATAAATTCGATAATGCGCATAAACCAACTTTTATAACATTATTCATAGAAATACAATCAATGTGTCTAAATAGAACTAAATCAAATGAACGTAGAGCACATCACTCACAAAGGTAATTATGTAGAGGGATAGCTTACACTTAACAATTCAAATAATCCACATGTAGTGGCCAACCCATGAGGCCAACAACACTCCTACTAGTTGAGGTCCAAATAAAGATGTACAAAGGTTAACAACTATTGTTATTAGTTACAAAGTTCTATATTAAATCATATTTTGGTTTTAACATTGCCATACACTAACAAAAAAGGATAAAATAATTAACAAATATATTTAACTAACTAATCAACTATAAAATATTTCAACACAACAATTAATATTACTTTGTTTTAGACACAATAGAACAAAATCAAGTTTACCATCCTATTAGCTTACAATGAATAGGTAGTATAATTGCTCATAACAAGTATTATCTACCCAAAGCATAAGGTGACATTATAATTCTTTTGGGCCTTAAACTAACTAAGAATTTGATAGGGGATTGTCTTGGGAATCTTCTATAGTATCCACAAACAATTTATGTCATTAAGTAACACATTAAATTACCTAGGGTCAAGTTACTCTTATTCGTTATTATCTCTCTTAAAAGTATGATTTCTATATTCTACAATAGTTCCCACTTAGATCCAACATTTAGGTCTTAAATAGCATAAAGTTTTCTACCTCCTCAACTGTATTTAACTTTCTAAGTTACAACATCAAATAAGTTTCCTATCTTAGTCCTTAAATTTCCTCACATTCAAAAAGTTACACAATTAAGACTCCACTTCCTAAACTTTGTTCAAGTAATTTGTCCCCCTTAACCTGGACCTTAAGCTGTCATAGACCTTGAATTAGAATAAGCTAAATTGCAATATAGAATTTTCTCTTGAATTTTAGGCTACGGGAATTTTTAAATCTATTTAACACACTAATTCTCCATTTCAAGAAAGAAATCTTTAAGTTAAACTTTTCCCTAGATAGCAATAGGAAGAAATTAGAACAATTTCATATAACTCGTGGGAGTTAAGAACAAGAAAAAATAGAATTAGTACTAATATAGATGGGCCTTAAATTTCTCAATTTCAAACCAAATCCCAGCTAGACGCTCCTGCCTGTTCAGTCATGAAATGAAGCAAGTTTCAGAGACTTAATCCCTAGAAGCACAATCTGACTCCAACAGTACAAAGAATGAGGACAAGAGATGGTTCCTAGAAATCAAGGGAGAAACAAAGTGGAATCGAAGCAACTCAATTGAAGCTTAAAGCCCCACCTTTTATCCACTTCCACATTGCTGCCACGACAAAGAAAAAGAAACATTGCAACTGGTCAAGGTGACTAGATTTATGGCAGACAGTGCAACTAGAAGGGAGGAGAGAAGGAACGAAAGAGAATGGAAAAGAGGAAGAACGAAAGAGAATGGAGAATGGAGAAAGGAGAGAACCGATGGCTGGGGATGTTCACGCGGTAGAGAGAGAACAGTGAAGAAAAGAAATGGGTGGTGTTGGCATTTTTTTAATATACTTTGAATAAAATTGGATTTTGGCCCCTAAAGAGTTCAAAATGATTTAAGGTAGTCCCTATGTCACTCTTATCTACTTCTAAAGGAAATCTAAAACCCCTAAACTTATCACAAATTATCCTACCACTCATTCCCTTCTTAAAGTAGTTTACTTTATTTTATTTTATAAGCTAATAAGAACCCAAATGAAATGAAATTTCTTTTTTCTTCCTAAGGTGTTACAATATCAGACTCTCCAAAGGCAAATGAATCTTCTACTCTCTTTTTTTTTTTTTTTTATGATGTAGTTTATATGGCTGCAATGACAAAAATGATTTGTCATGATAATTCAATTCTCGAACAATCAAGAAATTAAATAATTAATGTTAAGTTATTCAAAAATTAATGGTTATTGTTGTATTACAAAAGTGTACATATAAATATATGTATTATACAACTAATATAATAATGAACAAAATATCATTCTCACAAGATTTGTGACTAAAATAATTTATAAGTACTAAAATTTTGTATTTTAATCTAAATCAAACTAATAATAAAAAGAATTGCAATTAAAATTAAAATAAAAAATAAAAAAAATAAAAGGAGACAATATTTTAGACTAAATTAAAAAATAAAGGATTAAAATTATATTTTCCCAAAACATTTTATAAGAAACTAATCAACCTTTCTCTACATTACTCTTAATAATAATCTTTGCTAATATAGAACTTTAATTTATCTATAAACATCTTTCAAATTATCTATAGACATTCCCTTAGACCAATTTATAATCTTTTATATGTTTGATTGAGAGGCTTTATCAAAAATGAATCCTAATATGGCTACATGAAGCTAACAGTATATTCCTATCATACAAATCAATCTATCCAATATGGCAAGTTTTATGAACTCGTACTATTTAATTCATAGTCTAGTCCTAAAATCTATTTTTCAAATTCATTTAAACTACCTAAATTATCTAATAATTTTCACATACTTAGAAGTATGAAAAATAAATATTGAATAAGCAAATCAGCTTATTAATTACAAATAAGAGAGTAATTACAATTTATTACATGCTAGCTAGGGTTTATCACAATCCCATATCAATAAGTTCTACTCATAAATACAAGATTAATATCATAAAAGAAAAATCATATATCAAATGGATATAAAAATATAAAGAAAAACAAGGAAGAAGAGAATAACAGAATTAATAGGTAAATCTCCCCCAAAACCAAGTTGATCCCAAGGCATGAAACACTCCTAATCTCCATTTTGCCTCCCTAAACGTCTAAAACTTCAACCTCCTTACAAAATGTCAAAACCTTACTTAAAACTCCGAAAATTAGAGCAAAAAATGCAATCGTTCTACGAAGTCGTGGTAGGCGCTGCAACACTAGATTCTGGCATTCAACACTATGCATTCTGTGCAACAGGGGAAATATTCTATTTTTGGGCGTTGGAATTTGTTTTAGCAGCGGTTTTTATTTTTAGCAATAAATGTTTTCCCTTTTCAACAATTATTCCTAGTTTTTGTTGCTACTATTTATAATATATTAACAAAGATGGACTAATTTAATAACTTAGAAATCCAAATAAAAGTACAAAATACAACTTATATTCAACTAAAATGAAAATTAACTCAATACTAAAAATACCAAACTAAAACTTATCAAATATTGTTCTAACTAAAATTTATTAAATTTATATTTCAAAAAATAGAATAAACTTAATACTTACAAGATAAATCTCTTAAATAATAGAAAAAGCATGATGAATTTGGGACTTTTTCAATTATATATTTACCTCTATTTTCACTATTCTGGAATGTATCATTATTTATATATGTTCATAGTGGAATAGGTTCTGATCTCCTCCTATATATGGTCACCTAATGCATGATAAATCATTTTTTAATCTATCGATCAATTAACTGATTCTAATCTTGAAGTCATATTTATTATCGTAGTACGTATTATTTGGTTTTTTTATTCCTTTTCTCAAATATATTAGTCGATTGATGGCTACCATGTTTAAAATGGGATTAATTGCATTGGGACAGATATGTGTGCGTCTTGAGGTATGTTAATTATAGGAAAATTATATTTTTAGTTCCTCTGATTTTACTAAATTTTTAATTTGGTCCTTATTTCTATATTTTTATCAATATTTTGCTTAATATATGAGTTAATTTTACTTCATGATTTATTTTTTACTTTTTTGGTTGACATAAATTATACATGTCCAAAATTATTAAAATAGTATATAGTTAGTTATATTAACAAAATTTAACAAGAAATATTGACAGAATTTTAACAATAGGGATTAAATTAAAATTTTGTGAATTATAAAAATTTAATTATAAATTTTTAAACTATAAAGATTAAATTAAAAAAAATGAATAAAGCTACGGGGACTAAAAGTATAATTTCTTCTTAAGTGTATGAATATTAACTTGTACTCGGTGGGTGTTATAGGAGCCTCATAGAAGAAATATTCTTATAGGCCTCAAATTAATGATCCAATCCACGTGATCAAGAGCACATTTTTAAGTAATTCCACTAACTGTAGTTTGACAACAATTGGTACAGATCCCTACTTATGGAAGGAAAGGAAATAAGGCTTAATTCAAATAACAGAGAAACCCAAACTCTCTACGTATATAGGGATATTTTTTGTATCATCTAAATTTGATTTAGATAGTTTAGATTTTATTTTATATTTTTAAATTATGATATTTTTTATTTTAAAAAAATAAAATAAAAAATTCTTTTAATTATAAATTTAAAAAATGATTATTTATATTTAAAAAAAATAAAAAATTAAATCATTTAAATCAAATATGAACGATGCAAAAAGTCCAGGTTCGATCAGAGAGATGTCACACCGACAGAATCTGCAATAGCAGCTACGCCTCCTCCTCCTAGCCTATAGAATTAGAACTTGTAACCACACTCATTTTAAGCTCTATAATACCTTTTGACTGGGATAATCTTCCCCTTTCTCTTTTAACCATTGCCTTAAACACCAACATTAATTTGTCAACAAAATTATATGTCATTAACTACATTTTACCGTATACCAGATGGCAACTTTCGCGCAGCTTTTTTCACTTACCATTCACTTGGACATTTGGTTCGAAGAAGGACCAAAACTGATTATCCATCTTTAGATGTAGCATCTGCAGTTCTGGGTCCTCAAAGTTATAGGTCCCTGATATGAATATTGTTGCCTCAAATACTTCAAAGAATTTTCTTAGTATTCTGTTACTTTGTGACCTGGCTGATTTCAAAATCATTAGAGCCTTGATTGGCATGTCCAATCATGTAGATGATGGCTTAGTTGAAGGCACTACATCCATGGTAAAAATCCAGAAGATAAGGATTTTATCTCATGTAATAGAGAAGGAATGTAAAAGATGAAAAAGAAGCCATATCTCTGTTCTCTACTGAAAATATGTGGAATTGCATTTTAATGAGAGAGGCAGTCAGGGATATGTTAATCAATTCGAAAGAGTACATGGGTTTGTAGGAAATATGTTGCTGAATAAGATTGTTATACTTTGTCTGATGGCAGACTTAAAATGAAGTCTGTAAAGATGATGCAAAAATGCTGAGATATGTTTTAATTTTAAGGAGAATGGATTATCTGAATATAATAAACGTCCATTGAATGGTTGTATCAAAATTTTTATTTCAGAGGTTTGTTGGAGAGTAGTCGGTTGTAATGAACCCTCAGTCATGGTGACAATGGTGAAACAGTTGTTGCATGTCATAGCATAAACTTGATTAGATAAACTGATATCGTCCTTCTTCCATTTCCCTGGCAAGATGGAAATGCTGAAGGTGTTTGAAATCCTCATCTATTATTCATTCCATATAGCTTTTCTAGTTATTTGTTTTCCCGAATGTTTATTTACAGAGATACTCATGCTGTAGGGATGATACAATCCCGTTTACTTTGATTTACAACAAACTATTTTTGCAATAAAGATTGACTATATGAATGAGAGCCTGAATGATCGTATTTGTAATAACTTGAATGCCCACATTTTCAAGGCGTCTCTTTGCCTCCAACACATGTCATGGCATAGTATTGTATCTATGGCTTCTCTTTGATGCGTGGCTCATGATTGTTCTAAGAGAGTTTCCATATCTCTCATATTATATGCAGAGTAATTAAATAAATTCATTGCATTTTTAGTCTCTTAGTCTATGTTTGGATCAAGGAGAATTGAAGGAAAGGAAAGGGTTGATTTAAATTTAAATCAAGGGGACGGTCTAAACCAGAACTTCCCTTCTCTTCCATTCTTCTCAATCCAAAATACCCTTAGACTCTTTTTTGTATATCTTTTCTCTCTATTGAAGGATACCTTACCCTCCCCCATTTTTTTCACATTTCCCTTCTCTCTCTAATTGAGTTTGGTTGAAAGATAGAACACTATTCTGGATTATATGTTGAAATAGTTGTCTGTTCTAATGCATCTATATTCTGTTAGTAATTCACCATTTTCTTCACTTAACATGCACTGTATGTCGTGTGAACTGGGTGAATGCTGGTTCCAGTTGAAGCATTCTGCTATACCGGAAGAAATGCAGGTTTTGAATCCCTATGCATTCCTTTAAGAACGTTTGCAGACACTTGAGTAAACAGCTCTTATGACCAGAGATATCCTGAATTCCTGATTACGCATTTTTCCTCTCTAGGTGACGGTAGCGACATCTCGAAATTTCTTCACCATTACTGATCAAGTAGTCCACCTATCTTCAAATAATTTCGCCTGCACATAGATAGGATCTAGCCTCAAGTAGGTGCTAACTTTGGCTCGTTTCCTTTTCGACATTAGATCCTGGTTGAACTTAATTCAATTTGTAGATATATAGCTTTTCTTCATTCTCAGTTACTGTTTTAATTCACCCTTGTTTTCTGTGGAAAGAAATATAAAAAATATGCAGTGTTGATGCCGATAGATGTTATCATTTTTGCTGGAATATTCTCTGCATTTCTTCATTCTCAATTTCTTGTTTAGTTCACACATGTTTTATATATATGTATGTATTGATGCTGATAGCGATTGGCCGTTTCACAGGAATTTTTTCTGCATTTCATTTTACAAATCTCATTCTTTAGTTTCTTGATGGACATTTGTAAAGTTAGCGATTGCATTAGTCCACAAATAATATATAATATGCGGAATATTGATTCTACAAAAAATAATTAATAAATATTTTTTGTTAGGCGCAAAAGAAATTAATAAATGATAATTATGCTACTATTCATTTCACAATACAAATGTACTTACGAGCAATTAGCAACCTAATAAATCCTAATTTTTTTAATAATCAGTTCTCTTATATATTTAGCAGCCGAGTTTTCTTTAATTACTAATAAGGGAATGTTAAATTGAGCAAAGAAATTACTCCTCTAAATATAAGAATAATATAGTAAATGCAAGACTTAAAAGCAAAAACTCAAATGGATTGACTCCAGTCTCGTGCAAACTAGTGATGGCAATCTTACTAGGCAGAGTTGGAGACTGCTTCCCCAAGTCTCAGTCCCTATCCCCTATATAGGAGAAATTTTTTCTCTTCCTCATTGCTCATATCCCCGTGGGGTGACATACCAAAAGACCCATTTTCAGCAATTATGAGATGGTTACATCTCTACAATAAAAAGATATAAAAAATGGGGGAAGGGGTTTGTAATATTAAATGGAGGACTTCTAAATTCTAATATAAGAAAACTTTTAAAGTTCATTTTCATATTTTAAATTAAAATATATATTTATATAAATAAAATGATTAAAGAGGACATTTAAAATAAACAGTTATATCTAAAAAAATATTTATACATAAATATAGCTGACACTTTTATAATTTGAAGAGAACAAGACCTCGCAGGGATATGATTCTCATCCTAATCATCAAACCACTACTGAGGGGATTTTCTCTCCCATCTTTGTTCTTGTGTGAAAAAAATTCCCTAATACGTGCCTTTAAATGGAGCAATATCTGAGAGGATCCCTAAATTTGAGAAGTTTTTGTCATTCTTAGTGGAAACAAAATATGTAGGCAAATTTGTCTTTAAAATGACTTCTTTTTTATAGTTATTTAATTTTGTGAAATTTTTCTATGTGATATTGTTTTAAGAGAAAATATTATTTAGACAAGTTTAAGTCACTAAATTAAAGACCATGTAAATTCCCCCCCCCCCCCCCCTCCAGAAGTCTAGCTAACGAAGAAATCATTTTGATTGGACAATTTTTTTAAAATACTAAATTAAAAAAATTATTTTAAAAAAATAAAGTTAATAGATCTCTTTTAAAACTAAATTATTAATATTAGAAGCCATTTGGTATAAAAAATTATACATGAAAATAAAAAGAAAAAAAAAGTGAATAAAATAATTAAATAATAACTACCATATTTTTACTTTAAATAATAATAATACATTATTATTAAAAAATATAATAAATATTACAAACAAATGACCCTCTACGGCAAGGACCGTTACTTTTTACCTCACTTCATATGAAAGAGACAATTGAAAGAAACATTTTGTGTGGAATCAACGGTACTAGTCCTATCTTAGAATCGAAATTTTTTTAGATGCACTTAAAGTATAATATATTTTAAAAAATTAATAGATAAGATTGAATTTATATAAGTAGGATCTATATGTAATATAAATAAGATGTACATATAAAATAAATTTTAATTATTAAATATATAAATGACGTGACACACTAAATATACATAAAAATTGCTCCCTATAATCCATGGTGTGATTTTCAGAATGGACGAGTTTGATGAACCTTTTAACGAACCCATGTGGACAACGTACCTATCTCAGGATCGACTTCTCTTTTCAACATTATTCTGAAGGTTAACAAATACCCACTTGTTGTTATCACAATCAGTAGCCAGAGGCCAAAACCTGAATGAGGTAACATTGGAATCTCGGCTCTTCCTAACGTTCCGTTTGGGGGATAAAACGCTGATTTATAACAAACATTAATTGATAAATGGTTAAATTATTCTTTTTGTCAGTTTCATATTATCTTTAATTTAATTTTTATAATATAAATTTTTAATTTAATTCTTATTATTAAATTTTTATCAAAATCTTCTTAAATATTATTGATATGACTAATTATATATTATTTTAATATTATAGATACGTATAATTTAAGCTAAATAACCTAAAACACTTAATATAAATTATATTATATGTGATATGTGATATAACTTTGTTTTCGTATATACTTTCATCTTTTTTTTAAATAAATCCTGTATAATATAATATATAATTGGTCATAGTTACAAAATTTAATAATCAAAGTTTAACAATATGAATTAAATTAAAATTTTTGTGAACATTTAAAAAATTTTAAATTATAAGAATCAAATTAAAATTCAAATAAGACTAGAGGGGCCGATGAATAATTTATCCTTTATAAATTTATGAAAGATGAACCAGGATAAAAATTTCATCTTTGTGGATTTTAGTGCGCTGGTCAACTCCGCTGCTCTCACATTTGCCGATCAATTCAATTAAGTTGGTATGAACCCTAAAATGGATGCGAGGGATCCCTCTTTTTACCCACAATAACGGTGTTGATAATGACGGATAAATACCCAATGACCTATCAAAACATTACCAACTTTCTCCTTGAAAAAAAAAAAAAAAAAGGCACCACCTTTATTCAAACTCATTAGGAAATAGGAAGATTCACCCACACCCAATTAAAGATTCTGAAACCCCATATCCACAATCCTCGGATTGCAACCTCTACACTATTCCAAAAACAAAGTGTAAGAAGAGAGAAATGGCTCAAAAGGGAAATGGGGATAGGGTGGAAAATGGGTTTGAAATTGAGGAAGATGAAGTGCAGAACCCCAACCAGAAGGCCATGAAGCTTAAAGAAGAAGATGTTTCAGTGGAGAGGGTGTTCCTGAGCCAGGAGGTGCTGCCATGGAGGAAGCAGCTAACGTTGAGAGCCCTTGCGGTTAGTTTTTTTCTGAACGTAATGTTCAGTTTCATAGGGATGAAGCTCAAGGTTTTAAATTGCAGTTGCGGTTACGGCTGCGATGTGGCTGCGGGTGTTGCAGAAATGATAAAACGCGTTGTGGGCGTTGCAGACCGTTACGTTGCGTATTATTACGAATGTGGCACAGACCGCATCTGCACGCCATATCATGTGATGCAATCTGGATTTTAAAACCTCGATGAAGCTGAACCTCACCACGGGGATAATTCCTTCCGTGCCTTCTGGGTTTCTTCTTCGTCAAGACTTGGACCAAGTTCTTGGACAAGTCCGGCATGTTGAGGCAGCCCTTTACGAGACAGGAGAACACTGTCATCCTGACCTGCGTCGTTGCCTCCTCCGGCATTGCGTTTAGCGGTACCTTCTTTAATTCTTTTTTGTCACTAGTATAGACAACTAATCTTATTTTACAAAGATCATCTTGCTCTCCAAACATTTAACATATATTTCAGAAATTTTTGTTGTGATTTACTTTCTGTAAGGCAGCTAATCTTTTGGTCATATTAAAAACAATGCCTGATTTTTTTTTAAATTTACTTAATATGATATCATATTAAGAATAAAACTATGGTATATAATGTTGCATAAAAAATTATTTTTATTAACAAAAAGCATAAATATTAAAAGAAAAGATTTTTTTATATATATTTAATAGATATAAAGAGTTAAATGATATTTTTAAAATAAAAAAAATATTGGTATGTAATTTAGTTAATTCTTAGAAGCAATTGACGTACTTTGCTCCAATTTTTTGAAATTGAATCTCTGTTTAATCCACAAAACTAAGCTCCTTAGCACCGAAAATGACAAGCAAATCTTAAGTTAAGATTTGGATTTGTGCCCTTTTGAAGTGGCAATTACCTTCATTAATTAAGTTAAAATTTAGAGTTATTTTCTTCTGTTTGAATAAATTGGTGGAATTTCCCGGTTGGATAGATATCACAATCGCCTGTAGTCCGGGGGCTATCGTTTGTCTTTTGGACAAAAAAAAAGAGTATCATTCATATGTCACTGTCAGGATCGGCATCTAGAACATATGAACCTTGGAATAGCAATTAAGAGCACAGGGCTTACTTTTGATCATGTCTTTATTTTTTTTTTTTTTTGGGGCCACAATTTTTGTCATGCCTTGAAAGATACTATTTTCTTGGTTTTCAAGATATGCCACGGCAATAATTTCAGAAAATTGTGCTTTAAATATGAGATCAAATTTGGTGAGAGTTCAAGGTTTTCCTAAATATTGGGTGAAGGAGGAATTATAGGAGGCCAAAATAAGTTCAAGAATCACTTTAACTAAATAGTTTAAACTATTAAATAAATGTCTATGAATAATTTTATTATAATTTCTAATACTTCTCATAGAAAATTTCTTTAAACTTGAAGTATGGACAAAGCATAAATTTGTTATATCTTATGCTACAATTTAAATTTAATTTTAATTTTAAGAATGAGAAATAATAAAGATTGAACTCTTTACTATTTGATCATAAAACTTTTGATACTATATATAGAATTATGTTATTTTTCTTTTTTGCTGACACTATTTTGTTACGAAGAATAAGATGCTGTAAGTTGCCTTTTGATTCCTCATGATTCCCAAAAAGTAACAATTCTTATGAATTAAATTCTTCCCATCAGTGCAAAGAGACTTCATTGGATACCAAATTACTTCTTCTCAACAAAAGCGTTAAAACTTTTGAAAGCTATAAAGGTTTTAGATTTTTCCTACATAAAGCAAGCCCACATCTTTCGACTAAAACCATGAACGAACGTTATAACATAATGTTTACTTCCATTGAATGTTGGGTTCAATAGTCAAATGTATTAAAATAAACCAATTCCAGCTGTTATTTGCCTCCCCAAAATTTTTCCTTCGAAAAGCTATCATCAGGTTGTTTCCTAACAACACATTCTTCGCAAATTTTTGTAATAGAATCAAAGTGGGAAAGGCCAGCTACCATCTCCTTTTGTTGTAGAGTTCTTAGTCTTCCAAAATTCAAGTGTATCGGCAGCGCATGCCATAGCCATGCTAGATTACTCATCTTTGCCGCAAAACAATACTAACCAACTTTTTGTACATGTAAAGGGAATATTCTATTTGCAGTCATGTTAAATTAAGCAACCAACCCCTGTATAGAATTTTGAATTCTGCAAAATCTATCTTTGACAATAACATCAAAACCTTTCTATTGGAGTTGACTGACACTAAGTAAATTTTTTGTTTCAAATCTAATACAAGCATGAAATTAGAAATAGTTTGAACGGAATTGGACTTGACTAGTTTAGATTGATACCTTTCCTTTTCCTTTTATAGCAACTAAGAAATTATCACCAAACTTCACACTTGATTGAAATGTTTCATCTATAACTTGGTAAATGTAGATTTATCTTCATGCATATGATTGCAACAACCCATATCCAGAAACCACAAATTTTTGTGAATATCTTCCTTTGAACTGCACACCATTAAGAGAGAAATTTCCTCTTTCTTCTCAATTGCTTCTGTAAAATGATATTTTTTTCACCATGCCATTTATTTAAATTTGTACTACATTCAAAATGATAATGACTATACTTGTGGCACTGAAAACATTCAATTTTTGATTTGTTTACAAAGTGGGATTTTCCATCATTTGAACATCAATTGCCACTATTTGACTTTCTTTGGCTTCTGTGTTTAGTTTTCTTGTTAAAGTTCCTCCTTTTCCACTTGCCTTTCCGACACCCAACACTTTGTGTATTCGTAGTTACTCGCAAAGCTTGCTCTTTCTTATCTTGCTAGACTAATTGTTACTCATTCACTTGTAAAGAATTTTGTAGCTCATCTATTGAAAGAATATCCATATCTTTAGACTCCTCAATAAAGCAAATAATGAAATTATATTTATGCAACGTGAAACGAATAGTTTTTTTCACTATAACAACATCCTCCCACTTATCTACACGAATACTCTTCTTGTTCATGATTGCTATTGTCCTAAAAAATTATTCTGCAACGGTTTCTCCCATCTCCATGCCTAGGTATGGAACTGTTGGTATATGACAGAAAAGAAGGCAACGACGAAGAAATTTTATGAATTGGCTAAGAGGGAATAGTAGGCATATGTGTTAGAGAGTAAATAAAGAGTTTTTTTTTTTAAAGAGGCATACAAATATTCATTTGCTTTATTCAATATATAAAGTTGATACATAATAAATAATGCCTAATATCATACCACATATTAAAACTAATTCCTAAAAATCATGTAAAATTAAAAAATTCCCAAAATCTTGGTCCATTCAAAAACTAACAAATTGTTCAATATCAAATGAATTATTCAAATATCTTTGCAATTCCAAGGCACATGTCCAACAATCTCCTCCTTGCCTTGATAATTGCTAATGCCTTTATCATGGTAGCTTGCATCTTATCCTCCTCTTTTTGCTTTTCTTCTTTTTCTTTACATGTCTTGTCTCCTCAACCTTTGTATGAACATTAGAAACTGAATCAAGAATATGGGCTTTGGAAACTTTTAATTCTTGACTTTATGCTTCTTTCGTGTCAAATCTTTCAAATGAAATTGAATCAATAGATTGAGAAATAGCATCATTAAAATCAATATGTTCTTCCTTTATTACATTAAGAATAAAACTCTTTTCTCTCATCTTCACTTTGAATGCCTCTTTGCCACTTGCATGAGTAATTATACACCATCTATCTTCAAAAATTACCTTGTGGCCCTTTTCAACAAGTTGTCCAACACTAAGTAAATTTTTATTAATATTAGGAACATATAAAACATCAAAAATATATTTTAAACCTAATAAGGTTTTAATGGCTACAGTTCCTTTGCCTTTTACATCAATGCATGCTCAATTTCCAATTCTAACTTTAGAAATAATAGTTGTATCAAGTTCTCTAAAGAGTTCTTGATTATAAGTCATATGGTTTGTACAACCACTATCTATAAGTCAACTTTCTGTAGAGTTATTTGTAGAATAACATGATACCACAAACAAGATCTCCTCCTTAGGTTGATCTTGAACAGTGTTAGCTTGTTGTTGTTGTTAAGACTTGCGTATTTTTTTCACATGGCCTAACTGACCACATTTGTGACATTTGATATCAAGTCTCCATGAAACTTTGTTTATGGATGATTTGTCTTTTTGCAATGTGGATAAGGTGGAAAAATCCTATCTTTGTTGTTATTTTTCTTGTCTATGCCTCCTCTTGATTTTTGTGGTTTTGCATAAAGTAAACCTTCTATGGTCTGCTCTTGTCTCAACATTCTCATTTGCTCCTATGCCTATAATGCACTAACTAATTCCTCTAAAAATATAATTGATAAATCCTTTGATTTTTCTAATGAAGAAATCTTAGATTCATATTTTACAGGTACAATTGCAAGGATTTTTTGCACAATTCGTTCATTAGGAAAATACTTACCAACCAATCTCACCTTATTCACTATATTCTGCAACCTATTAGAATATTCTTTGATGGTTTCTGACTCCTTCATTTTTTGCATCTCAAATTCTCTGATCAAGTTAAGCACTTGCATATTTTTGGTTCTGTCATTACCTTGATATTCTTTTTTGAGGTAATCCCATATAGCCTTTACTAAGTCCATATTCATAATTTTGGTGAATATGGTGCTTGAAACAGAAGCGAACAATAATGCTTTAGCTTTGGACTTCCTAGTCTTCTTTTCTTTGTGAGCTTTGAGTTGAGTCATCGTTGGATTCTTTGGCAATGATGGAATGGCATAATCATCTTCAACCGCTTCCCAAAGATCTAATGCATCAAGATGGACTCTCATTCTAATAGCCCAAGCTTGATAGTTATCACCATCAAAAATCGGTGGAGCAATGTGAGAAAATATGTTGTTGCTTTCCATATCTAAAGGTTCTTGTACTTTTGACTGGGTTTTTTTTTTCAACTCACAAGTCCCTCAAGAAAAGTGGCTCTGATACCAGATTTGTTGGTATATGACAGCTAAGAGGGAACAGTAGGCATATATGTGTTAGAGAGTAAACAAAGAATTATTTTATTTTTAAGAGGTATACAAATATTCATTTGCTTTATTCAATATATAGAGCAGATACATAACAAATAATGCCTAATATCATGCCACATATTAAAACTAATTCTTAAAAATCATGCAAAATAGAAAAATTCTTAAAATTTTGGTCTATTCAACAACTACCAATTATTCAATATCAAATGAATTATTCAAATATCTTTGCAATTCTAAGGCACGTGTCCAACTACGAAGAGTTTAAAGTTATGCTTGCTTCACCTTCGCATTCTCTTGGTACTTCTTCATGGGGTCCTAAATTTGCTTTGAGATGTCATTGCAAAGAATTGTTTCCAAGATTGACTGATCAATTGCTTGGAAATGATAATTCTTTGTCTTCAAATCTTTCAACTCTTGGCCTTCTAATTCTACTTTGTGCTCTGATAAAACAGTACAGGCTACAAGGTCCACCACATTATCCCTGACCATCTACCAATATTCTTTTGGACCAAAGGAAGTTCTCTATTAACATGTTTCAATGATCATAATGACCATCACAGTATGGAATAAATGGTTGCTGATGACTCCCTAATTTTGGATGAGAAAGAGATACATTTGATGATAAATTAGGGAGGCAAAGTACTTTTTTCTTGATTAATATGGCTAAATTTTTATTCAATCAAATAAAATAAAGAAAATGTCTCAATTAGGATATCTTTATCAGTTTTGAGCCTCATTTTATGATTGATTTTCATCTCAGGAGAAGGTAAAAAATTGTAGAAAGATATGAGAAAAGAGAGAGAAGCTGAAAAGTAAAAAGGCAAGCTGAACAAGTCTTCTCACTACAGCTAAAACATAATTCGCTGTAGCTATAGCTTTTGCTATAGCGAGGAAGTTACTTGCATATAGCAAAGTTGTGATGCATACAAATTTCAAGGAGCTCCTAGCTATAGCCCAAGTAGTAGAGAGATCACAAAAAATTTGGGCACTTATAAACTCTCACTATAGCGAGAGCCACCCTTCGCCATAGTGAGATCGGGCTTTGGAACGCGCAGCTTTGATTTACAAGCTAAAAAATGAGAGGGAGAGCTAGGACTTGGTCATTCAGCAAAGGGGAGCTGCTTCTGATTAACTGGGAGAATGAGAAAATGCACAAGAGGTATTGAGGAAGCTTCATATTAATCAGGAAATCGTTGATTCTATCCAAGATTCTTCTGATTAGGTTTTCTACTCCATCTTCTCTTCAAGTTAATGTATTTATTGATATATTTGCTGAACTTCTCTGTGGATTTCAAGCCATGAATGGCTAACTCTTGTAACCCTTAGAGATTCTATGAACCTTTGAGCTTTGGAAATAATTTTCCTTTTGATTATATTGGATTATTGAAGATTTTAGTGCTTAATCTGAATTATGGTTTCATTCTATTGATTGGCCACCTCTAATTTGATTATAGGTTTTGTAGTTACCCTTTAAAAGAAGAGAATTGCTTATAGACCATTGATTGAGCAACTTAGGATTAGACAAAATCTAATTTTGCACTTGAGATAGAAATATATTCAAGGGCCTTAGGTAGTTTAGATAAGGTCTTAGCTTAATTGTATGTTAACTTCTCATTTGAGACATTAAAGAGTTAAGTTGATATATGGGTTTGAATAGATCGAAAGATATTTTTACCTAATTAGACCTTTGACTCTAAAATCAACATTAAGCTAATTAATTAAAAAGAAAAATGATTGACTTTATGTAAAAAAGGGACTAGAATTCCTAGGGTATTTTTAATTGCTTATTTTCACTTAGTACCATTTTCATTACTGTTAATTGCACTTGAATTGATTTTCACAAAAATTCACTCATAACTTGATTTGTTTAACTAAAATGAATATGAGAAATCTAATTCCTAATCATTAATCATATTTATTTTCTGAGAGAACGACCTTAACTCATCACGTACTATTTTTATAGCCCGTACACTTACGATGCCATTATTTTGGTGAGCATCAAGTTTTTGGCACCATTGCTGGAGAATCAAGGCAATTGGTGAATAGAATTAGAGGACCTTGAGTAGTTTTAGCTTAAGCATTTAGTTTCTTTTAATTTACTCTCTTGTTTATTTGTGTTTTCATTTGTTAGTTGCCGTAATTTTATTAGTAATTTCTTAGTTTATTACCTTTTGGCTTCTTTGATTTAGTTAAATTCTTGATCTGTGCTCTTTTGTTATCACAGGTACATTAGTTTATGCCACTTATATCTAGATCCAAGAGAACACCAAGAAAGACAAGGAATTTGAAGGATATTTTGGCTGAGGGGTCTGTGCTAATTCAACCTAAAAGTCGAGGTAAACATTCCTGATATAAAGATGACATACGAAGATAATCAAAATTAGACTATTAATGATTTTATGGGAAGAACCATGAAAACTACTCAGCGTAGCATTGTAGTACTAGATTTTCAGGTGAACAACTTTAAGTTAAAGCCAGTGATGATTTCAATGCTTCAAATGAATGGGTAGTTTAGTGGTAAATCAACAGATGATGCTAATAGACACATATTATCCTTCTTGGAAGTCTGTGACTCTTTCAAATAGAATGGAGTGCCCAAGGATGTCTTAAGGCTTAGATTATTCCCCATCTCTATCAAGGATGATGCAAAAGAATGGTTGCTCAATTTGCTGGAGGGATCTATCAACAATTGGGATGACTTAGAAGCAAAGTTCAAAGCTCGCTTCATTCGAAATAACAAAATTACTTATGCTAAATGTGATTTAATTAACTTCAAGCAATTACCAGATAAGCACCTTTTATGTGGTTTGGGAAAGATATAAACATTTGATGAGACAATGTCTAAGTCATGGCATGGATGAATAGGCCATTGTATAAAACTTTTGTACTAGATTCAATCCACAGTCAAATACTATGCTAGCATCGATTCTTAATGATAGTTATGACCAACTCCCAGTAGATGAGGTGATGAAGGTACTTGATAATCTGTCTGAAAGTTATTCTCATAGGGGGGATGAAAGACTAGCAATTCCCTAAACATCTAATACTAAAGAGGATTCTTCAGTTCAGTTGGCTATTATTTTATTAGCATTGAATAAGCATTTTGATTTGCTATAATCACAAGTGCCAAAGAAGACTGCTTTGAATATATGTTCTACACAAGTAACTCATATTACATGTGAGCAGTATGGTGAGATATATATGCCAAACTAGTGCCTGATGTTTTTGCAATTAGAGTCAGTGAATTATGTAGGGAACTTTCAAAGGAGTCAAAACAACCCCTACTTAAACACCTACAACCCTGCATGGTGTAATCACCTAAATTTTTCTTAGAAGAATGGTCCATCACTTAATCAGCCGTCATCTTCTGGAATAAGACCAACTCAACCTCATGGGTTCTCTCAAGTTACAAGGCAAAATGTTCCTACTCAAGAGCCCAAAACTAATTTAGAGGATGTTTTGGCTAAGTTTATGACTACTCAAATCAAGAATAATGAAGCGCAAGCTAGCATTAATACAATGGTGGACTCCTCTCTCAAGAATATAGAAGTGCAAATGGGGAAATTAGCTTCTGCTATGAACGCACTGCATCAAAGAGGCTTGTCAAGTGATACAATTCCTAATCCAAGGAGAGATGGCAAGGAAGAATGTAAAGCTATCACTTTGAGAAGTGGTAAAGAACTCCCTGAAGTACAAGTTCAAGTGAAGGAGCCAACAAGGTAAATTCTAAGAGTCCATCAGTTGTTATTTAGATTGAAGATGAATCACTTCAACAAAAAAAAGAGGAAAAGACTGCTGGTTTGAATACAAAAGAAAAGGACAAGGAAGGGAAGTATAAAATGGAGAAGTCGAATATAATTGAAGAAAAGACTATGGTGCATCCTAAAGTGGTGTCATTGCCTCCATTTCCATAGAGATTATAAAAGAAAGTTCTTGATGAGCAGTATAAGAAGTTTTTGAACATGTTTAAGCAACACTACATCAATATCCCCTTCTTCGAGGCTTTAGAGCAAATGCCTAAATATACTAAATTCCTCAAAGATATGCTTAGCAAGAAGAAGAGGTTCATTGAATTTGCAACAGTGGCTTTGACAAAAGAGACCACTAATATACTCAAGTCCAATCTTCCAATTAAGTGTAAAGATCCTGGTTCTTTTTCTATCCCTTGCATGATTGTAAATAAATTTAAGGGTCGAGCACTTTGTAATTTAGGATCTGCTATAAACCTCATGTCACTATCTGTTTTTAGAAAGCTACAATTGGGTGAGGCCAATCCAATGACTATCACTTTGCAATTGGTTAACCAAAGTTTTTTTTATCCACATGGGATCATTAAAGATGTGCTAGTAAAGGTTGGCCCTTTCATTTATTCTACTGACTTTATTGTGCTTGATATTAAAAAGGATAGAGATATCCTATTAATAGTGAAGGAGCCATTTCTAGCCACTAGAAGAGCACTCGTTGATGTGGAAAAATCGGATATTATAATAAGGCTTAGAGATGAGCAAGTCACCTTTAATATGGAGAAAGCTATGAAGCATTTGGGTAGTGTAGAAGAATGCTCAAGGGTCTCTATTGTTGAAAAGGTAATTTAAGAAGAATTGGATTCTTTTGCTTTAATCGATCCTCTTGAAGCAATACTTGTTAGTAAACCAAGTATAGGAGAAGTGATGAAAATGGAAGTTGAGCACAAACTTAATACATTCAGACCTGTGGCTAAGTAGAATGGACAATTTGAATCATTGGAGTTGACTTCACGAAAAGCTTATGCTCTCCCACCATCCATTGAGTAGCCTCCAATTTTGGAGTTGAAACATCTTCCATCGCATCTTAAATATGCTTATTTGGGGGAAGGAGAGACTTTACCAGTCATAATTTCATCTACATTAACACTTCTCCAAGAAAAACAACCACTGAAAGTGTTAAAAAAGCATAAAAAGGCAATTGGTTAGACTATAACCGATATAAAAGGGATTAGTCCAGCCATTTGCATGTACAAAATTCTGTTAGAAGATGACTATAAGAAATCAATGAAGAATCAAAGGCAATTGAATCCTATAATGAAAGAAGTGGTCAAGAAAGATTATTAAGTGACTTGATACTAGTATTATCTATCCCATATCAGATAGTAATTGGGTAAGTCCAGTGCAATGTGTCCCTAAGAAGGGTGGAATGATGATAGTGAACAATGAGGAGGATAAAATGATTGCCACAAGAATAGTTACAGGTTAGAAAGTTTGTATGGACTACAAGAAGTTAAATACAGCTACAAGAAAGGATCATTTCCCACTTCTATTCATCAATTAGATGTTAGATCGTCTAGCAGAAAAAGAATTCTTTTGTTTCTTGGATGGCTATTTTGGTTACAATTAAATCACAATCGCTCTTAAGGATCAAGAAAAAACTACTTTTACATGTCCATATGGAACTTTTGCATTTAAACAAATGCCTTTTGGATTGTGTAATGCTCCTACCACATTTCAAAAATGTATGATGTCAATTTTCTCTAACATGATTGAGCATATCATGGAAATCTTTATGGACAACTTCTCAGTGTTTGGCATCACTTTTGAAGAATGTCTAGATAATTTGACAAGAGTTTTGCAAAGATGTGAGGATACCAATTTGGTTTTCAATTAGGAAAAATGTCACTACATGGTTTGTGAAGGTATAGTGCTTAGGCATAAAGTGTCAAAAAGAAGATTAAAGGTAGATCGGGCTAAGGTTTCAGTTATTAAGCAATTACCACCACCTACCAATGTGAAAGCTGTTAGAAGTTTCTTGAGGCATGCTGGGTTCTATGGAAGATTTATCAAGGATTTTTCAAAGATAGTGAAACCTTTATCTCAATTACTTGAAAAGGATACCCCATTCAAGTTTGATGCAAATTGCTTGAAAACTTTTGAAGAGTTTAAGCAAAGATTTATCACAGCACCAATTATAGTGGCTCCTGACTGGTCACTACCCTTTGAGGTCAAGTGCGATATAAGCGATTATGTGGTTAAAGCTATGCTTGGCTAGAGACATGGGAAGATCTTTCATCCTATTTATTATGCAAGCAAAACTCTAGCTGAAGCATAGGTAAATTACTCAACTACTGAAAGAGAAATGTTTGTTGTTGCCTTTGCTTTTAAGAAATTTACAGTGTATTTGATGGGCACTAGAGTCATAGTTCATACTGATCATGCTACTATAAGATATTTGTTCTATAAGCAAGAATCTAAATCTAGGTTAATTAAATGGATTTTATTATTGCAAGAATTTGACGTGTAGATTGCTGATAGGAAAGGAACTAAAAACCAAGTTGCTGATCACTTATCTAGGCTTGTGAATAATTCTGAATGTGTGGATGATTTATTGATTAATAAAAGTTTTCCTGATGAGTTTATATTTGCTGTGAATAGTGTGTTTGTGCCTTGGTATGCTGATTATGCCAATTACTTGGTTAGTGATATTGTGCCTGATGAATTAAAGTCTTATCAAAAGAAAAAAAATTTGCATGATGTGAAATGGTTTATGTGGGATGAATCTTTTTTGTATAAGAAGTGTGCTGACCAAATTTTAAAAAAGTTTGTGCCTCAAAATGAACAAAAGGATATTTTATATGCTTATCATACTACTCCTTATGGTGTTCATTTTAATGGTCATCGTACTGCATACAAAGTGTTGCAATCTAGATATTATTGGCCTACATTATTTAAAAATTCTTACTTGTTTGTTTGTCATTATGATGCATGTCAGAGAACAAGTAACATCTCAAAGAGGTATGAAATGCCCCAATCTGGTATTCTTGAGGTAAAATTATTTAATGTGTGGGGAATTAATTTTATGGGGCCTTTTGTTTCATCTAGGAGCTATCAATATATATTGGTCACTATTGAGTATGTGAGTAAGTGGGTTGAGGCTGTGGCTTGTCAATTTAATGATGCCAATACGGTGGTGCGATTTTTGAAAAAGAATATTTTGACTCGATTTAGTACACTTAAGGCAATTATTAGTGATGAGAGGACTCATTTTAACAATAAGTTATTCAATGGTTTGCTTGTAAAATATAGAGTCACCTATAAGATAGCATTGGCATATCTCCCTTAAACCAATGGGTTGTGTGAAGTGTCCAACAAAGAAATAAAAAGAATTTTGGAAAAAATTGAGTCCCACTAAAAAGGATTAGGCAGATAAGCTTGATGATGCTTTATAGGCGTATAAGACAACTTTTAAATCTCCAATAGGTATGTCTCCCTATCAATTGGTTTTTGGCAAAGCTTGTCATTTGCCAATCGAGCTAGAGCATAAAATATTTTAGGTTATAAAAAAATTGAATTTTGATATGGATAAAGTGGGTAAGAAAAGACTAATGCAACTAAATGAGTTACATGAGTTTAGATTGTAGGCTTTTGAGAGTTCTAGAATTTACAATGAAAGGACCAAAAGAATTCATGATAGACATATCTTACCAAGAAAGTTTGAACCTAAAGACCTTGTGTTGCTTTATAATTCTTGTTTGAAGTTGTTTCCAAGTAAGTTGAGATCCAGGTGGTTTGGTCCATTCAAAGTGATCTCTGTGATATCTTATGGAGCTATCAAAGTTAAAGATGAGAAGTCAAGAGATCAATTTAAAGTAAATGCTCAAAGGCTTAAACATTATTTGGGTGGTGAGATAGACCGACAGATAACGGTCTATAGCTTTGCTCAACCTCCTTGATTGGCTAACAAAATTCGACTGATGACTATAAACCAAGCACTACTTAGGAGGCAACCCAAGTTTCCTTTGTGTTCTTATGTTTTAGTTTGATGTTCTTTTTGTCTTTGGTTTGATCTTCCTTTTTCTCTATGTGTTTTGTAGGTTCGGTGTTGGTGTTGAAGTGTTGGATATTCAGGAACAAGCTATTGGCAAGAAAAGATAAGTCCAGTCATGATTTTCAGGGAGTTTCTAACTATTGTTTTGAATTAAATATCATTATTCTAGTAATCTTGATTATTTGATTATGTTTGATTAAAATTTGTTAGGAATAGGTTGAGTAATTGCATTATAGGAGGTGTAAATAGGGTTAGAAAGTACTTATTCGAACATTTACGTGGGGGGTTAATCATTCAAGATAAAAATAAAAATAACAATGACAATAAAAATTAATGTAAAAAAATTTTTTTTGCTATAACAAGGAATCTATATCGCTATGGCAAGGCCGCTTATTCTATGTCTGGTACATTAACTAGAAAGTTCCTCGCTATGGCCTAGGCTGTGGTGAGCCAAAGTGTGAGCGATGTCAAGTGTTATCACTACAGCGAGAACACCATTTCACCATAGCGAACTCCTGTGTTTCCAATCTAGTACAAAGTCCAGAGAATATTTCGCTATAGGCTAGATATGGCAAGTGAAATGTGTTGGGAAAATTTTCTAAGTATCCATGCTATTGTGAGATGGCCAACTCACTATAGCGACTACAGTATACTCATGGACCAGTACAAACACTAGAGAGTTTCTCGTTATAGCCTAACTATAGCGAGATTTTTCAGCAACCAAGAATTACCTAAGTATGCTCGCCATTGCGAGAGGCACTTTCGCCATTGTGAAACTAGTAACTCTGCTCTTGGTACTTCTTCCAGAGATCGCCTCGCTATTGCCTAGGCAATAGTAAGGTCTCTGACCGTATAATAAGAAAAAATTAATTAATTAACCTAATAACTAAATAACCATCAGATACCCTACCTTTTCGTATTTGTTCGTTTTCGCTCTTCCTCGCTACTGTGTGTTTGTGCCTTCCAACCCTTTCCTCCTTTATTGTGTTGAATTTCTCACCTTCCATACCCCCATTCCCCTCGTGCATCACCTTCCTTACATCAGGTATGTTGCTCGCCCTTTTATTTCCTTAATCACTGCCTTCTTAGCTGTTTCTATGGTTATTAGGGTTAAGGTTCTTTTTGCATTTATCTACGTAATTACGGGTCAATAAGTCAGCATTTTTTGTTGCATTCTGTTGGTCGACTGTTTCCATATGAAAAGTTCTCATTAATCTAAAATTTTTCAGCCTAAATCACTATTTCTGGAAATGTATTCATTCTCGCTATAGCGAGTTTGAGCGTTTTTCCCAGAACATATTGTTTCTTTTCTGGGCACTTCCTACTTTGTTTGCTTCAATGTTTCTTTTCCCTTAACACCTTGTTTGCTCTCAGAGGTTCATTTCCATATCATAGGATGTAACATTCATTTGATTTCCTAATTTTTTCTATTCATCACTGTGCCTGTAGACATTACATTTGCCCATGATTGTTATGTGGTTTATAGCTGCTTACACTGGTTTCTTTCTGATTGTTATTTGGATTTTAGAATTTATGGCTCCCACAAAGCAAACAAAGACTGTTGAAGCATCTTCCTTGAAGCAGAAGAAGAAATCTTACAACAAGGATAGATTTGCTTCTTCTAAAGCCGAATTCTGCTTTAAATGCCTTTTTTCTGATCGGGGTGTAGTTGAAGATATATATTATGAGCCCTACATCTTAGATCTCACCTATAAGGACTTTGAATGGCATGGCCTACAAGGTTTCACAAAAAAATCGGTGCATCAGATTCCTCTAATGATCCAAGAACTGTATGTAAATTTTGAAGACACAGAAGAGGACAAGGATGAATACTATTACTGCTTGACTTGGGTATGAATCAATGAGAAGGTCATTCAGGACTTTTATGAATTACCTGATGTCACAAAATGTGCCTTTCAATCTTACTTGGCTAATTAGCAATCCATTCCATAAGAAGAGGTAGAGACGACCATCACAAATGAAGGACGAGCAAGGTTGACTAATAAAGTATATCCAATCAACCAACTAAATAAGCCTACTCGATATTGGCTGTAGTTCATCACTAGCAACATCTTAATGAGTATAGGTCCGACATGATCCAAGAATGGGATGTGTTGACTTGGTGCTTTATGACCAAGTAGCGGGTGAATATTCCCTGTCTTATGTTCCTTAACTTCAAGCAAGTGGCAAGGTTAGATAGGGCAAGCTTAGCATACCCCCATATACTTACTAAGTTACTCTCAATGGGGGGCAGTTGAGTATCTAAAAATGATGCTCAATTCAAACCAAATGAGCCTTTTAAGTATGACAGCATGAAGGATGAGCCAAAAAGACTCCGCAGACACTGGGCACCAACACAAGCACAGCCTGAAGCATCTCCACCTCCTCCACAGCAGCAAATGGGTACTCCAGAGCTGATGATGCAGGATGTACCACCTCAAACTCAATTTGAAGGATGGGTGAAGGATTCCATTGACAGACTAGAGGGGCATGTCCTGTCAATGAAAGATCAGCTGCAAATGCTTGTGAATTATCTAATGTCTGCCCCTCTACCTCCACCTCCAAAGGTTCCTCAGTCCTCAATCATTGTTCTTCCACAAGACTCTACACCACAGGATATGCCTAGGCCCTCTGACTCATAGAATTTTTGTGTTATTTGCATGATCCTTCCTGTTTCTATGTTTTAATTTTGGATAATTATATATGGATCACTATATATCACAATGTTTTTGGATTATGCACTTACTAGTTTTATACTTGATGTCTTATATCTAACACCAATGTACTATTTGCTGTGTGATCTCTGTATATTTTTGGTCTCTCAGATACAAGAGTTTCTCGCGTACATCCTTCTTATCCTTAACTTTTCATATCAGTGGAGTCCCGTTTCTTTCTTTCTACTTACATCCCTTACCCTTGCCCCAGTTTACTTCTACTTTTTTGATTCTAGTATCTCTTCTTTTACACATTGAGGACAATATTATCTTTAAGTGTGGGGGAAGGTAAATATAGGCTAGGCAGACATACAGATTTAAATAATAAGGAAAATTATATCAATAATAATCAGTCTACCATAATGCCTCTAATTTTAACCAGATTCAGTCCCCCTTACTTTAGATGAATACTAAACAATGAATGTGGGGGTTAGGCAAACTTAAAATGAACAAAGCAAGTAATGTAGTTGTAGCATGTGCCCATAATAGAAGCATTTCTCAGCAAGACAGCTATTGAAGTAATTCAAGCTTTTTCTTTAGTTAGCCCCCATTTATTTTTTTTTAGATCTCTCCAATTTATCTGCTTCTGATGGATCTTTGATTGTCATTTAAGAGGGATATTTATTGAAAAAAAAAAGAAACATATACATATATATCTTTACTCCAATAGTTGAAATTACTTAGTAACCAGGAGTTTACACTAAAAAGTGTGAACTTTCGCATCAAACAGTGGTGAAACTAAGAGTAGGCCAGTGAACACTCTAAGGTGATTTCCTTAATCTGAGTAACCGGGTGGCTTTATAATCAATGTTGTCATTCGCGTCAAAAGGATTAAGAGAATTGAGGAGGAGAAATTGAAAAAAAAAAAAAGAAGAATGAGAATGATTGCATTGAGAGTAATACTTTGTTGAATAATAAAGACCTTTCTTAATGAATTATGGCGATTGAAGTTAGAGTAGATAGTAGGATTGAATCTTGAAAGTACATTGAGGGTTTTATTGAAGATTACTTGCTTACTTCTAAAAAAATTTATCTGTGAAAACATACACACACTTTAGAAATCAGGAAGGTGTTGCTATGGATACATTAGTATCAAAATTCAATTTGAAGTTTTACTGAACTTCTGCTTCTGACATTGGTTTCATTCTAAGTGTGGGGGAATATGAAATTTTGGTTGATTGGGTGTTTATTGTGAAAAAGAAGTAGTTAATAACCACATTGATTGATATTTTTTAGGAATTGCTTGAGGATAAGCAATAATATAAGTGTGGAGGAGTTTGATGACTCCCTAGTTTTGGATGTGAAAAAGATACATTTGATAATAAATTAGGGAGGCAAGGTATTTTTCTTTTGATTAACATGGCTAAATTTTTATTCAATCAAATAAAATGAAGAAAATGTCTCAATTGCGATATCTTTATCAGTTTTGAACCTCATTTTATGATTGATTTTTATCTCAAGAAAAGGCAAAAGATTGTAGAAAAAAAATGAGAAAAGAGAGAAAAGCTGAAAAGTAAAAAGACAAGTTAAACAAGTCCTCTCGCTACAACTAGAACATAATTCGTTATAGCTAAGATGCACTTTCGCTATAGCGAGGAAGTCACTTTGCCATAGGGAAGTTGTGATGCATATAAATTCCAGGGAGCTCCTAGCTATAGCACAAGTAGTAGCGAGATTAGCAAAAATTTGGGCACCTATAAGCTCTCGCTATAGCGAGAGCCACCTCTCGCCATAGCGAGATCAGCCTCTGAAAAGCACAGCTTTAATTTACAAGCTAAAAAATGAGAGGGAGAGCTAGGGCTTAGTCATTTAGCAAAGAGGAGCTGCTTCTGGTCGACTGGGAGAGTGAGAAAACGCACAAGAGGTATTGGGGAAGCTTCATATTAATTGGGAAATCATTGATTCTGTCCAAGATTCTTCTAATTAGGTGTTTCTACTCCATCTTCTCTTCAAGTTGATGTATTTGTTGATATATTTGCTAAACTTATCTGTGGATTTCAAGCCATAAGTGGCTAACTTTTGTAATCCTTAGGGATTCTATAAACCTTTAAGCTTTAGAAATAATTTCTTTTTTGATTATGTTGGATTATTGAAGATTTTAGTGCTTAATCTGAATTATAATTTTATTCTATTGATTGGCCACCTCTAGTTTGATTATGGGTTTTGTAGTTACTCTTTGAAAGAAGGGAATTGCTTATAGACTATTGATTGAGCAACTTAGGATTAGACATAGTCTAATTTTACACTTGAGATATAAATATACTCAAAGACCCTAGGTAGTCTAAATAAGGTTTGAGCTTAATTATGTGTTAACTTCTTATTTAAGACATCAAAGAGTTAAGTTGATATATGGGTTTGAATGAATCGAAAGATATTTTTACCTAATTAGGCCTTTGACTCTAAAATCGACATTAAGCTAATTAATTAAAAAGGGAAATGATTGACTTTATGTAAAAAGGGGACTAGAATTCATAGGGTGTTTTTAATTACTTATTTTCGCCTAGATCCATTTTTATTACTGTTAATTGTACTTGAATTTATTTTCACAAAAATTCACTCATAACTTGATTTGTTTAACTAAAATGAGTATAAGAAATCTAATGCCTAATCATTAATCGTATTGATTTTCTGAAGAAACGACCTTGACTTATCACGTAGTATTCTTACGACTAGTACACTTGCAGTGTCATTATTCTAGTGAGTATCAATTGCACAAAATTATCTGAAGACCTGTGGCTGCTACAATTTTTTTTTTTTTAAAAAGATACTACTATTTCACTTTTTTTTTCTTTAACTAAAACTTTCTCCCTTTTCCCTCGTGTTGGTTGTGATACCACTGCTACATAATTTTTGTCATTATCACTTGAAATCTTTTTTTTTTTGTTACATAAGACTTGCACGACCTAGCACCCAAGACATCAAACTCACATTAAAGTGTGTGATATCATCTCATTGGTAATGTGTATATATCTTAATGCATCGTTTGACTTTGAACAACAACCTAACTTTTTCCCTTTCGTGAATGTTTTTTACCATATATTTTGCCTATGAAATAACTAATGAAGTTTCTTAAAATTCAATGAGTTTTGATAAAAGTTGATGTATTTGTATCTGCTAAAACATCAGTAAATCTTTTAATTTATCTCCTATCATTGATTTTTTTATGAATCTTGCTTGAATTGTATCCGATCTTGGAATGAAGTGTCTAACCTATTTAATCTAGGCTGAAGTTTTTTGTCCCTTAACTAAAAATTTGTAATTTTAGAAGGAAAACGAGAGTTGTACACTTGGATTTTATGTGACATTTATGAAAGGTAGCATAAATCACTTGTAGTAAAATTCATTATGGTTAACTTTGTATCAACAAGCAGTTTTTAGGAGCTACCTCTTTGGAATGAGTGAGCGTATAGCCGAGCATACCTCAGACACGAGTGACTTCAAAAACCCATCATTAGGATGGATTATAAGATTTCTCTTTATTGTTAGCTTTGTTGGCCTCTTCTCAGTTGTACCTTTAAGAAAGGTATGATACATTCTTGCACTACTGGCTTCATCATCCATTGATATCTGATTCTATTCATAAAGGAATTAAAAATGAATATATCAAATACCAATGAACTTGCAAGAATCAGTATTTCATTATAACTTTTTTATCTTGGCAAATGTAGAATGAGACGTACTGATAGTTGTATGGCAGAGTCTTGCTTTCCATAATCTTAATTTGTTTTGATTTGATTATTGGTTGCAGATTATGATTATTGACTTCAAATTGACATATCCAAATGGTACTACAACTGCTTATCTCATCAACAGCTTCCATACTCCTGAAAGAGCCAAACTAGCAAAGTAAGGCTTTGCAATAGATCCTTAATAGTTAGATGTGACTACGTGAGAAATTAGACATATCAATGGATTTACTGTTTATGTTCTACCCTTAGGAAGCAAGTAAAAATGTTAGGAAAATTCTTCACTCTCAGTTTCTTATGGGATTTTTTTTAATGGTTCTATATTGCTACTGATCATTGTGGATTTCAAGCCTTCCCTTCATTAGGCCTTAAAGCATATGAGTACAAGTATGTTGGTACATCTTTATCTTCTTCTTCTTATTTGTTCTTTTTTTTTTTTTTTTGGTATCAAGGTCAGGTGGTGTTTAGACCAACTTGTGCATACCTCAACTAATCCATCCATCTCACGAGTCAAGTTAATGGTGGGCCATTCATATTATTAAGAGATTTCTCAAGAATATTATTTACAATTTTGACAATTTCAATATATGGAATTATGATAATGCATTTAACCATATATTACATGCTCACCTCCACCCCTCTTAAGTTTATATCCTACTTTAATGAGCTCCTATTAAGACGAGAATAATTTAACAAAAAGAAGATTCAAATATTTATCACTGTCAATAATGACCTTTTGTTATTTGTAGGTTTTATTTTGATTTCTGAGCAATCTATGTTGGAGTGGGAATGATTTGCCCATATATCATAAATATATCAGTGCTCGTTGGAGGAATTCTTTCTTAGGGAATAATGTGGCCTCTCATAAAAAAGAAAAAAGGCCATTGGTACCCTCCAAACCTTGATGATACTGACCTAAATGGCCTTTAAGGTTACAAGGTTAGTTTCCTATCATCAAGCAATATTAATTCTACTATTTACCTACTCTCTATGGCTTCCAATTCATTAAACTTGCCTTCCACCTTAACTTCAGGTATTTATAGCCATAGCATTGATCCTAGGAGATGGTTTATATAACTTGATCAAGGTGCTAAGTCATACCCTCATCGGTATTTATAAACAAATCTCAGACAAACAAAGGGAGAATGTTCTTCCTATTGCAAACAGAACTCATCCTCAACTACACAACTTTCTTACGATGATCAGCTTCGTATCCAATCCTTTCTCAAAGATCAAATACCCCCACATTTTATAGCTAGGTGCTATATTGCAATTGATGTTGTCTCCATAACCACTGTCCCACATGTCTTTCCGCAACTGAAATGGTACTACATATTGGTTATCTACCTTTTCACTCCTACCTTAGCATTCTGTAATGCTTATGGCTGTGGGCTAATAGATTGGTCCCTTGCATTCGCCTATGGAAAGCTATCCATCTTCGCCATTAGGGCTTAGGCTGGTGCCTCACATGGTGGGGTTCTTGCTAGTCTAGCAGCCTGTGAAGTAATGATGAACATTGTCTCCACTGCCTCTGACTTGATGCAAGACTTCAAGATAGGCTACCTCACCCTGTCTTCCCCTCGGTCCATGTATGTGAGCCAAATTATAGGCATAACAATGGGTAGTGTGATCTCTCCTTGTGTCTTTTGGATTTTCTACAAGGTATTTGATGACCTTGGTAAACCCCAAAGTGAGTACCCTGCCCCTTATGTAATCATGTATAGAAACATAGCCATGTTAAGGGTGGAAGGTTTCCCATCTCTACCGAAGAACTGTCTATTGCTTTGTTATGTGTTCTTTGGCTCTGCCATTATAATAAACTCGGTTAAGGACTTACTGGGTAAGAGAGGGTGGTTCATACCACTTCCAATGGCTATGGCAATACCTTTCCATTTAGGGCTATACTTTGCCATTGACATGTGTGTTGGAAGTGCAATACTTTTGTGTGGGAGAAGATAAACAAGGCTAAGATAGAGGCTTATGGTCTGATAGTAGCTTCCGGTTTAATATGTAAGGATGGAATATGGACCGTGCCTACTTCAATACTTGCCCTTGCTGGAGTTAAGCCACCAATTTGCATGAAGTTCTTGTCAAGAGCCACAAATGATAAAGTTGATGCTTTCTTAGGTTCTTGAGGCTAAGTTTGGCAAGGCATTAATATCAATGTTTTAAGCTTATTACTTCTTTAAATATTTACCTTTTAAGCTTATGCAAAGTAGCTAAATAGTTGAACTAAACATGACAAAAAGAAGAAAAAAAGAGCTATGTATGATGTACGTTACTAGTTTAGATTTATCATTTAGGGTTCACAAATCATTTTAAAATTTTGGTTCCAGTATGTTTCCTCCTTGTCAGAAATTGCAACTTGGACACAATGATATTTAAGCAAAAATAAATACTACATATCTTAGAGGTAGTGGGTAGGTTCAAATATTCAAATTAGATACCCAAATTGATTATGAACAAATTCAAATTTTATCTTCCAATATCCAATATCTATATGAAATTAATAGTTGAATAGAGTTCCTAATATTGAATATCCCTATCTTATATGTGATAATGAAAATACGTATAAATATTGTATATAATAAAAAAATTTATATACTTCTTTATTATTAAATTTTATTATTAAAATATAATAAATATATAATTTTTTAATAATAGTATAATAAATATATAGTTTCTTCTTTATTTAAGCTATATATTTATTGAAAAGTTCTACACTTAGTCATATTTTATCGAAAAAATGTGATCCTGACAATATAAAGAACTACTCTAAGACAATCAATCCTATGTACAATTGTAGTATGTACTCTTTTAATAGGAACATCACCATTAACATTTGGACTAAAGATTTGCGAAGGTGGAAATCACAAAAATTCCATATTTAATGAAGCATTTGAAATAAGGTGATGGTTCACGTAATATCAATTTCAAAATTGTTTTAGAAATTTTCCTATTTACTAGCCATTCCAAGAAATTCTGCATCATTATATCCTGAAAGAGGCAAAGGAGGCTTTTTCTTTTTGATTTCAATGGGTAAGCTTCTTGCATTTTCTGTCGAAGACTATCTTCTGAAGGGAAAATGTTATTTTCTATAGCTACAGGGTATGCCTTTCCCAAAGTTCCTCTCTTTCTTCCATCTCCTTCATTCACCTTCCTTTTCTTTTTACCTTATACCCTCAATCTCTACTTCTATCTTCATTCCCCTTCCCTAAATCTATATACAATCCACAACACCTTCTTTTCATTTAATCGCATTCTCCATGTGCATCCTCCTCCCTTCATTGTTGAAATTACTAAGATCTTAGGAGCGATTGCAAAGATGAAACATTATCTTATTGCTATTTCACTTTGTACACAAGCGGAGTCAAAGGGGTTCACGCCATCTTTTGTTACTCTGAGAATTTTTATCAATTGTTATAGTCATGAGGGTCAGATGCCTTGTGCTTTCTCTATATGGGGGAAGATTTTTAAGATGGGTCCTTAATCGAATACCATTAGTTTGACTACACTAATGAAAGGACTCTGGCAATAATATGGTTGGAGAAGCACTAAACTTTCATGATGACCTAATTGCGAAAGGATTTCTGTTAGACGAAGTTATGTATGGCAACTTAATCAATGGCCTATGTAAAACAAGTGCTGCCATTAAATTGATGCAAAAGTTGGAGTGACAAGTGGTTAAGCCTAATGTAGTCATGAACAATACAATCATTGACAGTCTTTGTAAAGATGGATCTCCAATTGAGGCACATGATTTGTGTTATGAAATGACTGAGCGATGAATAACTCCTGATATTATCACTTACAACTCTCTAATCAATTGTTTTTGCAACATGGGTCAATGGCAAAAAATAACTCAATGAGATGATACTAAAAGATCACAGAAGCTCAAGCTTTATTTGCCAAAATGATGAAGCATGGTTAGAAACCTGATGTTGTTACCTACAATGCTTTAGTAGATGGGTACTATTTGAGGAATAATGTTAATGACTGATGAGTCAAGAGAAGTACTTAATACAATGATCAAAAGTGGTTTGACCCGATGATTTTAGTTACACCTTGATTAATGGATACTACAAGATTAAAATGGTGGATGAAGCCATTAACCTATTTAAAGTTATGCATCTTAAAAATTTGGTTCCTATTTCCGTAATGTACTGTTATGTAATTGATTGCTTGTGCTAATTAGGAAGAATCCTATATGTATAAGATCTTGTTTATGAGATGCATGACAGTGGTCAACGCCCAGATATAATTACTTATATGTTGTTTATTGATGGTTCATGCAAAGTCTGAAGACTAAATATTGCACAAGAGATTTTTCTGTGCCTTTTGGATAAAAGCTATCATCTAAATGTCCAGTCATGCACTTCTATGATCAATGGACTTTGTAAAGAGGGCCTATTTGATGAAGCAATGGCCTTGCTTTATAAAATAAGGGAGAATGACTACCCCCTAATTTTGTAACTTTTGAAACAATTATTCAAGCTCTTCTTAGAGAAAAAGAAAATGGTAAGGTAGAGAAGATGACATGATTGCTAGAGGCTTGTTAAGAAAAAATAAAACAAGGTGAGACATCATAGCTCAAATTGAAGTTAAAAAATGTATTTATGTTGAACTAGAATAAGTGGTTTGCAAATGCTAGTATGTTTTGTGTCAGACTAGTTGGAGTACACAATGCGCTGATTGTTACTGGAGTTTTGATCGTGTCGTATGCTTTTTGAATTTATATTGACAATGGACTGACCTTTGTTGACCTTGGCTAATGATTTCTTGTATCTTTAAGTCTTTACATGAGTTATTCATATTTCTTGGTAGTGTGTTCCTAGTATACTTGATGAACTTTTAGATGTTTACGTGATATGAATTCTAGCTTATTGAAAGGGCAATGATGTGATATGTCTGTTTGCAGTTATTGCATAATCTATGCACTTTTCTTTTGTAGTAAATCTTATGAGCAATAAATCTTATGTCTGCTCTTTTCACAACCAAGCAAAAGGTAATACACATATATAACTTTGGTTACACCATTGGATGGTGGTATTTTTGCTTCAGATGATGGTCGCTCTACTACTGCCCTATACTATTATGGAAATTTGTCAGAGTGATGGACAAAAGGAAGGATCTTTGGCTTTGCTGACCCTTCTCGAAGTCATTGCAGTAAGAATAGGTTTAGAATTTGCAAAGCTTATTTTGCCTTTAAGATGTCCTCATGACGAAATCAAATCCACCACAAAGTGGCTGCATATCATTTTCATATGTGAAGTCAGGATACGTCATTGCCAATGCCATGTGACCATATCAATCAATCAAGCATGTTTGAGGGGCAATCTCTAATGTCTTCTCATATTTTAGGAGATGAGGTTGATCAAATGAAGAAAGAAGTTTCTTCTGGAGACTACAGTATGCAAAACCACAGTTCTAGATATCTATCCTCTTGAAATGGATACCAGTTGGGGAAAAAGATACTGGATTGGTCGATCTATGCTTACTTTGTCCCTTCTTTGTCAGCAGTTCAGCATTTTAATAACCATAAACTCAATGTGAATGTAGTAGCAACAAGTTTAGATAAGATTTCAGAGGCATGTGAAATGAGTGATATGTCATCCCGTATCTTTTGTACTATGTCCTCAACCTTGCAATTGGTATACAAGGATTCAAAAAGCCACAAATTAGATGCATTCTTCTAAAGTATCTTTTAAAAAGGACACATTTGGTCTTTCTATCAGTTTAACATGCTCTGATGATTTAGAGCTTCTTTTTGACTTAACATTCACTTGGATATTTGGTTTATAGAAGGACAAAAGTTAATTCTCTAAGTGTTGATTCTTGTATAGTATCTCGAAGTATAGGTCTTCAAAGTTATAATTCCTTGATATGAATTTTGTTACTTTAAAAGCTTCTGAAATTTTTTGTAAATATGATGTTCCTTTTAGTACTTTACTAGATATCTTAAGGTTAGACTATTTGATTTAAAAAAAAAAACTTTTGCACCGAGTCAATTGTAAATAAACATTTGCTACATTGCCTAGTCTACTATTATATGATGATGTGGTTGATTTCAAAGTCATTGGAAATTTGATTGGCATGTCCAATCACGAAAGATCATATATGGTTAAGTTGAGGACACCACAACTAGGGGAAAAGGATTTTATCTCTAAGAATAGAGAAGGAATGGCTATATCTCTATTCTCCACTAAAAATATGCTACATTGAAGAGTTTCATGATTTTATTCAGAATTGAGTTGTCCAATTTGAAATATTACAAAGGGTTGTGCAAACAAGGTTGTTATCAATATTTTATTCTTTTCATAAACCAATTATCAAAAGACAAAAATCTCATTTAGAGATATGTAAGTCTTTCTAAATTATGTGCGTGCGCAATTATCGGATTTGAGAAAATTTGAGCACGCTGGCCCAAGTTGTCATGGTCCAACAAACTTAAATGATATTTTGCATCTTTCTTTTAGTGCTAGGTAGTGATCTTGCTTTAGTGCTATACATTATAACTAAATTTGACTAATCTTACACACATTTTGATGAATCTATTAACTTAAAATACAATGACATGATCATTTATGTGAGATTTTGTATTAAAAAAATTAGAAGTAATAATCCTTAGATCACATGCAACTCTTGAAGTGCCTTCCTTCCAATTTGTAGTCTTTTACAATTCAATAGATTGGTTGTGAGTGACCATTAACATTTGGACTAGAAATTTGCCTTATTCGAAATAACGAAAATGCTACATTTAACAAAACATTACTTTCAATCAAGAAAAATATACATTAACTTGCAGCCGATTAAGGCTTGATGTACTCATAAAGCACATTGAATCATAGCAAAAGTCAAACTCCAAAGAAACTAAAGGTGTTCATTGGCCCATTAAACCTTAGGAACCCGTCTTAACCCTGCCTAATCAGGCCAACCTAGACAGGACAAAAAATATAAATAGACAGACCTTTAAATAGAACTATATCGGGTTGGACTGAGTCACGGGCAAAAAATGTTCTGCCCAATTTGCTTTAATAGTTACTTTTTTTAGTTATTAATATCTTGTCATCTTATATATATATATATATATATTATTTTTATTTCATCTAATTTTCTTTAGATGCTGTAACTTTTATTACCTACCTAAATCCTACCTACTTTTTAATTATTTTCATTATTAATGTGTATACTTATTGATATTTTTTTTTGTTAAATAATAAAAATATACATATTTACCTAAGGCTAATTATGTTAGAATAAATTATATTTTGCTTGATAATACTAAATTATTTTTTTATTATTAATAAAAATATCAGGATTTTAAAAGCCTATTATTTTTAAGTATATGCCAATGACTTTGCAAAAAGATATTTTTATATTACAAGTATTAGTTTATAAAGAAAAAAAATGGCCCGAGCAACCCTAACCCACCCTAACCTAACATAAAACCGAATTTATTCAAATTGAGCCGGGTCATGAGTATAAAAACAAACTCGATGTCTTAATTAGGCCAAGTATCAGGCATACTAGATATCTCACCTGACCTTGTCCATGAATAACCCTAATAGAAATCGCAGAAACCAAAGAAATCTCCTTTCCAACACAATCGAGGGTCATATATTATTGGCTAACTTTTATAAACACCCATAAATTTTAAGTCATATACAGGTAATCTTTTAATTTTTAAAATTTAATAACAAACCTCTTAAACTTTTAAATGTACAAATAGTTTCCCTTTATTAGTTAGTCTATTATTTTATTAGCAGAATATGGCATTTAGAAAAATCATTTATATATAATTTCAAATTTAAAAAATTATCTATACATAATCCAATATTTAAAAAGATAAAAATAAAGTTTAACGGAGTTCATTATTATTGATATGTCACACTTCGTTAATGAAAGAATGGACTAATTAAGAGTAAAATGGTCATTCGCATAAATTTTAAAGTTTCAAAAAATTTATTGTCAAATTTTAAAGATTATAAAATTATTTGTTTATAACCCTGAGTTCAAAATAGTTTTGTACAATTTAGCTTATATTATTTATCACCTCATAATGTTGTTGTTGTTTAAGAGGCAAGATTATCGTATATCATAAAAGTTCAATTCAGATTCTTTACATTCACAAATTGAATGCATATATAGCATTCAGAAAAAAGATTAAAAAAATGAATGTAAAAAAGGAAAGTATATCCCATACATTCTCTCACCTTTTTGTATCACCCTTTCTTTTCAATTTGGTAAAAAGAAATTCAAATCCTCTATATCAACAAATTAAATGCATATAATGTAAAAAAAAAGTGTAAAAAAGAAAGCTAGCCTCATACATACTCCCTTCCTATAATATATTTTCAAATTTTTGGTAAAATAGAATTCTGGTATTATAGGTAGAAGTTTAAATAAAGCAGGTCGTGAGCCCCCAGTTTTGTCACAGCTTTGGAATTGGAATCGTGAACGAAGGTGTTTATAAACTACTTAAATTTGATTTGTTATACGTTTAATTTTGACAACTTATATTTATTGATGATGAATTTAATTAACATATTAAATATGTTTAGTTAAAAAAGTTGAATTTAAATAATATTCAACTCATTAAACTTCAGCTATTCAAAATGTAATTATTATTATTTTCTAAAAATTATTGAGAATCCTAGTTTAACTTATTATTCATCTTATAGTAACTTATCTTATTAATTGAGAACATGAGAATACAATTGTTTCAGATTACATTTGATTTCCGAAAATATTTTTCAATTGCCATTACTTATTTCTATTTCTTAAAATCTAATTTTATTCACTAGCTTTCAAAAACTAAAAAATCGTTTGTTATGTGAAGTTAAAATTTGTTCATCTTTGTTTTCAAATCAAATTGAGCAAATAACTTAAACTTTTATTGGATTTTATAGTTTAACCATCATTAAATGATAGTATTCATATAGTTAATTAGAGTATTTATTATTTAACAAAATTAAAAAATGAATTTTGTCATTAAGTAAAAAACACTGAACATTTCTTTTAGAAGTTTCCTGTTTTTTCACCTACTTTACTCTACCAAACATATTTTCACTCGCATTTAATGAAAATGAAGATAAGGAATAAGAAAACCAAAATGTTATGTTTGCAAATTTAAAAGAAGTTCAAAAAATTAACCCTTACAATTTGAAAAGACAAAATTTTTTTGAGGGCCGGCAGTATCCGAGCACACTGTATCTTGCAAGCAAAGACGATGATGATTTGACAGACACTGGTGTCTATATTTCTTGGTCCATGGTTGTATATGTCTTGTTCAACCCTTTCACACTTCACACCATATATCCCTATCCAAATCCCTCTCTCTCTCTCTCTCTCTCTCTCTCTCTCTCTCTCTCTCTCTCTCTCTATATACACACACACACACACACTCATATATCGATCTCAATTTCAATATCAAATAAAAATAAAGTAAATTATACTATTTTTTAAAATTTTACTAAAATTACATCAATAATTTCTTTATTTTTAAAATATATATTAAAAAAAAATCTCCTTAACCATTAGTGTAATTTTAAATTTTTTATTTTATTAGAGATTTGTATATGTTTTAAAAATAAATAAAGAAATTTATATAATTTTAATAAAATTAAAAAAATTATGTGATTTTCATGATAATTTAGACTTTTTGTCGTCGGTATAGTTGGGCACTTGGAGACAAAGATAAGAATGTGAATCTTATACAAAGTGGGTCTTATTGCTTATTTTTCTCTTCCTCCAAACTTGCCGAACCATAATTGCAAAAAAAATCCAAATTTCTTCCATAAGAGACAATGGAGTCCACACAAGTACCAATCCTTGGAATTTCTTTTTGTATTTTAAGCTTGGTTTATTTGGAAAAAATTTGTTTTAATTACGTGTCTGTTACTTCTTAACAAACGAAGAAAGGGAGAGAAACGGTTGGTAAGATCGGACAGTAAATTCATCATCAACCTATAAAATAAAATTAAGATTTACTTAGCGTTATCTCCTCGGTTTGTAGCTTATGACATAATTAATTATTATGATTAATATATATACATAATTTGTTTTGAAAAAATAAATTGAATATGATAAATAACTTAATTAAATATATGTTAATTATTTTATTATAACTAAGACAATTGGCTAACCAAATTGTTGTCGTCTTCTTTTTTCTTAAAAAGAATTTTAAAAAAATGTGTGTGTGTATATATATATATATACATGTGTGTGCGTGTGTTATGGTCAAAGGATCCACCAATATTGCCCAGACTTGATTTTCCACAAACAATACACTTACTAGTACATTCAAAATTTTATTCTTAAATAATCTTTTATTAATGCCTATTTTTATAATCATTAGCCAACTATATAACTGTGATCTCTTTACTCGTATTTTGTGAATATACTATAACGGCTCTAATATTATTTTTAAATTATATTCAAGAAAATAATTATTAAAATAAATTATATTAATTTTTTTAAAATTTGACTAAATTATAGTTGATATTTTTTATTTAAAAATTATATTTGTTTCCTCTTATATATATATATATATATATATATATTACAAAGACTAATATAAAACTGTAATTTTATTTTTAATATAATAGTAAAACAAGTTAAATTAATAATGTTAAACTCTAATATAATATTATGATTTCAATTTTAATATAATAATAAAGACAGTTAAATAATTTTATTTTTCAAAAAATATCGTAAAACAAGTTATCTTTATCAATGGAAGATAAATTGAAAGAGAATAAGTATAATTTTTAAAACCAAAAAAAATTATTATATGTAATTTAGCCTCACTTTAAAAAAAATTAATGTAATCTATTTTAATTACTATTAATTAAGAAGTTAAATAAAATATTCGTCACATATTTCTATTTTATAGACTTTTCTTGTTGTCTCCTCGGCAAGCTCTCAAGCAAAAGAACAGACAAAAATAGTGGGAAATGATAACCAACGGAAAGGGGAAGCTAAGCAACAATATTATAGTATTAGTAACATAATTATCTATCACCATCAACCTATTGAGGGTTTATGCATAGATAATGTTTTATAATTGATTTTAAAAAACTATACTTTAAATAACTATTTTTCCTGAGAAGGACAACGAGAATATACAAATGTATAGTTGTTTAAAGTGATGAAAGCGATAGAAAGCTTCTTAATTGATGATTCAAAGGAAACGAAAGTAAGAACTTTTTAAAATTTGTATGATAATGGGCACATATTCCCTTCAACTTTTTCAAATTTGTGTGTATATATATATAGTGTTTAGAATTTTTAATATTATAGTTTTTGTATTTTTTTAAATTTTATAATCATTAAACCCATTCATATACTTTTTTATTATTTGATATCGTAGTTTGAATTTACATGTATTTTTTTTTCCCTTTATTTTTTTCTTTTTTTTATTACTTCTCTAAATACTATAAAACTTTTTAAAATTTTGTTAGATAAAATAATATTTGTAGTGTTCTATAAATATAATTTTTTCAACAAATTGATAATTCTAAGTTTTTATACTTCATTAGATAAATTATTTTTTAAAATATTCTTTTAAATTGTTCATTAAACTATTATAATACTATTAAGTGATAATATGTTTTTTAGTATATTCTTATTATACATTACATAAATATTAAGTATAAATAAAACTATATCTTTTTAAGTATTTAGGTAGTAAAAAATTTTTTTAATATGAAGAGTAATTATTACTATATACTACTTATTTAATTCAGACTTTTTATAGATTTAAAAGAGAGAAAGCTAGGATCTTGTTAGTAAATTAATTTTATTTAACTTAATTTTAAAATTCATAAGAAAGTATTTTATTTAAATAATATATTATAAAAATATAATTTTTTTTTTAAATGAGATGTTAAAAGTTTTATGAAGAAAAACATTATTTGCTCCAGCATCGTGGCTTCACTGATGAACAAGGTTTTAAATCAATAATATATAACTTAAGGACAACTTATAGATTATAGATATTGTAAACAATATAAACAAGAAAATATTTAGAAATGCCAAGCTGTTAAAGGTGACTCGCCATCTTTCTCTCACATGAAACTTGAAAAGGTCAAAGCTTTTATAAGCCAGCCATACATGGCAAGCCACTTGATTTAGTTTCCCTCGACGGCAATGCAATAAATATATATATAATTTAGTGTCAGATTTTCTAAAGACTTTTTTAATCGATTTTCAAAATAAGATATTATTGCTATGCTTGTTTTTCTACCAAAGGGTCCCACAGCTTGAACTCATTAAAACATCAACTATATTAAGTTTTGAAAGGATAAGAATTAGGTGTAATTTTTTATGTTTTTGTTATTACATATTTCAATTAAAATATAATAAACAAATATTTTTAAATAAGAATATAATAAATATATAATTTAATTAAAAAAACCGTATAACATAAATATAACAGATGAAATGGTTGATAAGTTTCCATTTCAAAAATGATAATTTTCTCTTAAAATATAATTTAAAGACATAATCATAAGTTATCCTACCTTTGCAAAACACCTTGAAAATTAATACGTGTTCTTAAAATTTTAATCTTACCGAATTCACGTATGTGTATATCCCCACATTTTTTAGGGTTTTCGCTACACCACACTTTGCATGTTATTGGAATATTGGCTTACTACCATGCATCCCCGGTTGCCTAAAACTCCTTCTCTCTTCTCATCATCATAACTGCAACACCTCCACTCAATAGGACGTCTCTTAGGTTTTATCATATATGTCTCGGCTTTTACTGCTTTCTCAGGTTTAAGTGGGCTATACTCTAATAATGGAGTCTATCACATACGTATGTCTTCTTTTGTTTCTAATTTAATTTCCCATTTTCTACCGAATGAAAAAAGAAAAAAAATGATAAATAATTCAATAAAACTCATATAAACAAGAAGTAAATACACTAGGCAACTTACAGCCCATCCACTATGTTTGGAAGGAGTGAAAAGAAAAAGAGAAAGAAAACTTAAAAAAAAAATTAAAATTTTGTCTCTATAATTAATATTTAATTATTTTTAATATTTTTTAATAATAACTATTCAGTCATTAAAAATAAAAATATTATAATATTTTTTATCTACAAAATCACATTTTTATTTTTTTTTTATTTTTTATATTAACTTTTTATATACCAAATAAGTTCTTAGAGCTATAGATGATAGTCTCCCTCAACAACTCTACACTGTATCCTAACATTCTTACACCACAAAAAATATACCACTTTTGGTTTGTGTTTTTACCAATAGGAAAAAGATTATATATATATATATATATATATATTAAATTCAACTCAATTTTAATAGTTATAACTAAACTATAAAGTTATTGATATAACTATTCTTTCTATCATAGAATAATTCTTATAAAAAAAATTTTTATTTGTCCTTTGTATGCAAAAGTTGCTATAGAATTTAAAGAGAGAAAACACTGTTAAGCAGAGTCAATTTCATGTATTTCTTGTAACGGTCCCAAAAAAAAAAGGGAGGGGTTTTATTTATTTATTTTATTCCTTTATTATTTTATTTATTTCCTTTTCTTCTTTCCTCCTTTTCTTTATTATTCTTCCTCCCTCAGCTTCTTTCCTAATTCGCTGCTCCTCCTCCCTGCGTATAGCCTCCCTCTCCCATTTGAAGTTCACGATGTCCCTCTCCAGCACAGCTGCCGTATTCTTCCTCTTTTGCGAAGCTTTTTCGGTGCTATGCTGGTCTCCTCAAGCTCCCTCACTGTTGGTTCCTGGGTTCAAAATTGCGAGCTGGTCCGGAACACTGCAACCCATGGTGAGCTCCATTCTCGTTCCTTCTTCATTCCAATTGCTAGGTTCATTAGTTACGCTCTTCCCTTCCATTTTTCCAGCATATCCTAGCTTGGTAGAGTGATAAAGGGAGTTGGTGCTCTTGCCTTGCTGGGTTAGCCGAAAAATAGAAGGAAAAATTGGAGATTTTGGAATAAGACTTTTTAAGTATGTTAATCTTGCATAAATCTTTGATTTTTATTCCTTGGAAATGATTTTGAAACTCAAATTATGAATTTGTAATGTTATAAGAAGGGTTAAGTTAAAAGGCAATTTTGTGAGCAGTGGATGAGTCATAGTATAGAAAATAAAAATTGGTTAGGAAAATTTTATTGAATTAGATAGATGCTCAAAATTGTTGTTCTGAGTCTACATAATGATTTGGCAAGTTTGGTGTTAGTAGGAAGCTCTGTGGACATTGATGACTGCAAAGGAGTTAAATTTTGAGGAGTAACAAGTACCCGTTAGCTCTTTATATCATTGTGAGTAGATAATGATTGCAATAATTTATGTGCCTTTCCTATTACTATATATACGTACCCATATGCAATGGATAGTTTGAAGTCTATCTAGTGTAGTGGAATAGAGGCATAATTTAGGATTTGTGGGAGGTAAATGCAATGTTCTTATCTAACCTTGTCCTATACTCTTCCCTATATGGAGGAAATTCCATGTGGAAATCTAAATATTCTTGATTCATAAATTAGGAAGTGAGGTGTGTTATGGAAATTTATTAAGCATGGTTATTGACCGATCGTTGACAAGATCTGGATTTTGTTATGAATTAGATGGCTTGAGTTCTCTATGCTCTTCTAAGAAAAGTATATATATATATATATATATATATATATATTTGCAACAATACTCCTTAATAATAATTTGTATACATATACATATATATAGATATATACGTGTGATTCTTTTGATTAGTCCTTAAAGGCGTTCGTTTCTTTTTTTTTTTTTTTTTTTGCGTCATCTTAACTTATTTGGATAAAATAGTGGGCACTTAATTAATTATGCATATGATCATCTATGTTGGTATTTAACTATCCAATTAGTTCTTTTCTTTTTTTCTCTTTCTCTCTTCTTTTTCTCTCTTTCTCTTCTTTTCCCTTTAAACTATAATGCTCTATTTATTTATTGAATGGTATTCTCCTACTTGCCCCTAAGTTTTATATTCTATGCATTAATGATCTCTTATTTAGTTGTGGTGACAAACGAGTATTGTTTGTATTATTTTAGACTTACTATGTACAGGTTACTAGTCCTTGGTATACTACTTAGTGTTTAGTGTAAGACTTTGGTAGAGAAGGAACTACCCGTTAGGTGTAACCACCTGTAAAAAGGATAAGGAGTTGCCAACGAGGTGAAGTCGCCCCAGAGGCTTAACTATAACGTGTACTAGCAGTGGAAAAGAAGCTGCCCATTAGGTATAGCCACCCCTAGGGGGTAAGGAACTACCAACGAGGCGAAACTGCCACTAATAATGGTCAACCTAATTGTTTTTAATTATTATAATTATTTACCTATTCACTGAGTGCAACTTATTCTTTTAATTTTAATTTTTCAGATAATACTGTTAGATCTTACCCACCTCCTTCATCCGAGTCAATAGAGGCATCGTATTAGTGAGTCCTGTCTTCTTATCTCGATGGCGAAGGAATTTTGTTGTGATAATTTTGTTTGGTTAATTGTAATATATATTGAATTCAATTTTACTTAAACGAGTAGGATTCCCCCTCCCCTGGTGATTCTTTTGTTTCTATAGTATGTTGATTCTGGGGGAGGGCTTGGAGCTCCCCTTACTATTTTACTGGAATTATAGCTATTGTAAAAATTTGGAAGTGTCCAAATTTGAGAAGAAACTCTGCCAAAATTTTTGCAACAATTATGAGTATCTTTATATCTAAAGTGTCATTAGTTAGGCTTACGAGCTTAGGCATTGCTTACCTTCCATGCCGGTCACCCTAGGTTTTTTAGTCCTGTGAAGTAAGTGTTCTCTAATGATGCCTCAATTATTTTTTTGGGTGGTTTCTTAAAAAGATTAGTGTGTGAATGTATATATATATATATATACACAAATTTATATGAATGATTAGCTCTTGTTCTAAACTTGTGCTTTGATTTATATAGAGTAATGATGTTGGAAGGATCTAGTGCAGCTGTAGAAGAAAGTGTAGATGAACCTTCTATTAAGGCTCCTGCCCCATCGATAGCCTCAACCTCTAGGGATCATAGTAGAGGAGTCGGTAGAGGTCGAGGTAGGCATGGTGGGCGTAGTGGGCAAGGCAGGGCCACCCCACCCCCGGCAAGAACGTAACAATGGAAGGAATTGTGCCTCCTCAACCGCAATTGGAATCATTGGATGCCTTGGTGGCTAGGTTATAGGGAACTGTGGAGTCATTAGCAATTGTAGTTCAAGCACAAGGAGTCAAAATTGATCAGTTAGTGGGTGCTATAGCCCCGCAAGTTCAAGCACAAGTCTAACCTACTCCAGTGGCGCAAGCAATACATAATAAAAGAAGGAATACTGATGACTTGATATTGCGATTTTTGAAGTTGAAACTACCAATATTTTCTGGGTTTGATAGTCGAGAGGAACCCCAACTCTTCATTGATAGTGTTGAGAAGGTATGTTGAGCTCTTAAATGCTCAGGTGAAGAAAAGATTGAATTAGCCACCTACCAAATGCAAGATATGGCTGATACATGGTGTGAGACCTTATTCCAAGGAAGACTTACAAGATTACCCCCGAAGCTTTTATGGCTAGATTCTTGCCTAAAAGTACCAAGGATGCGAAGCACCGAGAGCTTGAGACTTTGAGACAAGTTCTAGGCATGAGTGTCTTTGAATATGATATCCGATATACACAACTCTCACGTTATGCACCTCATTTGGTCTCTACAGAAATAGATCAGATTGAGAGATTTATGGATGGATTATTGCACCTATTGTTTAATGCAGTAGTAGTTCAGGTTGAGTAGTTTCTCTCTTATGCTGCGGCAGTTGATTGTGCAAGGAAAATTGAGTTGCAGGGAATGAAAGATAATACTCTCTTTACAAAGAAAAGGAAAAGAATTGAAGGGAAGCATCAGGGTGTAAGGCACTTGACAGGCGGGTCAAGACTTCCAGATCATGGCCAGACATTGTCTTTAGTCTCGAAGAAACCAATGCAGTCTTCAAGTAGTGCAATTAGTCAAAGATCATATCAGAGTGGCATGGGACATCATGCCCAGTACAATTCAGTATAAATGGAATGCGATAGCAATCGTAGTCCTACTTGTGGGAAGCTTCACTCTAGGTAATGTTATAAGGCAACAGGTGCCTGTTATCTTTGTGGGCAAGTTAGGCATTTGAAAAAGAATTACCTGCTTCAGCGGCATGGGTCTAGCCATGGATGAGTTTCATCATCTCATTGCTCCTATGGCAGTGGCACCGATCCAGTTGATTCCCACACAACTGAGTAAGAGTGGGGCTGGGAAAGGTGCAGGAAATAGGGGGCCAGCCTCTACAGGAAAAGATGCATATGCCTCTAATGTAGTAATAACAAGTACTCTCCGAGTTTGTTCTTATGATGCTTCTGTATTGTTTAATCCTAGTTTCACCCATTCATATATATCTCCTTATTTTGCTAAATGGGCTGGTAGGGATCCAGTCAATTTAGATGATCCCTTTATTGTTGTGAGTCCGATTGGTGAATCGTTATTAGTAGGCTATGTATGTCAGTCTTGTGAGGTTCTTACTGAGGGTAAGGAAACCTTAACGAGGTTGGTGATACTTGATATGATTGATTTTGATGTGATTTTGGGTATAGACTGGTTGGCTTCTTGTTACGCCACGTTAGATTGTTATTTAAATGTGGTGAGATTTAATATTCCGAGTGAGTCACCCTTTTTGATACAGGGTGATTGTAGTAAAGTACCAACTAACCTTATCTCTCTAATGAGAGCCCAAAGGTTGCTAAGAAGAGGGTGTTAGGGATATTTGGCTATCGTTAAGAATGTTGATACATGAACAGTAAACACGCAACAAGTTCCTATGGTTAGGGAGTTTGCTCATGTGTTTCCAGAAGAGTTACCTGGATTATCGCTGGATAGGGAGATTGAATTTCACATTGATGTGGTTCCGGGCACGCAACCAGTTTCCATACCTCTCTATCGCATGGCACCCTTAGAGTTAAAGGAGTTGAAGGCTCAGCTACAAGATTTGTTAGATAAGGGTTTTATCTGTCCGAGCGTCTCTCCTTGGAGTGCTCTAGTACATTTTGTGAAGAAAAAAGATGGGTCTTTCCAATTGTGTATTGATTACAGGCAACTTAATAAAGTAACGGCCTATAATAAGTATCCATTACCTCGTATTGACGATCTTTTTGATCAATTGCAAGGTGTATAGTATTTTTCCAAGATAGATTGACGTTCTGGGTACCACCAATTAAAGATAAAGAAGGAAGATATACCTAAGATAGCTTTTAGAACTCGCTATAGTCATTATGAGTTCTTAGTAATGTCCTTCGGTCTAATTAATACGCCAGCAGCATTCATGGATTTGATGAATAAGATATTTAAACCATTTTTGGATAAATTTGTCATAATATTCATTGATGACATTCTAGTTTATTCAAAAGGCCAAGAAGAGTATAAATAGCATTTGTGCTTGGTGTTGTAACAGTTAAGGGAAAAGCAATTATATGCAAATTTTTCTAAATGTAAATTTTGGTTAGATCAAGTGGCATTCTTGGGCCATGTTGTTTCAAGGGACAGTATCTAAGTTGATCCAAGTAAGGTAAAAGCTGTCCAAAAGTAGCCTAGACCTACCACAATTACAGAGATCTACAGCTTTTTAAGTTTGACTGGGTACTATCATCGCTTTGTAAAGGATTTTTTGAAAATAGCTGCCCCTTTGACTAGATTGACACAAAAGAAAGTTAAATTTCAATGGTCAGATGCTTGTGAAGAAAGCTTCCAAAAGTTGAAGAAGTGTTTGACTTTTGCCCTAATATTAACCTTACCATCAAGGATGGGAGGCTATACTGTGTATTGTGATGCCTCAAGAGTAAGGTTAGGATGTGTTCTTATGCAACATGGACATGTAATAGCCTATGCTTCTAGGCAACTTAAAAGACATGAGCAAAATTACCTTACTCACGATTTGGAAATAGTAGCAGTGGTATTTGCCCTTAAACTTTAGTAACATTATCTTTATGGTGGGACCTATGAGATCTATACCGATCATAAAAGTCTTACATATATCTTTCAGCAAAAAGATCTCAACCTTGGGCAACACAAGTGGATGGACTTACTCAAAGACTATGATTGCACTATTCTTTATCATCCTGGAAAGGCCAACGTAGTAGCAGACGCCTTAAGTAGAAAGTCAATGGACAGTTTGGCTCACATTGCAGGAGTTAGGAGGCCATTAGTTGAAGAAGTTCATATTGGAGATTATGCCCTAGGCCAATCATTGTATTGTGAGTATTATTTTTATTACGAAATAAGAGTTTTCTTTTATTACATTATTATATTATTTGCATATTTATATATAATAATATCTATGGATAAATTATTTTTTTAGATTATCCAAAATATTTCTGGTCAATCATCCTTGTGGGAATAACGATGAATTAAGATTAGTATGATTTTGATTGATTAAGTGTTAAATCATGTATGATGATATGAATCAAAATTATAGGCATGTGTTAGAGAACAGGACGCTGGATAGACCCGTCATGAGATAAGCTACATGGATTAGGTCATAAGTTTATCTCATATATAACTATGTCATTAATCCCTTGGACCTGAGATCACCATAGATTCCTACATGAAGGACACTGTACTTTGGCATAGTCTAATGTCATCTTTAATCGAGTGATTATAAAGACTATGATCAGGTATAATGAAATCCATGCAGAGGAAGATAAGTAGTCAAAATGGAATTTGTCCCTCTGATTAATAGAGAGATATCTCTGGACCCCTCGATGAGTGAAACTGAGAAATGCATGGCCATACTCAGATGGAAATAGTTCCATCTTATATCAGTTTGCTAGGAGATCGAGCAAGTTAAAGATGACATTTCCATGCCTCATACTTGATCTAGATATCGTGTGACAAAAGGGATATGATAGGATTGTAAAATAGGTTACATCGGATCACCGATCCTGTATGATTTAGGTAGTCACAATGTCTTGCTAGAGGCTGCTTATGACTTGTGGGTCAAATAGTGCAGTTGGCCCACTGCCAACATCATATGGGCTTGCAGGGTCGTACACAAGAACGGATCAACTCGGGCTAAAATGTCCACATTCATTGAATCAAAAATGTGTCTAGATTCAATAAATATCTAGGATGGAGGAATTATTTATATATATATATATAAATAATTAAATTCAAAATATTTTATATATATTTGATATTATATATATATAAATTAGTTTAAATTTGATTCTATTATATAGATTTAAATTTAAACTAATCAGATAATTTAAATTTGATTCTATCAAATATATTTAAATTTAAACTAATCAGATAATTTAAATTAAACTCTAGATATTGTTAGTTTAAATTTAAACTATAGGATGGATTTGAATTTAAACTAATAAATATATTTAATGATATATTTAATCAATTTTGATTAATTAAATATATCTAAAACCCTAGTCTATAAACAGGGGTTTCTATATCAAAAAAGTTTTGTTAGAGCTACCTCAAAAAACCTTAGAGAGAGGGAGACCGTACAGACGTCGTATGAAACTGTACGGACAAGCTGCTAGCACACCATTCGAAGTTGCTAAACCCCATTCGTGTGGATACCAATAGATGGAGCTGATTTATGGTCAGTTCCTGTGATCCAAATAAAGAGTAAACAACAAACTCAATCAATAAAAAAAGGTAATTCTCTGAACCTATTCGGTTTAAGCGATTTTGATGAATCTTTGGTGGGAATCGGGATCAAAATTTTAAACGTTTCCACTGTGTGCCTCCCATGATTCCCAACAGTTCATAGCTTGGAGAGAGGAGGAATGAGATTTGAAATTGCTAAATCCAGAGCATTCTTAGCTCACGTGTAAGTTTGTTCGTCCCTCATTAAAAAGGTAAATATGGCTCAGAAGTTAGATCCCAAGTTGAATAGAATGATGGAAGGAGTAAGAAATGGTAAAAATAGTGAATTCATTTTAGACTCAGAAGGGGTGCATAAAATTAGAGACCAGTTATGTGTGCCTAACATGGGGGATATAAAGAGAGAAATTCTAGAGGAGGCCCATCATTCAGCATATACCATTTATCTGAAATCGACAAAAATGTACCAAGATTTGAAGCAATCTTATTGGTGGGATGGTATGAAGGGAGATATAGCCGACTTTGTTTCTCGTTGTTTAGTGTGTCAACAAGTGAAGGCTGAGCATAAAAAACCAACAAGGTTGCATCAACAACTAGAAATACATGAATGGAAGTGGGAGAAAATCACGATAGATTTCATAATAGGCTTACCCCATACCCTAAAGGGGTATGATTCTATTTGAGTGATCATGGATAGATTAACTAAGGCAGCGCATTTCCTTCCTATCAAAACTACTTTGTTAAGCAAACCGATCGTTTACAAGATCTGGATTGTGTTATGAATTAGATGGCTTGAGTTCTCTATGCTCTTCTAAGAAAAGTATATATATATATATATATATATATATATATATATATATATATATATATATATTTGTAACAATACTCCTTAATAATAATTTATATACATATACATATATATATATATATATATATATACGTGTGATTCTTTTGATCAGTCCTTAAAGGCGTTCGTTCTTTTTTTTTTTTTTTGCATCATCTTAACTTATTTGGATAAAATAGTAGGCACTTAATTAATTATACATATGATCCTCTATGTTGGCATTTAACTATCCAATTAGTTCTTTTCTTTTCTTTTTTTTTTCTTTCTCTCTTCTTTTTCTCTCTTACTCTTCTTTTCCCCTTAAACTATAATGCTCTATTTATTTATTGAATGGTATTCTCTTACTTGCCCCTAAGTTTTATGTTCTATGCATTAATGATCTCTTGTTCAGTTATGGTGACAAACAAGTATTGTTTATATTAGTTTAGCCTTACTGTGTGTGGGTTACTAGTCCTTGGTACACTACTTAGTGTTTAGTGTAAGATTTGGGTGGAGAAGGAGCTACATGTTAGATATAGTGTCGTACTCAAAAATACGACTGCGTGACACTTTAAATAAGAAATTTTTTTGAAAAGAAATTTCGATTCAATTTTCAAAAAAAATAAAGATTGAAATCAAAATTAAGATAAGTAGAGTCGCCACCAAAATTTTAATTTTTGAAAAGGTAAAACTTTGGAAAAGCCTTTTTATAAGAAAAACAAAAATAGTTTGCAAATCATATACGAGTTCAGAAGTCGATTGTGAGTAGAGAAAGTGTTAAGCACCCCACAACACCCGTTGCTGAGAATAGTTATCCTAAGTCAGTAGTGCAGAATCAATATAGCCTTTAATTTATTTTGGTTCTCTCTAACAAATCATATGCAAAATAAGAAATAGAAATAAAGGAAATAAAATTGAAAATAATAAAAGAAGAAAGAAATTAAAGAAACAAAATTAAAAAAAACAAAATAAAAGAAATTAAGAAAAAGAAAATTGAACAAAAAATTTTATTTACAAAAGCATACTTGACCTAAGATGAGAGCCTAAGACTTATGTACCCTTCGAGAGAGATTAAAGTCCACGTAGTTCGAATAAGAAACTGTGTTGGTTTTTGTTTTTGTTTTTTTGTTTTATTAATTTTTGGTTTTGTTTTATTTTGTTTGTTTTATGTTTTTGTGTTTTTTATCATTTTTATTTTTTTGTGGTATTTTTTTAATTTATTTTTTGTTGTGAGAAGAAAAAGAGTATGGAAATCATTTAGGCTTTTACAATCAAAATGATTTCAAAATTGACTTATATGTTTTAATTTATAAAAACTTAATTAATCCTATTTCTTTGCTCATTCTCCCATTTTTGATCTCTTCTCTTTTTTAATATTTTAATTATATATTTTTCTTTGTTTTTTGTTTTTTATTTTTTTTGGTTTTTTTGACTTTTTAATTAATTAATTTTTTTGTTTTGAATTATTATTATTATTTTATTTAAGTTAATAAAAGATGTTTTTTCGTCTCTTCTTTCGATTTTTTATTTTAGCTCTTAGGATGACATTTCCACTTAAGTGCGAAATTTTCAAATCATTTTTTTGTTTTTGTTTTTGCTTTGCTTTGTTTTTTTTTTTATTTAGCTTTGGTTTTGGCTTTTATTTTTTTTAATATTTTTGTGCTTTTTGTTTTTGTTTTATCGTTATATTTTTGTTGAAAAAAAGAAGAAAAAAAGTGAAAATCATTTAGACTTTTGCTATCAAAAATAATTTTTAGGTTACTATGTATTTTAATTTGCGAAACCATGAATTACTCTCATTTCTTAACCTTTTCTTTCATTTTTGACCATTTTGGTTTTTATTATATATACTTTTTTATTCTTTTTTTTCTCTTTTCTCTCTCTTATTTTTTTAATATTTTATTTTGGTTTTGGCAAACTTTTGAACAAAGGAAAGCTGAACTTCAATTTTGAAAACTTTTTTTATTATTTATAGAGAAAAACCCCTTCTTTTTTCTTTTTGTTTTGAAGGATTTAAACTTAATTTACAAATAGATTGATTTTTTTCAATTTCATTGATTACCTTTTTCAAGGATAAAACATTATTTAAATTTCCCCCTTTTTTTAACTCTCTTTCTTTGTCAAAAGCCTAAATTTGATTTTCTTTCTTCTTTTTTTCTTGAAATTTTTTGAAAACAAAATTATGTGTAGGCCATCAGAGCCCAAGACTTATTAAAACATAAATTTAATACCTAATAGATACCAATGAAGCTTATTGCCTCACGTGATCATTAGGTTCCTATGTGCCTGAAGAGATAAAAAAATCTCACACGGCAAGTCTAAAGGTAAAAGATAACAAAGTAAAATAAAAGCAGAGATGAATAATGGAAAGCAAATAAAAAATATTTACCAATAGACAGTGATTTGTGAGAGTAGGTGTCTGTTAATCATCACATCATTTCAAATGACATTTATAAAGGATCTAGAGAGGGAATTTAGAGACAAACAAAAACAATACACATTTAACTATCTGCCTTCATAATTCCTGCGTTAGTCTATGCCCTCCTTTCGTAATGCTTGACTTGGATAGACTCAGTCATACACCAAATGAAACCAAAAACAATTCCAAAACAAAGAAGAGAGGAAGCAAGTAGATAGCTATCCTGTTTCATATTTCATCTCAACCCAATTATTGAATCAATAAAACATAGTTTTTGCTCACGTATGTATCCAAAATTTAGAGAACTTGTATAAACAGAAGCACACAGAAGAATCAGAGTATAGAGATTATTTAAATCTAAAAGTCTATTGAAAAGCAAGCCTAACCAACATTAATAATTCGCATGCACCTTCATTCAAGATGACATAAGTTTTTTCTTCAACCAAAGAATATACAAAAGCTTTACACCGAGTCAAAATACTAAGACAATGCACTTTGAACTGCAAAAATTTAGCACCCAAACAAAGGAAGAGAAAGAGGGCAAGCTCTGGGCTCATATATAAGAACAACATACACTTGGGTTTGTTTGTTCATAATGAAAGAATAAGCCACCAGACAATTCAACTCACCCCAATACCCACATACCAACCATGTAAAACACTTTCAGGGGTCAGTAGCAATACAAAGACTCAACTAGCCCACTCTATCTACAGGGATAACAATAAATAACTCATCGAATAAATGGAAAAGAGGATGCAATCATGAATAAACGTTTAAGCATCAAATTCTTATATGAGATATTGAATCCAAGTTTCGATGCCAGAATTAGAATACACCCAGATCTTACACAGTCTCATAAATGAAAAATAACTTCAGAATTTTATCCCTTATCTTCATTCTTTCATCCCTTACCATAATCTAGAAGCGATGTCCATATATCAGCAATGCACAGCAAGAAAATCAACAAAAACAGCAATGAAACTGAAATAATATCCCACACTAATTGGCAACAATGATAACACAGGGCTATAAGGCTAGTTGGTCCTTAATTCGAGAACAAAATAAACACAATTATCAAATTCAACATACCAATTTGATGGAAAAAACCCTATATATGTTAGACCATGGATGCAGTACCTGTCTAATCAAATGGTGAACCTAAGTATTCCTTGTGGATCTCCTCTTTTCCATTCTCAAACCGAATTTGAAAATGCCTAGTCTTCCCTCACTCTCGATTCTCTAACTCCCTTCCTCTTTGAAACTAGCTTCCCCTTTTTGTATCTTGAGCCTCTCTTTTCTGGCTCTTGATTCTTCTCTACCTCTGTCCCTTTTTTCGATCTTTCCTTTTTGCCGGATTTCCTCTTTTAGATTCCTTCCTGCCCTCGATTTTTTTGGTTTCTCGTTCGCACTCTCTACCTTGATCTCTCTCAATTTTCCCCCTCTGCCTCTCCTATCTCTGCCTCTCTTCTTCTCTCCTCCCTTCATCTATGCTTCTGTCTCTCGCTCTTTCTGTTTTTTCTCAAAATCCCTCCTCTATCTGAAAATCCCCCTTTTATCAAAAAAATCGTCCTCCCTCTTGAATCTCTTCCTTGATGCGTCCCTTTCTGTCTCTATCGTCTCCTCTCCTTCATCGATTTACGTCAGAGCTTTCTACCTTTGATAGGGAAAGGACGCGAACGAAGGTCAATGCCTCGAGCCCGTTGCTGCCTCCTTCATCTTAGTCCTACTCTACTGAATCCCAGAGATGCGTCTGTGCATGCTCCCCTACGTTTTCCTGCTATCCTCCTTGGGCATGCATGAGTGCGTGGGTTAAAAAACAAAGGGGACCTATGGATTAAAGAATCGGGTAGGGTTTACCTTGACTGGATTCAGACTGGATTAGGCAGGCCCGTCAGAAGTTCAAATGTGTTGGGTTTTTCTTGGCCCGTTCTATTAGGCTACATTTTTTTAATCTAATATTGGCTTGCTAAAGAAGAATGGGGTCCTTTTTTTTTTCACTTCTCTTCTATTTCTTTTCTTCTTTTTTTTTTTTTTTAGATTATGCATTTTGAAATTTAAAGGAGAAAGGTATAGTCTCTTTTTTTTTTAAGTACTCTTCCTTCTTTTTTTCATTTTTTGGTTCATTATTATTTTTGGATTTGGATTTTTTAATTGTTATTATTTTATTATTCTTTTTGTTGTTATTATTTTTGAAGTTTGCCAAGACAAATACGGTATTCACCCATAAAAAGGGTAAGGAGCTGCCAATGAGATGAAGCTACCCCAGAGGCTTAACTATAACGTGTACTAGTAGTGGAAAAGGAGCTACTCATTAAGTGTAGCCACCTCTAGGGGGTAAGGAGCTACTAACGAGGCAAAGCTGCCACTAACAATGGTCAACTTAATTGTTTTTAATTATTATAATTATTTACCTACTCACTAAATGCAACTCATTCTTTTAATTTTAATTTTTCAGATAATACTGTTAGAACTGACCCACCTCTTTCATTTGAGTAAATAGAGATGTCGTATTGGTGAGCCTTGTCTTGGGATCTCAATGGCGAAGGAATTTTGTTGTGATAATTTTGTTTGGCTAATTATAATATATATTGAATTCAACTTTGCTTAAACGAGTAGGATTACCCCTCCCTTGGTGATTCTTTTTTTCTATAGTATGTTGATTCTAAGGGAGGGCTTGGAGCTCCCCTTACTATTTTGCTGGAATTATAGCTGTTGTAAAAATTTGGAAGTGTCCAAATTTAAAAGGGAACTCTACCAAATTTTTTGTGATAATTATGAGTATCTTTATATCTAAAGTGTCATTGGTTAGGTTTACAGGCTTAGGCATTGTTTGCCTTCCGTGCTGGTCACCCCCTTTCATTTTGGGGTGTGACATTTCTTTTCTTTTGTTCTTTATTAAATGGATTATCGATTACCTTTCGTCAGTTGACTTTAAGGCCCGTTTGGTAGATAAAATGTTAGGATGAAAATAAAAATAAAAAATAAAAAGGTGATTTTATAAATATAAAATACCTATAATATTTTTTTTTTAATAATTAAATAATTATTATTAGAGAGTATTAAATAATGATTGAATAATGATTATAAGGATAAATTTGTAATTTTCTTCCCTTTCCTTCACCTGTCCTTTTCCTCGCTTCTTTCTACCTAAACCGAACGGGCCCTTTTTGAAAGAGAATATCAAAAGAAAACCATTTCTTCCGCAGAAAAAAAATAAAAGCAAAACATAGTCCAATTCTGTCGAATCAATGCTGCGTGGTCCAATTTCTTGTCCTGTCGTAGAATCGCTTGCCTAATTTTCAAAATGGAGAAGTTTGATTGATGTTGAAGCAAATTTCTTTGACTTCTAACATTTGATTCAACAATATATATATATAATACTATTTGTGTTTTAAAAGTATTATTTCATCTCTTAATTAATACATAATATAAGAAAATTTTTATTATGTTCTTTAATAAAATTAACCTTTTACAAAAAATAGCATGAAAATTTTCTACTGTTTCATTTTTCAAAGCATTTTTTTGTTTTTCAATTACTTTTTCTGTATACAATGTATGTTACTTATTTGGTTAAATGCTTAGTTAAAGTAGTACATTAGTATGATATTAATAATAATTTTTTTAAAAACATTTGCTGCAAAAATTTAATGATAAAAAGTAAATAATAAAAAATATACAATATATATCCAAAGAAAACTTATATAAAATTCTTATACTTTTATTATTAATTTTGTAATTAAAATATGATAAGTATATAATTTTTATTTAATAATATAATAAATATATAATTTTTACATATAATTATAATTATATATATTTATTAAGTTATTATTAAAAATTATATACTTATTATATTTTAATTAACAAATATGATAATAAAGATATGAAAAATTACACTTAACTTATATCATAATCCAACGAGGAGATAATTTAATTTCAAGGCATCCTTGTTACTCTAGCTCCGATGATTCTTAATAAAATAATAATATTTAATTAATATAATATTTGATATTTAATATAATATTGTACCACTCTTTTAAACCGTTATCCTAATTCTTTAGCGGACCGTGCGAAAGCATGAAAGAAAGCGACATAGTCTTCTCTTTCCAACACTATTCTGAAGTGAAAATATAGCCACTAGTGTTGCCCAAAAAATAAAAAAAGGGTAGCGAAAGGCCAAACGCGAAGAAGCCGCCAAAACCTGAATGAGATAGCAATGCAAACGTCGAACCCCACCGTTTGTGAAAGAGTTTATCAGTCTCCTGGTCAATTTCTTCCCCCACTCACACTTCAATTTGCCTGTCAATTCCTGATCACGTTTGGCCAAAAAAAAAGTTTTCATATCACGTTCACAACGTACTCTCTCTATCTATCCCCTACTATAGCGGATGCTGATATTTATCAATAAATAAACACTTAAATGAACCTACCCCCATTGCATTTCGAACTTTCTCCTTGTTCAAAGGAACCCACTTTACTCGTGGTCATTAGGAAATAGGAAGATTCAGCCACACCCTTAAAAGATTCCGAACCCCGATATCCGCAATTCTTGGATTTCAGCCTCCATACTCTTCCGAAATGGCTCAAAATGGAAGTGGGGATAGGGTGGAAAATAGGTTTGATGGGGACGATGACGAAGTACGGAACCCAAACCAGAAGGACTCGAAGCTTAAAGAAGAAGATATTTCAGTGGAGAGGGTGTTCCTGACCCGAGAGGTGCTGCCATGGAGGAAGCAGCTAACCATAAGAGCCCTTGTGGTGAGCTTTTTGTTGAGCATACTGATCAGTTTCATAGTAATGAAGCTGAACCTCACCACTGGGATTATACCTTCCCTCAACGTCTCTGCTGGCCTTCTGGGTTTCTTCTTCCTCAAGACTTGGACCAAGTTCTTGGACAAATCTGGCTTGTTGAGGCAGCCATTTACGAGGCAGGAGAACACTGTCATTCAAACCTGTGTTGTCGCCTCCTCTGGCATAGCCTTTAGTGGTACCTTATTCGATTCTATCCTTGTTATTTGTGGAATTGAAATTTCATCTGTTCCAATCTAGAAACTATGCTTCTTACCAGTGAAAATGAATCTCGAGTTGAGATTTGGACTTGTACACTTTTTGAAGTGGCAATCACCTTCACTATTTTAAGAATTGAAATCTGATCTGTGTTAAATCTACAAACTATGCTTCCATTTACCAGAGAAACTATGCTTCTTCGCAGTGAAAATGTCAAGAAAATATCAGGTTCATATTTGAATCTGTACCCTTTTGAAGTGATAATTTCCTTCACTGTTTTAGGAATTGAAATTTGATCTGTGTTTAATCTAGAAACTATGCTTCTTAGCATTGAAAATGACAAGTAAATCTCAAGTTATGATTTGGATTTGTACCCTTTTCTAGTTCTATTATATGGTGATTTATGGGGGATATGGATGAATTAGGCTAAGCATAGTTTGTAGTATTGACCTCAACTTTTGATCTGATTGATCAGAAAAATGATATCCCTAACATTCTGGCGTGACATGAATTTTATAAACGAAGATGACGATTATTGGAGAAATTTTAGAGTCGATTTCCTCTGTTTGAATAAATGACTGGAATTTTCCAGGTTAGATAGAAATCAATATCTCCTGTGGTCAAGGATTACTGTGTGTCACTGTCAGGCTGTCTTCTAGAACCTTGGAATAGCCACAGGAGCACAAACATCAACTTTAGTCCATACCTGGAAAGATACAGCTATTCTTTGGTTTTCATCATATGCCAACCCGAAGAACTTCAGAAAATTGTGCTGTAACTATGAAATAAAATTTTAGAGAATCTAAATTTTGCTTAAATATGGCGTAAGGTAGGAATAGGAGCCCAAAACAAGATTCAAAATGAGCAACTTTTGTCGTAATTAATTAAAATTAATGTTTTTATCGTAATGCATTGTTTGATTTAACCAATTTAAAACAATAACCTGACTTTTTTCTCCTTGTTTTCCATTTGTTATTGTATTTTACCATTTGTTGTCATAAATAAAGTAGCTGATAAAGTTTATCAAGATTTAGGTCCCATTTGAGATTGTTTTAGATTTCTGCTTATTTCGAAACAACTTTCTTTTTCAATTGCAGTTTCATAAGAAGCACTATGACGTAAAAGCATTTTCGTTTGGCAAAATCATTTGATAAAAGTTTTTATCAATATTATTGTGTTTGGCAAATTCTTCAAAAACAGTGCTTTTATCGTCAAATTGCTAAAAAGGGCATACATTTAAGAAAGTACGCAAAAAAGGTTAGAAGTAATTTTGGTAATTAATGATCTTGAGTGGGGGTACTATGGTCTTCAAAAAAGTAATTTTCTGCTTCTGCTTTGCTTCAAAGCTCTAATTTTCTGATTCCTTCTTACAGAAAAATTACTTCTACTGCCACTCAGAAGCAGCTTTTTTTTTTTTTTGGTCCAGAAGCTGAGCCAAACACGTCATTTAACCAAAATAAGTACTTTTTCAAAAGATAAGCAGCTTTTTCTCCTCCAAAAGCTTGGCCAAACAAGCTATCAATGAGTTTGAATAAAAGTTGAAGTATCTGTGTCTAGTAGAACATCAGCTAAAGATTTTAAATACCTTCTTTTATCTTTATCTCCCATCATTGACTTTTGTTCAATCTTGTTTCAATTGTATCTGACCTTGGAATGAAGTATTTAACCTGTTTAGTCTAGGTTAAATATTTGTGACATAAAAACTGAAAAATTGTTATGTTGGAAATAAAACAGAAAATCTAGACTTGGATTCTTATGTTAAAATATCTGTGAAAGATTGCATGAGTCATTAGCACTAAAACTCATTGTGGTTGACTTTGTATCAACAGGAGGTTTTGGGAGCTACCTCTTTGGAATGAGTGAACGTATAGCCAAGCTATCCTCAGATGCGAGTGACTTCAAAAACCCATCATTAGGATGGATTATTGGATTTCTCTTTGTTGTCAGCTTTCTTGGCCTCTTCTCAGTTGTACCTCTAAGAAAGGTATTATGCACTCTTGCATTACTGGCTTCATCATACATTAACATCTGATTTTATTCATTAAGGTATTAAAAATGAATTTACCAAACATTAATTAACCTGCGATAGTCAGTTTTGCATTAGAAATTTTTTATCTTGGCAAATGCAGAAGGAGTCTTACTGGTACTATCACTGTGAAATGGTTCATCTTTACCATTTTTACCTCTTTAGCATTGATATATGTCCATGTTTTACTTTCCCTAACCTTTCGATTTTGCTTCTACTGTTGGTTGCAGATTATGATCATTGACTTTAAATTGACATATCCAAGTGGTACTGCAACTGCTTATCTCATCAACAGCTTCCACACTCCCGAAGGAGCCAAATTAGCAGAGTAAGGCACCGTAACGGACCCTTTTATAATTAGATGTGACTGCATGAGAATTTAGACATCTAAACTGCTTGACTAACTATTTTCTACTCTCAGGAAGCAAGTGAAAATGTTGGGAAAATTCTTTTCTGTCAGTTTCTTATGGGGTTTCTTTCAGTGGTTCTATACTGCTACTGCTGACTGTGGATTTAAAGCCTTCCCTTTTCTGGGGCTCAAAGCATACAAATATAAGTATGATGTCACTTCTCCTTATTTTCTTCAGTATTGTGGTTAATTGGTGTCTAGGCCAACTTTCATGTACCACAATTAATGCATACACCTCCTTGGTCCGGTCAAAGGCAAGCCATCTTCACAGAATGAGGGATTTTCTCAAGGAAATTCCTTGTAGCTTGGACCCAAGATATTGGCATAGTTAAGATTTGCACTTGTGATATTGCACCTAACCACATATCACATGCTTACTTCAACCACTAGATCAATGGCGTTCATCTCTCTATTTTGATGAAAAACTCATTTAACTTGATATGAAAATGAGCATAATTTAATTAAAAATGCTTCATATAAGCACCACTCTCAATCTAAAGTGTTTAATCTAACCTTTTATTATTTGCAGGTTTTATTTTGATTTCTCTGCAATTTATGTTGGAGTGGGAATGATTTGCCCCTATATCATAAATATATCAGTGCTCCTTGGAGGAATTCTTTCGTGGGGAGTAATGTGGCCTCTTATAGAAGGCAGAAAAGGCCACTGGTACTCTGCAGACCTTAGTGACTCTAGCCTAAATGGCCTCGAAGGTTACAAGGTTAGTTTCCTATTGTAAAGCACTCTTGGTGCTGCAATTTCCTTTAGGGTATGTTTGGATGTCGCTATTTGCGAGTTACTAAGAAGCAAAAGGGGATAATGAAGGATTTTCAACTGAGCTTCCAAAATCTTCCTAGACAAGATTTTTAAGTTCCCCAAATTTTTATATTTTTAAGTTCACTAAATTTGGGAGAATTTTTGAGAGAGCTCCTAGACAAAAGGAAAGAAAATCATCACTTAACCATCCCTCTCCTCCTTCTTTCTCTCCTCTTCGCATTCTGTCCCTTCCCTTCTATTCTGAACTCCCAACCATACACTTAAGTGCATGTAGTGTCGCTATTTACATGCTTTCTAAGGCCTACCAATTTATTGAATTTACCTTTCACCTTGACTTACAGGTATTTATAGCCATAGCTATGATCCTAGGAGATGGATTTTATAACTTCATTAAGGTGCTAAGTCATACCCTCATAAGCATGTATAACCAAATCCGTGGAAAACAAAGGGAGAATGTTCTTCCTGTTGCAGATCAAAACTCATCCTCGACTCCACAGGTTTCTTATGATGATCAGCGCCGCATCCAACTCTTCCTCAAAGATCAAATACCCTCATATTTTGCCGTTGGGGGCTATGTTGCAATTGCTGTTGTCTCCATCGCCACTCTCCCACACATCTTTCCACAACTGAAATGGTACTACATATTGGTTATCTACCTTCTTGCTCCCACCTTAGCGTTCTGCAATGCTTACGGAGCTGGGCTAACCGATTGGTCCCTTATATCGACCTATGGAAAGTTAGCCATCTTCACTATTGGGGCTTGGGCTGGTGCCTCACATGGTGGGGTCCTTGCTGGCCTAGCAGCCTGTGGAGTGATGATGAACATAGTCTCCACAGCCTCAGACTTGATGCAGGATTTCAAGACTGGCTACCTCACCCTATCTTCACCTTGGTCTATGTTTGTGAGCCAAATTATAGGGACAACAATGGGTTGTGTGGTCTCCCCATGTGTTTTCTGGATTTTCTACAAAGCATTTGATAACCTTGGGACACCCAAAAGTGAATACCCTGCCCCTAATGCAATCGTGTACCGAAACATGGCCAAGTTGGGGGTAGAAGGCTTCTCATCTCTACCAAAGAACTGTCTTTTGCTTTGCTACATTTTCTTTGGTTCTGCCGTTGCGATAAACTTGGTTAAAGACTTGCTGGGTAAGAGAGGATGGTTCATACCACTTCCGATGGCAATGGCAATACCTTTCTATATAGGGCCATACTTTGCAATTGACATGTGTGTTGGAAGTTTGATACTGTTTGTGTGGGAGAAGATGAACAAGGCCAAGGCAGATGCTTTTGGTCCAGCAGTAGCTTCTGGTTTGATATGTGGGGATGGGATATGGACTCTGCCTGCTTCAATACTTGCTCTTGCTGGAGTTAAGCCACCAATTTGCATGAAGTTCTTATCAAGAGCAACAAATGATAGGGTTGATGCTTTCTTGGGTTCTTAAGAGGTTAAGTTTGGCTTGAAATTAATATCTTGTTCAAAGTCTTGAGCTTTTTACTGCCTTGTAAATCTTTACCTTTTAAACTTCTGTAAAGTAAGCGTATAGTTGAATGAAAGACGATTGGAATAAAAAATAAAAAATATATAAAAAAAGGGTGAAAAAAAACTAGTTTGTATGTTATGTATCAAATATATCAGGCAAGTATGCTTCCTGGTGGTGACTTGGGATAAAGTTCAATGTATATAATATGGCTCTAGGGAAAGGATTTAGCTCTCTTTAATCCTAGTTACAAAAGGTTCATGAAGATGAAAGCTCTTATTAACTCCAAATAATATTATGATGATTTTTTTTTTAAATGTTGGAAACATTGTTATGAAAAATGTACATCCTTTCATGATTTATTGCTCCTCACAAGTTGAGAGGAAGAAATGTGATGGACTTTCTTCTGATTGAAACTTGCAAATATAAGAAAATGTTTCATATAACATATAGCCCTACACCAAATAGAGAGTGTTTTTTGAAACGAAAAAATTTATGCAAAAATCTAGAAAAATACACAAAAAGGTATTGAAAAATCATTTGTTTTTTTGAAAACTAGTTTGATGCAGGGATACAAGTGCTAGGATGTTATTAAACAATTTCGAACGCATATCCCCATTGTATTTGTTAAACAGACACGTGACTTTTTTTAAAAATGCAGGAAACATTATCATAAATAGATAATCAAATATAAATTCTCAACTTTTGCTATTAAAAAAACCAAAATTAGATGCCGCTGTAATATTTTCAAAAAGTAGGAATTTAATTTAAGAAAAAATTATCTTAAATGATTTACTAACTATCTAAAATCTTGTCCCCAATATATAGCCAAGCAAACCTACTTAATACAATAGTTATTTGATTCTCTACAGGAAAACTCCCTGCTTTTATCTTCCATGAATCTCCTCTAACTATCCTCCTCGCCTTTCTCTATAAATCATTCCCATTCTTTCTCCATCATATCACAATGGTATATCATTATTCTCATTCATGAGCTGTGATGACTCCCTAATTTAGAATTGAAAAGGAATATATTTAATATTAAATTAGGGAGGCAAAGTATTTTTCTCTTGATTAATATGGTCAAATGTGTATTCAATCAAATAAAATAAAGAAAGTATTTCAATTGTAATATTTTTATCAGTTTAAGCCTTATTTTATGATTGATTTCCATTTTAGGAAAAAGTAAAAGATTGTAGAAAGAATTGAGAAAAGAGAGGGAAGTTAAAAAGTGAAAATGCAAGTGGAACAAGTTCTCTTGCTATAGCTAGAACACAATTCGCTGTAGCAAGGAAGGCACTTCGCCATAGCAAAGTCGCGTTGCATAGAAATTCTAGGGAGCAACTCGCTATAGCGTAGCAGTAGCAAAAGTAGCAGAAATCTGAGAACCTATGAGCTTTCGCCATAGCGAGAGTCACTCCTAGTTATAGTGAGATTGGCCTCTGAAATGCACAGCTTTAATTTACAAGCTAAAACAGAGGAGAGGAGGCTAGGGCTTTGTCATTCAGCAAGAGAGGAGAGTTCTGGCTGACTAGGAAAGGAGAAAAACGCACAAGAGGTGTTGGGAAAGCTCTATACTGATTGGAAAATCATTAATTCTGCCATTTATTCTTCTGATTAGGTGTTTCTACTTTATCTTTCTTTCTAGTTGATGATTTTTAATATGTTTGCTGAGATTTTCTGTGGATTTCAAGTCATGAGTGGCTAAATCTTGTAACCCTTGGGGATTCTATGAACCTTTAATCTTTGGAGATTATCTTCCTTGTTATTATGTTGGATTATTGAAGATTTTAGTGTTTAATCTGAATTATAGTTTCATTCTATTGATTGGCCTCTTTTAGTTTGATTATGGGTTTAGTAATTAACCTTTAAAAGAAGAGAATTGCTTATAGATCATTGATTAAGCAACTTAGGATTAAACATAGTCTAATTTGCACTTGAAGTAGAAATATACTTAGGGGCCCTAGGTAGTCTAGATAATGTCTGAACGTAATTGAATATTAACTACTCATTCGAGACATTAAAGAGTCGAGTTGATATAGAAGTTAAATAGATCGAAAGACATTTATATCTAATTAGACCTTTAACTCTAAAATTGATATTAAGCCAACTGATAAAAAAAGGGGAGATGATTGACATTGTGTAAAAAGGGGATTAGAATTTTTATGGTGTCTTTAATTGCTTATTTTCGATTAAAACCATCTTTCATTATTGTTAATTGCATTTGAATTAATTTTCATAAAAACTCAATTACAATTTGATTTGTTTAACTAAAATGAACATGAAAACTTTAATGCCTAGTCACCAATCGTATTGATTCTCTGAGAAAATGACTTTGATTCATCACGTACTACTCTTATAACTCGTACACTTGTAGTGTCATTATTCTGGTGAGCATCAAGTTTTTGGCGCTATTGTCGAGGAATCAAGGCAATTGGTGAAGAAAATTAGAGGATTTTGAGTAGTTTTAGTTTAAACACTTAATTTTTTTTCATTTACACTTATGGTGTCATTATTCTGATGAGCATCAAGCTAGTGTGTGAAGGGCATGTCAACCTTCCTTAGTCATCACAGTCAACCATTTTAGCAAGGAAAATAGCATCACATCACTTGCTTCAACTTGTGGCATCTCTATAACCCAGATCATAAGCTCAAGCAGTCCAATCTTCGTCGCTTTCATGGATATCCTATATAGAACAGTCATGAGAGCAAATCGGTGGAACAACAAGATGAACATCGCCTACTATAAACTATCAACCGTTATAGAGAGAAAACTTTAAGTTCTTTGAGCACAATCTAATATCAACTAAATAGTATAAGACATTATAGAGAAAATAATTTATAACCTCATTAATTATTACAAATAATACAATATATCATAAAAAATTATAATCTCATTCATTATTCTCAATAATACAACACATTAATATTAAACCAAATCTCATTATTTATTTTTAATCCTAACTTAAGCAACAATATTCTTTAAAATTTTTTCAAATAAAAATAATTTTGTATAAAAAAATGAAATTTATAATTTTTATAATATAAAATTATTTCAATAAATATTTCTTATTATAAAAAATTATAAATTTGAACCTTCCAAGTGTCAGGCAATAACGGTTCAAGAAAAATGCATACTTGTCTGTCGAGGCAAGTCTTTGCTTTAGTTATTTTGAATTCAATCAATACATCACCTTTTGAACTACTCCGATTCACACGCACCAAACATGTCTGATCCCGTCGTTCACCTGGCGCTCCTCCCCAGCGCCGGCATGGGCCATCTGATCCCATTTCTGAGACTCGCAGCTTTTCCTGTCCACAACAATGTCCGAATCACTCTCATCTCGACAGAATCGCATCCTCTCCATTGCGTTTTGTCAATTGCACTATCAATTGCGCAGATCGTGGCCGTTCCTTGCATCGCATGTTAATAGAAAGTAACTACAAAAAACTATTTTTTTAAGAGAAAAAGATTTCGTTTTGAAACACTTAAAAATATTTGTTAGTATTTAATTAATAGAATTAGCATCAAATCCATTGCATATGTTTTTTAATATTGACAATTAAATTAAAAGGGAATAATTAAAAAACACACACACACAGTGATATTTTAATAGTATTTTAATAATAAATATAATAGTTTATGAAAATAAAAAATAAAATAAATAAAGAAAGGACAAGTCATGATATGATGTTCGTAAAAGTGTCAAAACTAAAGCAAAACTTTTTTTACAATTTCATTTTCCTGTTGAAATTTTTTTGATTTTTTTCCCCTAAATGTTCATTTCCAATTGGCCTGACATGTTACAGTTTGGGCCTTGCGATGTAAGGAACGGCCACGATCTGCGCAATTGACAATGCAATTGACGAAACGCAATGAAGAGGATCCGAAACTGTGACATGTCAGGCCAATTGGAAATGAACATATGGGGGGAAAATCCAAAAATTTTTCAACAGGAAAATGAAATTGTAAAAAAAGTTTTGCTTTAGTTTTGACACTTTTACGGACATCATTTATGACTTGTCCTTTCTTTTTTTATTTTATTTTTTATTTTCATAAACTATTATATTTATTATTAAAATACTATTTTCATTAATTTAAATTTTAAAATTAATAATCATTATATTCTTCTTCAAATTTTTAAAAACGCATCAAATAAAAAAGCAACTATATATCTCTAATATTGTGGGTTCGAAGCGTTTTAGGAATGGGATAATAATAGTTAGTGATTAATTCAGTAAACCAAAAATATTAAATGAGCTGTTAAACCAATTACAGATATTCAATTTAGATAATTTTTATTTTAAAAAAATATTTTTTCAAGGAAAAGAGATCCCATTTTGAAACAGAAAAACAACATTTGTTAGTATTTAATTAATAGAATTAACATCAAATCCATTGGATATATATTTTTATATTGAAAATCAAATTAAAAAAAAAGGACAAGTTAAATTGTTTTGACATTCTAGGACAATAGTTTAGTATCTGCCTAAGATAGTTGAAGTTAGCATATTACGCGGCATCAATCACAATTCTTGCAAGATTGTCTTTCACTGTGTGTGTGTTTTTTAATTATTCCCTTTTAATTTAATTGTCAATATTAAAAAACATATGCAATGGATTTGATGTCAATTCTATTAATTAAATACTAACAAATATTTTTAAGTGCTTCAAAACGAAATCTTTTTCTCTTAAAAAAATATTTTTTTTGTAGTTACTTTCTATTTGATGTGTTTTTAAAAATTTTAAGATGAATATAATGATTATTGATTTTAAAAATTAAATTAATGACAATAGTATTTTAATAATGAATATAATAGTTTATGAAAATAGAAAATAAAAAAAAGGACAAGTCATGATATGGACGTAAAAGTGTCAAAACTAAAGCAAAACTTTTTTTACAATTTCATTTTTGCTGTTGAAAATTTTTTGGATTTTTTCCCCCCAAATGTTCATTTCCGATTGCCCTGACATGTCACAGTTTGGGCCATGCGATGCAAGGAACGGCCACGATCTGCGCAATTGACAGTGCAATTGACGAAATGCAATGGAGAGGATCCGAAACTGTGACATGTCAGGCTAATTGGAAATGAACATTTGGGGGGAAAAATCCAAAAAATTTTCAACAGGAAAATGAAATTGTAAAAACAGTTTTGCTTTAGTTTTGACACTTTTACGGACATCATATCATGACTTGTCCTTTCTTTTTTATTTTATTTTATTTTTCATAAACTATTATATTTATTATTAAAAAAATATTTTCATTAATTTAAATTTTAAAATTAATAATCATTATATTCTTCTTCAAATTTTTAAAAACACATCAAATAAAAAAGTAACTATATATCTTCAATATTGTGGGTTCGAAGCGTTTTAGGAATGGGATAATAATAGTTAGTGATTAATTCAGTAAACCAAAAATATTAAATGAGCTGTTAAACCAATTACAGATATTCAATTTAGATAATTTTTCTTTTAAAAAAATATTTTTTCAAGGAAAAAAGATCCCATTTTGAAACACATAAAACAACATTTGTTAGTATTTAATTGATAGAATTAATATCAAATCCATTGGATATATTTTTTAATATTGACAATCAAATTAAAAAAAAGGACAAGTTAAATTGTTTTGGCATTCTAGGACAATAGTTTAGTATCTGCCTAAGAAAGTTAAAGTTAGCATATTACGCGGCATCAATCACAATTCTTGCAAGATTGTCTATCACTCTGTGTGTGTGTGTTTTAATTATTCCCTTTTAATTTAATTGTCAATATTAAAAAACATATGCAATGGATTTGATGTCAATTCTATTAATTAAACACTAAAAAATATTTTTAAGTGCTTCAAAATGAAATCTTTTTCTCTTAAAAAAATATTTTTTTGTAGTTACTTTCTATTTGATGTGTCTTAAAAAATTTTAAGATGAATATAATGATTATTAATTTTAAAAATTAAATTAATGACAATAGTATTTTAATAATGAGTATAATAGTTTATGAAAATAAAAAATAAAAAAAGAAAGGACAGGTCTTGATATGATAACCGTAAAAGTGTAAAAAATTAAAGCAAAACTTCTTTTCCAATTTCATTTGCCTGTTGAAAAATTTTTGGATTTTTTCTCTCCAAATGTTCATTTCCAATTAGTCTAACATGTCACAGTTTAAGCCATGCAATGCAAGGAACGGCCACAATCTGCGCAATTGATAGTGCAATTGACAAAACGCAATGGAGAGGATCCGATTCTCACTGCGTCACTTGTCGAGTCATAGCTCCCATTTATCCACGGATAAGTAATAGTCAAAATATAAATTGACCAAAAGAAAAAGTTCTAAAAAGTATTTACTCCAAAAATAATACTTTCATGGAATTCAGAGCCTATCATGCTGGGTAGTAGGCAAGAGCCCAATGCATGTGTGACACATGTCGAAACTCCATGAATTCAGCTTCATTAGCACCGAGTTCAACGAGGACACGCCACGTGTCGAAGCCTAATAAACTCAAAACTAATAGTTTCGAATTTGCCTAGCTGTCAAGTTAGGCTCGAATCTAGCTTGACAACGGTATGTGACCGGTCAGTTTGAAAATTTTTTAATTTAAACGGAAACGTGACAAGCGTTTGTTAGATGAAAAAAATTTTGTTGAATGCTGATTGGCTGAAATAAATTAAAAAAAGATAATATTGTGTGTGAAATGGCGAAAATACAGCTGAAGATATTGATATAAGCTGAGCCAGCCTCCTCATATTGCATTCTTAGCTTCTCTTGTCTCGCTTCTTGTTCTTCTTCTGCATATGGGGTTGGGGCAAAACATTTTCACATCTTATTGAGCTTAAAGTAACACAACGAAGGTATGTTTTAATCTTCTTCAACTATCTATCTTATTTTATATTTCAAAATGTGGAGAAAAATAATTTCTAGTTGGAATAATAAATATTAAAAATATATGAAATAAGCAGAGAATAGTGTATAAAGTTGGAAACATGAGAAAAAATGAAAAGAAGTTTAAAAAATTTTTAAATAAAAAATGTATCATATTATTCTTTAATATTTATTTACTTTAGTTGTTTTACTTAAATATTCTAGAACAATTATATAATTTATTTTGGGTTATTCACATTATTTGTATGTTATTTAATTTTGTTGATAGCAAATTTTATTTGTATGTTAACTTGATTATGGTGGAGGTTTAAAAAAGAAGAATAAATACTAAGAAAAGGGTGAAAAATGAAAGAGAAAAAAACAAAAAGAAGGAAAAAAATAGGTAAGGATAATGGAAAAATTGAAAACGAGTATTAGAAAAAGAAATTTAATTTAAAGAAAAATAGAAAGATTGAGTAAATAATTTTTAGGAGAGAATTAAAAATTTATGAGGAAAAAATTAAGAAATTGCAAAAAATAAGAAATAGTGGTGGAAAGAATATTTAAGAAGAGAAATGAATTAAAAAAAAAAAAAGAAAGAATTGAAATGCTAGTTTTATATGAAAAAGTTTCTTTAATGTTTGTTACTTTATTTGTTTTAGTGAATTATTTTTTAGAATAGTTATATAAATTGTTTTAGGTTATGCACATTATTTGTTTATTATTTGATTTTGTTGGTATGAAAAATTATTTATTCATATGTTGACTTGATTTTGGTAGAGGTTTGGAAAGAGGAATAAATACTAAGTAAGAGGTAAAAAATGAAAGAGGAAAAAATTAAAAGAGGAAAAAAATTATGTAAGGATTATGAAAATAAAAAATGAGTATAAGAACAAAATCAGTGGTTTAAAGAAAAATAGGAAAATTGGGTGAATAATTTTTAGGAGAAAATTAAAAATTATGAGGAAAAAACTAAGACATTGTGAAAAATAAGAAATAATTGTGGAAAGAATATGTACTCGAGAAAAATTAATTTTAAAAAAATTAAAATACTAGTTTTATATGAAAAGTTTCTTTAATGTTTTTAACTTTTTTGGTTTTAGTGAATTATTTTTTAGAATAGTTATATAAATTGTTTTAAGTTATGCACAATATTTGTTTATTATTTGGTTTTATTGGTATGAGAAATTATTTATTTATATGGTGACTTGATTTTGGTAGAGGTTTAAAAAGAAGAATAAATACTATGTAAGGGGTAGAAAATAAAAGAAAAAAAAACTAAAAGAGAAAAAGAATTATGTAAGGATTATGAAAAATAAAAAATAAGTATAAGAACAAGAAATGTGGTTTAAAGAAAAATAAAAAAATTGGGTAAATAATTTTTAGTAGAGAATTAAAAAATTATGAGAAAAAAATTAAGACATTGTGAAAAATAGGAATTAGTTGTGGGAATAATATTTAAGAAAAAAATGAATTTTAAAAAAATTGAAATACTAGTTTTATGTAAAAGGTTTACTTATTATTTTTCTTATTTTATTTGTTTTAGTGAATTATTTTTTGGAATAGTTACATAAATTGTTTTATAAGAACAAGGAATATTTAAAGAAAAATAAGAAAATTGGGTAAATAATTTTTAAGAGAGAACTATGAGAAAAAACTAAGAAATTTTGAAAAATAGGAAAGAGTTGTGGGAATATTATTTAAGAGGAGAAATGAACAAAAAAAAAGAAAGAATTGTAGTACTAGTTTTATATAAATGGTTTTCTTGTTATTTTGTTTACTTTATTTGTTTTATTGAATTATTTTTTAGAATAGTTATATAAATTGTTTTATAAGAACAAGAAATATTTAAAGAAAAATAAGAAAATTGGGTAAATAATTTTTAGGAAAGAACTATAAGAAAAAAATTAAGAAATTGCAAAAAAATAGAAAAGAGTTGTGGGAATAATATTTAAGAGGAGCAATGAATTAAAAAAAAGAAAAGATTAAAATACTAGTTTTATATAAACGATTTTCTTGTTATTATTTAATATTTGTTTACTTTATTTTCTTTAGTTAATTATTTTTTAGAATATGAAAAATTATTTATTTTATACAATGATTTGATTTTGGTGGAGGTTTAAAAAGAGGAATAAATACTAAGTAAGGGGTGGAAAATAGAAGAGGAAAAAAGTATTATGTTATGATTATGAAAAAATAAAAAATGAGTATAACAACAAGAAATTTGATTTGAAGAAAAAAAGAAAGCTTGGGTAAATAATTTGTAGGAGAAAATCAGAAAATTTTGAGGAAAAAATTAAGAAATTGCAAATGTTTAAGAAATAGGTGTGGAAAGAATATTTAAAAAGAAAATGAATTAAAAATTATAAATACTAGTTTTATATAAAAAAAAGTTTACTTATTATTTTCTTTACTTTATTTGTTTTAGTGAAATATTTTTTAGAATAGTTATATAAATTATTGTAGGTTATGCACATTATTTGTTTATTATTTGGTTTTGTTGATATGAAAAATTATTTATTTATATGTTAACTTGAATTTGGTAAAGATTTAAAAAAGAGGAATAAATCTTAAGTAAGGAGTAGAAAATAAAGGAGCAAAAAACTAAATAGCATGAAAAATACACGAAAGAAAAAAGAATTGGAGGAAAAAAATAATTATTTGAAAGGGATTATGAAATGAAACTTAACTTGTAGGAAAGTGAATGGCTAAAAGAAATGAACTCATTTGCATTTACGCAAATGGAAAGATTTTTTATAGTCCTCAAGGTGCAACATTTTAGTGTACCATGTCCAAATATATAACGGTCAATATCGACATAGATTTAGATGGTTTGAAAGATACTATTAGTTAAAAGTTACGGCTCCCCGCTGGAAAAGTTGTCTTCGATTTGATATATAGACTCTCAACGTTATTGAATCCTATATAGTACCAATTGATTGTTCTAAAAGATGATTTCGATGTTCAAAGAATGTGGCAAGCTCACTCACGTTTCTTAGGGTAATTGAATGTAGTTGAGTTATATGCAAAAACTTCATTGACTGACAAGTGAGTGGGAAATTCAGCCAACATTTTTGCAATAATCGCAATAATATAATCTTATATTAATGGAGACCATTGCCCACCTGAGTTTCTCACATCTAGCACTTTGCTTTATTGAGCCTTAAGGACTTTGAAAATGAAGATGAAAACAGTGCTAAACTCGACCTTGACTATAATGATGATGACGACGACGATGACGATGATGACAGTGATGATGAAGAATTTGATAATGATATGAGTGGAGAAGATCTAGTGTCCCAATATGTAGATCCTATTGCTACGCTCTTGTCCCCAGTTAACGTGGCTTTAGCTAGTAGGGATGGATTTGAGGAGGTTAGAGAAAGAATGAATTTAAGCATGAAAAACTTGTGTATTGGATTGCAATATCTAAGCCAAAAGGCACTGCGCCGTACTGTTAAACTATATTCGGTAAGAGTACACCACAATTTCAAGAAATATTTGATATCTGAAAAGTATGAAAAATTTTGTTGCATTCATTATAAGAATAGTTGTAGATGGCGAGTAAGGGCATGCAAAAAAGACCAGGGCAAGGGATCACATTGACAAATAACAAAATATGGTGGTACTCATACATGTCTATCTGCAACTATATCGCAAGATCACCCGAAATTGGATTATGATGTTATATCATCTTGCATCGTAGGTATGGTAACTGAGACACTGGATGTTTCAGTGAAACAGATAATTGAGCAGATAAAGAATTTGTTTGGTTATACAGTATCATACAGGAAAGCATGGAAAGCAAACTACAAAGCCGCCGCAATTGCATTTGATTACTGGGAGAGCTCGTATGCTATATTATTACACAGATGGATAGCTGCAATTTAACATTTCATGCCTGGATCATATGTTGAGTTTGTAACTGAACAATGTCAAACAAATAAGCCTATTGCCGTATTCAAATGTGTGTTTTGGGCATTCAAGCTATGTATAAACGCTTGCAATCACTTAAAACTAATGATTAAGATTGATGGGACATTTCTATATGGTAAATATAAAGAGACTCTCTTGATGGCAATAACACAAGATGGTGATCGATAAACTATGCCTATTGCATTTGCAATAGTTAAGGGAGAGACTCAAGCTGCATGGACATGGTTTTTTTTCAACTTACGTCAACGAGTGGTATTAGGGAGATGCGGACTTTATTTGATCTCAGATAGGCATCTATCAATTCTAGCCGCTGTTGCTGATCCCGAGATTGGTTGGCAACCACCATATGGATATCATGTGTTCTGTCTCCGACATGTAGCTAGCAATTTGTGCACTCACTTTAGATCATCAAATCTAAAGCAGATGTTAAAAAATATTGGTATGTTTCTTCACTCTAAGCAATCAAATATAATATTATGTCCATGCTTATTGTAACAATGCTGGTGATATTTAACATGTTATGCATACGAGTGACGATATGTTGATGAGAAGGTAGCTGAGCTAGCATACACGAAGAAGCAGCTAGATGGCTTATTGACATCCTTAAAGAGCAATGAATTAGGGTATATGATGTGAACAGTCGTCACTTTGGGTATATGACGACAAATTTAGCCGAGTGCATAAATGGGGTTTTCAAAGGCATTAGGTCATTGCCTATAACTGGCATAGCCAAAGCAACATATTACAGGATCAATCAATACTTCGTACAATGTGCCGAGCAAGTTAATACCCAGATAATTGTAGGCTTAGTTTATTCCTAGAGTGTTATGAAAAAGATAGCGACGAATGTGCAATGCGCCTCTGCATGCACTGTGCGTGCATTTATTAGAAATACTCAATATTTTGAAATGGAGGAACCATATGATCAGATGAATCACCAATATGGTTAGTGCTGCAAGGTTAGCTTAACCAAGTGATTTTGTAATTGTAGTGAATTTCAGGTAGAGAGATACCTATGCCACATGCTCTTGCAACTTGTGGTGTAGTTTCTCTAGAGCCATTCTAATTTGTCGATCTTGTGTTTCGTCTTGACACCATACATTGTGTATATAACAACGCTTTTCAACTGATTGAAGGACAAGAATATTGGCCAAACCCTGATAAACCAAAGTTGATCCCTAATTTATCAATGCTTCAAGAGAGAGGTCAACCACGAGCATCCCGCTACCGAAATGAAATGGATTTTAGGGTATTGGGACAACCTATTATATGTGGTTTATACCAACAATAAGGACATAATCGAGCGACTTGTCTACATCGTCAACGTGATAATTAGGGGACACAATTTATAATAAATGTTTATAAATCAATTTATATTAATTAAAATGTGCGTCAACATATACTATTGTGCCCTATTTGTAATTTTTGTTAAATTTTAATATGTATTATTTTATAAATTATGCTTCATTCACTCCTGTTGATAAAATCATTTTATATATGTTTATAAATTAATTTACACTAAATATTTATTAATCAATGCATTATCTATCGTGTCCTATTTGTAATTTTTGTTAAATCTCAATATGTATTATTTCATAGATTATGCTTCATTCACTCCTAACAGGTGCATTGATATCATGGCCGCTCCATGGCATGTTGTGCATCTAGGCCATGAGGATCATTCATTGTTATAGCTGTAGAGACTTCATATATCTGAAGCTATTTGGAATGGCCAAGTGAGATAAGTTATTTACTTTTACTAATTACATCATTATGTACATTGATGATTATATGTAAGTAGTTGACAATTTCTAGTTATGTATATTTGTAAGATGATCAAATTTTCTGCCCACGATGTGTTCAGCATGAGGATCTTTTGGGGGATCCATCGTCGGCCATAGTAGATTATTTAAAACAAGTTGGATTTTATGGTGTAGCTCAACTTAACCCTTTTGAGTATGATCCATCATTAATTAGTGTGCTCATGGAGCGATGGTTCTTGCCTCTACCTAGCTTAGTCAAGGTAACTATGTATAAATAACATGTTCAAAAGGGTATGGTTCTTGCCTCTACCTAGCTTAGTCAAGGTAACTATGTATAAGTTGAATCAATAATGTGTGGATCATGCATAATCCCCAGATGCTAAAATTAAGGCCAGTGAAGTGTGTTTTGAGGATATGCAAAAAAAAGTCATCATGAGGATTTAGAGAGCCTATACCTTGTCCATGCACAAGTTTGATCATTGGGCATTAAATTCAAGGTAGAAAAGTCATACAATCTAATAAACACGTAGTATGGTTAATGTTGCAAGGTAAGCTTGACTAGCATGTGATTGTAGTAATTTTCAATTGCAAAAACATTCATGTCAACATGTGATGGCCACATGTGCCATGGTTTCCCTTGACCCTCAACAATTCATAAACCACATTTTTCATTTAGAGACAATCTTAAATGTATACAAGAGTAAGTTTCAATTAAGGGGTAGTGAAACGTATTAGCCCCATATAATGGGTCCAAGGTTGGTGCTTAACCCTTCTAAGATTCACATAAAAGGTTGACTTAAATCATTTAGGATATGAAACGAGATGGACTGGAGAAAAGGTTTAAGGAAATAGCAAAGATATATGATGTGTAAACAAACTGGTCACAACTGAGTTACTTGTTTATCTCATCAACCTAGGCAACCATAAAAATCATTGGACAAATAATGTATTTGACTTTATGATATATTTCATTTAGTGATGTACTTCATTGGATTAAGTACTTGATCAATTTGATTATAAGTTGTGTATATGTTTGTTTAAACTTGTTAGCTGTAGGGGAGCTAAATGTTTGGTTGTCAAGGTGTGTAAATCTAGGCCTAGATGATGATTACCTTTTGTACCTGCAATCTCGCCATGTGTCATAGGCCATGTGTCAAAATCGGGTCAGTTGACATAACCACATTATGTAATGTTTTTATCAAATTCATTATTGTCTTTATTATTGACTCTGTTGTAAACATTATCATTATGTATCATAGAATTATCAAATTCCCCGCATATGCCAAATTGCATAAGAGGACTGGTTATTCGAGCCCTTGATTGCTACCATTCCTTGCCTTACATAGGCTAGTTTCTACGAAGTGTTCTAACTTAGTCACTTCAATTTAAATGCTACACTTGTTTTGGCCTTTGAAGAGAAGGTGGTGTTTATACACATATACTTTTCACCTGACAAGAGGTGAGTATATAATCATGCTTCAAGATGTTACAATCCAGTTAGGACTTCATTACATAGAGAGGCAATCTTTGGACAAATAGGATACAATTGGTGGGAAATGTGTCAAGATTTGCTTAGCATGACACCATGTTTAAGGATGGTAGATGGACAGAGGCTTAGTATTCCTTAGCTCACATAAACATTTGCAAATCTATTAGATAATGCAAATGATGTCAACATATGATGATTCACACAAGCTTACATTTTGAGGTTAATTGAAGGATACCTAATGTATTAGCCTTTGTTACTTTGAAGAAGTTGGTTATTATAGCTTGGGATTAATAGTGTTAACATACTTATATAAAGAGATGTGCAATGTGACTAACTACAATGAGGTAAACATTGATGGATGTCTCACCTTGCTACACTTGGGATGGGATTAATTCCTACAACTTGCTCCACAAAGACCTCCAAACCCACATATGGAAATATATCTTTTGATGCCACCACTATGTTTCAAGTGAAGGCACGCCTCACAGCATCCTTGTCTAACCACAGAGGCATTTTGTTAATATAGAATTCTCATGGATCAAATTAAGGATAAAGAGATTTGTAGTTCAAGATCGACACTTATGTAATCAAGCATTATTTCTAGACATTTGATTATTTGATTTTTACTTTATGTGCATAGGTTATTTAGTAGCCGTATGACTCACCTCGTGTCTACTAATTAATTCTAGACTATTGCTTGACATCATCCAATATCTAGTATGTATCTATCCTTTTACTTTGTTTATGATAGTCAAATGGCATTATGCTGATTGCATTCTCCACCATTTTAGCAAGCATTAGCATATTCTTAAGAAGCCATTTGACATGGACTCCCTCTATACACTTCAACTTAAAGGCAAAATAGCATATAGCATTTATTGTAGCATAAAATGCATGGCTATAGGTCGTGGCCCAAACTAATTGGGAGTATTCTTCCATGGATTGCACTTCTAACTACATGCATTAGTATTGACAACATACGCAATGATGGATCCATTTTGAGAATGATTTCTAGGGTTTTATGATAAGGTTTTATGTACTTATCATCATTGCATTTTCTTTTATATATATATATATATATGTCAAACACTTAATTGATAATTTTCCTTTTTCCAAAGGCTAGAGGATTTGTATTAGCTTGTTGTTACTGACCCCTTAGCACTTTGGTATAATGAGTCAGGGTAAAAGGCGAGTAGAGATATTCAAACAATGTCATGTGCCCTCAGTGAACATCAATAGATGATGGTCTCCCAAGTAACTCCACCTGCACCTTACATGTTGGGGCCATTGGAGCAAAAGGCAAGGTCAGGAGAGAAAGGTCATGCATTTATCTTAGTTAGGGAGCCGATGTTGGGTAACACACAAGGATGATATAGGTTTCCCATCATCATCCTACACCCTGCACTAATGCATGTAGACTTTTAAGGTGTAGGTCCTTTTTCCTTTGTGCCATTTACACCTTTGAAGGTGCTAATCTTTTTTTTTTTTTGGGTACCAATTACATAGTGCATAGATGTATAGGTTTACTAGTCTTTCATCATTTGAGTTAGCCATGCCATTCACAAACTACAGAGGAGTTAGTGACTCTTACTATACACCATCAATTCCTCAAGCTTTGCATATGGATTCATCATTTTCTACCCCATTGATACAACTCATGCCATCTAGTGGTGTCCTATTGACGACACTATTTATAAATCCATTTGCATTTAATGCACAGTATGTCAATGCATTTTTTGAAAAGTAGGGATCATCCTATCAATAAGAGTAATGGTTTTCACCCTAAATCAACCAATCCCACTTATTCAGTCCTCTCTATGGGACTTGAATTTTAGATTGACTCGCATTAACAATCATAGTGAGTTATCTAAAGAAGAAAATGAGGAAGAAGAGCCAACATAGCACCAAACATAGCAACTCAAGAGAAGGCCTCATTGTGGTATAAAGAAGTCACTATAGTTGATTTATAAATACTTTAATATTTTTATTTATGTGTATGTACAATTTTAAATTTATTTTTTGACCAACTATTATATAATTTTTTTATTTTAACATTTTTTTAAAAAAATTATCTAAGGGAAATATAGTCTCACCTATTCTATCTTTCCCTTGTTAAATATATATATATATATATATATATATATATATATATATATATATATGAAGGGAACATGGAGGGAGCTACTCCTAGTTCTTTATTTTATTAAAAAAATTAATTAAAGCTAAAGGTGGAGTGAGTAGCTTTGAGTTCAACTTTTTTATTTAAAATAAAAATTAAAAAAAGGAACATGGAATTGCTCCTCCACATTCCCTATGATATAAAAAATAAATAAATAAGCATTTCGAGAATTAGTTTTTACAACTAGGTAATCTCATTAAACATATTTCCCAAGTCAATATTATTGCCAAAAAGCTTGAATTCTATTTCTATTTTTTGTGTAATATCTATTATACCCTTATAATTATTATTTAATAATATCTATCTTTTTATTTTTTTTTAAATAAGAGTGTAAGAGTCATTTTTTATTTTTTAAAAAAATTATTATCATTCTCATCCTAACAATTTTATGTATCAAATAGCCTGTATTAAAAAACTTAAGCAAACAACCTATGCTAAGATAAATTTAGAAAATGATATTATGCTTGTAAGGCCTTAAAAGAAAAAAGACATATGATTAGGTCTCATGTTGCCTTTGATTATGAATTGAAAATTTTTAAAATTGAGCTAGGTATGATATGCCAACATGTGGTCTTAAGATGAGGATAATGATATTTATTTAATTTGTTTCTTTTAAAAGTATGCGCCTTTATAAGTGGTTATATCTAGCTAGGTTTAACAAAATAAATATATAAACAAATAAAACCGATAAAAATAACTACTCAAATGACAGACAGGAGATTCACAAAATCAACATGATTAACACAATAAAGCGGGTCTTGGAGTTGGGTAATTATATCATCTTGAGAGGAGCAGAGGCAGAGAAGGGAGAAAAAGGCAAGTCACCCTAAAACTGTGAAGCACAAAAAGAAAGAATCAGCCAAATGTAGAACGTGCAGCATGCTTGTGTCCCTCAACTTCAAAATCTGTCAAACAGAATTAGATTAAAAAAAAAAAAGCAAATCCATATTTTGGTTTATACACATTTTTTAATTTTTTGTAATTTAAATATTTTATTTTAATTTTTTCAAAATTTTATCTTATTATTATTCTCACATGAAAATCGTTCATTATCAATGACTAGAGATAATTAACTTAACTTAAAATGACCATTAAATATTCAGTTATCACTAACAAAATAAACTAAGACAGAGCCAAGTTATGAGTAATTTAAGTGACATATAATGTTATTTCAATGATAGTAAAGTATTTACCAACCCCATCACTTATTTTTATTAGCTATATAAATTGATTGCATGTAGTGCTCAACATGTATATATATTATATATATATATATATATATATATCGATTTTCGTGCTAATGCGTGAGCAATGAGCATAAATCGTCCCAAAATTTGCATATAAATTTGTTTAACCCATTTATCGAACATCTATATATTGAAACCCATGGATCTCACAGAATCATGAACCAGCAGCATGTACAAAAGCTAAGAGTACGGAGCAGTAAATAAAATGTCAGAGTACGTTGTTCATGGAGCATTCATCCCAAGTGCAGGCATGGGACATCTCACGCCATGTCTCAAAGTCGCCACCTTGTTCCTCCGCCGTCATTGCCATGTCACTCTGATCACTCCCAAGCCCACCGTCTCACTCGCCGAGTCCAACCTCATCTCTCGCTTCTGCTCTGCATTTCCCGACCAACTCGCCCAGATCGATTTCCATCTTCGTCCTTTTGATCCAACCACTGTTAACTCCACCGACCCTTTCTGGCTCCACTTCAAACCATACGTCGCTCTACACACCTTCTCACCCATGCTCTCTTCACTTTTGCCTCCTCTCTCTGCTTTTATCTATGACGTCAGCTTGATTTCCCCTATGACTCCTGTCTCTGAGAGCCTCTCTGTTCCTAGTTATATCTACTTCATCGCTATGCCCAGAATGTCTCTTTTTTTCCGCACTTATCTGTTCTTGTTGGGGCTAATAAACATGCTGGGCTCACCCTGCTTCTTTTATTCGTGATGCTATTGAAATTCTAGGGATTCATCCACCAATACCCAGATCTTAGATCCCTCCTTTACTACTCGTTCCTGGAAGTTTATTCGAGAAAATATTCATGGAAGACAGTCCGAAACTGACGAAGCTGGATGGGATTTTTATCAACACGTTTGAAGAAGTGGAAGCGGAGGCTATAGCGGCGCTCAATAATGGAAAAGTACTTCCAGGGTTGCCTCCTGTGCATGCCATTGGCCCTTTGATGCCTTGTGAGTTTGAGAAGGTAATCTTATAAGTTCATAAACATGGACTAGCATGATTATCATGAAGGGTAAAGGCATCCAGCATTTGAGCCCTTTAACCCGAACTTTGTTTATATATTATATTAATATTGGCTATAATAAATTTTGAGCCGCAACAGCTGAAAAATCAAAGCTCCATATAAACTTGCCCTATCATATCCCTAAAATTAATTTCTAGCATTTGTGAGACTCGTATGGAAATATGCCGTAGTCTTATTTGAGATTTATTTTTGGTACTCAAATTATTGACCAAACTTTGTTTTGAGATCTGATTTGATTGTATAGACCTCTCATTTTATTATAAAAATTTATTTTTCATTTTTAAAAAATTATAAAATAATCTACAACTAAATTAATTTTGACAAAAATATCTTTAACAATAAAATTAATTTTTTATTAAAAATTTAATTTATTAAAAAATATTCATTAAAAATTTTATTTTAATGTTATTTACTTTCGTTAAAAACAATAAACTTAATTTATTTGAAAATTTTTTGCATTTACAATAATATTTATTTCGATTAAATATATATTTAATAAAAATATTATTATTGAAATTAAATATGACTAAGTATGATCCTTTAATTGATTAGATTTTTTTTCAAAATATGTTGTTTGTTTTAGAATAAATTATACTAGGTTCTCCTAACATTTGGCTAAATTATATTTGATAATTTTTATTTTAAAAATCACATTTGGTTTTTTTAATTTATTTTTTATCAATAAAGTTAACTTTTTATATAATATATATTTTTTAAAAAATAAAATTATTTAAATATCTTTACTGTCATATCAATCTCATGTAAGAGTTTAATATGCTCAATTATCTATATTGTTAATAAAATTACATTATCATATTATTCCAAAAGTTAAGTTCTTTAATAGAAATAAATTAGAAAATAGTTTCCACAATATATATCAGAATGTTATGATGAGAATGGAACATAATTTTTGACATACGATGAATATCAAGTGTAATTTAACCAAAACTCAGAAGAGATTAGTATAATTTACATTTACTTTTTTATGCTTATTTATTTTTTTATTAAATATTTTTACGAATCAATTCAATTATGATATGCAGTTACAGATATTTATAGTTATGAATTATAATTTCCCTCAGGCCCATGAAGGGAAGTCAGCCAATTCGCCATTGAAGTGGCTTGACGCTCAACCTGAAGGGTCAGTGGTGTATGTTTGCTTCGGGAACAGGACAGCCACGACTACGGAGCAAATAAAAGAGATGGCAGATGGGTTAATGGGAAGTGGCTACAGATTCCTGTGGGTCGTGAAGCTGAAGATGGTTGACAGGGAAGATGAAGAAGATTTGGAAGAAGTGTTAGGACAAGAAGTAATGGAAAAACTAAAGGAGAAGGGTCTTGTGGTTAAGACATGGGTGGACCAAGGTGAGATTCTGGGTCACTCTTCTGAGGGAGGATTTATAAACCATTGAGGGGTGGAACTCCATTGTGGAGTCCATATGGCATGGGGTCCCAATTCCGTCATGGGGTCAGCACGGAGATCAGAAGATAACATCGGAAGTGGTGGCGGCGAGTGGGGCCGGAGTGTGGCCGGCGGAGTGGGGTTGGAGAGGAGAGATGGTGGTGAAAGGGGTGGAGATAGCGAAGGCTATGAAAGAGATGATGAGCAATGAATCTCTGAAGTTCAATGTGTTAGAACTCAAAGAAGCTGCAAGGAAGGCTGCTAGTGTTGGTGGGAGCTGTGACATTAAAATCAAGACACTAATTCAGGAGTGGAAGAAGAATAATGTTCATTAAGGTTTAATTTTATCAGTGACTGTGTATACCATAGTGCTTAGTTTGAGTTTGATGGAAGTCCCTGTAAATGTTTTGTGATGGTATGGCACTGAAAATTAAAGATTCGTGCTGTGTATCTGCCTAATACGCACAGTTGGTTTGCATCTTATTATCACTAATCTTTTAATCTAATAATAAGATATAAGAATCAATAAAAAATAATAAACAAAAAAATGTTAATCATATCGTTTTAAAGTTGTTTGCTTTCTGTTTCTGTATGCTGCTTTTTCTTTTTTAAAATAAAAATTTAATTATAAGTGATAGATATGAAGGTATTTTAATAAAAAATAATTATAACAAAATTTTAATTTTATAAGATGTTTATATAAATTTTTATAATTAAAAATATAATTGTATGTTTTAACTATTTTTTTAAAAAATATTTTACTGAACATATATAAAATACAGATAAAGATTTTATTTAATTTGAAGCACATGAAATATATTTTAAGCGTTTGTTCATGGACTTGCCGATGCTTAAAAGTTCACTTAAATTTTCTTTTAATATGAGAGGAGTGTGTGTCATAGCAAACGATCCTCAAAATTATAGTTGAAAAAATTGAATCCAATCGGATGATTCAATTGAGAAATCAATAAATCATGATTCTGGTTTGATGGACCTTTAAAATCGACCGCACTAATAAATAATCAATAAACTAAAACATCAGTAGAAAAATAGGGCAAACTGACTAAAATTGATCGGGTTAACAATTTAGCCAATCGGTGTTTGCCTAATTCGCCCCTTCCCCTCCAAACCCCATTCACGTTCATCCATTCCAAAAAAAAAATACTTTCACGGACCGAACGGTGAATTGAACGAAGAAACGGACAAACTAGAGTACCAGAGTGGTGTGTGAGTAACATACCTGGAATGGATGAAGGGAAGTTTTTGGCCCATTTTGCAACTTCTTGGCTCCTCACTTTGCAGTCCAAGTTGTTCTTTAGAGTTCAGGGGAGAGACGATTGAGGTCATGCTTATGCGAATCACGGGACAAAGTTAGCTAACTCAAAAGAACAAGTTGATTCAAAATTTTCAAATGATTATTTGCATCTTTTAATTGGACCTATCACAAGGGTTAGGACTAAAAAAATTAAAAAAGCACTCACTGGACTAGTTCAAAAGACTTGGGCTAAACAAAATTTTGATAAATTTGATCCAAACATTAATCTAGATTCATTAATATTATTTGAGCTAAAGATAGAGTTGCCAAAGTTATTTTGGGTTAGAATATTGCAAAATAAAGAACTTGTGCCAAGGACCATACATATATTAGCTCAATTGGGTTTAAATAATGCTATTATAGGTTTGAAATGTTGACTTCTTGAAGCTTTTTGTATTATGAAGAAAATTAAGATTAATTAGGTAGATTCTCTTTCTTTTCTATTTCTTAAAAAGATTTGATTATTTTGTATTCCCAATCTCTAAGTTTTTTAGGTTAGGACTATATAGTTAATTCTTAATTTTCCTCCAACAGGCAAATTTGACTTACACTATAAATACATATATTCTGCCTCTATTTGTAATCAGATTGGATGAATCAATGAAGTTTTAATTCTGGTAATTCCAAACTTGAGAGTGATTTCCTCTAGGTTCTTCATAGAACAAGCAGACTCATCAAGACTTTATCAACCTTGTGGCATCTTCCAACACTCAAGATCCTTGTTTGTCCACGCTCAAGGGTTTCAAGTGGATCACCAAACCTCTCTTTAGCCTTTTGGGATACGTATACTTTAGTATTGGCTATGGGTTCGAAGGATCTAATCCTTGTGGGTTCACGCCATCTTCGTATCAGAGCCTGGTTCTAAACTCAGGTCATATCTTTATGTTTTTTTGTCTTCATTTTTTTTATTATGTGTTCTAATCTTCTATCTGTTCATTTTCTTTATGTCTAGACATCATTTTTTTGTGCCTTTATTTTATCATGTTTTCATTCAAGTCTTTTAACATTTAATAAGTCATTTTCATAGTTCAAAATCTTATCTTTTTGGTCGTTTTAGAATCACATAAATCAGAATTTTCTAGAGTGAGATATAGTTGTTTCTATCTAAACGTATCATTTAAGACTTTTTAGATTGATTTGGTTGTTTGTGTTCCATTTGTGTGACTTTTGTATTTTCTTTTTGTTTAAAAAAAAGAGAGCATTTGATAAGTTTTGTAGACTTGATGGCTATCTATTTAGAGAGAATAAATTATGTGTGCCTTAATGTTCTATACATGAATTACTTGTGAAAGAAGCTAATGGGGGAGGATTAATGGGGCACTTTAGTGTGAAAAAGACTTCAAATGTGTTGCATGAACTTTTTTTTTTTGGTCTAGAAAGAAACGTGACATTGAAAGAATTTGTGGTAGATGCATAACATGCAAAAAAGGCTAAATTTAAAGTTTTACCACATGGTTTGTATACACCATTGTCTATACCTAATAAACCTTGGGTAGACATATCAATGGATTTCATTTTGGGACTACTAGGTTAAAAAGAGGAATAGATTCAATATTTGTGGTTGTTGATAGATTTTCTAAAATTGCTTATTTCATTCCATGTCATAAAACTGGTGATGCTACTTATATTGTTGATTTATTCTTTCAAGAGATTGTAAGACTCCGGGGTGTTCTTTAAAATCATTGTTTTTTATTGAGATATAAAGTTTCTTAGTTATTTTTGGAAGGTTTTGTAGTGAAAGATTGACACTAAATTATTATTGTCTATAGTTTATCATCCACCAATTGATGGTCAAACTAAAGTTGTTAATAGAACTTTAACTCAATTGCTTTGTATTGTCATTCAAAAGAATTTGAAGAATTAGGAGGATTGCTTGTCATTCATTGAATTTGCATATAATAGGAGTATTCATTCATCAACTAATTTTTCTCCTTTTAAAATAGTTTATGATTTTAATTTACTATGTAACACCATCATACTATAACTCATTTCATGTCATTTTTAGGTTCTATTCCATGAAGCATATGAGTTTTCAAGAAAAAGACATTAAAATATTACATTTTAATGCATTACCTAGTGGATAAATTTTTCATCTAGCATTCCATGGACCAAGGGAACTTATTAAACTCATTCTCATATTTAATTATACTAATACAATTCAAAACCATCCAAGAAAGTGGCTTGGAACTCATACAAGTGGATGAAACACACCAATTTCCACGAATTACCACGGTCAGATTTTCAGTTTTCCTATCACAATTTCAGGAATTCATAACTAAATTCAAAAAAATCAAAATCCAAAAAGATTTACCATTCTAGAAAGCTCTAGATGTCTAACCCATGGTAAAAATAATTTTAGCTAATGAATCATTAAAGGGAGAACGTTTGACATCTAAAAAGCCACTAAGGTTGCTGCTATCTAAGCTATTGGTTCATATTACTGATATGAATTTTCAAAATTTATAACTAATTCTATAAAAATTTAAATCATACAAATTTGGTCATTCTGGAAAGCTACAAATGTTAACTTTATGAAACAAATAATTCTAGAATGAAATAGATACTTTTAACTATTAGAAATCTATAAAATAGTAATTTGACTCAGGAGGCACTACTGTTATTGATAACAAACTTTAAAATTGTATAACTCTTTACTCAGACCTCTAAATAAGGTGATCTTGGTAGCCACAGAAAGCTTATGACCTTTAGTTTTTTCTTATAAAATTTCATGAGCATTAGACACCATTTGCTCATCAGATGACACAGAAAACAAATCTAATAGTGTAAATAGTGCACATACCAAAACTAATTGAAAATCCCAACTATGAAAATTCATAACTAATTTTGTAGCGCTCTATTTTTTTGAAACTTTATCTTTCCAAAAAGATCTCAATGAGATCTACATGTTTACCAAATTTCATGAAGAAATTCCTTCTTTGGTCAGAATGTGCCATAGGATGCCATTTGGGTCATTTTGATACATTTTAATAGTGCAAAAGTGTACAAAATGGCTCCTAAGGTTCTTGTGACCACTTGAGCACGTGGAAATGGCCCAAAAGACTCCCTAAACTTGTTTTAAAGGAGTAAAAACTCAAAACACAAAATCTCATCCTCCATTTCCAAGCCATATGTAAAGAGATACATGTAAGAAATAGCCATCCAATACCTAAAAATTACATCACTACTTATTTATGATTAATTGTCATACATATATCATCTATTGGGATATTTACACATGGTCCATTCATTATACATCCATTCTATTAAAAGTTTACATCATTTGCCACTTCTTTGATTACAACATAAGTAAAAGCAAGCACTATGAAACCAAAGCTTTATCTTCCACCTTAGTGACTTTCATTACCTTGTTCATTGGCTCCTTCTAGCATATTAAGATGTTAGAGAGGAGGAAGTGAGATTCAAAGAATTCTAATAGCTCATCTCCCATTCAATCATGCATAAAGAATGTAACATAAGTCTTAAGGACGCATGCATGGCATACTAACATTGAAAATGGTGCAAATACGTTCTTGGCATTTACACAAAGCACACATAACATACTTAGATTTGCCAAATGATTGGATTAGCCTCACCCACTTTCTTCAAGGTTCTTGGATTTGCCTCACCCTTTTTCTCAAAGGCCTTGAGCTAAGCCTTACTCTTGGTAGACTTTATCTTGGTCTCAACCACTTTTAAGGGCTCTTGGCTCATCCTCACCAAAGATAAAAAGTTCTTGACCTCTCCACATTCAAGCAAACCAATACAACATTTATAGGCATCATTTGAATACATAATGCAATACTATGGTTCCATGGAATATAGGCATCATACCAAAACATAATTCATAGCTTAAAATATACATACACACATTCAAAGACAATGTAGACATTCATTCATGCATGGGGGAAAAGAGAGAGAGCTACCTTTGGTGAAATCACACACTTTCCTCCTTGAATTTATCCTCCCTTTTTTAGCTCCACACACACAAGGATGTGGGATTGGTTTCTCTTGGCCTTTACACAATTTATGGAAGCCAATTAGGTTCATGAAATCATTTCTAAAGCCATACCTCTTCTTTAAACTCTAGCTTGGGCTAATGACCTCTTTATGGTTCCAAAATGCACCTAATGAAGTAACACCTCTCAAATAACTTCTAGGCTTCATTCTCTCTATTCATATATGATTCTTGACTCCTTTCAAGCCTTTTGGAGTCACCACCCAATTAAAACTAAGAGCCTAAGTGCATGTTACTTCCTTAGGTCACATTATAGAAGCTATGATACCAATTCATTCTCTAGCCCTCCTAAATTTTTTCTAAGGTTTCCCATCACTTTTATTTATTATATATGACTCAAAATTAGGTTTAAAAAAAATTTAAAACTCTCCCTAGCTATGCTATCCTTGCTTGGCTGAAATATAGAGTAGTAATGGTGTTTAATAGCTTCTTGATTTTTCCTTAATGGGAGGACCATTTAGGGAGGTTTCTAAGAGTCCTAGGAGTTCAAGAAAACACTTAAAGAGCCAAGGAAACTCATAGATTAAATCAGTTTTTTACAATCCCCTCAAATGCTCCACACTTTTACAACTTGTATTTCAATAGTTTTTACTTGGTTTCTTTACAAATATTTAATTCCCACACCTTAAATCACATGATTTATCCCTTGGTTCTGCCCAAATGTTACTCCTTCTTAGCTATCCATATACAAGGTGAAATGGAGAGGAAAGGGAATAAGAAAGAAGAAGCATGGATCTAGCTTTTTACCTTGGCTTCCTAACTCTCTTTGATGCCTTTTCTTCTTCCTTAGCCCTCCTTTAAATTTTTGAACTTCCCTTCTCTATTATGCACTCAAAATAGAACTAAAGACTCCAATAATCCCATGGAAAGGAAGTGGGGAAAGAGGAAAGAAGAGTTGCTCAAGAGGAAACTAGGAATTTACATAAATTCTCACCTTTCTTAAGCTTTTCTTTTTCCTTTTCCTAAGAGAGCAATTCTTTTTCTAGTTTGAATATAAGGGGAGTGGCATGAATTTAAGGGGAGTTTGGAGACAATTCAAGAAGCTTCCTTTTTAAAAATTATTCCACTTTTACCCTTCTGTAATGGCATTTTATTCTGACTTTGTTTTAGCTCCTTTTTGAGAACCAACTCTTCTATCATAGAATTTAGGCTTCCAATTTAATTAAATGCCTTTGGAATCACTCAAATTGGAGCTAAAACTTTTTTGAACAAACTGGTCAAAGTTCGAGTCAACTGACGTTATAAAACCTACAGCAAAGGGGTTTTAATTATCCTAGGGCTTTCCATAATTTTCAAGGCCTTTGAGAACCTTAGAAAACTCAAAATTTTCATTTAAAAAGCCCTCTTATATGTTTTTCCAAAATTATCTTTATTTACAAAAATACCATTAACTTTTCAACAAATTTTTTTGAATCACTGCGGCCTTGGTTTCTAGGCAACTCAAGGCTGAAATCCTTATTTTTTATTATTAGAATTTTATTCTAATTTTTTTGGTCTTAAATAACTCATCTCAGGAGACTTGCTTTGAAAACTAACTCATTTTGATATTTTATGAAAAATTAGATATTATACACGGACCCCGTTAGATTTAATACCATTACCTGTTGATGAAAGAGCAAGTCTTGATGGGAAAAGGAGGTTAAATTGGTGAAGCAACTTCATAAGCATGTCAAGTAACAGATTGAAAGAAAAATGAGCAATATGCATCCAAGGCAAATAAAGGAATGAGGCATGTTACTTTTGAGCCCAGTGATTAGGTTTGGGTGCATATGAGAAGTGAAAGGTTTCTAACTCAAAGGAAATCTAAATTGGCTCTTAGAGGGGATGGACCATTCCAAGTTCTTGAGAAAATTAATGATAATGCCTACAAAATTGATTTGCCTCGTGAGTATAACATTAGTGCTACTTTTAATGTTGCTGATTTATCTCCTTTTGATGCAGGTGAAGATTTGAGGACGAATCCTTTTGAGGAGAAAGGGAAAGATGTGAATCATGGGATAAAGTTAGCTAGCTTAGAAGAACAAGCTGATTCAAAATCTTTAAATGATTCTTTGCATCTTCCAATTGGACCTATCACAAGGGCTAGGATTAAAAAACTTAAAAAAGCATTAAGTAGACTAGTTCAAAAGATTTAGGCTAAGTAAAATTTTGATAAATTTGATCCAAGCATTAATCTAGATGTCATTAATATTATTTAGGCTAAAAATAGAGTTGCAGGAGTTATTTTGGGTTAGAGCATTGCAAAATAAAGAACTTAGGCTAAGGACCATACATGGATTAGCTCAATTAGGCTTAAATAATGCTATTATGGGTTTAAAATACTAACTTTTAAAAGCTTTCTATATTAGGACAAAAATTAACATTAATTAGATAGATTCTTTTTCTTTTATGTTTTTAAAAAGATTTGATTATTTTGTATTCCCAATTTCTAAGTCTTTTAATTAAAATTATGCAGTTAGTTCTTAATTTTCCTCTAACAAGTAAATTTGACTTACACTATAAATATATGTATTCTGCCTCCATTTGTAATTAGATTGGATGAATGAATAAATTTTTAATTTTGGTAATTCCAGACTTAAGAGTGATTTCCTCTGGGTTTTTCATAGAACTAATAGGCTTATCAAGACTTGATCAACCTTGTGGCATCTTCCAACACTTGGGGTCCTTGCTCGTCCATGCTTAAGGGTTCCAAGTGAATCACTACACCTCTATTTAACCTTCTTAGGATGTGTATACTTTAGTATTGGCTATAGTTTTGAAGGACCTAATATTTGTGGGTTCACACCACATGCTCACAAGCATAGTTGTCAAGGACTTAATTTGGTGAAAAAAAAAGGAGGCATAGTGGGAATAGGATTGAGTAAGGATGGGGGAATTGGAGATATTGGATTTGACTTTTAAAAGAAGAGATAGACAAAGTAGGAGATAAGCACAAAGAAGAAAAGATGGGGCTAGGTTGGGATGTTAAATATGAAAGGGATATCTTAAATAAAGAAAACATTAAAAAAAATTTCGCTCCACTTTTTAATATCTTTTTTAATAGATTAGCATTTCTTTTTGACTTATTGTCATTGGCAAAAAAAATAAGAAATTTGAATTGAAATCATATATTTTAAAAAAAAATTCAAAGAAAAATTTTTAAATAAATTTTTGCTTTTTTAAAAAATAAATAGACCATAAATTCACATACACTGACTTATAATTTGGCATTTATTTGTACTTAGACCATTAATAGAATGTTGCTTAGCATATGAGTTTTGTAAACTAGCTTGGATACTAAAATTGTTAAGTGTAGAATAGAACAACAAAGTATTTCAAAAAGGCTAAATCCCACATTGCTCAAAATAAGGAAGTTGTGAGTGTATATATACTAAGATGTGTTATTGGACTAATAAAAGAGTTGAGGAAAGAGGTGGACTTACGCGCACAAGAGGGGGCCAAGTTAGGCTCAACTTAGTTGAAATCCACTGATTCCTTCCCCTGTGCATGAAATAATACGCGATGGGAAAAGTTTTACATCTAACAGGCTAAGGATTCTAAAAAATGCTAAAATTCTCCTTTATAAAATTGTAACATGGCGTCAATTTTATTTTTTGTTTGAAATTGTGTAATTGCTGTCCTTAATATTATTAATATCTATAACCTCCTCTTATAATTTCATTTAATCCCAAACATTTTTTATTTTAATTATAGAACGTTAACCAATGTTTATTTTTAATTCAGCAATGTCCTTCTTTAAGCTAGAAATGTTCAAATTTTAAATTTTTGAATGTCCAACCCCTTACTTATAAATATATTTATAATTTCATTTAGGTGTTTCTTCAAAATTTTCCTGCTGTTTTGAACCCCTAATGCTGAGTCAGGAAGAATTTGCTTTATCCTGGGGGATATCCGTTAAGGCGAAACAATCCTTAAAGACAGCGTCTAGTGACACGAAATTAAACTCAAGTACTCGCCTACAACTCAAGGATTATGGAGCTTGCTACTTAAACCACTACGTCTGCTGTAATGAACACCACGGCCACCAATGCTAAGGACCATATTCCTATTGCTATTTAGGCTATTCCATTGGCTATCCCAACTGTCAAGCCTTTTCTAGATATCTCAAAGATTGAAATCTTTGGAGGACAAATTTTTTGTCTATGGCAAAAATGTATTTTCTCTAGGTTAAATATGCATGGTGTCATCGGTGCTCTCTCTAATTGGAGACATTCACCAACTACAGATCAAACTTAGTTAGATGCTTGGATTTATGCAAATAAGGTATGTAGACATATAATCATTAGCATGTTATATAATGATCTCTTTGATGTCTACGGCACTTACAAGGAGGCTAGCAAAACTTAGGACTCGTTGCTTGCAAAATATACCACTGAGGATGTTAGGAAACAGAAGTTCGTGATAGGCAACTACTATTGATGGGAGATGACGGATGACAAAGATATTAAACTAAAAAAAAAAGAGTACCATAAGCTGTTAGAAGACCTTTGAGCTAAGAAAATCTTTTTGCCTGATGAATTTTTTATAGGTATACTCATTGAAAAGCTACCAAAATCATAGAAAGAATACAAGCAATAACTCAAGTATAAACACAAACAACTGTCTCTATTGGATCTCGTCACCCACACAATCATTGAGGATATAAGCTGAAAGGAGCTTTAAGTGACAAAAGCCAAAGACATAACTTCAAAGGTAAATCTAGTAGAGACAAAGCCAAGGAAAAATATGTATGATAATAAAAAGTCCAATTACAAGCCTAAAGCCACTAATCCCATACACAAAAAGAAAGGAGTTTGTTATGTTTATGGAAAGCTAGGTTATCATGCTACACAATGCAGAAAGAGAGCTAAAAACAATAATCCTCCTAAACCAAGTGTAAATTTGGTTCAAGGAGATAACATAATTGTTATGGCTATTTCACAAGCTCTTCGTGTGGTCAACGTGAAAGATTGGGTAATAGACTCTAGGGTTACTAGGCACATATTTGCAAATAAAGAGATGTTTACCTTCTGTACTTCCATGGGGGATGAAGAAGAATTTATATATCTAGGTGATTCCAAAATAACTAACGTTCTTAGAAAAGGAAACGTTCTTCTTACACTCATATCTAGCAAAACCTTGGCTCTAAAAGATGTTCTCCATGTGCTCGACATTAGAGCAAATTTAGTTTCCATAGCTCTATTAGGAAAAGATAGGATCAAAGTGTCATTTGAATCTAATAAGATTGTAATAACAAATAATAATATTTTTGTAGGCAAGGGTTATTGTAATCAAGTATTGTTTGTACTCAATTTTTTAGACTTAATAAGAATGCATCTTCTTTTGCTTACTTAGTTGATTCTTTTGAAATGTGGCATGCTAAACTAGGGCATATTAGTATATCTTATCTTAAGAAAATGCAAAATCTTAGTTTAATTTCTAGCATTAGTAATGCACATTCAAATAAGTGTGAAATTTGCATAGAATCTAAACTAACTAAAAATTCTCATTACTCTATACAAAGAGAAACTGAATTACTTAATTTAATCCATATTGATTTAGGTGATTTAAAACAAACTATGATTAGGGGTGGTAAAAAATATTATGTGACTTTTATTGATGAATTTTTAAGATTTACTAAAGTATATTTGCTTTGGAATAAAAATGAAGCTTTTAATATGTTTTTTTTATATAAAACTAAAATGGAAAATTAATTAAATAAAAGAATAAAAAGAGTTAGATCAAACAGAGGAGGAGAATATATCTTGTTTACTAATTTTTGTGAACAAGAAAGGATAATTCATGAAATAACCCCACCATATTCGCCTGAATCTAATGAAGCGGCTAAAAGAAAAAATAGAACGTTAAAAGAAATGATGAATGCCATGCTAATTAGCTCATCTAGTCCAGATAATCTTTAGGATAAAGCTTTGTTGTATGGATATTACTTACGAAATAGGATTCCTCATAAGAAAATTGGTCAGACGCTATATGAATTATTGAAAAGACATACTCCTAATTTAAAATATTTAAAAGTGTGGGGATGTCTTGTGAAAGTTATACTACCGGATCCCAAGAAAAGAAAAATTGGTTATAAAACTTCTAATTGTATGTTCCTTAGTTATGCTGAGCATAGTGCAACCTATAAATTTCTTGGTTTAAAAAGTGATGTACTTGATCATAATACTATAATAGAAACAGAATATGTTAAATTCTTTGAACATATTTTTCCTTTGAAACTTAAAACTACTTCTCAAGCAATAAAAAATGTTTTTTCCTTACTTGAACAAAACCTTATTGAAAACTCATATGAAAATTTAAAAAGAAGTAAAAGGCAAAGGAAAGAAACATCTTTTGGAAGTAATTTTTATACTTATATTGTACAAGATAAACCACCAACTTCCTTTGAAGCAGTCACTTCACCATATGCATATTATTAGAAAGAAGCAATTAAATCTGAGATTGATTCAATTAATAAAAATAAAACTTGGGTTTTAATAAATTTACCTCTAGAAGTAAAACCTATTGGTTGTAAGTGGATTTTTAAAAAGAAATACAATGGTGATGGGACTATTTTATGATTAAAAAAGCTGTTCTTAAAAAGGAGTTGAAATAAGCCTAAACGGAGCAAACAAGCATATAAGGGTAAAATGGTCATTTTGAAAAATTATAAAAGAAGCTTCTTAAGTAAGATTACACCTCATCACCTTCTCCAAGCTTCCACTTTCAGAATTTTGAGTAGCCATAGCATGACATTAAGGGAAGGGAGAGAGAATAAGCTTAAGCTCCCGTTTAGGTAAGTAAATGGCCCGATTTCATCCTACGCCAGTTAAGAAAGTTGTTCCTCTCTCTAAGAGCTCTCTAATGGTAGTTTTCTTTTCTTGAAACTTGAAGATTCAGGTCTAACCTAAGGTAAAAAGGAACTCTTTTCAAGAAACCAATCGGTGAAAAATAATCTACACGAAGAGAGCTTTATTTTTAAGTAAAACTTTACTTGAAACACTTACAAAATCTTATATTTCTAAGTCATTTAAGCTTCGGCCTAGATAGAGAAAGTGATAACCCCCTAATTTAGGATTAAAAAGGAATATATTTGACACTAAATTAGGGAGGTAAAGTACTTTTCTCTTAATTAATATAGTTTAAAGTGTATTCAATCAAACAAAATAAAGAAAGTATTTTAATTGTAATATTTTTATCAGTTTGAGCCACATTTTATGATTGATTTCATTTTTAGGGAAAAGTAGTAGATTGTAGAAAGAGTTGAAAATAAGAGAGGGAAGCTAAAAAGTGAAAAGGCAGATCGAACAAGTCTTCTCTCCACAGCGAGAACACAGTTCGCTGTAGCGAGATTGCACTTTCGCTGTAGCGAAGGGGACACTTCGCAATAGCAAAGTCGCGTTGCATAGAAATTCTAGGGAGCAACTCGCTATAGCATGGAAGTAGCAAAAGCAGCAGAAATCAAAGAACTTATAAGATCTCGCTATAGCGAGAGTCACTCCTCGCCATAGCAAGATTGGCCCCTGAAACACATAGCTTTGATTTACAAGCTAAAAAAAGAGAAGAGGGAGTTAGGGCTTCAACATTCAGCAACAAGGGAGAGTTCTGGCTGACTAGGAGAGGATACAAACGCACAAAAGGTGTTGGGGAAGCTTCATTCTGATCGAGAATTCATTGATTTTGTCATTTATTCTGCCGATTAGGTGTTTCTACTCCATCTTCCTTTCTAGTTGATGATTCTTAATATGTTTGCTGAGATTGATTATGAATTTCAAGCCATGAGTGGCTAAATTTTGTAATCCTTAGGGATTCTATGAACCTTTAACCTTTAGAAATTGTCTCCCTTAATATTATGTTGGATTATTGAGGATTTTAGTATTTAATCTGAATTATAGTTTCATTATATTGATTGGCCTCCTTTAGTTTGATTGTGGATGTAGTAATTAACCTTTGAAAGAAAGGAATTGCTTATAGACCATTAATTAAACAACTTAGGATTAGATATAATCTAATTTGCACTTGAGATAGAAATATACTCAGGGGCCCTAGGTAGTCTGGATAAGGGATGAGCGTAACTGAATATTAACTACTCTTTTGAGACATCAAAGAGTCCAGTTAACATAATAGTTAAATGAATCGAAAGACATTTATACCCAATTAGACCCTTGACTCTAAAATTAACAATAAGCCAAGTAATACAAAAGGGGGATGATTGACATTGTGTAAAAAGGAGATTATAATCTCTAGGGTGTCTTTAATTGCTTAATTTCGATAAAATCCATCTTTCAATATTTTCAATTACATTTGAATTAATTTTCATAAAACCCAATTTCAAGTTGATTCGTTTGACTAAAATGAACATAAGAACTCTAATGTCTAATCACGAATTGTAATGATTCTCTAAGGGAACGACCTTGATTTATCACGTACTACTTTATAACCCGTACACTTGCGGTGTCATTATTCTAGTGAGCATGAAGTTTTTGGCGCTGTTATCGGGGAATCAAGGCAATTGGTGAAGAGAATTAGAAGGCTTTGAGTAATTTTAGCTTAAACATTTAGTTTCTTTTCATTTGCTCTCTTGTTAATTTACATTTTCATTTATTAGTACTTCTTTAGCAATTACCTTTTGGTTTCTTTGATTTAGTAAGACTCTTGATTTGCACTCCTTTGTTTTCACAAGTACATAGTTTATGCCACCTAAATCTAAATCCACGAGAACACCTAGAAAAATAAGGAGTTTGACAGATATTTTGGCTGAAAGGTCTGAGCTAATCCAACCTGAGGGTGAGATAAACATTCCTTCTACAAATATGGCAAACGAAGATAATCAGAATCGCACTATCAAGGATTTTGTGGGAAGAACCATGAGAACTACTCAGCCTAGCATCGTAGTACTAGACTTTCAAGCTGCTAATTTTGAGCTAAAACCTATGATGATCTCCATGTTGCAGCTCAATGGACAGTTTACTGGAGAAAGGTCCGATGAAGATCCCAACCGTCACATCCTATCATTCTTGGGAGTGTGTGATTCATTCAAGCAGAATGGGGTACCTCCCACTCTCTCTACAAGGAAAAGCTAAAGAATGGTTATTAACTCTGCCGAAGGGTTCAATTGACACTTGGGACAAGTTGGAAGCAAGATTCAAAGCTCGCTTCATTCCAAACAATAGAATAGCGGATACCCATCGTGAGCTTATCAACTTCAAGCAAGCTTCAGATGAGCACTTATATGCTGCATGGTAGAGGTACAACCATTTGCTTTGCTAGTGCCCGAGTCATGGGATGGATAACTGTGCCATTGTTCAGAACTTTTACACACGTCTAACCCCACAAACTGATACGATGCTGGATGCAATTTTAAATGGGCGTTGGGATGAAACGCCCGTAGATGATGTTATTCTGGCATTGGACACACTATCTGAAAGCTATGTGCAAAGAGGGGGTGACAGAAGGGTGAGTGCTAATGTTGCTAACATTCAAGAAGATTCCTCCGTTCCACTTGCAACCATTCTCTTTGCTCTAAATAAGAGATTTGATATGTTGGAATCTCAAGTGCAACGAAGTCAGCATATGAATGCCTGTTCTACTCAAGTAGCCCCAACTACCTGTGAAAATTATAGGGATCTACACTCAATGGATTATTGCCCCTTTACATCTACAGAATTAGTTAACTATGTGGGAAATTTTCCAAAGAATCAAAATCCTTATTCAAACACTTACAATCCTGCATGGCGTAATCACCCAAATTTTTCCTGGAAGAATGGCCCATCACTCAATCAACTATTAACCTTTAGAATAAGACCAACTCAACCTCCTGGGTTCTCTCTAGTAGCAAGGCAAAATGTGCCTATTCAGGAACCCAAAACGAATTTAGAGGAAGTTTTGGCTAAATTCATGACCACTCAAATCAAGAATAATGAAGAGCAAGTTGGCATTAATGCAATGGTGGATTCTTCTCTCAAGAATATATAAGTGCAGATGGGGCAGTTAGCTTCTGCTGTGAATGCACTACATCAAAGAGGTTTGCCAAGTGATACAATCCCTAATCCGAGGAGAGATGGTAAAGAAGAATGTAAAGCTGTCACTTTGAAAAGTGGTAAAGAGCTCCCTGAAGTACAAGTTCAAGTGAAGGAGCCGAACAAGATGAATTTTAAGAGTCCATTAGGCGTTACTCAGATTGAAGATGAAGAACTTTAAAAGGAAAAAGAAGAAGTCAAGGAGGGGCAATCTAAAGTGAAAAAGTCTGAAGAAAAGACAGTGGTGCATCCTAAAGTAGTGCCATTGCCTCCATTTCCTCAGAGATTGCAAAAGAAGATCCTTGATGAGCAGTATAAGAAGTTTTTAGACATGTTTAAACAATTTCACATTAATATCCCCTTCTCTTAGGCTTTAGAACAAATGCCTAAATATGCTAAATTCCTTAAGGACATGCTTAGCAAGAAGAAGCAGTTCACTGAATTTGCAACAGTGGCTTTAACAAAAGAGACCACTAATATCCTCAAATCCAATCTTCCAACTAAGTGCAAAGACCCTGGTTCTTTCTCTATCCCTTGCATGATTAGGGATAAATTTGAGGGTCGAGCACTTTGTGATTTAGGATCTGCGGTGAATCTCATGCCACTATCTATCTTTCGAAAGCTACAGATGAGTGAAGCAAATCCAACAACTGTCACACTGTAACTGGTTGACAGAAGCTTTTCTTATCTACATGGAATAATTGAAGACGTGCTAGTGAAGGTTAGCCCATTCATTTATCCTACTGATTTCATTGTGCTTGATATTGAAGAGGACAGAGATATCCCTTTAATAGTGGAGAGACCATTTCTAGCTACAGGCAGAACATTAGTTGATGTCGAAAAAGGAGAAATTATAATGAGACTTGGAGATGAGTAAGTTACCTTCAGTGTGGAGAAAGCTATGAAGCACCTGAATAGTGTGGAAGAATGCCTAAGGGTGTCTATTGTTGAGGAGGTAATTCAAGAAGAATTGAATTCTTTCACTTTCACAGATCTTCTAGAAGCAGTACTTATTAGTAAACCAAACATAAAAGAGGTGTTGAAAATGGAGGTTGAGCACAAACTGAATGCATTTAGACCTGTGGCCAAGCAGAATGGCCAGTTTGAATCACTAGAGCTGACTTCATGAAAAGCTCATGTCCTCCCACCATCCATCGAGCAGCCTCCCATGTTGGAGTTGAAACCTCTTCCACCACATCTAAAATATGCTTATTTGGGGGAAAGAGAGACATTACCAGTCATTGTTTCATCTGCACTAACTCTTCCCCAAGAAAAACAACTGTTAAAAGTGTTAAAAAAGCACAAAAGAGCCATCGGTTGGACTATAGCTGATATAAAAGGGATTAGTCCAGCCATCTGCATGTACAAAATTCTCTTAGACAATGACTATAAGAAATTAGTGGAGAATCAAAGGCGATTAAATCCTATAATGAAAGAAGTGGTCAAGAAAGAGATTATTAAGTGGCTTGATGCTGGAATTATCTATCCCATCTCGGATAGTGACTGGGTAAGTCCAGTGTAATATGTCCCTAAGAAGGGAGGAATGACAATGGTAAATAATGAGAAAGATGAAATGATTGCCACAATAACAGTTATAGGTTGGAGAGTTTGTATGGACTACAGAAAGTTGAACACGGCAACAAGAAAATATCATTTCCCTTTTCCATTCATCGATCAGACGTTAGATCAGTTAGCTAAAAAAGAATTCTTTTGTTTCTTGGATGGTTATTCTGGGTACAATCAAATTGCCATTGCCCTTGAGGATCAAGAAAAAACCACTTTCACATGTCCATATGGAACTTTTGCATTTAGACGTATGCCCTTTGGATTGTGTAATGCTCTGCCACATTTCAAAGATGTATGATGTCGATTTTCTCTAACATGATCGAGCATATCATGGAGGTCTTTATGGATGACTTCTCAGTATTTGGCATTACTTTTGAAGAATGTTTGGATAATCTGACACGAGTTTTGCAAAGATATGAAGATACCAATTTGGTCTTAAATTGGGAAAAGCGTCATTACATGGTTTATGAAGGTATAGTACTTGGGCATAAGGTGTCAAAAAGAGGATTGGAGGTGGATCGAGCTAAAGTTTTAGTGATTGAGCAATTACCACCCCCTACCAATGTGAAAGCTATTAGAAGTTTCTTAGGGCACGCTGGGTTCTATTGGAGATTCATCAAAGATTTCTCAAAGATAGCGAAGCCTCTATCTCAACTACTTGAAAAAAATGTTTTTTTTAAGCTGGATGCAAATTGCTTGAAAGCTTTTGAAGAGCTTAAGCAAAGGCTTATCACCGCGCCAATCATAGTGGCCCCTGACTGGTCACTACCCTTTGAAGTCATGTGCGATGCGAGCGATTATATGGTTGGAGCTGTACTAGGGCAGAGACATGGTAAGATCTTTCATCCTATCTACTATGCAAGCAAAACTCTCGTTGGAGTTCAGGTAAATTACTCAACTACTGAAAAAGAAGTGCTTGCTGTTGTCTTTGCCTTTGAGAAATTTAGGGTGTATTTGATGGGCACTAGAGTTATAGTTCATACTAATCATGCTACAATCAGATATCTGTTGTGTAAGAAAGAATCTAAACCTATGTTGATTAGGTGGGTTCTGTTATTTCAAGAATTTGATGTGCAAATTACTGATAGGAAAGGAACTAAAAACCAAGTTACTGATCACTTGTCTAGACTGATGAATAGTTTTGAGTGTGTGGATGATTTACTGATTAATGAAAATTTTCTTGATGAGTCTGTATTTGTTGTGAATTATGTGTCTGTGCCTTGGTATGCTGATTATGCCAACTATTTGGTCAGTGGCATCGTGCTTGATGAATTAAAATTTTATCAAAAGAATAAATTTTTGCATGATGTGAAATGTTTTGTGTGGGATGAACCTTTTCTGTATAAGAAGTGTGCTAACCAAATTTTACGAAAGTGTGTGCCTCAAACTGAACAAAAAGACATTTTACATGCTTATCATGCTGCTCCTTATGGTGGTCATTTTAGTGGCCAACGTACTGCATGTAAAGTTTTACAATTTGGATATTATTGGCCATCATTGTTTAAGGATTCTCATTTTTTTGTTTCTCACTGTGATGTGTGTCAACGATCCGGTAATATTTCTAAACGACATGAACTTCCTCAAACCGGCATCTTTGAAGTTGAGTTGTTTGATTTATGGGGGATTGATTTTATGGGTCCCTTTGTTTCTTCTAGAGGCCAACAATATATCTTAGTGGCAGTTGAGTATGTAAGTAAGTGGGTTAAGGTGGTAGCTTGCCAACATAATGATGCTCAAACGGTGGTGCGATTTGTAAAGAAAAATATTTTTTTCTCATTTTAACACCCCTAGAGCTATTATTAGTGATGGTGGAACTCATTTTAATAATCGCTTGTTTAAATCTTTGCTAGCAAAATATGGAGTTCACCACAAAATGGCTTTAGCTTACCACCCTCAAACCAACGGCCTTTGTGAAGTATTTAATAAGGAGATAAAAAGAATTCTGGAAAAAACTGTGAGTCCCACTAGAAAGGATTGGGCAGACAAGCTTGATGATGTTTTATGGGCATATAGGACTACTTTTAAATCTCTAATAGGTATGTCCCCTTATCAATTAGTTTTTGGCAAAGTTTGTCATTTTCCTATTGAGTTAGAGCATAAGGCCTTTTGGGCTATAAAGAAATTGAATTTTGATATGGCTAAAGTGGGTGAAAATAGACTAATGCAACTAATTGAGTTAGATGAGTTTAGATTGCAAGCTTTTGAGAACTCTAGGATTTACAAAGAAAGAACTAAAAGAATTCATGATAAACACATCTTACCAAGGACATTTGAACCTAGAGACCTTGTGTTACTTTATAATTCTCGTTTAAAGTTGTTTCCAGGTAAGTTGAGATCAAGGTGGTCTAGTCCATTCAAGGTAATCTCTGTGATATCTTATGGAGCTATTGAAGTTCAAGATGAAAAGTTAGGAGATCAATTTAAAGTAAATGGGCAAAGGCTTAAGCATTATTTGGATGGCGAAATAGACTGGTAGACTATGATCCATAACTTGGCTCAGCCTCTATGATGGGTTGACAAAGTCTGGCTGAGGACTATAAACCAAGCGCTCCTTGGGAGACAACCCAAGTTTTCTTCTTATTTTTATTATTGAATTTAAAGTTCTTTTCATTTTGGGTTTGATAATTCTTTTTCTTTATGTGTTTTATAGGTTGAAATGTTGGATATTAAGGAGCAAGGGGTTGGCAGGAAAGAGCAACGCCAGACATGATTTAAACTATAATGCATTATTCTAATACTATTAATCATCTAATTATACCTGGTTACATTTGAGGGCAATAGGTTGAGTTGATAGGAAGTATAAATAGAGCAAAGAGTACTTTAGTGAGCATTTAATTGTCATTCTAAAAAAAAAATTTCGCTATAGCGAGGAATCTATCTCGCTATGGCCTGGCTGTGGCGAGCCAAAGTCAGTAATGTTGAATGTTCTCGCTACAGCGAGAAGATTACCTCGCCATAGCGAGATCTCTGTGTTCCCTTCTGGTACAAAGTCCAGAGAATATCTCGCTGTAGCCTGGCTATGGCGAGTGAAGTGTTGCATAAATTCTTACATAGTTTTCTCGTTATTGCGAGATAACTCATTCGCTATAGTGAATGCAACATTTCCAAGGCTCAGTAGAAACACCGGAGAGCTCCTCGCTATAGCCTAGCTATAGCAAGATTCGTCGGTTACTAATAATTATCCAAGTTTTCTCACAATGGCGAGAGGAAATTTCACTATTGCAAGTACAATAGCTTTGCTTTTGGTAATAATTCCAGAGAAGCCCTCGCTATTACCTGGCAATGGCGAGGCTCTATATATAAAAAAAAAAAGCTAATAAAACAAAGCACAACTTTTCCCCACTCTGTCATTTTCATTCTCGCCACTGCGACGGAGCACCCCAATCTCCTCTCTTCTTTCTTTTACTGCATCTCGCCCTTCCTGCACTCCCATTCCCCTCATTCATCGCATTCCTTACATTAAGTAAGTCGATTAACTCCTTTTTCCCCTAAATCGCTAGTTGTTTTCATTGTTTCTGGTCATATTAGGGTTAGATTCATTTTGCTTATATCTGTATACTTAGGGGTCAATTGGTCAGTTTTTCTGGATGATTTCTGTTGGTCGAATGTTTCTGTGTTGAAAGCTATCTTTAATTTGGGTTTTACTTCATTTAAATCAGACTATACAGAATCCTGTTCAAACTCGCTATAGCAAGATCGAACTCGCTACAATGAGATCGAGAGTTTTTCCAGATACTGCACTTTTCTGGACCATTTTGCTTAGTTTGCTTCCATATTCCTTGCCCCCTAGCCCCTTGTATGCTATTAGTTGTGCCTTTCCTTCATTATAAGCATGCTGCATTCATCTGATTCACTCCTTTCTCCTTTTCCTCATTCTGTGGTTTCCTATTAATGTTGCCACTGATTTTTGTCTCTCTTTCTTATTTGAATTTTGCAGTTATGGCTCTTAAAAAGCAAACCAAGACTGCTGAAGCCTCCTCCTCGAAACAAAAGAAGAAATCATATGATAAGCATTGGTTTGCATCAGCCAGAGCGGAATTTCATTTCGAGCGACTTTTCTCTGACAGAGGGGTAGTTGAAGATCGCTACTATGCACCCCATGTCTTAGATCTAACTTTTCCTGATTTTGAGTGGCACGGGTTGTAAGGCTTCACAAAAAAGCCAGTGCATCAGATCCCACTGATGATCCAAGAACTGTATGCTAACTTTGAGGACACTGAGGAGGAGGAAGACGAATATTAATGCCATTCAGCCTGGGTACGCATCAATGAGAAAGTCTTTTAAGACTTATATGAACTACCTGACGTCCCAGAATGTGCATTCCAATCCTACATGGAGAATCCACAGTCTATTCCTTGGGAAGAGGTGGAAACTACTATTGTAGAAGAAGGACGAGCACGGCTAGTCAATAAAGTCTACCCCGTTAATCAACTTAACAAACCTACTCGGTTTTGGTTGCAATTCATCACCAGCAACATCCTGACGAGCTCTTATGGATCTGACATGATCCAAGAATGGGCCACACTGACTTGGTGTTTCATGACTAGGCAACGGGTGAATATCCCCCGGCTCATGTACCTTAATTTCAAACAAGTGGCAAGGTCTGATAGGATCAGCTTGGCTTACCCTCACATGCTTACGGAGTTACTTACAATGGGGGGTAGCCGCGTCTCCAAAAATGACGCTCAGTTCAAGCCAAAGGGGCCCTTTAAATATAACAGTATGAAGGATACGCCGGACATCCCCGTAGACAATGAGCACCTGCACAGGCACAGCCTGAGGCATCTCCACCTCCTCCCTCACAGCGGCGACTGGGTACTCCAGAACCGATGAGACACGATGTACCAACTCACACGGACTTTGAGGATTGGGTGAGAGAGTCCATTGACAAGCTAGAAGGGCTTGTCTTGTCAATGAAAGATCAGTTGTAGATGCTTATGGACTATCTGATGCCTGCACCTCCACCTCCTGAGGCCCCTCCACCCTCGGTTATCATTATCCCTCAGGATCCTGCACCTCAGAATAGACCCGGGCCTTCTGACTCTTAGGACCTCTCTGTCCCGTTGCCCGTTTTTGTTTTGTTTTTCCTCACTTTAAATTTTGGATAACTGTATATGGATAACTGTATATTGTTATGCTTTTGAATCCTGAATTGGCTATTCTCATAATTGTTCTATTACTTCTAACGCCAACTTACAGTTTGCTGTATGCTCTTTGTCCATTTTTGGTCTCTCAAATGGAGAAGTTGTTCACACACACCCCTTGCTTCCTTATCTCTTCTTATCAGGAGAGTTTCATCTCTTTCTACCTCCTTACATCCCTTCCCTTCGCCCCCGTCTGCTTCTATTTTTCTACTTCTTATTTCCTCCATTTTACACATTGCAGACAATGTAACCTTTAAGTGTGGGGGAAGGTAAACATAGGTAACATAGGTTAGCTGGGTATAGGCAGACATAAACATTTTAACAATAAAGGAAAGTCTCTTTAATAATAATATTCAATCCACCATTTCAATCCACCATAATGCCCATATTTTAAATCAGATTTATCCCTTCTTACTTTAAATGAATACTAATTAATGAATGTGGGAGTTAAGCGAACTTAAAATGAACAAAGTAAGTAATGTAGTTGTAGTGTGCACCCACAATAGGAGCACTTTTCAACAAGATGACTTTTGAAGTGATTCAAGTTTTTCTTCTAATGCACCTCTAGTTATTTTGGATCTCCCTAATTCATCTGATCCTGATTGGTCCAAAATTATTGTTCTATCAATTTCCATAGGCTAAAAGCCATGGGATTGGTCCAAAATTATTTTTCATCTTTAGTAGATACTCACATCTTTCTAGAATATTACAGTTTACTAGATTTTAATTTTTTTAAAAATTAGTTATGAATATTTGAAGTTCATATCAGAAACCTATAATAGCAAACCTAGGCAACTAGACCTTTGGTGCTATTATGTTGTCAATCATGATCTAGCTAATGTTTTATGGTCTAGAATGATTTTTAACCTATGGTGACATTCAAGAATTTCTAAAAAGCTATCATTTGCTTGATTTTGATTTTTCTAGAATTAATTATGATTTTTCAAAGTTGAAGTCAAAAATTTGCCTCTGTAACCCAAAAGCAAACCATTGAATTTGTGGAATGTGTTCTAAAATCTAAGACTCTTGGGTTGTTTTGTGATGTGTATGGCTTGCACAAATTTGTTATGGGTGGAAAATGATATGGATGAATTCATATAGTTTATGAAGCATGAAATGAAAATTTTGGGTCTTACGTAACGCAATCCAATTCCATTATTTATGTACTATTTTCATGTAAGTGATAGAAGCTAAGCCTTACAATGAAATAATTAGGCAAAATGTTTAAGATATTACGTCCTGGGCGATATTTGTCAAGGTAGAATAATCCTTGAAGACAGTGTCTAGTGATGCGACTCAAATTAAACTCAAGTACCCACCTACAAAAACAGCTTTAACATATTAGTTACTTAAGGAAATTTTAAATAACTTACGGTGACTAAATCTAAATTTAGAACGTATACAATGGGAAGGAGAGTAGATATTCTTTCCTGCACGCACACTATTTTTCTAACAAGATCGTGATATGTAATACCAATTTTTTTATGATTATGAATTATGATTCAGCCATTTCGCCATTTGAAGTAGCTTGATATTCAACCTGCAGGTTCAGTCGTGTATGTTTGATTTGACAATAGTGTGTTGGGTCCAATTGTAAAAATGAATGAAATAAATTATACGAGGATTATATAAGTGAATTGACTCATAAATTTTATGTGTGTATATATATATTTTTTAAACAAAGTCTAACGAAAGAAGATTTCCTTGATGTTTCAGGCTCCGTGCAGATGGCCTAGGCCAGGATGTGGGCATCTGAGTGGGGTGGGGGCGGAGAGGTGGTGGTGAAAGGGGGAGCCAGGGCAGATTACAAATACAAAGGCAATCAAAGTGATGATAAGCAATGAGTCTCTAAAATTCCAGGAAACAGTGTTTATTGAGGTTCAATCTTTCAATGACTATGTAATCTGTAGTAAATTGCTTCCCCGTGAATATCTTGTCATGGTATAAAAATGTAATAAAGATTCATGCTGTGTATATCTACCAAAAACAAAAATCCATTTTATGGTGCTGAGATAATATGTATAGTACCGCAAACATAAGAATATGAATATGGTAATGCAACAAAATTTACTATGTTTATATATATAAATAAATTCTAGACATTGGGATTTTTGTCAGTGAATTAAGATGACCAAACCGATGCAGTAGATTAGGCCAAGTCTTTTTCTCAATGGCTTGAGCGTACATTGAAATCCCATAAACAGGTTGAGGACTCAGTTAGAATGATTTTAAATTGCAACAACGTTGCAGTTGCGGACATTGTGTGTGCTATTATACAAATTGCGGGTACCAAATTGCTGGCTGATGTATCCACAATATAGCAGTCACATTTTGCAATGTTGGCTACAATTTGAAACAATCTCACCTCTATGTCATGACTCATGATATCACTAATCAAATAGAGATGCAAATAGGATTTATTTAATTTGAAAGTTCTTCGAACATTTTTGAGTGTCCAGAATGAGCCTGATTGATGCACTAAAAGTGGATGTCGAATTTGCTTATTAAATTTAAGTGAACTATGGGGGCAGATCAGAGAGGATTTCCGACTTTGTTGCTCAACAAAAGGTTTTATCAAGCTACGCAAAATATGTCAATATATATGATGATGACTTAGTTTAAATTTTTGTTGAATATTTTTTGTCTAGATACATACTAAATTTTTTAGCAGTGTTATACTAACTTTTTTAGGTTTTGAAGATTTAAAAATTTAAGGTTTAGGTTTGGAAATTTAAACTTCAATATTTTATCGATAATTTTATCATATTTACAAATGACAAGCTGTTTCGCGGTTATCAATTATAGTCTGACCGGTGTTTTTTGTGAAAGCAATTCCATAGAAAGTGGCGTATTACAGAATACGTATCCATGACAAAATATCTCAAGTTTGGGGATTCTTGTAGGAATTGTTTCATTTGAAGATTTGCATTTGGAATTTTTTAAGGAGAGGGGAGAAAAAAATTTTCAACAAAAGGACCCACCCCAAGGGTCCTCATCCTTTTAGTTTTATATAAATATTTTTGAAAATTATATATATATGTTTTTTAATTCTTTTAGTTATTTTATATTTTATTTATATTCATATTTAACTTATTATTTAAATTTTTTAGTTTTTTAAACTTAATTATAGTTTGTTAAAGAATTTAAACAAAAATTTTAGCATTAAATTTAATTTTTTTTCAAACATATAAATTTTTCTACTTTAATCTTATTTTTTATTTTTTTATTTTTTATAAAAATTTTAGATCCACATGGATATCTACAGTAATCCACATCGGGAAAATGGAGGTGGGAAAAAAGGGAAAATTAGAATGGAGGACTCAAACAAGCAAAATATTACTTTGAAGGGCCTTAAAAATCAATGTTACTATGTATGCCCAAATTAAAACTGATGGGCAAAAATGCCTTTATTTTGTTAAACAAGTTGTTCGAACCCAAAAGTACTATTTGCCCTCCAAACATCGTTTTCTTCCTCTTCATTTCTCTATTGCCTATCATTCAACGATTTCTCTTGTAATCGGCAACTGAAAATCTTTTGGCAGTTTCTCCCGCAACTGATCACTGAAAATCCTTGGACGATTTCTCACTGAACAAGCATCCTTCGATGGTTTGAATGACACATGCCAAAGTTATTCTTCGACAGGTTCTTCCTCGCTCATAAATATGTGAGAACCAACGGTAAGTAATACCTCTGCTTCTCATTCAATAGGTCATAAGATTTATAATTTCATTCCTTTTAAAATGCTAGTATTTACACATTTTTACATCAAAATCAAAATATATATAGGTATTGTTAATGAAGAAAATTTGGACAGTAAATGATGAGACTCTAGAATGGCAACTGTAATGGCAACAACCTAAAGAAAGCAAACCAGAAAGGCGTGATGTATTGATTATTTCCTCCTCTAGATTTTGTATTATTATAGTTATAAACAAGAACATCTTGCTATGAGGCTTGTAAAAGAATGATTGTAAATATTTGATTGTTATGATTATAATAAAATCATGAAATTTTATGAAGTTCTTTTTTCTGCTGCTATAATTTTTTTAAGGTCTAGTAAGTTATGTCACTAAATTTGACATTAATAATTCTAAACTTAGATAGTTTGAACAAGGTAGTAAATTCTCTTAAATCTACTAGTAATATCTCTAAAATTTGTAGTAACAAATTTAAACCACACTAGTAACTATACTCTAAAAGGTTCCTAAAAGTAGACGTAAATTTCCTTAAATCTAGTAGTAACACCCTAAATTTCATAGTAATAGTCCTAAAACTATATGTCATTAGATTATGAACCTGAAATAAGAAGAAGGATTTATAAAAATGAAAACTAGAAGAGAAGAGTTCTTCACCCAATGATTCTCTTTAAATTTGAAATGAGAACATCCCTCAATATGAAAATTAAGATAAGGACAAAAAGAATGATATACTTGAAAGTTGATTTTTTTTAGTCTTACAAGACAATTCCAAACCAACCAAATGACCTCTGTTATTCTGCTTAAGCTCTAACTACTGGAAACCTCGTATATTCTTCTTTGTATCATAATTTTAAAAATATTAATATCCTAAATGACTTTAAAATATTTTAAATATTCATTTATTAGATATATAAATATTTTTAATATTAATATATAATATATCAAATGTAAATATTTTAATTTTTAAATGTTTTCAAATATCCAAAATACTAGCATAAAGGCAAACTTTGTTATATCATATCTACTATTAGTCAGCAACTTACACTTCAAATATAATTAGATGACACTATTTTCCAAGATGTAATGTGAAGATACTGAGACTGCAAAACCAAAAGGGCAAAGAGTCACCCTCATTTGAATTTAATTTTTGTTCCTTTCATTTGGCACATTTGTTTATGGATTTTTGCAAAGATGTTAGAGACAATAGCAACAACTGCAAAGCAAAGAAATAGAAACCAATAGAGGTCCAGTGATTATAAGAGCAAAATCAGACTCTTTCGCTCACTCACAAGCCCCAAAAGCATATCATCAGAGCCATGAGTCTTATCTATGCATGGAAAGAAGATGTTACAACTAATGACCCCTCTAAATATGCTTTTCACTTCAAACACTTGAAGAAATCCATTTTTCTTTTATTTTTGAAAATTTTAAGTTCTTCTTCTTCATCAGTATATGGTTAAAGTATTTATTTATATAAAAGCTTTTTGTATGAAAAAATGCTAAGTGTAACAAGTGCAAGAGATAGGTCTCATTTCACAGCAATTCAATGGCAAGAAATTGAACAACAAACTCTTATCTTTAAATACTTAGTTTCAAGGATCCCATCTTACTTGATCTCATTTACTCTATCCAAAGAAGCCGAGACTCTTTAATGTCTTCTTCTTCAAGGCTCTTCCCCCTCCATCCCAGTACGAATGAAGCACATTATTTTTAGTTGATTCAGGTTTATGATTTAATTTTTCTTTTTTTCTTTTTAATTTTATATGGCTATAATTGGATGGGATGCCTTCAAATGGGATATGGTAGAAAAGTATACTCAGAGTTAGGAAGGTGCAAAAGAATAGATGGCAAGAAATGAAGATGCTCAAATGAAGCATATCCAGGCTTAAAGCATTATGAGAGACACACGTGCAAAGGGAGAACTCGTTTAAGAAAGCCTGTGAAAGTTTTTTCAACAATAACTATAACAACAACAAGCATTTCAACAAACACATCACAACTAATGTCATCATCATATAGTAACAGAAGCCTTGTCATGTGTAAAACAAAGGGGAAACTTCTTGCTCTGTTCTTCTTTCTATTGGTTACTTAGTGAGTTAAGTTTGTTATTTCCAACAAGCATATTCATGGAATGAGGGGAGGTGTAGAAGCATAACAGCTATAGCATTTCGTATTTTTCACCCCTGCATAATAGCTACAGTAGCTTCTCTTTGTATTCAAGTGAAAGGAGCCATTCCTATCATGCGCGATAGGAAATCTGTTTCGATTTTCTTTAATCCCTTTGAGAATACTTGCAAGTGGTCAAAGGCCAATTTTGCATCAATAATGTCCCATTTTTCATTTTTATTTCTTTCATTCCTTCTACTTATGTAGTAATTGGTTCTTGGAAATGATATTAGTCATCTTTGTTTTCTAAATTGGTTAATTTTATCATTAATAATAATAATAATCAATTGCCTAGTTTTTCAGATTTCTGGCAATGCAATGTTTGTGTCAACTAGAATTTTCAGTCAAATGCAAAGAGTAAGCATCTTTATTGGCTTTTCATTCTACATCTATCCCCCTCACAAGTAGACATAATCTTGTAATCTTAGGATAAAGTCAAATTTAACATAAAAAAATTGTTTAATGGTGAAAAATTTAAGATTGTAAATGAAGTAGTAAAAGAAGAGAAATGGTAGATGCATAATATAACGTGATTTGATCAATCTGAGCTCTATTTGTAGATAGAGGTGAGGGAGAAAATCTATTAATAAAAACAATTGGAGATGTAAAAGTGACTTAACTAGATTCATAAAATCACACCCCCTTCTGCTGAAACACCCCTAAAAATAGTGATACATGTCCTTAAATTCACTAGTAAAACCTCTAAACTTCATAATAATGTCCTTAAAACTATTTATTAGACATGGAGCCAAAACATAGTAGTAGCTTTCTTTAACTCACAGAGTAACAACCTTAAACTTTGTAGTAATGGTCTTATAGCAACTAGTAACTATACTATAGCAGGTCCCTAAAAGGAGTGATAAATTTCCTTAAATCCATTAGTAGCACGTCTAAACTTTGTAGTAATGACCCTAAAATTATGTACATTGCAAGGAGCCTAAATATATTAATAAATTTCTTAAACTCCCATAATAATATCCCTAAACTTTATAGTAATAGGTACAACTTGATAGTAACCAACTTGAACCTCATCAGTGCTTTGATAACACCATTCATTAATCTTTAATGCCATACTTCAGTATAAGTGATGGTTTTGATTTTAAATCATGCAAAGGCATACACCTATCTAGTGCATCACTCGATATAGTCTCACTTTGTACTCTGCTATATGGGATAGAAGCAGCTAGGGACTTCAAATCTCCATGCTCGTACAAGGTAAGGGAGAGTGAAAATGATCAACTTATGATAAGCAACAGCAAATACTATATACAATGTAGATTTGGGTCCTTGTAACTCCAATCTAAATACTGTATACAATACAAACTATAAGAAGAAGAAGACTTTACCATTAACCATAAGGATTTGAGAGACATAGCATATCATAGATTACTACTAATTGAATCTTATAAAAAGATTTTAATATAAGCATATCAATAAGTCTATCTAGCCCATTCTGTTCTGCTCATGCTATGACTGTGCGTAGCTACAAAACTCACGGGATGACAAGAGGATTAGATGAAGGGTGGAAGAAATGAAGGGAAGAAGGATGATGAACTAAAGGGAAGAAAGCTGAAGAACTAAGGGGAGGAAGATAGAACTAGTAAGAAACAAAAATGGCGGAAGAAGAAGAATTGACAGAGAGAGTAAATCGCAGTATTCATAAGACTTGTTAATAAAGTAAGAAAATTTTTGTCCATTGATTTTCATTTGGTCTTGTAGAATAATATTGATTTTTAAGATCCTTCAGAATAATATTTGATTGGTTTGAGTTCTCTTAACTAATTTTCTCGAAAAGATATTTATCCCACGATGAGGAATAGTAATGTGAATCATAGCGAAACAATTGATAAGAGGGACTTAGCGGAGGGAGGCATTCTCCGTCCCCGCCTCGCGAGATTGCCATCCTTAGTCCAATGTGACTCTCGATCATCTAGAGGCGTACATTGAGATAAATGGTCGGGTCAGTCTCTTGTAAATCAGCGTCATGAAGAAGACACTTTCCTCATTTAATAAGAGTACAATGTGGAGAGCAAAATTTTTAAACAATTGACTCTTTTATAGTAAGAGATAATATCATTAAAGGTGATCAGTTAGAAAAATTGAAATATATATTAAATACAAAATATAAACTGATCACCTAGTATCTCACTTCAAACTGGCCAAATCGACATCTAAGCGGTGGTGTGTAGGTTGTGATTTTTTATGATGGGTAAGTTGAAAAGCACTTGTGCTTCTTTTTTTTTTTTTTTTTCTGTGCGTTAAAAGCCTTTACCAGTGTTGGTGCTGAACCATGTTTTTTAAATCACCAGTAAAGTCAATTTTAAAAAACTTTACTAGGGCGTTGAAAATATTGGTTTATTAGTTTAATTGTGATTAAATAATTAATAATTAAATATATTTTTTTAAAATTATATATGTTAAAATTTTAATATAACAAATAAATATTAATAAATTTTTAAAATTTAATTATTAATTTAATTTTTTAAGATATTTTAAAAAGTTATTTTTTAAATAAAAAATAAAAACAAACCATGATTAAATTTAAAAATATTTAATATTAAACTTTTAGAGTTTTTAAAATTATATTAAGATTATACTTGTTATTGCCAATAATTCAGTGGATCAACTGGCACCTTTTTCTCTCCAGTAAGAGGGCATGCGGGTTCGATCCGGCATATGGCAATGTGTGTGAGTGTGGTGTGGGTGCTTTGTAATTTGAAAAAAAAAAAAAGATTATACTTGTTATTAAAAAAACCAAAAAATAAATAGAAGAGAAAGAAGTAATTTTGGCCAAATATATTAATATCTAAGAGATATACTGCTAAAAGACGGAGCAAGATAGAGAATAAACATTAAAAATAGTCAAATATGCTCATTTTGTTTTATTTGTATTCTCTTTTTTTTAATTTCTCTCTATTTCAATCTTCTTTTCTTTGATTACCTTTTATTTTTAATTCCTTATATTTTTTTTAAAATGAACTATATTATTTTATAAGAAACAATCTTTTAAGAAAAAAATTTCATTAACTAATTTTTTATTGGTTTGATTGATTTTCAGATGATTTTTTTATAAATCAACTGAACAATTTCAATAACAAACTAATTTATTAATTTTTCCATTGGACCCAGATTTTTAAACATTGGTTTATATCTATATATACGTTATCATTTTTTGAAGTTCTCCTCGAATTCCTCACTAATTTTCTATTAATAAAATTTTATTACAACATGACTATAGCTACTGTGACTTGAAATACTTTACATAGGAAATACCCACTTTAATTTGGATACCTGAGTTTGTGCATTAACTAAGTTTAAGGACTATTGTTATTCAATAAATTAATAAAAAAAATTTGTGTCCCATATGTGATTTTTTTTTTTGTTTACCACTTAATTAGAGGCTTCTATCCGTATACATGAACTGTTATATCACCATATTAATTTGGAGTACAATATGGTTATGTTGATGGAATGTCTTTATCCACCAAATGGATCCTTAGCATCACGCATGTATAATAGAGAAACAATCAAACATTAAACCTTTGCTCTATAATGTACTTGGAAAATGCGTGAGACATGTGAATATTTGTATGAGAAAAGATGCAAGTGCTTCAAGTCTACAACACCCAGGATATCAAGTACATAATATATCATACATATTTAAGATTCTAATGTTTCAAATAATTATTAAAATTATCAAATAAAATATACAATTAATATTTTATTAATAAAATTATGTTTAAATATATGAAATTTTTTAATGGTGTTAAATACCACCCAAAATAATACTAATATCCAATGTTTATTGCCTGTGGGCCAGGAAAGGTCAATTCAAACTCTCTGAAGCAAAAATATAAATATAAATGCATACTCCTGTACAAGTCACAGGTGCATATATCCGTGCTTCCCACATGTTTTATTATTTGGTTTATAAAATTTTGGTTAAAATATATATATTCCTCCTAAACTTTTAGTCAATTATACATAATGTTTTAATTTTTAAAGTTTCATAATAAATTTCTTTTGACTTTCCATTTTTAAGCACATAACACATTTTTGTTGAATTACTAGCAGAAAAATGTTATATTAAATTTAACTTGAACACGTAGCAGTTGCCATAACTTTAACCGCATTCAAGTCTTTTTCTTAAACCAAAATGCAGAGCATTAGAGGAGTAAAATGTCTTTTCTCATGGAAACAAAACGCATAGCACCACTAAATTCCTACTTCTTCATTCGCATTCTCTGCCACTGGGTCGCCTTCTTCACCACCATTTGCATATAATAAAGCTTGGAACACTCTTCAACTACAACATTGTAAGCACACAAAGTTATGACCGTAATGTGTTCGAGAAAAGTCCCAGTAGAGCTTGATTTTCTGGGCCCGTTGGTGGGTCTGAATGAGATAGAGGGATTTTGATCCTCGCCGTGGGTTAAAGAGTGAAAAGGCTGATGGGTTGAGAGAAATGGTGATGGAGAAGGTATCTGTAGAACATATGAGTAACGAATAAGAGAAAAGTGTACTGGACCGAGGGTGAGATAGGTAGGCGAATTGCATAGTTGAGTTTGGTATATGCAGGTTACGAGATTCTGAGGCACTTGAGAAACGCTTGATGGTGTGCCGGGTGGGCTGAAACAAGCTCGGATCATGTTGTTTCTTCTCTTCTATGTTTCTCAATTCATATATGAGCGGTTTGCTTGATTTTGGTATAGATGATGAGTGATAAAGGGAATGAGTGTGTTCTTGGCTTTGTGTAATAAATCTAAGAAGCGGGGTTGTTAAATTTTGGCTTCATATTGATGGGTGTTGAGGTTTTATGTATTTTCTAGTAGTTTTAAAAGACGTTTCTTGGCGTAAGATGTGGAGCAAAAGTTTAGTGCTTTTGTAACTGTTTAATGTTGCTATGCTTCCTTAATTTGCGCCTTTGATGGCCTTCGGTTAAATATTTCGGATAAGAAGATTGAAGGGAGATAGATAGGGATATGAATAAGAGACGTATATAGCTTTTAATATGGATTGCTACTCAATGTATTTTTGGCTACAAAATTACACACAGCTTCATTGCTATTCCTATTTATAGGAATGTCTTGGCAGCGTGTGATGTGAACATATTACAATTTAAACATTTTCATTTATTACAACTTGCTTCATATCACGCCGCTATCCTATTTTCTTCTTATCAGATTTAGCCAACTTGCTTCCTTGTAGCAATGTCACTCTAAGCAAATGAATGATTTTTTTTTTTTTGGCCTTTATAATATTACAAGTTATCAGCCTATGCATTAAACTTGCCACCACTATCTCCATGTGTTTCAAATTTGTGTTACCAATGCACCCATCTTGTTTTTTTCTAGATTAGTATATTTTAACACTCCCCCTTAATTTAGAAAAAATCTATAACTTTAAGCATTTCTCTAAACTTGATAAGTTTTTCAATTGCAATTGGCTTTGTAAAAATATCTGCAAGATCTTTAGTCTTGCAAAATTCTAACTCGATTTCTTCCCATCTACAAGCTTTTGAATAAAATGATGTTGAATTTCGATATGCTTACTGCAGCTATGAAAAACAAGATTTTTGGTCATGGCAATGGTTGAAATATTGTCACAATAGATTTTTGTTGTTATGTTGATACTTTGATGTAAATTTTCTAATATCTTCTTAAGCCAAACTGTTTCAAATGCTACACTTGTTGCTACCATATATTCTACTTTTGCTGATAAAAGCATGACTATCTTTTGCTTCTTTGATGCCCATGAAATTACTTTTGACCCAAGAAGAAAAATATATCCACTTGTGCTCTTCCAATTGTCGACACTCCCTGCCTAGTGACTATCTGTGTAACCAATTAAGTTGCAATCATCTTCTGCTTCATACAAGACACTGAAACTCTTCGTGCCTTTCATATATCTCAAAATTCGTTTCACAGCTGTGAGATGTGACTTGCTGGGCGCGCTCATAAATCTAAAAACAATGCTGACTGCATGCACTATTTCAGACCTACTGTTAGTGAGATAAATCAATAAGGCAACAAGACTTCAATAAGTTGCCTTGTTCACTTTTTTTTTTCATCCTCCGTTGATAGCTTCTCATTAGTTCCTATTGGTGTGGATGCTAGCTTGCAGTCCTACATCTTGAATTTGTGCAACAAACCATTAGCATATTTTTCTTGAGAAATGAATATCTGCTCAGGTCTTTGTTTTACTTGCATTCTGAGAAAGTATCTCATAAGGCTAAGATCAGTCATCTTGCATTTATTCATCATGGCCTGCTTGAAGTCTTCAATCATCTTTGTATCATTACCGATATGTATTTAATCATCTACGTATAGGCAAAAGATGAGGAAATGATCTCCTTGCTTTTTCATATGCAATGATGGCTCACTTAGGCTTTTGTTGAAGTCATAATTGAGAAGATACTTGTCTATTTTACTATTTCACGCACGAGGTGCTTGCTTTAATCCATAAAATGCTTTTTTCAATCGATATACTCTGTCTTCTTTTCCTCAAACCACATAACCTTGAGATTTCTCCACGTACACTTCTTCAATTTTTCCATTTAAGAATGTAGACTTTATGTCTAATTAATACTAGTAGTTTCAATTAGTGGCCAAAGCAAGTACTATTTTGATTATTTCCATATGTACGATAGGAGCAAAAGTTTCATTGAAGTCAATACCTAGTTGCTAAGAATATTCTTTTGTTACGAGCCGTGCTTTGAACTTTTGGATTGACCCATCATTGTTATACTTGATTTTGTAAACCCATTTTAGTCTAATGGTATCTTTTTTTCCGATTTCTCCACGAGCTCCCATGTATGATTCTTCTTAATCATCTTGATTTCTTCATCCATGGCTTTTCTCCATTCTTCTTCTTTTGTAGCTTCTTTTATATTTCTGCATTTCACAAGAAAATAATACAACATTACAAGATTAATAAATATCTTGCAATGATCGCATTTTTCTTAAATGAGATAATTCTAATGATAAGCATTGTTGTCTTAGTGGTTAGCTTGTGCTTGGTTCTGGATTATCTCTGGCATTCTCCTCAACTTCAAGATGTTGAACTCCTTCAGATGCTTCATTACTCCATTTTTAGTTAGCTTCTTCATTGAAGGTAACATCCCTTGAAATAATTAATTGTCTCATGTTAGGATTATAGAGACAATAGCCCTTGGATTTGTCACTGTAACTAACGAGGATACACTTTTCTGCTTTCTCGTCCAATTTGTCTTTATTTCCTCTCAAGATGTAGGCATAGGCAATGCTCCCAAAAACTTTGAAATGATCAACATTCGGCTTTTTCTTGAACTAAATTTCATATAGCATTCTTTTTGGAACTGCTTTTGTAGGAGATCAATTGAGAATATAAATTGCTATATTAATAGCTTTGACCTATAAATATTTTGGTAGATTTTAACTTTAGAGTGTAGCGTGCACCATTTCAACAATAATTCTATTTTTCTTTTTGCAACACTATTTTGTTGAAATGTGTAATGGACTGTAGGGGTGTTCATCGAGCCTTTGCCCGACCCTACCCAACCAAATTGGGCTGAGTTGGGCAAGACATAAAAAATTTTTTTAAAAAAATTTAGGGTTAGGGCGGGTCACAAAACTAAGCATCAGGCCAACCTTTAGGGATATGTTGGCCCAGGCCAGCTCGAAAAATAATTTTATTTTTTAAAAAAATATTTTTTTATAAAGATTTGTATCTAAACTTTAATTTTTTTTTAAAGATAAAATATGATTTTATAAAAACTTATATAAAAATTTTTTTAAGTATTATTTTATAATTTTAATAATAAATTTAGGTTGGCCATAAAAGATATATTAGTCTAATTAAGTCTAAAAAAATTTAAAAAGATATTTTTTATAAAGATTTATATCAAAATTTTAGTTTTTTAAAAATAAAATATAATTTTATAAAGATTTATATAAAAAAATTTTTAAGGTCATTTTACAATTTTTATAATAAATGAAAAAAATGTCAGGTGGCCCAATTTAGCCCAACCCCTACCAGTATTAAATCAGGTTGAGCCAGGGCAATGGGCTTCAATTTTAAAGCTCGTGTAAAATTGGTCCTAACATCGAGCACGGTTAAAACCCTACCTAGCCCGACCCATGTACACTCCTAATGGACTGTGAGCTCTTTCTTGATGCCATGCTCTTTGCAAAACTTAATAAATCTTTGATCAATAAATTCTCCCCTACAATTAGTTCTCAAAATTTTAAGAGAATGCCCACTTTACTTTTTAGTAAAGGCTTTAAACTGTGTGAAATAAGAGAATGCATCTAATTTCTGTTCAATAAAATAGACCCACATTATGCGAGTATAATCATCGACAAAGAGTAAAAAATATCTTTTTCCACTAGAAATGAGATTTCTTGAAGGACCCCAAATATCTGCATGCATCAACTCTAGTGGAGTTTTTGTTCTCCAAGATGAGTTTGGAAATGGCAATTTATGCATTTTTCCAAAAATGAATCATTCATATACTTTCTTTTCAAAATGCACAGCAGGTAGGCCAAGCATCATTTCTTTCTAATTTAATAATTTAAGGCCATAAAAATTCAAATGGTCATATCTCAAATGCCATAGTATGTATTCATCCACATTTTCACATTTCATGGCATATTTTTGTCCAAATGACATCATCAAAGAAAAAAATTTTATTTGAGACCATTTTGATCGTAGTTATAAATTACCCCTTATTTTTATTAAATACAATGCATTTATCATCATCGAAAATCAATTTGTAACTTTTTTGGATCAATTAACCAACACTCAATAAATTTTGTATAAAACCCAGAACATAAAAAATATCATGAATAAATTTTTGCTGACCATGTTTTGTCTCGATAGCAATAGTACATTTGCCATCTACTTGTTGCATTTTTCCCTCACGAAGTGTAACTTAGGATTTCTTACTTTTATCAATTTGACAAAGCAATATTTATTGCTTATCATGTGGTTTGAACAATCACTATCAAGATACTAAATATCTCTTGATTTTTGAGAAGAAAATGCATAATAAAATATTTAATTAAATAACTGATCTCTTTTTGTAAAATTTGCTTCTTCTTTCTCCTGATGCCAATAATCTTTTTCAAAATGAGTGTGTTTTTTGCACCTCTTGCATTTGTATCGACTTTCTTTTGTATCATGATTATTTTTCTTACATTGGCTGGAGCTTGATTTATCTTTAGTCCCTTGATTTTTGTAATTTTTTCTCCTCCTTCCACAGTAATTAGATGATCTCCTATTTTAAGGATTTTGGCCATGGTCATTCTTTTTATCTCCATCATTTTTGAAAATATTTATTTTTCACTAAAAGGCTTGCTCTAGTAATGGCTTAAATATTTGCATTCTCTCCTCATGGGCGTGGAGAGATCTCATTAGCTCCACTAGAATAAGTCTTGATAAATCCTTAGCTTCTTCAATTGCAGCAACTACATAATCGAATTTTGTTAGAAGGCTCCTTAATAATTTTTGAATAATTTTTTTTTATCTTTTATTGTATCTCCATAACTTCTAATATGATTAATAATATTAGAGATACGAGAATAGAAAATTTGTATTCATTCACCTTCCTTTATCATTAAAGTATTTTCAAAATCTTTTCATAAAAATTGAAGTTTGATAGTCATTACCTTATCAAAGCCTTTGTACTTGACTCTTTAAAATTTCTCATGCCTCCTTTGCAATGTTGGTATTCATGATCCTTGGAAAGATTGCATTACTTATCCCTTGTTGAATAAAGAGTAAAATTTTTCATCTTTTTGCATATTTTGCTTGTATTCCTTTTGCTTCGCAGCTGTTCATGATGCTTGCTCTTTTGGGGTTCGTTTTTGAAATTCTTCTGCCACCATTTCCCATAAGTCTTGTGAGATGAATAATGTCTTCATTTTTATACTATAAAAATCATAAACTTCATCTTCAAATATGGAGATTGAAGTTTGAATATAATTGAAGGTGGTTAGATTTGATGTAGACGTGGAGACTATTGGAACTAATAGGACAGGTGTAAAAATATAATATTAAGGTGGCTAAATAGGGATAGATGTTTTAGAACCAACACTTTGATACAACTGATGGCTTCTGGTTAAATATTTTGGATAAGAAAATTGAAAGGAGATAGATAAAGATGATGAATAAGAGACGTATATAGCTTCTAATATGGATTGTTAGTAAATGTATTTTTGGCAACAAAATTACACAAAGCTTCACTGCTATTCCTATTCATAGGAATGCCTTGGCAGTGTGTGGTGTGAACATATTACAACTTGCTTCATATCATGCCGCTGTCCTGTTTTCTTCTTATCAGATTTAGCCAACTTGCTTGCTTGCAGCAACGCCACTCTAAGCAAATGAAGGATTTTTTTGGCTTTTATAACATTACAAGTTATCAGCCTATGCATTAGACTTGTCGCCACTATCTCCATGTGCTTCAGATTTGTGTTATCAATGCACCCATCTTGCTTCTTGTCTAGATTAGTATATTTTAACAGCTTTCTCTCTTATGGTAGTGAGCTGGGTTGCACTGCTACTTTCCATTTCCAAGTCATCACAATTAGTACTTGTGACTTTGTGATTTTCTAACATACTCTAGAGGATTCTCTCCTTTTTTTAATTTCTTTTATTCTCTAGTCGTCTTTGAGGGGGATAGAAGATGTACAGAGCAAGGGACTGGAATTTGAGGGGGATAAAATTTGGTACCCAAGCGTGGATCATACAATCCAGCGAATTGAACTGGTTCGAACTCAGTGAGTCACCGGCTTCTTCCCCCTGTATTTCTCGAGAAAATTGAAAGCATTGAATCTGCAGAAAAATTGGCACCCACTTAGCTATTAACTGAAAATCATAGACAGAGCAAGGGACAGGAAGAGGGGTCGTAGAGATGATAAGAAGCATCGTACACCCATTTGCCTTTGAACCACTTGCATCTTCTTCGACCTACGAGCTTTCTGGCAGTACTGAAAATGGTTCCATTACTTTCGTTTGGAGGGAAGAAAACAAAAACAGAGCAAGGCGGAACATAGGTCGTGCTTCAGAGAATGACGAATGGAGGAGAAGCAGGGAATTGAGTGGTGCTGTGCGTATTGTTTCAATGAGAAAACATTTTATTCCCCATGTGATGCTATGCGTTTTGGATTTGGAAGATGCCCTGAAGGTATGTCATTTGCCACATGTTCAAGTTATGTTTGATAGGGCACTTTCCTGTTAATAATTTAACGAAATTAGTACCGAGAGAGATTATGTGCTAAAAAATAGAAGATTGAGAGATTCATGGTCAAATTTTAAAAGTTAAGAGAATTATGTGCGACTGATTTAAAGTGCAAAAGAATTATATATATTTTGATTTAAAATTTTATTTGTGTTTCAAAATTGGATTTATGCTTTCAATTTATATTATGGCTCAAATGCTAAAAATTGACTGAATTTTACTAATCTTTTGGGAATAGAAAAAACTGTTTCACATACAATCCCTCAATCATCCATCCGTCAACTTATTTAATCAATTACTTCTTCATACAGCTAAAAGGACTATTTGATTTCTGTTTTTATTTAATAAGATCATAGCGGGATTACTGGGAAAAAAAAAAATCAGAAATCTATAAATATCATCTTCATTGATGACATGAAAGAGCTATCATCGGATCAAGCCTTCAACAATGCTACCTTGAAGGGGTAGTAATCAACAGTATCCAAAACTAGGCGTCTATACCCATTTTTGTCATCATACAATGTCCCAACATCCCCACAGACACCGAACTTTGGGCAAAACCCAATCTTATAATCACTATCGAATTTCTGAATCTTGAAGGAACCACTCAATGTCTTTTTGCGTGGATGGTTTTTAGCACCCCCAATACCCACAGACCAACCCTTAGCTATATCTTTCACCAGCACCCACTTAGAGGACTCGGAACATTTGATCTTGTGTGCAAATGAAATCTTCAAGAGGGTATCTGTAGTAACACTACTGCGATTTTTGTGAAGGGGTGATAGTTTTACTGGGAGGCCCTTAGAGATCAATGAGATGTCTTGGACGACCTTAAATGTACAGGTCAAGTTCTTGGTGTAGCCAGGTACAAGGCCACCACCCATAGGATCGGAAATGTCTGGCAAAATGTAGTATTGAGCTCTTGGTTTAACAGGTTGGCCTTGTGTGTCAAGGACTGGTTCAGCTGAGGCGAACGATGATGATGGTAGTTTGGTGGTCAAGGTAAAAGGGAGTAAGAATAAAAGGGTAAGCAAAGCAGTCTTCATGGATTTCTCAGAATTAGTAAACCTGAAAATGGTGTCTTTTATTTTTTTGGCGGTTTAATGAGAGAAGAGAATCCTCAATTTATAGATTTTTTTTATTTGTTTTGGCATTTAAATTGTGTTTAACTCTACCCAAAAAACTACGCACTAAAAGAAAGTTTTTTTTTAATCTTTTTTATTATTGTCAGAATATTCTCAAACTAATTCACTCTCTCTAAGTAATTTTAAGATCATGGTTTCCCACATCGGGCTGAATTAAGACAAAGATGCCAGAGCATATTTACAAAGAGAGATCAGAAAAGACAAAAGACCAAAATAATTATCAGAAAATTAAACTAGTGATTTTTTTTAATTTAACGATGGATTTTTCATATAACGACAAAATAATAGTGTAAAAATATGAAATTTTAGATTTTCTGGAAGTATTATCAAATACCAAATTTAATATTGCATATAATTTGCTCCGACTTAATCTTTCTCATACTTTAGTGCATCATATGTGGTAAATATCAGGTACTTACCGAGGGATATTGCCTATGTTTGCAAGCGAATTCCTTGCTTGCTAGACATTCAAGATGGGAATCCACTAGCCCACAAAAACACCAAAAAAAAAAAATGTGTGGTTTAAAGACAGTTACTTTCTGCTTTAGCCCCGGTTTTAATGTTAGAGCCATCGCCAAACCATCTGTACGCAATGGCACCTCATGCTTTAAAATTAAAAAAATTATATTTAAAGACTTAAATTTTATAAAATTTGTAATAAAAAATTTTAAAAATTAAAATTATTTTTAAAGATTAAAATTACCTCAACTTATTATTAAAGTTTAGAAAAATTATTATTAAATTTAAAAAAAATATTACCAAAATTATTTTAATTATAAATTTTTTTAAATTTAATAATTATTTTTTAAATTTAATAATAAGTCTCTAAAATCTAATTGTAATTTTAATTTTTAAATTTTTTTATTATAAATTTTATAAAATCGGCTTAAATATGATTCTTCCTTTAAAATTCATGTGAGACATGTGAAAGATTAACCTTGCACAATAATCTAAGATGACAATGTAGGAATTATAGTGGGTTACAGTTAATTATTTTTAAATAAAAATGGATTGATTTATGATCCATGAGAGATGCATTTGAGACCCACTTATGATTAGTGATCCTTTTATTTTAGGTTGAATATCTAATTGATTAATATGAATAAAAATGCAGGCTCATAACTCATAGGCTCATAATGGGTGGGTACTAGAGTTCTATTTAAACTTGACTAGGTCCCTTCTATGTTCACGTCGAATTCTAACTCTATAACTTATCCCATTATAAGTTGTGATAGCGAGTGTGAATCACAAAGGAAGCCCTAGTCTCTTTAAATCTTCAGGCATTCAGAATCAACAGGGTATCCTAAATTTGCAGTCATGTTTTCCACAGGTAATCAATCTAGTATTCTAATTTCATATAATTGTCTACAATTTATTCTTACATTTGGTATCAGAGCCACATAAAAGCTTTAACCAAAGGCAATTTTCATCCATATAACTTTTTATAAATAAAATTGGATGATATTCAAAGAATTAGAACTTAAAACTTTAGGGCTTTTGCATATATTGATATTCTGAATTAATTAATGCCTGAAATTTGAACTACCATACACTGTGAAAGGAGAATTTTGCATTTGAGATTATAGATTAGGGTTTCATGATTCAATTTCAATTCTTGCAAAATAGCCCAGATTAATGAACAATTTTTGTATCATTAAGTTTCTCTTAATCATGTAAGTATGACCGGTGTTTCAATTACATCAAGAATTGTCTAATTCCATGAAAATTTTGAATTAAAACATCTAAGTTAGGGTTTACAAGATTGAATTTTCAATCTCATTTGTTACTGCAAATTGATGAATAATTTTCGAATATAGTATTTTTTAGGATCATATAAAAGAAACACACAAATCAATTGTATCAAAAATTGGCTGAATATAGCGAAATTTCTTTTGAGAATTTCAGCTGAGACTTTTCAGAACTCAATTTTTATGCATTGAAATCATAAGAATTTTTGGATTAAAATTGGGGATTTGTCTATTTAATTGTTTATAATAGAACTATGAATCAAAAGCACACCACAATTGCAAGAAAACGCGTCATTAAACACCCAAATTAGAGCTTCGTGTACCTCGACGACAAGAGGAGCTCCTTGCTTCGAAAAACACATGAAAACTCAATAAGATTTGGGGATTTTAGTTCCAATAGATTTAGAATGGGATTAGGAACGAAAAACACATGAAAATCGAATGAAAAAAGGCTTGAAAACTCGAAACCCAGTTTGGAAACCCAATTTGGAAACCCACGGGTCCGCATGACCCATTTCAGAAGATGGGTTGACCTGCTTAAGGTTGAAGATGAAGCCTACAATCAACGCCCACTCGTGCCTCTGGAGAGTGAGAGAGAGTGTGGCTTCCATAGATGGAATTTTTTTGTTCTATTTTTTGCATTGTAATCTATATTTTAAATGTGATTTTTTAGAATATGTTTCATAATTTTTTAACCACTATAAATATTTTTTATTTAAATATTAATATATAAAGCATATTTTAATACTTATTTTGACAATTTTCTAAAAGGTGATGCATTGGAAAATTAATTTATTATATTTTAAACCTTATGATAATGTTCACTCTTCATAAATTATAATATATCTTTGTCTACTCTCAAGCCTAACATATATGCCCTAATATGTTTGTTTTAAAAATATATATGATTTTGTTTCAATTATATTTGCATGAGGCCTCTTTGAGAATGCTAAAAAATTTGTTTATTGACAGTAGGGTATAATATTTCACCTCCTTAAATACTGCACCATAATTTTGGATAAAATGTAAATAATTCCTGTGCAAGGAGTTTTATAATTATTATGGATAATTAACACCAAAGTGGAATTATTCATATTAATGCATAAAATTTCCTTGTAATTTGAGGAAGGCTTCTAATTATCTCATGTTATAACCTGCCCAAAGGGGATTGTTGTATGTTATAATTAGGAGTTAATTTGGGATGAAGTTAATAGGGAATGTATTGGTTTAAGATATTTATCTGCCTAAAGGGGATAGATATTTGAACTCAATGTATTCTCACTGATTAGCTCATCTGAGGTTCTGATCTAGGTTGTGACCTTGATTTGTATATTTTGCCTAAAGGGAAATGTACTATTATGTTAGCCTCATTGTAATAACTTATTTTAATTAAAACTATGTTTGAATTGCCCTTACGTTTATTCTGATGCATTCCAATTTTACAGTTACATTTTCTATGAATAATTGTTCTACTTCAATTGAGATTTTAACTGGATCAAATTATAACAAGTGGAAGCAAGACCTAGAATTCTCCTTAGGAATTGCTGACCTTGATCTGGCACTTTGTGAGAGTAAGCCTGAAGTGAATGAGAAGGGTACAACTGAATAAAAAGAGTTCTTAGTCAAATGGGAGAGATCCAATAGACTTAGTCTGATTGCCATTAAGAGAACCATTTCTGAGCACCTACTTAGTGGCTTACCAAAAACCACAAATGCTAAAGAATTTCTTGCTATCTTGGGAGAAAGATACCAAGTATCTAATAACGCTGAGTCTGGATATCTTATGAAAAAGTTAACTAATATGCGGTATGACAATAATAAGGGAGTAAGGGATTTCATTTTAAGGATGGTTCACATCCAAACCAAGCTGAAAGCCCATAACATTGACCTAAATGAGAATTTTATTGTCTCGCATGCCTTGAACTGCCTACTTGTCAAATTTACACAAATCAAAACAGCCTATAATACCTTTGGTGAAAAGTGGACTATTAATGACCGCATTACCAAGTGTGTGGTTGAAGAAGAAAAGTTGAAGAAAGAAAAGAGTAACCTATCCCGTGAGCTAGCCCTTTTCACTTCCCATGGTAAACCCTATTCTGGCAAGGGTAAATGGAAACATAAGAAAAATCAATTCAATATTCCTCATAAGAATCAAAATTCAAGGAAACCAGGCATTGGTCAACATCATGATGTAAGAGGTCCTAAACCAACTCTCATTAAGAAAAACATATGGTGTTTTTGGTGTAAGGGAAAAGGGTATAAAAAGAATGATTGCGCAAAATTCAAGGCTTGGCTAAAGAATAAGCAAACATTTGGAGGTAATCTCTTAGTTTTTGTTTGTTATGAGTCTAATTTAATTGATGTCCCTATTGATTCTTGGTGGCTTGATAGTGGTTCTACAACCCATATTGCTGTGTCTCTACAAGGGTTCAAAAACTTAAGGAAACCAAACCCGAGAGAAAGCAAGCTGAGGGTAGGAAATGACCATGAAGTAGCAGTAAAGTCAGTGGGAGACATCAGTCTAATTTTGGCAATCAGTTTTAAATTAATTTTGAAACATATTTTTTATGTACCTTCTTTTAGAAGGAATTTAATTTCTATTTCTTGTTTAGACAAATTTGGTTTTCATTTTACTTTTGGCAATGAAAAATTAAATTTAATGTTAAATTCTCAAACCATTGGTTATGGATATCTAGTGGATGGTTTATATAAACTGTCTTTGGTTTTTGACAACAATTTTTCATCTTTAAATACTAAAAATGTAATTTCCAAAAGGTCTAAAATTAAAGAAAAATCCTTTTCATTATGGCACAAATGCTTGGGTCATATTTCTAGGGAAAGAGTTGAAAGATTGATTGAAAGTGATATTTTACCTTCCTTAAAGGTTGACGACTTAAAGACTTGTGTGGACTGTATTAGAGGAAAATTCACCAAAAGTAAAAAGAAAGGTGCGACTAGAAGTTCAAGTCTCTTAGAAATTATCTATACAGATATTAGTGGACCCCTTTCTCTTATAATTTGTGGTAATAAGTACTTTATCACTTTTATTGATGACTTTTCTTGATTTGGCTATCTTTATTTAATTAAAGAAAAATCCAATGCTCTTGAAAAATTTAAGATTTTTAAAATTGAGGTAGAAAAGTAATTAGGAAAAGTCATCAAGATAGTGAGATCTGACTGTGGCGGAGAGTATTATGGTAGACATGATACTACAAGTCAGCATATAGGACCTTTTGCAAAAAATACTTGCAAGATTGTAGAATTGTTCTGCAATATACCATGCCTGGTAGCCCTGAACAAAATGGTGTAGCTGAAAGGCGTAATCACACACTTAAAGATATGATAAGGAGTATGATGAGTAGATGTAACTTGCCAGAATTCCTATAAGGTGAAACCTTGAAAATAGCCCTTTATATACTAAACAAAGTCCCAAGCAAATCTGTGCCAAAAACACCTTTTGAACTTTGGACAGGAAGAATACCCAGTTTGAACCACTTTCGTGCATGGGGGTGCCCAGCAGAAGTTAAAATTTACAATCCCTCAGAAAAGAAAACAGACCCAAAAACTAGTCGTTATTTTTTCATGGGATATCCAGACCGCACTAAAGGGTATAGGTTCTTTTGTCCTGGTAGAGGTGTTAAAATTGTGGAATCTATGAATGCTAAGTTTTTGAAACTTGATATAGCTAAAGTCATTATCCCATCTCATGAGACTCCTATGGATACCCAAGAAACTATCTCTTTACCTCTGCCTATCTTTGATAATAACATGCCGTCTAATAACTCCATTGAAAATTACTTGCCAATTGAGAATCCAATCAATCCCCCTATTGAAGTCCCACAACTAATTGAACTAATTGAACAAATGTCTGTGAGGAAATCAGTTAGACAAAGAAGGCCTACTATCACTGATGATTTTATAGTTTACCTCAGTGAAGATGTCTATGATATTGGGGATGTTATTGACCCTAAGAATTATAAAGAAGCTATTTATTGCCCTCAATCTAATATGTGGAGAGATGCTATGGATGAGGAAATGAAATCTATGGCTAACAATGAAATGTGGGAGCTTCTTGAATTGCCCAATAATTGTAGGACAATTGGTTGCAAATAGGTGTTTAAAACAAAGAAAGATTCACAAGGGAAGATTGAGAGATATAAAGCTAGACTTGTAGCTAAAGGCTTCACTCAAAAAGAAGGCGTTGATTTTAATGAAACATTTTCACCGGTGTCCACTAAAGATTCTTTTAGAATCATTATGGCACTTGTAGCTCATTTTGATTTGGAGTTACATAATATGGATGTTAAGACGGCATTTTTGAATGGTGACCTAAATGAAGTAGTGTACATGCAACAACCAGAAGGCTATCAAGTAAGAGGTAATGAGCATCTAGTTTGTCCATTAAAAAGATCAATTTATGGTCTAAAACAAGCTTCTAAATAGTGGTATTTGAAATTTGATGAGGTAGTGACTTCTTTGGGTTTCGAAGAGAATAAGGTTGATCAATGTATATACATCAAAGTTAATGGAAGTAAATTCATTTTTCTTATGTTGTATGTAAATGACATTCTACTTGTTAGCAATGATCTTAGTTTACTTCATAAGACTAAGCACATGTTGACTAGATCCTTTGACATGAAGGACCTTGGTGAAGCATTATTTATGTTGGGTATTGAGATTCATAGATATAGATCACATCATACGCTTGGGTTATCCCAAAAGGCTTACATTAACAGAGTTCTGGAGAGGTTTAATATGTAGAATTGTAAACCCAGAGATATTCCAATGATTAAAAGGGATAAATTCAATAAAGATCAGTGCCCTAAAAATGAGATTAAAAAGAGAGAGATGAAAGATAAGCCCTTTGATAGTGCATTGAGGAGCTTGATGTATGCTCAGGTATGCACCAGGCCTGACATAGCCTTCATAGTTAGTGTTTTAGGTAAATATCAATCTAATCTAGGGAATGACTATTGGATAGCCGTAAAGAAAGTGATGAGATACTTGCAGAAAACTAAAGAGTATATGCTTGTGTACAGAAGGGTTAATAATTTAGAGATAATAGGATGCACTGATTCAGATCTTGTCGGGTGTCCTGATGATAGAAAATCAACTTCTGGCTATATTTTTATGTTAGCTGAGGGTGCCATATCCTGGAAGAGTAAGAAGCAAACTATAGTTGCCTCATCCACTATGCAAGCAGAGTTTATTACTTGTTATGCAGCTGCCACTCATGCCGTTTGGTTGAGAAATTTGGCAACAGGACTTCGTATTATAGATTCCATTGCAAGACCACTACGGATTTATTGTGACAATAGTGCTGCAGTATTTTATACCAAAAATAATAAAACTACTAGTGGTTCTAAGCATCTGGAGCTGAAATATTTGACTGTCAAAGATTTAGTGAAGAACAATGAAATAGTTGTTGAATATATAGACACAGATTCTATGTTAGCTGATCCCTTAACCAAAGGACTTAGGCCTATTGTGTTTAAAAGACACGTTGATAATATGGGCATTATAAGTTCTCTTGATATGTTTGGTTAGTGCGAGTTTGAGTTTTATATCATTTTCCTTTTATGTTGAAACATTTTTTTTTTTTTGATACTTTTGACATTCATACAGTTTGTATTCTAGCTAATTAATAATGCATCGACTTTTGATATTATGTATTTTTTAATATATGCATTAATTGTAAAATTTTGAGCTCGGTGTCATTTAGGACCACTATGCCCGTGGTTGATGCCATATTAGAGTTGAGGTATGATGGTTCCTTGACAAACCATATAGTTTCTTTGGCTTTAAAGCACTTGAGAGAAATTGTGAGGACTAATAAAGAAAATAGTAATTTGGCTGTTGGATCACATTGGCATACTATTTTGTTGCTGCACTCCACACTAATGACTAATCGACGGAGTTAGTGACATTTATAACTATGGAAGGCTTAATATCAGTAATAGATATAATAACCACCATGATTCAGTGTCACTTAGCTTTAGTTGGATGGAGTCGTATTGGATATCGCATCTTAGATCATTTGTTTTTAAAATGTAGCCACATTACAAAATTAGTTATCAACCTAAGAGTCGTTTTCAAAATAAAAGTTTTTTAAATGAACAATTGATTTTGCCCAAGTAGGAGAATGTAGGAATTATAGTGGGTTACAATCAATTATTTTTAAATAAAAACGGGTTGATTTATGATTCATAAGAGATGCATTTGAGGCCCACTTATGATTGGTGATCCTTTTTATTTTGGGATAGATATCTAATTGATTAGTATAGATAAAAGTACGGGCCCATAACTCATAGGCCTATAATAGGTGGGTAGTATAGTTCTATTTAAACTTGGCTAGGTCCCTTCTATATTTACGTCGAATTCTAACTCTACAACTTATCCTATTATAAGTTGTAATAGTGAGTGTGAATCACAGAGGAAGCCCTAGTCTCTTCAAACCTTCAGGCATTCAGAATCAACAGGGTATCCTAAATTTGCAGTCATGTCTTCCACAGGTAATCAATCTAGTATTTTAATTTCATATAATTGTCTACAATTTATTCTTACAGACAACTCATGCTTCAAAATACGTTTGGAACATGTGAAAGGCTAAACCTTGCACCATAATCGATGACAAGTCCTGCTTATATGTGTGGGACATGTCTAAGATTAAACCTGGCACTATAGAGATATATGAAATTTTTTTAATTTTTAAATGGTGCTAAATACCACCAAAATAATAATGTCTTATTCTTTCTAACAATTTCTATGTTATAAAGTAAATATCAATATCCTAAATACAAACCTCCTAAATATTTTATGACATTTCAAATGCTAAAATTAAAAAAAAAAAAATTCTAACAAAAATGTAATATAAAATTTTTAAAATGTTTAATTAGTAATTTAGCTCCACTATATATATATATATATATATGTTATTTGGTCTTAATCTTTTTTCTTTAATCTAATCTCTTAACTTTTAATTAGTGCCAACATTTCTCCTTTTTTGTTAAAATAGGATATTTGACAACCACTCTCTATATGGCATTCAAGGTGGACAAACCCTACTGTTAGAGTGTCCATTTGACTTTAAAATGGTCCATTATGCAGATATTTTGAAAGAAGGATAATATTAACTCTTTAACATTCAAAAAAGGATTATATAGGGTTTATATCATCTACTTTAAACCAAATAATCAATTTGTTATATGCTACCTGGTTATAAGAGTCTAAATTAATCCAATTCAATCTAGCCCAATTCTAAGAGGCCAAAAGTACTCAATGACTATTATTTATTGAGTCTTATTCAAAAAATTAATATAATAAATTGTCCAAATTGTTTCAAACAAAATGAATCCCACACAGCAAGCCACATGCTCTGACAACTTTTGCAAATCTATTAAGTAACTTAACCTACGTATCATCATCAATTTGCAACCCTAAAGCTTACAAATAGAGACATCTAGAGAACACCCCAATAAATCAATAACACTTACATCCTTAAAACTCTAAGCACTACAAATTAAACAAAAAAAAAAAAAGCGGGGGGCTTAGCTATGGTTTTTTTTTTCTTTTGTGATTTTACCACAATTCAAACTGCAGTTAAACTGTCTGTCATAAACATTTTAACCGCAGTTTTACACAACCTCGGGGACTTGTGTTGTTAGGCTATGGTTTTTGCAAACTATGGTAATGTCTTTGGATTTTTTGTTTACAACCAATTTGAACCACTACCAGAATTAAATTTTATTTTAACTTCTCTTCAAATTAATTAGTTCATTAAGTAACTAGAAAAATATAAAACTAGTAATTTCATGAAAAAATAACTGAAAAATTAACAACTAATAGATAGATTTTACCTGAATTTACAAAGATGATACTTGAATAGAACAATATTCCATTAATACCATTCAATTACTGAAGCAATGTCTTAAATGCAATTAAGACTTCACCTCTGACTACAATTTTGGTAGACCGCAATTTTGGTCATGATACAATTTGTATGACTGCAGTAACAAAACTTACTTCTCATGATAATTTGATTCGCAAACAGTCCACAAATCAAATAATTAATGTTAAGTTATTCAAAAATTAACGGTTATTGTTGCCATATAAAAGTATACATGCAACTATACATATTGCATAAATAATATAGTAATGAATAAAGTATCATATTTGTTATTAAGATAATTAGAGTACTAAAATTGTGTACCTTAATATAAATCAAGTTAATAATAAAAGAAATTAGAATTCAAATTAAATTAAAGATATAAAAACGACAAAATAAAAGGAGATAACATTCTAAATTAAATTGGGAAGTAAATGATTAGAATTATGATTCCCCTCAGCATTTCATAGGAAACCAATCAATATCTCCTTACATTGTTCTTAATAATGATTTTTACTAATCTAAAGCTCCAATTTACCTATAACAAATTACCTATAGGCACTCTCCTTAACCAATTGAGAATCCCTTCTGAGTTTGATTGAGAGGCCTCATCAAGAACAGGTCCTATTGTGACCGCATAAAATTGGTAGGTATATTTCTATCATATAGTGAATTAATTCACTTTAATATCGTAAATTTTATGAACTCACATTTCTCAATTCATGATTTAGTCTTAAAATCCTTTTTTTTCAATTTTATTTAGATTATTCAAATTAGCTAATGATTTTCACACACTTAAAAATTTAAAGAAGAAATACTAAATGAGTAAATCATACTATTAATTGCTGATAAAGAGAATAATTACAACCTACTACATGCTAAAGTTCATCACAATCTCATATCAATAAGATCAACTCATAAATACAAGATTTAACATCATAAAGAACAAAACATATATCAAATGAGTATAGAAATACAAGGGAAAATAAGTGAAAAAGAAAAAAATGAAATTAATAGATGGATCTCCTCTAAAACCAAGCTTTTCCAATAGTATGAAATACTCCCCAAGCTCCATTCTACCTCCCTAAACATCCAGAATAGAGGCCTTTTTGCAAAATGTTGAAACTTTACTTAAAACTCCAAATTCAGACCAAAAAATACTATCATTCTGTGAAATCGTGATGAGCGCCATAACACTGAATTCTAGCGTTACAGCACTATGCATTCTGTGCAACAAGGGAAAAATTCTATTTTTGGGTGCCAAAGTTCTTTTTAATAGCAATTTTTATTTTTAGCAACAACTTTTTGCCTTTTTCAGCAATTATGCTTAGCTTTTTTTTTTGGCTACTATTTATAATTTATTAATAAAGATTAAACAATTTAAAAATATAAAAATTTAAATAAAAATACAAAACACAATTTATACTCAATTAAAACAAAAATTAACTCAATTTTAAAGAAATAAAGCTAAAGGTTACTAAATATTAACTTAATTAAAATTTATTAAATTTATATTCCAAAACATAGAATATACTTAATATTTATAAAATAAATCCTTTAAAATAATATAAAAAGTATGATAAATTAGGCACTAATCAATTATATATTTACATCTAATTTTACTATTCTCGGATGTATCATTATTTGTATATGTTCATATTGGAATAGGTTTTGATCTCCTCCTATATATGGTCACCTAATTCAGGATAAATCATTTTTTAATCTGTCAATCAGTTAATTGATTCTAATCTTGAAGTCATATTTATTATCGTAGGACGTATTATTAGATATGTTATTCATTTTCTTAAATATATTACTTGACTGATGGCTAACATGTTTACAATTGGATTAATTGCATTATGGGTTATATATGAGTGTGTCTTGAGGTATGTTAATTATAGGAAAAATTATACTTTTAGCCCCACTAATTTTACTAAAATTTTTAATTTGGTCCTTTTTTTATATTCTTGTTAATATTTTGCCTTATATATAAATTAATTTTACTTTATTATTTCCCTTTATTTTTTTCTTGGTTGGCATAAATTATATATACTTAAAGTTGTTAAAATAGTATATAATTAGTTATATCAATAAAATTTAAGGAAAAATATTGACTGAATTTTAACAATAGATATTAAATTAAAAATTGTAAATTGTAAGAGCCCAATTACATATTTTTAAATTATAAGAATCAAATTAAAAAATAAATGAAGTTATAGGGACTAAAAGTATAATTTTTTTAATTATACAAATATTGACTTATAATTGGTGTTATGGGAGCTTCACAAACAAAATATTCTTATAGACTTAAAATTAATGATCCAATCCATATTATCAAAGCCCACACTTTTAGGTAATCCCACTAATTGCAATCTAACCATAACTGGCATGCTTCCCTAATTATAAAAAGGAAATAAGGCCTAATTGAGACAGGTGAGGAACTCAGATTATATGGACACTGGAGATCTCTTTTGGACCATCCAAATTAATTAAATTTGGAAGATCTAGATTTTATTTTATTTTTTTAAAGGAATCAGAACAATTAATAAATAGGTAGCGAGATCTCAAATTTCTTCACCATTACTGATCGAGTAGTCCACCTATTTTCAAATAATTTCGGCTGCATTTAGATAGGATCTAACCTCAAGTAGATGCTCACTGTGGCTCATTTCCATTTTGACATTAGATCCTGGTTGAACTTAATTCAATTTGTAGATATGTAGCTTTTCTTCATTCTCAGTTACCGTTTTAATTAACCCTTATTATCTGTAGAAAGAAATATAAAAAATATTCAGTGTTGATGCCGATAGATGTTAGCAGTCTTGATGGAATATTCTCTGTATTTCTTCATTCTCACTTTCTTGTTTAATTCACACGTTTTATACACACACACATATATGTTTGATGCTGATAGAGACTGGCAGTTTTACAGGAATTTTTCCGGCATTTCATTTTACAATTCTTATTCTTTAGTTTCTTGATGGACATTTGCAAAGTTAGCGATTGCATTAGCGCACTAATAATATATAATAACTATGGAATATTGATTCTACAAAAAATAATTAATTAATATTCTGTGTTAGGTACAAGAGAAATTAATAAATGATAATTATGCTACCATTTGTTTCACGATACAAAGGTATTTACAAGCAATTAGTAACCTAATCAATCCTAATTTTTTTAATAATTAGTTCTCTAATCTATTTGGTAGCCGAGTTTTCTTTAATTACTAATAAGGGAATGTCAAATTGAGCGAAGAAATTACTCCTCTAAATATAAGAATGATATAGTAAATGCAAGACTTAAAAAAGCAAAAAACTCAAATGGATTGACTCAAGCCTCGTGCAAACTAGTGATGGCAATCTTACTAGGCAAAGTTGGAGGGTGCTTCCCCAAGTCTCAGTCCCTATCCCCTATATAGGAGAAATTTTTTCTCCATCCTCATTCCTCATATCCCCGTGGGGTGACACACCAAAAGACACATTTTCAGCAATTATGATATGGTTACATCTCTACAATAAAAAAAAGTAAAAAATGGGGGGAAGGGTTTGTAATATGAAATGGAGGACTTCTAAATTCTAATACAAGAAAACTTTTAAAGTTCATTTTTATATTTTAAATTAAAATATATATTTATATAAATAACATGATTAAAGAGGACATTTAAAATAAACAGTTATATCTAAAAAAAATATTTATACATAAATATAGCTGACACTTTTTAATTTGACGAGAACAAGACTTCGCCAAGCAGGGATATGATTTTCATCCTAATCATCAAACCACTACTGTGGAGATTTTTTCTCCCGTCTTTGTTCTCGTGTGAAAAAATTCCCTAATACGCGTCTTTAAATGGAGCAATATCTGAGAGGATCCCTAAATTTGAGAAGTTTTTGTCATTCTTAGTGGAAACAAAATATGTAGGCAAATTTGTCTTTAAAATGACTTCTTTTTTATAGTTATTTAATTTTGTGAAATTTTTCTATATGATGTTGTTTTAAGAGAAAATACTACTTGGACAAGTTTAAGTCACTAAATTTAAGACCATGTAAACCCCCCCCCCCCCCAAAAAAAAAAAAAAAAAGCAGTCTAGCTAATGAAGGAATCATTTTGATTGGAAAAATTTTTTAAGTACTAAATTAAAAAAAATTATTTGTAAAAAATAAAATTAACAGATCTCTTTTAAAACTAAATTATTAATATTAGAGGCCATTTGGTATAAAAAAAAACTATACATGAAAATAAAAATAAAAAGAAAAAGGTGAATGAAATAAATAAATAATAACTATCATATTTTTACTTTAAAAAATAAAAATAAATTATTATTATTAAATAATAATAAATATTACAAACAAACGATCCTCTAAGGCAATTGCGGTTACTTTTTACCTGATTTCATATGAAAGAGATTATTAAAAGAAACATTTCGTGGAATTAACGGTAATAGTCCAATTTCTCGTCCTATCTTAGAATCCATGGTGTCATTTTCAGAATGGACGGGTTTGATTAACCTTTTAACGAACCCATGCGGATAACGTACCTATCTCAGGATAGACTTCTCTTGGAATTTTCCCTCAAATGCAATAACAGAATTTGTTTATTAACAGTACATACTAGTCAAAATCTTATTTTTCTGGATATATTAAAATTTTTTTTTTTTTAAATGGGTCACGCCTCATGTTGAGGCATGACCCAATTTTTTTAAAAAAATTTTGTAAAGGGTCACGCCTCACCATGAGGCGTGACCTGTAATTTTAAAAAAAAAAAAATTTTAAATGTATTTAAGCCATGCCCTAATACTTTAAATATAAAAAATTTAAAGATATGTAATTTAATTTTTAAAACAATAATAAGTAATGTAAAATATAAATTTTTTGAAACTTAATAATTAATAATAGTTTTAAAAATTTTAAAAAATAAAGGAATAAATATGATAAATAATATTAAAATAATAAAAAATTATAACTATTATATGAAATATATATAATAAGCTAAAATTTTTTAATTTATTATATTTGAGGCATAATTTATTTATTTAACAATAATATAAATTTATCGTATTATTAGTTGAAGTTAAGATTAATTATGATTTTTGAATTAAATTATGTTTTTGATGTAATTCCTAGGTATATTTTTTTAAAAATTGTTGGAAGTAATAAGTCACAGAACTGAAATATTAATAAGAGAAAAAAAAAATTATTTGACAATAAAATCATGAAACTAAACAAAAATATTGATAAGAAATAAAAAATTATTTGCCATTAAAATTATAAAATGAAAGTTAATTGAGAAAGTAAATTTTTTTACAATTATATAAATAAGTAAGAGTATTAAAAATTTGAATGACAAATGAATCAGAATTAACTGGTGAACTCAATATTAAAATAAAGTAGTTATAATATGTTATTATTATCTAAAAAATAAAATTACAAGTACAAAAAAAAGATAGAATGTTCAAAAAAAATGGCTCCCAGTGCCACATCTAGTCCGTGGTCTTAATCGTCGGCCGCGTCGTGGAGAAAGATGCTGTTCTTCTTTTGCCTCTTGTACCCCAGACTCCTGCTCAGCTTCTTCTTCATTATCGCCATCATTTTGATTTGCTTCGTTATTATTGTTTCCTTCTTCTTCTACCTGTTGGTAGGTTACGGGATTAAGACTCAATTGAGGTGACTGAATTGGAGGAATAGGCTGATCTGGTGTGATATATCCCGTCTGTTGTGAGCTAACGTGTACAGATAACCCAGAAGCAAATCTAAAAGCAGACATTGTTTGCTCTGAAAATAGAGGTGTAAAAGGGACAGAACCGCATGGCATATAAAATGAAGAACTGACACCCCTAAAATCAGGAAAATACACTGGTGGTGTGGAAGAAGATGGACCTGCTGCATCATGGTATACTTGTGATTGTGTTGTTGGAGAAGAAGATGGTTCAGCAACACTAAGAGGGTCTTGCATCTCTGCTGAGGTATAAGAAGAAGGACAAGGCATCGCAGATGTAGTACCAACACCAGAGGTAGTATCACGATAAGGCCGATCGTCCACTATTGGTACTCTAGTAGACATAAATCCATGCGCTCTCTTTGCCGTGCGAGTAGGAGGAAGTTGTGGTCTAGGCAACTGAGTTGCAAGAGGAGCAGCCTGAGAAATCGTTATATCTCGATGCTCACCAAGTGCATCGAGGATGCTAGAACACTCAGCAACAACTGTGCGACCTAACAGTGAATGGTCGTCCATAGCAAGTACTCGTAAGCGATCAGCTACATCGGCCTGAAAATAGAAATTAAAGATCATATTGATTTGAAATTAAAGGAAAAAAAATTGTATAAGATAACTATGCTAGACTTTAAAAGTTACCACAAAACCCTGAGCACCACTGATAGGATGGATCCATCGCCGATTAACCCTCCAGTACCATTTCATATATTCTGAAGAACGATCTAGAGGCTCTAATGATGTCGGTGTAAGTGACAAAGTATTTTGCCAATTCCACCAAGCTAGCACAAAATTCTCATGTTCTTTTTGCCAATCCAAATGGGTCTTGCCTTTGAGTGTCAGTGTATGAACCTCCTCTAAATTATAAGGAGCACAAGGTATAGGCTGCATCCGACCAAACTGTCAGAGAACACGATCTGCATGATGCCACTCCACAATGTGAAAGGAAATAAGTGGCACAGATGCTAGCCAAATATCCGAAGAGACTAGACAATAGTTAGGTATTAATTGATGTATATCATCTGCATCGTATGGACGCCATATGATCTGCAAATGATGAGATAACAAGCTGTAAGATTATATTAGCATTAAAGGAATTATGCAACAAACTCAGCGTAAGTGTTTTAGACCTCGTCAGCTCTCATCTGATCTAACAATACTCTGTAATGCCGGATTGCCAATTTTCTTGGACGAGGATAGTGACCCACACGCCTCCACCTGCGAGGAGTAAAAGGAAATCATTAAAAATTTTGAATTATATAAGCAACATAAATCATACAATAAGCATTCAATTGGAATTATCATTCATACCTATAAGCAAGTGGAGGGAGCACATCATATACATCAAATTGAGGATCTGGAGGTGGCGGCCTTTCAAGGGCTAGCCTAGGGAATCGATCCCAAGCCCATAAGTGAAGTAATGTCAAACAACCACCGATATTAACCTCCTTGTAATCAGTGGCATTGCATAACTCTCTATAGAGGTATGCTAATACTGCAGAGCCCCAACTGCACTGACCGGCTACCTGGAGGTCTTGAAGAAATGTCAGGTACATAAAAGGAACTCTATGTCCCGACCTGTCTGGCATAAGAACACCGCCTATAAGACGTAAAATATAGGCACGAGTGAAGTGCAATATGTCATTTTCATTTGCATTCTCTGGAAGTGCCTCAAATTGGTTAGCAAGCCAAGTAATACTAAGTCTCTGACCATCGAACTCCTCTTCTGGTGGCACTACCCCAAGGAGAATCCCACAAATACCTCGCCAGTCGAAGTTCAGTGAACCAGTGATTGGAAGACTCGTCACGGGAAGACCTAATTGCACTGCTACATCTTGGAGTGTAATGGTACACTCGCCTTGAGTAGTGTGAAAAGTATGTGTCTCTGGCCGCCATCGCTCGACGAGCGCTGAAACAAGGGAAGGGTCAAAGTCAAGGGCTGCAAGACAAGACACCCCGTAGAAGCCAGCAGCTATAAGATGTGGCACTATAGCTACTGGGGGAGACTCTAATCGTGGACCATGTGCAACCCGACATAATCGAAAAATACGATCTGCCTGTTAGAGGGAGAAAGTGTAAACTATTATACACCATATGACAGCCATAAGGGAAAAAATTGATTTTTACAAATGCACAATAACGTACCCTATTCAACCACACTGCCTGAGAGACGTGTCTAGTCTGTCAATACAACAATGACTCGTCCTCTAGACCCGGATGAACAACAGGCCTCGATCCTGACATAATAGTTTTCGTACAAAACTGAACAACATAATATTAAGTTAAAATATAAAGCAGTTAGGCACACGATAATGTAATTTTCTATTGCATAAAATAGGGCTAATACAATAATGAATTAAATCACATATAGAATCAAAACAATGTTAATTAAATAGTGCAAAGCATATGGTCGATAACAACACAATCTTATAATACACTTTAGGAAGTCCATAGTAGTACGATAAATAGTACATTAATACACTAACAGAACAATGGACCTATGGGTTTGGGGGACAACGTGATGGACAAGTCGCGCAGTTATGACCCGTCTGTCTACACAACGCGCATCGCGGTAATTCTCTTGGAGCTTGTCGCCAATCCATTTCATTTCGTATTCGACTTGACTTTGGACGACCTTTTCCACGTTTCATTGCAGGATCTGGAATAAGTGTTGGGCCTCGTACTTGTGGCCAATAGACTTCGCCACCAATTGGGTGAAATTCAGTCTCATAGGCCTTCAAAATAGTCTCCAACTGAAATACTTTATGAACATACTGTACATGGTCTACTCGAACATGCGCACAGGCTGCTAAGACATGCTGACAGGGATATTTCAAAGCCTGAAATTCACCACAATCACACGTTCGAGCTACTAAGTTAACTTTACAGGATCGCCCAAATTGTTGATTAGTCAGATCGTATGGCTCCTCTACCTCAAATATTGACCCTCGTCTATCAAATCCACGGACTGCGCAGGCTGATGCTCTTCGAGTTCTGGTTGCTAACTTTAATCTGATATCCTCAGATATAGTTTCTCCTGCTTCAAGTTGTGCAGTTGCCTTCTCACCGCGCTGGACCCAATACTTGGTTAACCGGTAGAATGTTGCTTGAACCAAACCAAGTATCGGTAAGAACCTAACCCCTTTAAAAACTGCATTTATACTTTCTGCTAAATTCGTTGTCATATGCCCCCAGCGCTTACCATTAATATCATACGCCCGACACCATTGATCCCTGGGTATTTCGTCAACCCAATTAGCAGCATGCGAGTCAAGCCGACGTATGTGAGCTAGTCCTTCATCAACTTTATGCTGCTTATACGAATAGCCTATAAATAAATAGATAGTAAAATTAATAGTTTGTATAAAATTGTAGTATGAAATTAAAAAAATTTGCGTAAAGTTAAGTGATAGTAGTTTGTACCAATTGTAGTATAGAGTTTTTTCAACCATTGCAATTTAAATTTTTTGTTGATATTGCTAGCTAAATGTCGAAGGCAAAACACATGATGAGCTTGCGGAGGCTGCCATCCAACGTTCCGATTAGCCACAGCTGCCAAGATACTAGCGTGACGGTCAGAAATCAAGCAAAGCCCATTTTTATCTTTTACCACATGTGCTCTGAAGTTAAATAAGAACCATGCCCATGCCTCATATGTTTCTCCTTCTACTACAGCAAATGCAAGTGGGACAATATTCCTCTCTCCATCTTGTGTACTTGCGATTAAAATAGTCCCTTTATATTTCCCATACAGGAAGGTCCCGTCTATTTGGACCATAGGCTTCAAGTAGCTAAATGCCTCGATGCACGGCTTAAACGTCCAAAATACCCGATGAAACATGACCAACTCACCATTAGCTACACTGGTCGGTACATGTTCTTTATGCATAAAGTCATAGTACGAGCCGGGCATGAAATGTTGAACAGCAGCTAGCCACCTGGGTAACAACGCATAGGACTGCTCCCAATTCCCAAATACATGTGAGATGGCTCGATGTTTTCCCCTCTAAGCCTTTTTGTATGACACATTGTACCCAAATATAGAATGCACTCGCTCAATGACCTCTCTGATGGACACACCAGGATTTTCAGTCACCATTGATACAATATATACTGAAATTACATCAGAGTCTAATTTTGGATGATCTTGTGACAATGATGCTGCAACACATGTATGTGGCCCATTGTATTTTGTTATCTCCCAATGATTTTCCTTCTTTCGATAACAAGCTCTGACCTTCCATTTGCAAGCTCCCTTTTCATATTGAACACATCGGTATTCTTCATACTTCTTTGAAGAATGATACACCTTAAAAGTATGATGTGCACGTACTGAGTATATCTTTAATGCCCGACGAAAAGATCGCTGATCATTATATAACATGCCTACATATAACTCTTGGTCATTATTCATGTTTATCGCTACCTCTTCCATTTCATCATAATCAGGAATCCGCGCACCATCTGCATCTATCTGTTCAAGAAATGCAACCGTTGAATCAGCATAAATGTTCATGGGGACTGCTGGATCAACGGTGGCATCTATGCAATCGGTATCTTCATCATCATCTGAATTACCACCATCATTGCAATCATAAGGTGCAGTATCATATTCATCTTCCTCCTCGAAGTCATCCATTATATCCTCTGTCTCATCTGGATGAGAAATGAGGCTAGTAATTGGTGCATGTGCTGAACTTGGTTCGTGTATATTATCGACATACAGACGAGATGAACTTGGTTGAGCTGTATAATCAACTAAACCAACAGGCGAATACTGATCATCTGTGATGTTGGCATGGCTGGAGGATGGGAGTAGGTTTGCCATATATTCAACTGTAGCTTGAGTTGCTGCATTCAAGTCTATTTCCTTTAACGCTATTTTTGCGTACAATTCAACTGAACCAAGTTGTGATGGAAATTTTGCATTCGCTATCCACATTGCTTGGATATTGGCATCCCTCCTTAACTTACATGCTCGGTACTTTGTGGGCCTTAATGACACTGGATGCCTATATACTAATTCAGATACGCATTGATCTGAATCTAGCTGTAATTGGTCTGCAACCTCTTGTTTCAACCTTTCTAATAAAATGTCATTGTCGACACTTATTACATCAATTGTATCTGCAATAAACGTTGCCCCTTCTTCGATTTCGCATATTTGTCCATTTGAATATAAGCATATAATTTCTTTCCCATTGTTCATTTCACCCAACTGCGCAATACTGTCACCAATACCCAAAACATTGTACAACATTTATAAACAACTACAATCCTTTATTCAACTGATATATTTTTTTAATTACCAATTAATATAATTCTAACAAATCCTATTCTTTTATAATATTTGTTCACTATATATTTTTTTTAACAGTTAACTATTTTTTATATCTTTTAAAATTTTTATTCTAATAATTTTGTTTATCAAATTTTATCTAATTTTATTATATTTTATTATAATGTCATTTAATATTAACAATTTATCTGAAGATATTATTTCCATTTTATTACATATACATCAATTGTTCACATTTCAATTTTATCATATTTTACTTTTATAATTATACTAATTTTTTTTTATTTCTGTTACTATATTTTTTTTACTTGCATTATAAAAATTTTTTCATCTACTTTTATCATACTTTATTACAATATCATCTAATATTAACAATTTATCTGAAGACCTTATTTTTATTTTATTATATATTTTTTTTATTTGTTGACATTCCGATTTTATCATATTTTACTTTTATAATTATACTAAAATTTTTTATTTCTGTTACTATATACCTTTTTTGACTTACATTATAAAAATTTATTTTTTATTCTATTTTTAAAGTGTTATATCTTTTGTTATTTTCTGCATATTATTCTTTCATAATATTTTTTTCATTATTTAATTCTTTTCTAATATATTGTTCATAAAATTTTTCTTATTATGTCATCTAACAACTTTAAATAATATTTTCATCCACTTCAACAACTTTTGACTAATTTTTTATTATTTTTTATTATCCTTACATTATTAGATATTCTTTATTTTTATACACTAATTTTAGAATTTTGCTCACATATTATGCTATTTTCAATTTTCTATAATTCTTTTATATTTTTTTCATCTAACATTTACATAGTATTTTTATAAAACAATTTGTTCAATAAATTATCTCCTACCTACAATATTTATGTAACATTTTTTTACTTTATACTTTTTTACTAATATTTATTATCACATCATACAATAAATAGTTTTTTTAATTTTTTTTCATACATTTTTTTACTTAAACATTTTATTTTATTTTCTTTGTACACAAACATTAATCATTTCTTTTCTTTTCTTTTTTTTGCATCTTTACAAAAGTCCTAATTTTACTTATAACATAACTTCATCTTAACAAACAAATTTATTTTTTTAAAATTTTAAATTCAGACACAATATTAAATAATTTTATCTTTTATTTATAATATAATTTTATTGTAACAAATAAAATTATTTTACTTATAACTATATTTAACAACAAGTAATAACAAATAATCATACTTTAAATTTACTTAATAATAACAAATAATCATACTTCAAATTTACTTAATAATAACAAATAATCATATTTTTTTACATCTAAAACATACCAGTAATTTTCTTTTTTTGAGATTTCCTTCCTTACTTTCAATGTAGCTCTACTGGATCTCTTTCTTCTTCTTTAAACGGTAAATATGAGAGGCTTCTTCTTTAAACGGCAAATATGAGAGGAATGATGTATATGAAGAAAATAAAATGTTTGCTGAAGAAGAAGACGAAGAAGAAGAAGAAGAAGAAGAAGAAGAAGAGAACAAGGAGAAGGCAAGAATGGCGAGATGAGGTGGGGACGAAGGAGAAAAGAATTCGAATTTACAAAACAAAGAGAGAGTCAGAAAATACATGCAAATAGGATAACGTATTTTATGAACCAATTAAAAACGTCCATGTGGCATCAGAATCTCAGACACCCAATCATACGCTGCCATTTGTTATTCCTTTATCCATGTGTCAGGGTCAAAGTTTGACCCTGACACATGGACAAGGGTCACGCCTCATGGTGAGGCGTGACCCATAAAAATTTAATTTTTTTTTTTTATGGGGTCACGCCTCATGGTGAGGCGTGACCCATAAAAATTTAATTTTTTTTTTTATGGGGTCACGCCTCATGGTGAGGCGTGACCCATAAAAATTTAATTTTTTTTTTTCAATGGGGTCACGCCTCACCATGAGGCGTGACCCCAAAATTTATTTTAAAAAAAATAAAAAAAAAAGGTCACGCCTCATGTTGAGGCGTGACCCATTTAAAAAAAAAATTAATGTATCTACGAAAATAAGATTTCAGATTATGTATTCGTTTAATTTACAAATGCAGCTATTGCATCTGAGTCAAAATCCCGACTTCTCTTTCCAACATTATTCTGAAGTTAACAAATATCCACTTCTTGTTGTCACAATCACTGGCCAAAGGCCAAAACCTGAATAAGCTAACACTGGAATCCCGGCTCTTGCTAACGTTCCGTTTGGGGGACAAAACTAGAATCAAATAAAACTTAATAATATAAAATTATAATTTTAATGTAAAAAAATTTATTGAATGCTTTATGACAAAACATTAATTGATAAATGGTTAAATTACTCTTTTTGTCCGTTTCATATTATCTTTAATTTAATTTCTATAATATAAAAATTTTAATTTAATCTTTATTATTAAATTTTTATCAAAATCTTTTTTAAATTTTATTTATATTGTTAACTATATGTTATTTTAATATTATGAATAGGCATAATTTAAGTTAAAGAATTTGAATCACTTAATATAGATTATATTATATGTTATATGTGATATAACTTCATTTCATTATATATTTTTATCTTTTCTTTAAAAATAAATCTTGTATAATATATATATATAATTGGTTAAGTCAATAAAATTTAATAATAAAAGTTTAACATTAAATTAAAATTTTTGTAAACAGTTATAAAATTTTAAGAATCAAATTAAAATTTAAATAAGACTAGAGAGGCCGATGAATAATTTATCCTTCATAAACTTACGAAAGATGAACCTGGATAAAAATTTCATCTTTGTGGATTGTAGTGTGCTGGTAAACTCCGCTACTCTCACATTTGCCTATCAATTCAATTAAGTTGGTCTGACCCCTAACTTGGGCGTGAGGCACCTCTCTTTTTACCTACAATACCGATATTGATGGCTCATCAAAGCATACCAACTTTCTCCTTGAAAAAAAAGGCACCAACTTTATTCAAACTCATGAGGAAATAGGAAGATTCACCCACACCCCATTAAAGATTCCGAAACCCCATATCCACAATCCTTGGATTCCAACCTCTACACTATTCCAAAAACAAAGCGTAAGAAGAGAGAAATGGCTCAAAATGGAAATAGGGATAGGGTTGAAAATGGATTTAAAATTGAGGAAAATGAAGTGCAGAACCCCAACCAGAAGGGCATGAAGCTTCAAGAAGAAGAGGTTTCAGTGGAGAGGGTGTTCCTGAGCCAGGAGGTGCTGCCATGGAGGAAGCAGCTAACGTTGAGAGCCCTTGGGTTTAGCTTTTTTCTGAGCGTAATGTTCAGTTTCATAGTGATGAAGCTGAACCTCACCATTGGGATTATTCCTTCCCTCAACGTCTCCGCTGGCCTTCTGGGTTTCTTCTTCGTCAAGACTTGGACCAAGTTCTTGGACAAGTCTGGCATGTTGAGGCAGCCCTTTACGAGACAGGAGAACACTGTCATCCAGACATGCGTCGTTGCCTCCTCTGGCATTGCATTTAGCGGTACTTCTTTAATTATTTTTTGTCCCTAGTATAGACACTCTAATCTTAAAAAGATCATCTTTGCTCTTCAAACATTTAATATATATTTCAGAAATTTGTCTTTTAATTTTGCTTCTGTAAGGTAGCTAATCTTTTGGTCATATTAAAAAAATGCCTTTATTTTTCTTTTAATTTACTTAACATGATATCATATTAAGAATAAAACTATGGCATATAATGTTGCATAAAAAATTATTTTTATTAACAAAAAGTAAATATTAAAAGAAAATATTTTTTAATATATATTTAATATATATAAAGGGTTCAATGATATTTTTAAATAAAAAAATTATTGGTTTGTAATTTTGTTAATCCTTCGGAGTAATGACGTACTTCACTCCAATTTTTTGAAATTGAATCTGTGTTTAATCCACATAAATAAGCTCCTTAGCACTGAAAATGACAAGCAAAAGCAAATCTTAAGTTAAGATTTGGATTTGTGCCCTTTTGAAGTGACAATTACCTTCATTAATTAAGTTAAAATTTAGAGTTAATTTCTTCTGTTTGAATAAATTGGTGGAATTTTTTGGTTGGAATATCACAATCGCCTGTAGTCCGGGGGCTATCGTTTGTCTTTTGGCCCAAAAAAGAAAAAAGAATATCATAGGTCACTGTTAGGGTCAGCATCTAGAACAAATAAACCTTGGAATAGCAATTAAGAGCACGGGGCTTGATTTTGATCATGTCTTTATTTTTTTATTTCCTTTTTTGGGCCACAATTTTTGTCATGCCTTGAAAGATACTATTTTTTTGGTTTTCAACATATGCCAGGGGTAATAATTTCAGAAAATTGTGCTCTAAATATGAGATCAAATTTTGAGAGAGTTCAAGGTTTTCTTAAATATTGGGTAAAGGAGGAATTATAGGTGGCCAAATAAGTTCAAGAATCACTTTAACTAAATAGTTTAAACTATTAAATAAATGTCTATGAATAATTTTATTATAATTTCTAATACTTCTCTCATACAAAATTTCTCTGAACTTGAAGCATGGACAAAGCATAAATTTGTTATATCTTATGCCAAAATTTAAATTTAATGTTAAGAATGAGAAATAATAAGGATTGAACTCTTTACTATTTTATCATAAAGCTTTTGATATTATATTTAGAATTATGTGATTTTTCTTTTTTGCTGACACTACTTTGTTAGGAAGAATGAGATGTTATAAGTTGCCTTTTGATCCCTCATGATTCCCAAAAAGTAACAAATTCTTATGAATTAAATTCTCCTCCTCATCAGTGCAAAGAGTTCTCCTCCTCATCAGTGCAAAGAGGCTTTATTGGATACCTAATATCTTCCTTCTCAACAAAAGCCTTAAAACTTTTGAAAGCTGTAAAGGTTTTAGATTTTTCCTATAGAAAGCAAAGCCGCATCTTTCGGCTAAAATCATGAATGAATGTTATAAAATAATGTTTACCTCCATTGAATGTTAGGTTTAACGGTCACATATATCAAAGTAAACCAATTCTAACAGTTATTTGCCTCACCAAAATTTTTCCTCTAAAAAGCTGTCATGAGGTTATTTCCTAACAACACATTCTTCTCAAGTTTTTGCAATAAAATCAAAGGAGGGAAGGCCAGCTACCATCTCCTTTCGTTGTAGAGTTCTTAGTCCTCCAAAATTCAAGTGCCCTTATCGGCAGTGCATGCTATAGCCATGCTAGATTATTCATCTTTGCCGCAAAACAATACTAGCCAGCTTGCTGTAAATGTAAAGGGAACATTCAATTTGCAGTCATGTTAAATTAAGCAACCAACCCTAGTATAGAATTTTGAATTCTGCAAAATCTATCTTTGATTATCACATCAAAATCTTTTTATTGAAGTTGACTGACACTAGGTAAATTTTTTGTTTCAAATCTAGTACAAACACGACATTAGAAATAGTTTGAATGGAATTGAACCTAATTAGTTTGGATCGATACCTTGCTTTTCCTTTTATAGCAACTAAGGAGTTATTACCAAACTTCACACTTGATTGAAATGTTTCATCTAACTTGGTAAGTGTGGATTTATCTCCATGCATATAATTGCGAAAGAATGCACCTAGAAAGGGGTGAATGGGTACTTTTGTAAAAATGTATAGAATTAAAGACAATTAAATTAATTATATATTAATATCAAATGATTTCAAAAAAACTTGATAAAGAATGCTGGTGTGAAAACCTTGTAGATCCAAAAAGATCTTGTCAATAAGATGTTATAAAAGACAGTATAAATTTTAAAGGTCAAGTAAACTTTCGAAGACCTTATCAACAGGATATTCTACCAGAGTGTAAAAATAAAAATAAAGAGAAGGGAGAAAAAGTACACTGTATATTATCATGGTTCAATCTACTTGACCTATGTCCAGTCCCCTTGCAAACTATCAAGAGATTTTCACTATGAAATCAAAGTACACACCTACAGAAACTAGGTTTCCAAACTCACCCACATCTTTTATAACATTTGGGTTTCACACAAGTTTGCCCAAAATTTACTTTTTTCACACTTAGGAAAGATTTATAAAATGATATGGGAAAAAGCTTATCAATAAAAAATTATAATAAACTCACTTTCAAAAGTTCTCACAAGCTAAATTTATCCAAAAACTAAGTTCAGAAAATTTAAGATGAAGAGGACAACAAATATTGTAATATAACTTAGCTTTTCTTTCTTTGCTTTAGTTCTCTATGTTCTTTAATTTTTCATCTTACAGTTATATAATGGCTTCCAAAAGAAATATATCCGTTAGAGAATTCAACTTCACAAATATAGTCATTGCAAAAGGTATGAAAGCAAAGATAGCTAAAGAAGTTATACTTTCAACTGCACTGGCTATTTTTTTTTCTTCTTACTTGATTTCGAATCCTTGACCTTGCTTTGCTTCTTCTCTCTCTTCTACTACTTTTCTTTCACTTTTGCTAAACAAAGTAGTTGGTTGTGTTGATAAAGAAGAATTGCACTGACTGTAACATCCCAATTTTTATTTAGGACAGAGTACTAGTGGTGACCCTAAATGGGATCTAAGATTATGGATTTGACACAAAAGAGTAGGATAGAAAAAAAAATTATTAAAAATTTAAATTATTAAATATTTGAATTTTTTTTTAGTATTTTGAGATCAGTTTTATATCTGGTAGAGTTTTTAAAATATACTTATATATATATAATAAGATAAAGAAAGGAAAGTTAGTTTAATGTTTTTTTTTCAAAAAAAATAATTTCTACAAATTTAAATTAACCTAATTGAGGAGAAAAAAAAAAAAGAAAAACCCTAACCATTCTTCTAAATTTTTCCTCTGCCGCACGCACCTTTCTTTTTCCTCCTCTCCCTCTCTCTCTCCTTCGTCTTTTTCTTTCTTCAACTATGCATGCCTTTCCTTGTTCCATCAGTTAATATATGCTATTGGTTAATATATATATATATATATATATATATATATGTATGCATATTGGCAAGGCACTTTCTAGCATTCCTCATAAGACCTACTAGGGGAGTCAGTAAAAGGAACAATTATAATGCTAGTGGTTCAAACAGGCTGCCTAACCAACTTTTGAAGAGTCAATTCAATGGACCTCTAAGGAGTCAATTCAATGGACCTCCGATGAGTCAATTCAATAAACCCCCAAGGAGCCAATTTACTGAGGGACAAAATTCTTATAAGAGTTCTACTGCTCCTACGGCTAGCACAGCTAATAGCCAAAAGTGTGCTAAGTGTGGAAAGGTACATCAAGGAAGGTGTCTAATTTGTTATAAATGTGGAAAGCCAGGTCACATCTCTAGATTCTATGAAGACGGCTCGCGAGGAGTCAATGAGGCTAGAACCACCGTCCCAGGTAGAGTGTTTGCAATGACTCAACAAGAGGCGAATGAAGTGCCTAATTTAATTAAAGGTATTCTCAAACTTCAAGGCTTTGAAATTGAAGCTCTTTTTTATTGTGGTGCAATGCATTCTTTTGTGTCTAATGCTTGTGTTCTGCGATTGAACTTATATGTCTATAAAATGTCATTTGATATGATTATCTCTACACCGGCTGGAGCTTCAGTGAAAGCTTCCCAAACTTCTTTAAATTGCGTGCTTGAATTCGATGGTAGGACATCCACCATCGATCTGGTTTGTCTATCTTTGAAGGGTATTGATCTTATCGTGGGAATGAACTAGTTATCGGCAAACAATGCCATCATTGACTGTAAGAGGAAGACTGTTTCCCTACCGGTCTCTCCTAGGCTTCCTATTAGACCAAAATTGTTGTCCTCTATGCAGGTTGAGAGATGTATTCACAAGGGTTGTCAAGCCTATATGGTGTTTCACTCTGTTCAAGCAGAAGTAGAGGACGCAATGGATGAGATTGCAATAGTTAGTGAGTTTCCTGAAGTGTTTCCTAAAGAGATGATAGGTTTGCCTCCAGAGAGGGAAGTGGAGTTTTCCATTGATCTTGTGCCCGGGACGGAGCCTATCTCCAAAGCTCCCTACCGGATGTCTCCATCAGAGTTAGCAGAGCTAAAGAAACAGATTAAGGAGCTAATGGATAAGGGCTTCATTAGGCCCAGTGTGTCTCCTTGGGGATCACCGGTATTATTTGTGAAGAAGAAAGATGGAAGCATGAGACTATGTATCGACTACCGCCAACTGAATAAGGTAACTATCAAGAATAAGTATCCTTTACCTTGAATTAATGATTTGCTTGATCAGCTGATTGGCACAGCTATTTTCTCTAAAATTGATTTGAGATCAGGCTACCACCAGTTATGGGTTCAAGCTAAGGATATTCCAAAGACTGCATTTCATACTAGATATAGGCACTATGAGTTCTTAGTCATGCCATTTGGGTTAACCAATGTCCTAGCGGTTTTCATAGACTACATGAATAGGATCTTTAGGCCCTACTTAGATCAATTTGTAGTAGTTTTTATCGATGATATCCTCATCTACTCTAAGAATGAGGAGGAGCATAAGGAGCATCTCAGAATAGTATTACAGGTGTTAAGGGAGCATAAATTTTATGCAAAACTATCCAAGTTTGAATTTTGGCTCAAGGAAGTGAAATTTTTAGGCCACGTTGTGTCGGTAGAAGGGGTGTCTGTAGATCCCAACAAAGTTGAAGCAGTGTTAAACTGGGAAAGACCACAAAGTGTTACTAAGATCAAGAGTTTTTTGGGGTTGGTAGGCTACTATAGGAGGTTCATTAAAGGGTTTTCACAGATAGCCATGCCACTGACTAAGTTGACAAAGAAGGATTTTCCATTTTTCTGGACTGAAAAGTGTGAGGCAGCATTCCAAGATTTGAAGACCAAATTGACTACAACACTTATACTTGTGATCCCAGACCCTACACAGACTTTCACATTATATATAGATGCTTCTAAGAAAGGTCTTAGGTGTGTTTTAATGCAAAATGGCAAGGTTATAGCCTATGCCTCAAGACAACTAAGGCCACATAAGGAGAATTATCCAACACATGACTTGGAGTTGGTAACAGTAGTGTTTGCTTTGAAGATTTGAAGACATTATCTCTATGGTTCGCAGTTTGAAGTCTTTAGTGACCATAAGAGTTTAAAATATTTGTTTGACCAGAAGGAGCTTAATATGAGACAGAGAAGGTGGATGAAATTCTTAAAAGATTACGATTACGAATTGAAATATCATCCCGGAAAGGCTAATGTTATTGCAAATGCTTTAAGTAAAAAGTCTATCCATGCAGCCCAAATAATGGTTCGAAAGCAGAAATTGTTTGAGGATGTCCAAAATACCTCAATTGAGATATTAGGATTAATCGCCACCATGGAAGCATTGACAATTGAGAGTGTAACATTGAAGAAATTAAAGCTAGCACAGCTAGAGGATGAGTTTCTATTGAAGGTTAGAGAAGAAGTTGAGGAAGGAAGGGGTAAAGATTTTGAGGTTGGAAACAATGGGATCTTGAGGTATAAAGGAAGGATATACCTTCCTAACGATGAGGGGTTGAAGAAACTTATATTGGAGGAAGCGCACAAGAGTAAATATACCATTCATCCTAGAGCAACAAAAATGTATCATGACTTGAAGAGGGATTGGTGGTGGCCAGGTATGAAGAAAGAAGTGACTGAATTTGTGGCTCGCTGTTTAACTTGTCAGAAGGTTAAAATTGAACATCAGAAGCCTCCAGGGTTATTACAAAATCTGAAGATTCCAAAACAGAAATGGGATAGTATCACCATGGATTTTATCATGGGTCTACCTAGAACTACATTAGGACATGATGCCATATGGGTAGTCATTGACCGTTTGACTAAATCGGCTCATTTCTTAGCTATCAAGGCTAACTACCCACTTGAAAAGCTGGCACAGATTTACATGGATGAAATAGTCAAATTACATGGGGTGTCAGAGAGTATTGTGTTAGATCGAGACCCACGATTACTTCAAGGTTATGGAGATTACTACAAAATGCTATGGGGACTTAGTTGAATTTTAGCACTGCTTATCATCCTCAAACCGATGGACAATCAGAAAGGACCATCCAAAGTCTTGAGGATATGCTACGGGCATATGCAATTGAATTGAGAGGAAGCTGGGATCGTCACCTTCCACTAGCAGAGTTTGCTTACAACAATAATTTCCACTCGAGTATTCAGATGGCGTCATATGAGGCACTATATGGGAGAAAGTGTAGATCTCCCTTTTGTTGGACAAAGTTGAGTGAGAGGAGCTTACTGGGTCCTGATTTGGTAGACTAAACTACTCAGAAGATTGAGTTAATCAAACAGAAATTACTCACAGCTCAGAGTAGACAGAAAAGCTATACTGATAAATGGAGGCGACCGTTGGAGTTTATGGTGGGTGACCATGTTTTTCTAAGAGTCACACCAATGACTGGTATTGGAAGGTCGATCAAAGCTAAGAAGCTGACGCCTCGTTTCATGGGTCCTTATGAGATTCTAGAGAGAGTAGGACCCGTGGCGTACAGAATTGCATTACCCCCTCAGTTAGCAAATGTCCATAATGTCTTTCATGTATCCCAACTAAAGAAGTATCAACCAGACCCCTTGCATATCATTAAACCTAAGGAGATAGAGCTCAAAGAGAATATGACATATAAAGCTGAACCAGAACGGATTGTGGATGTTATGGACAAGCAACTGAGACACAAAATCATTCGATTAGTAAAGGCCATGTGGAAAGGAATGACTCCTGATGATGCAACTTGGGAGACTAAAGAAAAGATAAAACAAGTATATCCCCACTTGTTTGTTTAGGTATGCGTTGTTTTAGGTGCTTTGTATATGTATTTATTTAACTTGAATTGATGTGTGTGCTTCTAAATTTTGAGAACAAAATTTCTTTAAGGAGGAGAGAACTGTAACATCCCAATTTTTATTTAGGACAGAGTACTAGTGGTGACCCTAAATGGGATATAAGATTATGGATTTGACACAAAAGAGTAGGATAGAAAAAAAATTATTAAAAATTTAAATTATTAAATATTTGAATTTTTTTTTTAGTTATTTTGAGATCAATTTTATATCTAGTAGAGTTTTTAATATATATATATATATATATATATATATATATATAAAATAAGATAAAGAAAGGAAAGTTAGTTTAATGTTTTTTTTCAAAAAAAATAATTTCTACAAATTTAAATTAACCTAATTGAGGAGAAGAAAAAAAAAAGAAAAACCCTAACTATTCTTCTAAATTTTTTCTGTGTCGCACGCGCCTTTCTTTTTCCTCCTCTCTCCCTCTCTCTCTCTCGCCCTCGTCTTTTTCTTTCTTCAACGCCACATGCCTTTCCTTGTTCCATCAGGTAATATATGCTATTGGTTAATATATGTATATATATGCATATTCGCATGGCACTTTCTAGCATTCCTTCTTGTTAGGTAATGTTATAGCATGGATTAATATATATATATATATACAAACATATTCGCATAGTACAAAGCAATTCCTTTCTTTTCCTGACAACTTTCATGCTTTTTCTTTCTTTCTATTGAGTGAAGCATTTTTCACAATATATATATTATAATGACTTTATATAAATATATCTAATATAATAAGAAATTATAAATATTATATATATTTATAATATTATATGAATTTATATATATATATAATTTATATATCATATAATATGAATTTAGATTAGAAATTGAGATTTAGGAATATATTTATATATGAATTTATATATATATATATATATATATATATATATATATATATATATATATATATATATAATTTATATATAATATATATCATATAATATGAATTTAGCTTAGAAATTGAGATTTAGGAATTTGAGAAATTCTGTAAATTAAAACTCAACATGAAATTGACTAACCTAATTAACTAATTAAGTTATAAAGGGTAATGGATTTAAAAGAGAGTCTTGGATTCTATAGGATAGCTTTAAGGTCCTAGAGTAGCTTTAAAGTAGCCGTAGAGTAGCTTTAGGATAATTTTTTAATATTTTTGAATTAAATATTAATATATTTTTTTTATATATGTGTGACCATTGTAGACTCTCGCTAAGAGCATTTACTACTTGGATTGCTGTTTGATTGTCTTATAAGCTAAGGAGAATAAGTAATTCGGGTTTTTCCATGTGTATGCAAACTGGTTTATTGTTGTAATTTTTAATTAAATAAATAAGTTTATCTTGTTAAGTGTGGTGCAGGTAAATAAGCTATATGGAATTATGAAACGGTAAAAGTAAATGATTGTGAAATTAATGGAATTGCTAGAATCCTGTTAAGCGTGCTTGCAAATATAATAAAATTCTGACGTAATGTTTCATTTTCAAGCATGCTTGTGAGCTCAAATTATTGATGTGAAATTTTAGAGTATTATATTTCCTTCAAGCATGCTTGTCAGTCTTATTTGATATACTATATAGGGTTCTTTATTTTTCAAGCATGCTTGTATGAATTTTGGATAAATATGACATGCATAAATGATGAGTTAAAGAGATGTTGGTGAGATATATATGATACAATGACCATGTGGTTTGCCTCCACCTCGCGCACAGTGGTTGGCTTTTTGTAAGGCCCCGTTCCTTAATACTTACCTAGCCGGGTTTGTAAAGGGGGAATGTGGGACAGTAACACTTCCTGGTTTTGTTCTTTTAAGGAGGGGAGCCATAATCTGGGCTTGGGCTCTGTACCTTTGGCCAAGTACATCTCAAGCACCGGAGTAGCTTTGGTCGGTCCAATGTGTGAGCCAAATCGCGGATAAGCCTATGGCTTCAATCAGCGGTATAAGGCTGGATGGAGCAATAAGGGAGGTTGCACATATTGCATTTTATCATGTTATGCATATAACTGTTTTGAATTATTGCCTTATGATCTTTTATGTTAATAATTAATAATAGTGATATTGGATTTGTACGGAGGCCTATTGTATGTTAATTGGGTATGGTTGTTAGTTTGTATGCACATGGTAAGACTCTGGGTTACTGAGACGTTAGTGCTCACCCTATTCTCTTAATATTTTCTGGTGAAGGACTGAATAGGAGGCAAGGGAAGTTATTGGAGGAGTGAGCTATTGGCTCTTGTACTCCTCGAGCTCATGCTGGGTTAATATTTATCTTTTGCCATGACCATAGGACATTGTTATTTGGTTTTATTATTTTTAGACCTTAAAACATTGTTTAGCTAGCAGTTTGATACTTATAAACCTTTGAATTTAATTTCCTAAAATATTCTAATATATGCTCAAGATGTGGACTGTGAGTCCCTATGTTTTGAATTGAATAAAATGGGCGGAGCCCTTGTTGTTATACAATAACTTGAGCAGGTATTGTTGCTTAATAAGGTTGAGCTCTTTTAAGTGAGTATTAACTAGCGTGAGGCAAAGCCTCAATGATTTATAACTGTATAAGTACTTGGCATATTATTAGAGTAGGTGTTACATTGACACCCTTTCATATATATACATACCCTTTTTTTGTACCTTTTTTGTGAGTCTATGCAGTACTTTTCTTTGTTTAATTTCTGTATTATTTTGAAGATTTGAAAATTAAAGCAAAACACAGTGACCGTTGAGGCAAGATGCATTAGCTTCTCTCTTTCCATACTTTGTCTTTGTCTTTTACTTTAGCCTCTAAAAGAAAACTTTTAAAGAATTCTCTATTTTCTTGCTTTGTCTTCTTTTCTCTTTTCACAAATTTGCCTATGCAACTTTACTCAGATGAAAAAAAAAAAAAACTTTGGATAGAGAGCTTTTAAAAGAATCCTGAACAAGTTAACTTTAGAGAATCTCTAATATTCTTCTTTGATTCTTGAATATAAAATTTGTGATGTTACCATTAGTTTGATGAAGCAAAAAATACAAAGGAGAAACTTGCACTGTTTTGATTTCCCATGCTCCTTCATCTCCAACAATTGTTTTTGCCTCTTTATCTCTTTTGCTATTTTCTTCTTCTTCTTCTTTGATGTAACTTTTTTTATTAGTGTAGAATGGACTGGTCAAAGTTTCTTATTTGCTTTTACTTCATGGCATCAATTTCCTTTTTCTCATTAAGCTTTTGCTTTCACATTGTTTAATAAGTTCCATTGAGATTTGCAAAGAAATATAATAGTTCCCTTCTAATTTTCAATGTCTCATTTAATGTTCGGCAAAACTAAAAAGTGATCCTCCAATATAATATATTATATAAGTAAAACAACTTTCTCAAAACTTTCAAATAGTTAGAATAGTTTAATGATATGTAGGTTTATATATTTATAACATGTGATGCTACTATTTATAAATTTAAAAAGCATACTTGCTGGAGTTAAGCCACCGATTTGCATGAAGTTCTTGTCAAGAGCAACAAATGATAGAGTTAATGCTTTCTTAAGTTCTTGAGGCTAAGTTTGGCAAGGCATTAATATCTTGTGCAATGTTTTAAGCTTATTTACTTCCTTTAAATATTTACCTTTTAAACTTATGCAAAATATCCAAATAGTTGAACAAAACATGATGAGAAGAAGAAAAAAAGAGCTATGTGTAATGAACGTTATATATCAATTTTATTAGTTGTGTATAACGTACGTTACTGGTTTAGATTCGTCTAGGGTTCACAAACATTTTAACATTTTGATTCTAGTGTGCTTCCTCCTTGTTAGGAATTGCAACTTAGACCCAATGATATTTAACTAAAAATAAATACTATATATCTTATCAATTAAAGATAGTGGGTAGGTTCAAATATTCAAATTAGATACCCAAATCGATTATGAACAAATTCAAATTTTACCTTTAAATTTTCGATATCTATATGAAATTAATAGTTGAATAGAGTTCTTGATATTGAATATCCCTATCTTATATATGATAATGAAAATAGATATAAATAATTGTATGTAAAATGTGTTATAACACGTATAAGGGAAAAAAAACTTTTATATACTTCTTTATTATCAGATTTTACAATACATAACTTTTTAATAATATGATAATAAATATAAAACATTCACAGTTATATAATTTTTTTAATTAAATTATATATTTATTATGATATTATTAAAAAAAATATCCATTTTATTATTTGAAAAAGATATAAAGAGCTGTTGTAAAACTAATCCTATGTATAATTGTAGTATATACTCTCTTAATAGGAACATCACCATCAACATTTTGACTAAAGATTTAACCAAGCATTTGAAATAAGGTGATGGTTCTCGTAGTGTCAATTTCAAAATCGTTAGAAATTTTCCTATTTACTAGCCTTTCCAAGAAATTTTGCATCACAATATCGTGGAAGGGCCAAGGAAGTTTTTTCCTTTCGATTTCAACAAGTAAGCTGCATGCGTTTTTTGTTGGAGACTATCTTCTGAAGTGAAAATGTAGCTTTCTACAGCTGCAAGGTATGCCTTCCCCACATTTCCTCTCTTTCTTCCATCTCTGTCATTTGTAACAACCGGGAAAAAGAAAAGAAAAGGGAAAAGAAAGAAAATAAGAAGTTGGAAATTTTTGTAGTCCAGAAACTGTGCTAAGTCCTCTCGCAATAGCGAGAAATGGTCTCGCTACAGCGAAAGACCTAGTTCGCAACAGCGAAGGCGATTCTAGCTATAGCGAGTGCTAGCAGCAGTCCATACAAAAACCAGGGAGCAGCTCACTGTAGCGCAGCTAGAGCGAGAGTGGGAGTCTGGAACTGGCGCGAGTTCGCCATAGCGAAGGTTAAATCTCGCCATAGCGAAGGGTACACCTCGCCATAGCGAAGCCAGATAACACGAGCTCGCTATAGCGAAGGTTAATTTTCGCCGTAGCGATGGTCAGTCCGGAAGAGAGTAAATAGCGAGAATTAGACTTCATTAAACGCCCAAATTCATTCCTTCTCTCATTTCTGCCCTAGACTTCGACCCAAGGAGAGAAAAGAGGCGTGGAGAGTGAGAGAGATTAAGAAAAGGAGGAAGAGCAAAGGAAAGGTAAGGAAATTTCCCCTATTTCTCTTTAGATTTCTGATCCCCTCCCTTTACCCTCTCTTTCTGCGATTTTATTTGTGAAAATGGATAGATTTTTGGGCATGGGTCAGAAGAGGGAAAGTGGAAAACACCTTTTAATCTTTGTGTTCTCTTTGAAAATGTGGTTTTCCAATATCATGGGAGCTTGGGAGAGAGAAAGAGTTGATGGCATTCTAGAGAGAGAGAGAGAACTCTAGGTTCTGGTATGTAGGAGAGTTTGCTCTGATGATTCCATGTTAAGAGAGCAATTGCATGCTTTTGTGTGTCTAGGCTCCAGAGAAACACCTCCATCAAGGTGTGATTGTGAACTTAAGAAGGGAGAAGAGGAATTGAAAGGAAAAGCTAATGTTGACCTTGGCTGATAAGGTAGCTCTCTCTTTTCCCACTCTTTCTTGTTGCATTCTTGGATATGATAGTCATTGTATGATTATGTATATGCTTGTTGTGTGGAATATGCCATATGCGATTGCTTTAATGCATTGAATGCCAATATGCTTGTATGTTGAAATGTGAGATTGCTCGGGTGAGGTAGTATCGAAAGTCCCTTGAGATGGGTGAGGTGAAGCCGAAAGTCCCTTGAGATAGGTGAGACAAGGCCAAAAGTCTCAAACGAGTAAGGCCAAGTCAAAAGTCCTTAAACTCGGGTGAGGCCATCCAAAAGTCCCTAAACTCGGGTGAAGCTAGACCAAAAGTCCCTGGAGCCCATTTTTGGCATTGTTGTGATTTCCATAGCATGTACATTGTGTGTTGGTTGATTGAGAATGGCTAAATGCTTATTCACATGCTTTGATTTGTTATATGCCTTAATTGTTTACTTGATTGAGTGCATGAGCTACTGAGATTCCCTGAATCTCACCCCTTCCCCTCCTAACTTAATATGCTAGGTGGAGCTCAAGAAGAACCGAGCACACACCAAGGAGCCTAGGAGCATGCTTAGCTAGTTGTTAGCTTTGTTTTGGCTATTCTGATGTATTTTGATGTAAAGTGGTGCAAAATGAGTATGTGCCCACTATTTTTGAGATGTAAAGGTTATAGCAAATGTATATGCATGAAATGATGATGTACAAACTATATTGATAGCCAAATCAATGGAAATGAGGGTTTTACCCCTTTTGATGACTGAATGAGATAGTGTATATTTGGCCGTAGCATAGCGAGATTTGGATTGTATGATGATTTGGACCACATGGACTTGTTATATATCCTAGTTTTATGCTTTTAAATTTGTCCATGAGTGGCTAGAGTGTGTGAGAGGCGATTTGGACCGTTTTGGACCTTTGGGGTGCCAAAACCGGTATTTTTGAGAGCTCCGTCAAAGTATGACCGGATGAGCTCCTCTTGCCATGAAATTTGGCATGCCTCTAGAGTTTGTAGAAAGCTTCTTGAGAAGCTAAAGTGGGTAATATTCGGAGGTCTAGAGAATATTTGCCGAATTGTTGAAATTGGGATAATTTCATGGAATGGTCATGTTACTGTTTCTATGGTCAGAAATGAAATCCGTGTCATTCATGGACCAAATGGAGTCCAAATGTCATGAAATTTTATACACATAAACTAGACAACCATAGTGACCTATACCAACTGGAATCACCTTAATCGGAGGTCTGTAGAGAGAGATTGACATGCCTGAAGTTCTGTATCAGCATCAGGGAGCTCATCCGACCTCTATCACTGTTTCATCAGTTTTCGGGGTCTGAGGGCTACTGAACTGATCTGGACTTATTTTTCTCCTCTAGTAGACATCCGTAGCTTTCCAAATTGGTATAGATTACCCAGATTGGATTTTTGTGGATTTAATTATGAATTTTCGAATCTCATGACAGTAATCTGCAGCAGAAACAGTGACAGCCGGACCTTCTTCCCATTTTCGATGTCAAACATGGTCTAGAATCAAGATTTATGATTGGGAATTATTTTTAGTGTAAATTTAACACTTAGAGCTTTCCAGAAAGCTAGATTTTGCTGGATTCTCATTTTTCTATATTTAGTTATAATTTTCCAAAGTTAGAGCCAAAATATGACTTTTGGGCCCAAGTGAGGAAATGCATTTTTGTGGGTTTTTGGCTCCATTTCCGTGGCTTATGGCTCGTTTTATACTATGTATGAGTTGTATAAGTGATGTGTGACTTGAGAATGTGGATAATGGGTTCACGAGACCCACGGGGCAAAATATGAGTGTTGAAAACCCCGTTTCATAGCATGAAAATGCCACGGAATGATAGTGTTTCTTTGGAAATCATACGGAACCGAGCCCAGTAAGAGGCTAGGTAGCAGTAGTAGATTAAGGTGTTACATCATTTATCTTCCTTCTTTCTTTACCTCAGGCCATCAATCTCAACTTTTATCTTCATTCCCATTCCCCAAATCCTCATACGATCCACGATGCTGTCTTTTCATTTAATTGTATTCTCCACATGCATACTGTCACACCCGAAAATGCGACCACGTGATGTTTTAAAAAAGGAAAATTTTAATTTTTTGAAAATGTAAATCAAAATTAAACTAAAAGTAGAAGAGTAAAGTCGCCACTAAAATTTTATTTTTTAAAAGATAAAACTTTGGAAAAATCTTTTTATTTAAAAAATAAGAAAAATGGTCTGTGAATCAGAAAATGGATTTGGGAGTCGATTATGAATAGGAAAGGTGTTAGGCACCCCACTACACCCGTTACTAAGAACAGTGACCGTAAGTCAGTCGTGCAAAATTACTATGGCCTTTTAGTCTATTTTAATTCTCCCTAATCAATCAAATATAAAATAAGAAATGAAGAAATTAAAGGAAATAAAATTAAAGGTAAAAGAAAAAAGAAAGGAATTAAAGAAATAAAATTAGAAAAATAAAATCAAAAGAAAGAAATTAAGAAAATTAAAATTAAAAAAAATTATTTACAAGGGTGAACTTGACCTAGGATGAGAGCCTAGGACCTACGTACCTTCTGAGAGGGATCAAAATTCACGTAATTCGAATGAAAATTGTATTTGTTTGTCTTTTGGTTTTTTGGGTTTTTTGTTGGTTTTTGTTTTTTTGTTTTATCTTTTACTATTTTCGTTCTTGTTCTTGTTTTTGTTTTTGTTTTTTTATTTACCTTTTTTTTTTTGCTTTTCTTTTTTGTTTTTATTTTCTTTTTATTTTTTAATATTTTTTTATTTCAGATGACTAAGCTTTTATTATTATTTTGTGGGTAAAAAGATAAAGAAAATAAAAATTACTTTCCCCTTTAACGAATTTAGAAATTGATTGGTGTGTTTTGATTTGTTAAAAATAAATTTAGTTTTATTTTTCTTGCATTTTCAATCTTTCTTTTTTCATTATTTTTTTTTTGTTTTTCATTTTTGTTTTCGTTTTCTTTCTTTCCCTTTTTTTAATTTTAAATGACTAAGTTTTTATTATTATTTTTTGGGTGAAAAGACAAAGAAAAATAAAAATTACTTTCCCCTTTAACGAATTTAGAAATTGGTAGATATGCTTTGATTTGTTAAAGGCAAATTTAATTTTATTTTTCTTGCATTTTTAATTCTTTTTTCATTATTATTTTTTTATTTTTTCATTTTTTCTCTTTTCTATGTCTTCTTTGTTGTTTGTTTGTTTGTTAATTGCTTTTTTTTGTTTTTGTTCTTGTTTTATTTTTTAATCTTCTTTTAGTTTGGCAAACTTTTGAGAAGGAAAAAAAGTATAATTTTACCTTTGAAAACCTTTTATTATTTATAGAAAAAGACTCCTTCTTTTTGTTTTATTTTATTATTTTTTTTTGTTGTTTTTTTTTATGATTTAAACGTAATCCCTAAATAAATTGATTTTCTATATAATAACTTTTCCCTTCTTCTTTTTCCTTTTTTTGACTTTCTTATATTTAAAACATAAACTACAAACCTTGTAAACAAATGTTTTTATTTTAACAAAAATCCATTTGACCTTCTAAAAACTCTTTTTTCATGCCTTCATTGTTATTCTCATTCATCATTTTTCGTTTTTGCTTTTTTGTGTTTCTTTTTTTTTTTTTTTGCTTTTCTTGTTTTGCTTCTTTTTTGGTTTTCTTTTTTTTAGTAGTGCTCTTCACTTCTTAAAAAAAAAACATTTCCCTTTTTAAAAACTCTCTTTTTTGTGCTTTTCTTTTTTACACTTTCTTGAAACTAGAATTAACTTGACGCAAGCTATAGGAACCCAAAATCAAAAGCTTGCCTAAAATTCTTTCTCCCTTTTCTTTTTTCTTTTCCTTCTTATTTAAAGTTCCTTTTATTTAATCAAAGACCTGAATTTGAAATTTCTTCCTTTTTCTGGAAATTCATCATTGTTATTTTTTCAACCAAATTATGTATGGGCTGAAACCCAAAAATTCATTAGCACACGCACAAGAAAATCCTGTAAACGCCGAGGAGATTTATTGTTCCAAGTGGTTCCTCGGATGGCCCTATGTATTTGAACGGACAAGAAATCCCACACAAACAGTTCTAGGAGAGGGAACGAAAAATAAAAACAAATAAAAATGAAAACAGGAGCGAAAAAACAAAATAGTGACATGGAAACCAAATGTTTGTGTTTAAGCGTGCTGTCGTGGTCAATCAAAAACCCCAATAATATTGAATACACATCTCATTTCAAGGGTAACAGAGAAAACAAAAAGGACTAAAAACAAAAACAGACACATGAAACCAGTCATGCTTTCACATTGCTTCTTCTGGTCCTCAATTCGGAATCCCTGGAATATACCCTTTGTGGTTATAAGGCCAGTAATCCAATTGCCACGAGAAGGTAGAGAAAGGACAAAAAAAGAATTAGATCATGATTGAAAATCAGTCCAGAATTCGAATTAACCAAGGTTTGTTAAGACTCGCATCTTTATTTGTCTTAAAGTGACTTAAATCCAACCACAACAGCAACTCGAAACTTTCTTAATAATGATGCTTAAATCACCTATGGGCTTACTAAATATGATTATGGTCGAATCTGTTAAACCTTCAAGCATATGCTCCAATTCCAAATTGAGAACCAACTATAAATTTCTTCAGGACCAACTCGAAGCATGGGAGACCAAGAATTACTATCTATTATTTCATTGAAAACTGAATCACACCACATCAAAATTGTAATCCTTGAATCAGCATTCTAGCATTTGCTACCAGAGCATACTGAACAGAATCAATTTGTCCATGACGTTTAGATATAACAGAGCACGTCATGTCTCATTTCCATAAGCAGATTTCAGTTACACAGAAACTCAAAGACCAGTAAAGCTACAAACCTAAGTATACACATGCCACTGATACAAAAACTCCTACTTCATCAATCAACGATTCAACAAAAGTGATAAATACAGAGCACCCAAACAAGACTCGCACTCAACTCGCAGCATACCAAGGTTCAGAATCTCATGTTCAATCCCAGTCATAGAGCCTAAACGGGCACGAAGCAATTAGTCTCATTCTGTTCTCTAGCTTCCGAAGAAACCGAGAATCACAGCAACCCAAAATGACTTCCAGTAAATCAATTTACCTGACTAGCTGAATGCTCCTTTTAGGATGTTGATTGCGATGGCCTCTTCCTCTCCCTCTGCTGCAATTCGGCCAAATCCCTTGTTCTTCAACCAGATGCTTCCCAGTTTCTTTCTCGCCGAATATTTCGGTTTTCTTCAATTTTTAATTTCTCTCGATCTCCTTTCTCAATCTCCTGCCCTCTCTTTCTGTTCGATTTTCGACTTCCCCCTATTCTTTCCTCTGCTCCCTCTCCGTTTCCAATCTCAGACCTCCTCTCGTTTTCTCACTGCCCCCTCGAGTCTCGCCTTCTCTGCCCCCCTTCCCCGAATCCAAAAAAATCTCCCCCCTCTCTCGAATCTCTTCCCCCTTTTAATCTCCTCTGTGCCCCGGTCTGAATCAGGAACGCCCTTTTCTGGTTGCTTTCTCCTCCTCGATCCGTGCCTCCTTCCATTTCCGCGTTTCCTTCCCTCGGTTTTCGGCGATGAAAGGGACGCGAGGGGGGTCAACTCCTCGAATCTGCCGTTGGCCCTCTGTTCCTCTCTCTGCCGGTTCCTCTGAAACGCTGAGACGCTGGCCTCCCTGCTGCCTCCCGTTCCTGCCTTCTGTTCTGTGCCTCCGTCTCCTTCTTCGTTGGTGGCAGAGACCAAAATGGTGAAAGATTTTCCAGCCCTCGACTGAAGCGGATCAAAAGGGCTGGGTCGGCCCAGCTTTCCCTTCTTTTTGTTAATTTTCTGTTTGTCTCTTTTGGTTTTATTTCTGGTTTTTTTTTTACTTAATGGGCCCAGCTTTCCCCTTTTTTTAAATTTTCTGTTTGTCTTTTTGGTTTTATTTCCCCTTTTTTTTTACTTAATGGGCTTGGGGCAACTGAATTCTTTGGGCCAATGTAAGCAGATCCCCTTTTTTACATTAGGCCATTCATTGTTATTGGGTTAAGGTTGGAATTTTTTTAAAACTTTTTGATCTTTTAAAATTTGTTGCCTTTCTTTTCTTTTTGCTTCTTTTTTCTTTTTTTTTTTTCTCTTTCTTGATTTTTGATTTTTTAATTAATTTTTTATAAACTTTTTTTATTGTTTTCTAAGGCTTTGGGCTCTTTTTTTTTTTTTTTTTTTTCTCTTCATTTTCTATTTTCTTTCTTTTTTTCTCTTTTTGTTTGTATTTTTGCTAATTTGATTTTGTTGCTATTTTTTGTAGTTTGCTCAGACAAAATATGATGTTCACACATCCCCTTCCTTCTAGTGTCAAAATTACTAAGATCTTAGGAGCAATTGCAAAGATGAAACACTATTCTATTGCTATTTCACTTTGTACACAAGCGGAGTTGAAGGGGTTCATGCCATCTTTTGTTACTCTTAGTATTTTTATCAATTGTTATTGTCATGAGGGTTAGATGGCTTGTGCTTTCTCTATATTAGGGAAGATTTTTAAGAAAGGTCATCAATTGGGTACCATAAGTTTGACTACACTAATGAAAGGACTCTGTGTCAATAATATGGTTAGAGAAGCATTGGACATTCATGATGACCTAATTGCCAAAAGGATTTCTGTTAGACGAAGTTATGTATGGCACCTTAATCAATGGCCTATGTAAAGCAAGAAAAAAAAGTGCTACCATTAAATTGCTGCAAAAGTTAGAGGGACCAGTGGTTAAGCCAAATGTAGTCATGTACGATACAATCATTGATGGCCTTTGTAAAGATGGATCTTCAATTAAGGCACATGATTCGTGTCGTGAAATGACTGAGTAATGAATAACTCTTGATATTGTCACTTGCAACCCTCTAATCAAATTGTTTTTGCAACATGGGTCAATAGCAAAAAATAACTCAGTCAATGAGATGATACTAAAAGACATCAATCCTCATCTTTATATTGGTTGATGCATTTTGTGAAAAAGGAAAGATCACAAAAGCTCAAGCTTTACTTGCCAAAATGATGAAGTGTAACCAAATGTTGTTACCTACAATGCTTTAATAGATGGGTACTGTTTGAGGAATAATGTTGATGATTGATAAGTCAAGAGAAGTATTTAATAGAATGATCAAAAATGGTTTAGGATCAGATGATTTCAATTATAACATCTTGATTAATGGATACTACAAGATTAAAATGGTGGATAAAGCCATTGAGCTATTTAGAGTTATGCACCTTAAAAATTTGGTTTCTATTTCCGTAATGTGCTGTTCTCTAATTGATTGCTTATGCAAATTAGGAAGAATCTTAGATGTGCAGGATCTTGTTTAAGAGATCCATGATAGTGGTCAACACCCAAATCTAATTACTTATAATATCTTGTTAGAGGCATTGTACAAAAGCTAGCATATCAATAAGGCAATTGCATTATTTAGGCAAATTGTTGACCAAGGAATTCACCCTGATGTTTACACTTATACTATACTTATTGATGGTTCGTGTAAAGGCCAGAGACTAAACATTGCACAAGAGATTTTTCGATGCCTTTTGGATAAAGGTTATCATCTAAATGTCGAGTCATACACTTTTATGTCAATGGACTTCGTAAAGAGGGCCTATTTTGATGAAGCAATGGTGTTGCTTTATAAAATGGGGGAGAATGACTACCTCCTTAATTTTGTAATTTTTGAAACAATTATTCGAGCTCTTCTTAAAAAAATGAGAATGGTAAGGTAGAGAAGCTTCTTCATGACATGATTACTAGAGGCATGTTTAAAAAAAATAAAACAAGGTGAGACACCATAGCTCAAATTGAAGTTCAACATGTATTTATGTTGAACTAGCATGAATGGTTAGCAAATGCTAGTATGTTTTATGTTAGACTAGTTGGACTACACAATGTGCTGATTGTTATTAGAGTTTTGATCATGCCATATGCTTTTTGAATTTATATTGACAACGAGCTAACTTCTCTTGACCTTGGCTAATGATTGCTTGTATCTTTGAGTCTTGACACGAGTTATTCATATTTCTTGATAGTATGTTCCTAGTATATTTGATGAACTTTTAGATGTTTACGTGATCTGAATTCTAACTGATTGAAAGTGGTAATGATGTAATGTGTCTGTGTGTAGTTATTGTATAATCTAAGCACTTTTTTTTTCTAGTAAATATTATAATCAATAAATCTTATGTTTGCTCTTTTCACAACCAAGCAAAAGGTAATACACATATATAACTTTGGTTACACCATTGGATGGTGGTATTTTTGTTTTAGGTGATGGTCACTCGACTACTGCCTTATACTATGATGGAAATTTTGTCAAAACAATGGATAAAAGGAAGGATCTCTGGCATTGCTAACCCTCCCATTCTTAAAGTCCCTGTAATAAGAATAGGTTTAGAATTTGCAAAGCCTATTTTGACTTCAAGATTTCCTCATGACGGAATCAAATCCACCACAGAGTGATTGCATATCATTCTAATATGTCAAGTCAGGATACCTCATTGCCAATGCCATGTGACCACATCAATCAATCAAGCATGTCTGAGGGGCAATCTCTAATGTCTTCTCATATTTTAAAAGAGTTGGTCAAATGAAGAAAGAAGTTTCTTTTGAAGAAGGATACTAGTTGGGGAAAAAGATAATGGGTTGGCCGTTCTATGCTTACTCGGTCCCTTCTTTGTCAGCAGTTCAACTTTTTAAGGACCATACAAGTCAATGTGAATGTAGTAGCAACAAGTTTAGATAAGATCTCAGAGGCATGTGAAATGAGTGATATCTCATCCAATATCTTCTGTACTATCTCCTCGGCATTGCAATTGGTATACAAGGATTCAAAAAGCCACAAATTAGATGCATTCTTCTAAAGTATCTTCTAAATAAGATGCATATGGTCTTTTTATCAGCCTAACATGCTCTGGTGATTTAGAGGTTCTTTTTGACTTACCATTCACTTGGATATTTGGTTCGTAGAAAGACAAAAGTTGATTCTCCAAGTGTAGATTCTTGTATAGTATCTCCAAATATGGGTCTTCAAAGTTATAATTCCCTACTACAAATTTTGTTGCTTCAAAAGCTTTAGAGAATTTTTGTAAATACGATGTTCCTTTTAGTGCTTTATTGGATATCTTAAGGTAAGTCTATTTGAACTTTTTTTCTTTTGAAAAAAAAAGCCCTTTTACATTGAGTCAATTGTAAATAACCTTTTGCTACATTGCCTAATCTGCTATTATATTATGATGTTGTTGATTTCAAAGTCATTGGAAATTTGATTGGCATATCCAATCATGAAGATCATATATGGTTGAGTTGAGGAGACCACATCTCGGGGAAAAAGGACTCTTATCTCTTATGATAGAGAAGGAATAGTTATATCTTTGTTCTCCACTGAAAATATACTACATTGAAGAGTTTCATGATGAGATTAAGTTGTCCAATTTGAAAGATTACAAGGGGTTGTGGGAACGATATTGCTGATCAAGGTTATTATCGATATATTATTCTTTTCATAAGCCAATTATCAAGAGACAAAAATCTCATTTAGAGATATGTAAGTCTTTCTAAATTATGTGCATGTGCAATTATTGGATTTGAGAAAATTTGAGCACGCTAGTCCAAGTTGTCATGGTCCAACAAACTTAAATGATCTTTTGCATCTTTATTTTAATACTAGACAGTGCTACTCGCTTTAATGCTATACATTATAACTAAATCTGACTAATCTTACATACATTTTGATGAGTCAATAAACTTTAAATACAATGACGTGACTATTTATATGAAATTTTGTATTAAAAAAATTAGAAGTAATAATTCTTAGATCACACGCAACTCTTGAAGTGCCTTCCTTGTATTGTGTGGTCTTTTTCAATTCAATAAATTAGTCATGAGTCATGACCATTAACATTTGGACTACAATTTTGCCTTATTCGAAATAATGAAAATGTTGCATTGAACAAAACATTACTTTCAATCAGAAAAAATATACATCAAATTGCTGCCAATTAAGGCCCGATGTACTCATAGCACATTAAATCATAGCAAAAGTCAAATTCCACAGAAACCACAAAACCTAAAGGAATCTCCTTTCCAACACGATCGAGGGTCATATATTATTGGCTAAATTTTATAAACACCCATAAAATTTTAAGTCATATACAAGTCTTTTAACTTTTAAAATTTAATAATAGACCTCCTAAACTTTTAAATGTACAAATAGTCCCTTCTATTAGTTAGTCTGTTATTTTATTAACAAAATATGGCATTCAAAGAGATTATTTATACATGATTGAAAGTTTAAGAAATTATCTACACATAACCCAATATTCAAAAAAATAAAATAAAGTTTAGAGAAGTTTATTATTATTGATATGTTACTCTTCGTTAATGAAATAATTGACTAATTAAGAGTAAAATGATCATTTGTATAAATTTTAAAGTTTAAATGAGTCTATTATCAAATTTTAAAAATTAAGAGGTGTATAACCCTCAATTCAAAATAGTTCTATACAATTTAGCTTATATTATTTATCACCTCATAATGTTGCTGCTGTTTAATTTAATTCGAATTCTTGACATTCACAAATTGAATGCATAGATAGCATTCAAAAAGAGATAAAAAAATAAATGTAAAAAAAGAAAGTATACCCTGTGCATACTCTTACCTTTTTGTATCACTCTTTCTTTAAATTTATGAATATGGATGATTCAATTTGGTAAAAAGAAATTTAGATCCTCTATATTTACAAATTAAATGTATATAATGTTAAAAAAATAAGTGTAAAAAAAGAAAAGCTAGTCTCATACATACTCCCTCCCTATGATATATTTTCAAATTTTTGATAAAATAGAATTGTAGTATTATAGGTAAATGTTTAAATTAAGCAGGTCGTGAGCCCATAGTTTTGTCACAGCTTTGGAATTGGAATCATGAACGAAGGTGTTTATAAACTACTTAAATTTGATTTGTTATAAATTTAATTTTGACACGACTTATATTTATCGATAATGAATTTAATTAACATATTAAATTTGTTTAGTTAAAAAAGTTGAATTTAAATGATATTCAACTCATTAAACTCCAGTTATTCAAAATGTAATTATTATTATTATTATTTTCTAAAAATTATTGAGAATCCTAGTTTAACCTATTATTCATCTTATAGTAACTTATCTTATTAATTGAGAACATGAGAATCCAATTATTTCAGGTTACATTTGATTTCCGAAAATATTTTTCAATCGCCATTATTTATTTCTATTTCTTAAAATCTAATTTTATTCACTAGCTTTCAAAAACTAAAAAATGCGCTTGTTATGTGAAGCTAAAAATTTGTTCAACTTTGTTTTCAAATCAAATTGAGCAAATAACTAAAAATTGTATTGGATTTTATAGTTTAACCATCATTAAATGATAGTATTCATATAGTTAATTAGAGTATTTATTATTTAACAAAATTAAAAAATGAATTTTGTCATTACGTGAAAAACACTGAGCATTTCTTTTAGAAGTTTCCTGTATTTTCACCTACTTTACTCTTCCAAACATATTTTCACTCGCATTTAAAGAAAATGAAGATAAGAAATAAGGAAACCAAAATTTTAAGTATTCAAATTTAAAAGAAGTTCAAAAATCAACCCTTTAATTACAATTTGAAAAGAAAAATTTTTTTGAGGGCCGGCAATGTTGCAAGCAAAGACGGTGATGATTTGACACACGCTGGCGTCTATATTCACTGGTCCATGATTGTATATGCCTTCGTCAACCCTTTCACACTTCACACCATATATCCCTATCCAAATCTCTCTCTCTCTCTCTCTCCTCTCCCCCCCCCCCTCTCTCTCTCTCTCTCTCTCTCTCTCTCTCTCTCTCTCTCTCTCTCTATACACCCACATATATATCGATCTCAATTTCAATATCAAATAAAAATAAAGTAAATTATACTATTTTTAAAATTTTACTAAAATTACATCAATAATTTTTTATTTTTAAAATATATATTAAAACAAAAATCTCCTTAAATATTAGTGTAATTTTAAATTTTTTATTTTATTAGATATTTGTATATGTTTTAAAAGTAAATAAATAATTTATATAATTTTAATAAAATTTAAAAAGTTATATAATTTTCATGATAATTTGGACTTTTTGTCGTCGGTATAGTTGAGCACTTGGAGACAAAGATAAGAATGTGAATCCTATACAAAGTGGGTTTTATTGCTTATTTTTCTCTTCCTCCAAACTTGCCGAGCCACATAATTGCAAAAAAAATCCAAATTTCTTCAATGAGAGACAATGGAGTCCACACAAGTACCAATCCTTGGAATGCGTTTCTTTTTTGTATTATAAGGTTGGTTTATTTTGAAAAAATTTCTTTTAATTACATGTCTGATACTTCTTAAGAAACGAAGAAAGGGAAAGGAACGGTTGGTAAGATCGGACAATAAATTCATCATCAACTTACAAAATAAAATTAAGATTTACTTAGCGTTATCTCCTTGGTTTGTAGCTTATGACATAATTAATTATTATGATTAATATATAAATAAGTTGTTTTGGAAAAATAAATTGAATATGATAAAAAACTTTATTAAATATTCGTTAATTATTTTATTATAACTAAGACTATTGTATATGATACCCACAAATTTTAGTTAAACCAAACTGTTGTCGTTTTTTTCGTAAAAAAGAATTTTAAAAATTATATATATATATATATATGTGTGTGTGTGTGTGTGTGTGTGTGTGTGTGTGTGTGTATTATGGCCAAAGTATCCACCAATATTGCCGAGACTTGATTTTCCACAAACAATACACCTACTAGTACATTCAAAATTTTATTCTTAAAATAATCTTTTATTAATGCTTCTTTTTATAATCATTAGCCAACCTATATAACTGCTATCTCTTTACTCTTATTTTGCGAATATACTCTAATATTATTTTTAAATTATATTCAAGAAAATAATTATTAAAGTAAATTATACTAATTTTCCTTAAAATTTAACTAAATTACAGTTGATATTTTTTTATTTTAAAAATTTTATTTATTTCCTCTTACATTTATATTATATATATATATATATATATATATATATATATATATATTATAGAGACTTCATTTTTAATTTATTTTTTGTCAAAAAAATAATTTTTTTGTATAAGATAAAACTGTAGTTTTATTTTTTAATATAATAGTAAAACAAGTTAAATTAATAATGTTAAACTCTAATATAATATTATGATTTTATTCTTAATATAATAGTAAAGATAGTTAAATAATTTTATTTTTTAAAAAATATTGTAAAAATAGTTACCTTTATCAATAGAAGATATATTGAAAAAGAATAAGTATAATTTTAAAAAAAATAAAATTATTATATGCAATTTAGCCTCACTTTAAAAGAAATTAATGTAATCTATTTTAATTACTATTAATTAAGAAGTTAAATAAGATATTCGTCACATATTTCTATTTTATAGACTTTTCTTGTTGTGTCCTCACGCAAGCTCTCAAGCAAAAGAACAAAGAAAAATAGTGGGAAATGATAACCAACGGAAAGGTAAAGCTAAGCTACAATATTATAGTATTAGTAACATAATTATCTATCACCATCAACCTATAGATATTGAGGGTTTATGCATAGATAATATTTTATAATTGATTTTAAAAAACTATACTTTAAATAACTATTTTTCCTGAGAAGGACAGAGAGAACATACGAAAGTATAGTTATTTAAAGTGATGAAAGCGAGAGAAAGCTTCCTAATTGATGATTCAAAGGAAACGAAAGTAAGAACTTTTTAAAATTTGTATGATAGTGGGCATATAATCCCTTCAACTTTTTCAAATTTTTGTGTGTGTGTGTGTATATATATATATATAGTGTTTATAATTTTTAATATTATATTTTTTGCATTTTTTAAAAATAATTAAACTCATTCATATACTTTATTATTATTTGAAATTTTAGTTTGAATTCACACGTATTTTTTTTCTTTTTTTCTTTTTTCTATTACTTCTCTAAATACTGTAAAATTTTTTAAAATTTTGTTAGATACAATAATATTTTGTAGTGTTCTATAAATATAATTTTTTTAGCAAATTGATAATCATAAGTTTTTATACTTCGTTAGATAAACTATTTTTCCTTTTAAAGTACTCTTCTAAATTGTTCATTAAACTATTATAATACTATTAAGTGATAATAAGTTTTTTTTAATATATTCTTATTATACACTAGATAAATATTAAGTATAAATAAAACTACATCTTTATAAGTATTTAGGTTGCAAAAATTTTTATATTAATATGAAGAGTAATTATTACTCCATACTACTTATTTAATTCAGACTTTTTTATAGATTTGAAAGAGAGAAAGTTAGGATCTTGTTAGTAAATTAATTTTATTTGACTTAAAATTCATAAGAAAGCATTTTATTTAAATAATATATTATAAAAAAGTACATATATTTTTTAAAATGAGATGTTAAAAGTTTTATGAAGAAAACATTATTTGCTCCAGCATCGTGGCTTCACTGATGAACAAGGTTTAAAATTAATAATATATAACTTAAGGACAACTTATAGATTATAGATATTGTAAATAATATAAACAAGAAAATATTTAGAAATGCCAGGCTGTCAAAGGTGACGCGCCATCCATCTCTCACATGAAACTTGAGAAAGTCAAAGCTTTTATAAGCCAGCTGTATATGGTAAGCCACTTGAAAAATTTTCGTAGGTGCACAGGTGCACCTAGAGCATGGTGCACCTAAGAAAATCAAGGAATAAGATTGGTTTTGTATAAGTGGGGTTCATGTGCAATACAGGTGGGGTGCACGTGTAGAGTAAATCTAAACCGTAGAGTGTATAAATAACGTGGCGCACTGGGTGTACGTAAGAATTGCTCGCCACTTGATTTAGTTTCCCTCGACGGCAATGCAATATATATATATATATATATAATTTAGTGTCAGGTCTTCTAAAGACTTTTTTAATCAATTTTCAAAATAAGATACCAGTGCTATGCTTGTTTTTCTACCAAAGCGTCCCACAGCTTGAGCTGATTAGAACATCAACTATATTAAGTTTTGAAAAGATAAGAATTAGGTGTAATTTTTTATGTTTTTGTTGTTACATATTTCAATTAAAATATAATAAACAAATATTTTAAATAATAATATAATAAACATATAATTTAATTGAAAAATTGTCCAACATAAATATAAGAGACAAAATGGTTGATAAGTTTCCATTTCAAAAATAATAATTTCCTCTTAAAATATAATGTAAAGACAAAATCATAAGTTGTCCTACCTTTGCAAAACACTTTTTTTTTTTTTAAATGAATACGTGTTCTTAAAATTCTAATCTTACCGAATTCACGTATGTGTATATATCCCCACATTTTTTAGGGTTCTGGCTCCACCACTCTTTGCATGTTATTGGAATTGGCTTACTAGTTACTACCATGCATCCCCAGTTGCCCAAAACTCCTTCTCTCTTCTCATCATCATAACTGCAACACCTCCACTCAATAGGACGTCTCTTAGCTTTTATTTTCCTTCATTTGCTCTTTTAGTTTTGTTTATCTTTGTAGGCATCTTCATGAATTATATCTCTCTCTCTCTCTCTCTCTCTCTCTGCTTTTTAAGTGGGCTATACTCTAATAATGGAGACTATCGCATACGTATGTCTTCTTTTGTTTTCTAATTTAATTTCCCATTTTCCACCAAATGAAAAAAGAAAAAAATGATAAATAATTCATAAAAACCCATATAAACCAAGAAGTAAATACACTAGGGTAACTTACAGCCCATCGGATATGTTTGGAAGGGAAGAGGGAAAAGAAAAAAAGAAAAAAATTAAAAAAATTTATAATTGTGTCCCTATAATTATTATTTAATATTTTTTAATAATAACTATTCAATCATTAAAGATAAAAATATTATAAATATTTTTTATTTATAAAATTATTTTTTTTATTTTTTATTTTTATTTTTATCTTAACTTTTTATATATCAAACAAAACTTTATAGTCATTGATAATAGTCTTCAACAGCTTTATCCTAACATTCTTACACTACAAAAAATATACCACTTTTTGGTTTGTGTTTTTACCAATACGAAAAAGATTATACATATATATATATAATTCTACTCAATTAATAGTTATAAATAAACTATTAATTTCTTGATATAACTATGCTTTCTATCACAGAATAATTCAGTAAAAAACAAATTTTATTTGCCCTTTGTATGCAAAAGTGGCTATAGAATTTAAAAAAGGAAAACAACTTCAAGCAGAGTCCATTTCATGTATTTTTTTTTCTTTTGTTCTTTTTAATAAAATGGATCATCGAGTACCTTCCGTCAGCGGACTTTATAGAAAGAGAATATTAAAAGAAAAGCATTTCTTCCACACACAAAAATAAAAAGCAAAACATAGTCCAATTCTGCCGAATCAATGCTGCGTGGTCCAATTTCTCGTCCTCTTGTAGAATCGCTGGTCTAATTTTCAAAATGGAAAAGTTTGATTGATGTTGAAGCAAATTTCTTTGACTTCTAACAATTGATTCAACAATATATATATATATATATATCTCTAATACTATTTATGTTTTAAAAGTATTATTTCATCTCTTAATTAATACATAATATAAGAAAATTTTTATTATTTACTTTAATAAAATTAACTTTTTACAAAAAACATAGCATGAAAATTTTCTACTGTTTCATTTTTCAAAGCATTTTTATTTTTTTCAATTACTTTGTCTGTATGTTAATACTTAGTTAAAGTAGTACATTAGTTTGATGTTAATAATAATTTTTTTAAAAAATATTTTGCAAAAATTTAAACATAAAAAGTAAATAATAAAAAATATACAATATATATAAAAAAACTTATATAAACTTCTTATATTTTTATCATTATTATTTTTAATTAAAATATGATAAGTATATAATTTTTATTTAATAATACAATAAATATATAATTTTTACAAAAATTACAATTATATTACTTATTAATTTATTATTAAAAATTATATACTTATTATATTTTAATTAACAAATATCATAATAAAGATATGAAAAATTACACTTAACTTATATCATAATCCAACGAGGAGATAATTTAATCTCAAGGCATCCTTGATACTCTAGCTCCGATGATTCTTAATAAAATAATAATATTTAATTAATATAATATTTGATATTTAATATCATATTGTACCCCTCTTTTAACCCGTTATCCTAATTCTTTAGCGGACCACGCGAAAGCAAGAAAGAAAGCGACATAGTCTTCTCTTTCCAACACTATTCTGAAGTGAAAATATAGCCACCAGCGTTGGCCAAACAAGCAAAAAAAGGGTCATCTCACGTTCACAACATACTCTATCCATCCCCAACTATAGCGGATGCTGATATTTATCAATAAATAAACACTTAATGAACCCACCGCCGTTGCATTTCCAACTTTCTCCTCGTTAAAAAGGAACCAACTTTAATCGTAGTCACTAGGAAATAGGAAGATTCAGCCACACCCTTTAAAGATTCCGAACCCCGATATCCGCAATTCTTGGATTTCAGCCTCCATACTCTTCCAAAATGGCTCAAAATGGAAGTGGGGATAGGGTGGAAAATAGGTTTGATGGGGACGATGACGAAGTACGGAACCCAAACCAGAAGGACTCGAAGCTTAAAGAAGAAGATACTTCAGTGGAGAGGGTGTTCCTGAGCAGAGAGGTGCCGCCATGGAGGAAGCAGCTAACCATAAGAGCCCTTGTGGTGAGCTTTTTGCTAAGCATACTGTTCAGTTTCATAGTAATGAAGCTGAACCTCACCACTGGGATTATACCTTCCCTCAACGTCTCTGCTGGCCTTCTGGGTTTCTTCTTCGTCAAGACTTGGACCAAGTTCTTGGACAAATCTGGCTTGTTGAGGCAGCCATTTACGAGGCAGGAGAACACTGTCATTCAGACCTGTGTTGTCGCCTCCTCTGGCATAGCCTTCAGTGGTACCTTATTCGATTCTATCCTTGTTATTTGTGGAATTGAAATTTCATCTGTGCCCAATCTAGGAACTATGCTTCTTAGCAGTGAAAATGAATCTCAAGTTAAGATTTGGACTTGTACACTTTTTGAAGTGGCAATCACCTTCACTATTTTAAGAATTGAAATCTGATCTGTGTTAAATCTACAAACTATGCTTCCATTTACCAGAGAAACTATGCTTCTTAGCAGTGAAAATGTCAAGAAAATATCAGGTTCATATTTGAATCTGTACCCTTTTGAAGTGATAATTTCCTTCACTGTTTTAGGAATTGAAATTTGATCTGTGTTTAATCTAGAAACTATGCTTCTTAGCATTGAAAATGACAAGTAAATCTCAAGTTATGATTTGGATTTGTACCCTTTGGAAGTGACAATAACCTTCATTATTTTAGGAGCTGAGCTTTAATCTGTGTTTAATCTAGAAACTATGCTTCTTAGCAGCTAAAATGACAAGTAAATCTCAAGTTAAGATTTGCACGGATTTGTACCCTTTTCTAGTTCTATTATATGGTGATTTATGGGGGATATGGATGAATTAGGCTAAGCATAGTTTGTAGTATTGACCTCAACTTTTGATCTGATTGCTCAGAAAAATGATATCCCTAACATTCTGGCATTACATGATTTTTATAAAAGAAGATGACGATTATTGGAGAAATTTTAGAGTCGATTTCCTCTGTTTGAATAAATGGGTGGAATTTTCCAGGTTTTAGAATTCACTATCTCTTGTAGTCAAGGATTACTGTGTCATCGTCAGGCTCTGTCTTCTAGAACCTTGGAATAGCCATAGGAGCACAACCATCAACTTTAGTCCATACCTGAAAAGATACAGCTATTTTTTGGTCTTCAACATATGCCAAGCCGAAGAACTTCAGAAAAGTGTGCCGTAACTATGAAATAAATTTTCAGAGAATCTGAATTTTGCTTAAATATGGCGTAAGGTAGGAGTAGGAGCCCAAAACAAGATTCACACTAAGCAACTTTTGTCATAATTAATTAAAATTAATGTTTTTATCGTAATGCATTGTTTGATTTAACCAATTTCATACAATAATCTGACTTTTTTGTCCTTGTTTTCCATTTGTTATTGTATTTTACCATTTGTTGTCATAAATAAAGTAGCTGATAAAGTTTATCAAGATTTAGGTCCCATTTGAGATTGTTTTAGATTTCTGCTTATTTTGAAACAACTTTCTTTTTCAATTGCAGTTTCATAAGAAGCACTATGAGGTAAAAGCATTTTCGTTTGGCAAAATCATTTGATAAAAGTTTTTATCAATATTATTGTGTTTGGCAAATTCTTCAAAGACAGTGCTTTTTATTGTCAAATTGCTAAAGAGGGCATACATTTAAGAAAGTAAGCAAAAAAGGTTAGAAGTAATTTTGGTAATTAATGATCTTGAGTGGGGGTACTATGGTCTTCAAAAAAAAGTAATTTTCTGCTTCTGCTTTGCTTCAAAGCTCTAATTTTCTGATTCCTTCTTACAGAAAAACTACTTCTACTACCACTCAGAAGCAGCTTTTTTTTTTTTTTTTGGTCCAGAAGCTGAGCCAAACACGTCATTTAACCAAAATAAGTACTTTTTCAAAAGATAAACAGCTTTTTCTCCTCCAAAAGCTTGGCCAAACAGGCTATCAATGAGTTTGAATAAAAGTTGAAGTATCTGTGTCTAGTAGAACATCAGCTAAAGATTTTAAATACCTTCTTTTATCTTTATCTCCCATCATTGACTTTTGTTCAATCTTGTTTCAATTGTATCTGACCTTGGAATGAAGTATTTAACCTGTTTAGTCTAGGTTAAATATTTGTGACATAAAAACTGAAAAATTGTTGGAAATAAAACAGAAACTCTAGACTTGGATTTTTTTATGTTAAAATATCTGTGAAAGATTGCATAAGTCATTAGCACTAAAACTCATTGTGGTTGACTTTGTATCAACAGGAGGTTTTGGGAGCTACCTCTTTGGAATGAGTGAACGTATAGCCAAGCTATCCTCAGATGCGAGTGACTTCAAAAACCCATCATTAGGATGGATTATTGGATTTCTCTTTGTTGTCAGCTTTCTTGGCCTCTTCTCAGTTGTACCTCTAAGAAAGGTATTATGCATTCTTGCATTACTGGCTGCATCATCCATTAACATCTGATTTTATTCATTAAGGTATTAAAAATGAATTTATCAAACATTAATTAACCTGCGATAGTCAGTTTTGCATTAGAAATTTTTTATCTTGGCAAATGCAGAAGGAGTCTTACTGGGACTATAACTGTGAAATGGTTCATCTTTACCATTTTTACCTCTTTAGCATTTATATATGTCCGTGTTTTACTTTCCCTAACCTTGATTCGATTTTGCTTCTACTGTTGGTTGCAGATTATGATCATTGACTTCAAATTGACATATCCAAGTGGTACTGCAACTGCTTATCTCATCAACAGCTTCCACACTCCCGAAGGAGCCAAATTAGCAAAGTAAGGCACTGTAATGGACCCTTTATAATTAGATGAGACTGCATGAGAATTTAGACATCTAAACTGCTTGACTAACTATTTTCTACTCTCAGGAAGCAAGTGAAAACGTTGGGAAAATTCTTTTCTGTCAGTTTCTTATGGGGTTTCTTTCAGTGGTTCTATAGTGCTACTGATGACTGTGGATTTCAAGCCTTCCCTTCTTTGGGGCTTAAAGCATACAAATATAAGTATGTTGTCACATCTCCTTATTTTCTTCAGTATTGTGGTTAATTGGTGTCTAGGTCAACTTTCATGTACCACAATTAATGCATCCACCTCCTTGGTCTGGTCAAAGGCAAGCCATCTACAAAGAATGAGGGATTTTCTCAGGGAAATCCCTTGCAGCTTGGACCCAAGATATTGGCTTAGTTAAGATTTGAACCTGGGATATTACACCTAACCACATATCACATGCCTACTTCAACCACTAGACCAACGGGCTTCGTCTCTCTGTTTTGATGAAAATCTCATTTAACTTGATACGAAAATGAGCATAATTTAATAAAACATGCTTCATATAAGCACCACTCTCAATCAAAAGTGTTTAATCTAACCTTTTATTATTTGCAGGTTTTATTTTGATTTCTCTGCAATTTATGTTGGAGCGGGAATGATTTGCCCCTATATCATAAATATATCAATGCTTCTTGGAGGAATTCTTTCTTGGGGAGTAATGTGGCCTCTTATAGAAGGCAGAAAAGGCCACTGGTACTCTGCAGACCTTAGTGACTCTAGCCTAAATGGCCTCCAAGGTTACAAGGTTAGTTTCCTATTGTAAAGCACTCTTGGTGCTGCTATTTCCTTTAGGGTATGTTTGGATGTCGTTATTTGTTACTAAGAAGGAAAAGAGGATAATGAAGGATTTTCAACTGAGCTTCCAAAATCTTCCTAGACAAGAATTTTAAGTTCCCTAAATTTTTATATTTTTAAGTTCACTAAATTTGGGAGATTTTTTAAGAGAGTTTTCCTAGACAAGAGGAAAGAAAATCATCACTTAACCATCCCTCTGCTCCTTCTTTCTCTCCTCTTCGCATTCTGTCCCTTCCCTTCTATTCTGAACTCCCAACCATACACTTATGTGCACTTAGTGTCGCTATTTACATGCTTTCTAAGGCGTGCCAATTTATTGAATTTACCTTCCACCTTGACTTAACAGGTATTTATAGCCATAGCTATGATCCTAGGAGATGGTTTCTACAACTTCATTAAGGTGCTAAGTCATACCCTCATAAGCATGTATAACCAAATCCGTGGAAAACAAAGGGAGAATGTTCTTCCTGTTGCAGATCAAAACTCATCCTCAACTCCACAGGTTTCTTATGATGATCAGTGCCGCATCCAACTTTTCCTCAAAGATCAAATACCCTTATATTTTGCTGTTGGGGGCTATGTTGCAATTGCTGCTGTCTCCATAGCCACTCTCCCACACATCTTTCCACAACTGAAATGGTACTACATATTGGTTATCTACCTTCTTGCCCCCACCTTAGCGTTCTGCAATGCTTATGGAACTGGGCTAACCGATTGGTCCCTTGCATCTACCTATGGAAAGCTAGCCATCTTCACTATTGGGGCTTGGGCTGGTGCCTCACACGGTGGGGTCCTTGCTGGCCTAGCAGCCTGTGGAGTGATGATGAACATAGTCTCCACAGCCTCTGACTTGATGCAGGATTTCAAGACCGGCTACCTCACCCTATCTTCACCTCGGTCTATGTTTGTGAGCCAAATTATTGGCACAACAATGGGTTGTGTGGTCTCCCCATGTGTCTTCTGGCTTTTCTACAAAGCATTTGATAACCTTGGGACACCCAAAAGTGAATACCCTGCCCCTAATGCAATCATATACCGAAACATGGCCAAGTTGGGGGTAGAAGGCTTCTCGTCTCTACCAAAGAACTGTCTTTTGCTTTGCTTTATTTTCTTTGGTTCTGCCATTGTGATAAACTCGGTTAAAGACTTGCTGGGTAAGAGAGGAAGGTTCATACCACTTCCGATGGCAATGGCAGTACCTTTCTATATAGGGCCATACTTTGCCATTGACATGTGTGTTGGAAGTCTGATACTGTTTGTGTGGGAGAAGTTGAACAAGGCCAAGGCAGATGCTTTTGGTCCAGCGGTAGCTTCTGGTTTGATGTGTGGGGATGGGATATGGACTCTGCCTGCTTCAATACTTGCTCTTGCTGGAGTTAAGCCACCAATTTGCATGAAGTTCTTGTCAAGAGCAACAAATAATAGGGTTGATGCTTTCTTGGGTTCTTAGAGGTTAAGTTTGGCTTGAAATCAATATCCTGTTCAAAGTCTTGAGCTTTTTACTGCCTTGGAAATCTTTACCTTTTAAACTTCTGCAAAGTAAGCGTATAGTTGAACAAAAGACGATTGGAAAAAAAATTTAAAAAAAATTAAAAGAAGGGTGAAAAAAACTAATTTGTATGTCATGTATCAGATATATCAGGCAAGTATGCTTCCTGGTGGTGACTTGGGATAAAGTTCAGTGTATATATGGCGATAGGGAAAGGATTTAGTTCTCTTTAATCCTAGTTAGAAAAGGTTCATAAAGATGAAAGCTCTTACGAACTCCAAATAATATTATGATGACTTTTTTTTAAATGCTGGAAACATTGTTATGAAAAATATACATCCTTTCATGATTTGTTGCTCCTTAAAAGTTGAGAGGAAGAAATGTGATGGACTCTCTTCTGATTGAAACTTGCAAATATAAGAAAATGTTTCATATAACATATATCCCTACGCCAAATAGAGAGTGTTTTTTGAAGCGAAAAAATCTGTGCAAGAATCTGGAAAAGTACAGAAAAAGGTTTCGAAAAATCGTTTCTTTCTCTGAAAACTAGTTTGATGCAGGGATACAATTGCTAGGATATTATTAAACAATTTCGAACGCATATACCCGTTGTATTTGTTAAAAAGACACTTGAATTTTTTAAAAATGCAGGAAACATTATCATAAAAAATAGATAATCAAATATAAATTCTCAATTTTGGTATTAAAAAAACCAAAATTAGATGCCGCTGCAATATTTTCAAAGAGTAGGGATTTAATTTAAGAAAAAATTATCTTAAATGATTTACTAACCAACTAAAATCTTGTCCCAATATATAGCCAGGCAAACCTCCTTAATACAATATTTGATTCTCTACAGGAAAACTCCCTTCTTTTATCTTCCATGCGTCTCCTCTAACTATCCTCCTAGCCTCTCTCTGTAAATCATTCCCATTCTTTCTCCATCATATCACAGTGGTATATCATTATTCTCATACATAAGATGGTGTGCGAGAGGCATGTCAACCTTCCTTAGTCATCAAAGTCAACCATTTTAGCAAGGAAAATAGCATCACATCACTTGCTTGAATTTGTGGCATCTCTATAACCCAGATCATAAGCTCAAGCAGTCCAATCTTCGTCGCTTTCATGGATATCCTATATAGAACAGTCATGAAAGCAAATCGGCAGAACAGCAAGATGAACATTGCCTACTATAAACTATCAACCGTTATAGAGACAAAACTTTAAGTTCTTTGAGCATTTGTTCTCAGATTTTTTTTAATAAAAATATAAAGTGAATAAATTTGATAACAAATACTTAAAATTACATCTAAGTTTTAAGCTTGTCATTGTCAAAGCCCGGCTTCATGTCTTCGAGGGTTAATGCATGTGACAAGGACAATTACCTCTGAAGCACTTGAAACTTCTTCAATGCCATCCTCTTCATCTTCATCTTCAACCTACATTGTTTTTGTACAATGTCAAATTACTTGAGCGAAGAAAACCATCAATAAGATTTGCTACAAATTCCTTACTTAAAGTAAAGCTGCTTAATTGAGTAATGCCAGGAATCAAGTCGTTAGCAAATTATTCTTCCTATTAATTGCAATATAGCATTATGAAATATATAAACTAGAAACATAAGAACCTACTAAAAGAAATCACTACTAAATCCACACCAAGAAACTTTAGGAGTTTCAAGAACGAGAAAAACATACCTGACATTCTTTACCTTTGCCACAATATTTCCAGCTACAAAATTACAAACATGATAAGCAAATTTGCAAAAGTTTCATAAATACAATTACTTATTAAAGATACATGAGTTTTAAATCATTATTTAAAATAAAATCAACATTTACACACGCACACACACACCCACACCCCAGAAAAAAAAAAAGAGCATTGAATGCATTGGCAAGCTAGGCACAAATTATTTACATTTTTTAGGCAGATATCCAACCACAAACATATCATATAAAGGCCCTCTAGTTTCTTGTACTGAACTGAAGATTTAAAGGCTGATGTTCCATCAGAAACAAGTTTATACTGCCTTTGACACTATCAACAAAACAGGACTTATATCCGTTGACCAAGTTCAATGCCAAGTTTAAAAGGATTTACAATTTCTATTCAAAATATATATCTAAAATAACAGTTTACTTAATCACTTAACGGGGACTCAATATTGCTGACATAAGCAAGAGCAGTCAATATTCATGTTTCTCAAACTTCAACACTTGTTGGTTCCTTATCAAGTGTTGATGGCATGGTGCGCATTAGACCTAACCAAACAAGCGACAATGACCAATAATTCTCTTCTCTATGTGTGGTCTGGCCAAATATCCAAAAGTGCATTCACACATTTAGATTGAAAACCTCACAATTTTTTATTAATATTGTCCCACAACCATTTGGAGGGAAGAGAGCGACAGAGAATACTAACCAGGACCTCTGTCCTTGCTCTTTTTAACTCTTATCCCGGGTCTTTCATCCTGCAACAATAGCCAAAAGTGCCCCAGCCTGCATTCTACCTCAACATGAAGCACTTAGAGCCAATAAAGGAAGACTCTCATCCACACACAGAGTAAAAGAGATTCAGAAAATTATTAAAAGAAAAGAAAAGAAAAGAAAAGAAAAAATAGAACCAGATCTATGTTCCTTTTTGAACCAGCATGATGCAACTTCTTGCTGGAATCTGAAAAGCATCAACAACTTTTGTGGGTTATCATGGGCATCTCGCCATATCTGCTGGAGTTGCTTCTATTATCATATCTGCTTGATTAGTTTTCTGAATTCCAGATTTTAGGCCTGCTATTTTTTCTGTTCTTTGACTTTCCTTTTATCACCCATTTGATGTAGTTTATTTCCCTTTATCTCTTTACTAATTTTATGGGATTCTAGTGACAAACTTGTTGCCATGGTCCCTATAAGTATTCTCTCTGGCATTCAAATAAAGTAAGATATTCAGAGCATTCCCTATTGTGAAAAATCTACCACTTTTATTATCCAATTTTCACAATCACAACTGCCCAAAAGAGTATAAACTAAATACCTTTTGATGATGAAAGTTTCTTTGGGGTTCTTGGAGCCTTCTGAAAATGCAAGAGTTTAGAAGGTTAAATAATCTGACCAATACTAAGATATACGATGCAGTATATTAAATTTACTTATAGTCAGAAAGCAAGATATTGTGAAGCACTAAGGTTTTCCAAATGACAGAAAATGAACAATCAAAGAAACAAAACAAATTATAAGGTTTTCCTTTTCTTTTATCTCTTTAAAGATCTTCACTTTAGTTATGCCTTTCAAACCATTGATCCATTTTCCATGACTGGCTGTAACACATGATATTTGTAGATGTCCCGTATTTTTAATGAGTATTCCTTCAATATATATCAAACTTTTGATAAAGTTGAATCATTATAAACCCAATGATTTATAACCATGGTAAACATGTTCTCCATCATTTTATGATTGGTCTTACTGCCCCCTCCATAGGGCAAATAATGGATCACAGATTCCAGATGTTTAAGAAATAAGGTTTTGTTTTGATGGAAACCCTCTAAAGAATTACCCAAAACCGGCCCCATAGATTATGACAGTGTAGAAATAAATTAGTAGTGAATAAAATTATTTGGCTTATAAATGTATTTGTTGTTCCTAAGTATATGTTTTAATTATTTGGCTTATAAATCCTTTTAAAAAATGCGATTTAATTCTTAAAAAATGTATGTTTTAACTATTTGATCTCTAAATTTAATAAATATATAATTTAATATTCTTTGAAAGTTTAAACTTGTTGCTTGTTAGTCTTAGAACATGTATTGATAGAAATAAATTAGTAGTGAATAAAATTTTTTTTAGAGATTAAATTATGTACTTTTAAGATTAAAAAAATTAAATAATTGAATCATATATCTTTTAAGAATTAAATCATAAATGTTTAGAACTTATAAACTAAATAGTTGAAACAATCTTCAAGGATTAAAAATTATTTTTTATTTTATTACAAAGCATGATGATGATGATAAAAACCCCAAAAAAATTATATTTAAATATGGTTAAATTAAAACATTCTTTATATATATATATATATATATCACATGGAGAGTGTGTAACTCCTTGAGTTTTATTAGAATTACATAAATTTTCTTTTTATTTTTAATATTTTAATTTAAAAAATTTTAACTAAAATATTCTTTATTAACCTAAATATATATTAGGTAAATTTTTTTTAAGAATTAGATGTCATGCTATTTTGTAATCTAAATATCTTTACATTCATCACTGTTATTTGTTAAATTATATCCAAATATATAAAAATTAAAATAAAAAATATATTTTATGTTCATTAAATTTTGCAAAGTCTTAAATTAATTATCATTTATTAATAAACAGTTAATGTGACATATACCTTCTATGTGAAAAGATGATAATTTTAGAATTATTCAGCATTTTCTTTTTAATGCAAATTGATTAGCTTATAATTAATTATTGCAAATCAAAATTTTTGTACTCGGTATAATTTTTTTTATGTATTTGTTCAGATTTAATTTATCAGTAAACTAACTCATTAATGTTAGTATTAAATATGATTTTGACTTCAAGTAGTTAATTTTTTTATCATTAGATTTACTTTCCTAAGTTGCTATATCTGAAAAAGAGTATTTTAATTAAAAAATATGTATTTAATTAGGATAATCATTTAATTAAAAAATATTTTAATAAAAAATTTAAAATTGAGATAAAGAATAATTTAATTATTAATTTTAAGAAAAATGAGTAAATATTTTAAAAATAGAAATTTAATTTATGTAAATTTAAAAATTTATTAATTTATATAATTCTAATAAGATCTAAAAAAAGTAAAAATAATTTATTTTTTTAAAAAATTTGACTTCTTACAAGTACATCAATCGTTTGGCCAAAAATAATAATAATAATAATAATAAAAGAATTACGTTGATCGAGGGAACGAATCTTCTGAAGTGGGCAAACCGTAAAGTGTCTCTGAAGTTGCAAGATCAACGGCCCATAATATACCATGTGTAAGCGTCAATGGAGACGCACTTTTTAGCCCAAAATGCATCATTTCATTTAATGAAACAATGTGTTTTATCCCAACATATGATAGATGTTTTGATCTTGGCCGTTGAGCACTTGGACAACAAAGATTAAAACACGTGGCACATAGACTAGCATTGAAGCTTCATGGTTGATGAAATGAATAGCTATGATCATCCTATTTCAAATAAAGCTGGGAAATTGCAATTCTTCTTCTTCTTCTTCAGCGTTCCCTTTGCAAAAGATTTTTTCTCTATCACAAAATTCCATTGAGTTTAGTCATCTACTTAGGATTAAAAAAAAGCTTTCTTTTTTCTTCTTTTATGATGAAAAATATTTGGAATATAATGAAAAATATTTTTGCATACATTTTGAATGAAAAATCTGACTTTTTTTGTTCTTACTATATTGTTGCAATTGTTTCTTCCAATTAATCTCTCTCTATTATTAAAAAGAAAAAAAAAACTTTTCTTATATGATGAAAAAATTTTCATTGTAAAGGGTTACATATGTATGAAAAAAAATTTGTTTATTACTTTGTTTAAAGTTAAAAACCTTACAAAAATTAACCTTGTAATATTTTTATTTTTTTTGGAAGCAATATTTTAATTTTAAGTCATAAAGATTATTAAAAGGCTTGTATGAAATTGTTAGGCTCCATTTATTTTATTATCCAATACATTGACTTTGCTAAGTTTTATTTAGTATGGATTAAGAAAAAAACTAATTGATTGATTTATTTTGAATTAGCTTTTGTTTGCAAGACTAATTGAGAGACCTTAAAAAGAATTTGAAGGTCATTGGTGACTTTACCAAGTTTCTTCTACTATGTAAGTGTTATTTTTTGTTTTTTTGTTTTTACATAAACATGTTTACAATATTCTAAAATATTTATGTAATTTAATTTTCAGGGAATTAAGTACACCAGTTGTTCGTCAACTGAATATACTAGATTTGAATTAAGCTTGAAGCCCAAAGTGGGAATGGTATTTGATACCTTAGAAATAGCTTGGAAGTTATAGGTTGATTATGGTGGGGAAGTCGGATTTGGAGTTAGAAAGCTATATACCAACAAGAACAAGAATGGCTCTATAACTACATGCAGACTTGTGTATTGTCTAACTATTACTCCTCGACCAGAGACTAGAACTAATTGCTTAGCAAGGATGGGAGTCACACACATGGGTGAAAAATTTAAAGTACATGATTTTGTAGAAGAACATAACCATAAACTTTATCTCCCAAAAACTACCCACATGTTGGCATCTCAACAAAAGGCATCCAATGTTTAGCCTTATCAAATTAAGTTGGTAGATGAATCTGGACTCCACCAAAAATCATCATTTGAGTTGATGAGTAGACAAGTGGGAGGAAGAGCTACTTTAGGCTATACTTGCTTGGATCAAAAGAATTATCTTCGCACCAAGAGATAGAAATATTTGATGTATGGGGAAGTAGTTTGCTTGTTTGAATACTTCCAACGACAACTATTAGAAAATCTATCATTTTATTATGCATACCAAATGGATATGAATGAACAAATAACTGATGTATTTTGGGCTGATATAAGGATGGGTATTAATTATGCTTGTTTGGTGATGTCATATGTCTTGACACAATATATTGTACAAACCATCAATATAGACCACTTGCTTTGTTCACAGGATTTAATCACTATAGAAGCATGGTAATCTTTGGGGCGGCGTTATTGTATGACGAGACAATTGAATCATTCAAGTGGTTGTTCGAAACTTTATTAACCCACTCTCAAAAGAGACCATAAAGTATATTTACTAATCATGATCAAGTAATGGCCAGAGCAATACATAAAGTGATGCTTGACACATGCCATGGATTATGTTATGGCATCTAATGCAAAATGGCATCAAACACTTAGGCAATCTAACGAAAGAAGGCTCTCACTTTTTGATAGACTTCAAGGCTTGCTTGTATGGTTATGAAGATGAAGAACAGTTTGAAGTAGATTGGAGTAGCTTACTTTCTACATATGAGGCGCATGATAACACATGGTTGACACGGGTTTATAGCATAAAGGAAAAATGAGCTACTTGTCATATGAAAAAAGTGTTGACACTTGGCATACAAAGTACACCACTCAGTGAAAGCATAAATTTGAATATTTGAATATCATTCAATTCTTTAGACACTTTAAGAGGGTGGTAGAAGATAAGAGATACAACGAATTGAATTGTGAATTTAACTCTTGGCAAAAATTACCCAGGTTGAAAAGTCAGCATTCACCTATGTTATGCCAACTCGCACAAATTTACACTTATCCAATATTTGACTTATTCAAGAAGAGTGGGATAAATATGCAACTGCATGTGTAAAGCATAGAAATGAGACTCCGTCATTGTTTGAATATGTTATTACATTGGTTGGTAAGAAAGGAGAGTAGATAGTTTCATTTGATCAGTGTGACAATTCCATTTATTGCAACTGTAGAATGTTTGAGACCTTCGGTATCCTATGTTGCCATGCTTTTGAAGGTGCTTGATGCCATGGATGTTAAATTAATGCCCGAGCGGTATATTTTAAAGAAGTAGACTAAACAAGTTAGAAGCGGTATTATTCATGATGTTAGTGGTGGTGAGATTGAAGGAGATACCAGGTTAGCCATTACACAGCTATAGACAACTTTGTCCTCAACTTATAAAATTAGCGACCGAAGCATCTAGTAGTTACGAAACATTCTTGTTTGTGAGAAAAGCTATCGGTGAGTTGAGTGAGCAAGTATTTGCAAATTTTAATCACCAAAGTAGTTTGGACAATGATACAGAGGACATCACAATTAATGCAACTGGTAATGGAAGAGTGGTCCAAGTAAAAGGTTTTAAGAAGAAAGAAGGGAGAAAGGGAAAGAAGTGCTAAAAAAGTTGGGTTGAGAATCTTACAAAGAGACAAAAAAAAAATCTCAACTTGTTGATGTGCATCAAGATTAATCATCATTGGTGAGTAAGATCATATTTGTCACCATTTATTTAATCAACTTCTTTACTTTCATTGAATAAATAAGCATTTTTTGTTCACTTGCAGCATAACGAAGCTACTCTAAGTTTGTCTGGACCATCTCATTCAACAACTCCAGCGATCAGTGCTTTTCCTCAAGCCTTTGGCAATCTTTTTACTAGTTTATTTATGGTAAGTTTTAGTAAATACTAATATTTTGCTTGGTGCATATTTTGGATCTTCCAATTTTTATCATTTGGAGTATAGGTGCAACATGACCATCCTATCAAGTCACTTGAGAAGGTTGAAGTTACACATCTTGGCATTTAAGAAAATTGAACAATATGAAGCACTTATTATACACTTGATATACTTTTGTTTTTTTTAGTGTGTTTTATTATGTTCAAGATATCTATGTATTAATCCAAATTCTAAAAAAGAGATGTACACCATTTTTGAGAAAGAAATAGACAACTTTTATTAATGTTGTAATGTACAACTTGATTCTATAAAAGAAATACAAATTCCACAATTTACAACTTCATCACAATTTCAATATGGTACTATGCATTATGATTCATATTCTACACTTCACTATCCTAGTTCAATACACCACTACAATATATGCAGCATTGGCAAAATCAACTTCTATATGTAGTGTAGCATAGTTGTGTATGATGTGGTGCAGCAACAGAAACAGAACTAGATCTCAAATAATTCTTGTCATAGAGTTGTCTTCAATTACCACCAAAACCAAATCTCAAATAATTTAGCATAGTTATGTATGATGTGGTGCAGCAAAAGTAGAACTAGATCTTAAATAATTCTTGTCATAGTGTTGTCTTCGATTATCACCAAAACCAGATCTCAAATAATTTAGCATAGTTGTGTATGATGTGATGCAGTAGCAGAAACATAACTAGATCTCAAACAATTCTTCTCATAGAGTTGTCTTTAATTACCATTAGCACCAAATTTCAAATAATTCTTGAATTTTATCTTCAACTTTGCCATTAGTCATAGATGTCACTAGAAAAGTAGCTTAGGTTTTAAGTAGTAACTTAGTTCTTAAGTTGCAATATAGCTCCTCTTTTCGTAATATCAGGTATCATATATTAGAAAGAACTAAAAGATGAGATAAATGAATCAAAATAACACAGAAAAAGGAGCAACAAAGCAAATGAATCAAAATAACACATCACTACTTCTATGTGAAAGTGCCCTACATGCCACAAAGCTTCCCAATCCTGCGTCAGTGATTGTTAAATTGATATTAGATTCATGGCTTGGTTACTTCATGTAAGTTAAAAAGAATAAGCAATAACAAATAAAATGTAGCAGCTAAGCGTCTAATTCAACAAAATTAACACATAATGTTGAGCATCCAATGAGCAACAATAATAGGTATCCTACATATAATTAACCATACTTCTAATTTAATAGAATTACTAAACCCAATTCATGGTTTCTATTCACAAATATCTAATTTAAAAAGAAAATGAATATTCACAATAATAATTACCTAACTCCAAAAACAATTACTCACCCATTCAAAAACAAAATGAATATAAAAAAAAGCCAAATCAATCCCAATTCATGTAGGCTAAAACAAAAATTAAAAGAGGAAGTAGGAATAACAAAAATTGCTACCTTAGAGTTTGCTATAATTTGCTTCAAGCATCACTGAGAAGTGATCAAAGAAAAGGGAATCAAGTTGTATTGTTGTTACACGAAGGTGGACAAGATAGTTTCTCCAACTGCTAATCGTAAATTAAGCAATGGCACTGCTTATGTGCATTTTGATTCATGGTCAACAGAGAATAGACTCACAAAGTTCCTAGATTTCAACATCATTCAAACATACTCAAACAAAGTGTGACCATAACATACTTAAACAAAGAGTGATTTTATTTTATCAGTGTAAAATCACTTATAAACATTACAGAGACAAAGTTTGATATCTAATGGAACCCTCTTCTTATTTTCATCCTCCTAGTGAACAAGTAGAATAGGAAAAGCAAATAGACAAAAGAGGAAGCAAAACTTAAGTGAGTAATTCCAGTCATTCAATGCGATTAGGCCTGGGATTGTGCATCTGAGGATTAATTTTTTAGGACTACATTTACAAGAAGAAATCGCCTATGATGACTTCGAGAGGCTGAGAATAGGAAAGCCGCATGAGGGAGATGATGAATCGAAGATGTGGGGCTTTAAAACATCGTTGCAATCAAAGATGCACGGATGATGACCTGCTGGTGGGAAACGATGACCTTCAAATGGTGGAGCTTTATTTTTTAGCAAGTGGGAGACGTGGCAGGTGAGGGAGACGCACACGCAAGCTACTCTCCAAGTGTTCTGGTGCTTTTAACATCAGGGGGAGACGTGGCTCAATCTGCTTTGTTCATTCCATCAACGCCCACAATTGTCACAACTTCAGAGACACTTTACGATTTGCCCACTTCAGAAGATCCGTTCCCATCAATCGATACCATCGCTCCTCACCGACTGCCTCACTTTGTCTATTTTTGGATTTCTTTACCATATTTATGTATTATTGAATCACATTTCTCTACCATCACTCTTCTCCACATTTGACAATAATGAAATAACAAAATTTGGATGGGAAACTTGTTAGGTCTAGTTTCGTTTGTAGAAAATGACATTATGCAAAAAAAAAAAAAAAGAATGCCCCAAATTATATATTTGGTAGGCTTTTTTATTTTATTTCTTTGCCTTGGCAAAATCCATGCTTATGGAGGAATGGGCATTTTATAAAAAAATTTAACAAAATGAGATGTCCTCCCATCAAATTATCAACTAAAAGGTAAAAATGCCCCTCCAAAAGAAGGTTATTTTTTTAATTGAAAAATTGATAATCTAAACATTATTTTTTAAAATTAAAATATTAAATTTGAATATTTTTTAATTAGTAATTAGAAAACATTTTTGAATTAAAAAATGGGTTGGTGCCCCATTTGATATGAATAATAGAAATGACTTTTAAGTCTTTTGACAATAACACTTGGGAAAACATTTAATAAGATTATGTAGCTACCAAAACAAATTCTCAAAATACTTTTCTTTTTTCATATTACAAGAAATGCAAAAGGAGTAACTTTGCGTTAAAAATAAAACAGCCAAATGTAAAGCTTCTCACTCAACATTCAACTTTAATTAATAAATAAATAAAATTGTCAGTGTGACTTAATATCATATTTATAGTTAGAACACAAAGCTATCAACTCCATGTTTCAGAGGGGCAGTAGTCAAATTTTGACTGCATGGATAAAATAATGTCTATGTGGCAACCAAGGATTGGAAAAAAGAAAAATACATTGCCATGTGAAGAAAAATGATTGGCCAATATTTTTAATTATAGTTAAAAAAAAAACCTCTCTTTTAGTTTAAATTCTAGCTTCTCTTTGCACACCTCTTAAAAAATTTCATTTTCCTCTTAATTCACAACTCTTTTAGCTCTTAACTTTCTCTTTAACTTTTTTGTAAGTCTTAGTTCTTTCAAATACTCTTCTATAAGTATAATCTTTTTTTTTTGGGTAAAATTTTGTTTGGAATCCCAATATCTCTCATCTCTCCCCTCTTATCTTCTTCTTTATCACAATCAAAACTTAATCTTGTCATTTCTTTAAGCTTTAGCAGCTATGATCTTAATAGATTATGTTTATGTCCCAACATAGAAGAAATTTTAGCAGAAGCTTTATTTGAACATTTTTACTACTTCACCTAAATCATGTCAATACAAATTGTGTGAGCCATTTTACTTCTTTATTTGGTCAATTTACCATTACAAGTAAAAAGAAAAAAGGTTTAAAGATAGTAATTGCATAAAACATATATTTATATTTATAATATTATCTTTTAAGTGTGTCTTCCTCTTAGCATAGAAAAAAAAGCCTAAAATAAAGGATATAGTATTGTTATAATTAACTAATTAATTCATTTGAAATATTATAATATATTGATATGTTATAATACCATCTTAGTTTAAAATTTGCTAATATTGTGTATATTTACTTTCTTTAGATGAAATTATAAATAAATTATACAAAATATTTAAACCTTGAACTCAAAAGGAGATATATATATATATATATTTCATGTGCTTATACCTAAATTTTATTATAGGAATCATAATGTGTAGAAGAAAAGAGCTTGTATGCATATACGCAAATGAAAAGATTTATAATAACAATGAGGGTGCAACATTTGAGTGCACCAAACCAAAAATATTAAGAGTTCACTCTAATATCACTCTAGAAAGGTTAAAGGAGGTGATCGAGAAAAAGTTACAACTTAACTCAAACTAATTTATGTCTAAATAGTATATAGGTATCCTTATTTACGTAACCTAACTTGGTACTTAGCATGCACTCTGGAGGATGATTCTTATGTACAATTGATGTGACAAGCGAACTAGCAATTCTTAAACTAGCTTAGTGCACCATATATCTCGATTGTGGAAAAGAGTTTGACCATGGCAAAAAGACTAGGTTTTTGAGCTATTGACACTCCCATCAATCAACTAGTATCATGAAACCAATGAATCAGCCACACTGTTTAGATCATACCTAGTAGATAAAAAACCATTTAATTCCCTACCTGTTTATACCTAGCAATATCTCATATTGTCGTCAACTAAATGTCCTAAATAAGTTCATCTTGACCGTAATTGATAATATTAGTCCTCATTTGCTGCTATATAAGCCAAAGGAGGAGGATGAATATGATACCCCACTTAATGCCAATGAGTATAAAGTGAACAATGACGAGAATGACAATGTTAAGGAAGATCTAACAACTCCATTGAACCATTATGAGGATTGGGTGGTTATGTTCCTTTCACAATTGTATTCATATGCTTTTTTGCTAAGATGGTTCACTGTTGTTCAACATTTCATACCTATATTACATTATGGGTTTGTTCATAAAGAGTGCCCACCAACTAGTTCCAATGTAAAGCCTACGATAATATTCCATCAAGTATTTTAGACTTTTAAGCCATATGTTAACACTTTTGACTACCTGAAGGCAATGATCCAAGTTGACAAAACCTTTTTATACAAGTACAAGGGTACCTTGTTGATTAAAAGCCAAAGGATGAGGCCAAGATGATGTGCATTTAGCATTTACCATCGTGGAGGGAGAAACACATAAGTTGTAGACATGGTTCTTTTGTAACCTCTGACAACAAGTAGTGCTGAACAAAAAAGAGATTTGTTTGATTTTTGATAGATATCTAGGGATTTGTTTAATTTGTTTATAACCTAGAATGATGTTCCATCAAATATTTTAGACTTTCAAGCCATGTGTTAACACTTTTGGCTACCTAAAGCCAATGATCCAAGTCAACAAAACCTTTTTATATAAGAATTACAAGAAAACCTTGCTAATTGAAAGCTTAAAGGATAGGACCAAGTTGATATGCCCTTAGCATTTGCCATCGTAGAGAGGGAAACACATTAGTCATAGGCTTGGTTCCTTTATAACCTCTAACGATAAGTGGTGTTGAACAAACAAAGGATTTGTTTAATTTTTGATACATATCTCAGAATTTCAACTGCCATCTCTAACCCAAAAAATAGGTGGTAGCCATTGTAACACCTAGATTTAATATCCTTAAACTAAGGTTAATTTAAATAATAAATTAATCACATTTAATGGTAGAAGCTAAATTTAAACATTATTCTAGATCCACATATGTTAAACATCAATATTCTAGTAAAATAAATCATAAACAATATTATCTCAACATTAAAATTCTACACTCATAGTATTTAACATTAATCCTAAAACTAATATGAACAACAAGGTAAACTAAAATATTGTATATCAAATCTTTTATTACATTACATCAAACGTAAATTGTATTGTATCTCAATGAAGAAGCATCTTTAGCTAAGGTATTCATTATGGAACCTTCCCTTTTTAGTGCCAACCTATTGTCTTGAAAATGCCAATTTAAAAAAGTGTAGATAAGATAAAAATTTTAGTAGCTAGGAGAGTTCTAAAACATACATTCCCAACTATAAAATATAAAGCTTTTCATGAACATATAACTTTAAATAAAAGCATGCACCTTTCATAAGTCAATTATGTCAACACAATTTCACAACTCAGTTTAGGAAAACAAAACATTAATTTATCTTTGCAAATCTTTTTAAAACAATATGGAGTTTTAGAAAACCATATGCTCCTTTAGTAGAACAAATAGAACTTTCATAACTATCCTGACCTTACTTACCTATAAAAATATTAGTATTGCAACACAAGCTACAACAATCCATTCAACATGTATCATATTAGAGTGAGATCAAATACCGTACGCCTAGTCTTAGTGAATGTGATCAATAGATGCGAGCATGCATCAACCTCATCCCCTTAACTTATGGTCTCAGGCCCACATATCATATGACATTAAGCTTATTTATCATCATCAAGTAAATAATATTCCTTAGATCTTCATCTCAAGATTCAGCATATGTTTGAAAAACATTCACATAACATGTAAAACATTTCATATTCAAGAGCAATGTATCGCATTTCATAAATACACAAAAAACATCATTTTCATTAATATCAATCTCATCAAAATCTCATTAAATTCATTTCCATCAAATAAATGCTATTAAATAAATTCCATCAAGCTATTGAATTAAAACAACATGTAATAAAATCCAATTCATACGGTATGAATTATATTTATAGAACTAGCTGTCTTGATTAGAAATCAAGTGCACACTTGCCAAGCAACCTCCACTTATCTCAAGCTAACAAACTACAATATATAAATTAAATATTTTTAATACAATACAATAACAACATAATATATCCTAAGTAATTAAAACTACCTTAATTTATTCACGTACCATAATGGTTAGCTCCAAATAAGCCAATTCCTCCTCCAACACACCACACCACACCTTTACTTGTGCATCACTTTATCTTCAATCATCCACACCAAATCAATGAATTAAACCACAATTATTAAATTAATTACATTAAATATAAATTAGAATAATTATGGAATATAAAACTTACCTAAACTCTACTCCTAGCTAAAGTCTAATTTTACCTACGTGTTACATCAAACACTTCATGCTTGTACATATTAACTATCATAAATTAAATGCCCAATTACTAATCTAACCAACCAATTAGATTAATAAAGCGCAAACTACACATCTAATTATTCAATTAGAACCTCAATTAACAAAATTTTTAATTTATCAAAACCTAAAATTTCAACATCAGCTATTTCAAATTCTAATCAGTTTAAAAGAAAGATAAAGATAAGTAAACTAATTTATTCTTCTATTACTTTGGTTTGTTCCCCTTGCAAATCTCTCATATGGAGCTTCTAAAAAGTAAAGATAAAACTTGAAAATCCTTTTTCTTTATTCTCTCTATATGGCATCTCTGTATCTTTCTCTATTTCTCTCTAAAATCTTCTCTTAATGTGGTATCAAAATAGAGGCATTTTGTTTAAAAAAATAAATCAAAAAGAAATAAAAGATGACATGGGTAAGTAAGGGATGGGTCTACTTCATGGGTCTTGGATAAAATCTATTCAAAAATAACATTGGACCATGGTAACTCACTTAAAAAATCACTATTGGTTATGGTAATTCATTTAAATAATTACTATTGGGTTCTAATAATTTAAGTAGCTATTAGAGTTTCCATCTTTTTATTTTGACTAGATTAAACCATTGGGCCTTTTATTTTTTTCCTATTTTTATTTAAACCCAATAGATATTTTAGCCCATATATCTTTTTTTTTTTCTCCTTTCAATATTCAATTTAATAAAATAAACCTTTATATTTTTGCTTTATTTTTAATATAAGAAATACCTACTAAGTTCTTAAATTCTAATTTAATAAAATAAATAACTTAATATTATATATAATATGCCCTTTTTAACTTTATTAATTACTAAATTCTAATTAATTCTTCTATTAATTATTTTGGATAATTTATTAATTTGGGATGTTACATTTATTTATTTTCCTCAATATTCCATTTAATAAAAAAACCTTTATATTTCTCTTCTATTTTTGAAATAATAAATACCCACTAAATTCTTAAACTTTAATTTAATAAAATAAATAATAAATAACTTAATATTATATATAATATGCCTTTTTTAACTTTATTAATTACTAAATTCTAATTAATTTGTCAATTAATTATTTTAGCTAATTTATTAATTTGGGATGCTACAGTCACCTTACGTGTGACATATGCTTTGCTTTTGTCAAATTGTAAACAACTTGAACACAGCCTTTAGATGTAAATGGTTAAAGAAAAAGTTCATCGACATTGGTAAGTTTTGGTTCCTTAGTTGCAAAATATTGTTTGCCTCCATATATGACTCCTACATGCATTAGTCTAATGGAATACCATTGGTATCATGCACAAGTTACTTGAACAAACGTTATATGATGGATGGATAATTAGTCTAATTACATCAACTACATGGTGGAGGCTACAAATCATATTAGAGATATTCCAAAGAATAAATAGTCTTGTGCATATGATGTTGAGGGCTAACACTAGAGTCACATAACAACAAACTTGGCCAAATGCATAAATAATATGTTCAAAATGGTATGGTTCTTACCTATAATCGGCTTAGTCAAGGTAACTATGCATAGTTTGAATTAATACTATGTGGATCGTGCACAATCCTTAAATGCCAAAATTGAGGCCCGTGAAGTGTGTTTTAAGGATATGTGAAAAAGTCATCTACAATCATTTAAAGAGCCTATACCTTGTCCATGTGCAAGTTTGACCATTAGGCATCAAAGTCAAGGTAGAAGAGTCATACAATCCAACAAACAAGTAGTATGGTTAATGTTATGAGGTAAGCTTAATTAATTATGCATGTGATTGTGGCGAGTTTCAATTGCAAAAGCATCATCAACATGTCATAGCTGCACATGCCATGGTTTCCCTTGACCCTTAATAATTCATATACCACATTTTTCATTTGGAGACAATTTTAAATGCATGCAAGAGTAAGTTTCAATTGAAGGGCAGTGAAACATATTGGCCCCATACAATAGGTCTAAGGCCGGTGCCTAACCCTTCTAAGATTCACATAAAAAGTTAACTCAAATCATCTAGGATATGAAACGAGATGGTTTGAAGAGAAGGTTCAAGAGAACAACAAATATGTGGGTTGTGCAAACAAACTAGTCACAATCGAGCTATTTGTTCATCTCATCAACCTAGGCAACCATAAAAATCATGGGACAAATAATGTATTTGTCTTTATAATGTATTTGGCTTGTTGATGTATTTCATTTGATAATGTACTTGATCAATTTGATTATATGTTGTGTATATGTTTGTTTAACTTGTTAGCTATAGGAGAGCTAAATGTTTCTGTCAAGGTGTGTAAATCTAGGTCTAGATGACGATTCCCTTTTGTACCTATAATCTCGCTATGTGTCACAGGCCATGGGACAAAATCAGGTCAGTTGACACAACCACACTAATGTTTTTATTAAATTCATCGTTGTCTTTATTATTGGCTTTGTTATATAAACATTATCACTATGTATCATAAGATGATCAGATTCTCCACATATGTTGAATTGCACAGGAGGACCAGTTGTTCGAGCGCTCAATTGCTATCGTTCCTTACCTTACACAGGCTAGTTTCTATATAGTGTTTTAACTTGGTCACTTCGATTTAAATGCTACACTTGTTTTGACCTTTGAAGAGAGAGGTGGTGTTTAAAGACATATACCTCTCACTTAACAAGACGCGAGTGTATAATTACACTTCAAGATGTTACAATTCAGTTGGGACTTCATTGCATAGAGAGGTAGTCTTAGGACAAACAGGATACAATTGGTGGTAGTGTGTCAAGATTTGCTTGGCATGACATTACGTTTAGGGACATAAACATTTGCAAACCTATTGGATAATGTAAATGATGTTGACATACAATGATTCACGCAAGCTTACATTTTGAGGTTGATTGAATGATACCTAATGTATTTGCCTATGTTACTTTGAAGAAGTTGATTATTATAGTTAGGGATCAGCATTATTAGCACACCTATATAAAGAGATGTGCAATGTGACTAACTATAACGAGGTAAACATTCATGCATGTCTCACTTTACTACACTCAGGCATGGGATTAATTCCTACAGCTTGCTCCACAAAAGCCTCCTAACCCACACATGGAAATATATTCTTCAATGCCACCACTAGGTTTCAAGTGAAGGCACACCTCACAGCATCCTCGTCCAACCACAAAGGCATTTTGTTAATATAGAATTTTCATAGATCAAATTAAGGATAAAGAGATTTGTAGTTCAAGACCAACAATTATGTAATCAAGCATTATTTCTAAAGGTTGGATTATTTGGATTTTACTTTATGTGCATAGGTTATTTGGCAACTATATAACTCACCCAATGTCTGTTAATTAATTCTAGACTATTGTTTAGCATCATCCAATATCTAATGTGCATCTATCATTTTCCTTTGCTTATGGATAGTCAAATGGCATTATGCCGATTGTGTTCTCCACCAATTTAGTAGGCAACAACAGTTCATCGAGAAGCCACTCAATGTGGACTCCCTCCATACACTTCAACTCAAAGGCAAAGTAGCACATAACATTTATTGTAGTATAGAACGCATGGCTATAGGCTATGGCCTAAATTGATTTAGAGTATTCTCCCATGGATTTCACTTCTAACTACATGCATTGATATTGACAATATATGCGATAGTGGATTTATCTTGAGAATGGTTTTCAAGGTTTTATGGTAATGTTTTGCATACTTATGATCATTGCATTTTCTTATGTGAGTGTGTATGTGTGTGAAACACTTAATTGTTGATTTTCCTTTTTCCAAAGGCTAATGTTTTAGAGGATTTGTATTGGCTTGTTGTTATTAACCCTTTAGCACTTGGCTATAGCGAGTTACAATAAAAGGTGAGCAAAGATATTTAGACAGTGTTGCGTGCCCTCGGTGAATATCAGTAGATGATGGTTTCCTAACTAACTCCACCTGCACCTTATCTATCAAGGCCATCGAAACAAAAGGGTAGGCTGGGAGAGAAAGGTCACAAATTTATCTTAATTGGGGAGCCAATGATGGGTGACACACGAGGTGTTAATGATATAGGTTTCCCATCATCTTTCTACACCCCAACATTGATGCATGTAGACTTCTGAAGTGTAGATCCTTTTTCCTTTGTGCCATCTACACCTCTAAAGTTGCTAATCTTTCTTTTTTTTTGTACCAGTTACATAGTACATAGATGTAGAGGTTTATTGGTCTTTTGTCATTTGCGCTAGCCATGCCATTCACAAACTATGAAGGAGCTAATGACTCTTACTATACACCATCAATTCCTTAATCTTTGCATATGGATTCATCATTTTCTACCCCACTAATACAACTCATGTCATCTAGTAGTATCATACTAATGACACTATTTATAGATCCATTTACATTTAATGCACAGTTTATCAGTGCATTTTTTAGAAAGTGCGGATCATCCTATTAGCAAAAGCAAAGGTTCTTCACCCTAAATCAATCAATCCCACTTATTTATATTTTGTTTGGTTCGCAGCATCACGAACATATTCCCTTTATAGAAATTATGTAATATCTATTCTACCCTTATACTTATTATTTTATCTATCAAATCACATTTTTAAAAGTAAGGGTAAAATAGTTATTTTTCCTCATACCTACTCTCACCTACCCACTTTTTACATACCCTTCACTATTACAACCTCCAACCAAATACAGCATTAGTCCCTTCCATGAGACTTGAATTCTAGATTGACTCGCAATGACAATCATAGTGAGTTATCTAGAGAAGATGAGGAAGAAGAGCCAACATAGCACCAAACATAACGACTCAAGAGAAGGCCTTGTTGTGGTACAAATAGCCATTATAGGTAATTTACAATTACTCTAATATTTTTATTTATGTGTATGTACAATTTTAAATTTATTTTTTTAGCCAACTATTATAGTTTTTATTTTAACATTTTTTTAAAAAAATATTTAAAGGAAACAGTCTCACCTATTTTGTCTTTCCCTTGTTATATATATATATATGTATAACATGAAGGGAGTGGCTCTTACTTCCTTTAATTTTATTAAAAGAAATTAATTAAAGCTAAAGGCGAAGTGAGTAGTTTTATGTTTAACTTTTTTTATTTAAAATAAATAAAAAGGGAAGATGGAATTGCTCCCTCCACATTCCCTATGATATAAAAAAATAAAGAAGCATTTCAGAAATTAGATTTTACTGTCGGATAATCTCGTTAAACATATTTTCAAAGTAAATATTACTATCAAAAAGCCTAAATCCTGTTTTTATTTTTTCATGTAATGTTTATTTTACTTTTGTAATTATTATTCAATAGTATCTATCTTTTTTTTTTTAAAATAAAAATATAAGATTCATTTTTTATATAGAAAATTATCTTTTTTTTATTACCATTCTCATCCTAAGAATTTTATTTATCAGATAGCCTGTATTAAAAAACATAAGCAAGCAATCTATGCTAAGATATATTTAGAAAAGGATTGTGCTTGTAAGGCCTTAAAAGAAAAAAGATATATGATTAGGTCTTTTATTTAATTAAAAGAAAAAAGATATATTTAATTAGGTCTTTTTAAAATTGAGCTAGTTCTGATAAGCCAACTTCTGGAGTTAAGATGAGAATTAATGGTATTTATTTAATTTGTTTCTTTTAAAATTGTGCACCTTTATAAGTGATTATATCTAGCTAAGTTTAACAAGATAAATATATAAACAAATAAAACTGATAAAATTAACTTCTCAAAAGCTAGGTTTGACTAATTATATATCATCTTGAGAGGAGGAAAGGCGGAGAAGCGAGAAAAAGACAAGTCACTCTAAAACTGTGAAGCACAAAAAGAAAGAATCAGCCAAATGTAAAATATGCAACATGCTTGTGTCCCTCAACTTCAGAATCTGTCGAACAGAATTAGAAAAAAAAAAACAAATCTATATTTTGGTAGATACACATTTTTTTAATTGTTTATAATTTAAGTATTTTGTATTAATTTTTTTAAAAAATTTATCTTTATTATTATTCTCACATTAAAACCGTTCATTATCAAAAACAAGATAACTAACTTAATATGACCATTAAATACTCAATTACCACTAACAAAATAAACTATGATAGAGTAACAAAATCCTATGTTATGCGTAATCTAAGTGACATATAATGCTATTTCAATGATAGTTAAGTTTTTATCTACCCCTTCACTCATTCTTGTTAGCTGTATAAATAGAGTGCATGCAATGCTCCACGTGTATATATATATATCGATTTTTGTGCTAATGCGAGAGAATAAATCGTCTCAAAAATTGCATATAAATTTGTCTGACCCATTTATCAAACATCTATATATTGAAGCCCATGGATCTGACAGAATCAAGAACCAGCAGCATATACAAAAGCTAAGAGTACGGAGCAGTAAATAACATGTCAAAGTTTGTTGTTCATGTAGCATTCGTCCCAAGTGCAGGCATGGGACATCTCACGCCATGTCTTAGAATCGTCGCCTTGTTCCTCTACCGTCATTGCCACGTCACTCTGACCACTCCCAAGCCCACCGTCTCACTTGCCGAGTCCGACCTCATCTCTCGCTTCTGCTCTGCATTTCCCGACCAACTCACCCAGATTGATTTCCATCTCCTTCCTTTTTATCCAACCACTATTAACTCCACCAACCCTTTTCTGGCTCCACTTCGAAGCCATATGTCGCTCTGCACACCTTCTCACTCCCATACTCTCTTCACTTTTGCCTCCTCTCTCTGCTTTTATCTATGATGTCAGCTTGATTTCCCCCATGATTCCCGTCTCTAAAAGCGTCTCTATTCCTAGTTATATCTACTTCATCACTACGGCTAGAATGTTCTCATTTTTCTCACACCTGTCTGTTCTTGTGGGGGCTAATAAACATGCTAGGGCTCACCCTTCTTCTTTTATTGGTAATGCTGTTGAAATTCCAGGGATTCATCCACCAATACCCAGATCTTCGATCCCTCCTTTACTACTCGTTCTTGGAAGTTTATTCGAGAAAATATTCATGGAAGACAGTCCGAAACTGGTGAAACTGGATGGGATTTTTATCAACACGTTTGAAGAAGTGGAAGCGGAGGCTCTAACGTCGCTTAATAATGGAAAAGTACTTCCAGGGTTGCCTCCTGTGCATGCCATTGGCCCTTTAATGCCTTGTGAGTTTAAGAAGGTAATCTTATAAGTTCATAAACATGGACTAGCATGATTATCATGAAGGGTAGAGGCATCCAGCATTTGAGCCCTTTAATCCGAACTTCGTTTATATATGATATTAAAATATTGGCTACAATAAATTTTGAGCCACAACAGCTAAAAAATCAAAGCTCCATATAAACTTACCCTATCGTGACCTTAAAATTAATTTCTAGCATTTGTGGGACTCGTATGGAAATATGCCATAGTCTTATTTGAGATTTATTTTTGGTACTCAAATTATTGACTAAATTACTCTACTCTCTTTTGAGATATGATTTGATTGTATAGACCTCTCATTTTAGTATAAAAAGTTATTTTTTATTTTTTTAAAAATTATGAAATAATCTACAACTAAATTAATTTTGATAAAAATATCTTTAACAATAAAATTAATTTTTTTATTAAAAATTTAATTTATTAAAAAATATTCGTTAAAAAATTTATTTTAATGTTATTTACTTTTGTTAAAAACAATAAACTTAATTTATTTGAAAATTTTTTACATTTATAATAATACTTATGTTGATTAAATATATATTTAATAAAAATATTATTATTGAAATTAAATATGATTAAGTATTATCTTTTAATTAATTAGATTTATTTTTTTTTTCAAAATATGTTGTTTGTTTTAGAATAAATTATACTAGGTTCTCCTAACATTTGGCTACATTATATTTGATAATTTTTTATTTTAAAAATCACATTTGGTTTTTTAAATTTATTTTTTTCAATAAAGTTAACTTTTTATATAATATATATATTTTTCTAAAATAAAATTATTTAAATATCTTTACTGTCATATCAATCTCATGTAAGAGTTTAATATGCACAATTATCTTTATTATCATATTAAGAATAAAGTTACATTATCATATTATACAAAAAGTTAAGTTCTTTAATAGAAATAAATTAGAAAATAGTTTCCACAATATAAATCAGAATGTTATGATGAGAATGGAACATAATTTTTGGAATATCAAGTGTAATTGAACCAAAACTCAAAAGAGATGGGTATAATTTGCATTTACTTTTATGCTTTTTTATTTTTTTATGAAATATTTTTACCAATCAATTAAATTATGGTATGCAGCTACAGATATTTATAGTTATGAATTATAATTTCCCTCAGGCCCATGAAGGGAAGTCAGCCAATTCGCCATTGAAGTGGCTTGACGCTCAACCTGAAGGGTCAGTGGTGTATGTTTGCTTCGGCAACAGGACAGCCACGACAAGGGAGCAAATAAAAGAGATGGCAGATGGGTTAATGGGAAGTGGCTACAGATTCCTGTGGGTCGTGAAGCTGAAGATGGTTGACAGGGAAGATGAAGAAGATTTGGAAGAAGTGTTAGGACAAGAGGTCATGGAAAAACTGAAGGAGAAGGGTCTTGTGGTTAAGACATGGGTGGACCAAGGTGAGATTCTGGGTCACTCTTCTGTGGGAGGATTTATAAACCATGGGGGATGGACTCCGTACTGTGGAGTCCATATGGCATGGGGTGCCAATTCTGTCATGGGGTCAGCACGGAGATCAGAAGATAACATCGGAAGTGGTAGCGGCGAGTGGGGCCGGAGTGTGGCCGGCGGAGTGGGGTTGGAGAGGAGAGATGGTGGTGAAAGGGGTGGAGATAGCGAAGGCTATGAAAGAGATGATGAGCAATGAATCTCTGAAGTTCAATGTGTTAGAACTCAAAGAAGCTGCAAGGAAGGCTGCTAGTGTTGGTGGGAGCTGTGACGTTAAAATCAAGACACTAATTCAGGAGTGGAAGAAGAATAATGTTCATTAAGGTTTAATTTTGTCAGTGACTGTGAATACCATCGTGCTTAGTTTGGGTTTGATGGAAGTCCCTGAAAATGTTTTGTGATGGTATGACGCTGAAAGTTAAAGATTCACGCTGTGTATCTGCCTAATACGCACAGTTGGTTTGCATCTTATTATCACCAATCTTTTAATCTAATAACAAGGCATAAGAATCAACAAAAAAATAAAAAATTGTTAATCATATCGTTTTAAAGTTGTTTGTTTTCTGTTTCTTTATGCTGTTTTTTCTTTTTTAAAATAAAATTTTAATTATAAGTGATAGATATGAAGGTATTTTAATAAAAAGTAATTATAACAGAATTTTTAATTTTATAAGAAGTTTATATGAATTTTTATAATTAAAAATATAATTGTATATTTTAACTATTTTTTAAAAAATATTTTATTGACATATATAAAATACAGATAAAGATTTTATTTAATTTGAAGCACATGAAATATTTTTTTTAGCGTTTGTTCATGGACTTCCTGATGCTTAAAAGTTCACTTAAATTTTCTTTTAATATGAGAGGATTATGTCATAGCAAACAATCCTCCAAAAAAAAATTTTTAGGTGCACCCCAAGTATAATATACTTAAAAAAATCAAAAATTAGAATTGAATTTGTATAGGTAAAATTCATGTGCAATACATAAAGAGTTTATATGCAAAATAAATTTTAATCTTTGAGTATATAAATGACGTGACATGCCAAGTATATGAAAAAATTGCTCTAATCAAAATGATGGTTGAAAAAATTGAATCCAATCAGATGATTTAATTGAGAAATCAATAAATCATAATTCTGGTATGATGGGCCTTTAAAATCGACCACACTAATAAATAATCAATAAACTAAAACATCAATAAAAATATAGGACAAACTGCCTAAAACTGAGCGGGTTAACAATTTAGCTAATCAGTGTTTGCCTAATTCGCCCCTCCCCCTCCAAACCCCATTCACGTTCATGCATTCCAAAATGAAATACTTTCACGCACCGAACGGCGAATTGAACGAAGCAACGGACAAACTAGAGTACCAGAGTGGTGTGTGAGTAACATACCTGGAACAGATGAAGGGAAGTTTTTGGATCATTTTGCAACTTCTTGGCTTCTCACTTTGCTGTCCAAGTTGTTCTTCAGAGTTGAGAGGAGAGACGATTGAGGTCATGCTCACAAGCATAGTTGTCCAGGACTTACTTTGGAGAAAGAAGTTAGGCATAGCGGGAATAGGATTGAGAGAAGATGGAGGAATGGGAGATATTGGATTTGCCTTTTGAAAGAAGAGATAAACAGAGCAGGAGATAAGCATTAAGCACGAACAAGAAAAGATGGGGCTAGGTTAGAATGTTAAATATGAAAGTGATATCTCAAATAAAGAAAACATTAAAACAAAAATTCACTCAACTTTTTAATATTTTTTTAATAGATTAGCATTTCTTTTTGGACTTATTGTCCTTGGCTCAAAAATAAGAAATTTGAATTGAAATTATATATTTCTTAAAAAAATTCAAAGAAAAAATTTGAAATAAATTTTTGCTTTCTTACAAAACAAACAGATCCTAAATTCTCATATGTTGACTTATAATTTGGTATTTATTTGTACTTAGACCCTTAATAGAATGTTGGTTAACATGTGAGTTTGGTAAATTAGCTTGGATACTAAAACTGCTTTTACATAATAGTTACTCAAGGATATTTTAAATAAGTTCCGGTGGCTAAATCTAAATTTGGAATGTATACAATGGGAAGGAGAGTAAATATTCTTTCCTGCACGCACACTATTTTTCTAACAAGATTGTGATATGTAATTCCAATTTTGATGATTATGAATTATGATTTCCTTCGGGTAAGCAATGAGTATCTAAAATTCAAGGAAACAGTGTTTATTGAGGTTCAATCTTTCAATGACTGTGTAATCTGTAGTAAGGTGCTCCCCCGAGAATATTTAGTTATGGTATAAAAATGTAATAAAGATTCATGTTGTGTATATCTACCAAAAACAAAATCCATTTTGTGACCTTGAGATAATATGTATATTATCGCAAACATAAGAATATGAATATAGTAACACAACAAAATTTACTATGTTTATAAATATAAATAGATTCTAGACATTGGGATTTTTTTCAGTGAATTAAGATAACTGAACCGATGTAGTAGGCTAGGCCGAGTCTTTTTCTCAATGGCTTGAGCGTACATTGAAATCGCCATAAACAGGTCGAGAACTCAGTCAGATTATCACCTGTATGTCATGATATCATTAATCAAGTAGGGATGCGAATACGATTTATTTAATTTGAAAGTTCTTGTACCATTTTTTAGTGTCCAGAGAAGTGGATGTTGAATTTGCTTATTAAATTTAAGTGAACTTTGGGAGCAGAACAGAGAAGAAGACAAGACAAGCTTAGGTAGGTGAATTTCTGACTTCCCAATTTCCTTTTGTAGTTTTGTGGCTTCGTGAGCTTCGGCAACTGCTAATTACAAAATTAGAGACACTTTCTCTACATAGGAAAAGGGCAAATGCTTGTCTGTGTATGTCACATAATTTTTCTCACCTTTTAATTTGGCCATGATCTGCTTGATGGTTAAAAGTGTACGCTGACTTGTAGAAAAAATAAATAGAAGTTCACACACACACACACGCATAAAATATATAGACATATTAAGTAAAAACAGTGATTTTATGCGAAAGATGAGAGAATGAAATAATTATTTTTGGATCACAAATTAATGATCAAAATTTATTTAACAAAAATTAATAAACTTATTTATTAAACATTTATGATGAGGGTGATTATTTCTTCCTTTTTACTTGATATGCTCCTATATACACACACACAAACACACTTTTTCTTCATAATATGGGAAGAGTATTTTTTTTTAAATTATGGTCAACAGAATAATTATATCATAATTACAAGGATTAGTCCTCTAAACAATAATGAAACTGGGCTTCAAATTCGAACTAATTTTTCAGGCACAACTCCACACTTCAAATTATGTTTTAAAGAGATTTTAAAATAATAAATTTAATTTACAAAAAATAAATAAAAAACTATAAATAATCATGTAACTATATAAGAGTTAAGTCACATTTCAATATGTTTACATGATTGATTTGACTTATTTATATTTTAAAAACTGATAGTCTATAAAATAATTTTTCAATTTAGCAATAAATGTAAAACAGAATCTCTAAATTAATAGAGGTTCTACCGCTTGTCAAACTCAAAGATTTTGCACAACCAAAAAAACTCAAAGACATTAATTAATTTGAAGATATAGGTCGAGATCAGAAAAGCCACATTAGCAAAGTTAACGTTGCTCAACAAAAGGTTTTATCACGCTACGCAAAATATGTGAAAATATATGACGATGACTTTGTTTAAATTTTTGTTGAATATTTTTTTACTAGATACATACTAAATTTTTTTAGGTTTTGAAGATTTAAGAATTTAAGGTTTAGGTTTGGAAATTTAAACTTCAATATTTTATCGATAGTTTTATCATATTTACAAATGACAAGCTGTTTCGCGGTTATCAATTATAGTCTAACCGGCGTTTTTTGTGAAAGCAATTCCATAGAAAGGGCCGTATTACGGAATGCGTATCCATGACAAAATATCTCAAGTTTGGGGATTCTTGTAGGAATTGTTTCCTTTGAAGATTTGCATTTGGAATTTTTTAAGGAGATTGGGAGAAAAAAAATTTTCAAAAATTATTGGGGGATGGTGAGGGGGATCCCCACCCCACCCCACGGGTCCTCATGCTTTTAGTTTTATATAAATATTTTTGAAAATTATATATATATATATATATATATATATATATGTGCGTGTGTGCGTTTTACTATTTTTTTAGTTATTTTATCTTTTATTTATATTTATATTAATTTAAAATAAAACAAATAAATCGAAACATTCTTGTCGACTCTCTATTATCTATCTTATTACAGAACTTATTATTTAATTTCTTTTAGTTTTTTCAACTTAATTATAGAATTTGTTAAAGAATTTAAACACAAAATTTTAGCATTAAATTTATTTTTTTTTCAAATATATAAAATTTTCTATTTTAATATTATTTTTTATTTTTTTATTAAAAAAGTTTAGATCCATATGGATATCTACAGTGGGAAAAATGGAGGTGGGAAGAAATTTCTCCCACAGTGAGAAATAGTAATGGGAATAGGAGAAACAATTGATAAGAGAGACTTAGTTTATTGTCACAAATCCCATATTAAATAGATTTAGAGTTAATTTTAAATATATAAATAGACGTGTTGCACATTCCACTAAGTTAACCTTTTGATAAAAAGATAATGATTCCGTAACAATGTAGTATCAAAGTGAGCTCCATAATTAATATTAGTATAGATAACATTCAACTCTACCTTAGATGGAATGATGAGCTATTTGTGATATGGACGTCACAGATTAAATGGATGAATATGTCATGAGTTTCACATTAAATAAATTTAGAGTTGGTTCTGAACATATAAATAAATGTATTGCACACCTGTTAGGTTGACTTTTTAGTGACAGTAGGGAGGCATTCTCCATCCCCGCCTTACGAGATTGCCATCCTTAGTCCAATGTGACTCTCGATCATCTAGAGGCATACATCGGGATAAATGGTTGGGTCAGTCTATTGTAAATCAGCGTTATGAAAAAGACACTTTGCTTATTTAATAGGAGTATAATGTGGAGAGCAAAATTTTTAAACAATTGAGTCTTTTATTGTAAGAGATAATATCTTTAACGTTGATTAGCTAGAAAAATTCAAATATATATTAAATACCAAATATAAACTGATCACCTAGTGTCTCACTTCACACTGGCCAAATTGACCTCTAAGCGGTGGTGCCTGGGTTGAGATTTGCTAGTGATGAGTAAGTTAAAATGCACTTTCTTTTTTTTCTTTTCGCCCGAGCGTTAAAAGTCTTTACCAGTGTTGTTGGTGCTGAATCATCTTTTTAAATCACTGGTAAAGTCATTTTCTAAAAACTTTACTGGTGCGATGGAAATATTGGTTTATTAGTTTAATTGTGATTAAATAATTAATAATTAAATATTTTTTAAAATTATATATATTAAAATTTTAATGTAACAAATAAATATAAATAAATTTTAAATATTCAATTACTAATTTAATATTTTTTAAGATATTTAAAAAATTATTTTTTAAATAAAAATAAAAACAAACCATGATTAAATTTAAAGATATTTAATATTGAACTTTTAGAGTTTTTAAAATTATATTAAGATTATACTTATTATTAAAAAAACTAAAAAATAAATAGAAGAAAAAAAAATAATTTTGGCCAAACATATTAATATCTAAGATATATATTGTTAAGAGATAGAGTATGGGAGGGAGAGGAAACACTAAAAATAGTCAAATATACTCATTTGTTTTATTTAGCTTTTATTTTTAATTTTTTAGATTTGTTTAAGATGAAATATGTTATTTTATAAGAAAGAATCTTTTAAGAAAAAAAAAATTCATTGACTAGTCCAACATATTTTTGATTGGTTTGATCAATTTTCAATTGATTTTTTTACAATTCAATTTTATAAATCAATTGAACAAATTCAATAACCAATTAATTTATTAATTTCTCCATTGGACCTAGATTTTTAAACACTGGTTTATATCTATATATACGTTATCTTTTTTTGGAAGGTCTCCTCGAATTCCTCACTAATTTTCTATTAATAAAATTTTATTTCAACATGACTCTAGCTACTGTGACTTGAAATACTTTACATAGGAAATACCTACTTTAATTTGGATACATGAATTTGTGTATTGATTAAGTTTAAGGACCATTGTTATTCAATAAATTAATTAAAAAAACATTTTTGTGGCCCATATATGATTTTTTTAATTTTGTTTACCACTTAATTAGAAGCTTCTATCCGTATCCATGAACTGTTATATCACCATATTAATGTAGAGTACAATATGGTTATGTTGATGGAATGTCTTTATCCACCAAATGGATCCTTAGCATCACGCATGTATAATAGAGAAACAATCAAACATTAAACCTTTGCTCTATATATAATGTACTTAAAAAAACGCGTGAGACATGTGAAAATTTGTATGAGAAAAGATGCAAGTGCTTCAAGTCTACAACAGCCAGGATATCAAGTACACATAATATATCATACATATTTAAGATTCTAATGTTTCAACTAATTACCAAAATTATCAAATAAAATATACAATTAATATTTTATTAATAAAATTATGTTTAAATATATGAAATTTTTTAATGGTGTTAAATACCACCCAAAATAATACTAATATCCAATGTTTATTGCCTGTGGGCCAGGAAAGGTCAATTCAAACTCTCTGAAGCAAAAATAAAAATATAAATGCATACTCTTGTACAAGTCACAGGTGCATATATACGTGCTTCCCACATGTTTTATTATTTGGTTTATAAAATTTTGGTTAGAATATATATACTCCTCCTAAACTTTTAGTCAATTGTACATAATTTTTTTAATTTTTAAAGTTTGACACTAAATTTCTTTTGACTTTCCATTTTTAAGCACATAACACATTTTTTGTTGAATTACTAACAGAAAAATGTTATATTAAATTTAACTTGAACACGTAGCAGTTACCATAACTTCAACCGCATTCAAGTCTTTTTCTTAGACCAAAATGCAGAGCATTAGAGGAGTAAAATGTCTTTTCTCATTGAAACAAAACGCATAGCACCACTAAATTCCTACTTCTTCATTCGTCATTCTCTGCCACTGGGTCGCCTTCTTCACCACCATTTGCATATAATAAAGCTTGGAACACTCTTCAACTGCAACATTGTAAGCACACAAAGTTATGACCGTAATGTGTTCGAGAAAAGTCCCAGTAGAGCTTGATTTTCTGGGCCCGTTGGTGGCCCTGAATGAGATAGAGGGATTTTGACCCTCGCCGTGCGTTAAAGAGTGAAAAGGCTAATGGGTTGAGAGAAATGGTGATGGAGAAGGTATCTGTAGAACATATGAGTAACGAATAAAAGAAAAGTGTACTGGACCGAGGGTGAGATAGGTAGGCGAATTGCATAGTTGAGTTTGGTATATGCAGGTTACGAGATTCTGAGGCACTTGAGAGACGCTTGATGGTGTGCCGGGTGGGCTGAAACAAGCTTGGATCATGTTGTTTCTTCTCTTCTATGTTTCTCAATTCATATATGAGCGGTTTGCTTGATTTTGGCATAGATGATGAGTGATAAAGGGAACGAGTGTGTTCTTGGCTTTGTGTGATAATAATTCTAAGAAGCGGGGTTGTTAAATTTTGACTTCATATTGATGGGTGTTGAGGTTTTATGTATTTTCTAGTAGTTTTAAAAGACGTTTCTTGGTGTAAGATGTGGGGCAAAAGTTTAGTGCTTTTGTAACTTTTTAATGTTGCTATGCTTCCTTAATTTGCGCCTTTGATGGCCTTTGGTTAAATACTTCGGATAAGAAGATTGAAGGGAGATAGATAAGGATATGAATAAGAGACGTATATAGCTTTTCATACGGATTGCTACTCAATGTATTTTTGGCTACAAAATTACACACAGCTTCATTGCTATTCCTATTTATAGGAATGTCTTGGCAGCGTGTGATGTGAACATATTACAATTTAAACATTTTCATTTATTACAACTTGCTTCATATCACGCCGCTATCCTATTTTCTTCTTATCAGATTTAGCCAACTTGCTTCCTTGTAGCAATGTCACTCTAAGCAAATGAAGGATTTTTTTTTTTTTGGCTTTTATAATATTACAAGTTATCAGCCTATGCATTAAACTTGCCACCACTATCTCCATGTGTTTCAGATTTGTGTTATCAATGCACCAATCTTGGTTTTTTCTAGATTAGTATATTTTAACACTCCCCCTTAATTTAGAAAAAATTTATAACTTTAAGCATTTCTCTAAACTTGATAAATTTTTCAATTGCAATTGGCTTTGTAAAAATATCTGCAAGATCTTCAGTCTTGCAAAATTCTAACTCAATTTCTTCTCGTCCACAAGTTTTTGAATAAAATAATGTCAAATTTTGATATGCTTAGTGCAGCTGTGAAAAATAGGATTTTTTGGTCATGGCAATGGTTGAAATATTGTCACAATAGATTTTTGTTGGCATGTTGGTACTTTGATGTAAATTTTCTAATATCTTCTTAAGCCAAACTGTTTCACATGCTATATTTGTTGCTGCCATATATTCTACTTTTGCTGATGAAAGCATGACTATCTTCTACTTTTTTGATGCCCATGAAATTACTTTTGACCCAAGAAGAAAAATGCCTAGCGACTATCTGTGTAACCAATTAAGTTGCAATCATCTTTTGCTTCATACAAGACACTGAAACTCTTCGTGCCTTTCATATATCTCAAGATTTGTTTCACAACTGTGAGATGTGACTTACTAGGCTCACTCATAAATCTAAAAACAATGCTTACAGCGTGCACTATGTCAGACCTACTATTAGTGAGATAAATCAATAAGGCAACAAGACTTCAATAAGTTGCCTTGTTCACTTTTTTTTTCCATTCGCCTTTGATAGCTTCTTATTAGTTCCTATTGGTGTGGATGCTAGCTTGCAATCCTACATCTTGAATTTGTGCAACAAACCATTAGCATATTTTTCTTGAGAAATGAATATCTGCTCAGGTCTTTGTTTTACTTGCATTTTGAGAAAGTATCTCATAAGGCTAAGATCAATCATCTTATATTTCTTCATCATGGCCTGCTTGAAGTCTTCAATTATCTTTGTATCATTGCCGATATATATTAAATCATCTACGTATGGGCAAAAGATGAGGAAATGATCTCCATGCTTTTTCATATGCAATGATGGCTCACTTGGGCTTTTGTTGAAGTCGTAATTGAAAAGATACTTGTCTATTTTATTATTTCATGCACGAGGTGCTATCTTCAATTCATAAAGTGCTTTTTTTAATTGATATACTCTGTCTTCTTTGCCTCAGACCACATAACCTTGAGATTGCTCCACGTACACTTCTTCAATTTTTCCATTCAAGAATGCACACTTTATGTCTAATTAATATACCAATAGTTTCAATTGGTGGCCAAAGCAAGTACCATTCTGATTGTTTCCATACTTACGATAAGAGTAAAAGTTTCATTGAAGTCAATACCTAATTGCTAAGAATATTCATTTGTTACGAGCCATGCTTTGAACTTTTAGATTGACCCATCATTGTTATACTTGATTTTGTAGACCCATTTTAGTCCAATGATATCTTTTTTTTTTTCGATTTCTCCACGAGCTCCCACGTATGATTCTTCTTAATCATCTTGATTCCTTTATCCATGGCTTTTCTCCATTCTTCTTCTTTTGTAGCTTCTTTACATTTATGCATTTCATAAGAAAATAATACAACATTACAAGTTTAATAAATATCCTGCAAATGATCGCATTTTTCTTGGATGAGATAATTCTAGTGACAAGCATTGCTGTCTTAATGGTTAGCTTATGCTTGGGTCTGGATTATCTTTGGCATTCTCCTCAGCTTCAAGATTTTGAACTCCTTCAGATGCTTTATTACTCCATTTTTAGTTAGCTTCTCCATTGAAGGTGACGTCCCATGAAATAATTCATTGTCTCATGTTAGAATTGTAGAGACGATAGCCCTTGGATTTGTCATTGTAACTAACGAGGATACACTTTTTTGCTTTCTTGTCCAGCTTGTCTTTATTTCCTCTTAGGATGTAGGCATAGGCAATGCTTCCAAAAACTTTGAAATGATCAACATTCGGCTTTCTCTTGAACTAAACTTCATGTAGCATTCTATTTGGAACTGCTTTTGTAGGAGATCAATTGAGAATATAAATTGCTATGTTAACAGCTTTAACCCATAAATATTTTGGCAAACTTTTACCTTAGAGTGTAGCGTGCAGCATTTCAACAATAATTTTATTTTTTCTTTTTGCAACACTATTTTATTAAAGTGTGTGATGGACTGTAGGGGTGTTCACAGGGCCTTCACTTGACCCTACCAGGCCAAATTGGGCTGAGTTGGGCAAGGCATAAAATTTTTTTTAAAAAAATTTAGGGCTGGGGCGGGCCACAAAACCAGGCCAGGTCGGGTATCGGGCCAACCTTTAGGGCTATGTTGACCCGGGCCAGCCCAAAAAATAATTTTATTTTTTTAAAAAAAATATTTTTTTTATAAAGATTTATATCAAAACTTTAATTTTTTTAAAGATAAAATATAATTTTATAAAAACTTATATAAAAATTTGTTTAAATATTATTTTATAATTTTAATAATAAATTTAGGTTGGTCATAAAGGATATATTAGTCTAATTAAGTCTAAAAAAATTTAAAAAGATATTTTTTTATAAAGATTTATATTAAAATTTTAATTTTTTAAAAATAAAATACAATTTTATAAAGATTTATATAAAAAAAATTTTAAGGTTATTTTACAATTTTTATAATAAATAAAAAAAAAGTTGGCCAGCCCAATTTAGCCCAACCCTTGCCGGTATTAAATCGGGTTGGGCCCAGGCAACAGGCTTCAATTTTGAAGCCCGTATAAAATTAAGCCTGGCATCGGGCAAGGTAAAAATCCTACCCGGTTTGACCCATGTACACCCCTAATGGACTGTGAGCTCTTTCTTGTTGCCATACTTTTTGCAAAACTTAATGAATCTTTGATCAGTAAATTCTCTCCTATAATTAGTTCTCGAAATTTTAAGAGAGTGCCCACTTTGCTTTTTAGTGAAGGTTTTAAATTGTGAGAAATAATAGAATGCATCTTATTTCTGTTCAATAAAATAAACCCACATTATGCGAGTATAACAATCAACAAAGAATAAAAAATATCTTTTTCCACTAGAAATGAGATTTCTTGAAGGACCCCAAATATCTACATGCACCAACTCTAGTGGAGCTTTTGTTCACTAAGATGAGTTTGGAAATGGCAATTTATGCATTTTTTCAAAAATGCATCATTCACATACTTTCTTTTCAAAATACACAGCAAGTAGGCCAAGCATCATTTCTTTCTAATTTAATAATTTAAGGCCATAAAAATTCAAATGGTCATATCTCAAATGCCATAGTGTGTATTCATACACATTTTCACATTTCATGGCATATTTTTACCCAAATGGCATCATCAAAGAAAAAATTTTATTTGAGACCATTTTGATAGTAGTTATAAATTGCCCCTTATTTTTATTAAATACAATGCATTTATCATCATCAAAAATCAATTTGTAACCTTTTTGGATTAATTAACCAACACTCAATAAATTTTGTATAAAACCCAGAACATAACAAACATCATGAATAAATTTTTGCTGACCATTTTTTGTCTTGATAGCAATAGTACATTTGCCTTCTACTTGTTGCATTTTTCCTTCACGAAGTGTAACTTAGAATTTCTTACTTTTATCAATTTGACAAAGCAATATTTATTGCTTGTCATGTGGTTTGAACAATCACTATCAAAATACCAAATATCTCTTGATTTTTGAGAAGAGAATGCATAATAAAATATTTAATTAGATGACTGATCTCTGTTTGTAAAATTTGCTTCTTCTTTCTCCAGATACCAACAATCTTTTTCAAAATGAGTGTGCTTTTTGCACCTCTTGCATTTGTATCAACTTTCTTTTGTATCATAATATTTTTCTTACATTGGCTGGAGCTTGATTTATTTTACTCCCTTGATTTTTGTAATTTTTTCTCCCCCTTCCACAGTAATTAAATGATTTCCTATTTTAAGGATTTTGGCCATGGTCATTCTTCTTATCTCCATCATTTTTGAAAATATTTATTTTTCACTAAAAGGCTTGCTCAAGTAATGGCTTAAATATTTGCATTCTCTCCTCATGGGCATGGAGAGATCTCATTAGCTCCACTAGAATAAGTTTTAATAAATCCTTAGCTTCTTCAATTGTAGCAACTACATAATCAAATCAAATTTTGTCAGAAGGCTCCTTAATAATGTTTTTTATCTTTTATCGTGTCTACATAACTTCTAATTTGATTAATAATATTAGAGACACGAGAATAGAAAATTTGTATTGATTCACCTTCGTTTATCATTAAAGTATTTTCAAAATCTTTTCATAAAAATTGAAGTTTGATAGTCATTACCTTATCAAAGCCTTTGTACTTGACTCTTTAAAATTTCTCCTGCCTCCTTTGCAATGTTGGTATTCATGATCCTTGGAAAAATTGCATTGCTTATCCCTTGTTGAATGAAGAGTAAACTTTTGTATCTTTTTGCATATTTTGCTTGTATTTCTTTGACTTCCCAGTCATCCACGATGCTTGCTCTTTTAGGATTGGTTCTTGAAATTCTTCCACCACCATTTCCCACAAGTCTTGTAAGATGAATAATGTCTTTATTTTTATACTGTACAAATCATAAACTTCACCTTCAAATATGGAGATTGAAGTTTGAATATAATTGAAGGTGGTTAGATTTGATGTAGATGTGGAGACTATTGGAACTAATAGGATAGGTGTAAAAATATAATATTAAGGTGGCTAAATAGGGATAGATGTTTTAGAACCAACACTTTGATACAACTGATGGCTTCTAGTTAAATATTTTGGATAAGAAAATTGAAAGGAGATAGATAGAGATGATGAATAAGAGACATATATAGCTTCTAATATGGATTGTTACTAAATGTATTTTTGGCAACAAAATTACACAAAGCTTCATTGCTATTCCTATTCATAGGAATGCCTTGGCAGTGTGTGGTGTGAACATATTACAATTTAAATATTTTCATTTATTACAACTTGCTTCATATCATGCCGCTGTCCTGTTTTCTTCTTATCAGATTTAGCCAACTTGCTTGCTTGCTTGCAGCAACGCCTCTCTAAGAAAATGCAGGATTTTTTTGGCTTTTATAATATTACAAGTTATCAGCCTATGCATTAGACTTGTCGCCACTATCTCTCTGTGCTTCATATTTGTGTTATCAATGCACCCATCTTGCTTTTTTCTAGATTAGTATATTTTAACAGCCTTCTCTCTTATGGTAGTGAGCTGGGTTGCACTGCTACTTTCCATTTCCAAGTCATCACAAACAGTACTTGTGACTTTGTGATTTTCTAGCATACTCTAGAATTCTCCTCCTTTTTTTAATTTATTTTATTATCTAGTCGTCTTTGAGGGGGATAGAAGATGTACAGAGCAAGGGACTGGAATTTGAGGGGGATAGAATTTGGTACCCAAGCGTGAATCATTCAATGCAGCGAATTGAACTGGTTCGAACTTAGTGAGTCACCGACAAACATGATCTTCTTCCCCCCGTATTTCTCGAGAAAATTGAAAACATTGAATCTGCAGAAAAATTGGCACCCACTTAGCTATTTACTGAAAAACATCGACAGAGCAAGGGACAGGAAGAGGGGTCGTAGAGATGATAAGAAGAATCGTACACCCATTTGCCTTAGAACCACTTGCATCTTCTTCTACTTACGAGCTTTCTGGCAGTACTGAAAATGGTTCCATTACTTTCGTTTGGACGGAGGAAAACAAATACAGAGCAAGGAGGAACATAGGTCGTGCTTCAGAGAATGACGAATGGAGGAGAAGCAGGCAATTGAGTGGTGCTGTGCATTTTGTTTCAATGAGAAAAAAATTCCCTATGTGATGCTATGCGCTTTGGATTTGGATGAAAGACCTAAATGCCCCGAAGGTATGTCAATTGCGACATATTCAAGTTAAGTTTGAGATGGCCCTTTTTCGTTAATGATTTAATGAAATTATCATCGAAGGGTTATGTGCTAAAAAAATATAAAATTGAGAGATTTATTATTAAATTTTAAAAGTCATAAAAATTATGTACAACTAATCTGAAGTTTAAAAATTATGTGTATTTTGACCTAAAATTTTATTCTAGTTTCAAAATTGGATTTATGCTTTCAATTCATGTTATGGCTCAAATGCTAAAAATTGATTGAATTTTACTAATCTTCTGGGAATAGATAAAAACTGTTTCGCATACAATCCCTCAATCATCCACCCGTCAACTATTTAATCAATTACTTCTTCATACGGCTAAAGGGACTATTTGATTTTTGTTTTTCTTCTTTTAAAATATGATCATAGCAGGACTACTGGGAGAAAAAAAGTTAGAAATCTATAAATATCATCTTCATTAAACATATCAAAGAGTTATCATCGGATCAAGCCTTCAACAATGCTACCTTGAAGGGGTAGTAATCAACAGTACCCAAAACTAGGCGTCTATAACCATTTTTGTCATCATACAATGTCCCAATATCCCCACAAATACCAAACTTTGGGCGAAACACAATCTTATAATCACTATCGAATTTCTGAATCTTGAAGGAACCACGCAACGTCTTTTTGCCTGGATGGTCTTTAGCACCCCCAATACCCACAGACCAACCCTTCGCTGTATCTTTCACAAGCACCCACTTAGAGGACTCAGAGCATTTGATCTTGTGTGCAAACGAAATCTTCAAGAGGGTATCTGTAGTAACACTAGTGCGATTTTTGTGAAGGGGTGATAGTTTTACGGGGAGGCCCTTAGAGATCAATGAGATATCTTGGACGACCTTAAATGTACAGGTCAAGTTCTTGGTGTAGCCAGGTACAAGGCCACCCCCCATAGGATCCGAAATGTCTGGCAAAATGTAGTATTGAGCTCTTGGTTTAACAGGTTGGCCTTGTGTGTCAAGGACTGGTTCAGCTGAGGCGAACGATGATGATGGTAGTTTGGTAGTGAAGGTAAAAGGGAGTAAGAATAAGAGGGTAAGCAAAGCAGTCTTCATAGATTTCTGAGAATAAGTAAACCTGAAAATGGTGTCCTTGCTTTGTCGGTGGGTTAATGAGAGAAGAGAATCCTCAATTTATAGATTTTTTTATTTGTTTTGGCATTTAAATTGTGTTTAACTCTACCCAAAAAACTACGCGCTAAAAGAAAGTTCTTTTTTTTTTAATCTTTTTTATTATTGTCAGAATATTCTCAAACTAATTCACTCTCTCTAGGTAACTTTAAGATCATGCTTTCCCACATTGGGCTGAATTAAGACAAAGATGCCAGAGCATACTTACAAAGAGAGGTCAGAAAAGACAAAAGACCAACATAATTATCAGAAAATTACACTAGTGATTTTTTTTTAAATTTAGCTACGGATTTTTCATATGATGACAAAATAATAGTGTGAAAATATGAACTTTTACATTTTCTAGAAGTATTATCAAATACAAAATTTATATTGCATATAATGTGCTCAGATTTAATCTTTTACATACTTTAGTGCATCATATATGGTAAATATTAGGTACTTAGCGAGGGATATTGCCTATGTTTGCAAGCGAATTCCTTGCTTGCTAGACATTCAAGATGGGAATCCACTGCCCCACAAAAACACCCTAAAAAAAAAATGTGTGGTTTAATGACAGTTACTTTCTGTTTTAGCCACGGTTTGAGTGGTAGAACTATCGCCAAACCATCTGTACGCGATGGCATCTCATGCTTTAAAATTAAAAGAAAAATTATATTTAAAGACTTAAATTTTATAAAATTTATAATATAAATTTTAAAAATTAAAATTATTTTTAAAGATTAAAATTACCACAATTTATTACTAAAGTTTAGAAAAATTATTATTAAATTTTAAAAAAATTATTACCAAAATTATTTAAATTATAATTTTTTAAAAAATTTAATAATAATTTTTTAAATTTAATAATAAGTCTCTAAAATCTAATTGTAATTTTAATTTTTAAAATTTTTTATAATAAATTTTATAAAATCTAAATCCCTAAATATGATTCTTCCTTTAAAATTCATGTGAGACATGTGAAAGATTAACCTTGTACAATAATCTAAGACGACAACTCATGCTTCCAGGTGCACTTAAGAAAATCAATGAATAGGATTGAATTTGTACAAATGGGATCTATGTGCAATACAAGTGAAGTCTATGCGCAAAGTAAATCTGAACCGTAAAATATACAAATGACGTAGCACACCGAATGTATATAAGAACTGCTCTTCACCGAGTGTATATAAGAACTGCTCTTCAAATACGTGTGGAACATGTGAAAGTCTAAACCTTGCACCATAATCGATGACAAGTCCTGCTTATATGCGTGGGACATGTCTAAGATTAAACCTGGCACTACAGAGATATATGAATTTTTTTAAATTTTTAAATGGTGCTAAATACCACCAAAATAATATTGTCTTATTCTTTCTAACAATTTATATGTTATAAAGTAAATATCAATATCCTAAATATAAACCTCCTAAATATTTTATGACATTTCAAATGCTAAAATTTAAAAAAAAAAATTCTAACAAATATGTAATATAAAATTTTTAAAAGGTTTAATTAGTAATTTAGCTCCACTATATATATATATATATATATATATATATGTGGTCTTAATCTTTTCTCTTTAATCTAATCTCTTAACTTTTAATTAGTGCCAACATTTCTCCTCTTTTGTTAAAATAGCATATTTGACAATCACTCTATATGGCATTCAAGGTGGACAAACCCTACTGTTAGAGTGTCCATTTGACTTTAAAATGGTCCATTGTGTAGACATTTTGAAAGAAGGATAATATTAACTCTTTAACATTTAAAAAAGATTATATATTGTCTATATCATCTACTTCAAACCAAATAATCAATTTGTTATATGCTACCTGGTTATAAGAGTTTAAATTAACCCAATTCAATCTAACCCAATTCTAAGAGGTCAAGAGTACTCAATGACTATTATTTATTGAGTCTTATCCAAAAAATTAATATAATAAGTTATCCAAATTATTTTGAACAAAATGAATCCCTTGCTCTGACAACTTGTACAAATCTATTAAGTAACTTAACCTACCTGTCATCATCAATTTGCAGCCCCTACAGCTTACAAATAGAGATACCTAGAGAGCACCTCAATAAATCAATAACACTCACATCCTTACAACTCTAAGCATTACAAATTTAAAAAAAGAAAAAAAAAAAAGAAAAGAAAGGGGGAGCTTAGCTATGGGTGTTGCTAGGCTATGGTTTTTGCAAACTATGATAATGTCTTTGGATTTTTTTTTTTTTAGAACCAATTTGAACCACTACCAGAATTAAATTTTATTTTAACTTCTCTTCAAATTAATTAGTTCATTAAGTAACTAGAAAAATATAAAACTAGTAATTTCATGAAAAAATAAGTGAAAAATTAACAACTAATACATAGATTTTACCTGAATTTACAAAGATGATACTTGAATAGAACAATATTACATTAATACCATTCAATTACTGAAGCAATGTCTTAAATGCAATTAAGACTTCACCTCTGACTACAATTTTGGTAGACCGCAATTTTGGTCATGATACAGTTTGTATGACTGCAGTAACAAAACTTACTTCTCATGATAATTTGATTCGCAAACAGTCCACAAATCAAATAATTAATGTTAAGTTATTCAAAAATTAACGGTTATTGTTGCCATATAAAAGTATACATGCAACTATACATATTGCATAAATAATATAGTAATGAATAAAGTATCATTCTCATAAGATTTGTTATTAAGATAATTAGAGTACTAAAATTATGTATCTTAATATAAATCAAGTTAATAATAAAAGAAATTAGAATTCAAATTAAATTAAAGATATAAAAATGACAAAATAAAAGGAGATAACATTCTAAACTAAATTGGGAAGTAAATTATTAGAATTATGATTCTCCTCAGCATTTCATAGAAAACCAATCAACATCTCCTTACATTGTTCTTAATAATGATTTTTACTAATCTAAAGCTCCAATTTACCTATAACAAATTACCTATAGGCACTCTCCTTAACCAATTGAGAATCCCTTCTGAGTTTGATTGAGAGGCCTCATCAAGAACAGGTCCTAATGTGACCACATAAAATTGGTAGGTATATTTCTATCATATAGTGAAATTCACTTAATATCATACGTTTTATGAACTCACATTTCTCAATTCATGATTTAGTCTTAAAATCCTTTTTTTTATTTTATTTAGGTTATTCAAATTATCTAATAATTTTTACACACTTAAAATTTTAAAGAAGAAATACTAAATGAGTAAATCATACTATGAATTGCTGATAAAGAGAGTAATTACAACTTACTACATGTAAAGTTTATCACAATCTCATATCAACAAGATCAACTCATAAATACAAGATTTAACATCATAAAGAACAAAGCATATATCAAATGAGTATAGAAATAGAAGGAAAAATAAGAGAAAAGGAGAAAAACGAAATTAATAGATGGATCTCCTCTAAAACCAAGCTTTTCCAATAGTATGAAATACTCCCCAAGCTCCATTCTACCTCCCTAAACATCCAGAATAGAGGCCTTTTTGCAAAATGTTGAAGGCTTACTTAAAACTCCAAAATTCAGACCAAAAAATACTATCATTCTGTGAAATCGTGATGAGCGCCATAACACTGAATTCTAGCGTTACAGCACTATGCATTCTGTGCAACAAGGGAAAAATTCTATTTTTGGGTGCTAAAGTTCTTTTTAGTAGCAATTTTTATTTTTAGCAACAACTTTTTGCCTTTTTCAACAATTATTCTTAGCTTTTTTTTGTCTACTATTTATAATTTATTAATAAAGATTAAACAATTTAAAATTTTAAAAATTTAAATAAAAATACAAAACACAATTTATACTCAATTAAAACAAAAATTAACTCAATTTTAAAGAAATAAAACTAAAGCTTACTAAATATTAACTTAATTAAAATTTATTAAATTTATATTCCAAAACATAGAATATACTTAATATTTATAAAATAAATCCTTTAAAATAATAGAAAAAATACGATAAATTAAGCACTAATCAATTATATATTTACATCTAATTTTACTATTCTCGGATGTATCATTATTTATATATGTTCATATTGGAATAGGTTTTGATCTCCTCCTATATATGGTCACCTAATTCATGATAAATCATTTTTTAATCTGTCAATCAGTTAATTGATTCTAATCTTGAAGTCATATTTATTATCGTAGCACGTATTATTTGATTTGTTATTAATTTTCTTAACCATATTACTTGATTGATGGCTACCATGTTTACAATTGGATTAATTGCATTATGGGTATATATGAGTGTGTCTTGAGGTATGTTAATTATAGGAAAATTTATACTTTTAGCCCCACTAATTTTACTAAAATTTTTAATTTGGTCCTTATTTTTATATTCTTGTTAATATTTTGCCTTATATGTAAATTAATTTTACTTTATTATTTCCTTTTATTTTTGTCTTGGTTGGCATAAATTATATATACTTAAGGTTGTTAAAATAGTGTATAATTAGTTATATCAATAAAATTTAAGGAAAAATATTGACTGAATTTTAAGAATAGATATTAAATTAAAAATTGTAAATTGTAAGAGCCCAATTACATATTTTTAAATTATAAGAATCAAATTAAAAAATAAATGAAGTTATAGGGACTAAAAGTATAATTTTTTTAATTATATAAATATTGACTTCTAATTGGTGTTATGGGAGCTTCACAAACAAAATATTCTTATAGACTTAAAATTAATGATCCAATCCATATTATCAAAGCCCACACTTTTAGGTAATCCCACTAATTGCAATCTAACCATAACTGACATGAATCCCTAATTATAAAAAGGAAATAAGGCCTAATTGAGACAGGAGAGGAACTCAGATTATATGGACACTGGAGATCTCTTTCGGACCATCCAAATTAAATTTGGAAGATCTAGATTTTATTTTATTTTTTAAAAGGAATCAGAACAATTAATAAATAGGTAGCGAGATCTCAAATTTCTTCACCATTACTGATCGAGTAGTCCACCTATTTTCAAATAATTTCGGCTGCATTTAGATAGGATCTAACCTCAAGTAGATGCTCACTGTGGCTCATTTCCATTTTGACATTAGATCCTGGTTGAACTTAATTCAATTTGTAGATATGTAGCTTTTCTTCATTCTCAGTTACCGTTTTAATTCACCCTTATTATCTGTAGAAAGAAATATAAAAAATATTCAGTGTTGATGCCGATAGATGTTAGCAGTCTTGATGGAATATTCTCTGTATTTCTTCATTCTCACTTTCTTGTTTAGTTCATACGTTTTACACACACACACATATATGTTTGATGCTGATAGAGACTGGCAGTTTTACAAGAATTTTTCCTGCATTTCATTTTACAATTCTTATTCTTTAGTTTCTTGATGGACATTTGTAAAGTTAGCGATTGCATTAGTGCACTAATAATATGTAATAACTATGGAATATTGATTCTACAAAAAATAATTAATAAATATTCTGTGTTAGGTACAAGAGAAATTAATAAATGATAATTATGCTACCATTTGTTTCACGATACAAAGGTATTTACAAGCAATTAGTAACCTAATCAATCCTAATTTTTTTAATAATTAGTTCTCTAATCTATTTAGTAGCCGAGTTTTCTTTAATTACTAATAAGGGAATGTCAAATTGAGTAAAGAAATTACTCCTCTAAATATAAGAATGATATAGTGAATGCAAGACTTAAAAGCAAAAACTCAAATGGATTGACTCCAGTCTCGTGCAAACCAGTGATGGCAATCTTACTAGGCACAGTTGGAGACTGCTTCCCCAAGTCTCAGTCCCTATTCCCTATATAGGAGAAATTTTTTCTCCATCCTCATTGTTCATATCCCCGCGGGGTGACACACCAAAAGACACATTTTCAGCGATTATGAGATGGTTACATCTCTACAATAAAAAGAAGTAAAAAATGGGGGGAGGGGTTTGTAATATGAAATGGAGGACTTCTAAATTCTAATATAAGAAAACTTTTAAAGTTCATTTTTATATTTTCAATTAAAATATATATTCATATAAATAAAATGATTAAAGAGGACATTTAAAATGAACAGTTATATCTAAAAAAAATATTTATACATAAATATAGCTGACACTTCTATAATTTGACGAGAACAAGACCTCGCCAAGCAGGGATATGATTTTCATCCTAATCATCAAACCACTACTGTGGAGATTTTTTGTTCTCGTGTGAAAAAATTCCCTAATACGCGTCTTTAAATGGAGCAATATCTGGGAGGATCCCTAAATTTGAGAAGTTTTTGTCATTCTTAGTGGAAACAAAATATGTAGGCAAATTTGTCTTTAAAATGACTTCTTTTTTATAGTTATTTAATTTTGTGAAGTTTTTCTATATGATATTGTTTTAAGAGAAAATATTATTTAGACAAGTTTAAGTCCCTAAATTAAAGACCATGTAAATTCCCCCCCACAAGTCTAGCTAATGAAGAAATCATTTTGATTGGAAAATTTTTTTAAAGTACTAAATTAAAAAAAATTATTTTTAAAAAATAAAATTAATAGATCTCTTTGAAAACAAAATTATTAATATTAGAGGCCATTTGGTATAAAAAAACTATACATGAAAATAAAATTAAAAAGAAAAAAGTGAATAAAATAAATAAAAAATAACTACCATATTTTTACTTTAAATAATAATAATAAGTAAATAAATAAATAAATAAATATTATAAAAATATAATAAATATTGCAAACAAATGACCCTCTACGGCAAGGACCGTTACTTTTTACCTGACTTCATATGAAAAAGAGTATTAAAAGAAACATTTCGTGGAGTCAAGGGCACTAGTCCTATCCTAGAATCCACGGTGTAATTTTCAGAATGGACGAGTTTGATGAACCTTTTAACGAACCCATGCGGATATCGTACCTATCTCAGGATAGGCTTCTCTTTTCAACATTATTCTGAAGCTTAACAAATACCCACTTGTTGTTGTCACAATCAGCGGTCAGAGGCCAAAACCTGAATGAGGTGACATTGGAATCTCGGCTCTTCCTAACGTTCCGTTTGGGGGACAAAACTAGGATCAAATAAAACTTAATAATATAAAATTATAATTTTAATGTAAAAAATTTTATTGAATCATTTATAACAAACATTAATTGATAAATGGTTAAATTATTCTTTTTGTCAGTTTCATATTATCTTTAATTTAATTTCTATAATATAAAATTTTTAATTTAATTCTTATTATTAAATTTTTATCAAAATCTTCTTAAACATTATTGATATGACTAATTATATATTATTTTAATATTATAAATACGTATAATTTAAGTTAAATAACATAAAACACTTAATGTAAATTACTCCCTCTAATCTCCAATATAAGTCACTTATTAGAGGATTGTCTTAATCTAAAATATAAATTATTTTTCTAAATTATCTTCATCATTAAATGATTTTTTTCTTTAAATGCCTCTAATTAAATAGAATCATTAAAACTAATCCGATTTACTAAGGATGAAGATAAGGTCTTTAATTAGGAGCAAATATGAAAAAATTTTGTATTTTGAGACAAATTCAATTAGTTAAACTACTTTTAATTAATTTTTTTAATATTTGTGAGGTAGGTATTGATGACTTATATTGGAGATCGAAAATAATATATTATATGTGATATGTGATATCACTTTGTTTTAGTATATACTTTTATCTTTTTTTTTAATAAATCCTGTATAATATAATATATAATTGGTCATAGTAACAAAATTTAATAATCAAAGTTTAACAATATGAATTAAATTAAAAATTTTGTGAACAGTTAAAATTTTTAAATTATAAGAATCAAATTAAAATTCAAATAAGACTAGAGGGGCCAATGAATAATTTATCCTTTATAAATTTATGAAAGATGAACCAGGATAAAATTTCATCTTTGTGGATTTTAGTGCGCTGGTCAACTCCTCTGCTCTCACATTTGCCTATCAATTCAATTAAGTTGGTATGAACCCTAAAATGGCTGCGAGGGATCCCTCTTTTTACCCACAATAACGATGTTGACAATGACGGATAAATACCCAATGACCTATCAAAGCATTACCAACTTTCTCCTTGAAAAAAAAAAAAAAGCACCACCTTTATTCAAAATCATTAGGAAATAGGAAGATTCACCCACACCCAATTAAAGATTCTGAAACCCCATATCCACAATCCTCGTATTGCAACCTCTACTCTATTCCAAAAACAAAGTGTAAGAAGAGAGAAATGGCTCAAAAGGGAAATGGGGATAGGGTGGAAAATGGGTTTGAAATTGAGGAAGATGAAGTGCAGAACCCCAACCAGAAGGGCATGAAGCTTAAAGAAGAAGATGTTTCAGTGGAGAGGGTGTTCCTGAGCCAGGAGGTGCTGCCATGGAGGAAGCAGCTAACGTTGAGAGCCCTTGCGGTTGGCTTTTTTCTGAGCGTAATGTTCAGTTTCATAGTGATGAAGCTGAACCTCACCACTGGGATTATTCCTTCCCTCAACGTCTCCGCTGGCCTTCTGGGTTTCTTCTTCGTCAAGACTTGGACCAAGTTCTTGGACAAGTCCGGCATGTTGAGGCAGCCCTTTACGAGACAGGAGAACACTGTCATCCAGACATGCGCCGTTGCCTCCTCTGGCATTGCATTTAGCGGTACCTTCTTTAATTCTTTTGTCCCTAGTATAGACACACTAGGTATATGACATCATATTAAGAATAAAACTATGGTATATAATGTTGCATAAAAAATTATTTTTATTAAAAAAAATAAATATTAAAAGAAAATATTTTTTAATATATATTTAATATATAAAAAGAGTTAAATGATATTTTTAAAATAAAAAAATATTGGTATGTAATTTTGTTATTTCTTAAAAGCAATTGACATACTTTGCTCCAATTTTTTGAAATTGAATCTGTGTTTAATCCACAAAACTAAGCTCCCTAGCACCGAAAATGACAAGCAAATCTTAAGTTAAGATTTGGATTTGTACCCTTTTGAAGTGACAATTACCTTCATTAATTAAGTAAAAATTTAGGGTTAATTTCTTCGGTTTGAATAAATTGGTGGAATTTTCTGGTTGGATAGATATCACAATCGCCTGTAGTCCGGGGGCTACGTTTGTCTTTTGGCCCAAAAAAAAAAGATTATCATATGTCACTGTCAGGATCGGCATCTAGAACACATGTACCTTGGAATAGCAATTAAGAGCACAGGGCATAATTTTGATCATGTCTTTTTTATTTTGGGCCACAATTTTTGTCATGCCTTGAAAGATACCTTTTTTTTTTTTTTTCAACATATGCCACGGGCAAGAATTTCAGAAAATTGTGCTTTAAATATGAGATCAAATTTGGAGAGAGATCAAGGTTTTCCTAAATATTGGGTAAAGGAGGAATCATAGGAGGCCAAGATAAGTTCAAGAATCACTTTGACTAAATAGTTTAAACTATTAAACAAATGTCTATAAATAATTTTATTATAATTTTTAATACTTCTCTCATAAAAAATTTTTTTAAACTCGAAGTATGGTTAAAGCATAAATTTGTTATATGTTATGCTACAATTTAATTTTAATTTTAAGAATGAGAAATAATAAGGATTGAACTCATTACTATTTGATCTTAAAACTTTTGATACTACATATAGAATTATGTGATTTTTCTTTTTTGTTGACACTATTTTGTAATGAAGAATGAGATGCTGTAAGTTGGGTTCAGCTTCTCTCCAATCTAGCTGTCTCCTATCTATCCTGTTTCAAATACTTTGAAATTTTTTTACACTTTTTTTTATTTAAAAATAAAACAAAAAATAAAAAATATGACAATAATGAAACTGGACAATTGGATAGAAACATTGGATTGAAGAGAAGCCACAAGCTTGTAGTGGCCTTTTAATTCCTCATGATTCCCAAAAAGTAACAAATTCTTATGAATTAAATTCTCCTCATCAGTGCAAAGAGACTTTATTGGATACCAAATTACTTCTTCTCAACAAAAGCATTAAAACTTTTGAAAGCTATAAAGGTTTTAGATTTTTCATACATAAAGCAAATCCACATCTTTCGGCTAAAATCATGAATGAACGTTATAAAATAATGTTTACTTCCATTGAATGTTCAGCTCAATAGTCACATATATCAAAATAAACCAATTCCAGCAATTATTTGCCTCCCCAAAATTTTTCCTTCGAAAAGCTATCAGAAGGTTGTTTCCTAACACATTCTTCGCAAATTTTTGCAATAGAATCAAAGTGGGAAAGGCCAGCTACCATCTCTTTTTGTTGTAGAGTTCTTGGTCCTCCAAAATTCAAGTGTATCGGCAGTTCATGCCATAGCCATGCTAGATTACTCATCTTTGCCGCAAAACAATACTAGCCAACTTTCTGTAGATGTAAAGAGAATATTCTATTTGCAGTCATGTTAAATTAAGCGACCAACCCGTGTATAGAATTTTGAATTCTGCAAAATCTATCTTTGACGATAACATCAAAACCTTTCTATTGGAGTAAATTGACATTAAGTAAATTTTTTGTTTCAAATCTAGTGCAAACATGACATTAGAAATAGTTTGAACGGAATTGGACTTAACTAGTTTGGATTGAAACCTTTCCTTTTCCTTTTATAGCAACTAAGGAATTATGACCAAACTTCACACTTGACTAAAACGTTTCATCTATGACTTGTTAAATGTAGATTTATCTTCATGCATATGATTGCAACAACCCATATCTAGAGACCACAAATTTTTGTGAATATCTTCCTTTGAATTGCACACCATCATGAGAGAAATTTCCTCTTTCTTCTCAATTGCTTGTGTAAAATGATATTTTTTGCCATGCCATTTATTTAAATTTGTACTACATTCAAAATGATAATGACTGTACTTGTGACAGTGAAAACATTCAATTTTTGATTTGTTTACCAAATGGGATTTTCCATCATTTGAACATCAATTGCCACTACCTGACTTTCTTTGGCTTCTGTGTTTAGTTTTCTTGTTAAAGTTCCTCCTTTTCCACTACCTTTCCGATAGCCAACACTTTGTGTATTCGTAGTCACTCTCAAAGCTTGCTCTTTCTTATCTTCCTGGACTAATTGTTACTTATTCACTTGGAAAGAATTTTGTAGCTCATCTATTGAAAGAATATCCATATCTTTAGACTCTTCAATAAAGCAAATAATGAAATTATATTTATGCAACATGAAACGAATAGTTTTTTCACAATTACAACATCCTCCAACTTATTTACATGAATCCTCTTCTTGTTCATGATTGCTATTGTCCTCAAAAATTATTCCGCAATGGTTTCTCCCATCTCCATGCCTAGGCATGGAACTCACCACGAAGAGTTTGAAGTTATGCCTGCTTCGCCTTCGCCTTCGCATTCTCTTAGTACCTCTTCATGGAGTCTTAAATTTGCTTTAAGGTGTCATTGCAAAGAACTGTTTCCAAGATTGACTTATCAATTGCTTGGAAATGATCATTCTTTGCCTTCAAATCTTTTATCTCTTGGCCTTCTAATTCTGCTTTGTGCTCTGATAAAATAGTATAGGCTGCAAGGTCCGCTACACTATTCTTGACCACCTACCAATATTCTTTTGGACCAAAGGAAGTTCTCTATTAACATGTTTCAATGATCATAATGACCACCAAAGCATGGAATAGCTGGTTGCACAAAATTATCTGAAGACCTTTGGCTGCTGCAATTTAAAAAAAAAAAAAAGCTGCTACTATTTCACTTTTTTTTTCTTTAACTAAAAATTTCTCCCTTTTTCCCTCGTGTAGGCTCTGATACCACTGCTATATAATTTTTGTCATTATCAATTGAAATCATTTTTTTTTTCTGGTTACATAAGACTTGCACGACCTGGCACCCAAGACATCAAACTCACATTAAAGAATGTGATATCAGCTCATTGGTAATGTGTATATATCTTAATGCATAGTTTGACTTTGAACAACAACCTAACTTTTTCCCCTTTGTGAATGTTTTTTACCATATATTGTTACCTATGAAATAACTAATGAAGTTTCTCAAAATTCAGTGAGTTTTAATAAAAGTTAATGTATCTGTATCTGCTAAAACATCAGAAAATCTTTTAATTTATCTCCCCTCATTGATTTTTTGTGAATCTTACTTGAATTGTATCTGATCTTGGAATGAAGTGTCCAACCTGTTCAATCTAGGCTGAAGTTTTTGTCCCTTAATTGAAAATTTGTAATTTTAGAAGGAAAACGAAAGTGGTACACTTGGATTTTATATGACATTTGTGAAAGGTAGCATAAATCATTTACAGTAAATTTCATTATGGTTAACTTTGTATCAACAGGAGGTTTTGGGAGCTACCTCTTTGGAATGAGTGAGCGTATAGCCAAGCAAACCTCAGACACGAGTGACTTCAAAAACCCATCATTAGGATGGATTATAGGATTTCTCTTCGTTGTTAGCTTTCTTGGCCTCTTCTCAGTTGTACCTTTGAGAAAGGTATGATACATTTTTGCACTACTGGCTCCATCATCCATTGATATTTGATTTTATTCATAAAGGAATTAAAAATGAATATATCAAATACCAATGAACTTGCAAGAGTCAGTTTTTCATTATAAGTTTTTTATCTTGGCAAATGTAGAATGAGCCGTACTGATACTTGTATGGCAGAGTCTTACTTTCCATAATCTTGATTTGCTTTGATTCAATTATTGGTTGCAGATTATGATTATTGACTTCAAATTGACATATCCAAGTGGTACTGCAACTGCTCATCTCATCAATAGCTTCCATACTCCAGAAGGAGCCAAACTAGCAAAGTAAGGCATTGTAATGGACCCTTAATAGTTAGATGTGACTACGTGAGAAATTAGACATATAAACTTATTTACTGTTTATGTTCTACCCTCAGGAAGCAAGTAAAAATGTTAGGAAAATTCTTCACTCTCAGTTTCTTATGGGGTTTTTTTCAATGGTTCTATACTGCTACTGATCATTGTGGATTTCAAGCCTTCCCTTCTCTGGGCCTCAAAGCATACGAGTACAAGTATGTTGTTACATCTCTATCTCCTTCTTCTTTTTTTTCTTTTTTTCTTTTTTCTTTTGGGCATTAAGGTCAGGTGGTGTTTAGACCAACTTGTGCGTACCTCAACTAATCCATCTATCTCACGAGTCAAGTCAATGGTGGACCATTTATATAATTAAAAGATTTCTCAAGAATATTCTTTACAATTTGACAATTTCAATCTATGGAATTATGATGATGCATTTAACCATACATTACATGCTCACCTCCACCTCTCTTGGGTTTATATCCTACTTTAATGAGCTCCTATTAAAATGAAAATAATTTAATAAAAAGATGCTTCAAATATTTATCACTCTCAATAATAACCTTTTGTTATTTGCAGGTTTTATTTCGATTTCTCAGCAATCTATGTTGGAGTGGGAATGATTTGCCCATATATCATAAATATATCAGTGCTCCTTGGAGGGATTCTTTCTTGGGGAATAATGTGGCCTCTTATAGAAAAGAAAGAAGGCCATTGGTACCCTCCAAACCTTGATGATACTGACCTAAATGGCCTTCAAGGTTACAAGGTAACTTCCTATCATCAAGCAACATTAATTCTGCTACCTGCTTTCTACGGCCTTCCAATTCATTGAACTTGCCTTCCATCTTAACTTCAGGTATTTATAGCCATAGCATTGATCCTGGGAGATGGTTTATATAACTTGATCAAGGTGCTAAGTCACACCCTCATCGGTATTTATAAACAAATCCGAGACAAGCAAAGGGAGAATGTTCTTCCTATTACAAATCAGAACTCATCCTCAACTACGCAACTTTCTTATGATGATCAGCGTCGTATCCAATCCTTTCTCAAAGATCAAATACCTTCACATTTTGCAGCTGGGGGCTATGTTGCAATTGCTGCTATCTCCATAGCCACTGTCCCACATATCTTTCCCCAACTGAAATGGTACTACATATTGGTTATCTACCTTCTCGCTCCTACCTTAGCATTCTGTAATGCTTATGGCTGTGGGCTAACAATTGGTCCCTTAATCCTATCTAGCCATCTCACAAGTCAAGTCAATGGTGGGGTTCATTTATAATTGAAAAGATTTCTCACAGCCTCTTCTTTACAATTTCAAGACAACCTTTGTCTTCGCCTATGGAATTATGATGATGCATTTAACCATACATTACATGCTCACCTCCACCTCTCTTGGGTTTATATCCTACTTTAATGAGCTCCTATTAAAATGAAAATAATTTAATAAAAAGATGCTTCAAATATTTATCACTCTCAATAATAACCTTTTGTTATTTGCAGGTTTTATTTCGATTTCTCAGCAATCTATGTTGGAGTGGGAATGATTTGCCCATATATCATAAATATATCAGTGCTCCTTGGAGGGATTCTTTCTTGGGGAATAATGTGGCCTCTTATAGCAAAAGAAAGAAGGCCATTGGTACCCTCCAAACCTTGATGATACTGACCTAAAAATGGCCTTCAAGGTTACAAGGTAACTTCCTATCATCAAGCAACATTAATTCTGCTACCTGCTTTCTACGGCCTTCCAATTCATTGAACTTGCCTTCCATCTTAACTTCAGGTATTTATAGCCATAGCATTGATCCTGGGAGATGGTTTATATAACTTGATCAAGGTGCTAAGTCACACCCTCATCGGTATTTATAAACAAATCCGAGACAAGCAAAGGGAGAATGTTCTTCCTATTACAAATCAGAACTCATCCTCAACTACGCAACTTTCTTATGATGATCAGCGTCGTATCCAATCCTTTCTCAAAGATCAAATACCTTCACATTTTGCAGCTGGGGGCTATGTTGCAATTGCTGCTATCTCCATAGCCACTGTCCCACATATCTTTCCCCAACTGAAATGGTACTACATATTGGTTATCTACCTTCTCGCTCCTACCTTAGCATTCTGTAATGCTTATGGCTGTGGGCTAACAGATTGGTCCCTTGCATCCTCCTATGGAAAGCTAGCCATCTTCGCCATTGGGGCTTGGGCTGGTGCCTCACATGGTGGGGTTCTTGCTGGCCTAGCAGCCTGTGGAGTGATGATGAACATTGTCTCCACAGCCTCTGACTTGATGCAGGACTTCAAGACAGGCTACCTCACTTTGTCTTCGCCTTGGTCCATGTTTGTGAGCCAAATCATAGGCACAACAATGGGTTGTGTGATCTCTCCTTCTGTGTTCTGGATTTTTTATAAGGCTTTTGATGACCTTGGCACACCCCAAAGTGAGTACCCTGCCCCTTATGCAATCGTGTATAGAAACATGGCCATGTTGGGGGTGGAAGGCTTCTCATCTCTACCGAAGAACTGTCTATTGCTTTGTTATGTGTTCTTTGGCTCTGCCATTGTAATAAACTCAGTTAAAGACTTGCTGGGTAAAAGAGGATGGTTCATACCACTTCCAATGGCTATGGCAATACCTTTCTATTTAGGGCCATACTTTGCCATTGACATGTGTGTTGGAAGTGCAATACTATTTGTGTGGGAGAAGATAAACAAGGCTAAGGCAGAGGCTTATGGTCCAGCAGTTGCTTCTGGTTTAATATGTGGGGATGGAATATGGACCCTGCCAGCTTCAATACTCGCCATTGCTGGAGTTAAGCCACCAATTTGCATGAAGTTCTTGTCAACAGCAACAAATGATAGAGTTGATGCTTTCTTAGGTTCTTGAGGCTAAGTTTGGCAAGGCATTAATATCTTGTGCAATGTTTTAAGCTTATTGCTTCCTTAAATATTTACCTTTTAAGCTTATGCAAAGTAGCCAAATAGTTGAACTAAACATGACAAAAGAAGAAAAAAAGGGCTATGCATAATGTACCTTACTGGTTTAGATTTGTCATTTGGGGTTCACAAATCATTTTAACATTTTGGTTCCAGTGTGCTTCCTCCTCGTTAGAAATTGCAACTTGGACACAATGATATTTAACTGAAAATAAATACTACGTATCTTAGAGATAATAGGGAGGTTCAAATATTCAAATTAGATACCCAAATTGATTATGAACAAATTCGAATTTTATCTTCCAATATCCGATATCTGAATGAAATTAATAGTTGAATAGAGTTCCTGATATAAAATATCCCTATCTTATATGTGATAATGAAAATATGTATAAATAATTGTATATAATAAAAATATTTTATATACTTTTTTATTATTAAATTTTACTATTAAAATATAATAAATATATAACTTTTTAATAATATTATAATAAATATATAGTTTCTTCTTTATTTGAACTATATATTTGTTGAAAAGTTATACACTTTGTCATATTTTATCGGAAAAACGTGATCTGACAATATAAAGAACTGCTATAAGACAATCCTATGTACAATTGTAGTATGTACTCTTTTAATAGGAACATCACCATTAACATTTGGACTAAAGATTTGCCAGAGTGGAAATCACAAAAATGTCATATTTAACGAAGCATTTGAAACAAGGTGATGGTTCACGTAATATCAATTTCAAAATTGTTTTAGAAATTTTCCTATTTACTAGCCATTCCGCGAAATTCTGCATCTTGGTATCCCGAAGGAGGCTTTTTCTTTTTGATTTCAACGGGTAAGCTTCTTACGTTTTCCATTGAAGACTATCTTGTGAAGGGAAAATATTGTTTTCTGCAGCTACAGGGTATGCCTTCCCCAAAGTTCCTCTCTTTCTTCCATCTCCTTCATTCACCTTCCTTCTCTTTTTACCTTATGCCCTCAATCTCAACTTCTATCTCCATTCTCATTCCCCAAATCCTCATACGATCCACGACGCCTTCTCTTCATTTAATCGCACTCTCTATATGCATCCCCCTCCCTTCATTGTCGAAATTACTAAGATCTTATGAGCAATTGCAAAGATGAAACACTATCCTATTGCTATTTCGCTCTGTACACAAGCGGAGTCAAAGGGGTTCACGCCATCTTTTGTTACCCTGGGAATTTTTATCAATTGTTACTATCATGAGGGTTAGATGGCTTGTATTAAAAAAATTGTAATAATCCTTTCTCATATATGTAGTGGGAAGAGTCTTTTTTTAGTAGATGTGGCTATGACCATTAACATTCAAACTAGAAATTTGCCTTATTCAAAATAATGAAAATGTTCATTTAACAAAACATTATTTTCAATAAAAAAAAATATACATCAAATTGCCGCGCGATTAAGGCTTGACATACTCATAACACATTGAATCATAGCAAAAGTCAAATTCCATAGAAACTGCAGAAACTAAAGGAATCTCCTTTCCATCACGATCGAGGGTCATATATTATTGGCGAAATTTTATAAACACCCATAAATTTTAAGTCATATACAAGTAAGCTTTTAACTTTTAAAATTTAATAATAAACCTCCTAAACTTTTAAATGTACAAATAGTTGCTTTCTATTGGTTAGTTTGTTATTTTATTAACATAATACGACATTTATGAAGATTATTTATACATGATTTAAAGTTTAAAGAATTATCTACACATAATTCAATATTTAAAAAGATAAAATAAAATTTAGAGGAGTTCATTATTATTGATATGTCACACTTTGTTATGAAATAATTGACTAATTAAGAGTAAAATGGCCATTCACATAAATTTTAAAGTTTAGGAGAATTTATAAGTTTTAAAGAATAAGAGGTTATTTGTATATAACCCTGAGTTCAAAATAAGTTTGTATAATTTAGCTTATATTATTTATCATCCCATAATGTTGCTGCTGTTTAAGAGGCAAGATTATGATATATCATAAAAGTTTAATTTGGATTCTTTACATTTACAATTTGAATGCATATACAGCATTTAGAAAGAGATAAAAAAGAAAATGAATGTAAAAGGAGAAAGTATGCCTCATACGTACTCTTCATTTTTTTTATCACTCTTTCTTTGAATGTATGAACATAGATGAGTCAATTTGAGAAAAAGAAATTCAGATCCTCTATATTTTTAAATTAAATGCATATAATGTAGAAAAGAGAAAGCTAGTCTCATACATACTCCCTCCCTATGATATATTTTCAAATTTTTGATAAAATAGAATTGTAGTATTATAGGTAGATGTTTAAATTAAGCAGGTCGTGAGCTCACAATTTTGTCACAGTTTTGGAATTGGAATCGTGAATGAAGGTGTTTATAAACTACTTAAATTTGATTTGTTATAAATTTAATTTTGATATGACTTATATTTATCGATAATGATTTTAATTAACATATTAAATTTGTTTAGTTAAAAAAGTTGAATTTAAATGATATTCAACTCATTAAACTCCAGCTATTCAAAATGTAATTATTATTATTACTTTCTAAAAATTATTGAGAATCGTAGTTTAACCTATTATTCATCTTATAGTAACTTATCTTATTAATTGAGAACATGAGAATCCAATTATTTCAGGTTACATTTGATTTCCGAAAATATTTTTCAATCGCCATTATTTATTTCTATTTCTTAAAATCTAATTCACTAGCTTTCAAAAACTAAAAAATGCGCTTGTTATGTGAAGCCAAAAATTTGTTCAACTTTGTTTTCAAATCAAATTGAGCAAATAACTAAAAATTGTATTGGATTTTATAGTTTAACCATCATTAAATGATAGTATTCATATAGTTAATTAGAGTATTTATTATTTAACAAAATTAAAAAATGAATTTTGTCATTACGTGAAAAACACTGAGCATTTCTTTTAGAAGTTTCCTGTTTTTCCTCCTACTTTACCCTTCCAAACATATTTTCACTCGCATTTAAAGAAAATGAAGATAAGAAACAAGGAAACCAAAATTCTAAGTATTCAAATTTAAAAGAAGTTCGAAAATCAACCCTTTAATTACAATTTGAAAAGAAAAATTTTTGTCAGGGCCGGCGGAATCCCAGCACATTGTATCTTGCAAGCAAAGAGGGTGATGATTTGACATACGCTGGCGTCTGTCTTCTTCAATCCTTTCACACTTCACACCATATATCCCTGTCCAAATCTCTCTTTCGATCTCAATTTCAATATCAAATAAAAATAAAGTAAATTATACTATTTTTTAAAATTTTACTAAAATTACATAAATAATTTCTTTATTTTTAAAATATATATTAAAACAAAAATCACCTTAAACATTATTGTAATTTTAAATTTTTTATTTTATTAAAGATTTGTATATGTTTTAAAAATAAATAAATAAATTATATAATTTTAATAAAATTTAAAAAGTTATATAATTTTCATGATAATTTGGACTTTTTGTCGTTGAGCACTTGGAGACAAAGATAAGAATGTGAATCATATACAAAGTGGGTTTTATTGCTTATTTTTCTCTTCCTCCAAACTTGCCGAACCACATAATTGCAAAAAAAAAAAAAAATCCAAATTTCTTCCATGAGAGACAATGGAGTCCACACAAGTATCAATCCTTGGAATGCGTTTCTTTTTGTATTATAAGCTTGGTTTATTTTGAAAAAATTTGTTTTAATTACATGTCTGATACTTCTTAAGAAACGAAGAAAGGGAAAGGAACGGTTGGTAAGATCGGACAATAAATTCATCATCAACTTATAAAATAAAATTTAGATTTACTTAGCGTTATCTCCTTGGTTTGTAGCATATGATATAATTAATTATTATGATTAATATATATACATAAGTTTTTTGCAAAAATGAATTCAATATGATAAATAACTTAATTAATTATTCGTTAACTATTTTATTATAACTAAGACAATTGTATATGATACCCAAAAATTTTAGTTAAACCAAATTGTTGTCGTCTTCTTTTTCGTAAAGAAGAATTTAAAAAATTGTATGTGCATGTGTGTGTGTGTGTGTCATGGCCAAAGTATCCACCAATATTGCCCAGACTTGATTTTCCACAAACAATACACCTACTAGTACATTCAAAATTTTATTCATAAAATAATCTTTTATTAATGTCTATTTTTATAATCATTAGCCAACCTATATAACTGTTATCTCTTTACTCTTATTTTGTGAATATTCTATAAGGACACTAATATTATTTTTAAATTATATTCAAGAAAATCATTATTCGAGTAAATTAGACTAATTTTTTTAAAGTTTAACTAAATTACAGTTGACTTTTTTATTTTAAAAACTATATTTATTTCCTCTTATATATATATATATATAAATATTACAAAGACTTTATTTTTAATTTATTTTTTTGTCAAAAAATAATTTTTTTGCATAAGATAAAACTGTAATTTTATTTTTAATATAATAGTAAAACAAGTTAAATTAATAATGTTAAACTCTATTATAATATTATGATTTTATTATTAATATAATAGTAAAGACGGTTAAATAATTTTATTTTTAAAAAAATATTGTAAAAATAGTTACCTTTATCAATAGAAGATATATTGAAAAAGAATAAGTATAATTTAAAAAAAAATAAAATTATTATATGTAATTTAGCCTCACTTTAAAAGAAATTAATGTAATCTATTTTAATTACTATTAATTAAGAAGTTAAATGAGATATTCGTCACATATTTCTATTTTATAGACTTTTGTTGTTGTGTCCTCACGCAAGCTTTCAAGTAAAAGAAGAGAGAAAAATAGCGGGAAATGATAACCAACGGAAAGGTAAAGCTAAGCTACAATATTATAGTATTAGTAACATAATTATCTATCACCATCAACCTATAGATATTGAGGGTTTATGCATAGATAATATTTTATAATTGATTTTAAAAAACTATACTCTAAATAACTATTTTTTTTTTTAAGGACAGAGAGAACATACAAAAGTATAGCTATTTGAAGTGATGAAAGCGAGAGAAAGCTTCTTAATTGATGATTCAAAGGAAACGTAAAAACTTTTTAAAATTTGTATGATAGTGGGCATATATTCCCTTCAACTTTTTCAAATTTATGTGTATATATATATATATATATATATAGTGTTTAGAATTTTTAATATTATATTTTTTGTATTTTTTTAAATTTTAAAATCATTAAACTCATTCATATACTTTTTTATTATTTGATATTTTAGTTTGAATTCACATGTATTTTTTTCTTTTTTATATTACTTCTCTAATTACTATAAAACTTTTTAAAATATTGTTAGATAAAATAATATTTTTAGTGTTCTATAAATAGAATTTTGTTAACAAACTAATAATCATAAATTTTTATGCTTCATTAGATAAACTATTTTTCTTTTAAAATACTCTTCTAAATTTTTCATTAAACTATTATAATACTATTAAGTGATAATATGTTTTTTTTTAGTATATTCTTATCATACATTACATAAATATTAAGTATAAATAAAACTATATCTTTATAAGTATTTAGGTAGTAAAAATTTTTATATTAATATGAAGAGTAATTATTACTATATACTACTTATTTAATTCAGAATTTTTAGTTTTTATAGATTTAAAAGAGAGAAAGTTAGGATCTTGTTAGTAAATTAATTTTATTTAGCTTAATCTTAAAATTCATAAGGAACATTTTATTTAAATAGTATATTGTAAAAATATAATTTTTTAAAAAATGAGATATTAAAAGTTTTATGAAGAAAAACATTACTTGTTCCAGGATCGTGGCTTTACTGATGAACAAGATTTAAAATTAATCATATATAACTTAAAGGACAATTTATAGATTAAAGATACTGTAAATAATATAAACAAGAAAATATTTAGAAATGCCGAGCGTCAAAGGTGACGCACCAGCCGTCTCTCACGTGAAACTTGAAAAGGTCAAAGCTTTTATAAGCCAGCTATATATGGTAAGCCACTTGATTTAGTTTCCCTCGACGGCAATGCAATAAATATATATATAATTTAGTGTCAGATCTTCTAAAGACTTTTTTAATCGATTTTCAAAATAAGATATTAGTGCTATGCTGGTTTTTCTACCAAAGGGTCCCACAGTTTGAACTAATTAAAACATCAACTGTATTAAGTTTTGAAAAGATAAGAATTAGGGGGAATTTTTTATGTTTTTATTGTTACATATTTCAATTAAAATATAATAAAAAAATATTTTAAATAATAATATCATAAATATATAATTTAATTGAAAAATTGTCCAACATAAAATATAAGAGACAAAATGGTTGATAAGTTTCCATTTCAAAAATAATCATTTTCTCTTAAAATATAATTTAAAGACATAATCATAAGTTGTCCGACCTTTGCAAAACACTTTTTTTTTTTTTTAAATGAATACGTGTTCTTAAAATTTTAATCTTACCGAATTCACGTATGTGTATATATCCCCACATTTTTTAGGGTTCTGGCTCCACCACTCTTTGCATGTTATTGGAATTGGCTTACTCCCATGCATCCCCAGTTGCCCAAAACTCCTTCTCTCTTCTCATCGTCATAACTGCAACGCCTCCACTCAATAGGACTTCTCTTAGCTTTTATTTTCCTTCATTTGCTCTTTTAGTTTTGTTTATCTTTGTAGGCATCTTCATGAATGATATCTCTCTCTCTCTCTCTCTCTCTCTCTCTCTCTCTCTCTCTCTCTGCTTTTACTGCTTTCTCAGGTTTAAGTGGGCTATACTCTAATAATGGAGTCTATCACATACGTATGTCTTCTTTTATTTTATAATTTAATTTCCCATTTTCCACCAAATGAAAAAAGAAAAAAATGATAAATAATTCATAAAAACCCATATAAACCAATAAGTAAATACACTAGGGTAACTTACAGCCCATCGGATATGTTTGGAAGGGAAGAGGGAAAAGAAAAAGAGAAAGAAAAATTAAAAAAATTTATAATTTTGTCTTTATAATTATTATTTAATATTTTTTAATAATAACTATTCAATCATTAAAGATAAAAATATTATAAGTACTTTTTATTTATAAAATTATTTTTTTATTTTTTATTTTTATTTTTATCTTAACTTTTTATATATCAAACAAATCCTTATAGTCATTGATAATAGTCTTCAACAGCTGTATCCTAACATTCTTACACTACAAAAAATATACCACTTTTTGGTTTGTGTTTTTACCAATACGAAAAAGATTATATATATATATATATAATTCAACTCAATTAATAGTTATAAATAAACTATTAATTTATTGATATAACTATTATTTCTATGTAAAAAACAAATTTTATTTTCCCTTTGTATGCAAAAGTTGCTATAGAATTTAAAAAAGGAAAACAACTTCAAGCAGAGTCCATTTCATGTATTTTTTTTTTCTTTTGTTCTTTTTAATAAAATGGATCATCGAGTACCTTCCGCCAGTTGACTTTATGGAAAGAGAATATTAAAAGAAAAGCATTTCTTCCACACAAAAAAATAAAAAGCAAAACATAGTCCAATTCTGCCGAATCAATGCTGCGTGGTCCAATTTCTCGTCCTCTTGTAGAATCGCTGGTCTAATTTTCAAAATGGAGAAGTTTGATTGATGTTGAAGCAAATTTCTTTGACTTCTAACATTTGATTCAACAATATATATATATATATATATATATCTAATACTATTTATGTTTTAAAAGTATTCTTTCATCTCTTAATTAATACATAATATAAGAAAATTTTTATTATTTACTTTAATAAAATTAACTTTTTACAAAAAACATAGCATGAAAATTTTCTACTGGTTCATTTTTCAAAGCATTTTTTTTCAATTACTTTTTCTGTATACAATGTATGTTAGTTAAAGTAGTACATTAGTTTGATGTTAATAATAATTTTTTAAAAAATATTTTGCAAAAATTTAATGATAAAAAGTAAATAATAAAAAATATACAATATACAATATATATCCAAAAAAACTTATATAAACTTCTTATATTTTTATTATTAATTTGTTAATTAAAATATGATAAGTATATAATTTTTTATTTAATAATATAATAAATATATAATTTTTACAAATAATTATAATTATATTTATTTATTAAGTTATTATAAAAAATTATATACTTATTATATTTTAATTAACAAATATGATAATAAAGATATGAAAAATTACACTTAACTTATATCATAATCCAACGAGGAGATAATTTAATCCCAAGGCATCCTTGTTACTCTAGCTCCGATGATTCTTAATAAAATAATAATATTTAATTAATATAATATTTGATATTTAATATAATATTGTACCCCACTTTTAACCCGTTATCCTAATTCTTTAGCGGACCATGCGAAAGTTTGAAAGAAAGGGACATAGTCTTCTCTTTCCAACACTATTCTGAAGAGAAAATATAGCCGCTAGTGTTGCCCAAAAAATCCAAAAAAGGGTCTGGTCACAATATATAGCGAAGGGCCAAAGGCGACGAAGCCGCCAAAACCTGAATGAGATAGCAATGCAAACGTCGAACCCCACCGTTTGTGAAAGAGTTTATCAGTGTCTCCTGGTCAATTTCTTCCCCCACTCACACTTCAATTTGCCTGTCGATTCCTTATCACGTTTGGCCAAAAAAAAAGTTTTCATATCACGTTCACAACATACTCTCTCTATCTATCCCTTACCATAGCGGATGCTGATATTTATCAATAAATAAACTCTTAATGAACCCACTATCATTGCATTTCCAAGTTTCTCCTTGTTAAAAAGGAACCAACTTTAATCGTAGTCATTGGGAAATAGGAAGATTCAGCCACCCCCTTTAAAGTTTCCGAACCTCGATATCCGCAATTCTTGGATTTCAGCCTCCATACTCTTCCAAAATGGCTGAAAATGGAAGTGGGGATAGGGTGGAAAATAGGTTTGATGGGGACGATAACGAAGTACGGAACCCAAACCAGAAGGACTCGAAGCTTAAAGAAGAAGATATTTCAGTGGAGAGGGTGTTCCTGAGCCGAGAGGTGCCGCCATGGAGGAAGCAGCTAACCATAAGAGCCCTTGTGGTGAGCTTTTTGCTGAGCATACTGTTCAGTTTCATAGTAATGAAGCTGAACCTCACCACTGGGATTATACCTTCCCTCAACGTCTCTGCTGGCCTTCTGGGTTTCTTCTTCGTCAAGACTTGGACCAAGTTCTTGGACAAATCTGGCTTGTTGAGGCAGCCATTTACGAGGCAGGAGAACACTGTCATTCAGACCTGTGTTGTCGCCTCCTCTGGCATAGCCTTTAGTGGTACCTTATTCGATTCTATCCTTGTTATTTGTGGAATTGAAATTTCATCTGTGTCCAATCTAGAAACTATGCTTCTTAGCAGTGAAAATGAATCTCAAGTTAAGATTTGGACTTGTACACTTTTTGAAGTGGCAATCACCTTCACTATTTTAAGAATTGAAATCTGATCTGTGTTAAATCTACAAACTATGCCTCCATTTACCAGAGAAACTATGCTTCTTAGCAGTGAAATGTCAAGAAAATATCAGGTTCATATTTGAATCCGTACCCTTTTGAAGTGATAATTTCCTTCCCTGTTTTAGGAATTGAAATTTGATCTGTGTTTAATCTAGAAACTATGCTTCTTAGCATTGAAAATGACAAGTAAATCTCAAGTTATGATTTGGATTTGTACCCTTTGGAAGTGACAACAACCTTCGTTATTTTAGGAGCTGAGCTTTAATCTGTGTTTAATCTAGAAACTATGCTTCTTAGCAGCTAAAATGACAAGTAAATCTCAAGTTAAGATTTGGATTTGTACGGATTTGTACCCCTTTCTAGTTCTATTATATGGTGATTTATGGGGGATATGGATGAATTAGGCTAAGCATAGTTTGTAGTATTGACCTCTAGTTTTGATCTGATTGCTCAGAAAAATGATATCCCTAACATTCTGGCAGGACGTGATTTTTATAGACGAAGATGACGATTATTGGAGAAATTTTAGAGTCGATTTCCTCTGTTTGAATAAATGGGTGGAATTTTTCAGGTTAGATAGAAATCACTGTCTCTTGTAGTCAAGGATTACTGTGTGTCACTGTCAGGCTCTGTCTTCTAGAACCTTGGAATAGCCATAGGAGCACAACCATAAACTTTAGTCCATACCTGATATTTTTTGGTTTTCAGCATATGCCAAGCCGAACTTCAGAAAATTGTGCTGTAACTATGAAATAAAATTTCAGAGAATCTGAATTTTGCTTAAATATGGCGTAAGGTAGGAATAGGAGCCCAAAGCAAGATTCACACTAAGCAACTTTTGTTGTAATTAATTAAAATTAATGTTTTTATCGTAATGCATTGTTTGATTTAACCAATTTAAAACAATAATCTGACTTTTTCCTCCTTGTTTCCCATTTGTTGTCATAAATAAAGTAGCTGATAAAGTTTATCAAGATTTAGGTCCCATTTGAGATTGTTGTAGATTTCTGCTTATTTCGAAACAACTTTCTTTTTCAATTGCAGTTTCATAAGAAGCACTATGAGGTAAAAGCATTTTTGTTTGGCAAAATCATTTGATAAAAGTTTTTATCAATATTATTGTGTTTGACAAATTCTTCAAAAAAAGTTCTTTTTATTGTCAAATTGCTAAAAAGGGCATACATTTAAGAAAGTAAGCAAAAAAGGTTAGAAGTAATTTTGGTAATTAATGATCATGAGTGGGGGTACTATGGTCTTCAAAAAAGTAATTTTCTGCTTCTGCTTTGCTTCAAAGCTCTAATTTTCTGATTCCTTCTTACAGAAAAACTACTTCTACTACCACTCAGAAGCAGTTTTTTTTTTTTGTTTTTTAGGTCCAGAAGCTGAGCCAAACACGTCATTTAACCAAAATAAGTAGTTTTTCAAAAGACAAGCGGCTTTTTCTCCTCCAAATGCTTGGCCAAACAGGCTATCAATGAGTTTGAATAAAAGTTGAAGTATCTGTGTCTGTGTCTAGTAAAACATCAGCTAAAGATTTTAAATACTTTCTTTTATCTTTATCTCCCATCATTGGCTTTTGTTCAATCTTGTTTCAGTTGTATCTGACCTTGGAATGAAGTATTTAACCCGTTTAGTCTAGGTTAAATATTTGTGACATAAAAACTGAAAAATTGTTATGTTGGAAATAAAACAGAAACTCTAGACTTAGATTCTTATGTTAAAATATCTGTGAAAGATTGCATAAGTCATTAGCACTAAAACTCGTTGTGGTTGACTTTGTATCAACAGGAGGTTTTGGGAGCTACCTCTTTGGAATGAGTGAACGTATAGCCAAGCTATCCTCAGATGCGAGTGACTTCAAAAACCCATCATTAGGATGGATTATTGGATTTCTCTTTGCTGTCAGCTTTCTTGGCCTCTTCTCAGTTGTACCTCTAAGAAAGGTATTATGCATCCTTGCATTACTGGCTGCATCATCCGTTAACATCTGATTTTATTCATTAAGGTATTAAAAATGAATTTATCAAACATTAATTAACCTGCGATAGTCAGTTTTGTATTAGAAATTTTTTATCTTGGCAAATGCAGAAGGAGTCTTACTGGTACTATAACTGTGAAATGGTTTATCTTTACCATTTTTTCTTCTTTAGCATTTATATATGTCCGTGTTTTACTTTCCCTAACCTTGATTCGATTTTGCTTCTACTGTTGGTTGCAGATTATGATCATTGACTTCAAATTGACATATCCAAGTGGTACTGCAACCGCTTATCTCATCAACAGCTTCCACACTCCCGAAGGAGCCAAATTAGCAAAGTAAGGCACCATAACAGACCCTTTATAATTAGATGTGACTGCATGAGAATTTAGACATCTAAACTGCTTGACTAACTATTTTCTAATCTCAGGAAGCAAGTGAAAACGTTGGGAAAATTCTTTTCTGTCAGTTTCTTATGGGGTTTCTTTCAGTGGTTCTATACTGCTACTGATGACTGTGGATTTCAAGCCTTCCCTTCTCTGGGGCTCAAAGCATACAAATATAAGTATGTTGTCACATCTCCTTATTTTCTTCAGTATTGTGGTTAATTGGTGTCTAGGCCAACTTTCATGTACCACAATTAATGCATCTACCTCCTTGGTCCGGTCAAAGGCAAGCCATCTACACAGAATGAGGGATTTTCTCAGGGAAATTCCTTGTAGCTTGGACCCAAGATATTGGCTTAGTTAAGATTTGAACCTGTGATATTGCACCTAACCACATATCACATGCTTACTTCAACCACTAGACCAACAGCGTTCATCTCTCTGTTTTGATAAAAAACTCATTTAACTTGATATGAAAACGAGCATAATTTAATAAAACATGCTTCATATAAGCTCCACTCTCAGTCAAAAGTGTTTAATCTAACCTTTTATTATTTGCAGGTTTTATTTTGATTTCTCTGCAATTTATGTTGGAGTGGGAATGATTTGCCCCTATATCGTAAATATATCAGTGCTCCTTGGAGGAATTCTTTCTTGGGGAGTAATGTGGCCTCTTATAGAAGGCAGAAAAGGCCACTGGTACTCTGCAGACCTTAGTGACTCTAGCCTAAATGGCCTCCAAGGTTACAAGGTTAGTTTCCTATTGTAAAGCACTCTTGGTGCTGCTATTTCCTTTAGGGTATGTTTGGATGTCATTATTTGCGAGTTACTAAGAAGGAAAAGAGGATAATGAAGGATTTTCAACTGAGCTTCCAAAATCTTCCTAGGCAAGATTTTTAAGTTCCCTAAATTTTTATATTTTAAGTTCACTAAATTTGATTTTTTAAGAGATTTTCCTAGACAAGAGGAAAGAAAATCATCACTTAACCATCCCTCTGCTCCTTCTTTCTCTCCTTTTCGCATTCTGTCCCTTCCCTTCTATTCTGAACTCCCAACCATACACTTAAGTGCACTTAGTGTCGCTATTTACATGCTTTCTAAGGCCTGCCAATTTATTGAATTTACCTTCCACCTTGACTTACAGGTATTTATAGCCATAGCTATGATCCTAGGAGATGGATTTTATAACTTCATTAAGGTGCTAAGTCATACCCTCATAAGCATGTATAACCAAATCCGTGGAAAACAAAGGGAGAATGTTCTTCCTGTTGCAGATCAAAACTCATCCTCGACTCCACAGGTTTCTTATGATGATCAGCGCCGCATCCAACTTTTCCTCAAAGATCAAATACCCTCATATTTTGCTGTTGGGGGCTATGCTGCAATTGCTGCTGTCTCCATCGCCACTCTCCCACACATCTTTCCACAACTGAAATGGTACTACATTTTGGTTATCTACCTTCTTGCTCCCACCTTAGCGTTCTGCAATGCTTATGGAACTGGGCTAACCGATTGGTCCCTTGCATCCACCTATGGAAAGTTAGCCATCTTCACCATTGGGGCTTGGGCTGGTGCCTCACATGGTGGGGTCCTTGCTGGCCTAGCAGCCTGTGGAGTGATGATGAACATAGTCTCCACAGCCTCTGACTTGATGCAGGATTTCAAGACCGGCTACCTCACCCTATCTTCACCTCGGTCTATGTTTGTGAGCCAAATTATAGGCACAACAATGGGTTGTGTGGTCTCCCCATGTGTCTTCTGGATTTTCTACAAAGCATTTGATAACCTTGGGACACCCAAAAGTGAATACCCGGCCCCTAATGCAATCGTGTTCCGAAACATGGCCAAGTTGGGGGTAGAAGGCTTCTCATCTCTACCAAAGAACTGTCTGTTGCTTTGCTATATTTTCTTTGGTTCTGCCATTGTGATAAACTTGGTTAAAGACTTGCTGGGTAAGAGAGGATGGTTCATACCACTTCCGATGGCAATGGCAATACCTTTCTATATAGGGCCATACTTTGCCATTGACATGTGTGTTGGAAGTCTGATACTGTTTGTGTGGGAGAAGTTGAACAAGGCCAAGGCAGATGCTTTTGGTCCAGCAGTAGCTTCTGGTTTGATATGTGGGGATGGGATATGGACTCTGCCTGCTTCAATACTTGCTCTTGCTGGAGTTAAGCCACCAATTTGCATGAAGTTCTTGTCAACAGCAACAAATGATAGGGTTGATGCTTTCTTGGGTTCTTAGAGGTTAAGTTTAGCTTGAAATTAATATCTTGTTCAAAGTCTTGAGCTTTTTACTGCATTGTAAATCTTTACCTTTTAAACTTATGCAAAGTAAGCGTATAGTTGAACAAAAGACGATTGGAAAAAAAATTAAAAAAAGATAAAAAAAGGGTGAAAAAAAAACTAGTTTGTATGTTACGTATCAGATGTATCAGGCAACTATGCTTCCTGGTGGTGACTTGGGATAAAGTTCAGTGTATATAATATGGCGCTAGGGAAAGGATTTAGCTCTCTTTAATCCTAGTTAGAAAAGGTTCATAAAGATGAAAGCTCTTACGAACTCCAAATAATATTATGATGATTTTTTTTAAAATGCTGGAAACATTGTGATGAAAAATTTACATCCTTTCATGATTTGTTGCTCCTTAAAAGTTGAGAGGAAGAAATGTGATGGACTTTCTTCTGATTGAAACTTGCAAATATAAGAAAATGCTTCGTATAACATATATCCCTACACCAAATAGAGTGTTTTTTAAAACGGAAAAATTTATGCAAGAATGTGGAAAAATACACAAAAAGGTATCGAAAAATCGTTTGTTTCTCTGAAAACTAGTTTGATGCAGAGATACAGGTGCTAGGATATTATTAAACAACTTCGAACGCATATCCCCGTTGTATTTGTTAAAAAGAAACGTGACTCTTTTTAAAATGCAGGAGACATTATCATAAAAAATAGATAATCAAATATAAATTCTCAACTTTTGGTATTAAAAAAACCAAAATTAGATGCCGCTGCAATATTTTCAAAAAGCAGGAATTTAATTTAAGAAAAAATTATCTTAAATGATTTACGAACCAACTAAAATCTTGTCCCCAATATATAGCCAGGCAAACCTACTTAATACAATAGTTATTTGATTCTCTACAGGAAAACTCCCTTCTTTTATCCTCCATGTCTCTCCTCTAACTATCCTCCTAGCCTCTCTCTGTAAATCATTCGCATTCTTTCTCCATCATATCACAGTGGTATATCATTATTCTCATACATAAGCTGGTGTGTGAGAGGCATGTCAACCTTCCTTAGTCATCACAGTCAACCATTTTAGCAAGGAAAATAGCATCACATCACTTGCTTGAACTTGTGGCATCTCTATAACCCAGATCATAAGCTCAAGCAGTCCAATCTTCGTCGCTTTCATTGATATCCTATATAGAACAGTCATGAGAGCAAATCGGTAGAACAGCGAGATGAACATTGCCTACTATAAACTATCAACCGTTATAAAGACAAAACTTTAAGTTCTTCGAGCATTTGTTATCAGATTTTTTTTAATAAAAATATGAAGTGAATAAATTTGATAACAAATACTTAAAATTACATCTAAATTTTAAGCTTCCGGCTTCATGTCTTCGAAGGTTAATGCATGTGACAAGGACAATTACCTCTGAAGCACTCGAAACTTCTTCAATGCCATCCTCTTCATCTTCATCTTCATCTTCAACCTACATTGTTTTTGTACAATGTCAAATTACTTGAGAGAAGAAAACCATCAATAAGATTTGCTGCAAATTCCTTACTTAAAGTAGAGCTGCTTAATTGAATAATGCCAGGAATCAAGTCGTTAGCAAATTATTCTTCCTATTAATTGCAATATAGCATTATGATATATATAAACAAGAAACATAAGAACCCACTAAAAGAAATCACTACTAAATCCACACCAAGAAACTTTAGGAGTTTCAAGAACGAGAAAAACATACCTTAAATTCTTTACCTTTTGCCACAATATTTCCACCTACAAAATTACAAACATGATAAGCAAATTTGCGAAAGTTTCATAAATGCAATTACTTATTAAAAATACATGAGTTTTAAATCATTATTTAAAATAAAATCAACATTTACACACGCACACACACACCCACACCACAAAAAAAAAAAAAAGAGCATTGAATGCATTGGCAAGCTAGGCACAAATTATTTACATTTTTTAGACAGAGATCCAGCCACAAACATATCATATAAAGCCCCTCTAGTTTCTTGTACTGAACAGAAGATTTAAAGGCAGATGTTCCATCAGAAACAAGTTTATACTGCCTTTGACACTGTCAACAAAACAGGATTTATATCCGTCGACCAAGTTCAATGCCAAGTTTAAAAGGATTTACAATTTCTATTCAAAATATATATATATATATATATATCTAAAATAACAGTTTATTTAAACACTTAACGAGGACTCAATATTGCTGACATAAGCAAGAGCAGTCAATATTCATGGTTTCTCAAACTTCAACATTTGTTGGTTCCTTATCAAGTGTTGATGGCATGGTGAGCATTAGACCTAACCAAACAAGCGACAATGACCAATAATTCTCTTCTCTATGTGTGGTCTGGCCAAATATCCAAAAGTGCATTCACACATTTAGATCGAAAACCTCACAATTTTTTATTAATATTGTCCTGCAACCATTTGGAGGGAAGAGAGCGAGAGAGAATACTAACCAGGACCTCTGTCCTTGCTCTTTTTAACTCTTTTCCTGGATCTTTCATCCTGCAACAATAGCCAAAAGTACCTCAGCCTGTATTCGACCTCAACATGAAGCACTTAGAGCCAATAAAGGAAGACTCTCATCCACACACAGAGTAAAAGAGATTCAGAAAATTAGTAAAAGAAAAGAAAAGAAAAAATAGAACCAGATCTATGTTCCTTTTTGAACCAGCATGCTGCAACTTCTTGCTGGAATCTGAAAAACATCAACAACTTTTGTGGGTTATCATGGGCATCTCGCCATATCTGCTGGAGTTGTTTCTATTATCATATCTGCCTGATTAGTTTTCTGAATTCTAGATTTTAAGCTTGCAATTTTTTCTGTTCTTTGACTTTCCTTTTACCACCCATTTGATGTAGTTTATTTCCCTTTATCTCTTTGCTAATTTTATGGGATTCTAGTGGCAAACGTGTTGCCATGGTCCCTATAAGTATTTTCTCTGGCATTCAAATAAAGTAAGACATTCAGAGCATTCCCTAGTGTGAAAAATCTACAACTTCTATTATCCAATTTTCACAATCACGACTGCCCAAAAGAGTATAAACTATATACCTTTTGATGATGAAAGTTTCTTTGGGGTTCTTGGAGCCTTCTGAAAATGCAAGAGTTTAGAAGGTTAAATAATCTGACCAATACTAAGATATACGATGCAGTATATTAAATTTACTTATAGTCAGAAAGCAAGATATTGTGAAGCACAGATTTTCCAACTGACAGAAAATGAACAATCAAAGAAATAAAACAAATTATACAGTGGTTAACAACATCCAGACTTTGAGACACAAAACAACAGTCCCCAATTTCCTTTTCTTTTATCTCTTTAAAGATCTACACTTTAGTTTTATGCCTTTCAAACCATTGATCCATTTTCCATGACTGGCTGTAACACATGATATTTGTAGATGTCCAGTATTTTTAATGAGTATTCCTTCAATATGTATCAAACTTTTGACCTTAAAGTTGAATCATTATAAACCCAATGATTTATAACCATGGTAAACATGTTCTCCATCATTTTATGATTGGTCTTACTGCCCCCTCCACAGGGCAAATAATGGATCACAGATTCCAGATGTTTAAGGAATAAGGTTTTGTTTTGATGGAAACCCTCTAAAGAATTACCCAAAACCAGCCCCATAGTTTATGACAGTGTAGAACTTCCTGTTAAAGATTTTAGGGCTATGGAAAAAACAGTTATGACTGAAGAAATAACACAAGTGAATGTCTGACAATGTAGATCATGGAACACATGCAGAATGCATGGCACCAATCTTTTCTCTCAGCATCTCACAAATGAATACTAAATATCCAAACAAAAACCCAAGTTGATATTGCATGCATGAACTTAACTTTATCAGAGGTAAAACTACGTCATGTATGATAGTCTATAATTTTCGGTCAACATAAATCCTGCCAAAACCTATGCACAAACGAGTAAGTGTATCCTTAAATCTTCCAAAAGGTATCAGAAACTGGAGAACCAAAATTCTATTGGTGTACTATAAGAGACTAACCCAAGATTGACATGCAGAAATGCAAAATAGAAGTTGCACATACATATAATATACAAGGGATATGGAGTATCCTAACATTTCTCTTCAACAATTCTCTGCACTTGGTTCCCATGCTAAAATTTTTAGTAAAAGCTTACCTTTTCTTCCACTTTCTTGAATAATGTGGATATAGTAGCTTGGACAAGTGAATCACAATTACTGCTTGAAACTTCCTTAGATGCAGATGTTGAAGAAAACTGAGACCTTTTTTTAGACATAGATCCTGAAGCACACTTTTTATTTTCCTTAGGGAGTTGAATTTCTTCAACAGCATCCTCATTAACATCACCAACAATCACAGTGCGCGGGCTTTCTTTCTGTATCAATGAATTAAGGGAGACAATATATAGGTCCACAGAAAATATCGAATATAAGATCAATGAAGTTCTAAAATTCCAGGTTGACTGGTATCAAAAACATCAAACACCAAAAAAAAAAAAAAAGAACACTGCTAGCTAATCGATTATAAGGATATTTATGATATGATGATCATTTACAGCAGTACAAGAAAGTTGGCAAAGGAAATATTAGGTGAATCAAAAGGTGTTTGGACCTAGGGATAAATACAAGATAAGGTTAAAGTTAAAAGAGAGTGTTATAAAGTGTGGTCATTATGTAAGAGTAATGGACATTAAAGAGGGCAGTGAGCGAAGCGAGTAGCTAGACATTGGAGAAAAAAGATTTGACAAGTTAGTAAGGAAAGAGCGAAGCGAGAGCGAGGGAAAAGGTTAGTCGAGATATTTAACTTCTACTTTTTCTTCATGTTCAGAAAGGTCTGGGCTGCTTTCGGGAGAATCATCACTAGAAGTTTCTGCAAATCTAAATCGATAAGAAAAGTTAAATAAATAATACTTTGAAGTTTAAATCACAGATGGCATAAAATTTAACTTAAGCCAGACAATTAAAGTTTAGTCACTCAACTAAATAATCGTGCATCTAAAACATAAGTAGGCATAATCTTGAGCAAAATGATTTGTTACTTTTGGAAATAATTATTTCTTCAGTCTTCACACCTTCATGGCAGGAAAACAAGAGACATAAAGTAATCTTATATAGAAAAGAAGGCTAATACTTGTATGATTTTCTTGCAGTTCTCTCTGAATGTCGAACTGGAACCACCTCCTTTATGTCTTTTGTATTGTTTTCACTGTCTGATAAATCATCCTCAGTGGGCGTCTTTGGTGACTCTTGCTCTGCATATTGCATCCTGGTTTTGGGAACACCTTGATTAACTACAGGTGCTGAACCTGCACCACCTTTAAAGTCATATTCAGCTTGCTGTCCCTGAAATGGATAGTTGGGTCACAAAAGAGACTTCTTTCTCTCACTATGCCAAATTAGAAAAGCAAAAGTTGCTTCTTATAGCCAGGCAACTATCATTTTAAAAAAGCGCTAACCTCATACAATTCCTTAGGAAATTCAAGTCTGGCTTCTCCTGGGTTCTCATCTTTCCTCCCAATCCAACATGCATCCGAAAATACAATCTAGGAAATTCAAGATATTATCAACAAGGAATGTAAGTATAAATGACTAAATTCCCAATTTCAGAAGATACAAATTTGGAATTGAAGAAGTGAAAAGAGATGCATGTAATTTTAGTCCTTGACCAATGGGTCACAAGAGGAAAAGGAAAGAATGCTTACTGTTGTTAAACCTAAACAGGAATATGTTTGATGCAGAACAATAACGCAAAGGGGGAAAGGGAAGGAGAAAGGGGGAGAATCGGAGAGACAAAGGGAGGGAAGTTGGGAGGAAAAGACACTGAACAATTAATTTCCAAAAATTCAAAATGGTCTAATCTCCTTCTTACACTACGCTAGGGCTACTTAAAGGAAACCCAAAATATAATAAAAGAAAATAAATGAAAGCCAGAAAATAAGAAAATGCGTAAAACTACAATATCTCCAAATTAAAGTTTCCTATGCCTAGAATAAGTTTTCCATAATTTTTCATCATTTTCCCTTGGCTTGGAAGAATTCTCCCCTGGAGAGGAAGACTGCTAATAAGACTCCAACAAGATAAGATCCAAAGGAGAAACTCCTCCTCAATGATGCAAGTAGCATCCAAATCTAAGCAACCTTTCCAACTAACAAGATAACAATGAAGAGGGCCATGAGGAGAAATAACAATGTGATCATTCATAACCGCATCAATTTCTTCAATAGATGGCAGATCAGATAGGAGAGTGGGCACAAGGGCATGATAAGTTTGGGTGCCTACAAAACCATAAGAAAGTAATGGGAGAGGCTCAAGAGTGTCTTGATAAGGAAATAAATCCTCTACATTGAAAACTAGACTAATGGCGATATCAAGAAACCATTTCAGCAAGTATGCATTAGGCCCAAATTTCTTAGAGATATGACAAGGACTAGAGGCTCATACATGCAACTATTTGAAAGAATGTTTAGGATAACACTCAAGACAGATACGAACCATGACAAAATCACCCCCACTAAACAACGATGAACATCAGTAGACAATTTATATCATTCGTTGTTTAATGAAAGTTTGTGCCTGATCTCAACATGCAATTCATGCAGATGTTGGACAAATGATTCTACAGATTTAGAAGTGTGGGATGTCAAGGAAAAGGGATAAGGTCAATAGGCTAGTTAGAGTTAAAGCCTTAGACAATCTCAAAAAGACTCTTATTAGTGAACTTGTTGACTGAATTATTATAAGCAAACTCAACTGTTGATAAAATCAAATCCCAATTTCCAAGTTTCTCTATACTAAACTCCTAAGCAAATCATTTAAATTACGACTAGTAACCTCAGTTTGTCTATTAGCTTAAGGATGAAAGGTAAAAAGGAACTTTAGTTAGGTGCCAAAAAGTTTCCAGAGGGTTTTCCAAAAATACTAACAAATTTAATATTCCTATCTAACACAATGGTGGTAGACAACCCATGCAAAGGCACAATCTTTTGAAAGAACAACTTGGCTAAGTGAGAAGTATCTGTGATCTTACTACAAGAGATAAAATGAGCCATCTTAGAAAACCTATCCACAACAAGATAAAATTATGTTCTCATGCCATTCGAGATAATCTCAAGACAAAGTCCATATTAAGATCCTTTTAAGGAGCCTTAAGAATAAGCAAAGGAGTATACAATCCTGTGTTCTATTCCTTCGCCTTAGAAGTTTGGCATGTATGGCACTACAAAATTCTAGCAACATCATGTTTTAAGGGAGGCTAATAAAATCTATCTTCAACTAAGACTACGGTTTTTCCCTACCAAAATGACCAACTAATCCCCAGCATGCAATTCCTGTACAAGACAATCTCTCATGAATACAAGGAATGCACAATCTAGTTCCATGAAAAAGATAATCATCCTTGATGAGAAAATCTACATGATCATGAAGGTTACCATCATTAACTTCTTAAAAATTCAAAATGGTCAAATCTCCTTCTTACACTACACTAGGGCTACTTATAGGAAGCCCAAAATATAATAAAAGGAAATAAATAAAAGTAAAAAAAAAACAAATACATAAAACTACAATATCTCTAAATTAAAGTTTCCTATGCCCAGAATAAGCTTTTCATAATTTCCCATCAATGTTACAAGGGAGAAAGGTTTAAAGAAAACACATACCATAAACGTAGGTGTAAAAATTACAATTGAAGCACAAACAGTAAAAGCAAGAAAAAGAAATGTTAAGAATCTTTGTAGGCAAACTACTTAATCATAGATTATCAAAAGAACATGCCTTTAGTTAACTCCACTCACAGAATGGGATAAAAATATATAAATCATGTTATCTCATGTGCTGAATGACTACAAATATATTTTTTTTACTTTTTGAAGTAGCAACATAAAGATTAGAAGTTGAGAATGCAATAATCAACTGACTTGCAAGTCTCTATGCATTTTAAATGAATCCAAAACAAAATGCTCAGATTTCTTTTAATCAATTATCCATCATGGCCTTCCTAGTTCGTAGAGTTACAGTTTCCCATAAGAAGCCAGTTCAGAAGGAGCAACAGTGAAAAACTTCCAAAAAGAAAAAAGAATTTATTAAAGCCATTTACAACATCAAAAAATTCATCCTCAAAATTTTAGGTTCTAGCAGATAAATATAAGCATCACAGGGCATTAACAGACTGTTAGTTGGCTATATGCCAAAGTACACAATCTAGAATATGAGGCAACCTCAAACGAGCAAGCAACGGAGGTTGCTCATATCTAACTTGCTCAAATATATCAGAAATGAAAAATGTATTAGTCTAATCTATGAAAGGTCATATATCATTCATATGGTGAATGTCTAATGATCCATTATCTCAGTTCTAATGATCTAAAGAATTACAAAGCCTCTTAGCCTGATATAGTAGTTCTATGGAAAGTGTAAAGTCACAATAAACAAGCACTAACTCTAATAAATACAAAGTTTCATAATTCAAAGAATTTAAAACTAGTGCAATATTTATGATCTAGTGCCATGTTTTATGGATGAGGGCCCTAATTTCAGGTTCATGCTTCATGCACCACCTAGAACATTCATGAATTATCTTCTAACATAGAAACCCAGGTAGAGTATGAATCAGAACTGCCCAAACTCAAATTCCATTATGTTAGCTCCTTATTATGGAAAGCCACTGCATTGCCACAGACTGCTGTCATTTAGTGCATGTCAAAACAAAAAATAAAGTAGCATGCATACTGATAATACCATTGCCATATACACCCTTCCGTAAGTAAATACATAAAATAGTGGTGCTGATCAGTATGTGTAAGGAAAGTCCTTAGATAGAGAATGTATTAATTCCCTTACAGTTGACACCTCAATCAGAAGTATATCGTTGCTTTGCTCTAGTTCAGGTTTCAAACAAAATGCAAATAATGAGGAAGGGGAAAAAGCCAACCATATTATCAAAATAATCCTCACACATCGCGTTCTTTCCACCTCTAGAGAACTGTAAAGTCAGGTATCTATTCTTTGGATATACGATAGTCCCAAATAACTTCATTTGGCCCTGAAAAAGAAAAAGTCGAAATAGAATACAACATGAAATTCTATATTGCTAGAATCCACCATAGCCGATAAAAGCTTCATGCTTCGTAGGTTTCAAAAGTTTAAAAATGCTTCTAAATTGAGGTGAAAGCAAGTTAAAAATTAAAGCGAGAGCAAGTAAACAATTGAACATAATATGACCCTTGTTTTTAAAGTGCAAGTGCTTCATAGCTTAGGAGTGTAGAACCATATTAGCACAAGCTTGATGTTCACAGTTCTATTGCATAGAAATAGTCTTCTTCCATATGATTTCTATAAAAATCAAAATAAACAGAAGAGACCACTGGACCAGGGCACATGTATATACTGGTTATTTGCAATCACAAATAGTAATTTAAGTAACAGGTTAAGGAAATTACACTTGCAGCACGTCCTTATATGTGTAAGTCAATCCCCATCCTACTATTTTCTTTTCCACTACCAAATTATTTACTCATATCCTATTATCACTTGGAACCCATAACATAGTACATATATAAATCAAAACCTCAAGAGTGGGTCAAACAGAGAAATGAAAAAAATAAAATAAAACCTGAGGGAAATCGAGGTAGAGAGTGGGGTTTTTGGTTCCCAAATCCTTGAGCTCGCCAATCTTTCCGCCGCCGATGGGAGCAATGAGACCCGGGAAGGAGAATAAGTACCTGTTCTTTCTCTGAGCTTTCCTGAGAATGTCTTTGCCGTGATGCTTAACCACTGTCTTTGAAGGGTTGAGATGGACATGGCTCTTCGCTGGCGTCTCAGAGAGTATGTTGTTAGAAATGGCCAAACCTTCGAGCCTCTTGCGCTCTATCGCTTCTGGGTTTGGCTCCCCACTTGGTTCCCCCTTCTTCGGCCCACGCACCATTCCGATTAATATCTCCGACTCTCAACTCTGAAGGGTCGACCTTCTTTTGATTCTCACAAATATCTTAGCAAGAATTTTGAAAACAGGGCTCTAATTAAGAATAGACTGATCTGGTTTGCAATTAAAATTTTGAAAAATCAGTGTTTTTGGAATCGACTCTTGCTGTAATCTGCTCTTGCAGTTCGCCCTTTCTCAGTCTTCGTTTACACGAGAAAGCGGTTGGGAACACTTCTTTCCTATCGTCACTGTTTTAAGGCGGGCGTTTTCATTTCATAATTAGGATTGGATAATATTGAAGTTTTCGTGACAATTATGGTCAATTATTATTTGGGAGTTGAATGAAAAAAATAAGTGAGAGAATAATTAATAAAATAGAATATTTTATAAATTATTTTTTTAGTATTATTTTTATAATTAGAATGTGATTTTAGTATTATTTCAAAAATTAAAACAGTTATTATATTGAAAGGAGGAGCAATTAAATCATAGTCAAATTATAACAGAATTAGAGTTTTTAAAATTTATATTAAATATTAATAATAATTTAAATCAGGGTATTATAAAAATAAAAGTAAGCATGAATAATTTTATTTTAATTTTATCAAAATAAGTAAAGTACAAATTTCATGAATAATAAAATATTTTTATGCTTATATAATATATATTTAAAACATTTATAAATAACTTTTAATCAAATTATATATGAAAAGGTATAATCATATAAAATAAATTTATAATCTATTAAAATATAAATTTTAATATCTCTACAATATATTCCAAAAATCAAATGTGAAATGAAATATAGACGTTTAGAAACAAGTCTTTCTAGCTATAAAAAAATTGTGATTCTCAAGAGTTGCACATTTATCTGACACTAGGCTGATTTAGATATTTTTAAATAAATAAATGATAAAATACATTTCAAATGAAAATAGACATATAGAAAAAATGAACTGGATAAAAAGAAAAGAAATAGATTTATACATATTCTCACTTTTTATGCCACTTTCTACCCATTTAAGAGACATTTTACCACTTAATTAAAAGAATCTAAATTCCCACTACAATATCATTTATTATTTTAACTCTTTTATATCTATCATTTTCTCTCTCTCTCAACTTTTTTTTTTCATATCTTGTTCCAATACCTTCTTATTTCTATCCATCTTTAATTTCTATAAATCTATGACATATAAAGCTTATGTCTCTCTATATTTTGAAGTAGCATGCAAACAAAGGAAATGAATGTAGTTACCTTCCCAAATTCTCTCTCTCTCTTCTTTGAACTAAGTCTTTGATAGCTATCCTTTCTTTTTTCTAAATGACACTCACAAACTTGTTTTTTCACTTAGAATCAATTATTTTTGAAGAGAAATCCTTTTATGGAGTTTAACAAAAGAAATATCTATATATATTCTTTCTTTCCTTCTTAATTTATGGGCCTACAAAAGCTAGATCTACACACATTTGTTAGGCTGAATCTTTCTTTTTCTTATTTGTTGTTCATTTTCTTTTCAAAATGACAGTTTTCTCTTCTCCTTTTTACTCACTTTTTTTGTTTCTCTTTCGCTTTTCTTTTTCTTACTCATTTTCATTATCATCTTTATTTTTTATCAATTTGTTAAACTAAAATTGGCAAACGCATTACCTTATAAGATTTTATCAATTTTAATGATTTTTGTCAATTTGACTAGTTTTTAACTAATTTTTTAATAAATCAAATGTTCATATCAATTAAATCAGAAATATAGTTAATTCACCAATTTACCAATTAGATTTGGTTTTTTTAACCATGGATTCTAATAAGCCTTTAATCAAAAAAACATATAATCATTATTGTACCACCCATCCATTCCATTCCTTTTAAAATTCCCTAATTTGGAGGGACAAGAAAATGGGTCTTAGATGGCAAAAAAAGTCTTAGAATATTTCATTTGCCATTCCATTCTATTCTAAAAAAATTTTAAACCATGGTCTAACTTATATTAGTTATTTCATCTATTCAAACATATCCTAAGATTGTTTAGATCAAACAAAATTTAAAATATATTAATTATAATAATAAAAAAATCTCCTTGCTCTCACTTAAAAAAAAAAAGCTTGCTTTCAATCTCACTTGAAAAACATTAAATTTCTTAAAATTCTTTTCAATACTATTTGGATTGTATATAAAAGTGTAATTTTTGGTAGTTAGTAGAAAGCTAAATTGCTAAAAAACAATTTTATAATAAAGTGCAATTTGATTGAATTATAACATGTAGCTTAACTCTCTCTTGATCTGGATGATCACTATTTTCATATAGCAAAGCTATAATATATACACATATCACCAAAGTCATTGTTCCTCCTTTCTCAAATGCTAGTGTTATTATATAGTATACACCAAGTTGGTGTTCGACAACTAGCTTAGAGTTTCATGATCACTATCTACATCAAGAACCAAAGGCTCCCTTTTTCGCTGATTCATTATATTTCCATTCCGAGGAGGTAATCTCTTCATGTTTTAGCTAAGTTCCTAACTTCCTTATCAATGGTTGTTATGGTTGATTCTTAGTATAGTTTAGCAACAAAGGATGATACTATTGTCTAAAAAGATTTTGAAATTCAAAGTTTTTATCTTGTCTATAGAAGTCTTCTTGAAAATTTTTAGTAAATCTATTTACCTCCAAATTTCATTGCATGTCTTGAATATAATTTGAGATAAACCTAAAAGGTTAAGGTTGAAAGACGTGGGGCATAACTTCTTTCAACTATTCTTTGATGATTATCTAATGCATCATAAAATCTTAAAAAATAGTTTATAGAAACATAATAACTAACTCTATCCTCAAAGAATGGGATTCAAACCTAAACATCATCAACATTAACTTCAACTAGATTCATCTTTCAATCCAAGCTTGAGGTCTCCACAATTTTTATAATTTGTTGCTATGGAAGAGGAAATTGGTAGCAAAATGAAAATGAGATTGATTCACACATTTTCTTTGTCCGCAACCAACTGGGGTTCATTGTCAATGGTGGAAATTGACATAATAAAAGCTCTAAACAAAAAAGGAGTCCACATCATAAACAAAACACCAGGTAAATTTTGGATGAATTGCAAAAAATGAAAAGCTTCATTTATTTTGCCATTGCTATGGCAACTAAGGATATAAGGACAAAGATAGCTTAAAATTACTTAGATATAAAAAAAATAATGTCAAAGAGAAAACTTAAGGTTTTTGCTTTCATGTGAACCCAACAAGATAATTAATAAGAAGCAACAGAAGAAAGATGAGTACATAAATCAGCAAAAAAAAAAGAAATTATTGTAAATAATATTGTTACGTGGATGTTTATATCTTCAAAAGAATCTCAACGATCAATTCTCATATTTATCAGTAAAAACCTTGTAATTTCTAAAGGATAAAGATCAATATACATAAAATTTTATGATTTATGTACCTAAATTTATGTGATACATATATTATTGTGATCTATATATTAGGCATTTAATAAAAGCATGAATTTATTTCTTTCATAAACCTATAAATAGAGGAGATGTACAAAGTATGAAGTAAATAAAAATTATCTTTTCTTTTATCTTATTAATTTTTTTACTTTTGTTTTATTTCTTATATTTTCATTAGTTTTACAATAGAAATAATATTTTCCAACATGTTGCAAACTCTTACATGCAAGATAAATAAATTTGAAGTTAGCCAAACAACCTCAAAGGGTCTATTAATCATGGACAACTAATTGACGTCTCAAATTTCTTTCCATTTATGGATCTAGTGGTAAATGAACATAAAATTTCATTCTCGTTTTGATCAAATGAAAAATCTCTTCTTCCTTATTGCGATTTTTCAAGTATACATTGAAAAATGAGGTGAAACACCTCTAATTTCTCCTAGAATAGCGACTCAAAATAAAACTCATGAGATTATTTTTAGGTAGAAAAATCTTACTAAGACTCCATGATAAAATTAATTGAGATCTAGTTTTCTTGCTCTCCGCTCAAAAACAAAACTAAGGATGATTCAAGATCAACCTAGAAAAACTATTAAAAAAAAGGAGAGCCCTTTATAAATAGGGAGAAAAATTAGGAATATGTTGATATCAAATCTCCCCGATAAAAAACACACGATGACTACTTGCTTCAAACAGCATTTTGAGAGAGGAAAGGCCATATCTCTTAAAGAGGCTTGCAATATTCCACCTAATTATCAGCTTTGTTCGGTTTGGGTAATACGTAGTGTTCTTGTTGGTTTAGGCGTTGAATTCATTATAATCTTACATTTGAGGAATTTTTTTCTTTTATTCTCATTTTGATTAATGATAATTTTCTATTTTTTGTGAAAAAAATAATAGATAGTTGAAATCAAAATAATGGTGGGATTAAAATGTAAGTGATTAAAAGTATTTAAGAAAGAAAAGTTATGGGACCAATACATATTGTTACAAAGAAAGTTACGTTTTGAAATGAAAATGGTCATGCTTCGTTCCTTATGGAGAATACTATGCTTCATTTGGGATGTCTCCTTTTGTCACTATAGATTGACGAATGAAAATGAAATTATAATATCATACATATTTGGTTAGCAGCAAAAAAATTTTATTCCATTCTACCCAGTAATTTATTCCTACAAATTTTGCATTTAAATTCCTTCAAAATGTTGATAGAAAGGTGGAATAATTGAAGGAATGTAATAGAAATTTACTTCACTATTATTTCAGTTTCATTATTTTATATATCATGTTTGACATTTTTTTAAGACTAAAAAATAAAAATTAATAGTTTATTTATATTAAAATGTTTTAATGTATTTTAAAATTTTTTTAACAAGATAAAATAATATACTATAATATTTTAATATATTTTTGCACTAACATATTATGATCATTTGCTTTCTTTTTCATTGTTTTTATTTAATCAAACATAAAAATATAATATAATATCTATTTATTTTTATGTCATATCAAATATTATTATTTCATTTCATTTTAACATATTTTTATTTGTATTTTTATAAAAATTATTTCATAAACCAAACATAGCCTTATTGTGCTTTAAAATGATTTTTTTTTTTTTGGGTTAAGAGTTAGAGTCTAGGTGACTTGAAGTGTCCATGCGTTCAATCTCATTTTAATAACAAGTCACTAGTTAATTTTTTGAGTTCATATTTATTTTCTTATTTGATATATAATTCTAACTGTCACGACCCAAATTCTGAGCCATAACCGGCGCATAGGCTAACTAATCTGGAGATTGGTTAGCCTAGCAAGTCTTACCAAATGTAAAGTCGACTATTATATCACATATTTTAACTAACTCATATACCTACAAGTTTTAGAAAATTTAATATATAGTTCGTTATGCCATTAGGGGCTACCGAAAATTCGGCAGCATCTCCCCTAAAATTGGACATCCCATCCTGAAAAGTAAACTAAACCAGCACCAGCACCATCGAGTTACATAATCAAAATGCCTAGTTAGGAAAGTAATAACAATGTTACATATTGTAAGTGACCATATAGCATAGATAGTTCCAAAACTCTTTCCCTACACCTAAATGCCACCACATCATGGAGTCTGACACAATTTCACAAAATTTAAACACCTACTCTAAGAGTCTGGTAGCTCACGAGCTCCCAGATCCTTTTACTCCTTTACTCCCTGGTCTGAAAAATAAGGAAGAAAAGTGTAAGCCTACCACTGGCTTAGTGAGTGTATAAATAATAAAGTGCATAAAAAGAAATCAAGTGCATACCAAAGTTTTTAAAAATCAATGATTATCAAATAATTTAGGCAATAAAATTTATGGATGAAATGGCAAATAATCATTTAGATAAAAAGAAACCTTTAGATAAAAATCTATATTTTCTAAATATAAACAAATATTATAAGAATGGGTATCATAGAGAGGAATCAAACCATCAAATCACATCATCACATATCATGACATTTCTTTGGATTCATCCAATCTTATCACAGCACTAGATACATCACATCGCAGTGCCATCATAATTCACAACTTATTCCAGGTGCACCTAGGCCGTTATCTCCGCTAACGGCTACGGGATCCTAACTAGATTCCCATTCATTATATAAAATAAAAATAATTCAAATAACATTTAGCTATCAAAATTAAATAAGGAATTTAAAAGGTAAATAAATAATTAACTCGGGCAAGTTAACCTTTATTATAATCTCTATAATATATGAGATTACAAAATAACATAAAATACTTTCTCATAAATAAGCATAAACGCATCATCACTTTCTTTCCATCCAATTTATTCTTTTGTGTTTCACCAGAATATATCACACCACATTTCGACTATCAATTTCTTTTAATAAATTTATTACATCATATATATATATATATATATATATATCCATTTTAAAGTTTTGAAAACGCCAAGTACATAAATCACACAATTGAAAATTTCACCATGAAAAATATAAATTGGAATAAAATAGATAAACCACCCTATTATCTACACACTCACCAGTTGGGACTAATAGTATAAGTCCCTATTCCCTACTGTTCAATGCTGAGTCTCAGTTGAATGAGTTTCCCTGGTATCACCTAAAATTTATAACCATTATCAATTAATTATACTAACTACTCCAATAACATCTATAATTATTTATATAACCTAATATACTCCCTAAAACATAAATCCCTAAATTCTTATATACATTTCTATCCTAAATTCTAACCTTAAATTTGGGGTTTTTCAATCTAAGCTTCCATAACTCAAATTAAGTTTAAAACTCACTCCTTGGAACTCCAAAGATAACTTTAGAAGGGTTAATTTACATTTAAATGTTGAAATTCAAGAAACCCCAATTTTGTAGCTCACCCACGGCACTAGGAATGAAAGAGCTATATGAAGGGAATTTTTGCTTCAATAAAACATGTGGAAGGATCAATATTAATGGAAAAGAAAGATAAAGAAGAAGAGAAAAAAAAACTACCTCCAAGACCCAGAGATTGCAGCTGAACGGCGAAGAAACATGGGAAGAAGATGAGAATAATGGAGTTGAAATGATGGGAAGAAGCACCAGGATTGAAGCACGTCGGAATAGGGATTTACGGTGGTAGATGCGTAATGGAGGTAACCAAAATAGAAGAGAGAATTCTTTTTTGAAGATGGAGATATAAGGTGCAGCGAAGAAAAGGGAAACCTTGCGTGAAAAAAATGAAGAAGAAGGAAGTGGGACGCTGCATCTGATGGAAAAAGTTGGAGAGAGAAGGTGTTTAAGAATTTTTAAAGTATCTTTGGCTAATATTGCACTTTTGCCCCCCAACAAGTTTCATTGCTTTAATTGATACAAAAAAAATTAGAAAAGTCCTTAAAAATTTTTCTATGAACCTAAAATAGATATAAAAATTATTTATATATTTTTTTTTCCTAAAATATATTATTTATTTATTTATTTATTTATTTATTTATACTACATATATATATATATATATTTAGGTATTACATTCTTCCCCCCTTAAGAAATTCGGTCCCCCGAATTTTAAGTAAGCTCCTTACCAATGGATTCGAAAAGGTATGGATACTTCTCACGTATAACTTCCTCAACTTCCCATGTCGCTTCCTCCTTGGAATGATTCTGCCATATCACTTTCACTGAAACTATATCCTTGTTTCTTAATCTCTTGACTTGTCTATCAACTATAGCCACGGGTTGCTCTTCATAAGAGAGTTGTTCATATAACTGTATTGTTTGTGGTTGAAGCACGTGAGAAGGGTCAGGTAAATACTTCCGAAGCATTGATACATGGAAGACGGGATGAACATTTGCAAAGTTCGGTGGAAGTGCCAAACGATAAGCTACATTTCCTACCCTTTCAAGAATCTCAAATGGCCCAAGGTACCTAGGGCTTAGCTTTCCCTTCTTGCCAAACCTTAAGACACCTTTCATTGGCGATACACGTAGGAACACAAGATCTCCAACTGCAAATTCCAAATCACGTCTCCTGTGGTCGGCATAAGACTTTTGTCTACTTTGAGCAGTCAATAGCCTTTCACGGATCAGCTTTACCTTGGCTACTGACTCCTGAACTAGGTCTGGGCCTAATAGTGTTGATTCACCCACTTCAAACCATCCAATAGGCGACCTACAACGCCTACCATACAGTGCTTCAAAAGGAGCCATTTGAATGCTTGATTGATAACTGTTGTTATAAGCAAATTCCACTAAAGGCAAGTATTTATCCCAACTCCCACCAAAGTCTAAGACACATGAACGTAGCATATCTTCTAATATTTGAATTGTACGCTCAGACTGCCCATCTGTTTGAGGATGAAAGGCAGTACTAAGATCCAATCTAGTTCCAAGTGCTTCTTGAAAAGACCTCCAGAACTTAGCTGTAAATTGTGGGCCACGGTCTGAAATAATGGATACTGGTACACCATGAAGAGAGACAATCTCATCCAAGTAAAGTTTAGCATATTGAGCTACACTATAAGTAGTTTTCACAGGCAAGAAGTGAGCAGACTTGGTCAAGCGGTCAACAATCACCCAGATTGAATCATAACCCTTGATAGTTTTAGGCAATCCAGTTACAAAGTCCATGGTAATTCTCTCCCACTTCCATTCCGGTATTTCAATTTGCTGAAGCAATCCTGCGGGCTTTTGGTGCTCAGCCTTCACTTGTTGACACACTAAGCATTTAGATACAAATTCTGCCACATCCTTTTTCATCCCTTTCCACCAATATAACCCCTTTAAATCTTGGTACATTTTATTAGAACCTGGATGACAAGTATAAGTTGAATGATGAGCTTCCTCTAGCACTTTACTCCGTAAGTCTTCTACATTCGGCACACATAACCTATGACCGCACCTTAAAATACCTTTAGAATCCACTGCGAACTCTTGTAGCTTTCCTTCATGAACTTCTTCAATGATCTTCTTTATCTGAGGATCTTGGTCTTGTGTAGCCTTGATTCTATCTACCAAACTAGAACGGAGCTGCACATGGGCCAATAAGGCACCAGATCCTGTGATCTCTAACCTTACTCCACTTTCCTCAAGCTTCTGAAACTCTTTCACCATAGACCTCTTAACTTCCGCTATATGGGCCAGGCTACCCATTGATTTTCTGCTTAGTGCATCTGCAACCACATTAGCTTTACCAGGATGATACAAAATATTACAATCATAGTCTTTCAAAAGCTCCATCCATCTTCTTTGCCTTAAATTCAAATCTCGCTGTTGGAAAATATACTTGAGACTCTTATGATCAGTATAAATTTCACAAGTTTCACCATACAAGTAATGCCTCCATATTTTTAAAGCAAAGATCACTGCAGCCATTTCAAGATCATGAGTAGGGTAATTCTGCTCATGTTTCTTAAGTTGTCTAGATGCATAAGCTATCACCTTCCCATGTTGCATTAAGACACAACCCAAACCCACTCTTGAAGCATCACAATAGACCGTATAGCCCCCACTCCCTGATGGAAGAGCTAACACCGGTGCGGAAGTCAGACAGTCTTTTAGCTGTTGAAAACTATGCTCACAATCATCAGACCACTGAAATTTTATGCCCTTCCTTGTCAGCTTGGTTAAAGGAGCTGCAAGCTTAGAAAATTCTTTAACAAATCTGCGATAATATCCTGCCAATCCAAGAAAACTACATATCTCCGTCACTGTAGTAGGTCTAGGCCAACTCTGGACTGCCTCTATTTTCTTCGGATCCACACTAATCCCAACCTTGGATATTGTGTGTCCTAAGAAAGCCACACTGTCTAACCAAAACTCGCATTTGGAAAATTTAGCATACAAACGATGCTCTCTCAAGGTTTGTAAGGTCATTCGTAAATGTTGTTCATGTTCCTCTTTACTCTTCGAGTATACAAGAATATCATCAATAAATACAATCACAAAGTGGTCTAAATATGGTTTGAAGACTCGATTCATCAAGTCCATAAAAGCTGCTGGAGCATTTGTAAGCCCAAAGGACATGACCAAGAACTCGTAGTGCCCATAACGAGTCCTAAAAGCTATTTTTGGAACATCTTCTCCTCTGATCTTCAATTGATGATACCCTGACCTCAAATCAATTTTTGAGAAGCATTGAGCTCCTTGAAGTTGGTCAAACAAGTCATCTATCCGTGGCAATGGATATTTATTCTTTACTGTCACCTTATTCAATTGCCTATAATCAACACACAACCGCATAGATCCATCTTTCTTCTTCACAAATAACACCGGAGCACCCCAAGGAGAAGAACTAGGGCGTATGAAGCCTTTATCAAGAAGATCTTGTAATTGTTCTTTCAACTCTTTAAGTTCTGCTGGAGCCATACAATATGGGGGTATAGACACAGCTGAAGTGCCAGGAATCAAATCTATACAGAACTCAATCTCTCTGTCTGGTGGTAAACCTGGCAACTCTTCTGGAAAAACATCAGGAAATTCACATGCTATAGGTACTTCTTTTAGATTTACTTCTGTTACCCGTGTGTCTCTAACCATTGCTAGATAGCCTTTACACCCCTTTCTCAATAACCTTCTAGCACCCAAGGTGGAGATTAAATTTTTGGGTGCCAAGCTTCGATCACCCTGATAAGTAATGGTTCCTCCTTCTGGCAATTTAAATTTCACGACTTTATTATGACAATCAAGTATGGCATGAGAAGATGATAACAAATCCATACCTAGAATCACATCAAAGTCCGTCATGTCGAGGACTATTAAGTCTACTAGCAACCGATTTTCTCCTACTAGAATTTCACATGATCTATACACACAATTAGCTATAATTACATCTCCTATAGGTGTAGCCACAACTAATGGTTCATCCAGAGGTGATGCATCTCTGCCAAACCGCAATGCAAAGAATGGAGATACAAAAGAATGTGTAGCCCCAGGATCGAATAAAACATGTGCATCAAAAGAGCAAACCGAAAGTATACCTGCAACCACTGCATTTGATGTCTGAGCATCTTGACGGGTCATAGCAAAAACACGAGCTTGACCTCTCCCAGCTTGTCCTTGACCTCTACCTCTGAACCCTCTACCACTAGACTGGGCTTCACTAGAACCTCGTCCTCCAGAACCCTCAATCTGTCTTAAAGGTGCTGCAGGTATTGGAGAAGATGGTAACGCTGGAGGGTTTGACGCGTGACTAGAGGATGGTCGAGCCGATAGTGTAGGACAATCTTTTCTGAGGTGGCCTTGCCGACCACACTGATAACACACTTTTCTTGGTCCAAAACAAACTCCAGTATGAACTCTCCCACAAGTAGGGCAAGAGGGGAGAGTCTTAAAAGATCTCCCTCTGTCACGGCTAACCTGAGAGGAGCGTGGCTGATCATTTCCACTAATTGGTATCATACTAGATGAATGGCTACTATAGCCTCCCTGATGCCGAGAACCCTGATGATGGCCTTGATAGTTTACTCCAATCTCTCTTGATGCATTACCACTACCTTGGCCTTAATAGCCGCCTCGAGTACTCTCAGTGCGTTGTCGCTTACGTGGCTCTTGTAATACCTTACTTTTTTTACTTCGAGCTTCAAACAATTTAGCACTTTCAACCACCTCTTCATATGAATCATAGTGGGTCCTTGCTACAGATCGGAATAAATAATCTAAAAGACCCTGAACAAACCGTTTTGCCCGCATTTCTTCAGTAGCCACCAGGTGTGGAGCATATCTGGACATTTGAGTATATAATATATCATATTCTGAAACTGTCATATCCTCTGTCTGTCTAAGAAGTTCAAACTCCCTTGCTCTAGCATCTCTGACAGTCTGTGGAAGGAACCGCCTCATAAATAATTCTGAAAACTCCCCCCAACCCAGAGGAGGTGACTCTCGCGGCCTTCCTTGCATCATGGTCTCATACCACGTCCGAGCCATACCCACCAAACGAAACTCTGCTAATTCAACTGATCTAGTAGACGTACACCCCAGTGCCCGACAAAGTCGGCCTATCTCATCCAAAAAGTACTGTGGGTCTTCACTTGCTTCTGTACCCGAGAAGGAAGGAGGTTTGAGTTTCATAAATTCAGCCAACCGAACCTCATTACCCCTTTCCTGTGGAACTGGCTGCTCCCCCTGTGGCCTGGGTTCTTGTTCAGGCCTAGGGTCTATATGTTGTTCTTGCTCCTGTTGTTGCTGTTGTTGCTGCTGCTGCTGCATCATACCTAACATTACCATCATAGTCTGCTGCATCGCATGCATCCCAGTTACAACATCAGCTAATGTTGGATTGGCTGGCTCAGCCTCAGGCACCTCAACCCTTGCCGCTTCAGCGGCTTCAACTCTTTGATCATTTTCAGGTCTACGGCCACCACCGCGTCCGCGACCTCTACCACCCCTTTGCCCTCGGCCTCTAGGTGCCGGAGCAGTGGCATGAGGCAAGTTAGAAGCCTCATCAGGAACATATCTCCTAGGCGCCGTCCTTTTTCTTGGCGGCATCGTCCTAAAATAAAAGTAATATACACACAATCGATAATTTTGATAAAAATATAAAAATTAAATATAAACTATACACAGACTATGATATGGGACTCCATGATTAGGATTTGGCAATAATAGCTTCCTGCATGTAAAGTGTGCTGGCCAAATACACAATTACACACAAGATTCTACTACTTCCCAATCCTGTGGCTACTAGGACCTAGACATAAACCTGGCTCTGATACCAACTTTGTCAAGACCCAAATTCTGAGCCATAACCGGCGCATAGGCTAACTAATCTGGAGATTGGTTAGCCTAGCAAGCCTTACCAAATGTAAAGTCGACTATTATATCACATATTTTAACTAACCCATATACCTACAAGTTTTAGAAAATTTAATATATAGTTCGTTATGCCATTAGGGGCTACCGAAAATTCGGCAGCATCTCCCCTAAAATTGGACATCCCATCCTGAAAAGTAAACTAAACCAGCACCAGCACCATCGAGTTACATAATCAAAATGCCTAGTTAGGAAAGTAATAACAATGTTACATATTGTAAGTGACCATATAGCATAGATAGTTCCAAAACTCTTTCCCTACACCTAAATGCCACCACATCATGGAGTCTGACACAATTTCACAAAATTTAAACACCTACTCTAAGAGTCTGGTAGCTCACGAGCTCCCAGATCCTTTTACTCCTTTACTCCCTGGTCTGAAAAATAAGGAAGAAAAGTGTAAGCCTACCACTGGCTTAGTGAGTGTATAAATAATAAAGTGCATAAAAAGAAATCAAGTGCATACCAAAGTTTTTAAAAATCAATGATTATCAAATAATTTAGGCAATAAAATTTATGGATGAAATGGCAAATAATCATTTAGATAAAAAGAAACCTTTAGATAAAAATCTATATTTTCTAAATATAAACAAATATTATAAGAATGGGTATCATAGAGAGGAATCAAACCATCAAATCACATCATCACATATCATGACATTTCTTTGGATTCATCCAATCTTATCACAGCACTAGATACATCACATCGCAGTGCCATCATAATTCACAACTTATTCCAGGTGCACCTAGGCCGTTATCTCCGCTAACGGCTACGGGATCCTAACTAGATTCCCATTCATTATATAAAATAAAAATAATTCAAATAACATTTAGCTATCAAAATTAAATAAGGAATTTAAAAGGTAAATAAATAATTAACTCGGGCAAGTTAACCTTTATTATAATCTCTATAATATATGAGATTACAAAATAACATAAAATACTTTCTCATAAATAAGCATAAACGCATCATCACTTTCTTTCCATCCAATTTATTCTTTTGTGTTTCACCAGAATATATCACACCACATTTCGACTATCAATTTCTTTTAATAAATTTATTACATCATATATATATATATATATATATATATCCATTTTAAAGTTTTGAAAACGCCAAGTACATAAATCACACAATTGAAAATTTCACCATGAAAAATATAAATTGGAATAAAATAGATAAACCACCCTATTATCTACACACTCACCAGTTGGGACTAATAGTATAAGTCCCTATTCCCTACTGTTCAATGCTGAGTCTCAGTTGAATGAGTTTCCTGGTATCACCTAAAATTTATAACCATTATCAATTAATTATACTAACTACTCCAATAACATCTATAATTATTTATATAACCTAATATACTCCCTAAAACATAAATCCCTAAATTCTTATATACATTTCTATCCTAAATTCTAACCTTAAATTTGGGGTTTTTCAATCTAAGCTTCCATAACTCAAATTAAGTTTAAAACTCACTCCTTGGAACTCCAAAGATAACTTTAGAAGGGTTAATTTACATTTAAATGTTGAAATTCAAGAAACCCCAATTTTGTAGCTCACCCACGGCACTAGGAATGAAAGAGCTATATGAAGGGAAAGGGAATTTTTGCTTCAATAAAACATGTGGAAGGATCAATATTAATGGAAAAGAAAGATAAAGAAGAAGAGAAAAAAAAACTACCTCCAAGACCCAGAGATTGCAGCTGAACGGCGAAGAAACATGGGAAGAAGATGAGAATAATGGAGTTGAAATGATGGGAAGAAGCACCAGGATTGAAGCACGTCGGAATAGGGATTTACGGTGGTAGATGCATAATGGAGGTAACCAAAATAGAAGAGAGAATTCTTTTTTGAAGATGGAGATATAAGGTGCAGCGAAGAAAAGGGAAACCTTGCGTGAAAAAAATGAAGAAGAAGGAAGTGGGACGCTGCATCTGATGGAAAAAGTTGGAGAGAGAAGGTGTTTAAGAATTTTTAAAGTATCTTTGGCTAATATTGCACTTTTGCCCCCCAACAAGTTTCATTGCTTTAATTGATACAAAAAAAATTAGAAAAGTCCTTAAAAATTTTTCTATGAACCTAAAATAGATATAAAAATTATTTATATATTTTTTTTCCTAAAATATATTATTTATTTATTTATTTATACTACATATATATATATATATATATATTTTTAGGTATTACACTAACAGCATTTAACCTTAAGCCGAAATGAATACTTTAGTAATTCTACAAATAAACATTACCAAAAAAATTCTATACTTCAATAATTACTTCATTCTCATCCCCAGGCATAGCATGTTGGTATTTAGTCTTATAAAATTATTATTAAATGTAAGAGTGAGTATTTAAAATATATTATTTTTATTAAGTAATTCAAAAATATCTATAAAATTTTATAGGTTATGAATTAAAAACTACTTTAGATACTCTTTTATTTTCGAAAACTAATACTAAATCTTATGGGTGAGTTAACACTGAACTCTAAAATTGAAACTTAATGTTTGTGCTTAACAGAATACTTTGGTTGGCTGAGATTTTTTTTTTTCTAAAGATTTTGATAAAAATTATAAAATAATCTATAAATAATAAAATTTTTATATAAATCATTGTCAAAATATATTTTACTTTTAAAAAATTAAAATTTTTATAATAATAATAATAATAAAACCAAGTGGAATCAAATCAAATTAGTTATTATAATCGATTCAACGTAGTTATATAGCTTAACTAAAGTCGTACTCAGTCTAATTTGACGTGATTAAACCAAACTCATCAAATCGGATCGGACTTGTTGAACTAAAGCGTTCACGCCTACTTAATCTAAATGATATAATCTTACCCTACAGTTAATTCATCCTCCAAATAAGAAATAAAGTTACATAAATTTAATAATTGAAAAATTAAATAAAAAAAAAAGGGGGAGCGAGAGAGGTCCACAGGACTCAACAGTGGGTTGTGTATATCAGCAAGACGAGCGGGAAACGGTGAATAGCATATCAGGGCGGATGATGGGTCGTCAAGCTGTAGCGAAGTTGATTGGCTCGATTGCATCACGCGCCAAAGCATCTTCATTGCCGTCATTTCCTTCTTCTTCCTCTCAGATCCGCCATTTCACGTAGGCGCCTCTCCCTCCTGCCGTTTTCGTTGACAAGACCACACGTGTCATCTGCCAAGGCATCACCGGCAAGAATGGCACTTTCCACACTGAGCAAGCCATCGAATACGGAACGAAGATGGTACCTTTTTCGGGATATGTGTTTCCTGTTTAACTGTAACTTTTTTTTTTTTCTGGGATTTAATTCTGTGAAGAATATGTTGCCTGTCGGTTGTGTCTGCTCAGCTCGCTGTTGAATTCTATGTGACTTTTGATTATATATATTTTAAAATCCAGTTGCTCTACTTGTTATCCACTTAGCTAATGTGCTTTTGCTTAACTTGAGAAAAAAACAATTTGCCGTATGAATGAACTCTGATTGAATTGAGGCCACCATTTTCTAAACAGGTTCTTGGGTTGGCTTTGATTCAATATGTATTTATATCTGAGTTCAATTGGGAATCATCGTTTGCACCAAGTCGTGATGCCGGCCATGCAAGCCTGATCGCTTAAGTACATACATGTTAGTACGTGATAACTGATAATCTGGGACCTTTTCGAGGTGCCCCATTACACCGTAGGTTTACGCAGTCAAAAAATGTGCCTTATGCCAGAATTTAAAATTTTGAACATCTCTAATTGGAAAATCCTTGTTACCCTTTTGCGCGTGTGGAGCTGTTGGTGCCCGCCTGAATTTTATCATTTCACCATTGGATTGTCCATTACGTTGAACGTTGAAGGTCACTTTCTGCCTACAGATAAAGAACAACCCGTTTAGTTTATTAGAATGCTAGAAGAGCAGCCTAGGTCATATGGGGTTGACTTTTTCTGATCAGAAAAGCACAGGGTGTTATTGCTGTCAAACCTCATCTTTGGGAAGAATTTTTATCATATTGAGAGGATTAAATTTGGTTGGGCTGGTCTGCTCTGTTTTTATAAGACTAGAGCCATTTTTGCACTGAGGTTAGGTTCCTGTATTTGTACTTCATGCACTAACAACTTTAGGCACACATGGATTCATAGTTGATGTGTGAATGTATTATGCTTTTTGGGTTGATACTTCTCTTGTGTGTCTATTTAGGTGACTCTTTCTGTTTGATTGTTGAATATGGGGTATTTTCTTTTTAATGCTATTTTGTCCAAATAGGTGGGTGGTGTAACACCAAAGAAGGGTGGAACTGAACACTTGGGACTTCCTGTGTTTAACACTGTTGCTGAAGCAAAGGCTGAAACAAAGGCAAATGCTTCAGTCGTCTATGTTCCTCCACCATTTGCTGCAGCTGCCATTTTGGAGGCATTGGAAGCTGAGTTGGATCTTGTTGTCTGTATCACTGAAGGGATTCCTCAGCATGATATGGTAATTCAAGTTGTACTACAGAATATGTTTGGGTTGGTATTCTACATGGCATTGTGAATTAATAACTTAAATTTGAATTGTCAACTTTGTTTGCTAAATTATGTAGAACCACTTCACTTATGTAAAATATTAAATAGTTTATCATTCATTTTCATATTTCTATGAGGTACTTTTATCCTATTTAGGTCCTAATAGTTTCTTTTGGATGATTCCGATTGTTTGTGTATAATTTTGTGTATTAACCTGTCTATTCATGGAAAATTAGATTGCCAATGCATACCTTGACCACATTAATTTGTTAACTTCTATTGCTTTTAGATAAATATTAACTGTGTAACGATAGCTTCTGTTTGTCATTGGAAATAATGAGGCAATATATAATTAAGCCATTAACTTCAGGTACGAGTGAAAGCTGCTCTTAACAGACAGTCCAAAACTCGTCTCATTGGACCAAATTGCCCTGGTATCATCAAGCCTGGTGAATGTAAAATTGGAATCATGCCAGGTTACATTCATAAACCTGGTCGAATAGGAATTGTTTCTCGTTCTGGTACCTTGACATATGAAGCGGTGAGCTCTAATTTTAATGTCTGGGGGACTACTGTGATGCTGGTAAAACCTATATATAAAACAATGCAATTGTTTCTAATTATTCAGGTTTTCCAAACAACTGCTGTTGGACTTGGACAATCCACTTGTGTGGGCATAGGGGGAGATCCTTTTAATGGAACAAACTTTATTGATTGCATGGAGCGATTCCTAGCAGATCCTCAGACAGAAGGTACTTCATCATATCTTATTTTGTGTCTGTCATGTATATTAATTTCATGGTCCAGAATCCTTGATCTGTGATGTACAAATAAACCTCTTCCCCCTCTGTCCAAAGAAAAATAAATAAATAAATGATGCCTATAATTTCTTTTTCCTCTTTTGTGAAATGTGGCCTCAGCCTGAGAAGTAGGGAATGGGGAAAGGAGTAGGGTCCAACCCTGGCCATCAAGTGCTACTCAATCTAACATATTGAAGCTGGTGCTATGTGATTGTGACTTGTGAACTATGAGCTCATTGGCATACTAATGCCCATTTCTAATCCAAAAGAAATGGAATCCTCAAAATGTTATGCTACCATTTCGATAATTGTAGAGAAAGTAATACTATGATCTTTCTTTGGGGCAAGGTGAACCTAAGAAGCACCAATACGGGTACGTGTATCGGGTACGGCACGACCCGACACGACACGACACGATACGTGGGATACGGCAATTTTTAAAATTTTAGGATACGGGTACGGGAATATATATATATAATTATATATATATTCAAGAATCTAAAACATTAAAAAATAAAATAAATTATAAATAAGCTACCATAACATAAATAATACCACAAATTACAAACATAAATAAGATGTTCATAACAAGTTACAATCCATACAAGTATTAATATTAAAATTTCCAATCCAAGTTAATCTTCATCTTCATCTTCATCTTCATCCACATTAGTAACATTTTCTATGAGTTCTTGTTCTAAATCTGGTTCATCTAAAGATAAATTTGCAACCTCAAAACCTTATGCCCTATCAAATGGCTCCTAATGATCTCCATTAACATCCCACATCCTAGTCACTCCAGTAGAATACTTTTCACTTTTTCTTGATAAAAGACGAAGATTTGTATGAACATAAACCAAGTCTTCAACCCTTTTTGGATTCAATTTGTTCCTTTTCAATGAGTGAATGAAAGAGTAGGTGCTCCAATTTCGTTCCAAATTCCACCTATCTTGTAACGAATCAAATAATGAATATGCATTTGAAACTCTACAAAACATTGAAAACTCTTGAAGGACCAATTTTCTCTCCCTAGGATCCTTAAAATACATACTAAAGCACTTGGTCCTCTCGGTTGAAATTTCAGCATCTAAATGTGGAGGAACTCTATTTGGTGACACATCAAGCCATTGAGGAGTGTAATACCTATATAGTATGCAATAAAAACAATGAGAATTAGACTTGTTTAACATAAAATTAAATGTGAAAAGAATATCAATAATATAAGTATGGAATATTAATAAAACTTACTTTGGATTCAATGAATGAGCAAGGCAATGAAGTGGTGTATAACTTTTTGTCCAACGATCAATTATAATTCCATACACAACTTCATAAAATCTTGAATGCTCAAAAAATTCCTTTTTCTCATACTTGTATATTGATATTTTCACTTGTTCTATCATTGAATCCCACATATCATAAATCAAGTGAAGTGAAAGCTTATCTGTATCACAAAATCTAAGCATTTCATAAATAGGCTTTGTGAAAGAGAGGATGTAATTAATCTTATCCCACCAAAAGTCATCAAGAATTAACTCTTTAATAGTAGTAGTCTTTCCAACATCATCCTCTTTATATGTATTCCATTCTTCACTAATTACCATTGTGCAAAGAGACATCTTAATAAATCTGAGCCTCTTTAGCATCACAATGGTTAAAGCAAACCTAGTATCAGCAATGGCAAGTAATTTCAAGGGCACAAATTCATTGAAAATGGCCAACCTCATGGAATGATTCATGATGAAAGTTCTAATAAAAATTACATCATCCCTAATTTGAGTGATTCAATGACATTCTTCATATACTAATTCATTTGCTTCAGTGTTTTTAGCTGCACATATATTTTTCAGCGTGTGGACAACACATGGTGTCCAAAAAATGTGAGGATACTCACCTTCAATAATCTTGCCAGCAGCTTTACAAATAGGGGCATTGTCAGTAATAATTTGAACCACATTTTGAGGTTTTACCTCTTCAATTACCTGTTTCATCAACTCAGCTATGTAGAATTTGTCCTTGTATTCTTTAGTCCCATCAATTGCCTTTAAAAAAATAGGACCCCCATCAAATACAGCCATAAAATTAATTAACGGCCTTCGTTGTACATCAGTCCACTTATCTGTTACAATATTCACTCCCTTCTCACTCCAAGTCCTTTTTATTGGCTCCAGCAACCTTTCAACATTTGCTCTCTCTTGTTGCAACAAAGGATCTCTTAATGCATTCTAACCAGGAGGTTTAAAACCAGAAATCATATTGTTTGCAGCATATTGATAAGAGCTAATGTAATATGGATTGTGTGCCAAATTAAAAGATAAGCCACCTGAATAGAACATTCTAGCAATTTCTGAACACAAATTCTCCCTAACTGTTTGGTTGAAGGCTTTTTCCAAAGCACCAATTGCTCTCTTTTTCCCTTGATTGTACTCACTTTGAACTCTTAAAGGAGATAAACCTCTAGCTGGTGGTGGTAATGGAACTTCTTTTGGTTTTGATCTATTCTCAACCTCCTCTTGCAAATTTTTCATCTCTGCTAAACATTGAGTATCGACTTTGGAACACGTAGAAATTCCTTTACCAGATACCCTCAACAAATGCCACTTAACTCTAGAATAAGATCCTTGAAATTCACGGTTACAATAATTACACTTCCAATGCTTATTTCTCCCAGGATTAGCAGTTTTTCCTTCTCTATTTCTAACAATCAAAGTTACGTAAGCCCACAAAGGAGTTCCTTCTTTTTGGAGAATATTACTAGAACAATATTCAGCAGAAGCAGTAGACCTAGGATTACTAGCAGAACTAGAATCTCCAGTTGCCATGATCCCTATGATGGAGAAGCAATATCATTTATAGAAAATCCAAATTTTTTTCAAATAAATAAGCTAAACGAGCCATTACTTAAACTTGACCATCCTAGATTGAATATTGTTAACTTTAAAATGCATAAGTTAACACAATCTGACAAAATCTTCATAAGTTCAATTTTACTCACCACCAAGCGTAAATATGAAGATAAGCTTACATTACTAGAGTTTAGAGATTCTATTGTCATCCAACCCCAAGACATACACAATTTATTAACAAAGTAAATTATTAAAAAATCATAACTTAAACAAGCAAGTGACTGTAAACCAGGGGACTTATAACTGAAATAACTTGCTTATTTGATCAAGAGTCAAAATTATCTTGCTTTTTTGAAGTGTATAAATAAGTTAGACTAAGCCAAACTTCAGACACATTCCACAAACCAATCCATATCCAGTTTCATTCTTGTAAAGCCTTACTCTTATCCTATCTCATCATCAGACAATAGAATACACTCTTTAAGATTAATGTTCTGGTATATTGCCATGCTCGATCTGACCAGAAAAAAAAAAAAAAATACACACACACGTGTGTTTTTCTGAAACTTACATAATAGATCAATAAACATTCCCAGAGAAGAAGACGGAGGAAGACGAGGCAGATTTGTTTTTCTGAAACTTACATAATAGATCAATAAACATTCCTAGAGAAGAAGGCGGAGGAAGACGAGGCAGATTAAGCAATTATCTCAGTTAATCCAATGGAGGAAGATGTGGCAGATTAAGCAAATATGAATTCGAAATCAGAGAAGAAGACGGAGGAAGAGTGGAAGACGGACCTGAGCAAACCGCAGAAGACGGAGGAACGGACGGAGGGAGGAGATACACCTGTAACAGCCGGAGAAGACAATGAGGAGACACACAGCGCGACGCAGCAGCAGGAAAACGAACGAAGGGAGAAGTGAAGCACTGGGATCTGGATCCAGACGAGTAAAACGAACTCGTTTTACCTCACAACGTTTCTTTGCCATTTCCTCGCCATTTCAAAGTCATATTTCTCGCCGTTTCGAAACATTTCGTACGGAAAAAACGTTTCGATACATACGGATGGAAAAAAAACGTACGGGATACGTTTGTACCCGTACGGTACATGTATCCGTACTGGATATGTATCCAGTACGGGTACGCCGGCCATTTTCCCGTTCCCGTGCTTCCAAGAGGTGAACAAATAGAGGGATTAGAGTTTCCTAGCCACTCAGGTATGAGCAAATGAACAAACTAACAAGGTATCAAATGGACTAAAAACTATGAGAGTATAGGTGTGGTGGGTCTTTTGTCATTCATTTACCAAAATATCAGCATAATTTTAGAAAATATTTAAGAAACTTCTTTCTACAATAAAAAATTGGGTATTTGGTATGGGTATGGGCATTTTAAACCTATTCAGTTTCAGGTGAGAAAGATGCAATTGACATGGCATGGGAGCTGATACTGCTGTACTGGTAATACATTCTTACTCAAATTCGGGTATGGGAGAGGCAACCCTTGACCTGCATGTGATGGGCTTTCAATGATGTGCTTTCTTAAGCATTTGCATATATAGTTTCAGTTTTAATTTCAAAAGGGAGACTAAAACAATGATGTAATCAGATATCAATCGGTTCTATAAATTATCCATAAGGTTTTTCATGGAGAGTATATTTCCAAGATGTTTTCAACTTTAAAAGAAATTGGTGATAAGTATACAGTAGAATACCACTATGTCTATTGTAACTGCAATAAAAGAGCTCAGTTTTCGGAATGCGCTAACATCATTCCATACTGAAAGAATACAGCAAATTTGATAATCAGAAAGAGTTCTGGTAAAGTATATGAAGCAATGGCTAAGATCGTGAAAAAGGGCAAAGTAGGATATGTTAATTGGATATGTGTAGCATTGTAAGATACTCCTATTCTCCCATCTGTACTGGTGTTATGGTCACTTTTTATTGTGCTACCGTGTCCTTTTTGGTAGAGCCAGAACCTTCGTGCTGTATACAATTTGTAAATTTTTACCACAGTGCTTGTATCTTAGAAACAAGATAAACAAATCTTTAAAGACCTGGAACAGTACTGACTCTTTAAGGTGGCTGGCTAAAGGGCCATTTAAGTATTGGATGACAGTTTGACAGTGTTGTCAAAAGTTGACTGAGAAATGTTTTGCTTGAAAGTTGAGTATTGACCTCATGGGAACTGGGGAAAGTGGAAGTAGGGGAAATCAACCAGACTTTGTGTAGCAATATAAGGGCCTATACATCACAGTGGATTTCTTTTAAGGTAGGATTGCATTGGACAGTAGTGCTTTTTCAAGAGCAGTTCTGTGTCGAGTTTGTCTTTTCATCAGATAGAATTTCATGATTCGTGATATGATCCTGGGTGGGTTATCATAATACTATAAGTTGTTTGAATTTGTTTGCTTTTTTGTTCATCATGTATATACTCTTTATGTATGTTTATTGTTTCTTTGTGCAATTTAGGTATCATTCTCATAGGAGAGATAGGGGGAACTGCAGAAGAAGATGCTGCTGCACTAATTAAGGTTTGATTTTTATCTTTTATCTGTGCATGAATTTCTGTCACTTAAATTATTATCAGCATTTGCAAAATTAAAATACGTTTCCCTGTTTTGTAGAAAACAACATAAGCCTGTTATGTGTATTACCTTATGTGTCTGGAGAAAGGTTTTACTTTATACTTTGCTGGCTGCCAGAGGCTGCAACTAAAACATTATCTGAGCATTACCTGCGGTGTTGATATTCTATTCCAATTAAATTAACTCGTATACATCACTGATTTTTCCCCCCTGTTTTAAATCAGTAAATAGTTTTCACTTCTCCATAATGTGCGTTACATGTTTTCCAGCCTAGAAACCATGTATTTTTCTTTAATCCAACATGTTTATACATGGTCTCTTTTTAATATACACTGGGTTGTCCACGTTCAACAACAGTTGCTTAAACGCAGACACACTTCCTCATTGTGTTTTGAGATCCTCTGATATTCTTCACTGAGTTGAAGTGCTACAAGATCTATTTTGATTAAATTATGTTCTATATATGATGTAGAGCAATTGTTAAAGGAGGGAGATCAAAGTCTTTTAGATATTTGTAACTGTGGTTGGATGGCTAAAGCTGTGTTGGGAAAATGGTCAACAAAGTATATAAATTGTATTTGACTCACTTAGGGAAGAATTCAAATGCACTTTTTAAAGGTTCAAATTCCTGCCTTTGGCTTAGGGCATTTTGAAATGTGTGCCTCCATATGTCGAGTAGATTATTTTTTTCCACTTTTTAAGTTTAAATTGATAGGTTTATCTATTTGTTCACACATAACATGGAGAAATATATTTCTTAACGCAAATATATTTTTGCAAGTTTTTATTGTAGCAAAACTGATGCCAAGCTGCATAAAGGAGATTGTAGTAGACTAACGGCTAACAAAATATGAAATATATTGTGAATGTGAATCCTTTCTTCTTGGTGTATAAAAATGTCAAATGCTCATCAGTTGTTACTCGAAACTATACATGCTTCATACCTTCATTCTTTAGAGTAAGAATCAGCTCGTATGTTCATAGTTCCCATGTTCTCTGTTGGTGAATTCTGAAAATGACTTTGAAGATTTTGAATGACTGTACAGGAAAGTGGGACTGAGAAGCCTATCGTCGCATTTATTGCTGGATTAACTGCCCCCCCTGGTCGTCGTATGGGTCATGCTGGAGGTAAGATCTTTTATTAAGTTTTGAATCTGATGACATCTGATAGAAAAACTATTTTAGCTTGTCGATTGTCATGATAAAGTAGGTGGTATGCTTCTTGAGCTGATTTATCTTCTTCCTATTTTGGGGTCTATATTAAATTGTTCTTTTGGCCTACTAAGATAAACGATAGTCAATTTTTCGGTTGAACATGTTTGACTAATAATTAGTTATTCTTTAATGCTTCCAATATTATTGTTTTATGCTTCCATATTGGTTGCATCAGGCTATAAAACACTGATATGTAAACGAAAAATGAGACCAAAATTTTTCAAAAAAGAAAAAAAAAGAATCCAAAATCTAAGGTCACAAAACGGCATAGAATAATTCATAATAATTAAATATGTTATTAATTTATATATAAGTATGAAAAATCCGAGAAGTTTATGAAAAGATTGCGTAAGGCCAAAGTTGTTTTTACAACGAATAACTCAGTTATTGAATGTAGTTTTGCTGTTTTGTTTGTCAGATACTTACGTTGCATCTTCTGTGCTGGTGACAAAACGCAGTTGTAGAAATAATTAATGCTGGATACATGTTCTAATTTTATTATGTTTGATGGTTACTATACAGTAAATTATTTGTGATTAACAGTTATTTGCAATATTCCCCCCAAAAAAAATAGTGATTTACAAAATTACAAGAGAAAAAATTTAGATCTTCATTTTGCTTTGTTTTTGTACTCTGATTATATGCAGATTCACAATTTGCTTGCTTTTGCTGGTGCAGCCATTGTGTCAGGCGGCAAGGGTACTGCACAGGACAAAATTAAGACTCTCAGGGAAGCTGGGGTCACAGTAGTGGAGTCTCCTGCTAAAATTGGAGTTGCTATTCTAGATGTTTTCAAGCAGAGGGGCTTGTTGCAATAGTTTGAGAAATTTGACCTCATTTAATTTTATCAAAAGTTCAAACTTTTTTAGTTTTTTGTGTCTACGAAAGTTGAAAACACTTTATTTCCACTGATAATTATTGGGTCCCTCTTCCACTTTTATTTGGAAACGAGGTTCATTGAAACAAAAGTAATTCAAGGTGCTTGAGATGTCTGAAAAAGACCCCTCCAGCTCCATTTTTTTATTGAATTTCTTTTGTGGCTCTGTTGTGAAACAGTGAACAAATTGATGTATCATTTTGCAATGAATTTCAAACTATTTCTAATTGCTGTTACTGCAAAGATTGGTCAGTCAGTAATGTAAATTGGAGTCCCTGTTTAGGCATGAGAATGTTTCGTGGTTACTTTGGTTGTTATCAATATGCTATTATGTGTGTGTGTTTTTTTTAAATAATCCTGTTTGATTGCGGGAAATGGGTTTTTGGAATTGGAAAAGAAAAGTAAAAAGAGATTATTTCCATTGAGTTGTTTGGTGGATTCCATCACGTAGAGTTCATTTCATGATTTGGCAGAATCAAAAATAAATTGTAGATATGAAGGAAATCTCACATTTTCAATGAAATGAAATAACCATAGATAAAAATACTCTAACATGGATTATCTCCATTAACACCTTTGTCCCTGCCGCAGCTGCTGCCGCCCTTGCCTCACCGCCAAGCCAATGCTACCACCTCTACCATCGCAACCATTGTTGCCACTAATGTTATTTTTATCATTATCATTATCATCATTATTATTATCATTATTATTATTATCATCACAGTCTTTATCATTGTATATTACTACAAAAGAAAATAATCATTTTGTTACTTTTTTATATTAGGGATATTATGGTTATTTATTTAAAATTTTTGTCCTATTATTACATAATTTTCATTTAATCAAGCATAAGATATTCATTCTTTTTTATATTACACCAAATTATAGATTACATAATTCCTTTCTATTTCTTTTCATTCATTTTTATAGAACTTATTTTCAACAACCAAACACACCTCAAAAGTAATTTTTAGATGTTATTAATTCCTTGAATGAAAACATATCAGCATATATATTATTTGCAATATAGTGTTATATGATTGATCTTTTTTTTTTTTCTCCCATGAGAGTCATTTTATGTGTTATAATTTGATGGAAGAATATGATAACAAATTCTTAAATATTTAAACTTAAAATTTATTGTATTTGTTGTTATACGCGTTCCATCCACACAAACACATCCAATACCACTGAGACAATAATCACACACATTAATTCCTCCAGAAGATAGTTTATGGTCAAAGATCTATCATTACAAAAGGCGGATTGCTCCTGAATTTCTTGGACCTACTCAAAAACACTGAATTGAACAAAGTTGTTTATCAATTTCAAAACTTCATTATTTTATATTAAATCAATGATTAGAAAAATGTGTAGAAGATGTTAAGAAAAGATGGATTAAAACTTTTTATCTAAAATATGATAATTAAGTCAAATTATATTGATTAGTGCATAGAGCTTGTTTCAGTTTAATTTGGTTACACCGCTTAAATTAGATTAGTCCAATTCTAGCACCTAGAAAAGTAATATATACAGTTATGCACATACAAAATTCTTTTTATATGTGCTAAATGTTTTTACACATTATTATTTGGAGTAATTTATATAAATTTTTTATGAATTTTACTAAATTATATATATAGTTCTTAAAATATACATAAATTTCTTCTGAAATAAAATGAATATATATATATTTTTTATTTTTTTTAAATTATATAGATTTTTTTATTTTAAAATATATTTATATTTTTAAAATAAATAATTTATATAATTTATTTTTTACTTTAAAAAAACTTGTATATTTTAAAAATAGAAAGAAGATTTAGATAATTTATTTTATTATTTAAAATGATAAACTTACATATTTAAGTAATAAATATTTACAATTTTATTTATAAAAAATTGATTACACAATACGAAAAATATTATTTTACATTAACTAATGCATATAAATATAAAATTTTTATATATTTAAGTGTAAAAATTTTGAAGAAATGAATTTAGAAATTAAAATCTTTATTCAATTGGGAAAAAAAAAAAACAACTAACAACGACACCAACAGCCGCATCCGCGAGCAAACTTCCTCCAAAACAGAAGAATTGACTTATTGTAATTGGTTGAAGAGTCGTCTTGGATCATCGTATATTTGGGTTTCTCTTCCAACCAGAAAAAACTAAACTTGTTTAATCCCAGTTAGTTCTAGGGTTTTGTACCACTACTTCCTCAACCCTATCTCACTGTTGACTCACTATTTTCCCGAGAAAATTTCCATGGAAAATCCTGGACGTTAATTCCACATCTCTAATTAACATAGATCCTCACTAGCTTTCTTCTTCAAATTATGGCCGGGAAAGTTGATCCCGTGAACGGGAGTGTAAAATCCGGAACGAACCAGAGCGGTCCAGCGGCAATGCAGGCTGCGACATTGAAGTCCGATCTGTCGAACATCCTTTCTTTTAAGAGCTTTAAGCTCAAAACTAAGCAGCAGGAGCTGCTGATCCGAGTTTCGATCCTATTGCTTGTCTATGTCTTGGCTTTCATCACTCGTCTCTTCAGTGTTCTGCGTTACGAGTCCATGATCCATGAGTTCGATCCTTACTTCAATTACCGGACTACACTTTTCTTGACCGAGAAAGGTTTCTATGAGTTCTGGAACTGGTTTGATTCTGAGAGTTGGTACCCTCTGGGTCGTATCATTGGAGGCACTCTTTACCCGGGTCTCATGGTTACTGCTGCTGTAATCTACTGGGTTTTGCGATTTCTGAGGTTTGCGATTCACATCCGTGAGGTCTGTGTGTTAACAGCACCGTTTTTTGCATCGAACACTACATTGGTTGCTTATTTCTTTGGTAAAGAGATTTGGGATTCGGGTGCTGGTCTCGTTGCTGCGGCACTGATCGCTATTTGTCCTGGGTACATTTCTAGGTCGGTGGCTGGATCATATGATAACGAGGGTGTTGCCATTTTCGCCTTGTTGTTGACGTTTTACTTGTTCGTGAAGGCGGTGAACACAGGGACCCTTTCATGGTCTTTAGCTTCCGCTTTTGGGTACTTCTACATGGTTTCGGCTTGGGGTGGTTACGTGTTTATCATCAATCTGATCCCACTTTATGTGCTGGTTCTCTTAATCACGGGAAGGTATTCCATGAGATTGTATGTTGCTTATAACTGCATGTATGTGTTGGGAATGCTGCTAGCAATGCAAATTCGATTTGTGGGATTTCAGCACGTGCAATCAGGAGAGCATATGGCTGCAATGGGCGTGTTTTTCTTGATACAGGTTTCCCTTTGTTCCTTTTTATTAATTCATTGCCTCACTGAATTGCTTATAGCATGGCAAAGAATTTCGTCAAAATGTGTTTACTATGTTGAAGTGTATTAGCAAATGATAGTTTTAGAGACTCTATACCTTTAGTTAATTGGGTGGGATTTAATTACGTGAAGCAGTCATTTTTTCTGGGTGCCTTTGCCTATTTGGTCCGCCACATTGGACTTTCTGTGCTCTTTTCCTAAATTATTTGACTTAATATGATTTCACTAGAAACTCACTTGCTTTACGTTTGATGCTTGCCGTTTCCTTTAATTGTGAATCTGTATTTGCATAATAGTATAAAAAAATGCTTTGTTGATGTAGAAATTGGTATTAGTGCATCTATAGATTTACTTAATGGTATTAAGATGCAAAATTTCTTTAACTTGGATTGTCTTTGCAGGTATTTTACTTCTTGGATTGGGTAAGGCATTCTCTTGGGGATGCAAAATTGTTTCAGGCCTTTTTGAGGATTACTGTAACTAGTGCATTTAGTGTTGGTGCCATTGCTTTGGGAGTTGGCACAGCATCTGGTTATATTTCTCCATGGACAGGCAGGTTCTATTCCTTGCTTGATCCAACCTACGCCAAGGATCATATTCCAATCATTGCATCTGTCTCTGAGCATCAGCCAACTGCTTGGTCATCTTTTATGTTTGATTTCCACATCCTGCTGTTTCTCTTCCCTGCTGGGCTCTACTTTTGCTTCAAGCGGCTGTCAGATGCAACAATCTTTATAGTTATGTATGGTCTTACAAGCATGTATTTTGCTGGTGTGATGGTTCGATTAATTCTTGTTGCTACACCTGCGGTATGCCTTATTAGTGCTATTGCGGTTTCTGCCACTGTGAAGAATTTGGCTTCGCTGGTAAGGGCCAAAAGCAAAGTTGTTCAGAGTGGTTCTAGTAGAGGAACTACTACTGCAAAAGGTTCTTCCAAGGTGAGATATTTCACAGTAAGTGGTAGAGCCAAGGGTTCTTAAAACAAATTGCATTTTAATGTTCTCATATTTTTTCCTTTTTCTCTTATGTACTAACCTAAGAAAGTTTGCTGATGATTGAAATGCATCGTATACCAGTGAGAACAGAGTAGCAGTTTGTAAAAACGTTTTCTTGGGGGAGTGGGGTTAACAGTCATGCTGTATGTCAATGTTGCTTCTTATCACTTTCTCTCCGCCTGTTGGTATTTGCTTCTTTCTCATAGTTATAGCAAAGATTAATCAGTCTGGAAAATGAATCTTCTTTAAGCTGTGGATTTGACTGTTGCATCTGACAGATGCAATCATTTAGTTCACAACCGTTATTTTTATTTTTCCCCCTTTTTTAATGCTTGAAGTATAACCTGGTTGCACTTTTTCATCTTGATATCATTGAACATTATATTTACTCAACTGGCATTGTAGAGTATGCTGATAGAATGGTGTTTTTGTATCTTAATTTGTGCTATAAACAGCTTTTTTAAAAAAATTAATGTGATGATGTGACAAATCAAATAGCTTACAATTTCTTAAAAACAGGGTTTGGTTGATCACTCCCAGCCTTTCCAAAGAAATGGTGCCATTGTGTTACTTCTTGGTGCCTTCTATCTGCTCAGTAGGTATGCTACTCACTGTACCTGGGTTACATCAGAGGCTTACTCATCTCCGTCAATTGTCTTGGCTGCAAGGGGTGCCCATGGCAACAGGGTCATATTTGATGATTATCGTGAGGCTTATTTTTGGCTCCGTCAGAATACTCCGCCAGATGCTAAGGTGATGTCATGGTGGGATTATGGTTACCAAATCACTGCCATGGGAAATAGAACAGTCATTGTTGACAACAACACCTGGAACAATACACACATAGCAACTGTTGGGCGTGCAATGTCTTCTTATGAGGATGAGGCTTATGAGATAATGCAATCACTTGATGTGGATTATGTTTTAGTTGTCTTTGGGGGTGTTACTGGTTATTCTTCTGATGATATAAATAAGTAAGGCCATCTGATACAATAGTTTATATTTTGGTTGTTAATCCATTATATATATATATATATATATATATTACTTCATGCATGTAGATGTGCCAATTTCTTTATGGAAAATACAACTTAGACAACTCTTGCAGTCACAACTGTCAACAACGATACAGGTGGCTCCATTTGAGTTTAGCATAAAGTTTAAGTGGTGCAACCTGATCTCAGATAGAGCCACTTGTACACAGATGTAGTGCAAGAGTTGTGTAAGTAGCATAACTCTTTCTCCATTTTTGTTGTTATCATTTAGACTTGGGAAGTTTATATAACTTTTCAGAATGTTCGCATTTTCTTTTGTCATGCTTTTTAGCCTCCTTACAAACCTATTATGAATGCCAAGTTTTACACCATATCGTAGGCCCTCCATCATTAAGTTGGTACATATTCAGTTAGTTATATTAGAACAAGAAATCAGGAAAATCTGGGTCAAAAATTATATCTTTGCACCTTGTGACATGGTTTTTATAGCATTTGGTTCTTCAGGTGTTTGTTTCTTTAGAGCATGCACAATTATATGTGGGTTGTATAATGGCTGACTTGTGCTGGGATTGGATTGGATAATGTATTTTTAAACATATCTACTGCTTTTCTTCATTTATAAAGATTATGTAATTATGCTTTATTAGTTTTGTACCTGATATCAACGTTTCTGGTTTTCCTTTGATTTTATTTGTTCATCAATATCATTTGAATTCATATTTTTTTTCTTCCCTGTTATAATGTTTCCTAGTCTTTTTATAGTATAGTCATAATTTTGTGTAGATTTCTGTGGATGGTGAGAATTGGCGGTGGCGTTTTCCCTGTAATAAAGGAACCTGATTACCTCGTCAATGGAGAGTATCGTGTAGATAAAGGAGCAGCTCCCAAGATGTTGAACTGTCTAATGTAAGTTCTTAGCACTGCTAGGTGGGCTTGGCTTTGTAAATTATCTTCGAAAATTTCAGTGAGTCTGGATGCATACAAGTCTAATTTGGGTTGTGATAAACCTAACAAAATGAATTCATAGAACCAAAGTGTTTAGTAAGTTGGACTGTTGCCTCAGGGTCCATCAAGTTGACCTAGCTTGGAATCCTTACGCAGTCAGTAGGGCTAAAGTATTTGGGTTTACTTGGTACTTGCACAATGTGGATTGGGTTGCCGTGGTAATTTAAAAAAGGAAAAAAAAAGGGGGGGGGTGGAAAGGAGGAAGGCACTTAGGATAATATTATTTACTGTTACTTCTGTTAATATGTAAAGGATGTAATGATTTGATACATTAAATGCTATGTGGTGTGGTTTCGTGGTACATGTTGGCTTAATATTATTATCGTTATTATTTTTTGTCTATTTTTGTCAGGTACAAGCTGTGTTATTATCGGTTTGGGGAGCTGACAACAGAATATGGCAAACCACCTGGGTAAGTGCTATAGCCCTTCATTATTTTTACTATTTTAACATCTGGCCCTACATAAAATTCAGGTCCTTACTAACGGACACCCCATAATTACCTGTAATCTTGTATTTATATGACTGATATCAGCAATTGACATCGGTATATCCTTCAGGAATGCAACTAATAGATCTAGAATCTGCATAGTTACTCCTATCTTGATATCAAAGGGAGGGGTGTAAATATAACATAAGTGTTGTTGACAAAAGGCTCCCTTTATTGTTTTGGTTATGCGATGGAATCTGTCCAACTGGATTAGTCGTATGAACAACTTTTTACTATGATTTTGTTAAAAATCCATAATTTTTTGTCAATTTTTAAGATGTAGATTAGTTTCTAGTCATTCGTACTGGTTCTACATCTTTTATGCAAGGAAAGGTTATTGTTTACTATGATGCTTGAGGTTCCTAATTCTATGCATTTTTTCTTGGTCATTATGTATTTTGGATTTTAAGTAGCAAGCTGATGGAGTCCCACATTACAAGCCACGGGTACTCCATGTGGTAGTGGTACTTAAGGGACATAGTTCTTTCCCCTTACAAGCTGGTTTAAAGGGTGGGTTTCCCCCACTTGCTTAGGTCCCAGATAATAATGATTGGTATCAGAGTTGGGAGTGACCTTGATGAAAAGGGCCACTTGTGGAGGGTGCAGTATGACCTGGCAAGCTTGCAGGGAGGTGCAACTCGATGTCCAGAACCTGTCGGTCAGCATGACTGCCCCAGATTGTGGTGAGCCAGAGTGAGCATGATAAGTGTAGCCGTTGAGGTCATTGGCTCTTTAGGGGTGGTGTTATGATGAAATCCCACATTGAGGAGCCATAGGTAATTCATGTGATCCGTAAGGAATGTGATACTTTTCCCTTACAAGCCAGTTTTAAGGGTGGGTTCCTTCCGCTTGCTTAGATTCCAATGCATGCACAATCAAGTTCAGTAGTGAAATTATATATAAGAGTAGCTGAGGCGCTTTCTCATATATGCTTAACAATATAGCAAACCTCTCATAAAATTTGGTAAGCGATCTGCTCTCTGTTGTAGCATGCGGTTCAATTCAGAAATAAGGATAACATCTAATATGAAGACAAGCTGAAGAAGTTAATGTGTTGTTGATGTATGAATAGAGGTAGAAGCACACGTCTGAAAGAGCAAGATGATACTACAGTCATGTAATATTGGGATGAGGCTTGGAAGATAAGCGGACAATTATGAGCTGTAGTAGACTACATAGTTTCTGATAGGGATAAATGACGCAGGAGAATTCATTATCAGAGCTATACCTGTTTTCCTTCAGCACCTATATATTTACATTACGTAGTCGTGGGGAGTTAGATGTAGATTAAGTATTGTTGAGTATAATCTAGCTCAAGCCTGAGCTAGTACTATCCAAGCTTAAGCCTTATATCACACTATCTGAGATTTCATAACTTAATATTTTACAACAACATTGTTAACTCTATCCTTACAGCGCAGAGTATGAATGTTTGTGTCAATGGTTATTAAGAATTGTTGCCTAAATACATTTTCAACCGCACAACATGTATCATGCCATGCTTTAAGTTATGCAAATTTTATTTTATATTCATACCTCTTGGATTGGCAGGTATGATCGTGCCAGAGGAGTTGAAATTGGAAATAAAGACATAAAGCTGGAGTATTTAGAAGAGGCATTCACTACACAGAATTGGATAGTTCGTATTTATAAAGTAAAACCACCGAAAAACAGGTGGTAAGTCTTACCCATGGCCTCCCGTCCCCCTCCTCACCCCCAAAAAAAAAAAACCACAAAAAAAAGGTCAAATGTGGTTTTCTCTGCGGGAACTTGTAGCATTTTAGTTAACCTGAGAGCCCAAAAACTGCTGGCTATTTATAGATTATAGACTCATTTTCTGAAGTATACATTTGTAGAATTCACCAAAGGTAGTATTGTGGAATCCTCACTTCAAATTTTTATGCATATGTGGAATTTAGTTCTGTTAATGCTCTGGAATCATTTCTTAAAATTTTTTCTGACAGTTTCTTTCAGTTGCACAATTTGACCTATTTAGTGCTACGAGGGCATTCTTCCAAAAAAAAAAATTAGTATATTTTTTAGATACTTGTTGCCAATTTTTCTCTTCAAAACATGAGTAAATACTTTCTGCAGCTCAGTCTATGTCTATTGAGTTTTTTAAAAAAATTCTTTCAAAGTTGGGATTTTAGATGGTATGATGAGGCAGGAAGTTTAGATGGGGCAAAAAAAAAATCTTTTTGTTTTCATAGAATTTTGGAGCGCCTGTCTCACCAACCGTGGTTCTGGGTTTTCTTGTGAATCTCGATCTAAATAAATTGGCATGCTAAACCAAAAATAGTGAGAATCTTCCCAGGAATAGGGTTCATGGGATGATTTAGCTTAGCAGCTTACAGAGCTGAACAGTTGCCACAACCCTTACGTCTTGAGCCTATATCATCCAAATTGAGCTCGTGGACAGTGGGATCTGTGACTGTATTCTTTGAGAATCGTTAGTACCCATGGAAAGAATTTGAAAAGTTCGGATTTAGCCAAGATGAATCAAATTTTAAGTATTTTTTTAATTATTATTTTTCAAATTTATAATTAAAAAATTATTTCATTTTACATTTTGATTCTCTTAATGAAAATTAAAATCAATAAAAAGTTTAAAATGTGACTATTTAAATTAAATTCAAACAATCCAAACATCTTATGAGCGTAGGAAAGGGTAGAATTTATGCCTTTGACAGCACAATTTGTGTGTTTAATGTTACTGATACAATACCAGTACCAGTAGGGCAAAATTCCTAGAGGGTCTCTCATCGTTTGGTACTAGAACTTTGGTTTGTTAGTGTAAAGTATATCTTTGTGTTCCCCTTTTATTGTTCTTTGTATTTTCTCTCCTTCCATTAGTATTCTCTTTTTCATCTTCATCTTTATCTTCTATCTTCTTCTGTCTTCCATTGTTTTGATACTCAAAAACAAAATCGAAAAAAATTTCAAAAAAAAATTCAAAAATAATTAAAAAAATTCTTAAAAAAATTAAAAAAAAAGAGAGAAAAGATTCAAATTGCAGAATTCAAAATTGCAAGTTGTGCCAATTCAAAGTTGAAACCTTAAAACTTAAAGTTAGTTTTCTAATTGGAGTTAATTTTCTAATTGGAATTAGTTTTTTAATTGGAGTTAATTTTCTAATTGGAGTTTGTTTCTTAATTTGATTACATTGAGTAACTACCAAGTTATCTACTTTTCTATTTGCATTCAAGTAAGGATTTTCTTTCTTAATAGTTTCCTATTTTGATTAACTTGGTTTTCAAATAGGTTCCTATTTTTAGATTTTCCCTTTCCTTCCCCTTCCTTCCCCTTCCTTCAAAGCCATCCAAAACCTCCCCTTCCTCCTTCTTTCCCTTTTTATTACACGCTCTCTTTTTTTTTTTTTTTTTGGAATGAGGATGGAGGCACACAACAATGGAAGATTGAAGAAAATAGAAGACAGAAACGAAGATGAAAAAGATAATACAAATGGAAGGAGAGAAAGTATAAAGAACAACAGAAGGAAAACACAAAGATATACCTTGCACTAACGAACCAAAGCTCTGATACCAAATGATGAGAGACCCTCTAGGAACCTTGTCCTAGGAACCTTCAACAAGATGACAATTTGCTCGAGACCAGTTAGAAAACAAGAATGTTGGTCAAAGAAAAGATTCTAAGAGAATTTACCTCTTAGAAACCTAGTCTCAAGACGTCATAAAGAAAGACTAATCTTTTGATAAGTCACGTGAACTCTCAGAGAATACAAAAAAACAAAGATCGTACAAAGTATTGAATAACACTCAAATTCATTCATTCATCTTCTTTCATTCTAATTTAATGGTAACTACTTCTAAGATCAATTTTAGAGAAAACACATGCACCATGCAACTTATCAAGCATATCATCTAACTTAGGGATATGATAGTAATATTTTATCGTTATTTTGTTGATGGCACGACAACTACACACATCGCCCACATGCCATTCTTTTTGGACACAAGAATCACTGAAACAGCACACGGACTTAGACTTTTATGAACAAATCCTTTCTTTATGAGCTCTTCTACTTGATGTTGTATTTCCTTAGTCTCATCTGGATTTGCTCGATAAGCAAGTCTATTATGAATAGATACTCCTGAGATAAAGTCTATGTGATGCTCGATGCCTCTTAAAGGGGGCAATCCATTAAGTATTTTCTCTAGAAATAAGTCACAGAATTCCTACAATAAAGATGTAACACTAGCAGGTAAAAAGTGATCAAAATCGTTGATAATAAGATAAACATCTTTATAAAGTAATAAGAAAGCATTTTTACAAATAAGAGCTCTCTTGATCTCACTTTTACCTAAAAATAAACTCATTTTCTCTTCCTCCTTGTTTTTCCTTTCCTCTTTCCCTTTTTGTTACACACCTCTTTTTCTCCTTTGTTTGATTCTTTGGGAATTTACATTTTAGTATTCTAGTTTTTTTTAGTTGCCACTAGTCTAATCTTTTCTTTTGATTTGCTTGTGACTTGCTTAGAACACTTGTAAGAAGCAAATTGTTGAGTGGTAAAAGGCAAGAGTACAATTAACATTAAAGAAAAAGCCAAAAAGAGAGTTAAACACAAGTGAACTTATCATCTTTTGAGTGTAAACATGTGAGAAGAGTGTGTGAGGTCCTATTCCTTCTTTCTTTCTTTAACTAACTTTTCAGGTGACAAGATGTCCAATGAGTACAAATTCCTTGAAGAAGCTAACAAAGATCAATTTAAGCAAACTTGTGCATGGTTAGATGCATTCTAATCCAATTCCAGCTCTACAGGACAAGATAAGGAAAAATCATTCCCAGATTTCCATATTAGATGCCTTATCAAAGAGAAAATTTATAGCGTGGCTATTGATAATAATAGCTATATAAATGTTGCTAGTACTTTACCAGTTGAGAAATTAAACTTGCCTACTATAAAGCATCTTAAGCCTATACGTTGTTGAAGGGTAATGTTGAATTTAGGGTTAATAAGCAAGTTTTGATTTATTTTTCCATTGGTAAATATCATAATAAAGTGTTATGTGACGTAGCTCTAATGTATAATGGACATATTATGCTTGGTAAACCATGGAAACATGTGAGAAAAGCTAAATATGTCAAGTATAAGCACAAATATTGCTATTGCTATTCATTTGTATTCAATGAAAAAATCATGTATTGATATCTCTTGATCCTATGGATGCTTATGAGAATCAGGTGAGAATAGCACAAGCATACAAAATGAAAGAAAAAGATAGAGAACATGAATTAGAGAGAGAAAAAGATGAGATTGAAAAAGAAAAAAGTGTAAGAAGAGAAAGCAAGAAAAGAAAGGTAAAGTGAGTGTGAGTGTTGAGAATGAGAAGAAGCAACAGAAAGGAGAGCTAAGTAGAAAGAAAATTAGAGAAAAACATGAGGAAAAGAAAGTGAGTTTATTTTCGAGTAAAAGTGAGATTAAGAGAGCTCTTATTTGTGAAAATGTTTTCTTATTACTTTATAAAGATGTTTATCTTACTATCAACAATCTTGATCACTCTTTGCCTGCTAGTGTTACATCTTTATTGTAGAAATTCTGTGAATTATTCTCAGAGAAAATACCTAATGAATTACCCCCTTTAAGAGGCATTGAGTATCGCATAGACTTTATCCCAAGAACATCTATTCCCAATAGACTTACTTATCGAGCAAATCTAGATGAGACTAAGGAAATACAACATCAAGTGGAAGAGCTCATGAAGAAAGGCTTTGTTCGTGAAAGTCTAAGTTTGTGTGTTGTCCCGATGATTCTTGTGCCCAAAAAGGATGGCAAGTGGCAGATATGTGTAGATTATCGAGTCATCAACAAAATAACGATAAAATATTGCTATTCTATCCATAGATTAGATGATATGTTCGATGAGTTGCATGGTGCATGTATTTTCTCTAAAATTGATCTTAGAAGTGGTTACCATCAGATTAGAATAAAAAAAGATGAATGAATAAATTTGAGTATTATTCAATACTTTGTGAAGTCTTTGCTTCTTTATATTCTCTGAGAGTTCACGTGATTTATTAAAGGATTAGTCTTCCTTTGTAGCATCTTGAGGCTAGGGTTTTAAGAGACAAGTTCTCTTAGAATCTTTCCTTTGACCAACATTCTTGTTTTCTAGCCGGTTCGGATAAAGTGTCATTTTGTTGAAATTTCTTAAAATAAGGTTCCTAGAGGGTCTCTCATCATTAATTTTTGAAAGATTTTGTTATTCCTAATGAATCATTGCCTTTCAAAAGCACTGAGCACCACACATTGAGTTTTAATTGTTTCATGAATTTTGTGGCTATTAGGAATTCATATTACATTAATTTTATAGTTAAAAAGTTATTGTGTTACTTGGATTTTGTTATGGCCCTTGGATTTATTGTAAGTGCATGTGAGATCAAAATTATCATTTATATTTGGGTGCATATGAGAAAGAAATATTTTCTAACTCAAAACAAGTTCAAAGAGTTTCCTAACTTAGAGTATTTTAAGTTGCCTCATAGAATTGATGATCTCTTTAAAATGACCCCTTTAGTTTAGAAGATTATTTCGCTTGATGAATATAGTGTTGTCATTATTTTTGGAAAGTCTAATTTATTTTCATATGATACAGGCGAAGATTCGGGGACGAATCTTTTCAAAGAGGGAGGGAATGATACAATACCAATAGAATAAGGTTCCTAGAGGGTCTTTTATCAGTTATATATGCCGATCTATTAATCATGGGTCCATCGAATTGCAAGCTTAAATTTGGTCCAATTTTATAGTATAAAATCTAAATTGAAAGTTCAACAAAATTTTACGTAAACCAATGTATAAAATTCGATCCATGATTAAGTCTGTGTTAAATTTAAACTTTCTTGTCCAATACATATTAATGTTCAACGGGAGATCCAACTGTTTGGAAAAAATTTCTGGTGAACTTCTATCCAAGATAACAACAATAAATTAATTTAAATTTATTAAAATAAGAGCATTAAAGAATTCATCCTTTCAAGATTTTCTTTCGTAATCTTTCACGTTTTTAACTTTGTAGATTTCTTTTAATTTATACCTAAGAACAAGAAATATTTCAAAATATTTATTGTATTATCATGGTATTAAAAAAATAAATATAACTTATTTATATTTAAAAATAATTAATTTTTGTTAAAGTTTAAAATTCAACTCAACTATGATTTAAAACTAAGTTATATATAACTTTGACCCAAAAATAATATTAAATTAGATGGCAATATATAAATGACAATAATACTAATTATTTATCTCTATAGAATTACCGAAAATGAACTCCAAGGGGAGAAATTCATTTTTAATACTCATTAGCACTCTGCACTACTTACCAATCCTTTTTTTGTTGTGGAGGGGGGGGGGGGTGTCAAAGTTATGAAATAGTTTTAAATTATGTTGAGTTGAATTTTAAATTTTAGACTATATTTCTTTATTTATCAAAATATGAATGATAATAAAATCCCATTTTCCAACGCCACAAGGAGTATAATAAATATTTGAGCAAATTAGTGATTTGGTCTTTGAATTTTTTTATCTTTCAATTCGATTCTCCAAAAATATAGCATTTCAATTTAGTGTCTTGAGTATTTGTCCCCAATAAAAATGGTTCTTCGGTTGGTAAAACTTGCAATTATTTAACAAATCTATTGGCGTAACATAAATGAGATCCACGTAATTGTTAACTCATAACCTGAACTTCCTCATATGGTATTTTTCTCTAAAATAGCGTCGTTTTCACAGCTGAGGTAAAATGGTGTCATTTTAACACTTTCTCAGCTGTGAACTTTTGCCTAAACAACACCATTTAAAAAAAAAAAAAAAATTATTTGGACAAGTTCATGTCATAAGTTGACAGTCATATATGTTTTCATATGTGCTATACTAGCAGATATGTTAAATGACCGTGGGTTTTGAGTTTTGCCTAACAAAAACCATTTTAATTGAGGAAGAATCTTAAAGGGAATTTAATTGAAAGGCTTTATCTTTGAAAAATCAAATAAAAAATAATATAATTTTTTAAAAATTAAATTATTAATTTACTCAAAATGTTTTCCAAGGGGGAAAAAAAAAACATTCTCTAGTAATAGCTTTTTGACCTATAAATCACACCAAAAATGAAAAAAAGATCAAAACTATGGCGTCAACGTTATTTGCTCTATATGTAATATTGTGTTTTTCTTTTAATTATTATTAAAGCTGTCTTAGCCTGCAACAAGTCAAGACACACACATGCACACACAAAAGAGCTAATGGTTTCTCAGACTCGCTCAAGCCCAAGACACCTAATTTTAAAAAAATAAAATAAAATAAAATAAAAATAACCTCAAACTCTAAAATCCAAACTTCAGCCCGTAAATTTTTAACCCTAAATATTCGAACTCCAATTTGTTGACCCATCAAAGTAAGATGTATGTGCACAATATGAGGTTTAAGGGTAATATATTCAAAATTTTACAGACATAACCAAAAAAAAAAAAAAACAAAGAATACCTATTTGTCAAGATAATGGCTCCTCATTTCACGTGACCTTCCAACACACCAACTATTCTTCTTCTTCTTCTTCTTCTTCTTCTTCTTCTTCTTCTTCTTCTTGTTATAGGTCAGTTACATTGACAGTTGGTAGAGAATTCAAATCTTATTTTAGAGTCTAAAGTGGAAGAATCATCTAATTGAATGTCATGAAATCTTCTACTATTCATGTAACAATTTTGTATATTCAAAGAAATAAAAAATTTGACTGCTATACTTGGCATTAAATATTGGTAGATTAAAAAATAGTATTGTGAATGACTTAAAGTCATATTGCATCCCTAGTAACATCAGCATTAGTGGATAAAAAGATACTTCAAAAGCTCAAAAGGAAGATTGTGGTGGTTGTGGCAAGTGATAAAAGAGACTAGCACCTTCGAAGCGTGTATGCGGTGGTGCCACCTTCAAAGCCTTGTTGCATCTATATTGAGATGTAAGAAGACATGACATCTCCAAACAACATGATAAATTAGTTATACTAATGGCATCATGATCTTCATTTTCATCCTTTACTATGAGTGCCTTGGTCGACATAAAGCCATGAGCTTTCTTTCTTGGTCTCTATTATAAAATTGTCGGCTTAAGTAGAAGCGAATTCGATGAAGGAGGTTAAGATATAATGATATCTTTATATTTCTCAAGGGCACGAAATGTAATCCTACAATCCCAACTAACACTTCCCCTAAAATTTGGTGGTGATAGGTCATAAATATTCAATGCATCCAACTTGTACAAACTCTACTAGATTAACTAATACAAAAAATATAAGGTTAAATATTTGAATAAAATATATGTAAAAAGGAAAAAATAATGGTGACAAATTTCTAAAATTTTACCAAAAAACCTACGGCACTATATGATGAATCTATCACTTGGTCTATATCCTATATCATCTCATATATTTAGAAGTATAATCTATTTATTTCAAATTCTTAACAAAATCAAGTCCCTTGCAACCATACACGATACTTAAAGGATAAATTTAAAACTTAAAAGATTATTTTAAAACTTTTCAAAATTAAATGACTAATTTAAAACAATAAATAAATCCAAGAGACCAAAAATACTATTTTAACCTTAATATTTAAAGATAGTTAAAAAACACACATGATAAACCTACATTTTTTTCCTTTATAATTGATTTAGTCCATCTGGCTCCTATTTGAAAAAAAAAAAAAAGCATAGCCTACCTCAAACTTTTATAGCCTACGTCACAACTTTTTGTGTGAATACAAACCTGCATTCATTGTTCACAAATACAAATGATCAATATAAGTCGAAGAATTAGTCTGACTCAGTTGAGTCATACAAGGCATATTTTAACATAAACTAATGCGCAAGGAACATGGTTCTTATAAATTTAATAGTGTTGCAGCCCAATCATCATCCAAAATAATTCATAATACATACAGAACAATTCAATAAGAATGCCACGATAAAACTAGGAAGAACTGGACAATACGAGGTTATCAATCTGAAGTAAACTCCTCATCCAAGGTGGGGCTACCATTATACTATTGTACACTTGATAGAAAACAGTGAGAGTCCTTTATTTGCCATGCACCTTTTTCCCAGCAGCGGCCTCTGCTGCATCTTCTGGGAGGTCATCGGCACCTTGTTCTTCTGCACCTGAAATAAATATCCTAACCGTGTGCTTTGCTTTTCTCTTTCCATTCTACTGAGGCTTACTCGCTCAGAACAGTTACATCTTTAAGCCATTAGTATCAAAAAATAGATTGCATTCAAGGATGGAAATGAGTTTCCCTAATCCAGGGCAGCTTTGTTCCTGCGGCCAGTAATTGGGATAGGCAGGCCATTGAAAATAGGATTGGCGATGGCTGCAGTTGAGAGAGCTTGCAAGTCTGGTTTCAAACTCCACCTTCTAGTTGGACAGACCGTGGCTGAGTTACTCTTTTCCTGATCTTTGAGGCTTGATGCACTTAATGATTTACGCACTCCAGAAAGCACATCACTTATTATAGATTCTCCCAAACCCATTGGAATAGAATCTAACCATCCTGACTCTGTCTCAGCAAACAGCACTGCCCGGCTAGCTGATTTTGGCCTCATGGCCAAGCCCTTTCCTGTTGAAGAAAAACCACTGCTTCCACCACTATTTTCTTCTTTTAAACGCCTCTCTGGTGTACCAGCTCCACTATCAACTTCAGCCTTCTGACGTCTGCGGACAGATTTCTCGTCAGACTTATCACCTCCCCCATCCTCAGATTCTGGAAGATACTGAGACGCTGCACCATCCCCAGTTAGCAAATCATATTCAAAATTTCTTGGCTTATGATTTTGGTTTGATGGCATGTCTGAAATTGGTGAGGCTTTGGGTAGCCAATCATCTCTAAGCTGACCTACACTAGCAGATCTATAGACTGCCAATTCTGTTCCTTCAGATGGACCGCTTGGATTCGAAGATTTCAGTTCATAGTATGTTTGTAGAGTGGTCATAGCCGAAGAAATCTTCTGTTGGGGTGCTTTCAGTCTTAAGGACTGGAAAGGTTCCTGCATACTAGAATGACCTATGTGTGGACGTCTCTTTTCAGGACTACAATCTCTGCAATAAAATTTCAGTAAAATGAATTTCCACAGTCCAGAATGGATTTCAGTCCAGGTAATTGGTAAGTGATTTTATGCTATCTGAAACTAAACAATGCACTTACTTCTCTGATGAACTAGTACATTACTATAAGAAAAATTCAGAAGGAAAATCTATTTTTACCTCATTCTAGAATACAAAGAGGACAAAAAGAGCAAAATGTAAAGAAAAATTGATAGAAGCATATCAGAATTACACCTAAAGTCAATCAAAATATACAAAGGCAAGAATCTTAGAGCAATTTCATATTGTTCAGGGGGCCAGTAGGCAAAGACGAGCCTGCGGAGAGGCATACTAGATTCCTTTTTTAGTTACTGAGCTTGATTACTTCACTGGGGGAAACATGATAGCCTGCCCTTTTTTCTACCCTCTGTATATTTGCACAATGGTGATATTGATTATAGTCCCAAAAAAAAAGAAATTCTGGCTTTGGTGAAATGTGAATATCATCCCTGAACTATAGAAATGCAAATCAATTTTTATGATGTGTTTGTGAAAGAATTTTAAAGAAAAAAGAGAGAGAGAGAGAGAAGGATTTGCTTTCCAAATTTTTAAAGGAGTAGGCTGTTTTTTTTTTGGGGGGGGGGGGGGGGGGGATACTAAACTAAGTGCTAAATTGAAAAATAAGCATAGAACGATTTCTTGCAAAAATAATAATCATAATGGGCATTGCCAAAGCTTCCTCAGTAAAAGATTTTCTATTGCACATCAAGGGAAAAATGAAGAAATGGTAGTATATTTGTACCCCAAATTGGCAGCTCGATTAGGCGGACTATGAGATGGTGGATATCTTCCTGGTAATGGGATCCGCAGAGTCTTCAGTGCAAACATTTGAAGATCTGTGGCTAGTCCGTTCATCCTTTTGATGTCAGCCACCTAAATTATTACAAGGAATTGTCATCAAAATCAAATCAAATCATTATCCTATTACCAGTTCATAAAGCAACTGCTCACACATTTCTTGTTAGATACAACAAATTTATTAGGACCGCCCTACTGTTAAAATAATCATAGTAGATCTGATATAGAGGAAGAGGCAAGGTACCTAACCTACCAATAACATTATTAACATTTATAATTATGAGCAAAAGATGCATGTGTGCGTATTCTCCTAAGGTAATGAAAACATTTAGTAACCAAATTCACTGGTTCATGTATATGTCCATTTAAAAATGCTCAAAGAATAACGTGTTGAGTCTGTTGACATCAGTGTAAGTGCGCACGTGATTTTCTGATTTTCCACATCAACGTATGATCACCTCCATCTCATATCATATCTGACAGGGAAGCATTACCTATACCTATGAACTGGTTAACGAAACATAAACTATTAAATATTTGGCAGTTGCAAAGAACAAATTATCAGAGACAACATCATATATTCAAGATGAATTGGACTGTGGCCAAAAAATAAACAATTGGAAAAGGAAAAAAAAAAAAAAATTCCTCCCACAAAACTGATTACAAATGAAAACCCTTCATTCCTATTTTCATTTTCCATTTTTGCCATCCATAATCGTTCAATTCATTACCAAGTATGTCCCAAAAGTGGGCAATGGCTCTTGGGGAGAAATTGCTAGTTGAATTGTTTCAAATATTCAAGACCCATATCGATACTTTACTGTCTTTCTATGTCAGCATCATCAAGTACTGGAAGGAAGTAGAAGGACTAGAGTGGTTCTTCCAGATCAGCTTATTACAGAGAAACCACATAAACTTAATCGTTCCATATAATTAGACTAAAAAACAAACAGATCATTTTGAAAAGTAATATACCCAGACAGAATCTTTTTCCTCGTCTTCGAATAAAGCTTTGAACTAATCACTTTACTAATTGCACATTTGGAAAAAAAAAAACCCACAAAAACCCCTCTGAAACAAAAAGAAAAACTACAGGGCACTTCAAAATCGTAAAGCGAATACCCCAAAAAGAATATGTAAACCAATAGTTGTACCTCGACACCGTACTTGATGGCCACGCCGGCGAGAGTGTCCAATTTGGAAACCTGATGCTCAATCCAATTGCGTCCATTACATCCACCGCCACCTCCATTCTGCAAATAATTAGACGGAGACATCCTCGCGAATCGACCACAACCTAAACCTTCTTTCGTAGATTCCCAACGGCCGCCGCCTCTCCCACCGACACAGACACCAAGATCTGCAGTCGAAAACCGGGAATCTCACATGCACAGGCGTGCATATGAACCGGTGGGGGAAATAGAAACGAATTGGGTACAACACGGTATGGGGAAAATTCTTCGAATACTAAAATTAGGGCAAAGAAAATTTTGATTTTTGATAGAGAAAAAGGGAGAAAGAAGATGAATGAATAAATGAATGAATGAATGTTTGAATGGTACAACTGTGTGACGCTTTGGTAAAGAGAAAGAGAGGCCTTCTATAAGCTTCAACGAGAACTTGACTTTATTGTTCCACCATTCTCTTCTACTTCAATATATGGAGTGCGTTGGATTCTTCTTCTATAAAGAAAGACATAGCATAATCTAACAATTTTTAAGCACCAAAAGAATAAGAATAAAATATATAATATTTATAAATAATAATTTACTATAAGAAAAATAAGAATTTTATATATAATTAAATTAATATTTTAATCTTTTAAATTTATTTGTTATCAAATTTATCCTCATTTTAAATTGTAATTTTTGTATATAGGATTCAGAGAATCTAGGCACAATTCACCATTTAGAATACTTATGATATAAAATAATAATATAATATATTTACAATAAAAATATTATTCAATTTTTTAATATTTGATATATTGTTAAAAAATCAATTTATTATTAATAAAATTAATTTTTTTATATAATATACAATTCTCTTTAAAATGTATTTACTTAGATGTTTTTAAAGAACAAAATCATAGTTTTGTATCAGAATTTAATATTAACTTAGATATTTTTAATATTATATTAAGAATTAATTATATCCCTTTTTTCATAAAAAATAAATAGTATAAGAGGTTTTTTAATAAAAAATTTAGGTATAATTTTTATATCTTTATTATTAAATTTTTAAATAAAAGTATGATTTTTACTAAAAAACTTTATAATAAATATATAAATAATTGTATTTGAAGTTAATTTTATAATATATATTAAATATCAAGAGAATTGAGTGATATTTTTTAAAATAAAAATAATATTGACTACAATTCATCTAAAAATTAAAATAATTTATGTTAATATAAATTAAAATTTGAATTAATTTTTCTTTCTTGGCCACGCTTAAATTAATTTGACACAAAATATATTTAGATAAATTGATGGGATATAAAAATTACATTCATATTAATAACAACGTGTCAGGAAAAAAATATTAAAATAAAAAAGTCAAATGATTGTGCAGGCACATCGGGGAGAGTAAGGATTCTTTTGTATTTTGTCAGCAGGTTTTGCTACACTTTGGAGTCACAATTATTAGCTGAGGTCTCTTTTTCCTCGACGTCTGAATTTTTTTAATTAAAAAAATATTTGTTTGGTAATTTTCCATTTTTCTATTTGCACTGAAAGTTTGAAATAAGCTGTAAAGGGCACGAGTTGGACTGGCGCTTAATTATATAAATTAAAAATTGGTTTAACGCGGTGAGAGAGCAGGACTGGACCAGTGCACCGACACACTGCCTAACAAAACCAGAGTCACTGAAACCTGTGGCCCCACTTTTGACTGTTACACTTAACGGCGACCGTTAACTCACGAGTTAATTATTTGGGAGAATTACAAAAATTTAAAGTTAAAAAAATTATTTTATAAGACTTTTTATCACTAAATATTATTAATTTTAGTTAAATTCACTAATAATTTATCTTAAAATAATAATAATGAATTTTATAAAATAATTTTTTTAACTGCAAATTTTTGTTTATAATTTTTTTTAATTATTTTCAAAGTAATTATGTCTACTTTCACTTTAATTTTTAAAATTATTATTTATAAATAATTTTTAAAAATTTATTATTCGTTTTATGCATATATTGGTGAATAGATTTTATTTTTTAGTTTTTGTGCTGCACAACAAAACATACAAGTTTTAAAAAAATTACAAGAGTAAGAGAAGGGTTGAATGGAGTATTATACAAAAATAGATCGATTTTTTCTATGGGCGGCACAGTAGAAGAGCTGGGTTTACATATATTGAGGTAATTTTTTAAAGTAAAATAAATTTATAATTTGATTCAACAAAAGAACTAACGTATAAGGAAACACTAATGAACTAATTTATGTAGAAGAATAAATTCAAAAAAAAATGCGTATTTACTTTTTTTTTAATAAAATCTCAATCCAAACTAATTATTTATATAAAAAATATTTAAAATGCACTTATTCACATTAACATGATACATTTCATAAGCCTAATTTCCAATTTAATTTTATCAATTAAATTAAAATTTATTGGCATAAAAATTTATTTTTTACTCCTACTAATGTCCTGAAACTTTAATAGACGATCTCAAACAATCTTAAATTGCAAATCATACATAAACAAGATACACTCAAAATTTTATTGTAAAAAGATAAGTTCATTATAAAATTAAAGCTTACTCATGCATTGATGTTGGGGAGTTTTTGTCAATATTCTTGTTCGCTAATCAGTAAAAAAGGGATAGTCATATGAAAAAATTTCAAATAACTCCTTTCGATTTGTGTGTTTATAAGTGGATTGTAGAGGGGAGACACGACTCTTCAAAAACGAATTCCCTTAGATTTTAAGCATAGTTAAACCTATATAAAAAGAGGTATAGAATAGGAATAATTTTAAAAAATAAAGATAAATGGGTTAGGTTCAAAAATATATTACTTTAAATTGATTAAATATTAGTACAAATTCAAGCAATAATAAATAACAATAGAAAAATTGCAAAGAAATTAACAACAATTTTGATAATGGATTGGAAACAATAATAAATTGCTAGAAATAAACAAAAAATAAAGAATATAAAGTGAGTCAATAAAATAGATACATAAAAATTGGAAATGAAAGTGTGTAAAGTAAAATAAAAAATAAATTGTTGGATAGTTTATTGTGGTTTGGCGGTATCCTCTGATCTAGTCTCTTTTCTTTTCATAAACCACTTTTTATGAAAAGCCATCATCAAAATTTTATACCTTCACTAATTTCATTGTTTCTTTCATATATAAATTGAACATTTTTAAGTGAGAAGTGCATTAAAATTATGCTAAAATGGATTAACCCTCATGTACTTCTTCAAGTTCTTGGCTAATTTAGTCAATACCTCATCTAGTTAATTAAGACATTAGTTAGGTAGTTGTAATCTCAATTGGACTCTTGGTTAGGTAATTACTGTTCGCTACCAATGAAGAATTTGTTTGAATAAAATAAATTTGAGTTGAACATAAGAACACTATTATTGAGAGATATTCCACCATAAGACTGCACTCTTTAGGATTAAACGGATTCTTTTGCGATATCGCAGGGAAGCTTAACAGTAGAAATAAAAACTTAGGGACAGAAAGAAGTAGTAGAGGAAAAGATGAGAGAACAGCTCGAGTGTTGTTTGCAACTTTGGTGCGTCGAACCGAGTGAGCAACGTGGTATTTATAGGCACAAGTGTAGCAAGACATTGGACCACATTTAATTATATTAATAAGGATGTTTTTTAATGTTGGGCAGTTTCCGATATAAGGATTAATAAAAATTAAATCAGATAATAAAATCCAAAAATGAATTAGTAATTACCAGTAAACGGATGACCAACGTCCGGAAACATTTACATCATGAACTCATAACTGAAGCGTTAAAATCGTGAATATTCTGGAAGGCTATTTGAAAATATTTAATTTTCAAAAAATAATTTTTGGCAACGGTAAAAAAATGTCCAACACCGTATATATTTTACGCGCAGGAGGTAAATCAATGAATTTCAACTGAGTTCAACTATGTTGGCCCAGCTTTTTATGTGCACGAGCTCATTCTCCTCCTAGGCCCATTTTACTATTCCATAATTACATGTTAATATTTATATCATTGGGCCTTCATTTGTTTGAACAATGTAGGACTCCTCTTTTTCTCTTATCCTTTTGACACACACACACATATATTCTCCAATAATCCCCTACATGTGTGTCAAAATATCACTATCATTTGAGTTATAAATGAGTATAAACATTTCGAATATGGTGTCTTACAGACTATGAATCATTCCTAGACTAATAAAGCTTAGTACACAAAGTTGTAGGTAAAGCTTAAAGCTTATATGAACTAACAATTTTTCGTTGTATACTAGAGGCCTTAAGAGTCAATTTATACCTCAATAATTTTCGCTATTATCACAGTTTTGCGCTTTAAACTACGGTTGTGCACGTGCCTGATTTTAATGAATGCTCTAGAGATTTTTGTCATGATCTCATAGGAGCAGCCCCACTCCACATTTATATAGGTGATTTCATCAAGTGTGACTACAATGAACACATCATCCATAAGAAATATGAAATCATTAAGAGCTTTTGCTCAGCCTCCCCAATAATGCATCCTAACACTTTTTCTCATATAATAGGAAGAGACCAAAAAATAATAAAGTGTTAGTAGAATTAACAAATGATTTGTTTTTACCTATATGAACCGCCTTCATGGGATTACCAATAATAAAGGTTAGGTTATCATCACTGTTAATTTTCAAATTGGCTTAAATCCCATTCCCTTCGATGTTTTTAAAATTTGTTTCTTCCCTAAAGGTTTGGTTAGGGGGTCTGCCAGATTTAATTATGACCTTACAAAATTGATCGATATAACTCCATTTTTTAACAGCTGTCTTATAAATATTATGTTTCAAACGAATGTGCCTACTTTTGCCATTGTAAATTTTATTTTTAGTAACGGTTATTACCGATTGACTATCACAATGTAATGACACTGATAGTGTTGATTTTACACTTAATAGAATATTTACCAAGAAGTTTTTCAATCATTTAACCTCATTACTAGTCAACTCCAGAACAATAAACTTTGAATCCATAGTTGATCTCGCTATAATATTTTGTTGAGATGATTTTCAAGTTATTGCATCACCACCAAGAGTGAATACATAGCTACTAGTGGATTTGGTCTCTTCTAAATCTGAGATCCAATTAGCATCATTGTATCCTTCTAATGCAGCGAAAAATCCATTATAACATATACTATAGTTTATTGTACCTTTTAGATAACTCATTATTCTGTCTAAAGCTAACTAATGTTCACTACTTGAACGGTGAGTATATCTACTCAATTTACACACAACATATGCTATATCAGGTTGAGTGTACTTCATTAAATATAACAGACTCCTAATAATCTATGCATATGTAGATTGAGCTATCGGATCACTCTTATTTTTTAGTAATTTGGTGCTAGCATCATAAGGAGTGCTCATAGATATTTTTTCAAAGAATCCAAATTTTTTAAGAATTTTTTCAACATAATCTTCTTGAGATAGGAAAATGCCATTTTCACTCCTTATGATCTTAACACCTAATATCACATTTGTTTCACCTATATCGTTCATATCAAATTTAGAAGAAAGCAACTTTTTATTTTCTATCACAACATTTATACTTATACCAAAAATAAGCATATCATCAACATATAAACAGATAATCACACAACCATCATTCACAATTTTTGTATAAACATATCTTTCTACTTCAACAATGGAAAACCCATCACTTATTGAGACTTGATCAAGTTTTTCATGCCATTGTTTTGGTACTTGTTTCAATCCATATAATGATTTAACAAATGTACAAACTTTATTTTCTTGTCCAGGAGCAACACACCCTTCAGGTTGTACCATTTAAATTCCTTCTTCTAAATCACCATTTAAAAAAACAATTTTAACATCCATTTGATGAATAAAAGGCTTATAAACTGAAGCTAAAGTAATCAAAATTCTAATAGAGAAAATTTTTGTTATCGGAGAAAAAGTATTAAAATAATCAATATTTTATTTTTAAGTAAATCCTTTAGTTACTAGCCTCGGTTTATATTTATCAATGGATCCATCAGAATTATATTTCCTTTTAAAAACTCATTTGCAACCAATAGGTCTTGCTCCCAGAAGTAAGTCTGCCAAAACCCAAGTTTTGTTTTGATTTAGTGAATCTATTTCAACTTTAATTGCTTCTTTCCAAAGATGAGCATCGGAAGATGAAACTGCTTTAGAAAAATTTGATGGCTCATCTTGTAACATATAAGTATAAAAATCATTTGTAAAAGAAGTTTCTTTTCTTTGTCTTTTGCTTCTCCTCAAATTTTCAACAAAATTTTCACTTTCATTTACTTTAGATAAAGAAGTAAAATTTTCAGCTGTTTGAGACATATGCTAAATTTTCAACAGAAAAATATATTTAAAAAATTCTGCATCTTTGGTTTCAATAATAGTGTTATGATCAAGAACATCACTTTTCAAAAATAGAAATCTATATGATGTACTATGTTCAGCATATCTAATAAACATGCAATTAGAAGTTTTAGAACCAATTTTTCTCTTTTTAGGATCAGGTAATAAAACTTTTACAAGACATCCCCACACTTTCAAATATTTTAAATTTGGTGTGTATCATTTCCATAATTCATAAAGTATCTTATTTGTTTTCTTATAAGGTATTTTATTTTGTAAAAAACATGCAAATAACAAAGTTTCATCCCATAAATTATCTAGTACAGAAAAACTTATAAACATAGCATTCATCATTTCTTTTAAAAGTTCTATTTTTTCTTTTTGCTATTCCATTTGATTCAAGTAAATATGGAGGGGTTGCTTTGTGAATGATTCTTTTTTTTTTACAAAAGTCATTAAATAAAACAAATTCTCCTCCTCTATCTTACCTAACCTTTTTAATCTTTTTATTTAATTGATTTTCTACCTCAACTTTGTATAAAAAAAATTTATCAAAAGTTTCATCTTTATTTCTCAATAAATAAACTTTAGTATATCTAGAAAAATCATCGATAAAAGTTACAAAATACTTTTTGCCACCTCTTGTCATAATTTGTTTCAAATCACCCAAATCAGTATGTATCAAGCTAAGTAATTCATTTTTCTTTGTACAGAAAAATGAGACTTTTTGGTTAACTTAACTTCTACGCAAATTTCACATTTGTTGAGAAAATCATTTTTAATTTCAGAAATTAAATCAAGTTTTTGCATTTTCTTTAAATATGACTTACTAACATGTCCTAATCAAGCATGTCATATATCAAAAGTATCAACCATAAAAACAGGCAAGTAAGTAGAAGATGATGCATTTTCATTCATATCAACAATGTTAAGTACAAACAGCCCCTGAGTACAACAACCCTTCCTTACAAACATATTATTCTTTGTCATTACGATCTTGTCAGATTCGAATGACACCTTAACCCTAACTTTGCTCAATAGAGCTACAAAAATTAAATTGGCTTTAACATTAAGCATATGAAGAACATCACTGAGTGACAAAGTTTTTCCAGATGTAAGTTTCAGTTCAACCTTTCCTTTTCCTAGAACTTTTGCAGTTTGGGAATCATCAAGGTAAACACAGTCTTCTCCTTCCTTGGTAGGACTATAGGAGGCAAAAATCTCACGATTTGCACAAATGTGCTTGGTAGCCGTAGAATCTACCATCTATTTTTTTACATCAGATACTAAGAGAGCTTGAAAAATTATCGCTGCAATGATATCATTTTCTTCGTCTCCTTGAACCAAATTAGCCCTAGGAGGATTGTCATTTCTAGCCCTCTTCCTGCATTGAGCAACATGGTGGCCTAGTTTTCCACAAATAAAGCAACTCCCTTTCTTTTTGAATTTGGGGTTAGAACTCTTGAGCTTGTAGTCATATTTTGTTTTCGAGTCATACCTCTTGCTATACTGCTTTGTCTCTACCAAATTTGCTTTTGAGGCCATCTTTTTGCCTTTTATAGCTTGCATCTCTTTTCGATTTGTGTCTTCAATTATGATGTGAGTGATTAGGTCTAACAGTGGCAATTGTTTTTATTTGTGTTTCAGTTGTTGTTTGTAGTCCTTCCATGATTCAGGCAACTTCTCAATCAAAATTCCAGCAACAAACTCATCAGGTAAGTTGATTTTTTTTGCCCTCAACTCTTCCAACAGCTTATGATACTCGTTAATTTGTAGCTTAATATCCTTGTTTTTGGTCATCTCTCATCTATAGTAATTTTCAACAACAAACTTTTGCTTCCCAACATCTTTAGCAGTATATTTGGCAATTAGTGATTCTCAGATTTTGCTTACTTCCTTGTACACATAGTAAACATCGAAGAGATCATTAGATAAAGTATTAATGATGGTATTTCTGCATATCTTGTTGGTATATTCCCAAGCAATCCTTTGATTTTGGTCAATATCTAACAAAGGCTCGGACTGTGTGAGTGCAACAATAACTCCATGTAGGTCAAGGATAAAGTAGACATGTTCTTGTCACCTTCAAATTTTTTTTCGTCAAACATCTCAATTTTTGAAATATCAAGTGGTGCCCTAGACAGTGGCATCGGAGGCAGTGTAAAAGGAACAAAGGACGTAGCACTCATACTAGCAGCGGCAGGGCCATCAGAAGCAGGAGCATTGTTTTGTTGTGACTCCATATCTCTCAAGATTGTTAGCTACCAATAAGGAATTTGTTAGAATAAAATAAATTCGAGCCGTGTACAAGGACACTGTCTTTGAGAGATATTCCGCCACAAGACGGCACTCCCTAAGATTAAACGAATTCTTCTACAATGTCGCAAGGAAGCAAAATAGTACAAATAAAAACTCAGAGACCGAGAAAAGTAGTAGAGGAGAAGAGGAGAGAACAACTCGAATGTTGTCCATAGCTATGGTGCATCGAACTCAGTGAGCAATGCGGTATTTATAGGCACAAGTGCAGTGAGACATTGGACCATGTTTAATTATATTAATGAGGATATTTCTAAACATTAGGCGATTTTCGACACAAGGATTAATGCAAATTAAATCAGATAATAAAATTTAAAAATAGATTAGTAATTACCAATAAACGGATGACCAACGTCCAGAAACATTTACATTATGAACTTATAATCGAAGCCTTAAAATCATGAATATTTTGGAAGGCTATTTGAAAATATTTAACTTTAAAAAAATAATTTCTGGGAACGATAAAAAAGTATCCAACACCGCGTATATTTTACACGCAGGGGGGAATTAATGAATTTTAACTGAGCTCAACTGTGTGCGAGCCCATTCTCCTTCTAGGCCCATTTTGCTCTTTCATAATTACATGTTAATATTTATACCCTTGGGCCTTCATTTGTTTGAACAATGTGAGATTCCTCTTTTTCTCTTCTCCTTTTGACACACACAAACACATATTCTCCAACAATTACAATTTTGACTAGGCAGTTACAATCTTAGCTAGCCTATCCATTAAATAATTATAATCTTAATTGCACTCTCAACTAAGCCATTATTATTTATTGTTAACAAGTAGCATAGTATTCTATGAGTTTTTTGGAATTATTGTAGATTTTTTATTTCTTCATAACAACCCTTAACTAGGGTGTTTGAAAAAGTGGAGAGAGAAAACAAGGTAATGGACCACTCAAGCCTTTTGAGATAGTCATTGACTATATTTCTAATTCAATGCAAAGGACTAAAAATGACCTAAAATATGACTTGTATTGATTGAAATACACTTAATGAAGGATTTCTCAATTTTTTTAACTAGAGAGGAAAAATGTTGTAGAGCTTTATGTGCATGATGGCATGAGGAAGAAATGCTCTTAATTTTATGTGGTGAGTGATTTTGGTTGTTTTTAGCCCTATTAAAATCTAAGACAAAAATTAAGAAAATTGGGAGATCTTTTATTAAAGGTATTTTGATCAATACAAATCATATTTTAAGTCTTTTAATCATTCATATTAAATTATAAAAATAATGTCCTTAAAAATAATTAATTTAGTTTCTTGCTCCTTATTAATAATTTTTCTAAGAAATAAATAATTTTTTTAATCAAAGAAGCTTGATGAATCAAAAAGTAAATTTAACAAACAAATTTCATAAAATAGTTTTGATTGACAGGGGACTACACTTATTACAATGACCTCACTTTGATATCACTTGTTAAAATTAAACGCTAATTGCTACACCAAAATCTTAAGTTAATTGTAAGGATACAACTTTATTTCTTTATAATTTCTTAGAGCCACATCTGGCATGAGAGAATGCACCCATTACAAGCCCCACACGTAAAGATGTTAAGTCCAAAAATTTTAAGGGAGACGTTAGACCAATAAATCTAACAATCGATGAAAAAATATTTTATAAAATTGCATTTTGTTTTAAAGTATATATGTGTGTGTATCTGCATGTGTGTATATATATATATGCTCTTTGTTTTTATTATCTTGGCTAAAAAATATGTAGGTATTTTTAATTTTTACCATTTAGGAATTTTTTTTGTCCATGTTCAAAATTGACTAAAAATATATGTTGTCTTAGAAAAAAATTCATAACCATGTCTCTCCTTTTCTACGTTAATTTCAAAGTATATAATTAATGAACATTGTTTTATTTCTTATTTATCAAAGTTTGTTATTTTTTCTCATATAATTTAGTATTTTTTTAAAGGACATATCCAAGTTTGTTTATGTTTGAAATGGACTAAAAATATATCTTATCTAAAAAATGGTGTAGGAAAAAAAAAAAGAATTAAGCACAATTTGAATTTAAAATCTGAAAATAGAAATTAAGATAATAATGAATAAAATTATAATATGTCATTTAAAAAAATAATATTAAAATTTTTTATGCATGTTCATGTATATAAATCCCAATGTAGTAATCAAAATGAGCAATAATAATAATCATTCACAATGTTAATGACATGAAATTGTAAGATTTTAATTAATATGTAAAAAGTTAAAAAAATAAAAATTAATAAAATCAAAACAAAATTAATTATATCAATTAAAAATCAAAAAAATAAAAGGGTACTCTTTCCTTAAAGGCAATTCATTTGCCTTCAATTAAAGGCATTTCAAATTGGAAAAAAAATAAATTAAAGACTTTTAAAAAAAAAATCAAATTAAGCGTACGGGAAAATAAGAATAGTGGCTACTAATTTAGGTTTATAATTGTTTTAAATGGAGTCTAATAGTCAAAGTCCCCTATGTTTGGTACCATTACAACCAGGCGATATTTATTTTTGACAGCTTATCAATGCTTAAGTAAATATAATTTATTTTAATACAAAAATATAAAGCTATCTTATATAGCAAATTTTCATTTACTTAGGCACATTATTCTATTTTGATTTTGACTTTTGAGCTAGTGATTTTTGGAGAAAATAAAGGCTATATACTATTATAACTTTGCATCTGAACTTCATTCACAAACTCCACGTAGATGTTCGATACTTTCCTCATCTTTAGGAGCACAAGGTGCTCATCCTTTTATGAAGAGCTGAACTATTTAGTTTTAATTTAGATGGTTCAAATTATATATATATATATATATATATATATATATATATATATATATATATATATATATATATATATATATATATATATATATATATATATATCTTTTAATTTTGATTTTTTTAAAGAAGTAAAATATAAAATAAAAATAATTTTTTAATTATCAATTTAAAAAATAATAATTAAAATTTGAAAAAACAAATTTTTAAATTTGGACAATTCAAAAGAGGAATGAACACCCACTGCTCATCTTAAAGAATGAGAATAGGATTTAGTTTCTTTTAAATAATGGTGTTGACATTTATAATAAAAGAAAAAAAATTTCCGTACTCCCAATAATTATGGAGTGTCAATAATGTTTTCATACACCTAATTTGTAATTATTTTAACTATTTCTTTATTAAGTCTAAATATAATAAGTCATAACTCATGAGGTATGATCTAATTAGTGATGAAAAATATAAATAACTAACAAAAAATTTTAAATTCAAACCTTTATTCATTCATGTAATGGAAGCTTCAATGTAATTAAAATAAACATATTTTAAATACAAATAGTAATAAAAATATAAATATATCAGCTAATACTAATAATTTTTAATGTTGCAACACATTATGAATTGATAAAAGTTAGTTCACTTGAAAGATTAATCTCCCATACTCACTTAAAACCTAAGATCCCATGTGCAGGGATGATATAGAATTCTTTATTATAAATTTTTTGTAAAGTATGAAAAAAGAGAATAATACAAAAATATGAAGGTATACATAAAATCTATTTTTTTTCCCCCACGCCCCTTTTTTTTTCTTCCAACAATTTGGTAATAAAAAGTTAGACGATCTAGACTCGATCCCACAATAATGGCAAAGTCAGTGCCAAGACTACAGGGAGTCGAAGTGGAGATTCATCCGCTGAAGTAACTAACCATTTGACAAGTGCTTTGGACACTCAAAGCGCAAAATGCCCATTCAATCCTCAATCGTGATCAATATATAAATTGTTTTCAAAGAAAAATGATTAGCTATACAAATTTTCCCAGTTAATTGGGCTACCCCATGATTTATAGAGAAGAATTGGGTAAAGTTGCTTGACACTTTTCTATTTTCTCAATAAAAATATAATACATAAAAACTTTTTTTGAAAAGACTTCATGCAGTTTTAAGCTTATAAAATATTTCTATTTATATTTTTTATTCAAGAAAATGATATCAAATATTTCAAAACTGTACTTAATTTTTTTTTTCCCATTTTACAATTATACTAAACTTACATGCAGATTAGATTCTCCAATTAAAAAAAGTTACATACAAACAGTATTTACCCCTCAATACATATTTGACTCAGTTTTTTTTTTTAATTCTTTCTGCGTGTTATAATTTTATAGAAAAGCCTTGTTATAATTTTATAGAAAAGCCTGATATCTAATAGATAAGAAAATTACATTCTTGGTCCTATATGGTAACACATATAAACCTCATCTAATTTTAACAGCATACCTCTGTATTGATAATATGAGATCCTTTGTTAAATTTAAAACCATGTAGAAAAAACTGGAGGGAACACTTGACATCATTAAATATAAATGGACATGCATTAGGAATTGTTAAAAGGAAAACATTTTTACCCCTAAAAGAAAAATTAAGCTGTTTGTTGAATTGGAATATGACCCAGTGGAAACATTGTGGCTTCACCACCAGTGTGAGCAATATAGTTTATTGCCCAGAAAGAAAAGGCAGATGGACAACATTACAAGATCAGATGAACCACCTAAGAGAGGTCCCAGACAATAAAGTTTCAGATTATTCCAACCAATATTGCACATAAAAAGATGAATTTATAAATAATTCTAAGTGTCAAAATGATGATGGGAAGTTACCTATGTTTATTATGATTAAATATAACATATGCAACCGTCACTAACCACTAATCATTGATATTTAACATCCTTTCTATTAAACAATGCTGCAGATTTGAAACACTCTTCATACCTGCCAAAAGAGAAGAACCAAGTGAAAATCTTCTCTAGATTACGGTCCTTTGAGCGGGTATATCATAAAACAGATATTAACTGTATAGCAACATCCATCATTCCACCAAAAGGTCCAGCGAAGAAAAGGAGGAAAGCAGTATGAAAATATTAGGCATGTGACTTCTGTAAAGTTCAATGTTGAAAAATCAGTCATAATATTTCTTGTTGATTTTTCACATTTATATGGTCTTCCACGTAGAAGATAGAAAAACAATAGGATATGATGCCACGTGATGAATATGTAAATATTTCAAACATTCTGCAGAATAATAGTCAATTTTTTTGTGAGAAGTGATGCCCGAATTAAGAATCTTTCCAACAGGATCAACAAGGTTTTCCTTTAAGATGGAAAAGTCATCGAACAGATTTCATCAACAGCAGGTTCTTCACCAATTACATATAAAATTAGAATGGGCTAATAATACGAAAATACAAGGAAATATAAATATAATTGTGAATGAAATAGATCACTTAGTAATCGATAGGAGGGAAATTTGAGCAGCATTCCACCAACCAATAATATATAAAGAATAACGATCTGGGACGTGAGTAACAAAGCAAATTCCCTTTTAGAACATGAATAACTTTGAAGTCCCACAACACCCCCCCCCCCCCCCCCCAAAAAAAAATAATCGAAGTTAATGATATGCCTTAGTTCTACACACTGCATACAGCTTATTATCAATACAATCGTCTAAGGCTTCATCAGAGTTATTCTACTCAACTGAAGTCATAAGGAACAGAATAAAGTCATAATCATGGTCTACTAATGGGGTTACTTCCTCTATTTACACTGATCCAGCAGTGTACAAGTTGGTTAAATAGTTTAAGGCCTCTCACTGCATTCCTCCTACAAGAGTTAGACAAGTGCCCAAGCAGATTACATATTTAACTAGGTAAAAACACAAAAAATGGCGCTCTGTTTTGAAGTTTGCGTCTAGTAATCCAGTGCTCATGATAAAGTAATCTGTCTACTCTCAAATTTGTGTTACGAGCTCATATCAGGTCTCAACCAACAACTTTTGGTCAACCTAAGATAAAACTACGTAATAACCCAAAAAGCTACATTAAACCCCCCTAGATTTATTCTGAAAATAATCCTAGTTATCTCTTAGGGCTATCCTCTAGATTTATTCTGAAAATAGGCGAGCTATTTATGTTCTTATATAACTTATCTATATCTCTAGGAGTTTGCAAATAAAGGGAGGGTACAAAGGACGGAAGATTATTGTTCTTCAGCCCCCAAGTCCTAAACCATAAATTTCAACACATTTAAACCAAACAATGTATTAACAATAAGATGCTTGAAATATAGTTTGGCAACATAAGTCCAGGGAAGAAACTCACACAACTAACATGACTTCTATAATGACGTAGAATCTATAGGTAAAAAGATGCCATCAACAACATATTTATACAAGTTTCCTTTTTGGTAGACAACATATCTATACAATTTATCATCATATAAATCAATACAAATACAAAAATAGTACATAAGAACTATAAATATGGCTGATAAGGAATTTCTCCAAGCGCAATGAAGTAGGTTAGTTAGGTTATATGCTCAGCCTGTGTAGCCATCAAAATGACCATCCATGGTAAGTAAATATGTATGCCAGTAGTTACATTAAAAATTTAGGATAAATTTTGATGTTGTTAATGTAAAATCCGTCATCCAATGTTTCTTCCAACTCATCAAATTCTATTCTTAATTGAGATTCATGGTGGTTGGGTAAACAACACTTCTATAAAAGTTAAAAAGGAAAAGTGCAAATAGGGAAAGAAGGTGGCATCTATGACTAATTTTGCACATCTTAAAGTTGAAATAAAAATAAGTTAAAAAGTGAAATTAAAAACCTTTTAAAGAACCTTAGTTTGGCCTATAATATTGATAGCTTTAACAATCAGCCTCAAACATTGCAAACAGCCAAAACGAATGCTGTCTGATTGATTCTAATGTTGTACCAAGTCATACGCCTCATGCCATGCACTTCATTTCACAAAGCACATGGGTTCATCTTCTTTATGCAAGGGGGGGAAAAAGAATGGTTATAGTTAACTATGGAACTCCATGTTCTAACATATATTATGATTCCCCAATTTCAGTTGCAGTCACATGCACAAGTTAGCAATCCAAGTTTACAAAAGTTCTAAACATGCTAAAATACTAATAAATTGAAAAAATTCAAGCTTTCTGCAATAGCAGCTAACTCCTATTCATCAGTGTAGTCAATGGCAAAATGGTGTGCCAGTCTTTGGGGCTTGCTGCCATATGCCACTGAGAATATTGCTATTCGTCAAACTCAATAAGTTCAAGAGACCATGAAGCTCCTCTTACATTCATCTTTATCTTTTAGTGGGTACAGCGTGTTGAATAAAGCCTACCAAATTCACATCCTTTGCTTGGTCAGATGTAAGAGAAGCCATACAAATTACCAGATAAAGAGCTGCTCCCTTTAAGCTGCTATTTTTTCTGTTACGTTGGATGACAATCCACTTGCAATGCAAACACCCGATTACACATGCCAAATATTTTCCTCAGTAAGAAACGACTTGGATCAATGAGTTCCTCCACCAAAAATGAATCACCATGATCAAACCCCCTCCTGCCAATTCTTCACCAACAAAGCATCAAAAAATGACAAGGTAAGGTATTTTAACACTGTAGCTGCCTCATCCATATTATTGAATGGGAGTTGCATGCTCAGGGAACTCACTACTCCCTAATTGAGGTGCCTCCAGCCAAGGACATTATTTATTTCTTTAAAACTCAGTTCCCAGATACTCTATAACCTCTAGCTAAGTAAACACCAGGCAGGCAACAAACCAAAAACAGCTAGTCAGCTAGTTACTCTTGTCAGGAGATTACAGTTGCCACAGGACAATTAAACAGTAATCAAAATGAGGAAAGCAAGGATAATTACTGCAAGATTCCAAAATAAAACTCAGAGGAGCACCTTAGTGCTTCTTGATAATATTACTTTTGACACTAAAACAAACATCCATAATAGTATGTTACAATACATACAAGCATAAGTTTCAATCAATCAAATGAAAGAAAAGGAACTTTAACAAAAGACAGCAGGAAGTTCCAAACTTACAGATAAAACATTAGCGGGTCTTAATCGAGATCTTCTTGCCTGGTCTCCGACTCAAAATTCTGGTTTCCGCTTCTTCCAGCATTTGATTGCCCACTATTGTTTCCGCTGATGTTAGCATTCCCAGTATTGCTAGTCTCTGCTATGGAAGCCAATTGCCTGAAAGGCCAAGGCAAAGAAACCCTAAACCTGCGCTCTCTCGGTGACTGTGTGTCATCTCCAGATGCTGCACTACCACCAACACCGCCGCTGCCATCATTACCGCCTTCAGAAGAATCAACGGACCCACCTTCCCCTGCAGATTGGTTTCGATTCCCCTGGGTAGAAGTCCCACGAGTTCGTTGCTCGTAGTCAGGATCATCAGTTGGTAACTCGTACCGGCAAACAGGGCAAGAATTGTGCAATTCCAACCAAGGCACAATGCAATCTGAATGATAGATATGTTTACATGGCATCTGCTTCGCCTCTTCCCCGAGCTTAAATTTATCTTTACAAACTGCACACTGCGATGAATCCGAAGCTAACAACTCCTCCGAAATCTTAACGTTAGGAAGCCCGTCGATGGCAGATTTCGAAGCTGGGGGCGTCCCATATCGGTTCGGATCGTTCTCCGCAAGCTGTTGAATCAATTGCTCAAGACCAGGTCCGAAAAAGTAATCACCAAAATTGAGATTCGTGGGGAGACGGAAAGTTCCACTTGGGTCTCCGGAGTTCTCTATCACAAATTGAACATTAGCACCGCCGGCTCTCAGGGTTTGAAGATAGTTATGAAGAAACGCAAACGGGTTGAACCCATCAGTTTCTCCGAACGGAGACGATCGGTTAGGTGCACCACCAAAAAGGGCAGAGAGATCGTCGAATATCGGCCCGCTAGCACCACTACCGCCACCGCCGCCAGTGGAACTGGTAGAAAACACTACAGGAAAGCCAACACTGCCGCCGCCGCCGCCAAACTCAGAGCTAAACGAAAAGAAGGGATTAGCAAGATTAGGACTGGGATTAGGAATTGGATTATCAACTTCCTCAACGAAGCCGCCGTTGCAATTGGGACAGACGAGATCAGGGGAAGACGAAGTCGTAATGGAGACAGGAGCGTTGCACTGGTGGCAGAAATAGACCCGAGAAGAACCGCTGGAGGTAACGCCGTCGCCGCCGCCGCCGCCGCCGCCTCCACCACTAACTCCGCCGTCGCCAGAAGACATATCAACCGTAGAGAGAGAGATGAGAGAGAAGATAAAGAGCGAGTGAAATTACAAAAGAGATTGAAGGAGGAAGACCGCAAAGCCTAAGAGAAGGATAGCTTAATTGTAAAATGTGATCATAAAAGCCCATGGTGGGTAGATGGATGGATGCTCAACTAGTCCCACGCGCTTAGTCTCACGCGCCGCTGTCGGGAGATGTGCGACTAACTAGGCGGAGACTAATTTGACATTTCTACTTTTTCGATCTCAAGTTTCAACTCTACACTGTAAACACCAACAGCATGCATATTTTTGTTTTAAATAAGAATTAGAGAAATTTAATATTTTAATCTTTATATTAAAAATTTTCTATTTTTTTCAAATAAATTCCGTTTTTAATAAAATTTTTACATTAAATTTATCAACAAAAATAATTATGTGTTTGTTTCAGTTCTTAACTTGGACTTTGATTGTAGTTATGGACAAAGTAGAGTGGTTAAAAAAAAAAAGAGGAATGAGAGAGATGATTGTATTAAGAGATTTAGAGAAATAAAGATGCAATGATTAAACAGGGTAAAAATTGTAATTTGTAGTTTAAGTAATACTAAGTTTATTGCTTATAGAGGAATAAGGAGTTGTCATATGTGTTCTCCTAAGAATTTTTGTTTATAAGTTTTAAGGATAATAAGATAATTTAATCAAATTATTCAATGGAGCTATAAAAGCTGTTTAAGCATGTGGTTTGTTGTATTAGAGTAGCAACTTAAATAATTTGTTGCGTCAATTTTTTAAATAAAACTTAATTAATGATAATCATTAAATAACTCAATCTTTCTAAATTCAAGTTGTACCAAGTTAAATCAACCTAAATTCTTATAAGTATTGTGAAAAAGCACAAACACCAAAACATATTTGTTTTCAAACAAATCACAACATTTCAAGATTTATATTTTTTTTTTTCATTTTTTCTTTAAATCATAATTTTTAACATTTTAATTTTAACTATGAGCGAAACTCTAATTAGAGAACGGTAAGGGCCATGACCCCCCACCCCCATCCACCTCCACTTCATATTATTTATCTAACTTGTATAAACATTAGCATTGGTTTAAATATCAACATTGGTTTTGAGATGTATTAAAGTTTTTTCTTTTTTCTTTTCTTAATTTTTTTGGTCAAAGTAATGGTTTAGGCATTTAGTTGATTAATTAGGGATATATGCAGATTTTTTTTTTGTCTTGATTAATTTTGCAACTTGTCAAATCTACACAAATCTTCATTCTCTCATTATATATAGTTTTAAAAAATTAACTTACTTTATTATTTGGCATGTGGTTGACTATTAGGAATATCTGCAGATTATTTACTCTTCTCTTAATTAATATCTTGCAATTTGCCAATCCTTGCAAATCTCCAATTTCTCAATATATACAGTTTAAAAAAATTAAATTACTTTATTATTTTTTAATATATTTTATTAATAATTTTTTAAATATTTTTTTAAAATTAATTAGTCATTATTGTCTTTTTAGGTTGAAGGATGACTAAAAATAAAACCATTGAGTTATTTTTATACATTTATATCATATTATGCGTTAATTAGATATATGTGTGTGAGATATTTGTGATTTTTTTATAAAAAATAATTAGATATATCAGTATACAGTTGTGCATCACGTAAGCAGACTTGATAGCATATTATAAAAAATAATTAGATATATCAGTATACAGTTGTGCATCACGTAAGCAGACTTGATAGCATATTATAACTTTGCAGACAGCTTTAATGTGAAAGCTTCACGTTATCGCTGAATGTTATATATATATATATATATATTAGAAAAAGTTGTGTCTTGTCCAAACTTTACCCTAAGAAAATAATTATAGATGCAGGGTGTTTTGAAGTAAGGTATTTGCTACAAGAGATTCATATCTTTTCTTTTTGACAAAAAATTGAGATATATAAACCATACGAATGTAATATTTGCAAACTCATTTCCCTGATAGCCTTCTTTGAAAGGAAAATACATGACCTTCATTTCTATGGTTGCATTGCAAGAACTATACCTCATCATCAATTTGAATTAAGAAAAAGGAACAGAAAGACGGAAAATATTATAATTTTTGTCATTATAATTTTATTCAAGTTTTAATTTAGTTTTTATATTTTAAAAATTTGTAATTAGATTTTTATAATTTATAAATTTTTTAATTTAGTCCTTATTATCAAATTGCTATCAATATTATATTAAATTTTATTAATATAATCACTTATATATTGTCTTAACACTTTAATTATATAATTTATGTTAACAAAAAAAATAAAAGTATAAATAATAAAATAAGATTAACTTACATATATGATAAAATATTAACAAAAATATTATAATAGGGACTACATTAAAAATTAATTAAATAATAAAAATTTAATTATAAAATTTTAAATTATAATAGCTATATTAAAAATTAAGTAAAATTAGGTGGACTAAAAGTATATTTTCCCCCAAAAGAAAAAAAAAAAACTTCAAACAGGTTCATATCTTGCTCCGTCCAATTGTTCGGCCTCAATTAATACACAAGAAATTTTTACGTAGATTTAGACTTACTTTACAAAAATAATTAATTATAGAAAAATAATTAATTATGTTGCCTGTTGACTCTATTAAAACTATAGTACTATAAGCAGCTTATATATACACATGATAAAACCTAAATACTAAATTTATATGTAATTTTTTATATTTTTATTATCATATTTTTTAATTGAAATATGATAAGTATATAATTATCTAATAATAACATGATAAATATATGATTTAATTTTAAAATTATATGATTATTTATAAAAATTATACACATGTTATATTATTATTAAAAAATATATTTATCATAGTTTGACAAAAAATTCTAACAATAAAAATATAAATAACTACATGTAAGTTTTTTCAATTTACAAAACATCATTAGTTTAAAACTTACCTAAACAAAATATTTTAAGTCCTCTAGTTGGTTCTTAATCAAACTGTTATTACACTCGCAAATCTCACTAGATATCCTAAAATATAGAATATTCTTTAAGGCTTTCCCAAACCCCATATTTACAAATCTTGACAGGCTTTCCCAAACAGAATATTCTAAAATTGAAGGACACAATGTCACAAAAAACCGAAAACTACAAGGTGAAGTGAATGTAGATTGAGAAAAATATTAAAAATTCTTTAGTCCTATAAGCATTGAGCATAATTGGAACTTCACAGTATAATAGCTAAAAAGAGGCTCTCACAGCTGGTTCCATATACTGTAGTGTATAGGGGTAACTAGTCATCAGTTCTATATCTGTGAGCATATTTGATGTATCTGTTCCTAATTACTTGAGAGTTAAAAAAGAGAAAAAGGACACCTCCTATGCCTGGTTTAAAGGAACCAAGCTCATGGAATAAGGAAGCACAGTAGGACAAGGTAAGGAATTAGAGTTCAGGTCTTGAAGATTGCAAGCTTCAACCATCATGTTCTTCTCAATATCATAAAGGTAGAGATTTGCACACACCTTCATCAACAAGACTCCTTCCTTGAAACTTAAAGGATCCATCCATGGGTTTACATCCACACTCGCTTGCCGCAAAACCCGGTTCTTCAAATTGCAGAAGAACTTAGAATACTCCCCTTCAATCTCTTCCAAGCATTTCCAAAACTTCATTACCCATTTAACCTCATAGTAATCTTCAAGGTACCACACATGAAGACCCTCTTCTGATATCATGACATAGTGAAGAATCCCCTTAGATTCTCCAATGCAAGCTCCAGGTACGGCTCTGAACTCTGTGGATGGAACTGGTACTGAAATTAACCAAGATAGCTCCTTCTCGAGATCAAAAGTCAGAACTTGATCACCATTAGTGAGCCAGTGTAAGACACCCCCAATGTAAATTCCTCTATTCTTGATCAAACTGTTATTACAATGACAGATCTCATTTGATTTTTTCCATGATTTTGTTTCTGATGAGTATAGTTCAAATGTTAAGTACAGTTTATCATCATCTTCTTCCTCCTTATTCTTATTCTCATTCTCAACCTGCTTGATTCTTACCAAGTTGAACTTGGTAGAGATGTCTATTGGGTCTTTGTATGGGTCAAAAGCCAATACTATGCTTTCATTTTTGTCGTAATCAAGACAATCCAAAGAAATCCATTCTTTGTTTGTGGGGTTGCAGATATAAAGAGTTGGTTCGGTAAGAGAAGAGAAGCAGCAGCTGCGGCAGCAGATTAGGCCATTGCATGAAGCCAACACAACAACATCTTCAGGAAGGAAACTGAAGATTTTCTGGTGAACTTTGGATTTTGATCTTGTGTTGTGATTATCATGATGATGATCAAGAAGAGGAATGTTTATATAACTGATGGTTTTGATGTCTTCATTGGTCCACATGAACTTCTCCTGGAAAATGAAGCCTGATAGGACTGGCTCTGTCTTCTCCATCTGAGCTTTGATGAAGGAACGAGTGGAGATAATGCTGTGCCATTCCTTAGAAATGCACTTGAAACCAAGCAGGGTCTTCACTGGAATAAGGGATAGAACATCAAACAGGATGTCACTGTTCAGAAATCCGTGAAGCTTTTTCATTTCCTGAAATAACAGAAAAAGTTGTAGCGGACTTGATGCTTCCAATTTACATGGATTTACATCTTCTCAATTTTTTAGAAAATTAACAGAAATAAACACAATATGTGAGAAGATACATGTTGCAGAATTCATCGTTCATATGGACTTCATACATATTGTGTCTCTTTATCTAAAATTGTACATTTAAATTTTTCAATAAACTAAAAGGATCCAAATCCATTTTACATTCAATTTGGATGATTACCAAAATGTAAAGTAAAACAAGAGGAAAAATGATGAACGCTAATATTTTATTAATGAGGACAAGGAAAGGCACCTTATAATTGATAAGACGTGAAAGGAAGAAGAAACATAAATCAAATTTAAAATGTAAAAAGGAAAAGATAAATATGTTATATATTAGTACAAAAATTTGAAGGGGAAAATAGCACATCATCTCATGTAGAATTGCCACCATTTTTGCAATGGCTACTGTCAATTTTACGTAGCAGTATAATACTAACCAATCTGGGTTTTAGAGGTACCCAAAACAAAGGGTAGGGGAAGTGACAGAACAAAAAATTAAGCACTTCCATTGGCAATAGCTGTTACAAATACTAAATAGGATAGAAGATCAGTGCCATTGATTCAAAGTATTATATAGCTGAAGCAAACTACGAGATTCAGGGATTCAAAGTTTCATTTCCAGCTCTGCATCTCTAAATCAAAAGAATTATGGGAGAACATCATAGGTTCTGCCCTGTATCGAAATTAAAGTCCATAGCTCCACAAATGAGCTAATGAAAAGAAAATAAATGTGCAGAACTAGCCACACTATGAACTGCATATCGAAACCAAGTTATATAAATTCTCCTAGTCCCTTGTTTTCTTCAATATTTTCCACAGACCAAAACACAGCATGGTGAAAAACCCTTTAGAAAGCAGAGGATGTCGAAAAGCTGAAATGCCTTGAAGGACCAAAACCATAAGAAAAGATGAACAAACGAACCCAGTGTGGTGTTAACAGTAAGAAAAGGGCAAGCGATTCTTTCTCTTATAACCTTTCTTGTCGGCCAAACAAAGACTTTGCCCTTTTGAGATTTAGCGAATAAAAAAGGAAATGAAAGAAAATAATTCACTATCCAGCTGCACTAATACATTATACCTGTAATTTTCCACCCTTTCTTGCGAACCCCAGGCCCTTATGGATTTGAAGACCATGAAAACTCAAATGAAGGATTACAAGAGTTCACGCGAAAAGCATTTGAAGGGAAGACAAAGAAATGGAAACCCAAAATCATGGGAGCATGATGAAAAAGCTGTTTGGAAAACAGAGGTCGTCAAAACTTCAAATATCCCCAAAGGGCCAAAACCATAAGAAAATGTTTGTGATTGACCCCACTACGACGTAAAGAGTAAGAAGAGATCAAGCGATTGAACCTGCTGTTGTTAGAACGTTCAATTCCCAAACTATCTTCTGTATCTCTTTTAACTTTCTTGCCAGCCAAACAAAGACTAATTTGCCTTTCTGAGATTTCGTGAAAAATAAATAAAAGAAAACAGTTCCAAACAGCACACTTCCATTTGCATTTGAACACCATAAAAACAGAAATGAAGGATTCGAGCTCAACTCACACGGAGAGCGTTTACGGGAAAAAAAAAAAAAAAGCAAAGAAATGGAGACCCAACGGGCATTGTTACCTTTTTGGCTTACCAATATTACCATCCGAATCGCAAATCCTAGCTCGTAATGACTGACATTTTCGCAGAGACGAAGCATTAGTGGGAGGACTACGGAAGAATAAAGGCGTGATGCTTAAGCTTTTTGTAGTATATGAATCGACGTAGAAGTGGAGTGGGATTCTTTACTGTGTATAGCAAGTGGACGGTATCAATGGTGTGAACCAAAGACTCAGACTTCAGATATATTATTAGTCAAATTCATTTTGGGATTTTAGATATCAATAATTAAGAATCTAAGATGTTTTGATTAGATTGTTTTATTTAATTACTTTCTTTGTGTTTTTAATATATGTAAGTCTTAAATTTAATGAAATTTAATTAATTTAGCCATTTGTTTATATTTTAAAGGCTTAACTATTATTTTGATCCTTTAATTAATTAATTTATTTTAATTTAATTTTTAACTTTAATTTATGTTACACTGGTCCTTTTTCATTATATAATATATTCATGAGGAACTAATTTTTTGAGACCCTAAAAAAGTTAAGAAATTATTTTAGAATACTACAAAAAGAGAGATTACTTTAAAATATTAAATAAAATTAAGAAATCCAATTAAAACAAGGAAAAGTTAAAGAATTAAATTAAAATAAAAAATAAATTAAGGGACTAAACTAACAACTAAATTTATATTAAATTGACTGAATTTAACTAGATTTTAATTTTATAACATCATCTTTTGATATTGTTTCAAAGAGGTGATGATATGATTAAAAAAATGACAATGGATAAATTCTTAATAATAAAATCATGTCAATTTATTTAGAGTAAATTTTAAATATTTCTCTTAAATTTAGCTAAAATTATATAAATATCTCTTCTATTTTTAAAATTTATACGAATTTTTCTTGAAATAAAAATTACTCTATATTTTAGTTTAATTTTAAAATTTTGACTAAAATATCTCTTTTAACCTAAATACATATTTTCTTAACTACAAAATTTTAAATAGAAAATATTTTATGTCAAAAAAATTAAAATTAGACTAAAATATAAGATAACTTTTATTTCAAAAGAAATTTATGTATATTTTGAAAATAGATAAGAAATTATATAATTTTAACAAAATTTAAGAAAAGCTTGTGTAATTTACTCAATTTCTTATAATATTTGAAAATGATAAAAAATATTATTAAAATTGAAACAAGTAACAAATGATTTTATTCACTTAAATTTTTTTTTTAATGTTTCCAAAATTAATTAAAACAATAAATTTAACTCTAAATATAAAACAACTAAAAAAAAGGGTCTCATGCTGCAAAACATTTAAAATTTTAAAAATGGAAACTTATAAATAAAAATATAGAGTTATTTATTATGTAAAATTTGTTACTATTGTTTTAGAATAAATTATTATTGATTTTAAAGAATTATAAACAAAGACACAGAATTAGAAAAAAAATATTTTGCAGAATTTGTTACTACTAAGAACCATTGATTTTATAATAATAAGTCTTATAAAATAATTTTTTTTGCTTTAAGTCTTTATTTATAATTTTTTTCTTTAAGAAAGAGCCTAAAAAGAGAAAAATAAACTAAAAAGCTAGTGCCTAATTTTACGGCTTCATAAATTGTGATTCTCTATATATATATATATATATATATATATATATATATATATATATATATATATATATATATATATATATATATAATGCATGGGGACCACCTAATATATTAATAAAATTTAAAAATAATACTTGTCTTTTTAGAAGGTGAAAAGAAAAAGGACAGATAATTGTTTGCATCATGACTATTTTGAAGGGATCTTAATTTTGAGCATCCACGAAATTGTAAGGCAACATCAAAGTTTCCTAATATCTCATAAACGGAGATAAGTCTCTTGCCAGATGTTGATGGGCTACTAGGACTAATTAAAATGTCCAACCTTATTTGATGAAAAGCCCTTTTATAAAATGGAAATCTCCAAGATTCTGGGTAGTCAGAGAAATTAACCATAGTAAGATAAAACAAAAGAACAAAAACTAAGAATAATAAATAGCTAGCCATTATCCTTTTTCTATTTTTTTTTAATGCTTGAATGAATCAAATTTTCTATAATGTGGCTTATGTAACCACGGAAATACAAGCATATATATAATACTCTTAGCACTAAAAATAATAATTTGTCACGGTTGTGACTAGTTTTGAAAAATAAACATCTAAGTTTGTGACTAAATAAGATTAGCTAAAAGTTAAATTCTCAACTACTTGATCAAAGTCTTAATTGACTAGTTAAGAGATATAAACTAGCTAATTGAAAGATATTAATTGATTAGTTAAGTGGTCTCAATTGACAATTAAAATGGTTAGTCCACCAAAAAAAGAATATGGGACTTGACTTAATCAACATGTGCTCTATGCAACATGTTTTGTTTAAACACAACAAAAGCCATAAAGTTATTAAAGACATAAAAAGTAAATGACAACTTATCATGAAAAGCAATTATTAGTTAAAAAAAATATTATAAAAGGGAGGAAAGACAAGAATATAAAAACACACATCAAAATTATAAAAAATTATCTAACAACTTATTTTTATCTTATTTTACACACTTTTATACCTTTCTTTATTTTTAGTTTTATTTATCAACTTTGTTTCTTTATTTTATGCTCTTTATTTTTAATTTATTTCAACATTTTACTATTGTTTCCAACCTATTATCAAAATTGTTCATAATTTCTTTGAGGTTTTTATGTGATAAAAAGTTATTGCTCGAATTTATACAAATATCTAATTAATTTAAAACAATATATTTTTACCCTAATTCATTTATCTTACTCCTTTTCAATTTATTTCCATTTAGAACTTCCTTTGCCTAGGTTTGTCCATGTTTAAGACCTAAGAAAATCAATTTCTAGTGAGTTATGTCCCATCTCTATAATCTACTTATAAAATATGAACTAAAAGGTTCTAATCGATATTTTTTATTAGGTTATCTGCTTTTGAGGAGTTAGATGACAGGAATCCAACACCTCCAACATATACTTTATAACTCCTTTTCAATTAGTTGAAGTGAAAAGATAAAAGTTCAACCATAAATAGCTTGAAGGTGAATTGAACCTTGATTTTGTTTATGAAGTGATCAATTTAATTATTTGTTGGTTTCTTGTGAAAATTTAAAAAATTTGAGTACGTGAAAAACATTCATGGATTTAATACAAGCCCTTGATCAAAATATTCAAAAAGCAGCATGAAAAGTCGTTGAACCAATGTATTACATAATATTTTGTAAATTAACCACCTTTTAATAAAATATAATACTCAACTAAAACTTGTCCTTTAAATAAATGAATGGATTAATGATTTTGTCCAAGATCACTCTCTAGTTAATTTGGTATTCTAAATATAAAGTTTATCAATTTAATACATGAAAGATCACTTTCTTATCAATATGATCATTTAAAAATAAATTCTCTTAATTTAGTTTCTTAAATATTGTCTTCCAATTAAAATAATTTCTTGAAGATGCATTTGCAGCTTTTTGGTGTATTGAAATATAATTCTAATACGAAAACAACATCATTTTGGGGGTTGAAAGCGCTCGGACGAGTCCATTTCCTTAGAAATGGTTCTGCAGGATTTTAGTTTTGTCTAACAAAGGGATTATTTTAATTTTAAAAAATTGTTTGGTAAATTAAATTTAGAGGCTTTATTTTAAAGGAGTAAATTGAGAGAAAAAAATAGTAAATGAAGAGATTGTATCTTTAAATTACAAAATTGAGATGAGAGCAATTTTTTAAGATCAAATCATTAATTTACACAATAATTTTGTTTGTATTTATTTATTTATTTTCTTACATCACAATTATGTATAAGAAATAAAAGTCCTTAATATTAGAATTTTTTCAATTAAAACTATAGTATATGAGTATTTTTACAACTCACTATTCCATTATTAATTTTTGTTAAAAAATGTTTTCACATGTTTAAATTAAAGAATTAAATGATAATCACATAAAAATTGGACATACGGTACTTCTTGCAGAATTCATTATGTAATAAAAGCTGAAGGCAAAATATCAAGTTGCGGGGATAGCTCAGTTGGGAGAGCGTCAGACTGAAGATCTGAAGGTCGCGTGTTCGATCCACGCTCACCGCAATCGCCCGCATTTTTCAGTTTTTATTCTTACAGCCTGTACAATTCTGGATTGCTCGAGTTCGTCCTCTCTTTACCCTTGATTCTCCAATCTCCGTTCGATTTGCGCTTTCATCATTTTGCAAAATTTTTGCGAAAGACCCGTGATTTTTTTCCCCTTTTTATAAATTGATGGCTTCCAGAGGAGCGAACATGGTGCTATCGAGGGCAAATAGGATAAAGACGAAGTTACAGTCAGCGCTGGAAGCGACAGTTTTGGAGGTAGAAGACGTGTCGTACCAGCATGCGGGTCATGCTGCCATGAAAGGAACCTCCGGGGAGGAGACCCATTTCAACCTGAAGATTGTCTCGCCCAAATTTGATGGCCAGAGTCTCGTGAAACGGCACCGCATGGTCTACGACTTGCTCGCTGATGAGCTTCAATCTGGCTTGCACGCACTCTCTATTGTGGCCAAGACGCCACAGGAAACCTGTGCCAAATGAAACGATATCAAGATCTTACCTCTTTTTTTTCCCTAGTAAGTATTCGAAATTGGAATCTTTTGATTTTGTTTTCTGGTGATCTATTTGAATATGATTTGTGCTCTGATATTCAACAATCATCTTATAAATAAACGTGCTGGTTTTCGATATTTTTGCTGTTGTGAAAGCTTTAGACCTTAGTCTTTACTGTTTACTAGTGTTGGTGGAGATCAGTGCATGTATGCCTTTGATTTAACCTATCATTATAATATTGGGAAGTATAGTTCAAATTAGATGGACATTTTGTTTCCACAAAGTCTGTTGAACAATAAGCAGCTTTTCTTTTTCCGTTTTGGATGATTTCACATCAGCAATCTCTGCTGATGTCGTCTGTGTTCAATTTGCGCGGAATTAATTACGCTGCTATTTTTTTTTTTCATTGAAATGGATATGTCTAAGTTGACTCCACTTCCTTATGGATTGTGCTGTAAATGAGCAATCAAAACTTGCTTTCTTACCATATTGAATTGCAGCCCTGCCTTTTCCTTTAGATATTCAAGTCTTATAACTCTGCTGCCCTAATTGTCTATTATGTGCCCAGTTAACATTTTGAATTAGACATGATTGCCAAAACTATGAAATTTTTCCTTCAGTTGAGATTTGGTACCCTCTGAAGTCTTTCATATAAGAATTGAGGGGGGGGAAGAACATGTTCCTAAGGAGAGTGAATTCTTGCATCTTACAATTTACTTTCCAATTTGTGTTCATGAGTCTGTTAATCTAGTTATCAAATGGACTTCCAGCACCCACCCAACTATGTCATTTGATTGTGTTTGATCTGTTGGGCAAATGTGCTAAATATAATGAAAAGGAATTGTTCCTTATATTTTGATGGATTTTAAATCCTGTTGTAATTCTCTTCCATGTGGCAAACCAATTAATTTATTTTATTATATGCTATTGCTACTTAAGTTGAGGTTTTCTACATGCAGTTGCAGGTTTCTTTTCTTTTTTCTTCTTTTTCTTCACCTTTCCCCCTGCTTTGCTCTTGTTTAGTGCATATTTGCATATACACTCTAAAGACCTTTTACTTTGCTTTATATATCTCTTAAACGTCACTTGTTCTTTTTATGATGATATTCTTATCTCACACCTGCTGCTCGACAATTTGTGACTTGAATGGATATCCTTTGAATTTGTGATGAGCACTTGTATTTCTTTTTTATTTTTTAATGTTCACCTCCTTTTCAATTTTGCATTTGCTTTATAAATGGAAGCTTGATGGTATTGTGTGGTTGAATGATCTGTAAAGCTTAAAATATTACAATTATTTGAAATGAAACTATTAATGTTTTACGCAATTTCTTGACTATAGAATTTCCGGTTAAAATCTGATGGCCGATGTTTTCCTCCTGGTAGTAGTCTGCACTATTGCTCCGATGATGAACTAAATAGATGCATTAAACTTCTAAGTTTATCGTTCCAATTTCTGAAGCTTAAGCTTTTCTTATTTGGTGTGGAACGGATAACATCTGAGGAGCATTGTTCAGACTTCTTATTCTAAGGGCTAAACCTATTTTTGGAAGTTGTGTTATTTATGACTCAAATTTATATTTGCATAGATCGATAGTGAAGTCAGACAGCTTTGTTGCTCAGGAAAATTGTCACAGCTAGATGTTTGTCATACTTTTTGTTATTAGGCTAAAAGGTTGAAGGACCTCTTCAGCTTTAAAAGAACTCTCCCTTTTAATTGGCTTTGTGCTCTCTTTGAAGTATCAGAATTAGTTGTTGATGTTTTACTACTCTATTACAAATAGAGTAATGGAGTTTCATGGTTAGAGATAGTGTCAGAAGTCTTTGGTTTAGATGGTTGGGAGGTGATTCCACTTTCCAGTGGTATATCTTGCTTTTCAATGATGAATTAACCGGCTGCCATAAAACTTCCAATTTTTATTGTTCCAATTTCTGAATCTTAATCAACTTCTCTTCATTGTGTTGTGGAACTAAAGGTACATCTGAGGAGCATTTGTCATACTTGATATCTTCTAACCATAATTCTAAAAGAAGCAAGTTTAGGACTATTCTTTATTTATTGGTCTGCATATATTTGGCTTCTCTCTCTCGAAATATATTAAGAAAGAAATTAGAAATACCTCTCCCTCTCATTAGAAGTCATGCACTGTTAGCTATGTAAGAACGGATGGAGGGTGGAAACTAGTAACTGATTTCCTCCTAAACAAATTCAACAGGATCTTTTAGGCCAAAATTTCTTTCATAAGAGAATAAATAATCCAAAATTCTTATGGTGTTTGGCATTTTAACCTTGTTATTATCTATGTCTTGGGAAAGGATGCACCATATTAATGACATTAATGTGTAGTTGTTATTGCAATTTGAAAATTTTCTAGGTAGGTCCGAGATAGATAGAGCAAATTATATAAGGAACATATAAGAATGTTGAGACATACCTTTAAGGTTCGTCCTTGAACAGATTAGTTTATGTCAGCCAATATTTTCTTTTCGAATCTTGTGATGCTTAGTCTACCTCATTTACATTGGGCTGGTCATATGTGTACAGTGTGCTATCTTTTTCTTTAGTTGGTATTTGTATTGTGGGTATTTGGAGACCTATCTAGTGTTTGAGCATTAGATATGAAATATTTATGTGTTGCATATGTCCTAGATAATATTGATATTGATTTTTTGCATACGTCTTGCTCAAATTTTGTGTACTTAAATCTTCAAGTACTTGATAAATTAGAATACCTACTGACTAAACATCAACCAAGTCTTATTTGATTGTCCTGCAATAGGGTCAGGGAGGGCATCTATATGACAGGCATGGGGAAGTATTGACTCTGCAGACATTTGCAAACCTTGAGAGATCTGTAATTTTCTAAAGCTTACATCCATAAATGATAATACTGACTAGTTTCTGACTATTCCCCATGTATACACCTGCATCGCCTTGGAATGGTACTAATAAAAAATTTTCACTCTCTCTCTATTATTGTTTCCATTTAGCATGGTATATTGATTTTTGGATTTGAAGTTCTCTTAATTTTTTGAAGTTGTTAATTTCAAAGAGAAAAAGACGCAATTTGTGTGAGATTTGCACTCATGGTATTTTGAAGGAAAGGGAAAGGATGAAGTAATGCACCAAAAACAAAGACTATCTAATTAAAGTAATGTCTTCTATGCTAATATTATCATTATTTAATTGTATTATTATTATTTTTTAATGTAAAAATACGAAAGTTATTTTTTATCACATCATCATTCCTCTCCTTTCATGCTTACCAAACTTTGTTTTTTTGTTTTTTTAATTAACATTTCATTTTTCGTAAGAAATTTGGAAGATTTCAATCTATCATTTCTTTTACTTGAATTAAGGAAATTAATTCAATCCAAACCTTGCAGCACATGGCAACATAATTACCCAGCTAGGGTTGAACTGGGTTGTCTTTTATATTCTGCTAACGCTAGAGAATTTAAATGCTTAATGAACAAAATCTAAGCTGAAGCAACATAAGGGAGATAAGATAACTTCAGAAAAGTGCGCTTAGATTAATATGACTGTACAATATTGCAGATGCACTGTGATGAGGTGAAATATGATTTTGAGGACGGTTCGGATGCATCAAACAGTGGAGCATGACATATGTGGATCGTGTCTCTAATTTCAAAAAATGCAAGAACATCTTTTATTTTCTTAAAAATATTCTATTATTAATTGTTTTTTAAATTATGCTCAAATATTTAAACTATTATTATTTTATTGTATATATTAATGTTAATTTTTTTTATTGTCAATTTGGAATCTGGAAGATTTTTCTAAAATATAGTACTTTTAAAAATGGTTTCATGAAGCAATTTTTTTTTTTTTAAATTATAAAATGCTAAACACTTCAAAATATATGAAGGGGTTATTAAAATTAAAAATTTATTTTTTTCATAATATGTATGAATAAATATTTTAATTAAAAAAATATGCTGTAATTAATAATGTTAGAGTAACTTATATACACTACCATTTAAAAAAAACAAATGAATGCTAACATTCTCATAAATTATTCAATTTCCTTACTACGAATAAACTTAAATTCGGTTTTTACAACAAAAAGACTTAAATTCGTTTTTTTTTCCCTTTTTTTTTCTGGGTTAACAACCACCATTTTTTTTCAAAAAAATTTTGATTGTTTTTCCCCCCGGGCAAATTCTATTTGGACGGCGGATTATTCCCCCAAGTTTCATCTTTCCTCAATTCTCAATAGGATTGTGGAAGTGTCGTGATAGACCAAAACGAAGTATTAATCAAATCGATCAATCAGCAGAGCTTCAGCTCAACCCTGAACCGCCATTGTGCCCTAATCCCTCGACTTCGAGTATAAATCTGAACCCAAACGTACTTCTCCATCGGATAAGGGTTTCTTCGCCGTCGCCCAATAGGTATCTTCTTCTTCCCATCTAATTCACTTTTTCGTGGTTTTGGCGATGGGAGATTGATTTGTTCGAGCGATTTTGTGGGTATTTCTCTGGAGAGTTGTGGAATTTTTCGGCATTTGTATCGGTTTTATTTAGGCCGAAAGTCGGAAACTTGGGAGTAGTGCTTAAGGTTGTTTCCTTTCTGAAAAAGAATCGTTCTTGTTGTGAATAGGTTGTCTACCGATCCTGGCCTCCACATAATCAGTTCTTAGCTCCGGCCTTCTTAATACCCTGACCCTCGACATTGGCGTCTGACGGTGCTGCCTGCTGACGGTGCTGCCTGCTGACGACAGCCTCCCTCTTTTACTTCCTTGTAGTGGAATTGGATCCATAAGTGAGTATAGTATTGAGAGGTTACCATATCTGAATATGATCTCTGCTTTTGCTCGTTAGTTGATTATGTCACTCATTCTGTAGCTCTAGTTCTCTTGGATAGTGCCTCTCAATTATATGGGATTCTTGGTTACCAGTAGGGACTGCAGTAAAGTTCCTTAGACTTATAATATGCCTTTTTGGAGAGTCATTGGAAGATTGTTTTACTGAGTAACTTTTGAAAGTTTTAACTTAAGTACCTGATTGCGTAATCTGTAGAAGTTCTTAATTAGAACCCAGAGGATCACTACTTAGTTTTTTATATCTTTGACCTTACAGATTGTCATGATCTCAGTAAATTTGATCCCAAGGCTAATTAGTTCGTTCTTTAGGGTTTGTCAGTATTGAAACATTTGAAATCCTACGTCTGCCATGTTGATTTATAACATCTTAGTATATTTCCATTAATTACTTTTTTTTTTTTTTCATTGCTTCTGATGTTTGAAGTTTTTATTTTTTCCTTTTTAGTTTATAATTATTCATGCAATTTGTTTCCAGATATTGATCTGCTTTATTGACAAAACGACACAACCAAATGGAGGATTGGGGTAATGTTTCTCCTCTCTCTCTCTCTCTCTCTCTCTCTCTCTCTCTCTCTCTCTCTATATATATATATATATATATATATATTAATACATGCCCTTAACTCCTAAGTTTCATCATATGCAGTTCATTTTGGCTGGTCTCTTTTTGTTTTTGTTTTGACTTGAATATTCTCCAGACAATCTTTTATAGTCTATTATTGCTCATTAGGATATTTGATTTGCATGTACCTCTCAAATTTCTAGATAAAACCAAAATAAGTACTGCTAATTATTTATTTAGGAAAGGTTGGAAGAGTGGAAAGCCTTGTAAGTTGCATACAAGTTTTAATGTTCCTTAATTGCCTTCCTCTAGACAAATTAATTATAGAGTTGATTCATGATATACAAATGAAAATTTCCTAAGACTCACTTGTAATATAAAAATTGTCGAGGCAGTGAAGTACATGGGATATCAAGAGGATTTTGTCTAGCTGGAAATTAGGCCTTAATTAGATGAGACATCTGCATAATTTGATTGGAGTTATGTAATCAACTTTCTGGTTTATTGGTTGAAATGTCCTATAATTGTCTGACATTATGGTTTTCTTGCCGTTTCTAAGAAGTTTGCTCTGATGTAGGAACCATAGTATATACAACTTCAAAATCAGCCTGACATGTTGAATGTTAAGTTTGAGAACAATGTAGTTCCTTTAGATGTTAGTATGGGAAATAAGCACTAAACATTCAATTCTCATGTTTCCAGAAGAGAGTGCTATCTAGAAAATTAACTGTGGGCTGGGGGAGACTATAAGAATCCATATTTTTTCATAATATAATAATTTTACATAGTGTATTTTGTTGCGGCTTTGGGTTTTAAATTGTTGTTAATCTGACAAAGGCTTTCATATTTGTTTCAGAGGAAGAGCAAATTCCACCTCTTCTTTCAAAAGAGCAACCTAAAAGTAAATGGGATGATGAAGATGTAGATGAAAATGATGTGAAGGAATCATGGGAAGATGAAGATGAACTTGCTCCGGTATGAATATTTATAAACTATTGATGACAGTTGTGTAGCTCATTCATTTATTTTTCTGCAAAAAGGGGGATGTAGCTCATTTTGTGGACTTATTCTAGCATCATCTGATTTGCATGCTTCTTTAGTATCACAATCAAACACCTCCCATTGTTTTTCAGTTAATGTAGTACTCTTATTGCTTAAGTTAATAAATATGATGTATACTTTCTCAAGTCTGTCCAGTTACATTTTCGTCCCTGATTTCTCTATCTAAATTTTAGTAAAATAAAGAGGACAGAGTTCTAGCATATGATAGGATAAAGTTGATGTAAGTTGAGAAAATTACTAGTTCATTACTATTATATAATTTGAGTGCAATGGTTGCTATAACTGAAGTGATTTGACCTTTATTTATATTCATGATCCTTTTCCTTAGTTACTAGTTGTCAGTTTTTTTTGTTTTAAATGTGTCAGGCACCTGCAGTCCCTGCCATAAAATCTACTGAGAAGGTTCCTAAAAAATCTTCTGAGAAGGCTAGTGAAAAAAAGGGGAAAAAATTAGAACCAGAAAAAGAAGAACCATTGGATCCGGTGGCTGAAAAGCTTCGCCAACAAAGGTATGATGTTTTCCATGCTACTATTCCTTTCAGTGATGCCTTGTTTTGGGAACAAATAGTATAGTTGTAGTAGCATTCCCATGTCTATTTGCAAAAAAAGAAAAGAGCAAATGCTCACTACATGTATATTGTACATGGCACTGGTCCACTGGATCTTCTTCCTTGTTAACTTGTTTTGATTTATTTAACATTTTTATAGCATCTAGGTTTGTCTTAGGGGTGAGCATGGGTCAGTTCAGATCAGTTTTGATTGCATTTATTAACCATCCAAATAGACATCCGAAGATAATCTGGTTGGTTTGGGTGGGTTGAATAGATTGCCAAAACATGAGGGTAGAGAGAGAATGCTTTCCAAAATTTTTTTAATCCATTCTTTTTTATCATCAAGATGGTATATAAATCAACCAATTTACAGTCAAAGGAGATGAGATTTAGCATAAATTCACAATCTTAATGGTTAAATCTGAGTCAGACGATAGAGGGTGTTGTGGAGAATATCCCAGAGCTGAGAATGTTACCACTCATAGTTCAGATATTACAGGAATTATGTAGAAATAACAAGGCTGAAGAGACTGATGTAGCTTCTGACTAGATCTACACCAAAAACCCAAAAGTCATAGGAATGATAGAATCTCGTAGCTGGTGGAGATCGTAGCTCTAATGTATGTGGTTTGGTCTGCACAATGAAGTTTTAAACTGTCAAGGACAACTTTAACTGAAAAGCTTAATCTTATAAGTAAAAGCCCATGAATAGTTTTATTGTAATTTCTAACATGCCTTCTCACACGAAAACCATCGGGGCTTGAAGTGTGGATAAGGCATAGGCCTATTATACCTTGTGGTGAAATTTAAATTCTTAATTGAGAGAATGAGGGAATGGCAAAGATCAAACTCTTGACCACTTGATTATAGTGGTTTTAATACCATGCCAAGGACCACTTCAACTCAAAAGGTTAAATTCTTAAGTAAAGGCCCATTAGTAGTTTTATTATAATGTCTAAATAAACTTTCAATACTTTTATATTGTTTCAGTACAATGTCCTCTTCATTATAGTCAGATCTTCTAAGATTTGGAGTTGAGCCAGTACTACAATCTTCTGGAAGGTTTGCCTTGACTAGCAATGGTACTTACATGGTGGGGAACTGATAAGTACTCATGTTTGCTTCTCGTTAATGCAAGTTTCTGTGTGGTGTATTGCTAGCGAGAGAAGCTTATGAAGTCATTAACTTTTATTGAATGATTGTTATAATCTATACTTTCTGCTTTACAACTCATCTTACTTTTCATTTGATGCTTGAAGTTGGCTCCTTGGATTATCTAATCCGGACTCTGTTTTGGCTCAGTGCATATGAACCTTCTTTTAGCTTTTCTAAGGGCATGTCTGCTACCAAGGGTCGAAGATTGATGGCAAAGGAAAATTTTCAAAAAATTTGAAAAATGTTCATCATGCCTTTGTATTTACTTTTTTTTTAATTATTTTTTTAAAGTAGTGACATTTTGGTCATTTTTTATCTCACTTATTCACTTTTTCCCCCCCAGCTTTTCTTTTCTATTCCCTCAATCTTCTTTCCCATATACCAAACGTAGCCTAATTAATTTCTGCTTACTAGATTTTGCTTTTAGTTATGTAATACAGAATGTTACAATTTTAGGATGAATTTCTTTAAATTGTTAGGCTTTTTTTTATTTTAATGCAAGCCAGAATTATTATCTGTGATGCTTCTAATCTAATAATATTGTTGTACTGTGAAATATAAGGAAATGAAACACTGAACATTGTTTGTTGATGACCACCAACAATAATGTAATTTTGGTATATAATTTCCATTATTAAAGGTGTCAACAGATTTGAATGAAGTATTCACTTGGAGTTTGTTTGGACTGAGGAGAATGGATGAGAAGGGAGGAAAAAAAAAATGTTCATTTAAATCTAAATTAAAGAAAACGTCAAAATTAAAACTTTCTTTCCCTTCCCTTTCCTATATTCTCCTTAATCCGAACATACCCTTGGGTTCATGGTTTATAGGGTAATCTCTCTGGATTTCTGAGAGATGGGATAGACATTTGTTCTGTGTCCCAATTAAATTGCACCCTTTGAGTGCTGACATTGATAAAATTCTACTGAATATTGTTGGTCTTAATGGCCTCTGTGACTTAGGCACTTAAAATGATGCAACTTGTTTTGTAAAAGCAGTGTAGTGTACACTGTTTTTGTATATAATTTTTCCTCTCTATCACAGACTGGTTGAGGAAGCAGATTACAAGTCCACCAAAGAATTGTTTGGTGGGAGAGGTGATGAAAAGACTCTCGATAATTTTATTCCCAAATCTGAGAATGATTTCTTGGAATATGCAGAGCTCATTTCATACAAGCTCCGTCCTTTCGAGGTGAGTTAGCCAAGTTTGGCATCGCTGCAAACACAACCCCCCCTAAAAAAAAAAAATACCAAGAAAACCCCCTACCTCTTTTCTCGTGAAATACCTTTGTTGCAAGGGCATCCTAATTTCCTTATTGATGGAATGCAGAAAAGTTATCATTACATTGCATTATTGAAGTCGGTAATGAGAATATCAATGACTTCTCTGAAAGGGGCAGATGCAAAAGAAATTGCATCTTCAATTACTGCAATGGCAAATGAAAAGTTAAAAGCGGAGAAAGAAGCCAATGCTGGTAAAAAAAAGACAGGTACGTATGTTTGTATTAATATCATATATTTTAACCTTTTTTCGTTCCCTTTTCTTTTTTTTGGGGTGGGTGGCGGGCACGTTCAAAGTTCTTATTGCATCTGCAGGTGCCAAGAAAAAACAGCTCCTTGTCGAGAAACCTGATGATGATGTGGTTGTTACTCGGTATGATGACCTGGATGATTATGATTTCATGTGAAAGCTCTTGATTCAGTCATGGGATCCTACTTCTCCGACAATGGAAGTTGGGAACAAGACCCGTCGGCATACCTCTGTCAAAAATTATGAGTGCTGTGGCTGTGCTTTTTCTAATAAGCGCGTGCATCTGTGTCTCTTGAATACCATTGTCAATTTTGTGACCATGATTTCTTGACCATCTATTCTAAGTTATCACTAGATGATTTATGAGCCACAAAGTTTGAAGATTAACACAGTAACATTCAACATTTGTTTTTTTTACCATCTTGGGTACATTAATGTTCTTGGATTGTAAGCACAGTACTCTCTCTCTCAGGAATTTGGTCATCGCATGGATGGAAATTAAGCTGTAACGTACCTACAATACCAATCACATTTTGATTGCTGGTGTAAATTTGACTGAACATCCTTGTTTGATGTTTTCAACATCGTGAGATATGTTTTCATAATGAATCGAAGTTTGTCTTCCATGAAAAAGAAGAAAAGGTTATAAAAACAAAAGGTTTATAGTTTACTATTTTTGGTTTGCCTTAAACATTGAAATATTTTATTCGACTTTTTCGTGATTTGTAATAGTACTATTTAACTATTCTACTATTATTTTCGGTTTGTCTTATGGTTTAAAATGTATTAGTCAATTCTTTTGTAGTTTGTTATATAACTATTTAACTAATTTAGTATTTTTTTTAATCTTAACTTTAACCAAAATAATTAAATGAAAATTAGAATAATAAATAATTTGTTCAATATGTTCTACTAATATTTTAAATAATTTTATTCTTTTACGTCGGAATAAAGTTGACAAATTAAAATTTGAACTGTCAATTTAAGAACGGTTTTAGAATGTTTTGAAAATATTTAAAATACAAGTAAAGCAGACATTTATCAATGGGAAAATTTATCATTTGAACATTTATGTAATTATTTGTCATTGAATTTGGATCTAAAATATTATAAGATGGTTAAATAATAATTGAACAAGGATATTTACTTAAAGTTTATATTTTTAGAAAAATGGATGGTACAAATTCCGATTTTTTCTTTTTTTCTTTTAAGAATCTTTTATAAAGTTATGCATTTGACTTTCTTGCCTGTCAAACCTGTCAGGTCAGCATGATAAGATGGTTCTTTTGGGCTTTCTGATGGGTGGTTTGTTTTTTTTTGGATGGAGGGGAGAAGAGAGTGAGGTGAGCGGGAATTTTTTTTTTTCTTGTGGAAGGGGAGTGGAGGTAAGTAATTTAATATAATGTATTATATTATATATAAAAATATATATCATATTTTTTATTATTTAATTTTTAATATAAAATAATAAACATATGAATTAATTTTTTATGAGGTTATATTTTTAATTAAAATTTAAAATTTAATTTATTTTTATAAAATGATATTTCTACTCTTATTAAAAATTGTACTCATAAAATTTTTTCTCAACTTATTTAGGATAATAGATTGACTAATCCGGCAACAACTTTAATGTGTTGTATTATTTGGCCAATAGAATAAATAAGTTGGACATTGAAGCCAATCCACTATTCGAAAGAAGATGAGATATATTTTCTTTATAAGATTTTCCATAAGATTAAAAATATTATTTTATACAAATAAATTAAAAAAATTAAATTATAATTAATTTTATAATAAGTTAAAAATAATATATTATTTTTATTAAAAAATGGAAATTAAATCTACAATTTTTTATAATAAAAAATTATTTTAATAAATAAAAATTAATAATAAAAGGGATGATAACAAGTTTTTATAATTTTTTATTATTAATTTTTATTTCTAGAAATAATTTTTTGATGTAAAAAATTATAAATTTAATTTTCAAGTTTTTATAAAAAATAAAATCTCATTTTTATTTTGAAAATGCTTGAAAGATGTTAGTACTTGACTTATTTTAAAATAATTTGAGACTATTTAATAATTTTTTTCCAAATAACTATATTGATCCTCGTCAAATCCACTATTAATTAAATTATTTATTTATTTTTATTTATTTACTATAAAATTAATTATGATTTAATTGCATTTAACTTATTTGTATAAAATAATATTTCTAATATTATTAAAAATTTTATATAAAAAATTATCTTAACTTATTCAAAATAATAGATTGACTTTAATGTTTAACTTATTTATTTTATTAATTAAATAGTACAACATATTATTATACTTTTTAATGGACTAAGGTAATCCATTATTTTAAATAAGTTGAGATATTTTTTGTATAAAATTTTTACTAAGAATAAAATATTATTTTACAAAAATAAATGAAAGTTAATTAAAAATATAACATCACAAAAAGTATTTCTACATTTTTATTATTAATTATATTTTATTATTTTATATAAAATTAAATAACATATAATATATTATATTAGATTACTTATTCCCCTCCCTCACTCTTGCCCTATACCCCATCCTCCCATCCTTTTTCCCCCACATCTTCATACTCCTCGAGGGGTGACCTCTGAACAAAATGGAAATGGATTCCTTCATGTTGGGATTTCTCATTTTTTTCATATTACTCACAAGATTTGTTTTTTTTTTTTTTTGGGGAATAAATCTCTCATTAGAGAGAACATGAGATAACATGAGGATCCCAAACATGAAGAGATCTAGATCCTAACAAAACCTAACCTATTCTATCACACTGTTAGCAGCATGACAAGATGCCTTTGATTTTCTTGAAATTTTTTTTTTAAGAGAAGGTTAGAATCTATACCATTAATTTTCTTAAAAATATGATATTTAGATAAATATTTTTATTAGATATTGTTTTAATTTAAAAAATATAATTTTAATAGTAGAAAGTTCAAAATTTTAGCTATAAAGTATTAAATAATTAATAGTAAATTGATTTTGGATTAAAATATGAGAGTAAACTTTATAATAATAATAAATAAATAAATAAATAAATAAATAAATACTACTAGTGGATGAAGGTTTAGACAACATAAAACAGAAAGCTTTCCTCTTTAAGGAGCTTAATACCCCAACACATCGAGATTATGACAAATTGAAATTTCTCTTTGCATGGTAGAACACAGGAATTAATTAGTAAGAAAGTGACATATTCAATGTATCAAGCATTTTGAAAATATATGAAACCACGATGCCATGTAATGTAATGCTAACAGATTTAAGAGCTATTTTCTTGCTATTTTTCTATGATTCTTTTCTTCTTTTAGAGTTATTTGCTAGAAAACATATATATATATATATATATATATATATATATATATATATATATATATATATATATATAATATTGTTTGAAATAAGATTAGTTTGTCATTGCTTTTCTTCTAGACTTGTGAAATCAATAAATTTGGAATGTTGTGATGTCAATAAATTTGGAATGCCGTGACGTCAGCAATTTTTTATAAAGAGTAAATTGATTGGAAAATGTATTGAAATGTCTTAATTCATCAAAAGTAGTTTTAATTAGCCTTAATAATTATAAAAAATACCAAATAAAAGAAATGCATTGAGAGGAAACTGGTGAAGGTGATATTCTTGAGATGAAGCTTGATGATAGTTAAACTCATAAATGGTTTTTGTCTTGTTGATGTTGGCCTAAAGTTGAAAACCTAAGAGTTTAATGATAACAAAACCTAAATATTATTTATGTAAAAGTCTATTTAAATATTATAGCCCATTGTATTTCATGTTTAAGTCCACAATGTATCTAATTTAATACTTTGGTCTAGTTATGCTAATTAACTAAAAGATAAATTTATTAATACACAAATGACAAAAAGTGTAATAAATTTTTTATAATGGAAAACAATTTGAAAATGGAAACAAAAATGCTTTCTATTGTGGCTGTCTTTAATTTTTACAAAAGATAAAATTTTACTCTAACTCATGTATTGAGCATCATAGAGCATTAATGACGAGTTGACTAGATGGATTATATAGGAAGAGTTCCATTGTTGAGAGTAGCTACAAAGGCAAAAGTATTTGAACATTAGAAACATAACAAATATTGCTCCAACGCAAAACAAATGCATAACGATAAGATTTATCTCTAACAACTAGGATATGTTGAAAGCCTATATATACAAGTAGATTCAAGTATAAAGACATAAGAGAATTGTATAGAAAAACAAAAAGAAAGTACTTTGAAATTCTTGTAAAAATTTTTGCTTAGTGTCTCATATATCTATTTTCTAGAAGTAAAAACTTAAGTGTTGAAAAGAATCTGAAGGGAGAGTTGAATCTACTTCATCAGTCATTCGTATAAAAGTTTGAGTCATTTAGTTAAAGGTTGGTTGTATAAAACCTACTATAAGTTTAAGATGAGCTTGGAAACCTATGTTGATGGTGAGCACACAAAACCATCATTTATGTAAGTTTGCTGATATTAGTGAAAAAAAATCCTACAAAATTTTAAGGGGATTGGAAATAGGCTAAAGAGGTTAAATCAGGATAAATTTGCTTGTGTTCCTCAATATCTTTACTTCATTTTATTATTTGCTGAACTTGCCTATTCTATTTTTGAGGATCTCTCTTACGATAGATTAGTTTAACTGTATGCTACACTTGCTCACTTTACTCTCATTTCATCAAGTTGCAATATATTTCTATTCACAAAATACTTTTAATGAAGGATATTATTTTATTTTAAATTGATACACTTATATGTGTGCTTTAGTCTCTAGCTCATAAATTCTCATTTGTTACTATTTTTGTGCTCGATGTTCTGAGGGTTCCTAATATGGAGGTTACTCGATCTTTCACTTTTGCAAGTGCAAAAAATTTTATTTTACTTCATTTTTTACATATCACACATATTCACTCCATTTATGTGTGATTGTCCATTGGTATTTTGTGCTTAACAACCTAGGAAAAAAGTTTATTATTTTTGTTACAAAAAACTACTACCAATAGGCTTAAAAGATCTTACTTCTAAGAAGGTTTCTCAACTATCAAACTATTTTATTTCACAGGGAAGCACTTGTTACATTGGTAAGAAAGAATGAAGATATATATATGCTCCACAAATTATCTTGTGTGGGAGGTTATTGAAGAGGGACCTAAGATGCCAAAAAAAAAATGGACTTGATAAGGAGAGCTGCTGTTAATAAACCAAGAAGTGAGTGGACTGAAAAGGACATCAAATTGGTTCAATGCAATCATTATGCTAGAAATATTCTGGTATATGCCATCAGTGGACACGAATATGATAAAATTTCAGGTTGTGAAATAGCTAAGGAGATGTGGGAAAAACTTATTGTCATGCATGAAGGAACATCTAAAATTAAAGAAAGTAATCTTAACATGCTTGTGTACGAATACAAACTCTTTCGTATGAAAGAGAGTGAAGATGTTGAAGAAATTTACAATAGTTTGCTAAATTGGTTAAAGATTTAAAAGTTCTAGATTGTAAATATTTAATTATGAGTTTAACCAAAAAATTATTAGAAGTCTACCACAAAAATGGCAATCTAAAGTGGACTCCATTGAAAGTGGAAATCTACAGGCTCTCTTATATGAGAAACTTTGAGGAAGACTCATTACATATAAAAAGAATCATTTAAAAAGACTTGAGTTAGAACATAGAAGGAAGTTGATGGCCCTAAAAACTGCTGCAAATGAATAGCCTTCTATTGAAAAAGATGAAGGTGAGCCAGATGAACAAGACATAACCTTTTTCTCCGACAAGCTAGATAAATATACAAATAAGAAAGATCTCTAGAAGACTAAGGGAAATACCTCCAAAAGCAACTAGAAAAAGGAAGAGCTAGTGAAAACCACCATTACTTCCTACGAATGTGAGAAAAATAGACACATCAGATCAGAGTGTCCGTATGTAAAGAAGAAATCTACCAAGCCATATGGAAAGAAAAAGTCATGATAACCTGGAGTGATGATAATAAAGAAGAGGAAGAACTTGAGCAAAAAATGGCCAGCATATGCTTTATGGCCCTAAAAGAAAAAGAGGTAATAAATGAAAACTCTTTATCTTATGCTAAATTAAAATGAAATGTTTAATGAATTACTTATTGACTTTAAAAATCTTTTTGCTAAATGTGAGAAGCTACTACAAATAAATTCCAAACAAAAAAAAAAATGCTCCAAGACTTAAATCTAACCTAGAGTCAGCTTTATAGGAGAATAAATCTTTAAAGTAACAAGTTACAACTTTGACAAAAGATTTGAAAAATTTTGTAAAAAGAGAAGAAAATTTAAATATACTTTTAGAAGAACAAAAATGTATATTTGATAAATCTAGAAAAGGATATGATGGAAAAAAATGTCAAAATGTATAAAAGTTTCTTTGTTAAAACAACTCCTTTCGCTCATTTCCTATATTGTAATAAGAATGGACATACATGTTATAAATATAAATATAAATATAAAAAGCAAAAGCTTGTATGGGTTTCAAAAGAAACTATTATATCTAGCACTAATTAGAAAAGACCTAAAAAGATTTAGGTACATAAGAAACATTAAAATATTTTTAGATATACTTGAAAGAAAGGATATTGAAACAACACTGGTTTCTAGACAATGGAGGATTATTTATAGATTTATTTCAGTTTATATCTATTTATATTTGTAAATATAAATATTTTCAGTTTATTTTTACAAATATATTTATAGATCTATTTATATTTACAAATAAATGTTTATTTTTATAAATATAAATATTTTTAATTTATTTTTATAAATATTTTCAGTTTATATCTATTTACAAATATAAATAGATATAAATTGAAGAGATCTATAAATATACTTACAAATCTACTTTAGTTTATGTAAAATAAATATACTAATATCTTTAAATATAAATATACTTATAGATATCTATAAATATAAATATTTTCAATTTATATTTTAGTTTATATCTATAAATATAAATATACTATGGTTTATAGATTTGTATATCGAAACAACAATAGTTTTTAGACAATGGCTGTAAGATATACTAAAGATCCATTTCAATTTCTAATCTTTACAAGAAAAAGTGTAGGATGCATTACATTTAGTGATAGAGAAAATGGTAAGATTATAGGTATAGGTAAAGTAGGGCTTACTAAAAATTGTTATTTGGATAATGTTTGTTTTGTTGTTGGACTAAAGCATAATTTATTTAGTATTAGTCAATTTTATGATAAAGGATAGAAGGTAATTTTTTATCCCATGCATGGCACTATCTACAATGAGGACAAAGCCTTTTCGCAAGTCAAAAATTTGAAAACATATACATTCTGAGTTCAAATTATCTTAGTTTAAAAAATGTAACTTATCTTTTTTTATATGTAATGATCCTTGGGTGTGGCACTAAAAGTTTAGCCATGTAAGCATGCATATTATATCCAAACTGTCTAAGTTAGATTTTGTAAAAAGTCTCCTAAAGCTAGATTATGAAGAGTGTGATGTATGCTAAATGAGAAAACAAGTAAGATCCTCCATCAAACTGAAGGAATTTGTCTCCTCCACTGAATCCTTACAATTATTACATATGGATTTCTTTAGCCCTTTGCAAACTTAAAACTTTGGTGGAAAAAAACTATACTTTTATAATCATTGATGAATTTTTTAAGTTCATATATGTTCTTTTTCTTTCTTATAAGAATGAAGCATTTAAGAATTTTGTTGTCTTTTGCAAAAAGATTTAGACAGAACAAGGGTATTTAATCTCAAGTATTGTGAGTGATCATGGTGGAGAATTTAAAAACAAATTGTTTGAAAATTTATGCGATGAACAGGGTTTTAACTATAACTTCTTCACACTAAGAACTCCATGACAAAATGAAGTTGTTGAAGGAAAGAATCAGATTTTCCAAGATATGGCCAAAATCATACTTATTGAAAATGATCTTCCCAAATACTTTTGGGCTAAAGCTGTAAGTACTGCTTGTTATATTTTAAATTATTATCTTATAAGACTAATTCTTAAAAAGACTCCGTATGAATTATGGAAAGGTAGAAAACTTAATGTTAGTTGCTTTTATACATTTAGACGTATATATTTTATTCATGACAATAGAAAAGATAACACAGGAAAGTTTAAAGCTATGAGTGACAAAGGAATGTTTTTTTAAGGTATTTAACAACTAATAAAGTATATAGAGTTTATAATAAAAGAACCATAATAGTTGAAGAATCTATGCATGTTGTGTTTGATAAAACTAATCCCTTTTTGAGAAAAGTAGTATAAATAAATGAAGATGAGAATATTGCAGGAAGAAACCAATCAAGTCAACAACCAAATCTAAGCTTAACAAACAAAGTAAACGAAGGAAGTAAGGAAAGCTACTCTCAAGTCCACTTAAAATTGTAGACATAAGTTAGAGCAAACTTCATCCTCCAACTAAAAAAAAAAAAAGATTCACAAATGGAGTAAAAAGCAAAACTCAAAAAAAGTTTCTCATCAACACCTCAAAGAGAGCAACAAAAGTGATTAAGACCAACAAATTAGGGATCATACATCAATAAGCAAACAAAAGCCAAATTTCCTAAAATCTATACCAAAAGATATCAGGCTTCCAAAAGAGTGGAGACACTCCTTCACTTATTCATCCCAGTATATTATCAGAAAACCAAGTGAATGGATGCATACTAGATCATCCTTCAAATCCGTTAGAAACAATATTGCTTCACTGTCTCAAATTAAGCCCAAAACTGTAGAAGAAGTATCAATAATTGGAACTAAGTGGGTATTTCGAAATTAACTTTATGAACAAGGTAATGTAATAAAAAATAAGGCTAAATTAATGGCCCAAGGTTATATTCAATAGGAAGGTATAAACTTTGATGAAACTTATATTTGTATTGGTAGATTAAAATTTATTATAATGTTATTTGGATATATTTCCTTCATAAATTTTAAATTATATCAAATGGATGTTAAAAATGCATTCTTAAATAGGTATATAACTGAAGAGGTATAGGTTAAGCAATCCCTTGACTTCAAAGATGAAAAACTACCTAACCATATGTATAAGCTTTCAAAAGCTCTTTATAATTTAAAACAAGCTCCTAGAGCTTGGTACAAAAGGTTAAATCTATATATAATTTTAAAAATAGGTTTTGAAGAGGGAAATTTGACACTACTTTCTTCATTAAGAAAAATAAAAATGTATCTCTACTTGTACACATGTATATAGATGATATGATATTTGGTAGTACTAATGACTCTTTCTACAAGTAATTTGTTGATCTAATGAAGGAAGAATTTGAGATGAGTATGATGAGGGAGATGAATTTCTTTTTGGGATTACAAATAAAACAAACAAAAGAAGAAAATTTTATCAATTAAGCAAAATACACTAAAAAATTTATTTGTAAGTATAAGTTCCTAAACTCTAAACCAATAGGGACTTCAATGTGCCCCTCTTTCACTTTAGACAAAGATATAAATGATAAGGATTTTAATGAAATGAAATATCGAGGTATAATTGCCTATTTATTATACTTAATAGCTAGTAGATTTAATATTATGTTTGATGTATGTAGGTGTGTAAGATTTCAAACAAATTTAAAAAAGTCACACTTTATTGTTATTAAAAAATATTTAGACATCTTATAGGGACACAAGACTATGGTTTGTGGTAACCTACAACTAATATGTTTGATCTAGTTGGGTATGTAGATGCTGACTTCACAGAAGACAAACTAGACTAAAAAAGCACTAATAATTGTTGCCAATTCATTAGAAAATCATTGGTGTCATGGTATTATCATACCCGAAAATGCGACCGCATGGCGCCTTTAAGAAAAAAAAAATTTGAAAAAAAAATTTCGATTTTCAAAGAGAGCGAAAACCGAAATCAAAATATTAAAAGTGGTAGGGTTCAGGAATCGCCACCAAAATTTTAATTTTTGAAAAGTCAAAAATTAGGAAAAACCTTTTATTTGAAAAACAAAATGGTCTATGAACCAAATAATGGATTCGGGAGTCGATTGTAAGTGGGGAAGGTATTAGGCACCCCACTATACTCATTATTGAGAACAGTTACCCTAAGTCAGTTGTGCAAAATTAATATGGCTTTTATTTTATTCTAATTCTCTCTAATGAATTACATACAAAGTAGAAGAAAAAACTTATGAAAATAAAATTAAAAGTAAAAAAAGAAAGAAAATTAAGAATAAAACAAAAAGAAATTCAAAGAGTAAAATGAGTAAGAAAGGAATAAAATTAAAAGTAAAATGAAAAGAAATTAAAGAAATTAAACTAAAAAAAATATTTATTTACAATGGCAGATTTAACCTAGGGTGGGAGCCTAAAGCCTATGTACCCTTCGAGAGGGATCAAAGTCCACGTAGTTTGGTGTTGAAATGGTTGTGTTCTTGTTGGTGTTTTCGTTCTTTTGTTTTTTTATTTTTTTATTTGTTTTATTTTGTTTTGTTTTGTTTTGTTTTATTATTATTATTATTATTATTATTATTATTATTATTATTATTATTATTATTATTATTATTATTATTATTTATTTTGTAATTGATTTTGTTTTGTGTTGTTGTTTTTTTTAGTTTTTTAGTTTTGGTTTTTATTCTTTTTTATGTGTTTTATTTTGTCTTGTTTTTGTTTTTGGTTTTATTTGTTTTAATTTTTTTAATTGATTTTGTTTCATTTTGTTTTTGTTTTTTTTAGTTTCTACTTTTGGTTTTTATTCTTTGTTCTTGTTTTTGTTTATTTTTATCTTTGTTTTTCTTCCTCTTTTTTTTTTTCCTACTAATTTTTTTCTTTTTCTTTTTTTTTTCTTTTTGTTATTTTTTTGTCTATTTTTATTTTGTGTTGTGTTTTGTCTCTTTTTTTTTGTTTACCTTCGTTTCACTTGTATTTTTTTTTTTGTGTCGTTTGATTTGTATTTTTGTATTTTGTTTTATTTTTGTTTATCTTTGTTTTTGCTTTGTTCAATTCTTATTGATTTTCTTTTTCATTTTTTTCATTTTTATTATTTTGTTTTAAATTTTTTTGGGTCAAATTTTCCTTAATTTTCTTAATTTGTTTATTTTATTTTAAGATTAAATTTTGAAATGACATTTATGTTTAAGTAAAAAATTTTCCCTCTTTTTTTATTTCTTTTGTCTTTTTGCCCTTTTTTATGTTTTCTTTTTTTTTTTGTTTCCCTTTTTCTTTTCTTGATTAAACCCTCTTTTCCCTTTACTTATTTTATTTTATTTATTTATTTACTTATTTTAAGGACCAACTCCAAAAAAAAATTACTTCAAATTTCAGAATAATATTTTTTTAAAATCTTTTTGTGAAAGAACCTTTAAGAATGGATAAATCTTTAAGATTCAAAATGATTTTTACTAAAATTTAATCTCTTTCTACTTTTTGTTTTGTTTTGTGTTTTTTTTTTTTAGAATTTTCTTTAAAGGCTTTTTTGAATAGGGCCATTGAAGCCCCAAACACTGAAACATAAATTTAAGACTCAAAAGGTACTAAGGAGGCTTTATTGCCATACAAGGCTTTTTGGTTTATATCTATGTGCCAAAGGGGATATAAAATCTCACACGGCTACTCTAACGCGAAAATTGATGAAATAAATAAAGAAAAAAGAAAAAAGAAAAAAATATTTACAAACAAGATAGTAATTTGTAGGTGTGTGCTAAGTGTTCAATCATGATTCATTGTATCATTTTTTTTTTTGACATATTTACAAGATAAGAAAAAAAAATGAATACAGATTATGAATCCATTACAATATCTTTCCTTTCTTCTGAGCAAATAAAAAAAGCCATCCCTTGTGCATTGCGAATCTAGGCTCCATTATTTGCTCCATCAACACGTTGATTCATCAAACAAATAACATACAGAAATCCAGCAAAAGCATTTTTTAGGAAACATCTTGCAACCATTTCAAAGCTAAATCAACATAACACGAGGTTCATTATCTCAAGTTATTAATCCGACGTATTTCTCAAGCATTTCATCAAACATTTGCCAGGCGTTCCTTAGGAAACATGTATAGGTTGGATTTCACACTCACTATTCCACTTATTGAACAGTCATTACAATGACTCAGAGTTCAAGACTAAATAGTGCATTTCAAATAACAAGAAAACTTTACACCGATTTCATCTACACTGAACTAACCAAAATTCTATTTTCTAATTGACGTTATCAATACTCATAAGAGGAAATCCGAAGTATAGAAACGAAACAAAAATAAGGGAAATCATTAAATGATTAATGAGTTTACAGAGGTGAAGTCAGCCAACAGCACCTTATTCAATCAATCCAAGACTAATCAAACCATGTCTCAGTGGCAAATTAAAATCAAATCAATTAGGAGTGAAACAGAGATAAGGCGACCCATTAAAATGGCTATCTAGTTACAAGTATGAGACTAGATAACACATTATTTAGCAATCTAAGACCAGCTGATCTATTCTTAAGAATGGATTGAGATTGAATTAGTACCTGAATGAAGTCTTTGCTAAAGTTTGTGATTTTTCGTTTCAGTCGAACCGCACCTAACTCCCTTCTCTTCTGTGCCTCCCTGTGCTTCTTTCGTTCCTTGAAGCTACTTCTCTATAACCCGAAGATCAACCCAGTGGAGGAACCCACCTCCTATTTCCTCTCGGGTTCTTACTTCTCACCACCCAAAAAGTCTCCCCTCTCAAACTTGCTTCTCTTGAAAATGAAACCCTCACCTCTTCCTCTCTATTTCCCAATCTCCATTCCCTCTCTTTGGTTCTCAGATTCCTCTTCAGCCACTAAAAAAGAACCAAAAAAACCCCTTTCCTCTCAAATTCCCTTGCTTTTTATAAGCATTCCCCCCTACGCAGTCCCCTTCTGCTCTTCACACCAGAAATCCTTCATGATTCCTTGCTCTACTAACATTTTCATCCTCCTTTTGTACGATTAGGTTTTCAAAGTCGTCCCCGCATGGATGCCTTTTGCGCATCCTTTGTATGCAACGTTTGGCTTCTGAGTGCGTCTATGCCCGCTCACCCTCCTGCTAGCGTCGTGCGCTTGCTTTGTGCCTCCACTCTCTCCATTTTGCCGTATTGTCTGCTGCTGGAGGATACAGGAGAGAGAAGGCCAGAGGGGGGACCAGAAGAACTACATGGTATTCTGAGTCGGGTAGGTATTTCTGAAGGTGGGTTTCTGAATGGAATGAAGAGGGCTGACAGGTTATTAGGCTTCAGACTTAATTAGGAGAGTCTGAAAGGCTACTAGACTGAAGGAATGGGCCTCTGCTTTTTGACTTTGTTTTTTTTTAGCCTATTTTCCTTTTCAATACTTGGGCTTTTGATATTTAGATATTGGGCTTTTGTTTAGAGAAAAAAGAAGTAAGGTTAGGGCTTATTGATTTTTCTTTTGTTTGTCTTTTTTTCTTTTTTGGTATTGTGTTATTTTATTTTATTTTATTTGTATTGGGTTATCTTGGATTGGTGGATTCTATGGGCTTAAAATCACGGGGTTTTGAAATATGAAGAAAAAAGGATATTTCTTTTTTTTTTTTTTTCTTGTTTTAATAGTTTCATTTTTTTTCTTTCTTTTCTTTTCTCTCTCATCCCCTTTTTTTGGTTTTTGAAAATTTTGATTTTAATTTTTGATTGGAAAAAGAAATAGAACTATTTCTCTCTCTTTTTTTGAATTAAATATCCTTAATTTTCTTATTTTTGGTTTTGATTAATTATTTTTTTTTGTATTTCAATTATTTTTTATATTTTATAACTTCTTTTCTTTTGCTAATTTGATTTTGTTATCATTTTCTACAACCTGCCCGGACAAAATACGGTGTTCACAGGTATAACAAGAAGTAAAGTTCTCTAGCTCTTTCCACCATTGAGCTAAATGTATGGTAGTTGGGAGTTGCTGCACTCAATTGCTATAGATAAAGCATAAGCTCGAAGACTATTCATTTAGCTTTAACTATATTCCTATATTCTATGACAACATAAGTGCCATTTGCCTTATTAAAAATACTGTATACCATTCTCAAACAAAACACATTAAGGTAAAATATCATTTTATTAGAGATCATGTGCAAAGAAAAAATATGGAGGTAACTTATATCCAAATGAAGAACCAACTTGCTGATATATTTACTAAACCTTTACTTGAAAATAGATTTATGCATGTGAGAAATAAATTTAGTATGATTGATTAGAAATAATACTTGTATGTGGTTTTTTGAAGTCAAGCGCACTGCCTCCTCCACTTGTTGCTGTACTTTTTGTGTCTTTTCCATCTCATCTTAGTAACCTATTTTATCACATGCTGATATCGATTTATTAATTATACTTTATATTCACTTGTTTTGCCATTTATACTTTTTTTATTTTTATTGATTGCTTATCCCTATGACGACATGTGTAAAGTGTTTGGTCTTTGGAAAAATGAATTTTTGTAGCATTATTTACCATGTATACTAAGGTGTTTATCATAGCATTAACGTGTTCTTGAAAATGGGTGTGTCTGGTGGCTAATTAATGATTACAAACAATAAATGATAGTTACTAAATGGCTCTTTTTTCAAAAATCATACAAAGGTGGAAATGAAGCATCACTTTAAAAAGCAATTTTTTTCTCTCTCTCTCTCTCGTGCACCTATTTTGCTTTAACCTTAGTACGATTTATGGACCAATACATAAACTGCTTTTCATTTCATCTTTGGAGATTTCAAAGGAAGAAAAAGTTTATTCCAGTTGAAGGCATAGTAGACATTGCACAAAAAGAGAGAATGCACATTGCAACATATTTTATTAAAGAGGTTAGAAAGACAAAGAAAGCAAGAAATGAAGAAATCAATAACTTTTAGTCAACCATAAAAAAGAAAATAAGTCTTTAATAAAGACCTATATTTGGAAGAGACCAAGCAATCCAAAAGTAACCAAAAAGGTAAAAAAGAATCTCTATTCAAGAAAATCCGAGCAAGAAGCTGATTGTATTGGAGGGAAAAGGGAAGTAAAAGGTAGATGAAATAAAACCTTGTACTGAAGACTACTTTCATCTATTGTCAAAGTTTTATTCTCAAGAACACTTGAATAGATAATTAGTAGATTGTCAACACAGATTGATTACCACTAGTGGGTGCGTGGATTTTGCTAAGTTAACTCACTTGAAATATTTGCTAGAACTAGATGTTAAGGCCATGGGTTAGACTTCGTTAGTAATAGTAGCTGAACTAGTATACGAAGACTTGGTTCGTGAATTTCATGCTAATTTGTTCATGGTTAAAGAAAGGAAGGCCTTGGTTCCTTAGTCAATAAAAAGTTGATTATAGTGGGTATAAGCATTTTGGAAAAAAAACATTTAGAGTATCCCTCAATAAAGATCCCTAATATTATTTTGCTAGTTATTGATCGCCTGTTTAGATGTAGATGAAATATATTGTTGCCTTTGAAGTGGTTATGGAATGTAAAGATTTAATTACTATCAAGGAAAGCGATACGTAGGCTTTTGCCTTTCTGTACCAAGTTACAACACACATAATCAGAATAATAATGTTCCCTTGAATCTAAACTTTGGTCATGCTATCTTGAAGGGATTTTTTTGGGTTTACAACTTGATGGCACAACAAAGTATTGATATTTTCTTCTAAATGATAAAATGTGTGGAGGAAGCGGCTAGAGGTTCTTCACAAGTGATAAGCCATCCTTATGGAATGCTCTTCACTCATATCTTCAAAAGGAAAAGAGTAAACTTTGAAGGATACACTTCTCGAGTAGTTTAGTATCTTATGATGTAGCCACTTTGCATTACATGAAGTACATTCTTATGGGAACATAATAGATTTAGAACTATGATGTTGAGAATTACAAAGCAAATCCTAAAGCTTTTTAGCTTATGTATAACAAGGTCCTCAACATTTAACAAACTCCTTCACCTCCTGCCATTAAGCCAAAGAAGAAGGCCATCATACCTTCCTCCGCTAAGAGTAAAAAAAAAACAATGGCAATCAAAGTGAAGCAGCCTTCAATTACTATAAGGGAAGTTGCTGCTTTATTAATTAAAAAAGCTCTTGATCCCACAATGTTTCAATATTCTAGTGATCCTTTTTTATCCCCTGCACATCTTCAATTTTCTTTACCTAACCAAACTCATCCTCCACCTTTTTCAACTAGCCAAACAAGTTCTCCACCCCCACCTCTATCTTATAAGAAAAGAAAAACTCTTGAATCCACTTTTTCCTCCGCTTTTGATAAAGACCTTTCTCCTCTACCAACATGCCTCTTTTATCTCTAAAGAAAGAAATTTTTGACTTTTTTTCTCTCTTTCTTTCACCTTCACTAGCTTTTCTATCCCTTTCACTCATTTTCATACCTAAAACACTATTTTCTCCTATAACAACTTTAGGTACGCCACCTTTTACTCCTCCACCGCCAATTTTTCCTCTTCCATTTACACCTATTCTTGAACTATCTCTCTCTTTCTCTCTTTAAATTTCAACAAACACTCCTCCACTTACATGACTTCCTCCTTCAAACTCTCTTCCACCTCCTTCTCCTTATGCTCTTCATCCTTCTAAAGTTCTTCATTGCACTCCACCTCTGCAACCTCCTAAAACTCATCATCGCACTTCTCTTCTTCCACCTATGTCTCATCCACCCTTACCTCCCCCACTTGTCAATTATCCATATTTTTCTCCTCCACTTCCTATACCATCTTCAACCTCTCCTCTTCCACTTCCTATCCTTCCTCTAACCTCTTCCTAAACTTCATCAATCTTTGCCTATGTCTCTTTCTCATTGTACACCTTTTATCCTTCTTCTAACCTCCCATGCTTCACTACCTATTGATTTGCCTCCTACCATTTCTTATCCTTCCACTCTTGTTCCTCCACCTATTTCTTCTCTTCCAACTCCTGTATCTATTCACCAGTCTTTGCCTCAACCTACTTCTCTTCCTCCACCTCTTGAGGATCAACACCATTCTCTACCACCTTCTCCATCACCTCTTCACCTCCTCCAATCCTTGTTCATCCATCCAATGACAAACTTCTTCAGCTTCTTTACACCTTGAACAACAATATGCAGTCCCTACGCATTGATTTTGATTATTTGACGACCAATGTTAGCACTATTCGATATATGATTAGTAGTTAGAGGGTTATTTGGGAACAACTAGCTTTTGTTACTGCCAAGTTGCATGATACTAAACAAGCCTTTCAAAATAATAGAAATGCGTCCTTGTAATGCCTTTAGAAAATTGACTTTGTGCTTCTACGTCTCACTGATTAGATATCTCAAGTGTTTAGCCACATTAATAAGCAATTAAAGGATGCTCTCTAATTTTTTAGAATAATTTATAGTCTATGGCATTTGCTAGTGATGGCCTTGAATTCTTTCTACATTTCTTTTCTAAACTTATGAATATCAATATGTGAATTTGTTGTTACTGTGATTATTATCTTTTCTTTGATTGATTACTTTGTTGTTTTTGTCTTTCTCCCTTTTGCTATTGATAAAAAAAAAGAGGGAATGAATATGAAAAATGGTTGAATTATCTATTTGAATTATGTGCTAAGTGGTTCATTTATGCTTTATTTCATGTGATTAATTTCTGACTCCATTGAATCTTATTATTTTTTGTTGTCTCGCATAGATTTAGGAGGAATATAAAATAAACTTTTACATAAATTTTAACCTTTTTCATAATGGTTTTGTCATCACCAAAAAAGAGAGATTATTGACCAAAGGTTGCAAGTCCAAGATTTTGATAATAACAAAACCCAAATATTACTTATGTAAAAGCACATTTAAATATATAGCCCATTATATTTCATGTTTCAATCTACGATATATCAGATTTAATACTTTGGTCTAGCTATGCTAATTAACTAAAAGACAAATTTTTCAATAGATAAGCGACAAAAAGTGTAATGACTTTCATGTAATGCAAAATAATCTGATGATTGAAATAGAAATGCTTTCCATTGCAACTATCTCTAATTTTTATAAAAAGATGAAATTTTGCTCTAACCCATGTATTGAGAATTATGGAGCATTAATGACAAGTTGAATAGATGGATTGTATAGGAAGAGCTTTACTACTAATAGTAGCTACAACAGCGAAAATATATGAATGTTAGAAATATAGCAAATTGCTTCAGCCAAAAAGAGCATAGAATGATCAGATTTATCTCTAATGGTTAGGAGATCCTAAAAGTCTATACAAGTGCAAAGATGTAAGAGAATTGTAGAGAAAAACAAAAAGAAAGTGTTTTGAAAGTCTTGTAAAAATCTTTGCTTAGTGTCTAGTATATCTATTTTCTAGAAGCAAAAAACTTAAGCATTGAAAATAATCTTAAATGAGGGTTAAATCTATTTCATTAGTCTTTCACATAAAAGTTTGAGTGATTTAGTTGAAGGTTTACTATATAAAAGCCTATTGTAAGTTTAAAGTGAGTTTGGAAACCTGTGTTAGTGGTGATCACTTAAAACCATCATTTTTGTAAGTTTGCTAGTATTAGTGAAGAAAAACCCCTTAAATTTTTAAGAGGACTAGATGTAGGCCAAAGAAGTTTAACCAAGATAAATTTGCTTGTGATTTTCATTCTCTTTACTTTGTTTTACTATTTGCTAAATTTGTCTTCTTCATTTTTAGCAAATTTCTTTTACGATAGATTAGTTTGTGTGCTACACTTGCTCACTCCACTTTTACTTCATCAAGTTGCATTATATTTCTATTCAAAAAATACTTTTAGTGAAGGATATTATTTTATTTTACATTTATACACTCACCTGTATGCTTCAGTCTATAGCTTATCAATTCTCATTTGTCACTGTTTTCATGCTCCAAGTTCTGAGGGTTCCCAATTCGGAGGTCACTTGGTCCTTCACTTTTGTAAGTATAAAATTTTTTATTTTACTTCATTTTTTGTACATCACACCTATCTATCCCTTCTAAATATGATTATCAGTTGAGAGATCCTTGTATTTGTAAAGGAAAATAAGGAAAACTAGTTAAGGTTGGAGCTTGTTTGGAGTTTGAATTTAAGTGAAGGTTATTGTTCAAAGTGATTCCTTAGCTCTAGTCAATACAAGTAAGAAGAAATATACTACTACTGAATGCGATATCACCTTTTGAATAGACTTCTCAAGTGGAAACTCCAAGACTATTATCTCTTGTTTTAACATTTTTTAGAGACCAACTATTGGTAACAAAAAAATAAAATCATTGTGTATATTGGTTTGCTAATAAAAGCATCTAGTTTCTTAATAGGCTTACTATTTTTTATCAACCTTTTTTAGAGCTAGATCTTCTTGTTTTTGCTAATTAGTAGCTAGGTTTCTTATGGTCTTTGGTGAGAGAGGTGGGTTGTAGGTGAGCTCTAAATCTTGCAAAATAGATTGGATCATTTAGTTAATCTTATACGGCTACTAACACCCTATTTGGTAGTATGAGGTTGACAGATATAGATAATGATTATATATATTTTTTTAACCTTGTTTGGTAGCAAGATTTTGTTCAAATGTCAAAAAAAGAAAAGAAATCTAATTCTTTCAGATAAGTGTGCCAATCGAAAATAATTATTATGCTTAATTTATATAAAGTTTATTATGTCTTTATTATTATTATTTTATTACTTTTTTAAAGTAGAGATACAGTAGTTATTTTCTCATTATTCTCTTCTATTCTAACACTTTTTTTTTTCATCTAACCAAATATACAAATAAAATAACATCCCCATTCTTTTCTATATTATATTCCATTTATACCTTCATTCTCTTTTTATTTACGTACCTAATAATTATGTATATAAGATGAGGTGTAATTCTTTGGCTTAGGTTTGAGATAATAGAGTAAAAGAAAGTGATAGAAGAATCCTTACCTAATTGGCATAATGTTTAATGCTTAGTGTCTTTGATTTTGATTTTGTTTTTGATTCTTTGTTTTGCTTTAAAAATAATGCAAAAAATCTTACATAAGATCATCTTACTTAATATCCTTTTCTTTTTCTTTTTAATACAAAAAGCATGAAGCTTATAAATTCCTTCACCATAGAGATATAGCCCTATAAACCTTACAACAATAGTAAATTTTCAAATATGATAGTAATATATATATATATATATATCTTATTGAAAATCACAAATAAATTTTTCAGTTTTCAACTTTCTTAGATTAATAATCGTGGGAATTTGACTCTAATATATAATTGGAAGAAACAAAAACTTGAAATAAATAGCTGCCATAACTATTTCATGATATATATATGTATAATTTTTTTTAAAACAAAACATAGAGTAAGGTACTCTACATTTTATAATTCTTTTTTTAAAACAAAATCTGTAAACATAGAACTAGTAGCTCTGCATTGAATTATTTTTTTTTAAAATTTGATTGGACATAAAGTTAATCATTCTACATCCAATCAAATTTTTTTAAAGAAAATTTAATCAGACATGAAGTCAGCAGCTTTGTGTCAGTTAGATTTTTTTCAAAAACATCATTGACTTGATGTGACAAGCCACTAAAATGCTGAATAAAGCATTTGGTGTTTCAATGGTGTCAAAATTGACATGGACCAATGCAGTTTGTGTTTAACCAGCTAATCCTACATTATTTGCCATGTGTCATCTCTAGATTTGGTCTTCAAATTACATGAATGATGTGGCAAGTGATGATTGGGCCAAATTAGATAAAGTAATTTTTTTGATCTGTAAATTTTTAAAATAATTTCCTCTCCAAATTTTTAAGCTAAATTCCTCTTACAATTTCAATTCTCTAGCTTGCATGCAAAAGCTTTAGCCAGTTTGCTCTCATATGTTCCCTTTTATTTTCTTAAGCAAAGCTTTGCCTATTCATGTTCCAGGTAAGTTTGCTAGATTAGAATTATAGTTCCCAAATCATATTTAGGGTAAGTTTCAAGTATAACTGTGGTTCTAGATCATATTTTTCACTTCTAATCTATCAAATTTTATTTTTACATATTACTTTGACTTAACTATTGCTTATAAGGATTGTGTGGGCTTGTTTTATTCAATTTGTCTTTTGTGAAGCTCAACTTTTTTGTATTTTAAGTAAATTATAATTATGGTTCTAGATCATATTTTTTACTTCTAATCTAACAAATTTTATTTTAATAGATTACTCTCACCTAATTATTACTTACAAAGATGATGTAGACTTGTTTGGTTTAGTTTATCTTCTGCGAAGCTAACCCTTTTTACATTGTGGGCAAATTTTAAGTTTCATTAGCTTCAACTAAAGAAATAGTTTAGAGTATATTTAAACCTTGGAAATAATGAAAAAATTGTTAAATAATTTTAGATGAACATCTAAAAAAAATATTGTTATTATACATTTAAAAGAGAAATTGCTCATTACATAATTAAGCATGTATGGAAGAAATTTATTAATAATTAAACATTTAATAGTAAAAAATTAAAACATTACTTAAAGGGAAAAATGTGAGGACAAATATTTTTACATAAAATCATGAACAAAATGTAATAATTACATTCTTACTGTTATTTGAAAAGAACACAAAATTTAGTATATATTAATTTTTTTTAGCAAAAAAAATATATATTATTAAATATTTATATTACCTAGTTAAATGTAATATTCATAGGTTAAGATTTTGCCTAGAAAAATCATATATTATTGAATATTAATATGTTTTGTATAATAAAAACTATAATTGTTAAATATTTATATGTTGAACATAAAGGAGTTTCATTTGTGTCTATATACAGATGTTGAGGTAGGAATCATAATAAGTCAAAGAAAGGAGATTATATGTATATATGTAAATGGATAAATTTATAACAGCAATAGCCAATGTTTATATGAGATAGACCAAAATTGTTAAAGGTTGACCCTAACATCACTCTTGATGGATGAAAGCCATAGTTAGGAAAAAGTTATGGCTTAAGTTAAGATAATTTGTCACCAAGTTGGTTTATCAATACCTGCACTTACTTAATCTAATATGGTACTTATTGTATACCTTGGAGACTCATCCAATCGATGTGCCAACCAAACCGGCATTTCCTAAACCAACAAAGGGTGTTAAAATTGTATGTGTGTATCTTATTTTATAATGCAGGCTCAACTATGGCAGAGAATGATGTATGTTTGAGTCATTGCTTGTTATTGTTTCTTACCTTGTACAGGTTGATTTTTATAATGTATCCTAACTTGGATATTTTGATTTCAATGTGGCACTGGTGTTGGCTCTTGTTAAGAGATTATAACTAGAGACATACTTATTCTACCTTAGAAAGAGTGAGTGTACAATTACACTTTAAGATGTTGCAATATGGTTGGCTTTGCCATGTACAAAGAGTGTAGTCTTTGAATGCACATACTATGATTGACAAGTTATGTACAATGATTTGCTAGGTATGATATTTACCATAGGAGATGCTAAATGGATAGAGGTTAAGCATTCCTTAACTTGCACAAACATTCATGAACTTGTTGAACGATGCAGATAATGAGAATGTTCAACAATTCACGTGGGCATACATCTTATGGTTGATCAAAGGATACTTAATGCTAGATAAGACTGGTTACAAAGTGATACTAATATATCCACCATTACTTGTTAACTTTGAAAAGGTTGGTCACTATAATTAGAATTCATTAGTGTTAGTTCACTTATCTCTGGGTTTTGTGCCATGATTTTACGTACTTGTCATCTTTGCATTTCCTCCATTTTTATATATATTTACAATATGGTTCTAAAAACTTTACTGAACTTGTCAGTTCAGCCAGTTAACCAATCCTTAGTCCGGTTTAGTTAGCTTATAAAATCGATCAGCCAAAAAGTCGATAAAAAATTGGTCAAACTAGTTAAAAATCAGCTAATCCAGTCAAAAGTGGACTGATTAAAAACCAATGTTAATTGATCATTAAATTTTTATTTTCTTAAGATTTTTTTTATATAATAGAATAGTTCATCCTTAATAAATTTAACAAATTAAAAATAGAAGACACTACAAAAAGGGAGAGTTGAAATACAAAGAATTTTTTTTAAAAAAAAGATAGAATATAAGATAAACAAAAGATGCATATTTGACTATTTTTTATACTTGCTTTCCATTATGTCCCATTTATTAATATCATTTCTCTCAAATATCAATGTATTTAACCAAAATTACTATTTACTTTTTTTTTTTTAATAATAATGAGAAACTTAATATAATTTGTAAATTTTAAAAATGTAATATTAAATATTCTTAATGTTTAATCACAGGTAACTTTTTTTTTCAAATAAAAAATAATTTTTCTAATATCTTAAGAAATATTGAATTAGTAATTAAATATTTAAAATTTACTAATATTTATTTGTTACATTAAAATTTTAATATATAAACTAATATATATATATATATATATATATATATATATATATATATATATATATATATATATATATATATATTTAATTATTACTAGTTCGGCTACGATTCGATCAATGAGTCGTGAAACCGTGCCTCCACCAATTCAATGATGGGTCTAATTTTAAAAATATTGATTTACATTATTTAAACATTTAGCTATTAATTTTTTATTGCATAGATTGATGTATTAGTGGACTTGTATAGGCTTAATGACCTTTCAACACTTGGCTATAGTGAACTAAGGCAAAGGGTGAGGATGATATTCAAGCCATGCTATGTGCACTAAACAAACATCAGGATATACTGATTTCCTAATAGCCTAATGTAAGGATATTTCAAATATGTTAGTCTTTTTTCCTTTCCACCATTCATAAATAGTAAAAGTATTAGTTTTTCTTCCTTTTCATCATTCGCAAATGTTGAAGGTGCTGGTTTTTCTTTCATTTCACCATTCACAAGCATGGAAGGTGTTAGTCCATCTTTCTTTGCACTTTCTTATTATATAGTATTAATACCTCTATATCTTTACATGAAGTCATCTTTCTCTACACTAACAATATAGCCAATTTAATCAAGTGGGATACAACTCACATCATTATTTACAAATCTATTTGTATTCAATGTTGAGTATGTTGATACTTTTTTTGGACATTAGGGATCATTCTACTAGCAACAACAGGAGTTTGTCATCTCAAATCAACCAATCTTATCTATTTGATACACTCAGTATGACTTAAATTCTTTATTGATTCGTAATCAAATCAAAAGTGAATCATTCAAAGAAGAAATAGATAACAAGGAAAAAAACCAAGGAAGAATAAGAAGAAGAATAACCAATATAATACAACATAACAACAAATTAAAGAAGGCCACAATATAGGATAGGAAGCCATTATGGATGATTCAGAATCACTCTTTTTTTTTCATGTATTTCAAGTTTTATATTTATTTATTTTTACTTTTAGATTATTAAATAATTCCTTAATTTACATTTATTATGTAAATATTTTTTTCAAAAATTTATATTAGGTTAATGATTAAATTTAAAAAAATTTAATTGGATGTGGAGAGACTTCATGTTCAATTTATTTTTAAATAATTCCCACCTTTAGAGATTTTATTAAAAAATTTACAAAATGCAAAGTAGCTTACTTAGCATTTTATTTTTTTTCCAAAAAAATTAGTTATATATATATATATTAAGAAATAGTTTTACAACTATTTATTTCAATTTTTATTTTTTTTCCAATTATACATTAGTGTCAAATTGTCAAAAATCATTATCTTTCTTAGTATTACAACATGACAACTACATTTGTTCAATTTACATAAGAGATCCACCAAATTCCACAATATTATTATATTGTTGATCTTGATAAGAGATCAAGTATGAAAACCTCCAAATAATGGAAGACTAACATAAATTCTTACAAATTTATTGTCAAGATAGTAAGAAAGACAAAGAAAAAAAAAACTAGATTTGACATGAACAACATATTGAAAGACTAAATAAAAGCAAAATAATTGAAATATGCAAATAAGATAAACATATAAATAAATATTTATCAAATATACTATAAAAATGATAGGTATGAGAATTTTTGTCCCAAAAAAAAAAATGCCAAATAAAAAGAGAAGAGAAAGGAAAAAAGATAGGAGAAGAAAAAGATATGTTGCCTATGACTATTAGTGGTAGGAACTTGGCTTTGGTGTTCCTCTTTTGTTGCTAAGAGGAGTTGTCTAAATTAAATTTGGATGACTTATATTTCATTTTTTGTTATTTTTTTAAATATTGTTTTCATTCTATATTTTGCATCTTTCCAAATAAAGAATTATCAAAATCTAAGGAAGAAAAAAAAAAAGAAAAGACTTGAGCTATCTAGAGTTAATCTAGATGGTCTTTCTTTAAAAGTAGCACAATGTTGCTCCTAAGAGTAGCAACATATAATCCAACTGCTTGGTAATAGGCCCCAACTCTTAACTGCCCATTTGATGCACAAAAAATTAAGTATGGAAATAGAAAAGAAAAAAGAAAAAGATAATTTTGTAAATAAAAAATATCTATGATACTCTTATTTTTAATAATTAAATAATGATTGATAGATATTATTAAATAATAATTAAGTAATAATTATAAAAGTAAAATTGAGATTTTCTCCAACTTTTACTTTTCCTTTTCCTTAAGCATACCAAACATGCCATTGGCTCTAACTTCTAAAAGAGAGGGATTTGTTGACCTTTTTCTTTTCATTAGTAGGTTTGACAAACTTATTTTTGGTGATTACTCATTGCATCTTATTTTTAAGTTTTTTTTTTTTTTTTACAAAAGATACATTATCTTAGAACCTAGATTAAATAATGAGTCATTGTTGTACTTTTAGCCATTACATATTTTGTAGGTTGTCTAACGTAAACATATAAAATAATCTTATATAAAAAAGATTTTCAAAGGAAAAAAAAAATAAAGATTCAAATTTAATGGCAATACCATTGAGTTTGAGCAAAATATAATATATGAGTGTATAACTTTTTATATTATAGTATTTAGACTTTTAATTTTTTGGACGGTAACATCTTCATTTGGGAGCCGATGTGTTTATCTACATGCTATCTATAAAATAAAATAAAATAAAATAAATCTGAATTAATCATACCAACTCATGCATATTCCTTTTGACACTGCGTCGAGAAAAAGCAGTCAAATTCCTATTCTCTATCGCCCAAATAATGATATAAAATGGGTGGAAGCAATGAATGAATGAATGAATCCATGAAAGCACTTTCTTGATAGTGCCATGTGCCAAAGCCATGCAATGAAAGTGTGGTCGGTAGTGCACGAGTCTATTCAAGGAGATCTTATTCACTTTTTTTTTTTAAATTAATTGTTTCAATTTATTTAATAAATTGACAGAATTCTGATCCAATTTGGCATAATTCAATACAAACAAGAAGTTAAAATTATAAAATGTTATATAAAAATAACTTATTAAAACTTTGTCTATTGGTGTTAAAAATATTTGCTATATGGATAATCAGAAGAGACAATCAATCCATTATATCGGTTATAAAGAAAAAAAACCATTATTCAAACATATATTAAAAAAATATTTTTAAATACATTGTTTATATCAAATACAAATGTAAGGAGTTAATAAAAATCTGTTAGAAAAAGGGTTTTGGACAACAGAGTTTACTGATATATCTATTTTTATAGGTTTTTATTGAAAAATAACATTTGTATTGAATATGATACTCTTATGTAAATAAATTTAAATAAAAAAATATACTTGCATGAAAGTTTTTGAATGGCTTCTTAATTATAAGGCGGAGGATACGAAAATTAAATCATATCATCTCAATTTTCTCTCCATCAATTTCGGAGAGAGAAATAGAGAGGAACATGGAAAGAAAATTGAAAGGAGATACATTTCGATGAAATGGGCTTGTAGAAAGCAAGGAAGCAAGCCCCTAATATGAATTATGACAATCACTTTAATAAGATACACAAAACAATTAATTAAAAGCTCCGTTTACTCATCAACTTGGATTTTGTATTATCAACAATTAACATTTAACTTGTTGCATAAACATGTTCTCTCTCTCTCTCTTTCTTTTTATGTACATATATATATATATATATATATGTATATATATAGACAAATTTTAATATTTTTTCTTTAAAAGAATTTAAAAATATGCTCCCATATATAGATTTGATGCATTTTGGACTTTTTTTTAAAGTGTTTTGGAAAAATCAAAATTAAAATCAAATTGATAAGGCCATATCACAACTGGGTGAAAGTAACTAGTCATATGACAAATTTTTATACTTTTCCATGGTTCTAGAAAATTTATTATAATTAACTAGACTTAATTATGGGTCAAAAAGTCCATCGGCTCAATAAATTTAGTTAAAAATATATATATAATTTGAGAAAAAAGTTCTTAAAAAAAGACCTATAAACAAAGTTTCAATATAAATCGAGTCAAATTTGAACTTATATAAAACTTGAATGGGCTTAGCTTAAAATTTTTTTGGTATTTTATTATAATACTTTTAAATTCTAATCAAATAGATCAGTTGTTTGCATGCATAACATGTGGCTGGTTGTGTTATCATCCTTTCCAATTTTCCCTTTGATTTTCTCTTGTTGATTCTCAATCTGTATTATGTTTGAAAAGAAAAGCTTGTTTGAATTACTTCATGTTGTTGTTCGTCCTCCTGGATTCCTTTCTGCTTGAATAATGCATTCTGTGCCTTTGCAGGATCCTTGTGAAAGTTAACCCAATGATCGCATTTATAAATTATTTATTTCTCAAACTCTTGCAGTTACAAATCTAATCATGTAAAGAGTAATCATATTTGATATTACTTGGTTGTAACACTCTTTAATATATTGTTTAGATTAAATTAAACTGTAGGAATTTTTTTAAAATAATTAAAAATTATTTAACCTCTTCTTTTATGTTATAATCTATATTTTATTTTATTTATATATTAACATATATTTTTAAAACCAATGAAACAAATAAAAAATGTGATAATAATGATGTGTCAAAATATACTTACTGAATACTAATTTAAAATAATTTGTTATATGACAAATTCAAAAAATAAGAAGCTTTGGGTTTATGAACAAAATCTAAAAAATATTAGAATTAAAAAATAGATATAACAAATTATTTTTGATTGATATCCAATTAACATATTTTAGATATTTTATCATCATATATCTTCTTCTAATATGTCACAGAGTCGGTACAGCTGGTATAGCTACAGTACAACTGGTATAGCCATTTTTAAAGATATATATAAAAAAATTACCAGTAATTAATAATAACAAAGAGGTGTTTTTGCCAAAAAAATAAAATAAAATGGAGTAAAATAATAATTTCCGTTGATGCCAGAAGAGTGAAATTTCGCTAATCCGTAGTATAATCAGACAACGGATTCTTGCCTGTCCCCCCAAAAAAAAAAAAAGATTTATTAAAGAAAAAAAAGAAAAGAAAAGATACATGAGTTACCTGTATGATTCCATCTCGAGTTATACGGCTTCTACTTTCTTCTACGGAATTTTATACTGTATTGGTGTGGACAAAACGAACAAATATCCATTAGTTTGCAGGGACTAAATTGTAATCTCATGAAGGCGCCAAACGTCCATCAGTTGTCCTATTTCCCACCGCCATAATCCCCCATACGAAGAGTGTGCAACTGGCAGCCTCAATCGTAGACACAGAGACCCACAGATTTTTAACAGGGAACGCTACGTTCGTTTTGAGATCATTCACTCTTACTGCGGAAGGCGAAATCTCGAGCTAGGGCATTGAACGCTCCTTTTGTCTTTCGCCGCTTTGTCTCTCCCTCTCTGCTCTATACGGTAACTTCTAACTTCCTTTGATATCTTTCTCTCTCGTTGTCTCCATGTTTGTTCTGATCGGCGATCATGTTCTCCGATTACGATTAGTTTCTTATGTTTTACGATTGGCGGATTTCTTTTTTTTCCTTTTTCCTTATTCCTTCGCTTGATTTTTTGAGTTTTCTGCGCTGATCCTTTTCGTTTGGAATACTCTCTGAATTCTCAGCTTTTGATGTTTCGGTAGTCTGAAAGTGTAATTTCTTGTTCATTTTGCTGTATAATTTTATTTCTGTTTTTTTTTTGTCATTTTATTTGCTCCGATCCTGCTCTCCAATCACAATCAGTTTCTTACGTTCTACAGTGGGTCGATCCTTTTTTTTTTTCCACTTGATTTCATGAGTTTTCTGGGTTGAGCCGTTTCATTAAGAGTATTCTGAATTCTCAGCCATTGATGTTTCTGTAGTGTAGAAGTGTAATTTCTCTTTCATTTTGCTAGATAATTTTATTTCTGCTTTTTTAATTTAATTCGTTCTGATCATGCACTACAATCACAACCAGTATCTTCTTTTTGACAATTGGCCCATTTTTTAGCTTGATTTCATGTGTTTTCTGCGTTGAGCCATTGAATGTGGAATACTCTGTCAATTCTCAGACATTGATGTTCCGGTAGTGTAAAAGTGTGATTTCTTTTTCATTTTGCTGTATCATTTTATTTCTGCCTTTTTTTCCTTCTAAAAGAAAATTTATCTCCGTTTCTTCAATTATTTGCTCCGATCATGCTCTGCAATCACAATCAGTTTCTTATGTTTTACAATTGACCAATTCTTTTTTATTTTTTATTTTTTGTTTTTTACTTGATTTTATAGGTTTTCTGCCTTGAGCTGATTCATTTCCTATACACCGTGAATTCTCAGCCATTAATGTTTCGGTGGTGTAAGAATTTTGTATAATTTGATTTCTGAATGTGATTTCTGTTTGATTTCGCTAGACAATTTTATTTGTTTTTTTTATTGTTGATGTTTTTTTGACAAAGAATCAGTTGAGCCTTCATGAGTTTTTGCATTGAGCTGTTTCATTTGGAATGTTCTCTGAATTCTTAGCTATTAATGTTTTGATATCGTAAGAGTTTTGTATAATTTAATTGCAAAGTGTGATACGTTTTTCATTATGCAAGGTAATTTTATTTATGATTTTTGTTGTTAATGTTTTTGACGAAGCATCAGTTGTATTGATGTGAATTGTGTGATGTCTTTATTACTTAATAGGTTATTGGGTTCTGATTTTTCAAAAATGGTTGATGGTCATGAGAATGATAAGAACATTGAGGTATGGAAGATCAAGAAATTGATCAAAGCTCTGGAGGCTGCTCGAGGAAATGGGACAAGTATGATTTCCCTTATCATGCCACCACGGGATCAAATAGCTCGTGCTACCAAGATGCTTGGTGATGAGTTTGGAACTGCTTCAAACATAAAAAGCAGAGTGAATCGGCAGTCTGTGCTTGGTGCAATCACTTCTGCTCAGCAGAGGCTTAAGCTCTATAACAAGGTTCCTCCAAACGGGCTTGTTCTGTATACTGGGACAATTGTAACAGAGGATGGGAAGGAAAAGAAGGTGACTATTGATTTTGAGCCTTTCAGACCTATCAATGCATCTCTCTACCTTTGTGACAACAAGTTTCATACAGAAGCTCTAAATGAGCTCCTAGAGTCTGATGACAAGTTTGGTTTTATAGTCATGGATGGCAATGGCACTCTTTTTGGGACCTTGAGTGGTAATACAAGAGAGGTGCTTCATAAATTTAGTGTGGATCTCCCAAAGAAGCACGGAAGAGGAGGGCAGTCAGCCCTACGATTTGCTCGTCTTCGAATGGAGAAGCGTCATAACTATGTGAGGAAGACTGCAGAGCTTGCTACACAGTTTTATATTAATCCTGCTACCAGTCAGCCAAATGTTTCAGGATTAATTCTTGCTGGTTCAGCTGATTTCAAAACTGAGCTTAGTCAGTCAGATATGTTTGATCCTCGACTTCAGGCAAAGATACTTAATGTTGTTGATGTATCTTACGGAGGGGAGAATGGGTTCAATCAGGCTATTGAACTATCAGCGGAGATTCTGTCCAGTGTAAAGTTCATCCAGGAGAAACGGTTGATTGGAAAATACTTTGAGGAGATTAGTCAGGATACTGGGAAGTATGTTTTTGGTGTTGATGATACTCTAAAAGCTCTGGAGATGGGTGCTGTTGATACACTTATTGTGTGGGAAAATCTGGATATGAATAGGTATGTCTTGAAACATAGTGTTACCGGTGAGATTGTCATAAAACACTTCAACAAGGAACAGGAGGCAATCCAGGACAATTTCCGGGATTCTGCTAACTCTGCTGAATATGAGGTTCAGGAAAAGATGCCTCTCCTGGAGTGGTTTGCAAATGAGTACAGACGGTTTGGTTGCACTCTTGAGTTCGTCACTAATAAATCACAAGAGGGTTCACAGTTTTGCAGGGGTTTTGGTGGCATAGGGGGGATTTTGCGCTACCAGTTTGATATGAGATCATTCGATGATTTCTCTGACGATGATGAAGTGTATGATGATTCTGAATAGCAATCAATGAATTACTTCCCAATACTGGTGCAGGAGATGGAGGTGAAAATACCTGCACCAGTATGTAAAGCGGTTGCATATGCTGCAACTGCTAGCACTTCTTTCCCGTCTGTGGTGTTGTGTGGAAAATTTGATTCTGAATCAAGGTTTTTAGTATTTCCTTTTTCTATTCATGTTATTAGCTTAGACTTGATCTTAAACTTATTTATGCCTCTTATCCAAGCTACTCTTTTCCACAGTCTTGTACATCCACTTATTGGCAACACCAGCCACTGCCATTGTCCTCACCAACATCACGAGGTAATAAACTTCCATACCTTTGATTTCTAGATCTAGTGTTTTTTTTTTTTTTTAAAAACCCTAATTTTATCTTATCTGCCTGTCCTTTAAGTTATTTCCATCAACTTTGTCATTTTGAAGCTTCATTGCACTCTGCTTCCACTCAAGGAGAGCGTCAAATTGGGCTGGCATAAAAAATACAACCTAATATCATCAAAGGTTGTTCCCCATTGAGCTAACACTTGATCAATTTATTTCACCTTTGTTCTTGTTGACCTTTTTCTCCCATTATCTAAAGTGTTGACAAACTGAACTAGCCATTAAGCAGCTTTACAATTAAAGTCTAAGATATTTGCTCTTCATCATTTTGTACTCTTTGAATCACACGTGTTATACATTCGTTACTCTGTGTGTGTGTGTGTTTTTTTTTCCCCTTCCCCATTTTTTCCCTTATTTAGTAGCCCCTAACCTATTGATTGAAAAATTTTTTCTCTGGGATCTGAGAATAGGATGACCTATGTATCTTTGTGAGCTCCTTAATAGCTCTGCTAGTTTAATTAACAAACTTCTTGCTTGGATTTTTTTTTTTTTAAATCTAGTCTTCTAGATATCTTAGCATTTTTTTAATTTCTTCTGCATTGTAGTTTTGGTTGGACCATTCTGTCCCTGTGACTCAGCATAGCATTGATGGAGGAAAAAGCTCTCACAATTTGGCTATTTGCCAAGAGGTATGCTTTTCTTTTGTCCATTTCCTTTGTTACCCTATGATATTGGATTGAAGTATGTTGCTGGATTCACTAGTGTACTACTGTTGGTACAAAATTACTTTATATTGTTAGACGTGGAGTATAGTTGTTTGGAGTTTGTGAGGTCAGCCAGCTACTTGTTCAATGTCATATGAAATTTTGGATATGATGAAAGTAAACTTCTAGTGTTTGTGATGTCCATGTTGTGCTTTGTATATGTGTTCTGTGTGGTGTACATATGTGTGGGATGTGCATGTGTGTGTTCTGCATTCTACGCCGTTCATGTTGGGTATTTTGTGCATGTATTGGTTTGTATCGTGCGCATTTGTGCAGTTTATAATTGGTGATTTATGGGGCACTGTGCTTTTGTGTTATTTTGTTGTTTCACAACTGGTTTGTAGAGGAGAGAAAGCAAGAGGTTTGATGGAGCCTAAAGTAATATAAGATGTCAAAGTCTCACATGAATAGTATGAAATGCTCAATGGGATATTTTAAGTAGGGTGGATTTTCTACCTCAATAATTAGTTTTTGGAAAAGGGTCCCTATCTTACTTAGGTGTCCATATCTACCTCAATAGCTAGTTTTTGGGGAAGGATTTCCTATCTTTCTTAGGTGTTCATCAGTTGGTATCAGAGTTGGTGGTCGGCAGCTTGAAAAAAGACTGCTTGTGAAGGGTTTTGATCAGCAGAAGACTGAGTGAAATGTTTTAAAGTATAATTGCTGGGACATCAGCTTTCTAAAGGTGGCTAATTGATGGAGGTCAAGGTAGAATGGGATGTCAAAGTTTTACATTGAGTAATATAAGATGTTTAATGAAGTAATTAAGTAGGGTGGTTTTCCCATCTTAATTACTAACTTTTGGGAGAGGATTCATTACCTTGTTTGGTGCCCAAAATTTCAATGTAAAACACTAGAATCTGAGCATCATCTGTTTGGTTTTTCTTGTAGTATCCCACTCAGTACATTGTTGTGTGCATGTGTATGTGTTCTGCATTCTTTGTTGTTGATGTTGTGTCTGTTGTGCATGTATTGGTTTGTATTCTGCACATTTGTGCAGTTTATGAATGCTGAGTTATAGGGCAATGCCCTTTTCTGTTACTTTGTTATTGCTTCACACCTGGTTTGCAGAAGAGAGAAATCAAATTTAAAATACTAGAATCTGAACTTCATCTGTTTGGTTTTTCCTGTGGTGTCATATGCAGTACATTTTGGATTAAAGTTGTGTTTTTATATGAATTATGGGCTACCTAATTTTATTATCTTGCATCTTATCCATTATTTACTAAAAATCTTAGGCAAGTGCCACATGTAATCCTTTTGGTTAAAATTTTTAGTGTGTAATTTTCTTTCAAAGTTAAAATTTTAACTTTGAAGTGTAATTTTTGGTGATGTGGAACTTTTTAACACTCGTGTATGCAAAAAGTCCCACGTTTAAAATGGTATCATAGCCCAATTTTGTCATGTATTGCCTGTTCTGGCCAAGCATCTTCGTCATGTATCTTCTATTTTGGTAACCATCTGTGAAGGTGGGTGTTAAAAGTCCCACATCACCGTTCTACATCTCCTGAGTGCGGTTTATATTCCTACTGGACAACTCTATTCGACACCAATTAGTTTTAGGTTGGAACCTAACAATGAGTATGTTATGTTATTTTAATTTTTGCTGTCCCAATAGTTTAAACTTAGATTCCCTCCCTGATGATGATACAAGGCCGGGCAAAAACTGATGATGGGGCGTTTGGTGATCAATAGCGCCTCTTTTATTACTTGATAAGGAAAACAAGCTAGGTTCTGTGTAGTTTTTCCCCAGAAAGATATGTTTTAAACGCTTAAATAAATTGCTTTTGCCTTATTCTTTTTAACTACCTTATGCTTTTCCTGCTGATTTTGCTCTCCGAAGCTGATGATTGTATACATATGGAGTAAAGGGTTGGTTGAGTTCACTGATTGATAATATTCTTATTAAAACTAGCATATAATTTTTACTTGACCTTTCTGGGTTTTTAACTTGTTTTACATGGTTTTGTAGGAGGTTCCAATGTTGACGTACAAGGATTCTCGAGCTTATTCATGGCAAGTTAATGATTGTATCCTAGTGCCTAATCTTTCGTAATTATCACAAGTCAATGGCTGTATCTTAGTGCCTTATCTTACTTTCGTAGCTATGTTATGTTGATGACGAAAGTAGTTATTTTCTTGGAATTGCGAACATAGATGCTCCTGTTGGTCGGTATCTCCGACTTAAACGATTGCTTTATGATATGTGTTATTGTAAAAGTAAAGCACTTTTTATTAATCTGAAATTATTATTAGACCACGCCACACTGTTCTTTCTGTCGAGTGCTGAACCTGCGAAATGGACGGGATATATCGCGATGTTTAAATTTATACGTGTTTTTTTGTCTCTCTTTTTTCTAGTCTTAAAATTTGAAAAAATACGTCGGTACTTTGAGGTGCGTCGGGGTTCTCTCCTACTTTGTAATTTTAGAAAGCTAAGATGACGGGCCTTCTGATTTATGGTCCTTATATACGTAGCCTGGTACCATACGTTTGGATGATGGGTTTGGTGTAGGGTGCGATGAGTAGTAGATGTTTGGATGACGAAGAGTAGTAAGGTGGAGTGGAATATTATAGGAAGGGTTGGAAAATCATTTTAACTCACTTTATATTTTAATTTTTTAATAAATCGTTTCAAATTAGGAGGCTGTTGAAGTGCTGAAATTATTTTTTCTTACATTTTTTTCTTCTTTTTGTTTTCTCATTAATATAGGGTTGAGTTTGAAGTATTCATTTTTGAAAATCACAATTTTAATATAACAAGAATGTGATTATTTATTCATATAATTATTTATTTATTTATTTATATAAATTTTTTAATAAGCTTTCAAATAATGAGGTGAGAATTCTTTCCGGACTGTGTTTTAGTTATTTCAATAATGATCACTTTATTTACGCTTTTCCCAGCGAGTGTACTGTTTGCTCTCAGAGTGTAATCTTCCATGTCTTTTGAATGCACCAAAATATCAATCATAAACTACATTTATAAAGAGGATGAGAGGTAAAAGGTTTCATGGCCATTAAAATCCTATTTGAGGAAGCAAATGATAAACATTCCGACTTAAGGTGCCCTCAATGCTCATCAGTTTAATCATGAGCTACATTTGTTCTACTAACTTTAATATTTTCAACAATGGTGCAAGGATTAAAACCTTTAGACCTTTAGAGAGGAATTCGATATGGGAATTTCCTTTTTTTGTACATTTTTGCTCAATACATGGAAAACTTGACCTGATCTCCTTTTTTCTGTACATTTTCGTTTAATATATGGAAAACTTCATCCACATTATTGAAGAAAAAGTCCAATCCAAAAGATGGAAGACTAGGAAGGTTGGAAGATCAAGCCCTCAAATTTTTCACTTACTTTTTGTAGATGATATCCTATTGTTTACTGTTGCGTCAGCTGATCGGGGGAGTGCATCATGAATTGCCTAAATTTTTTTGTGAGTCTTCGGAGCAAAGAATTAACAAACAAAAAACCAAAGTTTTCTTCTCAAAAAATGTCAGTGGAGATGCCAAGAAGAAAATTCTAGGTATTATTGGTTTTTCCAGTACCACCAATGTTGGCAATTATTTGGGAATGTCCCTTATGCACAATATATATTGTAATCAAATGTACAACTTCTTGGTTAATAGTGTTTGACAATGCTTGGCCGGATAGAAGATTGGGTATCTCTCCATGGTTGAAAGATTGATTTTAGTTAAATCTATTATCTTATCTATTCCAAGTTATGTAATGAGTTGCACGAAGCACCTGCCTTAAAATTGAGAAAATTTAGCGTAATTTTATTTAGTGACATTAGGAAAATACTAAAAAGGCTCATTTAATAAATTGGAACTCCCTTTGTGAACTTAAAACTCATAATGATATGGGCATCGGAAGACTCATTACAACGAATGATGTGTTTCTCATGAGGATTAGGTGGAAAATAGAAACTAAGCTGAATGATTTATGTACAAGAGTTATTAAGGACAAGTATGGCCAAAATTGTGATTAGCATAAAATAATCGTCCTTAAAACCCAAGATTCTATTTTGTGAAAAAAAGTTGATTGTCTTGCCAATGATTTAAAGAAGAATGAAATTTGGTTAGTTGGCAATGGAGAAGTCTCCTTTTAGAATGATATTTAGAGAGTACACGACTTTTTAGTGTAACTTCTTGTCACTATTCTTATTGAGTACAAGATATATATACATGGATAGTACAAATGAATTGATTGTATCACAAGATCCTATATCTATTTATCAATCGGCTAATATCTAATCATATATATTGTTTATATACATATATATATTGTTTATATATATATCTATATATATTTTACAATTATAACAATCTGTTAGTTCCACGTATTTCGCTAACACTCTCTCTCAAGTTGGTGCATGAATATGTTTCATGTTAAACTTGCCCAATACATCTTGAAAGTTCTTTGTGGGAATTGACTTCATTAGGAAATTTGCCAACTGGTGTCTTGATTGTATATATGGACACTGAATGATGTTACTATCCAACTTTTCCCTAATGAAGTGTCTGTCAATTTCTACATATTTTGTACAATCATGCTGAACTAGATTCTGAGCTATCTCTATTGTTGCTTTATTATCATAGTGCAAGTTCATGGGTAGTCTGACCTCGATTGCCAAGTCTTCGAAGATTCTTCTTATCCACAGTAATTTGCACAATGCATGTGCCATGCTTTTAAATCCTACTTTAGCACTTGATCTTGCTACCACCTTCTATTTTTTACTTTTCCAAGTTACTAGATTACCACCCATTAGCATTAAATAGCCAGTAGTTGATTTTTTGGTGGTTTGATCACCAGCCCAATCTAAATCTAAATACCTTTCAATCTTAATACTTTCAGTTTTTGCAAAGAATAAGCCTCGTTTGGGTGTGCCTTTCAAGTATCTCAATACTCAAATAGCAGTATAGAGATGATCCTCACTAAGGGCATGTATAAATTGACTCAACACACTTATAGCATATGTTAAGTTTGGCTGTGTATGGGTGAGGTAGTTCAACTTTCCTACTAAGCATTGATATCTTCCTCTGTCTATGGGAACTTGGTCTGGCTAGATTCCCAATTTGTGGTTGAGCTCAATTGGTGTTTCTGCTAGTTTACACTCAAGCAAACTTATTTTTGCAAGTAGGTCTAATGTATACTTTCTATGTGTTAGTGTAATTCCATAGTTTGTTTTGGTGGCTTCTATCCTGAGGAAGTATTTGAGTTCTCCAAGATCTTTCATGTCAAATTTTATGGTCAAGTGTTTCTTTAGGTCATCAATTTCCTTTTGATCATTTCTAGTGATGATCATGTCATCTACATAGACTAGCATTATCATGATAGTTCTGTGAGCCTTTTTTAGAAAGAGTGTGTGGTTGGCGTTGCTTTGGTTATAACCAAACTCCTTCATAGTGACCGTGAGCTTGCCAAACCATGCATGTGATGATTGTTTCAAACCATAAAATTGCCTTTCGTAGTTTGCACACTTTATCTTTTTGTATTTTTGGACACTGAAATCCAGTAGGGATGTCTATGCAGACTTCTTTTCTTAACTCCTTATTCAAAAAAGCATTCTTTATGTTGAGTTGTTAAAGAGTCCAATCTTTGTTTGTGGCTATTGAAAGTATGATCTGGATGGTGCTCATTTTTGCAACTGGCGTGAAGGTTTCTTCATAATCAACCCTATACTTTTGTGTATATCCCTTCACAACCAGCTTGGCTTTGTAATGATCTAGGCTCCCGTTTGCCTTGAATTTCAGTGTAAGCACCCATTTACAACCTACTGTTCTTTTTCCTTTAGGTAAATACACCAACTCCCATGTGCAATTTTTTTGCATTGCCTTTAGTTCTTCGTTCATTACTTCCTTCCATTTCGGATCACTTAAGGCTTCCTGTACACTTGTAGGTATACGAATATGATAGATGCCATTGGTTGTTGTGCTATCATGGGTTGATGTATAGTTGCATATAGGATACTTGCTTTGTGCTTTCAAATCCAGTTCATATTGTTTTCTTGGCACAACCTTTGTTGTTCTTTGTGAAGTTTTGACAACTTGGTCATTGATTATGGGGTATGACTCCATTGTGGTGGGAATAAGATTATTGTCTTGTGGTGATGATGAGTTTTGAGTGGGGACATTCGAGGAGGATCCTTCAACTGATGGTGTAGGTTCAAATGTAGGCAATCTCATATCTAACTTTCATATAGTATGTGGGTCATTCTCGCCTTCTGGTTCTTCGGCTTCAATCTCTTCAAACATTACTTGAAGTTTTGCTAGCTTCTTAAGTTTATGCTCGACATCCTCCACACTTCCCTTCTCATTCGTTATAGTCTTAGCTCCTTAAAGGGATGTATCACTCGTGGTGTAGTATGGCTTGGACTTAACAAAAGAGACATCCAAGGTTGTGTAAAGCTTTCTAGCCTTTGGATCATAGCATCTGTATCCTTTTTGAAATTCGAAGTAGCCCATGAAGATGCATTTTTGAGTTTGTGGGTACAATTTGCCACGAAAGGCATGAGGAACATGGACATAAGTCGTACAACCAAATTGCATAGTTTAAGATTTGGCAGATGAGGAATCTCGAGCAATGACTGTAATGTCTACAATAAAGTTTGGAAGTCCAAGGTGCTTGAAGGAACATGATTTATTAAATAAGAAGCAGACTTTATAGCCTCTCCCCAGTAGGTTCAAGGCATATTCATACCAAATAATTAAGCTCAGACCACTTCGAGAATTTGACAATTCTTACGTTCAGCTAAACCATTTTGTTGAAGTGTAAGGGCACAAAGTTTGATGTGTAATTTCCTGTTCATGAAGGAAGGTAGCCATTGTAGAGTTTACATGTTCTGTGCCATTATTTGTTTGCAATATTGCAATATTATATTTGTATTGCATCTACACCATTTTATAAAAATCTTGAAAAACTTGGTAAGAGTCACCTTTATTTTTAAGTAAAGAGATCCACACTATTCAAATACATTCATCAATAAAAGTAATGAAATAACGAGCATTTGAAAAAGTAGCAACTAAAGCAGGACCCCTCATATCAAAGTGAATAAGCATGAAAGGCTCACTTTTTTTATTCATATTAGGAGCATAATGAACACAATGACTCTTTGCAAGTTCGCATGTCCAAAGTCCAATTCAGCATGTTTTGAATTGATCAAATATGGATCTTAGACTATAAACTTGGGTTGACGTCCAACATAGATATCATCTTGAGCTCTTTGAAATTTTTAGACATAGTGCACAATTTGGGCCACTTGAACTCTTTGAAGTTTTTGATGGATGAGGGTTTCTCAAACTTGTGCTCTAATGGGCATGTCTACGGATGTATCATTCCCTCCCTCTTTGATAAGATTCATCCTCAAATCTTTGCCATTAGGTGGATTCTTAAGAAACAAATTTAGGCAATCATAACTCTTTTCAATGCTAGTTGAAAATGAGGGTCCATTGGGTGGTTTCTTTGAAAACAAATCTCCACATTCCTGCAAGGAGCTAGAATTAACAATAGGCAAAGATGGGTTAAAATTGTTAGTAGATAAACAAATATCCTTACACACAGTCTCGACCTCTCTTTTTTCATCAAACAAGCTCACACTCATACTTTTCTCACTTTTCTCACAACTTTTTTGCTCTTTCTTTTCATTCACACTCTTTTCTTTTTCAATCTCTTCTTTTTCTCTTTCTAACTCATGTTCTCTCTCTTTTTCTTTTGCTCTCTCTTTTCCTTTCATTTTGTATGCTTGTACTATTCTCATTTGATTCTCATAAGCATCTATAGGATCAAGAGGTACCGATATATGATTTTTTTCATTGAATACAAATGAATAGCAATAGCAATATTTGTGCTTATGCTTAACATATTTAGCTTTTCTCACATGTTTCCATAGTTTACCAAGCATAATATGTCTATCAGACATAGGAGCTACATCACATAATACTTTATCATGATATTTACCAATGGAGAAAGAAATCAAAACTTACTTATTAACCATAAATTCAGCACTACCCTTCAACAAGGTATAGGGCCTAGGATGCTTTATAGTAGGTAAGTTTAATTTCTCAACAAGTAAGGTACTAGCAACATTTATATAGCTACTATTATCAATAGCCATGCTGCAGGCTTTTTTTTGGATAAGGCATCTAGTATGGAAATCTGGGGATGCCTTTTCCTTATCTTGTCTTGTAGAGTTGGTATTAGATTGGAATGCATCCAATCTTGCACAAGATTGCTTGAATTGCTCTTTGTTAGCCTCTTTAAGGAATTTGTACTCATTGGATATCTTATCACCTGAAAAGTTAGTTAAAGAAAGAAAGAAGGAATATGACTTCACACACTCTTTTCACGTGTTTACATTCAAAAGATGATAAGTTCACTCGTGTTTAACTCTCTTTTTGGCTTTTTCTCTAATGTTAATTGCACTCTTGCCTTTTATCACTCAATAATTTGCTTCTTACAAGTGTTCTAAGCAAGTCACAAGCAAATCAAATGAAAAGATCAGACTAGTGGCAATAAAAAAAAACTAGAATTCTAAAATGTAAATTCCCAAAGAATCAAACAAAGGAGAAAAAGAGGTGTGTAACAAAAAGGGAAAGAAGGAGGAAGGAAAGAGAAGGAAAGAAAAAAAATTTAAAAATAAGAAACCTTAAGAATAGGAAACTACTTGCAATTCAAGTTTAGAACAATTAGGAAAGAATATCCTTTTTTGAATGCAAATAAGAAAGTAGATAAATTGGTAGCTACTTAATGCAATCAAATTAGGAAACAAACCCCAGTTAGGAAATTAACTCCAATTAGGAAATTGACTTCAATTAGAAAACTAACTCCAATTAGGAAATTGATTCCAATTAGAAAACTAACTCCAAACTTGCTTTCAACTTTGAATTGGCACAACTTACAATTTTGAATTCTGTAATCTGAATTTTTTTTCTTCTTTTTTTTTGAATTTTTTTCGATTTTTTTTTGGAGTATCACTCTCTTTTTTTTTTTTTTTGAGGATGGAGGCACACAACAATGGAAGACGGAAGAAGATAGAAGACAGAGACGAAGATAAAAAGGATAACACAAATGAAAGGAAAGAAAGTATGAAGAACAACGGAAGGGAAAAACACAAAGATATACCTTGTACTAGTGACTAAAGCTCTGATACCAAATGATGCAAAACCCTCTAGGAACCTTGTCCTAGGAACTTTCAACAAGATGACACTTTGCCTAGGATCGGCTAGAAAAACAAGAATGTTAGTTAAAGGAAAGACTCTAAGAGAACTTGTCTCTTAGAACCCTAGCCTCAAGACGCCACAAAGGAAGACCAATTCTTTGATAAGTCACTTAAACTCTCAAAGAACACAAAGAAGCAAAAGCCTCACAAAGTATTGAATAATATTCAAATTCATTCATTCATGATTTTTAATAGAATACAATAAGAAGCCTTTTATATACAAAATTTTTAAAGTCCTAATGAAAGTAAAATTCTAAAATCTGATTAGAAATATTTTAAATGATGCCTAAAATCAAGGAACTAGATTAAAATACTAATTTTAACTTAATCTCCAAGATAAGCTTTTTGACCAAGTTTAAAACAATAAAAAAATAATAAAAAATGAAATTAAAAAAAAATCCTAGTCAAAACTAATTAACTCCTTTAAGTAGTCACATGGGATACTCATACTTCATTAAAAATCACATGGTTGACACATGATTCTTAATCTCTTGCAATTACACTCCAATTGGGCCTTGGCACTCCTCTTGTATATGTGTTTTATATTGGGCCTTCAACATATTGGATATTGAATTTAGTTGCTCCATGGACCTTCTTAAGATATTAGGCTTCCACTTGGACTTCCACTTTTACATCTTTAAGTTAATCTCATGTCCAAAGTTCAATTCAGCATGTTTTGAATTGATCAAATATGGATCTTGGACTCTAAACTTGGGTTGACGTCCAACACAGATATTATCTTGAGCACTTTAAAATTTTTGGACATAGTGCATAATTTGGGCCACTTGAGCTCTTTGAAGTTTTTGATGGATGAGGTTTCTTGAACTTGTGCTCCAATGGGCATGCCTACGGATGTATCACCTTGGCTGTGGGTAAACAAATGAATCGTTGTATGAAAGTAGGATTCATGGCTTCAATAAGCTAGTTGCGAACCTTCTGGTTTTCGATGATCCAAGTAGTCAGCGCGGGTCACCATCTTTCGGTTTCTGTGATGTTTCAGTCAAGTACCCAGCTTTGTTACGTGTTGTTATACGCATCTCCATGAGTTGTGACCATAGGAGATAATTGGATTCATCAAGAATAATGGTGACAGGGAAAAGGACATGATCTTGGTTCACAATAATGGGTTGAGGATTATTGGTGGCGATGTCTTGAGACATGGTGATGGATAATAGAGAGATAAGGGTTTAGTTTCGAGAAGGAGTACGAGAGTTGCAAAATTCAGATGTTGAAAAAATTTTGATACGTAATAGATTGAACTACGCTCTGATATCATATAAGACTTTTTAGCGTAATTCTTGTCACTATTCTTATTAAGTACAGGGTATATATACATAGATAATACAACTAAATTGATCATATCACAAGATCTTATGTCTATTTATCAGTTGGCTAATATCTAATCATATATATTGTTTATATATATATATATATATATATCTTACAATCATAACAATCTGTTAGTTCCACATATCTTGCTAATAAAGAGCATGCGCCAAACCCCTCTTGATGGACACATTGTGGCCAATTCTAGATGATATATAGAATAAAAAAGTTAATACCTTCATTAGGAGTAGTATGTGTAACTTTGATAAGTTTTCTTGATATTTGAACCCTGCTTCACTTTGAAGTTGTTTTTCATTCTTTGAGAGGGCCTATTAAAATCAAAGGGAACAAGGAAAGTTATAGGAATTCTTTGTCTAAAGTATCCACTAGACACGATTTCAATATCAAGAGTAAGACACATGCCTTACAGCTCAAGGGGTGAAAGATTAAAGTCTTTGAAAAAATTACAGTCTTCATTTGGCAAGTCTTGCATGGAAAACTCTTAACTAGAGTTTATTGTAGCAATTGGTATAGAGGTAGCCTGTTTTTGCAATACTTGTCCTCACTTATAAGGACATTATTCATGCCCTCTGTGATTGTCTCTATGCTACAAGGTTATGGACCAATTTTGTGAACTTGACAAGATTTGGTGATTTCTTTAATGGAGATCTTTGGCAATGCATTAAGTTGAATATAACCCAAGACCTTGGAAAAGAACTCTCAGTCTCCATGGGAAGTGGCTTGGGCAATTGGCATATGGAAATTATAGGGATGGCGTAACAGAAGTTTATTTGAGTAGGGATATTCTAAACCCTCTTATCTGAAAGCTCAAATCAGGAATTTCCTTGAAGAATTAAATTAGCCCTCATCTATTGTTTGCTCCTTGATGACAAACCTGATGATGATTTGGTTGTCGCTCAGTATGATGCCCTAGATGATTATTATTTCATGTGAAAACTCTTGATTCAGTTTCATGCAGATTCAGTCATGAGATCCGACTTTTCCAACAATGGAAGTTTGGAAACAAGACCCGTCGGCATACCGCTGTCAAAAATTATGAGTGTTGTGTCTGTACTTTTTCTAATAAGAGTATGCATCTGTGTCTCTTACGTATCACTGTCAAGTTTGTCACCATGATTGCTTGACCATCTATTCCAAGTTATCACTAGATGACTTATAAGCCACCAAGTTTGAAGATTAACACAGTAACATTCAACATTCAGCATTCGTTTGTTTGTTTGTTTGTTTGTTCTTTTTCCTGTTTTAACCTTCTTTAGCACATTAATGTTCTTGGATTGTAACTACAGTGCTCTCTCTCTCTCTGTGAGCAATTTGGGCATCGCATAGATGGAAATTAAGCTGTAACGCACCAATGGTACCAATCACATTGTGATTGCTGATGTAAATTTGACTGAGAATCCTTGTTTGATGTTTACTTCATTGGGATTTGTTTATTCATAATGAATCGAAGTTTGTCTTCTATGAAAAAGAAGAAAAGGTTAAACAAATAAAAAGAAGGATCGTTTATGGTCTACTATTTTCAGTTTGCCTTGAACATTCAAATGTTTTATACAACCTTTTTGTGATTTATTATAGTGCTTTTTGACTATTATAGTATTATTTTCGGTTTGTCTTATGGTTTAAAATATCTTATTCAACTCTCTTGCTATATTACTATTCAACTAATCTAGTTTTTTAATATTAATTTTATCTAAAATAATTAAATGAAAAATTAAAATAATAAATAATTTCATCTTTGAAAATATTTTTTACTAATATCTTAACTAATTTTATTTTTTAAAGTTGGAATTAATTTGACAAAATCTAAGGAATAGTTTTAGAATGTTTTGAAAGTATTTAAAATGCAAGTGAAACAGACATTTATCATTGAAATTATTTATCACTTGAGCATTTATGTAATTATTTGTCATTGAATTTTGGATGTAAAATAAAAATTATAAGATGGTTAAATAATAATTGAACAAATTATGAAGTGTCAAATAATTAACAGTAAATTGATTTTTGGATTAAAATATAAGAGTAAACTGTAATTTATAAAATAAAAGACAGGGTTAGTGGGTGAAGGTTTGGACAACACAAAACAAAAAGCTTTCCTCCCTAATGACCTCAATATCCATTGCAACAATGGTGAATTTTCAGATGTAATAATAAAATGTAAACATCTATAATAATCTCGTTGAAAATTACAAATAAAAGTTCTAGTTTTCTACTCTCTTGGATTAAAAATTATTATTATTTTCAGTATTACAACAAGATAATTACATCTGTTCAATTTACATAAAAGATCCATCAAATTCTACGATATTATTAGATTCTTGATCTTTATAAGAAATCAAGTACGAAATCCTCCAAATGAATGGAGGACTAACATAAATTCTTACAAATTTACCATTAAGGCAAAAAAAAAAACAAGAAAAAAAAATTGCCACCAACAATAGGTTGAATGAATAAATAAAAACAAAATAATTGAAATATGCAAATAAAATAAGCATATAAATAGATATTTATCAAATATTCCATAAAATGATAGGTCTAAGAATTTTTTTTCATAAAAACACCAAGTAAAAAGAGAAAAAAAAGGGAAAAAGATAAGAGAAGAAGGAAAGATGTTACCTTTGACTATTGACAAACTCATTTTTGGTGATCACTCCTTATATCTTATAAGTTAAAAAAATTATCCTAAGAGTTTCCAACCTAAAAAAAAAAAATATCTTAGAACAAGGTTCGGATGGCAAATCACTATTATACCTTTAAATACTACATGTCTTGTAGATCATCTAGTATGAAGAAGTGAGATAATCTATCTCTAGATATTGCATATTTTGTAAACTATCCGGCGTAGACAAACGAGATAATCTTATTAAAAAAATTCTTCAAACCTAGTGAAAAATGTCTTTAAACTTGTAGAAATTTTTTTTTTCAAACTCACTAAGTTTAAAGAAAATAATTTCAAATGCCATTGAGTTTAAGCAAAATATAATTGTAAGTGCATAATTTTTTGCATTGTAACATTTTAGCTCATTAATTATTTGAATAGTAGCAGCTAGTTGTTAAAAAAAAAAGAAAAAAGATATGAATTAATTATACCAATTCGTGCATCTTCTCTTTTGACATTGCGTCAAGAAGGAGGAGTCAAATTCCTATTCTCTTGCCAAATAAAGACATAAAATGGGTGGAAGCAATGAATGAATGAATAGACGAAAGCACTCTCTTGATAGTGCCATGTGCCAAAGCCATCGAATAAAAGTGTGGTCGAGGGTGCGCGAGTCTATTCAAGGAAAGCTTATCCACTTTTTTTTTTTTTTTTCAAATGAATTATTTCAATTTATTTAATAAATTTAAAGAATTCTAATCCAGCTTGGCATAATTCAATACAAATAACAGGATACAATTATAAAATATTATATAAAAATAATTTATTAAAACTTTGTCTATCAGGGTTAAAAATATTAGCTATATGGATAACCAAAAGAGATAATCAATCCATAATATGGGTTATAAAGAAAATAACCATAACTCAAATTTATATTAAAAAAATATTTTTAAATGCACTCTTTATATCAAACATAAATGTAACGAGTTAATAAAAATATGTTGGAACAAGCGTTTTGAATGACAGAGTTTACTGATATATCTATTTTTATTAGTTTTATTGAAAAATAACATTTGTATTGAATATGATACTTTAATGTAAATAAATTTAAGTAAAAATATATATATTTGTATCATTGTATGAAAGTTTTTGAATGGCTTCTTAATTATAAGACAGAGCATGATGAAATTAAATTGTATCAACTCAATTTTCTTAGCATCAATTTGGAGGGAGAAACAGAGAGGAATATGGGAAGAAAAGCTTGTTTAATGTGCAGGAGGTTAAGTATAAAAAAAAAAAATAATAATTTTATAAATAAAAAATGATTTTAATTTTTTTTATTTTTAATGATTAAATAATAATTAATAGATAATATTAAATAATAATTATAAAAATAAAATAGATATTTCTAAAAGCTTTTTCTCTTTTTATCACTTTTTATTATATTACCAAATTGGATTTAAATTTTAATGAAGTGCGTGTTTGGATGGACAGTGACCTTTTTCAAATCACATTTCAGATAAAACAATAAATTATTGCTTCTATGTACTATAGTAAGATAAATGGAATTTTCAGCTTTTTCACCACAAAACCAAACACACTAAAATTAGGCTTGTAGAGAGCATGGAAGCATGATTCTAGGATGAACTATGATGCTCATTTTAATAAGACACACAAAACAATTAAGTAAAAACTAAGTTTACTCGTTAACAAAGCCTAACACAAGTTAGTAGATAGCTGAGTTCTATAAACATGTTATCCAAGGTTTGATTTATAGTTGTGTATATGAAAAAAACTTTGTTGGAAAAGGCCTACCCACATCAATGATTTTCGTAACTTCAAAAGGGATTAATTTCTGATTATTAGTTGGGGAAGACCTTTGGTGCAAATCCCAAAAAAAAAAAAAAAAGTTCACCCATCAACTTGCGTTATGTATTATCAACAATTAACTTCTTGCTTAAACATGCTATATCTATATATATAAAACCAAGGTTTATACTCTCCTTGGTTCTGACAAGTCTATTATAATTGACTAGATGTAATTATAGACTGAAAAGCTTGTTTTATATGATAAACATGATTTAAAAATAAATAAATATAAGCTTTGGAAAAATGAATCCATTTAAAAAATCCAAATATGAAATGGATTGAATTCAAGCATTTTTTTAAGTTCGGTTCAAGTCCAGCCTAACCTTTTTTTAATCATTTTATTATGATGATTTTAAATTATAATGAAATAGATCAGTTGTTGCATGCATGACATGTGGCTGGTTGTGTTATCATCCTTTCCAATTTTCCCTTTGATTTTCTCTTGTCTATTCTCAATCTGTATTATGTTTGAAAACAAAAGCTTGTTTGAATTACTTCATGTTGTTGTTCGTCCTCCTGGATTCCTTTCTGCTTGAATAATGCATTCTGTGCCTTTTGCAGGATCCTTGTGTTTCATTTCCTTTTGAAAGTTAACCCAATGATCGCATTTTTAAATTATTTGTTTCTCAAACTTTTGTATTTTTACCATGCTTCAAGATTCTGGTTCAAAAGTTCAGCCCGGATCTTAATGATATTTTTATATACACGGTTGACCTGTACAATTGCCGTTACAATTTTTATTTTTTATTTTTCATTTTTTGAGTTTAGAGATAAATATAAAAAGTAAAAATTGTAATTTTAAAAACAAAAATTTAACTAAAAAAATTTACATTTTAGACATTTTAATTAAAAAAATTATATTCTAAAAATTATACCATTAAAATTGTTAAAGTATAATTTTTTTAAATTAAAATTTTAGTATTCAAATTATAATTTTTATTTTTTTTATATTCATTCATAAAGTTTAAAATGTAAAAAATAAAAAATAAAATTCAGTTAACTATGCAATAGTTGCACAAATTCTTAAGGATTTATTTGGCAAGTAAAAAGTTAGATATAAAAATAGAAATAATATGTAAAAATATGATTTTCATATATAGAAAATATGTATAATATTTTTATTTTTAATAATTAAAAAATAATAAATAATAAATAATAATTTAATAATATTTAAAAGCATAAAATTGACATTTTAACAAATTTTCCTTTCCTATCTCACATGCTCCCAAACATGCTGTAAGGAATCTATGCATAGGTTGTGATCAGGTCGACTCATCAATGAAACAAGTTGTATCTGTTCTTGTTGTTATTAACAAGGTGTAAAGGCCTGGGAAAACATCAAATTGTGTTTCTTATAAAAGAATCATATTTGATATTAGGTGGTCATAATAATCTTTAATGTATTTTTAAACTAAATTTGAGCGTAAGAATTTTTTTATATTTTAAAAATAATTAAATTTTATTTAAATTTTTTATATTATAATTTATATTATATTATATTATATTTATATATCAACATATATTTTTAAGACTAAAACATCGTAACTTCAATAATATAAAAGTAATGAAACAAATAAAGTAAATTTTTTTGGCGTATCTTAAAAATTGGTTCCATTTGTGTAATCACTACATGATACACAAAGAAAAAGACACAGGATGATAATGTACCAAAATATATTGATTAATTGTCAATTTAAAATAATTTATTGTATGACAAATTTAGAAGTAAAGAGCTTTGGGTTCATAAACAAAATCTCCAAAACATTGGAGTTAAAATGTAAATACAAGATTAGAATATATTTTTAAAAATTATTTAAAGACACATCAAAAAATTCACCTAACAATTGATAATAACAAAATGTTTTTAAATAACTTACTGTATCATGTAATAATTGCATTGGTAAGTTACTTTGAAAAACTCATCAAAAAATTCCCAACAATTAATAATAACAAAGAGGACTTTTAGCCAAAAAAAAAAGGATAAAAGGAAGTAAAATAGTAAACTTCGTTGTACTAGAAAAGAGTAATTTCCCGACCCTTTACTCATATCACCAAACAACAAATGATTAAAACTCACTACAGGGCTGATTTAATATATAGAATATTAAATATAAAAATAAAAATAAATAAAATGAAAAAATAATTTTTATAATTTTAATTTACAAAATTTAAAGAATAAATATTATTTAATAATAATAACAAAAATATTATAAATATGACAAAAATCTAGGAGGAAACGCCATCAAACGGGAGGGGGACTAAATTGTAATTTCACGAAGGCGCCAAAAGTCCAACAGTCATCCCATTTCCACCGCCATAACCCCCCGTACGAAAAGTGCAGCTGGCAGCCCCAATTATAGATAGAGAGGCCTACAGATTCCTAATAAAGAACGCTCCGTTCATTTTGAGATCAATCACCTCTTACTACAGCAGGCGAATTCTCGAGCTAGGGCACAGAACGCTCCTTCTGTCTCTCGCTGCTTCGTCTCTCCCTTTCTCTGCTATACGGTAACTTCTTCATGATTTCTTTCTTTCGTTGCTTCCATATTTGCTCCGATCGGCGATCATGCTCTCCGATTACGATTAGTTTCTTATGTTTTATGATTGACCTATTCCTTTCTTATTTTTTCCTTTTCTTCTTTCGCGTGATTTCGTGAGTTGTCTGCGTTGATCCTTTTCATTTGGAATGCTCTGTGAATTCTCAGCTTTTGATGTTTGGGTGGTGTGAAAGTGTAATTTCTTTTTCATTTTGCTGTATAATTTTATTTCTGTTTTTTTTTTTTTTATTTGCTCCGGTCATGCTCTGCAATCACAATCAGCTGCTTATGTTCTACAATTGGCCGATTCTTTTTTTTTTTTTTTTCACTTGATTCATAAGTTATCTGCGTTCAGCCGTTTCACTTGGAATACTCTTGAGTTCTCATCCATTGATGTTTCTGCAGTGTAGAAATGTTTGAAACTGTTTTTGTTTTAATGTTTTAAAATAGATGTTTTTAGGAACAAATTTTGAGAATAAAAAAATTAAAAAATTCGTTTGAATTATTATTTCGAGAAGTAGCTGTGTTCTGTTTTTTACCTAATTCTGTAGAATAAAAATTACAAAACATCTAAAAAGTTTTTTAATTTTTCTGTTTTTGAAAACAAAATTTTATTTTTTTGTTTTACAAAACACTTCAATAAAAATACATTATCAAATAAATTTTTTGGCTTTTTGTTCTTGAAAACAGAAAACTGTTCTGGAAACCAAACAGGGCCGTAATTTCTCTTTCATTTTGCTAGATATTTTACTTTTGTTTTTTCAATTTTATTTGCTCCGATCATGCACTACAATCCCAGTAGTTTCTTATGTCTTACACTTGGCCCTTAAAAAAAAAAAAACTTGATTTTATGTGTTATCTGCCTTGAGCCATTTCAATTGGAATACTCTCTGAATTCTCAGCCAATGATGTTTCGGTAGTGCAAAAGTGTGATTTCTTTTTCATTTTCCTATGTAATTTTATTTCTCCTTTTTGTTTCTTCCATCTAAAAAAAAATGGTTTCCATTTTGATTATTTGCTCCGATCATGCTCTGCAATCACAATCAGTTTCTTACGTTTTACACTAGGCCAATTCTTTTTTTCTTTTTATTTTTCTGGGTTTTTTTTTTCCCTTGATTTCATGGGTTTTCTGCATTGAGCCAATTCATTTCCTATACTCTGTGAATTCTCAGCCATTAATGGTTCGGTAGTGTAAGAATTTTTTGATTTGTGAGTGTGGTTCCTGTTTAATCTTGCTAGACAATTTTATTTCTGTTCTTTGATTGTCAATGTTTTTTGACGGAGAATCAGTTGAACCTTTATAAGATTTTTGCATTGAGCTGTTTCGTATGGAATGTTCTCTGAATTCTTAGCTATTAATGTTTTGATAGTGTAAGAGTTCTGTATAATTTAATTGCAGAGTGTGATATGTTTTTCATTATGCTAGGTAATTTCATTTATGATTTATGCTGCTGATGTTTTTGATGAGGCATCAGTTGTATTGATGTGGATTATTTGTTTTCTTTATTCCTTAATAGGTTATTGAATTTTGATTGTTCAAAAAATGGCTGATGGTCATGAGAATGATAAGAACATTGAGATATGGAAGATCAAGAAATTGATCAAAGCTCTGGAGTCTGCTCGAGGAAATGGGACAAGTATGATTTCCCTTATCATGCCACCACGGGATCAAATAGCTCGTGTTACCAAGATGCTTGGTGATGAGTTTGGAACTGCTTCAAACATAAAAAGCAGAGTGAATCGGCAGTCTGTGCTTGGTGCAATCACTTCTGCTCAGCAGAGGCTTAAGCTCTATAACAAGGTTCCTTCAAACGGGCTTGTTCTGTACACTGGGACAATTGTAACAGAGGATGGAAAGGAAAAGAAGGTGACTATTGATTTTGAGCCTTTCAGACCTATCAATTCATCTCTCTACCTTTGTGACAACAAGTTTCATACAGAAGCTCTAAATGAGCTCCTAGAGTCTGATGACAAGTTTGGTTTTATAGTCATGGATGGCAATGGTACTCTTTTTGGGACTTTGAGTGGTAATACAAGAGAGGTGCTTCATAAATTTAGTGTGGATCTCCCAAAGAAGCACGGAAGAGGAGGGCAGTCAGCCCTACGATTTGCTCGTCTTCGAATGGAGAAGCGTCATAACTATGTGAGGAAGACTGCAGAGCTTGCTACACAGTTTTATATTAATCCTGCTACTAGTCAGCCAAATGTTTCAGGATTAATTCTTGCTGGTTCAGCTGATTTCAAAACTGAGCTTAGTCAGTCAGATATGTTTGATCCTCGACTTCAGGCAAAAATACTTAATGTTGTTGATGTATCTTATGGAGGGGAGAATGGGTTCAATCAGGCTATTGAACTATCAGCGGAGATTCTGTCCAGTGTAAAGTTCATTCAGGAGAAACGCTTGATTGGAAAATACTTCGAGGAGATTAGTCAGGATACCGGGAAGTATGTTTTTGGTGTTGATGATACTCTAAAAGCTTTGGAGATGGGTGCTGTTGAGACTCTGATTGTGTGGGAAAATCTGGATATGAATAGGTATGTCTTGAAGCATAGCACTACTGGTGAGGTTGCTATAAAACACTTCAACAAGGAACAGGAGGCAATCCAGGACAATTTCCGGGATTCTGCTAACTCTACTGAATATGAGGTTCAGGAAAAGATGTCTCTCCTGGAGTGGTTTGCTAATGAGTACAGACGGTTTGGTTGCACTCTTGAATTCATCACTAACAAATCACAAGAGGGTTCACAGTTTTGCAGGGGTTTTGGTGGCATAGGGGGAATTCTGCGCTACCAGCTTGATATGAGATCATTTGATGATTTCTCTGATGATGCAGAAGTGTATGATGATTCTGAATAGCAATCAATGAATTACTTCCCACTGCTGGTGCAGGGGATGGAGGTGAAAATATCTGCACCAGTATGTGAAGTGGTCGCACATGCTGCGACTGCTGGGACTTCTTTTCCTTCTGTGGTGGTGCGTGGAAAATTTGATTCTGAATCAAAGTTTTTAATATTTCCTTTTTCTATTCATGTTATTAGCTTAGACTTGATTTTAAATTTAATTATGCCTCTTTTTGTTTTGCAAGAAATGGCCTAAAGAAATTATCTAACAAAAAAAATTTTTTTTGGGCCTATAACTTTTCCTTCTGTTTCAAAAGCAATTTGTAATTCCAAATGCTTAGCCTCCTTCGTGCTTCTCCCTTATCTAAGCTACTCTCTTCTGCAGTCTTGTACATCAACTTATTGGCAACACCAGCCACTGCCATTATCTTCACCAACATCATCAGGTAATAAATTTCCATGCCCTTGGATTCTGGGTCTAGGTTTTTTTTTTTTCTCAAACCTAATTTTGTCAAATCTGCCTGTCTTTGAAGCTTCATTGTGCTCTGCTTCCACTCCGAAAAGAGAGCTTCAAATTGGGCTCACATCAAGAGGACAACCTAATATCATCAAAGGTTGGTCTCTATTGATCTAACACCTGAGGAGTTTATTTGACCTTTGTTCTTGTTTGCCTTTTGCTACCATTATCCTAAGTATTGACAAAGTGAACTAGCCATTAAGCAGCTTTACCATATAAGCCTAAAGATATTTGCTCTTCATCATCATTTTATACTCTTTGAATCACTTGTGTTATGACACTAGTTACTGTGCCCCCCCCCCCCCCCCCTCTTCTTTTTTCCCCCAATTATTCCCTTTTATTTAGTAGCCCCTAACATATTGATTGAAAATTTTTTTTCTCTTAGTGATTTGAGAATAGGATGACCTATGTATCCTTGTGAGTTCCTTAATAGCTCTGCTAGTTTAATTAACAGACTTCTTGCTTGGTTTTGTTTTATCTAATCTTCTAGATATCTTAGCATTTTCTAATTTCTTCTGTATTGTAGCTTTGGTTGGACCACTCTTTCCCTGTGACTCAGCATAGCATTGATGATGGAAAAAGCTCTCACAATTTGGCTATCTGCCAAGAGGTACGATTTTCTTTTGTCCATTTCCTTTGTTACCCTATGATGTTGGGTTAAAATATGTTGTTGGATTTGCTGTTGTAGTACTGTTGGTACAAAATTACTTTCTATTGTTGGAAGTGAGCGTATTTGTTTGGAGTTTGTGAGGTCAGCCAGCTACTTGTTCAATGCTATATGTAATTTTGGATATGATGGAAAAGAAAGTAGAAACTTTTAGGGTGTGCGTGACGTGCACATTGTGCTTCGGGTACATGTTCTCTGTGGTGTACGTATGTGTTGTGTGCATGCATATATGTTTTGAATTCTGCACGTGTTGTTTCTGTTGTGCATGTATTGGTTTGTATTGTGCACATCTGTGCAGTTTGTAAATGCTGATTTATAGAGCAATGTGCTTTTTGCTTCACAACTGGTTGGCAGAAGAGGGTAATCAAGAGGTTTCAATTTAAAATACTAGAATCTGAACTTTTCTGTTTGGTTTTTCTTGTAGTATCACACTCAGTACATTTTGGACTAAAGTTGTGCTTTTGTGTAATTATGGACTACCTAATTTTATAGAATTGCATATTGTCCCTTATTTTCTAAAAGTTTCTTCATTTATTTATTTATTTTTATTTGAAACCTTAAATTTGTATTTTTGGCATGTTTTGTACTATTATATGGGTGGAAGGTTATATGTGAATCTAACATTTAATAATCCCTTGGCATCTATATATGTTTATAAATTACACGACAATTGACCGAGCTTTGAGTTAATTGGCACTTTTTGGGTTCTCTGTTCTAATATTGGATTAGTCAGCACTTGTTTAGATATTTTAATTCAACTTATAAATCTCACTGATTTATTTGTAATTTAATGAATATTTGGGCTGTGATTTACTTTATTTCTAAATACTTTGGTAGGAGTTACGTGAAAGATAGTATTAGAAAACCATTTTAGGGTATAATTTTGATCGATTATTGGAATAGGCATCATAGTGATCATTGATGGATACAAAGGGGTTTTTTTTTTCCTTTTTTGGGGGGGGGGGGGGAGATGTTGCTTGCCTCCCACCTTTGTATCCTTCATCAATGAAAACTTTCTAATTATGGAGAAAATATGGCTTTGTGGATGAGATTGGGCAGTTCATGAGGATATGGGCATATTTTCTTCAAAAGCTGGGCTGATTTAATATATGCATGGGAATCCCAACGGGTGAGAGAAGGGTTTGAATAGTTACTCATTATTCCCCTTTATCAATGCAACAAGGTATTCGTGTGAAAGATAATATTAGAAAACCATTTTAGGGTATAATTTTGATCGATTATTGGAATAGGTATCGTAGTGATCATTGATGGATACAAAGGGTTTTTTTCCTTTTTTTGTTTTTTTTGTTTTTTGTGTTTTGGGGGGGGGGGGGGGGGGGGATGTTGCTTGCCTCCCACCTTTGTATCCTCCATCAATGAAAACTTTGTAATTATGGAGAAAATATGTCTTTGTGGATGAGATGGGCAGTTCATGAGGATATGGGCATATTTTTTTCAAAAGCTGGGCTGATTTAATATATGCATGGGAGCCCATGGGAATCCCAACGGGTGAGAGAAGGGTTTGAATATAATTAAATAAAGTAATGTAAGCAGAATACATTTCACCAGATTTGCGTAATGGAGAGGGAACTGCCCTGTTGTGTATCCCATATTCAGTTATAAACGTCATTTAATTAAAAAAAAAAAAAGAAGAAAGCTAGGAGTAAGGTAAAAGATTTTTTTTTTTGTGGCGGTTTGCATGGTTACTGATGAATTTCATGACATAAAAAATGTTGTGTTGAGCTTTGGTAAATTACAAAAAAATATATTACATATTATATTTTTTAGCCTAAAATTGTTATATACATTAGTATGTTATCTTTTTATAATTTTTATGTTATCTTTTTTTTTTTTTTTTTGAAAAAAAAATTTTTGCCCTTCCAATAGTTTAAACCCAAATCCTGTCCCTGTTGATGATATAAGGCCAAGCAAAAACTAATAACGGGGCGTTACCTCTCTTAAATGAAACTAGGTTCTGTGTAGTTTTTCCCCAGAAAGAGTCGTTTCAAACGATTATATTAATTGCTTTTGCCTTACCCTTTTTAACTACCTTGTGCTTTTCCTGCTGATTTTGCTTTCTGAAGCTGATGATTTTATACGTATGAAGCAAAGGGTTGGTTATGTTAACCGATTGATGATATTCTTTTAAGACTGGCATGTAATTTTTATTTGACCTTACTGGGGTTTTTTAACTTGTTTTACATGGTTTTGTAGGAGGTTCCAATGTTGACTTACAAGGATGCTCGAGCTTATTTATGGCACTCAAGTCCGTGATTGTATTTTTGTGCCTTGTTACTTTTGAACGACGTTTTGTTGATAACGAATGTTGTTGTCATCTTGGTGTTTTGAACATACGTGCTTCTGTTGGTGAGTATCTCCGGCTTAAAAGATTGCTTTATGTTTGTGTTGGTTTGAAAACAAAGCACTTCATGTTGATCTGAAATAATTATGAGACCATGCCACACTCTTCTCTCTGTCGAGTGCCGAACTTATGTAATGAACGGGACTTGTCGTGATATTTAAATTTATACTTGTTTTTTAGTGTCTCTTTTTTCTAGTCTTGAAAACTACATCAGTACTTCGAGGTACTTTGGGGTTCTCTCCTACTTCGTTTAGAAAATTTTAGAAAGCTAAGTTAAGAGGCCATCTGGTTAATGGTTTTTTTATAAGTGACCCTATCCCGTATGTTTGGATGATGGTTTCGGACTTGGGTGCGATGAGTATCGGAACCAAGTACGGTGCGTTTGACTTAATTTTCCAAGAAAAGAAAAAAAAACAGTTGCAACATGTAAAATGCGTCTGCAAATTCAAAACACAGCGCTCAACCAGTCTTCTTCCTCCCGCTGCTTTGTTCTATGAAAAGCGTTCTTCATGTGAACTCCCAAAGCTGATTCCTTTGAACCCTCTGAAATTTCCTCCGTGATCACCCACGTGATTTTTTTAAACCCAGGTCTCCCTCATGTGAAATTTGGTTCGTTTGATTGGAACAAGTCATTAATATTTGTAAAACATATATATTTTTTCCCTTAGGCTCATTGTAATCTTTCTGTTAGAAAGGATAAATCATATTTGGTGCCAAATCTCTAAGCTTTACCGATAAACTATCATTCAAAATTATTGAATCAGAAAATATGAAAGCACTGGGCATTGTAAAATGAGCTTCAGATTCCAATTTCAGCCATTGTTATTCCATTGAAGCTTTTAAATTCAAAAAGTATGCGAGCACTGGACGGTACACACATTAAAGCTTCCGTACGTGAAGAAGAAAGCATATTGATAGAAGACGAGTTGAAGAAGAAACCTGTCTTGCCTACGTGAAGCTTCCCGTGTTAATGGAACAGGTCCCAGGCTGCAAGGTCTGTCGAAGAAGAAAGCTCTCATGGAAGTTAATAGGCTAAACGAAGCGGACCGTTTTGACCTTGTAGACGCGTGTCGTGACAAGGGCCGCTGGATGATGCGGATGGGATTCTTCAAGCAGCAGAGGATCGGAACGCCATGAAAAATGCTGATGATGATGTTACAGTAGCGCTGTTCCAGTAGGGGAACGAACCAGTAGCAAGGCTAGAGTTCCGTTTTTTCTTCCCTTTAAGAATTGAGTCAAAATGCACCTAAAACGATGCGTTTTATAGAAATGCACGCAATCCATCTTGAACGCGAGATGCAGAGGATTCGGACGCACCATTATTCGGATGATAAGAAGTAATAGGTGGAGTGGGGTGTTGTAGGATGCAACAAGATCCTTTACTTTTCAAGGTGACAAGCTCAGCGTGCTTTGCATGCAAAATGCACCACTTTATATTAATGAAATGGTGTGCTTCATAGAGGGTAAAATGCCGCATGAACCCATAGAAGATCCAGACGTTCATCTGCAACATATATGGCCCTCCATTAAAGTTCCATGAAACCATCGTTCTGCACCAATTGTCCTGTTTTATTGAGTGGGAAAGTGACGTTAGGCGAGCTTCTTCTCCATCTTCATTTAGCGGCAAACTAACCCAAGTAATGCATCTAACTATCTGACAGTAACCTGCTGGTAATATCATTTATTGAAAATTTTGCAACATAACATGCAGCATCTATCCCATTACTTTCCTTCTAGTTGTGGAAAAAGTTGCCAATATAAAATGATAATTCCTACGGGCTGGATTTCTATGTATTATTCACATTTATAAAAAAGAGGCCTTAGTAGCACACACACCCTTCCCTTTCAAGACCTTTAGCCAACATCACACTGATTCATTTTCTCACCTAAAAGTCACTGCTGGGGAAAGAGGGAGTTAATAATGAAAAATACAGATAGATCAACTCCATTGTCACAAGAACAATAAAGTTAAGGTCAGATTATCAAGGAATCAATGGATTTAATATAAAACATGAAAGACACTAAGAGCAAAAGTAATTTCCATCGATGAAGCATTGTACGTGCGACTACATTCAAGAATAATGAAAAAGAATCAACATTACAACTAGAAAAGATCATGCACCAAAGCCCTTGTCATTAAAGTGTATTTCCATGCTGCTTTTAGATGCACCCGCCTCTAAAGTGATGCATTTTTATCTTTGGAGAATGACAATCCTAATAACAGTATAATTCATTAGATTAAAATGCCAACTCTTATTGTTATTTGGATTTAACAAATGATGCCTTTCATAGAGAAAAATCTAGAATCATGATATGATCACGTTTGGATGCAGCCATATATTAGATTTCTTTTATGTAGTGTGGAAAATGTAACTATACATAAAAGATGGCTCATCTCATCGCAACGTAGACAATTGATTTTTCCATTTCCAGACACAGAATTTGGTGAGTAGAGATAGAGCATAAGATGTATTGGGTTATTTGCATAAAAACTTGGTGATACAGCAAGCTTAACAAGATGCAAATCCTCACATTCTAGCTAAACTCCTATAAAGTTTAGAAATAGACTTTACTGGCTAGCCATATCACTCTGTTCTTTCATCTCTTTTCCTTTCAATCATTTGATGGTCATTGCAAATTAGCAAGAACACCATAGTTTAAAGAAAGGAGAGACCTACGGAAATTTTTCTTAACTAAGATGTAAGGAATCCTTAAGATAAGATAAGAGCATTTTACTCAAGCAAAAAGTACAAAAGCTTTGCCCAGTTCCTGTTAATCATTTTACTAGATGATTTGTTCTCCTTCATTATTCATATATAGGTCCTATATATGAAATCAATAGCGCAGCAGCCAGCAGCAACATCGTACACTACCAGTGGCAGCACAGTAACATCTTCATTCAACAGATGGCAAAGATAAATTAGCAATTTCAAATTTGGGGCTCGTTCATTCTCGCCGTATTGCTGTTGACTTGGTTTTGAGGTTTCCTCTGCAGTTGGATAATAGATTTGAAGAAGGCAAGGATAGCGCTAAAGATGCACTTCACAATGACAAGAAGCAGAGTGCGACGCATGAAGGGAGAAAGGAAAAAATGGACGGTTAGATTGTGCTATAAAATGAATAGTTGATATCTTTGGCTCAAACGACGTTGTTTCCTTTGCAAAGCAGAGCCTGCTTCTCACTCTGCCAAGTAGAGAATCCGAACCCGTTGTAAGATGGGTTGGGAATTCATTTTAACTCACCTTATATTCTAATTTTTTTTTCTAATCTTTTTTAATGAAAAGGCTTTGGATGTGCCGAGATTTATATATATATATATATATATATATATATATATATATATATATTTTTTTTTTCTTATATCTTGTTTCCTCATTTACATGAGGTTGAGTTTAAATTTTTCATTTTTGAAAGTCATAATTTTTAAATAAGGAATATGTGATTAGTTATTTATATTTTTTTAATTAAGCTTTCAAATAATGAAATGAGAATTCTTTCTTGTCTCTCTTTCCTATGCTAGGTATTTCATCAATTGATCACTTGCACTTTTCCCAACGGCTGCAACGTTGAAGAGCAAACAGTATAATTTTTCACCTCTTTTGAATACATCAGAATATCAATTGTAACCTGCGTTTATGAAGAGGATGAGAGTTAGAAGAGGGTTTATGTTACTTTCAATCTCATATATGAGAGGTTTTTTTTAGAATTTAATTTAGTTTAAAATATAAAAATAAATTATTAATGTTTTGTATATTAATTATAATGTTTCAAATATACTCTCTATTAGATGAATTTTTTAAATTGTGAATAGTAATAGTTATTAATTTCAAAAAGTAAGTAATTATATTAAATGAGGTTATTTTAAAAAATAATTTTTATTTGAAACAAAATTGATAAAATTAATTGTTCTTAATTAATTTTTTTAGTTTTTATAAGTTAATTAATTATTTTTTATATATGAGATCGATAATATTATTAAAAGTGATATTGAAAAAGTTTACGATGAGATTTTATTAAACAGGTGCGTCGTGAACTTAACTTGCACTCAAGACTCTGATCAGTTTAATCATGAGATGCATTCGTTCTGCTCCCGCAATGGTGTAATGATTGAAACTTTTAGACGCTTGAAAGCAATTAAAAAAGAGGATTTTTTTTTTGGGGGTATATTTTTGTTTTATGTATGAAAAGGTTAACCCATATCATCAAAGAAAAATCCAAAAGATGAAAGTTTATGAAAGTTGAAAAATTAGACCCTCAAATTTCACATTTACGTTTTGCCGTCAATATCTTGCTATTTAGTATTGTGTTAGCTAATGAGGTAGGGTGCATTATGAATTGTCCAAATTCTTTTTATGAGGCTTTGAGGCTAAGAATTGACAAACAAAAGCCTAGAGTCTTCTCCTCAAAGAATGTTAGTGAAGATGCGAATAAGAAAACTCTTTCTGGTTTTCTAGTACCATAAATTTTGGTGATTATCTTGGAATGCTTTTTACGTAGACATTGTAATCAAATGTTTAACTTTTTGGTCAATAGGTTCTGACAACGCTTGGCAAGATGAAAAATTGGGTGTTTTTCCATGGCTAGAAACTTTAGCCAAATATGTTATTTCATCCGACTTATGTAATGCAATCAATGAGAGTTGCTCAAAGCACTTGCCTTGAAATTGAGAAAATTTAGCATAATTTTATTTGGGGACAATACTAAGATGGCTCATTTAATAAATTGGACCTTTCTTTGTTAGCTCAAAACTCAAAGCAGTCTGGACATCAAAAGACTTATTACAGTGAAGTGTTTCTTATGAAGATTGGTGGAAAAAGAAAACCAAGCCGGATGATCAATGCACTAGAACTCTCAAGGGGACGTATGGTCGAAACTGTGATTGGCATAAAAGAATGGTCTTTAAAGCCCAAGATTCTTTTTCCGGGAAAGATTTTAGTCTTCTTGGCAAAAATTTAAAGGAGAATCAAATATGGCTGGTTGGTAACGGAGAAGTTTCCTTTTAGAATGATGCTTGGGGAGTGCACACCAAACCCTTTTTGATAGACACATTGTAGTCGATTTAGCATGATATATTTGAATAAAAAAGTTAACACCTTTGTTAGGGGTGGTATACGGAACGTTGATGAGCTTTCTCAATATTTATGTGATACCTTGAAAATTTTAAACCTTTTGATTAGGTCCCTTATGGTGAAAAATGAAGTATAAAAATCAAAATAATGCTTTTTAATATAAAAATTTATTTTAGGTTATGAAAGAAAGATTAAATAATTTTTAGATTAATTCTGGAGTTTATAAAATTTTCTAGGAACTTTTTTAAATATCTTAGGTACCTAATTAAAACACATCCAATCTTACTAAGGCAAAAGTGCAATATTAGCAAAAATACGTTAAAATAATCTCTACCACTCTTCGTTCTTCTCAAGCCTGTCTCCTTAAATTCTCTCTGTTTTTTTTTTTTTTTTTTTTTGTGTTGCACCTGACGGTTCTCTTCCAAAAATAGAGCATCTCTAATTTTCCCAAATGTTTCGATCTCTTTGAATGTCCAAGTACTCGTCCATTTATTACCCATCCACCACTGTTGATTGTCCATTCTAGTGAGTTTCAGTTGACGTTCTGACTGTGCGTGACAGCAACTCGGTCTTCCCCTTTTTCCTTCCCTTGTTGATTGTGATCCATGGAGCTTTAGGTGTAGGTTGGTTTTCTCTTATCCACATCTTCTTCCCCCCATCTTCCTTTTTCTCCCATGTTGCTGAAACTTGGATTTTTGTTGTAGCTCCTCCTTTCTCCACATATGCCGTGAGTGAGCCTCAAAATTGGGATTCTCTACTTTAAAATGCAAATTAACACTTCCATCATCTTCCTTCAAGCGCTATTGGGTAAATTCTAAATCTAATTATAGAAACTTAAATTGTAAACTTAAACTTAAGGTTTGCATTTGAGATAATAAAATATGCAAAAATTTAGGAATTTATGTTTTAAAAAGTATTTTGGGCTACATACATAATTGTGAATATAAGTTGAGTAGCTAAAATATTTATCTTATGTTAAACATAATTTTAGTTGATATTAGAGAAACTCTCTCAATTGGAATTCAAACTTGAATAATAACAAATAACGACCTCTACTATCAGTCTCAATTGATGGGTGTATAAATAACAAAATGTCACTTTCATTTTATTTCATGTTATGTTTTCTTAACCCAATTTCATTTTATGATCTATACATTTGGTGTTTTGAGGAAGGCAAAATCGTTGTTTCCAAAACCTTAAGTTAGGTGTTGTAATGCAAGTATAAACGTGTATATATATTTATATAGAGAAATAATAAATAAATTAATAAGCAAATAAATAATTGAAATGTGGTGAAGATATGTACTTGTGAAATGTAAAGAAAGGACTTGGGGAAGTAAAAATAGCTATGTGTATATCTATATATATAAGAGAAGTATTCTATGTTTATTTTGTTTTGTTATATCATGTTTTATGGTAATTCTATTAATGGACAATTCATTTTATTATTTTATTAATTCATTATTTTATTTTTAATGATCTAAAATGCTATTTTTATTGGAGTTTGTTTTCTATTTTCATTTTGAGATAACATAATAGACAAGGATATAGTTAAAATTCTATAGTCATTAGTGGAAGTAACAACTTAGGTGCATTTAGGATGAGATGTGATTTTGTGAAAATATTAAGATGTGATGTATCCAGCATAAACATTTGAAATACTTGATATGTATTGTGAAAGCACTAAGATGTTATGTATCCAATGTAATGATAAAACATATAATGTTATGGTTTGATTGTGCAAAAGTACTTTGTGGTTGGTTTCTTCTTATGATGCCCCTTTTAGTGATATTTTCTTATTATTTAGAAAATCTAGTTTTTATCTGAGAATTTTTATTTATTAAATAATTATTTTTCATTTTAACTATAAATATAATATTGCTGAAATTGTTTGTTAACTACTCAATTTTTAAAAATTCAAATATACCGTTGTTTCCTCTTTGTGTACTTTGTTATTTATGCATTCATTTAGTCATTAGTAGGCTTATTCTTTACTTTTATCATTTTATAAACTAGTAGGCATAAGAGTGAAGTGACTTGGAGCTTGCATATATTAGACATATTGAGTATGTGTTTAGTCTGCAGTTGGTTTTAGATTCTATGATGTGGTGGCATTTATGTATGGAAGTACCTTTGGGAAGGATATGTGTTATGTCTTTTGTAGAGTACATTATAGTCATTTTGAATATATGTATATATTATTTATAATTTCTTAATGAAGTATTTTGATGAATAGAACGATGTTATTAGTACTGATATTAGATTGGATTATTGTGCAAGTTGGGATGTCTAATTTTTAAGGGCGATTTTGCTAGATTTCAAACAAACCCCAATTGAATTATGTGATATGCATGCGTATTTTTAAAATATGTGAGTTATATGTGCTAGCTTGAATCTGTGGTATTATAGTTAAATTTGGTTCTTTGAGGCTTGTTAGGCTAAATTAGTCACTAAATTGGTTTAGCCTATGAACTGGTCATGACTTAAAAATTAGATCATGAGAATTTGAACTCCGATACTCAACATTGGTTTCACTCTAAAGTTGTTCCTCAATTTTTGAGAGTCTAATCAAATATGATGGGATAAGAAAAGTAATGGGGAATTTTCTATCAAAAGTTCCTATTGAACGCGATTTCAATATCAAGGGCAAGAATGGGCCTTATGGCTCAACGTGTGCAAGATTAATGTCCCTGAAGAATTGAAGGTTTTATTCGGCAGGTCTTGCATGGAAAACTCCTAACTAGACCTTATTGATGTAATTGGAATGGTAGTAGCTTGTTTTTTGATACTTGTCCTTATTTATATAAGGATATTACTCATGGCTTCCATGACTGTCCTTGTGTTGCGAGGTTATGGATCAATTTGGTGATCTTGATGAGACTAGGTGATTTCTTTAATGGAGATCTTTGGCAATGGGTTAAGTTGAATATAACCCAATACTTTGGAAAGGAACTCTCATCTCCATAGAAAGTGGTTGGGCAACTGGTATATGGAAATTGTGGCGATGGTGTAACAAAAATTTATTTGATTAGGGGCATTCCAAACCTCGATCTGATAGTTCAAACCAAAAATTTCCTTTATGGATAGAATTGGCCCTCATCTGATGTTTAGTCCATTCCAAAGATTAAAATTAAAAGAGAGACTCTTATAAATTGACAAAAACTGAAAAGTGGCTGGGTCAAAGTCATCATTGACAGTGCTGTTAGGGGTAGGATGGATATTATCACTTGTGGAGGCTTGATCAAAGATAAATATGGTGGATGGATTTCTGTTTTCTCAAAAAATTTAGGGAAATGTTCAACTCTTAAGGCCAAGTTTTGAGAAGCGCTTAAAGGCCTTAAGCTTGCTCATGTTCAAGGCTTTATCAATATCACTTTTCAAAAGTGATTCTAAGCTTCTGACTAATAGCCTCCTCTCCTTGCTAATCACAATGCTAATCTATGTAACTTTTTTGAAGATCTAAGAGAAATTCTTAGTAGTAATTAGGAGTTAGAGTTCAACATAGATTGAGACAAGCTAATATGTGTGCTGATCACCTAACTAATTTAGGTTTCATTAATCATAACTTAGGTTTGGTTATTTATAACAACCCAACCCACCAAGCAGTTTAGGGTGTGTTTGTCTGCCAATATGATAGAGATCTATATATCCTCTATACTTTCTGTTTAGTCCTCCTTTCTTGGCCTTTGGGCCTCGTACTTTATCATAAATAAATAAATTAATATTCCTTTGCTCTCTCGAAAGGGAAAAAAGAGAGGAAAGAATTAGCATAAAAGTTACTCTTCGTGCAGATCCATCCTACTCTAAGCAGATATCAGCTACCTGTGCTGGGGGTCGGACAGACAAGTTCTCAAGAAATGGACCGGAGTCGATGCAAGCTTATTTGATAATATTCTCTTTTTGTTAACTAAATATCTGACCACTATCCACTAAGTCATTATGTGCAGTTTCTCTTTTTTTCAACATTAGATGTAGTTTGGGATAATTAGATAAGGTTTTAAGTTAAAATTATTCTTACTCTTTTGACAAAAGATATATGTCATTAATAAGAGATTTTAAATTTAAATATTCATTTTATCATATACCAAAAAAATACTAAAATACGAAATGTAAATAAACTAAAAGGCAATATTTAAGTTCATAAGAGAAGCACTATATTATCCATGGAATCAAGGTTAGTTTTATGGAGCCCTCGTTGCTCATTTATTGCTTCCAGCCTTTCTTGTAATATTTTTTCTAGGAATCTAATCCATTGTAGTGCCTTAAGAAGTGGATAATCATTACATTTACAATTAAAAAAGCCGTGTCTTGCTGGCTCTGGACCAACCAAAAGCTTCTCTCAGTATTATTTTCTTTACATAGTTTGATAGATATTACTTTAATTGTATAATGCAAGAGGAATCAGTTCTACTGGTGCTGCTGCATCAATCATCATGACCTTAATATTAGTTTCTTTATAGTTCTTTAGAGATTGCAGGGCCACCAAACTCATCCGCAACTTGATTATTTTAGCATAGAGAATCATTATCAATTGGCTTATTGCAACGTAGGACCACTAATATTCGGTTGAAGATACTCGAGCGTAAGAATTAAAATCCTTTTTTTTTTTTTTGGTGCCTGATTCCATGTATTCTTGAAAAATATAAAGGAAAAAAAGAAGTGTTTATTGATATTTGAAGCAAATGGTTTACATGCAAAGCCAAATTGAATATTTGTAAACAATCAATATAATCTCTGAGATGATAACCTCCAACTATTCACCCCCTATTGAGAACTCTTTTAGATAAATAATGTTTATCAGGTTATTTTTAAGTATAATTAACTAGTGAGAGCTAATATATTAAAGAGAGATTCTTAAATTAATTGGACTTATTAAAAGACATGGTTATAAAAATTGAATTTAACCCATTGATTGAATTAAAAAATCAATGAATTAGTCATAAATTAATTCATTTAATCTTCAAAATTAACTAAAGAAAAAACCAATTAAGAATTTCCTAAAACTAGTTAAAAATCAGAAAAATAAAACTGGCTAATTTGACACTAAATTAGTCAAGAATCAGTTTTTTTAAAACAGAATTTTGACATTTTATGATAAAAATTTATAGTGTTTTATGAACTTTACTTAATTTATTTTACAAAGATCTGTTGTCATATGTAAAATGATTTAACTATTTTTTATATTTTAAAATATTTATATCTATTTTAGATATTTTTATAATATATGTACTAATTTAATTATAAAATATTATATATCTTTGTACTTTTTTATATATAGTTAGAAAAATAATTTGACCTTTGTTTAATCACGTTTGAACATTGAATCGTGAATTACTCTTTTGTCATTGTTATTTTTGTAGTGGATTTATCTTTACTTAAAAATTTTTTATATTTAAAATTAATAATAAAAATTAAAACTTATATATGAGACAATCATTTATTGGCATAGATGCTGCCCATCCAACAAAAATGTCTCCCTCCATCTTGGGTCTTTGCCTACATAATTTATTAAGTTGGTTGCAAAGAGAAGAAAAGCCAAGGAAAATTCAATTGCATATAATGATTGTATATATGACAAAGTACCTATGTTACATGTTCAATTGTGCATGCATTATGCAAATTAGCCATCTCATCCAATGTATATATAGAGCTTGTAGGACCAAAAACTTTTGTTTATTTAAGTATTGAAGGTTCTGAGCATTTTCTCTGAGCAAAATAAGATAAACAAACTTAAAAAGGTGCACTTTTTTTTTTTTTGGTTCATTAGTTAAGGAAAATGGAAGAGGGCGTAGTAGGCATTCATGAAACATAAATAAAAATATCAACTATTGACATCAAAACCGACAATATCATGTGCAAATTTGTTGATTTATTGGATGGAAAAATCACTTTTAATTCGTAAACATCCATTCTTATCTTGTCTCATGCGATATTGTGATAGGGATGTTTTAGCTCATCCATTCAAAATAAAAATAACTAGCAAGAAGATGCACCTAAAACATTTTTCCTTTCATTTCTTTTGTTTTCTTTTTATTGGTTTTTTCCAATTACATTTGGAGCTTTGTTACATTTTTTAAGTGCTGTTTGGAACTACATTCCATTTAAATGAAGCAACAAATCCCATAGGCACACGCCAACACCAACCTTCTTCAGTGATGACAGGTGTTCATGGAGAAAGTGACAGTGTTTTAGTGGAATCGCAAGTATTTAAAAATTAAGAGTATAATATCTTGGAATATAAAAGTGACGTATTAGAAGAGACAACGTAATAATTTTTTAAAAAGGTCTGAATTAAGAGTATCATTAGGTAACCGAGTCATTTTAGAGAAATCCACCCAACTCTTAACAGTTGCGCGCGCACGCGCGTGTGTATTTTTTCTTATTAAAGTGCAATTTCATTTTTTGTTTATATGAAAGGATATATTTTTAATTTTTTAGGGGAGTATTCTGAGGACTAAATCAATGTAAAAAAAAAAAAAAATCTTTAGATCTTTTGGTGAAAAGAATCAGTATTAGACGCAATTTAAAAACACTCCAAGCATAATATAAAGAAAAAAAATTGAAGATACTGTTTTGTGCCGCTTTATACACCCGAAGAACTACTTTTGCTTTTTTTTTTTTCAAAAAATATCAATTAATGCATATATAACTTGGTTAAGATATTTAACCAGGTTGTAATATATATATATATATATATATATAAAGAAGATGCACGGTAACGTCCAAACACAGATCAATTAGGATAATGACACTCTTAGTTTCAACTTAAAAGGCGATTTAGGTACCAAAAGTTTTAATTAAATAATTAAATCATCTATTACCAAAAGGCTTAGGTAAAATTAGGATGGTCAACGATTGACTTCCATATGACAATTTAGAAACTTGTTTCCTTGGATATTTGAAAATGTAAATTGCTTGTTATCTTGAACGTTGAATCCACAGTGGTCGGCTTTTGAATATTTATTTATTACTTATCAGTATGACTTAATTCAAATGATATGAGCCTATAATTTAGGTTTACGATGAGATTAAAGTATCAAACTTTGAAAGCAGACTTATTCTGTTTTGCGTTTCCTAGGTATATTAGTACGTACATCCATAACCACCTTATAGAAACTTAGCAATAATAACAATAACAATCAACCAAAGAAAAAAAGTTGAGAACAATTAATATTATCATTTCAAGACCTTGATTATGATTTGATGTATAAGTATGATAAATATAATAAACTCAAAATGAGCTACACGTTTAAGAAAAATTATCTACGTGATTTTTAATGCATGTCTTAAATAAACTCAAAAATTAGTTGGATTTTATTTTTTACAAAAAAATTAAGGTATACTCAAGTCTTAAATTTGGATATTTTAAGAATAATATTTTGACAATCATTAATCTCGCAATAAGTTGTGGATTTTGGAGGGTTAGCTATGGATGGGGACATATTGAAATAAAAGGGTCACATTCTCTAGGGTAGCGGCGATAGAGTTGTTGCCACTAGTAACCTGAGAGCTACTTCCACCAGCCGCTGTTCTTTCTTTCTTTATTTATTTTTTTCTTTCCTCTGGCTTTGTTTCTCTCTCAAATTAGCATGCAATACTCAATTCGACTTGGTTTAACTGGTAAAAAAATTGATAAATGTTAAATATAAGTGTCGTAAAATTAACAAATGCTGAAATATCAGAGTCAGACTCTGTTTTTATCAAACTCACCCATTTTAAATTTGGAGGAAATTAGGTAAAAGGATAAACAAGAAACATTAGGGAGACTTTATTTTAAGAAAAGAAAATTTAATCAAATGAATTATAAACATATAAAAGATAAGCCATGTATATATATAAAACCTCTTGTGACTAAGTTCATCTACTAGTCCCTGACAACCCGTTTTGTTATATCCTTGAAATGTTAATTATTTTTTATTAATTGTATACAATATTTATTATAATTTTTGTAATTATTACTTAACAATATTATTCTTTTTTTATTATTTTTTTAAAACTAAAGGTACAAAAATTATTTCTATTATTAAAATTATTTTTTTCCTCCTGTAAAGTATTTTTTTTATTTTGTACATCAAATGAGTTTGTAATTTCTCAATTTCTCTTTAAAGTCGACTGTTAATTTTGAAAAAGAAATACAGAATATATAAAATTTACTTGAATAATAATTCTCATTTAAAACTTATTTAAATAATGAACCTCATGTACTCTATGTCTCACTTTCCGAAATTTCATTTCTCCAACCTCTAGATGGTTCCGAATTTAGCTTTGGGCGACAAATCACAGCACATTGGTCACTTATGGCCCTCTTTTAATCATACCATGCATCACCCTTACCTATTGCTTTTGTGCATCTTCACTTTCCCAAAAGTCCAGCTATAACAGACACACCACAATGATGCTAATCAACACCATTTCCATCATGCAGATTTGTGGTTCCTCCTGCTATTTGAATTTTGAGTTGATGGGGCATGATATCAGAAAATTAAAACCCACCCACCAGAAAGTACAGAGATTCCAAAATGACCAACTTTTTCAAATCTTAAATAAGGTGGTCTTGTTTTCTTTTGGGCAATGCCCATCCATTATCACCTTAATTAAACTTAATCTTGGATCAGTTTAGTACTACATATTCTCATAGCAAATAATGAAAACCCACCCACCAAAAGTACTAGTAAGGTAGATAGGCTCCAAAATGATTAGTTCAAATCTAGTTAAGCATTTCTAGCTAAGAAATTCTTCAGTGGCTTTGTTTTCTCTTTTGAACCATCAAAACCAATAATTATCTTAAAATAAATTATTTATTCAAATTATGTGGTTCTTTTTTAGGTTTTAAAAAAATATTTACTTCTTTTAAAATTAAAGAATATGCTATATTTACCTCTCATACAGTAAAAAATAAATTATAATTATATATATTTTGACCAAAATATCATAATATCTATTATCTATATAATATAACAAATATTAAAAATATATTTTTCGACTATAAATAGATTATTTTTCTAAATTTAACCAATTGTAAAATCATTTGATTAAAAAAACAATTACAAAAAAAAGTTTACAAAATAAGTTTTGTAATATCAACCAATTAAAAGATAATAATTAATAATATTTTATTTCAATGTTAATATTTGTATTAAAAATATATTAATAACTATAATCACTATAAAAAATTTAATAAAATTTAATATTAATTTAGATTTATTATTTTCAATACAAAACAAATAATATTAGACTAAGATGTTAAGAAATATATTTTCTAATAAATTATATTTTTATAAAATAAATCAATACTATTATTGAGGGATTTTAGTCCGTTTTTGGTTTCAGGGAGTTTCTGTGTACTTTTAGAAAAGAAAATTTGTGTAATTTAGACCTCTCTTAAAAAAGAGGCAATATCAACTCTTATCTTTATTAACATTGGTATAAAACCTAGGAAGCATCTCATATTTGGCTTTAGATCTAACTTCTGCCACACAAAAATTCAGACTTCTTTGAAGACCGTTGAATCTTGCACATTGCAAAGTAGGTGTTTTTCTTATTAAATGAAAAAAAAAAAAAAAGAAGGTCTTTAAGTAATACTATACTCAAGAACTCTACAAATTCTTCGGTGAAAGTTTATAATTAATTTCGTTAATATCTCTAACAGGATGCTGCCTATTAATACACACTTCCAGGGTTAACTTCAATTAATACGCAGGTATTATAGGTTCGTAGACACATTTTTGTTGAAGGAGAACAATAACACTCCCTTTGAGTAAAGAAAAGGTTAAAAAAAAAAAAACTCAGTCTTTGACAGAGACCCTCAATCAATTATTATGAGGATGTGAACAAAAAGACAAATAAATAAGCCCATACAATTTCTACCCACGCATGAAGACTGCTAGCTATTTTAGCCTTCTAGCACCACAGATGTTATGTGTCTGCCGAAGCCAGAGTCTATTGAAAATGAAGTGATATATAAAGGGAACATGAAAATCTTGCACACCAACATAAATCCAAAAGCTTTGCTATTAATCATCATTAAGAGGTATTTCTGATGTTGTATAAGGGAATATATATATACATATATATACACATATTAAAAAGCATTTTTTAAAATGTTTATTATCAAGTTTTTTAATAAAGATGTAATATAAAAAATGATTTATGATTATATCTTTAAGCCCAGGGTCATGGAGGAATCATGAGATTTAGGTATTGACAAATGACAGTTCATAGGCAGCATTACTAAGGTGGAGACAAAGCATGACAGAAGGAACAGAAATTAAGGGATTATATATGTAATGACATATCTATCCAATTGCATGATAAAATTTGTCAAGCTAAGCTAAGTGTTATATGCTTCTGTACTTCCAATTGGCATGGGAAAAGATTGGACAACACACCTCGTAGTAATCCTCAATTTAAGAAAAAAACACATGCAAGTCTCTTTCTTGATCATACTTTTCAAATTGAGATTTGATGTATTTTTAAGTACTTCATCAATTTGAATTAAATGGGATTGATAAGACTTTGGATCACTTTTACAAAATCATTTAACCCAATGCTAATTAATATGAGGCGGTTCTCCTTTAACAAAGGAAATTTAATAAGGTCAAAAATATACTTATATTGCTTAAGGTTGAACTTCTTCAGGAGTTTATTTTGATGGTTATTTCCATTCAAAAAGATCTTTTGGTGTCTAGTCCTATTCAGGCCTCTTCTAAGTCCCTAAATTATTTTTTATACCAAGGTATGAGACATAAGCGTTGTAAGTGTGATAGATGTTTAGACTAAAAAGAGATTCATACATATCAATAATTATTATTGATAGTGGTATTGTAGTAACCAATCATAATTATTATTTTATAACAAAAAAAACAAGTTACAATTTATTAAAAACAATTGTATTTGAATGTAGGCTTGATTGAATAAAAAATTAAATTAGTTGAGATGTGCTGGATAAGTCAATTCAAACACCTTCTAAACATAATGCGTAAAATGTATTTTTAAGGAAACTTAATTTTGGGAAGAATATTTTTAATTGTTTTATATTCTGAAAGAGATTAGTTTCCTATCTAATTGGGTAGAGAGAAACCCTTAAAAAAATAAAAATAAAAAAAGTATTCCATGAAAATAATGAATTGGACAAAAAATATATAAAATAACAATCAATCAAGTTGCAAAAATATCTTGACACAATATGGTTAATTTTCACTAGAATGAGACAGAATTTAACAAGCAAAGAAATACGGAGAATCGCATTATTGATAGGACGACCGACTTCCCCTAACATCAAAATCTATGAAAGGGATGGCTTACATTCTCTAACTCCATGATGAATTATATATGAGTCTTTCAAGTAAGACTAGGATTTGCATGTAAACTAAGTTCAATGGATTAGTGATGTCTCTCCGCAGAATCATTTACAATGGATTAGTGATGTCTCTCCGCAGAATCATTTATGACTAAGTTTGAGTTTGACAAGGAAATTGTGAAAGCAGAACCTGGAAAAGTAGATGTCAACAAAGAAGACTAGGGAAGGCCAACTTGGTGTCACTATTGAGATCGAGCTCATTTTGGTGGTGCTTTGCTATCATGCATGAGATACGTCACGTGAACCTCAAGTTCTAGGGCCTCCCCATGATAATTACAAACGTCCATATGTTGAGAAATGATTGTTTAGGAAAAGAAGAAAGAGATAAAAAGAGCGGGAGCTTGGTTGGGGTGGGTTTTGCCTCTACAATTAAATTTAGATAATTTAAATTTAATTTTTCTATATTATCATAAATTTTTTAAAAGATATAAAATGTAAAGTAAATATATATTTTTTAATTATCAACTTAAAAAATAAAAATTAAGACTAAAAAAATAAAAAACTAAATCTAACAACAGGAGCAACACCTGATCTAGATGCATTGTTTAGTTTAGTAATTAAGTTCGGTGTCAAAAGATCTTATGTTCAAAATTTTACTCTATTATAACCAAAAAAAAAAAGTACTAATTAAACTTGCATAAAAAGTATACAAACTTTAATAACTTGAATTCAATTCTCTGAGGGCAAATAACACTATTTTTTTCTTTTTTTTTTAATATTCAAATTATATAGCCTTTCATTTTATTTTGAATATTTACAATCTTCTCTTTTGAAAAAAAAAAGGACTATATTAACCTCTTCTACTATAAAAGATAAGTTATAATTACATTTATTTTGATCAAAATATTATTATATTTGTTATTTATATAATATAAAAAGAATTCAATATATATATTTGATCAATGTAAAAATAACTAATTTTTTAAGTTTAGTATAAATTAAATTTATACTTTCAATACAAAATAAATAACATTAAACTAAAAATTTAGAAGATATATATTTTTTAAAGGTTATATTTTTAATAAAAAATTAATATTATTCTTGAGAATATTTTGATTATATTTTTACTTTCCAAGATTTATGTATATTTTAATAATAGAGAAAAAGATTATAAAATTTAAACATATTTTAAAAGAAGGGAGAGTTTTTTTTCTTTCTTTCTTCTTCTAGAAAGTATTTTAAGATTAAAATCGCTAACACATTAGGTTGACGTGAGAAAATATACTTTTAACATCACTCGGAGATAAAATAATTTCCTATAAAATTCAAAAACATCCAAAACACAAAAAAGTACAAAATTGAATAGTTTTGTTATTCATAATCTCATTGAGAGAGTGAAGCCCTAGAAAGTGTGGGTTGGGTCGGTGGGTAGTGTTCCCCGGGGTAAGACAAAGAGACCCCATGACACCACTTGCCCACATACCGACAACCAACTACGGCTGCTAAATTAGAACTTTCAAAGCCAATTACCTTTTCTTTTTCATAAAACCCTGTTTATTCCTTTTCTTTTCTTTTTTTTTTTTCTTCTTTACCTAGAAAAAATATGCGTCTATCAATTTGTCTCAAAATATAATTGTTGGATTCTTACCATAAGAAAAAAGAGAAATTAAAATAGGACAAAGGGGCAGGGTAGATGATATCTCATGAATTGCCAGCCCCAATAATTAAGCAATAGACTTTTTGAGACAAAATTGATAAAAAGATGTAATTTTAATCATAAAAGAGTAAAGAAAGAAATAAAATTGTGGACCATGAATGCTGTGTTGTAGAATTTTCATTTTCTGAAGCCATTTGTTATTATATCAATGTATACATAGCCACAAAGGAACTATATAGAGTCGTTTCTTTTGGTTTTCACTGTCAAAGAACACCAAGATACTTTGTTTTTGGAAGAACTAAAGATAATCATCTAACGATTAATTTTTCTATATTTGAAAAATCGAAGAACCATTCATTTTTACTGTTTTGAGATTATTTAATTGTTAAATATGAAAAAGTCCCTTTTTATAACTCTTATTCTTTGGATATATTTATGTGTGAGATCGTGTGACTGTATGGAAACATATTCATTTGTCAAGATTGTGTATGCTGATATCAACAATGAAAGGTTTTCTCCCTCGCTCTAATTTACACACACGTATTTCTCTTCTTTTTTTCACATGATAAACACATATTTAAGATTTCTGATAAATCATTTAAATATTTTTTCATCACTAACTTTTCGCATGTTTCAGAACTATAAGGTCAACAAAGTTACTCAACTGATGACTAAATCAGTTTGAAACTAAATATTGAAATTAAAATACGATGACTACTATATAGTCTTTTTTTTTTTTTATAATATCAAGACTAACATATAGTTACTTGTGCATAATTATTCTTTTATTACGTGGTGGTATATACTGTGAAAGCCACAAATGGATAATGAGCTCAAAGAGCTGTGCTATACTGTACTGCACTGTACTCTTTAAATTGGTAAATTTGAATAATTGTAGAAGCGTTTAACTTGTGTATGTTCAAGGATAACAATGATACTATTATACCATTACTAATATATGATTCTTGACATGGCCACATCTAGACTTGTGATTTTTTTCTATAACCTTTTTTTATTATTTTAAATGATTACTTGAAAGCTTATGAATTCTGTAATATTTCTAGTTAGCGCAGTTGCATGGAATGACAACCAGATTGTGTAAATCATTTTTCCTTAAAGAAAAAAAAAGATACAAATATATTGTTGCTAGTTCTATCATAATAATATTTTCATTCCTTTGTGTTATTTTTTTTCTATTGCATATAGTAAATGTTGCAGAAGATCCAAAGATTAATTTTAATAACTGAGGCCTTTGTGGAACCAAGAGTATGATCATTATTCCCATCTTTATATTTTTTACAAAAAAAACTTAGTTATAATATTTGTACTTTTGTTATTAGGTTTCTAATAATAATATGATAAATATATAAAGTTAAAAAATAATGATTTTTACAATTCAGCATTACATGATTAAGCTTTCTGCACATATAGTATTTATTAAAAAAAATTATACCTAAATCTAATTTATTTTTCACAAAAAAAAATTATCCTAAAACTATCAAAATGAGTCATATGAGCCAACTCATCATGGGTTACTAGTTAAATAAGTTGACCCATTTAAATTCACATGGTTAAACATGCTAGGATTTTAAACTCAACTCATCAAGTGGATTAAACGAACACTTAGGGAACAAAAAAAAAAAAAGGGAAACCAAAACAAGCCAAAATAAGAATTTAACATTCCTAATCACAAGTCCAACACATATTACAATTAGGATTAACAGCATCCTAATCATAATTCCCAATTTGAAATCATATAATCACCAATAAAAAAATGCTTCAACTTCATCTAAAATTCCTAGTTATGAACCAAAGTGAAAACAAAATAATAGACACTTAGAATCTCCTATACATATCGAAAAGAACTTATTTGAACTCAAATCATACTATGTAAAAAATAGAACTAAAGAAAGAGTCATAAAAATTTATCTTTATTTTTTGTTGCTCTTGCTCTATGTATTTTTTTTTTTTTTTGCAATCCTAAACTAATTTCTTATTTTTAGTTTTTTTTTTCTCTTTAGTGTTCTCTTTCGTTCAATTTTTCATATTCAAGCAAATAAATTTTACTCAAAAATTTGAAGTGAAGTTTGAAGGGAAAAAAAATTGTTGAACAAAGTATTAGGTCATTATAATATATATATATATATATATATATAGTGCAAAGAACTTTCAAATTTTCAATATAGGTTATTGAAGAATTGAGCTAGACTTAGGGGTGGGCTAAGTTTAGATCAAAGACAATTTTTTTACAATAGTCATGACTTTTTTATATTTTCATTTTATCATTTTTATTTTCAAGTATAATTAAATAAGTCAATTCATAAGTTAAGACAAATTAACTCATTTAATTTATATATTAAATGAGCTAGGTTAAAATGATTATATTAAAATAATCTCTTAAATAACATGTAAATTTAGTCCACTAAAATAATAATTGAAAGACCAACATGATAAAGTCATCCCATTTTGACGGCCACATTCATCCCGCGAAGAAAAGTTTTTTCCGTCCCTGCTCATATATAGGACAATCCATACATACATCTCCATTAATAAGAAAAACTGCCATTAGGAATGAGGGGGCAAAGCAAAATTTTTTTTAAAAAAGGGCCCTTACAAGTCGAACTGTTTTGAAGCATCGGACGGTGAGGAATTCATCAAACACTACTTTCTTCACAGTATTATTGTTCATTTAAATCCTCTGCCTTGCTCTTCTGATCTGTATTATACCCATCCCACTCCACTCAGTACCACTAGTGCTATATTTTTGGTTTTCCAGCTAAGTGAATTAAGCTCCTCAAAAAGCTTCTTCCCCTGTAAAGAGCCCTCTCTCCATTGTATTCAAATTTTCTAGCTGCCTTTGAAATCCGCCTTTTTTCATTCCCTTTCTTCTCTTTCAGCTTCACCAATCCTCACTAATTCCACCATAAACTTTTCTTCTGGATTCATTCATTATTCTTCTCCAGTTCATTCATCCATATTTGCCGGGAAAAATCCATGCTTTTTTCGTGACCCGCTTGATAATCTTCCTTTGCTAAAACTTTGGATCTCTGGGTCTCTTTGTTTCTCTTACCTTTTGCTCAAAGAAGAATTTTTCTTTGGTAATGTTGGATCTTTTTTGAAACCCATCATCTTCTTGACACCCACTTAAACATCTAGTACAAGTTTCTGATAAAACTTAATTTTAAAGTAGACTCAAGAGTCATACATCCAAATTTTCCAGGAAAATTCGTGCTTTTTTTGTTACCCACTTGAATTTTCCTTGCAAAGGATGGATCTTTTTGGGAAACCATCTTTGCTAAAATCGAACAGATTCGAAACAGCTATATGGGCTTCGAAGCTTGTGCTTATGTCCATGGGGGTTCTATCCACTCTGGTTTTGTTGAAAGTGGCTGTAATCCCATTCACATTCAACCTCGTCCTCTCCATTTTTCCTCGTCTTTGGGCTTCAGCAAGAACCTTGCTTTCGCCGCCGTTTGTTTACGTCATCGTCAACTTCATAATCATCACCATTGTTGTTTCCTCCAACATCCGCCACAAAAGCTTACCCTTTTCTGATTCTCCACCCAATGATCCCCAACACACAATGATATCCACCGCCATTACAGAACACGATGTTTCAGACACTACCCACCAGTCCGAACGAGAAAACCAAATCAATGAGCCCAAGGAAGAAGAAGAAGAAGAAAATGAGGTCGAAAAGGAAACAGAGGTTAAAGACCCTGATTTGTCTCCGGTCGACCCATCACCCGAAAAGTGCGCTGGCGACGAATTCTCGCTTGATTCTGATGACTCACTAGAAGGGACATGGAGGGCAATCATGGAAGGGCAGGGGAAGACGATGACTCCGATGCTGAAGAAGAGTGACACTTGGACGGCGAGGATCACAAAAGCAGAGCCATTGTTAATCCATGGTGATGGAGAAGAAGAGGATGATGATGATAACGACCCGGCGGCTTGGGCTAAGAGGGAATTGAGAAAGTCTGAAACTTTCAACGATACGGCGTCGTTGAGGAGGGAGAAATCGATTAGCCCAGAAGAGCTGTACAAGAGATCAGAAGATTTCATCAAGAAGTTCAATAACCAAATGAAGTTGCAGAGGCTGGAATCTGACCAGCGTTCCATGGAAATGGTTAATGGGGGAGCCTAATTAATTAATGTGTTTAATCTTTCTTTCACCTGAAAAAGTGAGCAAATTTGAGAGTCTCTTGGAAGTTTATTCACCATTTGGAAGTACATATTCTTAGATTGTGTTTCAGTTTGAGTCCTATTTTCTCGCCGCATTGCCAATTCTATGTCTTATGTAAAATTTCACCGCTATTATGTTATTCTGTAATCTATGTGCAAGATGAGACCAGTTCGCTATTTCTATTAGTCTAATACTACTTTAGCTATTCTAGTTAAATACAGCACTATCACGTGGAATCTTTCTATATATAAAATTCTAGATTAAACATTATTCATCTTGTATTTTTGTTAAACTTTTTACTCTTTTGTTTAGGAAATATGATCTCAGAAAGGCGCTGCAGCTGCTTATATATAGTAACAATGTGGTTCTATGTCATTCCAGAGAATCTTTAAATAGAATCGGTTTATATAAAATAAATAAATCAATCATAAAAAATAAACAAATATGTTATAAGTAGATCATATTGTAAAATATGTTTATATATATATATATACATATATCTTTTTATGATTAAATTTCTCTAAATCTTTAATATCTTTTATTGTTGAAGCATTGGGGTTTCAACATCTGGCCTAAGACAAATAGTAGGATGCACAATTATTAAAAATCAACTTCAATCAGGCAGCTCCGCCCACCAAACACTTCAATAAGGGTATAAAAATAACCCACATCGGTATTGGATATCTAATCCCACATATTCATTATTTGATTTGGCAGTTTCTCTACGTTGACTCTTCTTCATTGGCAGGAAATAGGAATTGCTATGCCCATATTTTTGCTGCTAAAACTGTATGAAGCCAAGAGAGTCATCCAACTCGGTGGGATTTTTTTACTTTTCTTCTGGTGAAGTTTCTTTTGACATGGATTTATTAACTGGGGTCTCAAGGCAAATGTGTTTCATGTTACATAATGGGTTGCATTTATTATGTGATTTGAATCTAGGTAGCACTAGAAGAGGAACATTTAAATGTTACAACTTCTGCAATTTTATGCTTATCTAGGAGGTGATAGTTGCTAGTACTTATTGATAGGCCAAGCATGTTACTGTATCTTCAGGGTTTTGATTTTCGGAATAGTCCTTGTAAAGTGCTAGTACTTTTCTATTGTCTATTTGGAGCGCGTATGAGAAATTCTAACAAATTATGTTAATAGATTTTATCATTTGTTGTATTTATATAAATTTATTGCATAATCAGTTAGTATACTAAGAAATTATGTGTTTTGCAAATGAGTTTATCATAAATGGGATGCTCATATTATTCAAAGGTTTTAAAAGAGATATTTTTATGTAAACTTTATACAGACTCACTATTTAATATAGGTCACACATTATTTAAAATTTTTTTTATCATATTAAAATTATAATTTTTAATCGATGACTTTCATGCATCTGAGTGGAGTTTAAAAATAATATGATAAGGGAGTCCTAAAAAGAAAAAAAAAACCTTTTAAAGAATTTCAACTCAAGATTAAACAAATTCATATGTAAAATAAAATTTGAAATTTAAGAAAATTTTAATTCGTAATAGAGATACAAGTTGATTAAAGGATATAAAGGTAAAAAAAATATAAAATATAAGTAAGTGAAAATAAATAAAATAAAAAATGACTGATTTATTTTTATTTTTAAAAAATAATTTGATAAATATAATGATAAATATAATAAGTAATAAAGTAAATAGAGCTTTATAGATAATTTTTCAGATGCAGTAGATTTTTGTTAATTAAGTGAAGGGATTGGTACTTGAGCTCTGGATCCCACTTGGCGTGGTATGGAGTGAAAAGAGAACAGTACCCTCTTTTTTGGTTTTTTCGGCTGAAGGAATGAGGTAAGCCATGTGGGTTAAAGTGAATGAACATGGATGAATTGAGGGAGGGGGAGAATTAGCTGTCCCTTCAATTGTCTAGGCCCTTTGTGGTTTGTCCTTTGTAATATAATTTTTAAATGTTACTTATATATTTATAATTATTATTTAATGATATTTATTTTATTAATATTATTTTTAAAAATTAATATTATTTTTTATCTTATGTATTCAATTTTTACATTTTTTTTATATATTTAATATTCATCTAACCAAACGTTCCATAATTTGTATTGAGACTTTCTTATTTAAGTATTTTTTTACAATGGCTCACTTGCTGTTAGCACATCGTGCAACGCAGCAAGCGTTCTATTTTTGTTCCTTTTACTGTCAACAGCTTAGTATGATGTGTAGCAAATAATCTCTATTCATGCATCTTAACTTCAATAGCTTGGTTATTTGGTCAATATCACTATAGGCACATTTTGTAAGGATCAAAATTTTGAGATTAAGAACAATAAACTAAAGGGTATGATATGGTGTTGGGAGGGAGAGGGAAGTGAAGGAATCAAAGAAAAATAGAAGAGGGAAGGGGGATACTCTTGGTTTGAAAAAGCTTTCTTTTTTAAGATCTCTTTGATTGAGAGAATTTAAAATTTAATCTAGAGTGTTAGATAAACACCTTCTCCTCACCCTTTAAAATAAGCAAAAGATCCATTTTTCCCTTTCATCCTCTCCATCTAAACATATTAGCATTGATGTAGATGCACCTCATATAGTATAGATCATTAGATAAATTTTTAGATAAATGCAATTTATAACGATAAATAAACTAAAGTTAATCATAGATATAAATGTAATCATTTGCACATTTATTTTTAAGATCCATACCCAATATGCTTATCGCCATTGACACTAATTTAAGCATACCAAATAATCTCTATCGGAGATGTAGGACTTGCTGTTCCTTCAAGCACCTATTTTAATTATGATCTACGAAGTCCGAGAGCAAGTTGCCTCTGTCCATGCCGGTGAAAACTGAAACAAAAGAGCCCATGTCACAACTATGAGTGGGTTAGGACACACCCTACAGGACCTCATAAAGAAGTAGGACCTTCGTATATTTGAATTAATGGAACCCAGCTAGTGAAACTTTTGAACAGAAGAAACCAGACACACTAACCCTCCATCTCTTGCAAATCCCCTTTTTTTTCTTACTAAAATTAGGTAAGTCTCCACTTGCACATTCACTTTCCCTTCCGTGTGTGTGTGTGTGTGTGTGTGTATGTGTTTTATATACCTTTTCTGCTTTTGCCTCTTGAAATTTGTACCTCGGAAAAAGGTTATGTATAATTTAGCAAGTAATTATTCGTTTTCATTTGATAGCAACAAATCATCAATGCAAAGACAACGAGGAAGTTGGGGTCCTCTCATCAATATGAGTTGTCTAATTAACGGTTGGTTACGGCCATAATCATGTCTAAAAAGTGATTAAGTCTTCTTCACTAGAGGACCTAATAAGACTAAGACCCGATGTTGCCATTATCAAGGAGAGGTCTTTTTCTTATTAATAACTTTTGGAAACAGCCCATGACATGCTTGCCCTGGCTATTCTAGCACAAGTAAGCTTTGGACTGGGAGCTATATGGAGTACGGACCCAGGCAATAAAAGGACGCATATTAAGCAATGGCTTCATGACGCAGCAGCATTCAATATAGCCCCTGCTCTTGGCTTATATGACTTGACGGCTACAATGAATAGTTCTATTGACACTTCACTCTTTCATGCAGAGATGATAATTGGAAATCACATATAGGAGCCAATCTATGTGGAAGATATCTTCTTTCTTCCCCTTCTAGGAGAAGCTTAAAACTAGATTCAAGTGAGAATCATTATTGTTAATTGAAAATTGATGTACATTAGGTTTTAGCTTTCTTCTTCTTTTTTTTTTTTTATATATCGAATTTCTTAGGGACTGTAACAAAGTTTTACGATAACTTGTAAGATCAGATCTAAATATTAGAATCATATAATTATCTGCACACCTGAAAAGCTATAGAAATTAATGTACTTTAGTTTGTCGCGCCCGTATAATGAGGGTGTCATGCTCCAAGTCCCTTGTGGAGCACCCGATGGGCCATACCACCTCTTGGACGCATTAAATTATGAGTGTGTCATAGACAGTGCTTTCGTGGGCTCCAAGTCCCTTATGGAGCACCCGATGGCCCACATTACCTCTTGGACGCATCAGATAATGCGTAGGTTATCTAAAAAGGGCATAGAACAAGTCCGAGCCAGATTAGTTAAATTTTGGGCTCTCCAATTGCAGAACTTAACTTGAAAATTAGGCTAAGGCCCGAGCAATATTTGAGCGGTGCAGTTATTCTTAGCATCTAGTACATACACTTGGTAGACTGAAAAAACTGCATAGGCTTACGCAAAACCAGGTTTACTACACTTTTTATTTTTGGGCAGATATTGTTACTACTTAGAAACTTTGGGGCGGTCAAGATTTAGGCCTAATTCAGCCCGATCAGGCTGGAGCCCATTTTCCAATCAAGAGTTCAAGCAACCTAGATACTCCACTAGTATTTTGGGTATCTTGTTCAAGACATCCTAAGGCTGTAGAAGCTAGGCAAACCAAGGCTCTTCGAATCTAAAAATATCTGCTTACATTTCAGAAATTTTAACCCCATTGGTCTTCGCTGAAAAATGAAAGAGACTTCGATGTTTAATTACACTCTTTAAGGGGAAAAAATGTCACAATTCTTATTCAAACAAAGTTTAATGATCACTAGAATGCGCAGACATATCATCACAATATACAATTTCGACCTTGTAAGATAGAAATTTTACTGTAAAAGTATTCAGTGTTTGTAAGATAGGAACACCTACATAGCCAAATCACAACCATGTTAGCAGGAAGAGGACATACAGAGCAGATGAGAAACATATCTAAATGTCTTGGGGAGTATTTCATCTCAGATCAAAACGAGCAATCGCCAAAAGGTGAAAATCAAACGAGCGCGAGTGTAAGAGATCACTAGCAGCGTAATCACCGGAACTAGTCCATGGAACAATACCGGCGTATCAGCCATGATGTCCTCAGCACCAGAAACAGGTACGTCAGCAGGTGGAGGAGATTGCAGAAGAGGAGGAGGAGATTGCGGAGGAGGAGGAGGAGGAGATTGCGAAGGAGGAGGAGCAGGAGGAGATCTTCGAGGCGAAGGAGGAGGTCTTCGAGGGGGAAGAGGAGATTTTCTTGGAGGGTTCCTGGCTTGTCCACCAGTACCACCATTGTTACCATCATCATCGGTTCCATTGTTGGGCTGCGCAAGAACTTGGACTTGTAGTTTGAGTCCTTGTTGACAGTGCCCTGACCGGCCACAGACGAAGTACCTAGTTCCTGGTTCAGTGAGATGGATCACAGTCTCTCCATCATCGTAGGTGCCAATGGCGTTGGAGATCATACACATGTCGTAGCCTAGTTGGTTGACTTCCACAACGTCGTGGATCGGCGTGTATGTGAACACTGCCAAGTCAAATCGGAAATTCAAAATTTTAGTTAGACTTCATTGTGGTTATTACTTACGGTTATACATTTATCTCAAAGTATATGGCCCGTTTATCACGAATCGTACTTCATCAACATTCATTTACAACATTTTGAGAACAAAACCGTTTCAGGCACTCTGTTCAAGATTACCACGGTGTTTGGTTGCCAAGAAATAGCAGGAAAGAAAAGAAAAGTTACTGAACATGTCACAGAAGCCACGTATATATTCCATCAATTCAGTTCTTCTGATTAAGTTGGTTAGTCTGATTAATTTGTTAGTTTACTCCTACACCTAGACTTAACTAATTCAGAAACTCAAAGATGAAGATGGATCTTAATTTGTCGTAGAAATCATTTTTGCGATCAAAACAGATCAATGCCTTAATTATTGGGATGAGTACGGAGCAAGAGAAAATGCACCTAGATCGTCACCAACAAGAAAAGTGGTCGCAGCAGACCACAATAGGAGATTCGAACGAAGGTCCCAGCCGGAAGGCCCACCGACGGAGTGGTTATATGCACAGACGCATCGGAACAAGATCGAAGTGATTACTATAACAACGATAGCCTTCCCAGCCCACCCTTGCCTCACTCCTTCCATTTTCCTTCGGAACAAGCAGAGAAAAACGCCATATAAATGAAACGATTGATATAATTAGATGAACAGAGTTTAAGGCAATGTTAATAAGAAATCCTGCCAGTAAAGTGCCAAGCAAAGTTCTGAATTCTTCACTACTAGAATATTACCGAATTGAAAATGCTTTGTGCAAACTCCATCGAAATTAAAATTGCTTAACGATAAAAATGAAAAATGAAGGTGGTGCTGAGCTGAAGAGAGGTTAACTCAGACAGGACTAAGATAATCGGAAATTGAAACGACGTTATGGATTGCCTGGCTAAATTTATCTAGAAAATAGCAGGAGAAAAGAAAATTAGCGTGCAGAAAAAAGAAAATTGAACTCCGTGGATCTCAAAAGCAGAGGAAATTAAAATCATATACCAAATGCTTCTGAGGCAGATTCTCTACTCTGTTGAGCTTCGTAGAAATGAGAATGTCAGTCTTCCCTGCAAATTTAAAAGGCTTATCATCGAGCACTGAAGAAGAAGATAATGCCACAAAGCGAGAGAGAGAGAGAGCGAGAGAGAGAGAAAGTACATTGAAGAGGGAGAATATGAATCTCTTCCCGCCTTAGATATAGAGAGAGAGAGAGCTTAACGACTTCACGCTTTATAGTTCGGCTGGGTATAACAACATGCAGAGGCTCTTCGTAAGGATACCTGTGCACGCCGTTATGCGAACTTTTGATCATTGAACGTCGAGTCTTCTTGCAAAAATTTTGATGAGGGAATTTTTTTTTTTTTGGGCCAATGAAGGAGTTGGGTCTGGATTGACTATCCTAAAGAACATTATATGTTTTAATCTTATTGAGAATTTGATAATAAACACACTCAAGAATTATTTATTAAGAATTGGAGAAAAATTGTGTGTTTTTTTTAGAGTGATTGCTTAATCATTCTTGAATTTTTCATATTTTATCATATATTCATACTAAGGCTCCGTTTGTTTGGTTAAAAATTTTGTTTATGAAAAGAGTTTACCAAAATCAAACCTTCTTTTCGGAGAAAAAAAATTAAAAAAAATGTTTATCAATCTAAATTTTCTTCATTTTTCTAGATTTTTTTTTAAATTTTTACTTTAACTCCCTATTATCTCTCCAAGGTAGGGTTTTAAATCCTACGTAAAAAAATGTATACATATTTAAATAGTATGTACGCTGATTGTTTAATTTTCACATTAGGTATTTTACCCTTTAATATTTAATCTAAAAAAATTGACACATGGATAAATTTAATGTATGATAACTTTTTGCTGTACTTGAAACCTCACTCTCTCACATCAAAAATTGACACATGGATAAATTATTTTTTATTTTTATTTTTTCCTCTAACTTCTTACTTACTAAATAAGTAGAGACTAACTTATTCAACACTAAATTTTCATGGACTAAACAAAAATGAAAATTCGAGAACTAAATTATTAATACAATCAAATTTTATGTTGTATATTTTATTGTGGGATCTCAGGTTGAAGATTGATCTTTTCTCTTCGGACTCTGAGGTTTACAGAATCATGGGATGTAGACTTCCTTTTTCCGTGCAGTGCTTTCACCAATATTAATGCAACAATTTTATCCATTAATTAGGGGTTTTTCCTTTTTTTTTTTTTTGGATTACATAAAAAGAAAGACACTAATAATCAAATTATAAAACTACATTATATGTATTAGACCCAAAAACCTGTAGCTCCTGCTTGTATCGATCACTCTGATCAGATTGTTAAGGCTGGGCCACTAATTATTATGTTATGAAGCTGAATTGTAATCAAGATCTTAATCATTGTGATCCGTCTTGATTTGGGTGCCATCCAAAGCAAAATGGTCCAGCATCCTTGCTCTTAGCAAATTGATATTGAGCATGGAGCTTATGGATAAATTGTACAGCCCCGTTTGGGGAAACTGTTTAGGCATTAAAAACAAGGCTGTTAAAGAAATACCAGATTACATAAAGAGTAATTGGGAATAGATAAGTATAATCCTAACTTTTCGAGTTGGCAACCGAGTGAACCATGTGTCTAGTCATGTCCAAATATCTTCGATTGAATTTGATCCATAATGAGAGATAATAGAATACCAAACCAAACTGCCTTAGTGAAATTACATTATAAAAAAAATGTAATTTAGGGTCATTTAATATATCGTATAAGATCTAATAATATAAGGTAATATAATATATTATAATTTTTATTATTTATTTAGTATAAATAATATATTATATAAACTTATACATTAAAATTATATATAACTTAATCATGTCTTATGAGTAAGATTAGACTTAATTAAATTTTAATATATAAAACATTTTCAACACTTTTTAATTTTAACCCCTCTCCCATAAGGATATTCATTGGCTAAACTAAGTCGAGTTTTAGTCTAACCTAATAAGAGTGATCATAAGCCAAGTATTAGAATAATTTGATATTCTGCGTGATTTTAGACCAAATTTCTTTTCTTAGGCCCAATACTTGAATTTAACTGGATTTAATTAGTACTAATTGGGATCAAGTTAGTTGGATTATTTTTAAATTTTTGGTAAAAATTATAAAATGACCCTAAAAATAAAATTTTTATATAAATTCTTATAAAATAAATTTTGGTGAAAATTATAAAATAACACTAAAAAAATAAAATTTTCATATAAGTCCCTATAAAATTATATTTTACTACTAAAAAATTTTCATATTCATATAAGTCCCTATAAAATAATTTTTTTAAAAAATTAAGAAGGTTGAGATAGGCCATGCAAAAATTAATTTAATATCAGATTTAGTTTAATTGGTTTAATATGAAGTTAGGTTAAATTAGTTTCTCAAACTACTTAAGCCACTTTTTTTTAAATGTTTGGTAAAAATTATAAATTGACTCTTAAAAAAAATAAAAATTTCATATAAATCATTATAAAATTATATTTTGCCCATAAAAAATAAATTTTTTATATAAGTCCTTATAAAATAAACATTTAAAAAAAATCATAAGATCAAGCGAAACTAGTTGAAACTGGTTAATATGGCTAACCTGACCTGATCTGTTCAAATTATTTTTTAGTTATTTAGCCCGATGTGATCAAGCGAAGTCAGGTCACTATACACTATATGCAACCCTATTTACCTGTACTCTATCTAAAAATTAATATAATACAATAAATTTAAATAAATATAGTATATTTTTAAGTAAAAGGTATTTTTGTCAAAAAAGTTATTTTTATCTTATCCAATATTATATAATGCATCACTAAATAAATGATAGTATTATTTTATACAATACATTATCTTATATAGTATCACACCAAATATTGTATAATTTTAAAATTTTATCAGGTATTATTTTATCAAGTTTTATCTTATCAAACTTTATACTATTAGACTTTATTCTCTACATCATATCAAATAGGCCTTTAGTATTTTAACTTTGATGTGACAAAAATGGCAAATTGTTTCAATTGGCAAATGATGTTGTCAAAAAGTGGCTTTCACATAAGAGAGTCAATAAGTGACTTCCAAGTAAAAACAGAACTCTTAAAGGTAGCCTCACCTTTTAAAGCCAATCTCAAATCTGAAAAGGCATATGAGAAAGGGACGATGAATCTTTAGTTAAGATCTTATAACCATCAACAACATTATATTGACTATTAGCACTTTCAATCCAAATATAACAGTTAGACTAACCAATAGTTGAAAGCACTAATTGGGAAATTTGCTAAACTATTGTTAAGGGATAGAGAAAAGTAAGAGCGTCCTTATTTCACATGTCATGATTATGCAGAATAAGATCATACATTACAATGAATAGCGATAATCTAACTTATATCTACCACCAAAGATGGTTCCTAAAAGAAATCAATTCTCCAATACCAACCTACCAACGAAGGTTCTAGCAAACCATTGAGCTAGTTTTAAAATTTGCCTTTTCATATCCAAGTAATAGAAAAGTGATCATTCAATTGGCTTGAAAATGTATTTGTAAGATATTTCAGTTATAAAACCTTGACATAGGGATTAGTTGTTAATAATTGCCAGACATTTTTAGCTAATAGGACAAAGTTAAAATGATGTGTTTTCCAAAAATCCAAACCGCCTTGACTTTTAAGGTTACAAACCTTATCTTAGGAAAGAAGATGGATCTTGGTTTTTCCATCATTAAAACCCCAAAAGAAGTTTTCCATTTTCTGATCAATTTGATTATAGTAAGAATGAGACAACACCACATATGAGAAAGGGTAAACAAGAATGGAATTTGATATAGCTTTAATTAGGGTTATGCAAGCTTCTTGAAAGAGGAGCATAGCCTTCCAGCCTTACAATCTGTGACGACCCTAATTTTCTAATATCTATAATTAAGGTTAACCACGTGATTAATAATCATAAGTTGAGATTACAAGGCATTATGACTAATTACATTATGAAAATACGAGGAAATTTGAATCTTAATATGATTAGAGTCATCAATCATACAATTACAAGTACTTATATTCGTAAGGGAAATAAACATTTATTTATAAGCCTTTAATTCTATTACCCATCAATTATAACTCATCTCAATGTCTCTAAATCATCCCTTGAGATTACCATATGAAAAACTAAGGTTTCCTAAGTATTATAAGTGTTTCAGCATGTTCGTCGCGGCCTAATTACTCTTAGCCGCGGCCAATTCCCTTCTATTTTACCCCTTTCTTCTTTAGTAGTTTTGCCGCGGCCAACCTACATGGCACCGCGGCGAAGAAGCCTCCTGGAACTTCCTCGCTTGCCTCTCGATATTGGCCGTGGCCAATAACTCCTTTTGCCGCGGCCAATTCCTCTCTGGAATGCCTAACTCATTTTTTGCAAAATTTTGCCGCGGCTAATTTTCCTCTGGACGACTCCCAATTTTGCCTCTCGTATTTTGCCGTGCCTAATTACATATTTCACCGCGGCGAATTCCTCTCTGGCACTTTCCCTAGGCAACTTCGCCTCTATTGGCCTCGGCCAACTCCATTTTAGCCACTGCGAAGTGCCTTCTGGTCCTACACTCTGAAAATCTAGTCTCATACTTTCCACTATTTCTTCATTAACACCCTAGGGCCCCTCTACCTTCATTATGGGGCTCAAATATCCTTCATTAACCTAATTTATCCAGCTAATCTATTCTTACTAGTTTAAGACTCAAGGGTCAATTTCTTTTCTCTAACTACCCTATATCAGCAAGTCCATATATCAGCAAGTTTGTAAAATAATAATAACATGAGTTCACAAACTATCAGTAGCTATCACTTGATGCCCAATCAATGGGGGTTCATAGCAATATGTCAAGATTACATTTCCAATAACAAGCTATATCAAAGTTCAACAAGGCTCATAGCAGATATCATAAATCCATACATCAAATACCAATTTAAAGTAAGGTCTACTCCTCAATAGGTACACATTATGTTATCAAAATACAGACTCTTACACTTGACAATACAAATACATGATGATGCTATACAAGACTTAACAAAATTAGCATCTACTCTATTTTACTCAGACCAAGTGTAACTCTCCCACACCGAGCCTCAGCTCATAGATGTTCATCCACTTGCTTACCCTTATCCTTACCCGAAGAACCTTCACCTGAAATTGTAATCCCATAAAACGGGGTGAGATATAAATCTCAGTAACCAAGGCAATTCTATCATATAATCCAGTTTAATTAACATATATGTATGAATCAAAATCAACATTTGAATCATATAAGTCATATCAATAAATGAAGCAATTAGGCTATCATGATTACTATCCCATACTAGCAATCATAGTTTCACATGTTAAAGGCCATTAACACTGGGAGAGGCCTGTCCACGGCACCTACTCTCTATTGAGTACAATCAGGGCTCAGTGCATCTGGGGTTTGATCATAACTCGGTGCTCGATCAAAGTACATGCACAGGTGGCAGCTGCACCATAGCTCCACCATGGACTCACAAGGTCCAATTATAATACAATAGATCGCCAACCAATTTATTCAGCATTTCAAATCATTCACATACATCAAATATGAAATTAAAACAGATACATGCATTGAATTAATGTAAACCCCGGTTACCTTACTTGTAGACAATTTGCAACAGCCACCAACAGTACAAAAATCCCTATAACCATAACATCAGATAATTATCACTCTAATTCATCATTGACAGTAGCAGTAAGTACCCAAAGAATTTAAAAGTTAGTAACTACTTAAATAACACTTACCCAATCAATACAAGTCCCAAATTCGAATTCAAGTATCCTCTACCAGAAACCTCAATATTTTACCCAAAATCCTAAGAAATTGGTACAAAATTAATACCCATATTGTAAATCAGCTATGGGGGTCTCAAATTAGCAAAGAAAGCATCAAAATGGAGGGTTTATACTTACCTAATGTCAGCACTAACCTCAACCTACGAATTTCACCAAGAAAACCCCAAATAACCATATTTCAGATTTTGGGTATGGTGAAAACACTCCAAATGAAAAACTAATTAGGCCAAATTAAAGAGAAAGATGAGGGGATTAAGTTGTATAACTATTACCTTGGCTAAATCTTGCTCCAAATGTGAGAAAATATGGAATTATGCCAAGAACCCTAGCCTCTCCCTCTCACCTCCGAATTTTCTTTATGTCTTTGTGTTTTGCAGAATGGGGGAGGTGACTGGTCAGTTTTTAGGGTTTTAATGGGATTAAGTTGGGTCAAATATAGGTCATGAGTTGCTCCAAGGTCCAATTCTAAATGGGCTTCAGATTTTTAGTTTATTGGGCCAGTTTTAAAGTGTTGGGCTGCATAATTTTATTAGGGCAGTTCTTATGCATTGGGCTGCTGAAGTTTAATTAGGTTTTAGCCAAGTTTAGGATTTGGGTCTGTACAAGGGTAATTGGCCCACTTATAAGAGTCTATACAAGGTGGATCTTGGGCCTCTATCACATTAAATTGGGTTAGGTTTGCACCTAACTAATTGGGCCTCCATTAGCCTCTTATCATGATCTATTAATTTGGGCCTAGATGAAGTTTCTATCCCAATTAATTCTCAAACCTATATTAATAATTTATCTCTTTAAAATTCCTATTCACTAACTTGCCCAATTATCCTCTATTAATTATTCTTAATTACTCTAAATCCATGATTAACACCTTAATTAATTTTGGGGTGTTACACAATCTATGTTCACTCTTCTCCATTATATCATTATAAATATGTTACTTAGACCAACCAACATCAACCCATGTATTTAGATATTTTCCTAGTTTAAATTTATAATGAACCCTAAAGAGTAAACATGCCTAACATAAACTTCTTAAAACTTTATGGAATGTTAAGGCTAAAAATAAACTTTCTTTAGGGTTACTTATATGGCTAGAAAGGGAGTTATAATGATGCAAAATGCTATGGATGACATTACATTTTGTGAGAGAGGTTTCAAAGAATAAGATTGTATTATCAACATATATGAGAAAGTAATTGGGTATGAGTGTCAATTAATTTTAAGGTCTTTTCTAAAAAAGTTGTTGCTCCACTTGAGATATCATACAAAATAAAATATTAGAATGTAAAATAATAATAAAAATATAGGGGATCTCCTTATCTAAGACCTTGCGAAGGTTGGAAAGGGATGGTGGAGATGCCATTAACCAAAACTTGATTAACATTATTAACTCATTGCATAATCATCTGTATCTAATTTGTAAGATATTGCATTTTAGTTGATACAACTTGAAGAAAAGTCTATGATAACTTATCCTTTGGTGATACCTAAGTTAAAAGCACAGCACCCCTTATGCCATTTCTTATTCTTATGTAATGTATTTATAATTTCAAAAACCTATTTATAAATTCAAAAACTATAATAACATTATGTGAAATTATGCCATCCTTAAGAAAAACTATTTAGTATAGTGTATTTAGGTCGAGTAATACTCGCTTTAACCTATTACATAAAATCTAAAAAATGATCTTATATGCTATTTTATATAAGTTGATGGGCCTATAGTCCTAAAGCCTTGGTGAAGCACATTTTTGAATAAGCGTAATGTATGTGCGATTTAGCTTTTCAAGCATATATCTATGGTGGAAGAAAGTTATTACCTTATTAATGATATCACACTTTAAAAGTCCCGTGAACTTATGAAATAAGTTAGCATTAAAATCATTTGGATCTAAGGTACTATTTGTTTTTAATTGAAAGATTGCACCTTCAATCTCTTTTATTTGAAGGAGACATTGTAAAATATTGAGATGACACTTTATAAGAGCAGGAATAGAAATACCCTTCAACTCTTGGATAATTCAATCCTTGTCTAGATCTCAAGGAGGGGGTAAATAATTGTTTGAAATAATCATGCATGTGCTTTGCAATAATTGTTTGAAATTATTAGGTATTCCTATTTTTATGTATTGACCAAATTTGACTGGCCTTATGTGCCTATATAACCTTTTTTTTACAATCATATCAAAATTTCAGTTCCTAGCATTACATTTTTTCTTCAATCTTAGTATTGTCTTCAAACAAAGTAGATTGTACTTGTTTCAGCTGATCCTCCATTTAACTAATTTTACTCCTAAGATTGTCAATGTATGATTCATTCTACTTAGACAGAACAACACCAACATTAGAAGTTGTGTATTTATAGTGTAATTAAGATATATATATATATATATATATATATATATATATATATATATATATATATATATATATATATATGTGTGTGTGTGTGTGTGTGTGTGTATGTATATTATAGGAGAAAGAAATTTACATTATTTTTCGTGCAATTAAGAAAAATATATATTAATATTTTACAAAAATTGCAGATGCATAACAAATTTTTCCATCCAAATTTGTGAATACTTTAAGTGAAAAACACAAACAATAAGATAAAAGTAATATATTCATAATAAAAAATAAGATTTAACAATTAAGATATTATATTCTTCTTAAAAATTTTTTATATACACCAAACGTGACATATATATACACGCAATGATTTAAATTTAATTTGTAATTAAGTCCTAAATGTACTAATTAAATCTGCATTGCTGCATATACGAACATATAGTTTTTGTAATAAAATAAAATCTAAGTAATAATTTTATGAAATTATTTCATAAAATTATAATATGTGATTTTTTTAATACTTTAATACCATAATTGATTCTTTGAAAGTTGTATTTTCAACTTAAAAAAAATTCTTGGACATAATAATAATCACGACCAAATTTGGAGACGCTACCTTAATATCATACACATTAATTTTTTATTCATAATCATGTTTATGATATTTTTACACATAAATAAATTTTTTTTTATAATCATAGTAATGTATACTTAGATGGTTGATATTAAGTGTGGCTGTCAACAGTTAAAATTTGAAAAAAAATAACTATGAAAAAAATGAAACAAAAAGATGACGCTCATGTAGCTTGAGGCAGAGTCACCCTAAGCTTCGGAACACTATGGCTATTTACAAGTTTATACGTCCAGATTTTCTTTTGTTCTTTAAGAATAGCAAAGCATGCTGCTTTTTAGAAAATAACATCCATACCTCTTAAATGTGAGATTGTCTTATTTTTATTTTTTAATTTTTTTTCTTTTGTGTTTTTCACTGTGCAGGTTGTGCAACCAAAAAATCCATATTGGTTTACATATTTGGGGATTGAAATTTGAAAAGTAGAATATTTTGTATTCCCCAATTGCGAATTAAGATACTCACCCCGCGCTCGAAACCCGTCCGATTCAACTCAGCGTTACTCCACCCTTCACGCTACTCCACACTGGCAGGAGGGCAATACAAATCAATAGTAGTAAATACTCAGATACTTTCTCCCACAAAAGACAGATCTTCGATACGACGCTACTAGAGAGACAGAGAGCGCGAGAGAGGGAGAGAAGGGTTTTGCCTCAGATGGCAACGACGTCGTCTTCCACCGAGGAAGCGAAGAACAAGGACGAGAAGAAGAAGCTGGGTTTGGGTTGGATAGAGTGGTTGAGAGGGTGGTTCCATTTGGTTTACGAAATGCTATTTCAGAGAATAATGGCTAGTCACTTGCAAAATCCCATGCCTTTACCTCCCATCAATGACCTCACTTGCATTGTCACCGGATCCACTAGCGGTATAGGCCTCGAAATCGCCAGGTTTGCCTTCTTTCTTTGTTAATTTTTGCTCCTTTATTTCCTATGTAAGCAAACGGGGGGAAAATGTACTGAAATAGCAGCAAGTAGAGTGAGAGAAAATGGGCTGAAATAGCAATAATTTTGTGTCAAAAAACCATTTCAGCTTTCTGCTTCTCCTTGGTCAGCTACGAGCTTTGCAAAAAACGGCTAATAAATAATTCTGGGATTTTTGTTGTTATTGTGTAATTATGGAGAAGTGGAACCTTTGGCGAGGAAGATCCTTACTAATAATAGATATAGTATATTTACTTGTTTGTGTTTCCTGGTCCTACATTTGCAAGGCAGTCAAGCAGAGCCTACATGGCTATTTATTTAATTTATGGGTGTCGCCTGTTCATTTATAAAAAGAGGGGATCGATGAAGTGGGGCTTCTGTTATTCTTCCATTATGCAGGCAATTGGCACAGTCAGGGGCCCATGTTATAATGGCAGTGAGGAAACCAAAGGCGGCTCAAGAGTTGATCCAGAAATGGCAGAATGAATGGTCAGGGATGGGCCTTCCTCTCAATATTGAGGTAACTTATATAACCATTAGGGACATCAAAATTCTCATTATGAGCAAGGTTTGCTAAATTCTGTATGATCTATGAAAACTTACATGTGAGTCTTTTTGGTCAACTTACTTTTTGTTGATTGGAATCATTTCAAACCAATGAGACACTTCTAATCTTTGAAACTTTACATCTTGTTTTATACTTTTAATTAGATCATCATATGCTCTTATCAGCTTGGTTAACCATGCGTATTGCATAATATGGTTTTGGTTGTTAAATTCTTTTATTGTTTGATTGATACCTACTTGTGGCTTCTTAAGGTGATGGAGGTTGATCTTCTCTCATTGGACTCTGTTGTGAGGTTTGCTGATGCATGGAATGCACGCTCTGGACCACTGCATGTTCTCATTAATAATGCAGGAATTTTTTCCATTGGAGGTTGATATATCTGATTTAACAAATATGATGCTGAATTTTTTGTGCCCTTCCGTATTCTTATTGCTTTGAACTTGAATCAGCTTCAAGTGTTGACTCTATCATTTTATAGATTGAGACATTGAGTACATAATTGTAATTTTTGGAAATCACATATTGTAACATTTATTTTTATCAACTTTTTGTGTTATTCAATCATTTTGGATTGATTCTCATTGAGTACCACTAAAACTGACCCACTTGCTTATATTTTTTCTTATTCAGAGCCACAAAGATTTTCAAAAGACGGTTATGAAGAACACTTGCAAGTGAATCATCTTGCTCCGGCTTTGCTTTCCATTCTTCTTTTGCCATCCCTTATTAGGGGTTCTCCAAGTCGAATTGTTAATGTGAATTCCATTGTAAGTCCCTTACTATTTGAATTTTAATTTACATACACAAGATGGGACTCAGCACCTAAACATTTCTTCTGATAGGTTTTATTATTTAGTGTTGGTTTAATAAATTCAACAGTATCATTTATTAGCTTTGATTCCTGCATCATTTGAAAATATTAGTTTTTTTGGTGATAAAGAATTTGGAAACTTTTGATTGCTGTTATACCTGGCTATCTTAGGCTATCCAATTTGTGATTTACTCTGTGGCTTGCAAGGATAAGGTACTCTGTGGCTTGCAAGGATAAGGGTTCAGTGCGTACTAGAATTCAATTTTACTAGCAACCTAGATGTTCAGAGTTGACTTAGTGTGGGAAACATTCCTTCTTCTGGAATATGTTCAATAATTTGCATCAGATTAAACTAGTTAAGTCTGGTCTTACTTCTCTTTTAAAACTTTATTTTGTTATTATCTGAGACAGACATGTATAGAAAATTAATGTTATATGTTTTTCCTTTTAGTGGTGTATTTTTTTTTTTTGGTTTGCTAATTTGATTTTCAAGATGCAAATGCTATGTCATTGTATCCTCAATCTCAACTATTTTTTTCACCATGTTGAGTATAATTCAGAGATCGTTGGTTAGTTGGAAAAAACCAATGAAATGTTTCTCTGAACACCAAGAGTCTGAATATATGAGTTACATTAATTGTCTTGCCTATGAATCTTGCTTGATGAAATACTCGTCTAACTTGTGGTATTAACTTGAAATTTTTAAAGGCTGTCTTTTAATTTCAACAAATGGAAAAGAAAATGCAGCATCAAACTGGCTGCCAGAAAAGTCAAAAAAACAAAAGCAAAAAAAAGTTTAAATTTTTAGCAAATAAGAAGATTAAAAAATTTTCTTTGTGAAATTATTAGAAGTCCCTTATCCTCAAATATTCAGATTTTCTATTCCTTCTTTTCTGAAAACTACATGTTGAAGAATACAGCCACATGAGCCCTCCATCTAACAATATGTGGAAATTCCTCTGCATAGTCTGTTTCCATCTTATGTTTATCTTCCCTTTTCTGGGCTAAATAGGTGCTGAGCTTCATTCAGTTATGTGCAAAGACACATTAAAGCTTTAGCATGGTGAAGTATGAGTTTCACTAACCTTTGAGTGCCCAAGATAGAAACAAAAGGAGAAACATTTTTCTACATTTTTGTTTTCCTTTTCACCAGGACGTGCTATTTTTTTTCTTTTTATAAAGCTCCATTACCTGCAGATATTTTTCTTCTTTGTGATTTTTATTGTTGTAATAATAGGTTATAATGAATCTGACTTTTTATTAATTCACGTATTTCAAGTAACTGGAAGTCAGATGCTTTTTAGAGGGAAACCATGTTAAACTAAAGATTAGATTAGAGTAAGAAATGGAGCTTGTACATTGGTGTTTGGTAAATACCCAAAATCCTCTACTAGTCCGATATTATTCTGTTTATTCTGTTCCATGGATATTGCTTTATGGTTCCATGGCTTTCTACTAGTTTGATATTAATCTGTTTATTCTCATTCTTTCACCCTAATAAATCTTATAGAGTGCTTTGTCCATTGTCCTTTCTGTAGATGCATCATATTGGCTTTGTTGACCCTGAAGACATGAATGTCACTTCTGGAAAAAGGAAATATACAAGTATGTTGGGGTATTCTAGCAGCAAGCTGGCACAGGTGCACTTACCCTCTTTTGATGGCAAAGGCTGAAAAGCATCTTGGAACAAATTTTGTTTTCTTTGTACTCTTATCAAAATAAAAAATTGATTTTGAAACCTGCCTAATTTAACTTTTGGATATTTGGATTTTTTGAATATGGAAATTTCATTTTAACTTTGTCCCCTAAAAAGTAGAAGTTATTGCTTATTGAACTGTACTGTTGGATGATGATATACATATTAACGAAGGCATAAAACTGATTATATATATATATATATGGATTAACTTACTGATCATATTCATACTGCTTACTATATTGATTTTATCTTATGCATCGCCCTTGATCTTTGGAGCCCAATCACAGAGGATAGAATATTGAAATCTGTCTTATCTTCCTTGTTGTATTAATAATAAATAGCTGTTCAGCCTAGTTTGCTGTTTTTTTACATTTTTTGATCACTTTCTAAATAAAATTTGTTGTTGTTTTATTTTACCAGATATTATTTGACATTAATTGCAAGTGATGAAACCTAATTATTAATTTTTCCATTGTCACAAGTCCATTTCATCCTTCTTTTTAGCCTTGAATAACCAATATTACAACTTCAATGTCAGAAGTATCAGGTGTGAGACAAATTAACATCAACCTTTATCCTTAAAACAAAACTTAATAGTTTCAAAAAGTTGAGGGAGAGGCTATCATTTTTCCCATTTGATTTCATAATTTATACAGAGAGAAATTGGTAGGAGAGGACTTGATGCCAAGATCCATGTGTTGCTTTGTTCTGACAAGGATTAATGAAAGCTTAGAGAACAGGTGATATTGTCTTGCTGATTAAGTGGTGCAGAGATTGTGAATCTCAAGTAGGTGTATTGTGAGATAAAAAATGCAGACCAGAGCCTTTTATGAATCTAATTCCTTGTATTGTCCCTCCATTTCAATCTTTTTTTCTTTTTTTAATAATTACTCTATTGATAATTTATAGTCTGTGGTGGAGGTAGGGAAATTAAAATAGCCGCTCAGATATCAATATGATGAATGACATTATATTTCGAAGTAGAAAAAAAGAAACAGTAATGCAAATTGTGTTGAAAGGGCGTTTTAATGTGAAATAAAAGAAGAAAGGATGAGAGGACAGATGTTAATTTCCTATTCCATGCTGGTGGACTTTGAAGTCCTCCAGCTGAACACAGAAATATAGTTCTACTCTACATGGTTGGGATCCTTGTGACATTTCTTACTGATCTTTGACCATTTGTGAAAGTAGGCATTTTTCTAATTTAGCATCAAAATTTGGTGACAAAAACTATAGTACTAACCTGCTTATCTGCCACTAGGTTATATGGAAATGCATTTCCTTACATTTACCTAGTGGTTTTCTCCGTTTATTTTTGTATTTGCCCACCATATGCAATAGGTTTGTGCTCTTTTGTTCTGTTTTCGATAATGCATTTTTGCTTACTGGAGAAGGGCTACTATATTATTGACTGAATTCACATTAATGAGATATGGCGTATGCTATTGCTAACTTGTTTGTAATATATGAATGACCTTGGTGATTAATTTTTCATAAGATTGCTTTGTAAAATTCAATTGCATACCCACTGCTGTAGAGTAGCCTAACTATATGCATTTGTGATTGCGTGCATCGTTCTTGAATGATAACATGGTTCAATTGAATGATAATTTTGTAGAAGTGTAATACTTTTTGTTGTCTGATTTTTTATAGAATGAATTCTTGATACTAGAGCTGGCATAACATTGTACTTTGTTTTTCCCTGTGGTTTTCCTTTTTCCTGTTTTCAAAATCCATGCTTATTAGTATTGGCCTCCAAAGTTGATTTCTGCTTGTCAATGATGTAAACTTGTGTGAACGTGAAATTACTTTGTTTACCTTTTGTCTTGAAGCTGTGAATGGAACAGGAGCTGGCCTTTTGATTGCAGGTCATGTTTAGTAGTATTCTTACCAAGCGACTCCCTGCTGAAGCTAGCATCAGTGTAGTGTGTGTATCACCTGGAATTGTCCACACCAATGTTGTGAGTGTTCTAAAGGATTTGAATTTGAATATCTGTTTCTGAACAGGTTATATGTGCCTGTACCATCCCTTTTTTTCTTTGGGTGTTAGTTTTTTCCTGATAAACCTAATTTATTGCTGGATATAACTTCTTTTATGAAGAAGCAGCGTACGATCTAGTTGTACTTCTGCTATATGGTTACAGAAAAAACCTTGTGGAAAAATTTTCAGAGAAAAGAACAAGCTGGTTCTTTTTTTGGGGGGGCGGGGGTGGGGGAGGGGTTGGAGCTTGTGTTAGTTGTACATATCTTTATCCCTCCTTAAGTATTACAGTGTTGCCACAGAAGTTTGAGAGATATAGGCGAGCATAACTAAGTAATCTTTCAATTGAATATGATGCTGAGTGACTTGATATAGAAATTAACATTTGGGTCAAGCACAAGCTCTTACCCCTTGCAAAAGTTTAATCCATGAAGTTCATAATTGCTATAGCTCAGTTGGAGTCTTGAACTAATCCAAGGAGGCTCAATTCAATCTTTTTTTTTTTTTTTGGGGTTCAATAGTTGGTTCCTCCCTTAAATTATGTTTTACTTCATAAACATTTTGCATCTCTTATGCTTTCAACTTTATCTAATGCAGGCAAGGGATCTTTCCAAACTTGTTCAGGCTGCTTATCATTTGATACCTTATTTCATCTTTAATGCTCAAGAAGGTTAGTTTCTGTTCTTTCGTGCTAGAAGTGCTTAACAATCATGAATTTCTGAGGGACTTCAGGATAGACCGCAAGCATTGCCTATGTGTAATAGATTTGGGATGTGGCTGTCTTGGTTTTGGTTTCTTTAAAACCCATTGTTTTAAACAAAGAGAAAATACCTGCGCTCTCTCTTTCTTCTGCCTTGTGCTGTCGTTATGGTTCTAAAATTTTCATACTCTAACCCTAATCGTAATATGAATCAATGTCCAGGCAATATGTTACAAAAACTTGATCTGAGTATTATAATCGACCGACCAATCATCCTAGTTCATGAAATATTATTCTAAAAGCATTTCTGTGAATAAATTTCTTGTGACTGATCTTGGAGATATGCCGCCAATGCAGGTTCCAGGAGTACCCTTTTTGCTGCCACTGATCCTCAGGTTTCAGAGTACTGTGAAATGTTGAAAGCTGATGAATGGCCAGTTTGTGCCTTTCTCTCTCAAGACTGCCGTCCAACAAATCCATCAGAAGAAGCACATAACCTTCAAACATCATATGAAGTGTGGGAGAAGACATTGGAGATGATTGGCCTTCCTTTAGATGCTGTGGAGAGGCTTATAGAAGGAGAAGAAGTGAACTGCCGTTACGGGGTCCAACGGGAGTAGTCTAAATTTACGCCATACGCTAACAGTTAGTGACGTGGGGATCTATGTGTTCTAATTGAAAGGTGAATGACCAAAAATCATTTGGCCTCTAAATGTTGGGGAACCAGAGTTGTGAGAAGTCCAAGTTCACTTGACTGGCAAGTTTTTCTTGCTTGGAAACTATAGCTCAGTGATTCTAAACCAAGAGTAGTATATTTCACACAATTCAAATGATTCTCACTTTTACACGACTGGGTTGAAGTTTTCAGGAAGGAGAATGACAGTGTACCACTTGAGATAGAAAATAAAAGTGGGCAAGGTAACAAGTGGCCAATAAAAACAATTGGATGCATGGGTTTATATTTGGGATCTAGACTTGAGAATTCCTACATGTTGGATATTTGTTATGGGATTTCTTAATAAAAATATAACACAGGACGATTTACTACAACTCAATATTATATCATGACATCTTATTCTGATTTTTATAAATGGACTAATTCTCAAGTTGGATCTTGACAAATCTTCATTTGTTGGAATTCCATGCACAGATTGGAGATATTTATATTTATATTTAAATTTAAAGGTTTTAGAATAAAAAATTTAAATTATACAAAAACTGTATTCACTATTTTATAGATGGATTCTGAAATTTTAATTTTGGTATTTAATTCATTAATTTAATTTCTATATTAAATTTAAAAAAAAATCTGTATTTCAGAACTATAATGTATTCAGGTGGAGTAATGTATTTCATGGATAACATAGAAATAGAAAATATTTTTTCAATTAAACAAATATTTAAATTATTTCCAATTTCATATTTTTAAAGTCAAGTGAATACAAATAATTAAAAATTTATTCCAACCGAGTTCTTTCTAAAATTTTGATATCCAGCTTTTACCAAAGTTATATATGGACAAGGAAGAATTATGGAACCCCTTATTTATTTTTCTATTCTCCCCCCCCCCCCCAACCCTTTTCTTTTTTTCTCACTTTTTTTCAAAGAGAAAAGAAATCCTTTTTTTAATTATGTATTCTAAGATTTTAAGTTAAAATTTTTAATAATTTTAAAATTTAAGATTTTTTAATATAAATATTTTTTATTTAAAATTTTAAAATATAATTTTTTCGTTTTACAAGAGTGGGATTTGTGGTGTTACTCTGCGACAGAAAGCCATGCCAGGGTGGTAGTTGCAGTTGCAGGAATCACAGAACTGATTGCCCTGAACACAGTGAATGGACCTTGTGCCGGCAAAGAGTTGTGTTCCTTTCAATATTCAAACAGCAATTGTATAATCCCTTGTTTTATTTTACTTCGTTATGAGAATAAGGATCAGCTTAACAATTTAAATTTTTTTAAAAAATAAATTACATAAATTTCTTTTAAAGTTTTGTTGAAAATGCCTTCAATTATCTTAAATATATAATGTTTTAAACTAAAAAAAATCAAATGAAGATTATTTTGATTGAAAATTAAACTAAAGTCTAAAACATTTTTTTATTTTTAAAAAAATTTAAGGGTGTATCTTAAAAATCAGAAAAAAAAACTTATATAATTTCAACAAAATTTAAGTGTCAACCCTCCAAATAAGTAATTGCTCTTGAACTCAAACCCATAACCTATAATTATATTGCATAATATAATTAGAGTTGAATGTCAAGGCCATTTTGATAACATTAATTAAGAACTTAAACTGTCAAAGCATGTATAGTTTAAGTATAATATAAAGATAGTGGGAAAAAAGGGCATGGCAGATTATTGAACATCAATTACCAGAAATATTGTGGGGTGTCAATTTGTTGAGGTTTCCTTGAGTGACAATAAGGTCAGGTGCCCAAAATGGATGAAAAACCAGCATTGGCAAAATTTAGAATTTATAGCCAACCAATTAATGACTCTTAAGTAAATTTCATTTGCAAAAAATAATTAGATTAAACTAATAATAAATAACCTTGTAACTATGAGAGAGATGAATTTTATTTTATTTTTAAAATGTCATATAATTTATTTGAGAAAATTTCCCAACAATTATAAATTTGATTTTGAGATTCATATGAATCTAGATTTGAGAATGAATATATGACGTATACATTTAGAGATTAGGAGGATTGGTAATAGAATTGTCAGCTAATTCTCTCTCTTGTAAAAAAAAATTGGAGAGAGAAAGCTATATGAAGGTGGGATCTAATGATCAATATAATAGATCTTCTTCTACTCAGAAAAAAAAAATTCTAATTCATTCCAAGATAAATTGTCAGCACTTATATAATCACTTTTCTGCGACGCCGCTATTAGCCACTAAAAGCAATTATCGCCATCCTTCAACTTATTCATGACATTATATGGCGTCCCTTTTCAATTATTATTATTGATAAGAAAATTAAATGAAAATTAAGAGGTTACAAAGAGTCGAACAATATTCCAAGTGAGAGCAAAAAAAAAAAAAAAAGAGAGTTTTAATTTAAGTTTATCTTTTTTTTTTCCTTTGTACTTTGCCACTCACTCACATATTGACGTGAAAAATATTATTATATCATATTAAACATTTGTTATGGAAATTAACAAAACAAAGAATAATGATCATGTTTAAGTGAAGTATTCACATCATAAGTAATTATAATAAAAACAAGTAAATATAAAGACCAATATTTTTTAGAATGATAAAACACATTCCTATGAAAAGAAAAAAAAATAGACAGATTAACTTGGAACTTTTTTAAAAAAATTTGCATTTTATTTTTTAAATTAAAGTCTAATTATAAAATAATACATGAACTTTAACATATAACAAAATGTGTTTCTGAAATTTACACTAAAATAAAAATTTAAATCTAAGTTAAAATAATTGCAAGAGGCCATGTGATCCTTACGTAGCCTCTTATATATGCATTTTCATTTCAATTTGATGCCAATTTGTGAAGACTGTTGAAATAAGGAAGCAGTCTTTTTTTATTAATTTTAAATATAATTTAATTTTTTTAATTTTAGTTTGAAATTCAAATAAATGCTTTGTTACATTTTAAAGTATATGTAATTATTTTGTAGTAGACTAGATTTTAGTATAATTTCTTATATCTTTACTAGTAAATTTTTTAATGAAAATATAACATGTATAAATAAACTATTTAAAAGACTGAATTATATAATACTGAATTATAAAAAATTATATACTTATCATATTTTTATTGAAAAATCTAATAACAAAAATATAAAAATTATTTCTAACTTTTTCTCCTTTAATAATTGGGTTAGATCATGATGGGTTTTGGGTCCTAACCAAATAAGCTTTCTGTGGACTTGGGCTCATAGTTTCCAAGCTCAAGAACCAGTGGGCCTAGAATCAGTGCTAGCCCAGGTTTATATGGTATGTCTTGTGCACACTTGATCCAGATCCACCCATCACATCAAATTTAGCTCCATCTTCCTCAAGCCAGTGTTCTGGATGGCAATGAAGAGTTCCCGCAAAGAATGAGGGTCTTCTGTGGGGTTATCTTCGGTACACTCACTCCTACAGTTACTGCTCCATTCTCCAAGAGGGACAGCGTTCCGTCCCAAAACCCCCTTTTTAAATTGAAGACCTTTTCTTCTGTCTCTCTCCGCCATCGAAAACGGTTTGTGCCCATTTCGGAACCCAGCTCGGTGAAGAAGACGAATGGCAAGTATGGCGGAACTGGGTGTTCCACTTCTGGTCAATGTAATGCTTCAGAAGCTTCGGATGGTGATTTCGTGGTTGTGAATTTTTACCATTTTGTGTTCATCAAGGACCCAGTAGCAGAAGTTGGCAAACACCTGGCTTTCGTGGAGGTTCCCCCTCATTTTGAATCTTTCTTTAGTTTCCTTCTCTCCTCTTGTTATCTGAATGTGTGTCTCTCTTTAGTATGGCAATTACCAAATGCTTGCAACTGATGGTGGTACTTTACCCATATTGGGGTTTCATTATTATTATTATTATTCCTACAAAATCATTGAGCAAATCTTTGGAAGTTTTTTCTTTTTATATTTCTTTTAAGTATCTATACTATACCATAACAACATCCAGAAAATGGGAGTGCCAAAAAAATATTGCTGCTGCAAAAGCACGAACTTTTAGAGACGAAGAATTTCAACCCACAATTCATGCATGCATCTATTAATACGTGCACACTATGGCAATGCTTAGTGGTTATTTGTTAATGATAAGGAGTATAGCACGGAGGGTATTGAATATGTTTTCTTATATCAGTTTTGGAGTTAATTACAATTTCTGCCTTTTCCTCTCAGGTATAAATTTTTGGTCTGTTGACAGGGTCTTGACATAAATGGCAGAGTCTATTTGAATGAACAAGGGATCAATGCACAGGTTAGTCTTCATTTTTGCATTAAATTTCCGGACAGTTGTTATTATTATTATTATTATTTGGATATATATAGGCAAGATGTAGGAGTCGTAAGTAATTCCATCATGAGACATGCATAAAAAGGTTCTTATTTTTCTTGGTCAGAATATGCCAAGTGTGATATCCAAGTCTAAGTTTTTATGTCTCCAACTCTCCATCAATGAGCTTTGGGTGAACTACATGGAACCTTGATTTGTCTTCTTTTTTGGTTTCTCCGCTTCGAACTTAAACTACTTCAGTCTGATGTTAATTGGGGTTGAGATTCTTGTTTGACATTAATCTAAATAACCTTCAAAAGCATACCGACTGGCATAATACAGCTCCTCTGTGACTCCCTTACCACCAGTGATGATTTTAAAGATAAGATACTTCTTTGAAAGCACTTCAGCAAGTTTATATGAATACGTGACTACCTCAGACATTTAAGGGAGATATACTGGAGAACCCTTATATGCTGGTGATAAAGTAAGACATGATTATGTAACCATTGAAATAAATTAATAATAATATCGTATCAAGAGTTTATTATTGTAGGCTCAGTATTTGAATAAGGTGCCTCCTTTTGCATCGTTATATTTTCTTCACAGATTACATCATTAAAATGTTAACTGCATGAAAGGACTAATCAATGATTTCACCGAGGGGGTGTGTGGGGGGTGGGTTTGAAAGTGGGGTTTAAATTTCGATACACATTGGGTTCTTTGTAAATCACCTAAAAAAAAAATTATTTCTTGCTGCTTAACCTAGAGGTTGTAACTTAAATGAATGTTAACTTTCCTAGGGTAACTACCAATCAAACTTACAGTGTTCAGAGTCTAAACACTAAATGTCTCCTGCTGATGTCGTATGTTACTGTATACAGTATAGTGGGCCATCAAAAGATGCTCTGGCATACGTTGAATGGTTAAGACAGGATGACAGATTTTCTGATATCTTGGTTCAGATTTCTCCATCAGTAAAAGGACATGCATTCCCGAGATTGAAGTTGCGGTATAAGCCCTCACTAGTACAGGCAAGCCATATGTGTTAGTCCATGTAGTATGCCATAAAATCTTATCATCCATACAAAGCATGTTAAAATGGATAGTGCTGTATAGTCCCTTAACCTTTTTTTGTTTTGTTTTGTTTTGTCATGCAAGAGTTCATTGAAACTAATTCATTTTGTCGAATATCATGTAATAGTTAAGATTTCTCTGAGCTGGAGCTTTGTAAATGGTTTCTGTATTCATTACATTTATTGTCTTTATAATGTTTAAGATGAAGAGTTGTTTGTGACTTAAAATGACACTATCACTGTAACTTTTTATTTGTCCTACAGTTGGAAGGTGGCATATCACATCTTCCTCTTCTTAATCCTTCAATGCGGGCAACACCTTTAGCACCATCAGAATGGAGAAATAGATTGGAAGCAATCAATACAACTGGTCCAACATCAAAAGACTCTCCTGGTACTGATTACGTTCTATTGGATGTGAGAAATGGTATTTGTTCTGTTCTTCCAAAGTAATTCTAGCTTTGTTTTCTTTGCCTGAAATTGCAATAAATTTTCTGTTTACAATGTTCTTTTTTAATCTGGTGGCTCACTTCATTATATGGTTGCTAATTCACAATCTTTCAATATTTCCAATGGATGAATTTTTTGATATGAATGTGATCTTAAAAGGCAGTTCTGTGGCTCATATCTAACATAGTTTTTGTTCTCACTCTTAGTTAATATTTCTGAAAGATCTATTTATGTACTTGCCCTTCTATCTTTAGTTTCAAAAAACTTTATTGTTGTCATAGTTCTATCTAAAAATGAATATATTACATATGGTATTCAGGTTATGAGTGGGATATTGGACATTTTCGTGGTGCTCTACGACCTAATGTTGACTGCTTTAGAAGCACTTCATTTGGCTCGTCTTTGGAAGAGGTAGGGTCACTATTTGATGTAACCATAAAAAATGATAGTAGGAATTTATCATGATGCTTGTTCCTGATAAGGCCATATATGGTATGTATTTCCTGTACGTTTGATGTGGCTGAGATTTTCTACACCGAGGGGGGATTATAAGGCATCTTTCAAAATAGGAAACTAAAAGAAGACACAGCTAAAGAGGCTAAAAATGTGTTAAAGCTGTCCATTCTTTCTGGATATAAAAAATGGAGACTCTCCCTAAACAGCTATGAGCAAAGTTCCAGAGAAATTCAATAAATACAATCCTATCCTATAATATACGTAAGGTTAAAGATATGCCCTTGAAGATGCAGGCATTATGCTCCAGCCGCTACACTGAGAATTGCTTAAAGCGTGCACACACAAAAATTTGACGTAATGCTACTGAAACATCCGTTGAAGTTGTATGAATTATTTTTTAAATAATGCTGTGAAATCTTGTTTTTCTTCCAGCATTCTAGCTGTTGGCTTTGGTTTATTATTTGATACTTTTTTCTTGTTAAGGGTAGTACAGAAGTTTGCCTGGGTCTTAGGTTAGGATATCATCAGTAACTGAAAGGAAGTCTTGGAAATTGATCTTTCCATTGATGGCTGTTAATATACACCATTTTTGTGTGCCTTCCCATTTAGGTCACTGCTTCAGATCCGTTATCAAATGTAGATAAAGAAAAAACGAATATATTGATGTACTGCACTGGAGGGATTCGTTGTGATGTATATTCTACAATACTGAGGTAACTTATAATGTCATTTTTCTCCATCTTGTCTCGGGCATTTTTTGGCAACAAACACTTCTTCCATTATGAACTTCTGTAGATCTTATTGCATTATCACTTCCATTTCACATATGTGGTGAGTTTTCAACACACAAAAAAATATGATGCACTCTACAACGTATCCATTGAATAGCCGCTAAAATTAACCATTAGCTCTCAAAACTTTTGAAACTAAAAATTAGTAACATAGTGACTCATCACCTATTTCTGGTGGTGGTAATGTTAGTATGTTAATGGTCTTGACCAGAGAACTTCTGGTAATTGAGCAATGCTGCTTATTCCTTTCTTGGGCAGTCAAAGAAAGTTATAAGAATTAGATATCTAGTTGAGGATGTCACTAGGTTTCTAAGATACAAGTCTAATCTATTATATAAAGACACCCACAATTCTAATCATCAGTTCTTCAAATTCATTCTTGTTGTATGGTTTTTGGTTTGGTGCATATTCCAGAGAGAAGGGGTTTCGGAATTTGTATACCTTGAAGGGAGGTGTTTCTCACTATTTAATGAATGAAGGTCCAGCAGAATGGGTAGGAAATTTATTTGTGTTTGACTCTCGTCTGTCTCTGCCTCCTTCTTCATACTATCCTGGAGCCACAACTGAAACAGACAGGGCTCAGGTCTCTGCAAATGATATGTTTGCAAAATGCTACATATGTGGTTCTCAAGTCAGTGAATTGAGACATAGAAACTGTGCAAATCTTGACTGCAATTTGCTTTTTCTGTAAGATTCCTTTCTCTTTTGCATTTTTCTTAGCTTTACACAGACAACCTGCCTCTTAGGCTCTGGCATTTTAAATTTGCTTCATGATAAAAAATTCTTTGACGTCAAGCATGTCAATATTTTTCTTACAGATGCTGCAGAAAGTGTGTGAAGGATGTAAGGGGATGCTGTTGTTGGAGTTGCACAACTGCTTCTAGACTTAGGCCTGTTTTAAATGAAGATCAGAGATACAAAAAATGGCACATCTATCGTGATATAGATGTGCAAAGCAACATAACAACTTCAGCATGAATTGACCTTTGTTTTCATCACCAGCACACCTTTTGAAAAAGAAGTGTTCTGGTGAGCACTTCCATAGATTGGTATTTGTTATCTAATTGGTAGTGTAATTACAACTGTCATTAAACTTATATTTATTTATTCTATATTAATATTGTAGGAGCTGAAGGATTTTTGAATTGAATGGATCTTGTAATCATGTACATTTCACGCGATTTGGAAGTTCACGTCGTAATGTGTTTCCCTCAGGAGTTACTAATCTCCTTTTAAATTTTCAAAGAACTTTATTTTGTAAACGAGCATCAACAGTTTCCTTTAAATATGTTTGAATTGAGGAAAATTAATGAAAAGGAAAGGAAAAGTTTAATTTTGACATTTTTTATTAAGTCAAACCCTCCCTTTTATTCTCTTTCATTCTTCTCGACACAAACATACACTTTGGTATAATTCACGGGTTTAAGAGTGTCAATAAAATGCTTCAGAAGTGCAATTGCAGAATTTTGAGCAGGAATTTATTACTGATAATCAAACTTTTTTTGTTTCAAAGGTAAGGGCTATTTTGAAAAAAAGAAAATTTAAATCGCTTGGAAGTTTGGTGGTGTATAAAGCTTAATTACACACCCAAAAATATATTTCTGGATTATGTCTATCTCTACAATTGAGGACAATTTTATTTTGGTCATAAAACTATATTTAATATTTTTCTAGAAGTCTTAAAGATATTTTTTGTTTTAAATAAATTCATAGATTTCTAAAACATTTCAAAGAAATTTTAGAGCTTGACGTCGTTATCCTCTACAATTGAGTATGATGTGTCATTTTGAAAACCCTAGTTTTGCGTTTTTCTTTTTCCAATTTGAAAGGTTTATTGAACAATTTTTCTTCTCCCTAATTCGATAAATTGGTAAAAAGTAATCTCCTTTTCTGCCATATGTATTATTTGTTTGGCTGGAGCTATAATTTCAATAGGTACCAATCCGGAGTATATAACTGGATAGCCGTACCTCACATATCTACATGCTAATAAATAAACCATAAGCTTTTTTACAAACATGTTTGGACTGGTTTCGAAAACCCCAATTATGAAACAATTTTCCCAAAGTGATGGAAGGAAAATGGGAGAAGAAAGAACTTGAGAGAATGGGAAAGATGTTGACTAGGTGTCCACATGACAAAACAAGTGCCATATAGGCATAAAAAATTATCACTTGTCACACTATGTCACATTTGAACAATATCTATCTCGGGGGTTCATTTGAAACTTTTTTTTTCAATTTATAAATTTATTGAAATAAAAAAATACCATCAAAACCAACATAAAGTATTATAATTTTAGAACCCATATAAGATTTTGACTCAGTTTATTAATACTATAATAGACTACAGTATTTGACTCAATTTATGAATATTACAATAGATTATACTTTCTATGAATTTAGATGATTTAGATTTAAAATTTTAATTATTATTTTTTAAAAATTTACCGTTAAATTATTTTTATTGTATATTTTGTTTCCCTTAAAAAATAAAAAAATTATTAAATCTAAATCACCTAGGTCCTCTCCCATGAATATGAGAGAGAGAGAGAGCTTGTGAGAGAGAATGCTCGGGAGAGGATCCATTTTAATTTTTGTGCAGGCTTCCTTTCAAATGCTCACATGCTATGTCAGCAGGTATAACATTTGAATATGAAAATGATCGTTGAAAATCGAAATAATAATAGTAATATATATATATATATATATATATATATATATATATATATATATATATATATATATATATATATATATAAGACGATTGATACAATCAAGTAACTATAATGATTACATATAATAGTGAAGTTCGTCCAGTTAATTTTTTAATTTACTCTTTAAAACTGAGAAATTTCATTATAGGAAAGAAAGAGTTACATTAAAATGTGACCCAAAAAAAAAAAGACCCATCCATTTCCTTCCCTAACTCCTTAAGGTTAATCAAATTAAAGTCAATGCTTAACACAACTAAACTTTCATTATCCAAAATAAACAGGAGAAGCAAGATGATGAAGTGTAAGCATCAAGCAAATTCAGAAAGGTCCATGAATCCAAGATTATTCCCGAGCCCTTAATCCCTATGAATTTCTAGCGTGTGTCATCTAGTTACAGCAGCCTACCAAATTCAGTTCACATATTTGCTTAATGCAATATATTGAAGGGTCTAGGACTAATATTACAACACAAAACCACTCATCCAAATTATAATGCAGAATATCTAATTAACCACTTCAAGGAAACTTTAGAAGACCGGAAATTAGCCGCATGCTCACCTGCTCCATCGCACCTGCAGGAAACAATACTAGTGGAGTTACCCAGAATAACCCAAAAGTGAAATGTACCACCATAGTTAACACTCAAGAAAATGAACAAATACACATGGTATAAACCAAAGTGATCTTGCAAAATGCAAATGCTATCAACTAATTTTCTGCAAAGCTCACACATGCTAAATGAAGAATCCTCGACTGTGAACCATCAATCTAAAGTCTGTAATTTGAGGCTAGTAAGCAATGAATGTTATTACTCGTGACGAGTAAATGATATAAACCATCCATCGAAATGGACATATGCCCAAGTGACTAGCCCAAGGAAGCGACAGACTACAAAAAGCTTTAGATTTGAATATAGTCTCATATTAACTCTACATTTTCCACTGTTTCATATCAATAGACTCTCTCTCAATCTCTCTCTCTCTACTGCTTCATTATGACTAACAAGTGACAACCATTACAGGCAAGCACCAGCTAGGTTCATTTTGTCCTCTAGTAATAAGCCAATCTAATAGTCTCTACTCTTGCCCCTGCCCTTGGCCCTTCTTTATCCCTATCTATCAAATTAGCTGAGAATATGGCTAAAAAGGATAACAAGGCAGCCCACACGGATGTTAATAGCTAATTTCAAGCAATGTGCATCAGTAATGAATACAGATGTACAGACTACACACACAGAGAGAGGACATTGTTCTAGGAGCAAAGCAAGTATTCCTATACTTTCATGAACTAGCCAAACTTAAAAGTCCAAACAGGCAAGAACTATAGATCTTTCACAGACATAAGAAACTAGGTACAGCTATAAACAACACCCCCCCCCCCCCCCCCCCCCCCCCCCACAACAAAAAAAAAAAAGGGAAAAAAACCATCTTGCTCTTGCTCTATACTTCCTCTGTGATTAATTCGTAAAAAGGAAAGGTAAGAATATCAGTGAAGTTGCACATAGATCCTGACCTCAACCATCCGAAAATCTGATATTGATGTTCAACCAATATAAGACATACTAGGCTTGTAATGCCCCCAAAACCATATTGCTCTTCATTTTCATTGGTGATCAAGAGGTAAATAAGAAAAGTGTTAAGATCTTTGAGGCTCAGCATAAAGCCTGTTTAGGAAAAGCACTTTTGACTCCTAAGCAGCTTAGCACATCCTAAATTCTTTCCTTAGCTAACAGGATAATTAAGTCAATAGATAATCAGATCTCATATGGCCTGTTGTTTTTGCTAATCCATTTATTAGTAGAGGAAATAATCATCCATAATTTCCAGACTCACCACCAATGAATGACTACTGAGAGCGCTTCAGATGCCTCAAAGTCATAAGATATAAAACATATGAGGTCCCTGAGCAAAGTTCAATGTCATAAAAAAGAAACGCCTATGCCTACACTACTCAAGCAAAAGCACCTTGGAAGCCTATGTGCAATCATGTTCCAAGTATGCTTAAATTAACATGGAAGCAAGCATCTTCTTTTCATTGCCCAGCATATAACTAGCATCAAACCTATACTCTTATATTTTAGCCATACCTTGTCCTAAGAAGGGTTGCACAGACAACCATTGCCCTGGTTAACAAAACTTCTTTCTTACAAAATGATACCTAAACACACTCAGTGAGGAATTCAAACCCCCCCCCCCCCCCCCCCCCTTCCAAAAAAAAAAAAAATGCCTCAACAAAAGGTCCCTTCCATAAAACCACCATCATCTAACGACAATCATAGTGTATAATGTATAATAATTCAAAACCAGTAGTCAATTACATGATAACAGCCTCATTCCTCCAGCACATACCCTTAATTTGCTTTGAAGGTAATTAATTTCGAATTTGGATTCTCTCAAATGAGTAGATAGTAAAGTGTCACTCAAATGACAAGAGATAGAAAAAAGAGAGTGAGTGAAAAGAGAAGAAGTGGACTCTATACACACTCGCACTCTGTGTCATTTTCTCTCCACTTGAAAGGCACTTTACCATCTATTCATTTGAGAAGATCCAAATTAATTTCTAACATCCTCCATCACTGCAGAACAGTGTTCTTATTAGAACATTCCACAACCCTAAAATAAATAAATCCAGGCATAATTAAGTTAGAGAAATCACAGATTAACTTCTTCATAATATAAAGATTTAAACTTTATGATACAAGGCTCTAGATGATAGGATTCCTCAACAGGATTTCATTAGATGATTCAACAAAACTTCTAAGACTCCTTTAGTTCATACTTTTACCAGAAAGACTAGGAAAGAGTTGTTATTCTGTTACATTTCAGTGATGCTTGATAACAGACTTATTAACAGCCCCCAAACTAACTAATACAACAACTTCTGACTAACTAACACCCAATACTACTAACTAACACTTCTTACACGAAACAATCATTCCCCCCTCAAGGATCATTAACATTGTGCACAGTGTTGAAATCAGGAAACTGTTCCTGAATACTGGTCAAGTCCTCCCAAGTAGCATCTTCAGGACTAGTGTTCTTCCATTGAATCAAGACTTGAGTAATAGGCATGTGACCCTTCTTTACTATCTTTCTGGCTAAAATCTGTTGTGGTTCCACAGTGAAATGCCCTTCATCATCCATCTCAGGAAGTTCTGCACAAAGATTAATGTTGTGCACAGTGTTGAAATCTGGAAACTGTTCCTGAATACTGGTCAAGTCCTCCCAAGTAACATCTTCAGGACTAGTGTTCTTCCATTGAATCAAGACTTGAGTAATAGGCATGTGACCCTTCTTTACTATCTTTCTGGCCAAAATCTGTTGTGGTTCCACAGTGAAATGCCCTTCATCATCCATCTTAGGAAGTTCTGCACAAAGATTAATGTTGTGCACAGTGTTGAACTCCGGAAACTGTTCCTGAATATTGGTCAAGTCTTCCCAAGTAGCATCTTCAGGACTAGTGTTCTTCCATTGAATCAAGACTTGAGTAATTGGCATGTGACCCCTCTTTACTATCTTTCTAGCCAAAATCTGTTGTGGTTCCACGGTGAAATGCCCTTCATCTTCCATCTTAGGAAGTTCTGTACATATTTTAATGTTGTCCACAGTGTTGAACTCTGGAAACTGTTCCTGAATACTGATCAAGTCCTCCCAAGTAGCATCTTCAGGACTAGTGTTCTTCCATTGAACCAAAACTTGAGTAATTGGCATGTGACCCCTCTTTACTATCTTTCTGGCCAAAATCTGATGTGGTTCCACAGTGAAATGCCCTTCATCATCCATCTTAGGAAGTTCTGTACAAATATTAATGTTGTCACCCTTATGTTTCTTCAACATTGATCCATGGAAAGCAGGGTGAATTCTTGCCTGCATCATTCGCGATGTCAGCCCTGACATGAGTGACTCCAGTCGCGACAGAGAGCTGCGAATGTCTGAAATTTCCCCTCTCAACTCGGTAATATCCCGTTGTGACTGCTCAAGTTCAGATTTTAACTCTTCCCAGCGATCTCCATTGTGATCATAGCTTTGCGTGCTCTTTGCCATCTCCCTGACTCGATTGGCTCTAACACCAATTTGATACAAGGCTCTAGACAATGGGATTCCTCAACAGGACTTCATTAGATGATTCAACAAAACTTCTAAGACTCCACTAGTTCATACTTATACCGAAGAGAATAGGAAAGAGTTGTTATTCTGTTAAATTTCAGTTATGCTTCGTAACTGACTTATTAACAGCCTCCAAACTAACTAATACTACAACTTTTGATTAACTAACACACACTTCTTTCACGTAACACTTCAGCAAACCGTTATAGCTATCACTAAAATCTCAATTCAACAGAAATCAGTAAGACGAAACAGACCTGAACAAAAGGGGAGCAAGAATTTGAAGATGGATGAAACATTGAAGGGATGACAATTATTTACAATAACGATCAGCTTTCTTCTTGACGCGATCATCAAGGGCTTCCTCCATGGACTTGAAGTTGGTTTTGGGTTGGTACCCAAACTTCTTGGTCTCAACAGGGAACAGCTCCTCGTACTTCATGCGCTTCGCTGCGTCGATCGTGTAGGTCTCTCCTGACCCTCCTCCTCCGTCGGTGGCGGAGGCCTCCGCCTGGTGCTCGGGGTTCGAAGGGTCGATTTCAGCGTCGTTGGGATCGTCGCTGTGCTTGTTCTTCTTCTTCTTTTTCTTCTTGTCGATGGTTTTGCTTCGCGTGGCGAGGGTTCCTCCTTTGAAGCTCAATCTCCCTCCCTTCACTCTCTCATACGGATCCGACATACCGTGCTATGCTTATCTCCGGAAATTGTTCCTGTCTCTGAGGATTTCGCCTCTCTGCTTATGCTCTTTCCCGAAACCAAGAAATGCCTACGCTACCTCCTAAAACACAATCGTCTTATTTTTCACTCATGTTGCAAACAAGCCCCTCTGCTTTACTGTTATTAAAAATAACCAAAAGCATTTTTCATTAGTTTTAAGGAAAAATTATATTTATATTTTTATAATTTCATTTAATTTTTTATTTTTAATTTAATTTTCATAATTTAAAATTTTATAATTGGATTCTTATAATTTAAATAATTTTTAATTTAATCTATGTCATTATATTTTTTTAAATATTTTACTATATATATATATATGGATTAATCTTACTTTATTATTTAAATTTATATATTTTTTGTTTAACATAAATCATATATATTTAAAGTGTTAATATAATATATAATTAATTATATAGATAAAATTTAATAAAATATTAATAAATTTTTAATAATAAAAATTAAATTAAAAAATTTATAAAATATAAGAATGTAATTATAAATTTTTAAATTATAAAAATTAAATTAAAAATTAAATTAAAAATTAAACAAAATTATAAGACTAAAAGAATAAATTTTTCCTAGTTTTAATTTAACTTAATTTTTTTTCACATCTTCTTAAATACTACAACATCCACTTACTTAACAGAATTAAAAAGACTTGTTGGACATGTGGTCTAACGATTATTAGATGATGTAGCAGCACCCATAAAAAATATCAAATGCAGTAGAAGCACCCATGAACCCAAGTGCTTCAATAACCGAGTCCAATTCCCTCCCATTTTTATGTGCCTTCGAATTGTTTGATACTTTGCCTGAAAGAAAAGTGCAAAAGGTGCAATGAATCCCAGCCATGTAAGTGGACACAGAGAACAGCAAGCGTCTGCTGTTGAAGCCCAAGAGGAAGCTGCCTATTAGAACTGCAGGAATCTCCGTTAATGCATTGAGTGTAACTGAGATGTAAAGATTGAAGTTCAAGTTTTCAACATTCAGTTGAATCCCAACGTAAACATACCCAACTCCAAACCCAGATAACATAGCAGTGGCCATTTTTTTTGCATCCCATTTTGTAGTCCAAAGGCTCTCTTTGTTGTTTTCTGAGTTTGTTTCATTTTCACTGGTGGAGCCAAATTTGGCTCCTGAAGGGTTTGCTAATTGCTAGGCATAGATTGTAGGGAGTTTTTTCTTCCCATTGAGTCTATCAAATCTATCCGACACTGCTAGAGCCTCTTTGGTTCTCCCTCTGAACAGAAGCCAACGGGGTGACTCTGAGATGAAAGGGAGGAATAGGATAGAGTATGCAAGAGGGAGAAGAGATATGATTTTGTACATGTTTCTCCAGCAAGTTCTGGTTGGGTAAGCTAGAAGAGGGAGGGAAAGAAACCAGGCTGTGGAGAAGAAGAGGTCGTACTGGCCTACTTGACCGTGCCATTCGCGCCTTACTGATTCTGTGGAGAGGACAAGGCGGCATATGCCAATTCCAGATCAGGCAAACCCCATTGCAAAGCGTAGGAGAGCATAAACCCAGACATTTGGGGAGAGAGATGTATCAAAGGCTGTTGTAGAGGTTAAGATGAGGGAAACCAGCACTGTTCTTTTTCTTCCCAGCCATAAGTCAGCTAAGCGGCCATATACAGCAGAGCCTACACCAAAATTTAAGTATCTAGTGAATGCAAGTGTTTATTATTTATCAGAAACATTTTCAGGTTGATCAAGTAAATTATGAGCAGATGTTATACACAGTTTTTATTGGGATCTATCTTTGACAGATCTACATCGAATATAGTTGAGAGTCTCTCCTATAACTAGTATTTTGCACAGTAACATTTAATACATCTCCATAGCAGTAGAAGTCGCTCTAGGGACTTGAGATTGAGTGACTTCTATCAAACACATACTCATGGACGAAAAAGTAGGAATTGAGGAATTCCATCTCATTTCATTTAAAACTTCTAAACAGTTGGAATCCTCATCCAACACCAAATGGGTTTAGCATATTTTGCATGGCAACTAGCCATCATACTGTTTATTAGTAGTATTAATCAATCCTCAAGTGATTATCTTTTATTGCAGTGAATTTATTAGCTGATTCAGGAAGTAAAGTCTCTTGCAGTTAATGACCGGGATTCATTAAATCATGACCTTAACTCTGGAAGGAGAGAGTTTAGAAAAGGGAGAAGGCCTCCGCATAAACCAAACAGATTGAAGGAACAAAATCTGTACTTTAACTAGTTGAAGAAAATCCACTACGTATAATATAGTGGTTACATTTTGAGTTAAAAAATTTAACTTATCAAGTAAAGGTTTATAAATAGTTTCATTATAATTTCTTATAATAGTCAAAAGTGTCACGGATTTGGTTTTTTCAACAACCATGCAACACTGAGATATACTCAATTAGTAATTAAGTAAAATTTTTTCTCATTCAAAATCTCAATATGGGGCTTGAGACTATAAGAGGAAGTTTGTTAAAAAGTTGAAAAAAGAAAATTAGACAAAAAAATGTAAAGAATAACTTGTGTATTAGAAGAATGAAGGTACAAATTGAAATGTCTTCTCTTTTTTTATCTTAGGATATTTACGAGCTTTTACCTCCTTAATGGACGATGGTGATTCATTTGATCTAACAGTTTATATTAAATATTTACAAAAATATCTTAGATATGTACAAAGAATCTAAATATTTATAAAATCTCCTAAAATTATTTAGATTCATCCTTAAAAATATCTAAATTTTTACGTAAATATTTGTATAGATATTTGTGTTGAGGATTCCAGACACTTTTTGGATCATCTTTTTTAGCACACCTATGTCAAAAGTCAAGGGCAATATGCAAAAGGTTATAGGTTCAAACCTCTGTGCTTTTATGTATTAAAAAAAAAAAAGAATAAGAAGTTTAAAGAAGTAAAGTGTGACATACAGAGCCACCAAGGTATTGTTCCCCAACCTTCCCGCTTCTGGCTTACGCCTCCTTCACGGTTCAACGGGTTGTTTGTCCCTTGGGGTTGCCCCCAAAAGCGCGCCTTGGTGGGGAGGGATTCTCCCCCGCTTATATGCACCTTAGCCCCAGACCTCCTACCCGATGTGGGACTTCACAATCCACCCCCTTTTGGGGCCGACCCGTCCTCGGGTCGCACACTCGAGCAGGTCGCTCTGATACCAATTTGTGACATACAGAGCCACCAAGGTATTGTCCAGTACCTGTGGCTAGCACCACACAGCACTGGGTTTGTCCTTTCCCTTCTGATCCTTCATCTCCTTCGGGAAAAGCGCGCCGTTGGTGGGGAGGGACTTCACATAAAGCTTATGGAACAAGTAGTATTTACCTATGAGAGAACCAGGGAAGAAGAGGGAAGCAGGAATTGCAGCAAGGAACTTGCGGTAACAGATGAGTCCCCACTCAGGTAAGGTGGAACTTGTGTGGCCATTAACGTATTCCCAAGTCTCTAGCACCAGTTCACAAACAGAACCACCACCGCTGTTGCTGGAGTTGTTGCTGTTGTTGAGGCACGGACCAGGAGCTTTGCACCTCCAAGCTGGGGGTTGTGCATCACTGAATATGGTCACCAATGTACTCTGGGAGTCAAATATCTATGCCAGTGACACCAAGAGTACAAGCAGCACTTGGGAGGTCTCCGGGGACCCCACACACCCTTCAACTACTACTTCTTCATCACTTGACAAAACCAGTTTTTGCCCTTCATCTTCCATGGGTCTTACAATCAAAGACAATGGAATTGGTGGCTTTGCTTGCTCTCTTGTTACAATGTCCAGACCCTTTATAATGCTGTTCAGCTTACTATTAGATAATTACAGAAAAATTGAGAGATTTTTAGATTACAAAAGATACGTAAACTAAGTTAGTCATAAATGAGACATGAGACTTATCGAAAGATGTGTCTAACATTCTTATATGAGTACTCATTATTAGTTTAGATTATCGATATTTCCTAAATTGAGTCTATTATAACTCATCTAAAACATTTGATTGAGATCATAAATGAACCCCAAATGCCTGTAATGGAATGTGAGACCAGAGTGGCAATGACAGTAGCCACAGGCTAATAAGAATACCATGCGAGAGTGGAATGAGGTTTGGTAAGCCACTTATCAAGAGCAGTCATTTAAAATATAGAGTTAATTAATGGGGTAATGTGGAACAACAGTAGTGCAACAATGATGAATTGTTGGTGATGGTAATGCATGGCTCTGGTTAGAGGGAAACCACCTCATCAGTAAATCATAGGAGAAACTATACTTTGTGTTTGTTTTGAAATCAATATCAATATATATATATATATATATATATATATATATATAAAGTAAAGTTTTGATTTACCATTCATAACCTGTAGCAAGATGTGATTTTTTTTTTACTGTGGGGCCCACCAAATTTTAGTGGAGGCCAAAAATAAACTAATTATATAGATTTCTCTTAATTTTTATTAAAATTATACAGATATTTTTTCTATTTTTAAAATATATGCAAACATTCCATCAAAACAAAAGAGAACTCTGTAATTAAAAAAAAATTCAAGAAAAATTTATATGATTTACTTTTTTGTTTCATATAAGATTTGCATATATTTTGAGAATAGAAAAAAGATATGTATAATTTTAGAAAAATTCAAAAGATATCTATCTAATTTACTCATAAAAATATAATATCAAATTTTATTTTGATTCAACAACCGAATATTATTGTTGTTGTATAAATACTTTTACATGTAATTTAATTAAAGAACATTACAAGATTAGTTTTCATGATGTACTTTTTGACCTATTGCTATTTTTTTTTCTTAGGTTCAAATTCCATCACATAGGATTGGAATAGAAATAAGAAAAATAATCTCAAACAACTTACTGTTTTGTACCCTCTTGTTTTCTTAATCTTTCTTATGGCTTTGTTAGCCGTGGACTATAATACTATTTATCTTCCCTAGTATAGGGAGCACGAAGTGTTTTTAAAATTTTTTTACAATAGTGAAGAAAAAAATTCTAGCTTTCTTAATGTATTGCCTTGAAATATAACAAGTTATATTAGTGAATAGTCCATAGTTATTTAAAAAGCGTAAAAAATAAAAAATCCATTTTTAAATTAAACAATTGAATTAGCACAGTCACATATCAAATAGACATAATCATTAGTTGGGCAGGGAAAAATGTAATTTGGGCTGCCCCTCAACCTGAGAAAAAAGATTGAATTATATAAAAACTAAAGTTATAATTTCATAAGTTTTAATATATATTGGTGTTCTAAAATATATATTATTTTGTAAAAGCATTTTTAGAAGAAAAAAAAGCTCTTAATTTGTATTTGTTTTTATTTTAAAAATAATTCAAAAATAAAAGTAATATCTAATCATTTTATATTTTTTCTATTTTTTTTTAAGTTTAACCTACGTCTGTACAATTTTAACTTTTTAAGTGTGTGCCATTGTGTCAATATACTAATAATTTGTAACAGAAATTTCTAGGGAGTTTCATCATAAAATTTGTTAATTTTGAGGCCAAGCATGCGGAAGCAAGTTTAGAATGTTAGTGTGATCGAAGCAAATGTGACACTCTGCCTATAAGTGCTAAATGACTTGTTAAGCAAATTCTAGAGTGCATTCAATCTTTTTGGTTAATTAAGCATCGAAACTCATAGGTGGCAAATGAGTAAGCTTATAAATTCATAAATTTTTCCATTTTTTTTAAATTTGAGGTCCATAAAAAACCAATAAAAAAAAGGAAAAAAAAGTGGTTCATGAGAAAGTCTAGTCCAACATGTGTGACAATCTGCAGAATGTGTTACTAATTAAATCATTTACGTAGAGCACTATCATTTCTAAATGGGAGTTAAAAAAATACTAAAACTTTACTTTCGTCATCTAAAAAGAACTTTATTATCAATTGTTTTCTTTAAAAAAATTAATATTGTTTTATTTCGACCTCATAAAAATATTTAATTTTTAAAATATTATATAGTACTATTTAATACCTTTGAAGAGATGAAATTAAAATAAAATTAGACTTTTAAATACTAAAGTGATGCGAAAAAATTTGAGGAGGAACAAATTGATATTTGAGTGATTTTTAAAGGACTAAATGTGATTTTGGTCTAAAAATAATTAAAATTTTTATCATAATACATTATTTTCATGCGCTACCATTTGGTAATTTTTTTAGAGTTAAATACCATAATCAACAATGTTGCTACGCACTAATTGATAAAACATGTTTTCCTTAATATTGAAGACCCACCAAAAAAAGGGAACGAATAGAAAATTGGCATGTTAAAGAAGATGCTTATACACTAGACTTGGGAGTTGGAACTAGGGACAAAGCGAGCTTAATAATAAAATCAAATTGATGTAACGTTTTATCTTTATTGAAAAGGTTGATTTTTTGGGAATTCATTCCTTCCTCTGGCAGATTATCTTAAAATTAGCTCCTCTATTCATATATTACAATGGAAAATATTAATAATTTAAATGTTACAATGTAAACATTTATGACTCATATACTATACGTTCTTTGAATTTGAATTTCAACTTTTCTTCTAATAAGTGTCAAAACCCAATGATATTAAACCTGTTTGATTTTGTTTTGGTTTTGATATTTTTAAAATAAATTTTAAAATTAAAAAAATTTGTTTGAATCATCATTTTGAAAAATTTTTATTTTTTTTTATTCTACATAATAAAAGTTAACAAAATATTTTAAAAATATTCTAATTTTTTTTATTTTTAAAAATAAAATTCTATTTTTGTGTTTTACAAAACACTTTATTAAAAATACATTATTAAATAAATTTTTTTATTTTTAAAAACAAAAAATTATTCTAAAAATAAGAATTCAAACAGATTTATTGTTATTATATTTCAATTTTTTTTCCTTTCAATTGAAAGGAAAAACAAATATTAAAATTTCTTTAGTGTATGTGTTTTGTTAGGTGCAAATTATCTGCAATGCTGAAAAATGGTGCCGTCTGTCATGCCCTCTCAAACAAGGAGTTGTTCTCTTTTTAAAAAAAAGTAATTTTTTTTAGCCTCACTTGCAAAATTTGTAATGTCTAAAAATACAATAATGACTCATCACCTATATCTAGTTGGTACATGTGTTTTGTTAAGTGCGAATTATTTATGGTACTGAAAAATAATATTTTTTTTAAAAAAATATTTTTTTGAAAGGGACAACCCCTATATTTTGGAGACACATCACACAGTGCTATGTTTTCTAATAGTAGAGAATTCACACCCAACAAAATATATGTGCCAAAAATAAATAAATTTAATATTAGCTTTTCTTTCAAACTAGGTGGCATTACCATGGAAAATAACTTTTTTGACACTGTTTTGGAGAAAAAGTGAAAATTTGGTGGCATTATTAAGAGAAAATATAATTTATGAATGTATAACTTTTTACATTATAACATTTGAATTTTTTTTATAGTAATCTGCTCAAAATATGCTTAAAATTTATGATTGTAATAACAAAAAAAATTATTTTACAAATTTTTAAAAAATTTAACAATAAAAATTCCCTTCTTCTTAAAAAATAATAAAAAAAAAAGCTTTCTAGAACATTTTTCTTTATTTCTTCTGTCCCCTTACATAATTCTCAAAACCTGTGGTAAACTCAAGTTCCACCATACATTTTTCATCAAGTCATATTATTTTGTTAATCTGATCCACAAACTAATTAATTAATTAATTAAACCAAGCTCTTTATGTTCTTATTTTTTTTAATATGTATAAAGTCACTTGGACACACAATTTGATGTGAGGATCATTGATAAACTGAAGAGAGATTATAAGTCATACACAATGAATGCACATTTATAATTATAGATAATAAAATATGGTTTAAAAGAATTCTGTACTTGAAATGATACAAAATGACATTAAAATTAAAAGAAAAAAAAAGAAAAAAATGCTTTTATGATAACATCAAACTTTGTTTGTATGAAGTTGAAATTGGATAATTAGGAAAAGAAAAAAAAAACAGAGATGTAAAACTTCCTATATGTGAAGAATTGAAGAAGAGTTAATAAAGATTCTAAATGTTTCGACTACAACAAAAGGGGAAAAAAATGACATTCACAATTGCAAAAGAATTCTGTGTCTCAGAATTTCCAGAACTTGAGCAACTTGTTCTTGATTATAAACGTGAACTTTTTGCTGTAATCTAAAACTCCAACGAGTAAGTTCTCCAACCTTCAAAATCAATTTATGTACTCGTTTTAGTTAAATTCCCATATAAAAATTTTTATTGAGTGCAATGTAAAGAAAATTGCAAAACTTGTAACTAAATAATTCTAGCAATTACAATTGTTAGATCACGAATAAGAAACTTTAGGAATCTTCATAAATAAAGATTTATCTATAATGAAATTTACCTATCAAGAGTAAATAATAACACAATATGCCTATCCATTCTCTATTTTGAATTTTATAATCAGTTATATCAATATATAGAAAACACATATAAGTATGGTATTTAATTTTTACTCTTAATTTTTTAATAGAATTATGACATAAAACTATTTAAAGAAGTTAATTATACAATGTTGACTTATAAAAAATTATTTACATATTATCTTTTTATTGAAAAATTTCATGACAAATACTCAAGAAATTTTATTAAATTTTGACCAATTATTTAATCCTTGTTGCCTCTATAATATATATATATATATATAGCTACAGATGCATAATATCTATAATTTAGAATAAATTAAAAACTTTTTCTAATTTTATTGAAATTACACAAACTTTCTCTCTATTTTTAAAATATATGCAAAGTTCTCTTAAAATAAAAGTTATTATATACTTTCATCTAATTTAAAATTTTTTTATCAAAATATTTTATATTAAATCTAAATATATATTTTTTAACTAAAACAATTTAAATTGAAGGTATTTTAGTTAAAAATAAAATAAAATTGAACTGAAATAAAAAGTGATTTTTTATTTTAAAAAAATTTGTGTAATTTACTTCATAATTTAAATGTAAAATAATGTAGTAAATGGTTTCACCGACCTCGCACGTGCAAAGTTGCCAGCCCATCGCTAACGCCCTCTACTCTTTTTGGCGCGATCGAAGGATGTCCTTCAAGACAATAATGAGCAAGAAACAAGCAAAACACAAAACCATGTCAACTATAGCAGCACAAATTTAAACAGTTGCGTAGAAGTTTACAAGCTGTGTTAAGGGGATACGAGTAGTTTTAATTTATATTCTCTAAAAGAAAAAAATGCTTTACAAAATCACAGATTTTTACACTACCTGCAACTTTGTGGAACGCTCCATCTAGAACGTGGCTTTGTTTTCTGATCTTCAGGCAAAGCCGTATACTTCTTCCAATCCTCAATCAACATCTTAAGATCATTGATTTTGTTGTCCAAGCCAACGCAACAATTGGCATGCATTGTGCAAACCTCGTTGAAGTTCTTGCTAGGCTGACAAAACCCACCAAAATAAGCTGTGTCGAGGAACCTAATCTGGAGCTTCATGTTTGAAATGTAGGGGTGCCATTTGATCTTGTTCAGCACATCTTGGTCATGCAATTTAGGGTAGGTTATCCTAGAACTGTACCAGAACTTGTAGAACCAGATGGTTCTGCTGTTAGATTTTACATAGTTGAACCCCCCATTTGGCAGGTTCTTCAAGTTATAGGGGTTTCCGTGGAAGAAATCACAAGCAATTTGGAAATCTGCATCCTGGTGAAATCGTGGAAATGGGTCTCGAAGCCACATTATATCTGTATCCTGCAAAGCACCAAACCAAAAAAAAATTCTGACTCTGAATATATATCTACTTATGAAGTGCTTTGGTACAATGTTATCATATATTTCTTAGTTTTTAGATATCGTGTTCTTTAATGTTCTCATGCTTAGTATACTATAATGGAAAATTGTCATAAAAATAACACAATTGATATTTTATAAAAGTTAACAAAACTAAAACTTTGAGAGCTTGAGATTCTATAAATCTTTTGGTGATAATGGTGCCATCTTATAATTTTTTGTATCAGATCACATCAAACGTCTTAGATAAATGTATACTCCTAAGGCTCCAGCCTATTCAATGGCATAACAAAGGGTGCAAAGCCAATTGGTTGAAGCCTATATGAAATAGATAGGTTGTGAGAAATTTTACATATCAGTGGGATTTCTCCCACTTGCAGAAGATGCAAGTTGAGCAACACAGATCCCCAAAACAATACCAAACACAGGTATTTTCAATGCCTTCTAACATCTAAAGTACCAAAATGAAATATCATAGTATAGAACACTAAAGTATAAAATATCATTGTATTTCAAAATTTTCACATTTGGTATGACAATTAGAAGTTGCCAAAGAAATGATGCAGTTGATATTTTATGGAAGTCAACGAAGTTAAAAACTAAAAGAATGTCGGTTTTTCAATGTAAACGGTGTGTCATCTTATGCTTTTTGTTATCTTAAATGACACCAGATATCTCAAATATAATATTATCAAATATGGCATCCTCAAGGCCTCCTGGTACCAGGATGAAGATAAATGTCGGTGTCTGTGCTGTAAATTTTTGTAGGCTGTATGTTCTTTGAAGCCAAACATACCGTGAAGACAAAGCTGTACCCCATCTGCAGGACAGTGCCCAGGAAATCAATCCTCTTCCACATCATGCGGAGGTAATCTGGGGTCATGAAGAATGCTTCACTGGTGAAATTGTCATCTGTTTCAAGGCGATAACAATGTGGGTGCAAAGCAGTGCAACGATCATGTGCCTTCTGGTCCCAAGTTATGACCACCAGGTGCTTCAGAAACTTCTTTGTCTGCTTCCCAATGCGAAAGCTCTCCAGAAACAGATCAAACATGGAACCTGGTTCTGCCCACGCATCGTTTAATGTTGTTATTATCACTGTCTTATTCTCCATTGACGCACTTCTCAGAATACTCTCTAGCTTTGGATCATAGTCTCCCTGATATCATAAAAACAATCGAAAAATTGAGGAATTAAAATTCATATTCCACAGAAGCATTTCGTCAAACACAAAAAAGGCATAACAGAGCAAGTTAGAAGTATATTATTCATGAGAAATTTTTGTATGAGTGTGATTCGCGTACATGCAATGATGCATATTTCTTCCTACATGTGGGGTTCACAAGCGAATCAAATTTAGATAATTGCATGTATGTACACAAGAAATTTTCCAACATTCTTACACATAGTTGACAACTATGCGTATGAAACACTCTTTGACTTTGGATTGTAATCTCCCTGACATTGTCAAAAAAACTATGCGTATGAAACACTCTTTGACTTTGGACTGTAGTCTCCCTGACATTGTTAAAAACAAGCCAGCATTTAAAACTTGGGAGCCAAAGTTCATATTTCGCAGAAGAATTTCATCAAACACATAGAAGACAGAGAAAGCATAACGGGACAAGTTGGAACAATTTGTCAACTATGTGTATGAGAGACTCTCTAGCTTTAGATCATAGTCTTCCTGATATTACATACAAACAATCAAGCATTAAACACTTAAGAATCAAATTTCACATTTCACAGGAATTTTATTGAATATATGGAAGGCATAACGCTACTAAAAAGACTTCAAGACATGCATAAACTTTTTGGATCAAATAACGAAATAGGTTTCAAATAAGTTTTGGTTCAACAACATTAAAATCTAAATTCAAATTTGAATTGGAGGCTGTTAATATTAGATGGATATACATGTACACGGCGTCCCCCATTAACATTTACCTCATAGTTTAGTAATTCCAACATTGGTGGTGGTGTGGCTCTAGTCTACTGATATGACATATCCCAAAAGCATATCCTCATAAAAATGAGTGGCTCCAAATTCCAACCCTTATGTTCCTTTCGCACATTATCGACATATTTAGACATTGGATTGTGGACACTGGCCACTGCTATCATTGTACTTCATCACTAGCCTCACTTTTCCTTTTACCCAACATTAGTATTCACTAGTTGCAATAAGATCAAAGTCAAAAACTAAGCTATTTAGTATTTACATTCATATGCCTAAGGTAGCTAGCATGGACTCTCTTCCGCTCAAAGCAGGGTTGCTCTTTTAGCACATTAAAAATATGTTTGGTTAAAGATATAACAATAAAAGAAATATAAGATGTGAGTAAATAAGGGACAAGTGAGACAAAAAATAATAATTTTATTTTTATTTTTTAAAAGATAATTTAATAGATATAATAACAAATATAAAGCTATAATAAATATTATATAAGTAATGTAAAAAAATGTGTTTGCGATTTTGCAAACCAAATGAAACCTAAATTTGAACCGTTTATATAGGGATAACAAATTTTCTTGTTCGCGAGAATTTGTGTAAGAATATATAAAAGTATAAATGAGAAAAAAAATTCCCACAAAAATGAGAAAGAGGTAAATTATGTCCCACCAAAAGAAGGAAAACGGAGAGGAAGACCATAGATGAAAAAGGAAATGAAATATTAATAGGAAGAGACAAAGACCATAGACGAAGACCATTGATGGCAACGGCTGCAACACGTCCTAATGTCTCAATTAATATTAAAAGGAAATGAAACTGTGTATATGAAGAGAATTATCACAAAATAAATAAATAAAACATCATGTTACTTTTATGTAATTAAAAATATTAAGATGAGATAGCTAGAGTAGTAAATCAAAACTCACGACGAAACAAATCAAAAGATGGAATTAATAAAAATATATATATGTAAGTGGCGCATAAAAAATAAATCAAGAATGTAATTTATTTTATTGGTTAAAAATAGACAGCTCTATATAATGAAGCAAATTTGACATTGACAAAAAAGAGAGATTCGATTCGCCAATAATTGCACATGTTTGTGTTCTAACTTGTAAGAAGCGTAGCTTGTAATAATTTGCACGTGTAATGAGCCCCTGTTATGGGGCAAATTAATAATTATTATGAGCGTTTAGTTTACTTCATGATTGACAGTGCATTTGAAACATCAAGTAGCTTCTATTCTCTGTGTTTGTGTGTGCGTTGATTGTATCTAATAAACTAAATGTATCAATTTTATACTGATCAGTTGTAAGATTCTTTATGACAGTGAGTGTAAAAGTTCGATGTAAATTATGGTTATCATTTATATTTGAAAATCATTTATGACAGATAATAATAAAATGGAAAGATAGTGCCAAATTTATAAATTTCAAGCTGAAAATGTCTATTTACTTTTTCATAAATAAAATAGAATAAATTACGTAAACATCCTTGAATTTTATTGAAATTATATAGATTTTTCTTCTATTTTTAAAATATATGTAAATCTATCTTAAAAATTATCCCATATTTTAATTTAATTTTAAATGCAAGATATTTTGGTTAAAAATTTTAAATTTACACTAATGTATAAGATAATTTTTCATTTAAAAAAAAAGTTGGTATATATTTTAAATATATATATATATATATAAATATATAACTCTAACAAAATTATGAGAAATTTGCATAATTTACCCTAAACTGTAACATTCTGACTATCTCAATTCAATAAACTAGTGCGTGCGTTTCATAGCACTCAAACTAGTTAGGAACATTCTCTGCAACCCTAAAAATATTTACTTTTGTTTTGTTTACTCTGAAAAACCCCAATTTAATACAAATACAAGGAAATCCAAGGATTTTACGTTTCAATTATTTTAGTTATTATAAGAACATAATTCTTTTTTTATTCCCTCCTTTTGAAACATGTAAATTTTACATGTAATTTGCTATGATATTTCAATCAGCAAATAAACTAGGCAAATCTTTTACTGTTATTAAACTTTACTTAGAAAGACTTTTTAAAAAAAAAAAATTATTGTGGGCATTTTTTGGACAATAGTTCCATTTTGAAAACTAGCAATTAATTTAAGAGTAAATTACACAGATATTTTTTAAATTTTACTGAAATTATATAATTTTTTTTTATTTTCAAAATATACACGAACTTCTTTTGAAATAAAAAATCATCTTATATATTAGTTCAATTGAAAGTATCCTCAATTAACTTAAGTACATATTTTTTAAACTAAAAAAATTTAAATATGACATATTTTAGTTAAACAAATTTTAATTTAAACTAAATTATAGGTAAATTTTTTATTTTAAAGAAGATTTATATATATATATATATATATCAAGATAAAAAAAATTTACATAATTTTAAAAAAATTCAAGAAAACCTAATGTAATTTACTTTTAATTTACTACGATGTAAAAGAAAGTTTTACCTATTTGATTAAAATTAAAGTCTCCGAGTAGCTTACACAATCTAATTAGATCTTTTCATCTTAAATGAATGTAACAAAATTCCAAATTCTAACGCACATTGGACCCCATACATCTTTAAAAAGATTAGTTAAAAAATTATATATATATATATATATATATATGTCAGACAAAATATACTTTGTAGAGAGAGAAAAAGAGGGAAAGAGAGAGTAACTCTGAGTAAATAATTGAATTGGCCATAGGCTTGGTAAAGCTAGAGACTCATTAATGATTTTAGTCAAATTCCAAATTAAAGAGGCCTATTATTCCCTAAACTAAGTCTTTTTTGTAAGTATCAATTAAAAAGCCCAATCTAAAAAGTGTCCTATTAAATTTATAAAGCTTCTAGCCTTTACAATTCTTACAAATTTCACCCACTCTATCCTACCCTCCAAAAGGCTATTAGCTAAAAAGAAATTTTGAATTTTCTAATACTATAGAAAGTTGATGTGAAGAAATAGATAGAAATTAAATAATTAATTGAGAATAAAAACATATATTATTTTGATTTTTCTTTTTATATGATTATCATGTAAGAAAAAAAAAATTAATTTAAAAAACAAATCTATGTAATTTAATTTGAAGTCAAATTTGACAATGGCTTATACAAGATAGAGATGTGAAAAAACAATTTTTTATATGGTTATTTCTTATACAAATTATGAAAGTTTGAACTCAAAATTTTTATAAAAGCTATCAAAATTTCTCATCAATAAATTATATTTAATATCTTTAAAGAATAACATTTAAGTATAACTTTTATATATTTGTTATCAAGTTATAAGTGATTTTTTGTAATATTTTAACATTCTCAATTGAATTTTTAGGAAAAAAATCTCCACTTTTTTAAATTTTTATTCAAAAATCTCATGACAAATCCTTAAAAACGCCTTACCTCCATCTTTAAAAGTATGATTGTTGATAAACCATTCAAATAAAATATCTAATATAAAAACTTGTTGCGTGCGTGCGTGTGTAAAAATAATTGTTTTTAAAAATTATTTTTACTAAGAATTACTCGCTATTTTTCTTTGGCCTATGGATAAATTACAACTTTTTATAACCAAATAAAAAAAAATCATCTTTTGAAAACAAATCGCTCTAAAAGTTTAAAACTTTGGATTATGGACTAGCACGGGACACACGTCTCTTGAAACTACCCACTTCTTTCGCCTCTTTTTTCTCTATTAATCGTTAGAATTCCATAACCATTTTCTTTCTTCCTCAATTATAGCCCCACTATTTCCTTTTATTCCTAAAATGCCCCCACTTTTTCCTTTTTCTTCCCTCCTAAATTCTTGCCCTCAATCTCCATCTCTCACACCCTTATCAAAACTCATTCTTCTGAGAAAAAGAGAATCACAAGTAACCCCCACCACTCTCAGCACAGAAACAAATAATAATTAACTGCACAAACGTTCCAAAAGCATATATGATACTTTCTTTCTTTCTTAAAGAAACTTAAATCGACCCACCAAGAAAAAGTAACTCTGATTCAACCACTAACCACACACGATTCCAAGAACACAAAAGAGAATCAAGACCCATGATTCAAAATCCAATTTTTTTTTCTGGGTTTCGCTCATCAACATCAAAACCAGAATGAGCCAGGCCCAGAATTATATATGAATTGAATGTTCTGAAACAGAAAACACAGAGAACGTGCTATAGAGAGAGAGACAGAGAGAGTGACCTTGGTGACGGGGGGCATGGCGGCGTTGAAGTAATGAGAGATGACAGGAAAGCCAAAGGGAGACGCAGAGTTATACAGAAATATCCACAAGACGGTGAACCCAACGAACAGCGCAGCAATTTGCATCACCCTTTTTACCAAACCATGGCTGCTGGAGCCGCCCGAATTCCACGGTGGCTTTGTGGGGTCGCAGCCGGCGGCGGAGGTTTTGTCGCCGGTGCCGACGATGGCTGAATCCTTCATCACCGATCAATGAACAATATAGAACTCTGCTTGGCCCCTTCTCAATCAGAATTTAAGCTCTCTATAATTTGTTTTCTTCCAAAACTAACGATTATAACATATATGTATGTCCATGTTATATATATATATATATAAAATAAAATAAAATCCTATTTATGTGTAATTTTTAATAAATAAGGAATATCACACATGCTGAATTTGAATAGAAGAGTTTCTCAGAAACAAGTTCGAAAGATAGATAACAGAAAAACCTTTCATGTTCATAAATAGTCCTATGTTATGTAGGGCAGTGATACGGGAGAGAGAGAGAGAGAGAGAGAGGAAAAGTTCCAGAAAAAAAAAAAAAAGTAATTTTAAAATAATGGTAATAATAAAATATGAGGTGTAAGAGTATACGATTACTATGGCAATTGCAGGCTGCTTATACCAGAGAGAAGTATTCTAAAATAAATGATGAGTTTCTTTGATGCGTAAGGAGTTTATATAAACTATAAAGTGGGACAGCTCAGTTATTTGGACCATTCAATTTTATTTATTGATGTTTTTGTTTTTTCTTTCTGGAGTTTATTTTTTAAATTGTGCTGCATTAATTCTGAACAAGTCATGCTCAGAGTCAAGTTGGTTTTGGTCTTTGGAAGAAACGTATGCCATTGGATCTTATCTTGAAGTTATCCATTTAATTAATCCAAAAAAAGGAATAATTTTTTTTAAGTCTTTACTATCAGATTTTTTTTTTAAATAAAGATATGATAAATAGATATTTTTATAATTTAATATTATATAATTAAATTTTTTTTAACACTTAGTATATTTTTATTAAAAATTCCACAACAAAAATATAAGAAATTATGATTAAGTGTGGTTCTTAACTAAATTCACGATGTAACACACAGATCTTTTTATTATCTCAAGCATTAATCACACACAATGTTTGTCGTATTAGATGACTTATTGTGGTAGGATTCCCTAAATAAATTGTCATTTTCAATGTCGATAATTTTTTTCTGAAACTATTATTTCTTTTCTTTTCAAAATTCGAATATCAATTAGTTTTGTACTAAACCACTAGTTAGTTATTTAATTTATACTATTTTTTCTAATAAATCTGTTAGTGTATAGGAGATGGGGGGATGACAAAACAAGAAAAAAAAATCTTAATTAGTTCAATAAAAGGATAATATATTGTTTAAAATATTGGGATGATTATTTGTTTATAAGCTAAGGGGAGGGAATAATTTATAGCGGTTAATATAGAGTTATAATTTTAGAAAGATAATGAATGTTTAAATGACCCAATTTTTTTTTTTTTATGTATCTAAGGATTCACATTAATTGTTGTTAGGTTTTTTAAGGTTATTTTTTTTTTTTAGGAATTACAAATGAGTGTAGCACAATGAAAAGTAGAGAAAAAAATTTGTGATGTCTTTTGACAATGTTTTTCAATCTGAAGTGGTCATGAAATTAGTAAAAGTATTGGTTCATTATTTATTAGTTAAATTATAATTAAATTGCAATTAAATTAATAATAATGGCACCCGAGATAAAAATGCAATAATGGCAAAAAAAACATAGCAGCGGCAAAGCAGGGGCAAAAACGATTACCTGCTTTGGTTTTCCTTGGAAATTGATCTCTAGAAATTACAAAGTTTATTAAGTTTTCCAAACAGTCTAGATAAAATTGAGAAGTTAAATTTTAGAAAAATTCAATTAGAAAAAAAAAATGGAACCTTCTTTTGGATTATGTTAATCTGACTATCTGTTCTCGGTTTTCCTTAAAGATTAATGGTGATTAAGTAATGCAATTAATCCTTTTTTTCCCCTCTTGCAATATATAGAAAACTCATGTCCCTCAACTTACAAGAAATCCCCAGTTGTAGGTGGTGTTACCGAAGCCCCAAAAGTGAGAGATGCAAGGGGAATATTAAATATCAAGCTGGCAAATCTCTTCCTCTTCAAGAGGGAGCTAGTGCGCAAGTTGAAAGATAAGGGAGTCAAACTTGAAGGAGAAGCACAAGGAGGATAGTGGCAGCTCGAAGGCAATGATAAGCAGCAGATTGAATGAAGCAAAATAGGGGTTATGCACATGTTCTTTAGCCAAATTCTAATAATGATGAAGAAATTGGGACTTGTGATCAAAACCCTAATTGGCACTGTACTAAACATCGTTGTTTTGGAACTTAGAAATTAAAAAAAAAAAATTCTATTAACCCATTCGAATTGTTGATTAGACCGATTTTAATTGGTTTTGTTCATGTCAAATTTTTTTGCGTCATTCAAACTGGACTAAATATTGACTCTTAATCTAATTAATTGAATTAGTCGATTCGATTCGATTTTTATTATATTGTCTTTTAATACTTAAAAAAAAAGTATCATTAAACCACTAGATTATTAACATGTTTTTTATATTTAATAAGAAATCAATCTTTAAAAAATTGAGTTTATGATGATAAATGTTAGATTTTCATTTAGTATTGTGGTGCAATGATTTTTAGATTAATTTATATATCCATAACTCAACTAATTAATTTATCTCTTCAATTTATCCATATCAAAACTAGTTATCTCAAAAAAAAAAAAAAAAAGGAATCGCAATATAAATCTAATCAGTTATAATATACTCTTTTTCATTACTATCTACCTTCACATTTTAAAATTAGAATCATGATCTTGTATTTTAGAAATACCACATTTTCTAAATTATTACATAATAATTATTACTAAATATAGAACAATACTTTACCTATTTTAATAAATTTATTATAATAATCATACTCATTAATTATACAAAAATTAAATTAATTTTTTAAGAATGATTAATTATTAAATAAGTTAATATTTTAAGTAATTATTTAATGAAATATTATTTTATTTTTAATTATTGATTGTGCCATGACTAGAGAATATAGTGTTCTGAAAAAACATAACATTATCACTCCTCAAATTAACAAGTTTTTTTATTATATTGCTGAAGAATCAATAGGCATAATTAAATAGTTAAATACGCACTAATCAATGAAAATATGGCTAGTTGCAAGGTTGGAATTTCACGCAAATGTCCATAATTATAGAAGCCTTCATTTATTTCATTTAATTAAAAACAAGTTGATGACTCAAAGACAAAAGCTTTTTCTTCTTTTGAAAGGTTAGGAATTGTTGTCTTACAAATGGAGAGACTATTATAATAATTTTATTTTTTTAATAATTTATTTGATTGCATGGTTCTAACTCCTTTTTTTTTATTATTCATCGTTACCATAAAAACCATCACTCTTTGTTGCCAATTTTTTTTCTATTTTAAAACCTTATCCTACAATAATTAGTAGAAAAAGAACACTTTAAAAGGTTAAACATTTTATGGTTCAATATATTTTAAGATTTTATTTTTATTTTATAATTTCACTAATAAATTATTAAATAAAAATCTTAAGATGTTTTAAAAAAGTAAAAAATTAACTTCTAAAGAAATGGAACTTTATATAAAACTATTTTAAAAAATTATGAGTTGAAATAACTGAGACCTTAATTATTTTTATTATGTTGTGAGTTTATTATAAAATGTTCAAAATGGAATTATGATGCTACTATTCTTCTAGTTTCATTATTTATATATTTGTGCTGATCCACATATTATTGATCATTTGGGAAGAAAGTTCAACATGCATCTTGCTTTTTTTCCCTAATTAATCTCTTATCATATTTAAATAATATTAGATTCTCTATGCATGTGTAATTGAGGCCTTCATTCAACGATAATATATTCATCTTAATTTCTTCCATCCAAATGATTGTAATTAAAAATGTTTGGATGGCCCAAAAAAAATGTGATTTTAAAAGCAAATCAATAATGATACATATATATGCGCCATTGAGAAATTTATTATAACAAACTTAAATCTAATTACTTAGGGGATTTTCCTTAAGATATAACCTTCAGCTTTGCATCATAAATATAAATATTTAAATATAAAATGTTGTACCAAAAAAAAATCCAACAATTGTATTGGATTAATTTTCATTAAAATTTTAGAAAATTTTATCGGTCTCTTTTGAAATTTGTATTTTATATTCTATACTATTGCCTCTTGTTCTAAAGATTACACTACTGGTTTTCTAGTGTCTTCGAGTTTTTCATCTATATTGTGATAGGATATATTGACTTATTAAAGAATAATATTTGTGTATGGAAAAACCTTCAACAAACTTGCATATGTATTTTTATGATGAAAATTCCTACATACATATATGTATGTATGTATGTACATCTTAATTATCAAGAAATATACATAGTCCATTATTTTTTTTTAAATAGCTAGCATGTAATTAAAAATTTTTTTAAAAATAAATTATTATATTAATTTCTGAAAATTGATTTAATATTTAAAAACTTATTGTCATCAATTTAATTGTACCTGAGTTAGGGTAAAGACTAAAATTATATAATTTTTAAAATATTAAAAGAAAATAAATATCCTTAAAATTTTTGAGAGGCTAACGTGATAAATAATTCATTTATAAAATACTATATTAAACTTGACCTTATGCTAAAATGGATATTATCGCCACCACTAGAAGTTTTTGAAACGACACATTTGGTATATATACATATCAGGAAAGCAACAACATCAGTGCATGGTAGTTTTCCATTGTTTTCATTCAATAAAATTCATTAAATTATTGATTCTTATTTAATTAAAATGGTTGGCAAAGAGCCAAAGCCAAGGTGGTATCCCAAAGAGTATATAACTTTTCAGCATCTCTATGTTTGGAAACAGCCAAAATAGAAAAAAGAATATATCTTGGAGTCTCTATCCTTCTCCATTTGATTTTCATGATTATTCTTTCCAAATATTTATATTTTTATTCATTAGGAAGCCACAGGCTGCAACCACAACTTCATAGTTTATATCTCTTTAATTAATTTAGTTCATATGATATGTATAGAATTATATCTCCACAAGATTAATCTAATCTAATACATCTAAATTTGTGAAAGTCACGGTGACTTATAAATAATGTATATATGGGAACTTTACTTATATAGCAATTAATTAATCCCCACATTTCAAAACCCTCATTTGCTATCTATTGACTTTAGAAGTAATAAATGAGACAAGTAATTAGCTCATAAAACAAGTTTAATTTTTATGGAGATTCAAATTAAGCAAAAGTTTCTTTATTTTAATTTGCTTATGGCAAAACAAGGCAACTAGTGGTGATCTAGTATTAGTTGTGTATAATTCCACTTATGATGAGATTACCCTCATGAAGATTTCTACTTCGGATATTATTAGCTTTACTTACATGTGAATTTTGTTCAGTGAAATTTATAGATTATGGGCAAATATTGTCATTAATGCACATGCAAAATTTGACATAAAAAAGCATAATAAATTAATTATTTCACCCAAAAAAGCATAATTAATTATAATCTCTCAAACCCAAAAATAAAATGATCTAAATTGCCTTCTACATTCTAGAGAAAAATTGAGCCTAAAATAATTAATCATCGATGAAAAATTTTTAAATTTGTATACTATAGTTAAGTAGCCACATAGAAAAAAAAAATACACACACACACACATCCTCTTAATTTTCTTATCAAGGATAAGTATCCGTAATTTAGAGAATTTATTTTTTTTAAGTGTGCAATACATTGTATAGGATTGAATTCTCCCAAATCCCTTTCTAGCTCTCTGAAATGGTAAATCTAAAAATTTATATTGTTGTAATAAAAAAGTATTAATTTAACCTTTCAAATTACGTATATCAAGTGACTTTTCTATCTTGGATTGCTACATAAATAATTCATAATTAGGTGTTAGAAGAATTGGGAAGGGTCAAATCCCATGGTGGCCAGAATAATATGATCAAATCAACCTAATCCCTTTGAAAAATTCACAAAGCACAAGTACTAATTAGACACAAGAAAGTTTATTATGAACATCCAAATCCAAACGAAGGAAGTTTCAATGGCTGAAGAATATGTATTTATTTTCAAAAGGCCCCACAATTTTATGCATCCAATCATATGGTCACCACCAGTAACGCTCAGTCTCAGTTGCAGCCTTAAATGTCTGCGTCAAGCCATTCTACGTCAACCCAATAATTTTTTTTGACGAAAAAAATTATAATTAAAGGTTTTGAATTTATAAAATTTACAATAAAAGATTTTATTATAACTAAGTTTTTTACAAAAGTAATTTTTGTAAATTAATTTTATCTTTTTTTTTTTGAAAATTTGCCATTATTTTCTTATTCTTTTTTCCTTTTTCTAGAAAATGATAATATCATTAATGCAGTCTCTGCATTACTCCTGATTCAATTACGTCCTGCTTTCTGAAACTTCTTCTTCCTCAATCTTCTCTTTCGTTGACTGCACATGAATGTCATGGCTATTAGCAAGGAAATACACCCCTGGTAGAAAAGTATTTTATGTTAATATTTGATATTGTTAGTTTTAGCTGATAATTCTACAGCCCATTGATTAGAAATGAATAAATTATTATAAGCAAAATTTTTTGAGATTGACTAAAATGACCAATTAAAAATTATTAAAATTGATTAACTTCTGAAAACTGGACAATATAACAGTTAAAACTAATATTTTATAATTACTTGTATATCATTATTCTTTTCATTTATTTCTAATGATAATAAATTTTCAAAGAGAGTCTCTCTCTCTCTCTCTCTCTCTCTCTCTCTCTCTCTCTCTCTCTCTCTCTATATATATATTCATAGTTAATTACCTTTACAATTGTAACTTCATCTAATTTAAATGTCTTTTTTATTGAGTGGAATTATAAATGAAAAAAATTCATATAAAGTTACTGATATTTTTATTATCATATTTTTCAATTAAAACATGATAAGTATATGATTTTTATTATATTTTAATTAAAAATTTTGATAACAAAAATACAAAAAATTGTATCTAAATCTAATCCTTTATAAATATATAATCATCACATTTTTTTAAAAACAAAATAATCATATATCACATCATCGTTACTCCTTCTCTTCATGATTTTTCAGCAAGAATGGTTGCTATAGAAGTATAATAAAACTATTCATAAAAATTTCATTACAAGTTTAGCTTTTGGAGTTGAAATTATTGTTAGCTTGATATAATTTTCCCTATTGGTTGCTACGCATTTCTTTGACATCGAAGGAATGAATCAATGAGATAAAAGTTAATGCGATGGCTAAGACAAATACAAGGATTTGACGTTCACCTAATACACACATTCAAAGTATCCAAAGGTTAAAAATCTAAATCTTTCAAAAACTAGAACCCTCCATAGCAAAATTCATGAAAATAAAATATTTGGACCAAGATCATTCAACTCGTGTTGATTGAAATCCATCCATTACTGACTTGTGCACTTTATTGTAAATTCTCGGAAAGAGATAAACTTTGAGCTGGTTTTGAACCTACCATCTCATGTGCTTCGTAAGTATCCACCATAGGTTTTTTTTTTTAAAAAAACTTTTTCCATCTTTTCCCCTACTTCCAAAGGGTTAATATATGGGACAAGACTTAAGTAACATTACCTTAGTTTTTGTTAGCTTCATTGTATAACATATGAAGAACCTTTTTTCTGGGAAAGAATTAACTATTTAATATTATACTAGTATCAGGTCTCGTATAATTGCACGAGATTTCATGATTTCTAAATTTTTTTTTGAAAAAATAGATTTAAAGTTAAAAAAGCAATGACATGTAATTTGATATATGAAACTATATTATAAACTATACCACTCCTTATAACTTAGATTGTAGAAAAAATTCATTCATAACAAACACTTGAAAGTTACACAAAAATTTTGTGCTTGTGAATATCCAGATTGTTGGAAACTAGATGAATAAATATTGAGAATAAAGGGCAATGGAAGAAGCTTGATGACATGTGAGATGAAGATTAGCTATCCACATTCTTTAGTAAAATCCATTTTTTCTTGTCCCAAAAGGTGGATCGTTTAACGAACACAGACCTTCTGGGAATTTGAGTTTGTATTGGGTGAACGTCACCATCTTTCCTGAGAAAATGCTTCCTATTTTGTCTAAATACAGCAAGATTCCTGGCTTGAATTTCAACATACATACTTACGGTCATTTGATAACGTGATGTTCAATTATGTTTTCTTTGGTCAATGATGTTTAATTATGTTGGAATGAAAAATAGAAAAAGATGGAAAAAAAGGAGTGATACTTCCATGACTTTTATGGAGCGTCTTCTATATATGGAAACATTAGATGTTATCAGGCTTCCAATTTGGTAACCTTTTCTCCAGAGTAAAAGAAACTTTGTTCCTTTTTTTTTTTTTTCTTTAAACATCATCTTCTGTAAACTTTTTAGACCAGTTTCTAAAAATCTTGATTCAAATGGTATCTTCTTTTGAATGTAAGTGTTAAGAGATTCTACTCTAAGTGGGTTGGAGCCCTATCTTACATATTTCTCCATTTATTACTACTTACATCTTTAATTGTTGGATGTAATTGAATACGCAGCTTCAGCTTCTTTCATGAAAGTGACTCTTATATATGATGCTAATTGGCAATGCAGAGGCAATATCTATCTGGCCAAGTCAATTAACGGACGTTTGATTGATCGAAGGAAACAGATATGGTGAAGAAAACTACAAAAAATAAGATTATTTAATTTATATAATATTTATTATATTATTATTATTATTAGTCAATCACATTTATTTTTTATTATTTTTTTGATAAATATACGAGATTCATATCCTTATTTTATATATATATATATATATATATAATAATTCTGTATTTGGATGTAGTCAACTCTTGTCCCTTTCTGTCACAATTTTTCCATTTTTCTTTTCTTCAAAGTCACATAAATTACATCGCACAAGATATCAATTATTGATAAGCATAGGATTGAATCAGGTAATGGCAATTTTCTTCTCATCAGCTTGGCCAGCTTATCCTTTTAACATTTATTTTCACCAACGCTTAATTTCGTCGATTTTGGTCGATTTCTTTTTAATAATTTAGGTTTGATGATTTTAACAAGTATTTGATGATAAAAATATTAAATACATCACTATAATAAGGAAGAATACACTTTTAAAACCGTCACAAAAGATAATAGCTCAGTTAAAATCCAAAATAACAAGTAAAAAAAAAGGCACAGGGTTCTCATTAAAAAAAGAAAAAGCAATTAAATGTGAAGAAATAATCTAATAAGTAAATACAAAGAAACTACAGCCATGTGTTATAATCTTCTAGACAACTTGCAAGTCGAATTATTTTATTTTACTTGTTAATAAAATTGTAAATATTGTAAGTAAAAATAATAGTCATTGAAGCCGTAAATTTAGCTTAGGTAGGCAGACAGGAGGCTTCCTTTCTCTGAAAAGTCTTCAAAATTGCAAGATCGCAAAGTAAATCATGAGAAGTTTTCAACTTCCTCCTCTTTGTTCGATATTTCTGCCAAACTAGGTCATACAGATACTGCAGAACATGGTCAAATCAAAACATAATGTTCTATTGAAACTAAATGATTGATTGAAATGTCAAGCATCACTACTAGACGTACACAAATCTTAAATGATTTCCAAGAAACATACAAAGGGCAAATATTATATTTGTCAACAACTTATGGGGCACCTCTACCATCTACTTAAGACACGTGACATATTATGCATTCAACATACACCAAAAGTATAATAGATTTTCAAAAACGCCCTTCAAGTTGAGCTTTCAGTCACATTATCTACCGTCTCTGTGCTTCTTGCATACTGAGCAATTCTTCAAATTAAGCACCAATCAAATCAACACCCCTGGCGCAGTACAAAAGTCAGCTCTCCAATATCATTGCAGCTCCTCCCAGTCATATTTCTATAAGTAGAGTTATTCCCTGTTTTCATAGGGTTATTCCAGAAATAAATTTCTTGGTTTGAAATTACCCAGCTAAAGCATTTCATATGAATATTACTAGAATCCTTCTGAGTCAGAATTATGTATCATAAAAAACAAAATAGCGTAGAAACAACATAAATAGACGATCAGTGATAGGAAAAAAATGATGCGTCAGCCTTCAAGCAGAGTAGAAACACCTCGGGAAAATCTTATAAAACTATGAGGGTTAATAATTTGTATAATATTTTTTAAACCTCTTACCAAATTTGGTTCATTTTCATCAAATAAAATATTCAAGATTCTCACATGCTTTAATTCATTTCAAGAAATTGAACTTAATTTATATAATTTGAATGTTCAATGTGCAAGGGAATAAAGATAACTGAGAATCAAAACTAAATTCAAATTGACCTAAATCCTGAGGGAGTACTTGTAATTTTAAAGAAATTCTGATTTTGCTCAAATCAAAAACTAAAATTGATTATCAGCATTTATGAGAGAGATTAGAGAGACCTTTCCACGATAGAATCCAAGTTTTCACAAGTAATGGGCGTCCATGAGGAAGTAAAGACGAGTCGCCAGCTTAATTTGGTGGTTTCCAGATGTGCAATTCTATCTGGTGCCTCTTTAGTTGAAGAGCATGGAAAAAAAATATGAGCCCTAGTAGGGGAAAATCTGAGTTCCATGCAAGGCAGATGTAGGTTCCATGCAACCAAAACTGCAAAATTTAGTTGTCAGCAACCACCAAATAGTTTAATCGACCATTCTTATTTTTCTCCAATTCCATCCCTAACTACTTATAGTATTAGACATATCCACTCTCTTTTCCTGCATACACCATCCTACATTTTTGTAAATATATTGAACCTTGATTTTCCAAATGAGACTCATTCTTAGCCCGAAATGGTTCCTCCATGCACAGCAAGCTATTCAATGCTTTAAACAACCCACTTTGCCTCGTCCATTTCAGGGATTACAACATCTTCCCTCATTGCACTTGCGTATTTCTTTCCAACTGGTGCCCCAGCCTGTGCAAATAGCTCAACCACAGCAGGCAACATCCCATAATACCTCTTCAACCCATTCACCAAAGGTTCACTGGATTGCGGATCTCGAATGTGATAGACATATACTGGAGGTATCAAATCATTAATCGTAGCCTCCTGCCAAGCATGCTGCCCATCCCTCATCTGGTGTTTGTAAGCTTGACAATTTCGTACTCTATGACCTTTAGGCCCCACTTGGACCTCTGGACAATATCCACAAGTTTGGACAGCATACTTCTCCATAAGTTTTGAAGCGCCTGTACACATTTTCTCCCAGGCTTTCATTCCTTGAACAGCAATAGCTGCACCGAAGTCTGCCAGCAAGTATAGTTGGTTTTTAAAAACAATAAAGGACAAAGAACAGAAAAAGAGAGAGAGAGAGAGAGAGAAGTAAACGGTATTTGTCTTCACTAACCTTGAATATCATTATAATGCAGCTCCTTTGAATTTACACCTTCATCCACCCTCTTTTTTTCATACCAAAACCCACATGCATCTATGTCTTTGCCAAGAGAATTATCTTTGGGGAACCTTTTCTCAAAATCAATTATCCTACCAGCCACACAGTAAACAGGAAAGGCCCTTCTCCTGGTGGGGTATTCAGGTATGTCAACACCTGCCTGGACACACAATTCCACAATTGCAGGAATTCGGTCCACTTCAAGCATTTCATTATGTGAAACTGCCCTTCCTATTCTGTCATACAGATGAAATGACTCTACAATTGGCAAAACGTGTTCAAGACCCCCTCTGACCCAACTATGCTGTTTGCTTGATAGGCTTCCTCTAACATTACATGATTTTATTTTATGTGGCGGATGACCAACATGAGCTTCTCCACACAAGCTGCAAAGTAAACGTGCACAATCTCAATTAGGAATGTATTCTTTAAGAAAAAAATCCTATATGGTGAAATATGTCTGCATACTTCACTTGCAACAGCTCTAGTTCACATTAAGAAATTCCCCAAAAACCAGCAAGCATTGAACCATCTTATCTAAAAAGATATAAGTCTGAGAAAAATCAAAAAAATCCAGACGGAAAAGCATGGCCTTTGGCTAGTGGTTAGAACTTGGATGTCATAATTCATTGGAAAGCCCTCGTAGGAAAACACCAATAGCTTAAATAAATAGTGGCACTACCTGCATGTATAAATAGCAATGTGCTTGACAAGCCTTGAAACAATAGATAAGAGTTCAAATCTGGCAGCATAGACCTCATGAGCAACAGGAATTAACTGCTTCACCAACAAGCCATTTTCGGGAGGCTGTAGTATAATCTCATGCACCTTTTGCCTATCCTTCTTCTTCTGTCTAGCTTCACGCTTCAGTTCATTAATACTTCTCACCAGTGGCTTCCTCTCAGACTTCTTCACTTTTCTCGGCAGCTCAGAGCTATGAGACACAGTTAAATACCATTGACAACAATGCTTATTTACATCCCTCAGCTGCTGAGTAAAAGGATCTTGTATAGCCCTCCCAAGGCGACTGCCAACAATTTGAACACGTCTAGCTAGCACCATAGCTTACCAGAAGTTCATATATGCTGAAATACATTTCAAGAAAACATTCATACACAGTTAGAGTGAAAGCTAACGTGCAAGAGACATGGCAGCAAAAGTTCAAATATTTTATTGACATTTGCATCTATATAATAAGGCAATTAAATAACTACTTAAAATAATTCAAAATAAAAATAACTACAGCTGTTAGTAGCAACTATAGATTGACAACTAATCCTAAAATTAAGAAATTTGCTAGCAACTGCCTAATGAATAAAATATCTTATCAACATAATTTAGAAAAATCTCAATAACCTAACACTTCTTGAGATTTTTCTTCAAGATTCCATGATTTGATCTAAGAATTTCAAATTTCTTCTTGGGAAGAGGCTTGGTCAAAACATCAGCAATCTGTTCCTCACTTCCAGAAATTTGAAAAACTTTTGGTTGCTTAATATAGTTGTCTTCTTTTAACACACCCTTTTGACAATAGCTTTTTTCAACAAATCTGGCCTTGAATTTATCTACAGACCCATTATTGAGTTTGAGCTTGGTTCTGTAATCCCAACTTCCATTCTTCTCAATCATATTTGTCTCCTCCTGACTTGCAACTTTCCATCTAGATCTAGCTTTTCTTGCTACCTCCTTATAATTTGCTTTTGGAAGAAAGCTAAATTACACCTCTCATAAATTTCGGCAAGAGTTTTAGTCATTCTTATTGCGTCAAAATTAGTTGAGTCCTTTTGAGCACTAGGATAAGCAAGCATACCAGTCTGTTTCCAATTAATTTGAAAAATTTTATTTCTCATTTTAATTACCTACTTACCCTTATGAGTAATATAAATAAGGGTAACTGGGAAAGGATTGAAGTGTGTGTAATAATAAGATTTGTGTTGAGATAGCTTGAGGGTATCAGTTCTTTCTCTGTGTATCAATATTGTTATGCATGCATGTTTGAAAGCTATGCTTCGGAAGTTCTAAATATCACTATTCAGATTTTAGCCACAAAAATCAGTTTTCCTATTAATCCAATGAGAAAATTTAAGGATAACCAAATTACATTACGAAAACTTAAGGTTTACTGATGATAATAGAAATCTTTCTTTCTAAACAGCACAAATTGCTCATTTTCTTTTCTCTTTTCCTTTTTCAAGCTCCCTAACAGTATTGTTTAAAGACGACAATAGATTAGATAAAAATGATAATCAGAAGCATTACAGCCAGGATGGAACTGGCATCCCTCATCACTTCCAAATTCTTCTGTGAATATCAGTATTACCAGGGAATCGCAACCCCAAACAGCGAAAAGTTGAAACTAACGATGATAGAGTAGGAAGAGGACGTACAAAGCTTCACATTTTCTAAATTCATCATTTTAACTAATCGAGATTTTTTTTTTAATGTCAAACATTCTTCTGCTTTTGAAGTACTTTATACCCTCATTCTCCACTGCACCTGTAACCCCTATCACTTTAAATTACAGTTAACAGCGTCTTCTCCAACACAGAACTCTTAATATTTGTCTGGGGTACCTTAAAACCAATGCTCTAAATCATTTCATCGAACACGTAACTTGCATTTCTGTCGTGGCCATTGCATATAATTGCTTGACCAAACCAAAACTCTTCAACGGGGCACTCAATTAGTCAAGGTTACGTAAGTTAAATAATCAGCAACCAAATTTACACGAAAAACAAAAGCTTGACCAAACCAAGTTAAAGAGACTCCAAATTGAGTGCCCCGTTAGTTCGGTAAGTTTCCAAAGATGAAGAAGCATGAAGATTGATTAAATTTTGAGAAGCATGTAGAGGAAGAACTTTACCCGTGTCGGTGGATTGAAACTTGAAGCATAACTTCTGATTTCAGTTTGAGTTGGTGAGTTCAGTTAGCTGGGTTTGTCTCCATGGGAGGAATCTGTAACTTCACACAAAGACGAAGAGTCTCCGAACTTTCGACGGCGTATGCAATGGCCACGACAATGGCTTCGCAGTTCGCAGGACTAGCTTGAGAAAAGGACCGAGTGGTTGTCTGAACTAGGAATTAATGGGCCTTCGATCTTATATAGGCCCATGAGTTTTTAGCTTATGGCCATTGGGCTCTCGATAAATCGCCCACTACAAATTGGGCGGAAAAAAATACTTCAATTAATACATTGAATTTTTAGATATAAAAATAAAAAAAGAAAGATGTGAATGGAATAAAATAATTATATTTAATATAATATAAAAAATAAAAATATTATTCTATTTATATATTTAATTAGATAAAAAAATTATTAAAATAAAAAATTATAAAAAAACCTTTGCACCTTTATTTAAAAAAATAATAAAAATAAAGACATAATAAATATTGTATAAATTAAACACAATAATTACTTTCAATTTATATAATTATATACAAAAATATATTTTTTTCTCCATTTCTAATATTTAGATAAAATCTGATGTAGAAAAAAGGTTCATTATTGATTTCTCTTTACCTTATAATACGAAGTGGAGTATAATTGTACGGTCCTTGTGAATTATAACTTTGCTAAGGTCAAGCAATAAATAACCCAATAGAAAATAAGTTTGGACTTCGACAAAAAATAAAAATAAAAAATAAGGTCAGGCCGAAAATAATTAGAAGATTTCTTTTTTTTTTTTTGGGGGGCATGAGCTAAGCTGTTTTTCTAAAGGATTTTAAAGGTTTATTCTGTCATATGACCTAGTATACGCAGGATTTTATTTTAGGACTATTCTTTAAAAAAAAATTACATATAAGTTAATAATAAAAAATATTATCTCCCCTTACTAGTTAAGCTAATTCTTTCATAGGGGCTTGAAAAGTTTGATAATTTTTTTAACATAAAATTTGATCATTCTTTTACTGAGATATAATTAAAAATGTATATATTTCTAAAGTTTCTAGGTATTTTATCAGCTTAAATATAATTTTGGTCCCTTTAATTTTATAAAAGTCTTAATTTGATCCTCTTAATTCAAAATCAGGCCATATTGTCTTCTTATTTTTCAAAATGATTCAATATTATCTCTCTGTCACATTCTTCATTTAAAATTTAACACTAAACTCAATAATTTGTTGAAGTAAGCTATATTTATTTATCTAGCACGTCAACTCACACTCAAATTGGTTTCAAGTCATCATATTAAATTTTGCATTAAATTTGACAAAAATTAATCCTTTTAAAAAGTAGAAGAGCAACATTAATTGTCTATTTTTAGAATAAGGGAAAAAAATTAAAAAATTTTAGAAGGATAAAAAATGCATTTAAATCTATTTTATGATAAAGCTACTTTACTAAAATATTGGCAAAAATAAAATAAGATTATGATTTGAATCCAAAAAATTGACAAAACCAAAATTACTTTACCAGTAATTCCCCATTCATAATTTTATTATATTAGCATACAATTTTTGTAAAACAAAGTTAGCAAAAAATTTTGATCCAAACCAAAATAAAAAAAGTATGTAGAATTAAAATTTAGGACCTTGTCTTGAACATAAAGAAAATGACTTAAAACAATTTCAACACAAACTTACAGAAACATATAATTGATAGGTCATACATGAAAATATGAAATTGAAATAAACTGATAATTAATTGTTCCTCACCTTCAAAGCATTGGATATTATATATATATATATATATATATATATATATATATATATATATATATATATATATATATATATATTAATTCAAGTACAAACCTCACTATAGTGGATATAAATAAGTATATATAGTAATAAAGTGGATGTAATGAGACAATATGTGTGACAATATTTTTATTTGAAACAAGAGATGTGAATGGCTTAATGTTTGATCTTGGGCCTCTTCACAATCATCACTGAGCAGTGAGCATGATGAGCACAATAGTCGCTCACACTTCCTAGAAACGCTCTGCAACAAAATTGAACAAGTTAATTTTGAACAAATTTATTTTATTTTTGCTTTTTATAAACTAAATTTACCTTTTGATTTTACTAATTTTACAGAGAGAATTAGAGTTAAGAATTCAAAGTTAAAAAAATTTACTCTAAAAAATCTATTACAACTAAATTTAAAGATTTTAATTAAAATAAGTAGTAATCTATTTTAAAATAATAATAACAAATTTTTTTAACTTTAAGTTTTCAACTATAATTATTCTAATTTTATAAGTGCAGCCCCAATTCAAAAAAAAAAAAAAACAATAGAAATAGTTCATGGATTAAATGATAAATAATCATTCCTAGATTATTTTGGAGACAACCCTAGATTGCCTTCTTCTAAAACCTCTTCTCGTTTCAAGAAGAGCAACAAGTCTTTAGCAACTATGAGTGCTATGTTGTTTGTATTCTTTTGTGTTATTTTTATTCCTTTGTAATGTTTTCTTTTTTTTTTTTACTCATTTTTCTTCTCTCTCTCCTTTTATGTTTCATAAGGAAATGTTCTCATATCTATCTTTTTATGGTAAATTTGACGGACATCTGTCTATCTTTTCGTTTTTTTTTTTGGCAGCTATTTTTGTTTTTTATTTTATATAGTCTTTCAAATTGCCATTAATGGCATATTTGAGAGCTCTCTAGACTATCTTTTTTTTTTTTCTGCAGCAAAGTTCAAAGATTCCATTTCTCTGCCTTGGGGTTGATATTTTCTTGGATTAAATATATATACAATTTTATTTATTTATTTTTATTATATTTTTTTGATCAAAATGTAATAAATATATGAATTTTTAATAATAACATAAGAAGTGTATAATTTAATTGAAATATCATATAATTATTTGTAAAAGAAATTATACATACATTATATTTTTAGAGAATCATATACTTATCATGTTTTGATTGAAAAATTTGATAATAAAAATATAAATTACTGTCAATAAGTTTTTTTCTTCTATTTTCTTGATATGAAATGAAATAGAAGTGACTACCATGTTGTAGTACCAAACAGGGTCAAGAAATTTAATCCCCAAAAATTGGATTAATTTGATCTTACTACTAATTCATCATAAATTATGAATGTTTTTACTTTAATATTAGATCTTCAAGTTTTACAATTGTTATAAGTGCTGTATTTTGTGGAATGTATTTATGCCTTTTATAAAAAAATAACTTATCATCAAAAGAATTAATAAAAAAATTATTTGAAAGTTAAGGAACATATAGTGGACTACAAAAGCTTATATAACTTGCAGTGCATATCTGATAAAAAATCTAAACGATGTCATAATTTTTTTTTTAACAAAATGATATCATACTTTATTCTTTAAAGCGCAGTGCTGCTTAATATATCAAGCACTAAAATATTCTTAGTAAAATCTTGAAAAATTTACTAATTTTTTCTTTAAAAAAAATTTACAATTCTGAAGAACGGTACCTTTTTAGTTTTCCATAGCCATGGCTACCAACAACCAAAATGGATGCATGGTGCCTATCTACAGCATCACACAGCACATTCCTGGCATCACCTTCAGCCACTTCCACTTCCACTTCATGAACCTCCAAATTATATACATAAACTCATATATTATATTCACATAATAATAATAATAATAATAATAATAATAATAATAATAATAATAATAATAAAGAACTAAAACTTACCAATTTATTAGCACAAATCTGTGTAGCCTTTTCTGTAATTTGGTCAGCAACCACTTTGATCTGCACCTCCAGTGTTGGAAGAATTTCTGCCCCCAAGGCTCCTATAAATCATTTGCATCAAATGCACCATTTTTAGACACACACACACACACACACACACACACACACACACACACACACACACACACACTATATATATATATATATATATATATGCCCAGAGATTTTTCTTTTTGTTTTTCTTATAGTTGTTCCAAAACTCTTTAGCTCAAATGTTTACATTATTAAAATTAAATTACTCTTTTTTCCTTTAAGAAATATTTAAATTACAGTCTTCTTCTTTATTAAAAAAATATATAAATATTTATCTATAGTTAAAATATGACTAAAATATCTTAAACAATAATATTAATTCATTTAATTAAAAATATAGCTTTTTAAAAATATTTTAAAACTCTTATTTTAATATTATTTATTATGTGTTAAAAACTATAAATTTAATTTATTACGAATTTAAAAGATTTACTATTTTTATTTTAGTCTAAATAATTAATACTTATTATACCAAAATAGATATAATTGTAATTTACTTTTTTTTTTTACTGCAAAAGACATTAGCATAGCATATCTTTTGATTTTGGGAGAGAGTAGTGTAGAGTTTTAAAATAAATAAAAAAATACAATATCATTAATACATTTTTCAAGAAGAAGGGTATAATTGACTAAATTATTATATAGAGTGATAATCTATAATGCATATAAAAATTCAACACAAGCGCAATCATTCTGTGTGCTGAAATTTTAATTCAGATTAAAAGATATGAAAGCAAGCAAGGTCACAGTAATATTTTAAAATTAATTTTTTTGGCCCAAAAAAATTAAGTTCAACTTAACCAAAATAAAGATTTGTAAATAATTTTATTATAATCTATAATTCATTAGGGGTGTTCATTGATCCAATATGCCCTAGGGGTCCGCCCTAACCCGGTCTAATCAGGTTTGGTCGGATCGAGCTAAGAATACAAATGAGTAGAATTTTAAACAAAACTATATTAAGTCGGGTCAAGCCACGGGCAAAGCATATTCTGCCCAACCTGCCCTAATAGTTACTTTTTTTTTTAATTAACATTTTTTCATCTTTTATATATATATATATATATATTTATTTAATTCTTATTTCATCTGATTTTTTCTACTTATTGCAGTTTTTATTACCTACGCAAATCTTCTCTACTTTTTAATTGTTTTTATTATTAATGTATATACTTACTGATATTTCTTTTGTTAAATAATGAAAATACATATATTTATTTAAAGTTAATTATGCTACTATAGCTTATATTTTGTTTGACAATATTAGACTATTTTTTTATTACTGATAAAAATATAAGAGTTCTAAAGGTTTATTATTTTAAAATATATATCTATGAGTTTGTAAAAAGATATTTTTATATTACAAGTATTAATTCATTAAAAAAAAAAAAGTTTGGGCTACCCTAAATCGCCCTAAAATCGGGCTTGTTCGGCCAGACCAGACTGGACTGGACCATGGGTATAAAAACAAACTCGATATTTTAATCGGCTAACGCATCGGGCCGACTAGATGTCTGGTTTGGCGCTGCCCATATACAACCCTATAATTCATCCTCTCGCATGAAAATTAAACAAAATAGATTATATCATAAGTTGAAATTTAATTTTAATTAAAAGAATGAGAATCAATATAGTCACAATATGATAGCAAAGATTGATTCAATCATTACATAAAAATACATATATTTTATCATAATCTGTAATGACCAGTGAGTTACCAGGTCCAGCAACACTAACGGCGAGAGGAGGAGAGGGTTTGGCATAGATGACGACAAGCTTGAAAGGAGAATCTGAATGAGAAGGGGTGAAGAAGTGGTCTAAAGTCCACTCCAAGGCATATGAGCTATGCTCATGCTCATCCATCGCTACCACCATCACTCTCTTGTTTGAAGAACTCGCCATTTTTCACCAAAATTTTCTGCAGATTTCATTCAAGGACAAGATCTTAATTAGACATGTTTGCGTGTCTCTCTCTCTCTCTCTCTCTCTCTCTCTCTCTCTCTATATATATATATATATATATTACGAAAGTGATCGAGATATAATATAAATGGATTCGACACTATCTTCTAATAAAAAATTTTAAGACATTAAGTATATAAGTCTTTTTATTTATATACTCTTCTTCTAATCTAATTTTATTTAATTGGAGACTCTTGTTTACTCTTGTTCATAATTGATCTCAACAATAATTTTATTAGCATAAAAATATCTCTTGTTTATGAAGGAATAAGATATAGCCTTTGGCATTCTTGAAAGTAGTAAGTGTTTGTTTGCCCTATGGCTTCTTGAATCACGGTGGGCTGCTATTTGGGAAAATATTTATTCTATTTCTTGTCCTATTAAGAACAAAATATTAAATATTGTTATCATTTATATTTTGATAAATAAGCAATTTTTTTAAAAAAATTTTGAATCCAATTCAATCATAATTTAAATTTAAACTACATGGTAACATATAACTGAAGATAATATCTATTAAGGTGAATTACTTTCTCTTTCCCTCTTTTGAAAGATGACCAAATAACAACGTTCTCCCTTCTATGTTAAAAAATTACACTCTATTTTTCTAAAATCAAAATATGCATTATACTGATTTTCTTGGAGGAAAATATAAGCTATAATTATATCTATTTTAACCAAAATATCTTTATAATTTATGCTTATATAATATAATAAGTATTAAATATATATTTGACTAATACAAAATAATAATATTCAAATATAAGTTTAAAAAACATATTTTTAATAGGTTATTTTTTTTAATAAAATATATCTATTATTTTTTAAAATATTTTAATCATATTTTAATATCAAGAGTTTGTGTATATTTTCATAATATAAAAATATATAATTTAGACATATTTCAAAACAGAAGAAATAATTTACTCAATTTATTGCTCAATGTAATAAAAATGAACTCCCTGATTGATAAACAATTAATAGTTATTAATTATCAAATGTCATTTGGTATTTTTGTAAGGATAGATGGTTAATTGTCAGCATGATATTCCATGAATAAAATGGACATTGATGAAGTGAAGAGCAGTCATAAAGTTTAAAATATATTAAATTGTTATTGTCTTTAGCCGGATGGAAAAACTAAAAGACCACCAGTTCTAGCTTTTTTTTTTTTTTTTTACAATAAATCAAGTAACTTGTTAAAATTTTTTATTTTTCCATTTTTCACCCTTCGATGTATTCGAAAATGCATAATTATCCGTGTTCTTTTATGTTCTGTTTGTGGTAGAAAATACATTAGTATTTTTCAATATTTTGTGAAATAATCAATAAAATATTATTTTCTTGGTCTTAAATTATTTTCCTTTATTATTGAGGTCCTTTACAATAGGAATGAAATTCAAAGCTATTGTCTTTCAGGAACAACTGAGATTACATACAGTTATTGTCATTCCATTTGATATCACTGCACACGAGAGCAATGAAACAAAATTTTTAGGCTCTATTTGTTTCAATGGAGGGGAGGAGAGGGGAGGGGAGAGGAGGAGAGGAGGTTTAATGAGTTTTGTTTGATTGGAAGGGAAGAGAGGGGAGAGAAGAAAAGATTATTGTTTGGTTCAGAAAAGGAGGAGAGAGGAGGGAAGATAATTATATTTGAATAAATTTACCATTTATATTATTTTAATTTTATTTTTTATAAAAAAATTTATTTATATCAATAATTTTTTAAAAAAATTATAAATTTTAATCTTTTTTATTTTTAATTTCTGATAAAAAATTATTTTAATTTTATTAAATATTAAAAAATTAAAAAATTAAAAAAGACAAAAAGATAAATTAAAATTTAAAAAATACCCTCCTTCCCCCTCCCTTCCCCAAAACCTCCCAATTTGGAAGAGACGCAAAATTGGCCCCCTCTCCTCCCCTCCCCTCCCTTTCCCTCTCATTTTATTCAACCAAACACCTTATTCCTCCTCCCCTCCCCTTCCTTCCAAAACCCTCCAACCAAACTAAGCCTTAGAAGTAACATCTTGTAAATTTTTCATAAATTTGGAGAAAGACAAAGAAAGAATGAACCCAATGAGTAAGCTTTATTTTGATCCAAACCAAAATAAAAAAAGTATGTACAATTAAAATTTAGGACCTTGTCTTGAACATAAAGAAAATGACTTAAAACAATTTCAACACAAACTTACAGAAACATATAATTGATAGGTCATACATGAAAATATGAAATTGAAATAAACTGATAATTAATTGTTCCTCACCTTCAAAGCATTGGATATTATATATATATATATATATCTGATAATTAATTGTTCCTCACCTCAAAGCATTGGATATTATATATATATATATATTAATTCAAGTACAAACCTCACTATAGTGGATATAAATAAGTATATATAGTAATAAAGTGGATGTAATGAGACAATATGTGTGACAATATTTTTATTTGAAACAAGAGATGTGAATGGCTTAATGTTTGATCTTGGGCCTCTTCACAATCATCACTGAGCAGTGAGCATGATGAGCACAATAGTCGCTCACACTTCCTAGAAACGCTCTGCAACAAAATTGAACAAGTTAATTTTGAACAAATTTATTTTCTTTTTTCTTTTTATAAACTAAATTTACCTTTTGATTTTACTAATTTTATAGAGAGAATTAGAGTTAAGAACTCATAGTTAAAAAAATTTACTCTAAAAAATCTATTACAACTAAATTTAAAGATTTTAATTAAAATAAGTAATAATCTATTTTAAAACAATAATAACAAAATTTTTAAAGTAATTTTTTTAACTTAGAGTTTTCAACTATAATTATTCTAATTTTATAAGTGCAGCCCAATTCAAAAAAAAAACAATAGAAATAGTTCATGGATTAAATGATAAATAATCATTCCTAGATTATTTTTGAGACAACCCTAGATTGCCTTCTTCTAAAACCTCTTCTAGTTTCAAGAAGAGCAACAAGTCTATAGCAACTATGAGTGCTATGTTGTTTGTATTCTTTTGTGTTATTTTTATTCCTTTGTAATGTTTTCTTTTTTTTTTCTCATTTTTCTTCTCTCTCTCCTTTTATGTTTCATAAGGAAATGTTCTCATATCTATCTTTTTATGGTAAATTTGATGGACATCTGTCTATCTTTTTTTTTTTTTGGCAGCTATTTTTGTTTTTTATTTTATATAGTCTTTCAAATTGCCATTTATGGCATATTTGAGAGCTCTCTAGACTATCTTTTTTTTTTCTGCAGCAAAGTTCAAAGATTCCATTTCTCTGCCTTGGGGTTGATATTTTCTTGGATTAAATTTATATACAATTTTATTTATTTATTTTTATTATATTTTTTCGATCAAAAATAAATATATGAATTTTTAATAATAACATAATAAGTGTATAATTTAATTGAAATATCATATAATTATTTGTAAAAGAAATTATACATACATTATATTTTTAGAGAATCATATACTTATTATATTTTGATTAAAAAATTCGATAATAAAAATATAAATTACTGTCAATAAGTTTTTTTTTCTATTTTCTTGATATGAAATGAAATAGAAGTGATTACCCTGTTGTAGTATCAAACAGGGTCAAGAAATTGAATCCCCAAAAATTGGATTAATTTGATCTTACTACTAATTCATCATAAATTATGAATGTTTTTGCTTTAATATTAGATCTTCAAGTTTTACAATTGTTATAAGTGCTGTATTTTGTGGAATGTATTTATGCCTTTTATAAAAAAAAATAACTTATCATCAAAAGAATTAATAAAAAAATTATTTGAAAGTTAAGGAACATATAGTGGACTACAAAAGCTCATATAACTTGCAGTGCATATCTTATAAAAAATCTAAACGATGTCATAATTTTTTTTTTTAACAAAATGATATCATACTTTATTCTTTAAAGCGCAGTGCTGCTTAATATATCAAGCACTAAAATATTCTTAGTAAAATCTTGAAAAATTTACTAATTTTTTCTTTAAAAAAAATTTACAATTCTGAAGAACGGTACCTTTTTAGTTTTCCATAGCCATGGCTACCAACAACCAAAATGGATGCATGGTGCCTATCTACAGCATCACACAGCACATTCCTGGCATCACCTTCAGCCACTTCCACTTCCACTTCCACTTCATGAACCTCCAAATTATATACATAAACTCATATATTATATTCACATAATAATAATAATAATAATAATAATAATAATAATAATAATAATAATAAAGAACTAAAACTTACCAATTTATTAGCACAAATCTGTGTAGCCTTTTCTGTAATTTGGTCAGCAACCACTTTGATCTGCGCCTCCAGTGTTGGAAGAATTTCTGCCCCCAAGGCTCCTATAAATCATTTGCATCAAATGCACCATTTTCACACACACACACACACACACACACACACACACACACACACACACACACATATATATATATATATATATATATTTTTTTTTTCTTTTTGTTTTTCTTATAGTTGTTCCAAAACTCTTTACTCAAATGTTTACATTATTAAAATTAAATTACTCTTTTTTCTTTTAAGAAATATTTAAATTACAGTCTTCTTCTTTATTAAGAACAATATAGATAAATATTTATCTATAGTTAAAATACTAAAATATCTTAAACAATAATATTAATTCCTTTTATTAAAAATATAACTTTTTAAAAATATTTTAAAACTCTTATTTTAATATTATTTATTATGTGTTAAAAACTATAAATTTAATTTATTACGAATTTAAAAGATTTACTATTTTGATTTTAGTCTACATAATTAATACTTATTATACCAAAATAGATATAATCATAATTTACTTTTTTTTTTTTACTGCAAAAGACATTAGCATAGCATATCTTTTGATTTTGGGAGAGAGTAGTGTAGAGTTTTAAAATAAATAAAAAAAATACAATATGATTTATACATTTTTCAAGAAGAAGGGTATAATTGACTAAATTATTATATAGACTGATAATCTATAATGCATATAAAAATTCAACACAAGCGCAATCATTCTGTGTGCTGAAATTTTAATTCTGATTAAAAGAAATGAAAGCAAGCTAGGTCACAGTAATGTTTTAAAATTAATTTTTGTGGCCCAAAAAAAATTAAGTTCAACTTAACTAAAATAAAGATTCATAAATAATTTTATTATAATCTATAATTCATTAGGGGTGTTTATTGACCTGATATGTCCTAGAGGCCCGTCCTAGCCAGGTCTAATCGGGTCGGGGCGAGTCAGGCCAAAAATACAAATAGACAGAACTTTAAACAAAGCTATATTAAGTCGAGTCAGGCCACAAGCAAATCATATTTTGCCTAACCTGTCCTAATAATTACCTTTTTTAATTATTAATATTTTGCCATCTTATATATATATATATATATATATATATATAATTCTTATTTCATCTTATTTTCTCTACATATTACAGTTTTTATTACCTACATAAACATTCCCTACTTCTTAATTATTTTCATCATTCATATGTATACTTACTGGTATTTCTTTTGTTAAATAATGAAAATACAATATATTACTTAAGATTAATTATACTAGTATAACTTATATTTTGTTTGACAATACTAAATTATTTTTTTATTATTGGTAAAAATATAAGAGTTCTAAAAATTTATTATTTTGAAATATATATCTTTGAGTTTGTAAAAAGATATTTTTATATTACAAGTATTAATTCATTAAAAAAAAAAAGTTCAGGCTGCCCTAAGCTATCCTATAATTGAGCTTGTTCAGGCCGGATCGAGTCATGGGTATAAAAACAAGCCCAATGTTTTAATTGGATAGGACATTGAGCCGACTAAATGTCCAACCCGGTCTTGCCCATGTACAGTCTTATAATTCATCCTCTCGCATGAAAATTGAACAAAATGGATTATATCATGCGTTGGAATTTAATTAAAAGAATGATAATCAATATAGTCACAATATCATAGCAAAGATTGATTCAATCATTACATAAAAATACATATATTTTATCATAATCTGTAGTGACTAGTGAGTTACCAGGTCCAACAACACTGGTGGCGCGAGGAGGAGAGGGTTTGGCATAGATGACAACAAGCTTGAGAGGAGAATCTGAATGAGAAGGGGTGAAGAAGTGGTCTAGAGTCCACTCCAAGGCATATGAGCTATGCTCATGCTCATCCATTGCTACCACCATCACTCTCTTGTTTGAAGAACTCGCCATTTTTCACCAAAATTTTCTACAGATTTCATTCAAGGACAAGATGTTAATTAGACATGTATGCGTCTCTCTCTCTCTCTCTCCCTATATATATATATTACGAAAGTGATCGAGATATAATATAAATGGATTCGACACTATCTTCTAATAAAAAACTTTAAGACATTAAGTATATAAGTCTTTTTATTTATATACTCTTCTTCTAATCTAATTTTATTTGATTGGAGACTCTTGTTTACTCTTGTTCATAATTGATCTCAACAATAATTTTATTAGCATAAAAATATCTCTTGTTTATGAAGGAATAAGATTTAGCCTTTGGCATTCTTGAAAGTAGTAACTGTTTGTTTGCCCTATGGCTTCTTAAATCACGGAGGGCTGCTATTTGGGAAAATATTTATTCTATTTCTTGTCCTATTAAGAACAAAATATTAAATATTTTTATCATTTATATTTTGATAAATAAGCAATTTTTTTTTTAATTTTGAATCCAATTCAATCATAATTTAAATTTAAACTACACGGTAACATATAACTGAAGATAATATCTATTAAGGTGAATTACTTTCTCTTTCCCTCTTTTGAAAGATGACCAAATAACAACTTTCTCCCTTCTATGTTAAAAAATTACACTCTATTTTTCTAAAATCAAAATATGCATTATACTGATTTTCTTGGAGGAAAATATAGGCTATAATTATATCTATTTTAACCAAAATATCTTTATAATTTATACTTATATAATATAATAAGTATTAAATATATATTTGACTAATACAAAATAATAATATTCAAATGTAAGTTTAAAAAACATATTTTTTAATAGGTTATGTTTTTTAATAAAATGTATCTATTATTTTTTAAAATATTTTAATCATATTTTAATATCAAGAGTTTATGTATATTTTCATAATATAAAAATATATAATTTAGACATATTTCAAAACAAAAGAAATAATTTACTCAATTTATTGCTCAATACTATAAAGGAGTAATAAAAATGAACTCCCTGATTGATATACAATTAATAGTTATTAATTATCAAATGTCATTTGGTATTTTTGTAAGGATAGATGGTTAATTGTCAGCATGATATTCCATGAATAAAATGGACATTGATGAAGTGAAGAGCAGTCATAAAGTTTAAAATATATTAAATTGTTATTGTCTTTAGCCGGATGGAAAAACTAAAAGACCACCAGTTCTAGCTTTTTTTTTTTTTTTTTTTACAATAAATCAAGTAACTTGTTAAAATTTTTTATTTTTCCATTTTTCACCCTTCGATGTATTCGAAAATGCATAATTATCCGTGTTCTTTTATGTTCTGTTTGTGGTAGAAAATACATTATTATTTTTCAATATTTTGTGAAATAATCAATAAAATATTATTTTCTTGGTCTTAAATTATTTTCCTTTATTATTGAGGTCCTTTACAATAGGAATGAAATTCAAAGCTATTGTCTTTCAGGAACAACTGAGATTACATACAGTTATTGTCATTCCATTTGATATCACTGCACACGAGAGCAATGAAACAAAATCTTTAGAAGTAACATCTTGTAAATTTTTCATAAATTTGGAGAAAGACAAAGAGAGAATGGATCCAATGAGTAAGCTTTATATAATCTCTCTCTCTCTCTCTCTCTCACTTTATCTATCTTTTTCTAAATTTACAAAAGATTTACCGTAAATAACTATGGTCAGCCACCAATTACATTGACTGTTCATACCAACCTTTACTTTAGATTTAGAGCCAAGCAATCCATTTTCTAAACTTTAACCTTGCAGCAAACAAGCGGTTATTTAGTATGACCGTTTCCATTGCTTATTAATATCTATTATATCTTTATTATTATTATTCAGTAATATTTGTTTTTTTAATTATTTTTTGAAGTAAGAATATAAGAATTATGTCTTATTCACAAATTTTTTTATTTAATTTTTTTATTCTTTTCTATTTTGTATACCAAACGAGATTATTATAACTTTTTGTATTAGAGCTCCAAATAAATAATAGTGAATAACCAAGCAAAAGATTCTTACAATTTCAAAACTCATGTATATCTTATCAAATAGAGTTTCTCAAATGGAAATAAAATAGTATTAAATACTTCAGTGAAAAAGGTTGAAAGTTTTTTAAATAAATTTAGTTTACAAAAGTTAAGTAGATTAATTTAATTAATAAATATATAAACATGTAAACTTTTGCGATTAGCTTAATCTACCTATCTTTTATAAATCAAATTCTCCTAAGAACATTTATAAAAAGCTTATTCAAATGTGGTAACCACAGAGAATGCACACAAAATGTTTAACAAAATACGTAGAAAAGCATTTTTTCCCACATATAGAAACTACTTTGACTCAAGGTGTTGGACTATCAAGCTACTCATGATGGGCTAACCTAAGTCCATAGCAAAATTCATTAAAAAAAAAAAGTTTAATCAATTAAGTTAAATTAATTATTTGGTAAATAATTAATTTAATTTAATTTATATTAATATTAATATTAATATTTTTAAAATTTTGAAATTCAAAATTTATGATTTATTTTTTTATTTGTTTCTATGGGAGAAACTAAAACTAATTGTGAGCATTATTGTGAATGTGGGTAATCGTATGTGTAGAGTGTAGAGTGTATGTGACTATTCCCCCCCCCCCCAAAAAATCTTCTTTGTGTACAAAAGAGTGAAACATAGAATAAAAAATCTCCATTGATCTTCTCAAAAAAATTGGTGCCATCCATTATAAAACAATGATTGAAGTCTATTGGTGATTCTTTTTGAATTATGCATGGGGCAAAGATTCAAGCAAGATTCAATTTTGTTGCATCCAAGTAAGTACCTAGATCTATCTCAAAATGTAATCTTAATTTCCTTTATTTGGGATCAAAGCTAGGTTGGCTTAAATATGTTGTCCTCAGAAGATTAATTATGCATTTTTATTGTGATAATCTTATGTAATTATGTTGGATGTCAATTGAAATGCATAAAATCATGGTTAAGACCTCCAAACACCCAGTAGTAGCAAATTTCAATAGAGACAAATTTAGGCCATGAATCTTACATTATTGAAGCCTAACAATGATGACGTTGTGGTAGAGAAATAGTAGAAAATGCACAAACCATAGGAAAGAAATTAAGGTTTCAACGTTTGGACTTTTGGTGAAGAAACAGCCAACTTTCAAGGCCTAGCTTTCTCACCATAGTCCACAATGCGAAGTAAGCTATATGTGATTGGAAAGCTTGTTGCATAATCTTTCTAATGCCACCAAGTGCTTTAAACAAATAAGTATCAAGAAAGATATAAGTGTTAGAAGTTGGGTGCTTAAAATTGTATTTCTAGAAATCATGGTCAACTAGCCATACTTCAAGGGCTATTTCTCTCTTTCAAGCCATGGATCTGCACAATATGTATGTCATTTGGAAAGTTCTTATTGCAATCCTTCCAATGACGTTAAATTTGTTTAAATCAGAGTTATAAAGAAAGAAATATAGTGATTCAAAATTTGCTTTGCAAAAATGATATTTTTGTAATTCTTGAGAAAAGTTACAAAAATAAGGGTTGAAGAAAAAGTTTAAAGCCCCCCTTCAAGGGTGGATAGTGCAATTCATCCCAACCTTTACTCGACTTGAGACTTGTACCAATAGAAATAGAAGATCAAAAAGAGTCTAACGGTGGTAAGATAATGACTGAAAACCATGCCTAAGTAAACGCGTCGACTTCACAATTTTTTTTTTTATTTTTCAACCATTTTTTGAAATGGAGAGAAAGAAATGGTGCATGGAAGCGCATGTCACCTCCTATGAAGCTAGTTTTTGGCTTTGAAAGTTCTTAATTTTTAGAGTTTCAAAATGATATATAATTTGCCCATATTTGGACATTTATAAGTCAAGTTTTAATATTTTTTATATCGTAAAATGATGATTTTATGAAAAAATTCATAAAACTATAATTATGAATTTTAAACTTATATTTTCCCTAAATGAGTAATTATGAATTTAGAGACATTCCATATTTATTATATGGACATATATTAATATATAAAACTACATGTCCTAGTGTTGAATTAATCTAAATGTGTAAGGGATTGAAATTGTTTGCTTATCAAGGGTCTTAAGTTTAATCAAGCCATTCTCCAATAATGTTTTGGAAAACATTAAATTAGTAAGTATTTTGGAGAGAAATTTGGAGAATCAAAATTAATCTTTTATTTTTTTGAATCGATGTACATTATGCACATTGATAAATCTCTGTAAAGGTCATTGCATTATCATGAATGCTGATGAAGTGCTTTTAATGAACTGACCCATAACCTAACTTAATTTTTTAAGAGAAAATTAGTTAACTAATTAATTAATTAAAATTTTTTATTAATTATTAATTAATTATTATGGTATTAATTTTTGAATTTGAATTTTGAATTTTTCAATTTAAAATTTAGATAAATAGGAGACTAATCTGATTAAAGAAAAATTTTGATTGTCACCAATACATACAAAATCAAAGTAATTAAAAAAAGACTGAACCGGTCAGTTCAATAGGTTAGATTGGGAACTGAACGCTAGTCCAATTCAAAGAACTCTTCTAACTAATACTTTTAAGATTCGGTCAATCTCGATCAAAAATTAGGTTCGATCAGCTAGTTTTAAATAAGAACTGATGTAAATGGAGTGGCTTGGATCGATTCTCCTAAAAAAATTTTGAATGTCAACTAGGTACCTCATGTGTAAAAAATGTTGCATATATATATATATATATATATAAATTTTTATATATAGAGAATATTAAAATCGTTGCTTGTGATTTTTTATAAAAGTGGTCTTTAGCAACGTCGAACCCATGACCTTGACTTTGAGAGAAGATTTCAATACTTCAACCACTAAGTCACTTTGTTTTCTATGATAAAATTGTGTATAATATTATATAAATATAAATATAATATTTCTTTTAAAATTTATAATATTTAACTTAGACATTTATCAACTATTATTTTTTTTAACATGATGTTCAAATCTTCTATAACCAATTTAATTTTATTATACAATTTTTTTGAAATGTAATAATAAAAAATTCATATATAGAATAATTAATTTTTATAATATTTTCATTTCAATACTTGTTTCTACAAATTAATACTTGATAATTATATTTATTATAAATTATTTTAGACTCAAATTTTAAAATAAAAAATTCAACTAAAGTTAAATATTATGTTATATTTGATTTATTTTTATATATAGTTAGTAATAAAATATTTTAAACTTTATTAATATTTTCTTATTATTATTTATTGTACTAAATTTTTAATATTAATATATTAATATATAATTATTACCAGTTTGACCATAGTCAAACCAATAAAACGTGAATCAGTATCTATACTAATTTAATAATTAGTTCAATTTTAAAAACATTGTACAAAAAAATTATTCAATGTAAGAAAATAATCAAACTTATGAAATATATTTTGTTATATATGTTAATGTGACTTGCTAACAATTGGGAAAGTCTTATAGTGGCCGAAGATAATTGAAAAGGTCTATGATGGCCAAAAATAATTGAATAGGCTTGTGAAGACTAAAGAGAAAATAATTTGAGAATTAATAAACATCTTTAGGTTGAGATATTATTAATATGAATGCAATTTAAAGTACTTTGTATTAAATAAATAAAAAGGAGGAAAAATACTTTATTAAGTGGAAGTTCTCAACTTGGTAGATTCAGACTCATCTATGACCTGAATAAATTAAGGTAGGAGAATGTGAGAAACACTCCAGTGCATGGGAGTTCTTAGATTGGCAATTTAAAGGCTCAACTAAAAAACTATAGCAGAAATAATAATTGCAAATAAATTTGACAAAAAAATAAATACATTCTAAGAAAACATGTTATGGAAGTATACCAAGTGTAGATATCCAATTATGAACCTAATAATGTCATTATTGATTTAGCCGAAATTCATTACAAATATAACTATAACATTGTGTATATGTAGGTTTTCTATGCTATGTCTATATAGGAATTAAATTATGATTATGACTATTAGAAACATTGTTACCTAGCTTGACAAAAGAAACAAGCTAGATAAAGTCAATTGGAAAAATTGATGTTGTAGAGTTCTTATATCCTAGAGAAGAATATGATGTTAAAAAACTACTAAAAGAGTTAAACATAAAAATATAATTTAACAAAGGTAAAGATCTAGAATTTTCTTAAGAAAAGAAAAAACGGAAACATTATTTGCATAATAGTGATGAGTAACATGGCTAATAACCTTATATTTGAATGTGAATCATAATAGACAGTTCAAGCTATAAAAATAGCCTTTAAGAATAAATTTGGTTATAGAAGTATAACCAAACTAAGAAAGGTTGATTGCTAAGAAGTTAAAGTATTAAAGATAGACTATCATAAGATCTTTATCTATAAGCTAAGAGCATATGAAAGTAAAAATGACATGCAAATAGAGTATTATTTTAATGATGATTGCTTATCATAGAAAATTTGGAAATAAGAATTTAAAAGTTGTTAGACCTCTGGAAATACTTATATGACTATGACTAGTATGACTTAAAGTATGCAAGAGAATAATACTTTCATATTAAAAGAGAATTCAGCCAACATTTTAAGCAAGACAACAAAGAATTAACAAGAGAGGCAAATATGGTAAAAAAAAGGCTTGGCATAGTAAAAGCCAAGCATCATATCTACCTAAAAGTGTATCACTTTATTTATAATTATGCTAAGTAAGAATGAGTTAAAGGTTACAAACTACATAACTAAAAATAGAAACTCCTTTATAAAATATCATCAGTTATTTGTTGAAAATAGATAACTTTATCCAAGAAAGACTACAAGAGTTGAAGTAAAAGAGGATCAAAGTATGTAAGATTAATTTTGCATAAAAGATAAACCTCATCCTACGTGGTGTTTAAATATCTGACAAAATTTAATATTTATCATTTCTCTTCTTAATTTGAAATTTAAGTGCTAATTTTTCATGAAAACTCTATTGACAAAAAAAAATGATTAAAAAAAATAAGATTTTAGCTTTCTTTAAGATAGTGTTATTATACTAGGCACAATTATAAGGCAAAGCACTTTACTTCCAAACTAGTTTTGGATATTAATGAATGATGGGCTATGCTAAGGTTTTATAAATAAAAAGAAAATGAGTAGACCAGGAAAATAATAGATTCTATAGTCCATTTCTATTTTAGAAATTCTATTATAAGAAAGCTGCCTAGCAAGTAAAGCAAATTAAAAAACTTCCTTAAAAAGGAACAAGAAATAAGAATCTATTATAATTAAATCATTCTAACTTATGTGGTCTAAAAAAGTAAGGGCGAGATAATGATTAATAATATAGTTTAGTCTCTTTAATCTCCCACAAATCAAAAGTACTTGAGTGATTTAAATATTATAAGCACATGGTTAAGAATCAAATAGACAACAAAATTGAAACTTTGAGCTGTGACATAGAATACAAAAATTTGTTAGATTAATTCCAAGAGAACTATAAAAGAAGGAATCATGAGCTAATTGAAAATTCCTTAACATTCCTTAGCAAATGGAGATGTGAAAGAGAAAATGAAAACCTTACTCAAAGTGGTTAAGGTAAGTGATGGTTCAAGTAGTCTTACTTTTTTAGGGTAATGAATTATGAATTGATACTTTCAAATTTAAGCAAATGCCCCATAAATAGGTTACTTTCACATCTTATGATTTATACACATAATGATAGGCCATTTTTTAAGTGCTCCAAGACTATTAGGTCGACTATTTATGTCCATGACAATTCTCATGAGCATGAGAATTAGATACACAGAGTAAGATATGTATATTTACAAGACACTTAGAACAAATCAAAGGGACATATCTTCATCAATGAAAATGAAGATAGAAGTATACCTAAAATGACTCGAGTATCACCACATTTCAGGAATGAATTGCTAAGTAAAGAAGAGATTAATAAGTATATATCTATGTGTAAAACAAAAGATCAAGTTAATAAGGATTTTGAGCAAGAGCTTGGCATAGGGTGAGAAAGTTGTACAAATAACTCTATTGTTTTAGAGTAATCATAAAAGTATGCCTAAACATTTTTTGTTAAGATCTAAAGGGCAACACATAAAGGCATTCCATTAAACATTTAAGAGCCTAATACAATTCAAGATGCTTAAGTTTGCCCTATTAAAAGAGATTGAATGATGGCAATAAATCTAATAAGGACAAATCATGTTTGGGACATTGGTTGACCATCTAGCATTGAAGAGCAATTTTTTTTTTTTTTTTGGCCAGCTATTGAATAGCAATTAAGAATAATTGGTTTTTAAGGTAAAGAGAAGAAACAGATGGATTAATTAATGGATAAAAACATGCTTAGCTATTAAGAGGTATATGTAACACTAACTTGAATTAGAGTGGTAAAAATACCTCTAAAAATTATCAAATTTGAGATATAAGATCCTTACCATATCTATTTACTATGATGCAAGTATCAAATACTCATAAAATCATCTAGCCCTTCAAATTCTCTAAAATCTCACTATGTCCCAGCATAGCTTTAGATTCAATATAATGCAACTTTGGCCAAATTTTTTTGATACAAAGTGGACTCCAAAAATCATAGACTAAATTATGCAGTTTGTAACATCCAACTCTTTAAAATTGAACTAGAACCAACCTAATAATCAAAGAAGACCCCAAGGTAAAAAGAATTAAGGGAAAACAAGCATAAAATATAAATTAGAATACCTAGAAATAGGGTTATGAAGTCACTAATGGCCAAAGCTAAAGCAACTAAATAGAATAAAGACTAAATAGAACAAATTGATTTAACAATAAATCTTAATTTTTGGAAAAATCTTAGAAACTAAAAAAAAAAGGTTTTAAATATCAAAATTAAGCTTATTAGGGTTTTCAAAGGTTTTGAAAACTATAAGAACCGTCAAAATGGCTAAAACTCTAACAATGTATAGTTTAAAATGTTAGTTGACCAAAATTTTAATCGAGTTTTTTTTGGATTATTTTAAATTTTAAAAATTTCAAAATAAGTGCTTTTAATAAGCTAGATAACCTAAATTTTATTATAAAAAAGAAAATTTTAAAAAAAGGATCTAAAATGATCTCAAACGAAAGGATTAATGTACTGAAATGTAAAGGGGATTTTTGAAATTATTTTAAAATAGCCCCTTCCTTCTTAACCAACTTAGAGACTTTAGAACTAGCAACCATAGACATCCAAAGAAGGAAGTAAAGAGAAAGGAAGAAAGTACAAAATAGGTAAGAAAAAGTGCCTAATCTCATAATGTGTTAGTTACCAAACTTTTTCTCCTCTTCAAAGCCTTTCTATTGATAGTTTTAGATTTTTGAAAGAAGCATTTTGGTGGTCGACTTGGAAAAAGGAGGGAGTTTGGAGCAATAAGAGGTGTCACAAGAATCTCCATTTAACAAGCATTCAAACAAGATATGATATAAGTTAGAAAGCTTGCTTTGCCTTTGAGTTTTATGTTCTTCCTGTTTCAACCTATATAGAGAAAACTTAAAGGGAGCTTGAGTTTAGCTAAAACTTGATAGGAACAATAGTTTAGAAGTATAAAGATTAAGATTATGCAAAAAGAATCAATTAAGAAGCCATAGAAGTCAAGTTAAAGAGCACTTAGGGTTTTTGTTGTACCATGAAAGTTTTAGAACCCTAGAAAGATGTTTTAAGTCACCAAAAACCAAACTTGAACTAGAAAAAAGCCACAAATACTCCATATACCTTAAATTTCCTAAGAGAATGACAAAAGCTTTATTTAGAACATTAAGAATGCTAGTGTCAGCGAAGCACCAAAACTAATATGTAGGGAGTGCTTTCATGAGTTCTAAGGTTTTAAGAGGCCTAAATATGATGCATAAACACTGATGAAATTATTAGATTGAATGTAGAAATCTTATTTTGAAAAGTAAAATTTTAAGGTTTAAAATGAGCTAAAGAAGCATCTTAATTTTTGGTTTGTTTAATCATGATGTAATGACCCTAATGAATTTCCTTAGAGTTACATGACTCATATTAAGTGAGATTTTAAAGTCTAGAAAAAGAATTATGACCGTTGCTATCTAAGGAGCCTAAAATAGGTTAAAATTGTATATTAAGTTCTAATACATTTAAGTGCTAACAATGAGAGCTATAATGAATCTTAATGAATTACCTTGCCTTGTAAATTGATGTATGCAGGCCAAGTTAGCTCAAATCCATCATAGGTGCCAAGCCGAGAAAGATCAAGGAAAAGAGCAAAACCAAGTGGGTTAGTGGTAGATCAAAGCTTTTAAATCCATAAGATTACTATTTCTCCCTATCTTGCATACATTTAAGTGTTTGAATAAGTTGAAATGCTTGTATGTTTGTTTGTTTAATTATTTCATGAGATATCTTTTGTACTAGTATCTATCTTGAGTTGTATTCATGTAAAAGGCTATGTTTTTGCTCTTAACTCTAGACCTGATCACGAGCTGGACTCATTTAAAAATGGGACGAGCTCATAAAAAAATGTACAAATTTTCTTAGGCCCAGGACAGCCCGTTTTGCCCAACTCTTTTTTTTTTTTTACATTTTTATCTTGTTTTAGTTTTAAATATTATATATATTTATTTTATTACTTGTTAGGCATATTTTATTCTTATTTTAAATTCTAAATAACTCATTAAAAAATTACAAAAAGTTTAAATAACTTATATATATAAAAGATAGTAAATAACTTTATATATATATATATATAAGATACTAAAATCTCTCAAAATAATAATTTTTCTAATAATATTACTATTAATAATTTATTTTATTTGAATTATAATTTATTCCTAATAATATATTATACAATAAGTAAAAGTAAAAATAATAATAATCATATATGTTATATAATTCTTTTTTATTTATATCTATAGTTATAAATAAATGTTCTAATAATATTATTTATTAATAATATATAAAAAATAATTATAATATGGGCAGGCTTGAGCTTAGGCCGGGCTTTAAAAAAATCTCAAACCTAGCTCTTTTTATATTCAGGCTTTTTTAAAACGGACTCATTTTTTTTTAGGCTTTTTTTTTTTTGCTCATATCTATTTTTTTCGGGCCGGACAGGCTTCTCAGCACATGATCAAGTTTACTTAACTCCCTATGGTGTGAAATTAAGCACAGTAATTCTTTCTTATCCTAAAGTTAAGTTTAGATGAACCTAACTAGTATGTTTTGATGCCATTACTTGATAAGAATTAAAATTTCATGCTAAAATTTATTGTTTAGCTATTTGATATCCATGAACTACATGATTGCATTTCCCTATCGCATTCATTGTGTGCAATGATATGGATCGAGATTTGCTACTAAGATTTTTCCAAAAATCTTATTCCATCTATCTCCCAGTAACCATGACAGGTTCTTCAAGTAAGAAAAAAAATCCAAAAAGAATTAGAATTCAAGAATAATATATTAGAGACTCTTAATGTAACTATGTATTTGATGATGTATGAGACACACTAGTAATGAAATATTTTGTATATGTTAAGTATATGTAATGGTAACCCATGTATAAGCTTGAGAACATATATGTATATCATTTTCATACATGAGTTGGCAATTAGTACATGAATTCATATATGAGAAGCTACTTGAAGTATATGTATGGATGGATGTGGGATAGTGATTTTAATAACTAGTCATATTTCATACAATGGATCTTATGGAAATAAAGTATGAATGGATTAAAATTAACTCAAAATAAAATATTACAAGTTAGAGGCTAAATAGACCACTTTGAAGCTAAATTTTGGTTTAAATAAGTCATAAATTGCATCTCTATACTTGATAAGCCAAACGATGTAGTTTGAGGCTAAAAATTGATGAGTATCTAGATAATTTATAGAGCTTTCTAATAAGTTAAAAATATTTTTTTTAATTTCTATAAAATATTTTATGAATTTTCAACACTATTATAAATGTACAGAATTTTGCAGACACTATTCACTCTATTCTATTCTCGATTTTTGGGTATTATCAGGAGTCAAATGATTCATTTTTACTTAAAATTTTTACAATTTAAAGTTCAGGTCATAAACTTATCATTAACACCTAATTTGTGTAAATTAGAGTTATATAACTAAAGTTATAAATTTATGAAACTTAAAGCTCTTTTATGTCCAAAGTGGACAAAATGAGTTATATAGCTTCTATATACAAATGAGACTCGTATCTTGGTCTTATAGATTAAAACAAACTTAGGCTTGCCAACCATGAATAAAAATGAAAAAAAAAATTAAATTTTGACCCCTATAATTGCAATTGATATGTAAGAAGAGCTAAAACTATTATTAAAAGTTTGGTTTTAGTTGTAAATTTATTGCCATAGGAATGAAATGTCATGAGTTTAGCTATATGATGTATGTTATGACACAACAACTTCAACATGTTAACAACAAAATATCCAAAAATCAAGGCAATCCAACATGAATTGATCAAACAACAAAAATAAGCAAAATTAGAGCTTTAAGGGACAAATTTCAACCAACTATAATATAATATAGAATAAGCCAATTTTTTTTCATACTAGCCAAATATATCATTTAGGCATTCTAATCAACATATCCAAAGTTTAAATTTTAAAGGAGATCCCCAAATTTCTATTTTTTTCCAATTTTGAATTTTCTTCAAAGTTTCTTTTAATTTTGTGACTTAAGACTAAGATATGCTGTTTTTGAGACCATTTCTCTTTTCCCCCATGGATATAGTCCCTTTTATAGATCCCCACAAGAAGAAGAAGAAGACAAAATCAACATAAAACCAAAGCTTCTATATATGCAAGAGCAAAGGTGTCTTACCTTATATTTTTTTCAAAAAATTCATCAATTCCTTCTCATTTTTCTTCTCTTCTTGCTCTTTCTCTCTAAACTCTCTCTCACCTCTAGTCCAAATCCTCTTGCATGGGCTCCTCTCCCTTTTCTTGCTTATAAAGCCAATTTTTGTTTTAATTTATAAGATTTCTAAAAAAAAATTCTTATTTTATTTCCTTTTATTTTCCCTTTTTATCTTCTTTTTTTTATCTCTTAAAATCTCCTCCAAGTTTCCTCATCTAATCTATGCTTTCTGCCAAAGCCATTTTTTCTTCCAAGGGAAGAATAAAATGTCAATTTTATTCAAAATTCAAAAATAATTATTTATAATTTAAAATTACTTAAGTTTTAGCTAAATATGCTTGGTTTAGTTAGGGTTTTGTAGTTAAATTCCATGGCTTCTACAGTTGATTTCTAGGTACTCTATTATCCTAAAATAAATCTCTAAATCTCTAAATTTAATTTTATAAAAATTACATTTTGACCCCTAGTGAAAATTATGAGTTTTTACCCTAAATTTTTTGGTTTTTTGATTTATGCCTAAAACTCTTCCTAAATATTTTTAATTGACTCTATTATTTTTCATATGAATTTTGGTGAATTAGAATTAATTTATTTACTCTCAAATTCCCCATTTTGAAAATATATAGGTATTTACTAAAAATTTCACACAAATAACAAATAGTTCAAGATAAATTCTAATTTAATAAATCCACACAAATAATTAAATCTATTCACTAATTATTAATTCTAATCACTTATTTTTTTAATTTTTGGGAGGATGTTACATTATATATCATAAAAGGCATAGATTATGTGAAAATATCTTCACATCTATTGTATGATAAAACAAGTTCTAGCTTTTGTAACTACATCAAATGGATATGAAAAACCATAATCTTAAATTAAGAACTAGATGAAGAGAATATATGATGCAACCATTAGGTTCCATTAAAAAAGAATGTAACAAAAAGGTTTAATGGCTCCAAAGGTCTATTTAGGGACCAAGACAATTATATAAATATCAGGTATTTGAAATTTAATTGAATTGAGACCTCAAATGAACTTTAAATAATTAGTAAAAATTATTGTATTTACATTAAGCAATTTGAAAGTAGTTGGTAATATTATACTTTCTATGAATAATATCCCATTAATTAGGAATAGATAAAGGTTTTTAATGGTCATTAAAAGAATGTTTATCCTTTAAATTTTGAGATAAGGAATATGGGTAAAATAGTGGAACTATGATCCAAGAGAGTTTCTTAGAGAAAATGATTGTTCTTTACAAGATAATCATAATTAGAAAGTTCTTGGGCGGTTCAATCTACAAGGCTAAAACTTCATCAATACTCTCATTGTAAAAGGCAAAAATCTAATGAGATATGTCCTCAAATCAAGTCTACATTAAAATTATATAAGAAGTCTCTTGCTCCATCACTGTTTGATATTATATGCAATAACATATACAAGGTCGAACATTTATCAAGGATTGACCTTGTATATTAATAATAGTAAAATTTTGGTTAAAAGCATGAAAATGCTATTGGAAGAATACCTAAGATACTTGTAAAGTAGAACTGTATTAGAAAAGGGATTTGGATGTGTAAAACTAACTTCTAAATGTACATTCTTGCTTAATAGAGATGTGATGTCTTGAAATAGTAAGAAGCAAACATGCATAGTATTATTTACTAATAAAGCAAAGATTATTGCATGTTTTGCAATAATGCAAAAGGCTATATGGTTAAAAAGAGTTAGAGACCCTTAGGGATTATTGATAAGACATTGAGTTTAATATTAACCAACCATAGTACATGAAAAGCCATGCCTAATTAAAAGTTCCTAAATATCAAAATAAAAGTGAACACATAGACATAAGAATGAAATAAATCAATAGCACAAAAAGCTGTTGCTTTGAAATATTTCAATGCATAAGATATTAATTAATCCCTTACAAAGGCTCATACCTAGAGATGTACATGATGAAGATGTAAAGCCTTTTGGTAAATGTAGAATATAAAGCATTACACCATATATACAAGTCAAATATTGACTAAGTAGACAAGTTATGCCATAATCATAGGTAATATATATAATGATAGTATATCATAGAAGTTGATGATGTTGGCTCTCTCACATGAACAAGGACCTTTGTCACTCATGAAAAGCAAGCAAAGATGGAACTTTTTGTGTTCGCCATAAAAGGTAATGAAAGTGCCAATATAGAATAAAAGGAAACACAAAATATAAAAGTGTCACCTCGATGAAAGAGAGAAAAGGAAAGTCGAGATAAGATTTAAATATAGATATAGATATGGATCAAATTATGAATTTCCACAATCTATAAAACCTATAACTATACCCAAATTCTCTTCTAAGGCGTCACGAAAGGCCAAGGGAATGATAAAATTTGAGTTTGACACTGTGTGTGTTAAGACTAAGATCTGTATGGTGTTGACAAATAAATCAAATTAACATATGCTCTTATGAAATGAGAGAAACATCATAACATGCAATTCATATTGCATGTACTCAAAAACCATAATTTGAAAGCAAGTGAATAAAATTCCTGCTTTATTACTGTGTGAGTCCTAGAAAGGATCAAATGCTTTTGTAGATGCCCATATGACTTTGTTAATATCATAAGGAGATGAGTCAGTATTTGCCATTTTAATATACATCCTCTAGTCATAATAGATTTGACCTAAAAGAATTAATGTTCAGGAAACAGCTAATTATAATCTAAATGTTATGGAGGCAAAAGGAAGATTACCTAAGATATACAAAACTATATTAGCATCTAAGGTATGCTTATTATGAATTATTCTTAGTAACATCATGAGTGTGGATACTATACATATAAAAAAGGAAATCTATGTGATATTAAACTTAAAAGAGATTAGATTTACTATAAGGGAAGAATATGGTGTATATAAGTAAATCTAAGGCATCTGAGGCAAATGAATGAACATCCAAAGTATATCTAAAAGATGTGTCTTTCATGTTGATCCTATAATAGGATTTTTAGTATGAATACTCTTAAAGATTATGCCCAAGCGGTCACGATAAAGCACCTAAGTGTAAGAGGAGTAAAGAGTAAAAAGTGAAAGCTCTGTGTTGTTCATCCCATCATATATAAGTGGGAGACATTGAACTATTGGGCCACCCATGATGAGTTAATCCAAGTCCATAGCAAAATCTCATAAAAGAAATGAGTTTAATTAATTAAGTTGCATTAATTATTTGTTAAATAATTTAATTAATTAATTAATATTAATATTTAAATTTTGAATTTTGAATTTCAAAATTCATGATTAATTTTCTTCATTTGTTTTCATGGGAAAAACAAAAGTTGATTATTTGCATTATTGTGAATGTAGGTAATCGTGTGTGTAGAATGCAAAATGTGTGTGACTACTCTCTCTCTCTCTCCCACCCCCTTGTGGTCTTCTTTATATACGAAGGAGTAAAACACAAAACCAAAAAAAAAAAATAAAAATCCATTGATCTTCTTTGAAAAATTTATGCCATCTATCATGGATTAATGATTGGAGTCTACTGGTACTTCCTTCTTAAATCACATGTAGGGCAAAAATCCAAACAAGATCCAATTGTGCTGCATTCAGGTAAATACATAAATCCATCTTAAAATGTAATTTTAGATCCATCTCAAAATGTAATTTTAAATTCCTTCACAAGGCTTCGTGCATGTTTTCAACAATTGAATCTGATGTCCTCAAAGCAGGGCTTGAGCTTGAAGTCATCTAATGTAGAAATTATAAACAAAAAATGAATTAGGTTGAAATGATAAGCTAGTTTCTTTTTGCTGTTTAAACAAAGGTGAGAATATTCTTTATATTGAATGAGCAAAAATAGTGAATTTTGGTTACTATGTTGTGTACAGTTTGTTACACCCTTACACAGGCATAACTGGTATAATCTATGAGTTGAAACTCACATATGTAAGGCTCCTCTCAACCAAAATTATAAACATAAAAGGAGCAACAGTAAAGTAAGACAAATTTAAGGAATTTAAGAATGTTCTCCTTTACAAAAAAATTCACACGATGACCTTAGGAGATTGATTACATGCTAGCTCATTTAATTTTTTGTAGAAATTTTGGCAAAATCTTCCTTAAATATAAAATGACTCAAAATTTATACAAAAAGTCAAATTGCCATCAAAATAATCAAGAAACTTCCACTCTTAATTAGAAGCATTAAACAAAATCAAAAGGGGTAAGAAACCTTGCCTGTACTTTACTGGACCTACAATTAAGAAGATAGCAATATACGTAGTTACAATTTCAATAATAAGTTCATTAAAAGGCCCTTGCAGGACAACACAGGGCTCTGATCCACACTACTATTTGAAATGTAAAAAGAAATAAAGGAATAAGTTCGTGTCTTAGTGAGCAACTAATGTTAACTATGGCAAAAAAGCATATAATGAGTAATAATCGACCTCATAACTTTGAAATTTATATTGATAACGTAAAAAATCACATAGTATCCATGTAAGTTATCCTTATCATGATAATAGATTAGCCAAATAAAGTGCATAAAAACCACTTCATAATATCATCCATAAGTATGCAATCGAAGTGTCTAAATAGAACCAAATCAAATGAATGCAAAGCATATAGCATCACAAAGGCAACTAAGTAAAAAGGGAGCTATACGCTCCCTTAAATCAACTAAATTCATGTGTGGCAGCCAATACATGAGGCTAACAACACCTCTATTAGTGGGGGTTCAGAACAATGTGTACCAAGACTAACAATTATTGTTGCTAGCTGCAAGGTTTTATAATAGATTATTTGCAGTTTTAACACTAGCACACACTCTAAAGAATTGGTAAAAGTAATTGAATTAGTAGTTATCCAAGTATATATAAGAGTTCATTAATGCACAAGTAAAATATTTAAATAACAATAATTGATATTCAATTTTTAAACAAATAATAATTCATGCGACTTAAACAAGGGTAATAATTTTTTTTTCATTAAAAAAAATTTCTCTTTTAGGCACAAGGTAACAAAATCATAATTACCATTCCATTTGCTTAAATGAATAAGTAGTATACTTTACGTATAACAAGTATTACCAATTTATAGCGTACGGTGGCATCGTAAATTCTTTTAAACTTTAATCTCACTAACCACTTGATGTGAGATTGTCTCCGAAACTTCCTTTGGAGAGTCTAATTTAGGAATTTCAATAAGTGGTCCCTCAGCCAAGTGTTTAATTGAATCAATTTCTCTGTAGTCATGAAAACCCCAATCGAGTTTACCACAGAATTTAATTGATCAAAGAGTAAACGTGGAATTTCATTGGGTTCCAATATGAAAGAGTTAACTAAGAAAAGAAGCCAATTTTACCATGAGTCTTGAAGCCAACTCAAGCCCAAAGCCAACACTTAAAACTAAAATCGAAAGTGCTACTAAAAGGTAACATTCTCAGCTTTAGAGCAAGGCCGTAATTTTTTGCATCAAAGAGGGAAAATGATGAAACATTGGATGGCAGGGCTACTGAAATTTCAAAGTTGAAGAAGTAGATAAAACCCAAACCAAAGGAACTATAAAAATGAGTAGGACAACTTACCAACCAAGGGAACAGCGTGTTGGAGTTACAGACACAACATTGCTACTGATTTAGAGAAAATGGTTGGAAGCTGGAGTTGAAGACTAGAATATCGGCTGGAAAGTGAAGAGAAATCGAAGAAAGAGCAAGTGGAGAAGAAGAGAAGCTGACCGAAATGGAAGAGGAAAGAAATATCTAGCTTCTGGACTTTTCTCCTCTGTTTCAGACATGAAATGAAACAAGTTTCATAGATTCAATCCCTTGAGGCACAATCTGACTTCAGCAGCAAAAAAATGAGGAAAAGAGATGGTTCTTTACCTAGGGAGAAATGAAGAGGAATAGAAGCAACCCATTGAAGCTTAAAACCCCAACATATTCTCCCCTTCAACGCTCTTGCTATGACGGAAGGAGGAAAAAAGAAAAAACTGCTGCAGCTAGTTGAAGGGGTGGCACGCGCCGGACGGGAAACTAGGAGGGAGGGAAAAGACCGAGAGAAAAAAAAAGGAGAGGAGGAAGACTACAGCAATGGGAGGAACAACCAGGGAGAAACCCACGGCCAAGGGAGCATCTACGTGACAGGGAAAAAGGGAAGTGGAGAAAAAACAGGTTGCGCCGAATTTTTTTTTTTTTAATATACTTTGGGTAAAATTAGATTTTAGCCCTCAACAAGTTCAAAATGATTTAATATAATCCCAATGTCACTCCCATTTATCTCCAAAAAAAAAAATATCAAATCTCCTAGCCTGCTCCAAATCATCTTACTACTACTTCCCTAGTAGTTTATTTTACTTTATTATAATTTACCTTGGTTATACTCTTTAATTTGTGAGCCAATAAGAACCCATTTGAAATAAAATTTCTAGGGTGTTACGCAGTCAAATCAAAGTTTTAGCATGTTCAAATTTATTCATTTGAATATAGTGAACCTGAGTATGAGTGTAACATTTAAACAAACTAAAAATTGTGATCAAGCTTGAGTCGTTTAATGAGCGAGCCGAACCTGAACAATTTACGAAGAGTACTATTTATATAATATTATTATTTTCATGCATATATAAATGAAACTAAATAAAAAATTATGAACTTTTATATTATATATATATATATATATATATATATATATATGTATGTGTATGAAAAAGTATTATAAAAACACATATAATATTGTTTTTACTGTGTATAAATTGTATGATTTCGTACCTTTAATAAAATCACATATGAATATATGATTGCAATATATAATATAATAAGATATTTAAATTGAGTTATTTGTGAGCTTAACGAGCCAAAAATCAAATTTTCAAATTCATTTATTTAATAAATGAGTCCAGTTCAATTCAAACTTTTGACAAGTTAAATTCGAGTAATTTGCAAACAGGGTATCATTTGAGGAGAGAAAAAGTGAAAGGAAGAAAAGAACGTTGAAGAACTTGAAGTAAAGCAAACCTAGATTGTCCTTTTGTCTGAAGTTTTAAAGGGGAGGGAAAGAATGTTAAAAGAACTTGAAGTATCTAGTCTTTCGAGGGAAGATAAAATTGTTGTAATTTTCTCTATTCCATCTCCAATCCACACGTTCCTCGTGCGTACATTAGAACAACTCTTTGTTGATTTAAATAAAAAAAAAGATAAATTAAACATATAAAGATGCTAGATACACTTTTAGTGAACATTACTTTTAACATACATGTCTATTTAAGAGCCATACTGATTTGGTTTATCTCAATTGCTTTTACTACTCTATTAAGAATGAAATTATAATATCTTTTTTTAATAAAATTAACTTCATCGAAAGAAAGTCAATAGCATAAAAAGTTCTTCAAAATATATATCATACGTTAAAGAAACTGTGATATTTTTGAAACAAAAAGAATATCAATGATAATTTAACCAAATCCAAAAAAAAATAGCATAAATTGGATAACAATTCATAGAAGTTTATGAATGTATACTCCAAAATATATTGATTAATACTTGTGCAAACATTTTTTTCTGCCTAAATCCACCAAGCATGTCAGGTTTATTAAAGCTTTCTATGAAGTAATTAGATAAATTTATATATTTTATAATGTTTTCCATGTTTTTCTTAAAACATGTTTGGTTGAAAAATATAATAGTAAAAAAAATATAAAATGTGAATAGATAAAAATAAATAAAATAAAAAAATTATTTTATTTTTATTTTAAAAAAATGATTCGACAGATATAACAATAAATATAATAATATAATAAATATTACACAAATTATAAAAAAAATACATTCACAATACAACAAACCAAACAATAATAAAAACTATAAATTCCGTTTGGTTTCATAATTGTATTTACTAATATTTATTATGTTCTTATATTTATTATTTTATCTATCAAATCATTCTTTTTAAAATAAAAAAAATAATCTTTCTTATTTCACCTATTCACTATCAAATTATTTTTTTAAAAATAAAAAAAATAATCATTTCTTATTTCACCTATTCATATTTTACATTCTTTTTGCCAACAAACAAAACAAACGAGAAATCTTACAATCTAAACTCCCCTCGAAAGAATCTACTTCAGATGTTCAAAAGGGAATATTATACTTTCATAGAAAGATAGTGGGTCAAAATTATTGAATTATGGAAGGTTAGGAACGTGAAGAATATTCACAAGTCGTATTTATAAAGCAAATGGAACGATCAAATACACATTGAACGTCATCCAAACAAAATAAGAGACCAGATATCCCAGTGATAAGAGTATAGGGTTTGATCCAATTCATATATAAAATTAAAAGCCAACACGATTAAATGCAAAATATCCGATAATTTTAGCATAAAAGATAGTAGTAATAATAATAATGGGTCTAATAAATAGCAAATAACCAGCATACCAGAGAGTTGTAAAGTTAAGAATATTATTCTCTACATATATATATTATTCTTGTTTAATGTTGTATATACGTGTATCAAGTCCTCCTCTCATTATTCTAGAATTCTCCTTTTAATAGGACAGGTGGCATATTGCCATTGTATTCTTTTTCCTATAAGTATCATTGTACAGTAGCAGAAGGGATTTCAATTCGGGTAATATTAATACTATATTCTCACTTTGTTTTCTTGGTATCAGAGCCTTTCAAGGTCAGCATGGAGACACCTGTAGAGCATTCACCAAAACCTAATTCTGCCGCCGACATCACTGACCCACCATCTGTGACCTCCAACCCCACCTCTTCTGTAGTCAGCCCCTTTTCTTTTCCTTTCACCTCTGTTTCTTTCTCGCGTCCCGTTTCTTCCTCCGCCACTGATGATCCTTTCTCCTATACTCCTTCATCCTCCATCTCGGCATCTCTCTTTTCTTCTGGTAATTTCTCACACACTTCTTTTCCTTGCCAATCAACCTTTTCAGCTTCGATTCCAACATCTTTTCCGTCATTTCCTACATCTCTGCCACGGACCTTCGGCCCATCGATTCAAACCTCTCAGCCTCCTTTTTCATCTTCGAGTCCTACCCCCATTTTTGTCCCTGTGCCCAACTCGTCTCCAGTTGTCTCCAAGCCAGTTTCACTCATCAACTCTCTCAACCAGGTGACCTCTGTCAAGTTGGACAGAGCAAATTTTATTATATGGGAGTCTATGATCCTTCCTATTATTCGTGGACATAAGCTTGATGGTTTTATTCTGGGTACAAAAGCAGTTCCTTCTGAGTACATTTTAAATGTCGCTGAAGAGGTTCAACCTAATCCCACCTATGAAGACTATCTTGCTACAGATCAAATTCTTCTCGGATGGCTCTACAGTACGATGACTGTGGAGGTTGCGTCTCAACTCACTCATTGCAAGACTGCTGCATCTCTCTGGAGAGGAGCTAAGGACTTGGTCGGTGCTAGCACACGCTCTCGCATCACTCTTCTGAGAGGTGAGCTGCAACGCACCCATAAAGGATCCCTCAAGATGGAGGAGTATCTAAATAAGATGAAAAGCATATCAGATAACTTGGCCCTTGCTGGTTCACCTTTGCCTCTTAATGATCTTGGTCTTCAAAGAAGCAAAAAGTTATTTCCCACTCCAGTACAGAATCAGAATATAGATCCTTAGCCAACACTGCAGCAGAAATATGTTGGATAAAGTCTTTACTTTCAGAATTAAAATTTCGACTCAAAAGAATTCCAGTCATATGGTGTGATAATACTAGTGCAGCCTCACTTGCATCTAACCCTATCCATCATGCAAGAACAAAGCATATTGAAATAGATGCTCATTTTGTGCGTGATCAAGTACTTTCTAAGTCCTTAGATGTTCGATATGTCTCTTCTAATTTGCAGCTAGCAGATTGTCTGACTAAGCCTTTGAATCATACTAAATTCTGGACTCTCAGAGACAAGCTTGGAATTACTGTGAGTCCAACAAAGAAGAATGTCACAGATGGTTCAACAAAGAGGAACAAGAAGAGGGTTCACAGTCAAAGAGGGAGTTAAGAATATTATTCTCTGCATATATATATTATTCTTGTTTAATGTTGTACATACGTGTATCAAGTCCTCCTCTCATTATTCTAGAATTCTCCTTTTAATAGGACAGGTGGCATATTGCCATTGTATTCTTTTTCCTATAAGTATCATTGTACAGTAGCAGAAGGGATTTCAATTCGGGTAATATTAATACTATATTCTCACTTTGTTTTCTACGATCTTAATTGCCCAAAAGTAATTTCATTAATAACGTGATGACTTCAAAAAGGAAAATGTAAGAGCATTTGCAGGGATATCTAAATCGGCCCTAAAAACACACGAGGCTCATAGGACAGCAAAATTAAATAGACCGGCAAACACAAACAATGCAAGTTACTTGATTACAACAGAGTCACAGGACCACAATACGATGGACCCAGCAAGGCATTGTTTAACAATAACCTACAAATCAGTTTACAATGGATTCCAAATTATCAGAGCGGCATCCAAAATAAAATCCAACACCGTAGTTCAAGCCTTCAGTTAACCAAGTACAAGCACAGAGCTTCTTAACAATAGAACATAACCCTCTTCACATTGTCCTTAAGAGCAGGAAGTGGCCTAACAGCAGCACTGCCACCTGGTAACCGAGTGCTACGCCCTGCACCGCCAACTCCTCGTGCAGCGGCTGCACCACTGGTCATAGACCCACTCTCCGATGTCTCAGGTTCCATATAAAATCGAGCTCTGAAGGCAGCCAAATGAGCATAATATGCAGGGGGCACTACAATGTTTATAAAGCAATGAAACGCATTAACTTGGATATAATCAGCAATGAATATGAAATATTCAAACAATTTTTATTCCATCTGCGGCTTCATGTATTTTAAAAGTACTCACCAATTGAAACAGACCGAGTGCATCTGGCATAACTGCAGAAACCATAAAAATACGTCACATTCAAAGCCTTAATAATTGTTAAAAGAGATGTCAAATTGGAAATAGAGACCAAAAGAGAGCACAGCAAACAACAAACAAAAAGAATAAGGGAAGTTTATATTACGTATAGCAAAGGTTGTTTGTCAATGTTTGCAGTGCATCAGCTGTAAAATTGTTTTCATCCCATAACACATGGTAATGAGCTGGACGGCTTGTGCCCTGCAACAACTCGAACATGAGCATAATTTAGCATCAACGTACAAATCGCAAATCAATTCAAAATAAAGGCAAAAGTACTCCACCTGTATCCCAGCATGGCTACAAAGATAAAAGTCAAACTCAGTAGGATGACAGATTTTAGAATCTACAACGGTGCCTGCAAGATTGCCAGGGTGTGGTCTATCATCATATTGAGAAAACCAGGGAACAAAGGCAAGCATATGCCATAAGTTTATAAAACATGGAAAATACCAGGCAATATGTTCCCACTCCGGTCAACAGAACTCTTGTCATGATGATTGTTAGCAAATAGCCTCGTGTGATGGCGCTTTTGAACCACCACAAATGTGACAGGAGGCTGATAATTAGGTTCCAGGGATGCACATGCCTGTCAGGAAAGGAACAGGGATAATGAATATGTTAACGACATATAGAGGATTCAAGGATATTAACCAAGACACCAAAAAAGTTACCTTGCGTATAGCATCAAGCTCAAACAGTAGAACTTGATAGAACTGCCCCTCACTCACACCATCCCTGCAAGACGCATATAATTTATATTCGAGCCAAAAAAACAATTACAGACGTGCCTTGAGGATTGATAGTGTAATGCTACCTGTAAAATATGATACGCTGTGGCTTCTGCCCTGTGGCCCTCCGGAAAGATATGAGAAGTTCCCTGTCAAGAAATTAAACAAAACATAACAGAGTAGAACCATGAAATAAAATGTTCTAACCCCAAAATTTTTTTTTAAAGGATAACCCACAGGGCATGTGCACCCCAAACCCACAAACGAGAGAGAGAGAGAGAGAGAGAGAGTACTTGATCATTCCGCCAGTCACTGCTCCCCTCACTGGATCTTGCCATTGTTTGAAAAGGTCTTGAATGAGCTCCTGTCGATGTGCTTGAGCACACACCAAACCAGCATACTTTGTAATTTCAGGCCAATCTTGAGACGCCACCACCTAATATTTAACAGAAAGTGACTTGGATGTAATTTGAGCCCAAAAGCAGCTAAAGCCAAGGCAGGTTAAACATAAATGTAAACTCAACATACAGCTGCTATGGATGGACTTGAATCCTCTCCAGGATGTGGATGAGTTACATCAGCTCCAAAAATAATCGTAGGTCGGTCGCTGACTAGAGGTATGCGCCGTGAAAGAGCATCAACAAGCACTGTGTTCCTTCCACCAACCTTCACATTGATTTTCAAGGCAACATTTGCAAGGTACTGCTTGCTCATTTTATAGACATGCTTAGTTAAACAGCACTGAGAAACAACCCCCAGATCTGTCTCACATATACGTTTCAGGTCACCTGCATAAGAAATTATAGTATAAGTCCACAGAGGAGAAAACAAGATGCAAAGATAAGTGGAAAGCATCATTACCATAAAGAGAACCATTGTTATCAGGCAAAATAACAATAAGAAGATCAAGCTCCTTTCCCTTCAGTTTGGTTGTTGCATCATGATAGCGAGTTTTGAGAACCTTATCCACCAGGTCAGGGCGGGCGCTGAGTGGGGGAAGTACTGGCTCTTGGTTGAAAGCCTGAATACATTTTAATAAAATAGATTTAGTCCAGAAATAAACAAGCAAATAACCTGACCAGAAGCAGAAAATAATAGGTAATACATCTCCCATACCATGCCAGATATATAACACATCTGAGCAAGTTCATAACAAAACCCACGCGCAGCACTGTCCTGAACGTGCCTGGAAAAATTTATGCAGATCCAGTGGTTGACTGTTCCGCCATTGACCATTTTCTGAAACAGTTCAAATCAAGGCATACGCAGCAAGAAGTTATTTCAGATCTCAGCTATCAAGAAGGACAGCAGTAAATCTTCAACAAGAGATATGCAACAATTTACAATCAATATCCTATCATACCTGCAATATCCTTTATTAATTATAACCTTAATTTAGTATATATATTCACACATTGTGTGTTAGTGTCAGCAAGAACAACAGTAATCAGTGAACCTTCAATAGAGACATGACCGAATTCACCCTTTTTATGGTTTTTTTTTTTGGGGGGGGGGGGGGGGGGGGGGGGGGGAGGATACCTTATTCATCATATTCCATTGGCCAACTTGAGGCAGGCAATCCCTTTCTCTTCCTGTATCATGGTATTTAAGCTGCAGCAACAGAAGTATAATTTTATTTTTAAAAAAAACTGATATTTACAAGTTCAAAGTGAAGGAACCTTAATAATAAGATGAAATTAAGGAGAAGATACCCAGGGTGGAGGAAGGATGCGAGCTTCAACTTGGGCAAGCTTCTCACTGATTTTAATACCAAACTCTTTAGCATAAGGATCCTCATGGTAAGCATTATGACGAACCGTCTGAACAGGGACAACACAATGCATTGGAAAAGGCACAAAACATATCCAATCAATGCACGTTAACAAAATGCATTTATGTGTGTAATAAAGCATTCCCAACAAAAACAAAAATAATATTAGGAATATAGTTAACATGTAATCCAAATTCTAGTGAAAATTAAATACTGCTTTACAAAGGAAACAACCAAGAGCAACTTAAAACTACAGAATTATAAATTTCTCACATAGCAATGCAATTAGACATTAAAGCACATACAACCCAAAGCTGACTCAGCAATACCCTAAGTCTTCAGACCACAAATGCGGAGAATATATCCCATTAAAAAAATGTAAAACCTACAGACAATGGTACATAAAACATCCAGCATGCATCTGAAAGTAAAAATCATAATATTAAATGATTTGTACATCCAAATTATATCAATATATGTAAGATGGTATAAGAAATCATCTTTCAGACCTGCATAATATCACGCTCCCTTTCAACAGGACGCTGGCATGTGACTTTGAGCAAAGCAGTAATCTGCCTTTCATTCAACCTCTTCGAGTACCTTTGACCTTCTACTATCTTACAAACCTACATTCGGAACAAGATATTACCATGCACTTCCACATAACACAAAATAGTTCATGATTTGTGGGAATGTTTACCTCCATTGGTAAGTAGTTTGGTCTCTGTGTATTGCCCACTTGCAAGCAAGGCCACTGAGTATGTTGGATGACAAATCCATACGTCTCATAGAAATACTCCACAACAGACTTCATTGTTCCCCTCTCATCAACAGGGAAACTAAAATTGAGAGGCCAAAATATGTCAGCAGAAGATTTTTTTTTTTTTTAATTGCTTCAAAGAACTATGTATGTTAAGGCATTAATACTCACGTCAACTCTCTGGTTGCCTGTGAAGTCAGACCAGAGATGCGATATTTTCTTCTCATATTTCCACGGTGTGTCACTTCAACTTTGACACCCCGAAGTGCTTTCTTAATCTGTCAGTTGCAAAATACAGGACTACTTATATTAAATGAATGCCTCACAGAAAGACACAACTCTTTGGACAAGTTCAGTAAACATGTTTGTTGAGGCTTCCCAAGGAAGTACCTTTGGCACATAGTGACTAAAAGATGTATGGACACAACTGCGTGCAGTGCTGCAGTATAAAAAATCTAACCTTTACGCGATCAGCATCAGACAATGGGCGGGTAGAGACATCCCTGTTGAGCAGCAGCTGAGTCACAAAGTCAATTACAGGCAATGGTTCAATAAAAGCGGTGGAGGACATATCTGCACATCCATTAGTGAAACATTAGATCATTTTTCTAACTTTACTAATTGATTTAACAAAAGACTAAATTTACAAAAGAAAAAAAATCAAGAGTCTTCTGTGCTTTCATACTTCCTGGCTACCAACTTAGTAACTGCTCAATCATCATTATTAAAATATTTTGTAACCTATCCATCAACTATATAAATTATAATAATAAAAACTGACTGGTTTAACTAAGATAAAAATAAAATAGAGAAGACACGATATCTGGATACCTAGATAACAGTATGATAATACTCACCAATGTTGAGAGATAATCCCATCTGAGTAGGACGAATACTCTGATAGAAACCACGCCAACTTTCCAATCCCTCACCTAATGGTTGCCTTCTACCCAGATCAGGTGAATAAAACGACCTTCCCACAGGACAATACCTATAACAGCAAAATCCCAATTACCTTCCAAAACAACAGGATCAGGATAAACTAAAATGTACTAACACCAGGAATACAAAGAACCATATCCACTTATCAAGTACCTAGTGGTGGGTAGTTCACGCAGCACAATGTCAAGAACCTGAAGAGCTTCTTGAGGAGCATCAGTTTGCCTTCCCTGCAGAAAGAGTCCTAGATGATGAAGATCTGCCCGGGAAGCCAATTTTATCACAACCCTGAACTCCCTCTCCCTTCTGAGATGAAACATATACAAAAGATTGTCACATAAACAGCTATGGATCATACATAAAGAAAAGCTTTGGTAACATGTATGGTGTACCTTGGTCCTCCTGATCCATCATCTTCATCAAGGAGAGTGATTCTGAACTCCTTTGAAAGAAAAGGAAGTGGACCAGCAGTATAAAGGCTCTTGCGTCCATCATATGCAGGAAGTCTCCGTCCCAGATGAGACTCCCGGTATAGCCTAACCAACTGCTCCATAACAGCACGGTTGACACCCCTTGATGTCACTTCTGGTGTGATAGTGACCTAAATCTCATCAAGAAAAGTATATTGGTAATCCATAAATTGGTATAATAAGTGGTTATCCCAAGCTAGAGAAGAGTGCCTTACATCATACTGGTGCAGATCTTTATTAGGTAACTCTGCAAAGAAGTGGTTCGCCTTAACTACACATTTGGTGCCATGGCTACCCTTTCCAGGCCTAAGGGGAAACCTCACTGATTTACTTGAGGGAGGGACAGGAGAAACAGCTTCTGAATGAATTGTCATCTGCCCCATTTGGTGTTCCACTTCTGAGGTCTCAGGCTGTTGGGAAGAAGAACTGGCCTCAGATAATGCGAACTGAGGAGTCACCCCAGCTTGATATGGAGTTGGGGTAGCTTGGTGCAGCTCGGGAGCTTGAGGTCGGGATGGGCCACCAAAAGAAGGTCCACCCCCACGGCCACTGCCTATGCCCCCACCACCACGTCCACGACCTCCCAGCTGAGGGGGCCCTCCCCTCCCCCTACCTGGATAGTCAGGGGGGGCAACTTGCTGCTGTTGGGGTATTCCACGACCACGCCCCCCACCATATCCTACCCGTCCTCCTTGGGGACCCCAACCTCTACCTCCTTGGGATCCTCCCCCTCCTGCTGCCTGTTGTTGGGGCGGAGCACTTCTTTCAGCAGGGTGTTGAGGTCCTCGACCACTACCCCCACTCTCCTGAGTCTCGGAGCTTTCACCTCCACTGTGTGCCTCAGTTCTCTTTTTTCTCACCATGACGAACACTACAAACACACAAAACATCAGGACATTCTTAGAACAACCTAGAGACAAGGTAGCGCACACCTTAATTGGCCTGAAACTAGTTAATCATAACAAGACTGACACATAAATAGAATGGCCCCTACTGAAAAACCAGTACTTATTTCCACCTAATGCACTTTGTGAATCTTTCAGGCTCGTAACAGGAAGAAAAGCCATTCACAACTGTTCAGTTTTAGAATTCTAGATATACAAAATGAATAAAGACAAAAAAATAATATAGCCATGACTACTTCAGTCATATTCTCGTATCACTCTACTATTAGATAAATAGCATCGTTATGGACAACTCAATATTTAGAGATAAGAATATAGGGATCAAGGAGAATTTTAGAGCACCAACTAAGATCTTCCTTTGTACAAAGGAGGTATAAATGAGCTAGTTGACGGGTCAACCATTAATGAAGCCTAGGGTGCTAGAAATATATCCAACGGATTTGTAACAACATATCACAGAACAGGAAACAGAAAATACCATCAAAGTTCCAACACCCATGACACACGAAATCAGTGTTCCAGACTACAAATATTTTAAACATTGTATTTTCAGACCTCATTAATTCGCTTTCTTCCGTTCACAGATGCAAAGCAAACGCGTGAAGCCGAAAAATATTGCTCATAAAAAAATATGTGCAAAACGCCTAGAGTGAAAACCACCCATCCCATGGTCTCACACACACATTTCAACCAAAATTAAACCCAACAATAAAGCAACCTCACTATTACCTTCCACAAAGAGAAACCAACAGAACTACAAATAGTAATCACTCCAAACTTAAAAATCTACAAGGGAAAGACCCTACGATCTGAAACCTAACCAGCATTTGCATCTTTAAAATATCACAAATCCCCAAACCCAGAGCAGAAACTGTGAAAATGTCAAAAACCGAAATCATCAGAATCCGAGCTAGATTGGACCCAAAATAACTCACAACAACGGCAACCAGATCCAGTAGATGGTAGATCTACACCGGTAGAACCAAGAAAACTCCAGAAAAATTCAATCCCACACACCAACAAACACTCTTGGCCTAGGGTAAAATCGCATCCAGAATAAACCCACAAATCATCATCGACAGAAAAAACACAACACCGGAACCCTAAAACCAGAGAGTGAGATTACCTCCAGAGGAAAACAACTGATTCCTCTAGGTATCGGGAAAACAGCAGAGACTCGATACAGCAAGCTGTACAGCAGCAGAGCAAAATACAGAAGACCCAATTGATACGGTATAAAAACGCACCCACCACCGCTCTCTGTCACTTCACTTCGCAGTCAAGCACACAGCAGAAAGAGAGAGAGAAAAAATGCAGGCAAAAATTAGAGCTTTGAGGAGAAAACCACGAGGAAGCTATCAAATCTGCTTCTTATAAAGTAGCGGTAGGTCTTCGAAAATGACCACTCCGTCCCTACCAACTCCTTCGCCCATACTCTTTCTCTTCTCCTTCGCTAGCAAGTAGCAAACACCTCTTTGTGGATGTGGGTGGGGTCCACAGGAAATGAGCTTCTGGAACATTCAACGTGACCGATGACGTGGCCTGAGAAAAAGATTTTATTGGTTTACTGTTCCACGTGGATGACGATGTGGCGGTGCTGACGTATCGGGTTTCACTGGGGCCCACCGTGTGCATGTTTGTCGGGTGCAACGAAGGGCGGGTCACATGATTGGCCACAACGAGTCTATTGTGTTTTCACCCCGAAAATAAATTTTGAAAATAAACATTTTTGGAAAATTAAAAGATAATAATAATAATAATAATAATTTTATAATCTGATGCCTTCGCATTCGTCGCACTCGCATGGACGGTAGGAAAATGTTGTACTCGCCGCTGTATGAAGATAAGTGTCACCTTGCGTTACGCCATGTGTCAAGTGTAAATTTAGGAGAAAAAAAATTTTTGATAAGAGGCCCGAGGGTCAGAAGAAAATTTTGCGTAATCATCATATGAGACAAAGAGATTATTATATTATTGAAAGAATTACAATACTCAGTTAAAAAAATTATTTTATAAAATCTATTATCATTATTCTATAATATATCACTAATTTTAGTTAAAATAAAAATACTTAATGATAATAAATGTTATAAAATAATTTTTTTTAATTTTAAATTCTCATTTATAATTTTTCTTATATTTATATTCTTATTACTAGTTATATCTACATGTCAAATTTTTAAATTTTACATGGAATCCTGCGTATGCAGAGGATTCGAAGCTAATCTTCTTAAAATCGATATTAGTATCAATATTATTAATATAGATATGTAAAAATAAAGTTTCATGACATTATTATCCTTAACCTATAACAAAATGTAACTGTTTTTTTTTTTTAACTAGTTGACGATTTAGTTTGCGAATAATTATATTCACTGAATATATGTATAAAAATCATCTCCCACTTTGTATCCATTTATTTCCTTATTCTTTTGACAAAGTGGGCGAAACTGCAATTAAGGTAATTCCTTTGGTAATGATATCAAGAATTCATCTACAATTAATTTTAATGATTTATTAGATTCATCTTTCCAAGTAAATTTAAGGCCAAATACAATTCTCCATAGTTAAAAAAATATTTTATATATATATATATATATATTTGTGTATATATATATGCAGTGCTATTTTAATTGAAAGAAAATTTTTTTATAAAAAAAGAAACAATTATACCTTCTCAAAATAAAAAACTATAAATATTATCTAAACATGTTAAAAACAATTGAAAGAAATGTGAAAAAAAAAACACTTGTAAGAAGTATAAGAAATAAAAAGTTTAATTTTAGTTATTTTTTATATTTTTATTATTAAGCCTTTTAATGAAACTATACTATGTGTAAAAAAATTTAAAAAATTCAAGCATGTAATATTAAGTTTTAATGATTATATATTTTAAAGAGTATACATCTATTATATTATTATTAAAAAAATATATTTTTTATGTCTTAATTAAAAATTAATAACAAAAATTTAAAAATTATATATGATTTTTTATAGATGAAACCACTTGTAAGAATATTTTTTTTCATTAAAAAAATACACTTGAAGTTGTAAGAATGTTTAGTCAAAGGCTAACCTAACTATTTTTAATGGGTCAATAATTGGTAATCTAAGCTAAATAGGGAGGGAGTGCTATGTTTTGCCATGTGATTTCAATGATAATTATTGGTTAATTTTCTAATCACGTGCCTTTTTTTCATTAAATCATTAAATAATTGGTTTTGTCTTAATGAACAAAACTGCCCAAACTCAATAAAAAAAACAAAGCTCAAAAGTTATTGGTCTTTAAAAATTGATGGAAACATATAAGCCATAACTATATATATATATATATATATATATATATATATATTGTAAACGTAAATGGGTTTATCACATCAATCAATCAATATTTCATTAAATATGATGCAACTATTATATTAAACATTTACCTCTTCTTCAATATCGAAACCTTTCACCGATTAACAATGATTGCTGATGGTGACCATTAACAATTAATGATGCCCAAAAAAGCTATAATAAATACCAAGTATTAATAAAAGTAACGCGTGTAATATACTAAGGGCTTCGTTAAAGTGCTATTAAGTAAGTTTAAAATAAATAATAAATAATTCGAACAATTTATAATGGATTTAGATTCCATTTTTTATATCTGGTATACAAAATGTTAAAAATAAAAATAAAATATATCTTTATTTAAAAATAATAAAAAATAAAAATTATTCAATCACGTAATAAATATTACTCAAAATGTCTCTTTCTTTCTTGATACCCAACAAATGAATTCATCTTTAAAATGATAATTTTTTATTTTATATATTCAACAAAACCAAAGAAAATGTCACTAAAAAATTAATTATTCATAAATATGATGATATTGCACTTTCCTAAACAGAAATGAGACACAAAGCATTAAAAGCTAGGATTGAAGAAAAGATTCAAAATAAAAATTAAACTTAAATACATGAGGTGTAATTTTATGTATATTAAAAAAGATGTCACCTGACATTATAATAATAATTAAAGTAAATAAAAATATAAAAAAAGGAGGGGTAAGGTAGTAAAAGGTTAAAACAAAGGGAGGTGTTTATAAATGGTAAGGCGAAGGGTGGGGGATGATGGTGACGCTGACAGGTAGCGGCAGCAACATCCAAAAGGTTAGTTTGACCACATTTGACTCAGCTTTAAAGAGCAATAGTACAGTGCATCCATCCACACGGTAGGTCCCACTCTCTTTTTTTTATTTTTAACCACACACACTTCATTTTTTGCGACCTCCTATGCAGTTAGAGAGCTGTAATTATTATTTAATAATGTTATTTCTTTATTATTTTTGTTAACTATATATACGAATATTATTTTTATTCTATTTATTTATTTTTATTTTCTAAGTTTAAAATCATTGTAGATCCTATTACAAGGATGCATCAACACTATTTTGATATTTTTTAGGGTTTAAAAAATGATATACAATATTTAAAATTATAATTGCGGGGATAAAAAAATTTGATGTGAAAAAAAATTATGTTTCAAAATCACATTACTTTACCAAAGGCAACCGATCCCTTATTGTAAAGAATTTGAATTTTACATACTTAACATTTTGCCAATCAAACAACTCTCCAATCATGCTAAATTATATATTCAATTATTCTTATCTTAAAACTTGGAAGTGTTATCTAATTTTTTTAACATTTTATATTATAGAAATATTTTTTTAGTTTGTTTTACATCTTTTAATTTTTATATAGTATATATTTTTTCTAAAATAGATTACTTATTTATTTTTACTATCATATTAATAAAAAAATTACAATATCATGTTATAACTTAAACTAATTTATTATTATATTAAAAATAAAATTATTATCATATGTTATTAAAAAAGATCTCTTTTTTCGTGCACATTAGAAAAATGTTGAATCTATATTCTTATTTCCTCCCCCACCCTTAACATTTAGGTTACCCTAAGTGGCAAAATTGAACATTTGTAATCTTTTTTTCTTATGTTAATCTATAAAGCCGCTAAAAGCTTTACTGATTCACTTATTGAAATGAAAATGTGTCACCATTCTCAATATTATAAGAACTTATTTGATTTATAAAAAGTTAAAAATAAAAAATAACTTTTACATTCATACTTTAAAATCAAATTATAAAAAGTGATAGATGTAAAGTTGGGTATAATTGTAAATATTTATTCACACGACCACAATAAAATAAAAGAAGAAACCCTGTGTCTTGTAAATAAGTAGATGTAATTTGTAAAATGAACAAATGTATTGGTCTCATTGCAACGGTATCAATGACAATAATATTTTTCATTTAGAAAACACAATCTTGTAAATAAGTAGAGCTTCTATTTATAACTTATAATCAACAAGAAAATTATAAATATTTACTTTTTATTATTGGATTTGTGAACTCTATGATACTTGCAAGTGTCAATAAACGTTATTTCAATGAATTTTTTTTTTAATACTTACGTGCTTTCATTAAAACTAAAAAATAAATTGTCATATACTTTTTTGTAAATATTATTTTTTAAAAAGATTAAAAACCTGTTTCTCTCAACTCTCACACTTGACATAATATATAATATGTTTTATATAATAAATATTATACATTTTATATTATAAAAATAAATATAATATATTAATAACATGTTTAATAAAAATTAAATGATAGTAAATGAATTAAAAACTTTGTTATTATATATCTCTTAATAAATCACAAAAAATTCTTTACTATTCATTATGATAACAAAATTTCTAATTTGTCTACTATCATTAAATTTTTATTAAGCATATTATTAATATATCTTATTCATTAAATTATAATAAAAAATATAACTTTAGTTATAAAATCATAATTTATAAATATATTATTAATAATTATATTTTAATATTTTTACAAAAATTAAATAATATTATATTTATCATATTTAAAAAAATGTAAAATGTAATATAAATATTATAATATTATATATGTTCCCCCACCCACGATCCCCCCGGCCCAAAAAAAAATCCCAATTCCCTCCTCTCTTAAAACATTTTTTGCTAAACGCGACAGGGCTCTTCTATATTCAATAAAATTTTAAAAAATATATTTTGTTGAACGTGAACGAGATTCCTCCTTGCTCTACTACCTTTTTCAAAAAAGAAAAAAAGAAATGCAAAAGGACTTTTTCAACATTCTTTAAAATACATATATATATATATATATATATATGTATTAGAAAAAAAATTTGTAGTTGGATATATTGGTTATACATTTTTTTTATTAGTATATGGGAGTAAAAAACCTCTATAAACTCAAAAAATTATGTTCTCAATGCCATCATCTAGAATCTTCTCAATATACTATCATTGGTTTCTGTCTCCATCCTCTTCAATAATATGGTCTATGAGAATACATCTTTTCCCTTTTTAAGATATATTTAACAAATAAGCTATATGGTCTATGGGGACAAATAAGTTTGTTATCAATAAGCTATATTTAACAATTAACAATTATGAGAATAAAATTGATAGAGGCTAGATTTTTTCTCATTTTAATTTGTTTTTTATAATAAGATCAAGAACATTAACTATAAGAAAGTATAACGGTTTGATAATGAATTCTTTAAATTTTATTTTTTATATAAGTAAATCTTTTAAATTTTGAATTATGTATATATAACTTATTTAAATTTTAGGTTAGGCACAGATAATTTTTTAATATATTATGTTTTATTAATAAAACAATAAGTCAATTATAGAAAATTATTTATATAAATTTTAATGTTTATAAAAATTTATTATTAAATTTTGGAAATCAAAAAGTTTTTATGCAATTCAACCTTCATGTAACCATGCAACATCATATCTAAAAAACGTAAGATAATTACAAAAGTTGCTTTTTAACAATAATACTAAGTTGGCAAAAACATTTTAATAAGAATGGGCGGGAGGAGATCTTTTATTTTAGTACGGGGGTAGGAGAGTGACGTGGGGAGATGGGTGGGTATTGGAGATTTTTATTTTACAATATATGTATATATATATATATATATTATTAATATAATATAATATATATCACTTAATTTTTAAAATAGTAAAATATAATCAATAATAATAATTGTATAAATAATAATTTTATTAATAAAGTTATATTTGTCATTATGATTTAATTCCAAAATAAAAAATCCCCTCCCACCCCTAAATAGGTCACTTGAGAGGTCTCGTATATTTCAAATAAAAATAATATGAAGCTTGAACACAAAGCATATTACTTTGCATTCAGATATTATTTTGATTAAGAAAAATAATTAAAGTTAAATACAAAATGAGCAACTCTGCGCCTATTTTTTTAATAAAAATTAAAAATGAAAATACAGAATTATTCTTTTTATCTTTCCTAGAATATCAATAAAAAAACATTTTGAAAAAATATTTTAACAGTTGTGTAATATCATTAAACATTCCTATCAAGTTAGGATTAATGTCGAAAAGCCTACAAAAGTTGCACACTTTTGGAGTGAATGAGAAGTTGACACGATAAGGTGAATGTTGTGAAGCAAGCAAAATGCAACAACTATATTAATTATCTTATCTTATGATTTGATGCTATATTCAACATGTCATTCACCTCCTTCTTTTTCTACCTAACCGCCACCTCTGGAGGCTACCGTTGCCAAATGCATCTTCCTTTGCTGTTTCTTCATTTGGTGGCATGCAAGGACGATATGAATGGCGACACGTTTATCTATATTGATGTTAATAGATGGGATAAATGACATTTTATACTTTCGGCCTATACTTAAATTGATCCCTTGTAATTTAAATTTAATATTCTTAAAGTTTATTCGGTTACTCTTCAACTAATTTGTGGTATTTTGTATTTAAATTTTAATAAAAATAATTGTATGAACTAATAAATATCAATAAAGGAAAATAATTAATTATAACATATTTTTAATTATTGATTTATTTTTCATTAAAATGATTAATTATCTGAATTTAATTCTTTGACATGTAATTTTGAGAAATAATGATTAACATAAAATTTAAAGTTCAGTTTTCCTCCAAATTCTCTTGGGGAGCTTTAAAATTGTATAATGAGTGAGATTTTCAAAAATATAAGATAATTCATTGAAGTTTTATATGTCATTTTTTTCCTTTATAACAAACCTTGAAATAAAAAATATTTAAATAAATATTTTCTATCCCTCTACTGCCTATGTTCAAATATGAGGTATTGAAATTTTTTTTCTCGAAAGAGATAATTTTGTGCTGAGTCTCTGGTAGACTTTTTATTTATCTTTTGGTAGATCCCGAAATTAATTTTAAGTTTTCCAAACATAGATATTATGAGATTGACAAATATGAATGTAAGGACGAAAGAAAAAAGTCTCAATCATAGCATAAATACCCTAACTTACAATATTAGGTTAACGCTATTATATGTACAAAATAAAACATGTGAGACGCCATATCTGTAAGAAACTAGAAAATGTATCTATCTACATACAACAACAACAACAATAATAATAGAATAAAAAAAATATTATCCAAAAACAAGTTCTCTTAAGCATTTGAAATTAGATCATAAGAAAAGAATAAGCTTATCTCATTTGAAATATATATTTTCTAAATTTCAAATATATATATATATACTAATTTTTTAAACCTAAAATTGCAATTTTGTTACAACCGTGTAACTTTGGAATTAAAAAAAAATATTTTTATGCAAATAAGTTAATTTACATTATTTCAACAAATCATAAACAATTGTTTAACTTTTTTAAAATGCCATAGCACTATTTCTTTTCTACATAGCTTGCCTATGAACTTTCTTGATTTCATAATCATGGGTTTGTTTAAAAGGAAAAATTAAATGCAATTTTTAGACTTTTGTTTAATTGAAATAATAATTCAATTTAAGATTCAGTCTTTACATGTTATACTTTGATTAAATTTATAAGACCTCAGATTATATAAGACAACAAAATTTTATAAAGAATTACATCTTTGAATTCAGATTACATAAAACATAAAAAAATAATAATAAGTTGCTTTTTTTTAATATAAGATTCTTAACAAGATTGAAAAAAAAAATCTTATACAAATAAATTGAAAATAATTAAATTATAATTACAAATTTAACTTTATTAATAATATTATTATTTATTATTAATTATATTTTAATATTTTAAAAAGTTAAGTAATATATAATATATATTACAAATATATTATTTTATATTTATTTCATAAAATATATAATATATTATATATATTATTATTATTCCCTCACCCTCACTCCCCCTGTCTCCCCACGTCACTCCCCCACCCCCATGCCAAAATTGAGAATTCCCCTCTATTTGAAAAATAAATGAATGTGTGTGTGTTTGTATATATATATATATATATATATATATATATAAACTTTGAACGCAAAGCATCTTGCTCAGCCTTCAGATATTATTTTTATTAAGAAAATAATTAAAGCTGAACACGGAATGAATACTTTGGTTTTCCTTTTTTTTTTAATAAAAAGTAAAAAAGAAAACACGGTATTGTTCTTTTCACATTCTTTATAATATGAAAAAACATTTAAAGAGATTGTTTTGGCTTCTCAAATAAAAAGGCAACACGGTCTTGTTCTTTTCACATTCTTTATAATATAAAATAACATCTTAAAAAAATATTTTGACAATTGTGTATTCTCATTAAACATTTTTGTTAAGTTAATATTATTGTCAAAAAGCTACGTTGCACCCTTTTGGAGTGAACAAAAAGTCGACAGAATAAGTTGAATGTTGTGAAGCAAGCAAAGCGCAACAACTATGTTAATTATCTTATCATATGATTTGATACTATATTCAATATGTCACCTTCCTTCTTCCTTTTCTACCTAACCGCCTCTCCCTTGTAATTTAAATTTAATACTCTTAAAGTTTATTCGATTACTATTTAATTATTTTGTGGTATTTTTATTTAAATTTTAATAAAAATAATTACATAAATTAATAAATATCAATAAAAGAAAATAATTAATTATAACATATTTTTAATTATTGATTTATTTTTCATTAAAATGATTAATTATCTAAATTTAGCTTTTTGACATATAATTTTGAGAAATAATGAATAACATGAAATTTAACGTTCAGTTTTCCTCCAAATTCTCTTAGGGAACTTTAAAATTTGTATAATAAGTGAGATTTTCAAAAATATAAAATAATTAGTTGAAGTTTTAGATTGTTTTTCTTTACAACAAACTTTTTCATAAAAAAAAAAAAATTCTAATAACTATTTTCTACCCCTATATTGCCTATGTTCAAATATAAGGTATAAAATTTTTTTTTCCTCTAAAGAGATAATTTGGCTCCAAGTCTCTAGGTAGACTTTTTATTTATCTCTTGATCGATTCCATCCCCACATTAAAATTTTCCAAACATAGATATTATGAGATTGACAAGTGCAAATGTAAAGATTAAAAAAAAAATTCTCAAGCGTAACATAAATACCCTAGCTTGCAATATTAAAGTAACGCTATTTTATGTACAAAACAAAACATGTAACGCAATATCATACGAAATTAGAAAATGTATTTATCTACATACTATAATAAACATGTAATAATAATAATAATAATAATAATAATAATTGTTGGATAAATAAAATATTACCCTAAAACAAGTTATATTAAACATTTGAAATTACATCATAAGAAAAGAAGAGGCTTATCTCATTTATCACCTAATCTGGGCGACACCATCCTAATCATCCCACTAACTCACACCCCACAAGCCATTCAATCAACAAAAGTGTATCAAAACAAATAAGAGAAAATTAATATGTAAATCTCCAATCAATGGGTTAATTAATGTCATGCATGATGCCTATTGAGTTTGTACTCATCCATATTCCACTGGCTCTGTGAGATGGAACCCTCACCTAAAATACCATATCCAACTTGTATATGTTGAACTATTTTCAAAAGGACAAGGATGGGATTCATTTACCATAATATCTTGTCTCCGACAAGACAAATATACATACATTACCCTTATGATGTTTGGATTAATTTGCCAATAAATTTCCATGAAAATTGAATAATGAGTTTGCTATGTGATAATTTAGTGTAAAGTGAATTTGTCCTTAATTCTTACTGTTATTATTATTTTAATGGCTCTATCGCTCTATAACCAACAAATGGTTCCTTATCTTATCTAAAACAACTAATGGGGAATGTGACTACCAATAGATTATTTGTTAAGTGACTTGTGACTTTGGAATATATCTAAATCATAGTATAATGCTTTCTCACTATTTGGGTGCAAAACATGTAGTGTCACACTTAATGCCTTTGCCCATATCATTTATGTTTTGAATTTTTACAAATAAACACTCATGATTTGCTTGATTATATTTATTTACAAGAATCAAATAATTATATGATATGATTATTCAATTCAAAATAAAATTTAAATTCAACTGAATGAATAACCAAATTCTGTGGTCCGTGACCCGTATGGGATAACCATTTTAGTACATTAATGTTTTGATAAATAAATAATATAAATTTTCTCATCTTAATTTACTATTTTACTTATTAGATCATCATTAATTTTGCTTTTACATTAACTTGAATTGCATATTTTTAGCCACATTTTCTGTTATAAATGAACAAAATGTATGCATGCTCGTTAATTGATATGTTGTAGAAAAAAAAACTATGAATTTCATTTATGTATAAAACATAATTTGAGTTGAGAAAATGACAAATTAAAAGAGAAGAAATGAACTAGATATTAAATTAAGAAGATTTCAAAATTAAGAAAATAAAACTACGTTGAGAATGTTTGCATATTTAAATGACTAGAAGATTAAGTTACTCTGAATGTTACAAGAGTTAAACTTTTAAGCACAAATATATTTTTTTTAATATTTGAGATTACACTGTTAAATAGAATATTTTATTAAAATAAACTGGACGCTAAATTAAAAGAGAAAAAAATCAATTAGACACTAAATTAAGAAGATTTCAAAATTAAAAAAAAATTACATTGGGAAAGTCTGTGTATATAAATGACTAAAAGATTAAGTTACTTTAAATATTGCAAGAATTAACTATTTAAGCTGAAATTTTTTTTGGACATTCTAGATTATATTGTTAAATAAAATATTTTATTAAAATCACTTGAGACAATGTCAAGTAATTGAACAGGTAAAAATTTAAACAATTCAATTCTCTTTCTCAATAAAAAAAAAATATATATTAAAAAGCAAGAAGATTCACCCTTATAGTTTATTAAAAATAGGTGTCATTTCCCTCCTTGCTAAGTAATGAATGCTACATATTATTATATACAGGATAAAGTAAAGGGTTAGGTGAATAAAGTATTGTGTAATTTATAAATCTATTATACTTTGATAGGCCAATAAGGTTACGTCACATTGTCCATTATCCGTACCATTCATGAATACTATATATATATATCCCCCACTCAAAAGTTGAAGCCTTCAGAGCAAAGCTAAATGGCCGAATTTGAATAAATTTTGTCCACTTACTTCATTTGAGAAATAAATAAATTATATTTAGAAAAATAAATAATTTTTTTAAAATGATCTCATTGATTAAAATTTGTTTAAAATAATTCATTTTCTTCTTATAAATTGAGATAATCCAAATTCATATTTTTCTTTTTATATTTTTTGCTAATAAATTTTTTATTTAAAAAAGCATTTGATGAAGAGAAAAAGAGCCATATATCTTCTTTAACTCTATCCTAAATTCTAAACAATCTAAGCTTATATATCTCTTTCTATATATATATATATATATGTATATATATATATATATATATTATAGATTCTCTCCCTCTTCTAAACAAAATCTGAAAAAAAAAAGAAATAAAATCTACATAAATGAGTTTCAAACTTATCCCATATATATTTTTTCTCTTTCTAATAAAATTTTTTAGAGAGGATTTTAATTAATATTTTTATGATACTGAGCAAAGACACAAGAAAACTAGCACACCTATGGCACTAGAAAGCAAGAAACCAACGCGGATGTATTTGGTGCTACACAATAACATGTTGCGTAGCACCAACAGTATTAGATTTACAATAAAAAAATAAAAAATAAATCTAACCCCCTGTGTGGAGGGTCAGGATCTGTACAGCACGCCAAGCACGACATGCTGCGCAGTAGAGAATTCGGACTCGGAAACTATTCCTTCCTAAGTAGGTGAGGTGCCTCAATCAGAATGCATAAAGTTGCTTATTGACAAGCTCCATTGAATTTTTTATTTATTTATAACTTTAAGTATAATCTCTTCAAATTTTTATGACAAAAGAATTTGTAAGTACCATTCATAAATGATAAAAAAAAAAACTTGTGAATCCAAAAATGCTTCAACTTGACTATAGCAGGAAGAAACACTTTGATGCATTTAACAAAATGTCAGAGCAACGAACAATGGTATTGATATTACTATGTACGTTCATTTGGCATGAACACAAGATATTTTCAATGTGATAAGGTAAAATATGTAGTGTTTTCTATAATTTAAAACCTCATATTGAATCCAATCGAGACATAATCATTTTTTGAAATCTTGGCGGTTTATATATGTAATGTCTTATCTGAACAAGCTCCACATTTAATTTAAAGGAGACAGTAAGTTACATAAGTAATGCCCCAATATTCCAAGCACCCAATCATTCTCAATTCGAAGAAACTCGAAAAAAGCATATTAAGCCCAAATTATTAAATTCTTCCCATGATTGATTTGTATACTAATTTCCCCCATAAAGAGTGGTCTTTTTTCCTCATTCATCTTCTCTCTCTCTCTCTCTCTCTTCCACCCATGAAAATAAAAAAAAGTTGATAAGTGAAATGAGAAATGACACTTGTATTTTTATTTTAAAAATAATTAAAAAAAGATAAGTATTATTAAACAATGATGATAATGACATAATGAATATGTTTCATTTTTTTACTATTCTCATCAATATTCAAAAAGGGTACCAAATGCAACTTAGAAAGAAAAAAAATAACAGCAACATCATGAACAAAAATTGAGCTACAAATTCAAGAATGTCAACAAAAAGAATGGAGAAAGGATTTTTTTTTTTTGGGTATTTAACATGCAAAAACTACATAAGAAATTCCTACTCTGTTAAGCATTAAAAAAAGAATTAGGGAGGAAGTTGGCCCAAACAAAACTCAAAGATATCTCTGTCCATAATTTAAAAAATAAAAAATAAAAAATAAAAACACACACCCACCCACACACACATCAGAATACAGCATACTTCATTTGCAAGATATTGTTGGAATCAAAGTTGCCAAACAATAACTTTAAGAAGAAAAGCTTTATACAATTTGTGGTCGCAGCCAAATCTTTGTTTGTCTTATTGGGTAAGAAGTCACAAATCAACAGAATCCTTACACATACAACAAGGGAAAGCTGGTTATTTCTGGGCCTAGCCCTACAGCTTATAGACATAAAATATTAGAGCTAGATTCTCAAATAAAAATTTGCATTAAATTATTAGTCAATATTCCCATAGGAACATGGGTTCATGAGTTCAAATGTCATCCACGTCAAGATGCAAAACTGGCTTGCAAGGAGGACTTTCGATTTTATAATGAAGGTGATACAAGATGATAAGGTGGAATTATTTTATGATTTAATTATCATTCAAGATTTATGAGTAATTTAAGATTAGTTTGTAGTTATTAATGTTGGTGTTTGAGTATAGGATGGTAGTATCCCTTTGTAAGTAGGATTAAGATTTATATTTTAATATTTTAAATGAATTAAAATTCAGTCGCTTATAAATAAAACATTATGAGAATAAAATAATTACTTACTCTTTTCATTACTGATAAATTAATGTGATATCAAGTTTTGAGAAATTGTGATTTTTCTTGTTTAGCCATCTATGTTCTTGTGAATGTTATGTCTGAACGATAAGAGTATAGGGTCAATTAAGGAAGGAACTAGACGCCACTTCTGCCATTGCTAAAAATAAACATGTAGCTTAAGATGCTAAACCACATTACACGAAACCAAAAGGAAATCATTCTTAATTATATTCTCCATTAAGATACCCAAAAAGAAAGGACAGAGCATGCCTATAGCAAGTTGTAACTTCAAAACACCAAACAAAGTAAATAGGACAACTTAGATAAGAAAATGGATAATAAAATTATAAAACAATTCAATCATTGTTGATGCTATGAGGCTTAGAAGTTAGAACCCTACGCTGGGCATATGGTAAATATTAGGTTGTTAGATATACCTTATGTTGATTATAATAGGTTTGTTTGTTTGTTTGTGATGAACAATATAATAAAACTATATGCCCCCACAAAAGTGCTTAACTAAGTCCAAAAATAACAATAAGAAGTAAGAAATAGGTTTATTAATGGAGACATATTGTAATGGAAACAGACAGAGATAGCTAAAGGAGGCAAGGCAACTATAGACGGTGGAGTCATCTTCATGGGAACTATTTCTCCATCGTATGTTTCCACTATTGTGTGTGAACCTTAGAATTCGATGGAACCAAAGTTGTCCAAATGCCATTTTGGCCTTGCATATCTTTGGTTTTCAAACCCATCTATCATTCAACAAGACCAGCTGCTGACAATGGTATTAAAATGTAAGAGAGAGATGTACATATGAAACTATTATCAGACATAAATGGTGTAGCTGCAGAGAGGCGAACAAAATTTTTTCTCCATCTGCGTCAAAAATTTCCCCCATTTCCAAACAAAAAATTTTCCCAATCAGCAAAAAGTTGTTGATTGATAATCATCTTTCTCAAGCAAGTAAGAAATTTGCACATCTTTGAAAGACAAATCAATAATCTATGATGTCTGTGGTGAGCTATACAATCTATGATTTTAGAAAGAAGGAAAATGATGTAAGAACAAAAAATTTTTCTCACTTTCCCCTTCTGCGAACAAAAGTTTTTCCATTTAGCAAAAAATTATTGATTGCTTATTATCTTCCTCAATCAATCAAAAAATTTATCCATTTGTGAAACTCATTGATCTGTGATGTTCAATGTTTTCATATGTAATCTGCAATTTCAAAAAGAAGGAAAACAATGAAAGAAATGGAAAATAGAAAGCGATGAATATGAAAGGAGTATTATGATTTGGGAAGAAAGATGTTGAAAATGCGACACGCAAAGAAAGCAAAAAAGTTGATTGTTGAAAGGAGGAAGAACAATTTGCGAATGGAAACGAAAGGAGGGGGGAAAAAGATTAATTTTTTTTATTCTTATTTTTTATTTGCGGGGTAATTTTGTCATTTTCTTAGTATATTTTTTATTGTAACATTGTAACATTGTTTTTATGCAACTTTTTATTGTAACATTGTAACATTGTTTTTATGCAACTAAGTGTTGGCCCAATTATCTCTCACCTTTCTTTATATCTAGTGATAATAAAATTCAAAGTCTTTTTTTAAAAAGTCTATTTGTTTTGGTCAATTTTTAAAGATTGAACTTTGATCTAAAGATTATCTCATTTTAAATTAATAAAATCTAAATAGGATATTTTATTATTGTCATTGTACCAAAAATTGAACAGTTCAGAAAGCTATAAAAAATAAAATACTTTTCTTTTAATCTCTCATTGAGTTTATCATATTAGGAAAGTATGATTTCTCACGTTTAATACATTAATTATTATTAATGGAGAAGAAACAATTTGAGTAAAAGTTCAGCCTTGTCCTCTCTACTCAATATGCTTGAGAAGTCTCAAGCCACGAAAAAAAAAAGTTGGAGAAAGTCTAAAACTAGTTGAAAAGAAAATTATTTGCTACTTTAGCTGTTCAACCTTTATGATGACTATTTGAAGAAGAGTTATAATAGCTAAAAACTTGAAGAACTATATATAAAGAGAAGAAATGCATAATAAAAATATGATGTAAGTGAATAGAAATATTTTGAGCTTATATATATTGTAATCCTTTTAATTCTCATTGTGTTGACTTATTATTATTATTTTTGAACTAAATGACTGGTTGATCTAACTATATAAATACCATTTTATAAGCTTATTTGTAATTTCTTTGCAATAAGGGTTTTTAAAAAGTTCAATGTGAGTTTAAAAAATCTAAAGCATTTGTTGTTGTATAACTCTGATTGAATGGTAAAATACCTCTTAAAATTTTGCAAAGGAACTGAATGTAGATTAAAAGGGCCAAACCAAGATATATATGGTGTACTTCTTTTTTTACTCATCTTTATTTTTTTGTTTTTACATTCTATTTGAAAACTTTGTTGATAAAATTCTTTTAAGTCTCCTTGATATTTAACTAATTAGTTATATTTTACAATATCTTGCTAACAAAATCTTCTTCTGGTCACAAAATTTGTGATTGCACCTCATTTATCTCAATTGTTTTGTACACATTTTGTTACTAGTATCTTAATTATTTTAATTATTCATAATCTTTTAAATGTTTGCAATACACTACAAGAAAAACAGAAATTAGCGACGAAATTTTCCGTTGCTAAATATGAATAATTTCGTCGCTAAATGAAATAGCGACGACAAAATTCCGTCACTAATTTTACTATCGCTAATTCATTTGAGACGAAATTTGGAATTCTGTCACTAATTAGTGACAGAAAGTTCTGTCACAAAAAAGAATTCCGTCGCTAATTCTAAGGATAGTATATTCTAAATTTGTGACGAATTTTCGTCACTAATTAGTGACGGAAGCGACGAAAAGTTCCGTCACTAATTAGCGACGGATTAGTAACAGAATATTCCGTCGCTATTTAGTGACAGAATATTCCATCACTAATTAGTGATGGATTAGCGACGAAATTTTTTGTCACAAATTACTGATGAATCTGTGACCAAATATTCCGTCGCTAATCACCAATAGATTTGTGACGGAATATTCCTTCGCTAATTAGCGATGGAATAGCGACAAAATTTTTTGTCACTGATTACAGATGAATTTGTGACAAAATATTCCGTCACTAAACAACGGCAGATTTGTGACGGATTATTCCGTCACTAATCAGCGACGAATTTATTATAGAATACTCTGTTACTAATATAATTTTTTATTTTGCAATTTTTTAAAATTTAACCTCAATATTAATTTGCTACCTATCCAGTAATATATAATAAAAACATAATAAAGTAAGATTAATTAAAAATATTATTATTATTAAATAATAAAATTTCTCTTTTGTTTAAGTATTTCTCTCAATCTAATAAAGTATATAATCACAATAATATTCAATAAAAAAATAACAAATATATTAAAATGATTCTTAAGTAAATGATAACCATTCTAAAACAAATTATAACAATTCTCAACAAAATATGTCTTAAAAGGGAAAATCATCTTTATGGTAGAAGACAATCATCAGGATCTGATGAAGCACGAGATAACCGTAATTCAAGATCTTATAACCTGTTGAGTGTTTGCTTATGTTGGTTTAGTAGAGACAAGATTTTTTGATGCTGTTCTGTGATATGTTGATTCTGCCCTCTAAGCTCTTGATTCTCCTGTCTTAAAGGAGCTGTTTCTGTGGCAATCCTCCTACGTAATTTTTCTTCAAAATCTGAATGAAGTCCTAAGTTATGAATGGAAGAAAAGATCCCACAAGAACAGATAGCATCAATATCTTGAGCCTCAAATTCCACCCCAAAAACGCGACCCTTCTTATTTTTACCATCAACAGCCTCCAACCATAAGGCGACTTCATCATCATCATCTACATCATTTGACGCTATGCCTGTTGAGTCATGAGTAGAAGCTCTGTCATTCTTAAGCCTTAAATAATTAGCCTGTTAAAGGAAGTAAAGAAATACAATTTTACAATAAGGAAAACAATGACAGTGCATCTAAAACCAAAAGTATACACATATTTAAGCATATTTTCTGTCATATATTATTAATATGAAGTGTGATCATATAATGAGGAATAAATATTTTGAAATTGCAAATATATTTAGCCATTACAATCAAAGTTATCAAATATTAAAATTACATAATTAGGTGTATGGAAAAAAATATGTCATGTTAATAGCCACAGAGCAATTAAATAAGTAAAAAATATTAAATAAAAGATCACATAATCATAGTGACAAAACGAAAAATGAAGACTCACACTATAACTAGTTAGGCCTCTAGCCGTTAGCACAAGTCTAATGATAATTAAAACAAAAATGAATACTTACACTACAACTATTCAGGCCTTCGATCGTCGATACAAGTCTAGTAATAATCGAAACAAAAAATAAAGACTCACACTACAGCTAGTTAGGCATCCAGCCACCAGTACAAGTCCAGTGATAATTAAAACAAGAAATGAAAATTCACACTATAACTAGTTAGGCTTCTAGCTATTAGCATAAGTCCAATGATAATGAAAACAAAAAATGAAGACTCACACTATAGCTAGTCAGACCTTTAGTCATCAGCATAAGTTCAATGACAATTAAAACAAAAAAGACAAAACACACACTACAACTAATCAGGCCTCCGGCCATCAGTATAAGTTCAGTGACAATTAAAACAGAAAAGACAAAACATACACTACAACTAGTTAGGCCTTCGGTTATAAGCACAAGTCCAGTAACAATGAAAACTAAAAATCAAGACTACACTGCAACTATTGAGGCCTCTAGTCGTTAGCACAAATCTAGTATAATAAAAACAAAGAATCAAGACTTACACTATAACTAGTCAAGCCTCTGACCGTCAGCATAATCCCAATAAAAAAAGAAAAGATAAATATATACATACATAGACTTCAGTTACCTTATGGTTTAATTTTTTTAGTTTAAAAAAATATAGTTAGGTTAATTAAAAGTATTTTAAAAAAATTAAAATTTGACTAAAATATAAGATATTTTTTAATTTAAAAAATGACATATATATATGTTTTAAAAATAAAAAAATTATATAATTTAAAAAATAAAATAAATTATATAATTTACTCTAAATATAATAATCACATTATCATAACTATACATACACAGAAAGAGACAGCTTTCATTCCCTTTTTTCTTTCTACGTGAGACAGGAATATTTTATCCTTTACTTTTACTTGATAGAGTGAGACCATCTTTAATTTACATCACACTACTTTGAATAAAGGAGAAATTTTATATCAAATTCAATAACTTCTATATTATCATATATATATATATATATATATATATATATATAAATTAAAAAGCTTACACACTTTAACAAAAATATGAGCTTACCTCCAATTTAAGCAAGATTAAAAAACTTTCAAAGTAGATTGAAAGAATAGAAATTATGAATTTTTCTTCTACTATAGTATATAATTCCAACACACACAGAAAAAACACACAAAAGTATATATTAAAGTACTAAACTTAGGTAAAATTCTATAGATATTTATTTTTAAATCCCTCAATAAATATAAAATACAAAAGAAAAATTATTTTAAAGTCTAATTATATAATATTGAATTGTTAAAAACAAATTACTCATACTTAAGGCCAAATCTCAACATAAGTTATTAGGAGAGTAAAAGTTACGACTCATAATTTATATAAAAATTTTACATTAACAATATTATATGTAACATACCTTTTTATAATTTAACGACATAAATTACTATAAAAAAATTATTTTTCATATTATTTAACGAATACAACATTATGTTATAGGTAAATTTACTAACACTTATTTTTTATTTTTTATAAATTAGGAGTTAGGTAATTAACTAATTTACTTAGAAAGATTTAATAGATTGGTAAACCATAGTTAACATCATATATTATGATAATTTTCATGTTAAGAACAATCATCTTGACAAGTTTTTTTCCTTTGTTAGGAGGGGAAAAAAAAGCTTTCTTATCTCTTGGACTCTCATGAGTAGGAAATGAAAAATCATTACAAATGTAATTGGAAACAAATATGAACCAACAAAAATCAAATCTCAATTGAAAATGAAAGAAAATAAAAAAGATATTAATTATGTTTTTGCATATAGTGTAATTAAAACAGATTGGGAAAAAAAAAAGAATAGGTGTAAAAAAAAAATTGGATACATACTCTTTTATATTATTCTTTCTCTCTAACTACATAACTATATAATATGTATTAGATTTTATATCATACCCTCCATTTCTTTTTTGATTTTGCACCTTTCGGTATTTAGTCTTTACTTCTTTTTAGAGAATTTGAGAGATTTGACATTTAAATGAGAGAAAAATTTAGTTTTTGAACAAAAAAAAACCTTGATACGGTCACTTAAAAAAGTGCTAACAGAAATAGAAAAACGCCACGAAAAATGTGTGAATTTAACTGAAAGTTTATACCATGACAAAAAGAGAAAACCAAATAGGAGTACAAAGAGGTGAGAGACAAAATGTGATTGAAGAATAATGACTGAGTGGAGTCATTTTTAATATTTATACAATTCTGGAAAATAGACATGTCATAATCTTTTTATATCACTTATCTTTTAAATTTTGTTGAGTGAGATATTTATTTCACTTTTATTTATTATGTATATTTTTATTTCAATCATTCCTTATACACAGTTGTTTAAATCATGATTTTAAATTTACAAACTTTTTTACTATTTTTAGTTAATTAAATATATTTAATATTTATATTAATTTATGACTTAAAATAAATAAATTATACATTTTTTAATTTTTGAACACGAATGGATGCCTTTTATTACTCATAGAATAATTAACCACATTACTATTTATCACATTTCACTATTTTGATATTAAAATTATTAAATTATTAATTTAAATTCTAATATATAAATTATTAAATTATAATATACATATATATATATACATACACACAATTAATAATATTTAACTAATTTACAACAATTTCATATATACATATATATTTAAGTCATCGTATCATATAAATTATTAAAAAATAATATTTAAATAATCTGTGACAGATTTAGCAACGGATTAGTGATGAAAATTTTTGTGGCAGAAATTCTGTCGCTAATTTCGTCACTAAATTAATAATGGAATATTCCGTCACAAAATTTCATCGCAAAACTAAAATTGACTATTAAGTTTATTAGTGATAGAATTTTCGTTGCTGAATTCCGTCACTAACTTAATTTGCGACGGATTAGTGACACAAATTTTTCGTCACAGATTTCGTCGCTAATTTCTGGGACTAAATTTGTGATGGATTTGCGATAAATTTGCGATGAAACAATATTCCGTCGCTAAATTCCATCACAAATTTGCTATTTTTTTGTAGTGATAGTACCTATTCGTCCCCTTTTTAGATGCATTCTTCACCAAATGGTATAAGAAAAATTATTTCACTTCTATTCTATATTATACCAAACATAAATTTTGCAAATATTTTTTCATATCAATATTCTTTTTATAATTTCATCATTACCAATTTTGTGAATTAAATGAGTCTTAAAATTCTCCATATAGAGTAAAATGCTGTAATTCTAAATGTCAAAATATCCATAAATAAATAAAAATTCAAAAGGTAATTTTCTTTAGTTTAAAAACAATAGTTATGAAGCATATGAAGTAAACTTCTTGAGAATCGAACAAACCCAAAATCATTAAATTTTGTTTTTGTGCAATGCTAGCAATAGTACGCAAATTTTTAAAACTCGTTTGATATATAAAAATTTAGATATAGAAATTAAAATAAAAAAATAATTTTGTAAATAAAAAATATCTATAATACTCATATTTTTAATAATTAAATACAAATTAATTTAAAACAATTTTGAAACTTATAAAATTATTTATTTAGAATAAAAAATACTTTTACCTTAATATAAAATATTAACCTTCATTTTACTATAATAAAAATATTTTAAAGAATAAACTGATGGAACAAATTAACGTATCAAAATATTAGTTTACTCGGCAATGGTTATTATAAACAACTTTGCATGGACTTGACCAAAATAAATTATTATGTTTGTTACGCAGAAAATTATCCAAGGAAGGAACAGGAGAGAGAAAGAAGATATAAACATGTTGGGTACACATGAATTATTTTTCCTAAGAAAAGACATTTCCATTGGTAAGAAGGAATGATGATTGTTTGGGTAGGCTGATCGAAAGAGCAATTTGCCAATAGAATTATGCATAAAATGTCAATTGTGCTCTCAACAGAATTTAAACAATACTGTATTATAAGACTATTTTGGTCTTCGGCAAACTTTTCTTTTCATTTATTCATAATTTTATTTTACCAAACTTACAAATAGAAAAATATTCTTATTTTTTTTTATAATATACCAAACATGATTTTAAATTACTAAATTTCATTCTATTCTTATTTCAAATTTTATTTTTATTTTCTTAAAATTTTAAGAAAAGCGCACGCTAACAAAATGCATTTATCTGTGTAATAAAGCATTCCCATCAAAAACAAAAATAATATAAGGAATATAGTTAACATGTAATCCAAATTCTAGTGAAAATTAAATACTGCTTTAATAAGGAAACAACCAAGAGCAAATTAAAACTACAGAATTATCAATTTCTCCCACAGCAATGCAGTTAGACATTAAAGCACATACAACCCAAAGCTGACTCAGCAATACCCTAAGTCTTAAGACCACATGCGGAGAATATATCCCATTAAAAAAATGCAAAACATGCATCTGAAAGTAAAAATCGTAATATCACGCTCCCTTTCAATAGGACGCTGGCGCGTAACCTGGAGCAAAGCGGTAACCCGCCTTTCAGTCAACCTCTTCGAGTACCTTTGACCTTCTACTATCTTACAAACCTACATTCGGAACAAGATATTACCATGCACTTCCACATAACACAAAATAGTTCATGATTTGTGGGAATGTTTACCTCCATTGGTAAGTAGTTTGGTCTCTGTGTACTGCCCACTTCCAAGCAAGGCCACTGAGTATGTTGGATGACAAATCCATACGTCTCAAAGAAATACTCCACAACAGACTTCAATGTTCCCCTCCCATCAACGGGGAAACTAAAATTGAGAGGCCAAAATATGTCAGCAGAAGATTTTTTTTTTTTAATTGCTTCAAAGAACTACGTATATTAAGGCACTAATACTCACGTCAGCTCTCTGGTTGCCTGTGAAGTCAGACCAGAGATGCGATATTTTCTTCTCATATTTCCACGGTGTGTCACTTCAACTTTGACACCCCGAAGTGCTTTCTTACTCTGTCAGTTGCAAAATACAGGACTACTTACATTAAATGAATGCCTCACAGAAAGACACAACTCTTCGGACAAGTTCAATAAACATGTTTGTTGAGGCTTCCCAAGGAAGTACCTTTGGTACATAGTGACTAAAAGATGTATGGACACAAGTGCGTGCAGTGCTGCAAACTAACCTTTACGCGATCAGCATCAGACAATGGGCGGGTAGAGACATCCCTGTTGAGCAGCGGCAATGGTTCAATAAAAGCGGTGGAGGACATATCTGCACATCCATTAGTGAAACATTAAATCATTTTTCTAACTTTACTAATTGATTTAACAAAAGACTAAATTAACAAAAGAAAAAAATCAAGACTCTTCTGTGCTTTCATACTTCCTGGCTACCAACTTTGTAACTGCTCAATCATCATTATTAAAATATTTTGTAACCTATCCATCAACTATATAAATTATAATAATAAAAAAACTGATTGGTTTAACTAAGATAAAAATAAAATAGAGATGACATGATATCTGGATAGTAATCACTCCAAACTTACAAATCTACAAGGGAGAGAGCCTACGATCTGAAACCTAACCAGCATTTGCATCTTTAAAATATCACAAATCCCTAAACCCAGAGCAGAAACTGTGAAAATGTCAAAAACCGAAATCTTCAGAATCCGAGCTAGATCGGACCCAAAATCACTCACGACAACGGCAACCAGAGCCAGTAGATGGTAGATCTACACCGGTAGAACCAAGAAAACACCAGCAAAATTCAATCCCACACACCAACAAACACTCTTGACCTATAACTATGAAAGGGTAAAATCGCATCCAGAATAAACCCACAAATCATCGTCGACAGAAAAAACACAACACCGGAACCCTAAAACCAGAGAGTGAGATTACCTGCAGAGAAAAACAACCGATTCCTCTAGGTATCGGGAAAACAGCAGAGACTCGCCGCAGCAAGCGGTACAGCAGCAGAGCAAAATACAGAAGACCCAATTGGTACAGTATAAAAACGCACCCACCAACGCTCTCGGTCACTTCGCTTCGCAGACAAGCACACAGCGGAAAGAGAGAGAGTAAAAATGCATGCAAAAATTAGAACTTTGAATAAAACCACGAGGAAGCTATCAAATCTGCCTCTTATAAAGTAGGGATAGGTCTTCAAAATGACCACTCCGTCCCTACCACCTCCTTCGCTAGCAAGTAGCAAACACCGGATTTTCTTTCAAGTGCAATAACAGAATGTGTTTATTATCCGTATATATTAACCGAAATCTTAGTTTTCCAAATACATTAAGTTAATTTTTTTTAAATGAGTCTCGTGACCCTTTTTTTTTTTTTAAATTTTGTAAAGGATTATGTCTCACCATGAGGCGTGACCTATAATTTTTAAAAAGAAAAATTTTTTAGACACATTTAAGCCACACCTTAATTACTTTAAATATAAAAAATTTAAAGATATGTAATTTAATTTTTAAAACAATAAATAAGTAATGTAAAATATAAATTTTTTGAAACTTAATAATTAATAATAGTTTTGAAAATTTTAAGAAATAAATGAATAAATATGATAAATAATATTAAAATAATAAAAAATTATAACTATTATATGAAATATATATAATAAGCTAAAATTTTTAAATTTATTATATTTGAGGCATAATTTATTTATTTACTAATAATATAAATTTATCGTATTATTAGTTGAAGTTAAGATTAATTATGATTTTTGAATTAAATTATGTTTTTGATGTAATTTCTAGGTATATTTTTTTAAAAATTGTTGGGAGTAATAAGTCACAGAATTGAAATATTAATAAGAGAAAAAAAATTATTTGACAATAAAATCATGAAACTAAACAAAAATATTGATAAGAAATAAAAAATTATTTGCCATTCAAATTATAAAATGAAAGTTAATTGAGAAAGTAATTTTTTTTACAATTATATAAATAAGTAAGAGTATTAAAAATTTGAAGGACAAATTAATCAGAATTAACTAGTGAACTTAATATTAAAATAAAGTAGTTATAAAATGTTATTATTATCTAAAAAATAAAATTACAAGTACAAAAAAAAGATAGAACGTTAAAAAAAAAATGGCTCCCAGTGCCACATATAGTCCGTGGTCTTAATCGTCGACCGCGTCGTGGAGAAAGATGCTGTTCTTCTTCTACCTCTTGTATCCCAGACTCCTGCTCAGCTTCTTCTTCATTATCGCCATCATTTTCATTTGCTTTGTTATTATTGTTTCCTTCTTCTTCTACCTGTTGGTAGGTTACGGGATTAAGACTCAATTGAGGTGACTGAATTGAAGGAATAGGCTGATCTGGTGTGATATATCCCGTCTGTTGTGAGCTAACGTGTACAGATGACCCAGAAGTAAATCTAAAAGCAGACATTGTTTGCTCTGAAAATAGGGGTGTAAAAGGAATAGAACCGCATGGCATATAAAATGAAGAACTGACACCCCTAAAATCAGAAAAATACACTAGTGGCGTGGAAGAAGATGGACTTGCTGTATCATGGTATACTTGTGATTGTGTTGTTGGAGAAAAAGATGGTTCAGCAACACTAAGAGGGTCTTGCATCTCTGCTGAGGTATAAAAAGAAGAACTAGGCATCGCAGATGTAGTATCAACATCAGATGTAGTATCACGATAAGACTGATCGTCCACTATTGATACTCTAGTAGACATAAATCCATGAGCTCTCTTTGCCGTGCGAGTAGGAGGAAGTTGTGGTCTAGGCAACTGAAATGCAGGAGGAGCAGCCTAAGAAATCGTTATATTTCGATGCTCACCAAGTGCATCGAGGATGCTAGTACACTCAGTAATAACTGTGCGACCTAACAATGAATGGTCGTCCATAGCAAGTACTCGCAAGCGATCAGCTACATCGGCCTGAAAATAGAAATTAAAGGTCATATTGATTTGAAATTAAAGAAAAAAAACTTTATAAGATAACTATACTAGACTTTAAAAGTTACCACAAAACCCTGAGCACCACTGATAGGATGGATCCATCGCCAAGTAACCCTTCAGTACCATTTCATATATTCTGAAGAGCGATCTAGAGGCTCTAATGATATCGGTGTAAGTGACAAAGTATTTTGTCAATTCCACCAAGCTAGCACAAAATTCTCATGTTCTTTTTGCCAATCCAAATGGGTCTTGCCTTTAAGTGTCAGTGTATGGACCTCCTCCAAATTATAAGGAGCACAAGGTATAGGCTGCATCCGACCAAACTGTCGGAGAACACGGTTTGCATGATGCAACTCCACAATGTGAAAGCAAATAAGTGGCACAGATACTAGCCAAATATCCAAAGAGACTAGACAATAGTCAGGTATCAATTGACATATATTATCTGCATCGTATGGACGCCATATAATCCGCAAATAATGAAATAACAAGCTATAAGAGTATACTAGCATTAAAGGAATTATGCAACAAACTCAGCGTAAGTGTTTTAGACCTCGTCAGCTCTCATCTGATCTAACAATACTCTGTAATGCTGGATTGCCAATTTTCTCGGGCGAGGATGTTAACCCACACGCCTCCACCTGCGAGGAGTAAAAGGAAATCATTGAAAATTTTGAATTATATAAGCAACATAAATCATACAATAAGCATTCAATTGGAATTATCATTCATACCTATAAGTAAGTAGAGGGATCACATCATATACATCAAGTTGAGGATCTGGAGGTGGGGGCCTCTCGGGCGCTAGCCTAGGGAATCGATCCTAAGCCCATAAGTGAAGTAATGTCAAACAACCACCGATATTAACTTCCTTGTAATTAGTGGCATTGCATAACTCTTTATAGAGGTATGCTAGTACTGCAGAGCCCCAACTGCACTGACCGGCTACCTAGAGTTCTTGAAGAAATGTCAGGTACATAAGAGGAACTCTATGTCCTGACCTGTCTGGCATAAGAACACCGCTTATAAGATGTAAAATATAGGCACGAGTGAAATGCAATATGTCATTGTCATTTGCATTTTCTGGAAGTGCCTCAAATTGGTTAGCGAGCCAAGTAATACTAAGTCTCTGACCATCGAACTCCTCTTCTGGTGGCAGTACCCCAAGGAGAATCCCACAAATGCCTCGCCAGTCGAAGTTTAGTGAACCAGTGATTGAAAGACCCGTCATGGGAAGACCTAATTGCACTGCTACATTTTGGAGTGTAATGGTACACTCGCCTTAAGTAGTGTGAAAAGTATGTATCTCTGGCCGCCATCACTCGACGAGCGCTGAAATAAGGGAAAGGTCAAAGTCAAGGGCTGCAAGACGAGACACCCCGTAGAAGCCAGCAGCTATAAGATGTGACACTATAACTACTGGGGGAGACTCTAATCGTGGACCATGCGCAACCTGACGTAATAGGAAAATACGATCTGTCTGTTATAGGGAGAAAGTGTAAACTATTATGCATGATATGACAGTCATAAGGAAAAAAATTAATTTCTACAAATGCACAATAACGTACCCTATTCAACCACACCGCCTAAGAGACGTGTCTAGTCTGTAAATACAACAATGACTTGTCCTCTGGACCCAGATGAACAACAGGCCTCGATCCTGACATAATAGTTTTCGTACAAAACTGAACAACATAATATTTAGTTAGAATATAAAGCAGTTAGGCACACAATAATGTAATTTTCTATTGCATAAAATAGGGCTGATACAATAATGAACTAAATTGCATATAGAATCAAAACAATGTTAATAAAATAGTGCAAAGCATATGGTCGATAACAACACAATCTTATAATACCCTTTAGGAAGTCCATAGTAGTACAATGAATAGTACATTAATACACTAACAGAACAATGAACCTATGGGTTTGGGGGACAACGTGATAGACAAGTCGCGCGGTTATGACCCGTCTGTCTACACAACGCACATCGCGGCAATTCTCTTGGAGCTTATCGCCAATCCATTTCATTTTGTATTCGACTTGACTTTGGACAACCTTTTCCACGTTTCATTGCAGGATCTGGAATAAATGTTGGGCCTCGTACTTGTGGCCAATATACTTCGCCACCAATTGGGTGAAATTCAGTCTCATAGGCCTTCAAAATAATCTCCAACCGAAATTCTTCATGAACATACTGTACATGGTCTACTCGAACATGCGCACAGGCTGCTAAGACATGCTGGCAAGGATATTTCAAAGCCTGAAGTTTACTACAATCACATGTTCGAGCTACTAAGTTAACTTTACAGGATCGCCCAAATTATTGATTAGTCGGATCATATGGCTCTTCCACCTCAAATGTTGGCTCACTTTCGAGTTCTGGTTGCTAACTTTAATCTGATATCCTCAGATATAGTTTCTCCTGCTTCAAGTTGTGCAGTTGCCTTCTCACTGCGCTGGACCCAATACTTGGTTAACTGGTAGAATGTTGCTCGAACCAAACCAAGTATCGGTAAGAACCTAACTCCTTTAAAAACTGCATTTATACTTTTTGCTAAATTCGTTGTCATATGCCCCCAACGCTTACCATCAACATCATACGTTTGGCACCATTGACTCTTGGGTATTTTGTCAATCCAATTAGCAGCATGCGAGTCAAGCCGACGTATGTGAGCTAGTCCTTCATCAACTTTATGTTGCTCATACGAATAACCTATAAATAAATAGATAGTAAAATTAATAGTTTGTATAAAATTGTAGTCATGAGATTAAAAAAAATTGTCTAAAGTTAAGTGATAGTAGTTTGTACCAATTGTAGTATATAATTTTTTCAACCATTGCAATTTAAATTTTTTGTTGATATTACTAGCCAAATGTCAAAGGCAAAACACATGATGAGCTTGCGGAGGCTGCCATCCAACATTCCAATTGGCCACAGCTGCCAAAATACTAGCGTGACGGTCAGAAATCAAGCAAAACCCATCTTTATCTTTTACCACATATGTTCTGAGGTTAAATAAAAACCATGCCCATGCTTCATATGTTTCTCTCTCTACTACAGTAAATGCAAGTGGGACAATATTCCTCTTGCTTTCTTGTGTACTTGCAATTAAAATAGTCCCTTTACATTTCCCATACAGAAAGGTCCCGTCTATTTGGACCATAGGCTTCAAGTAGCCAAATGTCTCGATGCATGGCTTAAACGTCCAAAATACCTGATAAAACATGACCGACTTACCATTAGCTACACTAGCCGGTACATGTTCTTTATGCATAAAGTCATAGTACGAGCCGAGCATGAAATGTTGAACAGCAGCTAGCCACCTGAGTAACAAAGCATAGGACTGCTCCCAATTCCTAAATGCATGTGAGATGGCTCGATGTTTTCCCCTCCAAGCCTTTTTGTATAACACATTGTACCCAAATATAGAATGCACTCGCTCAATGACCTGTCTGATGGACACACCAGGATTTTCAGTCACCATTGATACAATATATAATGAAATTACATCAGAGTCTAATTTTGGATGATCTTGTGACAATGATGCTGCAACACATATATGTGGCCCATTGTATTTTGTTATCTCCCAATGATTTTCCTTCTTTCGATAACAAGCTTTGACCTTCCATTTGCAAGCTTCCTTTTCATATTGAACACATCGGTATTCTTCGTACTTCTTTAAAGAATGATACACCTTAAAAGTATGATGTGCACGTACTGAGTATATCTTTAATGCCCGACGAAAAGATCGCTGATCATTATATAACATGCCTACATATAACTCTTGGTTATCATTCATGTTTATCGCTACCTCTTCTATTGCATCATAATCAGGAATCCGCGCACCATCTGCATCTATCTGTTCAAGAAATGCAACCGTTGAATCAGCATAAATGTTCATGGGGATTGCTGGATCAACGGTGGCATCCATGCAATCAGTATCTTCATCATCATCTGAATTACCACCATCATTGCAATCATAAGGTGCAGCATCATATTCATCCTCCTCATCGAAGTCATCAATTATATCCTCTGTCTCATCTGAATGAGAAATGGGGCCACTAATTGGTGCATGTGCCGAACTTGGTTCGGCAATATTATCGACATACAGACGAGATGAACTTGGTTGAGCCGTATAGTTAACTAAACCAACAGGCGAATACTGATCATCTGTGATGTTGGCATGGCTGGAGGATGGGAGTGGGTTTGTTACATATTCAACTATAACTTGAGTTGCTGCATTCAAGTCTATTTCCTTTAACGCTATTTTTGCGTACAATTCAACTGAACCAAGTTGTGATGGAAATTTTGCATTCGCTATCCACATTGCTTGGATATTGGCATCCCTCATTAACTTACATGCTCGGTACTTTGTGGGCCTTAATGACACTGGATGCCTATATACTAATTCAGATACATATTGATCTGAATCTAGCTATAATTGGTCTGCAACATCTTGTTTCAACCTTTTTAATGAAATGTCATTGTCGACACTTATTGCATCAATTGTATCTACAATAAACGTTGCCCCTTCTTCGGTTTCGCATATTTGTCCATTTGAATATAAGCATATAATTTCTTTCCCATTGTTCATTTCACCCAACTGCGCAATACTGTTACCAATATCCAAAATAATGTACAACATTTATAAACAACTACAATTCTTTATTCAACTGATATATTTTTTTAATTACCAATTAATATAATTCTAACAAATTCTATTCTTTTATAATATTAGTTCACTATATATATTTTTTTAACAGTTAACTATTTTTTATATCTTTTAAATTTTTTATTCTAATAATTTCGTTCATCAAATTTTATCTAATTTTATTATATTTTATTATAATGTCATTCAATATTAACAATTTATCTAAAGATATTATTTTCATTTTATTACATATATTTTTTTGTTTACATTTCAATTTTATAATATTTTACTTTTATAATTATACTAAACTTTTTTTTATTTCTGTTACTATATTTTTTTTACTTGCACTATAAAAATTTTTTCATCTAATTTTATCCTATTTTATTACAATATCATCTAATCTTAACAATTTATCTAAAGACCTTATTTTCATTTTATTATATATATATATATATATATTTGTTTACATTACGATTTTATCATATTTTACTTTTATAATTATACTAAAATTTTTTATTTATGTTACTATATACCTTTTTTGACTTACATTATAAAAATTTATTTTTTATTCTATTTTTAAAGTGTTATATCTTTTGTTATTTTCTACATATTATTCTTTCATAATATTTTTTTCATTATTTAATTCTTTTCTAATATATTGTTCATAAAATTTTTCTTATTATTTCATCTAACAATTTTAAATAATATTTTCATACACTTCAACAACTTTTGACTAATTTTTTATTATTTTTTATTATCATTACATTATTAGATCTTCTTCATTTTTATACACTAATTTTAAGATTTTGCTCACATATTATGCTATTTTCAATTTCTTATAATTCTTTTATATTTTTTTCATCTAACATTTACATAGCATTTTTATAAAAAAATTTGTTCAATAAATTATCTCCTACCTACAATATTTATGTAACATTTTTTTATTTTATACTTTTTTACTAATATTTATTATCACATCATACAATAAATAGTTTTTTTAATTTTCTTTCATACATTTTTTTACTTAAACATTTTATTTTATTTTATTTGTAATCATTTTTTTTTTTGCATCTTTACAAAAGCCCTAATTTTACTTATAATGTAACTTCATCTTAACAAAAAAATTTATTTCTTTTACATGTATACTTTTTACTTAAATCATTAATAATATATTTATTTTTAAAATTTTAAATTCAGACACAATATTAAATAATTTTATATTTTATTTATAATATAATTTTATTGTAACAAATAAAATTATTTTAACCCATAACTATATTTAACAACAAGTAATAACAAATAATCATATTTCAAATTTACTCAATAATAACAAATAATCATATTTTTTTATATTTAAAACATACCTGTAATTTTCTTTTTTTGAGATTCCCTTCCTTACTTTCAATGTAGTTATTGTGATGGGATCGTTCTACTGGATCTTTTTCTTCTTCTTTAAACGGCAAATATGAGAGGAATGATGTATATGAAGAAAATAAAATTTTTGCTGCTGAAGAAGAAGAAGAAGAAGAAGAAGAAGAAGAAGAGAACAAGGAGGAGGCAGAATGGCGAGACGAGGTGTTGGGACGAAGGAGAAAAGGATCCGACTTTAAAAACAAAGAGAGAGAGTCAGAAAATACATGCAAATAGGATAGCGTATTTTATAAACCAATTAAAAACATCCACGTGGCATCAAAATCTTCAACGCTTTATCATACGCTGCCATTTGTTATTCTTTTATCCATGTGTCAGGGTCAACATTTGACCCTGACACATGGACAAGGGTCACGCCTCACCTTGAGGCGTGACCTATAAAAAATTAATTTTTTTTTTTTTAAAATGGGGTCACGCCTCATGGTGAGGCGTGACCCCAAAATTATTTAAAAAATAAATAAAAAAGAGTCACTCATAAAAATTATTTTATTTTATTTTTTAATGGAGTCACGCCTCAGCATAAGGCTTGACCCCAAAATTATTTTTAAAAACATTAAAAAAAAGTTGAGGCGTGACCCATTAAAAAAAAAATTTAATGTATCTGAAGAAATAACATTTCAGATCATATATTCACTTAATTTAAAAATACGATTATTGTATCCGAGTCAAAATCCCGGCAAACCCCTCTTGTGGATGTAGGTGGGGTCCACAGGGAATGAGCATCCGGAACATTCAACGTGACCGATGACCTGGCCTGAGAAAAATATTTAATTGGTTTAGTGTTCCACGTGGATGACAATGTGGCGGTGCTGACGTATCAGGTTTCACTGGGGCCCACCTGCGCGTGTTTGTCGGGTGCAACGAAGGGCGGGTCACATGATTGGCCACGACGAGTCTCGATTGTGTTTTCACCCCGAAAATAAATTTTTAAAATAAATATTTTTGGAAAATTAAAAAATAACAAAATAATAATAATAATAATAATATAATCTGATGCCTTCGCATTCGTCGCACTCGCATGGACGGTAGGAAAATGTTGTACTCGCCGCTGTATGAAGATAAGTGTCACCTTGCGTTACGCCATGTGTCAAGTGTAAATTTAGGAGAAAAAAAATTTTTGATAAGAGGCCCAAGGGTCAGAAGAAAATTTTGCGTAATCATCATATGAGACAAAGAGATTATTATATTATTGAAAGAATTACAATACTCAGTTAAAAAAATTATTTTATAAAATCTATTATCATTATTCTATAATATATCACTAATTTTAGTTAAAATAAAAATACTTAATGATAATAAATTTTATAAAATAATTTTTTTTAATTTTAAATTCTCATTTATAATTTTTCTTATATTTATATTCTTATTACTAGTTATATCTACATGTCAAATTTTTAAATTTTACATGGAATCCTGCGTATGCAGAGGATTCGAAGCTAATTTTCTTAAAATCGATATTAGTATCAATATTATTAATATAGATATGTAAAAATAAAGTTTTATGGCATTATTATCCTTAACCTATAACAAAATGTAACTGTTTTTTTTTTTTAACTAGTTGACGATTTAGTTTGCGAATAATTATATTCACTGAATATATGTGTAAAAATCATCTCCCACTTTGTATCCATTTATTTCCTTATTCTTTTGACAAAGTGGGCAAAACTGCAATTAAGGTAATTCCTTTGGTAATGATATCAAGAATTCATCTACAATTAATTTTAATGATTTATTAGATTCATCTTTCCAAGTAAATTTAAGGCCAAATACAATTCTCCATAGTTAAAAAAATATTATATATATATATATATATTTGTGTATATATATATGCAGTGCTATTTTAATTGAAAGAAAATTTTTTTATAAAAAAAGAAACAATTATACCTTCTCAAAATAAAAAACTATAAATATTATCTAAACATGTTAAAAACAATTGAAAGAAGTGTGAAAAAAAAAAACACTTGTAAGAAGTATAAGAAATAAAAAGTTTAATTTTAGGTATTTTTTATATTTTTATTATTAAGCCTTTTAAGGAAACTATACCATGTGTAAAAAAATTTAAAAAATTCAACCATGTAATATTAAGTTTTAATGATTATATATTTTAAAGAGTATACATCTATTATATTATTATTAAAATATATTTTTTTATGTCTTAATTAAAAATGAATAACAAAAATTTAAAAATTATATATGATTTTTTATATATGAAACCACTTGTAAGAATTTTTTTTCATTAAAAAAATACACTTGAAGTTGTAAGAATGTTTAGTCAAAGGCTAACCTAACTATTTTTAATGGGTCAATAATTGGTAATCTGTTTGTAACGAAGCTAAATAGAGAGGGAGTGCTATGTTTTGCCATGTGATGTCAATGATAATTATTGGTTAATTTTCTAATCACGTGCCTTTTTTCATTAAATCATTAAATAATTGATTTTGTCCTAATGAAAAAATTACCCAAACTCATTAAAAAAAAAAACAAAGCTCAAAAGTTTTTCGTCATTAAAAATTGATGGAAACAAATAAGTGATAACTCTCTCTCTATATATATATATATATATATATATATATATATATATTGTAAATGTAAATGAATTTATCACATCAATCAATCAATCAATATTTCATTAAATATGATGCAACTATTATCTTAAACATTTACCTCTTCTTCAATATCGAAACCTTTCACTGATTAATAATGATTGCTGATGGTGACCATTAACAATTAATGATACCCAAAAAAGCTATAATAAATGCCATGTATTAATAAAAGTAACGCTTGTAATATACTAAGGGCTTCGTTAAAGTGCTATTAAGTAAGTTTAAAATAAATAATAAATAATTCGAACAATTTATAATGGATTTAGATTCCATTTTTTATATCTGGTATACAAAATGTTAAAAATAAAAATAAAATATATCTTTATTTAAAAAATAATAAAAATAAAAATTATTCAATCACGTAATAAATATTACTCAAAATGTCTCTTTCTTTCTTGATACCCAACAAATGAATTCATCTTTAAAATGATAATTTTTTATTTTATATATTCAACAAAACCAAAGAAAATGTCACTAAAAAATTAATTATTCATAAATATGATGATATTGCACTTTCCTAAACAGAAATGAGACAAATCATTAAAAGCTAGGATTGAAGAAAAGATTCAAAATAAAAATTAAACTTAAATACATGAGGTGTAATTATATTTATATTAAAAAAGATGTCACCTGACATTATTATAATAATTAAAGTAAATAAAAATATAAAAAAAGGAGGGGTAAGGTAGTAAAAGGGTAAAACAAAGAGAGGTGTTTATAAATGGTAAGGCGAAGGGTGCGGGATGATGGTGACACTGACAGGTAGCGGCAGCAACATCCAAAAGGTTAGTTTGACCACATTTGACTCAGCTTTAAAGAGCAATAGTACAGTGCATCCATCCACACGGTAGGTCCCACGCTCTTTTTTTATTTTTAACCACACGCACTTCATTTTTTGCGACCTCCTATGCAGTTAGAGAGCTGTAATTATTATTTAATAATAGTTATTTCTTTATTATTTTTGTTAACTATATATACGAATATTATTTTTATTCTATTTATTTATTTTTATTTTCTAAGTTTAAAATCATTGTAGATCCTATTACAAGGATGCATGAACACAATTTTGATATTTTTTAGGGTTTAAAAAATGATATACAATATTTAAAATTATAATTGCGGGGATAAAAAAATTTGATGTGAAAAAAAATTATGTTTCAAAATCACATTACTTTACCAAAGGCAACCGATCCCTTATTGTAAAGAATTTGAATTTTACATACTTAACATTTTGCCAATCAAACAACTCTCCAATCATGCTAAATTATATATTCAATTATTCTTATCTTAAAACTTGGAAGTGTTATCTAATTTTTTTAACATTTTATATTATAGAAATATTTTTTTAGTTTGTTTTACATCTTTTAATTTTTATATAGTATATATTTTTTCTAAAATAGATTACTTATTTATTTTTACTATCATATTAATAAAAAAATTACAATATCATGTTATAACTTAAACTAATTTATTATTATATTAAAAATAAAATTATTATCATATGTTATTAAAAAAGATCTCTTTTTTCGTGCACATTAGAAAAATGTTGAATCTATATTCTTATTTCCTCCCCCACCCTTAACATTTAGGTTACCCTAAGTGGCAAAATTGAACATTTGTAATCTTTTTTTCTTATGTTAATCTATAAAGCCGCTAAAAGCTTTACTGATTCACTTATTGAAATGAAAATGTGTCACCATTCTCAATATTATAAGAACTTATTTGATTTATAAAAAGTTAAAAATAAAAAATAACTTTTACATTCATACTTTAAAATCAAATTATAAAAAGTGATAGATGTAAAGTTGGGTATAATTGTAAATATTTATTCACACGACCACAATAAAATAAAAGAAGAAACCCTGTGTCTTGTAAATAAGTAGATGTAATTTGTAAAATGAACAAATGTATTGGTCTCATTGCAACGGTATCAATGACAATAATATTTTTCATTTAGAAAACACAATCTTGTAAATAAGTAGAGCTTCTATTTATAACTTATAATCAACAAGAAAATTATAAATATTTACTTTTTATTATTGGATTTGTGAACTCTATGATACTTGCAAGTGTCAATAAACGTTATTTCAATTAATTTTTTTTTAATACTTACCGGCTTTCATTAAAACTAAAAAATAAATTGTCATATACTTTTTTGTAAATATTATTTTTTAAAAAGATTAAAAACCTGTTTCTCTCAACTCTCACACTTGACATAATATAAAATATGTTTTATATAATAAATATTATACATTTTATATTATAAAAATAAATATAATATATTAATAACGTATTTAATAAAAATTAAATGATAGTAAATGAATTAAAAACTTTGTTATTATATATCTCTTAATAAATCACAAAAAATTCTTTACTATTCATTATGATAACAAAATTTCTAATTTGTCCACTATCATTAAATTTTTGTTAAGCATATTATTAATATATCTTATTCATTAAATTATAATAAAAAATATAACTTTAGTTATAAAATCATAATTTATAAATATATTATTAATTATTATATTTTAATATTTTTACAAAAATTAAATAATATTATATTTATCATATTTAAAAAAATGTAAAATGTAATATAAATATTATAATATTATATATGTTCCCCCACCCACGATCCCCCCGGCCCAAAAAAAAATCCCAATTCCCTACTCTCTTAAAACATTTTTTGCTAAACGCGACAGGGCTCTTCTATATTCAATAAAATTTTTAAAAATATATTTTGTTGAACGTGAACGAGATTCCTCCTTGCTCTACTACTTTTTTCAAAAAAGAAAAAAAGGAATGCAAAAGGACTTCTTCAACATTCTTCAAAATACATATATATATATATATATATTAGAAAAAAAAATTTGTAGTTGGATGTATTGGTTATACATTTTTTTTTTATTAGTATATGGGAGTAAAAAACCTCTATAAACTCAAAAAATTATGTTCTCAATGCCATCATCTAGAATCTTCTCAATATACTATCATAGGTTTCTGTCTCCATCCTCTTCAATAATATGGTCTATGAGAATACATCTTTTCTCTTTTAAGCTATATTTAACAAATAAGCTATATGGTCTATGGGGACAAATAAGTTTGTTATCAATAAGCTATATTTAACAATTAACAATTATGAGAATAAAATTGATAGAGGCTAGATTTTTTCTCATTTTAATTTTTTTTTTTTATAATAAGATCAAGAACATTAACTATAACAAAGTATAACGGTTTGATAATGAATTCTTTAAATTTTATTTTTTATATAAGTAAGTTTTTTAAAATTTGAATTATGTATAAATAACTTATTTAAATTTTAGGTTAGGCACAGATAATTTTTTAATATATTATGTTTTATTAATAAAATAATAAATCAATTATAGAAAATTATTTATATAAATTTTAATGTTTATACAAATTTATTATTAAATTTTGGAAATCAAAAAGTTTTTATGCAATTCAACCTTCATGTAACCATGCAACATCATATCTAAAAAACCTAAGATAATTACAAAAGTTACTTTTTAACAATAATACTAAGTTGGCAAAAACATTTTAATAAGAATGGGCGGGAGGAGATCTTTTATTTTTAGTACAGGGGTAGGAGAGTGACGTGGGGAGATGGGTGGGTATTGGAGATTTTTATTTTACAATATATGTATATATATATTATATTATATAAAATAAATATATTATATTATATTAATAATATATATTATATATCACTTAATTTTTAAAATAGTAAAATATAATCAATAATAATAATAATTGTATAAATAATAATTTTATTAATAAATTTATATTTGTCATTATGATTTAATTCCTTCTAATTTATTTATATAAGAAAACCGTTTTCTCAATTTTATTAAGAATCTTATATTAAAATATATCAACTTATTAATTTTTTTTATTTTATATAATTTGAATTCAAAGATGTAGTTTTTTATAAAAATTTTTTGTCTTATATAATATGATGTCTTATAAATTTAATTAAAGTATATATTTTAAAATGATTCAATTATTTAACATTGAATCATAAAATTTAATTATTATTTTATTTAAAAAATTATACTATTATTTATGATTTGTTGAGATAATATAAATTAACTTGTTTACATAAAAACATATATTTTTTAAATTTTAAAGTTACATATTTGGTACACAATTGCATTTTTAGATTTCAAACAATTTTGAAATATATGTTTTTTAAATTTCAAGCATTTACGAAAGTTACACAATTTCCAAAATATATATTATTAAAATTTTTGAAATCTAAGAATGCAATTGTGTAACATGTAACTTTGAAATTTAAAAAATTATACTTTTATGCAAATAAGTTACTTTACATTATCTCAACAAATCATAAATAATTGTGTAACTTTTCTAAAATGTAATAACACTTAAAAAAATTTAAAAAAAGGCCTATGCCAAAATAAAAAATCTCCTCCCACCCCTAAATAAGTCACTTGAGAGGTCTCGTATATTTCAAATAAAAATAATATGAAGCTTGAACGCAAAGCATATTACTTTGCATTCAGATATTATTTTGATTAAGAAAAATAATTAAAGTTAAATAGAAAATGAGCAACTCTGCGCTCATTTTTTTTAATAAGAATTAAAAATGAAAATACGGTATTATTCTTTTTATCTTTCCTATAATATCAATAAAAAAAAACATTTTGAAAAAATATTTTAACAGTTGTGTAATATCATTAAACATTCCTATCAAGTTAGGATTAATGTCGAAAAGCCTACAAAAGTTGCACACTTTTGGAGTGAATGAGAAGTTGACACGATAAGGTGAATGTTGTGAAGCAAGCAAAATGCAACAACTATATTAATTATCTTATCTTATGATTTGATGCTATATTCAATATGTCACTCACCTCCTTCTTTTTCTACCTAACTGCCACCTCTGGAGGCTACCGTTGCCAAATGCATCTTCCGTTGCTGTTTCTTCATTTGGTGGCATGCAAGGACGATATGAATGGCGACACGTTTATCTATATTGATGTTAATAGATGGGATAAATGACATTTTATACTTTCGGCCTATACTTAAATTGATCCCTTGTAATTTAAATTTAATATTCTTAAAGTTCATTGGTCACTCTTCAACTAATTTGTGGTATTTTGTTTTTAAATTTTAATAAAAATAATTGTATGAACTAATAAATATCAATAAAGGAAAATAATTAATTATAACATATTTTTAATTATTGATTTATTTTTCATTAAAATGATTAATTATCTGAATTTAATTCTTTGACATGTAATTTTGAGAAATAATGATTAACATAAAATTTAAAGTTCAGTTTTCCTCCAAATTCTCTTGGGGAGCTTTAAAATTGTATAATGAGTGAGATTTTCAAAAATATAAGATAATTCATTGAAGTTTTATATGTCATTTTTTTCCTTTATAACAAACCTTGAAATAAAAAATATTTAAATAAATATTTTCTATCCCTCTACTGCCTATGTTCAAATATGAGGTATTGAAATTTTTTTTCTCGAAAGAGATAATTTTGTGCTGAGTCTCTGGTAGACTTTTATTTATCTTTTGGTAGATCCCGAAATTAATTTTAAGTTTTCCAAACATAGATATTATGAGATTGACAAATATGAATGTAAGGACGAAAGAAAAAAGTCTCAATCATAGCATAAATACCCTAACTTACAATATTAGGTTAACGCTATTATATGTACAAAATAAAACATGTGAGACGCCATATCTGTAAGAAACTAGAAAATGTATCTATCTACATACAACAACAACAACAATAATAATAGAATAAAAAAAATATTATCCAAAAACAAGTTCTCTTAAGCATTTGAAATTAGATCATAAGAAAAGAATAAGCTTATCTCATTTGAAATATATATTTTCTAAATTTCAAATATATATATATATATATATATTAATGTTTGAAACCTAAAAATGCAATTTTGTTACAACTGTGTAACTTTGGAATTAAAAATATATATTTTTATGCAAATAAGTTAATTTACATTATTTCAACAAATCATAAACAATTGTTTAAATTTTTTAAAATGCAATAGCACTATTTCTTTTCTACATAGCTTGCCTATGAACTTTTTTGATTTCATAATCATGGGTTTGTTTAAAAGGAAAAATTAAATGCAATTTTTAGACTTTTTGTTTAATTGAAATAATAATTCAATTTAAGATTCAGTGTTAAATGATATATTATTTCAAAAAAAAATCTTTACACGTTATACTTTGATTAAATTTTTAAGACCTCAGATTATATAAGACAACAAAATTTTATAAAGCATTACATCTTTGAATTCAGATTACATAAAACATAAAAAAATAATAATAAGTTGCTTTTTTTTAATATAAGATTCTTAACAAGATTGAAAAAAAAAAATCTTATACAAATAAATTGAAAATAATTAAATTATAATTACAAATATAACTTTATTAATAATAATAATATTATTTATTATTAATTATATTTTAATATTTTAAAAAGTTAAGTAATATATAATATATATTACAAATATATTATTTTATATTTATTTCATAAAATATAAAATATATTATTATTATTCCCTCACCCTCACTCCCCCTGTCTCCCCACGTCACTCCCCCACCCCCATGCCAAAATTGAGAATTCCCCTCTATTTGAAAAATAAATGAATGTGTGTGTGTGTTTGTATATATATATATATATATATATATAAACTTTGAACGCAAAGCATCTTGCTCAGCCTTCAGATATTATTTTTATTAAGAAAATAATTAAAGCTGAACATGGAATGAATACTTTGGTTTTCCTTTTTTTTAATAAAAAGTAAAAAAGAAAACACGGCATTGTTCTTTTCACATTCTTTATAATATGAAAAAACATTTAAAGAAATTGTGTTTGGCAATTGTGTATTCTCAAATAAAAAGGCAACACGTTATTGTTCTTTTCACATTCTTTACAATATAAAATAACATCTTAAAAAAATATTTTGACAATTGTGTATTCTCATTAAACATTTTTGTTAAGTTAATATTATTGTCAAAAAGCTATGTCGCACCCTTTTGGAGTGAATGAAAAGTCGACAGAATAAGTTGAACGTTGTGAAGCAAGCAAAGCGCAACAACTATGTTAATTATCTTATCATATGATTTGATACTATATTCAATATGTCACCTCCCTTCCTCCTTTTCTACCTAACCGCCGCCTCTGGCGGCTACCGTCGCTAAATCCACCTTTCGTTGCTGTTTCTTTATTAGTTGGCATGCAGGAACTATGAGAACGGTGACACGTCTATCTATATTAATAAATGAGATAAATTGCTCCCTTGTCATTTAAATTTAATACTCTTAAAGTTTATTCGATTACTATTTAATTATTTTGTGGTATTTTGTATTTAAATTTTAATAAAAATAATTACATAAATTAATAAATATCAATAAAAGAAAATAATTAATTATAACATATTTTTAATTATTGATTTATTTTTCATTAAAATGATTAATTATCTAAATTTAGCTTTTTGACATATAATTTTGAGAAATAATGAATAACATGAAATTTAACGTTCAATTTTCCTCCAAATTCTCTTAGGGAACTTTAAAATTTGTATAATAAGTGAGATTTTCAAAAATATAAAATAATTATTTGAAGTTTTAGATTGTTTTTCTTTACAACAAACTTTTCAATTAAAAAAAAAATTCTAATAACTATTTTCTACCCCTATATTGCCTATGTTCAAATATAAGGTATAAAATTTTTTTTTCCTCTAAAGAGATAATTTGGCTCCAAGTCTCTAGGTAGACTTTTATTTATCTCTTGATAGATTCCATCCCCACATTAAAATTTTCCATAACATAGATATTATGAGATTGACAAGTGCAAATGTAAAGATTAAAAAAAAAAAATCTCAAGCGTAACATAAATACCCTAGCTTGCAATATTAAAGTAACGCTATTTTATGTACAAAACAAAACATGTGACGCAATATCATACGAAATTAGAAAATGTATTTATCTACATACTATAATAAAACATGTAATAATAATAATAATAATAATTGTTGGATAAATAAAATATTACCCTAAAAGAAGATATATTAGACATTTGAAATTACATCATAAGAAAAGAAGCGGCTTATCTCATTTATCACCTAATCTGGGCGACACCATCCTAATCATCCCACTAACTCACACCCCACAAGCCATTCAATCAACAAAAGTGTATCAAAACAAATAAGAGAAAATTAATACGTAAATCTCCAATCAATGGGTTAATTAATGTCATGCATGATGCCTATTGAGTTTGTACTCATCCATATTCCACTGGCTCTGTGAGATGGAACCCTCACCTAAAATACCATATCCAACTTGTATATGTTGAACTATTTTCAAAAGGACAAGGATGGGATTCATTTACCATAATATCTTGTCTCCGACAAGACAAATATACATACATTACACTTATGATGTTTGGATTAATTTGCCAATAAATTTCCATGAAAATTGAATAATGAGTTTGCTATGTGATAATTTAGTGTAAAGTGAATTTGTCCTTAATTCTTACTGTTATTATTATTTTAATGGCTCGATGGCTCTATAACCAACAAATGGTTCCTTATCTTATCTAAAACAACTAATGGGGAATGTGACTACCAATAGATTATTTGTTAAGTGACTTGTGACTTTGGAATATATCTAAATCATAGTATAATGCTTTCTCACTATTTGGGTGCAAAACATGTAGTGTCACACTTAATGCCTTTGTCCATATCATTTATGTTTTGAATTTTTACAAATAAACACTCATGCTTTGCTTGATTATATTTATTTACAAGAATCAAATAATTATATGATATGATTATTCAATTCAAAATAAAATTTAAATTCAACTGAATGAATAACCAAATTCTGTGGTCCGTGACCCGTATGGGATAACCATTTTAGTACATTAATGTTTTGATAAATAAATAATATAAATTTTCTCATCTTAATTTACTATTTTACTTATTAGATCATCATTAATTTTGCTTTTACATTAACTTGAATTGCATATTTTTAGCCACATTTTCTGTTATAAATGAACAAAATGTATGCATGCTCGTTAATTGATATGTTGTAGAAAAAAAAACTATGAATTTCATTTATGTATAAAACATAATTTGAGTTGAGAAAATGACAAATTAAAAGAGAAGAAATGAACTAGATATTAAATTAAGAAGATTTCAAAATTAAGAAAATAAAACTACGTTGAGAATGTTTGCATATTTAAATGACTAGAAGATTAAGTTACTCTGAATGTTACAAGAGTTAAACTTTTAAGCACAAATATTTTTTTTTTTTAATATTTGAGATTACACCGTTAAATAAAATATTTTATTAAAAGAGAAGAAATAAACTAGACACTAAATTAAAAGAGAAAAAAAATCAATTAGACACTAAATTAAAAAGATTTCAAAATTAAAAAAATTACATTGGGAAAGTCTGTGTATATAAATGACTAAAAGATTAAGTTACTTTAAATATTGCAAGAATGAACTATTTAAGCTGAAATTTTTTTTGGACATTCTAGATTATATTGTTAAATAAAATATTTTATTAAAATCACTTGAGACAATCTCAAGTAATTGAACAGGTAAAAATTTAAACAATTCAATTCTCTTTCTCAATAAAAAAAAATATATATTAAAAAGCAAGAAGAGTCACCCTTATAGTTTATTAAAAATAGGTGTCATTTCCCTCCTTGCTAAGTATTGAATGCTACATATTATTACATACAGGATAAAGTAAAGGGGTTAGGTGAATAAAGTATTGTGTAATTTATAAATCTATTATACTTTGATAGGCCAATAAGGTTACGTCACATTGTCCATTATCCGTACCATTCATGAATACTATATATATATATATATATATATGTCCCCCACTCAAAAGTTGAAACCTTCAGAGCAAAGCTAAATGGCCGAATTTGAATAAATTTTGTCCACTTACTTCATTTGAGAAATAAATAAATTATATTTAGAAAAATAAGTAATTTTTTTAAAATGATCTCATTGATTAAAATTTGTTTAAAATAATTCATTTTCTTCTTATAAATTGAGATAATCCAAATTTATATTTTTCTTTTTATATTTTTTGCTAATAAAATTTTTATTTAAAAAAGCATTTGATGAAGAGAAAAAGAGCCAAATATCTTCTTTAACTTTATCCTAAATTCTAAACAATCTAAGCTTATATATCTCTTTATATATATATATATATATTATAGATTCTCTCCCCCTTCTAAACAAAATCTGAAAAAAAAAAAGAAATAAAATCTACATAAATGAGTCTCAAACTGATCCCATATATATTTTTTCTCTCTCTAATAAAATTTTTTAGAGAGGATTTTAATTAATATTTTTATGATACTGAGCAAAGACACAAGAAAACTAGTACACCAATGGCACTAGAAAGCAAGAAACCAATGCGGATGTATTTGGTGCTATACAGTAACATGTTGCGTAGCACCAGCAGTATTAGATTTACAATAAAAAAATAAAAAAATAAATCTAACCCCCTATGTGGAGGGTCAGGATCTGCGCAGCATGCTAAGCACGGCATGCTGCGCAGTAAAGAATTTGGACTCGGAAACTATTCCTTCCCAAATAGGTGAGGTGCCTCAATCAGAATGCATAAAGCTGCTTTCTGACGAGCTCCATTGAATTTTTTATTTATTTTAACTTTAAGTATAATCTCTTCAAATTTTTATGACAAACGAATTTGTAAGTACCATTCATAAATGATAAAAATAAAACTTGTGAATCCAAAAATGCTTCAACTTGACTATAGCAGGAAGAAACACTTTGATGCATTTAACAAAATGTCAGAGCAACAAACAATGGTATTGATATTACTATGTACGTTCATTTGGCATGAACACAAGATATTTTCAATGTGATAAGGTAAAATATGTAGTGTTTTCTATAATTTAAAACCTCATATTGAATCCAATCGAGACATAATCATTTTTTGAAATCTTGGCGGTTTATATATGTAATGTCTTATCTGAACAAGCTCCACATTTAATTTAAAGGAGACAGTAAGTTACATAAGTAATGCCCCAATATTCCAAGCACCCAATCATTCTCAATTCGAAGAAACTCGAAAAAAGCATATTAAGCCCAAATTATTAAATTCTTCCCATGATTGATTTGTATACTAATTTCCCCCATAAAGAGTGGTCTTTTTTCCTCATTCATCTTCTCTCTCTCTCTCTCTCTCTCTCTTCCACCCATGAAAATAAAAAAAAGTTGATAAGTGAAATGAGAAATGACACTTGTATTTTTATTTTAAAAATAATTAAAAAAAGATAAGTATTATTAAACAATGTTCTTGTATTTTTATTTTAAAAAATAATTAAAAAAGATAAGTATTATTAAACAATAATGATAATGACATAATGAATATGTTTCATTTTTTCACTATTCTCATCAATATTCAAAAAGGGCACCAAATGCAACTTAGAAAGAAAAAAAATGACAGCAACATCATGAACAAAAATTGAGCTACAAATTCAAGAATGTCAACAAAAAGAGTGGAGAAAGGATTTTTTTTTTTTTTTTGGGTATTTAACATGCAAAAACTACATAAGAAATTCCTACTCTGTTAAGCATTAAAAAAAGAATTAGGGAGGAAGTTGGCCCAAACAAAACTCAAAGATATCTCTGTCCATAATTTAAAAAATAAAAAATAAAAACACACACCCACCCACACACACATCAGAATACAGCATACTTCATTTGCAAGATATTGTTGGAATCAAAGTTGCCAAACAATAACTTTAAGAAGAAAAGCTTTATACAATTTGTGGTCGCAGCCAAATCTTTATTTGTCTTATTGGGTAAGAAGTCACAAATCAACAGAATCCTTACACATACAACAAGGGAAAGCTGGTTATTTCTGGGCCTAGCCCTACAGCTTATAGACATAAAATATTAGAGCTAGATTCTCAAATAAAAATTTGCATTAAATTATTAGTCAATATTCCCATAGGAACATGGGTTCATGAGTTCAAATGTCATCCACGTCAAGATGCAAAACTGGCTTGCAAGGAGGACTTTCGATTTTATAATGAAGGTGATACAAGATGATAAGGTGGAATTATTTTATGATTTAATTATCATTCAAGATTTATGAGTAATTTAAGATTAGTTTGTAGTTATTAATGTTGGTGTTTGAGTATAGGAAGGTAGTATCCCTTTGTAAGTATGATTAAGATTTATATTTTAATATTTTAAATGAATTAAAATTCAGTCGCTTATAAATAAAACATTATGAGAATAAAATAATTACTTACTCTTTTCATTACTGATAAATTAATGTGATATCAAGTTTTGAGAAATTGTGATTTTTCTTGTTTAGCCATCTATGTTCTTGTGAATGTTATGTCTGAACGATAAGAGTATAGGGTCAATTAAGGAAGGAACTAGACGCCACTTCTGCCATTGCTAAAAATGAGCATGTAGCTTAAGATGCTAAACCACATTACACGAAACCAAAAGGAAATCATTCTTAATTATATTCTCCACTAAGATACCCAAAAAGAAAGGACAGAGCATGCCTATAGCAAGTTGTAACTTCAAAACACCAAACAAAGTAAATAGGACAACTTAGATAAGAAAATGGATAATAAAATTATAAAACAATTCAATCATTGTTGATGCTATGAGGCTTAGAAGTTAGAACCCTACGCTGGGCATATGGTAAATATTAGGTTGTTAGATATACCTTATGTTGATTATAATAGGTTTGTTTGTTTGTTTGTGATGAACAATATAATAAAACTATATGCCCCCACAAAAGTGCTTAACTAAGTCCAAAAATAACAATAAGAAGTAAGAAATAGGTTTATTAATGGAGACATATTGTAATGGAAACAGACAGAGATAGCTAAAGGAGGCAAGGCAACTATAGACGGTGGAGTCATCTTCATGGGAACTATTTCTCCATCGTATGTTTCCACTATTGTGTGTGAACCTTAGAATTCGATGGAACCAAAGTTGTCCAAATGCCATTTTGGCCTTGCATATCTTTGGTTTTCAAACCCATCTATCATTCAACAAGACCAGCTGCTGACAATGGTATTAAAATGTAAGAGAGAGATGTACATATGAAACTATTATCAGACATAAATGGTGTAGCTGCAGAGAGGCGAACAAAATTTTTTCTCCATCTGCGTCAAAAATTTCCCCCATTTCCAAACAAAAAATTTTCCCAATCAGCAAAAAGTTGTTGATTGATAATCATCTTTCTCTAGCAAGTAAGAAATTTGCACATCTTTGAAAGACAAATCAACAATCTATGATGTCTGTGGTGCGCTATACAATCTATGATTTTAGAAAGAAGGAAAATGATGTAAGAACAAAAAAATTTTCTCACTTTCCCCTTCTGCGAACAAAAGTTTTTCCATTTAGCAAAAAATTATTGATTGCTTATTATCTTCCTCAATCAATCAAAAAATTTATCCATTTGTGAAACTCATTGATCTGTGATGTTCAATGTTTTCATATGTAATCTGCAATTTCAAAAAGAAGGAAAACAATGAAAGAAATGGAAAATAGAAAGCGATGAATATGAAAGGAGTATTATGATTTGGGAAGAAAGATGTTGAAAATGAGACACGCAAAGAAAGCAAAAAAGTTGATTGTTGAAAGGAGGAAGAACAATTTGCGAATGGAAACGAAAGGAGGGGGGGAAAAAGATTAATTTTTTTTATTCTTATTTTTTATTTGCGGGGTAATTTTGTCATTTTCTTAGTATATTTTTTATTGTAACATTGTAACATTGTTTTTATGCAACTAAGTGTTGGCCCAATTATCTCTCACCTTTCTTTATATCTAGTGATAATAAAATTCAAAGTCTTTTTTTAAAAAGTCTATTTGTTTTGGTCAATTTTTAAAGATTGAACTTTGATCTAAAGATTATCTCATTTTAAATTAATAAAATCTAAATAGGATATTTTATTATTGTCATTGTACCAAAAATTGAACAGTTCAGAAAGCTATAAAAAATAAAATACTTTTCTTTTAATCTCTCATTGAGTTTATCATATTAGGAAAGTATGATTTCTCACGTTTAATACATTAATTATTATTAATGGAGAAGAAACAATTTGAGTAAAAGTTCAGCCTTGTCCTCTCTACTCAATATGCTTGAGAAGTCTCAAGCCACGAAAAAAAAAAGTTGGAGAAAGTCTAAAACTAGTTGAAAAGAAAATTATTTGCTACCTTAGCTGTTCAACCTTTATGATGACTATTTGAAGAAGAGTTATAATAGCTAAAAACTTGAAGAACTATATATAAAGAGAAGAAATGCATAATAAAAATATGATGTAAGTGAATAGAAATATTTTGAGCTTATATATATTGTAATCCTTTTAATTCTCGTTGTGTTGACTTATTATTATTATTTTTGAACTAAATGACTGGTTGATCTAACTAGATAAATACCATTCTATAAGCTTATTTGTAATTTCTTTGCAATAAGGGTTTTTAAAAAGTTCAATGTGAGTTTAAAAAATCTAAAGCATTTGTTGTTGTATAACTCTGATTGAATGGTAAAATACCTCTTAAAATTTTGCAAAGGAACTGAATGTAGATTAAAAGGGCCAAACCAAGATATATATGGTGTACTTCTTTTTTTACTCATCTTTATTTTTTTGTTTTTACATTCTATTTGAAAACTTTGTTGATAAAATTCTTTTAAGTCTCCTTGATATTTAACTAATTAGTTATATTTTACAATATCTTGCTAACAAAATCTTCTTCTGGTCACAAAATTTGTGATTGCACCTCATTTATCTCAATTGTTTTGTACACATTTTGTTACTAGTATCTTAATTATTTTAATTATTCATAATCTTTTAAATGTTTGCAATACACTACAAGAAAAACAGAAATTAGCGACAAAATTTTTCGTTGCTAAATATGAATAATTTCGTCGCTAAATGAAATAGCGACGACAAAATTTCGTCACTAATTTCACTATCGCTAATTCATTTGCGACGGAATTTGGAATTCTATCACTAATTAGTGACAGAAAGTTCTGTCACAAAAAAAAATTCCGTCGCTAATTCTAAGGATAGTATATTCTAAATTTATGACGAATTTTCGTCACTAATTAGTGACGGAAAGTTCCGTCACTAATTAGCGACGAAAAGTTCCGTCACTAATTAGCGACGAAAAGTTCCGTCACTAATTAGCGACGGATTAGTAACAGAATATTCCGTCGCTATTTAGTGACAGAATATTCCATCACTAATTAGTGATGGATTAGCGACGAAATTTTTTGTCACAAATTACTGATGAATCTGTGACCAAATATTCCGTCGCTAATCACCAATAGATTTGTGACGGAATATTCCTTCGCTAATTAGCGATGGAATAGCGACAAAATTTTTTGTCACTGATTACAGATGAATTTGTGACAAAATATTCCGTCACTAAATAACGACAGATTTGTGACGGATTATTTCGTCACTAATCAGCGACGAATTTATTATAGAATATTCTGTTACTAATATAATTTTTTATTTTACAATTTTTTAAAATTTAACCTCAATATTAATTTGCTACCTATCCAGTAATATATAATAAAAACATAATAAAGTAAGATTAATTAAAAATATTATTATTATTAAATAATAAAATTTCTCTTTTGTTTAAGTATTTCTCTCAATCTAATAAAGTATATAATCACAATAATATTCAATAAAAAAATAACAAATATATTAAAATGATTCTTAAGTAAATGATAACCATTCTAAAACAAATTATAACAATTCTCAACAAAATATGTCTTAAAAGGGAAAATCATCTTTATGGTAGAAGACAATCATCAGGATCTGATGAAGCACGAGATAACCGTAATTCAAGATCTTATAACCTGTTGAGTGTTTGCTTATGTTGGTTTAGTAGAGACAAGATTTTTTGATGCTGTTCTGTGATATGTTGATTCTGCCCTCTAAGCTCTTGATTCTCCTGTCTTAAAGGAGCTGTTTCTGTGGCAATCCTCCTACGTAATTTTTCTTCAAAATCTGAATGAAGTCCTAAGTTATGAATGGAAGAAAAGATCCCACAAGAACAGATAGCATCAATATCTTGAGCCTCAAATTCCACCCCAAAAACGAGACCCTTCTTATTTTTACCATCAACAGCCTCCAACCATAAGACGACTTCATCATCATCATCTACATCATTTGACGCTATGCCTGTTGAGTCATGAGTAGAAGCTCTGTCATTCTTAAGCTTTAAATAATTAGCCTGTTAAAGGAAGTAAAGAAATACAATTTTACAATAAGGAAAACAATGACAGTGCATCTAAAACCAAAAGTACACACATATTTAAGCATATTTTCTGTCATATATTATTAATATGAAGTGTGATCATATAATGAGGAATAAATATTTTGAAATTGCAAATATATTTAGCCATTACAATCAAAGTTATCAAATATTAAAATTACATAATTAGGTGTATGGAAAAAAATATGTCATGTTAATAGCCACACAGCAATTAAATAAGTAAAAAATATTAAATAAAAGATCACATAATCATAGTGACAAAACGAAAAATGAAGACTCACACTATAACTAGTTAGGCCTCTGGCCGTTAGCACAAGTCTAATGATAATTAAAACAAAAATGAATACTTACACTACAACTATTCAGGCCTTCGATCGTCGATACAAGTCTAGTAATAATCGAAACAAAAAATAAAGACTCACACTACAGCTAGTTAGACATCCAGCCATCAGTACAAGTCCAGTGATAATTAAAACAAGAAATGAAAATTCACACTATAACTAGTTAGGCTTCTAGCTATTAGCATAAGTCCAATGATAATGAAAACAAAAAATGAAGACTCACACTATAGCTAGTCAGACCTTTAGTCATCAGCATAAGTTCAATGACAATTAAAACAAAAAAGACAAAACACACACTACAACTAATCAGGCTTCCGGCCATCAATATAAGTTCAGTGACAATTAAAACAGAAAAGACAAAACATACACTACAACTAGTTAGGCCTTCGGTTATAAGCACAAGTCCAGTAACAATGAAAACTAAAAATCAAGACTACACTGCAACTATTGAGGCTTCTAGTCGTTAGCACAAATCTAGTGATAATAAAAACAAAGAATCAAGACTTACACTATAACTAGTCAAGCCTCTGACCGTCAGCATAATCCCAATAAAAAAAGAAAAGATAAATATATACATACATAGACTTCAGTTACCTTATGGTTTAATTTTTTTAGTTTAAAAAAATATAGTTAGGTTAATTAAAAGTATTTTAAAAAAATTAAAATTTGACTAAAATATAAGATATTTTTTAATTTAAAAAATGACATATATATATATATGTTTTGAAAATAAAAAAATTATATAATTTAAAAAAATAAAATAAATTATATAATTTACTCTAAATACAATAATCACATTATCATAACTATACATACACAGAAAGAGACAGTTTTCATTCCCTTTTTTTTTCTGCGTGAGACAGGAATATTTTATCCTTTACTTTTACCTGATAGAGTGAGACCATCTTTAATTTACATCATACTACTTTGAATAAAGGGGAAATTTTATATCAAATTCAACAACTTCCATATTATCATATATATATATATATATATATATATATATTAAAAAGCTTACACACTTTAACAAAAATATGAGCTTAACTCCAATTTAAGCAAGATTAAAAAACTTTCAAAGTAGATTGAAAGAATAGAAATTATGAACTTTTCTTCTACTATAGTATATAATTCCAACACACACAGAAAAAACACATAAAAGCATATATTAAAGTACTAAACTTAGGTAAAATTCTATAGATATTTATTTTTAAATCCCTCAATAAATATAAAATACAAAAGAAAAATTATTTTAAAGTCTAATTATATAATATTGAATTGTTAAAAACAAATTACTCATACTTAAGGCCAAATCTCAACATAAGTTATTAGGAGAGTAAAAGTTACAACTCATAATTTATATAAAAATTTTACATTAACAATATTATATATAACATACCTTTTTATAATTTAACGACATAAATTACTATAAAAAAATTATTTTTCATATTATTTAACGAATACAACATTATGTTATAGGTAAATTTACTAACACTTATTTTTTATTTTTTATAAATTAGGAGTTAGGTAATTAAATAATTTATTTAGCAAGATTTAATAGATTGGTAAACCATAGTTAACATCATATATTATGATAATTTTCATGTTAAGAACAATCATCTTGACAATTTTTTTTCCTTTGTTAGGAGGGGAAAAAAAAGCTTTCTTATCCCTTGGACTCTCATGAGTAGGAAATGAAAATTCATTGCAAATGTAATTGAAAACAAATATGAACCAACAAAAATCAAATCTCAATTGAAAATGAAAGAAAATAAAAAATATATTAATTATGTTTTTGCATATAGTGTAATTAAAAGAGATTGGAGAAAAAAAAGAATAGTTGTAAAAAAAAATTTGGATACATACTCTTTTTATATTATTCTTTCTCTCTAACTACATAACTATATAATATGTATTAGATTTTATATCATACCTTCCATTTTTTTTTTTTGATTTTGCACCTCTTGGTATTTAGTCTTTACTTCTTTCTAGAGAATTTGAGAGATTTGGCATTTAAATGAGAGAAAGATTTAGTTTTTGAGCAAACAAAAACCTTGATACGGTCACTTAAAAAAGTGCTAACAGAAATAGAAAAATACCACGAAGAATGTGTGAATTTAACTAAAAGTTTACACCATGACAAAAAGAGAAAACTAATTAGGAGCACAAAGAGGTGAGAGACATGATGTGATTGAAGAATAATGGCTGAGTGGAGTCATTTTTAATATTTATACAATTCTAGAAAATAGACATGTCATAATCTTTTTATATCACTTATCTTTTAAATTTTATTGAGTGAGATATTTATTTCACTTTTATTTATTATGTATATTTTTATTTCAATCATTCCTTATACACAATTATTTAAATCATGATTTTAAATTTGCAAACTTTTTGACTATTTTTAGTTAATTAAATATATTTTATATTTATATTAATTTATGACTTAAAATAAATAAATTATACATTTTTTAATTTTTGAACACGAATGGATGCCTTTTATTACTCATAGAATAATTAACCACATTACTATTTATCACATTTCACTATTTTGATATTAAAATTATTAAATTATTAATTTAAATTCTAATATATAAATTATTAAATTATAATATATATATATACACATACATACAATTAATAATATTTAACTAATTTACAACAATTTCATATATACATATATATTTAAGTCATCGTATCATATAAATTATTAAAAAATAATATTTAAATAATCTGTGACAGATTTAGCAACGGATTAGCGACGAAAAATTTTGTGACAGAAATTTTGTCGCTAATTTCGTCACTAAATTAATAACGGAATATTCCGTCACAAAATTTCATCGTAAAACTAAAATTGACTATTAAGTTTATTAGTGATAGAATTTCCGTTGCTGAATTCCGTCACTAACTTAATTTGTGACGGATTAGTGACACAAATTTTCCGTCACAGATTTCGTCGCTAATTTCTGGGACTAAATTTGTGATGGATTTGCGATAAATTTGCGATTAAACAATATTCCGTCGCTAAATTCCATCACAAATTTGCTATTTTTTTGTAGTGATAGTACCTATTCGTCCCCTTTTTAGATGCATTCTTCACCAAATGGTATAAGAAAAATTATTTCACTTCTATTCTATATTATACCAAACATAAATTTTGCAAATATTTTTTCATATCAATATTCTTTTTATAATTTCATCATTACCAATTTTGTGAATTAAATGAGTCTTAAAATTCTCCATATAGACTAAAATGCTGTAATTCTAAATGTCAAAATATCCATAAATAAATAAAAATTCAAAAGGTAATTTTCTTTAGTTTAAAAACAATAGTTATGAAGCATATGAAGTAAACTTCTTGAGAATCGAACAAACCCAAAATCATTAAATTTTGTTTTTGTGCAATGCGAGCAATAGTACGCAAATTTTTAAAACTCGTTTGATATATAAAAATTTAGATATAGAAATTAAAATAAAAAAATAATTTTGTAAATAAAAAATATTTATAATACTCATATTTTTAATAATTAAATAAAAATTAATTTAAAACAATTTTGAAACTTATAAAATTATTTATTTAGAATAAAAAATACTTTTAACCTTAATATAAAATATTAACCTTCATTTTACTATAATAAAAATATTTTAAAGAATAAACTGATGGAACAAATTAACGTATCAAAATATTAGTTTACTCGGCAATGGTTATTATAAACAACTTTGCATGGACTTGACCAAAATAAATTATTATGTTTGTTACGCAGAAAATTATCCAAGGAAGGAACAGGAGAGAGAAAGAAGATATAAACATGTTGGGTACACATGAATTATTTTTCCTAAGAAAAGACATTTCCATTGGTAAGAAGGAATGATGATTGTTTGGGTAGGCTGATCGAAAGAGCAATTTGCCAATAGAATTATGCATAAAATGTCAATTGTGCTCTCAACAGAATTTAAACAATACTGTATTATAAGACTATTTTGGTCTTCGGCAAACTTTTCTTTTCATTTATTCATAATTTTATTTTACCAAACTTACAAATAGAAAAATATTCTTATTTTTTTTATAATATACCAAACATGATTTTAAATTACTAAATTTCATTCTATTCTTATTTCAAATTTTATTTTTATTTTCTTAAAATTTTAAGAAAAGCGCACGCTAACAAAATGCATTTATCTGTGTAATAAAGCATTCCCATCAAAAACAAAAATAATATAAGGAATATAGTTAACATGTAATCCAAATTCTAGTGAAAATTAAATACTGCTTTAATAAGGAAACAACCAAGAGCAAATTAAAACTACAGAATTATCAATTTCTCCCACAGCAATGCAGTTAGACATTAAAGCACATACAACCCAAAGCTGACTCAGCAATACCCTAAGTCTTAAGACCACATGCGGAGAATATATCCCATTAAAAAAATGCAAAACATGCATCTGAAAGTAAAAATCGTAATATCACGCTCCCTTTCAATAGGACGCTGGCGCGTAACCTGGAGCAAAGCGGTAACCCGCCTTTCAGTCAACCTCTTCGAGTACCTTTGACCTTCTACTATCTTACAAACCTACATTCGGAACAAGATATTACCATGCACTTCCACATAACACAAAATAGTTCATGATTTGTGGGAATGTTTACCTCCATTGGTAAGTAGTTTGGTCTCTGTGTACTGCCCACTTCCAAGCAAGGCCACTGAGTATGTTGGATGACAAATCCATACGTCTCAAAGAAATACTCCACAACAGGCTTCAATGTTCCCCTCTCATCAACGGGGAAACTAAAATTGAGAGGCCAAAATATGTCAGCAGAAGATTTTTTTTTTTTAATTGCTTCAAAGAACTACGTATATTAAGGCACTAATACTCACGTCAGCTCTCTGGTTGCCTGTGAAGTCAGACCAGAGATGCGATATCTTCTTCTCATATTTCCACGGTGTGTCACTTCAACTTTGACACCCCGAAGTGCTTTCTTAATCTGTCAGTTGCAAAATACAGGACTACTTACATTAAATGAATGCCTCACAGAAAGACACAACTCTTCGGACAAGTTCAATAAACATGTTTGTTGAGGCTTCCCAAGGAAGTACCTTTGGCACATAGTGACTAAAAGATGTATGGACACAAGTGCGTGCAGTGCCGCAGTATAAAAAAAACTAACCTTTACACGATCAGCATCAGACAATGGGCGGGTAGAGACATCCCTGTTGAGCAGCTGAGTCACAAAGTCAATTACGGGCAATGGTTCAATAAAAGCGGTGGAGGACATATCTGCACATCCATTAGTGAAACATTAGATCATTTTTCTAACTTTACTAATTGATTTAACAAAAGACTAAATTTTACAAAGAAAAAAATCAAGACTCTTCTGTGCTTTCCTATTTCCTGGCTACCAACTTTGTAACTGCTCAATCATCATTATTAAAATATTTTGTAACCTATCCATCAACTATATAAATTATAATAATAAAAAAACTGACTGGTTTAACTAAGATAAAAATAAAATAGAGATGACATGATATCTGGATAGTAATCACTCCAAACTTACAAATCTACATGGGAAAGAGCCTACGATCTGAAACCTAACCAGCATTTGCGTCTTTAAAATATCACAAATCCCTAAACCCAGAGCAGAAACTGTGAAAATGTCAAAAACCAAAATCATCAGATTCCGAGCTAGATCGGACCCAAAATCACTCACAACAACGGCAACCAGAGACAGTAGATGGTAGACACCGGTAGAACCAAGAAAACACCAGAAAAATTCAATCCCACACACCAACAAACACTCTTGACCTAGGGTAAAATCGCATCCAGAATAAACCCACAAATCATCATCGACAGAAAAAACACAACACCGGAACCCTAAAACCAGAGAGTGAGATTACCTGCAGAGAAAAACAACCGATTGCTCTAGGTATCGGGAAAACAGCAGAGACTCGCTGCAGCAAGCTGTACAGCAGCAGAGCAAAATACAGAAGACCCCATTGGTACAGTATAAAAACGCACCCACCACCGCTCTCCGTCACTTCGCTTCGCAGTCTAGCACACAGCAGAAAGAGAGAGAGTAAAAATGCATGCAAAAATTAGAGCTTTGAAGAAAACCACGAGGAAGCTGTCAAATCTGCCTCTTATAAAGTAGGGATAGGTCTTCGAAAATGACCACTCCGTCCCTACCACCTCCTTCACTCTTTCTCTTCTCCTTCGCTAGCAAGTAACAAACCCCTCTTGGGGATGTGGGTGGGGGTCCACAGGAAATGAGCTTCTGGAACATTCAACGTGACCGATGACGTGGCCTGAGAAAAAGATTTTATTGGTTTACTGTTCCACGTGGATGACGATGTGGCGGTGCTGACGTATCGGGTTTCACTGGGGCCCACGGTGTGCGTGTTTGTCGGGTGCAACGAAGGGCGGGTCTCGATTGTGTTTTCACCCCGAAAATAAATTTTGAAAATAAATATTTTTGGAAAATTAAAAGATAACAAAATAATAATAATATAATCTGATGCCTTCGCATTCGTCGCACTCGCATGGACGGTAGGAAAATGTTGTGCTCGTCGCTCTATGAAGATAAGTGTCACCTTGCGTTACGCCATGTGTCAAGTGTAAATTTAGGAGAAAAAAAATTTTTGATAAGAGGCCCGAGGGTCAGAAGAAAATTTTGCGTAATCGTCATATGAGACAAAGAGATCATTATATTATTGAAAGAATTACAAGACTCAGTTAAAAAAATTATTTTATAAAATTTGTTATCATTATTTTATAATATATCACTAATTTTAATTAAAATTAATAATACTTAATGATAATAAATTTTATAAAATAATTTTTAATTTTAAATTATCATTTATAATTTTTCTTATATTTTATATTCTTATTATTAGTTATATCTACATGTCAAATTTTTAAATTTTTTTTTAAATGTTACATGGAATCCTGCGTATGCACAGGATTCGAAGCTAATTTTCTTAAAATCGATATTAGTATCAATATTATTAATATAGATATGTAAAAATGAAGTTTTATGACATTATTATCCTTAACCTATAACAAAATGTAACTGTTTTTTTTTTTTTAACTAGTTGACGATTTAGTTTGCGAATAATTATATTCACTGAATATACGTATAAAAATCATCTCCCACTTTGTGTCCATTTATTTCCTTATTCTTTTGACAAAGTGGGCGAAACTGCAATTAAGGTAATTCCTTTTGGTAATGATATCAACAATTCATCTACAATTAATTTTAATGATTTATTATATTCATCTTTCCAAGTAAATTTAAGGCCAAATACAATTCTCCATAGTTAAAAAATATTTTATATATATTTGTATGTATATATATGCAGTGCTATTTTAATTGAAAGAAATTTTTTTTATAAAAAAAGAAACAATTATACCTTCTCAAAATAAAAAACTATAAATATTATCTAAACATGTTAAACACAATTGAAAGAAGTGTGAAAAAAAACACTTGTAAGAAGTATAAGAAATAAAAAGTTTAATTTTAGGTATTTTTTATATTTTTATTATTAAGCCTTTTAATGAAACTATAATATGTGTACAAAAATTTAAGAAATTCAAGCATGTAATATTAAATTTTAATGATTATATATTTGTTTTTAAAGAGTATACATCTATTATATTATTATTAATATATATATACATATATATTTTATGTCTTAATTAAAAATTAATAACAAAAATTTAAAAATTATATATGATTTTTTATATATGAAACCACTTGTAAGAATATTTTTTCCATGAAAAAAAATACACTTGAAGTTGTAAGAATGTTTAGTCAAAGGTTAACCTAACTATTTTTAATGGGTCAATAATTGGTAATCTGTTTGTAACGAAGCTAAATATAGAGGGAGTGCTATGTTTTGCCATGTGATTTCAATGATAATTATTGGTTAATTTTCTAATCACATGCCTTTTTTCATTAAATCATTAAATAATTGATTTTGTCCTAATAAAAAAAATGCCCAAACTCACTAAAAAAAAACAAGGCTCAAAAGTTATTCGTCATTAAAAATTGATGGAAACAAGTAAGCTACAACTATATATATATATTGTAAATGTAAATGGGTTTATCACATCAATCAATCAATATTTCATTAAATATGACGCAACTATTATATTAAACATTTGGAATCGGATCGTCTCCCGTAAGTTTCTCTCCAGTGCCTCACCCGTGTGCTAGATCCAGCCGTCCATTTCCCCTAGCGCCACATGGTGCGAGCTGCACCATGGATTGAAAAAAAAAACGAAAACTAGAATGGGAGAGAAAATACGCTTTGCACCAACTTCACATCTGAGATACGGAAATGCTTCCTTCCTTTGCTTTCCTTCTCCATTTTTCTTCTTGGATAGGAATTTCTCTTACTCATTCATCTATGAACGTCCCAGACAAGAGGCAACAGCAAAATCCAAAAATTACATTAAAACAAGACAATAACAACACAGGAAGATGCATGTGGTTTGCAACAAGGAGTTTAATGATAATAAAATCCTTAAAATTGCAATGATAAAGGCTTTATATTAAATGATGAATTGATCATGTTCAACATATTAAAAAACTTGCCTTATCAGGTAAAGGGAAAGAAGCAAAAAGGATGGAATCAAATTTGGATGCCTAATGGGAAAGTCAAATGCAAATAAGGCAGCAAATTAAATAAGAGATTCAAGGAGGACCTTGTTGCCAAATCAAAGTCTTTTGATTACAGATCAAAACTTCAACAAAAAAAATTACAGAAAGGAAACCATGGATGTGCGGAGAGAAAATGACATTGACAAGGCATCTCGTTTGCATGCATTGTTCACTCAATCTTGTAACAGAGCATGCTTGTGAGGGAGAAGAATGAGCGAAAGCGACGAGAGCAGTCAAGTGAAGAGATAGAATCGAGAGAGGAAGAAATTGAAAAGAGAGGAGGAGACCCACCAATCTCACCATCTCTTCGAATCACACTACTTTGGTTGTAACCGCAACTCGTACCTCCGGCAAAGAAGAGTCCAGGCGTCGTGGTCACACAACCATCATCAACCATCATTTGTTCTTTAATCTCCTCAGGTTGAACCATTTTTGCTTGTTATTCTTGAGTGAAGGTTTCTGGGCCTCCTATGTTTTTATGAATTAATTTCAAGTTCAAGCTGCATTTCATTTGGAGTTTAGAATTAGAATACGCGTTCCTGCATATTGATTCTGACTTAAGATTGAATGGGTTCTTTTTTTGTTGCACAATTATTTTGATGATGATATTAAAATATACGAGCCCTGGACATAAGAGCATTGAAAGCAGATAGGATGAGAGCATGAAATAGTATAGAAGGGAAGAGGAGAGAGCTAATGCTTTGGTTTATAGAAAAGCGTATGAAAAGAACACTGAAAGAAAAGTAAACAAATAGCGGGAAGACTAGGACTCAACATTCAATCACGTTTTTTTAATCCATGATGCAACTCGCACCACATGGCATAAGATGAAATGGACGGCTGGATCTAACGCACGGCAGACACACTGGAGAGACACATACAAGAGAGGATCTGATTCCAAACATTTACCTCTTCTTCAATATTGAAACCTTTCACTGATTAATAATAAATGCCCAAAAATGCTATAATAAATGCCATGCATTAATAAAAAGTAACGCTTGTAATATACCAAGAGCTTCGTTAAAGTGCTATTAAGTAAGTTTAAAAATAATAATAAATAATTCGAACAATTTATAATAGATTTAGATTCCATTTTTTATATCAGGCATACAAAATTTTAAAAATAAAAATAAATAAAAAATAACATTTGTCTTTATTTAAAAAATAAAAAAATAAAAATTATCAAATCACGTAATAAATGTTACTCAAAATGTCTTTCTTTCTTGATACCCAACAAATGAATTCATCTTTAAAATGATAATTAGAAAAAATCATAAACGTATGTTTATATATTTAGTAAATATGTTTTTAGCCCATTATGGGAAAATCTTTTACTTCTAAAACAAAGGCTCTGTTTAGTGTATTATATAAAAGAAATCTATCTATATTTTATTTTGTATAATATTTACTATATTATTATAATTATTGTTTAATAATTTATATTCTTTTTATTATTTTTTTTAGATAAGGTAAGAAGGATATTTTTTATTTACAAAATTATTTCTTTTCATTCTTTTTTTACATTTTTTTTATTTTATATATTAAACGAAGCCAAAGAAAATATCGCTAAAAATTTATTTTTTCATAAATATGATTATATTGCACTTTTCTAAACAGAAATGAGACACAGCATTAAAAGCTAGGATTGAAGAAAACATCAAAATAAAAATTAAACTTAAATACGTGAGGTGTAATTATATTTATATTAAAAAAGATGTCACCTGATATTATTATAATAATTAAAGTAAATAAAAATATAAAAAAAGGAGGGGTAAGGTAGTAAAAGGGTAAAACAAAGAGAGGTGTTTATAAATGGTAAGGCGAAGGGTGGGGGATGATGGTGACGCTGACAAGTAGCGGCAGCAATATCCAAAAGGTTGTTTGACCACATTTGACTCAGCTTTAAAGAGCAATAGTACAGTGCGTCCATCCACACACTAAGCGCCAAACACCCCATCGGTGCGTCCCACGCTCTTTTTTATATTTTACCAAACACTCTTCATTTTTTGCGACCTCCTTGCAGTTAGAGAGCTATAATTATTATTTAATGATAGTGATTTCTTTATTATTATTTTTAACTATATATGCGAATATTATTTTTATTCTATTTATTTATTTTTATTTTCTAAGTTTAAAATCCTTGTAGATCCTATTACACTATTTTGATTTTTTTAGGGTTTAAAAAATGATATACAATATTTAAAACTATAATTGAGAGGATAAAAATTTTAAATGTGAAAAAATTATATTTCAAAAATTTTAATTATACTTTCTAGTTATAATTTTTAGATATTTTGTATCATTTTGTAGACTTTTAAAAAAAATAAAAATCACATTACTTTACCAAAAGCAACTGATCTCTTAGGCCTTATTTAATTGGCAAAAAAATTGAATGATAGAGAGTGAAAAGGAATAGGATTGAGAGAAAATCATGTTTGGTACGCAGGAGCTTCCTTTTCCTGGGGTGAGTTGTCTTTCATTAATATGAGAGAGTGTATTCCATTATTTTATGATAGAAAAAAATTTTATTGAGTAAGAGAATAAAAATTGAGATTATTTTACTCTTTTTTAAGTAATTTTTTTATTAAAGGTAAATAAAAAATAAAAATAAAAATATTTTATTGTCATTATTGGTAATTAAAAATAATTATTTTATTATTTATTATTAGTAATTAAAAATAAATATTTTATTATATTTATAATTATTAAAAGTATTTTAATTTTTTAATTCTCTTTTCATTTTATCTTATATCATTGTTATCTAACTAAATATAAAAAAATAAAAATATTTCTATTTATTCTTCTATACCAAACATAACTATAGAATATAAAATTTTTTTCCTTTCTCATTTCTATTCATAAAAAGCTAACCCTATGTACCAAACGAGATTTTAGTATAATGAATTTGAATGTTACATACTTAACATTTTGCCAATCAAACAGCTCTTAAACCATACTAAATTATATATTCAATTAGTCTTATCTTAAAAGTTAGAAGTGTTATCTAATTTTTTTTTAACATTTTATATTATAGAAATATTTTTTAATTTGTTTTATATCTTTAATTATTTAATATAGTATATATTTTTTCTAAAATAAGATTACTTATTTATTTTTACTATCATATTAATAGAAAAAAATCATGATATCACTTTATAACTTGAACTAATTTATTATTATGTTAAAAATAAAATTATGATCTTATGTTATTAAAAAAATCTTTTTTAGGGTACATTAGAAAATGCTGAACCTGTGTTCTTATTTCCTCCACCACCCTCACCAATTAAGTTACCCTAAATGGCAAAATTGAACATTTGTGATCTTTTTTTTTTTTTTTGAATCTATGAGGCCGCTAAGAGCTTTAATTATTTACTTATTGAAATGAAAATGTGTCATCATTCTCAATATTATAAGAACTTATTTGATGGATAAAATGTTAAAGATAAAAAATAATTTTTGGATTCGCTAGTTACACATCAATGAAATGATACCATTTCATTATTTGCCAACAAATCTTGACTGTTTATCTCTCTCAAAATACACCATTGCAGTCACAAACAAATATGAGCAAATCTCAGCTATTGATCACGCGTAATCTACACCATCCATTGATATGCGGCGTTTTTTCCTATTCTTCTTCAAGCTCTATTGTCTGCAACTTGAATGCAGGGAAACCATAAGTTTTTAGGATAAAACCAACGGAATGCCATTTTTGAGTTATCAATTAGACACTAAATTAAGAAGATTTGAAAATTAAAAAAAAATTACATTGAGAAAGTTTGTGTATATATAAATGACTAAAAGATTCAGTTACTTTAAATATTGCAAGAATTAACTATTCAAGCTGAAATTTTTTTTGGACATTCTAGATTATATTGTTAAACAAAATATTTTATTAAAATCACTTGAGACAATCTCAAGTAATTGAACAGGTAAAAATTTAAACAATTCAATTCTCTTTCTCAATAAAAAAAATATATTAAAAAGCAAGAAGATTCACCCTTATAGTATATTAAAAATATGTGTCATTTCCCTTATTGCCAAGTAACGAATACTACATATTATTATATACAGGGTAAAGTAAAGGGGTTGGGTGAATAAAGTATTGTGTAATTTACAAATCTATTATACTCTGATAGGCCAATAAGGTTACGTCACATTGTCAAAGTTGAAACCTTCTGAGCAAAGTTAAATGGCCGAATTTGAATAAATTTTGTCAACTTATTTCATTTGAGAAATAAATAAATTATATTTAAAAAAATAAGTAATTCTTTAAAATGATCTCATTGATTAAAATTTGTTTAAAATAATTCATTTTCTTCTTATAAATTGAGATAATCCAAATTCATATTTTTCTTTTTATATTTTTTGCTAATAAATTTTTTTATTTAAAAAAAATTTGATATAGAGAAAAAGAGATATTAGTTGGACCTGCATGGATGGGCCATGAACCCATCCCATGTTTCTTCTTTAGCTTTATCCTAAATTCGAAACAATCTAAGCTTATATATTTCTTTATATATATATATATATATATATATATGTACATATTTATAGATTCTCTCCCCCTTTTAAACAAAATCTGAAAAAAAAAAATAAAATCTACATAAATGAGTCTCAAACTTACCCCATACATTTTTTTTTTCTCTCTCTAATAAAATTTTTTAGAGGAGATTTTAATTAATATTTTTATGATACCAATTATTATAATAACTCAATGAAAGGACATCAACGAGATGATAGGGTAGCCAAGACAAAAGGAAACTGGCGCACCAATGGCACTAGAAAGCAGGAAACCAACCTTCCCAAGTAAGTGAGGTGGCTTAATCAGAATGAATAAAGCTACTTTTTGACAAACTCCATTGGTTTTTTTTATTTATTTATAACTTTAAGTATAATCTCTTCCAATTTTTATGACAAACGCATTTGTAAGTAATTCATAAGTAATAAAATAAAACTTGTGAATCCAAAAATGCTGTAACTGCATTACTCATTTGACTATAGCAGGAAGAAACAATGTGATGCATTTAACAAAATGTCAGAGCAACAAAGCAATTGAAACAATGGTATTGATATTACTATGTACGTTCATTTGGCATGAACACAAGATATTTTCAATGTGATAAGGGAAAATATGTAGTGTTTTTCTGCAATTTAAAACTTCACATTGAATCCAATCGAGACACAATCATTTTTTGAAATCTTGGCGGTTTATATATGTAGTGTCTTATCTGAACAAGCTCCACATTTAATTTAAAGGAGATAGTAAGTTACATAAATAATGCCCCAATATTCCAAGCACTCAATCATTCTCAGTCAGAAGAAACTCGAAAAAAGCATATTAAAGCCAGATTATTAAATTCTTCCCATGATTGATTTGTATACTAATTTCCCCCATAAAGAGTGGTCTTTTTTCCTCATTCACCTTCTCTCTCTCTCTCTTCCACCCATCTTAACTCTTTGTGTGTGTGAAGAGCCAGAAAGAAAATCCAAAACCATTTGTAGCGTTCTGGGGTATAGATGGTAGAGACTTTATTCATATGCACAGATTATGGCAAAAATAATTCAACGAATCAGAGGGTTAAGATATACTTCTTTTACCAAGAAGAATACTGAAAAACTAACTAAATTTGTTCATACTATGTACGGCTAGTAGCGGGCTTGTTAGATTGCTTTTACTGCAAATTACTTCATTTTGTTCTATGAATTTGAGTAATTGAAGCTCTGGATATTTATATATAAAATATGAAATTCAATTATTGACATTGTTGCTTTAAGTTTTCTCTTAATTATTTGTCATTACTATATTATCTAATTAATTTATGTTCTTGTTGATTATTATATTGTCTGTTCCGCATAGTAAAACTTTAATTTTAAGACATCTGTCATATAAATAACTCAATAAATATTAATTATAGCATTATTAGGGAAAAGATGTTAATTGATCACTAAATATTAAATATATAATGTATAATAGCTGCACATTACAAAAATGGTTTTAGAAATATTACCTTTAATCATGAAAAGAAAGGTCCATCAACATTTTGTTTTATCTAGTACATTATTCAAAATTTCATATGCAAAGCTTAAAGTAGGAAAATTTGTAGTTAGTTGTGTTTGATATGCCCAAAAAAAAAAAAAAAGAGATTGAAGAAATGAAAATAAAATAAAAAGTTGATAAGTGAAATGAGAAATGACACTTGTATTTTTATTTTAAAAAATAATTAAAAAAAGATAAGTATTATTAAACAATGATGATAATGACATAATGAAAATGTTTCAGTATTTTTACCATTCTCATCAATATTCAAGAAGGGTACCAAATGCAACCTAGACAGAAATAAAATGACAGCAACGTCATAAACAAAAATTGAGTTACAAATTCAAGAATGTCAACGAAAAGAGTGGAAAAAGGATTTTTTTTTTTTGGTACTTAACATGCAAAAACTACATAAGAAATTTCTACTCTGTTAAGCATTAAAAAGAAGAATCAGGGAGGAAGTTAGCCCAAACAAAACTCAAAGATATCTTTGACCATAATTTAAAAAATAAAAAATAAAAACACACACCCACCCACACACACATCAGAATACAGCATACTCCATTTGCAAGATATTGTTGGAATAAAAGTTGCGAAACAATAACTTTAAGAAGAAAAGCTTTATACAATTTGTGGTCGTAGCCAAATCTTTATTTGTCTTATTGGGTAAGAAGTCACAAATCAGCAGAATCCTTACACATACAACAAGGGAAGGCTGGCTATTTTGGGCCTAGCCCTATAGCTTATAGACATAAAATAATAGAGCTAGATTCTCAAATAAAAATCTGCATTCAATTATTAGTCAATATTCCCATAGGAACATGGGTTCATGATTTCAAATGTCATCCACGTCAAGATGCAAAGCTGGCTTGCAAGGAGGACTTTCGATTTTATAATGAAGGTGATACAAGATGATAAGGTGGAATTATTTTATGATTTAATTATCATTCGGGATTTATGAGTAATTTAAGATTAGTTTGTAGTTATTAATGTTGGTGTTTGAGTACAAGAAGGTAGTATCCCTTTGTAAATAGGATTAAGATTTCTATTTCAATATTTTAAATGAATTAAAATTCAGTTGCTTATAAATAAAACATTATGAGAATAAAGTAATTACTCCTTTCATTACTGACAAATTAATTTGATATCAAGTTTTGAGAAATTGTGATTTTTCTTGTTTAGCCATCTATGTTCTTCTGAATGTTATGTCTGAACGGTAAGAGTAGAGGGTCAATTAAGGAAGGAACTAGAAGCCACTTCTGCCATTGCCAAAAATAAACATGTAGCTTAAGATGCTAAACCACATTACACGAAACCAAAAAGAAATCATTCTTAATTATATTCTCCACTAAGATACCCAAAAAGAAAGGACAAAGCATGCCTATAGCAAGTTGTAACTTCAAAACACCAAACAAAGTAAATAGGACAACTTAGATCAGAAAATGGATAATAAAATTATAAAACAATTCAATCATTGTTGATGCCATTAGGCTTAGAAGTTAGAACCCTACGCTGGGCATATGGTAAATATTAGGTTGTTAGATATACCTTGTGTTGATTACAATAGGCTTGTTTGTTTGTGATGAACAATATAATAAAACTATATGCCCCCACAAAAGTGCTTAACTAAGTCCAAAAATAACAGTAACAAGTAAGAAACAAGTCTATTAATAGAGACATATTGTAATGGAAACAGATAGAGATAGCCAAAGGAGGCAAGGCAACTATAGACAGTGGAGTCATCTTCATGGGAACTATTTCTCCATTATATGTTTCCACTATTGTATGTGAAACTTAGAATTTGTTCGAACCAAAGTTGTCCAAATGCCATTTTGGCCTTGCATATCTTTGATTTTCAAACCCATCTATCATTCAACAAGACCAACTTCTGACAGTGGTACCAAAATGTAAGAGAGAGATGTACATTTGAAACTATTATCAGACATAAATGGTGTAGCTGCAGAGAGGCGAACAAAAATTTTTCTCCATCCGCGTCAAAAATTTCCCCCATTTCCAAACAAAAAATTTTCCTAATTAGGAAAAAGTTGTTGATTGATAATCATCTTCCTTCAGCAACTAGGAAATTTGCACATCTTTGAAAGACAAATCAACAATCTATGATGCCTATGGTGCGCTATGCAATCTATGATTTTAGAAAGAAGGAAAATGATGTAAGAACAAACAAATTTTCTCACTTTCCCCTTCTGCGAACAAAAAGTTTTTCCACTTAGCAAAAAATTATTGATTGCTTATTGTCTTCCTCAATCAATCAAAAAATTTGTCCATTTGTGAAACTCATTGATCTGTGATGTTCAATGTTTTCATATGTAATCTACAATTTCAAAAAGGAGGAAAACAATGAAAGAAATGAAAAATAGAAAGCGATGAAATATGAAAGGAGAATTGTGATTTGGGAAGAAAGATGTTGAAAATGCAACACGCAAAGAGAGCAAAAAAGTTGATTGTTGAAAGGAGGAAGAACAATTTGCGAATGGAAACGAAAGTAGGGGAGAAAAAAATTAATTCTTTTTATTCTTATTTTTATTTAAGGGGTAGTTTTGTCATTTTCTTAGTATATTTTTCTATTGTAACGTTGTTTTTATGCAACTAAGTGTTGCCCCAATTGTCTCTCACCTTTCTTTACATCTAATGATAATAAAATTTAAACTCTTTTTTTAAAAGTCTATTTGTTTTGTTCAATTTTTAAAGATTGAATTTTGACCCAAAGATTATCTCATTTTAAATTAATATAATCTAAATAGAATATTTTATTATTGTCACTGTACCAAAAATTGAACAGTTCAGAAAGTTATAAAAAATATAATACTTTTCTTTTAATCTCTCTTTGAGTTTACCATATTAGGAAAGTATGATTTCTTATGTTTAATACATTAATTACTATTAATGGAGAAGAAACAAAAGTTCAGCCTTTTCCTCTCTGTTCAATGTGCTTGAGAAGTCTCAAGCCACGACAAAAAAGATGGAGAAAGCCTAAAACTAGTTGAAAAGAAAATTATCTTTTACCTTAGCTGTTCAACCTTTATGATGACAATTTGAAGAAGAGTTATAATAGCTAGAAACTTGAAGAACTATATATAAAGAGAAGGAGTGCATAATAAAAATATGATGTAAATGAATAGAAAGATTTTGAGCTTATATTTATTGTAATCCTTTTTATTCTCGTTGTGTTGACTTATTATTATTTTTTGAATTAAGTGACTAGTTGATCTAACTATATAAATATCATTCTATAAGTTTATTTGTAATTCCTTTGCGATAAGGGTTTTCAAACTTTATACTCTTTTGTAAAGTCTTTTCAAGGGTTCCAAAACAAGTTTGTGTATGAATTGAAAAAACCATTTGTAAAAAGTTCTATATGAATTTAAAAAATCTAAAACATTTGTTGTTGTATAATTCTAATTGAATGGTAAAATCTCTCTTAAAATTTTGCAAGGGAACTGAATGTAGATTAAAGGGACCAAACCAAGATATATACAGTGTACTTCTTGTTTTACTTATATTTATTTTTTTGTTTTTACATTCTATTTGAAAACTTTGTTGATAAAATTCTTTTAAGTCTCCTTGATATTTAACTAATTAGTTATATTTTACAATATCTTGCTAACAAAATCTTCTTCTGGTTACAAAATTTGTGATTGCATCTCATTTATCTTAATTGTTTTGTACACATTTTGTTACTAGCATTTTAAGTATTTTAATTATGCATAATCTTTTAAATTTTTGCAATACACTACAAGAAAAATAGAAATTAGCGACAAAATTTTGCCGTCGCTATTTACTGCGAGAAAGAACATAGATAGAGAGCGAGCTGCCAACACTTGCACCTCACTCTTCTAATAATAAAATAAAGAGCAGCCTGCTGCTTTATCATCTTCTAGTAACGACCAGTTGCCTACGGATTCTTCTTCATCCTCAATCGCAGCAGAGCCATCTCTGCGCTTGAATGGTTCTCCCTGGCCCGATTTAGAGAAAGCACTTTTCCTTTGCTTGCGAAAGAACTTTAAGTGGCTGGATGGTTGGTTGACAGGTGTCTGGCTAACAAAGAACCCGACAAAAACTAGTACAGTAGCGCCCTAGGCTATTTGATATAGTATAGCCGCGGAGACGACTTGCGTCAGGCTAAAGCCCCCTTGCTTGCTGACCCGAAATTGACCAATACGAACTCGGGCTAGGCTGTGTTGCTTGATGAAAGAAGCTTATCTGTGTGGTTCAACTGAACTCGTTGTATCAGTTTCTTCCTTATATTGTACCTCTTTATTCGGATAAAGGTGAGTGCCAAAGTCTGGTTCCACTAAGGAGTAGGTTGTCCTATCTGATTGAGCGGGTCCAGACTTTTTCCGGCAAAGCTAGGAACGTGCGTCAAACCTTTCGGCCCCGTGTTAACCACATAAAAAAAAAGAAACGATTCATTCTATTCCGTCGGTTCTATTGGACTAAGACCCAGAGGATATCCTCCAGTGGGCATTCGGGCTCCTCCCTCCCTTCACGGTCGCAGTAGTCTTCTTAGCCATAGGGTTTCCTTGCTCGCCCGTAACTCCTCTGTTGGCATTGGTTCCTTTTCGGTATGGCTACTGAGAATGAACCCGACACATCGGTCGAACATTTGATTTTACCAGAGGATGCAGGATTAGATGACGCTTTCGACAGCAGGATTGGATATGATTGATTGGGGATACCGAAAACTTACCTATTGTTTTAGATGCCTTAAGAGATCTTTATTTCAATGGACCCAAAAGTGAATGCTACATCCAGGCCGTAGCAGTCTACGTCAATATTTTGGGAGGGACATAGTAACCCGGGGGCTTGATCCTAATATATATATATTTTCTTCATCAGGGAACAATTTGAGATCCAAGGGTGCCGCTTCTCTACGCGGAAACTCTACAAGAGCCCCTTTTAGGATAGGGTTGAGCGGGATCTCAGAAAGCACGGCCCCAACTCTACCTATATTCAAAAAATTCTGAAATGAAAGACGTTAAGAGAGGTACTGTAGTTCTGCATGAGTTCTTTTCATTTTCAAAAAGCGGCATTCCCCCAGACTCTAACGAATCAGCAAGCTTTAGCGATGAAAAATGTCGTCGCTAATTCATTTGTGACGAAATTTGGAATTCCGTCGCTAATTAGTGACAGAAAGTTCTGTCACAAAAAAAAATTCCGTCGCTAATTCTAAGGATAGTAGCGACGGATTAGTAACAGAATATTCCGTCGCTATTTAGTGACGGAATATTCCATCACTAATTAGTGATGAATTAGCGACGAAATTTTTTGTCACAAATTACTGACGAATCTGTGACCAAATATTTCGTTGCTAATCACCAATAGATTTGTAACAGAATATTCCGTCGCTAATCAGCGAGGGATTAATGACGGAATTTTTTGTTACTGATTACTGATGAATTTGTGACAAAATATTCCGTCACTAAACAACGACAGATTTGTGACGGATTATTGAGAAAATGACAAATTAAAAGAGAAGAAATGAACTAGATATTAAATTAAGAAGGAGGTCACTAATCAGCGACGAATTTATTATAGAATATTCTGTTATTGATATAATTTTTTTATTTTGTAATTTTTTTAAAATTTAACCTCAATATTAATTTGCTACCTATCCAGTAATATATAATAAAAACATAATAAAGTAAGATTAATTAAAAATATTATTATTATTAAATAATAAAATTTCTCTTTTGTTTAAGTATTTCTCTTTATCTAATAAAGTATATAAGCACAATAATATTCAATAAAAAAGTAACAAATATATTAAAATGATTCTTAAGTAAATGATAACTATTCTAAAACAAATTATAACAATTCTCAACAAAACATGTCTTAAAAGGAAAAATCATCTTTATGGTAGAAGACAATCATCAGGATCTGATGAAGCACGAGATAACCACAATTCAAGATCTTATAACCTATTAAGTGTTTGCTTATGCTGGTTTAGTAGAGACAAGATTTTTTTATGCTGCTTTGTGATACGTTGATTCTGCTCTGTTATACGTTAATTTTGCTTTCTAAGCTCTTGATTCTCCTGTCTTAAAAGAGTTGTTTCTGTGGCAATCCTCCTACGTAATTCTTCTTCAAAATCTGAATGAAGTCCTAAGTTATGAACGAAAGAAAAGGTCCCATGAAAACAGATAGCATCAATATCTTGAGCCTCAGATCCTACCCCAAAAACACGACCCTTCTTATTTTTACCACCAACAGCCTCCAACCATAAAGCAACTTCATCATTATCATCTACATCATTTGACGCTATGCTTGTTGAGTCCTGAGTAGAAGCTCTGTCATTCTTAAACCTTAAATAATTAGCCTGTTAAAGGAAGTAAAGAAATACAATTTTACAATAAGGAAAACAATGACAGTGCATCCAAAACCAAAAGTATACACATATTTAAGCATCTTTTCTGTCATATATTATTAACATGAAGTGTGATCATATAATGAGGAATAAATATTTTGAAATTGTAAATATATTTAGCCATTACAATCAAAGTTATCAAATATTGAAATTACACAATTAGGTGTATAGAAAAAATATGTCATGTTAATAGCCACAGAGCAATTAAAGAAGTAAAAAATATTAAATAAAAGATCACATAATCATAGTGACAAAACAAAAAATGAAGACTCACACTATAACTAGTCAAGTCTTTGGCCGTCAGCACAAGTCTAATGATAATTAAAACAAAAATGAATACTTACACTACGACTATTCAGGCCTTCGACCGTCGATACAAGTCTAGTAATAATCGAAACAAAAAATAAAGACTGACACTACAGTTAGTCAGACATCCAGCCATCAGTACAAGTCCAGTGATAATTAAAACAAGAAATGAAAACTCATACTATAACTAGTTAGGCTTCTAGCTATTAGCATAAGTCCAATGACAATGAAAACAAAAAATGAAAACTCACACTATAGCTAGTCAGGCCTTTGGCCATCAGCATAAGTTCAATGACAATTAAAACAAAAAAGACAAGACACACACTACAACTAATCAGGCATTCGGCCATCAGTATAAGTTCAATGACAATTAAAACAAAAAAGACAAGACATACACTACAACTAGTCAAGCCTTTGGCCATCAGCACAAGTCCAGTGACAATAAAAACTAAAAATCAAGACTACACTACAACTATTGAGGCCTCTAGTCGTTAGCACAAATCCTGTGACAATAAAAACAAAGAATTAAGACTCACACTATAACTAGTCAGGCCTCTGGCCGTCAGCACAATCCCAATAAAAAAGGAAAAGATAAATATATACATACATAGACTTTAGTTACCCTATGGTTTAATTTTTGTAGTTTTAAAAAATATAGTTAGGTTAATTAAAAGTATTTTTAAAAAAATTAAAATTTGACTAAAATATAAGATATTTTTTAATTTAAAAAATGACATATATATGTTTTGAAAATAAAAAAAATTATATAATTTAAAAAAATAAAATAAATTATATAATTTACTCTAAATACAATAATCACATTATCATAACTATACTTACACAGAAAGAGACAGCTTTCATTCCCTTTTTTCTTTCTACGTGAGATAGGAATATTTTACCCTTTACTTTTACTTGATAGAGTGAGACCATCTTTAATTTACATCACACTACTTTGAATAAAGGGGAAATTTTATATCAAATTCAATAACTTCCATATTAGCATATATATATATATATATATATAAATTAAAAAACTTATACACTTTAACAAAAATATGAACTTAACTCCAATTTAAGCAAGATTAAAAAACTTTCAAAGTAGATTGAAAGAATAGAAATTATAAACTTTTCTTCTACTATAGTATATAATTCCAACACACACAGAAAAAACACACAAAAGTATATATTAAAGTACTAAACTTAGGTAAAATTCTATAGATATTTATTTTCAAATCCCTCAATAAATATATAATACAAAAGGAAAATTATTTTAAAGTCCAATTATATAATATTAATTGTTAAAAACAAATTACTCATACTTAATGCCAAATCTCAACATAAGTTATGAGGAGAGTAAAAGTTATGACTCATAATTTATTTAAAAATTTTACATTAATAATATTATATGTAACATATCTTTTTATAATTTAACGACATAAATTACTATAAAAAAATTATTTTTCATATTATTTAACGAATACAACATTATGTTATAGTTAAATTTACTAACACTTATTTTTTATTTTTTATAAATTAGGAGTTAGGTAATTAAATGATTTACCTAGCAAGATTTAATAGATTGGTAAACTATAGTTAACATCATATATTATGATAATTTTCATGTTAAGAATAATCATCTTGACAAATTTTTTTCCTTTATTAGGAGGGGAAAAAAAAGCTTTCTTATCTCTTAGACTCTCATGAGTAGGAAATGAAAAATCATTGCAAATGTAATTGGAAACAAATATAAACTAACAAAAATCAAATCTCAATTGAAAATGAAAGAAAATAAAAAAGAAATTAATTATGTTTTTGCATATAGTGAATTAAAAGAGATTGGGGAAAAAAAAGAATAGGTGTAAAAAAAAAAATTGGATACATACGCTTTTATATTATTCTTTCTCTCTAACTATATAACTATATAATATGTATTAGATTTTATATCATACCCTCCATTTCTTTTTTGATTTTGCACCTCTCGATATTTAGTCTTTACTTCTTTCTAGAAAATTTGAGAGATTTGACATTTAAATGAGAGAAAGATTTAGTTTTCGAACAAAGAAAAACCTTGATACGGTCACTTAAAAAAGTGCTAACAGAAATAGAAAAACACTACGAAGAATGTGTGAATTTAACTGAAAGTTTACACCATGACAAAAAGAGAAAACCAATTAGGAGCACAACGAGGTGAGAGACATGATGTGATTGAAGAATAATGGCTAAGTGGAGTCATTTTTAATATTTATACAATTCTGAAAAATAGACATTTCATGATCTTTTTATATCACTTATCTTTTAAATTTTGTTGAGTGAGATATTTATTTCACTTTTATTTATTATGTATATTTTTATTTCAATCATTCCTTATACACAGTTGTTTAAATCATGATTTTAAATTTGCAAACTTTTTTACTATTTTTAGTTAATTAAATATATTTTATATTTATATTAATTTATGACTTAAAATAAATAAATTATACATTTTTTAATTTTTGAACATGAATGGAGGCCTTTTATTACTCATAGAATAATTAACCACATTACTATTTATCACATTTCACTATTATGATATTGAAATTATTAATTTAAATTCTAATATATAAATTATTCAATTATAATTAATATATATATACACACACACAATTAATAATATTTAACTAATTTGCAACAATTTCATATATACATATATATTTAAGTCATCGTATCATATAAATTATTAAAAAATAATATTTAAATAATCTGTGATAGATTTAGTGATGGATTAGCGACGAAAAATTTTATGACAGAAATTCCGTCTCTAATTCCGTCACTAAATTAGTAATAGAATATTCCGTCACAAAATTTCATCGCAAAACTAGAATTGACTATTAAGTTTATTAGTGACGGAATTTCCGTCGCTGAATTCCGTCACTAACTTGATTTGCAATGGATTAGCAACAGAAATATTTACGACGAAAATTTTTCGTTACAAACTCCGTCGCTAATTTCTACGATTAAATTTGTGACGGATTTGCGATGAACTTGCGATGAAACAATATCCCGTCGCTAAATTCCATCACAAATTTGCTATTTTTTTGTAGTGATAGTACCTATTCGTCCCCTTTTTAGATGCATTCTTCACCAAATGGTATAAGGAAAATTATTTCACTTCTATTCTATATTATACCAAACATAAATTATGAAAATATTTTTTCATATCAATATTCTTTTTATAATTTCATCATTACCAATTTTGTGAATTAAATGAGTCTTAAAATTCTCCACATAGAGTAAAATGCTGTAATTCTAAATGTCAAAATATCCATAAATAAATAAAAATTCAAAAGGTAATTTTCTTTAGTTTAACATTAAGAACAATAATTATGAAGCATATGAAGTAAACTTCTTGAGAATCGAACAAACCCAAAATCATTAAATTTTGTTTTTGTGCAATGCTAGCAATAGTACGCATATTTTTAAAACTCGTTTGATATATAAAAATTTAGATATAGAAATGAAAATAAAAAAATAATTTTATAAATAAAAAATATCTATAATACTCATATTTTTAATAATTGAATACAAATTAATTTAAAACAGTTTTGAAACTTATAAAATTATTCATTTAGAATAAAAAATACTTTTAACCTTAAAATATTAACCTTCATTTTACTATAATAAAAATATTTTAAAGAATAAACTGACGGAACAAACTAACGGATCAAAATATTGGTTTACTCGGCAATGGTTATTATAAACAACTTTGCATGGACTTGACCTAAATAAATTATTATGTTTGTTACGCAGAAAATTATCCAAGGAAGGAACAGGAGAGAGAAAGAAGATATAAACATGTTGGGTACACATGAATTATTTTTCCTAAGAAAAGACATTTCCATTGGTAAGAAGGAATGATGATTGTTTGGGTAGGCTGATCGAAAGAGCAATTTGCCAATAGAATTATGCATAAAATGTCAATTGTGCTCTCAACAGAATTTAAACAATACTGTATTATAAGACTATTTTGGTCTTCGGCAAACTTTTCTTTTCATTTATTCATAATTTTATTTTACCAAACTTACAAATAGAAAAATATTCTTATTTTTTTATAATATACCAAACATGATTTTAAATTACTAAATTTCATTCTATTCTTATTTCAAATTTTATTTTTATTTTCTTAAAATTTTAAGAAAAATGCACGTTAACAAAATGCATTTATCTGTGTAATAAAGCATTCCCATCGAAAACAAAAATAATATTAGGAATATAGTTAACATGTAATCCAAATTCTAGTGAAAATTAAATACTGCTTTACAAAGGAAACAACCAAGAGCAAATTAAAACTACAGAATTATAAATTTCTCACATAGCAATGCAGTTAGACATTAAAGCACATACAACCCAAAGCTGACTCAGCAATACCCTAAGTCTTCAGATCTGAAAGTAAAAATCATAATATTAAATGATTTTTACATCCAAATTATATCAATCTATACGTCTCATAGAAATACTCCCCCTCTCATCAACAAGCACTGTGTTCCTTCCACGAACCTTCACATTGATTTTCAAGGCAACATTTGCAAGGTACTGCTTGCTCATTTTATAGACATGCTTAGTTAAACAGCACTGATAAACAACCCCCAGATCTGTCTCACATATACGTTTCAGGTCACCTGCATAAGAAATTATAGTATATTAAGTAAGTCCACAGAGGAGAAAACAAGATGCAAAGATAAGTGGAAAGCATCATTACCATAAAGAGAACCATTGTTATCAGGCAAAATAACAATAAGAAGATCAAGCTCCTTTCCCTTCAGTTTGGTTGTTGCATCATGATAGCGAGTTTTGAGAACCTTATCCACCAGGTCAGGGCGGGCGCTGAGTGGGGGAAGTACTGGCTCTTGGTTGAAAGCCTGAATACATTTTAATAAAATAGATTTAGTCCAGAAATAAACAAGCAAATAACCTGACCAGAAGCAGAAAATAATAGGTAATACATCTCCCATACCATGCCAAATATATAACACATCTGAGCAAGTTCATAACAAAACCCACGCGCAGCACTGTCCTGAACGTGCCTGGAAAAATTTATGCAGATCCAGTGGTTGACTGTTCCGCCATTGACCATTTTCTGAAACAGTTCAAATCAAGGCATACGCAGCAAGAAGTTATTTCAGATCTCAGCTATCAAGAAGGACAGCAGTAAATCTTCAACAAGAGATATGCAACAATTTACAATCAATATCCTATCATACCTGCAATATCCTTTATTAATTATAACCTTAATTTAGTATATATATTAACACATTGTGTGTTAGTGTCAGCAAGAACAACAGTAATCAGTGAACCTTCAGTAGAGACATGCCCGAATTCACCCTTTTTATGGTTTTTTTTTTTGGGGGGGAGGATACCTTATTCATCATAGTGACTAAAAGATGTATGGACACAAGTGCGTGCAGTGCTGCAAACTAACCTTTACGCGATCAGCATCAGACAATGGGCGGGTAGAGACATCCCTGTTGAGCGGCTGAGTCACAAAGTCAATTACGGGCAATGGTTCAATAAAAGCGGTGGAGGACATATCTGCACATCCATTAGTGAAACATTAGATCATTTTTCTAACTTTACTAATTGATTTAACAAAAGACTAAATTTACAAAAGAAAAAAAATCAAGACTCTTCTGTGCTTTCATACTTCCTGGCTACCAACTTAGTAACTGCTCAATCATAATTATTAAAATATTTTGTAACCTATCCATCAACTATATAAATTATAATAATAAAAAACTGACTGGTTTAACTAAGATAAAAATAAAATAGAGATGACATGATATCTGGATACCAAGATAACAGTATGATAATACTCACCAATGTTGAGAGATAATCCCATCTGAGTGGGACGAATACTCTGATAGAAACCACGCCAACTTTCCAATCCCTCACCTAATGGTTGCCTTCTACCCAGATCAGGTGAATAAAATGACCTTCCCACAGGACAATACCTTTAACAGCAAAATCCCAATTAGCATCCAAAACAACAGGATCAGGATAAACTAAAATGTACTAACACCAGGAATACAAAGAACCATATCCACTTATCAAGTACCTAGTGGTGGGTAGTTCACGCAGCACAATGTCAAGAACCTGAAGAGCTTCTTGAGGAGCATCAGTTTGCCTTCCCTGCAGAAAGAGTTCTAGATGATGAAGATCTGCCCAGGCAGCCAATTTTATCACAACCCTGAACTCCCTCTCTCTTCTGTGATGAAACATATACAAAAGATTGTCACATAAACAGCTATGGATCATACATAAAGAAAAGCTTTGGTAACATGTATGGTGTACCTTGGTCCTCCTGATCCATCATCTTCATCAAGGAGAGTGATTCTGAACTCCTTTGAAAGAAAAGGAAGTGGACCAGCAGTATAAAGGCTCTTGCGTCCATCATATGCAGGAAGTCTCCTTCCCAGATGAGACTCCCGGTATAGCCTAACCAACTGCTCCATAACAGCACGGTTGACACCCCTTGATGTCACTTCTGATGTGATAGTGACCTAAATCTCATCAAGAAAAGTATATTGGTAATCCATAAATTGGTATAATAAGAAGTGTTTATCCCAAGCTAGAGAAGAGTGCCTTACATCATACTGGTGCAGATCTTTATTAGGTAACTCTGCAAAGAAGTGGTTCGCCTTAACTACACATTTGGTGCCATAGCTACCCTTTCCAGGCCTAAGGGGAAGACTCACCGATTTACTTGAGGGCGGGACAGGAGAAACAGCTTCTGAATGAATTGTCATCTGCCCCATTTGCTGTTCCACTTCTGAGGTCTCAGGCCGTTGGGAAGAAGAACTGGCCTCAGATAATGCGGACTGAGGAGTCACCCCAGCTTGATATGGAATTGGGGTAGCTTGGTCCAGCTCGGGAGCTTGAGGTCGGGATGGGCCACCATAAGAAGGTCCACCCCCACGGCCACTGCCTATGCCCCCACCACCACGTCCACGACTTCCCTGCTGAGAGGGCCCTCCCCTCCCCCTACCTGGATTGTCAGGGGGGGCACCTTGCTGCTGTTGGGGTATTCCACGACCACGTCCCCCACCATAACCTACCCGTCCTCCTTGGGGACCCCAACCTCTACCTCCTTGGGATCCTCCCCCTCCTGCTGCCTGTTGTTGGGGTGGAGCACTTCTTTCAGCAGGGTGTTGAGGTCCTCGACCACTACCCCCACTCTCCTGAGTCTCGGAGCTTTCACCTCCACTGTGCGCCTCAGTTCTCTTTTTTCTCACCATGATGAGCACTACAAACACACAAAACATCAGGACATTCTTAGAACAACCTAGAGACAAGGTAGCACACACCTTAATTGGCCTGAAACTAGTTAATCATAACAAGAGTGACACATAAATAGACTGGCCCCAACTGAAACACCAGTACTTATTTCCACCTAATGCACTTTGTGAATCTTTCAGGCTCGTAACAGGAAGAAAAGCCATTCACAACTGTTCAGTTTTAGAATTCTAGATATACAAAATCAATAAAGACAAAAAAATAATATAGCCGGGACTACTTCAGTCATATACTCGTATCACTCTACTATTAGATAAATAGCATCGTTATGAACAACTCAATATTCAGAGATAAGAGTATAGGGATCAAGGAGAATTTTAGAGCACCAACTAAGATCTTCCTTTGTAAAAAGGAGGTATAAATGAGCTAGTTGACGGGTCAACCATTAATGAAGCCTATGGTACTAGAAATATATCCAACGGATTTGTAACAACATATCACAGGGCAGGAAACAGAAAATACCATCAAAGTTCCAACACCCATGACACACGGAATCAGTGTTCCAGACTACAAATATTTTAAACATTGTATTTTCAGGCCTCATTAATTCGCTTTCTTCCGTTCACAGATGCAAAGCAAACGCATGAAGCCGAAAAACTATTGCTCATAAAAAAATATGTGCAAAACGCCTAGAGTAAAAACCACCCATCCCATGGTCTCACACACACATTTTAACCAAAATTAAACCCAACAACAAAGCAATCTCACTACTACCTCCCATACAGAGAAAATAATAGAACTGTATAAAAACGGCAGAGCAAAATACAGAAGACCCAATTGGTACGGAATAAAAACGCACCCACCAAAATGCAGGCAAAAATTAGAGCTTTGAAGAAAACCACGAGGAAGCTATCAAATCTGCCTCTTATAAAGTAGGGATAGGTCTTCGAAAATGACCCCTCCTTCCCCCATACTCTTTCTCTTCTCCTTCGCTAGCAAGTAACAAACACCTCTTGTGGATGTGGGTGGGGTCCACAGGGAATGAGCATCTGGAACATTCAACGTGACCGATGACGTGGCCTGAGAGAAAGATTTTATTAGAAAGCGGTGAAATATGAAAGAAGAACTGTGAGTTGGGAAGAAAGATGTTCAAAATGCAACACACAATAGAGCAAAAAAATTGATTGCTGAAAGGAGGAAGAACATTTTGCGAAGGGAAATGAAAAGGAGAAAACAATTCATTCTTTCTATTTTTCTTTTTTTATTTGAGGGGCAATTTTGTCATTTTTTCAGTATATCTTTTTAATGTATCGTTGTTTTTATGGAATTAAATCTTAGTTCAATTGTCTCTCAACTTTCTTTATATTTAATGATAACAAAACTTAAAATCTTCTTTCAAATGCCTATTTGTTTCATCTAGTTTTCAAAGATTGTATTTTGACCCAAAGACTATTTCATGCTGTACTAAAAATTGATTATTTTAAAAAGTTATAAAAGATATAATGTTATTTTTCTCTTATTCTCTCTTAGTCTACCATATGAGAAAAGTATGATATCTCAAGTTTAATACATTAATTAGTATTAATAGAGAAGAGACAACTTGAGTAAAAGTCCAGCCTTTTCCTCCCCACTCAATGTGGTTCAAAAGTCACAACATGAAAAAAAAAAAAAAAGATGGAGGAGGTCTAAAGCTAACCAACAAATAAAAAAATTATTTGTACCATGCCTTAACTATTCAACATTTATGATGACTCTACTATTTCAATGCCCAATTTGAAGAAAAATCATAATAGCTAAAAATTTGAAGAACAATATATGGAGAGAGAAGAAGTGCAAAATAGAAATACAACAAAAGTGAATAGAAAGATTTTGAGCTTATATTTGTTGTAATCTTCCATGTTCTCATTGTATTGATTTTTTTATTATTTTTTGAATTAAGTGACTCGTTTATCTAACTATATAAATATCATCCTATAAGCTTATTTGTAATTCTTTTGTGATAATGTTCCTCAAACTCTATACTTCTTTTGCAAAGTCTTTCCAAAGGTTAAAAACAAGTTTGTGTATGAGTTGAGAAAACAATTTATAAGAACTTCTATGTGAGCTTAAAAAATCCAAAGCATATGTTGTCGTATAACTCTGATTGAATAGTAAAATATTTTTTTAAAATTTGTCAAGGAACTGAACATAAATTAAAAGGACCAAACTAAGATACATACAGTGTACTTCTTGCTTTATTCATCTTTATTTTTTTGTCTTTGTATTTTATTTGAAAACTTTGTGGACAAAATTCTTTTAAGTCTCCTTAATATTTAATAATATCCTGTCAACAAGATCTTCTCCTATTTACAAGATTTGTGATTACATCTTATTTATCTCAATTGTTTTGTACAAATTTTGTTACTAGTATCCTAATTGTTTTAATTGTGCATAATCTTTAAGATTTTTGCAAAAGTACCTATTCATCGCCCTTTTAGATGCATTCTTCACCAAGTGGTATAAGGAAAATTATTTTACTTCTATTCCATGTTATACCAAACATTAATTATGCAAATATTTTTCATACCAATATTCTTTTTATAATTTCATCACTACCAATTTTGTGAATTAGATGAGTCTTAAAATTCTCCACATAGGGTAAAATGCTGAAACCCTAAAAGTCAAAATATCCATATATAAATAAAAGTTCAAAAGGTAATTTTTTTTAATTTTAACATTAGGAAAAATATTTATGAAGCACATAAAGTAACTTCTTGAGAACCAAACAAACCCAAAATCATTAAATTTAGTTTTTGTGCAGTATTATAAGTATTTGAAACTCATTTGGTATATAAAAAGTTAAATATGGAAATAAAAATAATAATTTTATAAATAAAAAAATCTATAATATCCATATTTTTAATGATCGAATATGGATTTATTTAAAATGGTTTTGAAACTAATAAATTTATTTATTTAAAATAAAAATACTTTTAACCTTAATATAAAATATTAACCTTCATTTTACTATAATAAAAATATTTTAAAGAGTAAAATGGTGGAACAAATTAACGTGTCAAAATATTAGTTCACTCGCCAATGGTTATTATAAACAACTTTGCATGGGCTTGACCTAAATAAATTATTATGTTTGTTATGCAGAAAATCCAAGGAAGGAACAGGAGAGGGAGAGAGAAAGAAGATATAAACATGTTGGGTACAGATGAATTATTTTCTTTAAGAAAAGACATTTCCATTGGTAAGAAGGAATGATGATTCTTTGGGTAGGCTGATCGAAAGAGCAATTTGCCAATAGAATTATGTATAAAATGTCAATTTTGCTCTCAACAGAATTTAAACAATACTGTATTATAAGACTATTTTGGTCTTTGACAAACTTTTCTTTTCATTTATTCATAATTTTATTTTACCAAACTTACGAATAGAAAAATATTCTTATTATTTTTTTATAATATACCAAACATGATTTTAAATTACTAAATTTCATTCTATTCTTATTTCAATTGTTATTTTTATTTTCTTAAAAAAAATTTATTTTATATAAAACGTGACCTTAAAAGAGCAAGTTGTTCATGAATTGACAGCCTGCAAAAATTAAAGTTATGGGATTGATTTATATGTGTGGCCATCAAATAAACAAAGTCTAAAGAAAAGAGTACGTAAATTCTGGTGTGTGCAATTTGAAAAGTTGATACATAATAAGAAAGAGATAGAAGCGATAATTAAAAAGACAACGTTAACTAAAGCAATGGGGAACTCAAAAAGACGCCTCATAGAATCATCCGAATAGACAAAGGCACATTAGGAGTAACAAAAGCAGATTATTGCTGAATAATGATTACGTAGAAAGTTCTGTTATAAAGCAAAAGTTCACTGGTTCAAAGGAAAAATCAAAAGAAGCAAAAAGAAAAGTTACTTCACAAATTGAATGAATAATTTCTGAGCCTCGATACTTCACCTTCACGATTAAGTAATTATACCTATTTTATGATTGTTTGTTTTGATTTTTTTATACACAAAACTTTAAGAGTAGAGATTAAAAAAAGAAACCCTTGACATCATATTTATCCCAATTTTAAAAAACTAAACCTACTGTCATATTATCACTTATAAATTAATTGGCCAATATATATAGGTTTTTCTTTCACAAACGGATGGTGAAGCTTAATGCATGCTTGATATAAATGTCTTTCTTCAGATACTTCTATTCATCAATATTTCTTATGTTATTAATGATGGTGTATCCAATTAATATTTAATAGTGATATAATCATAGATTGACCTAAATAAAATAAATAAAAGAAAAAATAAAATCACAGTTTCATGATATAGTTTAATATCCACTTAGCTAGTTTTATTGTCATAAAAATAAAATAAAATTTTATTCCCACGTTGTACAAAAGATTAATTCTTTAACATAAACAAATTAGAGAAAGTGTTTCTACAATACACATAAAAAATATTAGGGAACCAAATGTAATTTTTAAAACAAGAAGGGTATCAAATGTAATTCAACTAAATCTTAAAAAAATTTGTGTAATTAATCACTTTAAAAGTATTACCAGTTATTTTTTAAGAAAGAAAGCATAAGGCTTTGGATGTAATTAAGAGAAGTAGGATAAGGATCAAATGAATGGATATATATATATATATATATATATATATATCCCTTAACTCTTATATCAAAGAAAAATGTTACTTGAACCAATATTTTTAGACAAAAAGTTATAACAGAGACAGTAAACTATCATCATTTAATTTGAGTCTTTTAAATATGCATGTTTCATTAATTTTGTACTAAACAAACTCATCAATATGATCTTGCATGCTTCAAGTTTTGTCGACCATCAATTTGGTCTACCATAATCATGATGGGTTTTAAAAAATTCTTTGAATAAAAAACGATAATAATAATTATCTACTAAAAATTAAATTAATAGAGCATGCATACGGATATAATAATTACAAGTGTCTACTAGAAATGACGTATACTACAGAAATGAAAATAGTGTTACTAAAAAATGCAAAATGGTCAATCAAATTGCACTTGTTCGGATGGATTCATGATATTTACATAAAAGGCGAACCAAATCAAAACCATGACTTGATATTATTTTATTTTTGGCATAAATTTATTCGACCCTGCTGTGAACTACTACACTTTGATCTTTATTCACGTGGTGTAGTTTCCCAATTTCGCAACTAGATTCCAACATTGTTCCACACCCAAGATATTGAAAGTACAATCTGCCGATTCTATTTTCCTCAACTTGTCTAGTTGCAGAAGGGTACAATGTGATTCATGCATAGCAGTTTATTAATTGCTTTTTTTCTTTTTATTTTATAGTTTAAAATTTGAATTGTTGATTCATATCAACAATTTAATCTCAATCAGATTATATCTTGCAGAAAACAAAGTATGGACTGCTTTTTTTTACACACACACACATAATTTAGAGTAATTTTTTTTCTTTTAAAAGATATTTCAATTACATAACTCTTCCTTTTATTATAAAAATATACACAAATCTCTTCTAAACTCAAAAGATAATCAAAATACCTTCAAAGATAATATTGTTAAAAATATAATTATTAAAAAAATATATTTTTTAAAGTTTTATTTTAATGTTATTTATTTTATATTAAAAATTATAAATTTAATTTATTTTAAATTTTAAAATTAAATATGTTATATTGGTGAAATATATAATTAATATCTGTTATATTATATAAGTAATAAATATAATAGTATTTTAGTTAAAATTTATTTAATTGTATATAGCTTATCTTTTGTTGCAGGAAATTTAGTGTAGCATAATTTTTTATTTTCAGAAAGGGAGTGCAATTTTTTAAAATAAAAGAAAATATTACGTAACTTAAACATTTTTTTAAAGGAAAGAAGTATAATTTAACCTACAGTATATATATATATATATATCTCTTGATATAAGAGCCTTAGATGTCTTTGGAACCATCCCTCCTCCTTGCAACGTTTGCATATCATTATCAAGAGTCTCAAAACATGCAAAACAGTCATTGAATTTCCTTCTGGAACAAGTCTTACAAGTTCCCGACGAGCCAGCAAGAAAATTAAGAAAAAATATATAAGCCATACATGCACATAGAGAAAGCTTGCAGTTCTAAAGATGTGCAGCTTATAAATATGCATGAACCACTAGCAAACTATTTAATATCCAGTTACCTAGAAGTTTAAGCACCTAGAAAATTGTTCTAGAGTTAACAAAATTGTTGTGTTGGAAATTCAACACGTCACGACCTTAGCTTTGATATCAATTATTGCATCAAATATTTGTCACTAAGCTGAGAACTATAACCACAAAATCAGGGTGCAATTATTTTTATTTAATTATATGTGACTCAAACTCCACATTTTAATTATGACTTGACCTTACACCTAAGTCTTTGTTATATAGGACAACTGCTCTCACAACCTAACTTTTTCTACTTCTAAAACGCACTACCATTGGCAGATCTGATTATGGGTAGATATCTCAGCTTAAAAGCTTTCTACCCTCCATGGGCCAATGGGTGTTTCCTTTTGCCTCAGAATGTTCTCTGAAAAAGACAGAAAAAGGGTCATGGTCATCAATTAAGATATTGAAGCAAAGTAGAGATTATGTATAATAAGCTTGGAACTATATGTATATATTTATAGAATTAGTGAGAAGAAAAGGCTTGTATCAAACGTTATGCCTCCAGAATCTGTTAATCTGTAAAAAGAAAAAGAAAGTGAAAAACTCAAAGATAAGGAACTTTGGTTCCCTTATCTTCGTGTATATATAAGCAATGATGGCTGTGATGGGTGAACTTTCACAAATAGCCACAAGAAGAGAAAGAGAGAGAAGAATTGTGAAGGAAATAATAATGGGGCCGGTGGGATTACCTCCTGGTTTTAGGTTTCATCCAACAGATGAAGAGCTTGTGAATTATTACTTAAAGAGGAAGATTAATGGCCAAGAAATTGAACTTGATATCATTCCTGAGGTTGATCTCTACAAATGTGAACCATGGGAATTAGCAGGTATATATTTATATTTTTCCTTCTTCTCCCTTATAATTAATTACGTTCATCTTCTTCAAATTAACCCTCCCCTAATATGTAATTAACTGCTTCTACTAGTATTATTTTTCATGTGTTTTTCTCTCCTTCTCCTCCCATTTTTGGCTTGCATGTTCACAATTATCTCCCACAATCACACATATAGAAACACATTAAATATTCAAAGTGAAAACCTAATTTCCTTGTTCTTTAATATACTATGCAAGGAAGTGTTTGCCATTCTAATTATAGTGTAAAAGAAGAATAACAACCTCCAAAATATAGACTTAATAAGAGCTATCTAGGGTGGATCACGTGCTTCACTATACATATTTTTTGGTTACATAGGAGGTCCATAGCCTGGATTTAAGGATTAATTGAATCCAATACATCATCAAGCTCACCTCAACCTTAGGTTATGTTTGGATTGAAAAGAATGGATGAGAAAAGAAGGCAAGAGAAGGTTTAATTCACACATTCTCACCTTCCCAGTGATTTAAATTTAAATCAAACATTTCCTTCAAATTCTTTCTCTTTTCCTTCATTCTCCAAACATAAGTTTTAAAACTGGGGCTGCTGGGGCCATATGAACTATCAACTTATTGGTTTCGTTATATTGAGATTTTGATATATCTTTTGAACTGCAATTCCATATCGTTTATTTTAAGTAGGCTGATTTTGGTGGAACAATTTTCTTTTGTTGGTAGAAAAATCATTTTTGCCAAGTAGAGACCCAGAATGGTACTTCTTTGGACCAAGGGATAGGAAGTACCCCAATGGGTTCAGAACAAATAGAGCAACAAGAGCTGGGTACTGGAAGTCCACCGGAAAAGACAGAAAAGTGTTAAGCCAGAACAGAGCCATTGGGATGAAGAAGACTTTGGTTTACTACAGAGGAAGAGCTCCTCAAGGCATCAGAACTGATTGGGTCATGCATGAGTATCGCCTTGATGACAAAGACTGCGACGACCCCTCTGGAATACAGGTAATTCACCAACCATTAGCTTATCAGGTTTTCGCATGGACATTCACGCTGACACTGTCATATAACAAAGTTTTTAAGTGTTCATATCTGATTTAAAGCATTACGTTTGTTTGATACAAATGTTGTACATGTGTATAATACAGACACATTTATTTATTTTTGTCTATATATGCTTCATAGCAGCATGTTCACTAAGCCTGTATCACTCCTTTTAAATCAGTTCTAGGACTATAGGTTTTTCAATATTTTGAAAGACTCAATTATTTAAGATTGAACTATAAAAAATATTCACTACTATATGTTTCTATAGGAAATTTGATAACAAATACTTAAAAAATTATACCTAAATTTTCTCCGCTCTTAAAATTATTTTTGTCTTCAAAATAAAGCAATCAGCAGTGTGAGGGTAATTACTAATTCAGGGTTCGGCCGTGTCTCAAATAATTTCAGGCCTTGGATTGGGGTTAGTTTGATGAAAGACATACGGTAAGAGCTTCAAAAAAGCTTTGTGAGACAGCACATATGCATAGAACGCATGTCATAATTAGCAAGATTTGAAATGTCAATATCTAATCTAAAGTATAGCGTTGTGTCATATACAATGCACAAATGCATATATAATTTTTTTTGAAGTGGTATATATGCTTCATAGGTGCATGAGTCCCATCCAAGAAAAGTAGTTGTTTCGGTTCTCGTTAAAACCAGACCTTGGTGCCCACTCTATGCCCTTTAACGATCAGAACTTTCTTTTACCTGTGAGTGCGTCAGATGTATGTCACTTGCACACCTGCCAGTCTCAATGTTTGACCCTTATAAAGCATGAAGTTCGATACTTAAGGCAGTGACAAAAGCATTTTTCCTTCCTTCATTATTTTCAGCTGTTAATCTTATACCCCAAACACACACAGAAGCTAGCTATATTTACATACAGCTCATTCAGTTCCGTATTCCCCTTCATTTTTATCAGAGCCTTCAGTATTAGTATGTGTGTGGACTCACTATAGAGGAACGTGGACACTGCATGACGTGCATGCAAAGCTTGGCCTTTTCTAGTATCTAAATTATTCCTTCTCTCTCTCACATCTTACTTTACATTTGTTTATTATAGATACTCGTAGATAAAACAAATGGGTGAGATATATTCGTTGCTTGCGTTACTCTAATACCTCCAAGTGACAAAGTTTTATACAGCGACTATATAGAGTTCGCCTCTTTTGTTAATTAATATATATAATGAGACAAAAGTTATATTCCTCTTCTAGCTTGTGATCCACTATAATATCCCAATTCTTAAATTCCATGGTTATTAATTTGTCTTTGTCAATATTATTTGTCTGTTCATCGTTCCTTTTTGATCTAGAAAACTAAAGATTCCAGGGCTAGCTAGCAAACCCATAAATAAAGCAGGTGCTTCTCCATCACTTTCATTTTTTTTTGGTCGGCCACTTTTTACTTTATTCCCCCAACCTACAAAATTAACCATTAGATATACTCAAATTAATCAAAGGAAATACCATTAGATACCTATCAATTATTCATAAACTTGTGCTTAAGCTAAGATTAAATATATGTTCACCAGGTGGACAGAGGCTAGGCTTATGGATAAGATATACATTGGTATTTTACATTTGTCTTTTTGGGTATTCTAAATACTAAGGTATAACATATTATGGTTTTGTTTAGTATGACAATTTTTTTTTAAAAGTACATTTACTATTTCATAAAAGTGAAATGGCTAAAAATTTAGGAATGTGAGATTCCATTTTTTTTAGTATTAACGAAATATCATTAAAAATAGTGTGATTTTATGTTAGTTTACAAAACACAAGTATCTTAGATGTCTCTTGACATTCAAAATACCATGTTAGTCTTATGAGACAAACGACTGATACAGTAAATATTAAGAAGCATGGACAAATCCTTTAGTACTTTATTGAATGTTTTCTTCATGGATATATTCTAAATTTGCCAACCAATCTTGGCATTTTCCCCTTTTTATCCCCTTATGTTGTATGACATTTTGTAGAGTTGTTTAGGCCTCAATTTTTGACATCTCCATTTTGACCTTTTCAATGCAGTCTTCAAAACCAACAAGCAATTTGAACTTTTTTGAGGAAAAAAAAAAATGAACTTACAGATATACACCAATTTAATTAGCATTCTTCTTTGCATCTGTTACTCTCTGCAGGCTGTACCAAATCAAGATCCTTATTAATTAGCACTCAACAATTAATTAACTAAAATAATTATTTTGCAGGATGCTTATGCATTGTGCCGTGTGTTTAAGAAAAATGGAATATGCTCTGAAGTTGAAGAGCAAGCAGGGCAATACAGTACTTTAACACTTATAGAGGGCTCCCAAACCCTAATTAACGAATGTGAAACCATGTCGCCAGACGTAGCCGCAGGGGCATCATCTTCATGCTTGGAAGATGAAGCCAAAGATGATTCATGGATGCAATTCATCACAGACGATGCTTGGTATTCTTCAAACAATAATGCAACCATGGTTGGTGGGGAAGAAGTCTCTCATATTACCTTTACAAACTAGTACATTAATTTAAGACCTCATGGCAGGCCATATTGGTGGTGAGAATAACTTGAGCTAATTAAGCTTACATGTTTTCTATAATAAGAGATACATGTATTTTACGTTGAGTGTTTGTGGGATTTTTTTATTCTTTTGTAGATTATTATCATTTCTAATTGGTCTTAATTGCTGAGGATAGCTTGGTTTGGTGGAATTGTTATTTATAGCATGATTTTTGAGGCTTTTATATTCTAACTTCTTTCCAGAAGTCATTTGAGTCTTATTTGTGAAATATAGTGTCACGACAAAAAAAAGAGAAAAAAAAAAAAAGGAGGAGAATCACGTGTTATATCTCATTATTGTAATTGCGATTTCTTTTGCGATTAATTAAAGATTTTCAATGAAGGACAATTGAAAAAACGTTCTAGTTTTACATTATGATTTGATATCTTGAATAAAGTTCTTAAATTCTAATGGTATTTCCCAGACTTCAAGCCTTAAATGACACAGAAATAATGAATTTGCCTGCCGGTTCTGTGAGAAATTGTAGGTACCTGAAATCTATTTTAAAAAAAAAAAATCAATTTGATACAGAAACAAATCCGATGTCCAATTTCTTGACGTGGCTCGCAGCACTTTGCATTTTATAAGTACATTAAGATGCAAAGGTCCAAACAATACAGAACAAGTGGCTGCGGACTTGCTGGAAATCGGATGCTTCTCAATTAGATCTTAACCACGTAAATTAGTTCCTTCAAGACTTGAGAGGCAAATTTTCAGACTAAATCTGGAGCCCTGACTAAGTAGCATCTATAAGTGGAATTGAAAGCTATAAGCATAGCCGAGCTCGTTGCCCCTTCCTCTCTTCCCATGCAACAATAGCTGAATTTGCATCTCTCTCAGCTAAACATCTTTTATATGGTACAAACCCTCTCGAAGACTTTCTGTGGATTACAATTTCTCCCTCTTGATGAGACAATTGACTTTGAGAATCATAAGACTCTAAGTTCCTCTCTCCATTTTCCATTTCACAAACTGCTTCAACATTTGAACCAGTACAAGAAGTTTCCTTCTCTGTCATTCTGTCTTTTAAAGAGGGACGAATAGGTGTAGGATTTAGAATTTGGTTACATGGGGGAATGTGAAAAAATGGAAGACTTTGGTACATATTCCACCATGACAAAGCATCATTAGGTGCAGATTCAACAGAGCACGGGTTCTCTTCCACGTATTCCAAACATTTCGCTTCAGCTCCTTCAAGGGTTGTATTCCAGTTAGTACTAGCTGGCTGGATAATACACATGCTCAGTGATAATTGTGCATCTAGTTGGCTGGATGGCCATGCTTGGCCAAGCTTTTCGTTCTCAACAACATCCACTTGATCAGACTTGCATGTAATTGACTTAATATTCTCCCCATCTACATCCAGTGACTTCTGATTATCTACCATCCGGACAGTTCTTCCAAACAGCTTAATACTTGCACCACGGGGCATATTGGTAGCATCTTCGTTAAAACATTCAGTATCCTTGGAACTCAACTCGGACTTCTGGAATAACAGCAGATAATTTGATAATCAGTCAAAACCTTATCCACGACAAAGAATTTTATGAACACCATTATATGACACTGTCTAAATCTTGGAATAACATGAAGCTCATCATACCGTACGCAACAAGTGTAGGTTCAAACCAGCAGATAAAGAGACTGAAGCTAGAGATCCTTTCTCTTCCTCCTCAGATGAGTTATATGTCATGCAATCATTTTCCTTTTCAACAGGTGATAAGCTGTCATTTTCCTTTTCAATAGGTGATAGTGATAAGTTGGCCGAATGAACGTCAGTTGTGCAAGAATTAGGTGATTGACATCTGTTAGTCTGCTCTGAAAATGCCGACCCAAATACTTCTGAATTAAATGCAGATAGCACAGAGGTTGGAGATTGGGTGTCTTTCTCTTCAACTGACAGGTTTGGGGATGGAGATCTTTCTGCTTTATTTGCTATGGAGTGTACTTTGAAAGAATCAACTGATTTACGGGGATATGGATGCAGGGGTTTCCTCTTTGGCCGAGGAGGAGGAATATCACTTGGTTTTATAGAACTTTCAGTAGTGCCATCAGATTCCCGGACGACCTAGAACCAGGTAGAGATTTGATGCATGAGAAATGTGAAGTAGATCAATACATCAATAAATTTTTTCAAGCTCAAGTTGCAAATGATCAAAATCATATCCTCTCATACGTATTAGCTGTAATTATTTACTGAAATTTAAATATTAACCTTAGAGAAAAACTTCTGAGCATGGCTTCGAATCTGAACTGCAGTTTTAGTACCTATATGTTCTGCATGAATTTAAGAATGACTTCATCTATCTTGGCCAGACACATGAAATATTGTTCAGTTTACATCACTGCGATTAAATCAGCATATATTGATAACCTTCAATTTGACGCCAACCACGGCCATACAATTTCAAAGCTTCTAGGAACTTCCGATGCTCTTCCTCTGTCCACTTTTCTCTCTGCTTGGAAATGGTATATGGTTTCCTCACCTGTTAAAAATTTAGATAAGTTAAGATCACCAACAGTGAGATTGAAATAGAAAGAACGAGTACTTCAGCCACATTGTTTCATTAAGGGGAAAGAGTTTCTCAATATGGAAAGGAAAACAACCTTAGGAGTATGGTTGTTTCCACTAGGAGTTTGATCCTTCAATAGGGCAACATTTTCAGATTTTGTGCCGTCATTGGAATGGTTGTTACTAGCATTGCCAGAGTTATTTAACTTTGCTCCTTCTATGTGGTCCTACATCCACAATAACAGATGAGTTAATAATTGTTTCCAATAAAAGAGAGGAAGAAAGAAGGGTTGGAGGAATAATTATTTCATGATAAAAAGAATTGTCGCACACTTGAATATGACAGTTTCTACGAGACATATATATATATATATATATGTGTGTGTGTAATTTTTTTTTAAGAGGAAAGGAGTCAATGGATTAGTTCTTGTTGAATTCTTCTTCATCTATCCAAAAATAAAATAATAAGTTTCTTGACGCGTAAATGTGAGACAAATGAAACCTACTTCTAACCACGCAGAAAGATACTTTTAAGTAGCCTGTGAGAGATTCATTGGCATCTCTTTCACATACACATGCCTATGCAGAAGCGCTCATCTATCAAGGCGAGTCTCCACTTGCATCTCAGAAAGATCAATACGTTATATATTATTCTTTGTATCGGAAAAGAATGGATTAATTGATTCTGAATAAGTCTCATTGTCATATCATCTGTGTTTGGTTGTCTAACATTGCCTCCAAATTTTATGGGGAGACAAGGGAAATTATTAACTGATTCTTTTGCCCATATAATATCAACAACTAACAATGGAACAGGAAGTTAGAATTTGGACAACTGGATTGTACTGAGTTATACTTTTAACAATTACAACCATAGCCAAGAAGTTTATCCATTCAAAGGTAACTAAAGCCAGTCCAAGCTAACTTGTAAATCGCTTTAAATTGGAGAAGCTTTTTTAGTTCTTACATGCATAGAAACAGATCACCATGAAGAAATTTCAACATGTAATTGCAAAACCAAGACAAAACGAATATATCTACTCAAAAGTTCCAGTCCATACAAGTTAATTTGTTTCCATCTAAGGCCGAAACATTCTCAAAATAATCGAGCTATAGACTTTATGGTCGATTTGATTATTTATGAACAGAATAGTAAATAATTTTTTTAAAAAATTTGAATCAGCTTTAGCCCCCTGCTTCTTAGCATACAACTATGCAAGCAATCCAAAAATATAAATAAAACTAGAAAGGGTAATTAAAAAGGCCCAGTTCGAACTGTTCCTTGTGTACCTGCATTCCCATTGGAGCAAAATCAGAGTAAGCCCTGCCGGAGAAAACACTCTAACCTATATAGAGAGCAACCCCCGCAGCCTACAACACATGGTTGCCACCAATTAAACCACAACTTCAAAAGCAACAGATTCAATCAGACAAACTCACAGAACATCATAGACAATCTCTACAGTTTCTCTTTTTGCATCCAGAGACTATGTAAACAGCTTAAAACAAACAAACTAGCTCCAACTTTCATTGCATAAATCAGATCAATCAGATTCTCAATGTCAAATCTCTGATTTTCTTCCAAAAATAGAATAAAGCTGAAGCGGAACCAGGCTCGAGCTGGAAACACGAGTGAGATAATTGAGGATACCATATACCTCGGATTTTGCTGGAGAAATAAAATTTTCCACGATTTTGATTCCCGGGAAAATATCAACTTTCTCGAGAATTTTCCATTCTCCGAGAAAAACAAAGTAATTTGAAAGAACTTGGAAAGTTGGAATGAGGAAATGGAAAGGTGGTGGGAACAGCGAGAGAAGAAGAAAATGGGAGCGATATAAAATGACGTGAGAAAAAAATTATAAAAAAGGAGAGAGTGCCACGTGAGGCCGAAGAAAATAATTTTGAGAAAAAATAAAAATCTCCATGGAGGGTTCGAGAAGGACTGAGAGGCTTGTGGCTGAGAACGCACTGGGTCCCATGACACGTGGCTGTCGATTATTAATCCTTTTTTATTTTCTGAAAATTTTTTTGGAAGTGTCGTAATATTTTGTGGAAGACATGAGACGTGAGCAGATAATTGAGAAGATTTTATCAAACAAAATTAAAAGAGAGTTTTTTGTTCCTTAGTGTGCCTTTTTTACTTTTACTATTTTTTCACTTCACGCGCTAGTCTGTCGTTTGAAGTTCACACTGAAGCGTTCCTTTTTTTTCCCCTCCTAATTTAATTTTTACTATATTGATGAACTTTTAAAATTGAAGTTTAAGTTTTGGATATGTAGATATTTATGAATGAATTATATAAGAAAATTGTCTTAACCTTATTAGTGTTTTTAACTAAAATAAATGATGGATTGAATTGTATCAGACTAAATTATACTTAATTTTTAAAAAATTCCAATTATGTAATTTTCTTTTGTATTTTTAAAATGTATGCTTTTTCTCTTGAAATTAATGTATTACACTAATATTTTTAAAATTAAAAATAAGTTATAATTACATTTATTTTGATCAAAATATTTTTATATTTATTGTTTATATAATACAACAAATATTATATATGTATTTGATTAATATAAAAATAAGTAATTTTTTAAATTACAAATTAAATTTATAATTTTCAACTCAAAATAAACAACTTGAAATATAATTTTTAAAAATATATTTTTTGATAAATTATTGTTATAGGTATTGACTGCATATTAGAATTTGGATCAATGAAACTCAATGTAATATAATTTTAGAAAGTTTAAAATATTCAATAACTATTATTCATTGAGTCTTATTTAAGAAGCTGACACAGCAAGTTGCCCAATTTGCTTTGAACAAAATGATTCAAACATAGTTGACCACTTAATTAAATGACTTATATAGTTTTATTAGGTAATTTAACTTGACTATTATTGTTCTCTTATTGTCTTTGAAATATATAAATAGAGATTTTTACAATAACTCTAGAAAATAAGAACAAAACCAACTCCACTACATGCTAGGCTTATTTTATTTTCAACTCTTGCCACCAAAGCTATATATTATCCTATTTGTTATGTCTAATAATTGTATTACAATATTTTTAGATTGCTTAATATAAATTATCATCTTCTTGTTATCTCTCTCTTTCTCAACATTTTACTCACAGATAATCTTATTTAATTATATCTTATAGTTTCCAAGATTGACTTGAGAAACAATTATATTTTTAATAAAAAAAATTTTATATTATTCTTTAGAGTAATAATGTGATATTTTAGTTTAGGGGGCTTTGTGTATAATATTAGTATAAAAGAAAAAGCTATGTAATTTAACCATTTTTAAATGACAAATATAATAATTTACTCATTAAATTAATAAAATTTAAATGACAAATTTGATTTTTAATTGAACTTAAAATTTTATGATATTGCATTTAGGGCTCATTTGGTACATAAAATAAGAAATAAATAAAATACAAAAATAATTTTGAAAATAAAAGATGATCTTTGTATCTAATAATTATAAAATCATAATAAACATTATAGGCAAAGGAAAAAAAATTCCTTTTCAAGGGTTGCACCAAGCTGATGTTAGTTAATAATTAGTTAAATGTTATTTTAAACGTTAAAAATTGAAAAAAGTGGTTGTATAGTTTAAATTTTATTTTTAATTTTTGATATCATATTAGAAGAATTAAACTATTGATACTATTATTCATATTTCCATCTTATCTTTATCATTTGGATTAGTTTGAAGTGGGATTAAATTTTATTTTTATCATACTGAGCGTGGAGGACAACTAAGCAAGCCAACAATAGGGTTGAAGCTGAGCGTGTCATACAGTCGCTTCCCCTGAGTCTAGAACTTTCACAGGTTATGTGAATAAAGAAAAAAAATCCAATCCGTATATTAGTGGGTGAATTTTATAGTATCTTGATAACTTTATTAAACAATATATTTGTGCATCTATTATAATTTATTAACAATTCTAATTTAATAAGTAATAAAATAAATTATCAGCGTCCAAACGCCTCAATACGAAATTTTTTTTATTTCAATTCTTTTTGGATGAACCAAAGACAAAATTTATACATTTTTATAATTTTGTTAAATTTTTTATTAAATTATAACATGTGAAGAGATTTTTTAGAAATTTGAAATCAATAAATATTATATATATAGTCCTTAGCTTTTTCTCTACTCTGTCTTGTATTTTCTTTGGAAGGAAAAATTTTTAATTTAAAAAAAATTAAATTTAAGCACAATTGTTAATATCAAAGTATTTGCTAAAAATATATTTTAAAAATTATAATGTTGAATTATAAAAATTATATATTTTTATAAAAATATACACTTGTCATTTTTTGGGTAAAAATTTAATAATAAAGATATAAAATTTTTATTTAAAAAATATAAATACAAATATATTATGTTTAAAATAAAATAAAATAGTGAGTGAAAAAAATTACATCCACCGATTTTTTGTTTTTTTTTTTGGGTGGGGGTGTTGAAAGAGGGAAAAATGTAGAAATATCTACAGCCACTAAAAACAAGAGGAGACAAAGACGGCTGGCCAAGTTGGTGTGACTTGTGGATGCTTCCTCCGTGATCAGCTACGGTGGTCCCCACCATGCGCTTTTTCTGCCACCTCAGCCTTCCCAACCCCTCTTTAAACCCTTTGTTTGGTTTGCGGGAAAATGAAATAAAGATTTGGGTGAAATTTTATTGTTATTTTTATAATTATTTATTTAATATTATTTATTAATTATTATTTAAATAGAGATATTATAAATATTTTTTATTAATATAATTATTTTTTATTTTTATTTTTATTCTTAATTTTTTAGTATCAAATGGATTGTTAGTTTTATTATGTTCTTTCATTCAAGTTAAAAAATTATTCTAATAAATAAATAAACTAAATTTTGATATAAAAAATCATTATTTTTAGTTGAATTTTTTTTTCTTGTTGAATCTAAATTTCTTATATGGAAGACACTCTCATACGAGAGAGACAGAGAGAGAGAGAGAGAGTTACATAATGAATAAAATCTAATAAGACTTATTTATGTGAGTTTTGTGTTTATTATTATTTTTATATAAATTATTTTTAAAAATAAGATAATTTAAACTATAAATAAAAAGTATTTCTTCTTTTTAATAGATAAGTTTGAATTTAATTTATATATTTGGGGGAAAGAATGATTGGACATGTTAAATGAAAGAGCTAGAAGTCGCGTATTAGCTCTAATAAAGTAGCTATTAATGAAATCTTTATTATTAAAACCTTAAAAATTTGTGAGCCACAAATAGTTTTTAAGGGTTGTGGAAGAACCTAAACTCTCTGTGGCCTCCGTCACACGTGGCTTTCATAGAACTCTCAACTCTATAAACGCAGTCTAGACAGGCGGATTTGCAGTGAGCCACACGAGTCTCTCTAGACCTAGAGTCTCTTTTTGATGTCTAGGGTTTGATTGTGTGCCATGAACTTGAAACATTTGCAAATCCTAACGTGACGATTATTATGATGATTGGAAAAAAGTGGAGGAGAGAGAAATTTTTATAATGAATTATTATTATTTAATAATATTTATTTTTAAATAAAAATATAAGTATGATTTTTTATTAATTTTATTTATATTTTTTATTTTATTAATAACATCATTTGTGTGATATATAAAAAGTTAATAATTTTAAAAATAATAAATAACTTTATTATTTTTATTGGATAATAATTAAGAAATAAATATTAAATAATAATTATAAAAACAAAATAAATATTAAAAAAAAATTCCATTGCCTTCCATTTTCTCATGCCATTTCAAACGGTCTTGAATTCTTTTCAGTAGGGGGTCCAACAAGATGAGGTGTAATAAGATTTTTTTTCTTTTTTGCCTTTTGAGTTTAAGGTTTAGTAGAAAAAGTAAAATTATAATTATAAAGACAAAAATTTTAATTATATTAAATATTTTAATTATTTTGTGCAATTAAAATTTAAAAAAAAGTAACTTTATTTTATAATTAAAATTTTTATTCTTACAATTATAAATATTTATCTTTTTCATTAAATTTTTTCCTCAACAAGCCAAAAAAAAAAGACGAAAATTCCCGTAAGATCTCCTACTGCTGGGGAATCTAGACACATTTTCAAACATAATATTGTGTGTACCAAACGTAATCAATATATATGATCCTTGGAGTGAATTGGGGCCTCTAGTTTTTGGGGTTGGGCATGAGACCTAAACACATGGGGCAACTCAATAAACTTCACATGCCACTAGGGAGATTCCTGCCTAACACCAATGTTCACAAGACTCAAATGAAACCTTTTTTTCTTTCCTTTTTTTATATAACTGAAGAATAAGTAATGATTTCATGAGTTTGTACCTTTGTCTGTGTATTCTCATTTACAATAATCTAGTGAGTGGTAGTGAATGAACCAATTGCACTTTATCTTTTGGAATCTAATCCTTTTATTTTATGGTCAGATTTTGGAATTTGATCCTAGACATGATTTTGACACTCAATCCCTCCTTAGACCCCCCCCCCCCCCCCAAAATTCTACAATAAGCATGGGTCCACCCTTTGAATGGTCCTATTTATCATTGATTTCTTGATATGGACTTAGGTTTTCCATATAATTTTAATATTTTTCTGCCATTTTATATGGCCCTCATTTTATCTTAAATTATTTAAATAAAAATATTGAGCTAACATTGTAGTAACAATTGTTTTTTTGGGCTGTGGTTTAAAAAAACTTGATTCCCTTTGGTAGTTTTATCAAATCAACACTTAGTCAATATGTAATAGCATTTGTTTTATGGCAAAAATTTAGGTTTGGAGCCAAATCATAGTTAAAACATGACATTTAGATTAAGTGCAGTTAAATTGAGAACTGCATAATGACAAATAATTATAATTTTTTATGTAGTTGTAAGAACTCAATTAACAAACATATTTATCTGATTTTTGAAATAAGTTTTTAATGTCAAAAAATAATATTTAAATTTTCATCTTCTATTAATCTAAGTAGATCTAATCAAGGAAAAAGTTTGATTATGTTTGGGTTGCACTTTTTAAAGAAAAAAGAATTAAGCTCTTGCTAAAATTGATCTAATTTTACATATTTTTTATTTGAACTAGGTCCTCCCCTCCTGCATCTTGCAGGATAACTTAAAAAAATTTCATGGGTTCCACAAAAAAATTTAAAAAAAAAAATAGTACATAAACAATAGTTGTACGGATATGTAAGGATATCAACAATATCTTGCACGTAATCCGTAGAAGTTACACTGTTCATAAGTCGTGACTCGCACAGACTTTTATATAATATATTGATATATTGATTCGAGTCTAACCCAAATTCTACTAAAGCCTAAGTAAAAATAATTTTAAAATTTTTTTTGGCATTAAATTTGAGGTTCAAATCCATTTCCTCATAGTCAAATAGACAATATAATTCATGATCATGTCTACATTTTGAGTCAGGCTCTGATGTCATGAATTTTTCCTTTATAACTAACATGGTATTTCTTTTTTAAATTTCTTGAAAAAAAAATACTGATGCAATATAAAATTCGACGAATTTGTGGCTAGAAAAGTTACAATTCTCTATACGCGTTTTTGATTTGATATATTATCCCAATTCATTAAAAAGAAAAAAAGTAGGGGAGAATTATAATAAAAGACTAAAAAATAAAAAAAAAATATTTTTAAAAATTGATTACCATTTATTTTAAGATGATTACCACTGAGTTTAGCAACAATCAGTGATAATCATCTTAAAATAAATGGTAACAGGTCCTTAAATTTTTTTTATTTCTTAGTCTTTAAATCTAATTTTTCCAAAAAAGTAGACATGTGTACTTGCATCTTTATTTGGGTGATGATGCCAACAATACCCTTTTTTTTTTTTTAAGCAAGAACCACCCATTCCTAATTTGAATTATTGTTCTCTAATTCATTGCAAATAATCTAAATATCTCAATGGTTGTCAATAAATAGTGATTTATGGTTTAATGATTCAATCATAACTAAACTTAAAATGTAATTAAATTATATCTATATATGTATATATGTATAAATATATATAATATTTTATAATTAAATTGATATATGTATTATAAAATAATATTTAAAATAAATATAAATATTTAAAAATATAAAAATAATTAAAATATTTTATATTTGACAATAAATTCATATAAAATAGATTGAATAAAATCTATAAAATGTTATAAATATTTATCACAAAATATCAAAACTTTATTAACAAAAAAAATAAAAAAAAAATCAAATTTTGACAAATTTAATGTCAAACCGATTGATTTTTGGTTGATTTTGTTAATTTTAACTATTTTTTAAATTGATTTTGAGAGTCAAATAAATCAATTCTATGAGCATTCACGATTTTTTACTTCGATCAGTTCAATCCAGTTTTCATGATGATATTATTTTGGTCCTAAGGAATCAGTAAGATTTGAACATTTTGTAATTAAGGTTTTCATATACATAGTTAATTTTGTATAATTACATTACACGTTATTTAATGCTAACTTGTTTTTTTGGGGATGCATGAGCAAGCAATTTTGCTGTTTTAATACATTAAGCCAATAAAATATAATGTGATATGCGTCCCTAAAAAGCCATCTGTCGAGGAGATTTATTTGAAAAAGAACAAAAAATACTGATATAAAAATATGTAAACAACTTAGAATTTAACTACTTCAAATGTGAAGTGCAAATGAATAATAATTGATAAGACATAAAAAATATTTTTTTTTACAAATTCATAGGTAATTATTAAATTATTTCTATTTTAAAAATTTAAATCATTAACATCAGCCTTGTTTTTTAAGATTTAATAAATTATACCTGATATTTTTCTGACTTTTCTAATATTTGATATATATGTATATATCAAATAAAAATATTTATTTTAATTAATTAATTAATTTTTTGATGAAGTTCATGTTTTTTAAAAAAGTGAAATCTCAATTTTTTTTTTGGTCCAACACTCTAAATTATCATCTTAGACAGCGAAAAACTTCAAGAGTCAAAAGAGTATTTGTTTAGTGTTGGGCCAAAATGGGCCTGTTTCGTTTCCAAATTGATTGCTTTACTTGATGAAAACAAAATGGGCCCATAAAGAGGCAACAATGGGGGAAAGAAAACCTCGTAAATCGTAATATTCTTTGATTCAAGTGAAAGCAAACATAAAAGAAATAAAGAAAAATTTGTATTAGATTAGACGTAATTATTATATTAATTTTTACCAAATTTTATAAAAAATAAATATTTATAAGTATGTAGTCTTAAAAATTTTTATATTTAAAATATATTTTGTACATTAATTTTTGGATCAAATAATGAGGCACAAAATAATTTAAAATTAATATAAAATTTTATGAAGGTGACTTTTATGATATAAATTATTAATGTAATAGTGAATTTTTTCTAAAAAATATATCTTATACAAATTTTATTTAGTAGTGTAATATTCATTTTGATTAATATTGGTGTCAATTGATCTTTTCATACATACATACATAAGTGTCTATATATATATATATATATATATATATATATATATATATATATAAGTATATATATATATATATATATATATATATATATATCAAAGAATAATCATATTTAAAATTTCACAAGTAAACACTACCCTTTAAATGTTTACTTGAGTTTTCAACTCAAAAGAGAGAGAGAGAAATAAAAAAAGTTATGAAGGACAGGTATGCATTTGCCAAAAGTTCAAACTGGGACCAATTATAACTAAATATGCATATACTAACGAAATTGGGACTAAGGGGGAATTTAAATACATAATATTAAAAACTTTCATAGTTAGATGGTTAACAGTTTGATTATTATTATTTATAGTTTTTAGCTAAATTAATTACATTATAAGGTATAATGCATTTGTAGTTCATTTTTGTTTCAAGTTTTAAGAGATTTTTGAGTGAGAATATAAATTAAAAATATTAATAAAATTAAAAGAAAATGTATCTTTTAGTTTATGAAAGATACATATTTTGATTATTTGATTCTCAAATTTTAAAAATATACAATTTAATTTAAGAAAATTTTTTATTTATTGCTTGTTAGTCTTTGAAGTATATATGTTTCTTTTATTTTTATCTTGTTCTTATAGAAAGTAACAAATTTTTAAATACTAAATCATATATTTCTAATATTCAATAACTAAATAGTTCAAACATCTATATCTCATATACCAAACATATATATTTTTTCATAATAAAACTATCTTTAAACTTTCTTTTAATAACTTGAGTTTTTTTTTTTTAAATAGATGAGATGCTAAATTGTGAATATAACATTATTCAATCAAAAATTAAAAAAGCAAGAACTATTGAGACTTATAATAAATTAAATATACAAAAGTAAATGGCAAGGACAATGTAAGGTAATAATTTATGCCAATGTACATGTGTGAGAGGATCTAGTTCTGTAATGGAGACAATTAACTCTAATGTTTAATTAAAATATTCTCTCTTTATTAGTATTACGTATAGTGGGAAGTCAGTATAGTATTTAACTTCAACTTAATTGCATTAATTTTAACTTTAATTACACTCCAAATTCAAATATCTATATCCGTGCACCCCAATCATCGTAGTAAAGTCCGAGTAATACATGAACTTTTCTTTTACACTCAAACATGCATGCACTACTATATGTTATGGTTTCATAATTATATTGTGTTTTATCATTATTGTATTTCATATTAACCAAAAAAAAAGTGAATCATAATATTAGTGTATGAACATAGACAATAATTGCCCTTGAACATATTCATAATATGATTAAAATACACACACACACACACACACATATATATGCTAAAATACACAAACATTTTTTAAAATTTAAAATTATATACAAATAACCCTTTTAGTGTTAATTAGCTCATTATTTTACTAATAAAAACCTAATACATTAGGGTTTTATCTATGTATGATTTAAAATTTAAAAAATTATTTACACACAATTTAAAGTTTAAGAATTTATTTGTGTAAAATAAAATAAAATTTAATAGATCCATCATCACGTTTTGATGATTAGAGAGATTATTTACATATAACTTAAAGTTTGGGGAATTTTGTACATTTTAGCTACATATATAATTGTTATTGATATTAATTATTAGATACAAATATTTATGTTCATTAAACGATAGATAACAGAATGAGCACATTTGGAATATGGGAAATGTAGTTCTATTTGATACAGACACAAGCCTCTGAAGTTCAACATAACATTGCACTTTATTCAAAGAAAGCGATGCTACTAAAGGAAGTTAGTCTACTTCTTAAGAAATAATAGTATCATGCATTTATCAATGTAGGTTTATTTATTTATTTATTGAAAAATAATCTGAAAATAAAATTTTAATTATATTAGGTTGATGTGAGGGAATATATTTTTAAAATTGTTTTAAAAAAATATAACTTGAATAAAATTTGAAAATATGTTAACAGTAATATTAAAAGAAAATGGTTAAAATATATTTTTTATCTCTTAACTTTATATTAAGTTTAATTTTTATTCTCTAATTTTATTTTGTTCTAATTTATTTTTTAATTTTATCTCAAATTTCACTTTCATCCATTAGTTTTATTTTGTTTTAATTTGATCCTTTAACTTTATTTTAAAATTTGCTTTTGTCTTTTAATTTTATTTATTCCAATATGATCCTACAACTTTATCTTATTCTTAATTTTATTTATTTTAATTTACTCTCATTAACTTAAAAAAATCACCCAAATGTTTCCTTCTTTCACACTATCCAATTAAAATGCCTAACAAAAAAGTTTTGTATGGCTTCTTGATTTCAAAGGAAAGAAAATATTTGAGTAATTTTTAAAATTTAAATGACCAAATTGAGACAAAGTAAATTTCAAAGACAAAAATAAAATTTAAAGTAAAGTTAAGAAATCAAATCAAAATCAAATGAAATTAAGGAACAAAAGTGAAATTCATATAAAGTTAAAAGACTAAATTAAAACTAAAAAAAATTAAAGGACAAGAATGAAATTTAATATAAAATTAAGAGATAAAAATAAACTATCAAATAAAACCAAGGAATTAAAAGTGCATTATTACCCCCCCCCCCCCCCCCCCCCAAAAAAAACATTAATCGCTACATCAAGAACATGTCAACTAGTTAACTATCATAAATCAATCGGATCTTGTGTTACATATCACAATTAAAGTTTAGCCTTCAAGTTAGTTAGGACATCTAAAATTCAATTATCGAGAGACATCCATTTTAAAAACCAAACCATATGTTCCCAAGTGTTTGCTTGGAGGAAGAAAACTTTCTTGATCACTAAATTCCTTAGCAAGCATTTAATTGAGGTTTAAATATATTTTAAAACAAAACAAGAATTTATAAACAAATAGTCCAAGAAGTAGAAGGCAGATAAGAGCACAATAAATGAAAAATTGAAAGACTTCAGCCCAAGAACTTTGACAATTAGCTCTCACCTTTCAATAAATTTCTCAATTTCGACGTTGCAAATTGTAGAAAACTTAAACCACAATGTTTTCTATTAGCACATTTAACGAATAAATAGGAAAAAAAGAAAAAAAGAAAAATTTCCGTCCATTTTTTATTGAATCTTTAAGAAAAATAAATATTTCATAAAATTCGTTTTATTTTCTAATGTCATCTGAGACCCCATTTTAGAATTATTTGAAGTATCATAAGATTTTTAAAAAAATTGAAATAAAGTACTACAAAGTTACATTATGAAGTCAATAAGGTAAAATTAGAGTCAAGTCCACGCAGGATCTGTTGGATTTTATATTTAATTTTATCCATGCTGCCTATTGTTCCCTCCTCTTTCCCCAAACATCAATTTGCCAACACAAAATAATATTAAATTTTGAATAAAAATGGAGAGTTATTACACCAACAAAAAGTGAAGATTAATAAATTATGAATGAGAAATCTCTGAACAGGAAGTTAATACCCGAACCATACATAATTTTTCATGCAATGAAGTGGTATGGTGCGTTCTTGACTCCCTCTCCAAAGAAAGAAAGAAAAAAACTGCAAAAAAGCAAACTAGAAAAAAATGTAGTTGGTGTGAAATGTAATGAAAGCTTTAACCCTTAGCAGCAAAAACAGCTTTACCACCAGCAGCAACAGCAGCAGTAAATAGTCAGGGGCGTTCTTCTGCTCTTTGATGAGAGGAGCATTCAAAGTTCCCCAACTAACCCAAAACACTTCCACCCTCACATTGAATAACACCACCACAAAAATAGAAGAAATTCTTATAGACTCACATTATAAAAATAGAACAAAACTTGACTAAAGTTATAAGTTTATTATTAAATTTTCTACTAAAAAATATTATATAAAAATATTCACTTATTTTATTTTTTATTTTAGAACTTGAGAATAAATACTTCAAAATTATATTTAAATTTTGACTTATAAAAAATTCATAGACCAGACCGTTCATTAATAGACATATAACATATTAATATGCTCTTTTAGCAATGTCACTTCAAACGCACCTACTTGTCTATTCATGATTTATTTGATTTATTAATTTTTTCTAAGGCCCAAGTCTTCCTAAGAATTTCTCACCAAGTCTCTTAACCCTTTTCTGACCACAGCATATTTAAGGATGGTAGAAGGGTAAAAACAAATTTTTTCCCCTGTACGTAGCAGACAGAAGCAGCAGGTTCATCAGGAACTAGGGCAATTCAAGGCTGCTTTTATTTGCTGCACAGTGGTGCTGATAAGGTTATTAACAGTAGTCACAGACTCCAAGTTTAACTTAGCTGATGGCAAGCTGGTAACTAGAATCTGAAAAGCAACTGTGACTAGTGAACCCCCGGCCCTCTCTATATTGTTGCTTCTCTGTGAGTTTGAGTTTGTTGATGCTTCTTGCTCGGATTGGCCATCAGCCGAAATGGTGAAACCAGAAGGTAGAAGAGGGATATATGAAGGGTCTTCTCCACTCATAGCTAGGTTAATGGCTGGAAGATCAACTGGGCAATAGACCACAAGTGAACCAGAGGAGTCTATGCAGGTTTCTTGCAGTATAAGCATGTTGTTCTGGCTAGCGTTGAGAGCCTAGGCAAGAAGAAGAAGAAGGTGAAATTTTTTGTACAAAAATATGGGTGCCATTGAGGGGAAAGTTTCTTACTCGAAGAACAGATATGGAGTTTCCGGGGTGTGATCCATTCGCTATATGAGCTACCTCTTGAGCAGCATTGCCGTTGGAAAGAACATCCCACTACGGAAAAACAAATAACAATTTTCAAAACATTTCTTATGGTCACAAAATCAAATAAGTTGGGTCGTTTTTTAATAGAACTGTAACATGTGGAATGATTTATAGGAAAGAGTTAATTTGTTAAGTTGTAAAAAAAGTGCATATATTATATTTTTATTAAAATAAACATTTTTAGACAAACGCAATTTATTATAGTTAGGTAGACTAAACAATTATTAATAAACATACTAGTATATAAGACAATTTGCGTAAAATTTTTCTTTAACATCTCTCTGTGTTTATTCATGATTAGATTAGTTTCATATATTTATCTTTAATAATCTGAGTCTATTTAAAAAATGTCACTTACTAAAAAATTTCACGATAACATTTAAAAAAAAGCTACTGGCAAGATTTCTCCTCAATAAAATAAGCTATTATCAAATTTCGAAAGTTATAAGATTTCCCTGCATTATATATATAAAAACCTGAGGTCTTTTTGCTTCATCCTTAAAGAAATTGAACACTGTCTGTGGAGGAATGGGGAGCCAAATGGTGGCGGCTGCACTTAACACCACCCCATTAGGCTGGCCAGGATCAGTGCTCTTATGGACAGTGACTCTGATTCCAGCCTCATTCAACCCAGAAATTGTTGTCCGTCTCTGGCCAGTTGATGTGCTAATGCTTGCACAGAAACTTGTGACCATCCTTTGTGCAAGTTTCATCATGCTTCTCTTGCCTTCGGGAGACGGAATCACTGCGATTCGAATAACTTCTTCAGATTAAGATCAGCAAAATTAGCATCATCACAGAGATGGTGTCAAAGATATATTACCTCCTCCGAGAACGCGGGTAGAGTTGCCTGTCACCATTAGACAAGCAAATCTTTCACACATCCTCTGAAGAGTAGTGAGCCATCTTCCTGCTCCAAATGCCATCCCACTATAGATAAGATTTCTATATAGCCTATGAGTTGAAGTTTTTTCTTCAATTTCTATGTGTTCAACCCAAGTAACCTATTTGATAACTTTGAACAGTTAGTGAAAAAATGTCTATTGTAAGTACCAAAGCAGGCAATCTCATTCAAGTTCAACTACCTTAGAATACCCATTAGGCCTATCCTGGATCAAGCAGCCAGATGGAAGCCGATGAGACTGAAATTGAGGAGCGAATTGGCTGTCGTGGGGAAAATCATAGGAAACATCTACTATTGCCCATAAGCCTTGCTCAATTTGCTGACAGTAACGCAGGAAGTAGAACTCTCTGGTTGGAACTAGTGGAGAAAGCACTTGTAATTCTCCATACATCTGAAAAAGAAGTTTGGTGTCAGAAAATGAGAGTTCAACTTACAAAACAAATCAATTATACTTATTTCCACTATACCAATTGTAAAGAACCACTACGGCCACCCAACATCCCGGAAGATATAACTTCTATTGTTCTTGCCATTGAGACAATTGTAGGAAATAGCTCCATCCACTTGTTCTGCAAAATTAGAAAATTTAAAGTTGAGGCTTTTTCAAGTTTTGCATTGTGAAACTAGGAAAAAAAAGAAGAAGAAACTTACCGGGTCCATAAACATGTCAACTAAAGTTAAACCATTCATGATAACAACTCCTGAATCTCTGGATGCTTCAATCCTTAAATTAGGGTTCTTCAATTGACTATTTGCTTTTGGGAACATTCTTTCATAGGTGTCAAGATTAAGAATATCTCTCCCATTTGTGTTCGATGACTTCATCCACAATGGTTCATTAGTCTGCAGAAGCCCGAGTAGTTCTTCCATGGCATTTGCAGCAATGTTAGACATTAAGGACTTGTCCATATCTGAAAGACTAGCAGGTTGATGAGGCAAATTTTGCGTATATGAAGAACTTCCTGTGAGAAGATCAAGATCAAGGGAAGGAACACCAAGCCCTTGGGTTCCATAACTTCCCATTGTTAAGTCCAGAGAAGATAAATGAATAGGCTGAACTGGTGGGAGCTGAGAAATCGGTCTTCCTATGTACTTAGCTGTAATGCTAGATACTCTGTCGACCTGCCAAAAAAACAAGCCATTTCACTGTATGAGAAAATTTCTAGTAAAGTAGGGGAAAAATCAGAAGTCTTACTCTCTTTACCTCTTCTTTCAACTGGGCATTCTCCAAACGCAACTTTTGCTCATCAAAATAGGAATCCCCATTGAGAGGAGGTGGGACCCCACAAGAAGGGCATATCACATTTCTTAAAGCCTCTCTTATGGCTACGTTCTCACATCGTATCTTGTCATTCTCTGCTCGTAATGCGGAGTTATCAGCTCTTTCGTGCTGTGCCTGAATAAAAGAACTAAGAGCTTACGTAACGTGATTTGTTTCCCTTGAAGTTAAGAAGACAAAGTTCGAGAAAATACAAAATATTACCTTCATTTGTGTCCTTCTGTTTTGAAACCAAAACTTGATCTGTCTAGGAGCCAAGCCCAGTTCTCTGCTTAACTGTAACCTCTGCTTCTCATCTGGATGTGGACACTCCTTGAACATTCTTCATAGTTCATCGCACAAAACACAAGGGGAGAAAAAAAAGAAAAGAAAAGAAAAGAAGCAGAGTAACCCATCATCAGATTGAATGCAGCCATTACACAAACAGATAATGAACATTGTGAAGGCAATGCAAGTGATGAATCTTACGATTCGAGTCTCTGAATCTGATTAGCAGTGTGACGATGGTGGCGCTTCTGCCTCCTCTGGGAGTCAGAAGAAGCATCATGGTGATGATGATAATCCCCAGGGGACCCACCGCTTCCATTGCCGTACTCCATTGTTGTTTACTTTTTTCAGTGAAGGTGTAGGAGAAATGAATCAAGTATTCCCATTAAAAGGTAAGAGAATTTGGATTGTGGGGTGTATTGAGAGGAAATAGGAAACAATAAGATTGTGTGTGTTGTGGAAGGATGATGAAACGGCTGAAAAAACATGAAGGAGATATTATGGGGATGATTTGATTTGATTAGGGAGAGTGAGTTAAGGCAAATATTGGGGAGTCACCACTAGTCTCTCACAGTGAGAGAGAGAAAGAGAAGACAAGTGTGTATCAGAAAGTGTAACTGATGGATGGGCTTTTAAAAGCATTGCCATTGCTTCTGAGAAGAACACGGAGAAAGAAAGGATGTGCCTTTAAGTCCCTCCTATACAATCTCTCTCTCTTTCTGCTCGGAGAGAGTGGTAGTACAACCACGACCAGGTTGCCTCCCCATGGAGCTTTAAATGAGCTCGCCGGATTTGTCACCGGTGCATCATTTCTCAGCATCATGTGGGTGAAAATCACAAATAAAGCCCCTTGGGTTTTCGATTTCAACCAAATTTACCTTCAACAACTATATATTTTTGGAATTTAGATCTTTCGTAAAACTCTTAAATATTATTTTAAAAAAATAAAAAAATAAGCTTATGTATATTTTTATATTTTATGTTTTTTTTTAAATATATTTTTCAAGCTTTATACTTTAAAGAATCTAATTTCATATTTATTGTGTCTTATGCCACATACATTAAGGAATTAAGTGCGCTCACACATAAAGGTTTTTCATTGCCTTGGTAATATTTAATTAATGTACTAGTAATAGAATAGAATTACTAACAACTTCACTAATAGTTGTTGATTATCAGGATATTAGCTTAAGGTTATTAGTACATTTCAAAATAACACTATGAGAAAATGTTAATTGCACTGATGCATTCAATTTTTTTAATGGAGATTCAAACATAATAAAACAACTATTTATACTAAAATAAAAGCATTAAATGATAATTAAAATTAACTACAAGAGATTGTGAGAGTACTCAATACTAAAAATTAACCCATGATAATAATACTTAATTAAAGGTTTGAACTTGTATAAAAAAATTTTAATTGCAAAAATCAATGAAAACTTAATGTTTTATTTTTTTTGGGTCCAAAATTAAGGATTATTTTGTAATGTTTTAAATTTTATGTACTAAAATTGATCTGTAATTCATAACATAAAATATAACAAATGTACCACTTTTGAACATTTTTTTTTCATAGATTATAATTTTAGCTAAATTTGAGGGCAAATAATTGGAAAACTTTTATCAAAAAACTCTAATTTTATGAAAATCAAAATCAAAATTCTTCTAAAAGATTAAAAGGCTAAGTTACAATTGTGTCTTTATTTACGATAGTAACAAATCTATAATGTTTTTGTAATATTAAAAAAATAAAATTATAAATTTAAAAAAATATGAATGATGGCTTTTAAAAAACATTAATAATGACTTCAATTTTTTAGTCCTTCAAAAAATTTTAAGATCATATAATATTGTTTTTATGAAATTAGAGTCCCAGTTGAAATTTTTTCAAAATAATTAGGGCCTTTGGGCCCTCAATTTATACTCGTGCGCACCGTTCTTCCTCTGACTTCATTTACTTTTTAGCGACGAATTTCTCTCCCATCACTCTCCTTCTTAGGTTTATTACAAAGCATGCATAAAAGTCAAACGTTGGTGTCCCCCCGAGAAATTTGTTTTTCGCACTTTTATGATATTGAATATTGAATACTATTATTTATATTTTGATACTAATTTATTTTCGTTTTTATAAAATTGTGTAATTTAATTTAATTAAATTTTAAATAAAAAATTATTTATTAAAATATAAATATCAATATATTACATCTTTTAATGAATAAAATCTTAGCCTTCATAAATGAAATATTTTTTTTAATTTAATCTCTTATAAATTTTTTTTTATTTAGTCTTTTATATATAGATATTTTTTAATTTAATTTTTTATAAATAAAATATTATTAATAATATCATTTTATTAATTTATTATAAATAAAATTAATAAATATGATGATATGTAATTTTTTTTAGGTTATAAATAATACCTTTCTTTTAATCCATTATTAATTTTATCGACATTAAATTAGTAAAAAAATATTAATGATAATAATTTTATCTATAAAAAACTAAATTAAAAAAATATTTATATATAAAAATTAAATTTTAAAAGTAATTATAAGAAAAATACTTTATTTATAAAGAATCAAATTAAAAAGATAATTTTATGAAATATTAAATAAAAAAATTTCATCTATAATTAATCATAATAAAATTTTAATCCATTTTTTAATTCTGCAGCAATGGCGTAACCCATTTCCCTCGAATTCTCAAAATGCCAATAGCCTAATGACGCGGTAAGCTTCGCGTCAAAACCATAAGTTGCATTCAGAAATTTCGATAAAAAGGTTGACCTATCATTTTTTTTAATATTAGTCTTAAAAAAATTTCTTAGGTATTAATTTTTTATAAAATACATGACATGTGAAAGGAATTGTTTGAAAGACTCAACCAAACATGACAAATAATTCTTTTAAGCAAATTATGTTGTAATTTTAATATCAGCATACACAAAAATTAAAAATGATTTTTAAAAAAAATTTAATCTTGTTTTATTGTTTTGTGAGCGAGGGATTGAAAATTGTCCAGGTCGGCTTATCCTCATTAAATATTGATTATGGTGCAATTTTTTCTTTGAAAAAAAATAAACGTGGGATTATAAGAGAGAGATTAATGGTTTTTTCCCATTCCAACATATCCCAATAAATGGAAATTTAGGAAATAAATGTTTTTTCATTTGAGGAAACGATAATTAAGAATCCCATCATTTTTCTTTCCCTTTTGGTATTAATTCTTTTTCGTACTAATTTACCTCCCTTGCTAATTGCACCCAAAATAGAAATCTGGACATTATTCTTGTTTTCAATTCTTTGCATCTTTTTTTCTTAATTTTGTGAGTAAATTATATAGATTTTCTCTAAATTTTATTGAAATTACATAATCCTTTCTTCTATTTTCAACAAATATATAAATCATCCCTAAAACAACAAATTATCTTATATTTTAGTCTAATTTACCTTTTTTAATCAAAATACCCTCTATTTAATATTTATTTAATTAAAAAAATATTTAGGTTAATGTATGATATTTTAGTAAAAAAAATTAAAATATAAGGTAACTTTTTATTTTAAATGAGGTCTATGTAATCTTAATAAAATAAAAAGAATTTTATGTAACTTATTCTAATTTTTTTAATTGTTAATTCTCTCATTTCATATGCTAAAGTTCGCAATTAACAAAATCAAATTGTACATGTTGAGGCAAAACAAAAGACCTACTAATGACTTTATCAATGAGCTTCAATTCTATGATATCGGAGTTATTTCTAGAGTTAACGAATTTAAATTTGAATTGTAGGGGAAGCCAAATAAAAATAAAACACTAATAATTCTATATTTTTAGTTTTTTTGTTTGAAAAAAATACAGTCTATTATATGAGTTAAATTAAAGCTCTATGTATATTAGAACAACATTCTCTCGTTTGAGGAGATCCAATTTAATATTAGGAGAAGTGTTGCCGAATCCATATGCCATTAGCAAAATATTCGACAATTTTTAATTTAGTGAATGCGTCCTTCCTGAATTTAAAATTAGAGTGATAATCTTATAAATTCAAGCCTACCAAGAACTTTAATAATAATAATATAATAATTATTAAATATCAAATAATATTCTATCCATAATTTCATGTTTAATTGTTTAAAATATCAAGATATTTAATCATTAAAAACCCTTAATAGGGTTAATTAGACTTTGCGTGATTAATAAATATAATTATAATAATAAACCTAATAAAATGAACAAAATATTATTACATATTCAATAATTATTCTCTCTTTAGTAAAGTTTATGGTAAACTTGACTCCATAACATCATCACTCCTAAAATTAACTTAAAGGAGTATTGTATGATTAATGATTTCAAAGCAAAAAGAAATTACACTTAATTATCCTAATCTTTGTTTTTAATTGCCTTGTCCCCTAATTTAAGAAAATTACCCCTGATCTATTAACCCTACTACAATATAAGTCCTCTATCATCTTAATTTTAAAAATTAATTATATAAAATTACTACAATACTTTTTTATTTATTGTTTATTTCCCTTTTATACTTTTTTTTTTTTTTCAATCTTCTCCAACCAATTCATGCATGAATTCGCTAATTGCAAAAGCTTAATATAAAGATACAAAGTCGAGCTTCATATGCCATATATAAATAATTATGATTAGTTGAGTAAGTGCAATTTTTTTTCCTTTAATATCATTGTACGAGTTTGTTTAGTCTTGGGATAGTAATGATTATGTTGTTAAAAACGAAATCACTAATAAACATTATCTTAGGATAATAAGATTTTGTTTGTTTTGATGGAGTAAAGTGTCAAAAGAATTAAAACATGATTAAGGATCCTATGAGCTTGCAAGTTCCTAATTAAGAATTTCTTAGGCATATTTACTACGAACTTTTTTTTTTAAAATTTTTTTGGTTATTTATAGAATACATAAGTTAAATAACTAAAACCATATAAATAAGGTCAATCATAACTAATTTACAGTACATTTTGAATTTTTCTTCAAATATTATTTATTTTGTAGATAAAAACCAAATAAGAATATCATATGAGAACAATGTATTCAATAGTATACAATTTTTTATATTCATATTATCATATTTTTTTTTATCAAAGTATGATAAATGTATAAATTTTCTTAAAAAAAATAACAAGTATATGTTTGATTGGATAATTATATCATTATTAGTAAAAATAATATACTTGTCATGTTTTAATTAAAAAAATTAATAATAAAAATATAAGAAACAACATATAAATTTTTCCCTTCTTGAAAATACCTCATCACGATCAGCAGAAATCAAATATAAATTATTGCATATGGTATTTTCATCACAGAGACTGTAAAATATTAAAACTTTCAAATAATGCTAGATTGTTTTAAAATTCAATTGACTTCTTAATTAAAAATGTATATAGGACAAAAAAATTAATTACAAGAGTAGTTAAAAAAGTAGAAACATTTTCACGTGGAGCTTTATCAGAAGGCATGGAGCACCTAAAATGTGGCCAAACAAAACAGAAGGTGGGAATTGGGATAAAGATATTCCGATGCAGGATAAAGGGACCACCTTTTGTAAGTAGACATATATAGAACGGTGACGTCATATTTGAAGTAGGAATATAATATACCTTTTTATTACAAAGCTACAAAGTTTTGAGAAAAAAATTATAATTTATAACTCAGAGTTAATGATGTTTATATTGAAAAATTTTAAATTTTAAAATCATTTTGAAGTGTTTCTAAAATTAAAGATTTTAACTAAACAAAAAAAATTAAAATTCATAGTCTCAAATTATAATATTTGGTTGTAAGATTTTTTTAGAATAATTTTAAAATTTAAGATTTTTTAATATGAATTTCTTCAATTTAAAATTTTGAACTGAAATCTTTTGTTTTTGTTTTTTTTTCAAATTTTGAGAGTTAAAGTAGAAAAAGAAATCAACATTGAACCAATGTATATCAAATCTTTGTTATTTATGTTGTAGTCATTTGAGCCAAAAATTTTTAGACGAAATATAATATATTTAACTACACGATCAATCATGAGGTTTAATTTTATTGAAAATGATATAGAGAATTTGAGCTTTTTAAATCGTTACATGCATTTTTAAATTTATGTACGATTATCCAAATATGTTTTACGCAAAGTTTGAGACATACCTAATGGAAAACTCAAATTCTCGATAGCTCCAACTCACAATATATAATAGCATTAATTTTATTAATTATTACATATTTGAGAATTGGGACAAGGACTAAACTTAGTTGTAATATCTTATATAATAAGTTTCTTAATGAAAATATAATAAGTATATAACTATTAAATAAATATATGATAAGTATATAGTTTAAAAAGCATGTATTTATCATATAGTTATATGTAAAAATCATATACTTATTATATTTTAATTTAAAATTCATACATTTATTATATTATAATTAAAAATTTTGACAATAAAAATATAAAAAAATTACATGTAATTTTTTTTCTTTATGTGTATTGGGGTGACTTTCTTTCCTTCTATACGATTATTATCTTTCCTTTTATTCAAAACTTACATTTTTGTAGACTAGGTTATTCATCCCTCTCTTAATATGTGCTTAAATTATACCGTCCTTTTTTTTATTATAAAAATATATATAAACTTTTCTAAGATTTAAAATATGACCAAAAGACCATCAAGAATAATATTAATTTTTTTATAAAAAATATAAATTGATTAAAAATATAAATATTAAAATTTTATTTTGGTATTATTTATTTTATATTGAAAACTATAAATTTAAGTTATTTTAAATTGAAAAAAAATTATTATTTTTATATTAGTCAAATATATATTTAATATTTATTGTATTATATAAATAATAGATATAAAAGTATTTGGGTCAAAATAAATATAATTATAGCTCATTTTCTACTGTAGAAAATGTCAGTATAATACATCTTTTAATTTTAAGAGAGGAGGAATACATTTTTAAAACTAAAAAAGATTAGTGTATAACTTGAATATTAAAGAAGGAGAGTACAATTTGTTTTCTATTTTTTAATACGTAGGCATTAATATGCTCTATGGCATGTCAAGTAATGCAAGATTGATTTAGCTATTGAAAGAATAGTGATTGAAGTTTTGCGTTCTTCATGTGTAATCACCAAATTTTTAATAATAGTATTAAAACCATTATTCATAATATTAATCTAAAGATATTTAAGTATTTTTTTAATAATAAATACGAATTTAAATATAACGTGTTTTGAAGTGAAATAATATTTTTTTTTATATCCAAACACTTAATTTGTAATTTAATTTATATTTTTTACATGATACTTAAAGACGAGCAATTTGTGTTAAAATTACAAAATTAAAAAAAATATCGTAATAATATTTGTCAAACCTCAAGTGCATTATAGAGATATTAATTCCAGATAATTAACATGTTTGACATTTCGTTGTCTTTAAACCCAAAATGCTTTCTCCATTATTAATTAACTGGGTTAAATGTCACTCACATTTAAAGTTTAAATTGTTTGAATTAATTCCTATACTGAATTGATCATATATATGCTAGCCATAATAGTTATTGGTGATGTTCGTAATTTTTCTCATTCAACTTTTGAGATTCACTTGAAACATTGATATTAATTTTGGATTTTAATTTTGCAACTTACACCCTCTCAAACTAAAAGGTTTCTGCCATTCCATGTACTTATTTTATTAAATGCAATTTACCCTCAAATAGCTGATAATTTTAAGTAGATAACTATATTATCTCACTCACAAAAACTCAAGGATACATTATATTTATGAAAAAAATTATATCACATCCATAATGTACCAATACCGTACTTAATTGGTAGTGATATTAACTATCAGATAAAGATATTCAAATTTATTTAATAATAATGCTAATTAAACAATATATTGATGCATTTTGACTACGAATAATTATCCTATACTTACTGTTACTTTATTTTGGTAAAAAAAATACCTAATTCTATTTTTTAAAATGTTTATAAATATATTATTATATTGTCTAACATAGTTTTTCACATATTTTGTTTTAATGTGCAAAGTAGAAATTCATCATATCATGCTAAAGATCATTTTCAAAAATAAAAGTTTAACCTGTTTAGTAAAAAGCCCAACAAGTTCTATAATCTCTAACAAAAATTAATAAAGCTAATGATAATATGGAAGTCTCTATGTAGTTATGCTATATATCGATAAAACCACATGCGAAATGTTGGGAATATAATTATCAATCTAACTGATTAAGCTCTCATCATGACAAACACTAATATAAAAACGGGACTAAAAGAATGACATCATATGAATTGGGAAATAAATGGCATTGCATTAAAGATTTCATCTTTTAATACATTCAAAAACCCTAAATTTTTGCATTCACCATTCATTTATTCTTCACCAGCACTTGTTGCTCAAGCATTCAATTGGATTTGCTATGATGTTTTTCTGTTTGCATGATAATTCGTGTCTGCACCAACGAATGGTAATTAAGTATAGGAAGCTAATGGGTAGCTAGCTACCTAGCTGTTCTTATGATTGTTTCCAATTTTCTATCTTTGATCTTTGTGCATGACTAAATTCACACATTTTTTAGGTAATTTTTTAAGGAGGTTGAGCACTCTTAATTTAGATTTAATTTAAATTTTATTATAATTTTTTTTATTTTAAAAGATTTAAAACATAGAATAAAAATAATTTTTTAATTATTAATTTCAAAATAATAATTAAAATTAAAATTATATATAAACTGCTCTTCTCTGATGCTCCCCTCAGAACAGTTGACAAACCGCGTCCTCTCTCAAATAATATGGTTTCTATTACAACTCACTTTGCTAAATGAAGCTGGCATATCATTTCATAGATAATATATATACATTAATCATTCGACTCAAAATTTTTATTTGGCTTAAAATTATTTATTTATTTAATATAATTTAAAGCATCTTATTCAACTTCTCGTATGATTTATTTTGTTATCGTTTAATTACCTGCAATATTTTTGTTCTTATTTTTTAAAAAAGGTGGAAATTAAAATAATAAATAATTTTGCAATGAAAAGTGTGTTTTATTTATATTTTAAAACAATTTTATAATTTTATAATACTATTAATAAGATTAAATTGACATATTTTAAACATAAAAATATTCACTTAATCCTAAAAAATTTCTTATAAGTGATACAAACAATGAAATTGTCTATTTTCAATATTTGCCTAATTTTTTTAATGAAAATTTAGATATAAAATAATGCATGATGGTTAATTAACAATTAAAACAAACCACATGATTATTTAGTGACAAGATACTAGTTTAAACCACAATTGGTAAAGCATGGTGATAACCATAATTTATCCTTATTTTTTTTCAACATTTGTGTTTAATCTAACAATGTAGCATTAGGGTTACCATTATTAAAAATATATATATAAAAAAGCCACGAGTAAAAATTAAACCCTTGACACAAAACGCACGTCAATGTTTTAATTTCTGATCTAATTAAAAAAATGGCAAATCTAAGATTTAAATTTGGGATAGCACTTACATCACCTAACTGTGCTCTCCCTCTCAACCATCACCTTAAAGTTTCTTGTACACACAAGAATGCTCAATTTGCTATATAGAATAATAGATATGAAAATGAAATAAATAAATAAATGAATGAAATAGATAAAAAATGATGCCCATACTCTTACTAAAAATAAAAAATAACAAATAACAAATATTATTAAATAATGATAACAAAAATATACTAAATATTACTTCTCTCCCTTACTCTTGGTTATCATACCAAACATAGTCTTATACTCCTTTGTTATTTTTTGTGGAAATCTAAATACACACTAAACAGGCAGTAAATCAAATTAAAAGCACTAAACTCATTGTGTGATTTTGCTGTGTTGGCCAAACAAAACGCGACAGATTTAAATAGTTATAAAAGCATTCAACTGCTTGAGTAATTAATAGCACTTTTCAATTGATTAATTAGTGAATTGAATAGAAGTTTTTCAGCTTCAGCTATTAATTATTTATATTAATTAATTGCAGCATAAATTTGTTGGTTGTTGGACTCGGATAAGGCCATGCATGCACGCATGCATACACCGACGCCTCCAGTTTTTCAGATGAAGAAGCAATGAAATATGAATATATAGCATTTTACGTACAAAGTTGGTAAAGAAGATTTTCAGCATTCAAATCCCTATTTATACACAAAAATTAACTTATCAACACACCCTAGCTAACCAAAATGAATGGTTTCACTTCCTCCTATACAGGGTTTTTAATGAAATTAACTTTTTTTATATTATAAAATTAAAAAAGGAAAATAATATTTGTTTCTTTTTGGATATATTCGTAACAAGTACTGTAATTTGTGCATACGTGTGTTTTTTGTTACAAAAGAAGTCCAATGTATGAGAATGAAATAAGAGTCCAATGTTAAACTTTATATTAATTTAAATCATAGAAGACCCAGGCTAACATTGAGTGAGCTATATAAACTTATTGGCTAATTTTTATTATCTTATTAATTTTGTATAATGACTCTAGCTACCTGAAATTCAAATTCAGATCCTTTGATTTTGGAGATAATTTGAGTTTTTTTAGTTTGCTAACCAAAACTTTTGACTCAATTGTTAGGATCAACTATGTTAATTTTCCTTTCTCTTTGTAAAGAACAAAAAATTCCATTGTTTTAACTTAAAGTTTCATTTAAGAGAGAGAGAGAGAGAGAGAGAGAAAGAGATACTGCAAGACATATGCCATTTTAATTGTTGTTAAATACTCATTTAACATGCACATAAACTTTATAACTATATTTATTTTCATATATTTAATAAACACACATTATTTAATCTTAGCTTTCATGTAATTTTTTTTATAAATTATTTATATAATTCATCTTTAAATTTTTTAAAAAAACTAATTAAATTTATAACATGACTTTAAGACACTATTTAACGAGACCCTTTCATGCTCTATTTTTGTGCGAACAATCTTTGATCAATATATATATATATATATATAATTTGTGAAGTCTAAATTATTAAAGTGTTGTAATAGAACTTTGTCTTTAGTAAGAGAATTTTAATGAGGAGAGAAGGGGCATGCAAGCCATAATTGAATTGGTGAAAAAGAAGTAGTTTATAATAATAGCTTCAGTTGTGGGTGTTAATTAATATAGGTGTGCATCATGTTACTAACGTGTAAACTGCAACTACACTTATTAATGTATTTGTATATAGAGATTCATACGTACGTACAAGTAGACCCACTTCACTGCATAACTACTCTACAAAACTTCAACTACCCTTCTATATTAGAGTAAATTCATAGACATTTTTTGAATTTTATTGAAATTATATAATTGTTTTTATTTTCAAAATATATATACAATTTTTTTCTGAAATAAAAAGTCCTTTAAAATTTAGTCTAATTTTAATTAAAAAATTATATATTTAGATTAATAAATTAAAATGTAGTTAATTTTTTTGTTTTAAATAATATGTATATTTTGAAATAGAAAAAATATCTATACAATATTAGTTCAAAAAATTTATTGTAAAATTTATTCTTTATCTTACATATCACATACACAAGAAATTCTTAGCATGGGTAGAAATTTATTGACATTGGTGTGATTGTATATTCTACTAGTTTTTAGTTTCTCCGGTTTCGTGAAAAGTTCAATTTGACTCTCTAATTTTAATTAGGTTAATATTGCTCATTACTATTTAAAAATAATGTAATTAAGTTCTTTTGTCTTAATTAATTCTATTATTGTGATAGGAAAAAATAATAAGAGTATGATTTACTCCAAATACGTGAATGTAATTTGGATCACATGAAGCTATTAGATAAATAATTAATAGAGATTATTCTAAAATTTACTTGAATTTAAGAAGCAAATAGGATTGTGAAAGAGTGGTCATATGATTTTCAAACATGATCTCAATTACTTATCGTATAACAAATTTATGAGGCCCGAGTGGAAGTAAATTAATTAAAACATCATAATTTTTCATTATAGGAAAGACAAAACTAACACAAAAGGAGTATTGCATTATCTAATACTCACTCAATAAAATTAAAAGATTAAATTAAAACTGCTACAATACTAAAGAGACCAAAAACTTATTAAGCATTTATTATTATTATTATTATTACACTTAGGGAAAAAATATATAGTTAAGAATTTCTTCAAAGTATTAGAATTAACCACCTTGCCAGTATGTCGGATTAATTTCATTTCATATACAAATTTATCAAAATTTGAGCTTCAACTAATTAAAATTTTGACAAACTCACAATTCCATGTATGATCAACTCTTGTTCATAATTATTAATAAAGGTGTTATGGGTGTTTTATGAGTTTAAGATTTTCATAGACTTGAAGCAATCCAAATCCACTAAGTCAAGGCTTATGAAACTCCACGACCATAATCCAGCAAATTATTTAAAATAAAATGACATAACAAATTATTTTGAACAATATAGTTCAAAATTGCTAAGCACAACAAGTTGCTTTGAACAAATTCAGCTCGTAATTATTAAGCATAACAAATTACCTTGGGTAAAATGGTTTTTGGACTTTAACTAAGTTACTTAATCTAAATATGATCATAAGCTTAATTTTAGGAAAAGTATAAATATAAATCCCTTCAAGGCTAAAGGGATAGAACAAAAATCATATCTACATACAATCTAAGACTCCTAGTTTTATATCATTCTCAAACTTGAATAAGTCAACTCTTTCTAAAACTTCTCTGTTTATCTATAGCCAAATCCAGCTTGAAACAAAAGGTGTTATATTTAATTGAGTTCCAAAGTTTATTTTATAAAAAAAATTTAAATTACACGATCCTCTTCTCAAAAATATATATAAACTTCATTCAAAATAAAAAATAACCAAAATGCCCTAAAAAATAATATAAGATTCTTGTATTAAAAATGTAACTTATTAAAAAATATATTTTTTTTAATTTTTAATTTTTTGTTATTTAATTTATGTTAAAAATCATAAATTTAATTTATTTTAAAATTTATCTAATTTTTATAATTTTTTGATTATTAATATATATATATATATATTTAGTAAATTTTATTATTGAAAGTAAGTATGACTAATCATTATCTTTAAATTGGTTCATCTTAAACATTTATTTTGCCAAGATGTTTTTTTTAATAATTATTCATTTTTCATCAAATGATTTTATAATTTGATCAATTTAAAAATTGACTATATTACACAGTCATATACATATTTAACATTTGTTATATTATATAAGTAATAATAAATAACAAATACATAGGTATTGTGGTTAAAATAAGTATAATTACAACTTATTTTTTGTTATAGAAAAGAGAAGTATAATAAATATTCTTAATCTTAAGAGAGAAGATTATGACTTTTCAAAATTAAAAAAAAAGAAGATAACTATGTAATTTGTACATTTCTTCAACAGGGGAGTATTTTATCCTAAAATATTTTATCAGATTTTGACATTACTCTTTTAACGCGGCCAACAGGCCCAACTGAAGATAAAATATGAGCTTTGCAAAATAGGCCCATCCCATTTTATGTTAATGGACACTATTAGGCCCATGGGCCGAATAAATCAAACCTGCAGCCCAAAAGTATAACCAATTTGTTTACCTAAGGAAGAAAACCATATAAATGGATGGTTTTTTTTTTTTAGTGGTTCCTTTCCTTTTCTCTTCCTTTGAAAAAAAAAAGATATTATTTTTTTAATGTTTCCTGTCTTGAACATGATTTTATGGGAAATTTCATATTTAAAAATCAATTAAGAACAATAAATACTTGATTACCTTATTTTGTTCATTTTTTTAAATCTTCAATTATTCGGACATATTTGTAATTAAAAAAAAAAAACGAAGGCTTAAAAAGAGCATAGAGACGTTGTTGGTGTGTATTAGCATTACTCTTATAAAATGTCTGAGTTATGAAAAAATAAAAAAAGAAAGTAGTTTCTTACATTCTATTAAAAAAATGGATTTCTTAAATTCAAATCCTTAAACTTATATATTTATACTTGATTTTATTTATTTATTTTTACTATACCAATTTACTTTAGACTTTTTTAAATAAGGAAAAAGACAAATAATTTTCTTTTTTGGGTATATTATAAAGAGATAGAGAACTGGATTCTGAAATTCTAGTTTCATGTGTCGCCATGGCCCCAGATTGCTTTTGAACCCTTCTATGAGCTGTAGAATACGTTATAGATTTTCCTTTTTCTTAAAAATTGATGAAATTATCCCTTTTCTTGTGTCTAAAGCAAACAATGTTTTAAAAAAATAAATTATATAAACTTCTTTTAAATTTTACTAAAATTATATAAATCTTTCATCTATGTTTAAAATATGTAAAAGAAATTTTTAAGACAAAAAATTACTTTCGTGTTAATCCAATTTGAAAATTTTTAAATAAAATATCCTCTATTTAAATAATTTTTTTAGTTATATTTATGTTAATAGAAAGTATTTTAGCTAAAAAATTGTAATTAGACTAAATTATAAAATGTTTTTTTATTTTAAAAGTAAAAAAATTATATAATTTTAATAAAATTTTGAGTAAGTTACTCTTAAAATAAAACCCGATAAAGATAGTGTCACACCTAATCGAAGCACAAGAGTCGCCATTGTGATTATGATGCTGCAACTTCATGAAGCTTGATTTGACTGTTACTTTATGAGACTAACAATCAAATTAGTGCATAATTTCCAGAAAAAAATTTAACCTTAAACATCTCTGCATCATTAAACACAAAAAGCCAGTACAATAATTTTCTCCACCAAATTTAAGATACAAGGTGGTGGTGGTGAGGGTTAGTTTTGGTGGTGACAGAGAATTAATAATAATAATAATAATAATAATAATAATAATAATAATAATAATAGAAGGATTTGATATAATAAATAGAGAAGATAATTTTGTATGGACTTGATCTTTTTTTTTTTCGTTTAACCAATATATGTACTTGATAATTAGATACGAAGATATGAGAAATCATTAGAAATAAAATAATTACATTACATTCTACTTTTAATGAATTATTTAAATTTTTTCTTCTCAAGAATTTAAATAAAAGTATTTATATTAGTTTGATGTTAAATTTATTAAATTTAGATGCAGTCAAATTCTGAATAAATCTTTCTTTTTTTGGGGTGAATTAATTTTGTCATAAAGCATGGTCAGTTCTAATGTTAAGTATTACTTTTTTATTCTTATAAAGAATTAAACGTACGAAATTCAAGTTCAATAAGCAAATCTAGACAACTGATAACTTCTATGTTCTTTTTTTTTTAAAAAAAAAAAAAAGAGCTAAAAACAATTTAATGATTTTTGTTAATACTTGCCAAAAGAGAATACAAGTGGTAAAGTATATTGAAAAGATTTAATAATGGGAGATCATGAAAGGAACCAATTCCTTTTGATTCAAAATAATTTCTTCAAAAACTTTTGATGAGAATTAATCTTTCTAATGATTAGACTCTCCAGTGTTACAAGTTTTTCAAGGACTACAAATTACAACTTCTGTACCTAACTAAGATCTTCAACTCTGAAATTTCAATATTCAAAATTTTTATGTTATTTTTTTTTTCAGTTTTATTTATCAAACACACCCTACAATCCCATGATCATATCGGATTATGAATTCCTGAAGAGTTGAAGTTCTCTCTTTCTCTCCCTCTCTCTCTTCAATAAGCTTCGTCTCCAGCATGCCTTTGATGAATTCAATGTAAGGGCCAAAAAGTCGTATTATCTTTTTTCTTTTTCAGAAAATATATTCACAAAGAATATGAAAAGTAGAAGAAAAAGCTTAGGGGAGAAGCTTCACTTGAAATGTCAGACATTGCTTGGATTAGAATAAAAGTTAGATCCTTACACCCATATACACGCACTGAACGGTTGATAGAGATAGAAATAAAGAGCCATAACTATCGCATACATCAATCTCTTCTGTGACAAAAATTCACACCGCAAATATTTAAAAAGATTAATTTCTTTGGTAAATAGAGATAATATCTTTTCTTATCCGTTTAGATTCAATTCTTTTAAAAATTACTTTAAGAATAAAATTCTAAATGTACAAAAATAGTGTGAAAGAATGCACTCTTAAGTGTCCTTTTGTACACAAAATTATTAAGAATAGAAACGAGAACATAAAAAAATAATTATAAATGAAAAATAACTCTCATATTTTTATTTTAAAAAATGATAAAAAATAAAATCTTATTAAATAATAATTATAAAGATATAATTGACATTAGTTATAAGAGAAAAGAATTTAGCTCGAGTAAAATCCAAAAATACAGTTAATTTTAAAACCCAAAAAGAAGATCACACCCCAATGTATTTGCTTGATAACAGAATTAACCCTTCACCCAACTCTGATAGTACTCCCTACCCACTAAAAGAAACGAAACATTCCCCTTCTTTTGTATGTGAAAGAAGTAGGCCAAACACATTGTAAAAGCAGACATTCTTCCATATTGCAGCTTGCAGTGTTAGAAGCGAAACAACTCTGGTTACAAGCAGAAGATGGCTAGGAGATCAGATTTTGCACAAAAGCTGCTTGATGATTTGCGGCTAAGGAAAGAACGAATGAATGCATCTCAGAGGCCAAGCCAATCCAACCAGCTTCCTATAGGTGAGTTCATAGTGGTGATTCTCACTTTTTTCTTTCTTTCTTTTGAGTCTGTGAAATAGTTCTTTGGCTAATGAAGCTAGAATAGAATTGAGTATGACTCTACCTTTGCACTTCAGACAACAAAAAAGGACTGAATTTAGCCGTGTATTGATGCAATATGTTGTAGCCAGGCAGTAAAAACAGATAATTGGGTGCCATGACATATTCCCATCACAAGCGATACATGCACATAAGACATTTTTTGGTACATGAGTATTCTAATCTATATATGAAACATTTGAGCATGAGATATATAAAAAAAACAATCTCCTTGTATTATGACATATATAAATATATAAATTTTTTTAAGGTTTTTCATATTTGTTATACTTAAACATTTTATAAATAATTTTTTATTTAGAAAACTAAAATTTCTACATACAAATAATTTTTTATTTAGTTAACAAGTATGTTTATTCTATTTACATAAGACGAAGGTGTGCTAGAAAGGAGAAAGGATAACAGAGCATCTTCTGAAAAAAAAATTAATCACTGGAGAATAGATATGGTATAATAAAGATTGACTTTTTAATCAAACCATCCAATACACCATGTAATATTTGAAGACAAAATCGATGCACATATAGATTCAAATTCTAAAGAACATTCCAAGAAAACCTTAACATAACAGAGGTATAGCTTTACACTCGGCTTTAAATTTTGGACTTTGGAACTAAATGACATCCCATTGTTCATCTACGCAAATCTTTTCTACCATGCAAAATGTCTATGTGATCTAGTTTTGCCTAACTTGTTCACACAGATGCATATGCTTATTCCAAGCAAACATACAGAGGATCCAGGAATAATAAAGCAAGTGAAAATGTAAGTTATGTTTTAAGTATTTTGTGTATCCATTAAAGCAGATAGCGTGAACTCTTTGTTACTTGAATTTGTTTCATGTGCTGCAGGTTAGTTCCAGAACTGGGAACACGCTGAATAGGTCTAGCAGAAGCCATAGATCAGCAAAAGTTGGAGAAGTTTCAAATCAGATTGTTCCATATGGGAGAGGTCAGAGCTTGGACCGAACAGGTGATATGTCCCTAGCCCTGGCTTTTGCATTTGAGAATGGAGGGAAGCTAAGAAGGACCGATTCTTCTCTTACTAGTTCAATTATGGGTTTCCTCAGCCAACTTAAAAGGGGAACAATGAACTTTGGCAAAATGGAAAGACGAGGCAATTCAGATCGGCAACTAGCTTCAACTAGTCACTTCCCTGCTCTCTCTCCTGTGCAGATAAATGAGATATACAAAGGTGCACAGAAATTAAACCAGACATTAAGAGCCTCCTCCTCCAATGGTCTCACCATAGATAGACATTCAATAGAATTTGCAAAGGAACTATTGCAAGGAGCCATAAATTTGGAGGAGTCCCTCAGGATGCTAGTAGACCTGCAGAAAAATTCAGAGTTCATTGTGACCCCACAAAAGAAAAATCGGATCATATTATTAGAGGATGATAATGATGATGATGACAAAAAAAGCGAAACTCCAGAGCAAAAGCAGCTGGCACGACCAATTTTCTCCTTTGACAAGCCCCCAAAACATTCTCAAAAACTTCAAGGAAATGAAAACACAAGTCTTACAAAGAGGCCAATTACTCCAAATTACTCTACTAAAGGCAAAAAATTAAGTAATGAAAAGCGAGATATCAACTCATCAAAATTGCTTTATCATAAGCGATCAACTAGCTATGGCTCTGACATTAAGAATCTCAATGCCCTTTCAGAGCAAAATAATCAGTCGGCCTCAGTGCAGTCCAACCCAGAGAAGAGCAGAATACCAAATGTAATAGCCAAATTGATGGGTCTGGATAATCTTCCAGAGAAAGTGGAAGTGAAATACACCCCACAGAAGGATTTGGGTTCTACACAGAAAATAGAAGGAATGACATTCAAGCATACTTCAAAAGGAAGTGCCAAGAAGATTGAACTGAAGAACAAACAAACAGAGAATTTGTTACCTCGGAAAAAGCAAAAAGTGATAGAAGCCACTATCATGCCTGCAACTCAGGATAAGGAGCTCATGTTTGGTGCAGATAAAAATTTAAATATGCGGAAGGCTAGCTATGAGGTGGTTGTTGATAATGGAATAAAAGCATTGAAAGGCTCAGATGAGGCCAGCATCCAAAAAGACAAGCAACGTGACAGTGCTGTGAAGTTGAATTTTATCAGAGAAAGTCAAACAGGGTTTCAGGAGAAAGGAAGAGGACAGGATCACATAAATAGCAGAGAACAGAAAGGCAGAGGAAGAGGCAGAACCAATGATCTACTTCTAAATAATATGCTGGACCAGATGGAACAAATGCATGGAAGATCAGAAGTTAAATCTTCATTGCAGGAGGAAAAGGAAACCAATGGAAATATTCATCGATCAGAAAAGAGACACACAAACAAGCTCATCTCGGGTAATAAAAAAATGTCTCAGAATCATCTTGGAATTCAAAAGTCAAACTTGGTCTTGAAGTATGGGCCTCAGGAAGAAAAACATCATAAAGAACAGCAGCTCCAGCAGAGTGAAAAGCAAATGTTGAAGGAAAGATCACAAAGAGGGAGTGAAACTACATCCAATAATTTATCAAAACCCCCAAATGAGCTGTTCAGTTTTCAGAAGAAGCAGCTACTCATAAACCAAGTTGCATCACTCAAGCACAATTCTGCAGAAAATTTTGATGCTATGAATTCAGAAAGGTTTTCAATTAGCTACTATGATGATCTAATCAGAGATGAAGTTTCCAATGACTTAAATGTGCAAATCAAAGAGAAGATGTATAAGCAGTCAGGTCAAATTTCCTCTCCAAGAGATCGAGAATCTGAACAAGTTAAAGGAAGAAGTGGAATCCTAAAAGTGATGGTTGAGAGAAGTGTTCATAAAATAGCTGACAAGAAGGTAAAGAATACCAGAAAGCAAAAAATTGATGTGCCAGGAAAGATTGATGAGGTGTTGACCCGAAGAAATGGAACAATGCTCCACATTGCAAAACAAATAAAGCAACAGAGTCCCATTATGCAACAAGTGCTAGAAAGAAAATCTGACAAATTCAATGTCCCAAAAGAAGCTGAGCACGAAAGGGTGGGCATGTCCAAAGAAGCAGATGCACACATCACTAGCTCCAATGCACCAGTAGCTACCATTGGACCATTGGAAGTGAGATACCAACTGCTTAAAGAAGATGAAATGGCTCCTACATTGTATAATCCAGATGGTAGGGAACTTCAAAGCCCACAGGAATCAGTAGCTTTAGTTCCCAATTATTTGGTAAGCTCATCTTTACTAGGAACCAAAATTGTCTCACAATGGGAACAATATATATATATATATATATATACGTGTGTGTAAATTAAAACTCAAGAGGATACGGGCTTTCTTCCCCCCTCCCCAAAAAAAAAAACTACATATGCTGGCAATCTAATCTAATCCTTGTTGGATTTTTTGCAGCATCGAGGTGTGAAGTCAGTGGCAATCAGAGACCTGCAAGATCAACCTATGCTTATGGCAGCAGATGAAGAATTCAAGTCTTGCCAAATTGCACCATATACCATAAATGGTGTGTATAACAATGAATTTCAGTGCAAGTTCTCTTTCTCAAACAACATATTACCTCCTGTTATGAATTTCAGTGCAAGTTCTCTTTCTCAAACAACATATTACCTCCTGTTATGCTGCATAGTATGTCAAGGAATGACAATAATTTGTTGTTAGCTGTCATCCATCATCTTCATTCATAGTCCATACGGACCTAATATTTTCCACAAAGTCCACCAAATATTATTCTTTTTTTTTTTTTCTGTCCATCAGAGCAGAACTGTGGCCCACAAACAGAACAACATCAATTGTCTAGCCTTTTGGAGGGTGGGGAATACAATGATAAGCCTCGTACCTTATCCCCAAGGGAAAAGGGCTTAATTTATTGATAAGCCTCACCCTATTATATTTTATAGACACCCGAAATTCACAGAGATGACATATCTCATTTATTTATTACTTTTTTGGTCACAGCACATTGACATTTTTTCTGACCGTAATTTTCAATATAAAATAATGTTGCTAGAAACATATAGATGGAATGAATGAAGCAAATTTGTAGATTTTAGTTAATGTTTTCAATATCACAGGAATGCATGAAGACAGAATGGAAATTAATTCCCACTTACAACTGCAAGACCAGAATATTTCTCCAAAAAGTCCAAAGCCACTGACAGAAAGTGAAAACTGCCTCAAGTGGAACTTGGTCAAGAGTCAATTGTTCCTCAACACTGCAGAAGCACTTTTCAGACTTGACATGCCATTTAGCAATCTTCTAGGCGGTGTTTGGGATAATCAAGACTTAGGCAGCAAGCTCATATTAGACTGTGGCTATGAAGTGATGAAACGAAAAGGGATATGGCAAGAGTTCAAAGTGCATCCTTGTTCAAAGATATCAATCAGTACCGTTAGAATTAGATCCTTAGATGACTTGGTTAGGCAGCTGAATGAAGACATGGAGAAGCTAACATTCTACGGAAGGAGCAGAATTTCCCAAGTTGAAGTTGAGGACTACCTGCCTAGAATGCTAGAAAATGATGTCTACTATAAGGATCCAGATATCAACTGTATGTGGGAATTGGGCTGGAATGACGAGACATTTGCCTTTATTGAAAAATATGATGCTATAAGAAACATGGAAAAGCATGTTCTTAATGAACTTTTGGAAGAAATCACCAGAGAACTTTGGCATTTTCAAGAAGGACTGAATATGACAACCACAAACTTAGCTGAATGAGAAAGCTGCTACAAAGAGAGAGAGAGGGGGGGGAGGTTTTCGTGTGTAGTTTCTCATGCGATTTTTTGGATTGTAATTTATTGCAGGTTTTAATTTTACAATGATTTTTAACCTCAGAAATACCCATAAAGAAAATGGATTATGTTCATTCCATCGAAGGGGCCAAATTTAATTTCTGGGAAGACCAGAGGAACCCCCAAGTATATCATCTCAATTATTAAATAGTAGAAAAAATAAAACTTCTCAGCTGTTACAAAAACTATGGATATACTCATTGGCCATGAGTAAATCTGTGAGATGAATAAAGAAAAACAAAGAGAGAGAGCTTTAATTTCAAGAAATTCAAGCATTATAAACAAGATGCATTCATACATACCTATGTCAAATAGTGACCTGTTTAAGTGTCAATGCCTGAAACGATATCCAAAGATAGGCCAAAAAAGAAAGAAAATTTACTTCAATTCTTAATTCTTTCCACAATGTGCAGTCCTGCAAAGAAACTAAAGGCCAAAGAAACAGAAAATCTACTCAGTTAGCTCTGCTCAAGTACATCTGAAAAACCCATTGAGCTAGAGAAATAATTACTGAAAGGAGAAACCAGTTTGAACAAAAATGGCATACTTTATTTGACAAGTTATTCTGGAATTAGTACAAAGATTTAAGTTGAGATTTTGAGTTCTTGGATATAGATCCCAGAAAAAGGATACAGTAATCTTTTTCTTGCTATACAATTTGTAACAACAGAAGCTTCCTCTACTCCATTCACTTGCCAATATAACTGAAACATGTTTTGTTTCATGTGACGTCAGATTATTGATCTAGCATTGAATGCTATTCACATGCTATAATACATCATTTGAGACATTAGGTGGCTTAAACAGGTCTCTAGTGTCTCTGAACCCACTTTATCTCAGATGATTCTCACCACACAAAAATGTTCCACAACCTGCGACTCTTGGTATTACCATAAACCTCATGATGAGGGACTCATAACTTAAAAGCCACTTGTGGCCAAACTATTTAAGTGATACAGCACAAGTGAAATCTACAAAATACAAATTGATAGTGAATGTTTATACTTTATCCAATAGGAGAGCTTCCAAAATCCCAATTTCACATCACACAAGCAAAAAATTAACTAATTAATTAATTAAGTTTCCATTCTTCATGAGCTATTGGTAAACAGTACCTTCATGTCCACAAGAATTTACAGTTAAAAAGGTACTAAACATTGTAGTCCTATTTGATAAACATAATATTCTCAGTAAACCAATAAAAACACATGCTCAGCTCCAGAGAAAAACATAAATTCTTCATATCCTTGGTTTAGAGGTGTGAAGACTCACCTAATAAGAAAAATAACTCAGAAAAATGTCTATAACTAATCTGAAATGATGCTGAATCAGGTGTCTACCACCAACATTACGTGTGTAAAGCAAAATTGACATAGATACTTACCATAAGTTCCTGGAACCTTTGAAGAAACCCAACCACAGGAGTCAGCATATTTTGAGCTCCTCCAAAGATCACCACTTTCATTATTGATATCCAAGTTCTTCACCAAGCTTCCCCATAATATATCCTTAGAATATATTTAATTTATTGGTCACAAAATGATTGTTGGAAAAAGCCAGAAAACAGGTGTTTTGGTAATTGAGCATACAGTTATCCCTGGATTCTTCCTCATCCCCATTCTTTCATGACGCAGTTCAATACATATCAGGCATAAAAAGGCAGATAAAGCACCAAGGGGCCATTTAAGAGAACGCAGGTTACAGTCAATTTTTTCTGCCTTGTGTACATATACACATCATCAACATTTCCATTTCAATAGTTTTACTCTACAGTTCAAGTTTACAGTCGAGCACAAAAAGTGCTTCAAAGCAAAATAGCTTGCACTAACTAGAATGTGCTTCACATCAGACCTCACAAAAATAATAGAATTCTTGGCAGGTAATAAATGTTTAATGTCCCCAATTTTTCTGCTGACACACCCACACCTGCAAGTTGTCTACTCTCCATGTATTCTATTTCTACATAATCTGCTCTAAATCTTCAATTCTTCATTATAGAACACAGGAGAAAGAAGAAAAGATTTAACTAGCCAGAAACTCCTGGGGCTACTGAAAACCTTGCAATGCCCACACGCCAAAAGATGAAATGCATATACTTGTTCTCAAGATGATTTACTCACTAGCATCAACTTAATGTTACACACATCATCTTGATTCATGTATTTTCTGTTTTCTGATCTGCTGAAAGAACCAATATCACAGAATTGACTCCTCTTGAAGACAAATCCTAAGGTTAACCATAAGTAATTCACCAATATTCTCCACAAGAGCAAACACCATCTTTGAAATGGTGAAAACGATTTGTGTCTCTGACATAAATTTCTCTTTGTTCAAAGCTGGATATAAATTTTATAACAGCATGGCAGTCATCACAGATTCTCAGGTTCTTAATCACTTGAAGAGGTTGTCCAGGACTTGTGTTCAGTAATCCTAATACTATAGCCAACTTCTCACTGTGCCCACACAATATCTGTGCCTTATCCTGCTCCTCAACGTCTTGCAGCACAATCTTAGTATCAGGATAGTAACCAAACTTATTCATTTCAATACTCAGTTTATCCAACTTTTCCAAGATCAGATTCATTTGTGGATGTGATTTGTCCCCAGCAAGAAGCATATGAACTTTGTGTCCTAACTCAATCCAACTGCAGCCAGGGTTTTTTCTCAATCCCATATTCTTCATCACACCCCGTATTCTATTTACCTCAACCCACATACCCTTTGAGGCATAGATATTGGACAGAAGAACATAGTTCCCAGGATTGTCTGGTTCCAACTGGAAAAGCTTCTTTGCAGCAATCTCACCTAAATTCAGGTTATGGTGAACTCTGCAAGAACTTAGCAAGGCTCCCCAAATACAAGCATCAGGTTGAAATGGCATTTTCTTGATAATAGAATAAGCTTCTTCAAGTTTTCCTACACGACTTAGCATCGTCACCATGCATGCATAATGCTCCAATTTAGCTTCAATGTCATATTCTCTGGACATGCTAGTAAAATAATACCACCCCTCTTCTGTTAAGCCATTTTGGCTGCAGGCAGATAACAGGCAAGTGAAGGTAATAATGTCAGGTGTCAGGCCACTCTGCTGCATCATATGAAACATTTCTATTGTTTCGCTAGCCTTTCCATGCAGTGCGTATCCTCTCATTATCGCATTCCAAGAAACCAAATTCCTGGTTGGCATTTTATCAAAACAAAGTCGAGATAATTGGATCCTTCCACACTTGGCATACATATCTATTAAAGCACTACCTACATATACATCATTAAAAAATCCCTTTCTGATAGAGAAGCAATGGATTGCCTTTCCGTGCATTAATGCTGCAATATTTCCACAAGCAGGAATCAAGCTTGGGATTGTTATAGAGTTAGGCTCCAATCCTTCATTCTGCATCTCTCTAAAGAACTCCAAAGCTTCCAAGTCTTTCCCATTCTGGGAGCAACTGGCTATCATTGATGTCCATGTCACAACATTCAATTCCATTTCTTGGGCCTTGAATCGCTTGAATACCTCCAATGCAGTGTCAACAAGACCATTACGTGACAACCCTGTAAGAAAAGCATTGCATGAACCTATTTCCATTTGGTCAGATTCATCAAACACCTGTGACATCTCTAATGCACTGGCACATCTTCCATACATGTCAATAAGTGCACTGACCACGTACTTGTCTGATCCAATGCCCTCCTTGTTCACATAACCATGAACCTGGGTGCCCATCACTGAATCCTCCAGGTGTCCTATAGCAGGAAGAACACAGGAGATAGTAGACCCATCAGGCCGAAAGCCTTCAGAGAACATCATTTGAAACAACATCAACCCCTCAGAATGCAACCCACTATTACAGAACCCAGCTATCATACCATTCCATGACACCATATTTGGTTCCACACCCTTATTTCTCATCTCATAAAATAGTTCCTTTGCCTTATCCACAAGTCCATGACGAGAGCAACCAGCAATCATAGCACTCCAAATAATCACGTCCTTCTCGGGCATTCTGTCGAACAATACCTGTGCATCCCCAATTTTCTGACATTTCAAGTACATGTGCACTAAAGATGATTTTACTATTGAATCCGAAGCCAACCCAGATACAGATGCAACCCCATGAACCTGTCGTCCTGCTTTCAAGGCCTGTAGTCCAGCACAAGCCTTTATGGTACTAGGGAGGACATAACAATCCGGCACCAAGCCCCGAAATAACATTTGAGAGAAAACACGCAAAACATTGTCAAAATGATTCAATTTCGCAAAAGCATGAATGAGAGTGGAGAAAGAAAACAAATTGGGTTCAGGAATCGAATCGAGGACAAGGTTGAGGTCGGAAAAGCATAGATTATTAGCATAGACGGAAAGAAGCCTGGTCGTGAGCTGGGCATCGCCGAAGAGTCCAGCTTTGAGAATGTGAGCATGAGCCTGTCGGGCCTGCAATAGAGAAGCGGATGTTGAATTGACGCAGTTGAAGATGGTCTGATAGATGTTATACAACATACGTAAAGGTTTTATTATTCCTCACTGAGAGCTGCCTTTTGTTCTCAGTGAAAGCTTCGATGAAAATTTTCGAGAGAAGAATTTAGCATTGAAACAAGATGCTTCAATCGTGTCTCTAGACATCCTCACTCGGCTCCTTATGCCTGCGCAGCAGTCTTGCTTCGAATTTTGCAATTATCAAGTGGGAATTGATACTTAAATTACGCAATTTCCTTCGTTGTTATCAAAATATGTATAGATTTTTTTAAAGTTAAAGTATGATTAAAATATTATTTTGAATAAATTATATAATTTTTAAAAATTTAAAAGTATATATTTTTTATTTTTAAAATATATGTTTTAGTCTAATTTTAAATTTTTTATTAAATACCCTCCATTAAAAATTGTGAGAATAATCAATAAAAAGTATTTTAATAAAAAATTTAAAATTAAATTAAAATGTAGCTTAGTTTTTTATATTTGATAAAATTTGTATAATTTTAAAATTGAACTAAAATATAACTTAACACAATTTATAGGTGATCTCTATGATTTATTCTACCATTTTTTGTTAAAAATATAACTTAATTTAATTTTTTTATCAGCAAATTAATTTAATTTTTAAAAGTTTTAAATAATCATAATATTCATATTCTATTAGTATCTACACGAGGACATGAGATGGTTAAAGTTTAAAAGGTTCAAAATGTTCGCTAATTTTTTTACGAAATTATAAATTAAATAGTTAAAATTAAAATATTTGATACCATTTTTTATTATATATATTAGTTTTTTGAGTTATACAATAAAAGCATTGGAAGATTAAATGCGTATTTAGATTGAAGTTGTACAAACTTATTTGCAAACTTGATTTTCATCAAAAATGAATTTGTATGATCATGAATTATGTTTGAAAGCTTTTATCTAAAAAGTAATTTTAGCTATCAATATAGTTTATCCAACGTGGAAGCGAGTTCTTTTTCACATCGGTGCAAAATGGGAGGTTAGGAGGATAAATATGGTTTTGGAGAAAAATCTAACGGCAAGCCAAACAAGTTGATCAATTTATCTATAACGTAAATTCACATTTTGGTGTACAAATGAGCTTTTCTATCCTAAGTCTCTCATCAATAATTTTAATGATGCATCCTCTCATTAGTTTCGTATATTTAGGAGAATTCTTCTAGATATTAGTCCTAATATCTAAACCCAAATATTTAATATAAAAATATACAACTTTTAAATACTAAATCATCCTCTTGGGTTTATATATATATATATACACACAAACATATACATAAAACCAAACGAAAGATTGCATCAAAACAAAAAAAAAAAAAACTCAATTGCAATGAGAAATTTTATAGTATGCTTCACCTATTGAGTTGATTAATGCTACTAAAGAGAAAAACAAAATCATGCACATGTATTTTTAGGTAGATTAATAGCACTATGCACTATATAAATCTAAAGACTCGCGCAGTATACCAAAAAAAAAAAGATTGCTTTGAAAGAATAAATGAAAAAGGTGATTTTAAATTATATCAAACATATTTAATTAAGAGTATTTTGAAAAATAGATTTAGGCCTAAATTATAATTTTCGAAAATATTGTTTTTGGGCCAAAGAATTTTTACATGGGCCAAAAAGTATTTAGTTTATATTAATAAACATATTGAATGATTTAATGTTTTATGGAATGATCATTATGAAAATTTTTAAAAAAGAAATTGATTAAGTTAGATTTTCTACATGAAAAATTTTTGAATTAAAGTTAATATGATTTGTGAAATTATAACTTAGATCCTTATATGATATATTATTAAATTAAATATGACTTGCGCATTAATACACATTTTAAATAAAGTTTTCAAAACAACTTGAGACTAATATAGAAAGATTTTCACTCTCACACAATTACTTTGATTAATCCATTTCCTTATACCTTTAATGAAATAAATTCTGATTAGGAACAAAAAAGAAAAATTAATTAAATTAGGAAGTAAAAAGGAAAACTAAATATTTGAAGGAAGCATAGACAAAAGTATATTAATGGTGAATTATTCAAGTTGCCTATTTTCTAAAAAAAAAAAAGGGGAAATGTAATCAATGAGTTACACATTGAAGATTGCTAAACATAAAAAAGAGGTGATTTGAAGATTGAAAGACTCAAATTCTTGATCAATTAGCATATTTAGGAAATTTAAGAAATTTGCAGCACAAATGATCATTTGTTGAGAGTTGAACTATATAATGAAGATATTTTAAAGATGAGATATAATAAGAGATAACAAAACGTTGAATGCATATACTCTAAAATTATTTGTTGTGCTTTAAATTGTTAGTTTATGAATATTTTGTAAAGAAAAAAGAAAGAAAGAAAGAAAGAAAGAGCTTTTAGAAGTAAAGAAAAGGTCATAAAAATCTAGTGCTAAACGTTATTAGGTTCTTTTGAAACAGGCTTTAAGGTTGGTTTGTATATTTAGTAATTATCCATGCTAAATAAAAAGTCTTTGTTATATAATTAGAAATTGGATGTAAGACATTTTTTGTCTAAACTAACATAAATTTACCTGTGCTATTTTCTATCTGTTTTATTCTTTTTACCTTTTGATTAAAGTATTTTCATTAGAAAGTAGTATCACATTCTTTAAAAACTTAGCATTATTTTAAAAAATCATAATTAATTAAAAAAAACAAAATATTTTTAAAATTCAATCCAACCCTTCATTTCTTAAATTACTTTTAGATTAACAAAAAAAAAAAACAAATTAAATGTTTAAAGGATAATATTAACTCGTTCAGGATCATAGCGGCCAATTTGACACTTCGACAATAATTATAAGAACAAACAAAAATCAATCTAATAATAATTAGAGTAAGCCTAATTTGAATCATTCGAGATAACCTAATATCAGTTGGTTATCTCTGAAGGGAAAAAATTACCACTTAAGTTCTCAAAAGTTTAATTTTGTTTAACCTATGAAATATTATCTCATTTATAAAATTAAATAGATAAAAAATGTTTCTGACAAGTCATTTACAAGGAGAAAATGAGATTTTACTTTAATAATTGTAGTAACGCTGAATTTCTATAAAAAATAATAATGTTTATACAAGAGTATATTATACTAGCCTTCCTTAAAGTTTAGTTTAATTATATTTGGCACCTTCTTTATTTTAAAAATTACATTCAATTATCTCAACATGTTTATATATATTATAAAAATATCCCATTCAATTTATTTTGCACCAAAGATAAACGGTTTTTGTAGAGCATGAGACTGCATGTTTATTATTTATATAATAAAAGAGACAACTAAGTTGATATTAAATTCTAACATATTATAATTTTATTTTTAATACTACAATAAAGATAATTAAATAGTTTAGTTTTTAAAAATATATTATATAAAAATTAATTTATTAACAAAAATAATTATGAAAAAACTAAATATAATTTTTAAAGTATAAAAATAAAAAATATTATTTAAGCTAAGCTAGAAAGTAATATAACTTAAAATAAATTACACAAATATCTTATAAAATTTATTGAAATTACACAAAGCTCTCATCAAAATTTCAAAATATGCATAGATTTATCTTGATATAAAATAAAAATTATTTTATACTTTAATCAAATTTTATTTTATTTTTTGACAAAATACCATTCATTTAAATCTTTTTAGTTTTAAGTGGATAATATTTTCATAAAAAATTTAAAATTAAATTAAAAAATAAAATAATTTTTATTTTAAAAAATTTATACATGTTTCAAAAATAGGATAAAAATTTATGGAAGATCTTTTTGGAGGCGTAGGGTTTTGGCGAATTCGAATATAGGGGAGGCTTTTCCTTTTTAATTCGTTTGCCCCATTTTCCCGCCATTGTTCTTTTGCTAAAGTAGAATTTTCCCGCCCGAATCTCACCCTCATACAGTCACACCGCCAGCGCTGAGACAGAGAGAGAGAGAGATGAATGCTTCGACGACGAGGAAGAAGGTTCAGCGTAAGTGTAAGATCAGAGGGTACACTCTCAAAGTAGACGCTCTTGATGAGATCCTTTCCTTCGTCTCTCGATTTGATAGCCCTGATGAAGACGAAGCCGTCGATCTCCTCCTCGATCAGCTCGAACATGAATCTCGTGAGCTTTCACCTTGAAAGTTTTCTTCTTGTTTTCTCAATTACAACCCCCGACTAATCTTTTTGGTTTCTAATCCTTGAAAATGGCAGTGAAATCTACTATAATCGACAAAGAACCGGTGCACCGCGTGGTGAGCCTGCTTTTAGAAGCCGAAGCAGCGGTTGAGGAAAGCTCTGATGCTGTTGGTAGCGGTTCAGTTATTCGCGTCGTTGATGCATTCTTAGTCCCTAAATTTCGATACGATCCTATCAAAAAGCAATTCTACGAGTAGGTTTCTATTCCGTTATATGATTTGCTTTTTGTGCTGAAGAATTGCTGGGAATTCCAATACTTGACCTACAAAGGCTATTGAACTGAACTCAATTTAAAAGCCTGTGACTGTGACCGTGACTCTAACTGTATAGATGATCCTATGGAAGTAAAAAATAAGTTTAAGGATTATCTAAAGGAAATAAGTTAACAAGTTAATATTAGAAGCAAAGCAGAAGTTTGAAGCACTGCTGGGAATTCCTTATATGCGTTATGGGTTTTTTGGAAATTAAAATTTTATGTTGTGGCTTAATATGTATTGTGCCTAGTTTTTGGTGGTTGTGGGAGTTACCGTATCATGTTCCAAATAAGAGAACGCTTGATAATTCTCAAAAGTTTCCAGTGCAACCAAGGGCCTTGCAACTCTGCAGTTTGCAGAAGTTATAATATGATTTTATATTACACGTTCATGGCTTGCGATAAGACTTTTTTTTATCATATGTCAAAGTTTAGGCTATGCTTTGATGTTATATTTTTAATTCCAGGCATACAAGCAGCTTACCTATTCATGGGGAAGCATCAGCAAAAGCGGCTCTGTACAGGGATAGGTTTCTGTTGCTGTTCCAGAGGCTCTCTCGTGACCAGCATTTTTCAAAGCCGGCTTTTGATTCTGCGTCTTCACATTTTGGAAGCTGTGAGGTAATACTGGATGCACCAACTGGTTATAACTTCCAGTCTTTTTGTTTTGACAACTATGTGTTTCATGCATAAATTTAACACGATCAATATGTTCTCAGAGAGGATAAATATGATCTGAAATGCAATGCTGTGTTTGGCAGATATCTCCTATCCAATCTCTGGTTGGGCAATCAGGTAGAAGGTGGGTCATGGGAGTGATATCACAGCTGGAGGATGGGCATTTTTATTTGGAAGACCTAACTGCTTCAGTTGAAATCAATTTATCTGCTGCTATATCCTTTTGCTATTCGATAATAGTTTGTTGGAAGAGTTCTGAAGTAAACTGTTATATAAATGTCAATATCACTGTTTCTGTTAACATTTTTTTCTTTTCCTGCATTGCTTCAGTTCGATTGCAGGCTATAAATGCCTGCTATTTGTTCACCTACTGAGCTGTCTTACAATTGTCCTTTTTTTTTTTGTCTTTCGGCTTCTTCCTACCTATCATTTTTCTGCTTTAACAAATTCTATTTGCATTATAGTTAAACATTTTTCAGATAGTATTACTGAATCCATGCTGTATAATTGTTTCAAACCCTAACTATGATGCTTCTGGGTCTCTTGGTTATGGTGCACATAGATTATACCTTTTCACCTATCTCAATACACGAGTCTAAATTAACTCCAGCATGGTAAGGGATATAGGGAGTTGTTATGACTTTATTTTTTAAGGCAATCTCATCTGGCATTTTTTCAAAAAGTGCAAACACTAAACAATGGCTATGAGAATGCATTCTGCTTTAATTGTAAATCAGATGGTGTCATCTCCTTGATGAGTAGAGTGTGCTTAACAATGGATATAGTTTGTCTCATAACTTATATTTACTGCATTGAAGTTCTAAAATCCTAGTTTCTTAGTGTGTTTATTTGGCTGTCTTTTGAATTAGTCTCGACTCTTGACTGACTTGGATGAGGAACAACAACATCTGCTACCCTGCTTTATGTTTGGTAGATCCAAAGTATGAGTATAGTTCATGTCTTTTCAGCTGTCAGATTGTTGTTAAATTATTGGAGGACTTTGCTGCAAGATGACCAAGATGGATTTGTTGTATAATCATAGTCTCTTATCATTTCTTACACTGGAACTTGTACAACAATTCAAACTCCATAAAAAGAAGCATGTAATATTATTAGTTTCTTTGACAAGCAATACAAGATAACTACAGGATTCTTTTCAGAGAACACCATAATTGTGGCAGAAGGTGAGATGCTGCTGGAGGGTGTTTTTCAGGTTGTTAACATTTCCTTTTTCTACAGCTTCTTTATATGCTCTTTATTTCATGATATCAATAAAACAATTATTTGGCTTTGTATATACTTTTATTCAGCCCCCAAATGTATTTAGGATGAAGAATTACTACAGATCTGGTACAACTTCTGGTTGTCCTTTACAATATCTCTTGCCAGTCCAACAGTAGTGCAAATCCTTAAAAAATAAGGCTGAAATCATGAATGTGGAATTCAAGCAATAAGAGTGGAACTACCATGATGAATGGGTAGATGGTTTATAAGATAATGCAGCATAGTTATAACTTAAAAGTCTTACATGACATTAATAACATTATGATTGTACATGGAACACTATGGGTTGTAACTTGTTTATTTTGGAACTTGCACAGAGATGGTAGATCATATACACAAATGGAGATTGACATTTGTTTGCCTAGAAACAGGAATAGTTTGATAGCTCTTGCACTTGAAATCAGTCAAATCACTGCACTATGAACGTATAACATAAGCTTACTTGGATAGTCTGTGGCGTTTTCTATATGTGAAACTTCTATTGTTAAATTGTGAATGAAATTATAAGAGGGTCCAATTGTGAGGAGAGTTAGCTGTGGCAATATTAGTAGACCCTATAAATTGCAAAGGCTATAGTCTTTTTTTTTTTTGGGTCAAACTGAAAATAATAAAATTAAAATTTTTATTATGCTTCTTGAATTGTTAGGATTTTATGCATTAGGAAATGTTCATTTTACCTGTGGCTTATTTTCATGTTTCTACCTCAAAGTTTTGTAGGTTTTTCTTCTTTATCATTTTTGCCAAACTTATCATCATTACCCCTGAATTCACATATCTTAAGAAGAACTGATTCAACAAACCACAAGAACATATGTTAGCATTCCGTGTATATATGCTTGGCTATTGATGATTTTGAAGGATGCTAGTTTGTGAAGAAGTAAACTTCATCTTAATCTGTTCTTATACATTCTCTCAAAACCTTGCATGATTTGATGATAAAAGTCGCTGAAATGTTGAGATTTGTTTAAGTTCATTTAATCATGACTTAATGCGGCCCACTTTTCCTTTGTTTGGCATTCATTGATATTGTTACTTGATTTCTGGATTATGGATATATCCTTTTTTGCAGGTTTTAACATGTGGATTCCCCCCTTTGGAGGATAGAGATAAGTCACTTAAATTAATTGGGGGGCATGACTTTTTTGGAGGTGGTACATTTACTAAAGAGGAAACTGTATCCTGAATATACCTTAGCCTCACTCAGTTCCCACTGATTCTTTATTCCTTTCCTAGAGTTTTGCCTAGTATCTGTTAGATTAACCAATGAATTTGTAGTTGGCCTATACCATTTTGATAGATCAGACTTGCAGAGATGGAAAAGAGAGCAGTCAATGACATGTTTGTTATACTGTCTGATATTTGGCTAGACAGTGAAGAGGTGATTTGAATCTTCAATCTCTTTTCTTTACTTTTTCCTCCTTTAGCACCTTCTTTTTTAGAAGCGGCTTGATAAAATCTTGATGCTGTTTCTCCGTAGAGAAGGCTATGGGAAAGCTGGAAACTGTACTGGATGGTTTTGAGAGTGTTGAAGTGGTTCCTTCACTATTTGTTTTCATGGGAAACTTCTCTTCTCGCCCATGTAACATTTCTTTTCATTCTTACTCAGGCCTCCGGTGAGTGCCACTTTGGATTGATTTCTTTATTTCATGTGAGCTATGATAAGAAAAGCAGCAAATTAGAATCACATAACCATGATGCGGTAGAATAAGTCCAGTAATTAGAACAATTAATTCTAACTACATTGTCATAATTGATTATATAAAAATGATAATTTGTTTCTGTGAGTATAAAACTTGTCAGATGATTCAACCTGCAGGTTGGAGTTTGGCAAGCTGGGGCAAATGATTGCTGCCCATCCTCGCCTAAAAGAGCAAAGTCGATTTTTGTTCATTCCAGGTCCTGATGATCCAGGTATTTGACTTAATTTGCAATAACTTATTGCTCTTACTTCCATTTCCGTGCATCATATCACTCTGCCATTTTTCAGGTCCCTCCACAGTTCTACCAAGGTGTGCTTTGCCAAAATATTTAACCGAGGAGCTCCAAAAGCATATTCCCAATGCCATATTTTCAAGCAATCCCTGCAGGTTAATGCTTAGTCTAAATAAGATTTTATGGGATGTTTTCAGCAGCTCTGTATGTTTGTGCTCGCTATAGCAGCTGATAAAGTGTTTTTAATTGTTCTTACTGCATAAGAATTGTTTGGCTGCAGGGTCAAATTTTACACTCAAGAGATTGTATTTTTCCGCCAGGATTTGTTGTATAGAATGCGTCGTTCATGTTTAATGCCACCTTCTATGGAAGAAACTGATGATCCTTTTCAGCATGTAATCTATTCCTTTACTGCGTTTTCTGCCTTTTTTTCCTTAATTAAATGACTTTTTGGATAACAGACACTAAACCACAAGATTTTGAATTTATATTGCAGCTTGTTGCTACCATAACCCATCAGAGTCATCTCTGTCCATTGCCTCTAACAGTACAACCCATCATCTGGAATTATGATCACTGCCTCTATCTTTATCCAACTCCACATACGGTACTACTAATAGCTCAATCATGTTTACCAACATCAAATATTGTTTTGCAAACTGAACGAATAATATCATGCTTTGAATTCCCAGGAATGCCTCTTTCTCCATTTCTTTTTGGGAAAAGGGTTTGTGGGCTATCATGAACTTGTGATGCTTGAATGCTTGAATCTCCAATATATTTACCTGTACTTATCTTACCTTCAATGAAATAGCAAATTGCAGTATGCTGAAAAATGATTTTTGTGGTACCTTCAATGAAAGAGCAAATTGCATTATGCTGAAAAATGATTTTTGTAGTGGATATATAATTTAAAAATTTTATTCATTGCATTGCAAACTTTTGTGAATGTTGTATAAAAAACTTATATTTTGCAAGGAAATTTATTGGTATCTTTGTGGGTAGCCCAAATTGAAAGGAACATGATGTTTTAGTTTATTTGTGAAACTTAAGTATTTGATAATTTTCCTATTGATGCCCTAGCTAGTGGTATGTAATTTTTTACATCTATATCACTAAAATTGTAAGTAAAGGACTTTTATGATGTTGGTTTTCTTTTACTCTATTCTATTTAGTTTCTCACACCTCAGCCTTGATATTTGGGGCTAACAATGGTGGGATAACAGTAATTTGTCCTTCTACAAGTGGTTCATTTCTAGTATAGAAACTGGAAGATTTGTAAGAACTTAGTGCCAGACATTTTCAATTAATGCAAATACTGGAAACAATGATTTAATGCTGGTTTCATTTTTGTTGTCTTCTGATGCAGATAATATTGGGAGACAGAAGTGAGCAGAAGGCATTCAAGTACACAGGAATCACTTGTTTTAATACTGGTTCCTTCTCAATCGACAGCACTTTTGTGGCATACCGACCTTGCTCTCAGGAAGTTGAATTGTCATCCTTGTAAATCAGAGGAAAATTTTCTGTCGGTTCATTGGCCTCTAACCTAGGCGTCTCAGACATGTGATTCCACTATTCTTTAGCAGATGAATGCAGGGCAATGCATGGAGCTGGAAATTGTGTACTCTCACTTTTTCTGTTTGGAGAATTGGGACTGCAGCTCCGTTATTGTTCTGCATAACCGTATTACCTTGTTAATCAGTGGAAATTGTTGTACACGGTAGGAATAGTTTATCTTTGTGTGTTCATTGAATTATTATGGAGCTACAATAAATAATTTTATTGATTCATTAGTAGACATATTTAATGCATTTAAACAATCTGTCATCGAGGACAACAAAGCAAAAGTGAAGAATTCTTGATGATGCGACAACAAATGCATGTAATTGATGGTACCAAAATAAGAGGTAAGGAGCTAATAAGAAGGGCAAGGAACTATATATAGATATATGTATATATATATATAGTTGTCCTTCGGAAGTTAAGATGGATTTCCACTGAGTATTTGAATTTTCCATTTCATTTGTTGATAATTACCACCTCTTTTATTATTCAGGAGTTCTGGACTGCTCCATTTCAAAATAAACTTGATATTTGAATGAGTGTAGAAGCACACACATACGTATTTACAATGAAAATTCTACAGTGAGATTAAGATCCCTTTTTTATTATCTCTTTTGACTATCCAATCGAGGATTTTGTTTTCTTAGTCTTATTAAAGATTTCAACTAAACAACTCAATTTGCTCTTATTGAGCATCTGAAAGAAAACCACAAAATTGTACTGCAATACAAACATCTCATTAACACTCCAGCGATAACATATATGCATTCGCTGAACGCATAAGAGGATGTATGAAGTCTTCTAGTATGTAGAAAATAAATTCGAGTAAGAATAACAAATTCTTTTTGGCAATTAAATTTTAAACTTTACTTGCCTACAATTCTCTTTTTTTTTTTTTTCTTTCTTTTGGGTCAACTTATACACTATTCAAAAGACTGGCTAAACTACAAATTGAACAGTGTAGTTCCATAGAAGTTAAACGATTTTTTTTTTAAATTAAAGTTTAAATTCATAAAAAAGTATACAGCTGCACATGATGAAGGAAAGTTAAAAATCTTCACACAAAAAAAGAAAGAAAGAAAGAAAGTATAATAATTTTTTATGTTTCGTATGTGGAATATTTATTTCCTACAAGGTTTTGAATGTCAGATTTCCATGTTTGGTGTGTAAATAGAGAAGATATTCTTAAAATATTATCACAAATTTTTAAATTTTCATTTCCACTTAGGTGGGATGTTACATACCCATGAGACTATTTTTACTTATTTAGAAAGATTAAATTATCCACTTTTCAGTACTTTGAAAGCCCAAATCTCTATTCATTTATCATTCATAATTATTGTTACCACCACTATTTTCACCATTCTCTACATTGCTGCAGTGGTTATCAACTCCATCTCTATTTCTATTTGCATTGCCACTTTTACCACAACTACTATCATTGCCTTTACTATTACTACCACCACTATCAGCTTTATTTCCATTAGCACCACCAAAGCCACAATGTTATCATTAATTTTTGAGTGAATTACATAGATTTATATAGATTCCCCTTGAATTCTACTAAAATTATATAATTTTTTTTGATATTTTCAAAATATACATGTACCTCCCCACAAAAAGTTCCTTTACATTTTAGTCAATTTTTAAATTTGTTTAAGAAATATCTTCCATTAACTTAAATACATACTTTTTTAAACTGAAATATTCTCTCATATATTTTTATTGAGAGTATTTTAATTAAAAAATTAAAATTGGACTAGAGCACATATTTAAAATTTGAGGAAATTTTGTGTAATTTCAATAAAACTCAAAGGAGGTCTATGTAATTTATTCATAATTTTTTTATTAAAAAATATTGTCATCAGTAATATTAATTTTTAATACAAAATATAAAGGGTATCTTTTAAAAATGGTATATGATTCATAGTAACTTAACCAAACACATGAATGCAATATTTTTAGGAATATGATAGAATATTTTTGGAAATAATTTGAGAAAACCAAACTATTTTAACATTTCTTAAAACCATGTTTCTGAGAAAAATCCATGCTTATACTCGTTTAAAATAGAGTAAAATAATGATTTAATCCCTTAAATATTACTCTTATATTAATTGATCATTTAAAGATAAAATCTTTCAATTCAATCTCAATTTTTTTTTTGAAATCAAAATGGTCTTTTTATTAAGTAAAATATTTTTAATTAATAAACAAGAGCCGAAATGGTCACTAACTTATGGCTTGAACTTGCCAAGATGGAATTTTCTCAAAAAACAACATTGTTTGATATTTTTTTTGGGGTAAAATGACATCATTTTAATAGTCACTTGATTTTGTAAAATTTATCTATATGATGTCATTTTAAGAACAAATGCTACTTCAGCAAGTCCAGGATATGAGTTATAGCCATGTGAGTTTTAGTTTGTTAATTAGAAAAAAAAAAATGTCAAACGAAGGATCTTTTTTATTAGAGAAAATCTTTAGAGATTGAATTAAAAAAATTTTATTTTAAAAAAAATTAATTAAAAATGATCTTTTAAAAATTAAATTATTAACTTACCGTTTAAAATATGAGAACATAAACATGACTTCTCGGTAAGCTTATAACATCTAGTAATACTTTGTTAGATCTATCTTACTTTATCTTGTATGATCTAATTTTATGTGCCATTTTAACATATTTTTTTCAACTTAAAAAATATTTTTCTTTTAATATATACTTTTATCCTTTTGTATCATTTTTTTTTCTTTAGTCGTATATTATGTAATATTAGAGAATATCTATGTACCTTTTTTCTAACCTTATATATACACACAAACATTAGCATAATAGAAGCAATTATCAGCTTACGCTAAGCATTGAAGTACATTCGTAATGATTCAGAAACAAGCGTTGGCTCCCAAAATATAATATACCATCGTGACATAATAAAAAGGAAATTCATTATCAGTAAACATCTTTTTCAACACCTAACCATATTTCCCCACAAATTTATTGCAAGTGAAGTTCAAAGTAAAAAAGAAATTGCCCAAATCAGTTTGACCCAAGAGAAGGGTGTTAAGGAAATATTCAATAAAGCACATACTCCTACAGATAACAACTACCTCAACCCTTTCAACATTCAACTGTGAGATTCAATTCATACCCAACATAATTATAATTTGGCAATAAACAGGAAAAAGCATAAAGCATTCATAGTGACTCTTTCTTTGAGCAATTGTGCAGAATCTGGAGTTATAAATGGAGTGAGAGTGGAATACTTGGTAATATGTACTTCACGGTTTACTCTATATATTTATTTAAATAATGATGAAGACTCAATTCATCAATATGCACATTCACACACCCATTTTCAGTCTAGTTCATCTCCATGGACAGTAAATACACATGATTCTAAACTAACTTCAATCTGACATGGCAGGAACAAAAATATTGAGTGGCTAGCTTAGTAAACTTTCAGTCTTTTTTCTAAAACTAAAAGATAAAAATAAAGATGAATGAAAATAGTCAGTTCTAGCAATCTCAGGAACACCATGAGTAAAATAAAGGAAGCTTCTCCTTCAAACCATCAACACAGAATCTGGTTGCTCCCACCTGAAAAGGAAAGGCAATGCAATCCAAAGTCCACTCAAATTGCCAGAACAACCAAAGGTGATCTGTCTCATAAACACCAAGTTCAGTGTCATTTCGGTTAAACTTGACACAATTCAGAAATATGTTTTAGTTTCAGCTGCCGGCTCACATAAATATAGAAGAAACTACAAGTAAACAGTGTAGCTTACTAGCTAACACAACTTATGATGATTTGGAGATAAGATTATAGATGAAGGTCAAATTAATACAACTAGATATGGCTAAAACTCCATTCCACGCATGCCACATAGATGTTTGCTTCTTCTTGTGGAATACTTTCAGCTACAGCTTAATTTCAAATTCTACCCTGTTCACTATTTTTCCAGCTTGCACCACAGGACAGCACCTACTCATGCACCATAGTTTTATTCTTTTAACCTTGAACAGCTTATACTTTAACTAGCTAATACAGAAAATAAAGCTATCTAACAAGTCAGTGAATAAAAGTGGGCAACCATATCCATATGGATATGATGACATAGGAAATAGGAAAAATAAAATGTAGACACACCTGGAAAACAATTAATTGAAAGCAAAATTTTATGGTACAGAAAAGAATAATATCATCCCCAACAATCACTTACTCGATAATAGAAATAATCATACAATCAAGGAATGTGATACCTGTCTGCAGGATTATTCTCATTGTCATAATTGAAAAGCTTGATCTAATCAAGGCTTTGGTCAAACATCCATGCCTGTATGCAGGTCTTGAGCTTGTGTAGCTTTGCCGGTGCTGCAGATTCCAGATACTAAGTAACATGATAGAGCCCAGCTATTACAGAATCTAAAACAAAATGAAAATCTGCCAGTTCTGAGCAATAAGACATGGGTTTATACAGAATATCAACGCCAAAAGGACAGAGAACATTAAGAAAGGAGAAGAAAAAAGAAACAAGAAATGATCACAAGCTAATTGAGGCTTTTTGACACAGGAAAAAAATAAAATTAAAGGAAAGAAAAAAAGGTTCTCCAGACATCAGTATATACTTTCTCATGAAGGGGAAAAATCTTACCATTTTAACAATAAAGGAATTGCATGACGGACATGTGTATGCCATATGGTCAGCTTCACTCAAGTGATGAGGCACAACTTCAGAGTGGAGCCAATGGAGGGTAGCGGTGCTCAAGTAATAGGAATGCTCTGTTGGAATATTTAATTCTGGATTAACATTAATTATTAATTAGATTAATTAACAGATTATATTTTGATATTAAATAATTAATTTTATGTTTAATACTAAATAAATATATTAGGTCCTATGTTATGAATAATCTGTAACAAGATGAACCATTTATAAGTTATTAACATTAAAAACTTCAATTTATAGTCTATTTATTAGTTAGTTGTCTTATTTATATTGGTTGAAAATTTTGTTATTATATATATATATATATATTAATTATAATAACATTGGCTTGTAAAAGAAATTTCTGTGGCTTGCAGGAAAAGATAAGATACAAGCTAGTTTCACTCACTGAACAAGCCAATCATCACTATATATATTTATACATCATTTTCAGTTTTTAGATAAACAGAAATGTAACAATGTACGTTATAACTCTTTATATCTTTATTCTCTACCTCTTTAACTAATAGTATCTTATTTTATCTGGTACGATCTAAAACTTTATCTCTCAATTTAATTCTGGTATACTCTTTAAAATTGCACGCACTATTTCTAACAAAAACATTTGCTTTATAGTTAGTCATCTCAATCAAGAATTTTTCCTTCCTTTTCTTGTTCAGTTATTAAAGATTTCAACTGATTAACTCAGTTTGATCCTCTTAAGCATGCAAAACATTTCAGAATTTGCCTAAATGGAATTTTTTCACTAAATTCCAAAATATGAGAGATATAAAACGGGCAGCGTAATATTTGGTACTCAAGACGGTAATTCTAAATAAATTTTAATTTGTTTTTGATGGATTATACAGTGTATCGGTATAATTTATAACAATTGTTTAAAGTACTAGTAATTTTATTAAAATGTTATCATTAGTTAGTAATCAGCATTCAGCTTATTATGTTAGTGGAGGATTATTCAAAGTACTAGCAACTTCGCTAATATGTTATCATTGCCTCCCATCAGTGGTTAATTGTACTAATGTATTTAATTTTTTAACGTCAACTGAAAAAGCATTATATAGATTTATTTTGAATTTTAAGCTACATGTGAATAATTTTGTAATTTTTAAAATATAATAATAAATTTTTAAATTTGTACAAATAATCTCCTTTAGTTAATTTGTCCACTCATCCACCGCAACATTCTCATTTCTGCAACATTAAACTTATTTTCTTGTTGACTTTTTATTGTCCAAAATTTTAAGCTACATGTGAATAATTTTGTAATTTTTAAAATATAATAATAACATGTTAAAGACAATGAATCTTTTTAATTTTTTTTAAAATATAAATAAATTTTATAAATTTAAATTATATGCAGATAACTCTTTAATGTCTTATACTCTATTAGTGAAATAATAGATTTACTAATAAGATTATTTATATAAATTTAAAAGTTTAGAAAGATATATTATCAAATTTTGACAATTAAAAAATTATTTGTATATGATTCAAAATTTAAAAAGTTATATGTAATTATATTATTCGTATTATGTATATAATGAGTAAGAAGAAATTACACTTTTTATAAGCCATAAACATTATAACTCATATATGGAACTTTGCGTTAGTACGCTATTTTTCATTTTTAACACTCGTCTTTAAATTTGAATGGGGGAGAACAACTCCATACTACGCTTGAGTAAATAGATATATACACACACACTAATGGTCCTTGAGCATAGAAAAAAAGAAAAAAAATTAAAAAACACAAATAAAAAAATGCATCATATCAATTACAATTACAATTTATTTATAATATTTTTAGATCCAACTTTTATATATATATATATATATATATATATATATATATATATATATATATATATATATATATATATATATATATATATATATATAATATTTATGGAAACTGACTCCAAAGGTCTGCGCCCAAGGGTTAAATTTTCAGAACAAGGAATGCTCTTTTTGCCAAGGCTAGGTTTCCGCGTGTGCCGCCGGAAGAAACAATCTTCTTAGCCTTTGTTTGAGGATCTCACTGTTGAGGTGAACATGTTATGTACAGCTACAAGGTATGCCTTCCCCAAATTTCCTCACTTTCTTCCGTCTTTCATCCTTCTCTCTTTCCCTTATTCCCTCAATCTCAAGTTCTATGCTCATTCCCAAACCCCAAATGCAAATAACATCGACGACACCGTCGCTTCATTCCATCGCTTACTTCATATGCGTCCCCCACCTTCCATAATCCAAATTAATAAGATTTTAGGATCAATTGCAAAGGCTAAGCATTATCGCATTGCTATCTCACTGTTTGCACAAGTAGAGTTCAAGGGATACACACCCTGTTTATTTACACTGAGCATCTTGATCAATTGTTACTGCCATGTGGGTCAGATGTATTCGGCTTTCTCAATACTGGGGAAGATTCTCAAGATGGGTCTTCAACCGAATACCATAACTTTGACTGCACTAATGAAAGGACTCTGTTTTAATAACAGGGTTGAGCAAGCACTACACTTCCAGCATGACCTTATGGCCAAAGGATTTCAGTTAGATGAAGTTAGTTATGCCATCTTAATCAATGGGTTATGTAAAACTGGGAAAACAAGGTCTGTCATTAAACTGCTCCAAAAGATGGAGGCGCAGGGAATCAAACCTGATGTAGTTATATACAATACAATCATTGATGGCCTTTGTAAAGATGGACATGTAACTGAAGCACATGATTTATGTTCTAAAATGAGTGATCATGGAATTTTGCCAAATATTGTCACTTACAGCTCTCTAATCCATGGTTTCTATTGCATGGGTAAGTGGCAAGAAGCTACTCGATTGCTTCATGAAATGATATTGAAAGACATCAAACCAAATATTTATGTCTTTAATATATTGGTTGATGCATTTTGTAAAGAAGGAAGGATCACAGAAGCTCAAGCTGTGTTTGCTAGGATAATGAAATGTGGTGAGAGACCTGATGTCATAACTTACAATGCTTTAATGGATGGATGTTGTTTGATGAATAATATTAAGGAGTCAAAGGAAGTATTCAATAGAATGGTCCAAAGTGGTTTGACACCTACTGTATTTAGTTATAATATCTTGATCAATGGATTGTGTAAGATTAAATTGGTTGATGAAGCTATGGATCTCTTTAAAGAAATGCATTGCAAAAACATGGTTCCCGATGACATAACTTACAATTCTCTGATTGATGGCTTGTGCAAAGCAGGGAGAATGTCAAATGCACAAGATCTTTTTTTTGAGATGCATGATAGTGGTCATGCCCCTGATATAATCACTTATAATATCTTGATAGATGCATTTTGCAAAAGCCAGAATCTTGCCAGGGGAATTGCATTAATTAAGCAAATTGTTGACCGAGGAATTTGGCCTAGTGTTTACACATACAATATACTTATTGATGGTTTGTGCAAAGGTGGTAGACTAAATGATGCTAGAGAGGTTTTTCAGTACCTTTTGATCAAAGGCCATCATCTAGATGTCTGCACTTATAACATTATGATCAATGGCCTTTGTAGAGAAGGCTTGCATGATGAAGCTATGACCTTGCTTCCAAAAATGAAAGAGAATGGCTGCCTTCCTGATTCGAGAACCTATGAAACACTAATTCGAGCTCTTTTGAAAATAAGTGAGAATGATAAAGCAGAGAAGCTTCTTCATGAAATGATCAATAGTGGTCTTCTAAACCGATAAAACAAGGTCAGATACTCTAGTGCTAATTTATGTTATACTTGTACGAAGGTTGAAATTTGCCTTTAATGGTTTGCAAATACTTTTTTCATTCCGGTTAAAATTGTAGGATTATTCAATGTCCTAAATGGTGTTGAAGGAGTTTTATTCAAGTCATATACTTTATATATTTATTTTGACTTTGTGTTTGTTACCAGTGATTAATTTTTTTGTCTTAACATGACTTTGTTCCTTCTTCATTTATGGTTCATTTCTAATTTGATTTATTAACTCTAAGGTGCATCTCAGTTGTTGTTCATGACATTTCTGTTATTCAAAATTGTAGCTAAGATAAAGTTTTCTTGGATTTCAGAATCTAAAATGATAATCCCTTGCAAAATATTATGGAGCACATAAAAAGTTCATTAGGTTGTTTTACAACCAAGAAAAACAATGGCTGAAGAACTCATTTGGGAGTATAAGCACCCAAAAAAAAAAAAAGTTTAGGAGTCTTTATTGTACTAGAGTTAATGTTGAATTTACTTGAATGGTTTCCAAATGCTTATTTCTTTTGGCAAACTGAATAAATATTTTTTTTGTCTTCGTTCAAAGTACTAGAGGATGCTTTCTCCTATTTTCAGGAGAAGGTGAGGTTAACTATCAAGAACATGTGATGCTTGAGTCCTTGAATCTCCAATGATTGTATTTATACTTATCCTGAATGAAGTAGTAATTTAATGTATGCTAGAAAATGATTTTGTCAGTAGGTGGACCTATTATCTTTTTTTTTTAATTGCATTTCTAACTTTAGGGAATACCCGAATTTAAATGAACATGACCTTTGAGTTGATTTGTAAAACTTGACTATTTTTTAATCTTCCTATTTACACAGTTCATTCAAGACAGACATGCTGTACAAAGTGATGGCCTGGATGTATAACATTATGATCAATGGGCTTTGTGAAGAAGGCTTGTTTGATGAAGCGAATGCCTTGGTTTCAAAAATGAAAGAGAATGGCTGCCTCTTGGATGCCACAACTTTTGACTTGATTGTTCAAACTGTCTTTAAAAAAAAAAATGGAGAATGATAAGGCGAAAAAATCCTTCTAGATATGATTTCAGAGGTCTTCTTAAATGATAAAACAAGGTCAGATACTTATCGTAATGTTAAATTTCCTAAATGGTTAGGAAATCCTTGTTTCTTTTGGGCTCAAAAAGTTGGACTATATAACAGCCTTTCTGTTGGAAAAAGAGTTTTGATCAATTCATAGTAAAATAATTATTTTTATTTTATGTTTTTCTAAGCGCCCTAGCAGTTAACTTTTTGAGTCTGATCTGGACATTTCTCCTTTTTCCTTTATAGTGCTTTACTAATTTGATTCATTGATACTTTGATGGTTCTCAATTGTTGTTGCTGTTCAACTAGTGATTTCTACTATAGCTGAATTAGAGTTCTCTTGGATTTTACCATCTAAAATTAAGAATTGACAAGATTGTTCTGCACGAGCTTATAGTAAAGTACTAGTACAAGGGTGTTGCATACAGGCAACGGGACTGTAAATTTAACCCGTCATAAGGGAATTTTATGTATTGCTTTAAATTCTTCCCCGATTAGAATTGAAAATTGTTGATTGGATTTTCTTTGGTTTTGATGTTTTTATAATCAATCAGAGGAGACTCACCAACTTTGGGATGTGACTAGCAATACCACATTTCAATTCTTTTATGCTGTTAAACAATGTGAGCTGAGGTTAGACTAGAGTTTTTGCCTAATCGGATGTATATATCATCTTCATGAGTTACTCTTTGTGTGTTATTTACTTGTCTTCTACATTTACATTGCATAATAACTTCTGCTATGGATGAATTTCAGAGTTTCTTGGCATGCTAACAATTCTAAAACTATCTTCCGCAAGCACACTAATGGAATTATGAGTGATGACATTCACCTGCTGACCTTTCGAAACAAGCTATTTGGCAGACAAAATGGAACTATACTTTGCACTAAATTGAAGAGCTAGAACTTCGTATTTAGGTAAGTGAATGTTACTTCATGTATACTCCTTAGCAAAGCTACAAAGCACAACATGCATAAGTTATGGTCATGATATTCTTTATGACTATGAATTTTTTTTTTAAATAAACATTTTCATTTGAATATAGTCTTATTCTTTCAATTTTACATTTCCCACTTTTAACTAAAGTAAAAATTGTTTGATCACTCCATAATAGCAATTCTCTCTCAGGCTTGTTATCTCAAACCGCTCAGGCTGTTTTGGCCAAAACCTGTCACACCCCCTTCATCTGTGCTGAAATTCTATCTTCAGATGGTAAAAAGAAGAGCAGAATGTGGGAATCAAAATTTTGATGTCTTTGCTTCTTTTACTACTAAGGATGCTTTGGGTTCCAGGTTCTCAACATCTCAGCAGAATTGCAGCATTTGGATTATAGAGCTGTAGTCCCTAATGCATTATCACCTTGGGGTAGATTTCTAGTTTATTTCCAAAGAAAGCATAATCAACTATAGATATGAATATTCTTTTTATTATTGTAATTAAAAGATCATTTGTTTTCTTGCCATCAACACCATCTAATGTTTTGGAAGTTATATTGCTTTCATGTCACAGATAGTTTCCATTTAAAATAATTTCTTCTTAATTATGTGAAATTTTGTTAATGCTCATGAATTAATTTTCTGTAACTCTATTAGCTTAGTAATCTGAAAATGCCTGATGAGCAACGAATGACATTTAATATGGCTGCAATGGCATTTAAGAGTTAGGTATTTCTTTGATGGTGTACATGTAAATCAAGAGTCAAGAACTTTGATGTTCTGTTGATAAACTTAGGTTACAAATTCAGTTATAGTATCTAGAAAACTGTTACAGCTCATTTGACTTTGCAACTCAGATCCTTGAGGCTCATGGACTGTATGGCAGGTCGTAACTTTCTTCCAAATAAAGTAGGAATTATGCTTATTTGTGGGAGGAAGTGGGTTTTTCTATTTAGAGAACATTGGAGTTTTTCGTTTAGAAATGCACACCATGCCATAGTATTGGTATCAAGATCTAAAAGACATTAAAGTGAAAACATGTCAGATGTCGCGTGTCATCACGAACTACAAAACTATTGGCATGAGCTAAAGAAGAACGAAGCAAGCTGTATTTGCACTTGTTAAGTAATGCCTAATGAACGTTGCTTATTTAGACATTTAGTAGAGAACTTTGCTTTAATATGGTATAATTCATTTTAAGAGAATCTCATGACATGTCAAAATATTTAATATCATTCTCTTTATAGAGCATCTGGTATATTTAACAGCTTATAGTAAGGCGATTGCCTATTGCATGGCTTGCCGTTCATCAATTGACTGCCAGCCAATAATGACATTATCATGAATGTAATTATTCCAGTGTATTGGCTTGATATTCAAGCCGGGCGATATCTACATTCCTTTTATTTTTAATTAAAACTCTAGTTATTGAAGTCTCGAAAGTTTATTAGACACCGCACATTATACGGCTTGTTTGGTTTGTCGTGAGGAAGGGAAAAAAAAATAAAAATTTGGTGAAATATTAATTTTGCTCTTATAATCATTACTCAATCATTATTTAATATTATCCATTAATCGTTATTTAATCATTAAAAAGTAAAAGTATTATAGATATTTTTTATTTATAATTTTTTCTATTTTCATTTTTATATCTAATTTTTGCCTATCAAACGGGTCAAGGTGGACAAGTAGAAAGTATACTGCGTATTCTATCCTTCTGTAAGGTATGTTCGATAGGAAGAAGAAGACTGCAGTGTGTTCACTTGGTGTACTGAAAATCAATCAAAAGGTCATATATTCCGTAAGGCATTTTTATTTTCAATTCTATCTCTATTTAACCAATATAGGATAAAAGTACAAATCTTTACAAGCAAGATATAAAAAAATTTCTATACAAAACATTTTGTCCCCTCCTCCCCCAAAAAACTCAAAGTCATAGCTCCACCACTGCTAATTTGAATTTAACCAGGGTATTAACTTAAGATACCATAATGCTTGAGTGACTATTGAACTGATGAACTGTATCTTGAAAAGCGAAAAAATGGAGCAATTTATGGACTCTACGCAAATTACAATTTGCAATTTTGTCTAAACCAAGTATGGTCACTATCAAATAACGATTAGATAAGCATTTTGTTAGGCCGAATCAATAAGCTAGTTAAATTCAGGAACTAAATTGATTGAGTAAAAATTATTGAAGAACAAACAGAAAAACTTGCAATTTAGAAGATCGAATTAATAATTTTGTAATTTTTTATTGATAAAATATACTTTATATGTAAATAAATAAATGATATAAAAATAGAAGGGAACTAGTATGCTAGTGTTACTATGCTATGCGCGACATTATTTTGTTGTTTTTGTAACTTTTAAATGGATCAAATATATAGAAAAATGAATAAAGAAAAACGAATACCACATACATAACATACGTGTAATCATACTCAGCTAAGTCAATTAGAGAAAGTATTCTAATGTCAGATATTCAATTACAAAAGAAATCTTTTAATAGAAAGTAAATGACATTATTATATAAGGAGATACTAATTAAGTGTCAAATAATAAAGAGGGAACAAAAAATCTAACTATCTAAAACCATAATTTCTTGTAAAGTTAATTTAATCTAACATGCAACAAATATGCAAACGACCATGTTAATGACCGTGCTCCTAAATTCCACTTCTGAAATTTGAGCAATCCTTAGATGATGTTACTATAACAGAAGTTGCAGCAATCTGTACTATATTAGATAATACACTGCACTATTCCAATCAGTTACATTACTGAAATATTCACATTTGGGTTCAAGCTCCAATCTCCCCAGTTTTGCCACACCTAAAGATACTTTAAATATAAAGGAGTGTAATAATTCAGATGATACCAATGGGATGATCAAGGAAGCAATAAAATTACAGATATTCCTAATTTGTCTATATCATTTCATGAACCTTGAGAAAAAGAGCCGCTGGATAATCAGTTTGACAATCTTAGGTTCCTATCATTTCCAAATGACTTAAATTACTTATTAAAATTGTATTGAAGTGTAGACGTATTAATAAATTATATACCCTCCAAAGCATCACATATATAACATCAACTATTTTCTCATCATGTTTCTTAAGCATCAAATAAGAAATAATAATTACCTTCCAAAGCATAAAGACCATGTCTCATATAGTCTAAAAGTTTACTTAGATAACAATTCTGGACATAGTAACCATAACAGCCATGGAATATCTTTCTGTCTGCTGTCTCTGCGTGTCCAGTCAGATAAATGATATGAAAAAGGAAACACATTTACATCAAATTCATGTTACAGAAGGACTATAACTGGAGGTGCAAAAATTGGGATAAGCATCTACTTCACAAGATATTACTGACTAGCCTCGAAGAATAATCTCGCATAATGTAGAACAAGATTTAAGATTTCCTTTTCCAACAGAACAACCCAGCAAGGAAAGAAAAACCTTAGTACGTGCAAAATTACAACCTTGATCATGGTTAACTGGACTACAATTAACAATTTAGCTTGAGAAAGGGAGGACATGTGTTAACCACAAAACCAAACACACATCTTTGAAAGCATAATTTAGGAACATGAAAGGGCTCTTCAACATATCATCTTTAAAATAGATCATGAAAGGAGCCATGATGTATAGGTCGTGTGCCTTCCCTCAATGAGATACCAACCCCAATTTATGGATAAGTGACGTTGTTATCACCAAAAGAACTTCCAAATGCCTCAGATGCAGAAGGTCGCTTCATTGTGCTGATCTAAAGCAAATGACCAAGTCAATGAAGCCTTAATTTGCCGTTGGCAATATGTGCTTTTGGAATCAGGCATTCTAGCATGTTGATTTCTTGTAGAACAATAAACGGTGCCTTTATTGTAAATTTACAACAACAACGAAAAATCTTTTGCCACTGGATAAGATCAATTATATAAATAAAACGCTATAAAATTTTATCATGAATTATATCTATATACAATCTATTTAAATCTAAATTCTTCTTAATGATTTTGCTTATAATTTTTTTTTTTGTTTCTCCTTAATTTTAGTTATTGAACTACTTTCTATCTGATCTATTTTTTTTTATTGAAACTTGTATAAGTCTTTTTTATGCATACCCAAACTATTTAAGACATTCTATAATTTTTCCCACAACAAATGTGACTTCAACTTTTTCTTCAATACATTCATTTTTTATTTTATCTTATCTAATGTTTCATATTTAATGCAACATTTTTATTTTTACAATATTAAACTTATTTTGTTATTGACCTTTTATTACTTAACATTCAGTACCATACAACATTACAAATCTTTACTGTAAATTTAATTCAAGTAAAATGAATAGGCAATGATGACAATTTCAATATGACGTGACAAGAACTAAAATAATGAGTGGCAAGCACATCTAAGACATTAGTCAACTTCTTGGTCTTTCTTCTAAAATTAATGGATAATAACAGAGATAAAAAAAGTAGTTAGTTTTAACAAAGAAGTAGCCAATTCGGAAATTGCTGCTGCCCAAAGGCAGCATACCAAAGTAATCAACAAGTCCACACTCTTTCTTGGTTGAATCCATTTGCTAAATTGTTACCAAATCCCAAGTGCCAAAAGAAAAACCAAAGGAAGCTCCTCTTTCAAACCATGAACATACAATTTGGCTGCTCCGAACTGAAAAGGAAAGGCAATTCAGGCCAAAGTTCTACTCAAATTGCCAGTACAAAGTGATGCCAATTAAGCATACAACCAAAGGTGATCTGACTTATAACTACTCCCAAGACCTCACATGGACTATAGCTTTTCACTAAAATATTCTCTGGCTTCAGGTCACAATGTATTAGTCCAAGGCTGTGCACAAATTGCAGTGCTTCCAAACACTGAATTGTAATTGACTGCACACAGATTCAGAAAAGTTTCAACCATGGCAGATTAGATGAAAATAAGACAACATGAAGCAAATGGCACACCATTTACCTGCTATCTTAGCATTGTGAAGTATACTTCTCCACGTTTCTCTATTAAATTTATGAAACTCATAAGTTGGCTTAAGTAGTTTGCATATTATTGACAAATGTCCCTACAGCACAACAGGAGAAAAGAATTAAGAGTGGTCAGTCAGCTAACCAAAGAAGTACAGCTATCAATAGCATGGAGAATCAGTAAATGAAAATAGAAGCATACATATAAGACAGACTACCAACAATTAACATATATTTCTTCCCATCACAGCATCACTCTGAATCTGAATATGGCTTAGATAATTATTCTCATAATGAGTTTGAAAACATTTAAAAATTAGGCACCAGTGTTGATACTTCATATTTATACCAAATGCTGGAATTTATGAAGCACTGACATTTCCCACCAAAAAAAACAAAAAAGCGAACTCCATGTCTAACACATGTTAAACACATCAGACACGACACTTCAAATAGAAACCTCAACATTTAGTGTTTTTTGCACCACTGTGTCGGACAAATTAGAAAACTAGCCACAAACACCAAGTTCAGTGTCTTTTCAGTTAACCTTGACAATTCAGAAATATGCTTCAGTTGTAGCTGCCAGCACACATAAATATAGAAGAAACTATCAGCAAAAAGTGTAGCTGACTATCTAACACAACCTAGGTCAATTTGGATATAAGATTATAGATGAAGGTCAAAAAAATACAACTAGATATAGCTACAAGTCCATTCCACACATGCCATACAGATGTTTGCATCTTCCTACAGAATAATTTCAACTACATCTTAATTTCAAATTCCACTTTGTTCACTCACTATTCTTCCGCCTTGCATTATAACTAGTAACCCAGTCAATGCCAAAAGAAATTGATTGCTCAGTCAGGACAGCACCCACTCATGCACCCCACAGCATAGTTTTAATCTTTTAACTTTGAACAGCTTATACTTTAAGTAGCCAATACAGAAAATAAAGCTATCTGACAAGTCAGCAAACAAACGTGGGCAACCATATCCAGATAATGGATGACATAGGAAATAGGAAAAATAAAAGGTAATGTAGACACACCTGAAAAAATGATTACTTGAAAGCAAAATTAGTACAGAAAAGATTAATAGCATCTCTAACAATCACTTACTTGATAATAGAAATAATCATACAATCAAAGAATGTGATACTTGTCTGCACTTTGCAGGATTATGCTTATTGACATACTTGAAAAGCTTGACCTCATCAAGGCTTTGGTCAAACATCCATGTCTATATGCATGTCAAAATTCAAACATACTAATTTCTTCAAACATACTATTTTACAGTATCAAAAAAGCTTAAAAAATACTAGGCATTGTTAATGGAGATGTATATATTGATCTTTAAATAACCTTTTCATCCTTTTTCAGCTTGACAGGTGCTCTTTCAGCATAACCATAAGTTGAACCTGCTGTAGGAGAATAGTTAGTGGATCTTACTGCAGTAGCATCATTCTCATCCCCAGAACCTTTAATGGGTTAAGAATCACTGCTTTTCTTCCTTCATGAACTAAGAATGTCATCAGATATCACAAATGCATTAAGACTGTCATCTTCTTCATCAGCATTGCAGTTATGACCCCATGGACATAACGGAGCCAGCCTGGATTATCTGCTCATCTTTCAGTCATAGGGGAAATTAGAAGCTTCCATCGGTATGAGCATTAATCTGCAAGAATGCACCTTTATCACTGCCAATGAGCTTATTCGACTAACTCTTGCCAATTTTCTTCTCATTTTCCCCCAATTTATTGATAGACTTCTTATCCAAATCATGCTGCAGCTGCAATGTCTGGAACAAGTAGCAACCAAGTCCTACATCATGATCACAAACATACCATATCCCCTTCACCACTACCACCAACCAATAGGATCATCAGAAGCTGACTGGTTCAACATTCTTTGCATGAATATTTGCTCTCTAGAGAAGAAACTTCTTCAAAAAAAGATTGATCATCATCTTCATCTATGGCTGGACCTCTGTCCTGAGGATCTGGAATACTTCACTGCATAATTGACTTTCATAGTCACTCGGATAATCAATTTCATGTGCCAAAAACCAGTCCTCATCCTCAATAGGTTGTCACCTGTACCCAACATCATCATCACTATCATATTCATCAGAGGGAAGAAAACATGGCCAAAAGTCGCTTTTCACATTGTGCAAAACAAAGGTACCTTCTGCACATGACCAACTGGTTAAAAATTTGTTCCTTGTTGCCACAATTCTCTTAATTACATTAATTTCAGCATAAGTTTTTTTTTAATGGTTAATTTTAACCCCCGATGAACAGCACAAGGTATTATAGGCATGTAGGGCTTTTGTGTAGAAAAACGTGTCAAAGATATTAATAAGATTTATTCAGAGGCCATCTCCTAAAATGTATTGAATAAAATAGTTCTTGACAAAGTCAAACGAAAAAATTTTCATAGTCACCATATCACATATGAACTTTCAACACTTATGCGAACTTATGAGAAATTTATTACTCTACTCCTACCTCTTATTTACCATTCCTAAGTAAAATTCACTAGACAGATAAAAGATGATGAAAGAGTTATCTTACAAATTGGGAGTATTATAGGTTAGGATGTTATTAATTTAAGAGTCTACGAGTTTATTATTATCTAGGAGTCTTTTAGTTATCCCTTATTCTTATATCTAGGAGTTTATTTGGTGCTTAATTCAATTTTCAGATTATTATATAATAAAGGAAGTTACAAGGGCTGAAGTGGGTAGTTTATTACTTCACCCCTAAGTTCTGCCAACCATAATTTTGCTTTAACCCTAAATTTCAACACAAGACTTATCAGAATATCCCAACACTAAAATCACTTGTTAACAATTATAGAACATTCCAAATAGTCCTAGACTCCTATGTACTAGCCATGCAATGCAAGATTAACTACTTACCTTTTTCAAATTTTTTAAAGCATGTCATAAACATAGCAGCAGATTGATAAAGCTTAATGAAATTGTAGGAAATGCAGGGATTGGTAGCTTTCGCAATTTTTACTGCTTTAGGTTCAGTTTTTTTTTTTTTGGGGGGGGGGGGGGGGAGATCTTTTTCTTTTCTCTTATCTCCTTGACAGGATATCTTATCCACTTTACCAATATGGATCTCTCTTTCTAATAAATTTTCATATATAGTAACCAACCACGTATACTGAGTATAACCATACTAAACGGAAGTTTCACTCTTTTTAACATCAGACATACTGAACATTACTAGTTCACCGAGATGACAACAATACAGGCACCAAGGCAGGTATGTTGAACACCATGTAATATCTCAAAATGTCAAAATCCAATGCACAAAGCAGATTAAAATGAACTAGGGCATCAACTTCTCAAACATACAAACTTACAATTAGAGAGAAGCCAACTGAATGGATCAATACTCAGGACACAGCGAACAAAGAAAAAAACTAGTAACAACTAGGTCTCAGGCCCAGGAAGAAGCCGCATTTTCATTGAGCACACAAAATAAACCATCATCATGTCCAGCCAAGAAATGCAACTACTAATTTAAGCCCAAATTAAAGACTGCCCAGTGAAATGCAGAGAATATTTTGTGAGCTTGTGTAATGCAGCATATTGATGAAGAAATATTTACATAAAACATAATGCTAATGAAGAAAAACAATTAACATTTCAGTTGCAAAAGCTAGGAACTTGGCAGCAGCAAATTCAGAAATTTCTATAGCCCAGAGGCAGCATACAAAGGCAATTGATGAGTATAGGCCAGCTCTGCTTAACTCAATTGGTGTAGCAAGTGGTTGTGTCACATATCCAATGCAAAATTAAATAAGCATCTACTTCACCAAATATTACTGAATGGCCTAAACAAACAATCTCACATCACATACATGATTTAATATTTCCCTTTCCAACAGAACAACCAAAGCAAATAAAGCATGACTCTAAGAATAGATTGTAAGTACTAAATTACATCCTTGATCAGGGTAACCCTTCATGCAAGTTTAACATAAATATTTAATGTAACTTGAAATAGTTTCTCACCTTGTTTTATTTTTTTAACAGGCCTTCAGCTTTCATTTCATGAAGCAACTTCTCTGCCTCGCCTTATCATTCTCATTCTTTTCAAGCAGAGCATGAATAAGTATTTCTATGTTACAAAATCCAGGAGGACATTCTCTTTCAATTTTGAAACCAAGGAAATTGCTTCATCAAACAAGCCTTTCTCACAAAGGCCATTGATCAAAATGGTACATGAAGACAACGCCCTTTGACCAGAACTACAAAAATCTCTAGTGCAGTAGTTAGTCTATCACCTTTGCACAAACCATCCATAAATGTATTGTATGTTCACACAATAGGTTGAATTCCTTGGTCGATAATTTACTTAAATAATGCTATCGCCTTGTCGATATGTCGACTTCTGCAAAATGCATCTGATATTATAAGGGATTATATTAGGGGGTTGACCACTATCATGCACCTCATAAACAAGGTCCTGCACATATGAGATTCTCCCTGATTTGCAATAATCATCTATTACAGAACTGTAAGTTGTTATATCAAGAACCAAATTTTCAAGGTGCATACCTTCAAACAAATCCATGTCTTCATCCACCATTTTAATCTAGTGGTATACATCAATCAATATATTAAAACTAATAACATTAGGTGCCATATCACTTTTGATGATCATATTAAATATTTCTCTTCACTCATTAACGTTATTCCTCAAACAGTACTCATCCATTTAAGCACTATAAGCAACAACATTAGGTTTGTGATCATATTTAATCACCATAGGAAATACAGCTTGAGCTTCTATAATCCTTCTTTACAAAATGTATCAACCAGCATATTAAAGGTAGAAACATTAGGGTTGATATCTTTCCAAAACATCTCATTGAGCAATTGAGTTGCTTCTTGCCATTGACCCCTGATGTAGAAACCATGGACTAGAGTACTGTAGATGACAATATTAGCAGATATTCCCTAATCCATCATTTCAGAACACAAATGGCGTGCCTCATTTACAAATCCATCTTTACATTGGCCATCATTTGTTGTGCTGTACATATCTACATTAGACTTAATGGTCTGTCCATCCATCTTTTGTAGCAACTTAACTAGGTTTTCCTGTTTTGCATAGCCCATTGATTAAAGTGCCATAGCTGATTTCATATAATTGAAATCCTTTTGCAATTAGATCATCATAGAAGTCTAGTGCTTCTCCAATCATATTATTGATAGAGACTCAGAGTCCTTTGTTTAGTATAGTCAAAAGATAAGGGGAAAAAAAAGGCCATTCTCTTCAAATATTTTCAAATTCATAAAGAAAAGCTAGTTATCTCATTTATTTTATTGTATTCTCTCAAATAAGCCTCGAGCGATCGAATATAATATGTAATGAGGTCAATTACAAATTTGAGTTCAATTCAGACAAAAGTTAAAGTAAAGCAAATTTTTAAATCAAATCTAATAATTAGTAACAGCATTTAATAGTTTTTATATAAAAATTATAATATAGCAAGTATTGATGGGCTAAACTAGTAATGTAGTGGTTGGAAATAGGCAGGTGACAACAGTAATAATCAAGTCCATTCTCCAGTGTCACAAATTTCTTCCTATACTGTCACACTACGACTTGGGGTCTCCATTTTACTACTATGACACGGATAACCAAGGTTTCCACAAATAAATAAGAACTATATTTACTAGATTCATCAACAACAAAGCAAATACATGGTGATTAAGTACAAATTTCAAATATAATCAAGTACGCAAGAACCTTAGAATAGGCTAAGTCACAATCTGAAGCAGAATCTCATCCTGTAATTTATCAGCATTAGACTCAGTTTCAAGCTGTTTAAGCTGCTGCTCTACTGCAGCAGGCACAAGATGTTGGTGAATTTTCAAGCAAGACCCGAGAAAGAAACAGCCCAATTAGAGACTCCATCTAACATGGATCAATCTTGGTCCTTGATCTAGAAGACTATGGAGATGATGTGATGTCTTTTAATAAATGCCAAAAATTACTGTATCCAATTAACAACTCTTGCAGCCATTTCCAAACTGTTTCTGGCAGCCAAAAAAAAAAAATTTTTATAAAATGTTCAGACAGGTGTCACCAAACATAGCCGAAAAAGAAGAGCATCCATTTTCAGGTTTGTTCGTGCTTCACAAGATACATTCACTATATAATCAAATCCTGAAACATGCCGTTCACCTCATATTCTTGAGAATATAATTACATCCAAGAATTCTTACTTTATGTTCATCAATCATTTTACAGAACCACCTAAAATTTGGTTTCTAAAAACATCCATTCATGATATAGCTCTAGTTCTCCCATAATTCAATAGTTACAGCAAGACCACAATCTCTAATTCAAGAGATGTCCCAAAATAAGAGAAGATTAGACATGCATACTGAGAATAAAAAATAATTACAAAAAGAGAAGAACATACATTGAACGGTTGAAGTAAAAGAGATGCTCATATAACTTGACTATAGAGAAGCTTCATTTGCAATCAACATTACAACTTCAATTTTGCTTTTCTTTTCTCCCAAGAAAGAAGTTACCTCACTAACCACAATGCAATCTAGTCAATACCAAGCAAAAATATTAGGACAACTAAGACAGCTCAATGGTGCAACCAAGATATGTACATATTTTACCAATTTCAGTCCAAAAAGGGAACAAAACTGAAAAGTGTAAATTGCAGAGTGTGAGCAACATGATCCAATGACACTGAAGGAAGGAAAAAAGGGGTGCAAATGAATAAATTTTATGCAGCATTCAAAATCTTATTCACCAGAGTATTACTATCCAACTCAAAATCAAGCAAAGGAAAGAAATAAACACAAGCATGTGTGCAGAACCACTTCAAACAAAAATGCCCACAAATCCAATTATGGCTATAACAAGCAATAATTTATTAACCAGTAGTAGTCATAAGTATATATAAGAAAAGTAGAACCTTAGCCTTCTAAATAACTAGCTCAGTCTTTAATCTTTTTTGTTTCATTTTTCTAAAAATAAACAGATAATGACCACTAAAAAAGGTGCTTATAAAAGAATTATTTTCACCAAAATAAAGAATAGAGCTTTAACCCATTGAGTGATCATCACCTCAAAGAAAAATACTCCCATCCAATGTTGTAACCAAAGTTATATATGTGTTTTACCTTTTGCTTGGTAGTGGAAAAAGCAACATAAGAATTACAAAAAAAAGAGAATTGTTTAGATTTTGCAATAACTGCACATAGAAACATCACATCATTGCCAGTTTCAATCAGCTAGAATTCAGATCACATAAACACCTAAAAGTTCATCTAGCATATCAGGAACACACACACACCAAAAAAAGAATAAGTCACGTCAAAACTCAAAGATACAAGCATTTGCTAACCATTAACCAAGGTCAACAAAAGTCAGCCCACTGTCAATATAAATTAAAAAATAATTTAAAAGAAAAAACATAGGGCACAATCAAAACTTAAATAACAATCAGCATACTGTGTAGTCCAATTCTCTGACACAAAACATACAAGCATTCACTAACCACCCATGCTAGTACAACATAAATATATTTGTAACTTCAATTTGGACTATAGTGTCTCACCTTGTTCTATTTCTTTAACAAGCCTCTAGCAATCATTTCATGAAGAAGCGTCTCTGCCTTATCATTCTCATTTTTTCAAGAAGATTTTGAATAATTTCTACAGAAGTTACAAAATTTGGAAGACAGCCATTCTCTTCCATTTTATAATGTAGGGCCACTGCTTCATTAAACAAGCCCTATTTACAAAGTCCATTGATCATAGAATCGTATGATTGGACATATAGATGATGCCCTTTAACCAAAAGGCACTGAAAAATCTCTTGTGCAATAGTTAGTCTCCCACCTTTGCACAAACCATCAATAAGTATATTGTAAGTGCACTCAGTAGGCTGAATTCCTTGGTTGACAATTTGCTGAAATAATGCAATTGCCTTGTCAAGATACTGCCTTTTGCAAAATGCATCTAACAAGGTATTATAAGTGATTATATCGAGGGGTTGACCACTATTATGCATCTTATAAACAAAATTCTGTGCATCTAAGATTCTCCCTGATTTGCACAAGCCATCGATTAGAGAATTGTACGTTATGGTATTGGGAACCAACTTTTTAAGGTGCATAACTTTAAACAGATCCATGGCTTCATTCACCCTTTTAATCTTGCAAAATCCATTAATCAAGATATTATAACTGATAACATCAGGTGCCAATCCACTTTTGATCATCCTATTAAATACTTCTCTCGACTCATCAACTTTATTCCTCAAACAGTACCCATCTATTAAAGCATTGTAGGTAACAACATTAGGTTTCTGATCACACTTCATCATTTTAGCAAATAAAGCTTGAGCTTCTGTGATCCTTCCTCCTTTAAAAAATGCATCAACCAGTATATTAAAGGTATAAACATCAGGGTTGATACCTTTTAATGCCATCTCATTGAATAGTTCAGTTGCTTCTTGCCATTGACGCAAGCTGCAGAAACCATCGATCAAAGAGTTATAGGTGATAATACTAGGAGATATTCCCCGCTCAATCATTTCATAACCCAAATCACGTGCCTCAACAGCAAATCCGTCTTTACAAAGACCATCAATGACTATGTTGTACATAACTACGTTACACTTAATGGCCTGTCTCTCCAACTTCTGCAGCAATTTAATGGCAACTCTTGTCTTTCCTGTTTTACATAGTGCATTGACTAAGGTGCCGTAACTGACTTCACTTAACCGAAATCCTTTTGCAATTAGGTCGTTATAAAAGTCTAGTGCTTCTCCAACCATATTATTGACACACAGTCCTTTCATTACTGTATTCAAGGTTATTGTATCTGGTTGATGACCCATCTTGAGAATCTTCCCCAACAAAGAGAAAGCACAAGCCATCTGACCCAGATGACAGTAACAATTGATCATAATGCCCATAGTAACCAAAGATGGCGTCAACCCCATTGATTCGGCGTGTGCAAAAAGTGAAATAGCAGTAGGATAATGTTTCAACCTTGCAATCGCTCCTAAAATCTTATTAATTTGGACAATGGAGGGTGGGGGACGCCTATGCAGAATGCGATTAAATGAAGCGACGGCGTCGTAGAGGCTATCACGAGTTGGAGAATGGGAATGAAGATAGAAGTTGAGATTGAAGGCATGAGGTAAAGAGAGAAGGAAGGTGGACGGAGGACATGCAAGAAAGAGCGAAAATTTGGGGAAGGCATACCTTGTAGCCGCAGAAAACAACATCCTCACCTCAGAAGCCAGATCCTTAAACAACGGGAAACGCAAGAAGCATACCAATTGAAAACAATACGGATCCTCTCCAGAGCCTCCGAGTCTGGATTCCGCTGCGGCCCTACCTTTTGGACCATCCTGCTTTTTATTTATTTATTTATTTATTTATTATTATTATTATTATTATTATTGTTTTAACATGTAGGTTTTTGTTTACTTGGTTGAGGGTAAGACACCGGTCGGTTAAGTTGGATTTTTTGACCCGTGGCCCGGCTTAACTTGGGTATGGCTGGATACTTGGGCCATAAACTGATCATGTAATTTATTAAACAAAATTAAATTTTAATTTTTTATATCTTTATAATTTTTTGCCTATTTTGGACATATAACCAAATCTTTACAAGATTTATTAAGTGAGAATAAAAAGATAGATCTAGAAAAGGAAAAAAAAAGGACATAAAGGGTAAAAATTTAAAAAATATTAACTCAAAATCTAATGATCTGAATTTTTTTAGTTATTTTTTTAAATAGATGTAATGCAAATATTAAATTTAATTTACCTATTTACTTTCTTTAAAAAATCTATTTATTATCTCAAATTTAAAATTTTTAAATTTAAATTCATAAATTTCTCATATTTTATCTCATATTCTTTCATTCAAATGTGATAATTATATTTAAAATAAATTTAGTAAAAGTTTTGAGTCTTTAATTATTTATAATTTATAAAATATATTTAAAATTTTTTAATTAAATTATAAAATAAATTTTAACAAATTTTATTTTTTTAATCCTTTATATAGCTGAGCCACAACTAGCATCATGTCTGATCTTGTCCTTTTTTTTTTTTTCTCTCCTTTGAACTGACTCACCGAATCCGATTTAATCAAACAATACTAGACCAGCCGGTGAACACCCCCATGCGTTCCTTGGCCTCCTTCGTGAACGAATCCCCAACAGTCAACGGAATCAATTTGGGAAATCCCAACTGTTGGACTTCATGCAGAATACGAGGGTCGAAGGTGTGTTTGCCATTGTGCTTCTCTTTGGGATATGTGGTCACTTTCCCAATAAGTTTTGACTTTTTGTCATAAAGTTGTTGTGAAAGATGGCAATAAATAAATAAAGAAAGTTGTTGTAAAAGAATATTTAATAAATATTTTCAATTAGAAAAAAATTATAATCCTTAAAAAATATTTTTAAATTTTAAAAATAAGGTATTTAAATTTTGATACATTAAAAAATTTTAGTTAGTTTATAATCAGAATAATTTCTAAAATATTTTGCACGAGGAAGGCGTTGCCAAAGGCTTAGTTAAAGTCCGAGAAAGAGGTAGTGAAAACACTGCGTGAATCTTTATTTAAATGAAGACCCTAATGATATTACCAAATTCAGAAGGACTGCACCAAAGGAGTCAAAATCCAATCCACAAATGAACTAGCGCATCAAATTCTCAAATACACAAACTTACAACTAGAGAGAAGCCAAATGAATGGATTAATACTCAAAACATGAAGGATACAAGGAACAAAGGAAAGGACTAGTAACAACTATGTCTCAAGTCCAGGAGGAGGCCATATTTTCACTGAGCACACAAAATAAACTATCATCACGTCCAGCAAAGAAAGGCAACCACTAATTTAAGCCCAGATTAAAGACTGCTCAGTTAAATGCAGAGAATAATTGTGAGCTTATGTCATGCAGTACATGATGAAGAAATTATTATTTATCATATTGATAGAATCATTAAATTGGGATTATGGTTTGTAATTGGAAAATTGTGGTAACTCAGAGAGTTTACTCATGTAATGCAGTATATGTATCATATGTTATCCACTTATCCTACAGTAGAGTTTCATCATAATTATAGTAATTCCTATTCCAGTTACAAACCCTAATCCCAACTAAACCTCATAATACAACAAGATAATTAACAATAATTTCATCAGATATTGCATCACTATGATGCCATTAATAATATTTATTTGTAAGCAAACTTGCAGCGTTAATTTCTTGTCAAATAGGCACATCCAGACATGACCTCTAAGTAAATTGCTGCCAATAATGGTGAGTTTTAAAGCACATCCACTGCACTCATATTCTCCTCCTAATTAAGAGCCAAAGCCTTGACCTCACACTTTGAGTTGCTCCATAGTCCCCTCCTCTTCTCCCCAAGAAAAGCAAAACTGTATTTCAAATATTACAGTCAAAAGGTAACTTTTATTTTACAGGTTATAAAACTTGGGTCATGTTCAGTAATTAAACTTAAGTTGATAAAAATGGAAAAGAAATAAGATTCCATTATAAAATGTTGTTTGGTTGCAAAATTTGGCTCTCCCTTTTCCCTATTTAAGGAAATCAGGATTCCATCCCAAAATGGATGAAATCTAGCCTAATAAGAAGGGATGAAATTTTATTGGATAAAAATGCTCTCAACCTTAGCCTTTATTCCATTATCACTGCTATCATTATTGTCATTGTTGCTATCATGGTCTCTGTCATTATCACTATTGTCATTATTTCTATCATTGTCACTACTATTATTGTTACAACCATCATTATTGTTGCCATCATCACCAAAAAAAAGAAAATAAATTATTTTTCTATTTTTTTATACTACAAATATTATGGTCATTTATGTAGCTTTCTTTTTATTATTACATTATTTTCATCTAACCAAATATAGAAAAGAAAAGAAATGTCTATTCTCATTTATTTTTTTATACCATGCCAAATATAATTATGAATTGTATCATTTTACTCCATCAAAACTCATTCCAATCCATTCTCATATCCAATCATCCCAGCAACCAAAAGAGCCATAGTCACAACTCACAATTTTTTTCCTCATCTTCCAACCACTTTCAAAGGGAACCAGCAAAATAAATAAATAAATCATAAAACAAGAAAGGCAATAAGGTGTTAAGGAAAAAAATCATCAATTTCTTTTTGGATTTATTATCATATGTATAATCAAGGGACTTGATCAATCCTTTCACTACCATTATAATTTACTCATGCATTCATTTCACAAGCTATGAGAATGTGAGTAAATTTTTGCAATTTTAATAAAGTATGGCATAATTTGACAAACTGTTAGTGGATTAGATTAAAGTGAACTTAGGGTAAAGATAAATAGACTTTTTTGTGTTCGGCCTATGCTGAACTTACATGTTAATCAAGAATGATGCATAAAAACATAGCACAATAGTAGCAAAATTTTTAGCATAGGAGAATATTAGTATTACCATTACTAAAAAGATATCAAAGATATTAGTTCCTAGATTTAGTTCCTTTTTCAGCAAAACTTCCTAGAGATATGATGCTTCTTTTTCAGTTTGATAGGGTTCACTTTGAGAAAGCCATCCAACCATAGCTTATTTGCACTTGATAAGCATGTTGACAAAAAAGTTAACTATAATAAATTGATATTTAATAGTAACAAAAGCATATGCCTTAATCTTGATTAGCAAAAGGTTAATGCAAGTAAATGAACAACAAAGCCAATGAAGACTTGGTCTTCCATTGGAAATCTGTGCCTCAAAGATGTCTTTTCTAGAGCTAGGTAAGCTAACCTATTGATTACTTATCCCTTTACTTAATTTATTTCAAGATAGTAAAATGAAAAGGCAACAATGGTAATTTGGATGTGACATGACAAGAACCAAAATATTGACTGGCTAGAACAAATAATCCATCAGTCAACTTTTCTTTGTTTCTTTTAAAAACTAAATGATAAAAATACAGATGAACGAAAGTAGTCAAGTTTAGCAATTTTAGTGAGCTCACCTTTAATTTCCTACTTAAAAAGAGGAGGCAGAAGACTCCACATGCAAATGGAAGCATACAAAATAGTCTCAACTATTGCTATCATGGACTCAAATGTTCAGAACAACACTTATGCCATCCTGCTTCTATTGGCAATCCTAATAAAAAGTTTCATGACCAAACATGATTATAGAAATTGATTATAACATCAACTAAATGGAGGCTGCTTATTTAGACATAGAATATAAAAGATGCCTACCAAGGTGATTCCCTATTCAATAGCTTGTTATTCATCAATTCAAATGCTAGCCAATGATGATATTGCCAAGAATATATCCATTGGAAAGTATGAATTTGACATTCAAGCCAGGGCAATGAAGGTGTTGACAACCTAAGTACCTATTCTTCTACTCTCTCATGCACCATAATGAAAACTTTATTTGTCTATCTTTCAGAGTTCAATTTCTCCCTCTATAGGGATTGTGCCATTTAACACATATTATAAGGTAGAAAGGAGCCAATATATAGCATATTCTTTCCCATTATAGAAGTAACTTGTTTGATCAGATAGTTAGTTGGTTGTGTACACATAACACCCATATTAGTGTTAATTTCTACTTTATTCATATTATTATAAAATGATTATAATTTTAAATGATAACATATGAAAGCTACGTAACCTATCAACAATTCAGATCTCAGAGACCTAAAAAATTCATAAAGCATATTATGAATATAAAAAATCAAGGTGGCAGCCATTCTCTTTCATTTCTAGGAATAAGAAAATTGCTTGATCGAACAAGCCTTTTTCCCAAATGCCATTGATCATAATGTTATATGTGTCGGACATTAAAATGATAATAGCCTTGTCGAGATGCTAGCTTTTGCAAAATGCATCCATTAAAATATTATAAGTGACTATACTAGCGGGATGACTGTGATCATACATCTCATAAACAAGATCTTGAACATATGAAATTCTATCTTAATTTCTCCCAATAGTGAACTATAAAGTGCATATTTGTATTCATATAAATAAAGTTAGAAAAGTGTTGATCTAGTTTTATATTTCTTTTTTTGAATGTACATAACCATTTTCAAAAAAGATGTAACTTCACGTGCTTAGGTTTTTAAGAGGTAAAATTCAAAGTTCGTAAAACTTTTCTATGAAAATATAAGTTTTTGTCATGCATGAATGAAGGCAGAATATCAACATATGAAACATACGAAAATACTTCAAATATATAAGAGTGTAATATTTGAAATGATATAGATCAAGGACACAATAAAATTAATTAAGTTCCTAGTTAGTCTATCTCACTTTCATGAACCTTAAAAAATAGAGCCTTTGGATAATCAGTTTGACAATCTTGATTCCTATCATTTCCAATTAACTTAAATTACTTTTTAAAATTGTATTAAAGATTACACATATTAATAATTTATATAACCTACTGAGCAACACATAAATAACAACATCGAATATTTTCTCATCATGTTTCTTAAGCATCAAATAAGGGAATAAAAAAAGAAGAATTACAAACAAATATCTAGAGTTTAAAAAAATTATTTTATAAGGCATATTATCATTGTTTTAAGATAAATTACTATTAACTTTAATTAAAACTAGTTATACTTAGTAGTAACAAGTCTTACAAAATAAATTTTTTCAACTTTTTGATCATTATTTGAATTACAAGCAGATGTTGTGTCTGCATGTTAAATATAATAGTCAAATAAATGATATGAAGAAAGAAAAGGAACATTCACATTAAACATGTGTTATAGAAAAACTATAGCTCCTGAGACATAAAAATTGAAATAAGCATCTGCTTCATAAAATATTACTAAATAGCCTTAGAATAATCTCACATCATGTAGGACAAAATTTAACATTTCCTTTTCCAGCAAAACAACTAAGCAAAGAAAGAAAAACCTTAACAACACACTGTATGTCCAAAATTACATCCTTGATCATGGTTAATTGGAATACAATTGATGGAAGCCGTCGATATGTTATCATTTATTATTTCTTTTCTATTGTTCTGTTTTATTTTGGTTTGACCTTATCACCTGTATTTACTATTTTTTCCTTTTTATTATTCTCTTTTTGTAACATCCTAGATTATCTCTTCTAAAATTTAGGGATTAGGTAGTTTCTTTCTTTTCTTTGTGTCCCAGCTCTTATATATTGTATCAGACTCTGTTTTTGAGAAATATAAATATTCACTTAGAAATCTTCATGGTATCAGAGCCATGAAGCAAGCGACGTCTGGAGGTGTCTCATTTGGCACCATCGGTGCCTTCATCGTCAGCTAAGATGTCACCCAGTCTTTGACAAAAGGTGTAGGTGCGCAAAATGATAGGACCAAAGTCTCTATTCACACCCACATGAATAGAGTAGTGTAACATTTGGCCAATAAGTCTCACAGACAGTGTCGCAACTCCTAGCAACGTCGCTGACTTCTGACAGCCTCTCAAATCTGATGATAACTCATAGATTAAACAAGAACAACTATCTCCTTTGCTCCCAAAATATGCTGATGTTTCTCAAAGGCTGCGGGAAGAAAAATATATATCAAGGGAGCCCACCGCACTTGATATTAGTGATCCTCGGTATAATCAGTGGGTGTCAGAGAATAATACTGTGATGACTTAGTAAACTCAATATTCATTGATATTAGCAGTAACTATATGCTTACGACTACTGCTAAGGAGATTTGGGACTCAATGAAACGGACGTATGCTGTAAAAGATAATATTGCTATTGTTTTTAAATTAAAGAGACAACTTAGAAATCTCAAACAAGGGGAGCAAAGTGTTACTCAGTACTTTACATCCCTCATGCAACTTTGGCAGCAAATTGACCTTTATGAGGTCCATAATTGGTCTTATCATTCAGATGCAATCTACTATAGACAAGTGGTAGAACGAGAAAGATCGTATGAGTTCTTCTTTGGACTTAATGACAAGTTTGAAGACATTAGAGGAAGAATTATGAGTCCAAAGCCAATGCCATCTCTTGAAGAGACTGTCAATATAATAAAATATGAGGAGAGTAGGAAATTGTTGATTCAAGGGACATCGTCCATCTCTACATCTGAAGCCTCTACACTAGTGGTAAGAAGAAGTTTTCAATCTGACCAGAGGGGAAGATGTCCTCCAAAATGGTGTGAACATTGCAACAAGAATGGTCACATTAAAGCCACATGCTGAAAAATTCATGGCAAGCCACCAAGCAACAAGCCAGGTGGTAAACATGAGAGCAAAGGACTAGTTGTTGAAAGTAGTGATAAGATGCTTAAAAGGATGAAGTTGCACTCTTGAAGCATCTGTTAGAGAAGCATAACCTTTAAACATCCTAGAGTGAGAAAAATTCCTTTACCCCTTCTGTCACATTGGCTCAAGCAGGTATATTCTTTACTATTGCACTCTAAGCTATAATTAAACCCAAAATAGTTTAGATAGTTGACTCAGGGTCTACAGATCATATCACTGACTTTAAGGAGGCTTTCAGTAGTTTTAAATATTGCATTGTTTATACCTATGTCAAGGTTGCTAATGATACTTATACCAAGGTTCTTGGTATAGGTACTATAATTATTTCAAAAACTATTGTGTTACATAATGTACTATATGTACTAATGATAAAAGACCCTCTAGGAACCTTCAAAAAGATGACACTTAGCCTGGGATCGGCTAGAAAACAAGAATGTTAGTTAAAGGAAAGACTCTAAGAGAACTTGTCTCTTAGAACCCTACATCAAGATGCCACAAAGGAAGACTAATCCTTTGATAAGTCACGTGAATTCTCAGGGAACATAAAGAAGCAAATACCTCACAAAGTATTGAATAATACTCAAATTCATTCATTCATTATCTTTAAAATATAGTACAATAGGGAGCCTTTTATAGGTAAAATTTCTAAAAGTCTAAAATCCTAATGAAAGTAAAATTCTAAAATCTGATTAGAGATATTTTAAATGGTGACTAAAATTAAGGAACAAGATTAGGATACTAATTTTAACTTAATATCCAAGATAAACACTTTGACTAAGTCTTAAAAATAATAAAATAAATAAATAAATGAAATTCATAAAGAATCATAGTTAAAACTAATAAGCTTTTTTAAGTAGTCACATGAGATACACATGCTTCATTAAAAATCACATGGTTGATACATGATTCTTAATCTCTTGCAATTGGATTCCAATTGGGCCTTGGCATTCCTTTTGTATGTGTATAACTACATTGGGCCTTTAACATATTAGATATTGATTCTAGTTGCTGCATGGACATTCTTAGGACATTAGGCTTCTATTTAGACTTCCACTTTTGCATCTTTAAAGAGATATTGATCAAATATGAATCTTGGGCTCTAAACTTGGGTCGACGTCCAACATAGAGATTATCTTGAGCTCTTTGAAGTTCTTGGACATATACTAGCACAATTTGGACCTTTTGAGCATGGGTCATCCCTTCATGAGCCATTTGGATCTGACTTATACGCTCTTGAATGATTTGGGTTTCTTGATGGATGAGGGCTTCTTGAACTTGTTGTGCTCCAAGGGGCATGCCTACTGATATTGTATCATTCCCTCTCTCTTTGAAAAGATTCATCATCGAATCTTCACTTGTATCATATGGAAATAAATTAGACTTTCCGAAAATAATGATAACACTATATTCATCAAGTGGAAGAATCTTGTAAATTAAAGGTCTCCTCTCAAAGAGATCATTAATTCATTGAAGCAAATTAGAATACTCCAAGTTGGAAAACTCTTTGAACCCACTTTGAGTTAGGAAGTATTTCTTTCTCATATGCACCTAAATATAAATGATAATTTTGATCCCACATGCACCTGTAATAAATCCAAAGGCCATAACAAAATTCAAGTAATATGATAACCTTTTAACTATAAAATTAATGTAATATGAATTCCTAACAGCCACAAAATTCATGAAATAATTAAAACTCAATGTATGGTGCTCAATGCTTTTGAAAGGAAATGATTCATTAGGAATAAAAAAATCTATGTAATCAAAGCACTTTTGAAAGCACATTAAGGATTGGAAACCATTAGGTGGTTTCTTAGAAAACAAATCTAGGCAATCACAACTCTTTTCAATGCTAGTTGAAGATGAGGGTCCATTGGGTAACTTCTTTGAAAATAAATCTCGACATACCTGCAAGGAACTACAACCATCAATAGGCAAAGATGGATTAAGATTGTTAGTAGATAAACAAATATCCTTACACATGCTCTCAAGCTCTTTTTTTTTCATTAAACAAGCTCACACTCATGCTTTTCTCACTTTTCTCACAACTCTCTTGCTTTTTCTTTTCACTCACACTCTTTTCTTTTTCAATCTTATCTTTTTCTCTCTCTAACTCATGTTCTCTCTCTTTTTCTTTTGCTCTCTCTTTTTCTTTTATTTTATATGCTTGTACTATTCTCATTTGATCCTTATAAGCATCCATAGGATCAAGAGGTACCAATACATGATTTTTTTTCATTGAATACAAATGAATAGCAATAGCAATATCTATACTTATGCTTAACATATTTAGTTTTTCTCACATGTTTCCATGGTTTACCAAGCATAATATGTCCATCAGACATAGAAGCTACATCACATAAAACTTTATCATGATATTTACCAATGGAGAAAGAAATAAAAACTTGCTTATTAACCCTAAATTCAGCACTACCCTTCAACAAGATATAGGGTCTAGGATGCTTTATAGTAGGCAAGTTTAATTTCTCAACAAGTAAGGTACTAGCAACATTTACATAACTATTATTATCAATAGCCATGCTGCAGACTTGCTCTTTGATAAGGCATCTAATATAGAAATCAGGTGATGCCTTTTCCTTATCTTAAATGGTGCCTAAAGTTAAGGAACAAGATTAGGATACTAATTTTAACTTAATCTCTAAGATAAGCTCTTTGACTAAGTCCAAAAAAATAATAAAATAATAAAAAATGAAATTCATAAAAAATCTTAGTCAAAACTAATCAACTTTTTTTTAAGTAGTCACATGGGATGCACATGTTTCATTAAAAATCACATGGTTGACACATGATTCTTAATCTTTTACAATTGGACTCCAATTGAGCCTTGGCACTCCTCTTGTATATATATAACTACATTGGGCCTTCAACATGTTAGATATTGATTCTAGTTGCTCAATGGACCTTCTTAGGACATTGGGCTTCCACTTAGACTTTCAATTTTGTATCTTTAAAGAGATATTGATCAAATATGAATCTTGAGCTCTAAACTTGGATCGACGTCCAATATAGAGATTATCTTGAGCTCTTTGAAGTTCTTGGATATATACTGACACAATTTGGATCTTTTGAGCATGGGTTATCCCTTCATGAGCCATTTGGACCTGAATCATACGCTTTTAAATGATTTGGGTTTCTTGATAGATGAGGGTTTTTCAAACTTGTTGTGTTCCAACAGGCATGCCTACTGATATTTTATCATCAAATGTAGTCTACTTTCAGTTAGAAGGGTTACAAAGGAATTAAAATGCAATGTTAACTTCTTTGATGTTGATTGTGTCTTTCAAGATTCGACTTCAGAGAAGAGGATTGGTAATGCTAAATAATGGGTAGGCCTGTATTACTTAGAGGCCAACTATAAGAGAGTGTGTATGAGAGAGTTTATGCTTTTTCTATTATTTCCAATAAAGATGTGAGGTTATGGCACTATAGGCTAGGCCATCCCAGTCTTACTTACATGCAATGCTTGTTTCCTGATTTAATGAATAAAATTGACAGTTTTTCTTTTCATTGTGATTTTTGTCAATTTGCAAAGTATACCAAAAGCATATATCCTACACATTCTTACAAACTTTCACAACCTTTTCTTTAATCCATAGTGATATTTGGGGTCCGTCTAAAATTCCTACATTATCTAAGTTCAAGTGGTTTATTACCTTCATAAATGACCACACATAGGTCACTTGGGTTTTTCTCATGAAAGAAAAGTCAAATGCATTGCAAATTTTCAAAAACTTCTCTGTTTTCATCAAAAATTAGTTTGGAACTGCCATTCAAGTTCTTCGCAGTGATAATGGAAGAGAATACTTGAGCTCTAACTTTTAAACATATTTAAGTGAGAATGGAATTCACCTCTAAACCTTATGTGTTTACACACCTCAACAAAATGGGATTACAGAAAGAAAAACCATACATCTTTTAGAAGTGTTAAGAGTCATCATCGTTACAAACAATGTACCGCAAGTTTTTTAGGGGGATGCCATTCTTACTTCAGTTTATTTAATCAATAGAATGCCCACAAAAGTTTTACAATACCAAACTCCTATTGCAAGATTAAAGGAGCATTTTCTAAATTCTCATCTAATTTTCACTATTCTTTAAAAGGTCTTTAGATGTACAGCCTATGTTCATAATCATAATGGAGGAAAATTAGATCCTAGGGCAACAAAGTGTATATCCCTAGGTTATTCTCCTACTCAAAAAGGGTAGAAGTGTTTCTTTCCCATCTTTTACAAGTATTTCATGTCCATGGATGTTACCTTTTATGAAAACATGTCTTTGTACCCAAATTATCCATTTAGGGGGAGCGTGAGGAATGTGAATGGCTAATTTGCAATGACTCTGCACCAGGATAACTAGATAATGCTTTTAGACTTTAAGTACCACATATATCCACAAATTTTGAACATGAAACACCACTACCTACACCTATAAAACCTGAAAACCTTTTTCCAGATTCAGAATGATTGTTTTCATGACTTGAAAATACTATTCATGACAGCATTACTGAACTTAAAATACAACACATACATTTTAAAAGTAATCCAAATTTCTTACAAATAAAACCAAGGGTTGAAATCAATAATTAGGGAAAGTTTAACATTGATGTACCTAAGATGAGGATGGAGCAACTTGCAGTGTCAGAGATGAAAAGGTATACTAAAAGAAATAAGTGCACCAAACAAATAGAGAGTGAAGTGAGTGAAATTCCCATCCTTGAGCAGAGCCAAAAATCTAACCTAGAGTCAAATCTTGATGACATGGATCAGCCCATCGCCTTGAGGAAAGGAAAGAGATCCTGCACACAGCACCCTATTGGTAAGTATGTGTTGCAAGTGGGTGTTCACTGTCAAGTACAACCTTGATGAGACTGTGAGTAGATATAAGGCAAGATTAGTGGCCAAAGGTTTCACACGGACTTATGGTATTGATTATCAGGAGACATTTGCTCCTGTAGCCAAGTTAAATCTTATTAAAATTCTTCTATCTCTAGCTGCAAACCTTGACTAGCCACTACATCAGTTAGATGTTAAGAATGCCTTCCTAAATGGTGATTTGGAAGAGGAAGTATATATGGAGGTGCCCCAAGGACTAAAGACTCAGAGTGACAATACAAAGGTATGTAAGCTCCTTAAATCTTTGTATGGCCTAAAACAATCTCCAAGGGCATAGTTTAAGTAATTTACAAAGGTGATCCAAAGATTTGGGGACACTCAGTGTCAAACAGATCACACATTATTTGTTAGACATCATGGAAGTAAAAGTACAATATTTATTGTGTATGTGGATGATATTGTACTGACTGGAGATGATCTTGTAGAGATTGATAGACTAAAGAAGAATCTGGCTACTGAATTTAAGATTAAAGACTTTAGAAAGCTTAGATATTTCTTTGGTATGGAAGTTGCTCAATCCAATAGTGGAATTAGTGCCTCTCAAAGAAAGTACACCCTTGACTTGTTAAAGGAAATGAGAATATTGGGGGTCAAACCTGCTGATACATTAATGGAGACAACCTACAAACAAAACTTGAGGTAAGAAGGAACACCAATTGATAAAAAGAGGTACCAGAGACTTGTTGGAAAACTCATATATCTCTCCCACACTAAGCCTGATATTGGGTTTACTGTGAGTGTTGCAAGCCAATCTATGAGCAACCCACGAGCGGAGCATTTGGAAGTTGTGTACAGGATCTTAAGGTATCTCAAGATGACCCTTGAAAAAGATTTGCTATTTGCAAAATCTAATAACAAAGAGGTGAAAGTCTACACAGATGCTGATTGGGCAAGAGCTAATGATAGAACGTCAACCACAGGTTACTATACCTTTGTGTGGGACAATTTGGTTACTTGGAGAAGTAAGAAATAGCCAGTTGTTGTAAGAAGTTCAACAGAGGCATAGTATAAAGTACTGGCTCTTAAAATCTGTGAAGACATATAGATAAAAAGATTGACAAATGAACTTAAAGGAGTTATAGCTAAACCCATCTAGGTTTGGTGTGACAACATGGCAACTATTGGAATTGCTCAGAATCCTATTCATCATGATAGGACCAAGCATGTGGAAATTGATAAGCATTTTATTAAGGAGAAAATTGATCAATAGATAATTCACTTGTCCTATATTTCTTCTAATTCACAGGTTGCAGATATCATGACTAAGGCTCTAACACGAGTGAAGTTTGAAGATCTTGGAAACAAGTTAGGAATGATAAATATCTATTCACTAGTTTGAGGGAGAGGAAAAGTATTGGAAGCCATCGATATGTTATCATTTATTATTCCTTTTTTAATTTTATTTTAGTTTGACTTTACCATCTTTATTTACTGTTTTTTCCTTTTTGTTATTCTCTTTTTGTAACATCCTAGATTATCTCTTCTAAAATCTTGGGATTAGGTAGTTTCTTTCCTTTCTTTGTGTCCCAGCTCTTATATGTTGTATTAGACTTTGTTTTTGAGAAATATAGAGATTCACCCAGAAATCTTCAACAATTAACAATTTAGTTAGAGAAAAGGAAGAAAGATATTAACCACAAAACCAAACACACACCTTTGATAGTGTTATGCAGGAACATAAAATGACTCCTCTCCAAATCATCAAATTATGTTATTATATTCCTCACATACATATAGTAATTTTTATTTTTCCATACACAAAATTTTCTTTTATGTTTTTATTTTTTGGTTAAAAGGGATATATCACTTTTACAACTCACCATCATATGTTGAATGTTTAAAAACATATTTACTATATGTCAAGTGTTTTTTGAAAAACTTAATGACAAACACTAGTTCTATCTTTATATGGTCCTATTATAAATGCCAATACTAAGATCCATTTCCTTCTTTAGCATAACTTCCTAAAGATGTGATGCTTCTTTTGCAGTGAGAACTAGTTCCATTTTGAGAAATCCATGTATTCATAGCTTCTTTTAGGATGGTAAGAACTAAGCACATTTACAAGTATGCTAACATAATAGTGATAAAACAAATACGCTTTAATCTTTGGCCAAAAAGAAAAAAAAAGCTTTTAATCTCAATTGGTGCAAGAAATGGTTGGATCACACCCAATGCAAAATCTAGTAAGAATTTATTCCACAAAATATTACTAAATAGGTTGAAAGAATAATCTCACATCATGTACAACAATATTTAAGCTATTCTTTTCCAATAGAGTAATAAGAGCAAAGAAAGAAAAATCGTAACAATATATTTACCTGCAAAATTACATCCTAATAAGAACCAAGAAAGGGTAGGGAATCCACCTTTAAAAGCACGCTGTCAAAGAAAAAGAACCATTTTCTTTAAGTATCATACTAACTATCTCGTACTACTCAGGCATCCTATATGACCTAACCCCTTATTTAGCATTGTCCTTGAAGAGCTGACATCTCGATAGTTCCACTTTGTGACACTTCACTCAACCTTCTCATAAGTTAGAACCCTCCGTAAGTAGCTCTCTCCATGCCATTAGCCAACCAGCTCTAATATCAAATGATAGGACCCAAGGAGGCATAGGGAATCCACCCTTAAAAACACACTGTCAAAGAGAATGAATTACTTTCTTTAAGTACCACACCAAATATTTCATACTATTCAATGTGAAACTTAGGCATCTCATACAACCTAGTCCCTTATTGCCTCCTTGATCATGGTTAACTAGAATTCAATTTAGTGAGGGAAAGGAAAGAAAAGGTAACAAAGGCAATTGCAATATGACATGGCAATAACTAAAATATTGAGTGGCTAGCACATTTAAGCCATTAGCTAACTTTTCAATCTTTCTTTGAAAGAAAACTGGTCCTAAATTAGTTAATCTCATTGGCTTATTTAAGCACACTTTCAAATTATGAGTTGAACTGATGTTACTCTTCCTAAGTTTATCCATACTGTATCATTTATCACCATTAGCTTCCAACAGCTGAAGATCGTATAAATCTTAAAGATCATTGTTCAAATTCCTATACAATGCTTTCTAGAGTGGTGAGATAACCAAAGATATGTACTCTTAACACTCATGTTCCATCTGTAGAAGGACAACAAGTTTCAACCATTTCAAGTTACTTTACATCCTAAAACCACACTTCTATAACATGGTTAAAATGTACCTTTTTCATTTACTTCCAAGTGTCAACATTTAGCTATCAAATAGTTAGAGAGATAAAAAGTTAAGAAAAGCCTTATCCAAAAAGCCCTACTATCCATATATATGCACTCCTCTCTCCTTACTGCAAGAGGCAAAATCCTAAGGACTTGTATGGAAAACAATTTTTTTGATACATTACAATAGTCAACTATTAATTTTGGATATAACAATAGCCAAAAGGATATATATGACACCAGCATACATAGCAATATAATATGATTAAATATAAGAATATGTACTTCTCAGGTCAAATTTTAGACTTATAAACTTATAGCAAGCATTGGTACCAGAATGGGATATAGTTCAAAGAGGAATTGATAGTTTAATATGACTAAACAATCTTTTACAAGATTGTAAATCATACATTAAACAATAAAATAAAATTTGGCAAATAACAAGCCATAATGGCATGAACTTTTCAAGTTGTTGTATTGTCAAACATTCTTGTAAAAACATTTAAAACTATGACATACATAACAAAGGTTTCCAAGAATAAGAAAGATCTATATTTACTCGATTTATTAACAAAGAAGCAAATCCATGGTGGTTAAGTGCAAATTTCAAAATATAATCAAGTACACAAGAACCTCAAAAAGGCTAAGTCATAATCTGAAGCAGAATGCTCATACTGTAATTTATCCACATTAAGCTTAGTTTCAAGTTGTTCAAGTTGCTGCTCTAATGCAGTAAGCACATGATGTCAGTGACTTTTCAAGCAAGACCCAAGAAAGAAACAGCCCAACTGGAGACTTCATCTCAAATGGATCAATCTTGGTACTTGATCTAGACTCTGAAGATGATGATGTTCTCCTTTCATAAATGCAAAAGGTATTGTATACAATGAATAACAACTCTTATAGCCATTTCCAATTGTTTCTGGCGTGTCTCTAAGCAACTAAAAATTTTCTTATAAAATGTACGGACACATGTCACTAGACAAATAGGTCACTGAGTCATCAGTGTCTGTGTCTGAGACGCTATGCCCAAAAAGAAGAGCATTAATTTTCACATTTGTTTGTGCTTTATAGGATAGAATTACATCCATTATATAATGAAAAGCCTAAAACTTGTCATTCACCTAATATTCTTGAGAATATAGTTACATAAGATTTCAAGAATTCTTACTTTATGTTCATTGATCATTTTACAAAACTACCCAAAATTCTGGTTTCACAAAAACATCCATTCATGATATAGCAATAGCTCTCCCATACTCAAAATAAAAAATAAAATAATATACATTAAATTATAATTTTACAAAAATAGAACATACATCAAAGTATCAGATCTGCACATATAACTTGATTATGGAGGGGCTTTGCTTGCAATCAACATTACAACTTTGATTTTCCTTTTCTTTTCTCTTAAGCAAGAAATCACCTCGCAGACCATAATGCAATCTAGTCAATACCAAGCAAAAGTATTAGCATAACTAGGACAGCTCAATGTTGCAGCCAAGATACATACATATTTTACCAATTCTCGGGGTCAAAAAAGAAAACAAAACTTAAAAAGTTACAAAGTATAAGCAACGTATACAATGACACTGAAGGAAGGAAAAAGGGTGCAAATGAATGAATTTTATGTAGCATTCAAAATCTTATTCATCAGAGTATTACTGTCCAACTCAAAATTTAGCGAAGGAAAGAAAGGGATGCAAGCATGTTTGTAGAACCACTTCAAACAAAAATGCCCATAAATCCAATTATGGCTACAACAAGCAACAATTTATTAAGCAGTAATGGTCATAAATCCAAAGTATATAAGAAAAGTAGAACTCAAGCCTTTTAAATAACTAACTTAATCTTTAATTTCTTTTTTTTTTTTTCATTTCTCTAAAAATAAACAGATAATGACCACTTGAAAACAAGTGCTTATAAAAGATTTAATTCACCAAAATCAAGAATAAAGCTTTAACCCATTGAGTGACCATCACCTCAAGGAAAATACCACCAAAGCGTTTAGATTTTGCAATGACAGTGTACAATAAATATCACATCATTGCCAATTTTAATAAGCTAGAATTCAGATCACATAAACACCTAAAAGTTCATCGAGCACATTAGAAACACACTACCAAGAAATATGGATAAGTCATGTTAAGACTAAAAAATACAAGCATTTGCTAAACATAAACCAAGGTCAATAAAAGTAAGCACATTGTCAATATAAATTATAAAAACACAAGGCATGATCAAAACTCCAATAGCAATCAACACATTGCGTAGTCTAACTAATGGCTTAAAGCATACTAGCATTTGCTAACTACTTATGCTAGTCCAACATAAATATATTTGTGACTTCAATTTGAGCTATGGTGTCTCACCTTGTTTTATTTTTTTTAAAAGCCTCTAGCAATCATTTCATGAATAAGCTTCTCTGCATTACCATTCTCATTTTCTTCAAGAAGAGCTCAAATAATCATTTCAAAAGTTACAAAATTAGAGAGGCAGCCATTGTCTTCCATTTTATAAAGCAAGGCCATTGCTTCATCAAACAGCCCCCCTTTACAAAGTCCATTGATCATAGAAGTGTATGATTGCAGATTTAGATAATGGCCTTTAATCAAAAGGTACTAAAAAATCTTTCATGCAATATTTAGTCTCCCACCTTTGCACAAACCATCAATAAATATAGTGTAATTGTAAACATCAAGTTGAATTCTTTAGACAACAATTTGCCTAAATAATGTAATCGCCTTGTCGATATGCCGGCTTTTGCAAAATGTGTCTAACAAGATATTATAAGTGATTATATTAGGGGTGTGATGACCCTAATTTCTAATCATTGTAATTAAGGTTAAATATGTGATTAATAATCATAGATTGGAGTTACAAGGCATTAGACCCATTACATTATGAAAATACAGAGAAATTTGAACTTTAATGTTATTAGAGTCATTAACCATACAATTACAAGCACTTATGTACATAAGGAAAATAAACATTTATTTATAAGCTTTTGATTCTATTACCCATTAATTTATAACTCATCCCAATGTCTCTAAATTATCCTTTGAGATTACCATACGAAAAATCAAGGTTTCCTAATTAATATAAGGGTTTCAGAACGTTTGTCGTGGCTAAATTACACTTTGCCGTAGCCAATTCCTCTCGATTTTGCCCCTTACTTCATTACTAGTTTCGTTGCGGTGATAGCCGCGGTGAGTTGGACCTTTGCCGCAGCTAACCTACTTGGCACCGCAGCGAGGAAGACTCCTGGAACTTACCTCGCTCGCCTCTCACTATTGGCTGCGGCCAATTTCCTTGTTAGCTGCGGCTAATTCTTTTCTGGAATACTTGGGACTTTTTCGCAAAAGTTCACCACAGCCAATTCCCACTTTCGCCGCGGTGAATTTCCCTCTGGACGACTCCCAGTTTAGCCTCTCAGATTTTGCCACGGTGAATTCCTCTCTGGCACTCTCCTTGGGTAACTTCGCCTTTATTAGTCGCGACTAACTCCATTTTAGCCATGGAGAATTGTCTTCTGGTCCTACAACTCCTAAATTCTTACCTCATACTTTTCACTCTCCCTTCAATAACACCCTAGGGCCCCTCTACCTTAATTGTGGGGCTCGAATAGCCTTTATTAGCCTAATTTATCCAGCTAATCTATCCTTACTAGTTCAAGATTTAAGGGTCAATTTCTTTTCTCTAATTACCCTCCATCGGTAAGTTTGTAGAGTAATAATAATAGGGATTCATGAACTATCAGTAGTTATCATTTGATACGCAATTAGTGGGAGTTCCATATATTAAGGGTTCATATCAATATCTCAAAGATTATATTTCTAATGGTAAGCCATATTATAGTTCAACAAGGCTCACAGCAGATATCATAAATCCATACATCAAATACCAAACTAAAGTAAGGCCTACTTCTCAATAGGTACACGTTATATTATCAAATACAGATTCCTATACTTGGCAATACAGATACATGATGATGCTATACAGAGGTTAACAAAATTTAGCATCTACTCTATTCCACTCAGACCAAATGTAACTCCCCACACTAGGCCTCAGCTCATGGATATTCATCCACATGCTTGCCCTCATTCTTACCCAAGAATCTTTCACCTGAAATTGTAATCCTATAAAATGGAGTGAGGTGTAAATTTCAATAACCAAGGAAAATTCCATCATACATTCCAGTTTAATTAACATATATGCATAATTTCACATAAGCATCAGAAACATACTAGTCATATCAGTAAATGAAACAATTGAGCTATCATGATTACTATCCCATACTAGCAATCATATTTTCACATGTTAAAGGCCAATAATACCGGGAGAGGCTCGTCTACGGCACCCACTCCTTAATGAGTACAACCAGGGCTCAATGTATTTGGGGTTTGATCATAACCCAGTACTCAATCAAACTATATGCACGGGTAGTAGCCGCACCACAGCTTCACCATGGACTCACAAGGTCCAATCACAATACATAGATAGCCAACCAATTCATTCATCATTTCAAATCATTCATATACAACAAATATGAAATTGAAACAGATATATGCATGGAATTAATATAAACCCCGGTTACCTCACTTGTAGATAAGTTTGCAATAGCCACTAAGGGTACAAAATCTCCCTATAACCATAACATCAGAGAATTACTACTCTAATTCATCATTAACAGTTACAACAAGTACCCAAAGAATTTAAAATGCTAATGACTACTTAGAGAACACTTACGTAGCCATTATAAGTCCCAAATTTAGATTGAAGTATCATCTACCAGAAACCTCAATATTTCACCCAAAATCCTAAACAAATTCGTACAAAATTAATACCTATATTATAAATCAGCTATAGGGGTCTCAAACTAGTAAAGAAAACATCAAAATGGAGGGTTTATACTTACCTAATGTCAACCCTAGCCTCAACCTACGGATTTCACCAAGAAAATCCCAAACACTCACATTTCAGATTTTGGGTATGGTGAAAATACTCCAAATGAAAAACTAATCGGGCCAAATTAAAGAAAAAGATGAGGGGATTAAGTTATATAATTATTACCTTGGCCGAATTTTGCTCTAAATGTGAGAAAATGTGAAATTCTTGTCCCAAACCCTAGTCTCCCTTCACACCTCCGATTTTCTCCTTTGTGCTTCAGAAAAATAGGGAAGTGGCTGAAATGTTTAGGGTTTTAGTTGGGTTAAGTTGGGTCAAATATGGGTCATGAGTTGCTCCAAAGATCCAACTCCTAATGGGCTTTAGATTTGAGCTTTGTTGGGCCAGCTCTTATGCATTGGGATGTTGAATTTTAATTAGGTTTAGACCAAGTTTGAAGAGTTCAAAGATTTGGGGCTGCACAAGGGTTATTGGACCATCACTGGGTGCTCTCTCTTAAACCAAGTCTCACAATAAAAAGGTTGGTCTGCACCTATAATTATTGGGCCTCCATTAGTGTTAACCTTGGCCTACTTAATTTTATTTGGACCTAGATGAAGTTTTTATCTCAATTAAATCTCAAGCCTATATTAATAATTTATCTCTCTAAAATCTCCATTTACTTAACTTGCCCAATTATCCTATATTAATTATTCTTAATTAATCTAAATTCATGATTAACACCTTAATTAATTTTAAGGTGTTACAAAGAGGTTGGGCTCTATCATTCATCTCATATACAAGATCGTGCACATATAAGATTCTTCCTAATTTGCAAAAGCCATCAATTAGAACATTGTACGTTATGGTATTAGGAACCAAATTTTTAAGATGCATAACTTTAAATAGATCCATAGCTTCATCCACTATTTTAATCTTGCAGTATCATTTAATCAAGATGTTATAACTGAAAACGTTAGGTGCCAAACCACTTTTAAGCATCTTATTAAATACTTCTTTGGACTCATTAACATTATTCCTTAAACAGTTCCCATCCATTAAAGCACTGTATGTAACAACATCAAGTTTCTGATCACACTTCATCATTTTGGCAAATAAAGCTTGAGCTTCAACATCATTCCTTCTTTACAAAATGCATCAACCAATATACTAAAGATATAAACATCAGGGCTGATGTCTTTCAATACCATCTCTTTGAGCAATTGAGTTGCTTCTTGCCATTGATACACGCTGCAAAATCCATAGATTAAAGAGTTGTAGGTGACAATATCGGGAGATATTCCACACTCAATCATTTCATAACACAAATTATGTGCCTCCATTGGAGATCCTTCTTTTCTTTACAAAGACCATCAATGATTGTATTGTACATTACTATGTTAGCCTTAACCACCCGTCTCTCTAACTTCTGCAACAATTTAATGGCAGCTCTTATTTTTCCTGTTTTACATAGCTCATTGATTAAGGTGTCATACGTAACTTCATCTACCAGAAATCCTTTTGGAATTAGGTCGTCATAAAAGTACAGTGCTTCTCCAACCATATTATTGACACAGTCCTTTCATTAGTGTGGTCAAACTTATGGTATCTGGTTGATGACCCGTCTTAAAAATCTTCCCTAATATAGAGAAAGCACAAGCCATCTGACCCCATGGCAGTAACAAAATTGATCAAAATGTTCAGTGTAACAATAGATGGCATGAATCCCTTTGACTCGGCTTGTGTACAAAGTGCAATAGCAGTAGGATAATGTTTCATTCTTGCAATCGCTCCTAAAATCTTATTAATTTGGACAATGGAAGGTGAGGGGCGCATATATAGAATGCGATTAAATGAAGCGACGGCGTCGTGGATGGTATGATGAGTTGGGGAATGTGAATGAAGATAGAAGTTGAGATTGAGGGCGTGAGGTACAGAAAGAAGGAAGGTGAATGGAGGAGATGGAAGAAAGAGAGGAAATTTGGGTAAGGCATACCTTGTAGCTGTAGAAAACAACATCTCAGAAGCTTAACCCTCGGAAATCGAATCGAATAGAAAGAGCCTCCTTTGCCTCCTCTCCTCTTTTTGGGTTGCGTTTTACCGAGATCCAAGCTGTCTGGTTTCGCCTTCTTTTCAATATAACTCTTCCACATAAATAGGAATTTTCTTTGTTTTTGTTTTCCAACGACAATTCTGATTTCCTTCACCTTCTCTCGTTTTAACAGAACATGCAGAGTTTCATGTATATATATATATATATATATATCAGTAGAAGATGCACATTAAACATAATAGTTAAATAAATGTTATAAATTGAGAAACAAATATTTACACGTAATATAAAATTAATGATAACGCAGCAGCAAATTCTGAAATCCACTTTGCCCCAAGGTAGCATACCAACGTAACTAACAGAAGTAGATTAGGGATGCGCCAAACTCACACCTTATGAGTATCCATAAAATTTACCTGCTTAGCTTTGGGTTATCTGTCCTAACTCAGGTCCGTGTATTTATTTATTTATAAATATAATATACTATGAAATAGAAAAAAAAAATCCAAATTACATTGCATGAGTTTTTATTTATATCAATAATTATTTGTGATAAATTTATATGAACATATTTTATGTAAATAAATATCAATTTTAAAAACAAAAATGTTCATTTTTTTTGTGGGGGGAAAAAATGAGTCTAGGTGTGAGAACTCGAGGATTCAATGAAAAAGAAAAACTTTTTGCCTGCTACATATGGGACTAAGGATATGGACTTTCCTAATGTATTCTAGCTTTCTTAGTAGAACTCAATTTGCTGTCAAACCCTCCTACCGTAAGTATAACCAAATGAAGCTTGTACAAGTTGGCTTTAAACAGATCTCATACTATAGACAAATGTTCCTGTAGTACGACAGGAAGAAAGAATGAAGAATAGTTAGTCAACTAATAAAACAAAAAGTCCAGCTTATAGGGAACTAATCTTCAACGTGTCCTATATCACGGTCATGTTCTCCCAATTACACCACATAGCTAGTGTGGGCCCTCCCATAAACGCATGAGAATGGGGTGTTCAATTAATTCCAGAAAAAAAAAAGAAAATAGTCACATTAGTTACAAGTTAGAAACAATAGCTAAAAACCTTTTATATATTTATATATATATAATGATTATCTGCTATGGCAAGTCTCATTGTCCTCGCAAAGCAGCAAACAGAAGGAGGTGCAATATGTTGTTCAGGTTTCATGGGAAACTCCACAGCTCTTGTAAGGGTCCCTATAACATCTTCATAAACTTGTTCATCTTGCATCCTTTCAGCCCTATAAATGCACCATCCTTCTTAGTACAACAGGCATAGGTAAAATAATATGTTCGTCTTCCAAAACAAAATCCCTCCTAGCAGATGCCATAAGGACTAATTTGAGCTCGACTCACTCCTGCTACTAAGGTTTGTTACTGGTCATTCTAATATTAATTCTAACAGAATTGTGAGTGTAATTAAGCATAACTTGGGAAGGAGTTGAAATGTTAAGATAACCTATTTCTTAGAAGAGATTAATAGATGTGCAGACCTCTTAACACAGTTTGATTCTTTATATTGATAATTATGTATGGAATTGTATTCCTTCCTTTATCAATATGACACTCAGGTTAGATTATATGGGGACCTGTCTATCTCGTGGTTTCAGATAGTTTCCATCTTTTGCGTGGGTCTCCACCTTATTAAAAAAAAGAAGAAGAAGAAATCTCTGCAGTGAGGAGAAAATTAGTCATCTACATCATTCTCTAAGAACTTAGCAGATATTACCTCAACTATCTTTGTCCCACAGGTAGCAGATACGGATCTACTTGACCCCCCCACGATTTCCGTTGAGAGAGAAGCACAGATTATTTCTATCTATTATAGGATCATCCCTCCGAAAACACTAGCAGTTCGGTTTGAATAAGAAAGTGTTATGTGAATGTTCATGGAACAAAAGATTGAATAGAAACATATTTCTTATTACAGTGCAAACTACCAACGGAACACCTAATTAAACGAGAGACAAGAGAAGCAGACTATGTTAGTATGGCTTGTGCAAGTGAATCAGATGTGGGTTCATATTTTTTATCACGGAGGTTATGTTGATAAATATATATATATATATATATATATATATATATATATATATAGTCAATTTAACGTGCCTTGGTGAGCGTTGGCCGTTGGACGACATATGTGCAGTGGATTTTCATTTCATACGCATGAGAGTCTTTACTTCCTCGTTTTTCTTTTTCAAAAAAATCTTAAAAAAAAAAGGTTCTTGACACATAAAATTATCATAATACCATGTTAATTATTTTTTATCTATTAAATCTTGTCAAATAAATTATTTAACTACTCATCGACTAATATATAAAAATAAAATAATAAATAATAAATTTAATTATAATACAATATTGTCTTTGTGAGTTACATAAAATAAAAGATAATTTTTTTTTTTGCAAATTGCATAATTACTTATATCGATAAATTATAAAAAGGTGTGTTATATATATACACTTTTTAATCTAGAATTTTTGTATAAATTATGAGCATGTTAATTTTTTTTTTTTTACCTCCTAATAATTTAATCCTAGGTTCGTCTCAACAAGTTGTAAAGTAAAATGTATTGCCTTTAGATAAACTGGTGTAACGTAGGAAATAAAAAGGGATGGTTTTAAGACCTAGTTTAGATGGCGTGCAGATTTTCTATTTGGAGCCTGGCAGAGCATGCAGTACTTTGCAACAACACGACATCGTTTGGGCAAGAGATCTCAGCCAACACAAGTAACCATGTGGGTTCTTCTTCCAACAATCTCACCGATCATTAGATTGGGTTCTTAACAACATATTAGAAGAAGTGATCAACTCCAAAGTCCTCCTCGTTCAAGATGGATGGAATCAATTAAATGGGGATAGAGCTTATCACCACTTCTCGAAACGCATGGCATTAGATAATAGATACAACTTCACAAGAACCCCTTGCACAAGCCCACGACCAATTTAGGATAAGAAATGAAAGTCACAAAGAGTAGGAAAAACAAGTCAGGCTACCAACCCCAACAGAAACCAGGAAGCACAACTGAAGATTTCAAACTTAAGAATTAATGGAAACATAACCCCAACAGAACTATGTACAGAGTTGAACAAAAAGAATGAACCCAGTCGCAAGGGGATTCAATTCAACATGAGAGAGCTGCATGGACAATCTCCAGATTTGAACAGTAGAAATTTCTAGAAGAATAAATACAAGCTAGGATGGTCCAGTTGAGGGAGAACAAAATCATAAAGCAAAGCAAGCTGAACCTTTTAAACGGCAACACAACTAAGAATTTTGGAGAACCAAATGGCCTTGGGAGATGCTACACTTGCAATGTTAGTCGATAAGTATTATTTGGTCAGAAACTTAATGGGTACAAATTTGCCACTAAATGGCAAAGTTGAGAATGAAAAATGGCTCCGATGCAGCTGCTGCTATCGTGTTGTTGTTATAATTATCATTGCTATTGGGTAATGGAGTTGGAGAAGGAGAGGCCAGCATTGAAGTGAAGGCACAGTTCTTGGAGAAGAAGCGAGAAGAAGGAGCAGGCTTGATGCATGAAAGGGTAAAGAAGAATGGACGGTGAGATTGTGTTCTAAAATGAACGGTTAAGATCTATTGACTAATGCACAAACGATGTGATTTTGCTGCAAAGTACCACGTGCTAACCAAGGCTCCAAGTAGAGAATGTGATTTTGCTCCAATTTAGATGCCATAAAGTCATAAGGTTTCCCCTTAGGAGGACAACCCCATACCTGAGAACGATCTAGGTTAGGTTTCCACCCTTTCAATTCAAAAGGAGTTTTAGGCCCCGATTATGTGTGTTTTTACATTTTGTGGCAAATCTTTGTTACAAATATATGATTGTGCTTTGCATGGGTTACTTGCAGGAATCATATGTTGAGCTTGAGAAAGCGATCAGATCGTTGGCAAAGTTTTACTCAAGGCCAGGGTCGTCAGCCCCTTTAACAGAAGAAGTTTAAAATATTGGGTGATCTAACTACTACTGAAGAATTTTTGCAGAGCATCTTCCAGTTGGTTTTGCAGAAACCACCGTGGATACCAGACTGCCATGTACGTAGAGTGAATTTATTCTCCATCAAAATTGAAGAAAAAAAAAATCAAACTTCTGCTACTCTCTTGTGAATTTTACTTTTCAAGTATAGGTGTGAAAGTTTGATGCATTTGCTGCTGTCTCAAAAGATAAAAGTGCAACAATGTGAAGCAAAGATATCATCATTCCCATTATCTTTGCATTATATATACATGGTGAATGGGCAAACAGTAACAGAACCAGCATTTCCCTTTCCCTGTCACTCTGTCGTCAAAGATAATATTCAGACATCTTTGAATTGCGGAAGATATATGGTCATTGACATATTGATTAGTTTCTCACTAATTGGTATTCTGCTTGTAGGCTTCAAATATCAAATCAGAAAGAAAGTTCTTATGATCAAGTATAAAGAGCACCATCAGAGCAGCTTCCTTTTAGTTCTCGACACAACCATCAATGATGTCAGGAAAAATCTATAATCATGGACGAACTAAAAGTACAATCAATGAAAAACTTGTTTTAGTTATCCCTTTCTAGTCTGGCCTAGGCAGTTTTCCAACATACTCCTGTGAATCCTGTTTTACCCTCTGTTAAAGCTTCCTCTCCTCACTGTGAATATTGGAACTGTCTTACTACTTGAGGACCTTCCATGGACCTATTTTGAATCTCCAGCCTTGTCATCAAAGCTGCGGATTGGTTAGTTAGCGAAATTTGCTTACAAACTATCAAGGACTTGAATTTACCAATGACCATGCAGTAATTAGATACCAAGTCAGCCTTTCTCTTATCTCAAAACCTTACTAGCAAGAAAATTGTAAAAAGGACCAAAGACGAGAGTTTGGAGAATAACTTTTATATTTTAAGAATAAGATACAAGTCAAATGTTTTCTCCATTTCTATCTAAGGATATTTATAGTCTTTCACCTCTTCAAGTAAAAATTCATTTAATTTGGTGGTTTATATTCAATACCTAAAAAAATAGTTTAGATATTTACAAGTGACACTTAAAAATATCTAGATTTTTTATATAAATATTTATATGGAGATTTTCACAAACATTCTACATCATCTACTATGTGATGCCTGTGTTATTCTCCCCGTCTATTTTTCCAATGCCATTGTCATATCTTCATATTCTTGTATCAAGTCTGTGTTTGTATAAGCATAGCTCGTATTTCCAACTTACTTCATTGTCGGGCAAGCTCTTCCAAGCTACTAAGAGGAAGTATCTCTTTTATCGATTTTGAATCCTGAAATGTGTGAAATTATAAAATAACTCTAGAGTTAAAAAAAAAAAAAAGATATGCATAAAAGTAAAAGAAGACTCATACAAAATCTTCCTCTTTGTGTTACTCTTACAAATTTTATCTTCAGGGATCCAAACTAAAGTTTTGTCACCCCATCCTCATTGGCTTCTTCACTGGCTCAGATATTTCTCTGGCTCGTCTACATGGTCTCTTGAGAGAAAGTGTTCGCTATGGCTTCAGCGTTTGGTCTACATCTGCATCTACATCTGTTTAGTTTGCTTTAATTTCTGTTGCACACGGCTTTTCCCTTATTGCGCTTGTATTTTTGTTTGTATTCCGTTGTTCATTTGTGGATGAATGATAATCGCCAAAAAGATAAATTTGATTTTGAAATTTTAATTTTAACAGATGTTTTGTATTGAAACTTTTGCCATTGAAATAAAAGGAAAACCAAAAAAAAAATCTTTAGCTTTAATGGATACATACCTTGCTCTTTGCTATTAAAACTCAATTTAGACTAGAAATAATTTTAGATTTTAAAATTGAAATTGAACCAAAATTTGAAAATTTTATTTAGTCATAATGAGTATTGCTTGAGCTTTAAATAAATCAAATATATAACTTTATAAAATTATTTAAATAATTGAATTTTTTAATGTTTTATTTTTATAATTAAATTACATTAAAATAATATGTTTTTAAATATTATGTACACGGACACAGGACTAATTAAAAATGAAATCACATTCTTATGTTTTGTACAAAAAATAATAATTGGAAGGGAGAATTTTGTGAGCCGAATGATAATTTTAAACAAGAGAAATATTAAGTATATTTTAACCAAATCTTATAAAAGGTCAGTTTAATCTACTCCCCCCAAAGAAACGGAAAACACTTTGTCTAGCTACCATGTGCTTGTTCTGCAATTGATTAAGGTGTGCATCATGTTAGAAATCATCCAAAAGGAGTGAAAGTAAGGTATTAGGGGAATAGGCTTCCTTAGCTGTTTACATTGCTGACTTCGCAAGCTTTGAAGTTTGAACTGCCAAGTTCTCGGGGATAACTCTTCACCGAAGGTGAACTAAAGGAAAGTAAATCACAAAACAAGTCTATCACTTATATACAATGTTTTTAAAATTAGATTAATTATTAAACCAAGAAATGTATTGATTTATGATTTATTAATTTGATTTTAGTCAAATCGATAATAATTAAATAAATATATATATATATTAATCTTAAAAATTTAGTATAATAAATGATAATAAACAAATATTAATAAAATTTAAAATATTTTATTACTAATTATATATAAAAATAAATTAAATATAACATAATATTTAAATTCAATTGACTTTTTTATTTTAAAATTCAAGCCTAAAATAGCTTATATATTAATAAATATAATTATTAAATATTAATATGTTGAAACAAATATTGAAATCAAAATATTATAAAAATTAATTATTTAATATATTAATTTTTTATTGAAATAAGATGCTATAATGATTAAAATATTAAATTATTTTCTTTGGGTCATAGGTTCAACACTTGGTTATTTTCATTTAAAAGATGCAACCCATAAATAATCTATATATATTAAAATTTACACACAAAAAGTAGCATCATTCTTCAGGTAAACTGGCGCATGTGTCTTGGGGAAACATTGTTATGAGGGTTTGATTCCAAACACCAGCAACAATATGCAATTTTTTGAAACAATCCATTAATAGTATATTTATATAAAGATTGACGTTGCATTACAGCCCAATTGGCGAGAAGCATTTTAGAAGCATGGGTACGTGGGTTTGAGTCCAGGCAACGACAAAGATTTGGAAATCCTGAAGAAGACCGGTTCAAGCCGTTTTGTTTGTACTAGTTTCATTTTAAAATTGACCGGTCAAACTCAATTTTTGACCAAGATTGATCTCTTTTAAAGAGTAACGGTCTGAGGTATCAATCAAACCAAGCTCCGGTTTCTGGTTTAACCAGTTAAACCAACCGATCCGATCCGGTCCGATTATAATAACCTTGCTTAGACAAGTATAGTTTCATTAGATAAGCGTAGTTTCATTTTATTATTAGTTGAATTTATGGAAATTTGGAATAGTTTCTGATAGAGTTTATGCCAGTATTTTAATACTACTAGTCTACTACATCTTTCTGCAATTGAAATTTGAAAATGCCATCTACATCTTGGTTTAAATCCCTACATAACGATTTCTACAGTCGTGAAATAACCAAGGATACTCTGAACATCCATGATCACATCCTAGAAGGAAAGCAAAGTTCCTCCATTTCCAGTTTTCTCAACACAACTATAACATTGTCGAAAAAAAAACTTTTTCATCTTCCAAGTTTCAACCTTCAGCTATCAAATTGCATTTTGTGTGTGCGTGTGTATTCTAATAACTTTACAAGGAAGCCTTATCCAAGTTATCCAATGACTTTACAGAATTTTTAGCTTCTCCAACAAGAGATATGCTCTCACCACCCCTTTCTCAAATAATAATTGCATAGAAAACAATTTTTGGCTTGCCACTAAAGAAAACAATGCATCTGCAGACTACCAAACAACAATTCTCCTTTTAAAAACAATTTCATCCATTTTCATTTTAAAAATTATCTGTAAATACTTTGCCAAACAAGATTATTGAACTACTTGTCAGGAATACACGTTATCTCAAATTGCATACTATAAATTAAGTAAAGGGTACCTATGAGTATAAACAACATATAACCTCTGTAAGAGTTTACAGGACATTCCTCATCGGCCATCAGTCTGCTAAGTGTTGCAGTTTACCAATGCCCTTCTGCTCAGCCTTTTGTTTGTCCCACTATTCTTTTATGACAAGGAATTCTCACCTTACTATTCAAGAAAACCTTATCAACCTGTAATTTCTCATTTCTATAGTTTATTTACCAAAACTGTGCACTTCTAAGGCTAAATTTCATTGTTAGAAACTCATATCAATTATTGGTTCAACAATTGGATATAGCTTTAGCAGGAAGTAATAGCTGCAATTTAAGATCATAAAGCAAGCACTAAACAAAAAATTCAAAGCTGGTAGATAAAAGCCACAATGGAAAGAAGTTTTTAAGTTGTTCTATTATCAAACATGCTTGTAAAAACATTTTTACTAATATGACACGCATAACTACCACATCCAGATTTACAAAACGTGAACTGCATTTACCAAGATATACTAAAATGATTTAGCAATATATTGTTGAAACCAACATTGCTTAAGAGCATATTGCTTTAATTCATGCCTAAAAAGAAATCACTAGAAGCATTTGATTTACCTTCATTTTTTACCACAAATATTGTTTCAAGCATTTCACCTCCTTCTTAGACATGTTAAACCCTTCATGTGAATGAACCATCTAGAAACCCAGGCATATTCCGATTGAGGTTTTATGGGAACCTGAATCTTCTAATGTTCTTAACTATAAATTTTCTCATGAAGTTAAAGAAAGATAGATATTGTGGGATCCATACATTCTCTCTCTCTCTCTCCTCATGGTTGGACATATACTCAGTGTCCATCTTTCTCCAACCTTACAAAAAATTTACAATAAAAAATTTTAGAAGATCCATACACAAAACAATGAGGCATAACTTATAAAGGACACTAGAAGCACCCCTTTAAGTCTTATGAAAGGGAGCAAAAACCAATAACAGCTCTCAACCTTTAGTTTGACACATGCATGATAATGGTGACTCTTTAAGGGACCTTAATAAGGAACGTAGCCCTCAGGGTGTTTACCCTCGCTGAGAGTATTTTTGTAACTTCCATCGTATTTAAATTTATTTTAGGGCATACCAGGACTTGGGCTGTTAATAGACTTGAAATTATGTTTGTTTGGTGACTTAGAATCTATCTTCAACGTTCAGGAGTTTCTTATTAAGTTAGGAAGCCTAAATCCTTATAGATTTAGCAATTCAGTACTTTTACAGTACACCTAGAGGGTAAGTCATAGAACATCTGTTCAAACAGTTATAATGTTTTCTTGGGGATTGAGTGTTCAGTTTTATGAGATTTTAGCACGTGGCTATCTACTTGGTTGTGTGATGCCTAGGTTTATTCTCTAGCTCTCAACTACTATTCTGTCTTCTTTAACTTGCTATACTACCCAGGCCTGATTTCCTTGGCAAACATCTTTAAAAAATACCCAGTCAAATCCCTAACTATTCCTTCTTGTTATTTTCCCTAAAACAAACCAAAACAAAAAACCGCAGTCCCAGAGGTACTGTTCACAAATCCCACACAACCATTATATTGATAAATTGATCTTCCCTGATTTCACTATAAAATGTTGCTATTCCATATACAGAATAACCCTTCAACCCAGAGTATTTGACCCTTAATTTCCTCATAGAAACCCCACCCACCCCCTCCCCCTCCTTCTCTCTTCTCTTTCTTTTGCCGTCCTATATCCATAATGCTCAGCAACTACACTGATATTTAGCTGAAAGAAATTTACCAAGAAAAAAAAAAAAGGCATTCTTGAAGTAGCATTCATTCACCAGAAGCAAAGGTTTATGGACGGATAAAACCTTCCTGCCAAATATATTTAATACGGTCTCATTTGCTAGTTCCCGATCAGAACCAACAACCACAAGATTGAATTCCCATGTACTAAATTCAAAGGACTAAACGGAACAACATAGTAAAATAAAACGGGAAAAGGAAATGTCGCATGACTTTGGAAATTCTTGTACTACAAACAATCTAAAAAGCCTCTGTCTCAAGCCAAATACATATATATACATGATCAACAGGCTGACTGGAATAAGAGGCCACCTGTGCCATAGCATACATCTACGAATCTACCTGATAGTGACAAACTTGTTGGTGCCATGTTTTGCCCAATAAGTCTTCAAATCAATTGGATTGGCAAAGTTATAACCCTCGGCTGCAAGTTTCTCTAAGACTTTCTTAAATGCTCCTATACTCATTTTTCTTCCAGCTATCCTAGCACCACGCCGCTTGGTACTCATAGGCAATGGATACATTGACATGCCTGTTGTGCAACAAGCAGATTGCCACCCACCAGAGCCCCATCTGTAACACTGTTGAGGCACCCCAGTGCAGGAACAAACAGGAATAGGAATACTCGAAATATCCATATCAATCCCGTTTATTACAATTTCAGTAGTTTTCCTTGCAGTCCTGGCTCGTTGAACTGAAAGAGTATTCTCATCCTTGGGCGCACGAGGTCCTCTCTTGGGCTTCTTTGCCTTGGGAGATTTGGGTACCTTGGACCCTTGCCTTTTCTTACTAGTGCCATTGGTCTTCTCAACAGGTGCCTCTTCCACCGGTCTTTCTTCCTTTGATAAGTCAGGCGGTTGAATCAACTGCAAGTGTTGGGCTGAAGATGTCTCAGGAATAACAGCATAGTTAGTCTGGTTCGTAGGAATCATGTTCAGAAACTTCTCTCTCTGACTTATCCAAGCATCCCTCATGTAATCCATAGGGTAAGTTGCTTGTGGCATCCCAATGGTCCTATGGTGAAATGCCACATTGGTGCCAGATAAAACTGCAGCATTGCGCCCTCCAAGCATAGGTTTTTCAGGCATGGACGACATAAGCTGGAGTCCCAAATGGCTCTTAAAGGACGTGGTGGGTTCATAGTAACCCCAATTTCGTATGTCAAGACCATTATCCCCATCCATTAGAACAACAAATGACAAAGATAATGCAGGAAAATGATGTAGTCTTGTTAAATTTTCTGACAAATAAACCAGGGCATTGTGTTCTCCAAGCAAGCCTACAGAACCGAAAGGAAAATAAATTCAATGTGATTAAAGAAAAAGGAAAAAATGCAACTGGGTACCTACAAACCCACCTTTCTTTCCGCTGAAATTCAGGGCTCAACACAATAAATTAGGAAGACCTCGTAAATGTATGTAGGCGAAACCCCATTCAGCGAAGATTTCAACTTGTGGGTTTTGATCTGAGATCCCTCTGAACAAGACAGAACAAAGGAAAAAATATATAAATTAGATCTCTGACCAAAAACGAATAGATCAATAGAACTAAGACCAAAGGAAGTGGGCATAATTATAATTTCGATTCCGAGAGAACGCATAATTAAATTTGAAGGAAGAAAGACAGTGTCTCATCTTCGAGCGGGCAGAGAAAGCAGTACCTGTTAGGGTTCTTGGCGTCTACGGTGGGAGAATGGAGAGGGCAAAGGAAAATGCCTACACGCCATCTTAAATTCTAATCTGAAATGCATTAATGATTTTCTAATACCACATAAGTAAATTATTTTATATATATATATATATATATATATTTAAATTCAAAATGTGCGTCCCATTTATTTTATATATATATATATATATATATATATATATATATATATTTAATTTACTTAAACTATTGGCCCCAAATTTTAAAAAAAACAAAAAAAGTCCAAAGTCCAAAGTCCAGAGTCCAAATGTAAGCTTTTAACGCCCTTTTCCCATCATCGGCAAACTAAATTGCCATTTTGTTCTTAAGGCTAGTGTAAAAAGGTTAAAATAATAGCTTAATTTTTTAATTTTATTTATCATTTTAAAATTATCTTTTAAATTTGAAGTATATTAAAATAATCTTTTCAATTTTTTGTAAAAGGGTCATTTAAGTATAATTCATTAAAGAAATAGCTTCTATTAACTTTTATGCTGATATAATAGCTATGTGTATTTATTTTGTGCAATTTAAAAAATGAGGTGGTTTTTAATTAGCATTTAACTCAAAAAAGTTTCAAATTACCCAAAGTGAAAATCACTGTCTCCTTGCTAGGCTTGATCATCAACGCAAAAATTTGTCTAACTTAATAAGCCTAATCCAAAAAAATAGATATGAATTTAAAAAGATAGACTCATTTAAAAAGGTCCAAATATAAAATAGTACAACTCATACATTTGTTAAAATTTAGCTCAAGTAATTTTTTTGTTATTTTATTTTAATATTTTTAAATTTTATTCAAAATTTTTTTAGTTTTTCTCCTTTCCGCTTTATCTTTCTTCATGAATAAAATTTGAAAATCAATTACTAATACAATTTGAAAAATAAAAAAAAATCTATATTAGTATTATTATAATTAAAACTTAAATAATAAGTTATGCATGTTAAATATGAAAATAATAGAGTTACATAATTAAAATAAGAAATATCAAATAAAAATCAATTGCATCCATAAATGATAAATAATTATTATATTTTTTGGCCAAAAAATAATTATATTTTTAAATAATATAACTATTATGTACTATATTATTTATTAATAAATAGCTTAGTAAATGTAAAAATAGGTATTATTCATACCTAAATCATATTTAGTAATATTAAATATTGCTTTATAAATTAATTTAATATTTTTAATTTTGAATACCTAGATGATATCTTTTTCTATATATTTTTTTAAGACAAAAGAGTAGTTAATTATCAGAATCTAACCCAAAAAGATAATATAAAAAAAATAATCGAATTAAAGTCTACTTAAATTTTTTTAAGTTAGGCCAAGCCTTAAAAAAAAAAAAAGAGTCCAAACCTAATTTTAATTTCATTTTTTAAAAATAAATCTGACCTGTTTTTTAACAAATTTGGCCTATAATTAAGTCTACACCTCACCTGTGCAAATGTCGGAAATGCATATGCTTCCCCATCCATACTCACATCCAACCCTGAAGTTGAAAGAAACAAAGCTGCTCTCTGGGAAACTGCAATCCCTCCTGTTGCTTCTGCATGATTTTTAGCTTTCAAATCTCACTTTTCGATTCCAATTTTTTTTTTAAGAGACTATTACTAATAATGATCAGATTTCTCTTCATTTTTCATTAGGCGACTGAAAAAGACTTTTGGTCAAGGCACTCAATTGCACAGTTCATCATTTGTTGCAAATTATAATACATCAGAAGGTGCATCCTCTAACTAAATAACATGATAATGCTTTCTGACCATATGGGACAATCCTTGTGCTACCTCATTACAATTATTTCAGCTTGATTGATGCGAAAGGAATGAAAGAAGATACCCAAATCTCTGCAATCTTGAATGTGCTAGCAAAGTAAGAACACCCAGACCTCTTGTGCATAGCTTGTGTGATTGAAAGACATTCTGATAGATATGGGTTCACTGTAATGTCTGAGCAAAGCTTTATCTGTAATGTGCGTAGGTGGAGGATGGCGATTGGTGTATGAAGCAGCAGCAGGAGGTCATTAGTATCAGAGCAGGGTGTATTTGCATGCAGAAACAAGAAGAGGGAGTGCGGTTTCCCAGAAAGCAGCTTTGTTTCTTTTGACTTCAGTGTTGGATGTGAGTATGGATGGGGGAAGCATCTGCATAGGCAAGGAGATGCTGCTTTTCATTTTGGGTAAATTTTTTTGTTTTTTTAGTTAAATGTTAATTAAGTGCTACTTCATCTTTAAAAGTACACCCAAAAAAATTCACATGGCTATCACATTAGTACAAAAATTAAAAAAGAAAGTTAATATTTTAAAATAATAAATGAAGTTATGAAACTAAGCCACTGTGTTTAACCCAGGTAAAAATTAAAAACTTAACTATTTTTTTTAACAACCAAAGTATAATATTTTTAGAGAAAAGAGAGATAGAATCAAATCAATTCACTTAAATCAACATTCTTTGACGTTTATGTCAAAAAAAAAATCACTAAAAATAAAGCTTTTGAATAAAATTTGTTCAAGTTTATTTGTTTAAATAATGGAATTTTCAATACTTTCTTTCTTCAACATCTCTCTCTTTCTCCTCTATTCTTCTTCTCTTTGTTCTCCTTCTATTCTCATCTCTTTAAACCCTCTTTTTTTTTTATGGTAATTATGTGACTCTAAAGGTGCAGTCAAGCCAAATTTTCGCTTGAGTTATTATTATTAGATTTTGAAGATATAAAATTTAAGTATGAAAATAAAAAATATAATTAGAAAGTTAAAAATTATAATTATAAAAAAATTATATTTTAAAAATTTTAAATTGTGCAATTAAAAGAAAATTAAATTTTTTCTTACAATTAAATGTTTAAAATGTAATTTTTTAACAATTATAATATTTGACTTTCCAATTACATTTTTTATCTTAATACTAAATTTTATCAGCACGAAATCTATAATAATAATAATAATAAGTCAAACTAAATTTTGGCCTAACAATTCCTCTACAATCGCATCCATCTACTTCTCTTCCAACTCTTCTTGTTCTTTTTCCTTCTCAACCCTGCTAGACAGGTTTAGGCCACATTAAATTCAGTTCTTCATCCTTCAAGGGTTCATCATATTGAGCCATGAATTCATTCTCATTACTCCTTCCATAGGGGCTTCTTTTCTCTTCTTAAGAAGATATCTTATCGTCTTCACCTTCACCTATATAATTCTCTCTCTCTAAAAATTTCATATTCTATAATAAAAAAAATTAATAAAAGAAGTTTTAAGGCGTCTTTAAATCTCCACAACTTCATGTTGCTAATCCTACTAAGAACTCGGGGTGAACAAAACCATTGACCTTCAAGAGAGCCATGCACACAAAATATTAGGAATTAAAATATAAATAAAAGAAAAAATAATTCTGTAGATTAAAATTAAGCATCATATCTCTATTTTGAAAATGTAATAAAAAATAAATATTACAAAAGATTCTTTTATTATACATAATAAATTTGCACTAAGCAAAGTTTTTCTAGTTTAGATTAGATAAGAAACTAACAGAAAGATTCACACGAAAAAATGTGACACAAGCATCAAATATCACTTTAATCAAATACCATATGACTTCAATAATGAAATCATAAAGCCAATTAATTGATTTCAGATACCAAACATTAATGATATAAGAGTTCAAGTCACATAAGCATTAAGCGTTCAAGGGATTATTAATTGAAAAAAAAAAAGACTATAGCATATAGTGGACCAACTCACCACATAAGATAACTATAACCACACTAAACATAAGTCGGGGTACTGAATTATCAATTCAAAGCCATGACTCCAGAATATAAAAAATTATGTTTTGGTACTGAATAAACACTAATTTTTTTTAATAGTTAATTGCAAATATTAAATAGAATTCATCTTCCAAACAATACAGCATAGAAAAAGAAAAAAAATTATGCAATTTCTCATATTATTATTATTATTATTATTATTATTGAGTAAAATCTTATTTTAGTCTCTTACATATAGTATTTCTCAATTTAGTCCTTTGTATATAAGATATTTCTTAATTTGATATCATAAAATTTTCTTTTTAATTTGGTTCCCTACAAATAGGTATTTCTTAATTTAATCACTTACAAATAATACTGTTATTAATAATATTTTTCTACCAAATTAAGAAATACCCATAGGTAAAAGACTATTAATAATAATAATTTTATTTGTAAGAGATTAAATTAAAAAAATATCTAAATGTAAAGGATCACATTGAAAAATAATTATATGAGAGACTAAATTAAGAAATAATTTATCTATGAAAAACCAAATTGAAAAACATTTCATTTGTAAGAGACCAAAATAGGGTTTTATTCTAAGTTTTTCACAAAAAACTTGATAAATGTATAATTTTTATGAACAAATGTGTGGTTTTCAGTTAAATTATACATTTCTTTATATTTTAATTGAAAATTTTTTAATAAAGATATATAAAACTATATCTACGCATAATTCCAAAAAAATTGCCAAAATATCATAGTTCAAAAAATCAAATTAGATTAGTCAATTGAATTAAAAATTGACAAACTGATGATTGGTCCGATTTAGTTAGTCTAAAAAATAATTAGCCAAAAAACTTGTTAAAAACCTATCAAACTAGTCATTGATTTTTTTTTGGAAGATGATTTTTTATAAAATAATATAGTTCATCTTGAATAGATCTAAAAAAACTAAAAGTAGAAGGCACTAAGAGAAACAAGATATTGAAATAAAGGAAAATTTAAAGAAAAAGGAATATAAGAAAATCCAAAAGGTATATACTTAGTTTTTTTTGGCATTTACTTTTTATTATGTTTTACTTCTTAATAGCATTTTTCTTAAATATTAAAGTATTTAACGAAAATTGTTCATTCATCTTCCATTTGCTTTTTAATGACAAGTACAATTTTAATATAATTTGAAAATTTTAATATTAAATACTCTTAAATTTTAATTAAAATTAATTTTTTTCAATAAAAATAAATTTTCAAATATTATTAAAATTTAAAATTTATTGATATTTATTTATTATATTAAAATTTTAATATATAAAATTTTAAAATATATATTTAATTATTAAAAATTAAATTATGATTAATTTATAGTTAAATCATTAAATAATACATTAATATCTTTATTAATTTAATAACTAACCTAATTTTAAAATCATTGCAAAATATCAAATTAGTTTAGGAGTTCAGTTGAGGAAGCAAATGTGGGCTAGCTTTTGCATTTTCTGATCCAGTCCAACGGTTAAACCAACCCAGCCCGTGATATCTCATAACACTTTTACTTTCGTCAAAAAAAAAAATCACACATTGACAAAACTCATCGGATTTTACAATGCCTCTTCATTCTTCTCGTGGGCTGACCACAGCCACTCCCTGCTTCCATTGAAGCTCCGAAAGGTAAGCAACTCGCATCTTCTCTGGTTCCCTTCTGCAGTTAGGGCTCCTTTCTGACATTATTGTGGCTTTTAATTTTTACATCCTACCTATCGTGCAAATTTACAAAGATAATCTTGTTGGAAGTAGACACTACGGCTGGGCTGCTTTGAGGTTCTTGCTAAATTGTTGAATCATGTTGATTGACTTTGATTTTTTATTTTCTGGAATTGTTAGGGGGTTTGCTGAAATTTGTTTACATGACTCTTTTATCCTTCGTGGGTTGGCTGAAATATGTATTTTAATCGATAATTAGTGAAGTAAGTATACTCATAAGACGATTTTACACTTGTACACGCTAGTTTGACAATTTCTAGTGTCCTATACTAGCTTCTTGCAACTTTTAATGGCTCTTGTGATCGGCCCTTTTGCTGGGAGATGCACTGTCCCTACTATCTGATGCCAAACGATTACTGGAAAGTTATATCTTTCCTATGTCCTGCCATATAGCAGACAGAGTAGGATATCCTGCAAAAAGGACTACTCTTCAATGTTTATACCAATGGGTTTCTTTCAAATTTTCGAATATCCATCTTACTATATATAGTAAGTTATTTGGCTCCTTGACGTGTGTATATTAAATTATTCTCAATTATCCATGTCTAAATAAAAACCCAGCTTTGAAGAAATAACGAAGATTGAGTGGCTTACTGTATGATGGATTGTAAAATTAGCGTGAGAAAAAATCTGTGACTAATTTCATTTTTATGAAGGTGAAATGCTGTACTTTACCAGTAAGATTGAAGAGACTATTGCCACATTGTGTACTTGGTGAATGTGACTCAGCATTGTTGAGGTTTTCAAAAGAGGATGGTGACTCTCCTTGCAACAAATATGTCCTCCATTATAAGTACCCAAACAATTAAAGGAGTCGAAAGATTTCAGAATGAGGGTATGTAGTATTTATCCGACTGTACTTTTCCCCTTTTCTCCATAGTATGATTGCCGTCTCCTTATCAACTTATTCATCATAAATTCCTTACATTTCCTTTTTTTTTTTCCTCCTTGCGTTTTTTATATTACCATAAGCAGGAAAAAAAAAAGAAGCTGTAGCAAAAAGGAAAAAGAAGTAGAATTAATAACAATATTATAATTAGAAAAAGATCTGCCAATGTTTACTGCCGGTTGCTATTTTCACCAATTTAGAATATACCCACATGTTGAACAAGTACATAGTTAGATCCTTTGGTAGCCGACATTGACCAAAACTCAGTAGATTAAGCCAATTATAAATAGGCATGTAAGCATGTTAGATGTACTTTTTTTTGGGACCCACTTCTGCCATGCTTATATATCTCATCATGTAATCATGATTACCTTGGTCTACTTATCTTTTGTGTGCTAAATCTACTTAAAAAACTTTCTTCAAACTATGCCACTGAATCATATATTCCTGCGCGCACAAAACACTATGCCTTTAGCATTTTAACAGTTGCATCCTCTGCTTAATAGTCATACAGTAAGGTTACAAGACATGCTCATGATTTGGATATTCCTAGCATCAGCAGCTTCTTTTCTTTCTTTAACGGCTTCTGCAATATAACAGATAAACTGCAATCCAGGTCTAATGTTGCACTACCCTATCCCAAAGCTTCATCAAGTCGCAGGCATGCTTTAGTAAGTGCTGGCACTTCATTGGTTACCATGACATTATTATCACCATTTCTGGTATGGGCTGAAGAGAAGGGAACTGCACAAGAGGAAGAGGATAAAGGATTTTTTGATGCCATAAAATCATTATTTGATCCTAATGAGAAAACTAAGTCTGGGAAGGTGTTGCCAAAGGCTTACTTAAAGTCAGCAAGAGAGGTAGTGAAAACACTACGTGAATCTTTAAATGAAGATCCTAATGATATTACCAAATTCAGAAGGACTGCAGATGCAGCAAAAGAGTCGATTCGGGAGTATCTGAGCAGTTGGAAGGGGCAAAAGGCTATTGTTCAAGAAGTATGTATTTATAACCAAACTGGAATTCTTATATAGACCTGATTTACGAAATAATTAGATTTAACAAATTATGAATGAACATGTAAACAGTCAAAAAGTATACTTGGTATAATTACATATTCATAATTAGCTTAGTTTACTTAACTTTTGTAGGCTGAGTTTGCTTAAGATATTTTCTTGATTGACTTGTAATGAAAATTAAATGCTTTGACTACATGTGTGTGTTTGCATTTTGTTGCAAATCTGTGTTACAAATATATGATTGTGCTTTGCATGGGTTACTTGCAGGAATCATATGTTGAGCTTGAGAAAGCGATCAGATTGTTGGCAAACTTTTACTCAAGGGCAGGGCCATCAGCCCCATTACCAGAAGAAGTTAAGTCTAAAATCTTGGATGATCTAAATACCGCTGAAGAATTTTTGTAGAGCATCTTCCGGTTGGTTTTGTAGAAACTACGCCATTAAAAACCCCGTGGATACTAGATTGGCATGTTCTTAAAAGTGAATTTGTTCTACATCAAAATTAAACTTTTATTCCCCCCCCCCCCCCCCCCAAAAAAAAAAAACCCTTCTGCTACTGTCTTGTGAATTTTACTTTTCAAGTATAGATGTGAGAGTTTGTTGCATTTGCTGCTGTCTAAAAAGGGAAAAGTTCAACAATGTGAAGCAAAGAGGTCATCATTCGCATCATTTGCGCATTATATGTACATGGCGAGTGATTGGGTAAACAGAACAAAACCATAATTTCCCTTTCCTTGTCACTGCCTGGTGATGAAGAGGCCGTCGTCAAAGACAATAATCAGAGATCTTTGAATTGCTGGAGATATATGGCCATGGACACCTGGATTAGTTTCTCACTAATTAGTTTTCTGCTTGTAGCCTTCAAATATCAAATCAAGAAAGAAAGTTCTTACTATCAAGTACAAAGGGCACCAAGAGAGCAGCTTCCTTGCGCTTCTTGACGCCACTGTCAATGATGTCAGGGAAAATCAATAATAATGGATGAATTCAGGGTACAGTCAATGAAAAACTTGTTTTAAGTTATGTCTTTCTGGTCTGATCTGGTTATGGTCTTACATGAATTATAGGCATCCACAAAGATCATTAACCAAAGAGAACTAATATAACCCAGAGCTAAAATGCAATTCTTAACAAAGTACTGAGATATTAATTATCAACCCACTGCAGAGTTTCAGATCTAATCCAAGGAGGAGGGTGGACTGGGTTTTTGTTATTTTTCTAGTTTTTTATCTTGCTTTGTTGACTAAACAACGTTGGTGGATGATCACAAAGCTAGATGATTTTTGGGTTTCAATTTTGAAAGGGATTTATTTTCTTCATTGTTTGTTTCTGGAGGCTAGAAAAGGGGATAGAGCTTTTTGAGCGTGGCCTAGTTTGCTGGAAAGTGGTTGTGGCTCACAAATTCAAATTTGCGAGGATAGGTGAATTCCATCTCCCTGGTTTCAAGCTTAGTTATTGTCCTCCTTATTTGGATGCTAATTGTATTAGTTTGGGGAAATGGGACCCTATCTGCCGTAAGACAATGGATTACAGACGGGGAGTTCAATGCTATTCAATCTATTCCAATTTCTGATTATGTTGCTAGTGATCGTTTAATTTGGGCTATTTCTAAGGATGGAAATTAGTTCAATCCGGGTATTATTTTGCTAAAAGTCCCTCTCCTTCCTCTATATCCTCTGTGTTCAAGTTGTTTATTATATAGAAAGTTAAGAATAAAAACAAAAATATTAAAAAATATATAAAATAATTTTTGTATCTGTATTTTAAAAAAATAATTAAAAAATAAATATTATTAATTAATAATTATAACAACATAATAAATATTACTTAAAATTTTTCAATTCTGTTATCTTTTCTAATTTGATACCAAAGATGCCATATAGCTTTTGGGGAATCACTCCGCGGAGAGCTATATGGAAGTTACAAGATCCTCCCATTACGGTTCATTTTCTTTGGAGGGCTTGTAATTCTGCATTACCAACGAAGCATAATCTTCATAAAAGAAAATGTGTGCAGTCTTCATGTCCTATTTGCTCTGACTATCCTGAAATGAGTGAACATCACAAGTCTGTTATGCTCTAGCAATAGAATCTGGCCTTTTTGGCCTAGCTTCTCAGATGGTTGAAACTGTTTATTTTAGAGTACTTATTTTCACAAAAAGAAGATGTTTGGCCAACCCTTTGTTAAAAATAATTTGTTTGTAAGTGGTAGCAGAAGCAGTTTTTCTGCTAGGGTAAAGAATCAGAAAATTAAAGTTTCTTGTTAGAAGCAAAAGCAACGACTTTTTTTTAAGATAAAAATATCTCTACTCAAAATCATTAACTACCATAATTACTTTTGATATTTTTTACATGCCCGCTTAAATATATGTCTTTTTAAGTAATTTGACATTAAAAAAACACTTATTTTAAAAGATTTGTCAAACTCATATCAAATGATTTTGACAAACATAATATGTTTTCTTCTTATAATGATTTTTATGAAACTTTAATATCAAAATAAGTAGAAATTGACGGCACAAACTTAGATTGGTTCAACAGTAAATTAGCTTTTCAAATGGAGGAAAATGCGGAAATGGATCCCCTCATGTTTGAATTGCTCATTTTCCCTCATGTTACTAACAAATTTTTTTTTTTTAAAATCTTTTCTCTGTTTTTTTTTTTTTGAATGCATTCCTTCCTAGAGACAAAATGAGCCAACATGAGCATATGGAACATGAGGGAATCCGAGCTCGGAAAATGCTATCTCTTCTTTTGAAGATTGGTGTTTTTGCAGCTATTTTTGGTTGGATATTTTGGAAGGAACGATGTTTTAGCCTATGTTAAAGCTTCCTCTCCTCCCTGTGAATATTAGAACTGTGTTGCTACTTCAGGACCTTCCATGGATGAACCAGTTTAGAATCTTCAGCCTTGTCAACAAAGCTGTCGATTGGCTCAAATTGGGCTTCTTTATTGGCTCAGGATATTCTCTGGCTCATCAACATGGCTTCCTACAGGAAGCTGTTGGTTAAGGCTCTAGTGTTTGGTCTGCATCTGCTTCTGTTTACTTTTTTTAAATTTCGGTCGTATTTGGCTTTTCCTTTACTGCGTTTGTACTTTTGTTTGTTTTCTGTTATTCATCTGTTGATGAATGATCTTGGATCACAAAAATAATTTTTTTAATTTAATTTTAACAGATATTTTGTATAGAAACTTTTCCCATTCAAATAAAACAAAAAAATTCCTTAGCTGTACCGGATACATATCTTGTTCTTTGCTATGAAGGCTCCGTTTTTTCACGGATAAGCAATGGTTGAAAAATAAATTCACCGAAAAAAAAATCCCAAAAAGTATTTACTCGAAAGGCAATACGTAGATGAAAGTCGGAGCCTATCATGCCGAGTTGTAGGCGGGGTCCAATTCATGTGTGACACGTGGCAACGCCCGATGAATTCGAAACTATTGGTTCCGAATTTATTGCAAACTCGAAACCAACAGCTAGGCTCGAGTATTGCCAGATAGCAGCTAACTAGTCAAAAATTCGAATTGGGGAAACGTGGCGAGATTTCAGTGGAGGAGAGAAATTCTACTAAATGTTGATTGGCTGGAATAAATTAAAGAAGATAATGTTGTGTGTGAAATGGCCAAAATACCTCTGGAGATGTTTATATAAGCTGAGCCAACCTCTTGATTTTCCATTCTCAGCTTCTCTAGCGTCGCTTCTTCTTCTTCTTCCTCACATAGGGGGTTGGGACAAAATATTTTCATATCTTATTGATCTTAAGCAACACAACAAATGTATATTTTAATTTTCTTCAACTATCTATCTTATTCGATATTTTAAGATGTGATTTAAATTTTAGTTAGAATAATAAATATTAAAAATATATGAAATAAACTGAAAATAGTGAATAAAGTTAGAAACATGAATAAAAATGAAAAAAAAATTAAAAAAAATTAAGAAAAAAATGTATCATTTTAATATGTTTTTACTTTAGTTGTTTTAGTTAAATATTTTAGAATAATTATATAATTTATTTTCAGTTATTCACATTATTTGTATGTTATTTAATCTTTTTGGTAGCAAATTTTATTTATATGTTGAGTTGATTATGGTAGAGGTTTAGAAAAGAATAATAAATACTACGAAAGGGGTGAAAAATGAAAGAGAAGAAAATGAAAAGAACTTTAAAAATTTTTTTAAAAAAATGTATCATATTAATTTTTAATATGTTTTTACTTTAGTTGTTTTAGTTAAATATTTTAGAATAATTATATAATTTATTTTCAGTTATTCACATTATTTGTATGTTATTTAATTTTGTTAGTAGCAAATGTTATTTGTATGTTGAGTTGATTATGATGGAGGTTTAGAAAAGAATAATAAATACTACGAAATGGGTGAAAAATGAAAGAGAAAAAAATGAAAAGAACTTTAAAAAGAAAATGTATCATATTAATTTTTAATATGTTTTTACTTTAGTTGTTTTAGTTAAATATTTTAGAATAATTATATAATTTATTTTCGGTTATTCACATTATTTGTATGTTATTTAATTTTGTTGGTAGCAAATTTTATTTGCATGTTGAATTGATTATGGTAAAGGTTTAGAAAAGAATAATAAATAGTACAAAAGGGGTGAAAAATGAAAGAGAAAAAAATGAAAAGAAGGAAGAAAATAGGTGAGTATAATTAAAAAATTGAAAACGAGCAGTAGAGAAAGAAATTTAATTTGAAGAAAAATAGAAAGATTGGGTAAATAATTTTTAGGAGAGAATTAAAAATTTATGAGGAAAAAATTAAAAAATTGTGAAAAGTAAGAAATAGTGGGGGAAGGACTATTTAAGAAGAGAAATGAATTAAAAAAAAGAAAGAATTAGAAGTTTTAATGAATATGAAAAGTTTCTCTAATGTTTGTTGCTTTATTTGTTTTAGTAAATTATTTTTTAGAATAGTTATATAAATTGGTTTAGATTATGCACATTACTTGTTTATTATTTCATTTTGTTGGTATAAGAAATTATTTATTTTATGGTCACTTGATTTTGGTAGAAGTTTAAAAAGAAAAATAAATACTAAGTAAGGATTAGAAAATGAAAGAAGGAAAAACTAAAAGAGAAAAAATAATTATGTAAGGATCATGAAAAATAGAAAATGAGTATAAGAACAAGAAATGTAGGTTAAACAAAAATAGGAAAATTGGGCAAATAATTTTTAGGAGGAAATTAAAAAATTATGAAAAAAAACTAAGACACTGTAAAAAAAATAAGAAATAGTTGTTGAAAGAATAATATTTGCTTGAGAAAAATGAATTTAAAAAAATTAAAATACTAGTTTTATACGGAAAGTTTCTTTAATTTTTTTTTACTTTATTTGTTTTAGTGAATTATTTTTTAGAATAGTTAAATAAAGAGTTAAAAATGAGTATAAGAACAAGAAATGTGGTTTAAAGAAAAGTAGAAAAATTGGAGAAATATTTTTTAGGTGAGTATTAAAAAATTATGAAAAAAAAACTAAGACACTGTTTAAAAAAAAAAAAAGAAATAGTTCTGGAAAGAATAATATTTACTGGAGAAAAATGAATTTTAAAAAATTAAAATACTAGTTTTATACGAAAAGTTTCTTTAATGTTTTTTACTTTATTTGTTTTAAAGAATTATTTTTTAGAATAGTTAAATAAAGAGTTAAAAATGAGTATAAGAACAGGAAATGTGATTTAAGGAAAAGTAGAAAAATTGGGAAAATAATTTTTATAATTTTTAGGAGAGTATAAAAAATTATGAGGAAAAAATTAAGACATTGTCAGAATAGTTATATAAATTGTATTATAAAAACAAGGAATATTTAAAAAAAAAAATACTAGTTTCATATAAATGGTTTTCTTGTTATTATTTAATATGTGTTTAATTTATTTGTTTTAGTGAATTATTTTTTAGAATAGTTAAATGAATAGTTACAAATGAGTATAAGAACAAGAAATGTGGTTTAAAGAAAAATAAAAAAAATTGTGAAAATAATTTTTAGGAGAGTATAAAAAATTATGAGGAAAAAACTAAGACATTATCGGAATAGTTATATAAATTGTATTATAAAAACAAAGAATATTTAAAAAAAATACTAGTTTCATATAAACAATTTTCTTGTTATTATTTAATATGTGTTTACTTTATTTGTTTTAGTGAATTATTTGGTTATGCACATTATTTGTTTATTATTTGGTTTTGTTGATATGAGAAATTATATTTATATGTTGACTTAAGTTTGGTAGATGTTAAAAAAAGAGGAATAAATACTAAGTAAGGAGAAGAAAATGGAAGAGCAAAAAACTAAATAAAGCTTGGTTTGCAGGAAAGTGAATAGCTAAAAGAAATGAACTCATTTGCATTTATGCAAATGAAAAGATTTTTGATAGTTCTCAAAGTGTAACATTTCAATGTGCCATGTCCAAATATATAACAGTTAGTATCGACATAAGTTTAGATGGTTTGAAAGACGCTATTAGCCAAAAGTTACGGCTCCCCGCTGGAGAAGTTATCTCCGATTTGATATATAGACTCCTAGCATCATTGAATCCTACATGGTACCAATCAATTGTTCTAGAAGATGATTTTGATGTTCAAAGAATGTGGCAAGCTCACTCCCATTTCTTAGGACAGTTGAATGCAGTTGAGGTATATGCAAAAACTTCATTGACTGACTCACGAGTGAGTGGAAAAATTCAGCCAATATTTTCACAACAATATTGTGCACTCGACTTGTCCCCTTTGAGTATGATCCATCATTAATTAATGCGCTCATGGAGCGATGGAGTCTAGAGACACACACATTCCATACCACTTGTGGTGAGTGTGCTATCACCTTTGAAGACGTAGCAGTACAACTTGACCTACCATGTGATGGAAACCCTATTATTGGAAGGACAAATTGGCCTTGGGCAAATGCATGTGAATGGCTTTCTGGTATTTGACCGCCAGATGATAAGATTGATGGCTAACGACTCATTATTGCATGGTTAGCCGAGAACTTTGCTCACTTACCAGATGACGCTGATGAGGAGGTTGTACGTCGATTTGCAAGAGCTTCTTTTTACTGCCAGATAGATCTAGTCATAAAGTATATTTGATGTATCTCCCACTACTTGAGGACTTCGAATAAGTTGGTCGGTTTAGTTAGGGTTCAGCAGTTCTAGCTTACTTATATCGAGAGCTATGCAATGCAACATATAGGAACGAGAAGGAAATAGGTGGTTGCTTAACATTACTGTACTTGTGGGCATGGGATCGATTTTCAATGCTCGCACCAGAGAAACCACTGACCCCTGATCCTCGTATAGAAGAATATCCTATACTTCCTCCCTTGGTTTTAGGTATGAATTATATTTTACTAATAACTCTATATATTTATGTTTATTTTTTTAATGTTATCCAACACTCGTGATAGGTAGAAGAATGTTTGACGACCACCTCGTCCTGGTATGCGAGCTCTTAATCAATACTGGACTTTATTGGATGCTATGGGGGACAACGAAGTCAGTTGTTATATATTTGTTTCCTTTTTCTATGTGTGTACTATAATTTTGACATTTTATGATATTGTATTATTTTATTCATATTATCCATAGATTATTTGGCACCCATACCAGTCCCAAGATGTCAATGATTTGATTCCAGAGTATTGCTTAGCTTCTCCAAATATTTGGATAGCTTTAATGCCTCTTATATGCTTTCATATCATAGAGTGGTACCATCCAGACCGTGTCCTTCGCCAATTTGGTCCACGCCAACCAATCCCTCAAGAACCCATCAGATTGGATGCTCTTCATGCTTTACAACTCCAAGGAAAAACTCAAACCAATTGGGCGACAGAGCATAATATTTTTATCCAATAATGGTATAACTGGAAAAATACTATGGTGCAGTCTCCGATTATTGATGAGCTTTTTGATAAAACCGTTGCATACATGTGATGGTACTGGCGATGTACTTGGAGATGGATACACCCCCTTAGCGCTGTGACTAGTTATGCGGTAAATTTTTAAGTTGTTGTCATTATTCTTTTCTTCATTTTGGTATCTATATCACTTTACTTTATAGTTTTAATGACATTCAAATGCTTATTTCTTTTTCTTTTTTTCTAGGCTAATTTAGCAGAGGGACTTTATCAGATGTATTTACAAGACCCTCTTCCTTTAAATTTTTGCGAGATTGTAGGTCGAGATACTAGAAATATATTACTAGCTCTTGGTGAATAACGCTTCTCATTATTTCCCCAGCCCACTAAACTGGCGCCTGATTTACCCAGACCACAAATTCTGATGGGTCGACCGAGTAAGCAACGACAGGGTTACTTATCATCCTAATAACCCCCTGTTACAAAACAAAGACAGCAAAACGAGGAGTCAGTGTTGCAGGACTTTAGCAGTAGCATGATCGATCCATCTTCATATATTCTGACCCCTATGTCTCAAGATATTGGTTTAACTGGACTATCTTCTTCTATTCCAGCTAGTCATGTTGGTGACTTTATGGGATCTGGTCCTTCACATTACATGCCATCGTCACCTATGACTCATTTTGGAACACCGAAGCAATAACCTGAAAGATCATTTGTTGACCTTTTGTTTGATACGTCTGCATTCACTGCTCCATATGCTGATACTTCCTTTGATGTCAGAGGATCATCCAAACCTAGATTTATAACACTACATGAACCGATTCCTCCAGCTGATTCTCCATCCTCCTCACCCGCAGAACAGGAGCAACAACAATTACAACAAAAGAGACAACAACGACCATAACGTGAACGATGGAGGCCTCGTTGCAGCATCGGAAGTCATTTATTATAGTATTTGTTCTTTTTTAATGGTTATATAATTATTGTATAAAAAATATATGTGCATAAACTAATGTGACATATTTTTCTTGTTAATTTTTTGTATTACATGAAACTTTTTTATACGAGTGTATATACATACTACTTGAACTATATACAAAAGAAATTTTAATTTATTTAGATAATTCATGTATAGAATTATGGAGAATTATTTTTCTAAAAAAAAACTAAATTTTAAATTAAAATAGTAATTAGTTTTATTATTGAATATTTTTTCCTATCCTGTCAATCTTTTTCTTTTTCAATTTTTGGGCATTTAAGAGAAAAAATTAATTTTAAATTATTGATACAAAAAATCTTGCGTCAACAATAAATAATTATCTATAGATAAATTAGTGGAGGTATTAATGGTATCAAAAAATTTTTATAAATGATATATAATTTTATATACAAAATCTCAAATTCTTATATTAAGATGACTCCAATAATTAAAATTCACAAAATTGCCATAGCAATTGACTCCGACGTAATGGAAAAAATTTATTAATTTTATATTTTATTACTTTTTTTTAGATTATTTACTAAAAAAATAATTATTTAATCTACATTTCTTTAATTATAGAATCAAAGAAAAGATATAATTATTTGATTTATATTTTATTAAATTTTTATTCTTTATAATACTTATTTAATTTTATTAAAGTTTATAAATTTATTAAATGGATTCTTATGAACTCGGAGTCACTCATTCCAAATTCAATATCTCACCAATTGGAACTCGGCTTCACAGCCTCTAAATTTGAAGATTTATTGCCTTTGGATCAAATACTTTTTATTCCATTGCTTTTGAATCATTATTTCCTTTGACCATTGCTTTTACATACATGAATTATGAAGGCTCAGTTAAGAGCAGAAATAATTCTAGATTTTAAAATAAAATTAAACTAAAATTTAAAAATTTTATTTAGATATAATGAGTATTGTCTGAACTTTAAATAAATTAAATGTATATATTTAAAAATATTTACTTAAATGATGAACTTTTTTTAATAATTAAATTATATTAAATAATTTAAACTTTTTGAATATTCTGTACATAGGTATAAGATTAGTTAAGAATAAAACACATTTTCATGTCTTGTGAAAAGTTAATTTTATTGACAAAGAGTAAATTAAAATAGAAGATTTTGTAATATAAATTAAATGTCAGGAGAGCCGATTAACATTTTTAAAACAAATAGGGTATCAAATGTTCCTTTAACTAAATCTAAAAAAAAATTAGTGTAATTTACTCCAAAAAAAAAGAAAAACACTTTATGTCATCAATCCGCCTACTATGTGCTTGTTCTGCAGTTGATCAAGGTGTGCTTCATATTAGAAATAATCTAAAAGGAGTGAAAGTGAGATATTAGGAGAGTAAGCTTCATTAGATGTTTGCATTTGAACCAAATCTGACTTCGCAAGAAACAGCTTTGAAGTTTGAACTGAAAAGTTCTCTTGGATAACTCTTCACTGTAGGTAAACTAAAGGAAAGTAAATCATAGAAAACAAGTCTATTGGTACCTATTATTAGATTACTACTCCTGAAAGAGTCAGTCACAATGACTTGGATAAACATAGTCTCATTCTATCATTTTAGTTGAATTTATGGAAATTTGGAGTAGTTTCTGATATTGAGTTTATGCCAGTTGTCAATACAGTATCTACTACATCTTCCTGCAATTGAAATTTAAGAATGCCATCTACATCCTTGTTTAAATCCCTAGAAAATGATTTCTAGAGTCTGATATAACCAAGATACTCTCAACATTCATGATCACATCCTAGAAGAAAAACAAATCTCCCCCATTTCCAATTTCTGTGTCCCCAAATCAGACAGCTATGACATGTGGAAAAATACTCTCTCATCCTCAAGTTTTAACCTTCAGCTATCAAGCCGAAAGAAGCCATATCCAGAAACCCTGATTACATATATCTCAATAACTTTTCAAAGAAGCCTTATGATATGCTCTCACGTCTCCTTTCTCAAATAACAATTGCGAAAAAAGGTAGGTGGGAAGAGTTGCACAGAAAACAATTTTTGCTTGTCACTGAAGAAAATAATGCATGTGCAGACTACCAACAACACTTTTCCTTTTAAAAACAGTTTCAGCCATTTTCCTTCTAAAAATTATCTGTAAATACTTTACCAAACAAGACTATTGAACTACTTGTCAGGAATACAAGTTATCTCAAATTTCATACTATAAATTAGCAAAGGGTACCTGTGAGTACATGACACTAGTATACATAACAACAACATATAACCTCTGCAAGAGTTTACAAGTGTACAACATCCAGATACTAACATTCCTCATCGGTCAGTGTTGCAGTCTGTCAATGCCCTTCTGCTCAGCATTTTGCTTGTCCCACTATTTTCTTTTATTGTAAGGAATTCTTACCTTAATATTCAGAAAACCTTCTCAACCTGTAGTTTCTCACTTCTCCGGTTTATTTACCGGATGCAAGACTATGTACTTGAGGTTAAATTTCAGTGTTAGAAACTCATCTCAATTCTTGGTTTTAAAAATTGGATATAGCTTTAGCAGGAAGTAATAGTTCCACATGACAACCTATTTTAGGATCATAAAGCAAGCACTACGCAAAAAAAAAAAAAAAAATCAAAGTTGGTTGATAAAAGCCACAATGGAATGAAGTTTTCAAGTTGTTCAATTATCAAACATGCTTATAAAAACACTTTTACTAATATGACACGCGTCACTTCCACGTAAAATTCAGCACACCCGGATTTATAAAACATGAACTGAATTTACCAGGATATACCAAAATAGTTTAGCAATCATATTGTTGAAACCAACATTGCTCAAGAGCAGATTGCTTTAATTCATGGCCGAAAAGAAATCACCAGCAGCATTTTGGTTTACCTACTTCATTTCTTACCAAAAATATTCTTTCAAGCATTTCACTTCCTTCTTAGACAAGTTAAACCCTTCATGTAAATGGACCATCTAGAAACCCATGGAAACCCAAGCATATTCTGAGTGAGGTTTTCCAAAAAGCATAAAACAGTGGAGCATATCTTATAGAGAACAGGAGCAACAAGCTTATAACAGGGGACAAAAACCAATTACAGCTCTCAAGCATTAGTTTGACACATGCATGATAATGGTGACTCTTTAAGGGACTTTAATAAGGAACTTAGCCGTCAGGGTGTTTTGACATCACTTTAGAGTATTTTAGTAATTTTCATTGTATTTAAATTTATCCTAAGACATACCAGGACTTGGGCTGTCAATGGGCTTGTTATGTTCGTTAGGTGTTTTAGAATCACACTTTGATGTTGAGGAGTTTCTTATTAGGTTAGGAAGCATAGATCCTTATCGATTTAGCAATCCAGTACTTATGCAGTACACTGGTAGGGTAAGTCATAGAAGGCCTGTTCAAACAAATATAATGCTTTCTTGGGGACCCGAGGTTTAGTTTTATGAGATTTCAGCATGTTGCTATCTACTTGGTTGTGTGATGCAACTCAACCCTAGGTGTGATGCGTGGCTTTATTTACTTGCTCTCAACTATTGTTCTGTTCTCCTTAACTTGCTATACTACCCAGGCCTGATTTCCTTGGCAAATTTCATTAAAGAATCACCCAGACAAGTCCCTAACTCTATTCATTGTTTTTATTTTCCCTAAAACAGACCAAAATAAAAACCATAGACCCAACGTACTGCCCACAACATCCAAAGAGCCACTAAATTGATAAATTGATGTAACATAATTTCACCAAAACAAGATTGTTATTCCATAAGTATATGCAGAATAACCTTTTGCCCATAATATTCTGCCCTTAGCTATGAAAAAGGAGATTAAGAAAAAAAAAATAGGTGAAATGAGAAATGACACCCATGTTCTTACTTTAAAAAAATAATAATAAATAAATAAAGACAAGAACTGTTTAATAATTATTACAAAAATATAATAAATATTTCGCTTTTTTTTTTTAACTTTCTTTTCTAAAAATATCCTTTCCCAAAAATGCACAATGCCACCCACCAAACGTGGTAATGTCAAACCCTTACCACCCCCTCCTTCAACCCTCTTTCTTTTGCTGTCCTATATCCATAATGCTCAACAACTACACTTTCATATTTAGCTGAAAATAATTTACAAATAAGACACCGTCCCCTATAATTTGGCACAACACAATCTTATTTCCTTTATATAATTCATGTAATATTTATTATGTTCTTATAATTATTATTTTATCAATTAAATCATCAGTTTAACCATCCTATCATCTTCTTAAAAATAAAAACATAAAAGTTATTTTTTATCACACCTAACCTCACATGCTTATTTTTTACATTCCTCCCTCCTCTTACGTCATCCAACCAAACATCCCATTCATTCACTTGAAGCATAGGTTTATGGACCAAAAAACCTTCCCTGCCAAATATATTAAATAAGGTCTCATTTGCTAGTTCCCGATCAGGACCAACAACCACAAGATTGAATTCCCACGTACTAAATCAAAGAACTAAACCGAACAACATAGTAAAATTAGAAGGGAAAAGGAAATGTTGCATGACTTATAAAATTCTTGCCTACAGACAATCTAAAAAGCCTCTGTCTCAAGCCAAATACATATATATATACATGATCAACAGGCCGATTGGAATAAGAGGCCACTTGCGCCATAGCATACATCTACGAATCTACCTGATAGTGACAAACTTGTTGGTGCCATGTTTTGCCCAATAAGTCTTCAAATCAATTGGATTGGAAAAGTTATAACCCTCGGCTGCAAGTTTCTCTAAGACTTTCTTAAATGCTCCTATACTCATTTTTCTTCCAGCTATCCTAGCACCACGTCGCTTGGTACTCATAGGCAATGGATACACTGACATTCCTGTTGTGCAACAAGCAGACTGCCACCCGCCAGAGCCCCATCTGTAACACTGTTGAGGCGTCCCAGTGCATGAACATACTGGAATAGGAATACTCGAAATATCCATATCAATTCCGTTTATTACAATTTCAGTAGTTTTCTTTGCAGTCCTTGCTCGTTGAACTGAAAGAGTATTCTCATCCTTGGGCGCACGCGGTCCTCTCTTGGGCTTCTTTGCCTTGGGAGATCTGGGTACCTTGGACCCCTGCCTTTTCTTACTAGTGCCATTGGTCTTCTCAACAGGTGCCTCTTCCACCTGTCTCTCTTCCTTTGACAATTCAGGTGGTTGAATCAACTGCATGTGATGGGCTGAAGATGTCTCAGGAGTAACAGCATAGTTCGTAGGGTTCGTAGGAATCATGTTCAGAAACTTCTCTCTCTGACTTATCCAAGCATCCCTCATGTAATCCATAGGGTATGTTGCTTGTGGCATCCCAATGTCCCTATGGTGAAATGCCACATGGGTGCCAGATAAAACTGCAGCATTGCGCCCTCCAAGCATAGGTTTTTCAGGCATGGACGACATAAGCTGGAGGCCGAGATGGCTCTTAAAGGATGTTGTGGGTTCATAGTAACCCCAATTACGTATATCAAGACCATTATCCCCATCCATTAGAACAGCAAATGACAAAGATAATGCAGGACAATAATGTAGTCTTGTTAAATTTTCTTACAAATTAACCAGGTCATTGTGTTCTCCAAGCAAACCTACAGAACCGAGAAGAAAATAAATTCAATGTGATTAAAGAACAAGGAAAAAAAATGCAATTGGGTACCTACAAACCCACCTTTATTTCCGCTCAAATTCAGGGCTGAACGTAATAAATTAGAAAGACCCCGTAAATGTATATAGGCAAAACCTCATTCAGTGAAGATTTCAACTTGTGGGTTTTGATCTGAGATCCCTCTGACCAAGACAGAACCAAGGAAAAATATATATATACATATCAGATCTCTGAGTAAAAGGGAATAGATCAATAGAACTAAGACCAAAATGGAAGCAAGCAAAATTATAATTTCGATTCGAAGCGAATACATATTTAAATTTTGAAGGAAGAAAAGCAGTGTCTCATCTTCGGGCAGGCAAAGAAAGCAGTACCTGTTAGGGTTCTTGGCGTCTACGCTTGGAGAATGAAGAGAGGAAACGCCTTCACGCCATCTTAAATTCTAACCTGAAACGCTTTTTTGATTTTCTAATACTACATAAATAAATTATTTTATATTTTATTTATTTAAATTCAAAATGTGCCAGAGTTCAAGTTCCAACTCTTGGTCCCATCCCAAGTAAACTTTCAACATCCTTTTCCCAATCTTTGCAAGTCAAATTGCCCTTTTCTTCTTATGGCTCGAATAAAAACTAAAAACTTGCCATTTTTTTGTTTTTACATGAAAAAGGTACAAGATCTAAAGAATAGGGAGTAAAGTAAATAATAATAATAATAATAATAATAATAATAACGTAAGGGTCGAACCAATTCACATAAATTAAGAGTCCCCGACTATCAAAATAAATGCCACTTGTTAAATTTTATTTGTCTAAAGAGTGAAATTTATAATTTTAAAATGTCAAGATTAATTAACTGAGCTGAACTATTATAAATTTTGAAATTGATATAATCAAATCAGATAGCAATATATAATGGGAAAAACTTATACCTAATTGATAAATTTGTAATTAAAATATAATAAATATTTAATTTTTTTAATAATAATATAATATGCGTATAATTTTTATAAATAACTGTATACTTTTTTAAAAAAAAAATTATCATGCAACCTATCAAGATTCACAAGCATGAAAAAAAATTAAGGTGTTTATCGTGACAATAAATTCATTCCTAATTGACATAAAGTTAATCACTCGCAACTAACTCAATGCATCAAACGACTATAGTATTTTGTTGTTTACCATTCTTTTATGTTTTATAGAAGTGTCGGAATAAGAAAATATTTGGGACTTTTAATGTGACTCCTATGCAAGCTGTTTCAATGATCAATTGATTTTATGCTGAATATGGATTGGGTTGGCATTTCCAAAAATGTAGTTTCTCAAGATCACAAATTTCTGCCACACCCATGCATGGTGATGGGAGTGCAGATTGCAAGTGGATAATTAAAATATGAATATTTCGAAGATCCAAACAGAAGAGTTAACCCTAAATATTGATTTTAATAGTACTTATTGAGGCATCGACATCCCATCCAAGGAATATGAGCCCTGTCTCACTTCTCATGCTGATAATATATCTCTTGATCTTTTAGAATACTCATTTTCCATACGCTTCGAATATTTTCTATGTTACTATGGGGATGACCATTGACTTGACTTCTGAAGTCTATGGCATAGTACTTACTGATTACTTCTTGCAAATTTAGACCAGACAAACATTATCTCTTGCAGGAAAGATGATCATTTACTCAACCTTCAAAGTTCGTAGATTGAATACCATGGACAACTATGTTCAACTTAATTTGCACCATCCTCTGAGTGAAGGATGATCATCAAGGCCTAACAGAAATTTACAAATAATAAATTTTGCAAATTTATGGATCAAGTAACTTTATCCTTGAATAGTTTAATTGTAAAAGTATCCATCCCCTTCAAGTAATGATGATATAAAACACTAAATTATTTATGTACCAACATTCGTTGATTAATAATTGAGTATAAAGAAAGAAAAATACAGTCCAAAGTTAAATTAGCATTTTGATCTCATTAACTTTTTAAAAAGTTTTAAATTAGTTCATTGAGTTTAAGAAATGTCAAAATAATCTCTACTCTATTATTTTGTCTAATTAGTCCTAAATCATCAAGTCCATCAATTTAATTGTGGTTCAAATGGCATCTTGTGTGTTTATTAATTCTATTAGTTATCCTATAACTATTTTTCCAATTTTTTTAAAATTGATTTAGATTTTGGTACAAGACTTTTAGAAATTAAGTAGCTAATAGAGATACAACTATATGGAACATTGTCTTAGTAGATTGAATTGTTGAACTTGATAATTTAGGAAATTTGTGAGAAGAAATAAAAAATAGGAGATCATTTTGATATATTTTAAATTTAAGTGACTAATTTAAAATTTTAAATAACGTTGAAAGACCAAAATAATTATTTGACCTAATAAAAATAATGATAATGATATTTACACAACATCATCCTTGAATAGTTTAATTGCAAAAATGCAGTCCAAAGTTAAACTGGCAATTTGACCTCATATGTTTATTTAAAGTTTTAAAATAGTATATTAAGTTTAAAATATGTCAAAATAGTCTCTCGTCTCTTATTTTGTCCAATAAACCCCAAATCATCAAGGCCATCTACATAATTTTTTTTTTTTAAAACTGATTTAGATATCAATCTAAAACTTAATAGAGCTAACAATTATATGAAACATCATCCTAGCTGCGATTAGGTTGATAAACCCGATAATTTAGGAAACTTATAAGAAAAAATAAAGGATAAAAAATCATTTCAACGTATTTAGACAATTAGTTTAAAATTTTAAATATAGTTAAGAGACCAAATATTAATTTAACCTAATAAAAATAATGATAATGACATTTACACAACTCTGTAATAACAGTTTTTTTCAATAAAATAATAAATTGTTGAGCAACTTATAATATGCCTTATTTGTCGAAATAGTATTGTTCTATTAAAAATAAAAAAAAGGTTCTATCAAAAATAAAAAAATATAAAATATAAAAAATAATTTTATAGAATATTTTTTTAAACAGTTAAAGGCCTATTTGATATATAAAAAGTTAAGATGGAAATGAAAATAAAAAAAAATAATTTTATAGATAAAAATATTCATAATACTCTTATTTTTAATGATTAAATAATTATTATTAAATAATATTAAATAATAATTAAATAATGATTATAGGGGTAAAATTATAAATTTTTTTAACTTTTTTTTTTTCTTTTTCTCTCCTCCCTTTTAAGAATACTAAACGAGCTCTAATAGCAGTTTTTTTTAATGATATTAACTTGTACTTTTAAAAAAAAAAGATGTATTTTTTTTTTCCATTGGTAAAATGCTGTGAATTGTATTCTGTTTAATCACTAGACTTTTTATGAAAAGTTGAACTTATATATTTACTTTTTTAAAAAGCGATATCAAATATTAATACACACATAGACGCGCGTTAAGTTCATTATGATATAGTGAGAATGATAATCATAATAATAATCAATTTAAAATGTTTTTTTATACATAGTTTAATAAATTTATATATTTACTTTTGCTATGCTTATAAAATATGATAAATATAATATATTTTATTTTGATAAATTACTATATAAAATTAAAAATATAAAATTTATTCTATATGAAATATAATTTTTAATTATTTATTACAAATAAAAAAGATATCCAATTTGGTTTAATTACTTGGGGTCACCTATTCAACTATTCAACTTTTGATCATAACGATTCAATTGCATAAACGATCTAATTATAAACCCTTGATTACTTTGATACCCAGTTCGCCAGTTTACCAATTGGAACGATCAAGTTGGTTTAGGTTCTAAAACTATGCTTTAATGCATGTCTTGAAAGAAGACCAATGTTATCGCCCCTTCATATGACAGATCATAGCTATGCTACAAGCCTCGCTTTTATTAATTTTAAGAAAGAGATCAAATTTTAAAATATTTTTATATAAAATAAAGAAAAGAAGAGCAAATACTTTCTGTCAACTTTAAGCTATTTTCATAATACATCCTTCAATTTTGAATTATAAAAAAAAAAACCCCTTAACTATCACCTTTAAAATTTAAGCTCTCTTTTTCATTTTTTTTTTGGATAACTTCGTTAACAAAGACATCACATTTGCTTCTCACATTAGACTATACCATCCACATAATCTTGCTTTGGCACAAATAGAAGTGTATTAGTCACAAATAATAGAGTCTAATATAGCATCTCTCTTAACGAAGTTAAGGTGAAATTGAACAAAAATTTAAAAATTTAAAAAGTGATAATTAATAGACGTATTTTTATATGGCTTAAAGTTAAAAGAAAGTATCTATATTTTTTTCCTAAAATAAAATTTAAAAAAATATCGAATCTATCAAACACTATTTCATTTAAAAAACTTAAATTGTAAAATGAACACTCATAAGTATTTAATTCCATTACAAATTTTAATATGTCTCAACACATGAAAGCACAAATATATCATACTTTATAATGAAACTTAATTTTAATAATGAGAATAGGAGGTAACCATAATTGAACTCATGAACTTTTGGTCATAATGACACCTTGGTAAAGACCACTTTAATATCCAAAAGTTTAAATTAAAGTAAAGGCCTATGATTAATTTTTAGAGTAAATTGATATTTTGATCGTAAAATTAAAGATACACAATTTTCTTTTCAATTTGATTATCTAAATTTTGATCTTTTAATTTTAGTTTTCCAAAGTTTATCTCATCTTCAATAAAATTTCATGTCAAGTTTGTTACTAGAATGTTCTCAAGAATAATTATCTGGCATAACCAAAAGCTTATATGGCTATTAAATGCTTGTGCTATTGAAACATCAAAATGGTGCTTCCAACAAAATCAAGAAGTCTTGATATATATATATATATATATATATATATATATATATTTCATGTTTCAATAACAACTCATTAGTTAACAGCCTTGTCAGTCTCAATTAGGCCATGTAATATTTCTGTTAACTTTAGGCTTAATGTGAAGTTTTATTAGAAACGAAATACAGAATTCTCCCGTACGGTGCTACAATTCTTTCTACATACAACAATGAATCAAACCACTTCAATAAGTTTGCGTGTAAGATACTTAACATTAGATGTTCGTATAACAGTATCCACAACTCCTTTGCGTGCTTCCTAGCCAAGAAAAAAAAAATGATATATTTTGTTAAAACAATCATTCGTGTAAATTACACTGAATGGATACTTTGAAAAATTGAAATGAAAAGATCTAAATTTGAAAAACCAAATTAAGTTACTTGAGGCTAGTTTAGATTATTGAATGGGTGAGAATTTGAGTAAACGGTCATAAATTCGAATCTCTTCGTGTAAAAAAAAAAAAAAAATAGAACACACTAAAACAAAAATTTAATTTGAGAATGAAATTATGAATTCATTCAAATTTTTGTAATCTCTAATGAAGTTGCTCCTCAATTCCCGGAGTATGGACCACATTTATGTCTAGTGTGATGAACCCACAGAATACGGAACCACTTGGATGAAGTAGGTCCAGTAACAATGATGATTTAGGAGCATGAAATCCTTTTGCAATAAGTGGGCCCACGTAGGCCCATGTTTATATGTAAGTGTGTAATTATTGACCTGGATCATTACTCAGTTTGGGCCTCATTTTATTGTACAAATTCATATCTATCCATTAGATTTTTCAATCCAAATTCAGACCTCCACATTAATGAAACATTATTACCTCTCACTTAATTGGACCCCTCGTTCAATTGAAAGAAAAGGATTTTTTTTTTTGAAAAGGATTTTTTTAACTATGTGTAATATTTATTATATTTTTGTGATCATTATTTAATAATATTTATCTTTTTTAAAGTAGAGATATGAATGTTATTTTTTATGTTTTAAATCATCTTTTTTTTATTTCTATTTTTATCTTAATAATTTGCACACCAGATGGGCTTTTTATCTTATTACCAAGTATTCAAGGTCATTCTTTTTCAAATCTTGTAGCCCATTTGGTTGGGTTCCAGCTTTTTTTTATCAATTTTATGTAATGTTTATTATATTTTTATAATTATTATTCAATAGTATCTCACCAACTTTTTTATTACTTTTTTTTAATAAAGGCACAGAGATCATTTCTATTTTTAAAATCATTTTTTTTCATTATCTCTTCTAAGATAATATTTTTTTCATTCTATGAAACCTTTACCTATAGGCAATTTGGACACCATCAATACTATTGTACACAATGGAATGTAATCCTTTACCTATAGGCAATTTGGGCATGTAGTACCCAGAGCCAAAATGATAGAGTTTTTGTATTTTATATTTGCCAATTTAAAGTCGCATCTTGTTCGTCCATTCTTGAGCTATTGTAATCATCCATTTGGAATCTCAAAGCTCACCATTTTGAGAGCCCTTGATACATAGCATATTTTCATCTTCTTCATCAGCCACTTTCCTTGTTTCATTATATAAGAAAGTGAATGTTTGGTAGGCAAGAGAACGTCAAAAACAAGAAAGGAAAGATAGGATTTAGGCATAGCACATAATGAAGCCTTGTCGCTTTTAAAGTTGTGTGTGTTTTGTTGGCACTTGCACCTCATTCGAACATGGTTTTTTTTTTTTTTTTGCAGATACTGGGTGATTTAATAGAGAAAGAGGCTATCTATTTCAGTGATTTAGAAGGCTTATGGTTGTTATTTTTGTCTTTTTTCATGGTGGTGGTTGAATTTTTTTTTTTCTTTATGGATCAATTTGGTATATTGCATATTGCATGTTGTTTGTACAAATGAAAGAAGAAAATGATAGCTGGTTCAAAGGAAGTTTGTATAAATAAAATGACATTATGTTCTAATTTTACTCTTTTTTTTTTTCAGAGAATGATTAGAATGAAACCAAAATAATTCTAATTTTGTACATGGCATATTACACATATTGTATAAGGAAGGATGTCATTTGGAATTGAAAATGGTTAAAGATAATATTTTGAAATGAAATAAAGAATAGATAGGTGTTATACTGCTTATCTCACACAATATAATAAAAATTGATAATAGTTCCATTTCTTTGATGGTACTTTCCAATTTAATAACAAAGAATTTATGTGATTTTGTTATAAGAGAATATTACTTTCTAATGGTTAAATCAATGAAATGATACTTTCTCATGATCCAAGACCTTTTGGCTTGTCTTAAATGGATGATTTTGTCAACAATACGTATGATCAACCTATGTCATTAATAAAACTTTAGTTGTATATATTCAAGAAGATCTAGGAATGGGAGTTCTTACCAGTATTAGTAGGCAAAAGAAATAGAACAATGAAAGAGACTTAGCTTTTTCTTTTTTTTCTTTCCCCTTCGTAACTAAATTGTACTTTTTTCTCCAAAAAAAGTTTAAGTTATACATTTTTTTTTCAAGTGCCATAAAATGGAAGTTGATTTGACTCGAACACTTGGTCTAGAATTTGATACCATGGAGGAAGTATGGTAGTATTGGGTTAATTATGATAAAAGAATTGGATTTAGCATTAGAAAACATAATTTTTGTATAAAAGTTAGAAAGATAGCTCCATAATATTATACAAATATATTTATTGCAAAGAGAGTTTATGAAGAGCAGACAAAAGAGATTTTTTTACTATTCAGCCTCAACAAGAGACTAGACTAATTGTAAAGCAATAATGCAAGTTATACAAGTAAATAGAAAATATAAGGTCACTAAATTTGTCCAATAGCATAATCACCCACTTTATATTCTAGAAAAGATTCATATATTGGCTTTGAAACATAAAGTAACTAAAGTGTAGGCTCAGGAGATTGAATTAGCAAAGGATTCTAAGCTTTGACAAAGAGAATCTTTTCAATTGATGAGTCTGAACACCAATGGAAGAGCTAGTATAGGCTATACCCGGTTGGATGTAAAAAACTATTTGAAATCAAAGCGGTAGAGGAGCATGGTGTATGGAGAAGTTGGTTATGTTTTGCAATATTTCCAACAATAGTTCACTGAAAATCTATCTTTTCATCATATGTATCATATAGATATGGAAAACAAATAACTAATATCTTTTGAATCTATTCAAGAATGTTGATAGATTACACTTGTTTCGGTGATATGGTCACATTGGATACAACATATTGCACTAACCATGACTATAGATCGCTTACATTATTTTCAAGTTCAATCACGACAGAGTAGGAGTAATTTTTAAGGTAGCCTTGAGATCATTGAATCATTTAAATGGTTATTCAAAACTTTTTTGGAGGCGCATAAAAGAAAAAAAGCCTCTTACTATATTTATTGGTCAAGATCAAGTAATGGCAGAAGCTTTGTGTAATGTGATCCCAAACATAAAGTATGGTTTATGCACTTGGCGTTTAATGCAAATTGGTATCAAGCATATAAGGAATTTGATGACAGGTGGTTTAAATTTTTTGAGGAATCTTGAGAAATGTATATTTGAGTACTTGGAGAACACATAGTTTGGGGTAGCATGGCACAGCTTATTAGCTGACTGCAACGTGTATAAAAACTCATGGTGAGTTTAGTTCACAAGGTAAAGAAGAAATAAACATGGTGTCATATGCAGAATGCTTTTACACTCAGCGTGCGAAGCACACAACTTAATAAAAGCATGAATTTTGATATCAATAGGTGTATAAGACTGTACTTGGATGTTAATAAGTTCTTTAGGTAGGTTAAACAAGTTCTTAAGGATAAGGGATATAATGAGTTAAGGTTTAAGCTCAACCTCAGGGGTAGTCTCACTGAGTAGTAAGACAAAAGTGGAATACTAGTAAATGGCCCAAAAGTCAACCTTCCCTTGCTAACAGCGTATAATGGCATCAAGACAGAAGGAATTGACATATAATAAGAAGGATCTCATGTCATGGTTCTTGTTCAAGAGGGGACATCCCTTGAATCAGCTGTTGGGCGCATAGTAGAGGAATTGAGAGACCTTCCTAAAGAGTTAATGTTGCTATTTTATCCGGTTTGTGATAACCAATATGCCTTCTTGAAGCATGAGTTTGAATCACGATAAAAACACCAAGGTTGAATGTCCAAAGTTCCTCCATGCTATGATAGAAATAAGTTTTATTTGTTGTGTCACTGCTTGTATAACACATAGAAATGAGATATATTTGTTGTTTGATTATGTTATTACTATGGTTGACAAATCAAGAGAATAGTAAGTTCAATTTTATAGAAGTAATAGGTCAATTTCATGCAGCTATTAGAAGTTTGAGACCTTTAGTATATTGTGCCACTAGGATTTAAAGGTATATGATATGCAAGATATGAAAAACTCCTTATTTTAAAGAGATTACTAGTGTCATACATGATGTTAGAAAAAATGAGGTCTAAGAAAATCCTAAGTTAGAAAGTACACAACAATAGGGACAACTTTGTCCTATGATGATCAGATTAGCAATAGAGGTGTTTGATTTTCTAAAAGCTTTTTTGTTGGTAAATTAAGGGATTCTAAAATGGAGTAAAAAAGCAACAAAACTTCATTTAAGCTGAAAGAGTCCACATAACAATAGTGGTGTGACCACAGGACCATTAACGAAGCACATTGCATAACTAAAGGGATTTAAAAAGAGAGATGACATAAGGAAGGAGAATGACAAATAAATTGGGTGGAGCATTTAATAAAGAAAAGAAGTACAACTTCACCAGTTAGAGATTCATTGGTACGCACATATATGTGTGTTTCTATTTTATGATTAGTATTAAAAAAATCTTAACATTGCATTTCTCTTTTAGGACATTAAAATGCAAGCAAGCACTTCCAGCATCACACCTTGAAAACCATATGCACCTCTAGCACCACCTTAGGCACCATATGCATCTCAAACATTATATACATGCTTTTAAACATTTGAGAATGATCTAACTTTTTACTGATATGTTGATGGTAAGGTTTGTAGTTTATTTGTTTGCCATTGTAAATGCTTATAACTTTTTTAAATAATCATTTCCTTTTTGATTATAATTGAAGATATAAGGTTCACATGGTAGTTTATTCAGCAAATAAGGTTTTGTTTATTAGAATGAAAAACCAATATTTTTTATAAAAAAGGGAAACAATATAAAGCAATATATTTGTTTTTGCTTTGCTTAATTTATTTAGCTTGTAGTAAGTGGATAATTGTAATTCATAATATGTGCTAATTTTATTTTTTTGTTAGATTGATTACAATGAACATAATATAAAATTAGTATGTGCCAAATGATTGTCTCTTGTCATCCCTTGAAGCACTATAGTTTAATAGAAATATATCAAAAGGTACATGGTTATAATTAAATAAACTTTATGAAAAAACAAGAAACGAATCCATTTTATTGAAATAAATATTCTTATTATATTGAATTCTTTATTACAACCTATGGTAAAACTTAGTATAGTGGATTTAGTTAGATGCAACATATTCATTCCTTAGTACAAGTCCCTGTTGGAGTTCAATACATTTGATTATAGTATCCTTGTTCTTGTTCATTACTTCATTTGCTTTTCCTCTCTATAAATGTAGGTTTATAAATCAGACCTACAAGAGAGACAAGTCATGGCAAATTTTAGAACCATGAAGAGAGCTATGCTAAACCAAGACAATTGTAATTGATATCAATTGTAAATCTTTTTGTAATGCAACTTCATAGCTTCCTTATATTGACATTACCATATATGTGGAACTTCATAAATTCATAAACTATAAATCTTTTTGTAATTGATATCATTTAGAAATGGAATTTTACAGTTCCAACAACTTCAAGATTTCATTCTCAACTTAAAAGAACACTATTTTCACATCTTCACAACTTCCTTGTACTGGCATAACCATATGTGTGCAACTTCATAATTTCAGCAATTTTGCACTTTCATGCAATCTCATAGTGTCAAGCAAATTCATAATACCATACAAAAAAAGAATTTCATAGCTTCAACTTATTGGCATTTTAGTACTCACAAAGACAACACTTTAAATTTTATTTTATAAAAACACCACAAGCCTTCTACTACTCACAAAAACACACCATCCTATTGTAACTAGATGCCTTTTGGGTTGACATGTAGAGAAATAAGTCACATTGAATCATTTTAGAGCAAATCTATAATATAAATTTAAAGGTCCACTTGTTATCCACCTATGGAAGAATGGAGGAAAAACCTTTAACTAACAAAATGATGAAAACAAATTTGCAATTAAAATGAAAATAAAAGAAAAGAGGATGAAAATCATCTTAACTTTAAAAGTCACCCTTGAAAATATGATTCAATCTTTAAATTATGTAGCTCCAAATCAACACAAGCCTTATATGCCTAAAGAAATGTAAAACATAAATCTCCAACAAAGTGAAGGCTAAGTTAACAATAACCTAGTTTTGGTAATAGCAGATGGGAAAAGAAGTCAGCAATGGAAGAATTAAATATATATATATATATATATATATCCCTTTTTCTTTACCAGTATATGGATATGTTCACACCATGAAGTTGCTTGTTACAAAGATTGCAAAATTCCAAATAATCTAAAGTCTAAAACTCAGTGGAGTCATCTTAGATTCGAAGAAGGAACGCTGCTAATGATCTTCGAGGAATGTCGATGAGGAGGTGTAGCAAGAATGGCTTTCAAGCTTTGGGGTGGCATCTTGATCAGGAAAGGAGATGACAATATGTAGCAAATTGGAGATTTAGCTTTTGAGCTTTGGGATTGCAAATGGATGGCTGTAATGGCTAAAAAATGGGTGGATGGGACGTGACCCTAAATTAGTAAATAAAAAATGTGAAAACGATGCTATTTTGGCTTGGGGTACCATATGCCCAGATTGCCTATGGGTAGAGGATTGCATTTTTGCACACAATACTTAAACAAAAAAAAAAAAGGTAAGGAAAAGTATTAAAAACTCTCCTTAAATTTTAGACTTCATTTAAGTCACTTATAAATAAATTATCTAAAATTTTAAAATAGAAAAATTAGTCTTTTAACTTTCACAAAATATGTCTTTTGTTTATTTTAAAAAGTGCTCCAAAACCTTAATTACTTAAGAGATTTAAAAAATGAGAGGAAAAGGAGAATAAAGGGAAACCAGCTACTTCCCTCTAAAATAGGATTTGAAAATTTCCACATAACATAACTAAGATTCATGTTTACAAAATCATAGAAGAAAAAAATTGACATTACTATCATATTATATAAGAAAACTTAAAAGTTTCTTGGATTATAAAATTATTAGAGAAATATATTTACAAATATTTCTAATGATATTTGTGAAACTAATGCCTACACAAATCTAGTCTTAAAAATTGCACATTATATATTAAAATTTTTGAATAAAAACATCTTTTAATTTTTTTTTATAATAGATACACATATAGCCCCTCCATATATGAGTTTTTAGACTTTTCACATTTACTATATTATAGAATCAACTATTTTATTAAAAAAAAAAAAATCTTAAGCATATACATTGTGGGTTGATCAGGTTCATGGCTCTGCTTTCTTCATTTACTTATGATTTGCAAAATTTGTGTCTTCTAAATGGTGCTTAATTCATGTTTTGCACAAAACTAAGTTTGTTAACTTCCTTTATCAGCAGTTGTTGCATCTGCTAATGGAACAACCCTTGTTAAAATTGGATCAATAGTTAGTCACTCTTTCTGTCTCTATTGCTTTATGATGTCTTTCTATATTAAGGTTGTCAATTTTATTGTTGACTATATTTTCATCACATAATTCATTCATTGCACAGACTATGTTGGCTGCTATTAAAATGGAAGTTATGACTCCTTCCTTAGAGTCATTAAAATAAGGGCTATATAGGTAGGGCATCATTTGCTAATTGACTTGTACATTTTTTTCCCTTCTTGTCTACTTATGTATGTCGATTTCTGTTATTTCAATCATTGATTTACACATGCCTCCTATTTGTTCTTTAATTATTAGGCTAGGTAGACCAGCTGAGGTAGCATTAGCTATGTCAAAGTAGTTGTCTGACACTATTTCAAGGTAAGTGTTTTTTTTTTTTTGTACATTGGTTTGAAAGAGCTCTACATTTAGTTATAATTATGATATATTACTTTGTTAGGTATGATTAATTTGGACTTTGCAGGAAGCTAATAATAACAAAGCCTATCCGCTCCTCCTTTTTTGTGTGTTTAAAGTAGGAAGAAAAAGTAAAGAAAATATTTTTAGTTAGAGGAAAGCTTTTTCAATACTTTCAAGTTGTAATAATATATTTGTTCTTTAATTGTTAGGCTAGGCAGACCAGTTAAGTTAGCACTAGCTATGTCAAAGTAATTGTTTAACACTATTTCATAGATAATCTTCTTTTTTTTTTTGTTGACATTGGTTTGACAGAGTTGTACATTTAGTTGTAATTATGATATATCATTTTATTAGGTTTGGTTAATTTTGATTTTATAGGAAGCTAATAGTAACAAAGCATATCCACTCCTCCCTTTTTTGTGTTTAAAATAGGAAGAAAAAGTGAAGAAAATATTTTTAGTTAAAGGAAAGCTTTTTCAACCTTTCAAGTTGTAACCATATATTGGCATATCTTGTTTATGCATTGTATACTTGTTGTAAATGTTTCTTATCTTCTATTGATATACATAAAGTGGTTATGCCTACCCTTTTTATACATCTTTTGATATATTTTGTTTATTAAGAAAAAAATTATTACTAATGGTGATTATTACCACTTGCATTTAACTTGTGTGTTAATAGTCTACTATTTCATATGGTTACTGAAACAGAAAATAAACAAATATTGACATATTGTCAATAAATGGATACAATCTATATTATTTATTGGTATTTAGTAAAGTCTCAACAATATATTAAGAGTGACATAAATTTTTTCATAAGGTTGTGGAATTTTAAAGTCTTACATAGAGCTTATGGTTTTAACCATTTTTAACAAATCATAATTGTAATTTTATATGACATAAGAAAGCATGTTTAATATCTAGCTATTTTGAATTTGTTCTGTTCAGGCTTTAGACAGTTATACATTTTTAAGTTAGGCTTATACTTTGATCTTTACCAATTTGCTCTCTTTAAATATTTTTTAAAATTCTTATATGATGCAAGTTCTCATGCATTGATTTTGAGACATACTAATTATATTTTCTAGTACTAGTTGTCTGGAGAATAAGAGTACACATTTAATATATAGGATTGCATTAGGATTCCACAAACTTATCCAACCTGATTTAATCTATCAACTATATTGTATTGCTAATATGTTAATCCTGATGTGTTAGCCTTGTTCTTCTTAAATGCATCAAGATTCTTTTCTCAAGTTAATGTCTAAAGATTTCTTGTCCCATCTTGTGCTCGTCCTACTCCTGTCCCTAGCATGAACTTGCATTTCCTTAAATCTTATTGTGTTAAGTCTTTTTTATTTTGTTAAGGGTTGATGACAACCTATACGATATTAATGATTTGGTACATTCTTCTTATATGTCAAATTGGATTCTTGTTAAAATCTACATTTTTTGTTCTTATTGATATTTTATTTTTGTAATTCTGGAATGATTGATTTAAAAGAATTGTCCTTAGTCAATGGAAAAGCTGCACCTATACGATATTAATAATTTGGTGTAGTCTTCTTATATGTCAAATTGGATTCCTATTAAAATCTACATTTTTTGTTCTTATTGACATTTTATTTTTGTAATTCTGGAATGGTTGATTTAAAAGAATTGTCCTTGGTCAATGGAAAAGCTGCATGGATAACATACTTGGTAAGCTTTTAATGTTTACTATGTGGATGACTATGAGTGAATGACATAAAAATAGTCATCTTTATCATACATGGTGTTTATTGTTTGGATGCTGATGGTGCTATTTTTTATGTTGCTTTAATTCTAGCAATTGCCATCTTATCTTACTATAGGTTATGCATCTTTTATGTCATTTAGTCATATTTTGAACCTTTTAGAAGTTAGACGATTCATGACTTTTTTATTATGTTCCTAGATAATTCATGCATTACTATGGACATTCTTATAGTAAAATGCTAACTTAATGTATCTATATTATTAGCTGTGCTGTTTCTTATACAAGTTTCCATGTTTGGCAGTGCAAATTCTTATAGTTACTATGAATGATGATGGCAAAATAGTGCTAATGTTTAAGGAAGATGGATAAAAGTTGGCAAAAGAGCTGGTTAATAAGGAGAAGAGAAAGCTTGCATTAAAAACCATTCCATTCTCATTGACATGCATACTTCACAAGAACTACATCTTGGTAAGCCCTACTATAGAGGAAGAATCAGTCATGGAAACCCAAGTGACTATAGTTTTGAATTCATCTAGTCAGTTCATATCTCTTTACAAGCCTGGTAGCTCAGCTATTACCTACACATTAGCTATTCAGGTTAGTTTACATTTTGTACCAAGAAACTAAAATTTCATATGGGACTGATGAACTAACATAGATGAACTGCCTATTAGGGGTGTCTAGAAACTTGAAAGACCTAAAAAACTCGGCTCAACAAAGTCACAATAGGCTGAGTTAGGTTGGGCAAAAGAGAGAAAACAAAAAAATTGGGCTGAGTTGGGCTATAAGTCAAACCAATTGGTTATGTTAGCCTGGTCTAACCCATATCATATATATATATATATATATATATATATATATATTTTTCTATTTCCTAAAATCCATAATTCTCCTTTTGCTTTTTGCTTTTCTCTTTATTGGCGATGTAGTTCTTTTCTTTTAGGTCCAAAATTTTTGAAGTTCCTTTCTTAGTCTCTTTTGTCTTTCACTCTTTCATCATCAGCTTGGGTCATCACAACCTTTTGCCTTAACTATGCTCTTTACTAGTTTGTCTCCTCTAACTATCATAAGTCTCCATTGTCAACTGTTAGCCTCCTTTTACCCTTTTAAACCTTCACAGCCTTCACTTGCTTCTTTTGTTTATTTCATGGTTTTAAGTTAGTCTCATTGTCATTGGGTAAGGTCCCCTCTTCCTTCTTCCCTTTGTTTCCTTTTGATGTCAAGTAATATAACATTTTTGTCTTCCAACTTTGTTGTCAAATAGATTTGTGATTTCTATAGCAAAGCTTGCTTCCCTTAAAATTGATTTTGACCCATGGGTCATGCCCTTCCCTTATGTTATTCTTAATTACAAGCATAACTTTTGTTAAATAATAGTAATTAATTTATAGATGCTTAATACTCTTTTCAATTTGGAGTTATGGATTGCTCTTAAACCTTTAGAAATAGAATCAATAATAGAATTTTCTTGTAATGCTTTTTTTTTTTCCCACCAAAAGCCATTTATAATCAAGATATAGATTTTGCCAAAGATTGGCACCAATTTTCTTTCATAATCTAATGATAAATTGATAATTGAACATTTATGCACCATATACATTTCTAAAAGAGTATTTGGTTTAAATATAATATTATGGAAATTTGTTCAAATTACGATGAATGCATAGAGGGCATGTGTGGTGTTTAGAGGTTATTTTTATTTTTATTATTTTATTTTTAAGTGGATAGCACTTAAATGTGTATTTTAAATATTTAAACTCAAAGGTTGCTAGCGTGTTGGATTTGGTATAATACTAAAAATAGTTATACATTGAAATTACATATAATAATTGCTAAAAGACATGATTTGAACATAAATATAATATTGCTCCCATAATTAAAAGACATGATTTTCCTTTCATTTTATTTTATATGATGATTGTTATGATTCTTATGCATGTGGAAAGAATTGATACTATTAATTAATATTTTTTTACTATGAATTAATATTATTAGGTAGAAAGGCACCAATGGCAAACTAAACTTTTGAAGAAAACTAAGGCCAATCCTAATCCCAACCTAGCACTATTCTACCCAATAGTCCATTGCTTCAAATGTAAATATTATTACCTTTATTACTACTACTACAACTTTTGCAACTGTAGGTTCAAAGAGAAAGCCTCCTGCAAACAAGTCAAGTGTTTAGGAGTATTTCAAAAAACTTTCATTGAAGGAAATTAATGGAGAACATAGGTGTGTATATAGCTACTATGAGCCATCCTGTGCTTGTCACCCTAACAAACATGGAATGAATTCTTTACATAGGCACTCGAAAGCATGTAATAAAAACGTGCATAGGGTACAAGCAAAAAATCAAACCATTTTAGTATATAGCCGACCTTTAGAGGGGGATAATTTAGAGAGAGTTGCTCTTACAGGAACATTAGCCCCTCACACCTTCAATCTAGATGAATGTTGAATGGTTCTAATTAAATTTGTCATATGTGATGAGATTCCTTTTGAGTTATAAAAAGGAATGGATTTCATTTATTAGGTTTGGGGATTGAGAAAGTGTTCACATAATTGTAGATTATGCAAATTCTAATGACACAGTCGTCGCTTATTTGAAAAAGTTATTGAAAAATTAAAATAGGTTGACATGTAATAGGAATTACCAATATGTGAGATGTTGTGCACATATTCTGGACTTGGTAATGAATGACAAGTTGAAGGATATGTATGACTCCATCTCTGTTGTTTGCAATGTTGTTAGATATGTGAGATCTTCTCCTATAAGATTTCAAAGGCTCAAAAGTTTTATTAAAAATGAAAGAATTGAGTCTAAGAATCTTGTATGCTTGAATGTTGAAACTAGGTGGAATCCCACCTATTTGATGTTGGAATAAGTCATCAAGTTTCAAGAGGTATTTGACATAATGGAAGATGAAGATGAGGGGCATAGTGTACAAAGGGAAGATATCCATTTGATTAGTCTTCCTATGAGTTTTGATTGGAGTAATGCCTCTATGTTTGTTTAGTTTTTGAAGGTCTGTTATGATATTAGCTCATTGTATGTGACCTTAAATGCTTGCTTTTATACCATCTCTTCAATTCTGGATATGTTCATATTGAGTTCCACTATGGAGGATCCTTTCATTAGAAAGATAGTCTGGAATATGAAAAGTAATTATGATAAGTATTAAGGGAAGTCAGATAATATAAACCCTTTGTTAGTACTAAGAGTGGCATTTGGCCTTAGATATAAACTTGCCTATGTACATACTACCTTTGAAGAGATATATCCTGATCTTCATCTTTGTGAGGCCATGGAGAAAAGGGTGAAAAATACATTGTATTGTCTATATGAAGAATATGCCAGGGGTTGTTAATGAATAATAAAATATCTCTAGAGAAAATGGTGACTCGAGTAAAAGGAATCCAGGAGGAGCATAGATGCCCAATTTTGCTCCTGGTAGGATAAAAAATAAATGAAACATGTCTATGAAAATGAAAGTTAGCTTAGATCAAACTACGAAGTTAGAGAAGTATCTTGTAGCTAAATTAGGTAAGAATGATCTTTCTTTTGATATCTTGTCATGGTGGAAAGAAAATGCTGTAAAGTATAAAGTGTTTTCTTTGGTTGCACGTGGTGCGTTATTCATGCCATTGTCAATTGTGACTTCTAAATATGCTTTTAGTATTGGTGGTCCTGTGTTTAATCCTTTCACGAGTTCATTATCACCAAAGATAGTTGAAACACTCATTTGCACAAAAAATTGGCTATCTCCTAGAGTGTTCAAATTTAATGAACATGACTTTGATAAGTATGAGATGTTTGAAAATATTATTGCTACCGGTGAGCTTTATACTTTGATAAAGTATTTTTTGCATATTCATTTTACTTCTAATTTTAATAAGTTATTTAATTTTTACAGATATCTCAGGAGCTTTAGCTATCTCTAAATATGTTGTGAGCATCACCTAATATGTTTTTGCTTTTTATATAGGATGTATTTATATTTTAAACATATATTTTGGCTTTCTATTTTTATTTAACATATATTTGCATCCTATGCATCTTAAACATCACCTAAGGGTTAAAGATATATATTTGCAATTTAATGTTGTTTGATGGTTTCAATTCAGTCTTTTGGTTTTGCTATTAACTTAAAACTTGATTAGTTACTATTTATCTTCAATTTGTTAATTTAGTTCTTTGGCTTTGCTATTGAAATTCCTAATAGAATTTAGAAGAGGAAAGCATGTTGCATGCAGATGGAGATGGTGAGTAAGCTTTGTTTTTCCTTTTCTTCCAGGTAAACTCAAAGTGTATTTGAACAATGATGCGTTCAACCTCCATTAACGTCAAAGGTTGATTCCTTTAATGTTTATGCATAAATCCCCACTAGCATTGCATAGAACTACTGGATTGTATAGATTTAGAAGTCATAAAATTTTAAAAGAAATTAACTTATAATTTATCATATTTTTTAATTTTATTTTGTCAATTAGGGAAAACAATTGTTATGAACTGCATATAAAATTAAAGCCATGGAATATGCAAATAAGTTGATGCCAACATGTAATTTCAGAGGAATTAGTTAAAGAGTATGCATATAATGTGCATATGTTTCTTGCTTATGTAGATTAACTTGTTCCTTCTAGCATTTTTGAATGTATCATAAATTTGCAAATATTTAGATAGAATTGATTATGATGCTTAGTTTGTTTGGCATTTGCAGTTCTTTTTTTTGCTCATAAAAATGCCAATTTGTATGCTTGTTGGGTGTGGCAATGTTGAACTTACAAATAATGCTTCTAGCATGTTAGTTGCTTTAAAATTATTGGCTATACAATGATTGCTATTGTCTCTTATTCCTACCTTGTTTTCCCTTTCTAGTATACCTTTTAAAAAGTTATTGTCCATTAAGTCATTTGGGTTGATGCCTGAATGAACTTGTTTCTATTATGTGTTGATCATCTTTAGAGGTGGTGAAAAGAGAGTTGTCCACCTAGCTTTCTTGTGATACTATGTTAAATTGAATGATAAATCTTTTTGTTTTTCCTTGGCATAAAGTGAGGGTTTGCTAATATTAGAAATGATGCCAGCCTAATGTGTTTATTTGTTGTAAAGGAAAAATTGAAGGAGAAAAAAGTTGCTTTGACTAAGGCATTAACTTAGGCTCTCAAAGCAATGCACAAAGGTAGATGCATAAGTCTAGTAGATATTGTTGAAGGTAAGCTTTCCATCCATTCTTTTTTATTGAGCTTCATATTTGGCTTGGATTTAAAAGGCTGTGAACTAAAAGATTTGATTTTTGGGTTAATTGAATAAAAACCCTAAAATTTTTGTTTATTTTTTTCTTTTTTAATTTGTTGTATGCATCCTTATTCCATGTTTATGACTTGCTTAGTGTTTTTTTTTTTGGTTGAAATATAGATTTTGAATAAAGTCTTATGTTGTCATTTTAAAGTGCTAGTAATAGAACAAAGAAATCATATTAACTTCATGATCAACCTTTTCTTAAACTAGCACCTCCTTCTTTCCTTATATGCTTGCTTGCTTACTATTGAAATTTCTAGCCAAAGCTAAGATATGCTCAACTAGAAGGCTTGCTCACTTGTAGTATAGACAAACCTTCTGTGCTAGCCTCTTCCCCTCTTGAAGTTAAACTAGATAAGTTTGATTACAAGGGATAATCCTTTAAAAGGATGGCAACTTCTAAAAATCTCAATAAGCGATAATTCTAATACTCTTAAATAATTCTAAGTCCTAAACCTTTAACACTCCCACTTAATTTGTAAGATTTATCCTTAAACATTGTTACTCTTATACTCTTATATAATTGATTGTTTTTCATTAACAACTAAAAAGAAAAATCTTGGCTCTGCCCAACTTGTTATAAACTAATTAGACCCAGTTTATAAATGGGCCTAATTGGGTTAAGCTGATCCATGGGCCCAAAAAATAGTCTGATAGCAAAATGAGCTAGACACCAAGCCTATGCAATGTTTGGCTTAACTTGACTCGACCCAACTCGACTCATATGCACCTCTGCCACCCATTATGGTGGATGCCACCAATTACAAGCTATTATTCCATTTGAAGCTAATCATATCACAGTGCATGAAGTATTTTCATGTGAAAACTACCAATTACATCTTCTTTAGTTCTTAAGATTTGAATGGCACAAAGTATATCTGAAGTTATCAAAAGCTATGTAGTGCTGCGACTGATTCCCAAAGTGTGACTGTATATTAGGCTTGCTTAAGAAATTAGTTATTATTATTATTATTATTATGATTTTGAAAACAAAGCCTTAGAATTAATTGATATAAAGGATTTCTGATCTAATCTATTGGTATTGTTTCCTTAATAAGTCATTGTAGATGTTCATTTCAGCCAATAAAATTGAAGACTAAAATTGTGCCAAAGTAGTTTGATACTTAAAAATAGTAGGAACTTTATATTGTCCCGCGTTACTCGGCAGGGAAAAAAAATGATGATTGCAAATTGTACGCATTAGTTACTGAAGGGCAACAAAATGATGCTACATACTAAGTACATGATGAAAGAGAAAATTGCAGAGATAGGAGTCAGTGATAATTGCTAGAGATAGGAGTCAGTGATAATTGCTAGAGATAGGAGTCAGTAATAATTGCTATGGTTTCAGGATCGCGTGCCGTTGACCAGGCAATGAGTAAAGGAGTTACAGAATATCTTAGAGCAAATTCAGCCATGGAGGTTGAGTAGAACCTGAAATTAATTTTCCTCTGGTCAAGCCTTTATTTCTATTTTTAAATTCTTCGCACATTGGTAATCATTTTGACGGCGGCGTTTCTTGATTCTCTCAGGGATGATTTGATATTCAAAAAGTTAAATATAAAAATAAAAAATAAATTAAAAAAACTCTTATACTCTTATTTTAAAAAAATTATTAAAAAAATAAAAAAATTATTAAATGACAATTATAAAAACATAATAAACACGAGTCTCTTTTCTTTCAAATATCAAACCACCCTAAATTTCAAGTTTTATAACTAATCAATTTTGTTACTCTTTGAAGAATGGTTTTCCCAAGTGCTGGCTTGTAGAGTTCGATTTTGAATGATTTCTTATGCTGGTTTATGGTTCTCTGGGATTCTACTTTTGAAAGATGTCCTGAAAACATTTTTCAATGCAAAGTTGTTCCTCCCATGCAAGGACATGTACAAATAAATGGAAAAGGGGAATCAATGGTTCCTTGACGCTTAAACAAAAGCTATTTGCTGAAAATATTATCACCATTCTTGAAAATAACAATAAAATAAATTAACCATTTTAACAGTCTTCAACAGTTTAACTGTTATGGTAAGCAAGCATATCAACATTAATTTATCTTAGACAAAGTTAAATGAGAAAAAAAAAAGGTATGAAAATATATTAAAAATTACAATGACAATTTTTTTAATCATTTTTGTAAAACCCACAATCCAGTAGGATTTGCCTTAAATATGAAAAAGATAAAATACTGTTATTAATTTCTGTCTGACTAACATCTACCTTTAAAGCATCCACCAAGAGTGTAACAAACAAGAGCAATTACACAACGATGCCTCCTTCTCTTCTATTGCAATAGGAATATCTAGTAATGACATTCATGCCTTAAGGAAGTAATGGCTTGGTATCTTTTATAGAAAGGGAAAGTGAAAAGGATTCTTGCGCCTAAACTTGTTTGGTACAAAGAATCCTGCACAGCGTGAAAGGGTGGAAGAAGGGAGTTTGCTTTCACTGTGTGAGAAGAATGGATGTAGAGGTTAGACCCAATTTGTGGAAAAGACACTATTGCCCTTTTGGTGCATTCTGCAGTAACAGGTTTATAGAATTGAAGATTTCCCACTCTTGTGAGGAGAGATCCACAAACAAAAGGGAAACAAAACAAATAGCATCAGTTGCCAAAGGCATTGACTTTCAAAGATCATCCTATTTTAATATCTCCACTACCTTCCCATTGGTACAGTTCAATGAAAAATCCATTCAGAAATTTCCTTAACAGAAATTGTATTGAGACTACGGCTTAGACGGAGTTCCTACCACAAAGATTCGCCCACGTTGTCAATGGAAAGATCAGCAACTCGTTGTAAATCCGGTTTTGCTGTGCTGCGAGTCATGGAAGATCTAGAAATGGGAAAGAGGAAAGGCATTCCCTGCACAAGGAATTGGGCTACTACATCACCGAAATGAACCAGATCTGCAATCATGCACAGAATAAACTAAAAATGAAATACACATTTATGCTTCTTCCAATTTTTTCTAGAAGGGGCATGTTGATCATTTTCTAGATCTTACTTTTCATTTTTATACTATTTTTATTCTACTAAATATACAAAAATAAAAACATTCCATTTTCTTTTTTTGTTATACCAAATGGATTTGATTCATTTCATTTCATTCAGCATTTACTTTTCATTTCCATTAAATCACCTTTTATATACCAAACAGGTCTTAAGGAAATGAAACGAAGCAGAACAATAAAAAATGGCTTATTGAAGACATAACTATATTCCTTCGATTAGGTTTTAATCCTATGTAAAATTTCCAGTGCTGAAAAACTAATACCCTCCATAAGCAACTTATTCCGGCAAACCATATATTACTGATAGTTAAGATAATCAGCAATGCATTATTCTACAGAACATTCCAATTGTCCTATAATTTTATGAACTAGATATCTAACTAGGCAAACAAAGAGTTAGGTTATATACATTCCATTTGAATAGATAGATCAAGGCCAAACTATACTACTCTTGCATGAACTGACAACGTAAGAATACATGGTCAATGTCTTTGGCTAGATCACAACACTGCACATTAACAAATCGAAATGAACTAGAAGTTTTGTCATCTAAAAATCTGTGCAATAGAAATTACTCAATTTCTTAATTTCTATATGAATAAAATAAGTCTTGAAAAAAATATTTAATCTTCATAAACAATTCCAACCCTAACTTTGCTTATGCTGTGCTTTGATGCAAATCATTTTATAATTGGTCCTAAACTTGAAAAAAAGATAAGGGTTATATTAGGTTGTTGATAGCCAACATAAAACTTATTGAATCTTTATATCATAGATTATCGATGTGTTAGAGTTAATGCTAGGTCGTTGCTTAGAAGTAACACATTATATAGTTTGAGTACAGTGTTAAATGAGCAAAAATCGTTGAATTGAAGCTGGGATATATTGTGAAATAAGTAAGGGTTTTCACATTTTCGTGATAGAATATAGGTAAAGAAGATAGTTTACGAAAGTAAGATTCGTTTTAAAATTTGAAATATAAGTACACTTATAGGTAAATCAATGGAAATAGTAAATACCATGATTAGGAAGCGGATCAATTTTATATGCTTATAAGAAACAAAATGAATAAGAGAAAAAACAAAAGAATCAAACACCTCAGGTTTTAAACTCTAGTATATCGGCAAGACTAAATTTAGAAATAGGATAAGTATAATTATAAATAAGTATTGAAAAAATATCGTAATAGATCTAAAAAAGTTAGGAGACAGAATCATAATATTAAAATTTGTAAAGAAAAAAAGAAACTTTTAATGTTATTAGCACTTACATACCATAAATAGAGTTAGAAGAGTATTATAAAATAAAATTTTTGGAGGAATTAAAAAGTTTAGTATAGAGAATACTATTAGGAGAAAAGATTCTCTTAAGAAGGGATGTTAATGGTTATGTTAGGAGTGCATCTAGATGTTATAAAGATTTGAATGGAAAATATGGCTGAAGGAAAGCTAATGCAGATGATGAGAATGAGAGTGAAGAGTAAAGACTAAGATAGGGTATTAAGGATTAAGTAGTGACAATTGAAAAGTAATTAAAAAAAAGCTTGCAGAGAAAGATTTTGGGAGAAGGGCCTTGAGAGGCACAAGGAAGTGCTAACAATATATAAAACGAGACAGCTAAAGATATTAGGATAAGGTGGCAAAAGAGATTCTTGGTAAATCAATAGGCCTTAGACGTAAAGATAAAGAATCTTGTAATGAGATGCAAGTATGTAAAATATGGTTAAGGTTAAAGAAGTGTTATAAAATGTAGTCTTTGTGTAAAAGTGATAAAAATTAACATAAAAAAATAAAGTAGCAAAGAAAAACACTAAGAAAGTGGAGAGCAAGACAAGAGCTAAGCACTTAATAGGTTAAACCAATCTTTAGACATTAAAGTTAAGGAAAGAAGTATTTATAAACTTGTTAACAGTAGAAAAAAAGACAAAAGACAAAAGACGTGAATCAAGTGAAATGCATTAAAGATGAAGGAAGAGAAGTCTTAGTCACGAACAAAATATCAAGAAAAGGTCAAAGAGTTATTTTCATAGGTTATTGAATGAAGGATACGAAATTTTATTACACTCGGATAAGCTAGACACTAAAGAGGCAAGCCAAAATAATATTTTTTATTATAAGATTTGATAGTCGAAGGTAAAAAAAACATTAAAGAGGATGAAAAATAATAGAGTAGTTGGATCAAATAATATATCTATTAAAGTATAGAAGGGTTTAAGAGTAAAAGGCATAAGTTGGATCACAAAATTATTTAACAAGAGAATGCTGGATGAATGGAACAAAAGTACTTTAATCTTTATTTATCAGAATAAGAGAGACATACAAAATTGTGTAAATTATAGGGGGAATTAAACTTATAAGCCTTATTATAAAGTTATGGGAGATGGTAATTGAGTGGAAATTAAGGAAAGAGACTTATGTTATGGAGAATCAATTTAGTTTTATACCAAGAAAGTCGACTATGGAAGTGATATACTTATTGCGAAAATTGATGGAGAGATATCAAAGGAATAAAAAAAACTTACACATAGTATTCATCAATTTGAAGAAGGTATATGATAAGGTACTGAGATAGATTTTGTGGAAGGCTTTAGAAAAAAAAAAAGAGTTAATATTACTTATATTTGAGCAATTTAGGATATGTATAATAGGATTCCAACTAGTATGAGAACGAAAGATAGGATCATAGAAAATTTTTTAATAACCATTAGCCTATATCAAGGATTAATTTTAAGCCTATATTTTTTTACTTTAGTCTTAAATGTACTTATTGAACATATCTAAGAGCTGATGCTATAATCTATACTTTTTGTAAATGATGTAGGCTAGTTAAAGAGTCAAGAGAAGAAATAAATGTGAAATTAAAAATGTGGATACTAGCTTTGGAAGCACATAGATTCTATTTTTAAGTATAAATAAAACGAGATATATGAAATATAAGTTTAGCAATATGCGTATTAATTTTAACATAGAAGTGAAAATTGGAGAACAGCTCATATCATAAGTCACATAGTTTAAATATTTTAGGTCCATCAGACAACATAATGAAAAAATAGAGGAAGATATAAACTATAAGATTCAAGTAAGGTGAGGAAATAAATAAGTATTTTGGTGTTATTTATAATTGAAGAGTACCGCTCCAAATTAAGTTATTTATGATAGAAGAGTACCGCTTAAAATTAAAAATAAATTTTACTACATAGCTATAAGACCTGCAATATTATATGAATTGAGTGTTAAGTAATAAAAAGCTAACAAGAGAATAAGTTCAATATTGCATAAATGAAAATGTTATATTGGATAAATAAATATACCAAATAAGATAGAATTAGAAATAAATATATTAAAAAGAAAATTGAAGTCGCACTTATTATAAAAAAAATTATAAAATTATGCCTTAAATAGTTTAAACATATGTAAAAAAAACTTATAAAAACCCTAATAAAAATAATAAATAAGATAGAGAGTAATTCAATATTTAAAGGGAGACTAAACAAAATTATAGATGAAACTATTAAGAAGGATTTAGATTTAAATACCTTTATCTAAATATATGATCTCCAATAAAATTTTATAACATCATTTAATCTATCTAACTAACTTCATCTAATGATAAAAAACTTGTTATTAAAAACAATTCTAGCCCTCTTCCCTTTGTCACATTAATAAATACATGCACTTTACTGCCAATAGGTGTAAATAATAAAATCCCATAGTTTCTATGGTAATGCTAATATATTGTTTTTGACGGTAACAATTTAAAATATATCACTTGCATCACTAAATTCGGAAAAGGGAAAGCAGTTCATTCAAACAAACAAACAATATTGTAAGGGGAAAAAGTCTCTTAATGGGGAGCTTGAGTTGCAATAATGACTACGAATAAATTCTCATTTCAGATTTTCACAAAAAATAATGATTATACAAGGTCATGTACAAAGGAAAAAAAAGGAAAAGAAGCCCTCTCAAAAAAAAAAAAATTCAGAATAAAGGGAAATAGCGAAAGACACTTTCGTATAACTACCAAACTGACCGTCACAGATTTCTGTGTGTCCTCTGTCGCGTCACGTAGTATCAAGGGATAGCTATACCTTCAAACTAACTCCATTAGAAGTGGGTCCCCTTCTGCCATTATTCTTATCACCCTTATAAAATCTTGCTCGCTTGACACATTCCATGGGTGAACAGCCGGGACTTTAGTGGAATAGAGTGCGGAGGAATTCGTTGGGTGCTTTCGCTTGTAGATCATTGTATTGAGAACATTATCAAAATTCAGAGGAGAGTCTAAGGATATAAATAAAATAGGAATTGCAACCTTCTGATGGATGTCTAGATTGCCCACTAGATTAACAAGCTCAACAAAGTCACCAATAAAGCGCTGAGGAATGTAGAATACCTCAGAACTACATATTAGGAGGCTCTTGTCACTTCGTAGAGATTCTTACTTGAAAGTGAACTGGCATTGTGCTAACAACCTTCTGTACCATGCTTGCTTGTTTTGAAAACCAATCTGAGTTGTCATTGCTTGATACAGTGGTCCAAGACTCGGATACCTAGACCCCAATCAGTATGTCAAAGAGAGATCTAATGGCTTCAAGTTAAAGCAATCAGGGGATATTTAAAAATGGCATCAAATAAGGTAATTAATATAATTTGTAAACATTTCTGTTTGAAGCAAACCTAGGTGTCAGAGGCCTTCTTTTTCTTTTCACTTATTATTATTATTATTATTTTATTGTTTTAATTGGGAGAGAGGGGAGCTTCAATTTATGGCCAGAAATAACCATTTTATCTTGAGTGTCCATATTCTTGGTGAGAGGAAACAAAGTAGGAATACCTTATTAGTGATCCACAGTTTAGTTTTGTCAGCTTGGAGCAAGTTCCAGTAATTAAGAATGGAATTATCCTGCAGGCACAAAAACCCTTCTGCGCTACTAAATTGATCAAATATTTTTGGAAGGTCCCTGGTAATAGGAGAGAAATACAGATTAGCAATCTGAGCTATACCTCTGATTTTAAGACTTGTAAGTTAATATCCACTAATCCTTTATTTAAAAATTGAATGCATTTCTAATCATATTATGCAGGGTAATCACCTAACTAACGCTTCCACATCCTACCAGATAGGTAATATGAAAACAAAGAGGACCAGAAGTATCTATCAGATAAATTGCTTTTCTTTCCTTTCTCATCTATTAAGGTTGACCCTGAATATAAATAATTCTACATATAGTATAGTGCAAAGGAATGAGTTCACGATTCGAAACCTTTGCTAGATCATTTCTCTAATCTTCTTCCTGACCCCTCAATATCAAACAACTGTGATAGGCCAGGGTTCCCAAAAAAAAAGAGGAAAAAAGAGAAAAGGGGGGGGGGGGGGGGGAGGGGCTGCAAGTGAGGAGTGCAATTATGGCCAAAACAATTTATAAGCATCTTCTAAATTAGACATTCAACATATATTTCCATAGTTCAAATAATTAAGTTGCACCGTAGTCTTCAATGTGTAATTGGCAATGTCAGTGAAGACATGTTTCTTGCAATTAACATGATAAATAATTAAATTATTAGATTATACAACCCTCCATCTTCTGAATTTTTTATCCTAACTTCAGATCACCCGAGAGATTGAAGATGGAATGCAATTCAGCAATGTTAAGGTATGCTAAGCAACCATAGTCATAAATACCAGTCATATGACATAGTGTGATGTGCAAAGGTAAGTTTTAACCCGACTTACTTGTATGCTTGCTCCAAATGGCCCTGCTCTACAGCAAGATCTGCGTCCTTCTTTTCTGACAAAATAACTACAGTTCTGAATACTCGCCCATAAAGCAACCCCCATTCAAGAGCTGTACGTTCCACTGGCCCACTGCATTACATGATAAGCACAACATTCCCAAAAGTTTTCCTCCATTTGATTAAATTTGCAATTTCATAATTTACTGTTCCCGTTTCCTTAACCCCAAGATGAACAGATGGCAAATTTTGAGGGACAAAGTCCCTTCGATCACCATGACCAACATTTGCTCGTGGACGTCCTAGTTCTAATGACAACAACCTTGGCTGTTGATACCCAACAGCTAGCAAGTCCTGTAACCAAGCAGCAGTAAATTTCACATCCTGCTCAGTCCAAAAGCCCTCCTCTGTCATTGCATAGCTTAGCTCTAAAATCTTTTCAAACAATCTATGCTTACTTGATCTCCACGAAATCAAGTACTTGATTAATCGCCCAACATTTACATGAATATCTTTTTCTTCTGAAAATGGATATGCCTCAACCCTATTGTCTATAGACAGTAGGAGGATAAACTACAACGTAACCACCAATTTCCCAAAGAAGCCTCTGTCCCCAATAACCTCTCAACACATCAGAAGCCATTGTGCTAACAGAAAATGGAAGCATCAAAGACCAAAATGCAGAAGAATGATACATTGTATTGAAGGAATTGACAGGCACCATGATACCATGTGGCAGTGCCACTTTTGGGGCATGCTCATCAAATCTGATGTCAAAAACTTCAAAGCTAGATTTGCGTGTAAAAAAAACACCGAGTCAACATCGGGAAGCCCATTCGAAGTGCCTTGCCGTATAAATTGCTTTCCAGCAAAGACTTCTGTGTAGAATTCTTCATGGCCAATTTCACCTACATTTTCCAATGGCAGCCCTCGGGGCCAAACCGAACGCTGACCAAAATGAATATATGGGTTCAAAACAGTTCGATTAGGATTGTGATGACTGTATTGCAATATAATCTCTTGCCTAGCTCCCTCCCCAATCAAATCTACATCAAAATGCTTACCTAAATTCCCATCAATTACATTACCCCGATCATCAGCATCGTAGATCATTTTAGCACCATGCTGAATCGCAAACAGATACCCAACGGTTTTCCTAACATATGAATCATAAGGAAGGTGACCAACAACCCGAAACCCCAAATTAGCTTGTTGCTCTAGAGACAAATAGATTGCACCTTTTAAACTCCAATCTGAAGGCGTTTTCGAGTTGCCGATTGCTAACACTTGCCAACCCTGAATCTTGACGAGATTGCGGAGTGAATCAGTTGGATAATTCGACACTGAGACAATGATCCACCGTTCTGATCGAAAATTTGCATACCTGGAGGTTTTATCCAAGATTGGAGAGATTGAATTCCAATTAATACGTGGAAATTCGATCTTCTTAAGGTCTTTGGCTTGCTTTTCGAAGCAGAGTAGAGAAATCAAGGTTCTTAGTCTCAGAGAAGTGATTTGCGGGAAGAGTGGGTATATTTCTCAAGTGGTGTTTAGGGGATTTGGGAGCTGTTCGGTGTTGGACCAACATTGAATCCCAAATGGGGAACCACTCTATATCTCTGTCTCTCTCTCTCACTACAACCAGTGTTCAATTCAAATCCTGGTTCAGACTCAGCTTGACTTCAGCGGGATCAAGTCTTTCAGTCACTCTATCTTCCCCTTCAAACTGAAACCACTCTCTAGCGCCTTCGAGCATTGCACAAGCTCACACTCTGTTACTGTTACTTTTTCCACAATTCTCAATGTCTCTCCGACAAGTGGTTGCCGACAGGCGTGATCGACCGTGGGGGTTGAGTTCCTTCTGCTCTCCATAATTTTTAGGAAAAATTGCGGATCCAAATTTTGTAAAATTTATAATAAAATATTTTAAAAATTAAAATTATTTTCAATTTTCAATTTTTTTAATATATAATTAAAAATATGTAAAATTAAAATATATAAAATTAAAATGAAAAATTATTTTATTAAGTTTCATAGTCTTTTATAAAATTATATATTTTAATTATATTTTTTTTACATTTTTATTTTTATAAAAAAATAAATTAATGAATTTTTAAAAAATAAAAATAAAATTTTTAATAAAAATAAAAAATCATATTGACAATTTAGCTAATAAAAATAAATTAGGCTCAAATATAATTTATCTTTATTATTATAAGATATTAATTAAAATATAATAAATATATATTATTAAATATATATATATATTATTAATAATATAATAAGCATATTATTTAATTAAAAAATTATATCATTATTTATAAAATTTATATTTTTATCATAGTATTATTAAAATTATCATATTTTAATTAAAGATATAATGATAATGATATATATAATACATATAAGATTTTTCTAATAAAAATTACAAAAAATTATATTAAGAACTTAGCAAAATTTATAATAAAAGATTTTAAAAATTAAAATTATTCTTAATGACCATAATTACTACTAGATTGTAAGGGATTTATTATTAGATTTAGAAAAATTACTACTAAATTTTAAAAAAGTTACAATTTAAATAACTTTAGTTGTAACTTTTGTAATTTTTTTAAAACTTAGTAATTTTTTAAAAAAGACTATGAAACTTGTCTAAACTGTTGTAGAATAAATATAATTCTAAACGAAACAAGCCCGGCAAGTAAATTCTTAACATCTTGTTGTAGAACTTGCATATATATTGGTAGTACCTTGAGCATCTCCAAGTGTCTTTATTGTTTTTCAACAAAGACACCGACATTCAACGAATATAAATGAGAAGTTAGGATTTGTTGCTATTTGAGTAGAAAACTTAGCCCATATCATATTGCCAAGAAAAAATTCATAATCATCCTCTATGCCATTGTTTTACTAGATGATTGTCCTAAATTTGTAATGGTTTAGGCATATCGAAATGATAGTTCTACCTTTCACCTCCTTCTTATTTTGTCTAGGTTGGTTGACAAACAAATATCATTGATTAAACAGAAATCTTCCATTCCAAATTAGTTGTCTCCTTTGATGGCATCTGAAAAATGATGAGAACATATGTTGTTTGGAATCAAATAAGTGCTACAAAGTCGTTGAATCAGTATAATCGCATGTATTGGCAAACATCATAGATCTTCAAACAATTTCCTATTAGGACAAAACCATATAGCATATAGAACTATATAAACCTTATTTATTACGTCTTCTTAATCTTGGGAGAACCACTATTGCAAACATACAAAAATATCAAATGACAAGAGCTAATCCACAATTAAGCGTAGCTAAGATCCAAACCAAATTGTAGGTGCAAATGGGCACATTAAAAACACATGATTATACAATTCCTTCTTATGATCACAAAATTGACATCCATCACTATTTAAATGGTGTAAATGAAGGGTTGTCATAAAAGGAAGAGTTTTCTGGACTAAGCGCCACATAAACAAAATAAATTGAATTGAAAGACGTAACTTCCAAATTTTACCCCAATTTATACACAAATTTAAACACCTCAACTCTAGTTGTCTAGAAAACAATTTATATCCATTTGCCGCTTTATATGATCTTGCATTCATACCCATCTATACTAGTTGATCATCTTGACTTGTAATAAAAAAAAGTAGTTTATAAAATTTGTTGAGCATCATTCTACGAATATAATTGGTTTATCAACTGATTATTTCAACTTTCATGATTATGCAATATAAGATCTCCAAAAATTTATGTAGAAATAAAGGAATCGATGCATCGCCTACCAATGGTGGTTTAAAATGAAAATTACTGAAATTCCCAATTTGTCATTGTAAATGGTTAAAAATGATTAAGCTCACCTTTTTTATTTTCCACCACATCCAACTCATTACTGAATATGATGTTAATTCACTATTCACCCTTGATTTATAATATTTATACTTTAATGTTTGAGAAAATAAAAATTGGTTTTCAGGTGATGACAACTTCAAAATATGTTTGGCCAATAAGATTTAGATGAATGATCTAGTACATTTGAAACCAAGCCTTCCTTCGGATCGAGGAAGACATAAAATTAACTAATTAAGCAAGTATGTCTTGAGTTTAATATTGTTGAAACCTCAAAAAAAAATTTAAAATTCTCATATCAATTTGTTTACAATACTTTTGAAATAATTTAAAACATGATAATAGGTGTTAGAGAGAAGAGCTTAGAATAGAATTAATTAAAGTGAACCTCACCACTTGAAAAAGGATAACAGATTTCTAAGCTTGTAATTTTTTTCCAATCTTTGCCACCAACTCTTGAAACGTTACAAAGTGGTCCTTTACTTCAATGCCATTAGACATCCACCAAACTGTATGTATTGCATCTTATTTGACATTTTTTTTTCTCTGACTCATACCAGGTTTTTTTTAAAGTTGTTTCTTTTTCTCTTCTCTCTTCTGTGACTCATTTTTACTCGCTCCTCTCTTCTCTTTCGATGGCAAGCATGCGGTATTCGATCAGATCCTGGAAGGCATGAATGTGATGAAGGAGATCGAGAAGGTCGTGGAAGGCATGAATGGATACACACACACACACACACACACATATTATCCATTCAATGGTGGAGAAGATTTTATTTAAGAACTTGACCACATAAAATTGAAGTAAATTTTTACCCATTAAATTTTCCAAATCCGACAAGTAGGACAACGTCATATTGGGAAGCCATAAGTAGAATTATTGCTTTTGGTTTTTCCATCAAAGTTTTGGAAGGATTCAAAGTTGTCGCTGCTTGGACTTCACGGTCAGTAGGGTCGATGTAAGAAGTTAGAACGACAAAAATGCCTCGTCCACTTCTGTTTTATGTATTCCATGTGAGACTTTTAAGGTACAGAATGGAGATGCTCTGTTATTGTTTCGAATTTCTTGAATCTGAAGAAAATTACTTGAACTATATATGACGGTGTGAAAAATGTCATAAAAACCGAAGAAACTCCTCTCCTATGTTTCTCTTGTTCACGCTCTGCTCTATTCCATATATTCATCTCTTTCCTCACTAATTAAAACTCAAACCTGAAAATAATACTAGCCTGCCCAATTACAAGGAAGAAATATATATCTACTATCTCATCCTCCTTAATGTGACAAACAAAATAGGAGAACAACTTCTCCTAAGAGCAATCAAATTCTATTTAGTACATAGAATAAAAAAATAAAAAAATAATTTTATAGATAAAAAAGGGTCATAATATTTTAATAATAATAAAGATATAATATACATTATAAATTAAAAAAAAATCTTTGTTATAGCAAAAGGCACATGAGGAAGTACAAGCTCGCTATAAGACAGTGTTTAACCATTGGAGGAACTTTCAATAATTCAACTTCCAAAATGGCAGGCCAAAGGCTAGGTCGTATTCCTGATGGGGGTTCGGTTTCTCCAATTATCCTTAATTACAAAATCATGTCCTATTTTAACAGAGATTACTGTTATATAGTCTCTACTTTATTTCTTTGCTTTATTCCATTACAACCTGTCACTTCGATCAAGGAATAGCCTATATATGCTTAAGTCACTACATTTAAACCAAAATAAAAGTCAACACTTAGACCTATTTTGACCTCATTTGTGAAAATTTATAAAGACAAAATAAAGAAATATGAGGTTTACAAGAAAAAATAGAATAAAATAAATTGTGTAACTGAAAGAGATATGAATTGGTTAAGTTTAAACCTTGTTAAATCTTATGCTCTATTTATGTTATAAAAAATGATATTATTCATACAATACAAATGCATTGAAAAACTAATACAAGAATGAACATGCGTGTGTATGTTTGCACGTTGAAAAAGGTCAAAACGCGATTTGGACAGAAATGACAAATTATTGTTTTTACGTAAAATGAGTTTCAAACGTGATTTTTTCAATCTTTTGACGTGCAGCCAAACACGCTACATGTAATTACTTATTAAATCAGTTACCTTTAAAAGTGTACTAGTAACTGTGTGAAGACACTAATGTGTTACACAATATAGTACATATTTATTGAAAATATATTGTAGGGTTAATATATTTTCTGTGCACATGGTTATAAAAAATATTTTATAGACATTGGTAGAGCTAGCTACATGCATTTGAAGCGGGCAATTTTGTAAAATTTTATGTATATAGTATTAATTTTTAATATTACGCCTTCCATTTTTCAAAATTTTGAATCAACTGAAGTTAGACATATACATGATGGAATTATGTAATTTACATTTTAAATTATTTGACATTTTAACCTGAATTTAATAAATCTACATACATATATTATCTATATAATTTTCACCAAAAAAGAAACTTCATATTTATTCTTTTCTTCCCCCAAATATCCTTTACTTTTATATGTAACTACTTTCCTCTTCCCAATTTCTATTTTTGCTACTTACCTATTCTCTCTCCTCCATGTATATTTCACGCTTCTAATTTCACTTTATCTTGATCAATTTAATTTCAAATTTTCAATAGCTTGCCCCCACATTGCTTACACTTTTCTTCACCCGTGGATCATTGACCATTATTCTTTTCTTGTCTTTGTTGCTCTATTGCCAACTAACACTGACATGTTGCATTGTAGCTTCATCTTCATCTTCTGATTACCACATTTCTAGCGTGAATCTAAGAGAAAGAAAGGTGAAAATTTTTCCCCATTTTCTTTCTTTATCTACACACACACACACACACACACACACATATATATATATATATATATATGTAATTGCAAATGTTAAACATAAAATGAGATGTGCTATTCAATCTTGACTTTCAACTTAGCGACAGAGTATCTTAATTTGTTAGTCTTATTAACAAAAAATAAATGTTGTTATGACAGCTTTGGATGCCAGGGACAAAAAATTTATATGTTTGGAAAGTATAAGGATTAATTTGAAAAAAAAAAAATTATAAGGATCACATTAAAAAATTTGAGTAAACTATAAGAACAAAATATATAATTTTCCCTATTTATTAATAAACTAAACGATATAGATATAGAACAAGTAGCAGCCTATTTTCTCTACCAATCTCTACATATTTTCTCTGCGCTGCGCGCGATTTGCGCAATGGAGGGAGGTTATCATCAAGATATCAATCAAACCCACGAGACCCAATTCCCAGTTGCTCCTCATAAACACACAAAGTATTCGTCTGGCCCCCCATTGAATCCCATAGACATCAAAGAAATGATGGATAAGTGCTTCATGAACAACAAAGTACTGAACATCCCCTCCTTAGAAGGTTCGTTGGCTTGATTTCTCTGCACACTTCTTCCCTCAAGAACTCACTGGTTAGCATCCGCAATCTCCATATCTTATTCTTGGAGGTACAAATCTACGTATTTTGCGGTGTTTTTAGACTTTCGTTTTTTTTTTCCCTTTTGTGTTTCTTTGACTTCTTTAATGTATAAACCAACAAATTAATTAATCTTGAGACTATGATAATATTTACGAAATAGAAAAAAAGGGTCTAGTACAAAGATAAAGTTGAATATGACGTCATATTACTATTTTTTTTTAATTTGGAAGGTTGTTTTCATTATTGTTAATGACTGATAAACCAATCTAAATCTTTTATATTTACAAATTAAATGTATATGTGCATTTGAAGAGAGATAGAAAAAAAAAATTAGTGTAAAAAGAAAAATAAATCCTATACATATTCTTCTTTTTTTTTTTTGTCATTCTTTCTTCGAATACATGAATACATAAATATAGAAAATTCTAATTACTGATAAACTTGCAAACATGCAATATAACCACGTCACATGCATGAAAAAAAAAAAATCCTAAGTACAATATGCAGAGCCGATATTCAAAATTCAAAAATATATACCATGCAAATATAGGAGAGGCTATGTCTCTAGTAAGACAGAAATTGAATTACTTTGAAACTGAAAACTAAGATACTATGCATTTGATTAGATAGGCTTTTTCAAGCAAATTGTACTAAAGTGATTGTAGAAGATTTTAATTTGTAGTTTTCACCCAAGGTTTTGGGATCAAAATTATATATATATATATATATATATATCATCAAAATCATATATATATATATATATAAATGAATGCATAATAATATTTGTAATTTTCTCAAAATCCTTTCTTGGTCTGGGTTGATTGCATTGAGTCCTAAAATTATGGGGGTATTACTTCTTTAGATCGCATAAATTAAGCAAGAAATCACATGCAATGTGTATATTCATATAATAATTTATATATATATATATATTGTGCTATGTATATCATGAATTATGAGTAAACTATTTTGCAGGAATATCAAAATCACTGATCAAACAACCCTATTATCAAACTGATTGCAAACTGCATAACTATGTTATCCACAACAACCTTTCTTCTCTCAACAGACTCATTGTGCGGTTTACTTTTTTTTTTTTTTTTGGGAGATGATTTCTTACAATCATATTGAAGTTTAAATGCATCTATTGCTGGTATATTAATTTAGGGTAACACTTGGATTGATTTTGTTTTGCTTAAATATGTTCTTTCTTTTCCCCCTAGTTGAACGATCAGGTTCTACGCCAATTTTATAACTCAAATATGAATCATCAACAGAATGGTATTCATGGAGAGCCAAGAGCCTTAAATGGAAGGCTGCACATTCAAGATTTAACTTTTGCACACGTAGATTACAAAACACAGAGACCAAAATCCAGGTATTGAATCAAATTTCAAATCCCAAGTTTGTAATTCGTTGGGAGTAATTTTTTTTTTCCTTTTTTTTTTCAATCCACTTGCGCATTCTATAAGACAAAATTTTAAAGTGGTGACAACAAAACTATCAGGTGGAAAAAGAGGTTTCAACTCAAAGGACACCTAAAAATCAATTCCATAACCTTGATTTCTGGTTCGAGCTAGTCGTTCTAGCAGATTTACGTCCCTTTCTCTATGGTGAAGGTGATCAATGACCTTTACAATCCACGTTGTGGGTTGACATGTTTCAGTGTAAGTTGTCTGCACTCTGCACACCTTATGTAATACTCATTTCTTGAAAAATTTCTTTAAGAATCATAATTTGGTAAAAATTTTATTAAAAAATTGAAATTTCCCTGAAGGGCTAAAAGAATAAATTATTATTATTATTTTTTAAAGTTATCATTCATATTTTTTAAAATTATAACCTAATTTTTTAAATATTATAAGAATATTTTTATTCAGATATAGTAATAAATCCAAAATATTCTTATAATATTGGAAAAATCAAATTATAACTCTAGAGAATAAGAGTGATAATTTTGGAAAGTATCAATGATGACTCATTTCTTTGATCCTTTAAAAGAATTTTGAATCCTAAAGTTCTTTAGTGAAATTTTTACCAAATTATGATTCTTTAATGAAAATTTTCCTTTCTTTTTCTTGTTTGGAACTATATGCCTATAGTTTTGTCTCAAGTTTTTAACATACTAAGGCTTAATGGTACATTTCCACCAAAAACGTCAAAATATCATATTCACGAGTAATTCCGCTCATATAGTTTCAACTTAGTCCAATTAAATTATTTTTTTATGATGGAATCTACAGGGCCATTTCATGTTAATATTCTAAAACCTTTTGCCCTAAGGCAGATTAGCGTAGGCCCCATAATTTAGCCTAGAATAATAAAGGGATGGAATGCATCACCGAATGTGTTGAAGCCATCTAAATAGCTTGAATGCATAATCCGTCAGAGGAGAAACCAAAAGGAACAAAATAATGGCATCCTAAGAAGTGGAATATGATGCATGGAAATCTTAGTACAACAGGCAGCCTTTGCAGAATTTTCTCGACTGTTATAGAGAAGAAAACAATTTCAAGTCATATATATATATATATATATAATTAGTAATTATAAGTAAATTTTATGGGAGGGAAATTAGGGGAGGTAAGAAGAATCCAAATGAGAAAGTTGGATGAGAAAGTAAGAGAGGGGCAAGTGATGCCTTGAAGAGGTGAGACAAGAAATGATACAAAGTTGATGACACTCATCTACTAAAGGGAGAGCGCTATCTGAAGAGATCCACGGTGAAACCTCAAATGCTTTTTTCATTCCTTTTGTTTGTTGGAGTCATATGGATGACAATTACTCAAATTATGACTATTTATAGGCAGGGCCGGGCCAGGTATTTAGTAGGCATAGTGCCCACCCTAATTAAAACATCAAACTTGCTTTTCTACCTATGATCAACCCAACTTAAACTTTATGTTAGGTTAGGACGGGTTAAGGTTGCCTGAGCTATTTTTTTTATAAACTAATACTTGTAATATAAAATTATTTTTTTATAGACTCATAGGCATATATTTCAAAATAATGAACTTCTAAAGCCTTATGTTTTTATCAGTAAAATAATTTCAATAAGAAAATAACTCAGTACTATCAAGCAAAATATAAGCTATACTAATATAATTAGTTTTAAATAAATATGTGTATTTTTATTATTCAACAAAAGAAATATCAGTAAGTATACACATTAATAATAAAAATAATTAAGAAATAAGAAGGGTTTGGGTGGGTAATGAAAGCTGCAGCATGTAGAGAAAATCAGACAAAATAAAAATGAAAAAAAATATAAGATAGTAAGATATTGATAACTAAAACAAAAAAATTAACTATTAGACCAAATTAGCCATAACATGTTTTTGCTCATGACGCGGCCCAACCTAGCATAGTTTTATTTAAAATTCTACTCATCTATATTTTAGCTTGGCTCGACTCGATTAGGCCTGGCTCCTCAGGTCTAACGGTCAATGAACACCACTAACCCAAATCTTTTTGTTGGTAAAAGTCTACAAGTGTATGAGTCAAACAAGTAGTATAGATAAAAATTAGATAATGTCCCCCAAAGAAAGTGTATCAAGTACCAAAATCTTAATTATCCCTTTATATAGAAAAATTGACAAGCTAAATTGAGCTAACTATCAACTAAGCAATAACTTGTAACACTCAAAACTTATTGACTCGACTTACTATATTATGAAAAGCTCTAGAGTTTGGATTTGATTGACTATGTACCCCTAATTAATCAACAATAAACATGTAAGATTGACTTTTACTTGCATTAACGACTTGATCCATTAAGTTATATGTTATTTTTTCCCTCGAAATAGAACATATGTTCTTATTTTAATTTTATGCCTACTTTCATGATCATAAAAATTAACTTAAACCCTTTAAGAATCTGGGAATCACTTAATTTCTTCTTTAGTGGCTTGGCATGTAAGAGTTATTTACGTCACTGAGGAAGTGTTTTATACCATACTTGATTTCACTATAATCCTTAAAAGAGTAGCACGCTTCACTGCTCTTTTGCCCAAATTTAAAATATCCAAATTTGATTTAAACAATTTAGATTTTTTATTTTTTACTTTGTTTTCTTCAATATCAATCATTTTTTTGAATTGGGGATTAAAAGATTATTTTATTTTGTATTTTGTTTCATTTTAAACAAAAAATATTATTTTTCTTAAATAATGAAACATAGATCATCCAAATCAAATTTAGAAAGTCTAAGATGAAAGCAACACTCTCTACTACTCCAATAGGGGTAGCAAAAGATCTACTTGCATTTATATCTCTATGGAATGCTAAGTCTAAGTCTATTGCCTTGGTGAACTGCAATCATAAATTGCCTTTCAATTCATCATAAAAAATCAAACACTTATAAACAATGGCTAGCCATTCATAAAGATAGAATAAAAATTACACTTTATGCCATGGAAGCTTCTATATGCTTGCATCATGGCTAGTTCATATAACAAATGAAGGTAAACTCATTTCCTTGAGGTGCATTCATGGTTAGTTAGTTGTAGCATCAAGCCATTGTTACTTCCATAACAAAAGGCTCAACCCATCTCTATGTTTTTAGATACAATTAAAGGTGGGAGGTAGGAAAAAGTGAAGAGAATAACAAACCTAGCAACTTGAATTATTATTACCAAAAAAGAAAAAAAAATACCCAATGCATTATGAAGTTATTCTTATAAACCTAGCAATGGATATTAAATGTATGAATGTTCTATTGCATAATTCATTCATACCAAAGCATCCCAAAGCAATTGAACTTTATACATTTCCTAAGACCAATATTAAAAAAACTTAACTCTATTCATAAGGAAAATTCCCTTATATTAATGTAGTAGAAAGCCTTGTCACCTAAAAAAAAAAAATGTTGTAGAAAGCTTTTCCTTCTTATTATTTTCAAAGAAACCAAACAAAAGTTTAGTGTAAAGAGACTTATCATATAATCACTTTGATTACATAATCAATGAGCAAAAATTACTAGTGAAAGAGAGGATGACAAAAATTTAATTAGCAAAATCAAAAAAGTTTTTCAAAGTATAACATGAAGGAGACTAGGTACTTGGTGCTTACCTTAGATGAAAGCCATAGCTCTTCACAATGACTCATTGATTGTGGAAAGTTCATCAACAAATGGCACAAAATTGACTAATTAAGTGGGGATAATAGATCCTCTCAATTGAGAGAGGATTGCCTAATTGTTCTATTGAACAATTTGGATTTTAAGTTTTTTATTTAAATTATTATTTTCTTAATCTTCAAAGTTAGAAGATTGTTTTTATTTTGCATTATATATATTTTATAACAAAAAATATACTAAAATAAAAAGAGTTAAAATCTAAATGATCTAAATTACTTAGTTAAACAATAGAGGGATTGATTTTCAAGGAAGAGAAATGTTTCTAGAGACCACCATTGAGATGGGCCATCAAATCTCCAAGATTAGGCTTAAATCTAGGCTTGACAACTTAGCCCATCTGAGCCTAATTAAAATCTACAAAAGATGAGTACTTGCTCATACCAATTAAGTAACTACAAAATAATCATTTGAGTAAAAACTTTGTTTATGAAAATTTATTCACTGCACGTGATTGATTTGTACTTTTAATTTCTTCTTTTAATTTAGTTTCAATTAAGAATAAAAATCAAATTCTCTCTAGATTTGTGTGATTCAAATTCAAATTTCAATCAAGAAAAAATTAATTATTTGATTTTTGTTCATAAAAATTTGAATGGGACTTCACATTCTTTGATTTCTTTTTACCTTGAAAAGGGATATATATATATATATATATATTTAAAGCAATATTATTTATACTTGTTTTAGTAAATTATATAGACTTTCATTGAATTTTATTGAAATTACATAGACTTCTATTTTATTTTTAAAATATATAATTTAGTCTAATTTTAAATTTTTTGACTAATATTCTTGATAAAAAATATGTAAGAAAATATTTTAGTTAAAAAAATTATGTATTTGGATTAATAAGGAGCATTTAAGTCAATAAATTAAAAATTAGAGAAAAGTATAATATAATTTTTTGTTTCAAAGGAGGTTTGTGTATATTTTAAAAAGTAAGAAAGAAGTTGGTATAATTTTAACAAATTTTGAGAAAGCTTATGTAATTTATTCTTTAAAACACACACACACACACACACACACACACACACAAAATGCTTTATAAGATTATTGATTATTTTGTAACAATACGAGAAATAAACACTTATATTGATTTACTTAATGACTTCTATTAACATCAATTTTTGTGACATAAAAAAGGAATGTGTATTATCCTATAAATAAAGCAATTATTTTTTAACTTTAATATTGGTAAAAGTACTCATTTTTGTCAAAACTAGAAATAATTTAGTAATATTTAAATCCTATAAAGACAACTATAATTGCATTTTGAAATTATGCCACTTGAAAAAGGGGTAATTGACATACAAGAGCCATAATTTGCCAAAATTGACAACAAAATACTTTAAAAACTCAAATTTCTCAAAAAGACCAAAGGACCTTATTTTTTGGAATATAATGAAATAAAGCCACTTTAAGGTTCCCCATGAAATGAGGCATGGAACGGAGTCACTATGAAGAAGTTTTATGAGTTACGAAGGAAACTTTGAGCTCATATTAGTCATGGGTTGAGAACGAGAATTGAACTCTATGAGATCTAATCTCCCATTGTTCATCAGTAGCTCAGTGGTAGAGCAGGGTTTACAAGGATGAAACAACATTTATCTTTTCCTCTTTGCCTTCTCTTTTTCTCTTTTCTTAGAGCATGAATTTTTTTTTCTTGAAAAAAGATTGATGCTAGATGTTAGTTATGTGGCAATGTTCTTATACAATTTCATCTTCTTGCTATGCTTCTTCTTCGATGCCAAATGCTTGGATTCTAATAGCAGAGGGATGATTTGATTGTTGCCCAATCCTCATATATCACAACTTTTAGTATCCCTAATGAAATCATAATGAACACATGATCTGCAAAAACTACAAACCCATCACAAAAATGAAACTTCACAAGCCTTTACAATTTTTCCATGAACCCAAAAGGAATGACCACAAAATATTAAATACAAACTTAAGGCCTAAATGCACCTAACCCTATGAACTTTATATTAGTTGCACATAACTCCCTTGACCTTTCAAAGTTTTAAACTAACCCCTTAAACTTTCAAGTTTTGACTATCAACTTCTGCTGCTGAAATTGTCATTAAACTATTAATAGAATTTGCCATGTTAGATAGATTAAAATACGTGGCATTTAACATGGAATCAAGGGTATTTGAGTAAGTTCCACCATTCCAAAATGCAATAAGGCCAAATAAGTCAATTTCCATTAAACAAAATGCAAATGCTATTTTCATCCAAAGGGATTTAAATGCATAGAATTACAATCAACTGCCATCACTTTCCATTGCTGTCTTCATCCATCAAAGGCATAGGATCAAATTGTTGACTTTCATCGTTGTCTTCATGCTTCACACAATCGTGACTTGGTTTACAGCTTTAGGGGTTTTCATGCTTTGTGAGTCTTTATGCTTGGAATAGAAACACATGACTTGGATCTTCGCGCTTTATAATAATGACATTAGAATTATGGCCTTTGTTACCTTCGTGCTTTAAATCTTGAAAGCCCTCTTTAAATCGAGCTTCAAATCTTGAAAGGCTTTTTCAAGACATGCTTTAGATCATGTAGAGGTTTATGTTTTCTTTGAAATTCTTAACTTTGTCTAACATTCAGGAAGCTCAAACTTGTAGAGGTGTTGGTGTGACATTGAATCAAAGTAATGGTAATGGTGTTATTCCTCTTCTCCACAAGTCACTTATTATGAATATGATAATATCTCAATTTGTAGACAATTGGCCCTTTACTTGAGTTTGATGGAAGTACCCTTTTGCAATAATTTAAGAAATTATATTTTTTCTAATCGCATTAATAAACCTATTTGCTTCTACATTATGGTGCTACAATATAGATGAAATTATCTATTTGAGTTGCATTTTATATTATAATTCATTATCTTATAATCATTGTTCTATGTGTTGTTTTCAACTACTTGGCTTTATTTGATTTCAGGCTTTATTTGGTGGCTGCTTTATTTAGGAAGGTATTCCCAATATGCTTTAAGCTCTCCCCTGTTTGAGTCTTAGTGAAGTCGTTTGCAATCTTAATAGAGTTTCAAAGACTCAATTAAAGGCCAAGGGAAAGCACACAATTTAGTACTACAAAGAAGGCATTGAAACTCCAGTCAAAGGCCAAAGGAAAGTAAACAACTTTGAAGGTCTGAAGATGGACAATGATGTAACTAAACTTCAATTAAAATGAAGAATTGATTATTATAAGAGACATATGTATGTAATAACTTCGAAGATCTGATTGTTGTAAGAAATATATGTCTATAGTACAGTTGAACTTATATATATGTTTGTTTTGTAATGACAAATGCAATTAAGGTGAAATTAAGTTGTCTCTTTTGTTCATTCTAGTGAACTTTAAAATTTGTCTTTGGTTATTACACGCTGTAACTAGAGATTTCACACTTATGTATAATTTGTTGGGCTAGACATCTTAAGATTAAATAATGGAATTAAAACATTTCCTCATTTTACCTCAATAACACATTCAAGTGGGATTTGGAAAAAAACAAAAAGATCCAGCTAGCAATTAGCTTTTAAATTAGCATTCAAAACAAACTTTAAAAAATTATTTAGGAAGACATGATCACAACTTGAAATTCTCAATTACAACATTGGTCTTAATTTGAAAATTTCTCTTATAAATACATATTTGGCATATAAAAGATAAGAACTCATTAGGCATTTTCTAATCTTTCTCAATCATAATTTCTTCACAGAGAGCCTTTGGTAAGAAGAGGTTGGTTGCCTTGCATGGATGACAAGGAAATATTCATTACTTTCATCGTAATGATACAACATGAAGTGAATGACAAAACATAAAGTAAATACAAAAGCAAACTATATCGGTGTTTTTTTATCTGTTTAAACCTGCATGAAGTACTTTTTTTGGCTTCTTCTTGTACAACTTTTTGTTAGGGTTACTTAGAGACTTGTAACCATGTACATTATGACCCATCACCCCATAATTATCGCATTTCATTGTAGTCCCATTCTTGCTTATCTTATATGGGTTTCATAGTTCATCTACAACTTGCTTCTTAGCTTTTTTGGGCCCATCGAGTGCCTTATAACACTTTGGTCATTACAAGGGGTTTACGATAGATAGTGGCCAATGCTCCTTATTAGGCACTGCACCTATGGCCCAAGCATAACCTCTCATGAATGACTCCTTACTATAATAATAAGCAACATAATCTTCAGGTGCCTACCTCATTGAGTGAATAGCAGCTACAACATGTCCACATGAGATGCCAATCAAGTCCTATGCATTACATGTACAAGTTAACAAGTTAAGATCTATCACCTTCCTTTTCCATGGGCTCTCCACCTCAAACCTCCCATCACTTGTAATGTGGCAGATGTAACTCTTATGCTTCGTTTAATTGGAGAATATATTGGTGAAAGGAATATAAACTGTAGGTAGGTGGAAGTAGGTAAGATAAGAAATAATTGTTTTACCCTTACTTTTAAAAAGTTGATTTGATAGATAGAATAAGAAGTATAAGAGTATAATAGATATTACACAAACTATGTAAAAGAGAATACCTTCACAAAACATTAAACCAAGCAGAGCCTTAAAGTCATTCTTTACTCTTTGAAGTTTTTCTCTAATTCGAGGACATATTGTGCCTTAAAAGTGTTCCATGGCTTCTTTTTTTGCAACCATCCTCTTGATTAACATCCTCTTAATTATCTCACACATTATGCTTATTGGTTACCCCTTATAGCCAATATGAAGAAGTTAAATGGCTCTATAATGTTGTTTTCCATGATGTCACACTTGGTCTAATTAATGAATGCATGATTACTCCACAGCTTAGGGTCATACTTCTTTAATTAACCAGCAGCATTAGGGTTAAGTTAATGTAAGTGTTTCATATGATAATTGAATCGATGCTTAGTCATTGCCCTACATGCATTCCAAAGCTAATCCATAACGTTCTTGCCTTTATATATCAACTTGACGTTGACATATAGATGTCTAACATAGGACTTATGCTCACATTACATTGCCTTAAGACCTTTTTATAACCCTACAAAAGTAGTATTTTTAATGTCTTAAAAAACTCAAGTCATGAATTAATATGGACCAAAAAAAAAAAATCTTTGTATTAAATGTATCTTTTGCATGTCCAACATCACAACCTAACCTTTGTCTTGGCAAGAGCCGATGTCCTCAAATAACAATGTCAAGAACCAGTTCCAACTATCCTTGCACTTTGATTCCATGATGGCCTATAAATTGGGATACATGTACTCATGTGCATCCTTCCTAATCACAAACAAAAGATGCTTTCCAAGCTTCCTTTCAGGAAATAACCATCTGCACATATAATTGGTTTACATGCTATTGCAAAACCCCATTTTCAAGCGTTAAGGCACATATATAGTCTTTTGAATTGGGACCCTTACGCCTTGACCATAATCTTGCTTCCAAATTAAATTTCATTATTGGTCCATAGTAGGCATATATCTTGGCAAATTGCTTCACATCATGGTCCTTAAGCACATCAAATGCCTTTCTCTTTGCTTGGTATGCTTAAAACATTAATATTTCAACGTTATGATCCCTTTACACCTAGTTTTTAAGGCTATTGTATTCTAATCTGGTTGGTCCTTAATGTGCTTAATACACTTCTCGGACAACCAACCTGCATTCACCCACTTATTCTTCCTTACCCATCTATAGTTGTGCTCCTTCCCATAGAATGACTTAATCTAAAATGCATCTTCAATGTGAGTCTTTGACGTATGTATGACCTATCTATAATGATGTTGCATTTCACCCTAATTCGTGATGATTCATTCTTTATGTACTTGGCTTCAATGACATTCTCAATGGCGTACTATTTTAATGCTTGCCTATATACTCTAAAGTTAGAACACCTTATACTAACGTGAACATTGATAAGTCTCTTATGTCTTCTCATTAAAGTCTATAAATGATCATTCTCTTCTTGGTTGGCTTTCATCATCTGATTCGTCTACACTCACCAACTTGTCACTATCATTATGCTCAGAATGCACCTCCCTATCCTAGTTAAACCCATAATCAATGAGTCCTAATTGTGGTTCACTTTGCTCAACAACTTTAATATATGCACCTTTGCTTTGTGAATCTCCATCACCTAATGCCTTTACTGGGTCATGGTGCTTCCATTAATTAATTGTTCTTCTATTCCTTCACCACTCATAATATTTTCAAAGAACAAATCTAACAGGTCAGCATCGCTATTGGAAAATTCATTGCCAATCATATCAACTTTGGTGTCTAACTCCTCCTCCTTAACCTATTGATCTTCTTGTGTTTTAGCCTTTTTCCCTTTCTTAACCCTTTGCTCCTCTTCAATTTCAATGTTTTGTTGGACATAAATTTTTAATACCTTGCATTTATTGGTTTCCAACATTTTACATATTTTCATTATGTAATTGTCTCCCTCAAGAGGGATCATTTCTACCATATGTTCATCCCTAAAATTGCACCAAATGTTGGAGAAATTTTCATATCCTGAAGTCTCCAAAAAGTGTGTTATCTGAAAGACAATAAGAAAGTCTATATCATAGTCTTCATACATTATAATGTCCCCTCTTATATAGGCTGGGTATGGTAAGTATACAAGCTTTCTTCCATGGTGAACCTTTAAGCGTACTATCGACATTTCTAATAACCTAATATAAAATAAAATAAAATAAAATAAACCCTCCTTAGTACATATGTCATGTGACTTAATCTTTTAAAAAAAGACATAATCAATTATTGGCTACCCTAAAATATCTTTTATACTTTTGCTATTTCTTTTTTACCAAATAAGAATGTAAATTAACTAGGTTAAAGAAAAACAAAGTCATAAAAGTACTATAAATCAATAGAGAATTCGAGACACACAAGATGAGTACCCATGGACAAATAATTCTCCTAATACATGGGACCACAAGTCCATAAACAAATGTAAGGGTAAAATCATAGGACCACATATCCTTATCCAACTTTTGAAAGCATAGGACCACCACCACAGTTGCCATGAAAAAGCTTGAGTTTTGTTTAGTGCGAAACTATCGTGAAGAAGTTGATCACAAAAGATGTCAATTAAGAGTGAAGAAGGTGACTTAAAGATTTAAACAAGATCACATAAGTGAAGAAGATGATCACGAAAGAGGGCCAAGTAGGTACCTTTGCTTTTGTGCTAAATTTCTATGAAGATGATCACAGAAGACTTCAATTAAGAGAGAACCAGTGCCACCATGAAGAAGATGATCACAAAAGCCAAGGAAATAGAAAAAACCAATGCCATCAAGGTTGTATGAAGATAGCATTTGTGTTTGGTTCTATGGAAATTGACTTATTTAGCCTTGGTGTGTTTTAAAATGGAGGAATCTATTTCAACACCCTTAATTCCATGTTAGATGCCAAGTATTTTAAATTGTTTGACATGGGAAATTTTATTAATAGTTTAATGCCAATTTTAATAGCAAGGGACTGATGGTTAAAATTTGAAAGTTTAAGGAGTTAGTTTTAAACTTTGAAAGGTTAAAAGGGTTATGTGTAATTGACTTAAAATTTAAGGGGTTATGTGCATTTTGGTCCAAACTTAAATAAATTTATTGTTGTGCTTTTTGAGTATGAATGTGGATGTGGAATGAGGAGTGTTGCAAATCTAATGGGGATGGAAATGACCAATACAGTGAGCTAGAACTGGTAATAATAATGGTAAAATTCCCTTGTAACTTAAAAGAAGTATGAGTTGTAACTTTTTAATATTGTAACTTGTACTGGTAAACAAAATGGTAAGAAACGTAAAAGCCTAATAGTAATAATCATAAAAGTCCCCTGTAACTTAAGGAAGACTATATTGTAATTAATATTTAAAATAGGTTCCTTCATAGGAATTGAGAAATAAGGTGATAATAAACCTAAAATCAGGTTACAAAAATTCTAAAAATTTTGTGTAACTTAAGGAACTTTGGGTTGTAATTAATATTCAAGATATATGCTCTATGAAAATTGGAAAGCAAGATAGTAGTAAACCTAACACTTCAAAAGAAAGTTATTCGACTATGTAAAAATTGAAAGATAAAATAAAAATTTCTCTCTAGTGAAGCTTCAATTTTTTTCTCAAATACTATAAGTTCCTTTATATATAATCTTCTTATAATGTGAATTTCTTGGCCTATATTTGTCTCTATAAATTTTTGCTATTAATGGACTTTATAAGGTCTGAATTTCAAATTACGTATAATTCATAAAATCTAACATAAAATACTATAAATTTAGTCTAAACACCATACATTCCTTATGGGAAGATAGTAAATTTAGTAACTAATGAAAGAAAATTCAAGACAATAAGGAGTACTTACTTGCAATGGATGGATTTTCTCTAATATATTAATTGCCTCACACAGTGCAATCATGATCACAATTTTGGATTCTAATCTTAATTTTGCAGCAAATACACCAATTTTCCATGGAAGGAGGGAATGAATTTTTTTGGTTTTGTTTTGTGTTCTTTGAATGAAGAGTTTCTCTTTGTTATTGTTTTTCCTAGAATCACACTTGCACAATTCACATTTTTGCATGATTATTGAAAAATGTGTCGAACAATTTTTTAGGTAATTAATTGACTAATAATTTAAATTTCAAAAGTCAAAATTTGAAATTTAATTAATTAAATAAATTAATGAATTATTTAATAAATAAAATTTTCATTTGGGCTTTGTTTATAAATTTGAATTAATGGTGAATCAATAATCCAATATATAGGTTGTGATCTTAACTATAGTATCTTAAATGTGAAGTGATATCCACTACTTCTAGTTAGTTACTAGTATCCAAAAGATAGCAGCTCGTCTTTGTATTTAAGGTATTAAGCAGACTCAAGAGGCCAAATATATCATAATTTTAGGTGGTGTCTTCTATATATAAACCATTTAAGAAAATATAAAAAATTTAATAACATTAACTTTAAGCTTTGTTAACTTTTATAAATTACTAACTGTAAAATTTTTTTATGATAACTTTTAGTACTCATATTAGCTAAGTATTAAAATATTCAATAGTATGGTATCTAATATTTGAATATTTTATACAATATTATTCAGTGGAATGACACTATACTAAATTATTCCTAAATTTTATCTTATATCATAATATTTAAATATTAAAAAAATGAGATAACAATCTATATATTAAATAACTATTTAATTTCATTTGGGCATATGAATTTTTTAACTTTGGATTACTTGCAAATTACTACTTCCGATCTCATATACTAGAAACTTTTTTAAAATTTAATTTGGTTTAAAATATAAGAAACAAACTATTAATGTATGTTATATTAATTATAATATTTTAATTATACTCTCCATTAAATAAGTCTTTCAAATCATGAATAGTAGCTATAATTAATTTCAAAGAGAAAGTAGACACATTAAATAGGGACATTCCTAAAAAATAATTTTTATTTGAAATAAAATTAAAATATTAATTACTTTTAATTAATTTTCTTAATTTTTATGAGTTAATTATTTATTTTTTATATATGAGATCAGAAGTAATATTTTTAAAATTTTTAAAAATAAAAATTTTACCCTCAACTTTTACACTTCAAAAAATATATTCTTTTTTAATCTTAATAATATGAATTCAAACAACAAATCAAACTTCTATAATTCAATTAGAAAAAAATTTGGTATAGCATTTGAATTAACCTATGTTGTTAAAAAATTAGATTGAAAGACTTAATTGTTGAAATGTAAAAATTAAAAAATTAATTTTTGCTTTTAAAAGATCAAAAGAGATTTATTTTCTAACCCCCCAATGATTGATTTTTGGGGGGGGGGGGGGGGGGGGTTGGCATTTTTCCTGTTTCATTTTCAACCAAAGGCAATTTCCCACAAAATGCAAAAGCTTTGAATGGTCTCTGCATATTTGGAAAGATGCTGCTTCTGCTTCAGTTTCAGCCTCTGCGCCCACTACTGCCTTGGCCCTGATTCTCATGCAGAGAGAGAGAGAGAGAGATAATGAATCATGATGAATATTTGTATGTGTCTGTTTGTGTCCTCTGAAACGTTGAGAGGGACGACTGAGTCTCTCCCTCTGTGACTCTCATTCATTAACCCCTCAGTATAGTGGCACTGAAAAACATGCATCCCGTTCCTTCTTTTTATTCGCATTTATAAACCTACCAGAATATATTGCAGTCTAAAAGCACTACTACTTCCCCCTCTTTCTCTCTCATCTTCATTGTATTCTGAAAATTTTAGGCTTTTCCCTCTATCCTTTTGTCAGTATATCTTCAATGCTTGTAAGGAGTCCCCTCTCTCTTACCCTGACCTCCTTCTTGGCCAACGAGGATCTTCACATAGTCCAAACACAAAATCCAAACAACCAAAACTAAAGTGGAGTAAAATTTCAGTGCTTTCTGACCCCTTATTCATTGCAGTGGGTGATCATGAAAAAACCTAATAATAAGAAAATATATGCCATTCCTTACACCAAGTATTTTCTTTAATAAACAAAAATTTAAGAAGTTTATTAACAAAAAATTATTGACAATTATCCAACCTAATATATTTTGATGGGTACGTAATTCTACGGGCTTTCGCTCTCAAAGAGATTGAGTATGTTTGATTGGTTTGTTTTGAGATTTTTACGTTAATAATAAATAATTAAACAAAAGTTTCAAAATCGATTCAATAATTAAAATATTTAATCTCCTAGAAATTTCAGTTTTCTATAAAATTACTTCATTTTAATTTGCACAACTCAATCTTGCCTATTTTAGTCTCTCTTATTTTCATTTACACCTAGAAGAGAAGAAAATAAAGGAACAGGAAAAAGAAGATTAACCCAAAACAAAACTCCTTCATGACAGACTAGCATTTATACCAAATTTAATTAACAAATAGCATGGCACAAACTGCAAAAGTTACAAATAACACTCTTCCCCCACTATAAAATCAACCCACTCACATAATCACATGTCACTCACTTGGTATACCCATTTCACAAAGATATTTTAGGGTAAAGAAAAAGGTAAAGACGTGGAAAATATAGAGAGAAATTAGATAGGTAAAGAGTTCGTAGTTTTCCCATGATTTTTTCCGTTATTATAGTTCTCTACTTCGCCCGCTTCCGTTGTTAGAGCAGACGACATGTAGCTCAATACCAAGGAGTTCTCGTCCGGGGGAGGAGGAGGAACTGCCGCGGTTGTCGTCGTTTGTACTCCAAATTGTCGTTTACAAGCATGGCAAGTGATTTGAAGCATAACGGAATTGATCTGTTTGATCGCATGCTCTTTTAATGCATAGGCTTTGTCTAGCTCCGCTTGCGCTTCTTGTCTGATCCTCTTGGCGTTTGCAAACTCCTTCTCTGCTACTTCAATCTGCCGTTTCGCTTGCTTCCTTGCCTCCTCTGCATACGCCTTCTCCGCCATGGCTAACCTCAACTGCTCACGTGCTTGCTCTTGATGAAGAAGCCTCATCGCTCCACCTCCACCTGACAGAGATTATATTCATATATCTTCACTTAACTATTTAAGTTTCTGAGATAAATTGACTCTTCACATGCTGTAATTAAATGAAACTTCAACTCAAAGTAGACGAATTTTACATTGCATTTTTTTCACACTTCAAACTCTAAACACTTCCATATAAAAAAGAGCTTCTTTTTTTTTTTTTACTTTTGGGGCTTGAGAAAAAGTATGCTATTATAATAAAAATTCGACTAATCTGTCAGCAAGGATTAGCTCAATAGGGGAGAATCAAAGTGTGTCGGCCAAAGGTTTTCTATTCGATATATAACTCGATCATTGCTCGTAAGTCCTTTTGCCTAGTACCTTTGGATGTCAAGAGGAATAACATATAATAAATTTATTATTCTTAAAAATTCACTAATTTTAAAAGACCAAGGCAGAATATTGCCTAACAATACATGAACCAAATTTCAATTAGCTCTTAGTCTAAAAATTATTTCTGACCTTTCACTTAACAGCTTACCTTCTGGTTTCTCGCTACTGTTACAGCTCTCCTTGGGTGAATTCCTACGATTATTGAAGTTACCTGATTCATTTTTTTCACCGATTTCCGATGACCCAATTGAGAGCTGAAATTGGTTAGAACGGGTTTCATCTCCCTTAGGTGATGCAGCTATTATATCAATGGGAATAATGGAAGTGGTGGTGGAGAGCTGCAGGTCCAAGTTTGGGCAGGGTTTATAATTGTTGTTCGATGAGGTTTCATGAGCAGTAGTAGTAGGGTTCAAGAATGTGGGTTCAGTTGGCTTATGCAACACTAGACCGTGCCAGTTAGGACCTGTGCTGAAATTGGTTTCACTCGACGGGCTCGGGCTTGAAGCGGTTCGAGACAAGCACGCCGGCGGCTGCTGCTGTGGTGGCTGGGTTTCCGGCCTGAGCCGCCCCATGTTACAAGCATCTTGGTGTTCGATAAAGCTCTCCACCCTACACATAATAAAAGGAAAATAAAAAACGATGATCAAGAACTTTATACGTATGATCATTAACCTTCTAAAGGTTTTCTTTTTTCTTTTTTTGGTGGATGCTTTTGGTTATGAAGATGAGCACTATAAAGAGTAGAGACAAGAAAATCAATGGAGGATTATTATAGATGAAGAGGTTATGGAGTTAGAAAAATAGAAAAGAAAAAGTGCTTATAAAAGGTGTTTCTTCGAAAAGGCCGTACCCGCTGGTTTTCAAAGGTGAAATGAGTTCCACTAAATAAACGATAAGAAGTCAAGGACCAATGTTTATCACAACTCGAAGTTAATCATTGAAAGGATTAATACAATGCAAGAGAATAGTGATCACAGAGGGGAAGGTGTTTGAGAGTTAAATGGCTGCAAGGATTTTGAGAAACAGTTATAAATGCGACCAACGGAAATTGAGCTTTGGGAAATGTGTTCTCAACTGCCAATAAACAGTATTTTTCTTCAAACATTTGGATTAAGGTTCCATCAGTCAAATGTTAACTTTTCTTTAATATATAAATTCCCTTTTTTTCCCCTCATTTTATATTCCACTCCAAAAAATACATTTCCTTTTTCTGTCAAGTCAAAACCTAAGTTAATGCAAAAGGGCTTCTGAATTTTGCTAAATCCATCATGATCATAAGATTTCAAACAAGATGAAATCAAGTAAAAAGATTGATCAACCCAAATTTTGATATATATACATAGATCTATCTGATTTCACAAACCTTGAGAAAACGCGACCACAATCGCAAGAGTGGCCTCTGGTGCCACAGGTCTTGAGATGTGCTTTGTAATCAGACTGCACCGCGTAGCCCTTGGAGCATCTCTCGCAGACCCATTGCTTGTGGTTGCTGTGCTTCCTCCTGAAGTGCTTCTTTATCCCGACGAGATCGCCCAACGCGTGGCACGGGTCGTGGTGCAAGCACGTCGGCTCCGGGCACACGAACACCCGCTTCCTCGCCGCCGGCGTCTCCCTTTTCAGCAGCTTCCACGGCACCTTGTGCCGTCGCCGGTGCATCTGCAGGTTCTGGTCCCTCTGAAACCCCTGGTTGCAGATCTCACACACGTACCGGTCCGATTCCAGTAACGTCTTCGGCGACAGCGACACCACCTCCGCGTCCGGATCTGCATACGCAACTAATTCTCTCATCAAGAATAAATTCATTGAAATTCATCAAACAAAATCTTAAATTAAATGATGAATATAAATTAATAGTATCAGAATTGTGTACCAGGAGTTCCTGCGGGCCTTCTTTTTCTTTTATTAGTAGTGATAGTACCATTGTCACTGCCGGGAAAGGGCTCAGAAGTGGGAGCTAAAGAGGGTGAGTTATTCGCTAACATGGGGTCTGCGGTCTGTGATGACGATGATGATGACGACGACGATGATGATAGTCTGTATTTCTGTCTCTGGTTTTTCCTTGTGATAGAATTAAGTTGAAGAAGAGATCGTTGAGAGAGAGAAGATGACGATGACGATGACGATGACGATGATCGATGATACTGCAGGTAGAAGAGGAAGGCCTAGCTATAGCTAGCTAGGAAGACATATGGAGGAAGAATAAAAGCCATTTTCTTTCTCTCGGTTTGGCTTCAGCTTTCTTTCAAGTTGCTTTTGATGAAGTTTCAGCTTTTCTTCTTCTTTTTTCTCTCTCTTGCTTAATTCCAACCCTCATCTTCAGTGGGTGTTGTCTCTAAATAGCTCTCTCTTCTCAATAAACTTTCTAAAAGAGAGAGACACCGAGAGAGTGAGAGACCAATCACGAAGATCGAAACTTGATCCCACAAGAAGCTCTATTGGACTCCTGAGGAAAGAAAAAAAATAAAAAATAAAAAATTTCCCCACAAAGAAACAAAACCCTCTCATTATTTCATCGCACAGTAAAATTTCTGCTTTGCATGCATAAATACCCCAAATAGACACGTAAGCTTCCTATTCTTATCACACGCTCTCTCTTAGATTTTTCTTCGGTACCTGAATTCAATCCATCACGATCGTCATTTGTAAATTTTATTTACAAATAAATAAATAATTAACAATACAAAATAAATTTTTCTTGAATAAATAGTATCTATTGGATTATTCATAGATCATATTTACAAATAAAATCCACCACATAAAATTTAAGAGATTTATTACATTAAAGTTATAATTTTATTATGGATTTTTGCTTATACTTAAATATAGCTCATAAATAACGTTTTTTAACTAAAAATTATGATTTTAATATAATAAAAATTTTACAATTAAATTTTACAATCAATAAAATTAGTGACATGCATTTGTAATCTCAACTTTAATCAAAGAGTAATGATCTTATATTTTTAGGAACACTATTTTTTTTTAGTTATGACACAAGTACTTATTAAATATATAATAATATTTTATTAAATAATTACTTAAAATCATTAACTTATAAAATAATTAATTGTATTTAAAAGAATCAATTTAATTTTTATGTAATTAATGAATATAATCATAATAATAAATTTATCAAAATAGGTAAAATATTATTTTATATTTAATAATTAATTATGTCATAATTAAAAATATGATATCTTTGAAAATGCAACATCGTCACTCTTAATAAAAATGCCTCCTTCCTCTGACCTTTCTTCATTTCCTCCGCTTGTATCTTTATAGAGACCATGGTACCCATGCTCGTGATCACTGTGCAGGAACTCCAATTAATTTCAGCAGCTTTTTATAAAGGCGGTAACGAGGATGTAAAGTCACCCTCAAGGGTATTATAGTCAAAGAGGTCATTAATTTTCTGCTTCTCCCTTTTTTCAGCCTAAGATGCTTTTGATTTTGGGTAAAAATAGGCAATATTGTCTTTTGCAGGTGAGGTTCGTAGTGTTGGCAATATTGTTGAAAGGCCCAAGATATATACAGTACGGCAATGATCATCATTATTTTACCTTTGAGATCTTTGGGTAAGTGGAAATAAATAAGGGACTGGAGAAACCATGCTTCAGCTGGATATAGGCTCGGTCGGCAGGGCTCTTTGGTCAAATTGGTTTGGAGCAGTCGAGTAAAAAACTAATAATAATAATAATAATAATAATTTAACAAGGTTAGTTGGGTTAACTAATTAAGTTAATCATGCCGGTGAGTCTACTTTACCCCCATTTGATGGGTATATAATATATAAAAAAGAGATAAGGATAAAAATAAGAAAAAAAAAATTTTTAGAGGTCATTTCATAATTTTAACAAAAAATTTTTTTAACATATTTTATAAATTATAAATAAGTAAATAATTAAGGCCTCTTATTATTTAGACAAAAGAAAAAGAGATAAAAATATTTTTTTTAATTTAAAAATAAATAACTCAAAATTAAGACAGAAAATATTTCTTTTTTTAAAAAAATAAACATATAAATCATATTTGACATTTGTATCACATCTATCTCAAGAAATCACCCAAAAAAAAAAATCATAATCAAACTACCATACTTTAAGTTATCACTTTTTGAAACTATATTCTCACTACATGCGTTTTTTTCTCATTTCTTCCCATGAATCCACTTTTTTATGATTTTCACTACGTAGATTTTACCAAAAAAAAATTAAAACAAATAGTTATATGTTTAAAATGATTAAATGATTACAAGGATATAAATATTTAAAGTTTTAAAATTTTTTTTAAGCAAAAACTCAGTTTAGGCTTAGTTGTACCTGGTTTTAGACCCAAGCGAGGCCTCCAACCAAGATTTTTTTTTTCCAACAATGAATTGTTCCAAGGCTGAAATTCAGCCAAGTCCGACATGTGTGCATCATGCTATATACATATGTACAAAATCACAAATTAAGATGTATTATATATATATATATATATTTACAATATAACAACATTATATTTAATAAGTAATTATATTAATTTTTAAATAAAAATATTTATACTTATATATATAACAATTTATAATAATATTAATTAAAAAATATTAATACATTTTAAATACTAAAAAATTATTTGAATATTTATTTTATGCCATTAAATTTAAACTACTTTTATTCTTTCTCTTATATATAATATTTTTATTAGAAAATTTATATAAGTTATTTGTCACTTGATTTATATTAAATTAACGATAAAAGATTATATGTGAAGAAATTTGTGAGGATTTTGGTAAGAAAAATTCCTAATTACTTCATATTCATTACTTGTTAGTCAATCCATAATTAAGAATAATGGATTGAGGACTCAAATTTGAAGGAAAATTAGAAATTTAGTTCAATGACCATGTTGAATTTAAATTTTAATTTGAGTTTCAATAGATAAGTATCAATATCTTATCCTAGCTACTTAATTTAGATTTATCTTAATTCATAATGTGTGGTGCTTTTTAGGGATAGCAATCCCACATGTTGGAGATATGATTTCCATCCCTATCGCCATACTACAATTAGAGAGATCCCATCTCCATCTTAAAATATCTAGATGTGTATCTTTAAATGAAGCAGTTCCCACAGAGATTCCTAAATTTAAAAATTTTTTGTCATCCTTAATACTTTTTGTGAATAATACCTATATTTTAATTTTATAAGTAATAATATAAGTTAGCTTTTCTTTTATTTATTCACCTACTAAAAAATATTGCTAATTCTCAATATAATCAAAATCGGATTGGATCGGTGGAGTTGACAAATTGGACTTTGATTTGGTTCAGTTAGTCTAAAAAACTAATAAGTTAAAGAACCAATTAAAAATCAATTAAACTATAATCAAAACCAAATTGATCAAAAATTAATTGAATCGATCACTGAATTTTTTTAAAAGATTTTTTTTATAAAATATAATAGTTCATCTTGGATAGATATAAAGAATTAAAAATATAAGGCATTAAAAGAAAGAGAGGGCTGAAATTAATTATATATATATATATAAGAGAAACAAAAGATGCATTCTTGCCTATTGTTGATACTTGCTTTCTATCATACCTCTCATCTCTTAATAGTGTTTTTTTTAATATCAAGATATTTGGCCAAAATTATCATTTTTTTATTTTTTTAATAATAAGTGAAATCTTAATATAATTTAGGAATTATAAAAGTTCAATATTAAATATTTTTTAATTTTAATATGGGTAATTATTGTTTTTCAATTAAAAATAACTTCTTAAGCATATTAAAAAATATTGAATTAATAATCAAATATTTAAGATTTACTAGCACATATTTATTACATTAAAATTTTAACATATAAAATTTTAAAAAAATATATTTAATTATTATCAATTTGACCATGATTCAACTATACTTTGGGTAATAAATTGTAAACCAGTATATTTGCCAATTCAATGAATGATCTGACTTTAAAAATATTGTTAATTCTGCTTATAAATCAGTGTAATGTATGCCTCTTTGTTAAATATATAAATATAAAAAATAACTCTGCGATTTTTTCTAATTATTATCATTTTGAGACCATACTCCTTGGGAGTTCGTAAAATTTTTCTTTGTTGCTCTTTGAATCTACCAAATATCAATATCTGTAGAAATAATTGTCTAGTGTTTTCTTCTAACTGTCTCTTAATGAGAATGTGTAGCTTTTTCTTTTCTATCAATGATTTATATTGGAGAAAATTGTTCACTGCGTACAGTCATCTCAAGTAAGGAAGCAAGTCAAGACCAAATATCATTAAATGAAGTACTTGACGTAAGACTAATATAGATATTATTTTAGATAAAATCTACTTGAAAGATTTTCGAATATAGACCAACCTTAAAACATCTCAAAACAGAAAGAAAAACTCCCTGCATCTACTGTGAACTTGAAAATTGAATAGCTAGGCAGTGGCAGTGTTGAGCGGTTCGGTTTGCTTAATTTTTGGTACTTCAGTCAATTAAACTACTTAGATTGATTTTGTGTGGTTAATTTTTTGTACATTAGTAAACTACACTACTGAGATCAGTTTGATTTTATAGTGTAAAAGCAAACCCAACAAGCCAAAAGGTTATCCGTGTGTTCAGTTTGATTTGGGCGATTTAGGCATAATTTTTTTACTAGTATTTTAATCTTGGTCCAATTTATGTTTTTTTTTTTTTCAGAATTTAAGTTTAAAATAGGCTTACTATAACATGTTTTTCTTTACCATTTAATTAAGTTTAAATGAGTACTAAATGAGCCAAAAAAAATCCTAAATAAAGAATACTGCATTTAGGTAATTAGATAAGTTTTCTTTTAAATATATTATATATTTATATAAATGTATACCATTTGGTTCTATTTTTTAAGTATCAAATCGAAACCAAATTGAACTGTTAACTGTTAGAAAACTGCTATATCTATAGTGATTAGAACCACAAATTGGATTATTTGCTGCACAATTTTTGTGCTGCACAGTGTGAGAACTATAAAAAGGAACAAAAAAAAAATTAAAGGGGCCAATTCTTTGTTTTGGGGGGCACGGGACTACTATTTCAACAAAAAAACATTCACGGTAAAATATATATATATATATATATATATATATTGTATTGCTCAATTCGAGCAGTAAAAAAACCGAACATCTAAAACCAAACTTAGATTGATTTTGACCAATTTTTGTTTAGTTTGGTTTACTTTGATTAGACGAAATAAATTTTAATCGATTTTGAATACCTCATTAGCTACTAAGACAAGGAGGAACCGAGATCCCCCTATAGAGAGAATCGCGATTCCCTAAAAAAAAAAAAAAGAGTTAAGTCATTAGATATAATATAATTGTGAAGGGTGTGCGCGCGCACATATATATATATATATATATATATATATATATATATATATATATATATATATATATATATATATATATAACAAGCTGCTTTTGGTAAACCAATTTTTGCTTATGTGATCAATACTCAACATGAGCTGTTTGGTGTTTGGGGAATAAAATAAAAAGTTAATCATGGAGAGAAATGATAAATTCACTTTGAGTCAATATCTATGTGTGTCTACCTTTATTGCTGTTTTTCTCTTAATTTTTTTAGTTTCCCAAAAATTAAATCTTGATAGAATAAAATTTGAGAAAGAAATGAAAATGAGAAGAATTTAGAAAATTTGTGAATTTAATAATTTGTAACTCAATAGAAAAGATAAAAAAAATAATTTTTTTTCCTCAACAGTTGATATTGCACACTTCATCTATTTTTATTTTTTAAAGATTAATTTTTTGGAAAGGCACATAAAGGATTTTTTTTATCTACCCAAAAATGGTATCACTTTTTACTTAAGAAATTTCCTTTTTAAAGGAGACGGATTAGATATCTGTCTAACAGAAATTTCTTACGCCATATTTTAAAAAAAAAGAAAAATGCCATGTTAGTTCTTAATAAAGAAATATATAAAACAAATAGGCCATAAAATATCTATATATAATATATGAAAATAACCACTAGCCATGTCATATTATGTAATTATTTTTCAAAATATTTTTTTACAGAAAATTTTACTTTTTTTTGTTAAAAAAATTCTTACATATATATAAACGATAAAAAATTTTACCAATTAATCAATTTCTGATTGTTATCCTCATTCTTTAATCATATAAGAAACATATTCTACATAAAGCAACGAAATCATGAAAACTTTTTGTAATATAGCTATTTCTAAAAAAAAAAATTAATATTAACTTTCTTGTTTTGATAAGATATGGTATATGATATGGGAACTTTACAAGTATACTAATCTCACGGGTCCAAAATAAGCCAACCCACATTGCCAAGGCACAGATAACAAATGAGACATGATAAAACTCTAGGTCAACCAATTAATCTCTAAATACATAAAGACATAAACTCTAAATTATAGAAACAAGACTCTTATAGGGGAATGCTATTTCCAAAGAATGGTCACCTCTTTTCAAGCAAGCACCGCACGCAATAGCGGCTACAAAAAATCTTTGATTCTCTTCTTAGCTAATAGAAAAAATTCATTATATATATATCTCATTCAAAAACTAAATAATACAAAACTTTTGGACTTGGTTGAACTTCTTTATTTTTTTGTTTGTCATACTCCCAATTCTAACAATGTATAACATAAATTAAGTTAAATTATTTTTGGTACAACTTCTAATAAAATGTGAAGAAAATTAAATTATTTTCAAAATTTGTTTGAAATATAGTCACATTTCAAAGTTGATTTCATTTGTTATAAATGCTATTAGAAATATGATTAGATTCTTATATGAATTAAATGTGACATATCGTTTTGGGTGATATATCTTTTATAAAATAAATTAAATACATAACTTTAAAATACATATAATATATAAAATACAATTATATTAAAATAGTTTAAAATTTAAAAATTCTATGTATTACACGGGTATGTATGAGGTTATTTTAATTTATGATTACACCACACTTGTTGAAAGCATTTGAATTTAAAGTTCTCATAGAAATTGTCCTTTTTAAGGATTTGCATTTAGGGATTTTTTTTTTTTTTTAAGGACATAGGGATGGGGGAGAAATTTTTTCCAAGGGTAGTTTAAGGATGGGGTTCATACTCTTTGTTCCATAAGATCTCCATCCTTAATAGTTTTACATAAAGGCCAAATCCTCGCTAAAATAGCAATAAAAGGAAAGAAAAACCCATATATTTTGGTGGTAACTTAATGAATGATTACTTTGTCTTTAGTTCTTCGCTAGTTCCTTGCTATATGGTAAAGGAATAGCGAGGATAACATATTCCTCACTAACTTTCTTAATTCTAGAGAACAAAAATGAGAAAGTTGGCAACAATCTTTGTGATGAAGTGATGAAGGATTGGCAAATCTACTTTTCCTACATTCTTTGATGTTATTGAACATTTAATTGTGTATATGTCACAATAGCTAAGGTTGAAGGTCCTTTATGATACAAATAGATGTATCCATTTGAGAGGTTTATGTTATATCTAAAAAGGAAGGTGATGAATAAGGCTAAAGTCAAGGGCTCTATTTACAAGGCATACGTATTCAAAGAGATCTCTAATTCCACCTCAATGTATTTTGAGTCACACCTTCAAATTAGACACACTCAAATTCTTTGAAATGAAGATGGTGGGGATGACACTTATAGTAAGTGCTTATCTATATTCATACATCTTTATTAGGCCATGAAGAGATATTACATGAAGTTCCACATGGATGTTGAGCTTTCTATTGCCCATATGTATGTTTTAGTCAACTATACCAAAGTTGAGTGTTATCTTGAGTAAGTTATACATATATCTTAACTGATTAATATGGTCTCTCTATATCTTTCTTTTTGTATTCATAATTTATATGCTACTTTCATTGACTAGGAAATTCAAAGACTCACTTAAAGAAAAAAACCATAGCATCACTCATAAGGAAATATTTACGTGTTGTGACACAAAATTTGTTCAATGGTTAAAATTATTTGTAAGTTTATATCTTTAGCATGGTAATGTAGAATGTCCATCTTATAACTAAGTCATTTGATGGTCCCTAAGTAAATATGGGTATAGTTGATGATCCAATAATTTAAAACTTAATCTCTAGTCCATCAAAGTAAGTGAAGTGCTATAACGACATGATAGTCAATGGATATAAATTCCACATAAAAGAATATGACCATAATAAAACAATCATGAATAATGGTGCCTAGATAAAAGGTAATTTATATGGTGGAAGTAAATTGAATTACTATGATATTCTTAAGGAGACCATAGAGTTATTGTATATAAGAGTTTCAAATAAAGTAATTTTGTTCTAGTGCCATTAGTATGACTTGAGCAATGGTATCAAGCTTGATATCAATATCAAGTTTGGATTAGTTAATATCAAGCCTCAAACAACTCTTTAAACCATTGATGTGCTTATCTTAGCTAAGTAGGCACAACAAGTTTACTACACAAGATATCCACTTGGTGGTAGAAGAAGTAATGGTGAATGGTAGATGACTTATAAGGTTAGATTGAAATTTTTCATAATTAAGACACTCAATGAAAGAAGCGAAGTCTATGATGAAGTCAATGCTATTAATTACCACCAGGAAGACATATCTCCAAGAGATGTGCAACATGTTTTTGTGCTAAGGATGATAAATTGGTAATTACATTGTTTGATGAACATGCTCAATAGAAGAAGTTACCATTAATGAAATATATAACTCATTGAACATTTACTACAATGATGATTTTATTAATAACAATAAAGATATTGATTATATTAAAGTCTCTGAGTAGGAGAATGAGGAGGTTGATGTAGACAATGCAGATCTTAATAGTTCTTAATTCCAAGGTATTTTGAAGTTCCTATTCCCTTTTCTTATTTTCACATTAGACATCTTAAAGATGTTGTTTTTTCATTTATTTAGACCACTATTATTATATGATGTACTAATGTTAACATATCACTCTTTTTAAGTATACTAATGTTAGCAGGTGTTGTGTATGTCATTGACATAAAATGTTTCTATATGTAAGTAGGACTTGTTCCACAAAAAAGAACAAGAAGGCTTAGATATTGTTAGGAGTTTTCTACTAACATTTTGTTATTTTGGGACACTTATGGACTTCTGTAATATGATGTATAACTTGTGTAATGTATGTTACATTATTTCAATTGTTGATTGGCTGCTTGTATGTAGCATTATTTCATTAGACATTAAATATAATATAAAACAAATACAACATTGCAAATTTATTTTAACTAGTGTCCAAATTGTGAGGGATTAGTGAATGAACAACAAAGGATTAGCAAGGGTAAATAGCAAGGGAATTAAGTATGATTTGTGATGAAACACAGCTGTGAGGGAATAACAAGGGAAATAGCAAGAGATTAGCGCATGAAGTGCAAAGGAAATTAGCAAGCAAATATTCCTTTGCCATTCCCTTTCTAATTCTTGGGGGAATTGCACATGATCCAATTATAGTGATAAAAATATGCGAGGAAATTACCATCACCATCTTTGTTAGCAAGGGACTTTACTAAAGGATTAGGAAGAGAAATTTTTCCTCGTCGATTAGTGGCCCTTATATAGCAAGGAAACTTAGAAAATGGAATCCCCATGAGAACTCATGAAATGGGGGTGGGAAAAGTTCCCATTGTGGTTGGAAATGGAGATAGATAAAGGGAAAAATTATAAGCCATTTGGTTTAAGTGGAGGAAATGAATTCCATTTCTATTTCTATATGTAATGTTTATTATATTTATATAATTATTACTCAACAACATTTATTTTTTATTTTTATTTTTAAAATGAAAGTATAGAATTTCTATCCTAACAGCTTTTTGCATCAAATGATTCCTTAGTTGGCGAGAATGGAGAGTGGAAAGGCACTTCCCATCTCTTCCTTACAAGGTTGTCATATGAAATCATTGCTAAAGAATATTTTATATCTATATAATTATTCGGTTACCTTTAAGCATGCTTGCATTTTAATCCTTCTTGTTATCTTCATATTAATTATATTTGAAATGTTACAGTATTCATATTTAAAATGACATTATAATTCTAGATCATTTTTAAGTAAACAAATTATTTTTAATCACATTTAAATTTTAATTATTTCTAAATGTTATAATAATTTACTATTTTAAGTACTGTAAATATTAAAAAAACATAAATTTACCTTACGTAATTGCAATTGTGGTTAGGCCATGAAATGATAGTCCATGAAACCAACTTAAAAGAGCATTTAGTATATAAAATGAAATAAAATAAATAATTTAGAGGAAGAAATATATCCTTTATACTCTTCCTTTCAACATATATTAAAAATATATATACAAAACTGTTAAGTAATAATTACAATAATATAATAAATATTATACAAAAATTTTAGAAAGGAAATACATTTCTCTTAATATACTAAATAGGCTATTAAATTAATGTAAATTTCACGTCAGTGGTTTAATTTTATTTTTATTTCTTTATAAGAAATTATAGTTACTGAAAAAGATGATTCATTAATTATATACTTTAAGGAAATTTACAGTCAATAAAGGTTTAATCAATTGAAATACTAAAAATAAGAGAATAAATATTTTTGTTTATTCATTTACGGTATTATTAGGTTTTTTTTAAATGAACTACCGACACCAAACACAAAAGGCACCTATTTGATGGGTGGCGAGGGGCCTAAGCCGTGGGGCTCTATTTCTATCACATCTTACCGTAATTTTGCCCACCACCCTTTTCTATCTTTACAGTTACTTTGATCAAATAGATATTATATATGACCAAACAAAAAACCCTAATGTAGGGAAACTGAAATTAAAATGACAATAATAATTAAGAACAAAAGAACACACTGCCATTAAACAAAGGAAGAAATTAAAAGGACAATCTTATGCAGCTGAAACAAAGCAAAAAAGGAAATAAGAAAGAGAGTAAATATAAATAAATAAATAAAAGAGATATAATTATTCAATTTATTAGAACATAAACATCCTTTCACTTATTAAATGTATTAAAAGTTTAAAAAATAAAAATTATGAAAATAATTCAATATAATTTAATCAAGAGAAATTTAAGTTATAAGAAATTATACCTTGTGTTGTGATTGTCCCATATTAAATGTAGGTGGTATTTTAGTAATTAAGTTTTTTTCCACTTAATAAATTAGTATTTTAGAGTAAAATCTCCCATAACACAAGTTGTATATTGATGCTTAATTTTATTAAGATCTTGATCGACGCCGAAAGGGTAACATATGAAAGAATAGCTAATGGGAAAAATGTATACCTAGAACCTAAAGGGTCCTAAAAGCCCACTATAAAATGAGTTGTTGCTAATGTTGACTTTTAAAATAAGCATGCAATCATATGGCTATATCTATGCTTTTAAATCTAATTCCATCATTGGTAAAAATATTGATTTATAGTTTTTTGGATTGCAAAAGAATTTTAATTAAATTAATAATAATTAAATATTTTTTAAATTATATATATTAAAATTCTAATATAACAAATAAATATTAATAAATTTTAAATATTTAATTACTAATTCAATATTTGAAAGGTCATTTTTTAATTAAAAATAAAAATTACCTATATTTAAAATTTAAAAGTATTAATAATGATCTTTATAGGTTCCCAAATTACATTTAAAAAAACAAATAGGAGATAAATGAGTAATTTTGACCAAACACCTTCATATATAATAAAGATATTATTAGGAGATAAAGTATGAAGAATAGTAAGCACCGAAAATAATCAAGTACATACTTTTTATTTCTTATATATATATATATATATATATATATATTAAATTTTGTTCTGTTTCAACACTTTCTATCTTCTATTATCTTCTACTTTTTAGTTTTTCAAATGTGCTATTTTATAGAAAAGAATTTTTTAAAAAATAATGACCAATTTTGGTTGATTTTTTGACAGACTAAGAGCCTGTTTGGTATTAAGAAATTTAAAGATGGAAAGGGAAAGAGAAAGGAAAAAGAAAAAAGTAATTTTATAGATAAAAAATATTTATAATATATTTATTTTTAATGATTGAATAATAATTATAGAAATAAAATTAAAATTTTCCCAACCTTTCTATTTTTCTTCCCATTTTTCCTCCCCAATTCCCAGTACCCAACGGGCCCTAATTTTATATGTCAATCAAACTAATTTAGTGACTAATTTATCAATTTTCCTATCAAATTTACTAGCTTGGTTTGGTTTGATTTTTTAAACAATAGTTTACATTAAATAATAATTAAGATCTAAAATATATTTAAATTTAGAAGAATAGAAGAGAATAGAAGAAAAATTTAACTTTGATTTTGACTTTTTTATTTAAATTTAAATTTTATTTTATTTTCTTCCTTTCTCAACTATTCTCTTTAATTCAAACATATTATGCAAAAATAAATTTAAATTTAAAGCCAAAAAAATAAGTCAAAAAATAAGATTTCTCTTTCCTATCTTCCATTCCATTCTTCTTAATCTAAACACGAAATTCAAAATTTGATGCTCTTTCATCCAATTGGCTAATATCTTAGAATAGTCTCTCCTCATGGATCACATTGCATTACTGTCTTAAGAAGTAGACTAATAACAATAAAAAAGAAAATTTTAACGAGGGTAAGATGTATAAAGTATGAGTGGATTAATTGGGGGATCGTAACATTTGGGAAAGATGATTGAAAAGCACACAAAGGCATTAATTAAGTAAGTTGCATGTGCTTAAGAATCCCACACTCATCATTCCCCTAGTCAATACAAAATCTTATGAATATTAATTAATTAAACATGCCTGAGTTCAACAAAAACAGGATACAGCAACTTGACTTATTAAGCAGCTTTACTTTTTATATGTTTTAATCATTATTCTATGCGCAGACATGTCTCTCTCTCTTCCGCCCCCCTTCTTTCCTCATATGCTTTTTAGGTTAATTGTTAATAATTTGAGAAAGGAGGGGCGAGAAAGCCCTTGCTAACCAGCCTTGAATAAGTGAACAATATTATTATAGATGTGTTGAAACTAGGCATTATTTTAAAGAACAAATTTAAAAGTCCTTCAGTACACCGTTGTTTGATTTTTGATTTTTGAATGTAAAGATACATTGCTATAAAAAAGTATCAAAAAACATAAAATAATATTTATTAGACATATCATGTTTTTTATTTTTAATTATTGTCTAAATTAATGTTAAAAAAATTAGCAAATGTATTTGCTATTTATGCAAGTTCAATTGACCAACCATGACATAAGGGCACATTGGATAATTAATTTGCATGAACTCAACGAAATTAGCTACTTCACACAACCATTAATGATGGCTTAATTTTAAGAGCACTGTAGCTTTGGAACATATATGTAATTCCTCATGATTTCCCAAGCAGTCATCAATGGCTATCACTACTTCAAATAAAAAAAAAAAAAAGGAAAGATACCTGAACATGAGATGCATGCATGCATGCCCATCTTAATTCGTTGACAATTATATATCTTGTGTGATGTTTTCTTTTAAAAATGGCTTATTCATGCATGAATTATACTTCTCTTTTCCTGTGATGTTCAAAATGAATATTCGCAATAATTAATGTTTGATTCAATAAGTTGAAACGTATATCATAAGTAAAGTAAATTATGAATAATCATTGTGGTGCAACTTAATTATTGAAGTTTAATTTATTAGAATATTATTGGAATAAGGCTCAAGCTTTTGAAACATAGTTTGAAAGATGAAAGAAAAAGCAACTGATAACACTGCATGATCATGCAATATAATTTTCGAAAAAGTCAAATCAAAGTTATATAACAACCAATTATTTTTTCTTGTAACACTTTGAAGTTGCCAAAAAAGAGTATGAATAAATTTACTTCAATTAAGTTATTTATTTGATACAATAAAAAACTTCATGCCAAAATTTAGAATTCATAAAAACATTTTTATCCCGTTACAACATTATCAAAATCAAAATTTAAACTTGTGACAATTACTTGCTCACTCTAGTGGATGCCTCACAAGCTGAATATTCTCGTACACTCAAAATGATCGAGTCCTCGTTGCCAAAGCTCACATTAGTAAGGCAATCCTACGTAGGAAGTCATAAAAAAAAACATCTAAAATAAAAAAAATACCTTAATTAGACCATTGGATTCTAAGTTATCATTTTTTAAAATTTTACCTTTCTACACCTGCATTTTCTTCATATTTTTCTCTCCAAACCCCCTTTTTTTATTTCATTTCTATTATGTAAATTTCACAAAGACATAGCAAAGTGAATAGTCATATGTTTAAAATAGTTAAGTAATTATAAAGATATAAGTATTTAAAATTTTGAATTTTTTTTTTAAATTGTTTGGCTTAGCTACCAAACTGGATTTTTGACCAAGCCAAACTTAAGCCTATTTTTCAGCTTAGTTCGCCTGTACAACCCTAGGAATGAAACAATTTTTTTTTTTTTTTAAAAGCATATGGATATGAGAAATTAGATCTTGTATATAGTAATGAAAAATTGTTAGTCTTTAAATCACAATATTTTCAAAATTAGATTAGCTATTGAATTTATAAAAATATTAATTTATGATTTATTGGTTTGATTGTAGTTAAATAAGTGATAATTAAATATATGCTTTTAAAAATTTATATATCAAAATTATAATATGACAAATAAATAGTAATAAATTTTAATTTTTAATAATGTTTGAGAAATTAATTTTTAATTGAAAAATAAAACTACATATGATTAAAATTTAAGATTATTTCATATTAAATTTTTAGAAATTTTGAATTATATTAATATTCCACTTGTCATTATAACAAAAAAAGCCAAAAAGTAAATAGAAAAGAAATGAGCAATTTTGGCTAAATATCTTCATATCAAAATGCCATGTTGTTAGGAAATGAAACATGATGAAAAAAAAATACTAAAAATAGCTAAATACATACCTTTTGATTTTTCTTATATTCTCCTTTCTTCAAATTTTCTCTATTCTAACTCCCTCTCTATTTTATTACTTTCTATTTTTAGTTTTTTTAAATATATTTAAGATGAGCTATGTTGTTATTTTGGAAAGAATCTTAGAAAAAAAAATTAATAATTGGTTTAGCCAATTTCAATTCAACCAGATTCTTGGACTAACAAAACTAGATTAGGAATTGCTTCATCAGTTTTTGGATCAAACCACCTAATCCTATCTAGTTTTGTAAACTATTCTAAATCATACAAGAGGCTATTTTATGATAGAAGATCCAATGTGTTTTTGAGGTAGTTGCTTCTAATTCTTTAAAGGTAGTCTGTCTTTGATCTCACATGATCCTAAAGAGGCTAACAATAAGTGTAAAAGGAAAATAAGAGTTATTTGAGAAATGGATTCATCATCTATCAAAATCGATTATTTTGCTAAAAATATTACTATAGATTGGCGACTATAAATTATCTCTATTTTCTCTGAACTCACAGGAAAAAGAACTTATACCTACATGCTTTAAACATTAGTCGTATTCTCAACATCAACGTTCATCTTTATATATTATTAAATTAACTTTTCAAAGCTCTTGTATACATGCTTAAGTAGGCATATAATCATTAGGAGTACGTAAACACTATTATATAATCTGAAAAATGAAGATCATTAAAATAATTATAAAAGGAAGATTGAAAATTAGATTTGGTATACAAGGATATGGGGAGAGTATGAATGTTGGTTGAATAATGGTACGTGTGTCTGCTTAATAATTTGATGATGGCTACTTGGGTAGGCAGAGAAGTGGGCCCCCCTTACCACACTATTCACTATTGCCCGATGCCTATTTGTCCTTGATGTATTTGTTTGTATTTGTAGGCTTGTACCAAACCACACATCAAACATGTACTCACAATCTCTCTCTCATTATGCATATATTGAATTATACTAACTCTGCGGTGCAATTGTACTGAATCCTAGATATAAATTCCTTTGAAATTATATATATATATATATTATCTTAGTAAATTTTTGGCTATGATCCACGAGATCTTGGATATGCAACTTGAAAATTTATATGATGTAAATTTATATTAAAAAATCCATGAAACAGAATATTCAAGATTAATGTGTTTTGACTACTTTTTTGTATTTCATTACCATTAATACTGCTATATATTAAATCATCGCAAAGAAGTTTTACTTTTCATTATTGTATGAAAACCAAAGAAAGGAACAAACAAACTCATTGTATTGTAAATTGGGTATAAAAATTTTTCGTTATAATCGGGCTATAAGTTTATACTTTAAATAACCTTAAGAGTACACTAGTCTCTAATAATTAGATTTTAAATTTTTATATAAAAATGTTATCAATTTTAAATTCAAATTTTTATTTGAAATTTAAAACTTATTGTAGCATGAGTTGGGTTTTAAATTTTTTTAGTTATTCAACAAGGGTATTTTTGAGTTATAAAATTTTTTTAGATAATCTTAAAAACACACTGATCCACTATAGTTCAATTTTAATTTTAATTTATATATATATATATATATATATATATATATATATATGTTATCAATCTTAAATTCAAAAATTGTAAAAAATTACATTCATAATTAACTCGATCATGATCAATTATATTATTGGAAAACTTAAAAAGAAGTCATATAATCTATCAGGCACATTAGACTCCAAAACAATCTTATAAAAATGTTCATTTTTTAAATAAACAGTTTGTATTTAATTAGATAAAAATAAATAAATTTAATACGCATATAAATTAAACAAAATATTATGTGACTACAATAAAAAAACTGAAACCATCAAATGTTAAGCAGATAATACTACTCTTATTTGATTTGCTATAAAAGGAGCATACCATGGCATAAAATAACATAGATGACACGCCAACACACACACTGGTTTAAATAATGGTTTATTTGGTGGGGGTTTGAGTGATGCGAAGCAAAAGCTAGCATTTAGTAAAACATTATAAATAGCAAAGTGAATGAAGGGAGACATGTTCAACACCGCACGTGGGAGCGTAGAGTGCGTTTCCGACACCAGGATCTTCGAAAGCATGAACTTATATTTGTACAGTTGCACAGACCACCCCTATCTCCTTTTCTTTTTTCCTTTTTAATTAATTGTAACTTGTAGGGAAAAATCATTACATCACGTTATTGCAAACTTCATCCTTTTTTTATATATAAAAATCTGGATTAGAATGGTATCCTTAAACTTCGTTCTAGATCTCATTCTTGAACAATCTTATTAACGTATTGTTATATGACATTAGTCAGTTATATTTAGAATTCATTCCATACTACTCTTCAGGAGAATCAAACACAAGTTTTTTAAAAAATTATTTTCTTACCAACTGTGCTGAATCATTTCTATTGATATCTATTCAATGCCTAATTACTTTAAACAAGCTATCATCCAAAAGTTAAAGTTTCTACAAAAGTTATCCCTATCTCAGTAAATTTATTAATTATAATAGCCAGCAACCCTAATCATTGTGACATCGTCTTTTTATTTTTCTAATTAATTTTATATATAAGGTGAAATTAAAGTTGCATCACACGTGCATAAGCATATAATTATGTACAAACTTTCTCTTTATATATTTAATTATATCTATTAATTATATGAGATGTGACAAGTTTTTCGTCAGAAGAAAAGCCAGGTTCAGTGAAATAGCCAGGGAAATTAATCAAACTTTCTTGAGCATTATGAACTTAAGCTTTGAGTACTTAGTAATGGATAAAATGCATAAAATAGTCTTTAGCCATTGATTTGGAATTTACTTATTTTTTGAATTAGGGTTTCCATATGTAGTATGGAACCTAGTTGTATTTTTAGACATTATCTGAGCAAAGTTTCATCTTTAAACAATAATTTTAATGAGTATTTTCCCGTTATTGATTTAATATTGTTAATATCTCTTACAATATTTTTTAAAAGGATCGAGTAATAAAAATATTATCTTTTATTAGCTAGATTAATTCCTTTAAAATATTCTGCTCTAAGTCCGACAACCATTCTGTATCTAGAGTTAAGTATTCTCATCCTTCATTATTAGATGAGTTAAGTCCTTATCAACAAAATGCAAACTGTACCCTGACTTGAAACCTAGAGTTATAAAATATTTCTCTTCTGAAAAGTTGATAAATTATTACTGATTTGAGGGGGAGGAAAAAAATCAGTATATATCCACTTTTGATTATATAACAACGTGGACTTTCCATTTTCCATATAAGCCAGAGCATTTGATTATAGATCGGTATGTGTTATAGCCATTAATAATAAATGTCTCATTTTTCACTGTATGGAGTTGTCGAACTAAATAATGTTACATTTGTTGATACATTAGGCTAAATAATGCACTTAATATGTCTTCTTCTTTTTGTTAGTTTTATTTGGTTCTTCCTTTTGTCTTTGCAAAATCAAAAGAAGATATAAATCTAGAATGCCAATATCTTGGTGCCCCCACATGTTGCTACAACAATAGAGCGAAATAGAAACACTTTGAAAATATCATTCATAATTGCCTGCTTAAGATAACTGAGATTCTCAGAATTGCATTGGTTTGCCATTATGAATTCCATTTGAGGTTTCAGTTCCCATAATTTCCCTAATAATTACAACTTTATGAGGAGTTCATGTTTAAGTATTCATGTAATATTAAATATTAAATATTCTCTTTGGTCTCTCATATAAATCACTTATTGACGGATTGGTTTAGTCTAAAATATAAATCACTTTTCAAATTGTCTTGATCATTAAATGATTTTTTCTTTAAATATCCCTAATTAAATAAAGAATCATTAAAACTAATGTAATTTACTAAGGATGGAAGTACACTCTTTAATTAGAAGCAAATATAAAAAAAAAAAAATTGTGTTTTAATAAAAATTTAATTAGTTAAATTACTTTTAATTAATTTTTTTAATATCTGTGAAGTAGGTATTAGTGACTTATATTGGAGACAGGAGGAAATATTATTTTTATTTATATTTTATCATATAATTTATTTTATTTTTTAGTAAAAGTCACGTAATATAATTTTAAATGAATGATTGAGTTAGATCTTTAAATTTTGAACAATGATAACTTACTTACCAAAATATGAATAGAAATAATATTAAAATTTTCAATACAAGAGTATAGTAAATGTTTCTCTGAGTGATATTTGAGTACAAAATATATCAATCTCTTTATTTTAATTATTTTTTAAATAGGTACCATCTTCAAATTTATATTATAATTAAATTTAGGTAAATTTTCTATAAGATTCTCCTAAACACATGATATATGAGAAATCTTTTTCAAAAGGTTTAACCATGTGCTGGACAACAAATTGTAAAGAAGTTCACTTATTTTTTATTAGAAAATATGATAATAATTAATTACTTAAACTATTTTATCCTTTATTATATTACCCACGATTAGATTTTCACAAATTTGCTGGTCATTCTTTGTTGGTTCTTTATATGAGGCAAATTCAAAAAAAGCAATGAAAACACCAATTAGTACGAATTAAACTAAGATATATATATATATATATATATATATTTTAAAAGATTATCTTCTATTAGGAGGAAGAATCTTCAAAAGCTCAAATTATATACTTCTTAACGTGCGACATATCATTCTCCTAATATTTTTTTGACCCAAACAAGTATAAAAACATAAGGAAAAAAATGTAAAGCTTGTTAACAAGACTTAATTGACAAAATAAAATTGCATCCAAAATATGTTGTGTTTAATTCTTGTTAATGTTCTTTTATTAATAAAAATTTATATTAATTACATCGGTTAGTACATACCAACTTGAAATTAATTAAAACAATTTATTTATGCTTTAAATTTTTAATTACCATGAAAACAAAATTTGTACTAATTGTATATGTTCAGAAAAATTACAATTTAAAGACCTAAAATTTTAAAATCATTCTGAAAGGATACTAAGACCAACTCTCTTTGTTTCCATTCATCGTGAGATTGACGTCCATATATTTACAGCAGAGATTTATTAATTCTCACCTTTTTTTTAAAACTGAATTTTCAGACCGGACAACTCTGTCTTTACCATTTTCTTCTTGATATTAAAATAATTTTTATTAATAGGTAACTTATTACATCGAAATTTGTAAAAACAATTACAAAAATAACATTAAACACATCAGTGTCTCTCTCCCCCCCCCACACACACACACACACACACACACACACACACACACACACACACACACACACACACACACACACACACACACACACACACACACACACACACACACACACACACACACACACACACACACACACACACAGTTACATCGAAATTTGTAAAAACAGTTACAAAAATAACATTAAACACATCAGTGTCTCTCTCTCCCCACACACACACACTCTCTCTCCCCACACACACACACACACACACACACACACACACACACACACACACACACACACACACACACACACACACACACACACACACACACACACACACACAACACGTGTGTGTGTGTGTAAAACCTTTATAATAGCGTCACTAAGGTTAACAATCTCTTTTTGACCAAATAATTTTTTATTTTATTTTAACTAAAGGACAAAATAATATGCAATGGTACTCAAGTCACCTATATGTTAAAAATAATTAATGTAGGGTTATTTGAGTAGTTTTCAATGCATTTTTTAGGTTAGAATGCATAATTTTTTTTAAATTTTATATTACATGTAAATAATTTTTTTAATTTTTAAAATTTGATAATAAACTTTTAAATTTTTAATTTTATGCAAATAATCTTTATTGTTAATAAATTTATTAATTTAATAACAAAAAAGTGATATATCTAATTAAATAGACTCTCAAATTCTATTTTCTTTTTAATAGATAATTTACCTAAACATTGAATCATTAGTGAAATAACATATTTACGAATAGTAAAGTTTATTCTCACATAATTTTAAATTTGAGGTTCACATATTGTCAAATTTTAAAGATCATAAAATTTTGTGTACATAATATATAAATCAGAAGAATTCTGTACGTTTTGACCCATTTTTATATCAAAATGACTTGAATATTTTTTTACTATATTGTCTTTTAATAAAAAGTGAAAAATTTTTACTCCAAAATATAAATTTGGAAATTGATAATATGTACAACATTAGTGAAAAAGATATAAATTTTCAAATATTACCTCTAATCTCATATATAAAAAATAAATAACTAATTTATGAGAATTAAAAAAAAAATTTAAAAGTAAATAATCTTTTTAATTTTGTCCCAAATAAAAATTATTTTTTAAAAACATCAATATTTAATATGTGTACTTTTTTTTAAAATTAATGGCAGTTATTATTTATAATTTAAAATATTTGTTTAATAAAAAATATAATTATAATACTATAATTAATATACTAAATATTAGTTATTTGTTTTTTATATTTTAAATTAAATTAAATCCTAAAAATTTTTTTATATATAAGATTAGATGTGATATATATATATATATAACTTTCCCATTTAAATACTTACAATTTTATCCAAATTTAAATCTGATAAAGTAGGGTGAAAATGAATCCACCGTAGAATCATATATCTTTCACCAAAACTGATCACATATATTCTCAGGAATTAGCGAAGGAGAGTCTATGGTGGACTACTAGTAGGGTAGTCACATCAACCCAACAACAAGGCAAAACCAATAGATGTATTCCACGTAATAGCCGTCAAAAGGGCAGTTCCCGCTTCCACCGGAGTGGACCCCACCCTTCTCTGGTCTATTGCCCTCCAGCTGTCACCATCACCGAACCACGACTCTTCCCAACTTGTGCTCCGCTCTCTCTCAACCCCTCACAGCCCCTGCCTTCCTGCTCCTGGCCCCACCATGAATGGCCAGCCTTAATATTTCTGAACTTAATTTCTTAAGTTGACAAAAGATTTAAAAGAAAAAACAGAAGGTAAAATTTATTTTTAAAAAATTATATTTAAAAACTCATATTATACAAAATTTATAACAAAAAATTTTAAAAGTTAAAATTATTTTTAAAGATCACTATTATTACAAATTTTTAAAAATAATTTTAATTTTTAAGATTATTCATTATAAATTTTATATAATATAAATTTTTAGATATAATTTTATTTTTATTAAATCCATATCAAGAACCAATTTTCTATTGCAAAAAATATGAAGGATTCAAATGTGTTATGTTATTGAAGTTGGTAAGAGAAAATCTATTTTGGCGAGTCTTAGATACTTTTTTTAAAATTGTTTTTTCTCCGTCTTTTTTATTTACAAAAAAAATTATGATAAGTAATTTTAGAGGATCTTTTTCTCAATATTTCTATGATAATTTATTTTGATTTTTTTTAAAAAAAATAAATGTTTTGTTTTGCAAAACAATGTATCAAATAAATCATTACTATCCTTTAATTATTTATTTGTATTTATATACAATATATACTATAGTTTTGTCAATGTGTGAAAACTCAGTCTTTTAATTTTACATCAATAATTGTTATATTTATATTAATATGTATGACTTGGGATCGTCTTGTTATTGATTCCGAGGCTATCTGTATTAGTAAAAAGACGAAATGAATTAAATTTGGATATATAACATCAACCAATAAAGAGGTAGTTATTGATATAATAGGAGAGTGAGAAGTTATTTAACTTCCCATAATTTTTTTTCATTTTTTACAAATATATAAAATTTAATTTCTAATTTAATGTTTAAATAATTTATTTCAAATAAATTAAAAAAATATTTATATGCACTTTAATGCATGTCAAGCCACTAATGCTTTATAAATTAAACTGGATATTATATTTTAAAAGAGAAAATTTTATTTCCAATAACTAAATATTTTCTAATATATAGTAATATATTTTATCTATGGAAAAAATTTCATTGCAATTTTTTTATTTTTACTATTAGATTTTTTAATAAAAACATGATAAGTAGACTATTTTTTACATCTTAACATTACATAATTTGGCCTTTTAAAAAATTATTTCCATATGTTATACATTAATTACATAACAAATATCTAAAAAATTTATCTAAATGTAATATTTTATTTATTTATTTTGACATCTTCGTTCGGTAATTTAAATCTCACAAGCAAAATACCCTTATTGAAAAGTCATCACATTTAATTTTAATTTATTAATAAATTTTGTAAAAAAAGTCCTTATTTATAATTAAATTTCCATAGACATGACACTATAACAAGAATTGAGACGAAATTCAGAAAATTCAGTTTCATCATATAAAGAAAGAAGAATTGTTGTAAAATTAAAATTATTTTCAAAATAATCAATTTGTTTGAATTTGTATTTTTTAGGTGGCATTTTCTATATATATATACATATATATATTTTCTCACCGAGAAATATAGGAACACCCACGTTTTCAAATGATTTGGACAAGGAATATACATCTGATTGCATAGAATAGACATGTGAATTGATTGTTGAACATATAATATGTAACTAATCATCTCAATTTAATTATGCAGGGGATCAAACTTCCTCTCAGCAGAAAACTAAAAAAAATTAATTATTAAAAATTTGAGTTGGTAGACCATATCATGATTCTTCGGTCCACCATTAATTAGTAATAGCTTGTTATATATTAATTTCTAATAATTTGGAAAAGACAGATACATTAAATATTGAAGATCTGTTTTGGAGTTTGCAGATGGTGTAGTTTGCTAGCTAGAGTACTACTTTTAGATGAGAAAGACATTTTGGTCTAGTCATATATAATTTCGCAAAGAAAAATGGATAGTTTAGCTTAGCTTCCCTACGCAAACCGATATTCGAATATCAAATTGACTTGCCAGTGCGAAAAACCAAAGCACCTAATGGGACCTTATAATTAATATCACATAAATATATCTGAATTTCCTCCAAACGAGTGACCATACCCTGGTCCAAGCATATTCAAATTTTCACACCACGACAAGGATATAGTTTTTTGCAGTGTGATCTCGTGCATGTTCATTAGAACGAGCCTATAAAAGTGAACATGATTGGCTAAGTGTACATTCAAAATTTAATTTTACTAAGTAATTTTTGAAATCAAGTTATATGAAATTTCTTTGAGGATTCTTTAATTTCAATGGAGGTGGTTTGCTTTTAACCAGATAAAAAAGTAAATTAGTTGAAATATATAGACACACTTATTTTACATCGAAAACATAATGTGATCCATAAAATATCCATGCAGGCAAAGAAATTTTACTCTAAAAAATAGTTTAAGAGGCATGCATCATTATGATTTCTGTTATTACTGAAATAATGGAGACTTAGTTGTGATCATTGAAGAAGAGACTATATATAATTATTTCCTCTATATATGATAAAAAATGGGAGACATGCATGCATGCATGTACTTTAATCCTTCTTTAGATTTTACCTTTTGATTACATGTATATGTTTTCTTTCTTTCTTTGGGTGATCTATCATCAAGTTATGATTTGTCATTATCACTAGGTGAAAGATACTAATCACCATAAAATGAATGGGTAGAAATTAATAATAAGGCTGCGGTGGGGTAGATCACAATGAATTTGAGTGAAAGGGCGAGATATTTTTCAAGGCATTATATTCTTAAATTGTCTTTGTCTCTAATTAAGAGGGGTCCAGCATTAATAGTGTGTTTTTCTTTCCTATTAATGATCAATTTTTTTAACTCTGCTGTGTGTATTATATCATTGTTTTATTACTGGATGGATGTGCTGATTTGAAGCCATTATGTCTTCTCAAGTTGCCAGGTTGATAATACATACACCCACTTGCCTGCTAGCTTCTATCCAGCTTCTTTGTTTCATCTTTCTTGTTTGAAGTACATGGAAAAACATAGAGAAAATAATGAACCCTCTCTCTCTGCAAATCCCAATGTTCAATGATGCTTGGATGTGTGTCAATCACTTTGCAAGAGACAAACATATCTTGTTCATCATTGTATCACATAACCCATGACAAGGTTGTGAAGGGAGGGGATTCATGTTGGGGTATGTGTCCTTTGTTTGATTGAAATTATGAAATTAGCAACTAATTAATTCTGTATGTATGTGTGTGTGTGTGTGTTTGTTTGGAGGGGGGGGGGGGGGTGAGTATTGTTATTTTATGGGCATTGCGTTATTAATTAGTTAATTTGCTAGATCAAAAATGTATTTTTAAGAGTCATTGTTCAAATTAAATAAAATCAGAGTGGTCAGTTGGATTAAAAAATTGGTAAACTAATCTAGTGTTGGTTTATTTGATCATTTAGATTGATCTATAAAAAAAACAAAAAGTCAAAAATTGATAAAATTAGTTAAAAACTAATTAAATCGGTTAAAATTTGATTTTTGATTTTTTAAATCTAAATTAAAGTTTTGACATGTTGCGATATTTTATGATATTTAAAAAACTTTACTCAATTTATTTTACATAAATTTGCTATCATATGCAAAATATTTTAATTAATTTGAATGCTTTTATATATTTATATCTATTTTAAATATCATTTTATAATATATATATATATATATATTAATTTAATTGTATTATATATATATATACATACAAAGGGTTTAACTTTAGTTTGATCGCAATTAAACCATTAAATTATGAATTGTTCTTTCTTGATTCAAGGACCAGTATGGTTTTTAAAACACTAATAAAAACTAAAGTTTTTTTTTTTAATTCTATCTATTGAAAAGTAAAATAATTGTTTGTCATTTTTATTTTTATTTTATGTTATCAAAGTCCTTCGTCTTTTTCATTATTCTATATATTATGTTAATACTATAATTAAATAGTTGAACCAGTCTTCCTACATATAAAAATTTGTTTTTCTATGCATAGGATATGGGACTGGAAATTAATGCAGCCATCGCGGTTTCCCATAACATAACTACAGAATATGTAAGAGGAATAGTAAACATTCACGAAAAGGAATTTCAGATACATTTTTTTAATGAGACAAATAAGGCAGCGCAAACTGTAATGGAGGAATGTTTATCAACAAGAAATCCCTAATTGAATAATGGGATTTCAAATTTGAATAAAGGAAACAGCTTAAAGCTAATTAAGTTCTCTATCTCGAAGAAATTCTTGTATCCCTATGGAAGGAGGGTTTAGGAATAAGGGATAGGATCGAGGAGGCAGCTGGAGCACATGGTTTTAACTTTTATCATCAAGAATTCCATACCTAGCTAAATGCTAGTTGATGCCAACAGAAAGTGGTACGTAGCAGTAGTGAGGGCCTTTTGTGAGGAAGAAATTGGTGAAAATAACTATACATCCACAAAAGGGCGAAAGGGTTGGAATACAAGCGTAGGAATTATTTCTCCCTAATGGAGATATGCCAAATAGAAAGAGACAGATATCGAAAGAATTCCAGTGAATTCCTTGGAAATGTTAATTTGTTCACTTGTCAACAAAAGCTTGACTAGTTGTAGCTTTTCCAACTATAGTTGTTTTTGGTCTACTTGGTTTTATCCACTTGAAAAACTAACTCAGTATAAGAAAAAAAAAAAAGATTAATCTAATTGGTCATAAATAAACATATAAATATATCAGAAGTACCATTACAAATACATTTGGCACGTAAAAGTTATTAGCTAAGTTGATATAATAAGAGATTGATAGTTTTGATTCTTTTAGGGGAAACATTCCAAAATTAATATCCTAAATACACTAAAATGATATGAAAAAGTATATTAATAAAATTGCTCAGAAAAGAATTTAATCCTCGATCGCAATACTTAAAAAAATGTATATATATTGACATGTTTAATTAAATAAATCGATTTAGTTTTCATCAATCAGATAATATCCCTTTCTATTCTCTCTTTACCTCTTTTCTCAATCTGTGTCACTAACACATATACAAACACAGCTGACGAATTAAAGTTGATTCCTTTATTCTTCCTAAGGAGGAAAAATAAATAAGCTATTTGCTCTTGAAAGAGAGTGTTTGTAAGTTACAATGATCAAGTAGGACGACAGGGGAGCGTGGGTTGTTTTGCCTTTATTTTTCTCTTCTCTTCTTTTCACCCCTTTTCTCTTTTTATCTTTTTGGTTGTAATGTACACTCTTTTATGAGAAGATGACCTTTTAGTGTCCATGTGCCTCTCCATCCCCTTCACCCATAATAGTGGATGCATATATCATCTCACATGAAAGACAAACACCCAAAAAGTATGGGCTTATGCTCACCCACAAGTGCATGTAACCATCATGAAACGAGAGGGTGGCCTCGCAGACACGTAATCAAAAACCCGAGTTATGTTGAATGGAAGACATAATAATAAAGAAAAAAATTTCAAGTAAAATTTTGAAATATTTATTATCCGATTCTTGAAATATTTTAAAGAATTTGATAACAAATATTTTGAGAAATTTACGTAAATCTTGTCTGACAATAAGAAATTTCCATGCTACCTAAAGTGTGAAGACATTTTCCAAAAGTAAAACAAACAAAAAGTGACCAAAAAGAAGTTATAAATGGTAACATGTCACACACAATGGAAGAAAAAATAAAGATATCATAACGAAGGTGTTAATTACAACACAAAAGTTTTCCATGAATTGACGTATGCTTTGCAAGGAAGGATCTAAGGGTCCATGCATGAATGTATTTACTTTTCCTTTCCTGCAGAATTTTTGGTACAGTAATTAAAGTTATGAAATTAATGAGAAAAAGTCTGGCCAACAAACCCTAATCATCAGTTTGGAGGACCCTCTTTAAAATTTTGTGGCATCTTTTTTTTTTAATTTAATTCTAAAAATTTTTCTGAAGCAAAGTTGAATGGTGATAACTCAAGAAACAAACCATGTGGGTGGGGAAGACCTATCTTTAAATCCAAAAAGAGCAGTTGCTTGTGCAAGTCCAAAAAGTCAAAGCATCAAATCCAAAAGATCAAAAAAGTCCCTTCCTTTTGCAAAAGAAAAAAAACCAAGGTTCAAATTATTTATGGATTGTAGCCTTCGTTTTGCGTAAATAGTGAAAAAAAGATGAAACTACCCTTTCATTCATAGACCTATCTTTCTTAGTTTGGAGATAAATATGCAGCACCTTTCATCATCTTCAGTTACCCTTACCTAGCTAGCTAGTAGATTTTCATGGTTAATTATCATTAAAGAACAACAAATATACATACAAAGACCTTTAATTTCAGCATTAGTTAATCTTTCAAGAGTTCAATTTGTGATTTGGTAATTCGGTCAGTAGTGTCCTCAGACTTTGCTCAAGTCTAAATCTCCTCTCTAAGGGATCTTAAGGGTATAGTTTTAATTCTTTTGGTATTCTTATTAGAGTTGTGTCTCAGGCTTTACTTAAGTCTAAATATTTTTATTAACGATTTAAAAAGTGTATTATCTTACATCAGATTAATATATTTAAAATTTTATTCTTAAAGTGCTCTTTAAAGAAATTAAACTTAAGCAAATAAAAAAAAAGATACTATTTTCTTTTACTACCAAGCTAATCTTTTAGGTCAATAATATAGTTTTGATACATTTCCAACAACAATTAAAACAGGAATATTGTAGCGGCAATAACCACATAAGAAACCCTTCTTTTAACCAAAGTGCTGTTCAAGATGAGGGAAGAAAATCTATTTTTGCCGAGGGAGTTCATTTTAGGTGTATTAATATTAATATAATTGTGGAGGAAGAATTAGAATTTGGATGCAGTCCCCATCTAATACGGACCAAGAGAAGTTAAAGAAAAGGATATTGAACGCACTATTTGGTTAGCTTCGCACGTTTTGCTTTTTAATCGTTAGGTTTCTGCCTTGAGCTGCACTTTTTATACAGATGATCATCATGTTCTCCCCTTAACATAGTTTTAGTTATGCCTGCAGCCATCCGAATTTATTAAAAAGGGAAAAAATCTAGAGGTCAAGCTTTTTTTTTCCCCCCTAATATTTGCTATAAAATATAATATGTTAATAATTTTTTTTAAAAGATCCAATAGTATGATATTTTTTTTAAAAAATTATTTGTTATATTTTTATTGGGAAATCTAATAATTAACATTTAAAAAAACTGCATCTAAATTTTACCCAAAAAAAAAAAAGTAAACAAATAAATTTGTCTCCGAATTTGTTGACCCATTTAGCTTTAGCCCTGAAATTTTCTGAGTAAATGAGTTAGTCTCCAAAAATATCTAGCTCATTGTAAATTAGTTTTTTTATTAAGTATCTCATGATAAATTACCATCCAAATTTTACTGCTGTTAATTCATCTAGTTGGCACGTTAAGGTCTGCGTAACCAAGCAAAATTCACCATTTCACAAAGAATATATGGAACCCTATGGTTGTGTTCTTATATCTAATATTAAACAAATTTAGGATATATTTGTTATTCTCTTTTTCTAATTTAAATATATAAGTCGTCCAAGAGAAATTCATTTCCTTGAGAAATGGCATAAGAAGCAAAGTTTGAATAGCCAATATGGGACACTTGCGGGAAAGACTAATTTGTAACGGCTTAAATATTTTTAAGGATTAATTTACGTACTATTATAAATTTAGCGACTCAAAATGAGTCTATAAATTCAAAGACTAAATTATTACTTGTCTAAAGAAAAATTACTTCCAAGTTCTTTGAGTTTAAAATTATTTTGTAATTCAGTGGATGACAACGGTTGCAATTGGGTCATGATTATCTTGTTTGATAGTACTTAAATATTGAAGGTGATATAACAATTCCATTATAATTCTCATACCTCTCATTTACTCAAAGAAAACATTAATAACATAAGATATATTTGCAAACATAGATTCTGAAAGAATTCATTCCTTGGAGAAAGCAATTGAGGTAACGAAACAACTTTAATTTCTTAAATTTGTGTGTGTGTGTGTGTGTGAGAGAGAGAGAGAGAGAGAGAGAGAGAGAGAGAGAGATATATATATATATATATATATATATAACAGTTCATTTATTAATTAATTTGTGATCAATACTGTTTATCTCACAAATGTAATTTGTTGGGAATTGCTAAATAACTTTGTTTTAAGTGACACATTTTCTAAATATAAGTGTTAGGAAGTCTTAGTTTAATTTCTATTTTACTCTTTTTTTTTTCTTCAAGGCATTGTGTCTCTGTTATAAAAAAATTATTAAAAATTTACAATTTAATGGAATTTTCATTTTACATTAAAATTCATCGAGTTTTTAATTCGAACTTTTTAAAAACTAATAATATTCATACAAACGGCTTGACTTATGATCACTTCTGCACAAGCACTTTCAATTAGATTCCTTTTTTTAGTATACAGAAGTATTCTCAAACAATTTCAATTAAATGTTTTTTTAAAGTACTCTAAAAATAAAATTTGAAATATATCAAACTAATGTAGATAAGAGCGCTCTTAAAATTGTCTAAACGAAAAATAATTTCTAACAAAATTAGAGGACACTCCATCGTAATCCCAATAAGAATTATTTTCCCAGCAGTGAGTCTAAGGAAATCACATTTTGTTTAAGAGCTAAACTTTGGACCATATGGTAACACAAAGTTGGGCTTTGTTCAATAAAAGCTTTTCAAATTAAGTGGATCCTTTTTTTTTTTTCTGGCTTTCTAGTCCCATCCACTCCTACACACAAATTTCAAGCCCATAATCACTAAATCTGTCTTTTTCTCCCAGAAGGTAGATTCCACTCAAATGAAATAAAAGCATATATAGGGTATTCAAATTCGTCATGATAGGGTGAGTATGGTTTCTACGTAAGTAAAACATTGAATATTTGAATTATGTTAGGGTGAGAATTCTGAAAAAGTAGTGCTAGTTTTGGTCCGTGGCTGGTTTTGCTGTGTCATGTGATTTATTCAAGAACTCGTTCAATCACATATTTGACCACGCAGGTGTTACTATATAGAGCCACAGGTTTCAAACCCGTCCCCCCATCTCACATTTTGGTTTTCAAATTTCTACTCCAAATTGAGAAATTGAGGAGTTTGATTCCCTTACTCTCTCATCCATTTTTTTTTTTTTGGGTTTACAAGGACAATATTGAAAACTTATACCTTGAAATTCACTATAATCTAATATTAATGATCTTTCAAACAATAAAAAATGAGTAGAGATGACAAATGAGCAAATTGTAAATTAGATTGTAAATAGGTGAATAAAAATCAATTCCTTAGCATATTTAACATCCATTTAAAAACTTTTGAATCTTTTTTATCCATGGAGTATGATAGATTTGAAGGCATAACTCCAAATAAAGTTATTAATTAGTTTTTTTAAATTAATCTTTCAAACAAGGCTCTGACAACTCTCTCTTTCTTCTCATTATATGATTAATAATCAATTTAATATACTCTCTTTAAAATTTTTAAAGATTTTGTTATAGAGAATTTGAGCTTTTAAGAGGTCAGACTTTCTCTAATCTCTGTTGTAGGGAAATTTTTTCTTCATCCCCGTTCCTTGCGTTGCTACAAATTAAACCCCACAAAGATCTCATGGGATAACACAGTAATAAACATCTTTAATAATAATAAGGCGAAGTCACATATTTATAATAAAAGAAAGTCAAAGATGAGGATAGAGACTCTTAATATGAGATGATGAGTTATTAAATTCAAATCTAAAAAGGTCCCTAAGGTTGCTTTTATATTTTAAATTAAAATATATATTAATGTAAGAAAAATAACTAAAGAAGGCATTAAAATGAATATATTTATATATTAATGTAAAATACACATTTATAATTTAACAAGAATTAGGACCTTCCAAGATGAGGGACATAATTTCCATCCCTATCCTTAAACTACTATCAAGGAGATTTTTTTCTCACATCTTTGTCCTTGTGAGGAAAAAAATTCCAAAATGAGATAGTCCTCCACAGAGATCCCTAAATTTGCATAATATTGCCATCCTTATTTCAAATATTTTAAGATTTGCGTATGTATTAATAATAAAAATTACATTATATAAACCTTAAAATTATTCAATAATAAAAGACTTAACCTTTCCCCATGATATTTCCCAACTTTTAAACAAGTGTGCATAATTATAAAATAATGTTTCTGTAAATTAATAAAAATATAAAAAAAATAAGAAAAAAAAATTTTATTCATATCGATCTTTTATATTTAGTATACAACTTTTATTTATAGTTTTTTTTATCATAAAGATATACCTATAAATTATAATAATATAAATAAAAATTATATAATATATATTTTTTGAGAGTTATAAAACATATGCCATTAAATATGAAGAAATTCTAAAAGGTCATTTTTTAAAAGTTATAAACATCTGCACAATATTTATAATAATTTCAATATTTTGCTTTTCTTCTCTTTTGGTCAAATGATTCCATATTTATCTTAAGCGTGGTGATTAATTTTTTTTTTTCGGGGCCAAAACAAATACTTCATTAAGAGAAAGTCAAGGCCTTAAGAGTTACCAGATGAAACTTACAACAAATTAGATTGGACCCGCTCTCGAAGAGGCAAGATACAGCACACTCTTTTAATGCAACGTTTGGTATCTGACAATTCAAATTGAGGAAATAAAAGGATTTAAAAAATTTTTAAAAATATTTATTATATCTGCATAATAATCATTCAATACTAATTATTTTTTTATTATTTTCATTAAAATAAAAACACATATATTATTTTCCATTTCACTTATTCTTTTTTTTTTCCACTCAGATTATCACAAACTGTACGTCTTAGCTATATGTCCAACATTTCAGTCAATGTTATTGGTAGATACGGGCTTTAGGCCTCAGCGCCTCCCGTCTCTTCCCAAGCCCACTTTTCCAGTGATCGAGGTCCCTTCGGCCTTCGCCATTCAGATTCTCCCAGCTATCGTTGCAATTTGTTACCAGACATAACAGGTATGATTCGCCATTTGGCCTTTCTCTTTCCTTTCTCAAGGTTGTGTGCACTGAATGGATAAGCTCACCGTTCAGTACAAACATGATACCATGATGTTGGAGAGTGGTCTATCAAGGAGTGGAGGTTTCATATATTTTCAACACTAGAAAAGAAAGTAGGAATGAATGGAGTTCACGTCCTTAGTTTACCTCATTTCCAAAATAATAGTATCATCTTGTGTCAAAAAATGAGCAGATCCAATTTTTTTGAAGTAGGGTTTAATATTCATTCCCACAATTGGTTTTGTTTGAATGTGAGGCAATCGAGATGCAGTCTCAGTCAACCACGGAAAGCGTCCGAGATATGCAGTTCATTTGTCTGGGGCTAGGTTCAGAGGGGAAATGTGGTTTACTAGCGAAAACTATTTGTAATTGAAATTGAGTATAGATTGATTGTGTAGGACTTGATTTGGGGCTCTTTGTGTAGTTCTATGATATTTTGGTTCTCTCATTTGGTTGAAACGTATCAAAATCTTTGTCAATGGAATTATTGAGGTTGAACAATCTGTGCACACCACAACAAGTAACACAATAATGTGAGAGAGTTTAATTATACGTTTTGGATTTATTGTTGAATTTCAGAGAGACTGATACAAGAGTTACAACAGGTTAGTGGGTTGTCCTATTTTCAGGCAACTTAAGTCATGGAAGCAAAGCCTGTCCCAGAAGTGGAGCTAAACTCCGGCTACAAGTTGCCCATGATAGGGTTTGGGACTGGAACCAATCCGGTTCCACCACCTCATGAACTCATTGACGCCTTCCTGGCTGGCATCCGTGCTGGCTACCGCCATTTTGACACAGCTGCTTTATATGGCACTGAGGAGCCACTAGGGCAAGCTTTGGGACTAGCACTACAGCAAGGTCTCATAAAATCTCGTAGTGAGATTTTTGTCACGACCAAGCTATGGTGTTCTGATGCCCATCCTGATCTTGTCCTCCCAGCACTCAGGAGCTCTTTACAGTAATTATATTATCCAATTTTCACATTGTTCATTATTTCACCCATTAAGATTCTCCTATAACGTATGGGCTAATTGTATATCTGATTGTTTTCTGGCTTCTTTTTTGAACATTCTAATAAGGAGGCTGAGACTTGAGTATGTAGATCTTTACCTAGTCCATTTTCCTGTGAGGTTGAGACATTCAATGAAATACATAATTTCTGCAAAGAAGATATTCTTCCTTTTGACATAAAAGGGACATGGGAAGCCATGGAAGAGTGCTGTAAATTGGGCTTAGCCAAATCTGTTGGTGTCAGCAATTTTGGTATGAGGAAACTTTCTGAACTTCTACAGCATTCTACTATTCCTCCTGCTGTTCTTCAGGTACACTTTCTGGTTATGCATGAGTGAGCATTATCAATAAGCAAGAACAGTCATTCAGAATTTTGTTTGTTTGTTTGTTTTTGACATCAAAGATGGAGGAGAAGATAAACATTATAAGATTGACAAGAAACTCAATAAAAGACATCTTTATCAATCCTGTAGTATCACTTGACCAAGATTTTAAATTGCGGTCCACCACTTTAGTTTTGGTGTGGCTTATTAAATTATCACTCTTTAAGTAATGGCTTTGAGAGCTAGCCTGCATATTTGCTTAGCACAAGAGAGTAGCTTACTGGTCCACCACTGGAACCCAGCAAGTAACGATAGTGCAACTTAAATGGAGAAAGAGGAATTTTAATAGAGAAGTCTTTTCTCACATGTTTTCAATCCTCAATTACGATAGGATATTTATGTGTGAGGGTAACAAATAGAAGTGACCGTTAAAATGTGTTACAGTATTTCCCTTTTTCCCCCCCGGGGGGGGGTTGTTTGGCTGCCTTTTTTGGTTGCAGTCTTGCAGCTGCTATGACTTGAGACAATTTGAGATGCTTCATTACATATAGTTACAGTGAAAACTATTAAATACTTTTTATCATTCATCCAAAAGGAAAATAAATGGTTTGCAGGTGGAAATGAACGTTGGATGGCAGCAGGGAAATCTGCAGAAGTTCTGTAAAGAAAAAGGAATTCACGTCTGCGCATGGTCCCCTTTGGGAGCTAATGGAGCTTCCTGGGGTACAAATGCTGTGATGGAGAGTCCAATCCTAAGGGACATTGCAACTGCAATAGGCAGGAGTGTGCCACAGGTGAGTTTTCCCTATAGGATTCCTTATCTTTGCTTCCTAATTAAATATGCTGCAAATAAGAGTTTGGTGAAGGTTTTCTTGTTCTGGAAACTACAAAACGAATTCACTTCTTGGCACCATTTACTTAACATCCTCTACTGGAAGAGAATCCACAGAGAAGCTGGTAATTATCTGGTTAAAAACATCATCAGAAAATGTTAGACAATTCAGGAAAATAGAACAAAGTGACAAAACAGTGTCAAATCTCATTTTGGTTCTCCAAAGATAACCTCAGTTTCAATTGGCTCTATCAAAGTTTTCCTGTATCAATTTAATACTCGAAAGTCTAATTTTGTTCCAGTTTCATTCTTCCAGAGATACAAAGATACTAATACCATACAATATCGATGAGCATATATTCTCTGGGTTGAAACAAAACCAAGTTTTCTGATACTGTATAATTACAAAAAAAAAAAAGAACCTTTGAAGGAGCTAATTGATACTAGGGGTCATTTTTGGAGGACCGAGAGGGGGTTTTCCTCTAGAAGAACTTAAATTAATGATTCAATAATCAGTCAAATTTAAGCGACACACATTACCTAAATATAAGATATAGTATCTCTGTAAATGGGATAATCATCATTATAGCATTGTTGTTTCCAAAAGGTTTATATACAAGTTAATACTTTTAACTTTAAAGGTAAAAGGGGAGCTCTGCTCTACTATTGCAGGTTGCACTGAGATGGATATTACAGCAAGGTGTGACTCCAATAGTGAGGAGTTCAACAGTGAGAGAATGAAACAGAATCTTCAAATATTTGATTGGGAGCTGAGTGAGATTCATTTAGAGAAGATCAATCAAATTCCACAGCGTAGGGCCACCAGAGCAGAAGGATTCATCTCTGAAAATGGACCTTACAAAACACTAGAGGATCTGTGGGATGGCGAGTTATGAATTTCGTAACAGCATATCCAAACATACCTTGTACGTAGTTGTAAGTTCCAGTGCTTCCATGTGAATTTTGCCTCAAGAGAACATTAAATGGTTTTGTACGCTACCATTTGCTTCGTTATTTATTGATACAATGAGTGTGAATTAAAAAATAGTTCTGAAAAACTGAAAGTATAATAGGAGTCTGCTGCAGGCCACAGGGAATAATAACGCTGGTTTCTGCTGTATCATTTGAGTTTAATAGGTTCTTCAATGATGCATGTGTTCCAAAGAAGGACGTTACAACTCCACAAATGACAGCATTTTTTTTTTTCTGAGGAACTGCTGCCTCTCACTGTGGCACCCTCTGCGTGGCTGCCGTTTTGGTGATTTCCTCCAATAATCGAAGCAGAAGCAAAGGCATGTTAAGGTAAAGTTTTCGTAGCAATTTGAAGTGTGCTAATATGTTCATCTCTCGACCTGAAGGGTTCAAGTTTCGTAAAAGCCTTTTATTTTAAAGTTGTGCTGACATGAATTATGAATAATCAAAATTCAAAGTTCTTAGTCTGAGGACGAAAAATTCTTTAAATAAAAAGAAAAAAACTCCACAAGATGACGAGAAGGGAACCCCAAAAAAAAAAGGAAAAAAGAAAGAAACATATCAGCAAAAATGATCTTAAAAACCATAAAGGGTAACAATGATAGATTTTGATATTGACCTATTCTAAGATTCACTTATGATAACCTTTCTTTCAATTTAAAATCACACTTAGTTAATTTTTACTACCTTTTGACTTTTCTAATGTTAAAATAAAAAAACCATCACAACCTATTCAGACTCAATTTACTAATTTTTTTTTTCGCTATTAAACGAATAATGAGCGTTTTTGTGTACATATCATATAATGTGATTTTATTGAACCCGACATTTGAGATGTGCAATTCTGAGAGTTCCAAAAGTACATGTGAATATATAATGTGCCATAGGTATATTATCACACATTCTAATTTTAACTTTGTAAATTTGTCAGGACCAAAGTGCAAGGAATAAAAACTCCTGCAATGTATATCTTCTGAAACTTCAAATCTCATATACATGTATAGCTCCATCTCCAACATTCAGACACTAGTATATGAATTAAGGGGCATTCAGATTCAGCCATAAAGAGGAACAAATGGTAATTGGACAAAATTGTGGCCGGACATAAACAACGGCCAGCAGCGACCTCGAGAGGAACAAAGCCTTGTATTTCCATCTATAAATTAAGAAGGACCTCTTCAATATTGGTCCCTACAAAGAAGAGTAGAGGAGGAAGAGATCATAGCTAGACTGAGAGGAGGATTAAGGCTCTAGTGATAATAATTATAATTGGAACTAGGATCCTCTCATGTTCAAGAGAGGATCTAGTGGCTTATAATTAATGTCCTCTAAAGCCGTAGCCATCTCAATATTTGTGTTGAGGATGCTCACTCTCGCAGTCTCAGTTGCAACTATTGCATATTGGTTACCAACAACGTCGAATTTATTACTGGTACTCGTATGAAATTCAAAGATTGCTTCATGATCTTCCGACCATGCATCTCTATATTTAAAATTTTTTAAGTAGACCTAATTTGTCAAATATTATTTTGGCAATTTTGGCTTTGGTGTGCTGAGTTTTAAACTCGAATCTTTTAGGGCCAGAGATTACTCCACTTTTGCTAAGTCGAAGTTTATTGGTTAATTTATTAGAGATAGGTATTACACTAGTCAAATACAAAGAGACATATATTAAGTATGTGTCAAATCTCAAGTCCACCTCTAACATTTCCATGTCTATTTATTTTATATTAGCTTTGATTTGGTTTATCTAAGAACTTTTTCTCTGTGTCTCCACTGTGCATATGCAGTTTCAACAAATGAAAATAGCAAGAGAGGGAATACCCTTAACGCATTGAGTTCTGCATAAAATAGTGTCTTTCATATATATATATATATTGCTTTACTTAATAGACAAGATTGTCATCTTATTTTTTAAAATGAACCAATTTCGCTCCTCCGTTCCATAATTTATTCATTTAACGTTAAATTTAACAGTATGTTGATTTGAATGTCAAATATGGATTTGAGTTAACAATATTAAGTAAATAAGCAACGTTAACAAATTGTTAACTTTGGCATTTAATTTTATATGGATTATGAGACAAAGGGACAAAATTGGATCTTTAAAAAAAAAATGGAGAACATTGTCTATTTTGCAATTAGGATAGCTAAATTGAAATTTTTATAAAACTAGTGAGACTAAAAATATATTTAAGCCTATATTTTTTGTTACGCTATCTGAGTTTTTGTTGGATAAGTTACCTGGATTTGAGTTCGTGAGCTATTTCGAGATTGGCAAATGTATTTTATTGATTGATTCATTAGTAGATTATTTTGATGTGGCTTGAAAAGTCAGCTATTTTGAAGAGCTAATTTTTTTATATAGATATAATTTATAAAACATAAAAAGAGTAAATCAATTTAAAATTAAAATAAATTTTATTTTTTAAAAAAACATGTCTAACATATAAATGTATATATTTATTTATAATTGATTTAATCCATCTATTTTAACAGGTCATTTCTATTAAAAAATAATTTCATTTTGAACAACTTTATTTTGCTGCTTAATTTGAATCACTTTATTTTAACAAAGGCTATACGTGTGAGAAACTTGCGTGTAGTAGTTGTAGGCGCTTAGCCGCTATTGCAGCTACCTTTTGCCGTATACTATACTGTGTAAATATTTACAGAAAAAATTTTAATTTATAAAAAATATATAAATTAAATCATTCATAATCTTTAGGGATTAAAGAAGTGTGTTTCGTACCTTGATTTCAGATTTAAACTTTGTTATCCTAAATGCACCAAACAAGTATGAGAAGGTATCATTATAATCATTCAAAAAAGGACCTAATATCAGTTGATGTCTAAAGATATTCTTACTATCCAATAAAACAATTTATATAGAATCAATTTTTAGACGTTTAAATGTCTATTGATGATTAATTTAGTTTATATATATATATATATATATATATATATATTGTAAATTGAGACTGCCTACAAAATCTCATTATTAAATATAAAAAAGTTATTAAGTTCACAAAAGATAAATAAAAATCATGAATAGACATGTAATATGAGAGTTGAAAGTAAATGAAAAATATGAATGAAATATTTTTATGTCTCTTTATAATTGATTTGGTCATTTATCTTTAGATAAATCTACTAATTTATCTCATACATAATCAAAGAGTTGAGAATTTTCAACAAGTGGTGGAAAATTGCAGGTGATAAGTTTGGTGGTAGCCACAGGAGTTGGAGCTGATTTTGCTTTCTCCTTTGAATTCATTAAGTTCTTCAATGACTCATTTGAAGAAGTAGGAATTCCAAAGGAAGACCCGATAAGGTCAACAAATAACAAGTCCTATGACGGGGTATTGCTACTGCTGTTCTCTCCGTGGCACTCCTTTGCATGGCTTTCGTCCCTGTAATTTCATCCATTAATCGAAATAATAACACAAGCAAAGGCTCTTTCGTTGAAGAAAGCTTGAATTACACATTTTTCTAAGTGTTGAAGTAACCAAGTGTTCTTTGAATCTTCATTGATGAATGCCTCATTCATATTAATTTGTAATCGTGCAAGTTAGAGTGGGAAATCGACAGAAAACAGGTCTTTTTATTATTTCTCTGATGATTTATAACAAAGATTTACAAACATTTATAGGAAAGGATCAAAGCACGGAGAGAAGAATTCTTCTAATATCCAGCCAACAAATATCAAAGAATAAAGGAAAATATTGTAACATCTATTTGCATAATTACAGTTAGTCAAATTTGACATAGGAAAATAAGTAGGGATTTGGGAAAATATATCGATGATACTTAACTTGGATAAATGATTATCAAATTGGGTTCTAGACAAGGCTTTGGTTAGGATATCTATAGTTTGCTGATATACAGGAGTGTAGATCATCTACACAATTCCTTACTCCATTTTCTCATTGATGAAATGAAAATAAATCTCTATATGTTTGGTTTTATTATAATGAATTGGGTTTTTTGCCATGCTTATAGCTACTTGATTATCATAAAGTAGCTTCATAGATAACAGTTGGGAATTGAAGTTCCTTAAAAAGTCAAGCTAACCAAATTCCTTTGTAAACTCCATCTGCTAAGGCTCTGAATTCTACTTCAACACTACTCCAAGTTACAACTAATTGTTTCTTACTCTTTCGCGTCACCAGTTTTCTCAAGACATAAATATAATACCTAGAAGTTGACCTCTTATTATTAAGAGATCAAGCTTAGTCAACGTCAAAAAAGACTTCTACCTCTCAATTTGTTCCTTTCTTGAAAAATAGTCTTTTACCTGGAATCATCTTCAAATATCTCAATATTTTGTTTATCGCTTTTAGATATTCTTGGTAGGATTATTCATAAATTGACTTTATACACTTATAACAAAAATGATATCTAACCTTATGTGTGAGAGATATATTAGTTTTCCTACCTACCTTTGATACATCCCTTTGTCCACAAGAATGGTGCTTTTGCTTGAACCCACTTTATTAGAAAAGTCCACAGGTGTGTCATACATGTCTTCTTCAACAGGTCTATAGTTTCATTGGGATATTGTGATCACATTACTTAATTGAGCCACTTTTATCCCTAGAAAATATTTCAAGGCTCCTAAGTCTTTAATCTCAAACTCTTTGCTTAACATACCTTTAAGATGAGAAACTTCTTCTTCATGATTTCTTGTGACAATTATATCTTTCATATAAACTATTAGGACAATGATTTTATCACTAGAGGACCTTTCAATAAATAATGTGTAGTTAATTTGAGCCTATGAATACCCAAGATTTTGATGATCTTAGTAAATCTGTCAAACCATACTTTTAGAGATTACTTAAACCCATAAAGAGATTTTAGAAGCCTCCACACAATATTATTACTGTTAAGATGTCTCAAATTGGAGGGTATGTACATATAAACTTCTTCAAGATCCTTATTAAGAAAGCATTCTTAACATCTAACTAATGAAGTTTCTAGTCCAGATTTGTAACCATAAAAACCAGGACACAGACTATATTAAACTTAGCTACGGGTGAAAATGTCTTTTAATAATCTATCCCATATGTTTGTATAAAATCTTTAGCCACCAACCTTGTTTTGTATCTATCAACACTCCCATTAGTTTTGCATTTCACATTGAACACCAATTTACATCCCAAAGGCTCTTTTCTTTGGGGCCTTTAATTGATCTCTCAAGTTCCATTTTTTTTCCAAGACTCCTAGTTCTTCATTTATAATATCTTTCCACTTAAGATGTTTTAGAGCTTCCTAAATATTGTGTAGTATTTTAATACTATCCATGTTGGTAATGAAGGCCCTATAACTAGGAGATGATCTTTCATGGGAGATAAATTTAGATATAATGTTACGTGCAAGATCTAGTCCCCTTTTCATAAACAATGGGAAGATAGATATAAGCTCAAATTAGTGGAAGAATTTTCAGAATCAAAGTTGCCTTGAGTGTTGTTACTAGGATTGGAATTTGGGTTGGGATGGCAATGCTCTTGACATTCAGCAATTTAGGAGCAATCCTAGATCTTTGGAACAACATTTGATTTAGCCATATTATGAGGTATTTTGGGCTTAAAAACTTTCTTTTTCTCAGGTTCAAGTGAGGAAGGTACAATGAATCCTATTTTCATAGAAATGAGAGCCCAAAACTAATATTTATTTTCACTACTTCTCTCCCCTAAACATGCGTTTTGGGGTGATATGGCATTTCTTAAGAAAAAGTTGCATCCAATGTGGTATAGAATTTTAGGCAACGGGTGAGTAATAGCGATATCCTTTCTAATAGGGAGCATACCCAAGGAAGAGGCATTTAATAGATTTAGGATCAAGTTTGCTTCTTTGTGATGATGGGATGTGAACATAGGTAGAACACCCATATACCTTTGAAGGAAGGTTGGACATGAGTTTATTATAAAGAAAATCTATTAAGAGGTTTTGGCATAATGTATAAAATTTGAAAGTCCTAGAGCGCATTCTATTTATAAGATAGGTTGCAATTACCATGACTTCCTCTTTAAAAAGATTTACGAACATTGGTAGTAAATATAAAGAAGTTAGCAATCTAAAAAAGGCACCTATTTTTTCTCTTAGCAATACTATTCTTTTCAGGGGTACAAGCACAAGAGCTTTGATGAATGATGCCTTTTTTAAGGAAAAATTGGCTAAGGATAGAATTGAAATAATCACAATCATTATCACTTCTAACTATTTTAATTTAGGCTTGAAATTGATTCTAAATCATGATATAGAATTGTTTGAAAATAAACATGGTTTTAGACTTCTCCTTTAAAAAGAATACCCATGTGACCTAGGTGTGGTCAACAATGAGGAACAAAAACCAATGAGCACTAATTATAAGATGATTTGCACTCATGAGAGGAATAAGAGGTTCAACAATGTTTAAAAAATTAACATACTTCATGTGGGAGAAATTTAGAATTTTTATTGATAAACAAGAATGGAAAAATCTTTTCCAAATATATAAAGTTAAGATAATTCAATCTTTGATGCCATAACACAATTTCCCTTTCCTTATCAAATACTTTTGCCTTATATAAGGTTAAGGTCATATGGCATGTGGCTTTATTCTTCATCTTTATCCAGTACAACCTTTCACTTTCTTTAGTATTGCCAATTGTCCTCCTTGAAACAAAATCTTGAAAAACATATTTAGATCAAGAGAACTTAGCAATACACTTTATATCTTGTTTATGCTTGCTAATTGACAACAAATCACACGATGGCACTAATAGAACTGATTTAAGAATGGGAAAGTCTTTTCCAAATACATAAAATTAAGATGATTAAATCTTTGATGCTATAATACAATTTCCTTTTCCTTCTCAAATACTTCTGCCTTATGTGAGGTCAAGGTCATGTGGCATGTGACTTTATTCTTCACCTTTATCTAGTACAACCTTTCACTTTCTTTAGCATTGCCAATCAACCTCCCTGAATGCCAATATTGAAAAATACATATAAGCAAAGAGAACTTACCAATACACTTCATAACTTGTGTAAGTTTGATAATTGATAACAAATCATATGATAATTTTAGCATTAATAGAACTGATTTAAGAATTAAAGTGTAAAAAATCATCATTTTCCTAATTCCAATTATTGGGAAAGGGGAACCATCAACTATTTGCACGTTATAAGCATTCCTACACGAGAAGCATTCACAAATAAGGACATATCACTAGTTATATGACTTGAAGCACCATAATCAATTATCCAGATCACCTTATCAGTAAGACTAGTATAAAATACATGAGAGAAATTACCTTTTTAAGCCGTTGTTCCAGTAGCAATAATAGCATTAGATGGGGAACATTGGTTAATTAATTTTTGAAGCCATTCAACTTGTTCTTTAGTGAAAAATGTTAGTTTAGTGGCTATTTTGAAGGGGAGGGGGTTCAAGTACAGCAATGTAACTCTTGCTCTCTAACTCTCTATATGGCTTCTAATAAGTTAGTTTGTCAAATGGCTTCCACCACTTCTCTCAGGTGTGACTAGGACGGTGACAGTGATCACACAAGGCCCTTTTCTTTTGCCTGTTGTCATTATTTGCATTTTCTCCTCCAATTAAAAGTGTAGGCCTTTCTGGAGTCACAAAGTGGAGGAAGAGCTAAGCATAAGCTTCTTTCTATTATTTTCTCTATGACCTTTAATGAAAACTTCCTTAAGTGAAGGTAAAGGCTTTGTCTCAAGGATTTTCCCCCTTACTTCATCTAAAGAATTATTTAGGTCTAAAAGGAATTTAAAAATTCTCTTCTTCTTAATAATTTTTTAGTACTTCTTTGCATTTGCTAGGTTGTCTCATTCTTGGTTGTCATACATATCCATGTGTTACCAAAGGTAAGTTAAAGCGTTATAATATTAGGTAATGGATATCTCACCTTGTTTGAGATCATAAAGGTTACTTTTGATCTCAAAGAGTTTCAATATGTTGTCATAATTTGAATAGCTTCCCTTCACTGCTTCCCATATCTTTAGTAGTGTTATAGAATAAGAATGTTCTCCCAACAGCAAGCTCCATGGTATTGATTAGCCAAGACATACTCATGTTGTTTTTTTATTCTTATACGTTGAATTTGGGATCTTTTTTATATGGTAGAGGCATCCCACTAGTCAAATATTTATCCTTTCCCTTTCCAAATACATTAAGCATCATTGATTTGGCCTATTTAAAGTAATTAGGACCACTCAACTTATACCTAATAATGAGAGGAAGAGAACCATCAGTTGTAGCTGTAACTGTAACTGTGACTAGAGTGGACAAGTTTAGCCTAATAGACCCACTTGAAATTGACCCACTTAACACTTACTTGCCTTCAAAAGCAACATGGGTGCAATGAACAGGGCCCAAGATTTGATATAAGGGAGAAAAATGCTTAGAAAAACAACAGTGTGAACATAATGCTAAGAAAAGTAACTAGAGTATGGCATGTCTACTTTTGTAACTAAAACCCAACTCTGTTTTCGGCATCTCTACTTTTGTAACTAGAGTATCCTTGTCCAAGGATTATAAGGTGAAGAAGTTTAGAACATTGTGGTGTAACCACTGTGACAAATTTGGTCATACCAAAGAAAAGTGTTGGAAGCTTAATGGGAAACTTGTTAATTTGAAAAAAAAAGTTAGAAAAAAAAAAGATATGGATATATTGTGAGCATGGTTTAAACTTGAGTCCTCTAGTTTTAACAAGGAACAACAAGAAATTTTACAAAGGATCATTAGTAATCAAATTCTGAATACCCTAAGAAATGATGTTAGTACTAGCTTAGTTGCTTATATAGGTAATCCATTATTAACCCTTAACTCCAAAGTATAGAACAATAACACATGGGTTGTAAACTTTAAAGCTACAAATCATATGACTAGTAATTTTCTTTTTCTCTCTCATTTTACTCCATATATTAATAATGCACTAGTTGTAAAACTTGCTAATGGATCACCTTCTTAAGTAATTAGTTCTAGCAGTGTGAAGATATCTAAGAAGTTAATATTTAAGAATGTGCTTTTGGTTCCTAAGTTGACATTTAATTCTTATCTATTAATAAAATTACAAAAGACCTTAATTGCATTGCTAAATTTTTTAATGGTGGTTTTCAATCTCAGGACTTGGGAGTTAGGGGATATGATTGACAGTGTTGAGAAGTGTGTTGACCTCTACCTTATGAAAGGAGTAAACAAGATCCTTAAAATTGCATTATCTACTTGTACCTTACCTAATGAGTTGATGTTGTGGCATTATTGGCTTAAAAACTTGTTATGACACTATTTCGCAAGTATACGGGTCGCTCAAGTAATAAATTGATGAGTATAATATCATTCCTACAAAGAAGGAAATCAATTCCCAATTATCATAATGTATTTTAATATCTAAATTATCCAATTAAAATGAAATTGATAAATGCAAATTTTAAAACACTAGGATACTCTAAACAAGTACTTATTATGCATGAAAAAAGCTTTAGAATTTAGAATCATCTCTTTACATTTTAAGTACCACTCAAAATGGACTCATGCAACTAAATTTAAGTAGATTAATAACAATTTCACTAATATAAATAAAATTCTCTCCTGAGATAAATCACTATACCCATATTAACCTTATGTATACTTTCGTGATCTTACACCTAATACAAATCCTTAATATATAAGGAATCAATGCAAATATTTGTAAGTTGCTCAAATGCAACTCTATAAAATTGTCATCTAAATCTAATACTCTAGTTATTTATATTGTGGTTGACATCTCGATTCTCTCACAATACATCAAATAAATGATGACTAGCCATTTATAAATAAAAGAAAAAGCACAATAGATTAGACCAATTAAAATCATCACAAGAGAATTCTAAATTCAACTCAATAAATAAACAGATTCATCTAAATTTTAGATAAAAAAATCTAGTTACACATTATGGAAATCAACAAACACACAATAATAAAATTGATTAAGTCCATAATTCAAAAACTAATTAAAAAGGTGAAGATAAAACTAATGGCAGATTTAAGTAATTCTTCAGTTTAAGTTTCAAATCTTTAACAAATTTTTAGTGTTTTCCTCTAAATATTCTCTACTTCTCTAGGTTTCCTCCTTAGTCCTCTCTATAGAAATTCCAAACTATCTCACAAAAAGCCTTTATTTTAGTTGAATACGGGTAGCGTATGTCAAAACCACTCATTTACATAGTCTACCCATGTTTAGCTCTAGTGATTCACTTCTTTGCTTATATCTCAAATGGCCTGCTCGTGTGTGGCACTAGTTTGGTCAAAACTCCCTTATTTTACATGCCTATACTCACCAATACAACTAGCTTGTATTTTTTGTTAAATATACTTAATTTCACTGACTTATTCATGCTTTCATTTTCTCTTGTACTTGATTTGATTATATAAAAAGTACATAAAAGCCATATAATCTAGATTTAATTGCTCAATTTTATCTCATGAAAAGCATGTACATTTTGCACTCATCAAACTCTCCCAAACTTGATTTTTTACTCGTTTTTTAGCAAATTAAATAATTTGCTCACTATGCTCATATTATGCTAATGATACTTAAATAAATACTAAGTTATCAAATGCAAATCTCAATCAATCACACTAACTTGATTCAAAAATCACACACACACACACACACACACACACACATTTATAACATATGATTAGACATAAATTAAAATTTTTTTATATGAATTAAATGTAATTCCAAAGGAAAATTTTAAAAATTTATCATACAACTCAACTACACTTCTGCTATTAGATTTTTGTGTTAAACAAAAAGTGTTGTTTTGATTTACTATTTAGAAAAAAAAATACTTAATTTTATTTTACATCATATTACATTTTTTTAATTCTAACAATGTGAACAACAGCAAATTGATTAACTTAAATTTAACATCATCAATTTCAATATAAAAATAATAGTTTATTCAATTTAGAAGCAATATAATCCATTCAAATCAATTCTCCTTTAAACTTAAACTTTGCATTATCTTCAATGCAAAATAAATCGGGAAAGTAAGAACAAAAAAAGAGGAAAGGGATAAGAGTACTCCCTTAATATCACTGTGATTCTAGTAGGAGCATGAGGATAAAGAGCCTGATTGATTGACGAAAAATTCAAAATAGATCAGTAAAATAAAGAGATCAGTGAGATAATTAGCAGTACATTAAAAGAAAATATCAGCTAATTCTAAGAAGTAATATAACAATGCAAAAGATAGTAAAAAATATAGGCTAAACTATAGGAGACATAAAATTAGGGGAATAAAAAATTAAAGTTTAATGATTTAGGGAAAGTAAAATTCTAAAATGGGTATAAGTTAGGCTAAAAATGGATTTGAGTTTGAAATGGGTTATAGGTGGTTGAATGAGAGAAGGGGAGGATCATGTATGGATTAGATTCATGTATGGATTAGATAGTGGTTTCGAGATGTAAGGGATGAGTTCTTCCTTTTTTTTTTTTTTAAGTGGACATGTGCATGTCTATGTACATGGCTAACCCATGTTTACCAAGCGTAAAGTGTGAAAATTGAAAGATTGCAGCACACAGATGTGTAAATGGATATAACCTACTTGTGTATGTCTCAGTTATGATGAATGACATCCAAAAATTATAGACATTCCAGCAAACTCACCCCTCGCAAAGTTAGAACCCTAAAAACACTTAAAATAAGCCATTTAAATTTCAGATTTGTGTTCTCAACAATCCAACATAATGATCCATTAATAAACTTAAGTGTATGCATAACTTCCCTATCAAAATTTTCCATTAAATTATCATCAAATTTTTAAAGTTCTCTCAAACTTAGCATGTAACTTTCCTTTAAGTGAATATAAGATATGGAGAGCAAAATGCAATACACAGACACAATAAAGTAGGATAGGAAACTTGTAAAATGAGAATGCTACTTGAAAATATTGCAACTTGCACTATCAGCCAACCAAATGAACATAGTACCTAATAAAACAAAAGGTAAAAATAAAGAATAAAACTAAACATAAAATAAAATAAACTAAACTAAATCATAAAGAAAGAAAAGCAGTTCTAATTTAAAATCTTTAGCTTGACTTTTAGAATTTTGCAAGATTAAAGAATGCCTAAATTGGAAGCGACCACTTTTTTCATTGTCTTTCAAACCAAATAAGGCTTTAACTATTACCCAGTATCTTTGAATACACTTAGAGGTTTATTCCTCTTTGCACTAGCATCATTGAAATCTACTTTATTAGTCTTGTAATCTTACAGTGAAAGACTAAGGTTTTTCACTTTAACTGGAAAGGTAGAAATAACTATTTTTTTATTTTTTATTCTTGAAGGTTGTAACACGTAATGGACACACTTTAAGAAATTCCTTTGAGAACTCTTTACTGTATGACTTATTTAGTGATTTGTCACCAATATCCAATCTATGACACTTCTCTTTAGAATATAGGATCTTCATGTCCTTAAGTGCCTTAAATTCAATTGCTTCATTTTCAACCTTATATCAATATTCGCATTAATTGTCGCTAAGAATGACATATCCAAAATCAGTGGCATTGTTGTATCTTCCTCCATTTTTAAAACTATAAAATCTACTCAGAGATAAAATCTCTTGATCTTTATTGAGGCATTTTCTAACACTCTTACTGGTTGCTTAACTGATCTATCTATTAGCCATAATGTCACAGTTGTAGGCTTTAATTTGCCTAAGTTAAGCCTCCAACAAATATACAAAGGCATTAGACTTACACTAACTTCTAAATCATATAATGCATGATTAAAGAAGACATTACCCATGACATAGGGAATAGAAAAAATCCCTAGATAAACTAAACTTAACATAAGTTGGCATTTAAATTAATGCATCTGTAAAAGGTATATTTATGTAAAACTGTTTAAAAATATTAAGAAATTTATTAAACTACTTATGGTGTATTTGGAAACCCGTTGGCAAACCACGTTTGTGTAGAAGCTTGAATTTGTTGCTTCAGGGAAAACGTGGTTTTGGAGGAAGCCACCGGATTTCCAAACACGCACTTATTTAACTTGTGTTGATTCAGCCTTTGAGGAAATAAAATAAGAGGCACATATACCTTAATAGGCATTGGTGTAAGTAGGTTAGTAGTCTCTTTTATCTTCTATCTGAATAGGCATGCTACTCGATAACTTTTCAACCACTTCATCTTACTCAATGGAATGCTTAGTTGATGCATGAGTCTTGCTCAGTTGTTTCTCACTTCTCAATATAACTGCCTTGCAATGCTCCTTAGGATTAATCTCAATTTTGTTAGGCAAGTGGCCTTGAGCTCTAGTATTAGATGGCCCAACCAGTAGACTCAATTACATTTCTAAATTTTTGTTATGAGTGGCTAGTTGATCTAATTTGGATTCCAACTTTTCAAATTTGTCAAAGGATGCATTATAAAATTTTTCAAATGTAGTTTCCCAACCTTACTTGTTTTTATTCTAAAATTAAATCCTTTTACTCCTAGGTTGAGAAGTCAGTCTCAATAGTCCACCTTGATTTCTAAAGTTTCCTGAATGATTCTAATTATGATTTCCCCAATACAAGTTAGCTTGATTGGTCATCTAGAATTGTAAGTGGCTAAATAAGAGTTATTTTGTGATCTGGGATCGTTAGAGATATATTGCACTTGTTCAAACACATAAAATCCTGAAGAATTATTTTGGCAGTCATTATATAGATGATCACCACTGCAAAGTTCACAATCGAAGTGTGATGGAGAATTTAAAATTGCATTGATACTCATTTGATCAAACCTTTCTTTAGCATATCGAACTTAGAATCAATTTTATTGTTTAACGCATGAATGGTCTTCACTTTCATAACATTGGCTATTTTCTCATGTCTTTCACTCTACTAGTTATAGTGGTTTGCAACCATCTATTCAATAATATCAACTACTTTCTTAGCATCTAAAGCCAATATGGATCAACCAGTAGCTACGTCCAAATTAAGTGTAAGGGATTACTCAAGCCCATTTTAAAAAATTTGTACAATCATCTAATCTTGAATGCTATGATGTGAGCAATGCCTTTGTAAATCCTTGAATCTCTTCCCAAGCATCATATGGAGATTTTCTATCATGCTAAACAAAACTTTGAATGTCACTTTTCAATTTTGTGGTTTTGCTTAGTGAGAAATATTTTGCTAAAAATACTTGTAAAAGTTCATCCTATGTTCAAAAAAATTGAGCAAGTATAGAGTCAAGTTATAATGCAACTTTATCTTTGAGTGAAAAGGGAAACAATCTGAGTTTAATTGTATCAATAAAGACCCCATTCATCTTTATGATATCATAAATTTGCATAAATCTAATAAAATGTGCATTGGAATCTTTTAGAACTCTACTGCTAAACTCATTTGATTGAATTATTTAAATCATCCTCAATTTAATCTCAAAGTTGTTAACTGCAATTGTTGGGCTAACAATACTATTATTTAATCTATGTGGGACTTCTACTTACCTATATCTAGCATGAAGGATGTGTTCTGATTCAAGTTTAAGTTTAAGCTCAAGAAAAACAGCACTAGATGAGTGACTTATGATGCTAGAACACCTAAAAAAAAGAAACTACAGATTAACTAAAGTAAAAGAATTGAGAAAAGAAAAGAAATTAATAAGAAATAAAATATTTAGATTAATAGAAAAAATATTTTGATTGATATTAAATTGCCTTCCTTGACAATCACACCAACAACTTATTGTGATATAATTCTGCAAGCATACAAGTCATATAAATAATAAACTAATGAGTACAGTATCATTCCTACAATGAAAGAAAATCAATTACCAATTATCAAAATTTATCCTATTATCTAAATTATCCAATTGAAATGTAATTAATAAATGCAAAATTTAAATAATAAAATACTCTAAACAAATACTTACTATAAATAAAAAAAGCTCTAGAATTTAAAATCTTCTTTTTAGGTCTTAAGTATAATTCAAAATGGACTTTTGCAACTATATTTAATTAAATTAATGACAATTTCACTAATACAAATGAAATTATCTTTCAAGATAAATCATCATACTCATGTTAAGCTTGTATCTACTTTCGTCAACATATGCCTAATATAAACCCTTAACATATAAGGAATCAATGCAAATATTTACAAGCCATTTAAATGCAACTTGTATCTTTATGAAATTGTTATCTAAATCTAATGCTTTAATCATTTATATTGCGATTGACCTCCTAATTCTATTACAATATATTAAACAAATAGTAGCCAGCTATTCATGAATAAGAGAAAAAAAATGGATTAAACCAATTAAAATCATCACAAGAGAAGTCCAAGTTTAACTTAATCAGTAACACAAATTCATCTCAATTCTAGATAAAAGATCTAGCTACATATGATGGAAATCAATAAATACACAACAATAGAATTTAACAAATCCATGATTTAAAAGTTAAGAAAAAGGGTAAAGATGAAACTAATAGAGGATTTGAGTGAATCTTCCATGCAACTTTCATATCTTTAGCAAATCTCCAATGTTTTCCTTTAAATCTTATTTCTCCCTTTGCACCTTTACTTCTCTAGGTCTCCTACTTAACCCCCTTTTCAGAAATTTCAAACTATTTCACAAAAAGTCTTTATTTTAGTCAAATACAAGTAATCTGTGTTGAAACTACCCAATTACACGGTAGCCCTGATGATTCACTTCTCTACCTGTGTCCCACGGGGCTATATAGTTCCACACAACCTACCTATATGTAGCACTAGTTTAGTTAAAACTCTCTTATTTTTTATGCTTGTACTCATCAACACAACTAACCCTTGTTTCTTGTTAAATATGCTTGATTTCTCATTGATTCACTTACTTTCCCTTGTACCAAATTAGATCATATAAAAATCACATGAAAACCATAAAATCTAGATTTAATTACTCAATTTTATCCTAGGAAAGCATGTATATTTTGCACTTATCACTTGGTCAACCTAACCTTGAGTATATGAGAAAGTTTTATCCTTATTTATGTAATAAGTCTACATATTTCAATTGTGAGATATGTCAATTGTCTAAGCATACAAAGTCCTTTTATCCTAGCCAAAATCATATTTCACATAATCGTCTTACCTGGATTTATTTGATGAAAAAAAATTTTGAGGTTTCACATATATTTAAAAGCTTTTATTTTCTTATACAAAATCAATTCCAAACTACCATTAAAATATCTTGTTTTGACAATGGGACAGAATATTTTAACATTGTGTTAGATAATTTTTTAGGAAGAAAAATGGATTTTACATCAAAATACATGTGTAAACACTCCCAAATAGAATGGAGTTTCTAAGAGAAAGAATAGACATATTCTATAAATGGCTTAATCCCTATTAATTTCTTCAAATATGCCTAGAACCAATTGAAGAGAAGCAATCCTTATTACCAAATATCTTAAAGATGCCTTCTAGAATTTTGGAATTTCAAACACCCCTTGAAAAATTCCAACAAAGGTATCATACTACTTTCTTTGCTTTTTCCATTTTTCCTCCTAAGATATTGGGTGCACTTCATTTATTCATATGTATTAAGGTAGTAAAATTGATCCGTAACCTTTCAAATGTGTGTTTATTGAGTATTCTTCTAATAATAAAGGGACAAATGCTATTTCTCGATAAAAAAAATTCTATGTTATCATAGATATCACTTTTTTTAAAAAAACTTACTTTACTAAAATACCCATTTAAAGAGAAAGTGAGAATGAATGTTATCTTTTATGGACATAATTGAAGTTGAACTTTTCCAAACTAAGTTTATCCAACCTAATTTTGAGCCCTTTTACACTCATGAACTTGAACTTAAGCCTTGACCTGAATCTTTTTTAGTTGAACCTAAACCTAAACATGAATAGGAAGAAAATAAGTCTCCGAGTGAGGTATAGTTGTTTACAAAAAGCAAGTTAAATGAGCCTAAAAAATTGCCAAGGATCCCACTCTAAGTCCAAATGCCCAAAATGATGATTTTAGGCAGCTTGATATTCCAATTACTTAGAGGAAAAGGGTAAGGTTGTATACACTTCACCCTTTTGCATGTTTTATTGCTTATGACAAATTGTCTATTGAGTACTATACTTTTATTGCTAATATTGCTCACAAGAAAATTCCATTGAATATTTATGAGACATTGAAGAAGCCTAAGTGAAGAGTGGCTATCTAAGAGGAAATTAGTGCCTAAGAAAGAAGTGGAACCTGGGTGATCATTGACTTGCTTGAAGGGAAGAAGCTTGTAAGATGCAAGTAGATTTTTATCATAAAATACAAAAACCAGATGGAAGTATAAACTACCATAATGACAAGTTAGTGGTTAAAGGTTTTACCCAACTTCATGGGACTGATTATCAAGAAACCCTCACTCCTATTGTTGAATTTAATACCATCAAGGTTTTCTTGTCACTAATTGCTAACCTTAACTAGCCTTTTCATTAATTTGATATGAAAAATGCATTTTTGAATAATGACTTAGATGAAGAAGTTAACACGAAAATACCTTTGGAGATTGAAGTTGAGTACTGCAAGAATAAAGTGTATAGGATTCATAAATCTTTATATGGTCTCAAATAATCAGTTAAAACTTGGTTTGATAGGTTTACCAAAGTGATAAAAAAATATGGGTATAATCAAGGCCAGGCATATTATACTTTATTCATGAAGTTCTCCTCTAATGGAAAGATAGCTATCCTAATCATTTATGTTGACAACATAATTGTCACAAATGATTTTGAAGAAGAGATCAAATTACTAAAAGGTACATTAACCAAGGAATGTGAAATTAAAATCCTTAGTGAGATGAAATACTTCTTGGGCATGGAAGTTGCTAGATTAAAGAAAGGAATTGTTGTTTCTTAAAAGAAGTATACTTTGAATCTTTGGAAGAAACTGATATGCTTGGATGTAAACCTATTGAAACACCCATGAAAACCACTTTGAAATTGGCTTTCAAGGAAGATAGTCTGCCTATTGACATTGGAAGATATCAAAGGTAAGTCAACAAATTGATATACTTATCTTACACTAGATCTAACATATGCTTCATAGTTAGTGTGATTAGCTAGTATATGAATAAGCCTACTAAGAAACATTTGAAAGCTAACTACAAGATTCTTAGGCACCCTAGATAGAATTTGCAACATGGTTTAGACATTCCAATGAAATATTGATTATACTATTGTCATCATTACCCAATAGTACTTGTCTCTTTTTATTACCTTTTTTAAAGTAAAGACACAAATGTCATTTCCTATCTCACCTATTCATTTTTTTCCCTTTCATTTCCATTCCCTCAATCTTCTTTCTCAAGTACCAAATGCTACCTAAGATGACTCCTTGCAAAGGTATATATTTCAAGAAAGGAAATAAGAGGTAGTGATATATACTGATGCTAATTGGACTAACTCTATAACCGATAAAAGATCAAAAACAAGGTATTGCACTCATGTATAGGAAAATTAGGTTCTATGGAGAAGCAAAAAGTAGGCTAGTAGTGCAGAAGCTAAATATCAAGCTTTATTTCATGGCATTTGTAAGGGTCTATGAATTAAACATCCTTTTGATGAGATTAAAATTTCAATGACGAATCCTATGAAAGTTTTATATGATAATATGACTACTATAAACACTGTAAAGAATCATATATATTATGATAAGACCAAATATGTGGTGCTTGACTGAAACTTTATCAAGGAGAAACTTAACTTTGAAATCATCAATCTTATCTATACTTTCACACAATTCCAAGTGGTTGACATTTTGACCAAGGCTTTATCTAAAGTGAAGTTTGAAGAGTCAAATGACAAGTTAAGAATGATTAATATTTATTCATTAATTTGAGAGAGAATGTTGGTATCCATGTAACTGTGGTGCATGATTTATGAGATGATTGTGTTTTATTATGTATTCTTTCTTTTCTGTTTGAGGTCCCTGATTTTTATTATCTTCATGTCATTTATAAGTTTTTATTAGTTGTCTCTATCATGCTTGTATTAAGGATTTGAAATCACGTAATTATAGGGTTTCTCTTCCTATTTAAGCTAATGTATCAATCTTACTTGAATATGAAATGAAATAGAATATCAAAACCATGAGTTTTCATGAACTCTAGAAACTCCTAGATTTCTACAAGAATTTTGTTTAAGGGTAAAATTCGAAGAAGATATTAAGTTGTGTGTGTCAAATTTGAGATTTGATGGCCGTGGAAGGAACTTTGGTCTTCACTCCAAAGGAAATTATAGATTTCATAAGAAAATTAAGAATTTAAAGAAAAATTAGGAATAAAATTAAAGATTCCATTTTGGGAGCAAATTTTGGGAAATATGCTGTATTATGTGTCAAATTTGGAATTTTAATTTTCAATGTATAGGGAATTAGGGGTTTTGTATAGGAAATAAGAAAATAAGGACAAAATTGAAGACAAAATTAGGGATTCTATTTATGGGCAAAATTTATTAGATATTGTCATGTGCATATTGAATTTGGGATTCTAATTTGTCAATGAAGGAATTTTGATCTTCAATATATAACAAATTAGAGATTTTATAAGAAAATTAGAAATTTAAGACAAATTTTAACAAATTTCATTAAAAAGTTAATGGAATGATGTCGGAAGGTAAGAAATTGTATTTTAACCTAAATTATTAGTCTACTCCCAATATCTGAAAGTGGTTCAGATAAAAATTCACACGAGTATGATCTCTCCAATTTCGAAACTGTTACACTGGTATTTAACCAAAGATGTATGGAGCATACATTTACGGCCATAAACATAATCATTTATAAAGTATATAATCATATAATTATCAACACGAGTGTAAAAAATATTAAGTTCATATACAAATTATACTTAAAATCTAGTATGTATAAAAATACATAGAACCAACATGCTTAAGAAATATCGACCATAGAAGATTTTCACTTTTTTCCCCAACATTAAATAACAGAAGTATAAAAATGATATAATGTTTTATTATGAATACATGTCTGATACGGACAGAATAGCTTTCTTGAAATGTTAGTGTTTCATAAATAAGATATAAGAATACTTCATCATCAAATTCATGGGCATTGTCATTGTCATGCCGATAGCACTAAGATGAATAAACGGAAAAGGGGCAAGTGCCATTCTGAAAAGCTTTAACAAGGAGAGGATTTGATTGGGAGCCAAGCCAGAAGTAATCAGAGAAGTTTAGCCAGATTCCACAACGTAGTCGTGCAGTGCAGAAGCATCTATCTGAAAATGGGCCTTACAACTCCTTGAACGAACAATGGGATGGCAACACCTGAAATTATTCCTAGCAACAAAATATCATTCAAATTGAATGTATGCTGCTCTATTTTAAGCTCCCCGAGGAGAAACATCAATCTTTGCTCAAATACGACATACACTGCGGCCTGACATTTTAGCTGATATATATATATATATATATATATATATATATATATATATATATATATATATATATATAAGGAGGCTAAAACCATATGCAATACGTTCCACCCAGTATCCCCTACACTAATTTTTGAAATCGAACAGGGTCCTCAAGAACCCAAAGTATAAATTAGAGACAAATAAAAAGGATGTATGAAATCGGATAAGGAAATATCTACACTCAGCTGCAACAACCACTCAAACTAATCCTTGAAGCCTCTTTCAATATGTTCTCCCATTTCTTTCTATCCTCAATTGGCACTTTTGGCTTCTACATGAACATCTAAAACAAATGAGCAATCCTTACACAACCAATGAACTGGAAGAGATGCTTCCCCTTTAAGTCACTCATGTCTGTGCAAGTAGAAGAGGGCAAAGTAACAAGTATCCTAAATGATACACATGACGACAATTTGATACCCAGGATCACTAAAATGGCAATACAAATAACACCTAACAACATCTGCAAAGCATCCAGAGTTAATTGCTAGACAATCACTAAAATACACGAATTATATTTGATGGTCACTTTAGGAGAGCCAAATACATGGATGGTGTTTCCAAAGGATTAGTAGTGGTTCAAGCCATTCTCCAGTCTCGGAAACTTCCAAGTGATAGGGAAATCTGAAGATGTTATATGATGGTTATGCCTTTACAAGTTTTCCAGAATAACCATGAAACATGAAAAGATAAGTTTCATACAGATGATGCAACGAAGCAATGGCTTGTCTGAAAATAAAGTTTTGGTTGAAGCAAGAAGAAAACTATAGTATTATGCGCTACAAAATTGATTAGTTCCTTCAAGTTCGAATTATCTTCTACAGCCAAAATGAGGGGAATCCAGTAGTTGAAGTGTAAAAGCTTACATATATACAAAGACAAAGATCTGTTATTTACAAAAGTTTTCGAGCATGGCTTGTCTTAATTTGAAACTATACACCAGAACATGACATCCCTTCACGGCTTCAATGGGGCTCAAAATCCAATGGAATCTCTAACCGTAAGTTAGAGAAATAAGCATCAAGTACTACTCTTCAGAAACATCAGATGGTAGCTTATATGTTCGGGTGACTCGAATCTGAAGCAAAAGCAACAAAGTAAGAAAACTATAGGTTAACGCTTCATAAAAATAACAACTTCTTTAACTTCCATGAAAATATCACTCGTATAAACCAAGATGAAAACTCAACAGAGGTACAACAACATGAAATTATGCACAAAATTTTATAACATAACAGACAGTCCATGTACCATAGCACTTACTCTGTGAGATACATTATGATGTCAACCATCAAAATATCAATTGTATAAACCTAGATGAAACTCGATAAAGGTACATCACTAACAATATTAAATTATCCACAAAATACTATAAAACAACAGATTATCCATGTATTATAGGCACTTACACTGTACGAGATGCATTATGATCCTATGTAACTCCGAACAGTGAACAGATTTTATGTTATATCTTGTTCTCTGATGCCTAACATTAATCTTATGTTTCAGTGGCAAAACTACAAACTGGAATAAAATGAAGACCACAACGGGTCCACTTAATTATAAATTGCTGAATAAGTACAGGGTTAAGCAAACAAATCATATCAAGACGGGCAGGAAGGTTAACCTGGGATGTGGTGAAGTTACTAGCCTAAAATGGAAGAATAAAAGCATATATATTACCTGTGCAAAAGCATAAATTGCTCGCAAGATTCTAGCATAATCAGTTCCAAGCATTTGAATGACAAGATCCGCCAGGAAGGTTCCCCAAAGCCTGCTCAATGCAACATTAGCCATGAAATTGTCAGCACCAAGCACAAACTATTCCTTAGAAAAAACAAAATTTGAAAGCAAAGAGGTGAAAGAAACCTGTAATCATTAAGATCATCAACAACGTTATAGTTATCAATACTGAGCAGATACAAAGCTGTTTAATCTAGAATGTATTTGAGTCTAATGCTACGGAAATATATACACACACCCTAGCCAAAAGGAAGAATTGACCAAATAAAAAACAGCAAAAAGGAAGAACAGAGAGCCTGAGTAGGCAGTTTAATTACCCACAAAAGACCATGACCAATTTGGAAAAGTTGTCTATGTCTCTTCAATCAGGTATATCCAATTAGACTTTGGGTTTTGCAACAGAACAAACACCCCCCCTTTTTTTTTCTCAAATGAGATAAAGAGATGCCATTTGCCACATTCCAAGCCCCTTTCTATGTATCAAACAATGTCACTCACAGGCACAATGTAACAATACAGTTAAGTATATAATTATTTCCCACAGCTCTATGACCACTAACCCTTAAATTTTTCCTCAGATTTGCAACTATTAGAATCCCATCTTTCATTGCCCGAAAGAGTTAGTAAGAGAGAGGAAGAAAAAGTTGTCACAATTGGAGATTAATATGCCTTATAGAAATTTAGGGGAAATTATCAAATTCCCGCAAGCACAGACTTCGTATAAATATCTGAGGGGACAATAATCTTTCTCAACTAAGAGACCACCATGGCCAAACATCAACAATGAAGATGCTAATGACTGAAAAGTTCTAATAAACATCTCACTTCAAGAGATTGCTCCATCTCAAAATGTAAGAAAAATGTGAAGCTGATATCAATATGTGGATAGATCTTTTATTATTAACCACAATTTTTACCATATAGAAAAGTTTTTCAAATTTTATCTTTTAATATAAATATATATTTAAGTTAGTAGTGGAAAAAGAAATATTTAATATTATTAGCGCTTATGCACCACAAGTAAGATTAGAAGAATTTCACAAAGTAAAATTTTGGGAGGATTTAGAATGTTTAGTTCAGGAGATACTATTAGGAAAAAAGATTCTTTTAGAAGGGGATCTAAATGGTCATGTGGGAAGTGTATCTTCAGGTTACGAAAGTGTTCATAGAAGACATGACATAAAGGAAGCAAATACAAAGGGTAAAACTATTCTAGACTTTTCATTGACGTTCGATCTTATATTAGCTAACACTTGTTTTAGAAAGCGTAAGGAATATCTTATCACGTACAAAAGTGGAAGGGTATGTTCTCAAATTGATTTCTTTCTTATAAGGAAATCGGATAAAAAACTTTGCATGGATTGCAAAGTTATACCTGGAGAAAGTATAACTACTCAGCATAGAGTTTTGGTTATGGATGTATGAGTTAGGAGGAGAGTAAAAAGCAAAGGGAAAGATAGGGTGTTAAAGACTAAGTGGTGGCAACTAAAGGGGGATAAAGAAAAGAATTTGCAGAGACGGATTGTAGAGGAAGGACCTTGATAAATATAAGGAAGTGCTAACGATGTGTGAAATGGAATGGCTATAGAGATTATGAAGATATCAAAGGAAATATTAGGTGAATCAAAAGGTTATGAACCTAGAGATAAAGAATCTTGGTAGTGGGAGGCAAGCGTGCAAGATGAAGTTAAAGTTAAGAGGGAGTGTTATAAAGTGTAGTCGTTATGTAAGAGTAATGAAAATTGGGAGAAATATAAAGCAGCTAAGAAAGACACTAAAAAGGCAGAGAGCGAAACGAGAGCAAAAGCATTCGATGGGTTATACCAATCTTTAGATACTAAAGTTGGAGAAAGAAATATCTACAAGTTAGCTAAAAGTAGGGAAAGAAAAACAAGAGACATGGATCAAGTGAAATGCATTAAGGATGTAAAAGGGAAAGTCTTGGTCACGGAACAAGATATAAGAGAATAGTGGAAAGGTTACTTTCATAGGCTTTTTAATGAAGGCCACGAGATTTCATTACAATCAGATAGGTTAGACACTAAAGAAGAGGATCAAAATTATACTTTTTATCGTAGGATTTGTGAGTCAGAGGTAAAAGAGGCATTAAGGCGAATGGAGAATGGCAGAGCAGTAGGACTGGATAATATACCTATTGAAGTATAGAAGGGTTTATGAGTGAAAGACATAAGTTAACTCTCAAAGTTATTTAATGAAATTATGAGATATAAGAGAATGCTAGACGAGTGGAGGAGAAGTTCTTTAATTATAAAGAAATTAAGCTCATGAGCCACACTATGAAATTATGGGAAAGAGTAATTGAGCGAAAATTAAGAAAAGAGACCTAAGTTACGGAGAATTAATTTGGTTTTATGTCAGGAAGGTCAACTGTGGAAGCAATATATTTGTTGCGAAAATTAATGGAACGATATCGAGAGAATCAAAGAGATTTACACATGGTGTTTATCGATTTGGAAAAAAACATATGATAGAGTACCAAGAGAGGTTCTATGGAAGGTTTTGGAGAAAAAAAGAGTTCGTATAGCTTATATTCGAGCAATCCAAGATATGTATGATGAGACTACAACTAGTGTAGTAACAAAAGATGGACTTACAGAAGATTTTTCGTTAACTATTGGTCTACATTAAGAGTCAACTCTGAGCCCTTATCTTTTTACTTTAGTATTGGATGTGCTTACTGAGTATATCCAAGAGCCGGTGCCACAGTGTATGCTTTTTGCAGATGATATTGTCTTAGTTGGAGAATCGATAGTGGAAATGAATGAGAAGTTGGAGAGGTAGAGATTAATTTTGGAAACTCATGGATTTCGTTTAAGTAGATGTAAAACGAAATATATGGAGTGCAAGTTTAGTAAGAGACACACCACTTCTAGCGCAGAAGTGAAAATTGGAGAACATATTATATCACAAGTCACACGATTTAAATATCTTGGATCCGTCATACAACATAACAGGGAAATAGAAGAAGACATAAAACATAGGATTCAAGCTGGGTGGATGAAGTGTAGGAGTGCTTCGGGTGTTATTTGTAATAGAAGAGTACCACTCAAACTTAAAGGTAAATTCTACCGCATAGTTATAAGACCTGCAATATTGTATAGAACTGAGTGTTGGGCAATAAAAAGTCAACAAGAGAATAAATTCAATGTTGCAGAGATGAGAATGTTGCGTTAGATGAGTGGACACACTAAACGAGATCAGATTAGAAATGATTGCATTAGAGAGAAGGTGGAAGTCACACCTATTGTGGAAAAGATTGTAGAATCAAGATTTAGATGGTTTGGTCATGTTAGGAGGAGACCTATAGAAGCTCCAGTTAGGAGAGTAGATGAGATGGAGAATAGTCCAATAATTAGAGGTAGAGGAAGATCAAGAAAAACTATAGGAGAAATTATTAAGAAAGATTTAGATTTAAATAGTTTGTCTAAAAATATAATTTACGACAAGTGTTTATGGTGTCGATTGATCCATGTAGCCAACTCCACTTAGTGGGAAAAAGCTTTGTTGTTGTTGTTGTATAAATATATATTTAAGACGAAATTCAGGAAAGCAAGTTATAACAAAAATAAAAAGCTTCAAGAAATTTTAGTTATAAGATGAGATAAGGTGCAGAAGATACACAGGTCCAAGTAGCGTCATCATGCTTCTAATACCCACATATCTTGATGCAGCACCAAGAAAACCCTGGAATAGTTCAAATTTCAGATGAGAAACAATAATAATAAAATTCAAAAATTGAATCCAACTTCTTTTTTGCACCAAATCTATGCATGCAAAAGAGATGCAACTACATGACTTATTTCTCTGATTTAACAACCAAAAAAAAAATATCAAAGAAAATTATCAATTCTCATTTTAATATTTAAATTGTTTATATTAAAGCCCAAAAAAAAAACCCAGTAATAGCATTATGCTCAAGTAATTTCAGAAATGTATATATAAACTGGCTGAACCAGGGAATTGCATATTTGGTTATAAAATTGAAGCATAAGACAAAGTTCCAAAGTATTATTACGGGGTAATACATAAGCAAAAGGAAGCATACAGAATATGTGTTCACATATTTCAAAATCTAGGTTTTTTTTTTTAACCAAAAAAATCTAGGCTTTTTGAACGTAATTCATTATAGTAATTATAGTAATATATTAACAAGTTCCTTCAGGGATCACTTAAATGCATTCCTATGAATAAATCAAATAAAATTTTAAATTGTAGATGTATAAATGGCCAATCTCAGTCACCTGTTTTGCCGCAAGCAAGGCTGCCCTGGATTCTAGATTAATAACAGCTAACTGTCCACCCTGGAAATCATGGAGAACAAAGTGCATGTCAATGGTATTCAGGAGAAACAGTTTTTCATGTTATCAAACCCCAGCCAGTACCAAACATACCTTCTTCATTAACTCTTTCTTAATCTGGTAGTTAGCAGCTTCTAAAAGAACTTTCCCAGATAATTGTCTTGTTAACTACAGGACATCATCTAGTCATTGAAAGAAATCAAAGACCAAATGCTTTCTATTGGAGACTCATTTAAGATAAAGATAAAACAAAGATATCATTTTCTTACCAAATGATATACTTTTGTGAACGTATATATACCACCACCCTTAGGAAGACAAGAAAAAATAAAATATTAGAAGAGATATCACCTTAAATTCGACCAAATCATTATGAATTTAAAAGAAAAAAAGGTCCCATCTGAAGTATTTTCATTAACAATTTAAGATACCTTCAAAATCATTGATCGAAGCTCTCCCGCCCCAACTTTTAAAGCCGCAAGAACTTGAGCTTTCCATTGACTGAATCCAAGTTCTTGGCCACCCTGAACATTAGATGCTGTGCCAAGGTCCAGTAAGCCTAGGAAAGTTCCTGATTCTTCACTACAGAAATATGCACGATTTAGATCATCACTGTACAACTAAAAAAGAAAACAAATGTGTATTCAATGAAGCATTGTAAACATATGACTACTAAAAAAGATAATTTACTGCCTAATACTGTCAGCATAAAATGGAAAACATCTTGCTGGTGCAGAATCCATGCAGCATTAATTGGGTTGCCATTTTAAAAAAAAAAAAAATTAAGTGCACCATCTAACCAAACTTGAATTGAATAGTCTCATACCAAGTGTCAAAAAGAATTGGCTAACCCTAGCAGCTTTAATTACTAAGCTATTTTAAAATTCATCTCAAGAAACTCACAAATCCCCGCCATAAAGTTGAACATGCCTCTGTTCTATGCAAGGAGCACAGGAGAAAAGAAGAATGCCAGCATTCCACTGAAAAGCAGCTTCCCATTGCTCATAAATTTAAAAGAAAAAATTGTGGGAGAAAATAAACTAAAAATTTCTCTTCAAAGCTGTGTGCCTTGTACAATTAGTATAAAAGCTCCCTCTTGGGTTCAACCAATAATATTTGATTGTTATAAACTAATTCTAAAACCATGGTCATCTTAGAGTTTCTGTAGGCCAGTCATGATTAGTAGACAAGATTTGGCTGCCAAGGCATGGGCAGTGGGCCAGGTTGACTTCAATTTTCAATAAAGATAACGAGCGATGGTCAATGGAATTGAAAAGGTGGTCAGCTTTTAGAACCATACAACATGGCATGGTTTCTGTTGCTGACGTTGGATTTTTATCTTTAAAGTTAAAAAGCCTCTTATGTCTTTACCACGTCACCCACACCATTTATCATTTCTCCCACTGCCTGCACAAATGGAGATCTCAATACAAAGTCACCCTAGAGTGCCATGGACCCTTTTTCTCTTTCTCTCTCACAATAGAAGCTACATTAAAATTCCAAGTCAACCCGTGGGCAACCCTTCCACTGATTCACTAAAGGTGCAAAACTGAGATAGATGCAACATCTGACATCCTAAGTTATTCAAAAAAGTGAAGGAACAATTATAAATTTCTATATATAAGGAATGTTTCTCGGCCATCTTAATCACTCCTTCTACATTACCAGTTGTCCAAAGATCTTTCAATCAAAAAACAAATTGCCCCAAAATCTAAAATAGATAATAATCAAACTTAATAATGCATACCATTCTAAAAGTCTGCATCTTATTCTAAAATGAATTTAGCAAAAATGAAATAATTCTGTGACATTTTATTATAACATCTTTTCAAATGTCAATCATGACAAACCTTTCATATTTTCCTTCAAATCAGTTGTAGAGCCAAGTCATAAACTGAGTGCCATTTAATCCCAAAAAATATACATACGTAGATTGGGTAGAAAGAATTGTACCTTGAGTCATCCTGCAGTAAGTGGAGGAAAACTTCTACTTCAAGGTCTTCAGTTGACAATTTGCTGGAGCAAGGAATGTTTAACCTTTTCCTCACTTCAAGCAAAACATTTCTATAAGATGGCCTCCAACCCCTATGGAGAAGTAACCAAACAGAACAATTTACCCAAATCAAGTATCTCAACTATATATCCAATCATTGCTCAGCAAAACTACCAAATGTGATGAACAGAACATAGCAGGCAATTTAATCAATAATAGCACAACTAGGTATTCCTTCATAAGTTAGGCAACAAAATGAATGCTGTATGATTAATTCTTAACTAAAGATTGCGCAGTTGTTAAAATATATATATATATATATATATAACAATAAAATCTTGCACGCAATAACCTTAACGTAGACCTGGCGTCAGCTGCAAGGAATAAAAATCGCGACTCAAGTGCAGCTATAAATTCTTCTCGTTCTTGAAGGTCCACTCCAATCATTGCCCGGTCAACCTCAGCTCTACTCGTGATTGATTTTAGCAAAGGGCTGAAGTAGCTGATACATGTAAAACAGCATTCATCACTATACAGAAACTTAGAATTACAAAAATTATGACCCCACACATAACTCTGCAGGAAATTAAAATAAAATCTTCACAATTATAGACGATTACATCCACCTTGGGCCAAAAAGGATTGTTTCAAGCTCATACAACTCGGAGTCTGTGGCGAGTTCAAGCACCGAGCGGAGCTCCGGATCATATGCACCTGTAAACTTGATCAGTTCACCATAACACCTCAAAATGAAATTCAACAAACCCATGTGAGGCACAACAAAATAGAAGAATAGGAAAAGCGAGCCACCTCGCCTATCTCTTGAAATTGCAGCTTGAGCACAAATTTTCAGCCTCCGACCATTTATACGCGCAGGTAAGACAAAAATCTGAAGAACAATAACAACAAGTTTAATGTGTAATTTAAATTTCACATTGATCACATCATTCTTTACTTTTCACTTGTCTCATAATAATGTTGACGCATAACGATAATTCAGTTTAGTTCAGTGAACTAAATCCAGAAATATCATTTTCTGTTCCGTTTCTTTTCTTTAATTTTCCAAGGAAACAAAGAATTAAAAAAAAAAAGCACAAATGCGAAAAATTGTATAGAATAATGAGAAAGCGAAGAAGCTTACTGGGGAGGAGAGTTTGGAAGTGGAGGAAAGGAAGGTGACGGAGAGGTTTGGCGCCAGAGCAGTAGCAGAAGTCATCTGCTCCACCAGAAGCCGAAGCTATCAGCCTTCCACTAACCAATTCTCACTTTCATTTAAAAATCCTACAGTCAGGGGAGAAGAAGGCCCGGCCAACTCAGACCAGCTCAATCATTTGGGCCGAGTTGGATCAAATTTAAATGGAATTTGGCCCAAAATTAGATCAATGAAGGTGAACTCGGAGTCCGGCCGAGCTGGGTTTTTTATTGGGCTATACACCTGGCCCGGCCTTATAAATTATAAGTTATCTTTTATTTATAGTGGAATTAGTTAGCCTTTTCTTTTCCTTTTTCTTTTTTTGATTTGGATTAACTAACTGGTTGTTGAAATGAAAGAACATGTATCTCGCACTGTTAGTTAGAAATCTCATTCTATTTGTTCTAATTAAAAGCCAAAAAAAAAAAAAAATAGGAGAAAAAAATGAAAACCTAACTAAACTTGACTTACTCTAATCTGACCTGGTCACAAATCGAGTCAGAACCACACCTATAAAAATAGACCCAGTACCAAAATCATACTAGGCCTTGAGCTCAATAAAAAATGAGCTCAACTAATATTTGTGTACCCTTATCTAACACTTGGCTTATATATTATTTTTAACAGTGAATTATATAGACCTCATTTAAATTTTATTAAAATTATATAAATTTTTATTTTATTTTTAAAACATAAAAGAACTTCTAAAATTATATGTAGATTTTCATCTTGTGTAACCACCATTGCATCCCAAACTAATTTTCTATGCCTGAATTCATTAACACATCATGTACATGAACTAGTAATTGTATTATATATAAACTAGTGAGCATCAAACACTATCGATTTTTTAACACTCACCACTCTTAGTCAACTTTGTAAACATTTTCATCCGATTAATGAACTCTTAAATCTATTGTCATGTTATCTAAGAACTAATTAATGAATTAAATACAAAGGATGTCACTTGGAGCATTGATTATATATAATCACACTATAATCCATATATCAATTGAAACAAAATCATGACATCTAGTAATCAATCAACATAACTCAAAATTTAATCGATGAAATTAAGTAAGAAACATAAAAGACAAATGAAAATTTAAAGGAAATTGGAATTAGTCATCATAGACTACAAAATAAAAAGAAATACATCACAAATCTACATTAGAAGCAAAGGATTATATCTCTAAAAACATTTAATTACCAAGTTTCACCCTTAGATGTCCTAGAATGTTGAAAACTGAAAAAAAATGCTCTTTGAAATTTGAAAGGAAAATAAAAAAATGGCTAAAGAAAGTTACATTTTCTTACATTAGAAGAGATTTATAAAAAGAAAAAATAGGTCTAAAATAATCATTCAATAAAAAAATATGTCTCATCATAAAATTTAGATTTAGCTATTATCATTGCAATGAGCAATCATTTCTTGTTATGATGAAAAAGGCTGGTAAAAAATTTTGAAATTATTCGCATCACAATCCCTTAACCCTTATAAATTGCTTTTAAAATGCACAAAATTTATTTATTTACAATCTAGTCTTTACAAAACAATTAAAAAACACAAAATGTAAGATTGAAAACAATAAAATCAAAATTAAACTAATTATTTACAAGAATATACTATTAGCTTTCTTAGAAAATTATGAAGTGCCACAAAACTAATTTAAAAGTAAAAGTTAATTTTTAAAATTCTTGTCAATTTAGTCCTTTTTATAGGCTTTTTAACAAATAATGGTAATTTACACCAAAATCAAACACAATTGCAAATTTAATGAAAAGTGGTCCAAAAGAATTAAAAACGATTGAAAAACCTTTGATAAGTCCGCCAAATTATCTTTAAAAATGAATACTTTTAAAAACTCATCAACCACTTGATTTTAGTGAGACTACTAGCCAAGATTTTAGGACTATACTTTGTGTCCTTTGCAAACATTGAGATGCCATGGTCTCCTACCTTGCTCCATTAGCACATTGTCTATTGAGGCTAACAATTCTGAGGAGGAGGTTGTAAAAGAAAGTTCATGGCTTCAAGTCAACTAGGGTAGCCATTGTAAAGGACATTAATGAAGATTATGACACCATTGATGCAACACTTCATTTAAGCCATTCAGAGATATCACATTTTCTTCCTATGTCCTAGCACAAACATAGCAAGGCTTTGGAGGTGCTAGTCCATATTATTTTATCCTAGCAGTACCCTATACAAAACTTTAAAGGTGACAATCCTTCTTATTACATGCTATAACCACTATAGTTTTCTTTCAGAATTTTGGAGGCATCCTTTTATACACCAATGCCATAAATGCAATATGACTTTAAGTCATTCATAACATTATTTCCCGATCTATCAATATTTAGTATTAAGTATACCAATCGATTTTTTCAAATGAGAGATTGTCACATAACTAACAGCAAGGTTTCATGACACTAAATGAGCTAATTCCTTCACTTTTATCTCCTCAATAAGATTTGAATTTTTCACCAACTGCTAATGTAATTGACCCATAGGAAGAAGAAAATGAACAACAATAGCTGGTGCATTAGTGACCAAAGAGATTAGAAGAAGGTTACGTTCAAAAACAGGGAATAGAAAGGTTTTTTTCTTTGTGTTATGTTTGTGAAATTTCAAACATATTACTCCCAAACCTCATATTGTACATATATTTCTTTTTATTTTAATTGATTAGCATATTGGGGTTCACATTTTTTGGGTTAGAGAATTTGGGAGTTGAAGTTTTGTTTTAAAGTTTAGGGTCAGGCCTTGGTATTAAAGTTACAAATTGAAAAAAAGAAAATAAAAATTGGGTGTCCTATGAAAAAAAATCATTATAGCACTTGAAGCAAATAACATTGCCAGCAAAATTTATATCCTTTTATTTTTGAATGACTTATTGTGCGCATACGTGCACGTGCACGAGGATGTGTGTTAAAGTCAACGCTACAAAAAGGCAATATGTCATTTTAAAAAATTGGTATGTTATTTATTGGTATAAATTAGGAGGCACAAAGTGTATTTAACCAATATGCTTTACAAAATTTGTAGAACTATTAAATTCCAAGTTAAATTAGTATTTTGGTTCTTAACTTTATTGAAACTTTAAATAGATTCCTTAAATTTAAAACATTCCAAAATAGTCCTATAAGTTTTAAACTGTGTTATAAGAGCCTTCTTTCATAAATTCAGTTAAATTACTAAACATTAATCTATAATATTGCTGCTTGGAGTCTCAGATTTTTCTTGCTTTTTTATTGCATATGTAGTATACCCAGTCATAATATAGGATATTCTCTGAAAAAAGAAAAGAAAAGAAACATCAGCCTTGAGTTGTGAGGACGTTTCCTCCAAAATCTAACATTTTCGTTCACTTTAGGACACGATAAGAAGGCAATCTAAGAAATCTTAACAGAAGGTACCTACAACAAGGTGACGCTTGCCACTTCGGCTGATGGCGGAAGGCAACGATAGCGTAGGAGATTGATACTTTGTCGCATACTTTTGTTTGGATTGTTTCTTCATAAAATCATAGCACACATGGATCATAATCAGCATCATTAGTAACACCATTTAGTCAGTTGACGAAATTCATTAAAAAAGGACTATTATAGGATGAAATGAAAGTTTAAGGACCATTTTAGCATATTTCAAGCTTAAGTGACCCAAGTACTAATTTGATATATATTCTATACGCAGGAAGAAACTCGATCATCTGCAAGAAATTTTTAAGTTCAGCTTTCGCACAAATCTTGAGATATTACGATAATAACGGAACATTTGAAATTCCTAAAAGTTTCTTTTCAAAATACATCATAAATATTCTGTAATGTAAAAGAAATAATCTCTATTGAAATCTCCAACTTACTGCCCCTTCATTGCAGGGATGAGATTTAAATTTCAGGAATGAACATCACATAACACATAGCTTCTTTTATGTAGTCAAAATCAATTGGGAATTTTCTGTTTTGCTGTAATTTCTATTAATACAAGTGTTTGAGACAACCAGAGAGAATACTGTGATGAAGGAAGCTCAAAGATTCGGGGATAAAGTATTGAAGATTTTCGTCAAAGAGATGGAAGGTTATACAAAAGTTCTCCCCAAAAGCACCCTTTCTGTGATCTGACTTGTTGCCCCGGAAGCTAGTTACCTACTGGATCCAGCTTCCCCTTAAAGTACACAGAACTACAAAATTACTATAACTCTCTACACAATGCCTATGGAGTGAAGACAATAGCTGTAGATTTGTGAGGACAAAATGCCTACTCACACTTAATGGAACGATATATGTGACGAACAAAGAGCAAAGCTGCACGAAATCCAATGGTTCCGAGCATCAAAAAGAAACCATAGCATATACAGGCCATGTATCCAAAGAAAAACGAGGTCTGCATGAAACCAGACATATCGGAGCGTGCATAGTAGTAGTACAAACAATAGGCATAGATAAATAAGCCAGTTGATCCACCACAGAGGAATGATCTGCACAAAAAGAAAACACATAGGACAAAGCCAGTAAGCACATGATGGGGACCAAGCCAAATAATGAAAACACGGAAAACTCACAACAGTTCAACCAAGACAGCAGCAAAATACAGAAAATATCAAAACCAGAACGGGGATCATATGCAGAAAATAAATGATTCTGCTAGGCCTTCTATCTCCTATGAAACCACTCTAGAATTCATCCACGCCTTCTCCCCACTCTCTCTTCACTCTTTATAAGCCTCCTTCACAACAGAATTGCTTAGGCCCACCCATTCTAAGAGCAACGCGTGTCCTGCCCAACTCTGCTGCCCCAAAACCTGAAAACCATTACATAACCCACCTGCCCTCTACCTTCCTTCCTGGGTCCTCTAGAATAAACCTTGAGAATTGGGATTGGGGTCCATCAGCACATAATAAATTTCTATTTTAACAATTCTCATGGAACTTCAAGTAATGTAACTCAATTCAAGTGAGAGTTTTTATAATTGACGCTAAATGCATGTAATGAATAAACCATGCTGAACTCAACATTGACAGAACATACCCCAAAAATCAAAGCAACAATGCAAAAGCTCAAAAGAAAATGATAAATGCATCAATAAATAAAGAAAGCATGCACTCTTGAGACACTCTTTCCCAAAGGTTAGGGGCAGTTGAAACTCAATTAATTTATGCATGTCTATAAAAAGATTTATTTGTGCTTTGTTATACAATAACCACATATAAGCGATTAACTCTTGACAAGCACAACACCAATTCATTTATGAAGTCTCCGAAGTTTAAAGTGACTTACTCAAAACAACTTGGCCAATAATTTGAATTAGAAAATGTCCACACTTTGATCTATTACAAAAAGCCCATATTTCATAATAAAAGAATTATATCTACTATATTAATTTTTAAAAAACGAAAAAAAAAATCTTGTCCCTTAAAAAAAGGTATATCATCTAAAAGACAGTTAACTGAGAATTCACTGGAAGTCACAGCACTAGGATTAGAAACACCACACATGAAAGCAAGGAGACGAGACCCAGACAGCCAAGCTACCTCAGTTCTTGACCAGAAAAAGCAACATACTTCCAACATATAAATAACAAAAGATCTTACAGCTCCATATCCAAAAGGAGAAAAGGTGATAAGCAATATTTTGCAAAGAGCTTTCAACGTTGAAAAGCACAAGCTAAAAGGTTCAAGCTAAAGGCAAATACCATAACAGATAACATTTCTTTCTAATCAATATAGTATACCTAAAAGCATATGATGTGTAAATTAAACCAACAAGCAATACTCATTTAGCCATCAATTCAAGGCCTAAGTTAGCACGAAAATTTGTGATACATAGTGACCTCATACCTCCACCACCACTCATGGTCCTCAGCAGCAAGCTGGAAGTATGTCAATGCCACAGTAATAAAAGCAGTAACAATCAAGAGAATGATGAAGACAATGAACAGGATGCTGTAGATGGTATAAATCTTGTGACCCCAAACACTGGCAAATATGTAGTAAAGTTCAATGTATATCGCACTAAAAGGCAAAAACCCTGCCATTGCCATCTGAGGAATTGATCCGCGATACCAGGGCAAGGGTGGAATCTCTCTGGGATATTTGGTTGTGCGGCAGGGAGCTTGAAATTCTGCCTTGTTATTCTTCCCAGCAATCCCACCCAAAACAAGTAAAGGTGATGTTACAAGAGTCCATATGAGAACTATCACCATAATAGTACCAAATGGAAGGGCAGCAGTGGCATTGTAAACAATTGCAACAGTATTGAGAAATAAAAATGTGAGAAACAGAGGCCCACAGAAAAGGCATCCAGTCAATAGTAGATTCCTAACCTGTCATGTCCAAGGACAAGTAAACAACGATCAATGGTTGAAAATGAAAACCAAAGCAAGCTCAATGGAAACTGGACCTTAATTGTAGCAAAAGCTCATAAGTGCATACCCAGTTTGTTCCTTCCAGCTGACAATAAAATGAGGTTGCAGTATAACCAGCAATCCCTGAAGTGAGCGCATATATTACAACAAGTGCAGTGAATAAAGCCCCTCGATTGTACGGATAAAATACACCAACAAGTGCCAGAACAAATATGAACACCGTGCTGCATATCATGCATATATATAATTGTGAGACAGAACAATAAAGAACATATATAGGATTTCCATTCCCCTCCCAAAAAAATAAAAATAAAAATAAGAGATATAGAGTAACTGCCCTGCAATGAGTTTTGTGGTTAAGAAATAGGAAGGGGTCAGAATACAAAAGAAACTTACAGAGTAAACAGTTGGGTACCAGATCCAAGGGCAGCTGCAAATAGAGACTTATACTTGGGAAACCTAAACACATCTCCATGGAGATACTTCCAACCAGTCTCTTCCTGGTCCTCAGCAGATTCCTCATCATGGGCATACCTATTTTGAAGACAAACAAGTGTGACATCTATATTTCAGCAAAGTATAGAAATCCCTAGCATAGTTGAAGTCAACAGGTTGACCTTAAAACAGATATTGCAGAAGCTGGAAAAGTTCTTACTTGACAAAATCATTTTTAAGGACCCGCATCAAAATAGTTGCAAGAAACCCAGTTAGAAGGAGGACTGTCACACATGAATTTATGATTGAGAACCAATGGATTTCCAAATGATGGGGCAATGAGGATGAATGAGAGTACTTGTCCATCCGCTTCTCAAAAGGAGTGTTAGTCTCCTTCCATTTTGCAGTATACAGAAATTCCACATCTACTTCATTATCCTCTGTAAGGTCCACAAGGGCATTTTGATCTGTCCGTACATTGATTTCAATAACACGGTCCTTGTTGAAGAAGATGTCAAAGTGAATATGCTTGTACAGGTAATACTTATAGTCACTTGGGTCTTTTCCTTCCTTATCAACTTTTCCTATGAAACCCCAGATCGGTAAATCATCGTAATACATTTGAAAGTAGTAGTCCTTGTGGACTGCAGATCGAAACTGAGCCACTTCTTCCTTCTTGAGTGTCTTTTTGCAAACTACTTCAGAATTTTTATCCCGTTGGAATTCAAGTTGGTAAGGAGCACTAACCAATCGATCTCCATTTAAGACTTCACCAAGAGCCTCCTTTTTTTCTTTTACATGATCTGCAATCAAGATCAAATGAATAAAATGACTGTACTCACAAAGATGGAAAATCAAGGAAAAGGGATGAAAAATAAAAGACTGATACGAACCTTGTCCACAGAATGGGAGATCAAAATAGCGATAGGTTTCACTGAAAGGAAAAAGAAGTGTTTATCATAGATGAACAAAATTATTCGTAATGCTCCAAGAAATTCAAACAGTAGTTTAACTGTTCAACATGATCATACGTCCAGTCAACAGGAGACACACACACACACAGAGACACCAACTATTGTCAATTTGCAAACAATTGTAATAGGTTGACCAATCATCAAGTGGTTATCAATGATTCAGAAATCAGAATAGTTCAAACTATCGAACTGGTAACAGCTGCGGACTCGGATACATCTCATTACTCAAATCACTAGATCAGAAACCACGTCCAAGTTCAGCAACAAGATCTGAGATATATGCCCCATGATTTCTACCTCAGGCATACTAGCAAAGACCCAACCGAAAGGGAAAAAGGAAAAAAAAAACTCAGACATTTGCATCTGGCACTCTACTCGAGCATAATTGATAACTAAATTTCTCAGCTCAGCCAAATGCAACTAGCTGGGTTGAGAAAAGTGCTTTACTTTGCGTTATATACTCGCTTCAAAAATTCATCACACAGACGAATTAGACTGAAGAATTTGGGTAATTCACATTTCTTGCAATTTTGAGGGGAAAGAAAGGAAAACCAATTGACCAAAATTCTCATTCAACACTACTAGCTCGGAATAAACTTAGATCCAGCTGGAAAATTAGAAAACAAAAAAACAAATTGCCCATAACTTATACTGAATTCAACAATCAATTCATCGAAATAAGTTTACACTTTCCGGATATCAAATCGAAAACCTTGAGAAAGAGCTGGCGTGTGCAGCAGCTAGCGAAATTACCTGGGATTATGGAAAGGGCCAACCTTATTAGCATAAAGGGGGACCAGATCTCCTTCTTTGTAACGATGATCCGATGCATCCGACCTCACATGGCCGACACCACAGAGAGAAACGAAGGCGATGAACAACATGGCCACCACCTTCCCCATTGTTCACCACCACCCTTCCCTTCCAGAAGAAGCACACGGAAAGAGTGAGAAGGATAAAGAGGGGAAGAAGATAAGGAGAAGAATGAAACAGGTCTGAGCAAATGCCGCGAAGCGGAAGGGGTCAATATGAAGAAGATGAAGAAGAATGGTGTGAAATTGTGAATTTCTACCGGTCTAACAGTGACACAGACTCAGCGCCTCACTGAAACGTTTGATGTTTCACCCTACCGGACGGGGTCGCTGTTGCTTTCATGTTTCTGGCGGATAATGCTTGAGTTTTTTTTTTTTTTAATTGAGTAAACAAAAAATTGGTTAAATTACATGCGATTTGTAAAGTTTGAGTAATATATAAATAACTTTTAAATTTTTAAAATTTGATAATAAACTTTTTAAAATTTTAAATTTATAAAATTAACCTCCTGTTATTAGTTGATTCTTTCATTAATAAGCATGACACGTGGATGAGATATTTGCATATTATTTAAAATTTAAAAGATTTATTTACACATAATATAAGATTTAAAAAATTATGTGTAAAAAATAAAATTTAAAAAATATTAGTATCATTAACGTATTATATTTTATTAGTAAAATAACAAACTAAATAATAGCAGTTTAGTTATCTATATAAATTTAAAAATTTAAAATAGTTTATTGTCGAGTTTTAAAAATTAAAAGAGTAATTTACGAAATTTAAAAAAATTTTGTATAATTTAGTCAAAAAATTTTAAATAAATTTTTGGCAAAAATGAATTTTTAGTCCCTTAATTTTATTTAAAATTTTACTTTTATTCTTTAACTTCATCTAATTCCAATTTAGTCCTTTAATTTTACCTTAAATTTCACTTTCACCTTTTAACTTTATTTTGCTCTAATTTGATCCTTTAATTTTACTTTAAATTTCACTTTTGTTTATTAATTTTATTTGATTCTAATTTAGTCTCTTAATTTTATCTTAAATTTTACTTTTGTTCTTTAATATTATTTTGTTTTGATTTAACTCTTAATTGTCATAGACTACCCAAAATTTTTATTATTTATTTATTTCAAAAACTACTTAAATTTCACATTAAAAATATTTGAGTATTTTTTTAATATTAAAAACTAAACTAAAATTAAATGAAATTAAGAATGAAAGTGAAACATAAAATAAAATTAGATGACCAAATTGGAACCAAATAAAATTAAGGGATAAAAGTAAAATCTAATGTAAAGTTAAAGAATCAAATGAAGTTAAAGGATAAAAATGAAATATAAAATAAGATTAAGAAATTAAATTGAAAATAAAATTTAAGGTGAAGTTAATGGACCAAAAATATATTTTTGCCTAAATTTGTCTACCTATTGTCTCAAGACAGAAAAGAATATTATACTATAATTAAGTTGTAATTAATCAAATTTAAGTAATGTTGTCCATTAAGAAAAAATAGTGTTTTAATTAAAAATTAAATTTAGATACAATTTCTTATGCCTTTATTATGAGATTATTCAATAAAAATATATACTATCAAAAAAAATTCAATAAAAATACAACATATTCAACAATGAATTTTAAAAATCATATATTCATATATAACAATTTTGCACTTGACATATTTTTATTAAAGCAGTTAATGGCAAAAATATAGAAATTATACCTAACTTTTCTCCTTTAATTAATTGAGTTGCTAATTAGAATTTATTTATTGAATTGATAAAATTAATTTTCAAAAATATGCAATCTTTATAAACTTTTAATTTTCTTTTATGAAAGTTCAAAATCAAAATTTACTGAAAAAAAATTATACAAAAATTTGAAATATCCTAATTCTTCAAATTATTTTAGATTAAAATATTAATTAAATAAGTATATTCTCCTAAGTGATCAGTTAAATACTTATATATTGTACATTACCAAAAAAAATATTTTAAACTATATCATAACAGCAATTAACATTATTTCTATATCATAACAGCAATTGATATTATTTCTTATATAGTTATTTATTTAAGTTACAATTTGGCTTAGCCATGGAGGTATTAGTGTGAATACAATTGATTTAATTCATTAAAAATAAATTAAATATACAAATATTATTAAAAGACTATTTGTTTTATTAGATTATTTGGTAAATTTATATTGTTAACTTAATTAACTTATTAAATAAACTATACTACTTAAAAAAAATTATGATTGCCAACCTTTAATATTCTGAGTGTGGTTTAGGTTGATTGTTCACTTTTTTTCCTTTTACTGGCCCATATCAAGGTCAATGTTTGTGAGTGTGTGAGATCGAATGGGATATGGTAGTCTGCCTCCTGGGATGATCATAACGTGTCTTCAATCCAGGTCCGATTTTGATAGGGCACTAACAGTATGACACATGTAACCTTGGATCATGTAGATAAAAACAAAAAATCAAATGAGAAAGTTGCTGATAATTAAGTGAGATTATTTATATTCAATGAGGCTATAATCAAGTAAAATCAAACTTGCCTTCACGGTCAATATAATTAATATAGAATGAAAAATTTGATCAGTATGGGATCAATTCGACTGGCCTTCAAAATTAATCTATCAAAAAATTAGTAAAATTGGTCAAAATTTGATAAATATGGCTTGTTAAAAAATGGGCCAAACCAATCAAACACTTTTTTTTTTTTTTGGGTTTTTAATCACTAAGAAGTCAAGAAAAATAAAGACCAAGCAAAATAAAAATTAAAAAAGTAAAGAACCACTAAAGAATGATTAAAGCCCATATTTATTAAAAGTAGTTATGTATCTATATTTTTTTAATATATAAAATTATATATTATATTATATTTTTAATATATAAAATTAAAAAATATATATTTAATTATCATCAATTTAATCATAATTTGGTCACGATCATATTAATAAACTATAAATTAGTATTTTTACCAATTAATTGCCCAATTTGATTTTTAAAACATTGATATTTAATGAATTGAAAAACAAAATATATGATACAAAATATATAAATTTTAGTCTTTACAATTTAAGATGTTATGTATTAACTACGATAACAAAAATCAGTTTAATAAAAAAAAGATTGAATTAATAGAGAAAAAATTATTGAATGATAAAATTAAGTAAGAGCTTTATATTTTTTAGGATAAAATTAACAAAATTGTAATAAAAAATATAATTTATTCTCAATCTTATTAAAAATATAAAAAGAGAAAAATATTCAAAGGATGAGAACATGCATATATTATTCATGTTTTAAAAAAAGCAAATAAAAGTATTTCTAGACATGCTACACATTTTAATTTCTTCTTTTGTCACAACCAAAGGGAATAGATGTATCATATTTGCATTACTTAGTTTTTTTTTTTAAGTTTCTTTGAAATTAATTCTAATAAGAATTATAATTAAAAAAAAATTCTCAGAATTATTTGTTCTCTTCACTAGCATATCTTTTCTAGGGACTATATATAAAAATTTGAAAAAAAAATAAAAAATCTCTTGAATTTTGAATTACAAATAAATATCTAATCTTTTAAAACTAAAAATTAAGTCATTTAATTTTCATACTAAAAAAATAAGTACTATTATCTATCAATTCTCTTAACGTGGTTAGCTTATTTGTTACTTCTAACTTAATAATACTAGCATGGCCATTATGAGAATAAATAGAAATTTGCCACGTTAATTATGAAAAAAAATTGATATAACATTTGAGTTAACCTTATTAAGAAAAAAAAAAAAAGATAGAATGACATATCTCATGAAATATAGAAGTCAAAGGAACTAATTTCAAATTTAAAAAATTTAGGAGACTCTTTGCAAATGACTTAAAGTTTAGGAATGAACATCACATCACCTCATTTTATATAGTCACAACCAATTGGGAATTTTTTGTTCTGTTGTAATTTCTATTAACTCCAATGTTTAAGACAACCAAAGAGAATGTTGTGATGAAAGAGGAAAAAAGGCATAGAGATGGTAGTACAGAAGTTCTCCCCAAAAGCATCCATTTTGTGATCTAACACGTTGCTCTAAAAGTTAGACACAACTGGATCCAGCTTGCTCTTAAAGTATATAGCCTACAAAATTACTATAATTCACTACTCAATGCATATGGATTGAAGAGAATAGCTTTGGACTTGTAAGTGAAGGGATCCAGAGAGAAGAAGATAGAAAGAGTTGAGAGGGAATTGAAATGAAATCAATATAACACATTATATTAAATTGATTAATGTGTTTTGGTTTATATACACAGAATACATAGCATGTGTTTAGTTTACAATAGTATGATAGTTGTAACAAAATCATAACAATACTAACTAAATTAGCTGCTTCAATATCTTTCAACATTTTCCTATAATCTGAGGGGTCTTTGTCCCTGTCATGTTACTAGTTTTGGAACACTTTCCAGTGCATTCAAATAATGAAGGTCTTTGACTTGGAGCTTGTCTCCAGGATGTCAAACTTAGACTTGCTACAGGCTTCGGTAAGGATATTTGCAGTTTGACTGTAGGATGGTATATGCTCCACCTTAATCTCTTTTCTTTGCACTTTCTCTCTTACAAAGAAGAGATCTAACTCAATGTGTTTGGTTCTGGCATGAAATATTAGGTTTGTAGTCATCATCACTATGTTGAGGTTGTCGTCACAAGTGGTGATGGCAATAATATGTGCAGTTCATGGAGTAAGGATTTCAGCCATGCTGTTTCAGCCACTGTAATAGTTAGGCTTATATACTCAGCTTCAGTTATTGATCTTGAGCCACAACTTGCTTCTTTAAGGATCAAAACACAAGGTTTGATCCTAGAATGACATATGAGCCAATTGTGAACCTCCTATCATTGAGGTCTGGCATAGATTATTAGACTCTATGAGATGGACTATATCTAAAGAAAACACACTCACTAGACCTATGAGCTAGTTTATGTTAGTTGTATAGTCTTAGTAAAGGGTATTAGGCACATCAAAACACTTTAAGGAGGAAGTATTCTAATTTGAGTTAGAAGAGTTTCTTTAGAAGGGATAAGCCATTTAAGTTTGGTGTTGGTTGCCTATTGATGAGGAATGTGGTTGTTAGAAAGGCTTCATCCCAAAATGTTAAAGGAAGGGATGCTTGTGCTGTGAGAGTGAAACCAATTTCAATGATATATCTATACTGGCATTCTACTGTGCCATTTTTTTTTATATGTGTGAATAGCTCAATCTATGAGTGGTATCATGTGTGAGAAGAAAATTAGACAAAGCTCTATATTTTCCAACCTAATATGATTGTACTGCTTTGATTTTTTGTCCAATCTAAAGTTCTATTATGTTTTTAAACCGAACAAACGTAGAGAATGCATTAGCCTTCTTTTTCAACATATATATCTAAGTAAATTTGGAGTATGCATAAATGAAGTGCATGTAATAGGTGTGGCCATTTGAAGATTAAATTATGGAAGGCCCCCACATGATTGTATGAATGAGTTCAAAGGGTCTGGAATATGTGTTGTTAGAAGGAGGAATATGTAGGTTTTTGTGTTTTTCTTAGACAAGTAGCCTTGCAGAATTCAAATGAACTTGTGTTGATATTTTTTATGTTACATTGCTATAATACAACTTATACAACTTTTTGGGAAGGATGCCTTCACCTTTAATGCCATAGATTGGAACAAGAATTGTGGGTTTGTGCATTTTGAGAGCTAGTACAATCATATCCAGGAAGGAGTATTAAACATAATAGTAAGTTGAAATACAAAAGAATTTGTAAGCAATAGATGTTTGTGTAGTCATTAGCTAGTGGTTGAATGTGGTTGTGTTACATGTCATTAGCAAGGAGCAACCGATAGTAAAATTCAATAGGTAGCAAAGTCGATATTATATGAAATTGTTATTGGTAGTTAGTTATAGGAAGTTGTAACAGACTTAAATGCCTCCTTGCTACATTGGTATAAGCATCCAAAAGTGTCACAATGGGGGATTTATCAAATATATACTTTTTTAAATAAATCATCTATCATTCCACTCTTATTTGGAATCCCGAACAAAATTGGTATCAAAGTCACTTTGGCCTTAAAGGAAGATGGTAAAAGAGATAAGAAGCGCTAATCACTTCAAAGAGCTTAAACTGGAGATTATACAGTCGTGACATAAGGTCGAGGAAATGAGGATAGATGTCTTGAGCCTTCAGAGTCCAATTATGCAGTAAGGGAATACATCGTCTCATTTGGAGTAGAACATCATAGACCTTGTTTCGAAGTTGTTGCAGACAAGTTTGATGTTGGACGAGGTCTTGAAGATGATGAGATTGAATCTGACCAAAATGAAAGCTCTGAGTGGGCAAGGTGCCAAAAATATGTTTGAAATTTCAGGTGGGCCTAAGATGAATGGGAACAAGTTGGGAAGCTAGGTAACATTAGACTCCCTACCAACTGTAGCTGTATGAAATATGGTACCTACTATGTATCCTTAGTTTCACTCATTCCCCGCAATGATAATGGCCAATTATACAGTTCCTACCAAGAACACAAGGATAGAATTTCCTAGGTTCGATGGTATTGATTTTAAGGGCTAGGCATTTATGAGCCATCAATTCTTTAAAGTAAATGACGACCAAAGGATCAAATTAATTAGTATTCACTTAGAGGGCAAAACTTTGCAATGGCACCAAGTGTTCTTGAGAAGAAAGAAATAAGGAGAAGTGAAGTGGGGAGAATACATGGAAGAAATGGCAAAAAGATTTGATGATGTACTAAAGGTAGATCCTATGGTAGAATTAAATCAACTAAAATAAGGAAGATCAATGTTGGAATATCAGGAGGAGTTCAAGGAATTGCTGGTGAAGGTAGATATTCCTAAGGTAGTAGCAATCAACTATTTCTTAGGAGGATTAAAGCCTAAAATTGAAGCACCCATTAGAATGTTCAGACCATCTAGCCCTACTAATGTAATGTATATTACAAGGTTACAAGAAGTCTTTTCCCATACTCCAACTATCCAATATTAGAATTCATATACATATAAAAAATCATTCTCAAATCAGAACTAGCCCACATTGAATTCTAATCATAAAATTTCTTATTTTTCATCTTTAACAAACCCACCTAGCTCCTTCACTAAAATCCAAACCACCACTTCCCCTAATTTAGTCATGGCCTCTAAGACCTATATTGACCAGTACCAACATGTTAAATAGTTGACAAAGAGAGAAATTGATGAAAAAAAGGAGGAAGAACTTATGTTATTGGTGTCCACAGAAGTATTCCTAGTAGCATAAATACACAAATTCTCAGCTCTTTATGATAATAGCCTAAGAAATAGACGGAAAGGAAAAAGAAACTTATCAGGATTGTGTGGCTAAACTAAAAGTGTCACTGATGGCTTCTTTAAATGCTATCAAAGGGAGAGGGGAATATTCTACCATAAAGGTGTAGGGGCTTATTAAAAAGCATCTTGTTCTACTACTGATAGACACAAGAAATACCCATAACTTCCTCAACTTGTCATTGGTAAAGAAGCTTGAGTTGAAGACTTAATACATAAATGGCGTCAGGGTAGCAGTAGCTAATGATAAATAAATCCATGTTAATACAAAGTGTGTGCAGCTACCATGGAAAATGCAAGGGGAAACATTTCATGCAGACTTTCTTGTTATGAAGCTTGGGGACTATGACTTAGTATTAGGTAGGCAATGGCTAATAACTTTAAGAAGATCTATGATTGACTTATAAGCTAAAGTGATGAATTTTCAGTTGAACAGGAAACAATTTGAAATGCACATGGAACAACAGACCTATGATTTGATTTCAAATGAATATGAGCACAGCAAGGGACTGCTTAAAAGTACATCCTTTGTACTATAGGTATCTGAGCACTTCTTAAACCAATAAACAGATTTGTAATTATGAGGCTACCAGTTGCAACCACAACAAGCAGAACAATTAAAATAGATATTACATGATTTTAGGGATGTCTTCTAAGAACCAAAAGGATTACCTCCTCCCCATAAGTTTGATCACTCCGTCACCCTCAAGGATGAGTAACCTATTAGCCTTCTTCTATACAAGTATGGCCTTTTACAAAAAAATGTCATAGAAAGATTGGTGCAAGATATGATATAGCAAAGAATAATAAGACTGAGCACCAGTTCATTTGCTTCATCGGTATTGTTAGTTAAATAGAAAGATGGATCATGAAGATTTTGTGTAGACTACTAAAAGCTAAACCACCAAATTGTCAAAAACAAGTTCCCACTTCCAATTATTGAAGAATTGTTAGATGAACTATATAGGTTTTTTTTTTGCCTGAGAGCAAGATACCATCAAATTTTAATAAAGCCCAGTGAAGTGCATAAGATAACATTTAGAACTAATTAAGGTTTATATGAGTTTCTCGTAATGCCTTTCAGTCTCACCAATGTTCCAGCTACGTTTCAAGGCTTAATGAAACTCAATTTTTAAACTTTACTGGAGAAGGTTCATCTTGGTGTATTATGATGATATCTTGGTATTTAGGAAGAATTGGACAGACCACATGGGGCATCTAAGAACAACATTACAAGTCTTGCAGGACCACACCTTATTTGCAAAAAGTCTAAATACACATTTACTGCTACTAGGATTGGTTATTTAAGACACATCATTTCAGTACATGGTGTTGAGGTTGATCCATAAAAAATTGAAGCCATATTATCTTAGCCAACTCCACATAATATTAATTCATTGAGAGGGTTTTTGGGTTTAACCGGTTACTATAGAAGATTTGTGAGACATTATAGTAGCACTAGTAAACCACTAAAGAGGGCCATGATATCTACCAGTCTTGGCTTTACCTAATTTTTCTTTTTCATTTACAATTGAGACCAAGGCTTCTAATAAGGGGATAGGTCAAAGAGTCTTGGGAAAAGAATGACAAATTGAAGACTTTAACTTCATAGCTTAAGGACAACCTAAATTCACACCCTAAATACTCTTAGCAGCATAACATCCTCAAGAGGAAGGGTAAGGTAGTGGTGGAAAATGATCCTAATCTCCAACTAGAATTATTAAAACATTTTCATGAAAACTCCTTAGGTAGTCACTCAAGGGTTACAACAACATAGAAGCAGCTGTCTTCAATTTTTTATTGGACAATATTGGAGAAACAAGTTAGGAATTATGTGTGAGTGCACCATTTGCCAATGCCATAAACCAAAAAAATATTATCACTCCAAGATTGTTATATTCATTGCCTATTATTAACAATATATGGATTAATCTCAGCATAGATTTTATAAGCAGATTACCTAGCTCCTATGGCAAAACAATGATTCTTATAGTGGTCGACTAACTTAGCAACACTGCCCCATTTTATGGCCTTAAAGCACTTTTTTTCAGCACTAGAGGTAGCCTAAATTTTTATGGATAATGTGGTAAAATTACATGGCATCCCCAAAACCATTGTCACATACCGAGACCCTATATTCTATGGCAAATTTTGGAGAAAGGTTCAATTGTTATATTCTTCAGCTTTCCATCCTCAAATAGACGAACAAACTGAGGTTTTAAATCGTTGCCTCGATTGCTACCTAGGTTGCATGACAAGTGAGCAACCTAAGCAATAGGCAAAGTGGCTTTCTTTAACTGAGTATTGGTATAACATCTCCTACCACTCAGCTATTGGTATGATACCATTTGAAAATATTGTTTGGTATCAAATCACTGGTTCACATGCCATAACTTGTAGGTGACTCCAGCAATGAATTGATTGATAAGAGCTCCATTAAGAAGGAACTTACAATTCTGATCCTTAAATAGAATTTGCAAAAAGCCCAAAATCAAATGTTATAGGCTACCAATAGACATAAAATAGAGAAAGAGTCCTATGAAGGAGACTTGGTGTAGCTCAAGCTTTAGCCATTTAGAACAAACCTTTTGAACAATTCCTTATTACATAAATTGGTAGCCAAATTCTATGGGCCTTATAAGATACTCCAAAAGATTAGAAAGGTAGCTTATAAGCTAGACCTAACTCCAAATACTAGAATTCATCTTGTTTTCCATGTATCTATGCTCAAATGGCACAAGGGTGAACATGTTAACATCTCTACCACACTTCCTAACCTAGATGTTGATAGCCACTTCACGATGGAACCAAAGAAAATCTTGGCTAGGAAGATTGTAAAAAGGGGCCACTTGCCTATCACTCAAGTCCTAATTCAATAAAGGAATGTAGGAGCTGAAGACACTACATGGGAAGACTTAGTCACAATACAACAACAATTTCTAGAATTTAACACTAGAGACATGCCTATTGATACTTGATGTCAAGGATATGGTACACTAAGGGGGGAATATTGTTACATATCATTAGCGAGGGGCAACGAATAGTATTGGTTAATAGATAGCAAAGTCAGTATTCTACGGAACCGTTATTGGTAGTCAGTTATAGGAGGTTGTAATAGACTCAAATACCTCCTTGCTACTCTGGTCCAGAAGTGCCACAATGGGGGATTTATCAAATATGTACTTTTTTGAATAAATCATCTATCATTCCACTCTTGCTTAGAGTTCAGCACCAAGGTGGCTTGATAAATGTAGTCTTGGATAAGTACTTAAGTTGTAAGTTGTTAAGGCAAGACAGTGGATCTTTGAGTTGTCTTTGTAAGAGGATTTTGTTCAAACCCTGTGCTTTGACAAAACAAGAATGAAAGTAGAATTCAAAGTATATAGAATTGTCATGTGCAGATTTTGAAACTAACAAAAGATTCTCTTTCATTGAAGGGGCATAAGGTTTTAAAGATAGATGGGAAAGGATGTAAGAGGAGAGGTAATGATAGAAGAATCAATGTGTTTGATAGTCACGCTAGCTCCATTGCCCATGTGAACTTGTTATGGTGTCTTGTGCATCAAGTTTTGTGAATCAGTTGGGATAAGATTTGAGGCACCCGAGTCTGGATCCACATTGAATCATAGATAGATTCTATTGTAGCTGGCATTGCTGCCATGTTGCCTTGGGGCTTGAAGGGCTGATGGTTTGGCTAGCTACTATTGTTCTGTTGAAAGATTTGATCAAATCTATGGTAGTAGTTCCTAGTTAAATGACCAACCTTGTTCGATAGTTGGCAAATGATTTGGGACCTGTTAGAGATTTTGTCTCCTTTTCCTCTGCTGAATTTTCCATTGCCTTTATTGGCTCTATTTGCAAAGAAGCCCTATAGTTCCTATCCTACCACTACCATTTACATTGTCCTTTTTAGGTCCTTGTGGCATGAATGCTAAGACGGTGTCAATTGCTTTTGCATATATCTCTAGTCTACATTCTTAAGCAAGTAGTAAGGGCCCAATTTCATTGATGGTATATGGCTCCATTCTTGAGGTGACTATGGTTATAAAGGGATCATACTCTTCTAGTAAGCCTTCAAAGATGTCTTCAATGTGATCATTCACTGACATTGGGCATCTAATCAAGATCAGCGAGTCAACAGCATTCTTGATTTTCAAGAGGCACTCATTTATGGACATCGCTCCTTTCTTGGTGCTTCTCAACAGCAACTTCTATTGCTTTATCTTGGCCCTTGTCTAAGATGCAGAGAACAGTTGGATTTGTTCCCAGATTGGCAAGAGTAATTGCAACCAACCAATCTTAACATACTTTCTGCCATGGATGATAATAGCGAGCATAGTTGGAATTGATCCTGTCAACTCCATCAGAGGAACTCTAGATTGACTTTTTTAGCTTCTCGATTTCCTTGAGAAGTGAAACTCTCTGGTATTTGACCAATGCCTTCGATGGATCTTTCCAAATCATATCCACATATAGCAGCCAGTACTTGTTTTGATAGCAAGCAATTATTCTCGTCGAGTTTGATTAAAATCGGGTGAATCAATAATACAATGTCGTGCTTTTCCGAATTCAGGAGAATTGCAGATGAAGAAGAATTTTCCATTATCTAATTCAGCTTTGATACCATGAAAAAGACATAGCATGTGTTTAGTTTACAATAGCTTCGCAGTTGTAACCGAAACATAACAGGACTAACTAAACTAGCTGCTCTTATATCTCACAACAAGGACAAACGCCTACTCACACTTGATGAATCCATACATGTGACGAACAAAGAGCAAAGCCGCACAAAATCCGATAGTTCCGAGCATCAAAAAGAAACCATAGCATATACAGGCCATGTATCCAAAGAAAAATGAGGTCTGCAAGAATCCAGACATATCAGAGCGTGCATAGTAGTAGTACAAACAATAGGCATAGATATATAAGCCTGCTGATCCACCATAGAGGAATGATCTGCACGAAAAGAAAACACATAGGTCAAACCCTGTGAACACATAATAAATTTCTCTTTAACAAGAAGTCTTGTGGAACTTCACGTAATGTAACTCAATTTAAGTGAGAATTTTTACAATCAACGCTAAAACATATGCGTGAAATGAATAAATCATGCTAACCTCAACATGAACAGAAGATACCGCAAAAATCAAAGCAAGAATGCAAAAGGTCAAAAGAAAATGATAATGAATATTGAAATGCATCAATAAATCAGCAAAGCGTGCATTCTTGAGACTCTTTTCCCCAAGGGGTAGTGGCAGTTGAGGGTAATATTTACTACAAGAATGTGTGCTTCTTTATACAAAGATTTATTTATGCTTGTTTATACAATAACCACAGAGAAACCAATTAACACTTGACAGGCAAAGCACCAATTCAGTCATTAAGTCCCCGAAGTTTATAATACCATTGCAAAGATTTTGAATTCAAAATTGTTTGCAGCTTGATCTATATCATAAAAGCTCTTTTTTCATTATAAAAACAATTATATCTACTATATTATGTTTTATAAAAGGAAAAAAAAACTATTATTCATATTTATCCTTTAATAAATAGCGGCTATAGTGACTAAAAGACAGCTAACTGAGAATTCAGAGGAAATCACACCACTAGGATTAGATACACTACAGATGGAAGCAGAGAGACAAGACCCAGCAGACAGCCAAGCTACCTCAGTTCTTGACCAAAAGAAGCAACACATAGAATATAACGATATAAATAACGATTTTACAGCTCCATATCCAAAAGGAAAACAGGTACAAACTACAAAGCAATATTTTGCAAAGAGCTTTCAATATTGAAAGCACAAGCCAAAGGGTTCAAGTTAAAAGCATATACCATAACAGATAACATTCCTCTCTAATCAGCATAACATATATACATAAAATGCATATGATATGTAAGTTAAACCAATAAGCAATATTCATTTAGCCATCAATTCAAGGCCTAATTTAGCATAAAAAATTAGTGATACACAGTGACTTAATACCTCCACCACCACTCATAGTCCTCAGCAGCAAGCTGGAAGTATGTCAATGCCACAGTAATGGTAGCAGTAACAATCAAGAGAATGATGAAGACAATGAACAGGATGCTGTACGTGGTATAAATCCTGTGACCCCAAACACTGGCAAATATGTAGTAAAGTTCCATGCTTATCACACTAAAAGGCAAAAACCCTGCCATTGCCATCTGAGAAATTGCCCTGCGATACCAAGGCAAAGCTGGAATGTCCCTGGGATATTTGGTTGTGCGGCAAGGAGCTTGGAATTCAGCCTTGTTCTTGTTCCCAGCAATCCCACCCAACACAAGTGAAGGCAATGTTACAAAAGTCCATATGAAAACTATCACCATAACTGTACCAAATGGAAGGGCAGCAGTGGCATTGTAAGCTATTGCAACAGTATTCAGAAAGAAAAATGTGAGAAATAGAGGTCCACAGAAAAGGCATCCAGTCAATAGTAGATTCCTAACCTGTCATAAGCAAGGACAAGTATGCAATGATCAATGATTGAAAATGAAAACCAAAGCAAGCTCAGTGGGTACTAGACCTAATTGCAGAAAACACTCATAAGTGCATACCCAGTTTGTTCCCTCTAGCTGACAATAAAATGTGGTTGCAGTATAGCCAGCAATCCCTGACGTTAGTGCATATATGACAACAAGTGCAGTGAATAGAGCCCCTCGATTGTATGGATAAAATACACCAACGAGCGCCAAAATTAATATGAACACCGTGCTGCATATTATGCATAAGTACAATTTCTTGAGACAGAACAATAAAGAATATATATATATATATATATAACTGTTCTGAAATAAGTTTTGTGATTAAGACATTGGAAGGGTTCAGAACTCAGAAGAAACTTACAGAGTAAACAGGTGGGTACCAGATCCAAGGGCAGCTGCAAATAGACACTTATACTTGGGAAACCTAAATACATCTCCATGGAGATACTTCCAACCGGTCTCTTCCTGGTCCTCAGCAGATTCCTCATCATGGGCATACCTATTTTGAAGACAAACAAGTGTAACATCTATACTTTAGCCAAATATAAATTCCTTAGCATAGTTAAAGTCAAGAGGTCAACCATGAAACAGATATGGCAGAAACTAGAAAGGTTCTTACTTAACAAAATCATTCTTAAGGACCCGCATCAAAATAGTCGCAAGAAACCCAGTTAGAAGGAGAATTGGCACACATGAATTTATGATTGAGAACCAATGAGGCGATGAGAATGATCTAAGGTACTTGTCCATCCGCTTCTCAAACGGAGTGTCAGTTTTTTGCCATTTTGCAGTATACAGAAATTCCACATCAATTTCACTATCCTCTGGAAGGTCCACAACGGCTTGTGGATCTGTCCGTACATTGATTTCAATAACATGGTCCTTGTTGTAAAAGACGTTAAAGTGAATATGCTTGTACAGGTGGTACTTATAGTCACTTGGGTCCTTTCCATCCTTATCAACTTTTCCTATGAAACCCCAGATAGGTAAGTCATCATAATACATTTGAAAGAAGTAGTCCTTGTAGACAGCAGATCGAAAGTGGGCCACTTCTTCCTTCTTGAGTGTCTTTTTGCAAACTACTTCAGAATTTTTATCCCGTTGGAATTCAAGTTGGTAAGGAGCACTAAACAATCGATCCCCAGATAAGACTTCACCAAGAGCTTCCTTTTTTTCTTTCACATGATCTGCAATCAAGATCAAACGAATAAAATGACTGTACTCACAAAGATGGAAAATGAATGAAAAAGGATGTATGATAAAAGACTGAAACCAACCTGGTTTACAGAATGGGAGATCAAAATAGCGATAGGTTTCACTGGTAAGAAAAAGAAGGTGTTTACTATAGATAAATAAATTATACTAAAACTCAAATAAACTCAAACAGTAATTAACTGTTCAACATGATTATACCTCCTGTCAGCAGGAGATATATACAAAAAGACCAACTAGTGTCAAATTTTCAAATAATTATAATTGGCTGATTAATATCAAGTGTTTATCAATAATTCAGAAATCAGAATACATCAAAAATCAAAGAGTTAACTGCTGCGGACCAGATACATCTCATTACACAAGTCACTAGATCAGAAACCACATTCAAGTTCAGCAACAAGATCCGAGATATATGCCCCATGATTTCTGCCTCAGGCATATTAGCAAAGGCCCCAAAAGACAATGAAACGATGAAGAACTCACCTCTCGAACACTCGATATACTCACCCCAATTTGTAGTTTCCAGATATCAAATCTGGAAACCTCGAGACGAGAAAGAACTAGTGCATGGCAGCAAGCCAAATTAATTAATTACCTGGGATTACGAAATGGCCCAACCTTGGCAACATAAAGGGGGACCAGATCTCCTTCTTTGTAACGATGATCCGACGCATCCGATCTCACATGGCTGATACCACAAAAAACAACGGAGGCGACGAATAATATGGTCGCCACCTTCCCCATTGTTCACCACCCCCTTTCCCTTCCAGAAGAAGCACTGGGAAAGTGAGAGAAGGGAAGATATGAAAGAGGTCTGAGCAGAGGCCACAAAACGAATTAAAGGGGTTAATAAACGGAAGGGGAAGAAGAAGTAGAAGAAGAAGGGAATGAAATCGTTAATGAATGAGAAAATTGCTGACAATTAAGTGAGATTATTTTATTCAAAGAGTCTATAATCAAACTTGCCTTGAGAGTCAATGTTGGGTCCCAACCTTAGTAATCTGAGTGACTCCTTGCTGACCATTCTCTTCGATACTTTGCACCCGAAACGGTCCAAGGCGAAGAAGACTTATCGTGGCTTCGTTAACTCATCTTAGATTTGGACTCTCCAATGGCTGTGCATCTCATTCAAAACAGCGTGGATCATCCAAATCATGCTTCGAAGAAACTGGGCTGTTCATGTCAACCATGCCTCCTGCGAAATTGATCGATCTGCTGACGTCTTGGCGGGTAGCGGCCATGACTTGTTTGGGACTCCTTGGTCATCGTCCTCCCCAGCTGGCGGGGCACTTTGTACGACAACTCATCGAAATTTGTATGGCGTTTGTCCCTGCCCACCCTTTCATTAAAGAATAATAATAATAATAATAATAATAATAATAATAACAATAATAAAACGTAAGTCTAAGAAGGTACAGCTGATATCTTGGACTGGATTTTAGTGTTTTTAAATTAAAATATTTTTATTTAAAAAAATAAAAAATAAAAAAATCTATTAATTATTAATTTTAAAAATAAAAAAAATTTAAATTTAAATTATCTAAATTAAATTTAAACATTCATATCTAGGCATAAAAATAACGTGTTATTCTTTTTAAAAATGCTGTGTAGAGAAATTGAGTGCCTTTGAAAGTGAATATATTTAGATCACATCTTGGATTGTTACTGCGTTTGTCATGGTTACTATAAATTTGAGATGTTTAAAAAAAATCTTTTGACTAAATTTTAAAATTACTCTATATCCTAAACTTGTTATTATTAAGTTTACACTTACATTTTTCTTTTTTATATTTTTATGAGGTTTTTTACTAAAACACAACTTGTCATCAACAAATATTAGATACATAAATTTCATATACTTCTTCCATTCATAAGATTATATTTTTTTAACTTAATTTTTATTTATAATTGTATAATCGTTAACTTGATAAGTCCCTCAACATTTATCTTTTTATTTCAATTTAACTTTCCACTAATTTATGTTATTTTAGTAATTTGATATAATTTTTTTGATTTTTAATATTGCAAAAAAATATTCTAACTTATATCCATTATTATTATTATTATTATTATTATTATTATTATTCTACACATTCACATCAGCTTATGAAAATTATTATCAAATAATTTATTAATTAATTATGTTTTAAAAAGTGACTTTCAAATTATTTTTTTAACATTATTATTACTCTCTAAACAACAATTTCGTCATAGCCCTTGTAGTATGACAACTCTTGAAAAGTACAATATTTCTAAATGAATCCTCAGTGAATAAATTTTTTGTATATCTGTAATTTTATTATGTATTAAAAAAAAACATAAGTACCTTAGAAAAATTTATCATTGTTAAATAGGCCCACAGACAAATTCTCATTATGTTAAAACAAAAACTAGTCTATATATTATATTAAAAAATACATTTTTTTTCTCTCCAATAATGATTTTCCTTTCGATCAAAAAAAAGTTTGAGACAAACATTATTTGATATAAAATATTAAAAATTTCATAGATTTATCTATATCTATATAATATACTAAAATAACAATTACTTGCCATGCCATGTTATGCAACTTTTCCTCAAAAACTCAATTTTTTATGAAAAAAGTCTTCTTTATTATGGAAAAAAATCCTTTTTTGTTTTGAAAAAGTATTTTATATAGATTATTAAAAATTTTATAAATCTATATAATAAACTAAAACAAAAGCCCCTTGTCATGCCATCCCACAATTTTTTCCTCAAAAAACAATTTCATTTGTCATGAAAGAAACAAAAAATAAAATCTATATAAGGAAATAAAATCATGACAACTTTCTATAATATAAATATTTTTAAAAAATTAATCAAATTTTATTATTTTTTTAATGAAATAAAATATATTATGACATAATTTAATTCATAATTTAGGTAAATTTCCTTAAAGCATATTTTAAAAAATACGGCAAATAAATTAAAGCATTCTTAAGTTTCATTTAAAAATATTGTGATTTTTCAAAAGCTTTTGTATCGTAAGTACAGTGAACAAGTAAAACTAAATTCCTGTAAGAATGATATGTGACATATTCTCTTTCCTGGTATATTCTATAAGAATAATTTATTGTAATTAAAATAATTGATTGAAAATAATTCAATAGTCTATATAAGAACACATCATCATTAAAAATATTATAATATAACTATTTCTAAAATGTATAATTAATAGTTATAATCTTTCTTTGGATGAAATAAATTAAATATATTATATAATATAACATAATTTAAGTAATAAACTGCGTTAGATTATCTTAAGGCACATTTCTTCTGGAAAAGATGGCAAGTAAATTAAAGCATTGTTAGGGTTCGTTCGGAAATGTGGTCATTTCTCAAAGGTTATAGAGGTTGTGCATATTGTCTTGTTTAAACAAAGTAAAAAACACTTGTTGTTTAATTGGGTAAATTATATTTTCTCACCTAAAAAAATCTAAATTGCATATAGTCTTTTCTTATATTTTATATGAAAATGTTCACAAATTTCTTTTAAAGCAAAAAATAATTAAATTTCCTTTAAAAATAATATTGATTTCTTTTATTTTAAAAAAATAACTTATTAGAAAATGTACTTCTTAAACTTTTAATTCAACATTATTTATTTTTTATTTTATTTCAATAATAAATATAATGTTGTTTTGTTCAAAATATTTGTAAATGTAATTTATTTTTTATTGCAGAGAGGTTAGTGTAACATTCTTTTAATTTCAATAAAAGAGAGTGTGATTTTTTAAAATAAATAAAAAATTCATGTAATTTAAATATTTCTTAAGAAAGAGAATAATTTATCCTTAATAGTTTTAAAAAATTGTTGTAAGCTTATTAAATCACAATAATAGACCTTATATTTTATATGTTTGAAAGAACTTTATTTTATACTACTAACTAATTCAAAGAGAAAATTATATATCTACGACCATTAATTATTTAGATATAATGATATATTGTTTAAACTTTAATTAAATTAAATGCATAATTTAAAAATATATATAATTTTTATAATATTATTAATTTAAATTTTTAAATATTCCATGTATAGCGTTGGTGCAGGACTAATTATATTAGAGAAAAGAAGTACATCAGTGGATCTTCGCAACAAGATAAGTCACAAGCGATCACGCAAAAGCATCCTGGATTTTTAAGAAAATGATAACAAATACAAGGCATTACTTGCCAAGAACGAACACGCGCTCACGCGCAGGCAAACCGAAGATATTGCAATGGAAGAGACAGAAAGACGACGAACAAAGCTTCTTGCAAATGTGACAAAACTTCTTGCAAGGGTGTGAAGCCGGGTACGTAGAAGGGTTGGCAATGTGTCAAAACTTTGCATGGAGTGCATGGGAGAATTGGATCTCTCTATTTTTTTTTAATTTTTATTAATTTTGAAAAAGAATAGATACAAAATATATGAAATCTACCTAAATAATGAATCCTATTTGCATGTGTCAGACACATTTAAGCTCCGTTTGATTCGCCGTTGAACGCGTTCTCTTCACATTTATAACACCTAACCAAACTCGCCATTGAAAGATGAGTTTTACACGCTTTGTCTTTATTTCTTTTCGGAACTGATATAAAATGAAGGAAAAGAAATGAAGAAGATAGTAGGAAAGAATTATGGGACAATTAACCAATCAAATATATTTGGGACCTATGCATGGAGGCTGGCTTCTTGAAAGCGTTGTGATTCTCTTTTGCTTTGGTCAAAGAAGCACAGCGTGTTGCTCGCTCGATTCAATCGGTTCACGTCACCAAGGGATGAGAGTCCGCCATGTTTCAAAACCACTCAAAATGCACCATTTCAAGTTAAAGTGAAATGGTGCGTTTTGAACAAAATGCTTTGTGTCTTTGTCGATGACTAAAGAGGAAGAAGAAAGGCATGGCGGTTTCTGACCAGAAGTTACAATCCGACCGCAAGGTCTAGAACCTCTTCAGGCTTTTGTTTCGTCATTCTGCAAATACGACGACATCTGCTAATGCTCCATCTCCTCATCCTCCGGTTGAGCGTTCAACATATTATAGTTCGAATTTTGCTTCTTCAGTTGCGCGATCGCTTCTTCCAACTTGATGTCGTCTCAAGTTTGTTCCCTTCAATAAGCTCTACTTCCCTTGTATCTCTTGCTTTTTCTTCTTTTTTCTCCCTTTTTTTAATACCTTAATTATGCAAGTTTGGTGAATTCTTGTGCTACTTAGTATGCAATTTAATAATTTGATGACGATTTGTCTGTGGTCTTGGCTATGATTTCCCTTAACTAGGTTTTAATAGCAATTCCACAAGATGGGTTTAATAGAACTCAAGAAATTGAGAAGGAAGAGCAACAGGTGTCGCCTAGATATTTTGAAAATGCTAAGGTTGCTGTACTATTTGTTGTTTTAATTGCTGGTTACGTATGTCCAATAAAAAAGTGTTAAGCCACTTTTTCCAATCTTTTTTGTTGTTAAATGGTTTCTTATTTACATATTATCTATGGTTTTTGATAGGTAGTGGGGATCATGAAGAATGTGTTGCATTTGGAGTCACTAATGGTTAAATCACTCAATAACAGCCACTCCAAGGGAAGATTTGGGAAGCATTTGAAGAAAAACGGGGACTACACTTTTCTTGCTCAGCCATGCATAAGCAATATGAAGTTTCTGCCATTCACCCTATCAGGATGGGGACAGTTTGCACCAACAAAATTTGATGCCAAAGGTAGACTGATACTTTTAATTGTGTTAAGAGAAATAAGAGTGGCAAAGATTTAGGGGGTTAATATGGTAGAACTTTAGTGGAAGAAGCTGAGCCCCAAATTTATGAATAATTAGACAGTTCATTTACTACAGAGATTCTTGGGAAAACAAAGGACTTTTAGTTTGAAAAAGATAACGCGGTGCGTTGAGTTTTGATTGGCAGCGTCCTTTGGATGATGCAAACAGACCAGATAGAGCAAGCAACACGCTATGCTTCTTTGACCAAAGTGGTGGAGAATGGCAACGCTTCTTGAAAAGAGGTGCTCATCTAATATGTTTTTGGATATCTCTTTGCAAGTGACAAAGTCAATATGGAATTTTTGTTAGAAGATAAGAGAGTCAATTCTCAAATAAGGAAGGAAGAGATTTTGATCTTACAGTGAATTTCTTACTGAAGTTTATCAGGTTGATGCAAGTCATATTAAGATAAGTTAGGTTGGTCCTTTTAAAAAATAGATCCAAAAAATTAAAGACCCTTACCTTTCTTATGTTATAAAATTAGTTAACTACTTTAACTAATTTTATGACAAAGCTTTGATTAAAAAGAATTATGGACAATACACACAAAATTTTATTAGATAAACATGTTGGAAATTTTTAATTATGGGTCTACGTTAATTATATATTTTTGTTTTTTAAATATGAGTTGGTTTATAGTCTATTGAGATATTATAGGTCTAAATTTATTTTTTCTGACCATATAGTTATTAGGTTTAACAAAATATTTTTAATTAAATCTAATTAGTAGTTAAAAGTGTAGGTTATTAGATTTTATTGAAATTCACAATAAAAAAATTTAATAAGAGTAGATCATGTAGATGTCTTCTCTAACCCTAATCGATATACCTTCCATTGAAAATCACTATTGAACAAAAGGTCACAGAAGAGTTAGGCCACGAAGTTCTAGATATGAATAAGAAAGTGTGAAAATGTCAAGTAATATCTAGTTTTTGATTTAATGTTTTAAAATTTCTCGTAATCAACGTCTTGTTTTTATATATATTTAGATATGAGAATTGTATGATTTTCTATATGTGATATGAAAGCCTAATTACATCATTTTAAAATCTAAATATTTTATGGTTTAAAATCTAGATTGCTCAATTTCGAGTTCTATCTTCTGTTGCATTGCTCACTGATTGTGCGTATGGCTTGGTGGGTTTTGTTACTCTAATTAGAAGCTTCATTTTGATGTATTGTATGCTCTGAAATTATTATCTGCCTATTGACCTATGTAATTCGTGCTGTATGAATAAAAAGCTGCAAAATAAGAGTCTTCTCTCTCTATCTTGATATGCTGAATCAGCCAGTGAAGTGGCCCCTGTAACATTTTTGTCACTCCTTAAAAGTGCATATTTCTTGGCATATTCTTACTGCCAGACAGAAAATTGTTTGGCGGATCACACTAATATGATTATCATTTGGGTGTTCTTCATATAGAATAAAAATCTGTTGCATACAATTTTAATGCAGTAAGTTGGATAATCGTTCTGTGGAATTATATTTGATTTTATGAGTATAACTTACAAATTTTGTGAGCTATTGATTTTATAGTGACTTAGAATCAATTATTGCTCAGAGGGAAAATTTGTCGAATTTATTTTTAAATTTTGCATTAAGGTATTATTATAAAAATATCTCTTGTATACAAAGTTACATAAGGTTTGGAAAAACTTTAAGAGATCATTTATGAGTTTAAAAGGCTAATGAAGAGGTAGTTTTCAAGAGACGCCAAAGTAATTGGCTACAATTTTTCCTTTCAGAGCAATAATGGGTTAGGCGTGTAATAAGGAGCAATAATGGTCATATATTTTGGCTATCTATATACATCGGGTTGCCTTGGAAAATATTGTATATTATTTTTATAGCAATATTGTTATAAAAAGATATATAAGTTTTTTGCTTAAAAATTTTTCATGGCCATTGAAATATTGCATTTATGCTCATAAAAGACGTTGTTGATATATTGATGAAATTTAAAATTATTTTGGGGGTTAAAAAAACATAATCGTGTAAATGTTCCATGAAATTTTTGTAGTCATAACTACTCAGTTTTTTTTTTATGCCCAACATTTGCAATCGGTGAAAGGTTTTCAGAGGCCATTAACATTTGTCTATGAAGTATGAATGCGCCAGATTTTAATGTCTTTTTTCATAAGGGCAATATAATGGTGGGTTTATGGCTGAAGGGCATCTTTGAGATGTCTTTTATGATGACGTGTAAATGGTCTTAAAAAAATTCAAGAGAATTAAAAGTATTAGTGGCTATTAACTTTGTTTTATGACCCAACGTTTTTAAGGCTTAGAAGCCATTAACTTGTGAATATAAGCCAAGTAATTGCGGCTTAATGGAGATCCTATAGACTTTCCATTTAAGCTTTTAATAGTGTGATAAAACCCTATAAAAATTCCATTAATATGACCTCTATATTTGGGAGTGAAAATTAATACAAGAATCATTTAAATTATGCCCTATTTTGAGCAACTCAATACATTTTATTGAGCTTTTAATATGCATTGAAGCAATTTGGTAAACTTTTTTATCAATGATTAGGTTAGAAATGATGTTGTTTTTTAAAAAATTAATTAAGTTATTATTTGGCTATTGCCTTTATTGATGCACTTTGCCTACTATATTTAACCATATATTTCATGTTGTATCTTATAGGATGGTTTAGAATATGCCTTACTTTAAATGAGTTAAAGATTTTGGGAATTTTGAATTTGCATACATATAAAATTTGCATAAGTTTGATCTTAAGCCCAATGTTGTAGCATTAGGCATATAGTTTATATGCCATAAGTCTTCAATTTAAAGAACTAGGGTTATGCTGCTTAAATTTTAATTTGTAACAAGAAGTAATTATTCATGTTCTAATTGCAACAATTGTGATAAATAATGAGATATATTTGGTGATGTATCTTATTTATTTAATCATATGCAAATTTTCCTAGCCTAGGAACTTTTATTTTGTAAAATTATTACAAATGTTTATTACAAAAGTGATTCATCTATTAAAATTTTGCAAATATATTTAATTCTTTTGTTGATAGGAAATAGGGCATGATCCCATTTTCTTTTAATTTAAGAATTTTAATTTATAAACTGTTGTGAATATTTATTGCCAAAATGATTGATTCATCAAAATTTAACAAAATCATTCAATCACTTTATTAATAAGAGGTAAGGCAATCATTTTATTCCAATATAAGAATATTGTTTTGTGAATTATGGTGGATGTTTATCACCAAAGCAATTTACCCTTCAAAATTTATAAAATTATTCACTTCCTTTGTTAATGGAATTATTTGAATTATTATATATAGTCACCTACTCAAAGGGGGATCATTAGATGTATTAATTCAGGTATTGCATAGAGCTTATAGGTGGAGGAACACAGTTGATAAGATCCATTTGTCTAAAGGGGATGAATTTTTTATGTTATATATTCTCTTTTGTCAGTTAAGATATATGGTTTAGAGAGTATATCTATTCAAAATGAATAAATTCCTTTAATATTGTATATCATTTTCTATTTTACTCAACTTCATGTGAAAAAGGAACCAATTGCATGTCATATTCTTTGTCCAAAGGGGAATTTGTAATGATGTGCCTAGTACTTTTATAATAGTTTGTTCAGGATTTGAACTATTCTAAAATTACCTATTATACTAACCATATTGTAGTTTTATGAATCAATCTCCCTTGTTATGAATAACAATGATGCTAAAGTAAGGTTGAATCAAAGCTTATTCTTGTACTATCCTTCTCTTTGAAATCTCCCTCATCCACGTGTTTGACCTGATTCTTACTTATCACTAAGAACAAAATCTTCTAGAAGGACATAATCCCAACTTTCATGTTATCACTACTTTTTAGATTTACCAAAACAATGACCTCCTTCTATAAGTTCATCATAGCTCATCCCTTTTCTAGAGGAATTGTCTTTGCTACCACCAATAAATGGATAACTAGAAGCCAACATCAAATTTATCTTACCAAAGAATAAGTCATTCAAGTCAATGTTGTTTTGGAAACTGAGGACTTTGTAATTAGAAATCAATGACTGTGACTTCTTAAAGGAAAATTCCCCAAATTGAGGCTTAAAATAAAGCATTAAAGTAGGATTCCCATGTCCCATGTCATTGATTAATGTCTTGTGAAATTAGCTATCAATTATTCCTTATACGATATACTCTTGTTGGTTAGCATATCATGGATTCAGCCAGAACATTTCTATCTTATGTCATATTCATCCTCATTGACTTCCTTATAATCATCTTTTTCTCCTTTGTATATGGCATCTCCTTATACATTCTAGTCATTTTCTTGGTTCAGGATGTTTTAGGATCCATCCTGTCTTTAATATTGGACTCAACTTTAAGCAAATTCTCATTTTCTTGGATTAATGTGGTTAAAGAATCTTCCTCTTCTTGCATATTTGCAAACATAAAATATTGCAAAATGGTGATTTAAGTCTAGCTCTTAAGTTCACTTCTAACTTGAAAAGGTTTACCATAAGCTTTATTAGTAGTTGCTCCATTCATGCCATACAGTTTTGTAATTTAATAAACTTTATTCGCATCATCCTCATCTCTTGATTTAGCTTTTCAAAGTCATCATGCATTCATGCTAAGATGCCTTGAATGTAGCTTTGATACCAATTAGTATAGAGAAAATGGTAACATAATTCTTATTCAAATCATTCACACCAATTACATCTGTGTGTCCCCTATTTATACCTTTCTCACAGAACTGACAAACTAACAAATTACTAACTAACATACTTTGAACTAGTTATTAATGCCAACTAATACTAATTCCATGTGACATCATGTACATCATTAATTTATGCATTTTATTATTGAGAATAAGAGGTGAAGATATTTTTACTTGAAGTTTAAAACATTATCTTTGAAGAATAAGTATTAAGATAATGAGAGCTTCCATTATGGAGAGTGAGCTATCAAACTTAAAGAGCATTGTAGACAAAGGAGAATGAAAGGAAGTGGTTCCCCCAACACCATAATAAGGTACAAATGTAGTGGTAAAAGGCTATGGGAATAGTAGTATAAGGTTAAGGAAGATGATGGTAAAGATAATGACGAGTCCATAAGTAACCTCTAATTTCATTTTTTGTCTTTCTCCATATCTTATTCCCTTGAAACAAGAAGACTAGTCACTTTAAATTAAGCAAAAGGAATGAATTCCATTCAAGCAATGCTAAAGTCATTAAAAGGGAAGAGGAAAGCACCTTTCTTACCCCTTAGATTCATTAATGACAAGAACCATTGAAGATTTGGACTATTAGGATCTTAAGTTAAGCATTTAAAGAAAAAATCGCACTAAAACACTTAAAAAGGCCAAAGGATTTTATTTTTATAGGGAAATAACAACAGAGTAGCAAGGTTTGGTAAGGAATCTTTCACTAATAGTCAAATATATGGCATAACATGTAAAGAGATTAGTGAGAGACATTCACTTGGCACTTAGAAAAGGATTCTAAATATAAAGGATGAACGAAGGTTCCCTCATTAATTGGCAATCCATTGGTGGCAAGGGACAAGTCCCTCACCATTTTTTTGTTATTCCCTTGCTAATTATGTTTAGTATGGGGAAGGCCCTTGTTATTTTTTTCGGTAATGTTAAAATTTTATATTGAATCATGATCATTTTTTTAAAAAAATCTTGCAATATATGAAAACAAACATTTCAAATTTTACATTACAACAAAAATCACTTAGAAAAAATAAAGAGAGGGTTAAAAATTAACTAAGTGAGCAAGAAATTCATAACAAAAAGTATAAATCACTATATATAATATAAATATATAATCTATTTATATAGAATTAATTTGAATCAATTGTATTTGAATTTAAAAAGTAAATAAATTATGTTGGTTTTGCAAAAATTCCATCAAATGAGATTAAAAGTTCAATTTTGGTCAATTTTAATTAGATTAGTTTAAATCAATTTGATTAATTGAGTTTCAAAATTTTCAATTATTTGAAAAAGTGAGAATTTAAATAAAAAGTTTTAAATTTATTCTGTACAAGAAAAAAGAGTGACCTTTATCATGTCTTAGCTAGCCTTATAATACAAGATGGAAAAAGAAGGCTATAGCTATGCATTTTCTCCTCTTTGAAAAAGATGAGGATGATATTGTGCATTTTGGAAAATGTGCAAATGACATTTACCCTTAAAGCTAGGTTAAATATTAAGTGGCTTAATAAATTTGACGTGTCACCTTTTTGTTACTAATTTAATGAATCTATTAACAATCATTTATTTGCATTAAAAAATAGAGTTTGAGGGATTTTTTATTAAGTTTTGAACATTAAAGGGATTTTATATACATAACTTGAAATTTAAAGGAGCCATGTGCATTTTACCCCTAACCTAAACATTGCCAAACTAGTGTATGTTTTAACTTTATAAAGTTAAGAGGGTAGAGTAGATTTGTTTGGATTTTTCCTTATATTTGTCCTAACCAAATCTATTTTACTTTTCATAAGTGTTCTATTTCTTTCGGAAGTTATTTTTTCCTCTTTCTTAAAATTTTTTCTTATCTTCATATTAAGAGTTTATTTGTCATTTCTATGAATATTTTCAAGCTTACTTCTTCTTTTTTAAATGCCAACGGCAATATTTTTAGTATAGCATTCTTAGAAAAAATGGTTTAGGTTTGTATCTTTTATATCTATTAATATATATATATATATATATATTCTTTTTTTTTAGTTCTTGAGATGTGTTAGATGCTTCTTGTTTGATTTATGAAGGTGTGTCTCTCTTGCTTTATATGTTTTATTTTTTAGAAGAACAAGCAGCTTATGATTAATGCATTATTTGGTATATAAAAGAGGAAGAAAAAGAAAAAAATAACGTAAGAGAAAGGAAAAGAAAAAGAGAAAAAAATGAACGGGCTATCACTTACTTTGTTTGATATAATAGGAGGGCTATGTTTGGTTTCATCAAGGAAAAAAAAATTAAATACATGTAAATAAAATTTCGTATTATTTTATCATCCTCCTAATTAAATATATTTATCATGAACATTATATCTTATCTCTATTCATTTATATTAATATAAGCATGCATTTTTTTTATTTCTATATTTTTATTCTTTATTCATAATTATTACTTATTTTTTATTGTTTAAAAAATTTTATATCATTTTCATCTTCACTATACTTGTTCCTACAACTTATTGTATAATTTTCATGTGTGGGTTCCATAATTCATTATATAATTCTCATCTTCCCTAAACACTTAGAAAGTGATTTGACTTTGCAGCTAAAAGGGATTGCCTCTATCTATGTCAAAATGGAAATTATAATGAGAGATTAGAACCCAGAGAAGTTGGTGAAGCTTCTAGGCCAAAGCTACTCTTATTATTAAAAGAGCTTTGGCGTTTTAAGCTTAAGCTTGTTAGGCTTCACTATGTCCAATTTAGGTTTGAGACCTTGTATGAGCTTAAGAACCTTTGTGTTGGAGCACTTGTTGACTATTTATGAGCTTATGTCTCCAACCTTAGTGACATCATGCATTCAAGCATTTTAAAGGATTCTTAACCTTATGGTGACCTTGATTTGGTAAAAGATGTGGTCGCAAGTTAAAGGGTATGATGGTGAGGAAAATGCATTTTTAGAATTGCCAATTTCTATGTTTCCACACTTACGAATTCTCTAAAGGATGTCTACAATTTTAATGATTTGAAGCAATGAATGGGGGTTTACCTAAACTTAGGAAGTTGTAAAGAGATTTGTGCATGGAGTTATGAATTAAGTCAAAAAGAATATTAATGAAGGAAGATTAAAATTGATGCTAAATTGAGCCATAGACATGGATGGATCCAAAGCGGGGCTTGGAAGGTGCTTTCCCCTCCTTCCCCTTTCCCTAGTGGTTGAAATGAATTTAGGATACTAAGTTATATGTAATGAGTCTAAATTGTATGTATGAAGTGATGGTTGTTTTAACTTATTTCGAAAAAATTTAGCTTTGAAGTAATAAACTAGGAATGTTATTGACTAATCTAAAAGAAAATATAATATTTGTTATTTTACAAAACTCTTCAAGTTGTTTTTACTTTTTAATTATTATGAAAAGATGGGATCTTGAGAATTTTAAAAAAGTTAGCTTTTTAAAGGTCAGTTTTATTTTATAATGTCTTGGTATGTGATTCTCAAATATCTTTATGTTTTACTCATTAAATTTAAATGCTTTATATTTAGTATGGTGGCTATCAAATCTTTTAATCAATTATATTATTGTGAGGGCTAACTTTTATTTTAAGTGGCAGTCTCTTCATTGTTAAACTCATTACATATAACTTGATATCCAATGACCTCTATTTCTTATGTTGTAAAGCTATTAAAAGAAATTATTTTGTAATGATAAATGGTTTAGAACAAAACTGTTAAAAGGAAATTATAAATGTTTAAAAAAGCATGGTAGAAAAAAAGTATGTTACATACATACTTTTTAACATAAAATTTTTATATACATGAGCATATTAACTTTTTAAAATTTTTACTCCTAATAATTTAATCCTGGATCCATCTTGGCCATAGTAATAGATGTTTGATTGAAAATAAGGTCACAAGAAGCCTTACAGGTTGTAAAATCCTTTTGGGTTATATATAAACTTTGATGGTGAATCCTTGGTGGCAGATAGAGACATTAATTCTAAATAAGAAATCACATTTTTGAATATGGTCATTCAAAAGTATATTTTTTTTTCCATATGCGGATTTAATAAAAGCATATGTTTATAACAAGAATATGGGAAATATGATTTTAAAGACAATTCCAAAGTGGCCTTGCACTAGATATATTTAGTTTCAGAGTAATAAAGATTTTTTTTTCGCAATTTTTGAATTTTTGAACTTGTATAAATCTGTGAGGAAAATGATCACATCCAGGGAGAGTATTGTTATGTGAAATTAGTATTAGTTGGCATTAATAATTAGTTTAAGGTATGTTAGTTATTAATATGGTAGTCTGTTAGTTCTTTCTAGTTGTATTCTATTGGCATAAATCAAGGATATATAGATGTAATAGATGTGAATGATTTAAATAAGAATTGTGTTATTATTTTGTTTATACCATATGACCATAAAAGTGTGAGTTATATAGATCTATTGATTAATAACTAATAAGCACTAATTGAGCAAAATATAAAAGTGAGTTATAATTTTTTAATATTTGTCCCCTGATAATACAATCTTAGATCCATCATTGGTTCTTGCATGGTTTGTGCTCCATAGAAAAAACAAAGAGGAAGTGTAACATCTGCCTTAAAATGAATTTTTTTGTTATTTTAATTAGACTAATTAAATTAAGTAAAGTAAATTAGGAACCCATAAATCAAGGAAAAAAGACCATAATAGGTGGATTAAGAAACTTAGGAACATTTGGAAAGGAAATAAGAATTTTCTAAAATCATTAGGTATTTAATTGAGACTTTTTTGAATTTTTAGGACTTATTTAAAATTAAAAGTAAAAGGAGGAAAGTTCAAGAGCTTCAAACCAACATTGAGGTAAGACAAAACCCTTGTCTTACTAAGGATTCTTTCATCTTCTTCCATCTTTTCCATTTCTTTCATTATCTTATTTTTTATTCTCTATTCTCATATAAAAAGTTAATGATTCTTGATAGTAAAATCTTAGAGCATGGTTGTTAAATGATTGTTAGAAGTATGGAAGTTGTAACACAAAGAGCTCAAGAAGCATAGATGTCATCTTCTTCATTTTGCTTAAAAAACCATGATAAGAAAAGATGTTGAATAAGGTTTTTGAAGGGGTAAAAATCATTGGGTATGCTATTAGATTATGCATATAACTGCTTGTATTGTTTTTTGAATATTTTAAAAAGTTTCGTTGAAGAAAAGAATAACTGTAGAATGAAAATGATGTACTTTCATGATACAAGGTGTCTGGACACAGCCACCTCGTGTTGTAGAGCACAGGTTGTACCAAAACCTAAAAAAATATATGTAGAGGCCATGTGAGGTAGCATAACCTACACTTTCGAGATTTGCACACCCTTTCTACCTCAGTGCAAAAGTGTATAGGGCCGTATAATTTTAGTAGTTCCATTATTTTGCATATTTTAAGCTATCAATTTTGCTCTCATGCATACATATTGGTTATGTTACCTCTTTAAATATGAAATTAGCAATTTTAAGCTATTTATTGAGTTAAATTCTTGTGTAATTAATGAGAATTGTTGATAATCATAACGATTTGCTTGACATATTTATTTGATAACTATTACATGCAACTTGAATATGGTTAATTGATATTGTCACTTTTATGAATCATATATGTAGATGGCTTTTTTTAAAACTTGATATGCAATAAATGAAAGTAAAAGTTATGATTATGTAAATGAAATTAGTATGTAATTAAGGGAAAAAGTCCCTTGCTATCAGCATCACATTTTAAAGGTTAGTCCTAGGGGAAGAAGGTATCTCATGGATTTTAGTTACTTATAGTAAGTGGGACACCCTAGGCTACATTCATATTATTTAGTTGATTGTACTAATAAATTTCATGATTTGCAAAGATAATAAAGGTAGTTATTCAATTTTAAAAATGTTAAAGATCTAGATTCTATATTAGGTAGCATAGGATGCTTGATATGATGGCCCTGCATTTATAAACCTAGATTTGTATCAAGTAGTATGTGATGCTTGATATAGTGTATATGGAACTTTTTATATATTAACCAACATTTTTAAATGTGATTAACTACAGTTCCTTAAAAAAAATTTGTTTGATGACTTTGCCATGACATATAAGCTAGAGATTATTATGAGCTGTACAATTTATGTAAATTATTATCTTACATATAAGTTGTATGACTTGAGCATGATATTATCTTATGATTATGCTATTAACTAGGTTATCTTGCATATATTTATGAATTGATGCTTAAATTGTTGGATATCTTGCTTGAGATGATATTCTTAGATAAATAAGGAATGAATTTGAAGAAAAAAAGTTGTATGCACACAAAACAACTAGACCATTACTTGTTTTCAAAATTTTATCATGTCTTATTAAGAATTTTTGAATTCTCACCTTTTTAGATAATGTGTTTAGATAGCAAAAATATCGGTGACCATATATGTGATTGAAAATGAATGGATTTATGTTAATATTATTGGTACGGGTCTACTTCAAATTATGGTAAATATAAAGTAGATGATGACAATTGTTTCTTATGATGTTTAACAGACATTTCTTGCTTTAACCCCTCTAACTTGAGATAACTGTATGGGAATAGATGTAGTAACTTAATGGCAAAATTGTTTTCACAGAGCCTTTTTTTATTTATGTAAATATTAGTTCCATGTCTAAACAATGTTTTGACTTTAGAGCTAATCTGTAAGAACTATATAATAGGTGACCTATATGGAGACCTCACATAATATTATAAACTAAATATAATAGTAAAGAATGTCAGAAATGACTTTGTGTGTGTGTAATCTCTTTATTATTATGCTATAAGTTATAAAAAAATTTTAGTTTTCACTACACATAACATAACTAAAATATAAAATAAGTAGAAGGGTTACAAGAAGATCCCTATTTTTAACATTGACACCTTTGAGGAAAATTTGATCTAAAGATATTAAAGTTGTATCGAGAATCAAAATGCTTAGCAATAATGAAGTTATGCTTCTTAATGGTGAAAAGCTTGAAATTGATGTAGTGACACTTGCAATTGAATACTACAGCAATACTCTTTCTTTCTTGGTTGTAAGTGAGAAAATGTCTTAAATCCTATGTTTTAAACTTCACACAAAACTTATAATTAGTGGCGGAGCCAGGACTTTGACTTAAAGGGCCAAAAAAATTTTTTATAGAATTTTTTTATATTCTATTTAAAAATTTATTCTCTTATAGTATATTGTTTGAATAAAATACTTCCTTTAGACCTTTGAATTAAGCTAAATGAGATTAACTTATTAGCAATATCCTAACTTTTTTCTCCTAAATCTTGAAACAATTTTAAATTTAAATGAGCAATGTATTAATAATTACTTTTCATATTAATATTAACAATTTCACTATTTAGGTATGAGAAAGGCGTTCTATATTTATTCAGTACCCATGTAATGCAAAATAAAGACAAACTAAAAATATATTATCATTAATAATATCATAATAAATTCATGAATAGCTTATAATAGCATTTTCAAAAGAAAAAGTTTACTAAAAAGCATAAAAATTTATGACTTTTAACTTGCAAAAATATGCATTTACAAAGGACGACAAAAACTATTTTATCTAATAATATTTCAAACAGTTTTACACTGGTTTCATAGACAATTATTGATCCAATTGAAAACAATCTATGACATTTGAATTTGGTTATCGTTTAGTTAATTATTGTAGAACTATTAATTACAAAAATGTATCAAATGTATGCATTGATTAAATATAAAATGAAAAATAGAAAGAATATTAGATAAGAGATAATAGGGGGGAGAGAGAAGAACTGCTATATAAAGTTTAACAATATAAGGACAACTTTAAAAAAAGAGGAAAAAGTGAGAGGGAAAATAAGAAAGAGGAGGAAAGAAAAGGATAAAATAGGAAAATGAAAAATAAATACAATGAATTGAAGGAAAAGATGAACAAAAAACATATATGTAAAGATTTAGTGGGTTCAATTTAAAAAGTCAAATAATTAAAAAAATGTGTGTGTTCAAGAAATTTTTTGAATCTAATGGATTTAAAACTTTAAAGAATGTGATAACATAATATCACAATTCAATATTATATATATTGCAAAATTAAGAAGGGGGGATATCTACCCTCTTTTCCACCATTATCGCTTTACTACTACTTCTACTGGATTAGGAAAATAAAATAAAGGATTTGAAAAATATTATGTCGTATTGTTTTTTTGGGTAGACTAGACTATGTATTTTTTTTTAATAAAACAGAAAAACAAAGAGCAAAGCAAGACCAAAAAAAGCAAAGCAGAAGCTACGTGACCATCCCTCTACGAAGAAGGTCTTCAAAGCCAGCAGCTGAGAGAAGATGGAATCCTGGAAAAGTGTTCAAAGCCATCTTTGCAAGGAAATCCGCTTCAACAATACGATCTCGATTGATTCTCACCAGCATCATTGACCACTCCCCGTCCATCATGGCTTGAATCTCTCTGACCAAATCTCTATCATTGTGAATCTCCAAAATTGGGTTTTGGATCAACCTAAGAGCTTCCATTGTATCACAACACAGAACCACCTTTCTATCTCCATTGTCCTAAACACGTTTGAGACCCGTGAGACATCTCCAAAGTTCTGCAGTGATATTATCTCCTTCATTAATCTTCATCATGAAAGCTTCCTTAACCAGCCCATCACTTCCTCGCAGACAACCTCCACAACCACGGGATGTTCTCTATGAGAAAAGGCTCCGTCAACGTGAACAACCATGGAATCTTCATGCTGCTCTTCACCAGTCGACTGGGCGAGGGACCCACCTCCATTTAAGTTCACAGAGGCAAGCTTCTTGTTGGCATTTGTCAGGCATTTTAAAATGGCCCTTGCTTCCATAATAGCTACATTTACACTCAAATGCGTATCATCGAAGACACGTTCGTTCCTTTTTTTCCATAATATCAAGCAAAGGACAGAGAAGCCTCTCCAACTCCCATATTGCTGAACAGATTTATAACCATCCATCCATAAAGATCCTTGCTAAAGAAATTGTGAAGATCAGAAGGTTTTATTAGAAGTTCCGAAACTCTCCTACTATTAGTACAATCTCTAATAACATGGAGAATGGACTTCACCTCGTTCGGACATATACTATATTCCCGTGTCATGTAACCCCCATTTGTGCTTCTCTTCATTAGTTAGGACCTTACCATGCATCATAAGCCAAGTGAATGTCTTACAACGCTGAGGAACCTTTAGTTTCCGTATTTTCAGCCAAGTGGGATTCACACTTTGTTCATCCATCATCAACTAACGGTAAGCAGACTTAATAGAGAATAAACCATGCCTTTCATATTTCCACCTAACTCTCCATTCATCATTAGACTGCTAGCTAATTTCCAGACCCTGAGAGACATGGTCCCAAGTGGCCTTTTCTTATTTATTTCAGGAAGAAGATCATTCCCACATCTGTATTTGCCCCGTAGAACTCGTCCCCATAAAGCATCTCTATTATGAACAAGACCCTATCCCACCTTTATTAGAAAGGCCTGATTTTGTAATTTAGAATGACAAATCCCAAGAGCACCAGCCTTCTTTTCTTTACAAATGGTCTTCCATGAGACTAAATGAATTCTCCGTTTATCAGAGGAAGATCTCCATAAGAAATCTCAAGCAAATTTGTCAATCTCATCACAGGAACTCTGGGGAATATTAGTTGTCTGCATCGAGTAGTTTGGAATTGCTGTGATTACTGAAGAAATGAGCGTATTCCTCCCAGCAAAAGATAAGAAATTGGCCTTCCAGCTACTCAATCTCTTTTTTATCTTATCTATCACAAACTGATAAGTTGCTTTACTCACCCTTGCATGCTGCAGCGGTACCCCCGGATATTTTCCTAGGTCTCCAATCAAGGAGAAACCCATGTGATTACTGATCTGGGTAGCAACACTGTGGTTGACTTTTTTAGAAAAATAAATTCTTGTTTTTGCTTGACTCACACTCTACCCCAAACTCGCACAAAAATTATCAAAGCAATTCTTTATAATTTCAGCTTATGAGATGCTAGCCTCTAAAAAAAGAATGATGTCATGTGCAAAAAAAAAAAGATGTGATAAAGGAGGAGCTTGTTTCCTAAGTCTTATAGGTCTCCAACCTTCCTGGTTAACCTCATTTTGAATCAAATGTGCTAATTTTTCCACGCATATCACAAAAAGATATGAAGATAATAGGTCTCCCTGTCTAATCCCTCTTAAAGGAATAAACTCATCCGCCTTACTACCATTCCATAAATTCTGAATTGACAGAAAAAAAATACATTCCCTTATTAATTCAATCAAATGAAATTCCATTTGAGTCTATCATAGGCCTTCTTAAGATCAATTTTAATAGCCATAAAACCTTTTTTCCCTTTCATAGTCCTCATGCTGTGTATAACTTTTTGGACAATGATAATATTATTAGAGCTAAGGTAGCCGGAAACAAAACCACACTGATTAGGGGCTATACAGGAAGGAAGAAACCCTTTGATCCTATTAGCAATAACTTTTGTGATTGTTTTATAAATCACATTGCAAAGACTAATAAGTCTAAAATTCCTAATAGTCTCAGGATGATCCTTTTTAAGAATAAGAACAATAAAAGTGTCGTTCACTTCTTTAACACTTTTCGGCTCCTCAAAAGCATGCTTCACAAAATTTATTATAGAACCACCAACATGATCTCATTAATTTTGAAAAAATAATGCATTGAAACCATCTAGGCCTAGAGATTTAAGCCCTCCCATACTGAAGATAGCATTTTTAATTTCCTCATCAGTGACGGGTCTTCCCAAAAGACTGTGCATGTTCAAATCTATAAAAGGATAAGTAACATTACTTCCCAATATGGAAGCATCCCTATCATCATTACTAAAAAGTTTAATGAAGAAAAAAGTTGCTATTTGTTTAATAACATCAACTCCATAGACCCACTCCCTTTACTCATTCTTCATGGCTACAATTTTATTTAGTTTCCTTTTAGCATTTACTTGCGAATGAAAATATTTGGAGTTCTTATCACTTAACATATACCAATTGCATTTCGCCTTTTAAGCCCACATTAAGTCTTCTTGAAGCAAATTTCCTCAAGCTCCACCTATAACTTTTTTTGAAATTGTTCAATTGAAGAAGTTTTGTCGTTAGTCCAAATGTCTCTATTAATTCCTTCAATTCTGGCCAGCAACCTTCGTTTTCATCTATCCAAGTGCCCATAGACTTCATGTTTCCAAACGGTCGCTTGTTTAGTGAAGTTATTCACATTAGCCATCCAATTATGATCCACGTTCCAAGAATCTCTAGTAAGTTTCCCAAAATCTTTGTGAAGAATCCAAGAAGCAAGGATTTGAAAGGGACGATCACAATGCCAAATCTCTTTAAATAGACTAAGCCGTAGTAATACAAGCCTATGATCAGATTTATACCAATAAAGATTGGTAATCGTAGCATTGGGAAAGGGCTCCATAAAATGTATAATACACAAAACTCTATCTAATATGCTCTCACAACCATCTTTCTTCCAAGTGTAAAAAGGGCCATGGCATGCCAAATCAATGAGCTCTAGGTTTTCAAAACAATTCAAGAACTCTTGATCCATGGAAGCTCCAATACAAGTCATAGATCTTCTTTCATGACTAAATAAGGTTCTATTGAAATCTCCACCAATACACTAAGCCCCATCAATAGTAGCACTTAAATGTTAGAACTTCAACCAAAGCATTCTTCTCTTCACAACATTTGGGTTAGCATAGACATAAGTGATGAACACCTTTACTGTACCTTTGTCTACACCCAAATGTATATATTGGTCTGAAGAATCTAGTAATTGAATGCTCCACTTGTCCTCATCCCAAAGAGTATCTCACAATGATGAAAGCCCAAAGATCGGGCCATTTTCCTAGCCTTTGTACCATTAGAACAAGTTTTTAAAATGACCAAAAGATCAATTTTAAATTTTCCAAAAATCTCCCTAATTAGTCTTAGGAACGTTTTTTCACCTATCCCCCTATTGTTCTAGAAAAGGTAATTCATAATTATAGAGAGGAAGAAACTTTTGAGTTTTATTGCCCCCATTAAGCTTTGAAATAACCATTGATTCCAAACCATTTACTTCGTCTAAATCTGACTTGGCTAAGGTAACAATATTTAGTCTTATCTCATTAACATCCGCTTCCATCTCCATAGGCTTCTCTCTCATCCCATCTGCTGAGTTTAGAGCCTTTCCCAAAATTGCAAAAGAATTTGGGCTCACTGAAATAGGTAGCCCACTTAATTACCTAGCTGCGATTTTAAAAGGCCTAATCACCCCCTTATCCATTTTAGTAAGATTCTCTTTCCCTCCTATTACCTTCTTTCCTTTGACTTTTCTTCCATGTGTGATGGAGAAATTTTAGGGCTATTGAGTATTTGAATAGACAAAAATATCTCATGACAATTATATGCAAAATTTGTTCAAATTTTAACAAAAAATTAACATAAAATAGCAAAATGTTAATAAATATTTGATGAAAGATTGTGAAATTAGGACATGTAAATGAATATTGGAAGTTGGCCCTAAAAAAAAAAGAATATTAGAATGAAAAAAAAAATCACATAACATTTATCTAGATATTAATATTAATTCAGAAAGTTACAAAGCGTTCAATTGAAAACATTTGAATCGATTACAAATGAATTATAAATGGGATATTAATTGTAGTTTATTCTTATTTCTAATTTTTATTATCTTTTTTGTTGTACATTGTGCTTTTATTGGTGTATTTGATTTTCATTATTTAATTCTTTATTTATAAAAAAGGTTAACAACTTCTATTTTATGATCTTATAAAAATTGAACTCAACTGAGATCTTATTACACTCAGATAGATTAGGCACTATAAAAAGGGATCAAAATTATATCTTTTATCGGAAGATTCAAAAGTCAAAAGTAAAAACAACTTTAAATAAGATAGAGAATGGCAAAGCAGTAGAACTAGATAATATGCCTATTGAGGTGTGAAAGGATTTAAGAGTGAAAAATATAAGTTAACTTACAAAGTTATTTAATAAGATTATAAGATTTAAGAGAATGTCGAACAAGTAAATGATAAGTACTTTAATTCTTGTTTATAAAAACAATGAAAACATACAAAATTGTGCAAATTACAAAAAAATTAAACTCATGAGTCACGCTGTGAAGTTATAGGAGATGGTTATTAAGTGGAGATTAAGGCAATAGACTCAAATTATAGAGAATCAATTTAGTTTTATACTTACAAGGTTGACTATATAAATGATATAATTGCTACAAAGATTGATAAAAAAATATCAAAAGAATAAAAAAGATTTACATATGGTGTTCATCGATTTAGAGAAAGCATATGATAGAGTACCAAGAGATGTTTTGTGGAAGGTTTTGAAAAAAAAAATAATTTGTATTGTTTATATTTGAATAATTTATAATATTAATAATAGAGTTACAATTAGTATAAGAATAGAAGGTGGATCCATAGAAAATTTTTTTTTTTTTAACTATTGGCTTACACCAGAGGCCAACTTTGAACTCTTATATTTTTACTTTAATCTTGGATGTATTTACTAAACATGTTCAAAAGTCAGTGCTACAATATATATTTTTTGCTGATGATATAGTCCTAATTAGAGAGATGAGACAGCAAATAAATGAGAAGTTAAAGATATAGTAACTAGCTTTGGAAGTACATGGATTTAGTTTAAATAAAAATAAAACAGAATATATAGAATATAAGTTTAGCAAGAGGCACACTAATTCTATCATAAAAGTGAAAATCAAGAAACATACCATATCACAAGTCATTCAATTTAAATACATTGGGTCCATCATATAGGGATAAATAAAGGAAGATATAAACTATAGGATTCAAGTTTGATAGATGAAATGGAAGAATGTTTCAAGTGTTATTACAATTAAAAGAGTACCACTTAAGTTTAAGGATAAATTTTATCACACAGTTATAAAACTAACAATGTTGTATAAAACTGAGTGTTGAATAATAAAAAGTTAATATGAGAATAAGCTTAATGTTGCAGAGATGAAAATGTTGCATTAGATGAATTGACATACCAAACAAGATAAAATTAAAAATGAATACACTAAAAAAAAAGTTAGGGTTGCATCGAATGTGGAAAAAGATTATAAAATCACGTTTTAGATGATTTAGATATGTGTGAAAAAGATCTATAATCCTAGTAAAAAAAGTAGATCTAATGGAAAGTAGTCTAATAATTAAAGATAAAGGAAGACTAAAAAAAATTATAAGTAAAATTATTAAAAAAAATTTAAATTTAAATAATTTATTTAAAGACATAATTTATAATATAATTTCATGACAACATTTGATTTATGTAGTTGACTCTACCTAATAAGAAAATGTCCATTGTTGTTGTATAAAAATCAGATTAAACTAATCAATTAAATTGAAAAGTTGATGAATTAGTTATAAGACCAGCTCATTTGACCTTCAAAATTAGCCGACCCTACAAAAACTAACTAATTTAACATTGAATAGGTTAAAAGTTAATTTTTAATTTTTTTTGGTTTACAATAAAATTTTAACATTCGGTAATAAAATTTATGATATTTTATGAAGTCTACATCTCTTATTTTATATAAATTTATTATTATTATATAAAATGTTTTAATTATTTTTTTATGTTTTTAAATATTTATATTTATTTTAAATATTATTTTATAATATATGCTGTAATCTGATTATAAAATAATACATACATATATATATATATATATATATATATATATATATATATATATATATATATATATATATATATATATATATATATATATATATATATTGTCTATCAGAAAAACGATTCAATTTTAATTCATCACGATAAAACCATGTCAAATTATAAACGGTAAATATTTTCTTGTCCGGTTTCTCCGTACCATTGCTGTTTTCAATTACACCAACTTGTATTGTGGGTTATTCCAACGGAAAATAATTGAGTTAACGAATATTTCACAAAGCATGTCACAAGCTTTGGTCCGCCACCCCAAGTTCAGTAGAGCAAGCAGGGAAGGAAGATGGGACCGCACGAGACCCTACCTTAAAAGCCTTTACAAGCAAGCAGCGACACTCCACTACCACCAGGTGTTTGTTTTCCCTCTTTCTTTCTAGTTCCTCCCCGTGTTTGTGTTTTTTGTTTTTTGTTTAATTAATCTTTTCAAAATAATCTAAACGATCATTTTCGAACCCAAATGTCTCTCTTCTTCGCCTCTTCCACATAATGCTAGATCTTGATTTTCTTCCGTTTTCCATGGAAATTTGGGTTCCCGCTTTCGTGAAGAATGGGAGTATTGTGGAAAAATAAATCCCACTTTGGAAAAACTTTATAGGAAGGGAAAAAGCTATGCTACTTGGATTGGCATTCCGGGGATTTAAGAGTTGCAATTTCTGTAGCGGTGTCGGATCGATGCCGGAAAGAGGCGATTTTCACTCTTAGAGTTTGGCCGGGGCCTCGTATGTGCCTATTTTGGAACATAGGTTCCGTCATTTTCAAGAAACGATTGAATAATTTGATGTTGTTGATTGCTGAAAATTTTGTTTATAAAAGAAGCAAGCACAAGAACTTCTGACTTTTATTTTTATCTTCCGTTTGATTAGGATACAAGGGGACAAAATGCCGCCATTTGGTAATACCTAATATGAGGTAAGCTTTTGAACTTCCTTGAGCTAAAATGACCCGGTGATTTCCGACATTTTCAGTTTTTTTTTAATCCTTTCATCTGTTCAAATGTGTCAGTAAAGAATGGTGTGACGAGAATTTGTATATATTTCCTCTTCATCTTTATTTGGAATGAGCTTTTATGCGTGGGTTTTCTAAGGTCTGGTGCATGCCTCATCCTGGTTTGACTTAGGTTTACAGGGCTTGAAAATGGCAGACACAAACTCAGTTGGAGTAATTTTGGACTTTCTGAAGAGGAATCGGTTCACAAGAGCTGAGGCAGCTTTGCGCAGTGAGCTCACTAATCGTCATGACTTCAGTGGCTTCCTTGAGAAGTTTACCCTGGAAGAAAAGGCCTTACATGACACGTTAGGAAAGGATAAGGGGAAACCAGTGCTAGGTAATCAAGGATTGGATTTTCATGACAATGTTGAAGTTTCTAAAGAACTGATTGTGAAGGAAATTGAGTGTGGGACTGGTAGAAATGCAACAGAAAGCAAATGTAATAGTACTTCTTTTGGCGAATGGAAAAAATCTAATGAAGTGGTAGGGGCAAGTGACAAAAACTTCACTTTCCCTAAGAGTTCAGAGGGTAGCGTGCTTGATCTACCAAGGAATTTAAATTCTAGCAATGGTCCTGTGGAACCTTACCAAAATGACAGTGGTAGTAGTGCCAATGACACTTTGAAGGCCCTGGTTTCTCAGCAATCAAAACATCAATCAAGTGAAGCTCTCAATATGGCCAACGATAACACAAAATCTGGAGAGGAAAATACTGTGCCTGCTGATAAAAAGTTCTCACGGCCTGGAAGTGGTAGTAGAGCCTTTGTGGAGCAAAGATATGGCGGTATGCAAACCAAAGAACCTAGGGAAGTTGATCGCCAACCTAAATCAAAATACTCATCTTGTAAAGAGAACTTCGCAGATAATCCCTGGTCAAGAACAGATGAGAATGAGAATTCATCTTCAGACCTGTGGAAAGATTGTTCTGTCAAGGCTGTTTTTCCCTTCTCCAAGGGGGATATATCTACAAGTTATGATGGTATAACTTTCTCTGAAAGAAAAGAGGAAAAAAGGACAGAAATAATTGATTTCAGGGCAGCAATGAAAGCACAGGTGGATGAAGTAGGGAGAGCTATTTATGTAGTCAAGTCACAAGGCAGTTCTGAACAGAAGATTATTGGCAGCTTAAATTTTCCTGTTGCACCTGCGAATCAGAAGGAAGAGTTGCCTAGGCTTCCTCCTGTTAAACTCAGGTCAGAGGACAAACTCTTGGCTGTTAATTGGGAGGAGAAATTTGAGCAGGATGGACCGACTTCAAAAGTTTCTGTTGCTGACAGCAATTTACTAACAGGGTCTTATGTGGATGTGCCTGTTGGACAAGAAATTAACCCTGCAGGTTAGCTTAAAAATAAATATTATTCATGGCTTCATGCTAATTCAGTATGTGATGAAGAAATTAGTATTAATTTTCTTGGATTTTGATGTTTAATTGGGATTAGGGTTTGTAACTGGTATAGGAAAATCATGATAAAACTCTACTGTAGGATAAGTGGATAACATATGATACATATCCCTAGATCCAGCACCTTTATTATAATCCTTAATGATAAATAAACTCTAAGTTACCACAATTTTCCAATTACACATGGTATCCCCAATTTAATAATTATATCATAAATCAAAATAATAAGTAATAATTTCTTTATCTTGTACTACATTACATATGCTTACAACTATTCTCTGCATTTCAATTAGCAGTCTTTACTTTGGGCCTAAATTAGTAGTTGCATTTCTTGGCTGGTCATGAGGATAGGTTATTTTCTGTGCTCAATGAAAATTTGGCATCTTCCTAGACTTGAGACCTAGTTACTAGTCCTTTTTTTGGTTTGTACTTGTATCCTTCATGTTTTGATTGTTGGTCCACTCATTTGGCTTCTTTCTGGTTGTAAGTTTGTGTTTTTGAGAAATTGACAGACTAGTTCATCTCAATCTGCTTAGTGCATTGGATTTTGACATTTTGAGATATTAAATGGTGTTCAACATACCTGCCTGGGTACTGATATTGTTGTCATCTCGTTGCACTAGTAATTTTCAGTATGTCTAAAGTTAAAAAGAGTAGAACTTTAGTTCAGCATGGTTATAGTTATCATATGTTGACTTTCCAATATATGCTATAAATTTGCCCTTGTTATTATTCACAATCCCTTGTGCTTATGTGATTTGAACTCTTATATCATTACGTGTCATATCTGAAATCAATTAATTGGCTCTATGATTCTGTTAGTAGTCATTAGTTCTTGGATATGGTATTGGAACAAAGTGAATCTTTCTCTTAATTCCTTATCTTTTCCCAACTGGAAGAACTTCCCTCAGTGCCAAACTACTATGTGTAAAAAAAGTAAGGCTCTCTCTAAGGTCAATGCTTTTGTTTGGCCTACATTCCCAGTAGGTATAGAGAAAAGTTGTGAGGGTCATTATTATTATTATTATTATTATAGAATAAGAAACTATATTAGAAGGAGAGAATCATACTAGTTATGAGGATAAGATATCCTCTTAAGGGGATAAAAGAAAACGGGGGAAAAACTGTAAACATAAAAGTTGAAAATTTAGCAAAGCTACCAATCTCTCTGGATATCTGACAACTTCATAAAGCTTTATCAATCTGCTGATATATTTGTGACATGCTTTAAAAATATTGAAACTAGTAACTGGTTATTTTGGCATCAAATGGCTGCTAGGAGTCTAGGACTATTTGTAATGTTCTTTTTGGTAGTTAAGTTAAACAATAGGAATTGCCACAGAAAGTTTGGAGGAGCTTCAGGTTATAGTTCTTGGCGGAAGAAAAAAGGAGCTAAGGTTATTTGGAGATGCAAATATAGCTGTTATGTGATGTATATGTTTGGAGAGAAATCAACATTGAAGGGCAACTTTGTGCTGCTGCAGTTTATATGGGTGGCAGTTTCTCTTATGGGGCATCCATTGGGTGCTTTATTACTGAGGTTTACAAGGGAGTTTTACTGATTAATGTTGAAAGGGTATGGAGGGGCTTCTTGCTTAGATGTGTATTTTTAATCTTTTTTTTTTCATATTTATTATGTAATAGGAGGATGTCTTTTTCTTATCCTTTACTTTGGTACTTTCTCTTCTATAATTCTTTCTTGGTCAAGGAAATCATATTAGGTTAGAGAAACAGAGTTTCCAAAGTTGTGAAGTGATTAAGAGATTTCAACCCTCTCACTCACAGCGATAGCTGTGGGATAAGGCGTGGCTATGCTTAAAAGTAAGCTATAGTGGTATGAAACAGTATAAAATTCTGATAAGTCTTGTGTTGAAATTTAGGGTTAAAGCAAAATTGTGGTTAGCAAAACTTAGGGCTTGGGAAAAAAAAAAAAACCACTTCAGCCCTTGTAACTTCCTATGTTTATAATAATCTGAAAATAGAGTTTCAACACAATAAATTCCTAGAGATAAAACTAAGGGGTAGCTAAAAGACTCCTAGATAACAAATAGCTGGTAAAAAAATGCACTTTTAGTCCTTTGCTTTAATCTAAGGTTTCCCATTCAACTCTCAATTTCATTTAATTCCAATTTGGTTCCTTAACTTTATCTTAAATTTCACTTTTGTCCTTTTTCATTTGGTTTCAATTTGGCCTCAACTTTCAAATACATCTCATATGTTTCATTCTCAAACCTCATCAAATTAAAATACTTAACAGAAAGGTCTTGTATGGCTCCATAGTAACTTGAATTCTATTAATCTTACTATTAAACAACTTGCTAGTGTTAATAAGATAATGAGAGATTTGAGTAGTTTTGTAAGTTAAAAAGGCAAATTAAATCAAAATAAATTAAAGGATGAAAATGAAACCGAAGGGAAAATCAAAGTACTATATTGGAACAAAATAAAATTGAGGGATGATAGTGAAACTTGAAGTAAGTTCAAGGAGAAATTGGAACAAAATGAAGTTAAAGAAAAAAAGTGAAACTTAAGATAAATTAAGGGATTAAAGGCGTATTTAAGCCTAAATAACTCATAGACTCCTAAATTAATAAGATCCTAACCTATAACACTCCCACTTAGTTTGTAAGACTTATCCTACAACAAGTCTTTCAACATCTTTTGTCTAATTTGTAAATTTTGCTTAGATATATTTAATAAGATGAAGGAATAGGGTAATAAATTTCTCGTTGGAGGGCTTTGCAAAAGTGTTGAAAGCTCAAAACATTTATATGTGATATGGTGATTATAAAAAATTTTTCATTTGACTCTATCAAGGGCTATTTCATCCTAGAATAACAATTTAGGAGATGACTGTTGAAATTTTATTAATATCTCTAACATGCTCTCTCATGTGAAAGCTTTTCTGCTTTAAGTGTGGATGAAGTACATGCCTGTAATACCTTGCGCTAGAATGAATGTAATTAAGAGAATGGTGGCAACAAAGACTGAATTTTTGATCAATTGGTCATGAAGGCTTTAATACCATTTCATCCCCAAAGGTTAAAGGAGAAGACCCATGAATAGTTTTTTTTTTATGTCTAATAGACTCTAAGGAAACAATTGTTTCTGCTGGACTTGGTGCAAAATTTCAAACTTCTCTTTGGTCTCTACCTGTGCCTTTCATACTCTATTGTGTTTGGTGCGTGGAAGTGATTTTGATGGGAATATAAATGAGAATAAGAATGGGAATCTAATGAAATCCTATAGCTCTAATTATGTTTGATATGACATGGAAAAGAATATAAATCTTTAATTATGTTTGGTATGACATAAAAAGGACTAAAAATATCATTTTATTTGCATATTTGGTTGGATGAAAACAATGCAAGAATGAAAAGGAAAGTTGGATAAATGACCATAATACCCCTAGTGTAGAAAAATATTAAAATATTTATTTTTCTCAATTGTAATTTGTTGAAAATTTTTTAAAATACTTTTAATAAAAATATATTACAATATATTTTTTATATTTTTATTTTGTACAAAATATTTTCAAATGTTAGTGTTTGTACAAAATTAAAATTGTTAATACAACACAATGGAGTAAACGAGGGCAGCGTTGTCTTTTTTGCTTCTCACTCCCAGGAATGCGGCTGATTCCATGAGTATATTGTGGGAATACGATTCCAACAAAACATGGGAATTTCAACACCTCTTGAATGAGATTCCTTCTTACCAAAGAAACTCAAACATGGTAAACCAATTCCCATTCCCATTCCTCCCTCTCAATTCCCACTTACCAAGCATGCACTAACAGATTTTCAACAGTGACACAAAACTATAAGCAAAGATTGGTTCTTTCTGCTGGCCTTACTGTTTAATCTATATTAAAATAAAAAATGACATAAAATATTACCCAAAAAAAAAAGACACGAAATGCAGTCTGGATAATTTTGAAGAAACAATGCTATCCCCCCCAAAATACCAAAAAAAAAAAGTCCTATGCAATGGTTATGGTACCATTGTTTTGCTCATTTAATTTGAAAGGCAACTTTTTGCCATGTGTTGTGCCCTCCATCTAGAATTGATCTTAAATCTGGTCAACTTTCTGAGTAAATAAGACTTTCTTTGATTCTTGCTGGTCAACTTTCTGAGTAAATAGAATCTTTGATTCTTGCTGGTCAACTTTCTGAGTAAATAGAACTTTCTTTGATTCTTGCTTATAAGTGACTTTAGTCCTTTGATATATTTATTTCTGATTATTGTATCAATTATACACAGCACACTGCGTTATTTGGTTGATCACTCTATTCTGAAGACTAGCTTTGACTTTTGCACATGTGCTTTAGGTATGAGGAGAGCTGTAGGGGGCAGTTGGCTATCTGTAAGTCAAGGGATTATGGAAGATACATCCGATCTTGTATCTGGTTTTGCTACAGTTGGTGATGGGTTGAGTGAATCTGTTGACTATCCAAATGAATATTGGGACTCTGATGAATATGATGATGAAGATGATGTTGGGTACATGAGACAACCTATTGAGGATGAGGCCTGGTTTTTGGCACATGAAATTGATTATCCGAGTGACAATGAAAAGGCAACTGGGCATGGAAGTGTTCCCGATCCTCAGGATAAAGGTCCAGCCAAAGATGAAGATGGTGATCAATCTTTTGGTGAAGAAGATTCTTACTTCTCTGGGGAGCAATATGTTCAACAAAAGAATGTTGAATCAGTCATAACGTCAGATGATCCAATTGGTTTGACGATGACTGAAATGTATGGAAGGACTAATGAGAATGAATTAATGCCTCAATATGATGGACAATTGATGGATGAAGAACTGAATCTAATGTGTGCAAAACCTGTCTGGCAGGGCTTTGTCCCTCAGACAAATGAACTCGTCTTTCTAGGAGATGGGAAGATTCTGAATGACAGAGAAAGATTACAACTTCATGATATCTGCATTGATGATGATCACTATGGTTCAGTTAGGTCAATTGGGGTGGGGATCAACAGTGATGCTGCAGATATTGGCAGTGAAGTGCGTGAAAGTTTGGTTGGTGGTAGTAGTGAAGGGGATTTAGAATATATCTTTGATCATGACATAGGACTTGGTTGTTCCAGACATTCTCAGCATGATTTGGATAAGAAGTCTATTAATGAATTAAACAAGAATAAGAAGAAAAATGGCAAGGGTGAGTCAAATAAGTATGTCATTGGGGGTGATAAAGGTGCATTCTTGCAGATGAGTGCTCGTACTGATGCAAGCTTCTCATTTCCCCTATCTCTGAAAGAGAGCCAGATAATCCAAGCTGGCTCCAGTAAGCCCCTGTGGTCAAATAACTGCAATGCTGATGAAAATGATGACCATCTTAATGCATTTGCGAAATCAGATGATGTGCTTACTTCATGGAGGCAGAAAAGCAGTGATTCTTCACCCATTAAAAGTTCTAGGGATGAGAGTAATGCTAATGCAGTAAGATTCGCTAACTCTTCTCCACCAGCAGTCTCAAATTATGGATATGCTGAAAGAGCACATGTCGAGCTAGAAGAAGATGAAAAGTTTGGCATTGCAGGGCAAGAAGATCTAGGGCCATCACTGGAGGACGAAGATTCTGCTGCTGTTCAAGAGCAATTAAGGCAAATAAAGGCCCAGGAAGAGGAATTTGAAACCTTTGATCTAAAGATTGTGCACGGGAAAAACAGGCATGTCTTCATATTTATGCTGAACTGAGCTGTAGATTACTAATCATGGATCAAGGTTCTTTTGAGGTCAAGATATACATCTCCATTAACAATGCCTCCTATTTTACATATATCTAAAAGTTCCTTGGAGAAATTAGTATGTTTGAAGATTTTTTTTTTAATACTGTTGATTTCTGCAGCTGGACTTCCTGTTTTGCATTTATATATTTAGAAAAAATATCTTTTTTGATTTACTGTATCTTCTCTCTTCACTTCTGAGTTCCAAATATAGTAACCATAATCTGTGGTTGCATGCATATTGGCTTATAAAAACGGTAATTTTTGTAATCATTAGACACTTGATTGAGAAATTATAGTAGCATAAAGAACGTTTGACAAATTTTTGGACTTCTAATAGAAACTAAGATAATGACTGCAAATAAATTAGTTTCTTTTTAGTTTAGAAAATCGTCATCACTTTAAGTTGATTACATGCTTGGTCATATGATTGGGAGTAATCCTTTGCCCTTGACTAGTTGATGGTTTTTGTAAATTCCTAAATTTGTTTCATTTGCTAATTAGGTTTTATTCTTCATAACATCTCAAGAAATAAAGAATCAACTGTAGTGAGACAATATAGCATACACATATTTGTCATGATAATTCCTTTAAAGATACTGTTGAAATAGTGAGATTTTCCCCTCCATTGGAAAGGTATATACAGATGTCTGAAGATTTTTTTTTTTGGGGTCGTCGAAAGGCCTCAATGAGATTTGATCTTTTCTTGTTTCTTTTTTCTTCTCCTTCTTTAGAGTTCTCTCTCCTTTTGGCCTTGATATTCTATCTGAACCCTTGTTTTGTTGCTCAGAACTGGCTTGGAGGAGGACAAGAATTTCCATGTTGTTTTAAATTCTGTAATAGCTGGGCGCTATCATGTTACTGAGTATCTAGGATCTGCTGCATTTAGCAAAGCTATACAAGCTCATGACCTGCATACAGGCATGGATGTTTGTGTTAAAATAATAAAGAACAACAAGGACTTCTTTGACCAAAGCCTTGATGAGATCAAGCTTCTCAAGTATGTCAATAAGCATGATCCTGCGGACAAGTATCACATTCTTCGATTGTATGATTATTTCTATTATCGAGTAAGTGATGGCTGTAGATGCTACTGATCTTTTTGTACAATTAAATTTCACTTTCAATCAATTAATCATTGTTTCAGGTGGGTGGGTGTGTGTATTCTATTCCTGTGTCATCCATCATCTGGATATGGGGTCCCACTCTTCGTTGACTTGTTAGATAGCATTATTTTCTGTATTGACTAATTAAAATATAATCTATTCAAAGTTAAAAGCTCAGATTTTTTCTCTAGCCCAAAGCTTTTGTGGTGATGAGGTGGTGATGCCCACTTTTTGTCCTGACTAAGCAGTCAATTTGTTTTGGCATTGGCTGGGTTACTACTTATAAATTATAATGCAAGGTGGAAGGATAGTGAACACTGTAGAATATGAAATTAAGCTGTAGCTGAAATTATTCCATTGAAAGATGCAAACATTTGCCTGGCATACCTGGAATGGAATTTTAGCTATATCTATTTGTATTTACTGGACCTTCATCTATGGTCTCAACTCCAAATTGACATAGGTTCTGTTGGATGCTCAGCTACACTATTTACTTATTGTTTCTTCTATATTTATTTGTGTTGGCAGCTGCAATTAAAGCCTACTTCTAATGTGTCCAACATGTGTTAGAGACGTGGACATGGCTTATTTTTTCCAAGATCAGTGCTTCATAAATTCCTGCATATGGTATAACCATAAAGTATCAACACTGTTGCTTAAGTTCAAAATAAATTCAATCACATTATCAGGACTAATAATTATCTAAGCTATGATGTTGTGGGGGGAAAAATATATGTTAACTGTTGGTCACCTGACTTTGTAGTATGTCTTATATGTATGCTTTTATTTATTTGCTGATCTTCTATATTATTGATAGTTGGACTTTTTCTTTGGTCAGCTGATTGACTACTCTCTTGTTCTTTTGTCCTGTTATGCTGTAGGAACATTTGTTAATAGTATGTGAACTACTTAAGGCCAACTTATATGAGTTTCATAAATTTAATAGAGAATCAGGGGGGGAAGTATACTTCACAATGCCGAGATTGCAGGTTTATGGTGTTCCATTTACTTCATGATGTCTTAATTTTCATCTTATCTGCTATTATTGAAACTCTTCTGAATCTCTGTGCAGTCAATTACAATTCAGTGTTTGGAAGCACTGCAGTTTTTGCACAGCCTTGGACTGATACATTGTGATCTGAAGCCAGAGAACATTTTGATAAAAAGCTATAGTAGATGTGAGGTGAAGGTCATTGATCTTGGGAGTAGTTGTTATGAGACCGATCACCTTTGGTCATATGTTCAGTCCAGGTCCTATCGTGCTCCTGAGGTTATTTTGGGACTTCCATATGACAAGAAGATTGATATCTGGTCACTTGGCTGCATTTTGTCAGAACTTTGTACTGGCAATGTAAGTATAATAGATGGCCAATGCACTTCAAAATCGCATAGAGTTTAATATGCTGTTTGAATTTTTCATTACCAATGATTTATCTCTTAAGCCATCAAATTTCTCACCTGAAGGAAGCACTTGAATCCTTGATAAAGGTCTAAAATGTTATCCACTCCCTTTCTGAAGTTAAGGTCACTGGTTAAGCCTTTCTAAGCAAGGATATCTATTTCTCCTTGATAATCGATTCTTATAGACACTGAATTCTCATGGTTAAATAAACTTAGATTAACTCTGCAGTCTGCACTCTGCATTGACTTGACACCACAGTTCTTGGCTGAGAATAGTGTTTTAGCATTGGGTTATATTAGTTTTCTTTGGTTAATGATCTTCACGGATTCTGAAAGTTCATGTTGGACCATGAAAGATGCGATTGTGATTGACAATTATGGCATTCCATCATAAAAGTTGGTGAGACTGTTGTGGAAATTATTCTTTTAATTATATGAATGTGGGACATTGATGGGCCAAAATGTTTTGTTTCTTTCTTTTGGGCAGTGGGGGGTCCTATTAGGGTTGTCTTCCCTTTTGAATGATGATACAATCAGGATGCATTGGCTTTCTTTGCAGTGGCTTGATGTTGATATTTGTTTATTCAGGTCCTCTTCCAAAATGATTCACCTGCAACGTTACTTGCTCGGGTGATTGGCATCATTGGTCCAATTGATCAAAATATGCTTGCAAAAGGACGGGATACATATAAGTATTTTACCAAAAATCATATGCTTTATGAACGAAATCAGGTAAGGATTGCATTTCCAATTTACTTTGTGAACAAAATGGACTGGCCAGCAATGTGGAAGCTTGGTGTTTATTATTCTTGTCTGATTTCTATTATGCAGCATCATATATTAGATGTTTGTTATCTGGCTCAGACTTAAGGTCTTTAAAAAAAAAAAATTGGTGCATTCTGAAGAAATCGGTGAGAATACCCTTGCTGACAAGCCTGTAGGCATCACCACCTGCGTAGAAAATAACAGAAGATACACATTCAACTGATCTGAGTATGAGGAGCTTTGACTATACTAAACATAAGCATAGGAATGCTGTTATGCACATTTATCCCATTCCCTCACTTCTTGCCGCCAACTACTTGACAGTGGAAACTATGGGACTTGATTTATGTTAATTTAGTGAAATGAAAGTCCAAAACTTCCTCCGAAGGTGACTGTTCACCAAGCCAGGGTAGAAACAACAGAAAATACACATACAATCCAACTAACTGATTATCAGAATAATCTTTAATTATACTTAATATAAGCACAGGGTTGCTGTTATGCACGTGCATCTGTTGCCTCATTTATTCGTGGACCATCCCTCCTGCCAGTACCAACTAGTTGAATCAGACTTGATTTATTTTAAAGAAGATAATTAGAGAGTCTGAAACTTCGTACCAAAAACGAATTCACTAATGTCTGAGTGGCGGATTTGCTGTTACACTCATGCAAAACCAGTAAACTGGAAAGTCACCTTTTGAGGACATCCAATTGATGTGCTCCGGGTGAGTACACTTTAACTTTGTTTTTCCTCTCAAATATGTAACTTATACAGTGGGATGGATATGCCATATATTTGCCATCTGTCCACATTATAATGTGTGTTGAGTGGCTCAATATCTGCAGTAAAGAAATTGAACTTTGAAGACTTCCACAAATGAAGTTTTAATTATGGTTGCACGAGAGAACAGGAGAATAGGTACTTGGTTAGTCAACGCCTTCATTGTTTGGCTTGAATGTCTTACTGGTACACTGGAATAGGTACATTCTTGACAATATCATCATTGACTGGAGTTGAATTGATGAACAGCAAGCCAAGTAATAAAGAATCACCTTAGCGGAACCTCTTAAAGCCGCCTGATGCTTTAAAAAGAGAATGACATCATGTTTGGTCATTAAGATTTTTTATTGGGATTGCCAAATAGAAGCAGGATGACATCGGTTTTGTTCTGAACACCTGAGCCCATGATAGCAAAAGTTGAGAATATTTCGTGTTTTTATTTGCACATTTGATCCTCCACCTCCACTTATAAAAGAAGGAAATGAAAGAAGAGCTTGCTAAAATTACTAACATTGGCTATTTTCTTTCATCTGTATTTGTCTCATTCAGTTTTAGAAGGAATATTTTCACTAATGGATTAGAAGTGTCATCCTCTCAATATTTTAGTTCTTGCAGTGTCATTTTGTAATTGCTAATTGTTGCCTTTTCATTTTACTTGAGATAAATTTACAGTAAAGCTACTGTCTTTTACAGGAAACCAACAGGTTAGAATACCTGATTCCGAAAAAGACATCTTTGAGGCATAGATTACCAATGGGAGACCAAGGCTTCATTGACTTTGTTGCTCATTTGCTTGAGATCAACCCAAAGAAGCGGCCTTCCGCATCTGAGGCCCTTAAGCACCCATGGTTGTCATACCCTTACGAACCCATATCATCTTGATGCGTTTGGAGGTTTTTTCTTTTTGGGTATAACAATGTCATTACCCGTAAATTGGATTTGGTTTCTCCTTGAGGGAAGGGTGGCTACCTTACCTATAGATGCTGGCTGCTTTTCATGATCTATTTTAAAGGTGATATGGAAAGGAGCCCTTCCACATTCCTGCATAATGCTTTCAAAGGCATGTTTGGTTCTGTGGGTAATACCTGTCTTTCTTTGCCCTTACCAATATGTATTCCAAATAACCTTGATCAAGGATGTAATTTTGCACGCTTGATGTATCATTAGGGTTTTGCTTTCTTTGTTTTGGTTGTTCTGTAGGAAAGGGAGATCTTGAATTTTGTTGTACACGATGTGAGATTATTCTTTTAGGGTATTCAGTAATATTTTGTGAAGCAGATGCTTATCCCGTCTTTTATTGGGTGTGTGACAACCATTTGCTGCGCCAATCAAGATTAAAGTAGAGCAGGTGACAGTGTGGGTGGAACTTGGGACTGAACTGCCCTTCCTTTTCAGTCGGGAGCAACCTAATTGTATTTTGATGGTGTGAAGGAAGCTTCCTTTGGTTATACTGTCCAGCAAATGGATTCAACTAAGAATGTGGACTACGGAAAGCAATTTTTCCCGTTGGGTGGCCTATAGTCATTAATAATTTCGGTATGCTGCCTTTGGCAATAGGAATTTCTGAATTTGTTGCTGCTCTGTTCCCAGTTCCCGATTTCTGCTGCTGGAGTTAGTTGTTGTTCTTCATTAACATTATGTTTCATGTAAATGTTTTATGCCATTTATCTAAATATTTTTAACATGGCAGTTCTTCTGGTTTATATGGAGTTTTGCACGTTTTAAAAATAAAAGAAAGCTAATTTTATTATGTTATTGATAAATGATATGCACTATTAATTATTTAATTGTAGATATAATGCATCAGAGAGATACATTTGTGTAATGATAATAAAAAGATTAATTCAATCCCTTAATTTTTGAATGTGCGATAATAAATGTAAGAAATCAATGGTAAGGTGTTTTTTCCCTGAGAACCTTTTCGGATCTCCTCATAAATTGGCTATAAGATGAGGGAAATGAGAATGGATTAGATTTTGATATACTTCTCTATATCTTTGTTCTCGGGTTTGTATAGTTTAATTAGATATCATATAATTATTTACAAAAATTATATTTTTATTTTATTATTATTGGAGACTTATAATTAAAAAAAGAATTATATATTCAAGTTTTTTTTCCAATAAGAGTTGCCTTTTGAAAACCAAACAAAGAGTTTCATCAAAATGTGAACAACAATTAAAGAGAAAGAAGGAAAAAATATTACATGAGCTCTTTTATATTGTTTTATTTCTTTACTCATAAATTAAATTAAAAAGGAGAAACTGCAAGGCTATGACAATATTATACTCTTATCTCTTAAAATTAAAACATTGTGTTATACTAGTTTTTATAGTAATAAAAAAAGTTACAATTATGCTTATTTTGATGATAAATTTTTTATTACTTCTTTAATATAATAAGTATTAAATATATATTTGATAAATATAAAATAATTATTTTTAAATTTAAAAATTATGGAATAATTTAATAAAATATTATTAAAAAAATATTTTTACATAATAATTTATAATAATAATAACGTGTGTATTAAGTATATATTAATAAGCATAAACATTATCATACATTTAATCAATTTATAAGATAGATTAATTTTATGAAATTTGACAATATTATGGTCACCTTTTGATTTTAGAAAAGTATGTATATTATCATTATTATAGAAGGGATAACGGCATACTTTAAATTTTTCTTCACAAAAGAGTTAGCAATTACATGAAAATTAGAACAGTTGACTCATAAATGATCAAAAATTGAGAATAAATAATTTTTTTAAGGTTAAAATAGTGACTTAGTTTCATAATTTTATTTATTGTTTTTAAATGATCTCTTAAATTTAAAATATTTCAAAATGATCCTTTAAGTTTTCAAATCATATAAAAAAATTTTTTTAAATAAAATTTAAGATATTAATGTCCATTAATTTTTATATATTGATGTAACAATTACATGATCTTTTCAATTATATAAAAAAGTACATAAAAGTAGGCAACTCCAACAGCAGTGGCAATTGACATCTTTAATGGTGATTAAAGGTGTAATTCAATGCTCAATTTGATTAAAATATTAAACTTATTTTTATACATATGACTTGATTTGACTTGAACAAATTCAATTTTTTATTAGACTAAGGCAAGCTAAGTTAGGCTGAGTTAGTGGTTTTGTTTTTAGTAAATCTCAAAAAAAGAGAGAGACGACAATTAATTAAAGAAGAGAATAAAACAAATTTAGCATATTATAAATTGGAAGCAATCAAATGTCTAAGGCAATTTAAAGTTATTTTTAAGCAACCATAAAAGCTGGGAGATAGATTTATCCATGACAGCATATGCCATGACAATAACTTGTGTAAGTTTAAATACACATAACAAACTTTGAATTTATGTTCTCAACATTCAACATTCAGGAAACTTCATCTAAATAAGATTAACACATAATACACTTGATTAATTCCACGATCCTGTATGCTATCAACTATCTTGGCAATATCATGCCAAGACATCATTGACGTCCCAAGAATGGTACCCCTACGCTTATGGATATCATTGACCACCTTGGCTGTTAAAGTAATGGTGTTATTAGAATAGAAACCTCTATAACCCCCTGTATATAACCACATAGAATTTAGTGGAGCAACCAATGTACCTGGAAGTGCAAATCAATTTATAAGATCAAAAAAATAAAGAGAACATAAAAAAGATTTTCAACCCAAATATTTGTTCAATTTAACCTACATTAGAATAAGTTTGGACTAAAAAGTAATTAATATCCAAAACCTACATAGAGAAGTGCTCATGAAGACAAACAGATGCATCCAATTAGACCTGATTAATCCAAGAGGTTGCAAACTAAAATATATTGATGACTATATTGTAATTTCAAAAATGGAACACGCTACGAGTTTATACCTTGTTCTATGAACATCCTCTTAGTATCTGATTAAGTATTAATATCAACAAGCACAAGAGTGTGACTAGCACATTTCCTCACAAATGAAAATGAAAATTTTAGGAAGTAATTGAAAAAAAGGATGGCAATGAAACAAAGAAGTAAAAGAGAGATACAAGAAGATTAGAAAAAGTAAAGTCAATGCTAATTCTAAAGGAAATTAAAAGCTAAATTAATCTCAAAGAAAACATGAAGTCAAGATTAAAATTGCTTAAAAGTTAAATTCTCCTAAATTAAATGAGATCATGAAGTGAAGTAGGAATTGAATTGCACATTAGTATGCTGCTACATATTCTGTGCATGAGATCAATTAATTCAATAATCAAATCAACTATAAATTCTTGAACACATAATTGAAATAAGAGAAAAAAAATCCTTTTGCACATCAGTATGCATATAAGCATGAGCATAAGCATAATATATTCATATAAAAGCCCCACCCTTGACAACAATATTGTCAATGAGTTTGAGAAATAAATTTGCTTATTAGATTTAGTAATAATAGCAATCAACAAAGAGATTAAGGATTAAAAAGCAAAAGATATGGGATTTTATTACATTCAGATAAGCTAAACACTAAAGAGAATGACTAAAATTATACTTCTTATCATAGGATTCGAAAGTCAGAAGTAAAAGAAGTATTAAAACGAATGAAAAATGGAAGAGCAATTGGTTTGGATAACATACCCGGTATGAAAGAGTTTAGGAGTAAAAGGTATAAGTTAGTTCACAAAGTTATTTAACGAAATTATGAGGTATAAGAGAATGTTGGATAAGTGAAAGAGAAGTATTTTAGTTTCTATTTATAAGAACAAGGAGGATGCATAAAACTGTACAAATTATAAGAGAATTAAGCTGATAAGCCACACTATAAAGTTATGAAAGAAGGTAATTAAGTGAAAATTAAGACAAGATACTCAAATTACAGGGAATCAATTTCATTTTATGCCAAGGAGATTGATCATAGAAACAATATACTTGTTGTAAAAATTGATAAAGAGATATTGAAGGAATCAAAGATTTACACATGGTGTTTATCATTTGGAGAAGGCATATAATAAGGTGTCAAGAGAGGTTTTATGGAAGGTTTTGAAAAAAAAAAAGGAGTTCATATGGTTTATATTCAAACAATTCAAAATATATATGATAAATTTGTGTTATAACAAAATGTGGACCTATAGAAGATTTTTCAATAGCTATTGGCCTGCATCAAGGATTAACTTTAAGTCCTTATCTTTTTACTTTAATCTTGGATGTGCTGACTAAATATATCCAAGAATTAATGTCACAATGCATACTTTTTTGTAGACGACATAGTTCTAATTAGAGAATTATCGGAGGAAATGAATAAGAAGTTAGAGATGTGAAAATTAGCTTTGAAAGCACATAAATTTCATTTAAGTAGAAATAAAATAGAGTATATAAAATATACGTTTAGTAAGAAACATACAAATTCTAGTACAGAAGTAAAAATTAGAGAGTATATCATACCACAAATCACCCAGTTTAAGTATTTTGGGTCAATTATATAATATGACAAGGAAATAGAGGAAGATATAAAACATAAGATTTAGGCGGGATGGGTGAAATGAAGGAGTACTTTAAGAGTTATTTGTGATAAAAAAGTACCACTTAAATTTAAGGGTAAATTCTACTACACAACTATAAGGCCTGCAATATTGTATGAAATTGAGAATTAGGCAATAAAAATTTAACAAGAGAATAATCTCAATATTACAGAGATGAGAATATTGCGTTGGATGAGTGGGCACACCAAATAAGATAGAATTAGAAATAAATATATTAAAGAGAAAATAGAGGTCGTACCTATTATAAAAAAGATTGTAGAATCATGACTTAGATGATTTGTGCATGTATGGAGAAGATCTATAAAATGTCCAATTAGAAAATTAGATTAGATGTGGAGTAGTCTAATAGTTAGAGGTAAATGGAGGTCAAGAAAAATTAGAAGAGAAACTATTAAGAAAGCTTTAGATTTAAATAATTTGTTTAAAAATATGATTTATGATAAGACTTTACAACGTCAATTGATCAATGTAGCTGACCTCATTTGGTGGGAAAATGCTTTGTTATTGTTGTTGTTTGAAAATGGAATAACTTAAAAAGTTCATGCCATTATGGTCTGATACTTGCCCAATTTTATTTTACTATTTAATGCATGCTTTATAATCTTGAGAGAGATTGTTTACTAATATTAAACTATCTCTTCCTATCAGAATTCTATCCTACTCTGGTGCCAATGCTTGTTATGAGCTTATAAGTATGAAATTTAACATGAGAAGTCCATATTCTTACATTCAATTATATGTTAGTGTTGTGTATGCTAGTATTATATGTATCCTTTGGGTTGTTGGTATATCTAATATCAATAGTTGACTTTTGCAATGCATCCAAAAAATTGTTTTCCATGGAAGCCCTCAGGATTTTGCCTTTTCCAAAAAAGAGAGGACAAAGCGTGTCTATGGATAGCAGGGCATTCTAGATAAGACTTATCTCAACTTTTTTCTCTTTTTGGCGGTTAGAGAGCTGAAGGTTCACACTTGATAATGGATGAAAAAGGTACATTTTAACCATATTATAGCAATGTGATTTTAGGATGTATAGAAACTTGAGATGAGTGAAACTTGTTGGCCTTCTACAGATGGAATGAGTGTTGACGGTGCATATCTTGGGATATTTCACCCCTCTAAAAGTATTATGTATGGATTTAAACATTGATCTCTAAGATTTATGGGATCTTTAACTGCTAGAAGTCAATGGTGATAAATGATGTAGGTTAGATAAACTTAAGAAGAGTAACATAAGTTCAACTCTTATAATTTTAAAATGTGCTTATCTAAATAAGCCAATGAGACCGATTCATTCAGGACTAGTCTTTTTTCATTTGTATTTCTATCATTTAGTTTTAGAAGAAAGATTGGAAAGCTGGCTAATGGCTTAAATGTGCTAGCCAGTCATAGTTTTTCCCATGTCAGATTGTAATTGCCATTGTTACCTTTTCTTTTCTTACCCTCACCAAATTGTATTCCCTTTAACCATTATCAAGGATATAATCTTGCCCGTACAATGTGTTGTTAGTGCTTTTCATTATTTGCTTTGGTTGTTCTGTTGGAAAAGGAGAGTGTAAATATTGTTTTATATGATGTGTGATTATTCTGAACTTGTTCAATGTGGACATTGATATCCTCACCCTTACCTTCTACAAAAGAAGCTATATTAGGTTCCTTAAAGAGTTATTATATTTTCGAACACAACACTTGTTTAGTGAGTGATTTATTTTTTTAATTAAGAGAAAAGATAGAGTACACCATTGATTGTCTACTTCTCAGGTTTCACAAGTGTCGGAAACTCGTGAGCTTCTCTGTGTAGAATACTTGTACTTTTTGGTTATAGTTCTTTTTTTCGAGATACTTATGGATTATATAAAGTTATGGAAAATATCATGAAAATAAAAACAAGGGCAAAGTACAGTTTATCCCCAGTTAATTTGCCTTGCTATGATTTAAAGTCTCTTGTTCAACTTTCTTTTCAAAACTGAAATTGTCCACTTAATCCCAACGACAATCTCAGAACGCTGTAAAAATATTCAAAATATAAATGAACTGAACATTTAACCATAAAATTATACATTGTTAACATTCGCATTATCATTTTCGTTAAAGTTTAAATGTAAATGTCATAGGATGATTAAGTGGTTATTGAAAGAATTAAAAAGGTGTTAAACAAAATACTTTTAACTACATGGAGACAAACTGATTTTAGACTAAATTACAAGAATTAAGTTGTAATTTACCCAAAAATTAAAAAAAAAAAGATTATTGAGGATATTTTGTAACTGTGCTTTTCAGCGAGATTGCAGAAAAATCCGAAGAAGAAATCACTGAGAGGGATCTAAAAGATCATGATTCAACCCTGGGAACTATACATCTTGTTTTACTATGGAGATCACTGAAGAACTTTTCAAGGCATATCTCAGACTGAGCTGTAATATATGCTAATATGCAACGAGTTTTATTATAAACAACTTTTGACTTAAAAAAGAAAGAAAAAAGAAGAAAATAACAGTCATGGAAGTTCAGTGATCTCATAAGCTCCATTATTGACTACGTTACGTTGGCGTTTGAGACTCAAGGTGGCAAGGACCGAATTCTCAGACATTTTTGTCAAAACAGGTTCAATAAGTGTCTTGCCTATTTCTACCTTGACAAATGGCAGACAATTTTCACATGGACATAAAGTCTTTTTTGTGTTTGTTATCAAATTATTTGATAAAACAAGCCAATCGCATGCCTTTGGACTGTAAAAAAAAAATGTTTTTCAGTCATATTTTTATTAATGAAAATTATATTTAAGTTTGGTCTTTTTTTTTTTTTAAATTACATTATGCTCTTTCTTGTCTTGAAGAAGGCAGGATCAAGGGTCACTTACCAAACTAAAAAATATTAGTATTTTGAAGTATATAGACTTATTTCTAGAAAAGGTGATGAAACTTCGTAGATCTAATAATGCAAATAAACTTTTTAAATATGTATTAATTCTTCTTAAAATAAAAACTTTGAATGTAATCAATTAATATTGGATGAAAATTGCCAATTGATAAAAACTGGTTAAAAATTGCAGTTTTAGCTATAAATATAAACGGGATAATCCTGCAATTTGAAAAATCAATGCTATTACGTAAGCACAAATTCCTTGGAAAATCATCTTATCTCTGAAAAGTGTCGTACTTAGGAGCTGAACCTATGCCTTCAAGAACATTTTTATCAAAACAGAAAAGAGAAAAGCTATGGAAAAGTTACCCATTAAATCAAAATCTCAACCATAAATTGAAACCTAAAACTGATTTAAAAAGCATATTTGGATTTTTTTGGACCAAAAAGTATATTTGAAATAGTTTAGTTGATTTGGCATCATTTCAATGTCAAAAATATATACCCGTAAGATGAAGGAGAGGGAATCAGTGCATTATTTTTCACCCTTCCTTCTTTTGTGTCTGTTTCGTTATTAAAAAAAAAATTAAATAGATTACCTAGGTACATGTATGTACCCACCGATTGAACGCAGCATGACATGCTTGATTTATAATTTTATGAATAAATTACATATATTTTTTTAAAATTTATTTAAACTATATAGATTTTTTTATTTTTAAAATATATATAAATTTCTCTTGAATTTTGTTGAAATTACATAAATATCCTCTCTATTTTCAAAATATGTACAAATTTCTCTTAAAATAAAGAGTAAATTATATAAGTCTCCTTTGAATTTTATTAAAAATATACAAATATCTCTTCTATTTTTAAAAGGTACCTAAACATTTCTTAAAAATAGAGAGAAAGTACATGTAATTTCAGAAAAATTTAAAAAAAGTATATGTAATTTACTTTTTATTTTAAGAGAAATTTTTGTATATTTTGAAAAAGAAAAAGAAATCTATATAGTTTCAGATAAATTCAAAGGAGATATGTGTAATTTATTTTTTATTTAAAAAAATTATGTATATTTTAAAATAGATAAGAGATTTATATAATTTAAACAAAATATTGAAAAAATTTATATAATTTATTCTAATTTTATTTATGAAAGTTGAAAAAGTACCATTAAACTTCTAGAGGTAAGAATTTAATTCATAATACGCCTCAAGACATTCACAATACTATAACCACAAAACCATTGAAATTTAAAAGTTCAACTAATCTCATTAGCTAATACGTTATACATCAATCTCGAATATATTAAAAATGAGTTTTATTCATATAAGAAAATCTTTTGGAGATTCCGTAGTTTATGGCCCTTTTTGATAACGTTCTTTATCCTCTTCTCTTCAGAGGCATAAAATAATTGAAGGGATTCATTTTGAGATTAAAGCGCAGAAAGTTGATGTTGATCACCGAAATCTAAAATTCTGAATTCTTCTCGTGATTCTCTTTGTCGCCATTAACATTCAGACTATTACAAGGTTCTCATTTGTAGCGTCCAAAATAACGTTCAGAAACTTTTTCTCTAGTACCTTTATTTATTCACTTAATAATTTTTTTTATAGAAAACTATTTGATAGGTTGTTGATTACTGTATACAGAAGTATTGTATTATATAATGATATTTATGAGTTTTATTTTAATATTTTTTCTGTTATCATTATTCATTTTAAAGTATCACTCTAAATTAATTAAGACATTTCAGATAATTCTTTTAACATTGATTTCGGTCTTTGAGGTAAGAAAAAAATAATTATAAGAAATTTGATACATAATTAGTGAGATAATTAAATGGTTTATATAACATCCATGTCGATCATTAAAAATGAGGTGAGCTCAAATTGGATCTTCAGCTTTACTGTATCTCTATTTTTATTTTCCTCCTCCCAAGAATTTGTGATATATTCGTATAAAAAAATATGCTTATATGTTTTAAACTAATTACAAAATTAGCAAATAAATTTTAAAATATAATAAATAATTCTTAGGCTTTACACTAAGATAAAGATAATAAATTTAAATTATTTTTAAAACTAAAAAGAAACTTTTTGCTGATGTAAGTGTCATCATTCATAGCTAAAATCACTCATCCATAAGTCTTTAATTTTACTTAAGACTTAATGATTTTATTCCAGCTGAAAATTTTAAAAATATTTTATTATATTTAAAATTTTATCTATCACTTTTATAATTAAGCATTGAAAAAAAAAATTCTCAAAAAAAAATATAACATCAAAGACAGAAAAAGGGGTAAATTATATAAATGTTTCTTGAATTTTGTTAAAATTATATAAAATTTTTATTTTAAAAATATATATGAATTTTTCTGAAATAAAAACTTACCTTAAATTTTAGTTTAATTTTACATTTTTAACTAAAATATCTTTTGTTTAAAAATTTTTAATTAAAAAATATATATTTAAATTTTATGAAGAGTATTTTGATAAAAATTTTTAAATTAGACTAAAGTATCTTTTTATTTTTTAAAAAATTATGCATATTTTAAAAATAAAAAATTTATATAATTTTAATAAAGTTAAGAAAAAAAACCTATATAATTTTCTTAAAAGAAAAATTTTGTCAATATATGTAGAAACAAAATAAGGAAAATAAAAAGCGAGCCTGTAGTTAGCTATAAAAAGCTTGGTCTCTTGCTCTCCTACTGAAAAGCTTTTAACAATGGAGAAGAGGACGGTGCATGCAGGAGACGAAAGGAGGAGAAGAGAAGATGAGGAAGATGAAGAGTGCAGCTCGACGACGAATAGGTGGCGTTGGTGGAGGACGTTAAGGCCTCGTTTCGATTTGTGTTTCAGCGACCCCGATCCTAGTTGGAGAGCCGGGACCACCGTACACGGCGGAGGACCCACTGATCTCCGGCGCCGATTCCTGATTCATCCCGATAACTGGTATCTCTCTCTCTCTCTCTCCCCCCACCGATAAACCGCTCTCCAACTTCTTGTGACGCTGAAGGAATTTGAGTTTTCACGGGCCGGGAAAAAAGAACATCACACAGGCCGAAAAAAAAAAAAGGGAATTTGATTTTTCTTTTCTACGAAACTAATTATAATAAAAAATTTTAAAAAAAGTAGTTTGTAATAAGTAGTATTATAATAATTTATTCAATTCAAGTTTATTTATTCATTTAAAGATTTCTATTTTTCAAAGAAAAAAATTTAAGTATACTTTTTTGTTGGTCTTTACTTATGATTGAAATTTTTTTAATACAAATTTGACATATCATATTTTTATTAAAAAATTTGATAATAAATATTACAAAATTCTACTAAAGTTTAATTTTGTTTATAATTATACCTAGTACTCAAATTTTTTGCCTCACATTCATGATTTTAACAATTATAATTTTTTATGAAATGACTTTAAAGATTGTGTCAAGAGTCAAGAAAAGTTTAAAAGATAATAATTAAAACTTTATAATTCTTGCAAGTTGTAACTAGAACTTTCCAAACTATTTTAATTGTATTTATTCATATTATACTTCTTGCATCTGAAATCTTATTTTTGTTACAACAAAAAATATTTCAGGTTATAACTTTACCTCCCATAGATGAATGATAGATAATTATCTAATATTTAATATATCTATTTTTTGATATTTCAAAATAAATATAACTTAACACAAAGTTAAAATAAATGCATGCATAACATAATACTAAGCTTACTGATAGCCTCAAGTGAATTTGTAATTTTTTTTTTCCCCTTTCTTCCAACCTCTCTAAACAAAATTCAAACTAATTATTATGCTTGTGACAGCAAACTTTACGGACTCAAACAATTAATAATGGAAAAAAATGTGAGAATGTTATTAATCTGTATAGGATAGATTACATTACAAGATTCATAAAAAAAAAAAAAAAAAGATTGCATTACAAGATAGAATAGACATGCATGTGCGCGTATTTCAACCTTGCTTTTATTTGTCGGGCCTCGTTAAATTATTAACCCATCAATGCTTCCACGTGTATCGTGATAATGAGAGGGGCTAAAATTCTGATTTTTGTTCATAAATTATTGTAAAAGAAAATAATTTGCTTTCATGTAATTATTTAACCGGAAAGTGTTGACTTCCTATATGCAATTTGAAAATAATTTCTCCTAAATGCAATAATTAGATGTTTGTGGTAAATATGTTGCTATATCTTTTTAATTTGTTGTTGGTATTGTAACGAGACATATTTGATATCCAAATAAAAAATAAGATAAAAGAGAAAATTTTTGTATAATATTTATTATAATACTATAATTATTTTTTAATAGTATATTTTTTATTATTATTTTAAAATAAAAATATGAGAGTTATTTTTTATATACAAAAATTATTCTTTTTATTTTTATTTTTATTTTCTATATATCAAACAACTCATAAGACAATGTTATGTGAGCTTTTAATTTAGGAGAAAAGCCATTTTTTTTTTGTTTTTTCAAATACACGTATTATGATTATTTGTTTTTTAAATTTTTTTTTTGATTTAATTATTGAAAGTAGCTTTTGACTCATTAGTTATTGGTTTGTGAAGTACGTAAGTTTGTCCTGTTTTTGATCGAAAGTAAGATTAACAAATAGTGAATAAAAAATTATAAAAAGTTGATTATGTAAAAATAAAATTTAGAAATTAGTTGAGACACAAAATTTTTTAAAGATACAAAAATTACAATTTCTCTTAATTTATTAACAACTGCTACTTATATAAGATCAAATAATATATTTTAAAAAATCTTAAGATAGAAAATCAGGTTCTAAATCATTTTATTGGAATCCTTCATAAGTTTGCAAACCAAAAATTATATTAAAGATATATTGGTTTCAAGCAAGCATCTAATTGTGAATCCATGAAAATTATATTACCAATTTTTTTTTTTCTTTTTGGTCTGATAAACTATTTTTAATTTTGGGGAAAAAACTATTTTTTTGGTTTTTAAATACACATATTATAATTATTTTTTTATATGATTTAATTATTGAAAGTAGCTTTTGACTCATTACTTATTGGTTTGTGAAGTAGGTAAATTTCTCCTGTTTTTAATCGAAGGTAAGATTAACAAATAGTGAATAAAAATTTTTAAAAAGTTGATTATGTAAAAATAAATATAGAAATTAGTTGAGACATCAATTTTTTAAAGATAAAAATTACAATTTCGCTTAATTTATTTACGACTGCTACTTATATAAGATAAAATAATATATTTAAAAAAATCTCAAGATAGAAAATCAGGTACCGAATTATTTTATTGGGATCCTTCATAAGTTTGCAAACCAAAAACTATATTAAAGATATATTGGTTTCAAGCAAGCATCTAATTGTGAATCCATGAAAATTGTATTGCCAAAATTTCTTCTCTTTGGTCTGCTAAACTTAACTCTATTATAATGAAAGGCCCAAGATCAAACTCTATATACTTAGCCCAAAATTAAGGTCCAAAGGCATTGTCAAGGCCCAAATATGTTAGGTCCAAATCCATTCAATTCCAAAAGCCCAGACCGGCCCATATTGTCTTTTGGCCCAAGGAGCTTTCTCTTCTTTCTCTCTCATCCACTCCACCCTGAAGCTGTGTAGCTTCGCCGTCGCTAGTAAGTTCCGTTTTCTCAGAAATGGCGGCAATGTTGTTGGAAAATTTGCAGGTGGTACATCGTGTGGAAGCATTTCATTCTGATATGGGCAGTCTACTCTTCCTTCTTCACTCCTATGGAGTTTGGATTCTTCAGAGGTCTGCCGGAGGAAATCTTCTTACTCGACATTGCCGGCCAGTTCGCTTTCCTCATAGACATCATCGTCCGGTTCTTCGTCGCTTACCGTGACACCCACTCCTATTGCATGGTCTACAGTCGCAATCAAATTGCCATGAGGTACCCTTCTTATTCTTCCAATTCCATCTTTCAATCGTTTTTTTTTCCAAGATTATTTTGTTGATAGTCGTTATTATTATTTTTGTTGTCGATTTCAATTCTAGGTACCTGAAGTCTCGGTTCTTAGTTGATTCTCTTAGTTGTCTTCCGTGGGATTATATTTTCAAGGTATTTATATATTTAGTTACGTATATGACCACCAGGCTACAAGTCAAGCTATGTTTGGTTTTAATGTGGTTCCATTTAGGAACTTGTCTTGAAAGTTGAAAAGCATTAGTCCCTTTCCAATTCCTGTTTCCTGCATTGAATATTCTTGTTATTATTAAGACCGTGCTTTCATTCCTAGCGAACTTTTTTTTTTTGGGGGGGGGGGGGGTGTTGGTGGGCTAAATCTGATAGTAGTTATTCAAAAAATATAATAGTAGATTATATTGAGGTTATTACACTGGATTCTAATAGTAGTTACGAAAAAAATGAAAAGACATGAAACTCATATTATTGTGGACAAGTGCTTGGATTATAAAATAGAAACTTTACCCCTCATAGGATACATGATTAAAATATTATTTAATTTGTTTATCAGTGTTCTACAATTCTTTCTTCATCCTATATCTCAAATGTTCGCAAAGTAAATTTTTTTAAAGCCCAAACGTTAAATCATGTGGCCAAAGTTATCCTTTTGGTATAAGGGGAAAAAAGAACACACGAAATTTTTAATTAGTTTGCAGCATGAAGTAGCTGAGTATTAGGATAAATATTCACTAAAGTGGAGGGTGCACTTTAAAGAGTAAAATGTAGAATGGACAACCGTTGATGAAATAACCAATTAACCAAAGGTTTAGGTTTTTTTTAACAAATTACAATGCAAGAAATTGATTAACAAGTCATGGATCTGTAGAATCCACTTCCTTGATTTTCTCATCAAGGGTAACTAATTGCACTTTATTCTCTACGGGCACCTTATACTTTAGAGGAGCTAAATCCCTATATATGATTGTCTATAATTTATTTCTTATTATTAATTGATGTTGCATAACCGTAATATCTATCATATGTTAATTTTAACGTTTATTTCTGATAAAACATTGTCTATATCATGTGCTTTGGATTGTTCGGATGTGGACAAAGGTGAACCTCAAATTCAGTAATCTTTAATACCTGAGTTTTATTTGATCACTGAAACGTAGTTATAATATACTTTTCTTACACAGAAAGGGGAAGAAAAAAGTAACTACTAAATTAAACTTCTTGCATTCTGTCAGCAAAGACAGAATAGTTGCGTTACTGATTCTGTTAGAAAATCAAGAGGTTGAAGTAATTTGCAAGTCTTTATGGAAGAAAGAAGCATAGAAAAGCATCAGGGCATTGTATGCCATAAATTAAAGAAGTAGCTCTAGAGCCAAAAGCTATATTTCTTTTATCAGAGCACCGTTTGTTTAGAATCTTCAGAGTCCTCCTAACCCCAAAAAAAGAAACAAAACAAAACAAAAACAAAAAAATCCCAGTATTTGCAGTGTATTACAGTAATAAACTTCTCTTCATTGACATTATGTTATTAAATCCTGTAAAATTTTACTGTTCTGAATTCGTTTTAAGGATTTTTCATGTTAGCCTTCCGCCATCTCCATTTAGAGTTTGTATGAATGGTTTTATTTATTAAAATATGTTTTAATATTATATTGTAGCTTCTTTGAATGAGCTCTGATATATATTGTCAACCAATTTCTTTGATTAAACCTCTTGAATGAGTGCCTATAACACTCGAGGCACCATAATTTAATTTCCTAAGCATGGATTTATTCATGAAAGATCTGCTTGATGTATGTTGTCAATGATTCTCTTGAGCAGTCCATTTGCAGCTTGGCTTTATTTCTGTTTGTGGTGATATAAATTTACTTCTCTTGTCAGGCTACCGGCAGGAAAGAGCCAGTCAGGTATCTTCTATGGATTAGGCTAAGTCGAGCATGTAGAGTGACCGAGTATTTTGAGAGACTGGAGAAAGATATTAGGATCAATTATCTCTTTACAAGAATTATGAAACTTCTTGTTGTTGAACTTTATTGCACACACACAGCTGCCTGCATCTTCTACTATCTTGCAACCACTATGCCTTCATCCAAGGAAGGTTATACATGGATAGGCAGCTTAAAGATGGGTGATTATAGCTATTCAGACTTTAGACATATTAATCTTTGGAAGCGTTATGTGACATCACTCTACTTTGCAATTGTTACCATGGCAACTGTTGGTAAGATTCTTGCTTATCTTTTAACTTATCAATTATAGTAAAGCCTTTCTCTCTCTGTGGTTAATTCTCTTTTCTGCTTCTGTGGGTTATTTTTAATCACTTTTTTGAGTGCCTGACATGAGTTGAAATAAATTAGCAAAGTTGTAGTTGGTTGTTCGGAGATTGCAGGATTATAACATTGTAAATCTAGCTTTATATTTCAGGAATGATTTAATTTATATTATTTCACCTATGACTTTGGAATTTTTTTTTTAATGCAAAGATTTTGTTATGACTTATGACCATATTTAAATGTGTTCAAAACTAGTAGTTTCCTTTTCTGTCATTCTCTTTAGTTGCTTCACATACAATAAATTAGCTAAAAGGCGTAGTTGTGGCAATGCACGTTCAAAACTTGTGGCGGGCCATACAATGGCTCAATTAGACAGTGCTGCTATCAATTATTAGTGGGTGGTCACTGGTCTTGGTACCATAAAGTCACAATCTATATCTATATAAAACATGTAAAGCTGAAGCTTGGACTCTAGCTTCTTGCCATATGGCAATCCAACAATTCTTTCCACTATATTTTTATTAATATTTGTGGTTTATATTTCAATTTACATAATTGTATTATGAATAACAGAATTGATAGTGTGCAAACACATTGATTTATAATTATTCATTGTACACATGTGATAAAATAATATATGTATTATAATTATATAATTATATTATAATAATTTTTTTTTACAATTATTAGATTTTATGAAAATAAATACAATTTATAGCTAAATTCTTTCATAATAGATTACCCCCAAAAAAAAAAAGAAAGTAAAACTTTCATCCTCTTTACCTTTTACTCTTTAAATTTTAAATAATGATCAAGATTTATATGGATTTAAAATATTTAGAAGAAATCAAGGATGAAAATATGAATTTGAATTAATTTGTATATGTAAGGTGTGGCTAAAATGTTGTTGATAGAAAGTCAATGATTTGAAAATTACTTAAAATTAAGTTATCAAATGTTGATACATTAATGAATTGCCATAATTGGAATTTCTACTTCAATACTAACTGCTGTAGTCTTCCCCCCCCCCCCACCCCCAACAAAAAAAAAAAAGCAACGGCTTTAAATTAAAAGTTGTTTTCAATCTTTAAAAAGGATTTCCATGCATTTCATGGGCTACAATATTTCACATAGAATGATACCACTGCAATGATGTTTGTGTTGATATCAGTTGATTTAATTAAATCTAGTCATTTGCTTCAGCTTCCTTCTCTCTAGGCCATTCAATCTAAAGTCTAAACTGCTAAGCCTTTGTACCATGAAATGTAGATAGTAGTGCATATATTTGTCAAAGTTATCCACTTATAAGTGCATAATTAAGTAACTTTTTAACTTTTCTTTTTTTTTTTTTTGGGGGGGGTGGGGGTTGTCCTAGTTCTTTAGGTTACCTGATAATGTTATCTTTATATTGTCAACAATGATCTCCCTCTGTGTGTGTTTGTTCAATGTTTCGGCACACTTACACTTGCCCAGAGTTGAATCTAACCCTTCTTCACTATATGCTAAGATGGTCCACTTTTGTTGTTTTATCATGTGTTCTAATGCATTGTTTTATTGCTTTGCAGGCTATGGAGAGATTCATGCAGTTAATGTCAGGGAAATGATATTTGTCATGATTTATGTCTCCTTTGATATGATTCTTGGTGCTTACCTTGCTGGTAATATGACAGCACTGATTGTGAAAGGATCAAAAACAGAGAGGTTTAGGGATAAAATGACTGATATTATTAAGTACATGAATAAAAACAATTTGGACAAGCAGACAGGTAAAGCAATAAAAGACCATTTACGCATACAGTATGATCGCAGCTACAGTGAGGCTGCTGTGCTTCAGGATATTCCAGCCTCTATTCGCACAAAGGTCTTTGTAACAGTGAAATTTGCTTCAACTATTTTGATGGCATAATTTAGTCATATGTTCCTTCTTTTTGGTTGAGCTTATCTCCACTGATATTGCCCAAAAAATATTCTTGACTGTAGAAATGGTTTCAGAATCTACTAAAATATTTTTTTTGAGTAAATTACTCTTTCTTTTCCTGAGAGATGTTTAAATTACACAATCCTCCCCACTATTATGAAAATATACAAAAAGCACTGTGAACCTAAAATATGACTAAAGTATCTTCAAGAATAATATTGATTTCTTTTATTAAAAATATTTTGATGTTATTAATTTTGTGTTGAAAACTATAGATTTAATTTATTCTAAATTAGAAAAATGGCTATTTTTATATTGATTAAATGCATATTTAATGCTTATTATATCATACAAATAATAAATATAAAGGAATTTTGGTCAGAATAGATGTAATGTTAACTCATTTTTTGCGATAGGTGGTTAGTGCATCTTTTGATTTTACTGTTTTTTTTTTAAATAACATATCCGACAAAATTCTTCCAGTCCTTTGTCCTCTCTGAAGAGGAAATTTGTGCTGATGTTTTAATGCCTTGTAACGAAAGTGTAGAACTACTGATGTTTTTTCATCTCATTTTTGAAACAAGAAATGGTCATTGAAGAGCTGTATAGCTTCCATAAGATTAGATGCATACTATTTAAGATTATGACAGAGAATCGAAATATGTTGAATATGAGGAAAGAGAGAACTAAATCAACCATTGATTTGTCTAGGTAATGAGATGTCATTTTTGTTCACCGTTTACCTGATATTTTTGTGATTGTTTATGCTTGTTTGCAGATTTCAGTGAATTTGTATGAGCAATTCATACAAAAAGTTTCTCTTTTCAAGGGATGCTCTTCACGGTTCATTAAGCAAATTGTAAGACATTATTTACACATTATGTTCTTGGATCAGAATTGTTTTGTTGTGAAGTTTAGATTTGACTGTTCACTCCTAACATTCTTTAGAGGAGCCAAATCCTACATCTTAATTTCTTGAGATACATATATGTTTCTATGACTTCCAATATTGAACATCTGACTCACTAGTTGCGATTCTCAAAACCTCACTAATTTACTTTAATGCCAAACAACCCCTTGATTCTCTAATTTGATATTCTATGGCAATTATACTTTTTTTTTTTAGGTGGTTTCATAATAATAATAATTATTATTATTTTATAAAAGTAAATTGAAATATACTAGATGCATTGCTTTGCTTGAAATAAGTTTCCAGTAACTAGGTCATCATAAAGCAGCATGAGCTAGGGATGTTTATGAAAATATGGGGTATTAGGGCCCCTTTAAAATATGTTCATGGACCTTAAAATTCCTAAAAAGGCATTTATACCAGAACGATGGTTATGTTTTAAACAGAATGTCATTTTTGTTTTTCATCTCAGTTTCTGTCCTCACTTAGAACTACCATTAGCCAACACATCATATTCGATTACACACAACCGAAACAGTATAGAAGCTTGTCCTTTTTTTAGCAGAAATTTCTAATTGAACATCTGGTTTAATAGGCAATCAGAGTCCATGAAGAGTTTTTCCTCCCAGGAAAAGTGATTATGGAGCAAGGAAATGTAGCCAATCAACTTTACCTTGTATGTCATGGTGAACTGGTATGAATTTCTGGTTACTCAATTCAATATTTAGCTGTATATTCTTTTCGCATTTATTTGCAAAGGTGCATTTTATAGTTACTCTTTCATGCTCCCTCAGTTCCAGTAGATTGTGATATATTCCAAATTTGCAAAGCCTAGTGGGCCCAGCCCTGCCTGGCCAAATTGGGCCAGGCACACAAATTTTCTCTTTAATGTAGTGCCAGGCCAGGCCGGGCCACAAAACCGCTTGGGCCAGCCCTTAAGGCTATATTGGCCCGGCCCAGCCCCAAAAAAATTATTTTTTAAAAAAAAATATATTTTTTTAAAGATTTATATCAAACTTTTAATTTTTTTAAGAATAAAATATAATTTTATAAAAACTTATATAAAAATTTTATTTTTTAGGTATTATTTTATAATTTTAATAATAAATTTAGGTTGCCCCTAAGGGATATATTAGCTCAATCAAGTCTAAAAAAATAAAAAAATATATTTTTTATAAAGATTTATATCAAAATTTTAATTTTTTAAAGATACGATGTAATTTTATAAAGATTCATATAAAAAGTTTCTTTTTTTGAAGTCATTTTATAATTTTTATGATAAATTAAAAAAAAAAGAAAAAAATGTCTGGCTGTCCAGTTTAGTCCGGCCTTGCTCAGTATTAAACCGGTTGGGCCAGGCAGGGGTCGAGCAATGGTTGAAGCCCATTTAAAATTGAGCTGGGCATCGAGCATGGCCAAAGCCTTGTCTGTCTAGACCCATAAACACCTCTAGTTCTACGTGATGGATAATGGGTAGGAAGATATTTGGCATGAATTTTTCAAAAGTCTTAAGGCGGTGAAAATACCTTCAAACCTAAGTTGACTTCTTTGTACCTTACATATTTTTATTAGAAACAATGATCTCTGCCAGTCTCCACTGTTTGTACAACACATTGACAATGTGTAGCTAGAGAAAAACATCAGGATTGCCCTCTATGTGCAGCCTTAACTGCACCTGGCTCAAAAGAGAATGTCATAGAAGATGAAGAATGTATCAGAATACTTTAGCTTAAAAGGGAGATAAGAAAGCATAACCAAAGACATTTGAGCAAATTTGATTTCAGAGTCTCAATAAATATTCAGCCTGCAACTTCTTGGATATTAGGACAATTCAAGTATGCATTTCTCACAGATAAGTATTGAAATATTCAATCAGAACAAGGAAGTAATGTTCAATCACGATATGCAAAAAAGAATTCTTAATGCTGAGTTATTTATCTTTTAACAATTTTGCTTCTATATTTGAGAAATCTATGTACAAGTGCCACTCTGGGTGCCAATTTGTATTATTTGTTAATTTTAAGTTGGACCTGACAGCATTTCATCTTCTTTATAGGATGAAATAAGGACAGAAGATGTTGATAAAGAAGTGTTAATTAAGCATTTGCAAAACTACTGTTCCTTTGGCGAGGTTTCTTTTCTTTGCAATATACCTCAGCCTTCCATGATACGAGCCTGTGAATTTTGCAAGGTTTTGCGACTTGATAAGCATTCCTTTATAGAAATACTGAAGATATATTCTACAGATGGTCGAGTTATCTTGAACAATCTCCTTGAGGTATGTTTACCGTGGAAAGTTGTTTTTTCTTTTTTCTTTCTATTTCTTACTTCCTGTTGAAATTACATCTATAACATAAAATATTGCCCATTAGATATATTGATTGTAGCAATTTCATTGGCTATTCACCATTATTTGGGACCTGGAAGATGTCTGTGCTGTGGTAATAATTATAGTGAGTAAAGTTCTTTTGTTATAGCTATATACATAATACGTGTGTAGATTCAATATATTCAAGTTAAAATATCAAGTAATACTAAAAAAAAAATTTCATAATACATGTGTAAATCCAGTGGATTCAAATTTTTAAGAAATAAGAGTGCATAACATCAAAACTCAATACCATATACATACATTTTTTAACAAATTCTCCACCCCCCCCCCCCCCCTCCTCAAAAAAAAAAAAAAAGCCAAATCTGTAGAAGAGTGTTGTGTCATGCAACACTTGGCATTGCAAATTTAAAATGGGGCAATTACTCCCACACAAAACTTGTGGGGCCTTCCTCTCTCTTTTTCCTTGCTTCTTTGTGTTTTCTGTTTCATGACTTCAAGAAAATTTGCTACTGAACCCATTTGAGTTGGCTTCTGGCTGTTATATGGAAAGGGTACCTTTTCTCAATCTTCTGAACTCCTAAACTCCTTAAACTTCGACATGTACATAATATTTGTTAAATATTTTATGCTTGATGTATATGGAAAATTTTGACAATTGTTAGAGTTAGTATGAATTATATTTTTAGTCTGAGTTAATTTTTTCATGTAAAATAGTTGTTTTATTTGTGGTTATCAATATTTTGTATAATACTAAATATATTTATATGTGTGCTGCACTTTGATGGTGAAATGCACAACATTGTGCGCTGCATGCCAATATCAACTATGACTATCACCATGATGGCTTGTGTTAAAATTGAAAAAAAAAATGAATGCTTACTTGTCTTCAGAAGTTTTTAGATGAGTTGGACAACTAAAAGACTTTGAAATAATGACTTCACTTATACTTTTGTTTGGGGGTGCTAATATGGTATTATAAGTTTTGACATGAGATATATTGGGAAAGAATAATAATATGGTAGTCTGTTTGCTGAAGGAATTACATAATCTAAATTGTTGACCTCAGGCATCAGATTCTTTCTTGGTATTTCCATATTTTGTGACTGTTTCTTGACTAACAGGGAAAAGACTCTAGTCTTCAGCAGAAGCTCTTGGAATCAGATGTCTCCTTGACTCTTGAAAACCACGAAAGAGAGATGGCTATGAGAATGAATTGTGCCGCATATGAGGGGGACATTCATTTTTTGAAACGTTTGATTGGATCAGGAGCAGATCCCAATAAGACTGATTATGATGGCAGATCACCCTTGGTATGAGCTCTACACGTCCAACCTATTCTTCTATGATTCCATGATAATGAAACTTCCTGTGCTGTCACTTTCTTCGCTGTACATATGAAACTCTCTTGTACTTTCTCTCATTCCTCTATATTAAGTTGTCTCTATGGTATGAGTGGGTGAAGCCTGTCCTTGGAATGACAACTTAGGTAATTTGTGGATGAGCTAATGATCTCGCAAAAAGATACTAGTTTAAGCTTCACAAGTCAGTTTTGGATTCAGATTTTCTTCCTGCTTCCTTTTATAGGAAAAAATAAGAAGTAAATGGAGAGGAAGAAAGATATTAGTGATAGAGAAATCATATGATCGAGTAAGAACTTGATAGAAAATGCAAGGAGAGAACAGTATTGTATTAACTTGTTTTTGTGTTTGTATTTCAGCATATTTCTGCTTCTAAAGGATATGTAGATATTGCTCACTTTCTTATTGAACAAGGAGTAATTATCGATTCCTCAGGTTAGTTTCTGAACTTACCTCTAATTTTCATTGAGTCATTACAGACTTTTTTTTTTTGGGGGGGGGGGGTATTGAAAATGCCATTGTGAGGCATCACATAATATTACATTTTAATTGACTATTTATCTTAGATAAATTTGGGAATACTCCCTTGCTTGAAGCCATCAACAATGGACATGAAGAAGTAGCTTCTCTACTTGTGGATGCCGGGGCTACTCTTACCATTGATCATGCTGGAAATTTTCTCTGCATGACTGTTGCAAAGAAGGAGTTGGGCCTTCTAAGACAGGTTTTGGCTTATGGTATTAATCCAAATGCCAGAAATTATGATCAGCGTACACCTCTTCACATAGCTGCCTCTGAGGGTTTGTGTACAATGGCTGAGTTGCTTCTAGAAGCACGGGCAAGTGTTTTATCGAAGGACAGGTATGATTTGAACATCAAATATTTATTATCTTTTTCAGACAATACCTTAGTATGTTTTTCTCACCTTCTATGATTCTGATGCAAAATTAGATTATTGTTAACATTGGGAACTCCTAGAATAGTATTTCTCTCTTGTTTATTGAATTGCTTAGTAAAATCCTTAACTATTTCCTAATTGCAGATGGGGAAATACACCGCTTGATGAAGCTCTTATGGGTGGAAATAGGAATATGATCCAAATGCTCGAAGTTGCAAAAATTTCTCAGTTGGCTGAGTTATCCAAAAATATACAAGAACCTCGAGGTATGATTACCTTTCTCAAGCATAGCATACCTTCTTAGATGATTTTTAGGAGGTGCTCTGTATAAAGGCATTTTAACATGGGAATGTAATGCTGTGTACCTTCAATGTAGGGGATATGAATGTCCTTATTTTTGGTTTGCAATTAAAACTCATTCTAAACATGCACAGGATGCCTAGAATGTTAAAAATTTTGGATTCTCAAGCATCATACACCCTTATGTTCAAATATGATATTGGGGTATTAAACACGAGCGTTAAAGATGCTAAAGAGTATTTTATGTTCCTAAGTTGAAGTACTGGAATGCCAAAATTGGAAAGAACTAACTTAGCTATCGTCTATGGCTTGAAATGAATGGGAACTTCTGCCGTCACTTACAGGGGAGTGGAACACCGAAGATTACACCAATGTTATTGTTACTATAACTGTATCAAGTCAATACCTTGTGCACTGGATTATATTCCCCTTCCCCCAAAATCCCCACAGAGAAGTTAAAAAAATTCGTTTTATTTTTATTATTATTTATTGTCCATTTATGCATTCTAACAAATAATATACTTCCATTTTTATTCGCTGCAAAACTGCTATTGCCATCAACAGATGAAATTCCAAAAAAGAAATGCACTGTATTTCCTTTCCATCCATGGGATCACAATGTGGATAGGAGACAGGGAGTCGTCTTATGGGTTCCAAAAAGCATTGAAGAGCTTGTGAAGGTGGCAATGAAACATCTGAAATCTTCAAGTGGTTCCTGTATTTTATCAGAACATGGGGGTAAAATTCTTGATGTAGACATGATTAGCAATGATGAGAAGCTATTTCTGGTGAGTGAAGCACAAAATGAAAATACATAAATTGATCGAAAAGTTTGGGTCATCCAAGTCACCAGACGCAGCATTAGGGAATATGCAGATACAACTAGATTGTTCCAATCTGCTTTTCCCTCCGTCCCGCAGAATTTTCTGTGCCAGAGAATAAAAAATTATGGAGAAAACAAAGGAGGGGAGGGGGAATATTGCTAAGCTATCAATTTTTAATCAATTTGCATTTTATGTCATGTTAGATCATAAGATATTTGGTGGAAATAATGTATGTTATGGGCAACAACCGAACAGCAATTGCTGTTGAGAATAAAAGTTTATCATGCTTACCCCCCCCCCCCCCCCCCCCACTCCTCATATCAACAGCAATTCTCGTATGTCAACAGATCTTGAAGCTAATTTCGCTGTTTCAATTTCGAACTATAAGCAGGCCTGTGAGCATTGATGCACGCAATGTTCTAAAATCTGAACTGACACGGTCAGTTGAGCCAGTGGTCGAATCTTAAGTTCCGTCAGCTGTTGGTTCGACCAGTCGGATTGGTTTCACTTCTAAAAGATTATTTGTTTTTTTCTCCAATTTTCTCATTCGAAGGAAAAGAGATGGAAGAAAAGGGTGAGGAAAAAAAATTAGGCATGTTTGCAGCTACAAAATTTTGGCACCTCTAACTTGCGGTAACATGATTCGGGAGGTTGGTGCTCGTCTGCTTAGATTTTGCACGTTTTGTTCGTTTCTACCTTATTGAGAGAGCGTCCTAGGCGTACCTAGAAGAGCTGGTACTTCACCATCGAAGTTCTCTTTCTTTCTAGCATTAAAGAAAAAAAAAAAAGAAATGACAAAACTAAATAATAATTCAATTAAATATTGGGACAAAACTTTAGATATAATTTCAATATTACTCTTTACCAAATTCTTAAAATGTCATGTGAAAGGACTTTTTAAAAGAGCAAATGATGTGTTAACTGAAATAAAAGAAATTATTCACGTCTTCTATTTTTTATTAGAAAAAACTTGGTCACTAATAATTAACTGTTGTGGATATAAGGGGATGGTTGAAAGTGATAGGTTATATGATAGAATGCAATAACCTTGTTCGCAAGCAATGTAGAACTCAATGTTGGAAAGTCTTAACGACAAAGAGAGCCCCCAACTGCCCACATGCTAAGTTCTAATTTCTAAACTCAAAATGTAGACAGCTTCCACCTCCCCCATTTAAATAATACCAAACTGGATATCCCAGAGTTTCTGTTTGGAAGCCGAGAAAAACCATTACTCTATCCGAGAAAATAGTGCATGTGGGAAATTATACGGCTTTCTGTGATTCTAAGCATAAATTGAAGAGGTGACAGAATGAGTGTGTGGGGAATGTAGTCTGGTCCAAGATATATATATATATATATATATACACATATATATATATAGCCATGTAGTGAGAGGGTTTCTCGGACCAGGCTTCATTCCCCTCACTTCCTCCTCTCTCGCTCTTTGTTTTCTTTTTTGGCAGACAGAAAAACTCTAATGTGGAGCCTATTCAAGGAGGGAGAAGATAGAGTAAGGAATCAAACCCACATGTATCAAGATTTCTGCTGTTATAACTGGAAGAGATACCACTTGAAACTGGGCTCTTGAGCTCTCTCTCTCTCTCTTCTTTCACTAACGCAAGGTAATGCTTATTTTTTTAGAGGTTTTGAGTGATGATCTTTAGAAATATGTATACACTATCAATATTATGTCATTTTGATACACATGAAATGGGGACGGTTGGTAAGTGGTTTTCGTTATTCTCTTATTCTCTTCTGAAGAGCAAGAACTCAAATGACATGGCTTTCAGATTTCGACCAGTTTATGTGCATCAAAATCTTCTTTTTACCTTCTTTGCCCGGATGTTTTATGGTCTTACAGGTAAGTGGTGTCTCTATTAGTTTGTACACAAATTGATGAATTAACTTCTATCTTTTGTCGAGTAAAAATTAAATTATTCAGGAGTAGAGAACCCTACACTAAGAGATTTGTTTAAAAAAATCTATTTTTGCAGGTCCAAAAAATTAACATAGCTAAGATTCAAGCATGTAACAATAGGTTTTATTTACCATTACATATATTAATTTTTACTTCCTTGTTTCTTTTCAGTTTTAGTGAGGCAATTTTATCAAAAACTGATTTCTTTAACAGGTCGAGTATTTTAATTATTATATTTATCTTGAGATTTTCACGTGAATTCATTCATTAGTAGGATATTATGACATTTAATTTTTGGAGATGTCGAATTCTTTATAAAACAATAATTGCTAGTAGAAAGTTGTAAATGATGCATTTGAACTAGAGAATTATTTTTAACCCTCTTGATGAAAAGAGAAAAGTTGGCTTTGGTGATCACAGGGAGCTTAAAGTCGTGATGAAATGCATAGAATGTGGATCGTGTTACTGCAGACAGTTCAGTAACAACAAAATGCTGCTTTTTATTTTTTTGATTTTTGTTTTGGATTTAAGATTTAATAAAAAAAATAAAAAGTATAACTTTGGGAACCAAAAAAAAAAACATAGTTGTAAAAAAAATTACACTTTAAAAATTTAACTGAAAAAAAAAACTGCAAGGTGCATGAGAACACCTCGCTTGCTTTTTAAATTCATAATACCAATATTATGAATTTCATATAAAGTCAAACTACGTCGTCTCTGAAGAAGTAAGGCTTCCTTCACACGTTGCAGAGGAACGAAGGAGGTGCCAAGTGCTATCAAGGATCAACATGGCGCTTCAGTGGATGATACTGACGTACGCGGTGGCAGCTGAGGCGGCTATTGCGGTTCTGCTTACGCTTCCCTCACCCAAGCTCCTGAGGAACCGTTTGGTCTCTCTTATTTCCCTCATTCTTCAACCCACCCTCTTCATCGTCCCCTTCGCTGCCTTTCAGCTTCTCGGTAATAATCTCTCTATTTTCCTCCCACTTCTACTCTCATTTCTTCTGTGATGGCTAAATATCTTCTGTTTGTACTTTTTCTTTTTGGGGGAATTGGTTGATTGCAATTGCCTTTCTGTAGGGTTTCTGGGTGTCTCTTCGGCAATAAGAAAATTGCGTGTGTTTTCTCTATGCGGTTTCCCCAATTTGGAAAATAAAATTTATCTGGCGGGATTTTAAAATTTTTTCCTGAATGAGGAGGATTTGTGGTTGTTTACAGATATATACTGGAAGAATGAACATCGGTTGATGTGTACTTCCGAGGTCTGTACTGCTGCAGAGAGAGATCGATATGAGAAATCTGTATGTATCTTTCGTATTCATTTATTTTCTTTTCCCCCTTTCTTCCAGGTTTTGAGCTGAAAATGAGATAACGAATTGGGTTATCGATATTTTTTGCTTGTGGTTTCAATAGTTTGTCATAAAAAGTTGTGCTTCCTAAGCCATAGATGTCAAAATGGTTTGGTTGGAAAGTTTATCGTTCTTTGCAATGTAAATTGTGGTCATTGAATCTGCATAATTAATTGATGGTGATTTGGTGGATGATGCTGACGAGCTTCATTCAAGAATCATTTGAGGGGAAGCTATTTTGAAATCATAAGAATATTATGAATTTAGATCAACAAAGCAACTAAATAAGGATTTGACCACCATGGTTTACTTCATTTGCAACTTGCTATTTATATTGAGAGATGGAGGATCGATGCTGTCTTACCATGGATGTAGTATATAAATTCCTAATTGCCCTTCAGCAATTGAACATTGCTTCAGAAAACTTGGGGTGCTTTGAATGTTGCAAAAACAACAATGACAGGAAACCCAGAAATCAGTTCTTGGGGTTTAACCCCATGAACCCTGAACTAGGGCTAATTGGACCACGCCACATAGATTCTCTTTTTGCCATAATTTTGTCAAGTTCTACATTCTCTATTTCCTTTTTATAACTGCATCTATTCTTATCCTTTATCATGATGTCATTCTTGGCCTTCCTCTAATCCTCTTTCTTATTCTTCTATTTAAAAGATATGGTATTTTTGGGTTGGAACTAGAACTGTATATCTGCAGTTCCCTGATAAAAACAATACGCCTGTTGCACTTTTTAATGCTATTCATGTTGCTGGACATTTTGAGATACATCTTTCTCAATTGCCTCACCATTTTTTATTTGAAGCTGTTAGCTGCTAATATAAAAAGTGACTCACATTTAGAAAATTTTATGCTCAATTTTCGTTGCCCCTGTTGGTTCAATTTCTCTTGTTAAATGTAGTTAATTTTGTTTTAAGTTTACTTTTCCTGAAATCATCTGCAGACTGCAATCTAAAGCTTATTTTGGTACATATAGTTCACTCAATTAGTCCCATCAGCTATTAACAGAGTGCACCTGAAGAATATAGTAGAGGATCTTTCTCATAAGTAGTTGGATAGTTTTGTAAACAAGAGGATGGTTCTGAAAATGGATTTTTTATATAAGCATATGATGATTAGTAATCAGGTTGGGGCTCTTCCTTTGATGTTTCTACAACTTTTTGTTACTTCTAGTTATCTCTAACAATATTTATATGCATAGAAGAAAACTTATGTACTGAAACTCACAAATAAATGTTCGACATCAAGCGTTCAATGTACAATGACAGTGAACTTATTACTTGATATAGTTTTATTTATACTTGTCCAACCAAATAAAATACTTAAATTGGTTCTTTGTTCTTTCTGTTTATACTGTTGTCTGACCATGATAAATGATTATTTCTGTTCTTCCTGTACTTTCCACAAGTATAGCATGCATGTATTCACCCTTCTTTTCCCTTTTTTTTTTTCTTGTGTGAAAAATGAGCTATGGAAATTATTAAACTAAATTTCTTTATAGAGTGTGTCAAGACATGTTACTGTGGAGAAATATATTTAATTGCATCACAAACAAGTTACAAATGATATGTTTGTGTATGTGGCAATATGCGAAGATGTTTTGCTCACATATTATTGATACATACAAGTGAAATTCAATAATTTTTTTTTTAAATTTTACTCACATGTATCTATTATCTTTCAAGGACCAGATTATGGATCCTATGTTGAGGGAAGAATTTTTTATCTAAGAATTAACTTAAATAGTTGGAAAGAAAAAATTTCATCCATATTCCTCAGTAAAACAGCATAAGAGTGCATATTTTATCATAATTGATCTGTGATACTTTGTAGTGATGTGGAATTACAGTGGGGAGAAGAAAGGGTAACAATTTCCTTCTCTTCATAGCTCTATTTAATTATAGTTGGAACAACAAATGACGATTGCCTCTATCCCTCCATACCCTTCTTTCCTACCATGGCATTTTGAGATTCTAAACACAACAAATGCAGCCATTGATGATTTGACATTTGTGTCACTGTTTCTATTAGAATTTCAACTTCCCTCCTTTCTTGAAAATTTAAAAATTATGACTAAGAGATGATATGGCTTAAACTCTAGGGCTGAAGGTTATAGTAGTAGTCTCGTAGACTTCTTGATCTTTTGGTTTTAACTCGGGTCAACATGGCATCAGACTGCATGACTATGACACTCTCACTGTGATTTTGGTTTATGGAAAAATAGACATTTCCTATTCTTGTTTCGCTAAAGTAGCATACACTGTTGACTCATTGACTGATCATTAATTGGTGTTACTTAGATCTACAAAGCCCAGAGAAATGTGATACTGTGTGCTGCAGCATGTCTTCTCTACTGGTAAGTAACAATACCACTATGGTGGAAGCCCGGATTTGGGTCCTCTCCTGTCATGTGACATAATGATAACCTTTTGTAATTAATTGTTATGTAGATATGAGAGGATCCTAATCCAAGACCTCATTGCCTTTTAAATGGAATAAACTTCATTATCTGATCTTGGTTTGTGATTCCCGTCTGGGTGTATATGACTCTGGTGGCAGGTCTATACACCGTATTTGCAAGTATCAGAAGGAGATCCAAAGTCTGGAGGAAGTGGAGAAAAGATACAAGGCTCAGTAGCTTTCTTAGAGATCTCATAGTCTAATTGATGGTTAGTTGAGGGCCATGAGGCTACTGCTCCAGTTGACTCTTGTATGGTTATGCAATAGAGATGTGCCAAATAATGCCCTAGATACTCTATTATGTGATTGAGTTCCATATTTTCCTAAAATTACAATTTTGAAGGACTTTTTTTTTCCCCGTTAATATTCAGGTATTAGCTGAACGCTCTTTCATAGTTTAATGTCTTCCATGTTTTCAAACTTATACACGGGTCAAGTAATTTTCCTTGTCCTTTCTTTTATATATCTTTCCTTAAGCCATGTATGTGTATGTTTAATAATGAACTAATTGAAAATATTTTCCTTTTCTGTTTGAAGGTACAACCTATAGAAAATATCCGTACAAAACGTATTCTTGAATACATTTTCTGCACTTAAAATGGTGTAAAGTTGGTGCATCAAATGGTGTGTAATTAAGCTTTTTTTTTTCATGTTATTTAAAGCTTATTTGCTGGTTTTTTTTTGGTTCTATTTATTTTTTATTCACAAAGGAAGCATTAAGATTTTGAGAGTAAAGAACGGACTCAGATTTTTTTTTTTCCCCTCAGCTTTTTTGCGTACGTTACTTCTGATATGAGAGATCTACTGCCTTCATGACACCCAGTATAGTTCCTAGTGAATTAGCAATTTCAGACAAATGGTACTCCAGTCGTAGGCCCTAAAAATGCACTCAGACTGGAATCATTGTCACCTCCAAGTAACTGACAATCATATGTGGCTTCTAGTTGTTTAGAATTAGCCAGCGATTTTAAACAGCCCAAAAAAATCGGAGGCAGGCATAACTCTTGATCAGAAGCATCAGAAAATTAGTAGTTTTTATCTCTCAACCATTTGAACTGGATCCTGCAACTACGATTTCCAAGCCTCACCGACGATCATTTGCATTCGACAGATGCTTCGCTGCTAATGGAATCAGAATCTCACGAAGATGAGTCTGACGGCACAAGGCTACTTTCAGGCCATTTTCATGCACAAACTCATGATAAAGAGCTTTTTTTTGTTTTTTGTTTTCCCTTTTTGGTTCTCCTGCGTCATGGGTTTAATGTTCGCACGCCATTTTTTTTTTTTTTTGGCTTGTTACTAAAAGCTTATTTGGTGGTTTTGTTTTTTACAAATAATTGTAAGAATAAAGAATGAATAGGATAAAAATAAGGAGTAAGTTTAAATGCAGTTTTTTAATATTTTTGCTCTCAAAATTTTTAATTAAAACATAATAAATATATGATTTTTAATAAAATATAATAAATGTATTGTTTAATTAAAAAAGTATATATTTGTCAATAAACTCATATATTTATTATATTATTATTGAAAAATTATATAATTATCATAATTTAATTGAAGAAATTAATAGTGAATATATAGGAAATTATATGTAATTTTTTTCCTAAAAATAATATTTTTTATAGAAAGGAAAAGGGAAGATTGAACTTAATACTACATGCAAAATACTTTCGATTTTTCTCTAGTTTGAGTCTTCTTTTGTAAGAGAGAGTAACTAAATGAAAATGAAATTAAGTTTCACTTGACCCTTCTCTCTCTCTCTCTCTACCGAGAGCATCCAAACTTGTCTTTCTCATGGCCTCCCAAAAAATAAAACTTCTACCTGCATATCATTTATAATATCTTAAAAAACAAATTGGATCCTTGGCGAATAAAATTGAAATGCCCCCCCCCCCCCCCCCCTCTCTCCTGTGACAGTGTTTGATTAATGCTTTTATTGACAGTTAGTTAAATCTCTGTTTTCACTTACATGGGTTGATGCAATAGTTTTTTTTGACAAAGCAGACACCCATATCATATATTTTAATTCACACATTAAATTTTTTTAAATAATATGCGTTTTCTGCAAAAAAAAAAAAAAGAATTATATAATTTTTTTTAATATCATAATTAAAATAATCCCATATTAGAGTTCAATATTAAAATTAGCTTTATATTAAAATAAAATTATGATCTCATGTGCAAAAAATAAATTAAAATAAAATTTTTTGTAATATATATAAAATACTGAGAAATTAAATGTGTTTTACAAATAAAAAAATCAAATATAATTTAATCAAATATAAAAAAATAATATAACTTCCTCTTAAAATCAGTGATGCTCCCGTGCCGGGTGTTTGTTTTGAAACTAATATAAACTGTAAGGGAGGAATTGTTGGGTTTATGTTTTTTTATTGTAGTTATTAAGATTTATTATTGTTCTGTTAATAAATCCCTATTTTTAGGGGATTCGTTTATCTTTTTTTGATTTATTCTTGGAGTGGGCCGTTTATTTCTCTCAATTTGTTATTTGTTAAGGTTTATATATACCCACATCATTATTCAATAAAAGATCAACAAATTTTCTCATTATATTCTATTTTATTATGAAGCTCCCTGGTACCTAACATATTCTAGTATCAAAGCCTCATTGCATAAGAGTTGCAATAGCAAACAACTTGATTTGTGCAACGAATATGGCTACAGAGAGTTCATTTGTGCAACCTGCTATTCCAAAATTTGATGGGCATTACGATCATTGTGCAATGCTTATGGAAAATTTCTTATGCTCCAAAGAGTATTGGGGTTTGGTGGAGAATGGGATTCCTGCAGCAACAAAAGGTGTTGTTCTTACAGATGCACAAAAGAAAAGTATTAAAGAGTAGAAATTGAAAGACTTGAAGGCAAAGAACTATCTATTTCACACTTTAGATCATACGATTCTAGGGACCATTCTTGACAAGGACACAACAAAAGATATTTGGGATTCAATGAAGCAAAAATATCAAGGCACCACACAAGTCAAGTGTGCATAGTTGCAAGCTCTACGAAAGGAATTTGAAATGCTCCATATGAAATCAAGAGAAACTGCGAATGACTATTTTGCTTAGACACTTGCCATTGCCAATAAGATGAAAGCAAATGGTGAGGCCAAAGGTGATGCTCTTGTTGTTGAAAAGATTTTGAGATCCATGACTCCAAAATTTGATTATGTTGTGTGTTCCATAGAGGAGTCTAAGGATAATAGTATGCTAACTATTGATGAATTGCAAAGCAGTGTATTTGTGCATGAACAACACATGAGTTCTCATAATGAAGAAGAACATGCTTTGAAGATTACTCATGAAGCTCAAACCAGAGGAAAGAGTCACGGTGGTGGAAGTTACAAAGGAAGAGGCAGACAGAATTTTGATAAAGCTACAGTGGAATGCTATAAATGTCACAAGCTAGGACATTTTCAATGGGAATGTACAAATAAAGAGGAGGCCAACTATACAGAGACACAAGAAGAGATGTTGTAAATGGCTTACATGGACTTGAATAACTCTAAAGAAAATACTTGGTTCCTTAGCTTAGGTTGCAGCAATCATATGTGTGGAAAAAAGTAATATTTTTTAGATTTTGATGCCAATTTCAGAGATTCTGTAAAGTTAGGCAACATGCAACATCACAAGTATGGATGTGATCGCAAAGGGTAATGTAAGGCTGCAGGTGAATGGAGTGACACAAATAATAAGAACAATTTGTTGAGTATTGGAAAATTGTAAGAAAAAGGCCTTTCTATTTTGTCTTAAGGGCAGAAATGCAAATTTTTCATCTAAAAAGAGGTTTAATCATAGAAATCAAGATGACTTCAAATAGGATGTTCATACTCCATGTAATCATTCAACCAGCCTCATCTACTTACTTCAGCACAATCACAGAAGATATTGGATGACTTTGGCACTGCAGGTATGGACATTTAAGCTTTAAAGGTTTAAAAACACTTCAATAGAAGAAGATGGTGAATGGATTGCCATAATTTCAATCCCCTACAAAGCTATGCAAAGATTGTTTAGTAGGGAAGCAACAAAGGAACTCATTTCCCAAGAAGAGTAACTAGATAGCTACACAAATTCTTCAGTTGGTGCATGCCAACATTTGCGAACCAATCTAACCTGCTTCTAACAATAGAAAAAGGTATTTAATTACTTTTATTGATGATTTTAGTAGAAAAACATGGATTTACTTCTTAAGCCTTTGCTATTATTAAAAATTTAAGAATTCGTGTAAAGAAAGAAACTAACATGTCTATTAGAATTTTACGCACTAATCGAGGATGAGAGTTTACTTCGCAAGAGTTTACTGATTTTTGTGTTTAACATGGCATTCAGAGACAACTAACCACTGCATATACTTCACAACAAAATAGAGTTGCGAAAAGAAAGAATAGAACCATTAGGTATATGGTTTGTAGCATACTTTCAGAAAAGCAAATTCCCAAGACTTTTTAGCTTGAAGCGGTTAATTGGACTGTGCACATTTTAAATTGCAGGCCAACTCTGGCAATGAAAAACAAGACCCTACAAGAAGCATGAAGTGGCATCAAACCTTAAGTTACACATTTTAGAGTTTTTAGATATATTTCTCATGTTCATATACTTGATAAAACACGAGCTAAGCTAGATGATAAGAGCTTGAGATGCATTCTACTTGGAATTAGTGAAGAGTCCAAAGCATATAAGCTTTATGATCCAGCTACATAATGGATAATAGTAAGTAGAGATGTGCAATTTGAAGAAGATGAAAGCTTGAGTTAGGATGAGAAGTATAAAGATGCTATTGTTTGTGATTTAGAATGGGGAGATCAAGACAGTGAAACTGATATGGAGAATGAAGAGGAGGATGAAACTAATCTTGATGCAACAGGAGCAGAAGATGAAAGTTTGTCTACTAGTTCTTTATCTAAAGGTAATTCATTATCTAGCCATAATGAAAGAAGGAATAGATTACCACCACTTTGGATGCAAGATTATGAAACAGGAGTAGGACTCTCAAAAGAAGATGAAGCTCATTTTTCCATGCTTGCTGCTGCTAATCCAATACACTTTGAAGATGCAGTGAAAAGTGAGAAATGGAGAAGAGCTATGGATCGGGAAATAAAAGCAATAAATAGGAATGACATGTGGCAATTGGTGGAATTACCTGAAGGAGGAAAGAAGGGTGGGGTAAAATAGGTTTACAGGACTAAATTTGATGAAAATGGAGAGGTGAATAAATACAAAGCAAGGCATATGGTGAAAGGTTATACTCAACACTATGGGGTTGACTATACAGAAGTTTTTACACCAGTGGCATGAATGGAGACAATTTGCTTGGTGATAGTACTAATAGCTCAAAAAGGATGGAATATTTTTCAACTAGATGTTAAGTCTGCATTTTTACACAATGAGTTGACTGAAGATGTCTTTGTGGAGTAGCCTTGTGGCTATGTGCAGAAGGGAAACGAACATAAAGTCTATAAGTTAAAGAATGCCCTTTATAGGTTTAAGCAAGCACTACGTGCATGGTACAGTCATATTGAAACCTATTTCATTAAGGTTGGTTTTGAGAAGTGTGATTATGAGCATACTTTATTCATTAAAGCAAGAGAAGGTAAAGTGCTAATTGTAAGTTTATATATTGATGATCTTTTGTATATTGGAAATGATGAACTTATGTTTTTAGAATTCAAAGACTTCATGCAGCAAGAGTTTGACATGATTGATTTGGGTAAAATGAAGTATTTTCTTGGTCTTGAAGTATTGCAAAAGGCATATGGTAATTTTATTAATCAAAAGAAATATGTTGCTAAAGTACTGCAAAAGTTTAGGATGTATAAAAGTAATCCAGTCCTTAATCCAATTGTTCCTGGTGCTAAGCTTGTGAGAGATGAAGATGGAGTCAAGATAGATAAGACTTATTATAAACAGATTGTGGGTAGCCTCATGTATCTTACAACTACTTGCCTAGATTTGATGTTTCTTGTGAGTCTTATTAGTAAATACATGGAGAATCCTACTAAGCTTCATCTACAAGTAGCAAAAAAGGCGTTGAGATATCTGAAGGGAACTACTAATTTTGGCATTTTTTATAGGAAGGGAGGAAATGGTGAACTTATGGCTTACACTGACAGTGATTATGCTAGTGATGTGGATAATAGAAAGAGTACTTTAGGCTACGTGTTTTTATTAAGTTCAGGGGCTATCTCATGGTCTTCGAAAAAGCAACCAGTTGTGAGTTTGTCTACCACTGAGGCAGAATTCATTACTGTAGCTTTTTGTACTTGCCAAGCAGTGTGGTTAAAATGCATGCTAAGGAAGTTGAATTAGAATAAGAGTGAAACCACTGTTATTTATTATGACAATAGCTTTGTCATCAAGCTGTCGAAGAATCCAGTTATGCATGGTCGTAGCAAGCATATAGATGTGTGGTTGCATTTTCTTATAGACCTCACAAAGGCTGGTATAGTGGAGCTAATGCATTGTGATACACAAAAACAATTAGTTGATGTGATGACTAAGCCACTTAAGCAGGATGTTTTTCTAAAGCTACAAGAATTGTTGGATGTTTGTTCTAAAATTGATATAAACTAAATGATGTGTTACATTTATTTAGTTTAAGGAAGGAATTGTTGGGTTCATTATTTTATTGTAGTTGTTAAGATTTATTATTGTTTTGTTAATAAATCCCTATTTTTGAGGGATTCGTTTATCCTTTTTTGATTTGGCATTGGGAGTGGGCCCATTATTTTTCTTAATTTGTTATTTGTAAGGGTTATATATGCTCACATCATTATTCAATAAAAGACCAATAAATTTTCTCATTATATCTTATTTTATTGTGAAGCTCCCCGGTACCTAACATCCCCCACCCCTTAAAAAAAATTTAAAAAAATAATAAAAACTTGTTTATTTCTCATGTTGTAAAGTTATTAAAAAAATCATTTTTAAGTGATAAATGTTTAAAAAAATCTTAAAAGTAACCATGTATATATATATATTAATTTTTTTTAATTTTCACTTTCCAATAATCTCATCCTAAATGCTTAAAATTAAATTCATGGTGGAGTCTGACTCGATGAATTCTGGCTCAGCACACTTTGTTGGAAGTCGAAACCGTCAATTGGAAATGTTATAACCAGACGGATGAAACACGCAGCAAACCTTTTTCTGTTGTCAAATGTGTGGGTTGGACTATTACCTTCGCGCACGTCAAGGAGTCATCATGCCTACGATATGCATAGAGTGCTATAATTTTTATTTCTTAGACTTATATTTAATAGATAATAGATAAAAAAATTTTATTCTAGTTGAATCTTTGAATTTTTAGACTCAAATTTACTTATACAAAAAAGTTTAAAACGAATAATTTCTTTACATTATTAATATAAAATCACAAAAAAAAGTATCTCAAATAGCTATTAATATAATTCAAAATTCAAAAAATATTATTTTGATAGTATTTTATTTTTTACTTTTTGATAATATACTACATTAATATATATATATATATATATATATATATAAACTATGAATATGGGGTGAATTGGATATTATATTATTCAATTTTAAATTTAGACCTCTAAAATATTCATGAAATTTTTATATTTAAACTTAAATAAATAAATTTTATAAATACTCATAGAGTTGAGAAATTCTAACATATATCAAGTAGATGTATACTTAACAATCAAAGTATACTCCGTACATATATACTTATTGCTTTATATATATATATATATAAAGTAAGATTAGACTTAAATTCAGTTATTTATATAATTATTATTATATTTTTTAATTAAAACATAAAAAATGTATAGTTCTCAGATAGTACTATAACAAACGTATAAGTTAATTGAGGAATTATACAATTATCTACAAGGGTCATACATTTATTATAATGTTATTAATTATATATTTATTATATTTTAATTAAAAAATCTAATAATAAAAAAAATAAGGAGTTATATATAAATATTTTTTCATAAAATAAAATTTCCTCAATTTTTTCATAGAGTCTGAGTAGTTTACCCATTCCTATCCTACATGTGTGGACTATTTTATTATGTTATTTATTAGGTATAAATTGGATGGGGTCCCTTGCTTTCTTCTTGGCTAAGGACGCTTTTGTTCTATACGCGTTTTTAAGACATTAAAGTGTATTGTTAGGAAGTCGTAAAACCATTTTGTTACGTTAAAGGGCGTCCACCACACTCACTTTGCCCTTTGTTTTTAAAGAAAAAATCGCCTTTAAATTATTGGAAAAGAAATAGTTCTTACAAAGCTTGTGTGGATTTCTTAATCCTAATGAAAAAAAAAGCCCTATACAGTATATACAATATTATAGGATAAGATTTAATTCCTTAAACATTTATTTATTACATTTCTTAATAAAAGCATAACATGTAGAAGATATTTCTTAAACAATTTAATTATGTAATATTAAATTGTAAAAAAATTATTTATAATATTTTTTATAAAAATATTTAATAATAAATATCTAAAAGTCATATCTAGATTCTTTTTCTGTAATGTATTCTCCCAACTATACTTTGGATGCATTAATCACACTCAATTCTTCGGCCTCGTTCTGTGCAAAAATATTTCCTACATTTCTTTAGTATTTAAAAGTTTATCACTATACGTGATTACTATTTTGATAAATAAGTAATTCTCATTTAAAATTCAGAATTTAATTCTATTGAATTTGGATCCTTTGAAATGTGAGATTTGTAAAATACCTCTAAAGTAAGTGAAAGATAATGAAAGATAAAAGGAAAAAAAAGATGAAAATAAAAAAATAAATTTTATGCGTACTTTTATTTCTTATACCACCCTTTTATATTTTACAGATACTTTACAAACCTCACATTTTAAAAGACTTAAATTAAATTATGTTATGATTTAAAATTAGATTATATGAATAATATTAAAAAATATATATGTTACGTAATGTGACATTCTTACCTTTAGATCCTGTTTGGTATATAGAATCTTCTTTAATATAAATAAAAAGGAGTTGTTAAATGAAATACAATTAAATTAATTGTATTTGGTATAATAAAAATTGAGAAATGAATGCTTTTTTTTTGTTTATTTGGTATGATGAAAAAAGTGATAGAATAGAAAGTAAGTAATGATAAATAAATGAATAAAATTAAAAAATTAATATAAAATATATTTATATATAATTATGATTAATATATAATTATAATTAATTAATTAATTTTATATAATTATTTATATTTATAAATTATCATTCCAATATAATAAAAATAACTGTTTATTTTCATATTTTACATATTATATATATATATATATATATATTAATTTAATATTTATTAAATTATTAATATATAATTATAATTAATTTATTATTTTTATATAATTATTTTACTAAATGGATCCATTTCATGTTCTCTTTCTTGTGTTATACCAAACATGCAAGTTTGTTTGGTATAACTTGCAAAGAAAACGAAATACTTTTCTAATTGTATGATTGACAGAAAGAAAATTTGAAGGAATGGAAAATGGATAGTAAGAAAAGGTCAAAATACCATTGTAAAAAAAGAAAAAGTTAAATATAAAATAATATTTTATTTATTTTAATTGATTATTATTATAATTATATAAAAATTAAATTAAATTATTTAAAATTATTAATTACTAAATACATTCATATTATAAATAATTATTTAATAAAATATTATTATATATTTAGTAATTAATTATATTATAATAAAAATATAATATCCTTACAAAACATATCACTCTAAAAAAATTACATTTACAGAATAATTTTTAAATATGTATCAATGGATTGAAAAACCTCTTCAAGTGGCACGTCTTCCTGTGAGAAAATTCCAGCCGATGAAAAACTCTGAAGCAAAACCACACACCATGAAGAGAAAGAAAAAAAAAAAAAAAAAGAGAAAATGAAGGAAACAAAACTGGAAAATCCCAACACCAAGAACAGCAAAATAAAAACCAAGAGCTCTCACCAACCAATACAAGCATGATGAAAAAACAGAAAAAGAAAATAGAAAAAGGAGACACAAGCAACAAACATTTGCAAGATCAACACAGAGGCACATGGGAAAAAGACAAAGAAATGGATTGCTCTGTTTCTGTACAAGTCCACAACTTCGTTCAACACTGGCTTCAAAGCTTCCTCAAAATTGTCAATGAACCCGACCCATTATATGCGGAAATTCGATGGCTTCTTCCAAAATTACGTTTTCTCTAAAATAACAAATTCAAACTTTGATGTAAACATAATTTGTCATTGAGTTTCCAAAACACACCAACACCACATGGCAAAACGAAAGGAAGGATCACACAAATATATATGGGACAAACTAAACTTGTAAAGGACGTCTTGTGCTGTGCAATCAGAGGGGCAGAACGGAGATTTCACTAAAATGGTGCCAATATCGCTTCCTATATAGTGAAGGAAACTGTGCAGTAACTCAATTTCCCCTTTCCTTTCTATTTTCTTGCTACCAAACTCAACACGCGCTGGAATCCTTTTCACTTTCCGTTTCAGGGGAGCTACCAAACAAGCCGTTAAATTCTACACTGTTTTATGATTTTATTTTTACATGTTATTTCTTTAAATTAAAAATTAAAAATCTAGATCATAAATTAGAAATAGCCACTTGACTTCTCATTCTATTATTTCTTTATAAGTAACTATAATTGAAAACTATAAAAATTTTAAAACTTATAAAATATGACTAAAGGTACCCATAAAATTACTATTTCATCTTCTTTGCTAGTAGGGAATTGCATTATAGAGCCTCTCATAAACTTACAAAAAATCACAGAAATCTTTTGCCAAAAAATAAGAAACTAAAAAGAGAGAAAAAAGAAGTTTCCCTCCCTACATCTATCACTGGCTGCTATGCCTAGCCATGTCCTATTCTACAATGAATATGGATTCTCTGCAATCATGCCAGTGATTATAAGGGCTGTAATCAAGCATTTGTTTGATATGTGTTTTTTTTTTTTGTATGAAAAGATAAAAAATTTAAATTATAAGAATAAATAATTTTTAATTTTAAGAAAAATTATACTCTAAAAATTTTAAATGTGAGGATAACAACTTTAAATATTAAAAAAGTATATATTATAAAAGATCTTAAACTTTTTAAAATTATTTTTAATGTTCAACGGATCCAAAATTTGTCCTCACATCTATGGAAAGAAAATATTACTATTTTTTAAGAGAAAAAAACTTTTACTTTCAAACAATTATGAAGATAACTATTTTGAGATCGATTCATCTTAAATAAAAAGGATTTATTCGTATAAATACAAATTGTGTGTCATAGAAACGGTAAAATTTGCACAACTATAAATATAATTGGCAAGGAAAATTGAATTTAAGATCTTTCACAAATTATATACACTCCCTCACAGCTAAAATTAAACTTAATTATCTACGTGTGACTCCATTTGAATTTATTGAGTCTTGCACCTTTAAAATCAAATTTAATCAAGAGAGAGAATTATACATGTTAAAGAGTTGTGAGCATTATTCTTTAATGTTTAAGAAAGAGACCAACCTTTTTGTGGGGAAGGGGGAATTTACGTTCTTATTCTATTTGGTTAATTAAAGTGGTTTGGTTTATATTTATTTTTTAGTATTACAGCCAGAAATATCTTAATATAGTATTGAGGGAAAACAAAAAAAAGATAGCTTGCACTACAATGAAATTTCCCTGCTTTTCTATCTGTATCTCTTTTCAAGTAATGTCATATAAGATCACAAAGAAAGAAAACACAAATTATTCTATGGAAGTATGATCTAAATTTTACTGTAATGTACAAAAAGAATAATATTATCTTCTATCTACACTTATCTATGTATGAATTCTTTGAAAACCATGACACCTGCACTACCTTTCCTTACTCTCTCTGGAAAATAAATTTATACCAAAATCTAGTAAGAATTTCAAAATGATCTCTTGAGATTCTTAAAATCTGAATCTATGCACTCCAAGCCAGACCTATAAGGATTGAACAATTTGAGAAGCTCAGTTGCTTTCTCCTTTGTCTCATCACCACAACCAACCTGCAATACCACCAACAGCTTCTGGAATGCGCCAACTTGAAGTGCCTCAACCAGAGCTTCTTCTACTTCTTCTTCATCATCATCTTTACCTCCATATCTGCACAACTTCCAAATAGCAGACACAGAGTAATCTGTTGCCAAAGCTGAAACTCTCAAAATCTTCTTCACCAATATAGGAATTGTTAGAGCATTACTATAAGCTTTTTCTCTTCCTTTTTCACAGCTACAGAGTGAATCAAAAACACCTAAAGCTTTCTCGCATAGGCTCTTCTCTGTGTCAATTAGAATCTCCAGAAGTGAAGAGACCAAACCCAGTTCAATAAATTCCAGCTTCACCTTCTCACTTGATGGGTAAGAAGATGAAACCAAGTAATAAACAATCCCCAATGAAGCTTTTGTGATTGTTGGGCTAATTCTCTTGTTAATGAACTCCGCTAACAGCTTATTGGTCCCTTCGATTTCTGCCATCGGCTCAAAAATCAGTTTATCACCAGAAGAAAGGATCTCCCTCAAAGCAACAATGGCGTTCTGTTTTCCGGAAAGATCTTGGTGCTTCAAGAGCCAAACCAAGCAACGTAAAGAATCTGAAGAACCCAAGATTTTCTGGGCTTCGGATTGAAGTGGAAGCATCCAATTTAGGACACACAAAATCTCCTCTAGCACACTCGCATTTTCCTCAAAAGAATCACTCGCAAATTCATGAAATGCGGAGGCTAATACACTAGGAGTACCATTGTCCACAATACACCTTCTGTTTCTCTCGCTCTCAGAGCCCCATTTCTCAATTTTCTGAACAAATTCTAGAAACCCATATCGATCCAAACGTGTTGCTGAGGCCTTAAGATGAAGAAGAACCTCTTCGATTTGGGTTGGAGTAACAGGTATTCTTGGAGTTGGAATTCTTTCGATCCCAAATCGTTGATTCTCGACGCACCAATCCTGAATCATAACCCTAAGGGTGTGATTTGGTATAAGATCGAAGTTCGTGAGAATCTGATTGGTGACAGGACATGTGAAATTCCCATGTTCGAACCACCGTTCGATGCTGTCTCGATCGTACGTGATCCCAGTGGATAATGTGATGGGGTCTTTCATCAAATCAAGAGAAACTGGACATTTGAAATGGTTTGGAATCACAAGCTCCAAGTTGGGTTTTCTGTTCTTCTTCCTTCTTCTCCCCCATCCTAACACCATTTCTGCAGATTGGAAGAGAAAATATCTCAGAAAAGAAGGGAAGGCAGCAATTGTGTGATTCAATGATCGAAACTTGAAAGTTGGATGAGAATTGAGGTGGGTCTTGGAAGAATGCGTGAGGATTTTATATGTGCTTCTCCCCGCTACAACAACATGGTCTTCTGTTTCACATTTTGTGTCAAAGTTCAGAACCCAAGAAGAATTCAAGAGAATCATTCAAATTGAAGAGTAAGAGAGAGAGAATAGGTTTTATTGGTTCAGTAGGGGCGGGGATTTGAATATTGACCGTTGAAGGTTTGAAAGAATTTCAAATCCAACCTTCAAGCGGAGAATGGGTAAAACATACATGTATTCTTGATCCGTGTGGCGTAGATTTGGGACACTGATAATTTTTCTTTTGAAATTTACAACATTAGTTTTGGATAAAATATAGACACGGTTTGAGATGCATGTGAATAGTGGGATCAACTTGAATATATAACTCACTTAATAATAAATGTTATTATTAAGAAAGTGATTAACGCCGTGGTACGACGGAAAACTTTGAAAACAAGAGTAAAATGGATGAGGAAAAATGCATTGAAAAACTAAAATGAAGTATAATTTTTTATATTTTTATTATTAACTTTTTTAATCAATATAATTCTCTAATAAAAATACAGTGATTAATTAAAAATTCATTCAATCATAAGCAAAAAAATTATATATTCTTCATGTTTTAATTAAAAAGCTATATATTGTCACATTTTACTAAGAGAATCTAATAATAAAAAATATAAGTAAATGCATATATATATATATATATATATTTTAAAAAAATTGAAATCTTGTTTGGTATGCTTGAAACTAATTCCCTCACCTTATGTGTCACTTTGCCTTACTTTCCATTATATTATTAATAAAAAGCTATTGCTCAATGAGAAAAAAGGAAGCAAAATATCATTTTGCCCCACTATTCGCTTGTCCTATCTGACATAATTATTAAATATTTTAATATTTTTTTGAATTAAAAATATTTTTTTATTATTTTTTCATATTAGCGGTAAATGAAAATAATTTTTTATTTAATTAAAAACTTTTTTTCTTTGTTTGTGATTTTGTCCTTTAAAAAAAATTTACACTGGTATTATAGTTATTTATGTAATTTTTTTATTCATGTATTATTTTTATTCTACTAAATATATAAATACAAAGACATTTTCTTTTTTTTGCATATCATATCAAATATAATTTATAATTCAAAATTCTATTTCACTTTCATTATAGTTTTCATTTTCATTTCTTTAAAAATTTGTTTACTTTATCAAACGTAACTAAAGAGAAGATATTTTCACATAAAGTATAAATTAGCGTAAACACAAAATTTGATACGAAGCTCTTATCAAATCATTTTTTATCAATTGAAGCAACTTGTGTTAGCAATATATTTTATGATGATATTCAAGGCATCAAGATATGTGAAATAACACTAAACCAGAGTATGGGAAGCATGTTTGATGGGAAATGCTAGGCTACAGGTGAGTGTATCATATGTAACAGTGATATGAGCTGGAAAATTTGAATGTGTAACGTTGGATTAACCCTGAAATGCAATCTTAGCCGTTCAGTATAGTCTCTCTGGGTATTTGACCAACGACGCCACGTCTTACTTTTCTGCTATATATTTATAGCTTCGTCAATTTTTTTTTGAATTATATTAAAATTAATCGCTCTAAATTTCCTCATCATTTGCATAATTCTACTGGATGTAATTTAATTTTTGCTCATATTGATCACGTCATAACGAATGACTTAAAAAATGTATTAATAATTTTAAGAGTAAATTACATTGTCTTCCTTTAAAATTTAGTTAAATTATTCCTCACATATTTATTATTTTAAAAATTATACTTGACTCTCATTTAATTTATTTTTAATCAATAAAATTAATCTCTTATGCAATAAGTAATCTTTTAAAATAAAAGTACGTAATTATCCTTGATGTTTTATTTAGAATAAAATCACAATTTTATTTTAGAGTTTAACATTAATTTAACTACCTTTATTTTCATACTAAGAATAAAACTATAATTTCATATTGTGTAAAAAAAATTAATTTTGTTAATAAAAAAATTAAATAAAAAGTTTTTGCAATATATCAAAGTGTCATGATAATCAAATGTAATTTTAAAATATGAGTAGTATCAAATATAATTGAGCCAAACCTTTAAGAAAAAAGGAAAAAAAGCATAATTTATTCTAATTTTAAATGTCGTAACATAATGTAATTCAACTAATATTGCATACTCTTTACAAATTGAAATTTTATTTTTAAAAAATAAAATAAATTTATATTTTGTTGAGTGATATTTTATTTAAAAGAGATGAATATAAATTTTGTCCATTTATATTGTTAGGTCAAGACTGGCTCAACCAATTATAAATAGAGTAAATTATACAAATTTTTTTATTTTTAAAATATATAAAAAATTCTTTTAAAAAAATATTTTACACTTTATTCTAATTTAAAATTTTTTTTACTAAAATAATTTCCATTAACATAAATGTATTTTTTTAACTAAAAAAAATATAAATGAAAGTTATTTTAATAAAAAAAATTAAATTGAAATATAGTATAGAATAAGGTTTTGTTTTATGAAAAATTTATTTATATTCTAAAAATAAAAAAAAAATCTGCACAATTTCAATAAAAATAAATAAATAAAATTTATGTAATTTACTCATAAATACTTATAAGCAAACTTAAAGAATTTCTTTATAAATATCTGAACATTCTCTCAAAATAATTTAACCATCAATTCTCAAGTTTTATCACCTACCTCTTATATTATAATACTACGTGCTTTCTCTATATGTCTAACTTAAACGACGGAACACTAGCTCCGTCATGATTTTGAACATTTTTTTTTATTATTATTTTGTAAGACCTGTACACGACGCGTCCATAAGAGCACCGACTAGATCAAAAACATGTTGATTAGAAGAAGAAAAGAAGTTGTTTGGTCAACACCTTCAATTATAACCTGTTATTTATTTAAGGATCTCGTGTTTAATTTAGTTTATGTATTAGGTTTGAATATAAAAACTTTAAATAGTTATTGACGCCATATACAATGTGAAGATCTTTAGAAGTTCTAGATGCTCAATAGGAAAAATAAAAAATATATATATATATACTTAAAAAATTTATAGTTCAATTATAATATTTAATCACCCCGGGTCTTTAGCAAAAGGTTGTTTAAAATGATAACTAATGGACACAAATCATAATTTCCATTTTTTATTAAGACAAAAGTTAGAGAAGTACTAGGAATTAATACTAACTTGACGTATAGTACAAATACTTGTTTGTCTTCCTTAATTTATTTTTGTTACAATTTTTTACTATTTTTTTTTAAATTAAGTTATTATTCCCTCATTTGAAAGATAGTTAAATTATGTAACCCTACCATCTATTATAAAAATTATACACAAATTTTTTTGAAGTTAAAATATGATCAAAATACCTTTATGATTTTTAATGATTTCTTTTATTAAAGTTATAACTTATTACAAATATATATTTTTTAATTTTTAATTTTAATATTATTTTTTTTATATTAAAAATTATAAATTTAATATATTCTAAATTTTAAAAATTTATTTTTTTTATATTAGTCAAATACATATTTAATTCTTGATAGATTATATAAATAATAGATTTGAAAATATTTTGATCAAAATAAACAAAATCATAGCTCATTTTTATTGCAATAAAAGTTAATGTAATGCATTTTATTTTAATTTCAAAAAATGGAAGTGTATATTTTTTAGAGAGAAAAATAAAATCATAAAATTTAGATATTCCTTTAAGAAAAAATATAATTTATCCTATATATATATATATATAAAGTGTTTTTGTAACTTTACCCAAAACTTTCTTTTTTAGCGGTGAACAACTAGAAAAAGTTGGAACAAAAATATCAATAATATGAGCCTTGTGATATTCTATATATTTCCACATTACAATTTTGATAAAAACTTATGATGAATTTCATAATTTGTGTAAGGGAAATATATCATGAACCTTCATTTTTAGTTTCTGAATATGGCAAAAATTCACATTATATATGTAATGAGAAACCACATGATAGAAAGAGAGTTTCAACGTATGATTATCTTGAAAGTATTTTTCAGTAAAATTTTATAAGAATCAACTTGATAGAATATATTTTTAAAATTAAACTAAGTTGATATTAAAGATAACACATGTTTTACTTTTGGTACTTGATGAGATGAAAGTTTAAATCTAAAAAATATCTATGATCTTTTATTATTAACCACACTTAATTTCTCTCGTCATCACGGAGAAGAAAAAAATAATAATTTTATTTAGTGAAAGTCCAAGTCCTAAAATTAAAGTTGATATGTTGACAGTAGTCCTGTTATGCCATCTAACATCTAATATTTCTTTTCTTGAATAAAGTATTTGCAAAGAATTCTAAGTCTCCTCTCTTAATTTTCTCTTTTCATTTTTGCAAGTATGCTTTGACCCTTTCCCTTCTTCCTTTTTTCACATGAAATAAACAAACTGATGGTGCCGGAAGAAATTTCCAAACCAAATGGTAAAATGTAGGGTTTTACTTTGACACCTTCAAACCCTACGAAACACGCCAAATTTTTTACTATATCACGAAGAACTTTTTTTTTTTTCACATGATTCAGTTTATAAGAAAAATAAACTACTGGTTATAGAAAATTCCACTGTGAATAGTTTTTTTTTTTCAAAAATAAAATATTTAAGGGTGAAAAATCATAACAATAGTACTCTAAAAAAATTGAGTAGACCAAAGGATTTTTGACTTCTTTGCGTGTGCAGCAAGATGGTGAATACAGCGACGACATGAACAAGTCTTGTTGCCATTGATTTACCAGCTGTTAATATAATAATAATAATAATAATAATAATAATATAGCTAATCATAATTTGGCGGACCCTTTATTAATTAATTTGGCAATTTGATCATAACATGTACCACTGGTTGCACATTTTGTCTTCATACTAGGGCTACAGAGTCAACCTGGGGTTTCCCCCAGAGTTGAAATTTAACATTTTTTTAATGACCAGATTTATTAACACATTTTTAAAAATATTTCTGTTATCAGATTATTTTTAATAAAATAATAATAAATGTAAAAAAATTTAAAAAAATTTAATCATGTAATATTAGGTTATAAAAATAATATATTTGTTATATTGTTATAGAAAAATTTAATAATAAAAATATAAAAACTGTACTTAGAATTTTGTATTACTGTGAAAGAAATTAAAAAAAAAAAAAACCAGACTTCTCACCGTTCGATTAAAAGTGAAAGAAACTTTCATGTCACGTCAAAGAATTAGCTATTTCGAAATTAATATTGTTAAGTGCCGACTGATTCATTTATTAATGTGTGTGTGTGTGTATATATATATATATATATATATATATATATATATATATATATATATATATATATATATATGACAAATGGTAATCAAAATATGATTAGAATACTTTTGTTCGTTCTGTCTGGGAACGAAACATGGCAAATAGTTAGTACTATGGCAGAGTGATGACTTTTCAGAGACGTCGATGATCAAGATATTTGACCAAGCCACAAGAGTGAGTTTGAGAGAATGTATTTGTACAGAATCAATATTGTAACAAAACATTACCTGATAAATCTATGTGATTTTTTTTTTAATACCTCGCAGGTTGATGAGCCCCCCAAAAATGTATTAATTAGTTTTTTTTTCTTTTAATTAAGGGCAAGAATCATTTGATAATTACGTGTTCTTTTACATAGCTTGAACAAGAGATGTGATTCTATGTTGTTTAAGTTGAGTGGCAGAGATGGAGTTTAGATTGAATAGATGGAATTATTATTCAATTTAAATTCTCCATGTTTTATTTTTTTAATTCTAATTATTTATTTTGATATATTTTTTAATTTTAAAAAATAAAAAATAAAATAAAGATAATCTTTTACTTTTTATTAAAGATTATCTTTATTTTATATTTTACTTCTTTTTTTAAAACCAACAAAAAATAAACAGTAAAAATTTTATAGAAAATGGAGAGTTTAAATTGAATAGAATCCTCATGCCTCCAACGGAGGTTAAGGTCTAGTGTGAAATGATGTACAGTAATGTCTATGAGCTCCCTAATAAGCCAACTCGTAGGGGGTTTGATGGGTCCAAAGAGCTATTATTTTAATAATTAATAACGAGGTTGGTAGGCCCCTATAATACATAAAAGATCAAAGCTTTGTTTCATAGTCAAAATTACCATTTCTAAGCACACCAAATTTCAAGGTCAAATACTTCACAAACTTAATATTTTTTTGTAATACCGAGGAATATAGTTATGAATTATTGAACTAATATTTTATGAGGCACAAAATCCTCATTTTTGAGATAAATGTAGAACTCAAGCTTTAAGGAAAAAAAAGAGTTTACAAGGAAGCATATTTTTGGAGAAGGAAATAATATTCATTCAGATATTCTGCCTTACAAAAGACCAATGCCTCAATATATATAAAATATGACATAATGAAATTGATTCTCTACTTTATTTTTAGATAGTTATTTTTAACAAAGTCCACCTCACACTTCTCTTATTATGATAGAATTTTTATAAAACATGCTAATACATCATATATTAAAAGATGTCAAACGACACACCATTAAGGATATTTTATTAAGATTGACACAGACACTTCTAAAATTATTTTAGTAAAACTAAAGATGAAACCTACTTTTGTTATATCAAATGACGGGTGGAGAGATTGAAATTCCGATAATTTGAATCACTTAAATATATGCTCCCATATACTATATGCTACCATCGCTTTCTTTTATAGTCATGTGAATTCATATTCTTGTATGAAGAATCCCACCAAGACTCATTTTCTTGATCGTTTAGGTTTTCATATGGATCGATGGAATCATAAAAGATAGTCTTCTTCGCTCATCCTTATCTCCGTGGTTCCCGAATGATGAGGAGATGACTGATCAGCAAGTGGTGAATAGATGTAGTTATCTAACAAGTTGTCAATTGACTCATCTTGAATTGAGTGTCTAGATCTACTCTTAGAGAAGTATATATTACATTAAAGTTAAATTTTTTTAAGTATTTCAAATGATGAAATGAAGAGAGAGAAAGAGAGAAAAAAGTGAGACTCACATCTCCTATATAAATAAATCTTACTTTTTTTTAATTTTATTTGAAATACTTTAGGTGATTTAAAAATTATCACATTTCCATTTTAAGTAGAGAAGTTGTTTGGCTCACAAAAAATATTTGAGTCATCTTCTTAATTGATCTTGGATTCTCATGAAATTTGGAAAAATTTGCTTTTGATAAGTTTGATTTTGAGTCTACAAAAGTATAATATCAAAATATTAGAAATAAAGCCTATACAGAATGAAAATTTGATGAGACCTTTGATAATCCTTCCATAGATAATTTGCACATATTATTGTTCCTAGTGCTTTTTTTTTTTTTTTTGTAATTCTGTTGTAAAATCACCACTACCACCATTTTTTTTTTATTACGAAAGAGGCATAATATTTAAGGAGTAAACAGTTTAAAAAAAAAAAATCAAAGAATGATCAAATTCTTAATATCCTGATCATTTCCTGTGAGCTATAAGCTGGCAAACTTCCCTGCAAATTAAATTTTTTACGATGTAACAAAAAATCATTTTTTTTTTTGAACCTAATAAGAATTAATTAAAAGATCAAAACAATAAATAATACTTTTCCTTTTGGACGCGCAAGCAGCCATAACTTGCATGACCTCATCTTAACCTCTAATGTATTTTTTTGGGCCTGGATGTTAGCCTCTGACTGACTAGGCCATTTTCCCTGTCCTATTGAACCCGATTCTCCGCAAATGTAGGAGTTATGAGCATTCTAATTTAGATTTAAGTTGAACGACTTAAATTTTATAAATTTTTTTACTTTTAAAATAAAATATTATTTTTTTCCATAATTAACAGTTGCAATATTATTTTATCTTTTATATTTTTAAAATTAAAAATTAAAAATTAAAAAAGATATATAATTTAAATTATTTAAATTAAATCTATACAATTTAAGAGTGTATTTGGTTTGACAGCAAAAAAATTAAAAATCACATTTAAAAAACTTAATCGCTCCTTCAAACATGCTATAAATAGAATATACATATCCCACGCATCCCTGATGTGCACACCAAACCCGTGCCCGCGTTCTTATTGGTTCATTAGCTGAGTCAAGAATCAAAGTCGCTTACCCGCGAAATTGTCTTCGTTATACAATTATTATTATACCAACTTCCCGTAGTACGACGTTATCAAAATCAAACACAACCTGCTGTCTGCAAAATTCAAACACCACCAACTTCTTGATCCAATCAAAATCCTGTTATAAATAGTCAGGGGTTCCTTATTACTTGTAGCACATTCAGTGAAAGGGAAATAGAATACAAATAAATAAATAATACACCTTTTTAATATTAAATCATTTGCGAACACTCGTTCAATTTCGAAAACTGAAAAATACCTTGCTCATTTATTTATGGCCTTTCAAGATCTAAACTCACCGAAGTTACCCTTGTTTCTCCAGGGGAAGAAAGGTATGTCACGCTGAAATGACATCTCTATTAACAAGAAAAATAGAGAAATGGACAAAAGGGTTTAAACTTAGAAAGGTAATAATTGAAGGGGCTGTTTTTTATTTTCAATGTTACAAGGCAAATGGAAGTATTTGCACTTCTCCCTGAAATAAACTTAATGAAGGGGGTCGTAACAAGCAGGCAACATAACCTTTTTGAATTTTAATTCACATGCAGTACATTAGTTTTCTTTCCAAATGAAATCTACATGTCAAATTTATAGAAAAAGTGTAAAATTTAGAGTCTACTCGAGGTCATTATCAGTGAGGATGAATGGACAGTTGGAAACTCCAATAGGGTAAAATTTTCAAGAGCAATTATGTGAATGAAATTCCCTGCTTGGCTCTTTCTTTAGTAGAAGGAGATGCTGTACAACACCTTCCGCCGGTGCTGTTTCTCAAAAGCGGCAACAATGTCATCAATGGACTCCTCCCATGATTCAGCTGCTTCAATCTGTGCACAAAAATATATCCTAGGAAGTCAACTAATAGGGCAAAGACACTATAAATACAATGAGAAGATATATAGCATGAATGAAACAGACTTCCTGGCAAAGGTCTAAAGTAAGCCTAGCTCCTACAGCAGCCTCCTCGTGGTTATCTTTCACCTCCAAGTTTACAACCAGCACAGTTTTCATTAGAACATGATCTCTGTTGTGGAGATCTGCACATTTTTTACATAAGTCAAGACACAGATATACAACTAAGACCATAGAGCTCAACATGGTCTTCAATCCTCATACGTCTCGAGGGAAGGTTTCTAATGGTAGATAACAAGTCCGGCAGCCACAACAATCAAAGTTTCCCTTAAAGCTCAGAACATGTGAAGTAAGATTACAAGAGCATGAACAACAAGAATGATTATCAAGGAAAGTGAAAACCAGATCAAGTTTGAATGAAAGTCAACATCTCATATGCAGGGAAAAAGGACAGTGTAAATGGCTTGATAGCTCAGTGAAGCTTCAACGGCAGAACACCAAAAATTGAAATTAATGAGAACTAAATTGTACATTAAGTACGCACAACACTGGTAACAGGAAACCTATGACAGTGGAATTATGCTACTCTCACAATTGTTAGAGCCACAACAGGTCACAACTACAGATGTGGCTACACAAGAGCTTGACGGTTAAAAGTTTCAGTGGCGGCACTCAAATGCAACCAGTTGTGTCCAGTTGTGACTAGCTCGTCATTTAAAGGTAACTGAAGTCTTAAATGATTAAAAAAATGTTACAGTGGCATAAAAGGGCACCCATTGCAATAAGAAGACATATTAAATATAGTATCACACTCTCATGGCATTGCAATTCTGCTTTCAATAACAATAAATAAAAAGAGAAAAAGAAATGATATATCCAATCACCTTCAAATTCATGGTTCCAAACAAATGTCATCTTTGTTCTCTTGACTAGCTTAATATCCACAGCCCAAAAAACATCCCTTCCAAAATTCTTTTTAACACTACTGTCAAACCTCCCCGCTTAAAAACAGGGCATGCTACTCAAATTGTAAGAAGCTTTTTTTTATGACAGAGACTTGATAGAGATGAGAAAATATATACAGGGGCCATATCTATCTACATACATATAACAATGGAATGAGAAAACTATCATTATATCCTCCCTGCTTTATCTACAAAGTGAGGTACCTTTGAGATATTCAGCCATGCAACGCAATTTAGATTAAGAAACTACTCACCTCCTCCTTTGAAAATAAAAAAGTATAGAGAGATAGTAAAAAGAATAAGCAAACATGGAATGAACTTCTTGTACCATGCCTTATCAAGAAGAAATTTTGTATAGAAGATAAATATGTGCATCTATGCACATATATAACTTGTAACATGCCAAGGATGATCTCAAATTTTGTAGACCAACATTACTTTTAGAACAAAAATTACTATCAATATTCTATTAATCTTTGAATCTATTTGAAAAAGATAAGACTAAAAATTACACACTATTCTTATACAACTGTCCATTATATACGGACTCTTCTTCAAGATTGTGGTGACATGCAAGTGTTTATGTTGTAATACTCAAAATCTTATGTAAAAGGTTATACAAAAGTAGCATTGCCACGATGACACAGACACAACTATCCATACATGACACCTCAAAGCATTTTTCCTTCTATTCTACAATGTTTTGCTTACCAAGTGCTCTTCAAAATGTAATGACAGACAATCTAGGTAAGTTTGTCATTTCTGATAAAATCAAAATCTACCTAAAACCGTTTTTTAACTTCATAATCATTTAACCCAATTTTATACAAAATATAATCATGAAGAAACCTTATTTTTCCAGGGCAGCAACCACATAAATTATTTTTACAATCCATCAAGAGCAAAAAGAATGAAACAAATTGACAAAATCATCAACCTTCAACAACCATATCAAAAACTTTTTCTTCAAATGTAAATACAACATCAAAGTATCCATCAGCAGCATTTTCTTGCCATCGTTGAGGTGCCAATTTTACTGTTGAATTCCTTTTAAGCATTGGCAAAATTCCATTTCGCTTGTAGCTGCACTCTCATTAAGGTTCCACCTTAATAGTACCATGAACAAGGATTGAAGTGCAGAGTAAAAACACTAACCAAAAGATAGTTTTTACCTTTTACACTAGTTCATGCATTAATTCTGTATCTTACATTGTTCACTAATATTAGACACTATAAGATCATAACATGTTATAACAATCATACTCCCATGTAGAGTTTACTACGACTCTGCTAATCCCTTAATCTTCCACATGTATTTAGCAGTCCCTCATACAGAATTTACTTCACTTCTTGGTCCCTTGTTGAAAAGTTTCTGCTCCACCAAAATTATCCCCACACAGTCTAACAAATGCAGAACAGGTAGAGCTTTAAAAAATAAAAAAGGTTCTTGTTTTCTATTTATTTGCTTGATAATGATACCCACATAAGCATATCATAATTTATAAACGGAATTAGAAGAAAGTAAGACAGGTTGCATAATATAACGCCTTCCAACACAAACCACAAATTGCAAAAGTAAATTCGTTTTCTGAAAATTAGAACATATCAATCAGTCTCAGCATACTGGCCCAGACATTGAGAGATATGCACACGGTCTATTATTGTGCAGCATAATTAACCCACAAGTTTCTGTTATCTTTTTTGCTAGACAGAAAGGAGAAAATGTAAGAAAAACCAGAGAGGAATAGTAAAATAGTTGGAAAAGGAGGATACAGTTCTTGGTCTTTTCTGCGAAGATCGTCGAACATCTGCTTGTAGGGAGTTCCAAAATCGTAGACATTGGGTTCTCTGAGGGAGGGCCCAGGGAGCTTAACATGGGCACCAGTTCCGTAAGAAGACACATCGAAGCCCTGCCTTTTGAGGAGGAAATGGGCTTCCATGCTTCGGTTCTGGTTCGAAGAGCACACCATAGCGTACCGAAACTTCATGGTCGCAGAAGATGAAGATTCTAGGGTTTGATCAGAAATTCGCTTTCTTTCTTCCTATTGTACGAATCGGAGGTCCGAATGGTAAGCTTCCCAGTCACAGTACGATCGGTTGCAAAGAGGCAAGCACCAGAGCAAGGTGTAGTATTAGGGCACGTATGGCCTTCGGGTTCGGCTTATAAAATTGGTTGGTTTTCATGGCAATTGGAAGTGATGAATATAATTTTTTGGTGTCTTTATTATTGGACTAAATGGATTCAATTGATTAGAATTATTAAATTATTGAAGTACTCTAATACGTTACTCTAGCCCTCAGCCATGATAGCTAATTTCTGATTCTTCTTGACATTAACCTCCTATCGTCTACTTCTACAAAAGATTCAAAAAATTCTCAAAGATTGATTCAGTTTAGTTTCGTTTTAATTCAAATAAAATCAAATCTTATCACATCATCAAACTATAAAGATGTGATGGCATGAAATACAAGGCAAAATTGACATATGTAAACCTAACAAAACAAACTAAATCCGTGCTTTTTTACAATGCCAACACAATAGCATAAAAAATTATAATTAGATAATACATTTCATTTGGAAATTTTTTTCTGTGTTTCAAAGCCTTTGGTTACATAATTGGTTCATCTCCAACTTTTGTAAAAGGAAAGGGATCTATTTGGTTTGGTCTTGGAACAATTTGGTTTGTTTTTGGATGTTTTGGTTCATGTTAAATATGGACATTTTCCATTTAGGCTTGTATTAAAAAAAAAAACTTTGATCTATGTGTTCATCATCTTTATATAAATTCCTATTATATTTCGAAAATATAGTATTGTCTCTAAAGAATTACATTTTGATCAAAGACAATACTTTTCAACAAGTTTTTCAACTTACCTAAATATTGAAGAAAGTTGAAATATAACATAATTTAAACCACCATGATCAAAATGAAATTATGCTTAAACAGTAAGCAAAACAAAACATAATTCTTAGCAAAATAGAGCCAAGATCAAACTTAATAGCCTATCATAGATTCATTAGAAGTTGATAATGATACTTGTGTCAAGAGTTTAGTAGTTTTGATGGCTCAAATAAAATCCATAAGCAATAGTTCTGTAACCTTTTGACTTTCAAGGGGCTACGTTTCCTATTTCTTTATCAAGGTAGCAGAATTATAAGTTTTAAAAATTTTCTTATCATTAGTGGTGCTTAATTCAAAAATGACTTCCATAAATATTTCATTAACTATATATTTGTTATCTGATTAAATATATCTAATATTCATAAATTAGATAATTACAAATGAACTATCATAATGTTTGTATAAAAGTACAACTGATTCCTAACTAGATAACTAAACACATATCAATGTTTCATAATTGCTATTTCAAATCTTCTACAATAATTATTATTTATTTGTCTTGACTTGCTAGGATGGACATTGATATTCATTTGATTTGACTCTTGCCAACTCTTGCCTATGATTATTAGAATCTATTATCAATACAGCATCATTAAAAGTGAAGTCCCTACCTAAATATATTATTAACTGTAGTGAGAATTTATATTTTTAATAAAATATAATTAGTTTTAAAAAATTAGTAATACTTTAACTATCACTTGTGCAAAAAATATTTTTTTTATTTCCCCTTCCTAATGATGGCATATAAAGATAGTAGACAAATCATAGTATATAAAAGATGATTCACACATGAGAACATCAATCATAAGAAACATGCATATATACATATTTATTTTAAAACATGATCAAGCTCTTTAATAGATTCATTTATGCATATATAATAACATGTTAAAGATGTCATATCCAAATAACATAGTTTATGGTATGGTTAATGTAGCTGCACTTATGATAATTAGGATATCTCACATAATTGCACTACACATAATCACATTTAGATGTAATAACACACATATTCATTTCAATACCATTCATCACGTTCGACTCATTTTTTTAAGCAATATGTAACATGCTCAATTTTTTTTTTTAGTATCACATTAACTTGGTATATATTGGCATACTTTAACATTACATTTGTAAAGCCTTTCCATGGTTTACATAAACAATATTCCAACAAGTATATCATTATATCATATCACTATGCATGCCCTTCTAAGGAGATGCGAATGATCTTGCTTTGAAAATGCTGGTTATATAGAAAAATAATTTCTTAAGTATAATACCAAGTATCCCATACTACTTGATATAAATTTAAATTTTTGCAATTATGGGTAACCTGTTAAGCGTCTTATATTCCTTGTTGTGAGATCTAGGTTTTCAACGCTGTTAAAGAGAAATATTGTTTTCCTTAGTCATTATGACTACTAAAATCTTCACCTTTAATGGATAGGAGTAAGCATTACTAAGGTGTCCCTTAAAGTGAATCTATAAACTTCAACCTAAAGCTTAAAGTTACATGATAGTCTTTCAACCTTCCTATGACTCTTTTATCATAACCTTGTCCATGGGAGAATGGGACTAAATTGATGAGGACTCTGACCCTTAACTTTGATTCTAAATTATCATACACTTCCTTTCATATAGATAAAAATTTTGTCTCTATTGATAAAAACCATCCTTTAGAATTTCATACCTTATAAACTTTGTCTTCTATAAGCTTAATTATAAAATTTAAAATGTACAAAATCCCATTTCTAAAGACCATATCCTATTGAGATTCTATTTGAAAACCCTATCTCCATCTTGAAGTTCCTTATTACCTACAGGAAACTTATCTCAAGCATAGCATATATACAAGCAAATATCATGCAATTCAATATACTAACATCTAGATATAGTTATATATAATGAGGACAAATATATTACTTGATTTTTGCATTCTAAGTTATCTAGCTTATAGTTCATGATCAATACCCGATTATCCCTCTCTAAGTATAACTAAGCATCCCAATACTAGCAAACAAGATCATAAGTTAAGCCATAAGATCATTAGATAGCATATATGCCAAACATACAAAATTTGCATATTCCTAAACCTAATTTGTGGAATCATTGGTTACCTAAACCAATTCTAATAGAACTCTTTCCCTTTTATTATATCTTTTAATGTATTTTATAACTAAGATCATCTGTGCATGAAAATAATTTATAGTTTAGTTATCCATGCATAAGAATTTATTCAAGGTATCTAAATGTCTTAGTTATCCAAGCATGGGAATAGTATAGGGTGAATCTTCCATGCATAGGTCTTCAAAGAACTTCTTACATAGGGAATTATAAGGAATTTTATTTGATTTATAGCCTTTATGTTCCATAAGAGTTTCAGTAGGGCCATCCATGTGACTCATGCATGCAATAATCAAACCATATGTAAAGCATTCCAAGGAAAAATCACATGATTTAGCCTTCATATATCCTTAAACAAATAAAAATTAAACCATTAAAAATAATACCCTTAAACAGCATTGGATCTAATAACACAAAACAACATATTAAAGTTGTAAGACTAGCATCGTAACTTCCTATTTAAGGCATTGTGGTGCTTGCTTTTTATTTCTTAGATTTACCTATTTTTCTCGACTAGTGCCATGGCATGAAGTTACGACACCTCGATGTAAATCCAGAAATGGACATGGCCTTGTCCTAAGATGCATGGGTTGGCCATAAAGAGACCCCTTATTTCATGGAATACACTGTAAATAAGCCAAAAAGCATGGTTTCCTCTTATTTGGCTTATGAAAACCAAGAAAACATAATTATGCATTAAGCAAATAATAAATAACAATCCAAGAATCATGCTAATCATAGGAGCTATGCCTAGGAGTTGGAAGTGAAATTCCATGGTTCTTTCATGACTCATGGTGATGTAAAGAAGAAGATGATAAAATAAACTTGGGAAGGCCATGCCACTTTCATATGGTAGACAAGGGTGTGTTCTTACCTCAAAGCTATCTCTGAATCCTCCTTCTCCTTTCTCTTCTTTTCTTCTTCTTTTTCCTCTCATTTTCACCTTCCTCTCATGTTCTCTCTCTCTCTCTCTCTCTCTCTCTCTCTCTCTCTCTCTATATATATATATATATATATATGTATATATTCTTGTGTTCTCACGTTTAGAAGTGCGTGGTATGATTTTTCTAGTGATTATATGGTAAGGGTGACAAAGGGAAGGTGTAAGGTTCTTTTATCTTTCTCTCTTCTCGTGGTTTGTTCTTTTTCTCCTCATGACATTCTTTTTCTTTCTCTTTATTACTCTCATTCTTTTCCTCATATATCTTTCTCTCTTTACAAGTTTATCTATCCTTCCCATTTTTTCAAGTAGAGTAAGGGCATAAAGAGTTTGTTAAGTAAGGAAGCATAACGATAGAATTCATACATATATATATATATATATATATATATATATATATATATATATATATATATATATATATATATATATATATATATATATATAAGGGAGTGAGGGGTTGGTATGTTCATTGAGATCTCTCTCTCTCTCTCTCACACACACACACGCGCGCGCGCGTGCATGTATGCGTGCACACATTTATATGATCTCACTCTTCAATGACTTCTTAAAGAAGCTAGTTAAGGCAAGTGGATCTTCATCCTTCAAATTTTCTTTGACCAAAATCTCCATGTTTTTGGATATATTTTTATCCTAGCTATATTATATATTGAACCTTAAGTTTTTAGTAATTATATTTTAATACTTAAGTTTTTTTAAATATTTTATTTTTTAAATAGTTTTCTTATATTTTTATAGCTCTAAGAGTCCAAAGAATTTACTAAAAATTTTTTCCTAAATATTTATTCTGTAATTACCTATTATTTGATAATTTATAAATAATTCCTATTAGGTTTCCAATTAATCCCAAAAAATTATATTATATTCCTAATAAATTTTTAAATTTTTCTTGTACCTGAAACTTGGAAAAATACCATATTATTCTAGGTAACTATTAACTAAATAATTTTTATTATTTAATTTTCCTAATCTTAGTTTTAATCAAAGTTCTAATTTTTGGGATGTTACTAGTTCTTTTAAAACCAAACCCAACCAATGATAATTGAGAATTGAAGTAAATCGTTTAGTTTTAATTGCTTTAAAATTGATGTGAATTAAATTTTTTGTGTGTGTTTTATTTGGTTTCTTTTCAATTTGATTTGATTTGATCACTCTGAATTAATTTTGAATACCCTCTAACCTTTGGCATATAGAATTGGTTGGTCAACAAATAAAAAGATCATAATTTTTTGGATGAATATATATATATATATATAAGTATCTTTAAAGCTCAAAAGCTAAAGATTTTATTTATATGATGCATCATGTGGAGAGAGAGCAAGAGTGTGTACGTGTGTCTTTGTCTACATGTATGTGTGACATTTAGATATGGTTAAGTCTTATCATATAGTTGAGTGAATTTGAAAACTTTTATGCTCAAAATAGGAGTTATATGAGTTTTATAAGCATATTAATTTCATGAACCCAAAATGATTTAGCCTATATTGCCAAAACCCACTTAAAAAGGGAGATATCACAAAATCTTAAAATCAAGTGACAGCAATCACCAATCCCTAAATATTTAAAGACATAAACCCTAAAACATAAGAATAAGACTCTTACAATTAGATACTATTCTTAGAAAATAATTGCCCATTTCAAGTATATATAATATACTTTGACAATGTCAGAGAATATAAAGCTTTGGACTAGGTTCAACTTCTTTATTTTTTCTTTGCCATATTCTTGATACCAACAATAGGATTTGGTCTAGCTTTGGGTTACCATTATGCTTAACACAATATATATGTATATATACAAACTTTAAAAGAAACTGCATTATTTATAAGCAATTAACACTCTGGCTCTTATGGGACTTTGTGCCTATCTGTCCTTTTTTCTCTTGTATTTATGATCTTAATTTGCACGGGCCAAGCTAATTGCAGCTGAAGGAGAATCTTTTGGTTACAAGATGGTCTCCTCTTTGTCCATATTATTATTTCTATTTCCAAAAGCAAAACTAGCAGGTATTGTCCCTGGTATTAAAGTTACAAGATTTAGCCCAACAGTATCCCAGCCTTTCTTATGAAGATGACTCAATTCTCTTTTCTAAAGCCAGCAAACTCACTGTGCAGACATTTCAACAATTTTACAAATATACGCAGCTACTAGCAGCCAAAAGATTAATTCAAGACGGTTCAGTACCATTTTTCTAAAGCAACATGCCTCAGTAGTTGGGAAGTCAACTAGCCGATCTTTTAAATGTGGTCAACATTGGATCACAACATAAATATTTAGGTCTGCCTTCTTTTATTAACAGATTGATGCAAGAAACCATAATTTTATCAAGTAGATGATCTCTTTAAGATTGGTTGGCTTGGAATGAAGACTTCTATCCACAACTGAAAAGATGGTTCTCACCAAGTCGGTACTACATTCTACAATGACCTGCTTCAAACCACTTGTTAGCCTTTGTTCCGTTATCAACAAAAATAACAACTTTGATCTTCTGCAATAGCTACACTGAGTGCAGTGAATGGAAGAAATGAATCAAAGGTGTGGGTCACATATACGCGGGTTCATTACTCGTTCTTTTCTTTCTTCTACTATATCATGTACAGTATTCTAGAGTATCTTGGAACAACAAATAATACAGTTTTCAACTTGGAGGTTCCTCCTATGTTTTATGGAATATTAAATTACCTTCCTATACAAATACAATTACGTATTAATCTATGGAAGTAGTTGTACAAATACTTAATGGTGTTGATAAACAGAAATGTCTTGGCATGATTTTTATTTTTTTGTGGTAATAACAAGGAAAATCCAGAGGTAACCAGCGTTTGCATGACAAAAGATAGCTACAATCTGGAAGCGTAGATTTCTATAGCTCTTGACATGAGCATGCTGGTTTAAAAAAATATATATTATGACATAATGTTATGTTACAACCATAAATTCTATATTAATAATATCATTATCCCTCATTTTTTAATAGGATGCATATGATGTAATTGAAAGTAGTATCACAAATATCATAAATATATACATATTTTTAATTTCATGGTGTAAGAGTTTAAACTTAAAATCATTTATTAATCATCACAAGGTATTGAAATTTGTGAAAAATTATAATTTATTTTGTGATAGTTATATGAGTGTATGAATTCATTTTTATTGACTATGACTTAAAATATAAATTTGTGTATTCATTTTTTTAGTGTTTATTTTATTTTATTTCTTTCAATCCCTCTTAAAAACAGGTCAACACGATACCATTATTTTTTGCCGCCCATTTTAGCTCATTTTAACAAATGATTGATCATCTTTTGCTTTTGAAAACACTATATTCTCATATAATTAATTATATAAAAAATATATTAATTCTTTTAAAAACTATTAATTATTAAATAAATTAATATTTTAAGTAATCATTTAATAAAATATTATTTTATATTTAATAATTAATTATATCTTAACTAAAAACATAATATTATTGAGAACATAAGATCATTTAAATTAAATTTACCTAAGTTCAAATGACACCTCTTAATTTTACAGAAACCTAATATATTTAGATTCAATCTCTACCACTTTGCCTTCCCCCAACTCTCTCAAAACCTTATGTCTAAAAAATAAAAAAAATTATTCAGTGACTTAAACTCATCACAAAATATTTAAATTTGCCAAAAATTACGATTTAAAAACAAAGATTTAAAACATGATAGTGAGAGAGAGCCACAAGAGAGGCGTTCCGCTGAGATTAGGACGCGTAAACCGATGAAGAAGAAGGCAACTGATTCAAGAAAATCACGCACTTGTACATGAATGGCCGATTGGCCACCACATTTGGCAAGTTTCAGGTTTGAACAATGAAGTTTCTTCTCTCGGGTCCCACTTTCCAATCCATAGGTCTCCCGAATTTTACCTTATACAAAAATCTCCGTCTCCTCTTCAATTTACCTATTTGCCCTCCCCTCCCTTCTCCTTATCCGCCTTTCACTCATTTTTATTAAACTAAATTACTCGTAGCAGCTTCTTATCCGCCTTTCACTCATTTTTATTAAACTAAATTACTCGTAGCAGCTTAAGTGCATGTTTGGTTCAATTTTTATTTTTTTTAAATCATAATTTTGGGTAAAGTAATAAAATATAACTTTTATATTTTGTGGGTTATAAACTGTGATTTTTTCACCTTTCAATGCCAAACTAAATACGCACTAAGTCTTCAGTTATATATTGATTATTTTATAATTTTTAAATTTTGAAATTAATTTATTTTATATTTTTAAATCTGTATAAATAATTTTTATTATTAATTTATTATTTTATTAACAAAATGTGACATATCCAGGGACTAATTATACAAAGCAAAATTTTAAAAATTTATTATTATTAATATATTACGTTCTATTAATAAAATAATAATTTAATCAATAACGAGGAGTTATTTATATAAATTTAAAAATTTATTATCAAGTTGTAAAAATCAAAATATTACTTATATATAATTCAAAGTTGACAAATTTATGTGTAATTTAACTTTTTTTATTATGTGTCTATTTAACATTTATTACATAACCATTACCATATTATTATACAAAGGAAAATATTTGTAAATATTTGGTATCTACTAGTTATAACAAATCAATTCAAGCCATCAGGCAATGGTCCAATGAAAAATAGTATAAATAGTTTATTGAATAGTTTTAATTTGGTATCTACTGGTTATACAAAATCAATTCAAGCCATTAGGCAATGGTCTAATGAAAAAGAGTATAAATAGTTTATTGAATAATTTTAAGTTTAAGCTCTTCTCCTGTTATGTACGTAAAACAAAAAATAAAGTAATGTATTTTTGTTAAAAATATATCTCAATAAAATAATTTAATACAAATAAGAATCTAACATAAAGTGAGATGCAGCGTTTGATAGATAGTAATTAGTATAAATGAATAAAATTAGGAATCAAAGTGTTATATAGATAAATTTTTCAAAAATTAAATTATGTATTTATTCCAAAAAAAAAATTAAACTAGTCTTGTTTGATAAATAAAATTTTTTTCTTAGTGTCTATTCTAAAATACTAATTTATATTATTAAGATATAGTTAAAATCCAATAACAGCGTTCATACAGAATAGACATTTTCAAACACAAATGTATGTTATTGGAAAAAAAAAATTATATGGACTTTATATGATTTTTTATTTTTAACACATATAAAAGTTTTTCAGAATAACAAGTTATTTTATATTTTAATTTAATTTTAAATATTTTGACTAAAATATTTTATTTAATTTTTTAATTTTAAACATATGTATTTAGATTAATATAAAATATTTTAATTAAAATATTTAAAATTAAACTAATATATAAAGATAAATTTTTATTTTAAAAGAAATTTGTGTGAGGGGATATATATATATATATATATATATATATATATATATAATTTATTGATTATAAAATTGTATGGATAGGACCTGTAAAATTTGTTTGGGGGGCAAATTTGTCATTTGAAACATTTGTCGTGCTCCTCGGGGTGCGCAAGATCACAAGTTACATACGGTCTTTCGTGCGCCTACGTCGTTCAACGCAGCGGCCACCAGGGAAGTACATTTCCACGGAACCAATCTTCTTTATATCACTTCCATTTTCTCTCTCTAGGGTTTCTGCGTTTCATCTCTTCTAATCCCTGCTACTACCTCATAGGTACGCTTCATCTTGATTCATAATCGGTTTTCTGTTTGTTAGGCTAGTTTTCCTTGTTTTCTCTGTTAATTCAACAATTCCTGGCCTCGCAGGTCTGCAAATGGATGCGGCGGCAGTGACTGTCGTCCGATCATCGGCGGCTTCATGTAAGCCGTGGATGTGCCTTGGAAGATCGGGCATGTTGGCTCCTAAAGGTCCCGCCTTCGTGCGGTTTGGTTCCAGTTTTCAGTTCTCCAATAAGGTATGAAATCGGTTCTCCCCCCCCCCCCCTCTCTCTTCTTTTGGGGTTTTGATTTTGACTTTTGGGGTGAAGTTTTGGGTATGTATGAACTGCTGGTGGGCTTTTGTCTGGTGTTCTTTATGCTTGGATGTTAGCATGTTTGATGGATTGCTGTTGAAATGATTTCTAACGAGTGGGGTAGTTGCCGATGTTTGTTGGGTGGCTCTGCTGTTTATTAATGGTGTAGTAGATGGAGGTGAGCTCGAGCTTGACTCGTTTGGATTGTTAGTAACTATTGGAAATTTTTTGGTCCTTGGGCCGTTCTAGCTAGAATGGGAGGTAGGAAGAGAAAATATAGTCTGAAATTAAATTGGAAGCGTAAGTCTTTTGAAGGTGGTCTCTGATAATTTGTTGTTGAAGACGTTTAAGTGGTTCTACGGTGATACCTGTGGATACAAAAATCCACGTTTGATCTCCGTTATGAAACCTGCCTAAAATATATTTGGAGATATTCTTGCTTGACTATTGGGATTGACAATCAACTCTATTGCCTCGAAACTTAGATGCCAACCATTATTCAGATTGCCATCGTTGCATGCATGTGTTATTAGATATGTAATGCACGTTGCTTATGTGCTTCTACAGAAATAGCTTAAATTATTGGCATACATCTCATTTGTATGTTGCATGCATGAGATTTTTTATTTTACTTTATTTCTTTGACTGATTATTCTTGATGTTTGTCAGTTACACACTTCTGTATCTATCCCCAAGCATGGTCATAAGAGACTGGCAGTTGGAAGTAGAAGAGGTTTAGTAGTTAAAGCTTCATCTCTGTCTCCAGAGTCATCTGAATCAAGTACCAAAATTGCTCCTCTTCAGCTGGAGTCTCCGATTGGACAGTTTCTTTCTCAGATATTGATAAGTCATCCGCATCTTATGCCTGCTGCAGTAGAGCAACAGCTTCAGCAGCTCCAAACTGACCGTGATGCTGATAAACAAAATGAGGAAGAGCCTTCTGCTTCAGGCACTGACTTAGTTTTGTACAGGTTTGTTGGATACTCGATGATAGCTGATACTTTGTGCTTTATCATCATGTCTTTCTTCATGGCAGACAAATCTAGGAAATTAAATTCTTGCTTATTGATTAATCAAAATTTCTTTTCTGTCATATTATAGGTCTTCTCATATACTGGACCTTTATTTAGATGAACCTGAAAATTTAGTTGTGCATGTTTAGGTCTTGTCAATGATTCATGTTGATAAGTCTGATAAGGGAATTCCGGATGTTTCCTTGACTTTATCTCATGGCTAGATTGAAGCTTGATGTGCATTTCGGGCATGACTAAATGATTCATAAGCAACTTTTGTGCTTGGTGGAGAATGAGCATCTTGTTTTTTGTGGAAAGTGCAGTGATAAAATCAACAAATTCAATCTCCTTTTTCCAAAGAAATTGAGTTTACATGCTAAATAATTGTGCTGAATTGTACTGAATGAGTTGTATGAAATTTAAAATTTATTAGTCTCTATTGCAGAAATAAAAAAATGACAATAATAAATAACAAACTCAGTTTCATTGAATAGTAGTTCCAAAGTAGGAAAAAAAATGTTCTTTTAAGAGAAAAAAGGGGGGGTAGTTGTAGTGCTTACTGTTTTCTTTGTGGAAAAAAAAAAGCAGTTTTGTGTATTGCTGACCATTATATTGGCTTGTCGACATTTCCAGAAGAATTGCCGAGGTTAAGGCTAATGAAAGAAGGAAAGCTCTAGAAGAGATCTTGTATGCATTGGTGGTGCAGAAGTTCATGGATGCCAATGTTTCTCTGATACCCTCTATAACTCCAGATCCTTCTGGTCGAGTTGATTCATGGCCAAGTGAAGATGGGAAACTTGAGCGGCTTCACTCGCCTGAAGCCTATGAGATGATCCGAAACCACTTGGCTCTCATTCTGGGCAACCGAATAGATGATACAAACTCTGTGGCTCAGATCAGCAAACTCAGGGTTGGACAGGTTTATGCTGCATCGGTGATGTATGGTTACTTTCTTAAACGGGTTGACCAAAGGTTCCAGCTGGAGAAGACGATGAAAATTCTTCCTACAACAGCAGAAGAGAATGGTGAACAGCAAATTGTCATGGACAATACTAGACCCAGTAATGAAGAAGATCCTTCTCAAGCTATGTCCCATCCTGAAGTTTCTACCTGGCCTGGTGGTGGCGTCAGTCCTGGGGGATTTGGCTATGGCATAAAGGCATCCAGGTTGCGTACCTATGTGATGTCCTTTGATGGTGAGACCCTTCAGAGATATGCGACAATAAGATCAAAAGAGGCTGTCAGCATCATTGAGAAGCACACAGAGGCATTGTTTGGAAGACCTGAAATAGTGATCACGCCAGAGGGGGTAATTGATTCTTCGAAAGATGAGAACGTAAAAATTAGCTTTGGTGGTTTGAAAAGCCTTGTTTTGGAGGCTGTGACTTTTGGTTCTTTTCTCTGGGATGTTGAGAGCTTTGTGGACTCGAGGTACCATTTTGTCTTGAACTAAGTTCTGCTGTCTCCTCCCATGGCAAAGGTGGTACTGATCACTTTACTAATTAAAATGTTAACTTTGGTGTTGAGACCCAAATCTTGTTCGCTAATTGATCTGTATATGGTGAGTATTTCTATTTTAACTAATGAATGGGAGGTTATCTTCAAGTTACTATTTAGTTAACTATTTATGCATTTTGGTATCTACAAATCTGTACAAAATATAGTTGGGATTGTCCTTTTATATAATTTGGGTGTTTGCCTCTTTCAAACTATTCTTCTTCTTGCACTCCTGAATTGGGTTACTCAGGTGCGCACAATGTTATTGTATATATGTGTGAGATTAAAGCTGTATCCCAATGGGTTATGTTGCCTAGCGCCTCCACTACGACTGAGTAATTGGAGTAACTAACTGGGCTCTAACGAACCTTTTGTTTTGTTCAGCAATATATTGGAATTCATTATATTAACGGTCACACGGGTTTGCGAACACAAGAACTTCCGTGAACATGGTATCCAAGATGTAACACCTTTGGAGAATAATATGGAACCATAAATTGTTGTTGTGAGGACCCCAATGGATTCGAATAGAAGGACGTGTTCAGATTAAAAATATAGAAGTGGTGATGAATGCATAAAAATATAACGTAGGTGTGAAGGGGCACTGTTTAATTTTGCAGTCTATTTTACAACTTCTAATTTCTTTTCTTCCCACACGACTAGGAATTACCTCAAATTTCACAATACAATCTAGTGAATTATAAGCAAAGTATTAGGAGAACATATGGTGCAACCAATATATGTATGTTCTACTTTTTCCTACTTAGTTGTACAGAGAGCATACTACTGGAAAGTGCAAATAACAGGGTACAAGCAACGTGATCCAATGACAAGGAAGGAAGAAAGAGGGTGTGAAATTGAATAAATTTGATGTAGCATATAACTTCATATTTATCTGAAGTTGTACTAAGCCACTCAATTTCAAGCACAGGAAAGGCAGAAAAGCAAACCTATGTGCAAAACAATTGATTAACCGGTACAAGTGATCATAAGCACATGGTAGGAAAATAAAGCCCAAGCCTTCTAAATAACCCCGCCAACAATATCAATAATAGCATATTGAACAGCTTTAAGATCACTAAAACAATAGCTATATTAGACAAGAATGGTTAAAATTAAGCAATGACAGCACGGGTTGCGAAAGTGGCCATGGTGGGCATTTCAAGAAGCGGAATCATTATTCATCTCCCTAACCTTTCCACTGTGGGTACCTACCCATATGGTTTTGTTTCTGGTGCCAATAAATCAATCTAGTACTTTCATTGTGGTGAGGTGGTGATGATGTGCAGGGATCTAAAATGTTGAAAATAAATAAATAAATAAAATAAAGGTTTTTTTTTTTTTTAAAAATCTCAACCTATTGTTTGGAGGCGCAATATTCCTTGCCGTGCAGGAGGCACTAGCCAGATGCATCAACATAGAGCTGCAAATAAGGAGTTTGTCAGTAGGCTTTGATTGCTGATTATTTAGACCCTCTAGTGCCACCAGAGACTCTCCGAAACACAAGCTACTTGCAGCAAAATCAGAGCAAATTGATAGTTTCAATTTTTGTTCTCCATCTTTGAACCTGAACAAGATGCAATCAGCTGGGACATTATTCAATCGCTGACTAATTGAAATGCGAGGTTAGATAGTGAGCATTCAGTGTCACTGAAAATATCATGGAGTTCTCCATCTTTAACTTTCCTTGTATTGATTATCAATTTTGCCCTATTTTTAGTAATAAAGGCAATCGATATCCTCACTTTGTATCTATAACAAAATTTGGCCTCCAAGTGGCAATAATGACATTTTTAGGCTTATTTGCTATACAGAAAGTTAAATATAAAAATAGAAAGAAAAAAGAGAGAAAGGGAGAGAAAAAAGATATTTTGTGAATAGAAAATACTCATAATATCTTTACTTTTAATAATTAAATAATTATTATAAGAGAATATTAAGTAATAATTGAATAATAATTCTAAAGATAAAATTGAGATTTTTCCAAACTTTCTTTTTCTTTCCCCCTCTCTCCCCTACCGAAGAGGCCATTTGTCTATGGCCATACTTGGCTTTAATTAATTAAACCCAGTTGCATGTCAGTCATACCAAATTAACCAAAAATGTACTAAGTTGATTATTGATTATTTTATTAAAAATTATCAATTGAGTAAAAAATTTATTTAGCTAAATTATTTGTCACATTAGGTTAATGTGAGATTTTGTATTTTTATTTAAATTTAAGCATAAATTACTAGGTTATTTACATTCTTGAAACCAATTATATTTTGAAATATAGAGATTTATGAAAATAGTAATCTCAATCATATTCCCAACACTACAAATTTCAACCATGGAGTAAACTTTTATTTTGGTCCCTTATAAATGGTGCATTTCTTAATTTAGTCTCCTATAAAATTATCTTTTCAATTTTGTGTTTTTTATAGATAAAGTATTTCTTAATTTGGTCTCTGATGAAATTATCTTCTTAATTTGATCATTAATAGATAGATATTTTTAAATTTAGTTTTTTCTTGTTGAAAATTAGACTCCATATGATCAGCTCTAACTCTTCCATGATAGAAAGCAGGAAAGCATTGAAAAAACCTCCCCAGGATTGTGTTCACCAAATTTCTTATTACAATTCTGCATACTAGATAATAATAAATGCTGCTTATTTATAATTTCTCAAAATAGAATATAGTCTGAAAACAAATATGCTTGGTCAAAACTATCATACAAGGTACCACTGGTTCCATTAACAATGCATACATGTAAAAGGGTTTAACCAAACCTAAGCATACAAACAAACAACAAAAGTATTAAGAATACTAAAATTATAAGATTTCTTACAAATATCATTTTCAATCTTGCCTAAAATCCCTTTACTTTAGCTAATCTTTGCCTAAGTTCTACAATCTCCATCTTCATTGGAGTTACATCTTCCGTAGCCACAAGTGATCTATTGCATCACTAATGGTCTTGATAGCTTGCTCCAACAGTGCTTCTCTTTTCATGCCATAATAAAGGTGCATGCACTTTTACCACAAAAGCAGGTCTTATTTCTCAACCTCAGACCAGTAGTAGTACCATTGCTATCGGCCATGCTGGAGGTAAACTATCAGCAACTGCAAATATGAGGACATTGTCTGAACTAGTCATATAATTCATATCTAAATAAAATTCATTGTTATGTATAACCCAAATTTACCAATAAAGGAACTATGCTCAAAACTTCACCCAGTAATAATAACCAAATAAATTTTGACTGAGGCTAGAATAAGAATTCCATAACAATTAGCAATGGCTAAATACCTAAGAGAGGTGCGAATTGGGTATTTTAACAAATTTAAAGCCAAAAGGAAAGATTTTCAAATAATTTGTAAGATGAATATAAGGTAAAGGAGAAGTTAAGAAATTATAAATTGTTTGAAATCCTTAATTATTGTAATTATATTTGTTGTACTTATTGTTAGAGAATTCTTGTAATTATTACAATTGATAGTTGACGTTAAGAATTAGTTTTTAGTCAATCTCTAATTGTTAGGAATTTATCTTCCATTTATTTTCTTTCCTAGAATAGCTTTCCTTCATTGCATAAATACCAAAGTATCTTGATTTTTTACAATAACCAAAATTTCAAGCTTCTTGTCAAGGTATCAAAGCCTTAGAGTTTTTAGGCATTTTTTATAGTTTTGGTCTTCGTAGCCATTTTTTCATTTGTTTCCTTCATTGCTACTGTGGGTTTTTATTTTAGATCTTCACTTGACCCAAATACCATCTAAAACTGCCCTAGACCTTGCCAATCAACGTCTTTGCTTTGACCAGATAGCCAATTGCCACTGCACACACCACCAAGCACCACCACAGTATTTTTGCAATGAGTCCCACATGCCAATGCATAAAGGCATGTGACACCTCCTTTCTAGCTATTGTCAAGCCAGAACATGCCCTTGAACATTTTGAAAGCTAGCCTAAGGGTCTTTTGAACATTGTTTTGGCTTTAAAAGTGGTGTTTTTTTTATTTATGGTTAATTTTATTTATTTTGTTTACCATTTTTCCTTGTTTTTGCTATTTGTTTGTGTTAAGTTGCTATCTTGATCGTGTCTGAGTCCACAATAACTAAGAAGATCTCTAAATAGCCACTCTCTCTCACAAGCAATTGCTACTCCTTTAGCTAATACACTAGTTAAATAGGAAAAATTATTTGAAGTGATCTCAAATGGTTCTCATGTTCCTCAAAGGATGAGGCAAGTTGAATCATTTGCTAGGTATTGGTCCTAAACTAGAGGATCCCAAATTTGATGCTAGGACAACAAGGATTCTCTAGTAATGTCCTAGTTATAGAACTTTATGTTACTAGAGATTAGTGGCATATGCATGTTCCTTCATTTGACTAAGGAGATATGGGATGCTATTTAACAAGCCTACTCTAAGGTTTGTGATGCAGTACAAATTTATAAGATTGAGACCAAAATATCTACCACTAAACAGGAAATTGGTTAGTTACTAAACACTCTAATTTGACAAGAGATAGACCACTACTAATGCATTCAAATAAAGTGTGATGAGGATGCAACTATTTTAAGTGATTTGTTAAAAAAGAGAAGATTTATCAGTTTCTTGTAAATTTGATCATTGTGTTTGATATTGTGCGAGTCCAGATATTTAGTAAGGAGGAGTTATCATCCTTGAATGAGGCAATTGTCATTGTGCTAGCTAAAGAAGGAAAAAGGGGTGTGATGATAGATATCTCATTAGTGAAAAGTTTCACTTTAGTGTCCACGCATTTTATGTGGCATTTTGATGAAGTGAAAGGGTAAACTAAGTAGTCAAAATAGTCTAACAAAGACATCTTGTGTTGTACCTACAGTAAGAAGCTTAGACACACTAAAAAGAAATGTTGGAAGCTCCATGATAAAGCCTCAATTGATGAAGAAGGGACTAGGCTAGGCCTATCTAGCAACTACAAATTCCACCATTGAGGAGAACTCCTTCTTTGCTAATTTCAATAAATAAGAGATTAAAAAGTTACAAAGCTTATTAAGGACATAGGAGAAAATTCTCACAAGTATAACAGGTACTTGTTCTTTGGCATTCTCAACTACTTCTTACTCTGTATCTGTCTTTAATTTTGTCTTTAATACATTAGATAAAGTTTTATTTAACTTATGGGTCATCGACTCAGGGGCAACTAACCATATGATTCAATCTTTACAAAAATTCATTACATATACTCTTAGTTCTAGCAATTAAAAAATCACCACAGCTTATGGATTAGTTATTATTATGGCTAGTTAAGATGTTTATTTAAGTAACTATCTTACACTTAAAAATGTATTTCATATTTCCAAACTTTGCACAAATCTTATTTCAAATCAAAAACTTACAATTGATTCTAATACAGATAATTTTTTTCCCTAATCATTGTATATTTCAGGAATAGGGACAATGGAGATGATTAGACATGCTAGGAAGAAAGATGGCTTATATTATCTTAAAGAGCATAATGGACAAAATAGAGTTCAAAGCTTGTCACTTGTTTCCCTCCATTCCAAATCATTCAAATCCAATAAAGATGAGATTTTTCTTCACCACTTTTGTCTTAGTCCTTTGTCATTTCATGTTATTAAAATATTGTTTCCTTTTTTGGTTAGGGGATCAGCTACTAAAACTTTTTATTGTGAAACTTGTGAACTTGCTAAGCACAGAGGTATTTCTTTTCCAATTAGTAATAAAAGAACTTTTGCTCTTTTCACTTTACTTCATTGTAATATTTATGGTACTTCCATTGTGTCTAATCTTTTTAGGGCCCAATGATTTATTTCATTTATTAATGATTACACTTAAGTAACATGAATTTTTTTTTGTTGAAAACAAAATCTAATGTAAGCCTTATATTTCCCATTTTCTACGATGTGATTAAAACTCAATTTAGGGTTAGGATACAAAGATTTTGATTTGATAATGCAAAGAATTTTTTAATCAATATCTACCTACATTTTTTCAAATACAAGGAATAATACATGAGTCCTCTTGCATTCGTACACTTCAATAAAATGGGTTGGTTGAGCAGAAAAATAGTTATCTTCTTACCAATTTGTTTCAGATCAATGTTTTAAAATATTGTTGAGAGGTCGTTTTAACTACTATTCATCTCATTAATATATTCTTACTTAAGTTCTTGGTTCTATAGTCTAATATAAGTTCTTACATAATTTTTTTTTTCAAATTTCAATGCATCTAATAATTTTTTCCCCAAAATATTTGGATGTGTTTTCTTTGTTCATGTGCATTCCCAAAATAAGACCAAACTGGATCCTCGAGCTCTTAAATGTGTTTTCATTAGTTATTCTTCTACTAAAAAAGGTTACAAATGCTATCATCCTTTGACAAAGAAATTTTATGTCTTTGTTGATATTACATTTGCTAAAAGTACTCCCTACTTTAATAATTCTCATCATCTAAGAGAGAATCCCTCCATCACAGATTATCTTACTTCTTAAATTCCCAGAGTTACCAACAAATATCCCATTTGAGACTCAGTTGCAACCCATTACCATACATAAGCCAAAGTTGTAGGCCAACTAAACTCAAGACTCTATTCGTCTATTTTAGATTTATTCGCAAAAAAAGGCATCGATCTCCTTACTAGAGCTAGTCTAATCATCTCCTTCTGTCTTTGATAGTATTAAGGTAATACCTTTACCCATTGATAATGTTTCTAGAATAATTTCACATAATAATTATGATATTTCAATTGCTTTACAAAAAGGCATAAAACATTACCCTAAGCATTTTTTTCTTCTTTTCTTTCATATAAGCATTTGTCTCATAATCATAAAACCTTTGTCACTATTCTACATGCCATTCCTATTCTTAAAACTTTATTTAAGACATTGCAAAGTGAGAATTGTACACATGCTATAAAGGTTGAGATGGAAGCACTTAAGAAAAACAAAAGTGAGACTTGGTGCAATTACTAGAAGGGACGAAACTAGTTAGTTGTAAATACATATTCATCATTAAATATGATTTAGATGGTATCCTAGAGTGTTACAAAACTTGACTTGTTGCCAAAGGATATACTCAGACCTATGGCATATACTATGTGGAGACTTTTTCTCTAATTGATAAAATGAATACAATGAGAGTTTTATTATCTATAGCTGCCAATTATGATTGGAAACTCTAATAGTCTGATGCTAAGAATGCATTCTTGCATGACAATCTAAAGGAAGAAATCTATATAGAGATATCATTGGGATTTGACTTCTACACTAAACCAAGCACCATGTTTAGACTCACAAAGGCATTATACGGGTTGAAACAAATCTCAAGAGCATGGTTTAAGGGATTTTCCAAAGTTATGCTTGTTATGGGATATAAGTAGAGTCAAGATGACCATATTTTATTTGTGAAGCATTCATCCTCAAAGGGAGTGACAATACTATTGGTCTATGTACATAACATAATAGTCACAAGAGATGTTTTAGAGGGGATTGAGTTGTTAAAAATGTAGCTAGTGAAGGAGTTTGAGATTAAGAAATTTGGCAAACTAGAATACTTTCTTAACATTAAAGTTTCTTACTTACAACAAGGCATTTTCCTATCATAGCAAAAGTATATATTATATTTATTAACAAAAGTATGCAAACTGGGATGCAAGTCAGTAGAAATCCATAGAGTTAAACCATAGACTTTGTGAGGCTTCAAAAGATTCGTAAGTTGATAAATCACAGACTTATGAAAAAATTAATTTATTTGTTTCATACTAAGCTTGATAGATTTTATATTATAAGTGTGGTAAGTCAATTTATGCACAATATTAAAGAATCACATCTTAGGACAGTCTATAAAATTTTATAATACTTGAAGAGTACATCATATAAAGGAATCCTATTTTAAAAATGTAAAGGACTAACTCTTGAGGCCTATACTGATGCAAATTATGTAGGATCCCTAGTTGATAAGAGATCAACCTCAAGGTATTATGCTTCCCTAAAAGGAAACCTGGTCACTTGGAAAAGCAAGAAGCAGAATGTGGTCACAAGGTCTAGTGCAAAAGCCAAATTCAAAGTGATAGCACTCATAATATGTGAATTATTATGGCTGAAAATAGTTTTAGATGATTTAAAAATAAAGTAGAAAAATTTGATGAATCTATTTTATAACAATAAATCCATTATCAATATTGCTCATAACTTAGTACAATATGACCATACTAAACTATTAAGGGAAATCAACATTTTATTAAAGAAAGATTGGATAGCATTTTGATCAATACTCCCTTTGTTCCTACTAGTGACTAGCTTGCAGATGTGCTTACTAAATGATTGTTTAGTGTCATCTTTCATATCATAATCATCAAGTTGAGAATGGATGATATCCACTCACTACCTTGAGAGGGAGTGTTAAAGATCCTTAATTTTTTTAATTATATTTATTGTAATTATTGTTAGAGAATCTTTGTAATCATTGTAATTAATAGTTAACCCTAGGAATTAGCTTTTAATCAATCCCTATTTGTTAAGGATTTATGTCTCATTTATTTTCCTTTTTAGAATAGCTTTCCTTTCATTATATAAATACCCATGTATCTTGGTTCTTTTCAATAAGAAGAATTTTAGACTTTGTCTTAGATAAATAGATTAATAGCACCAAGTTAAGTGTAGTAAAGTAATGAGAGATGAGTAAAAGAGATATACACAAGAGATTTACCTTAATTCGACTTATATTAGAAGCCTACATTCAATCCCTAAAAATTAATCTTGAGATTTTTCAGTAAAATAACAAGGTTTCAATAGGACAGGTTGACGAAATACACCAAATGACTCAAATAAGCCATTAAATCAAGGATCTCTTCTTTTACACCAATTTTCACCTAATATCTACTCAAGGAATATTTATCCTCAAGTTTTCAATCTCACTCCAAGGAAATCATGTGAGACTATTAGCAACGATTTGCTCAACAAAGTAGATTTACAAATGAAACAAAGCTAAAAAAGGGGAAAAAGGATGATTTAGAGCTCAAGAAGGATTGCACGAGGTTAAAGTAAGTTTTTCTAATAATTTTAAGTTCATATAGCCTTTTATTTATGGCACAAATCCCAATAAAACTGTTAGAGAGAGGAAGGAAGTCAATTTGTACAAAAATATCTATTTTAAAAGCTATAATGCCTTTTCTATATTGCACCAATTGATTAGTCTAGCTCGATAATCAACTAGTCCTTTCCAAAATTTTAAAAAATTGAAAAGAAAAAGGAAAGAGAGACGAGCAATCAACTAGGCATTCACTGAATGCAGATCAGTCAACTACTCCTTTACAATAGCTGATCAATCACATTTAAAGTGATCTAGTCACAGCAGCTCAATTGACTATTGCTTAAGGTTAGTCAATTGGTCTTGTTTAAAATGCAATTTGTGCTTTTTCAAGCAAGGCTAGTAGATTAGGGGCCCTTTGAAAGTACCCAACAAGCTTCACTTTGATTTTTGGAACTCAAATACACTTGAAGACTTTTAAGATTTGAAAATGTAAATTCAAGAGCTTGAAGGCCCTTGAAACCTTTTACGATAAATCCTAAGTCCTATGTAAGGCTAAAATGATGTTATTTGATCAAAATGGTGAGTCTAAACCAAGAGTTTCTAACAAATTCAACCATGATATTTGTTATCATCAAAACTCTAAGTTAAGAGCAATAGGGTCAATAATAACCAATAGCAATACTAAACTCTTCTGATGGTGTAATTTAAAAACTAAACGAACACTAAAACTAATCTTAGCAAAAAAATTTCTAAACCACAGGACACAAAATCAGCATATGAAGCAAAAGAAAATATAATAACAAAATCTGAAAACTTTGGCTTAAATTGCATTGCTCAACTATCTTATAATAGTCAAGTACCTATAATGTAGCCAATCTCATAAATAAAGAAAAATGACACTTGATTATTAAACTTGAATAATATGGTCAAACCGTACCAAGAGCATAATAGATGGAAACAATGGAGCAAAGTACTTTTAGAAATTGCATCTTAAATCAATATATTTGTGGAATTAAAAAGGGAAAAAAATTTAACCAGCAGCTTAAAGGAACCTCCCTTCCCCTAACAAAAAAAAAAAAAAAAAAAAAGTGCACAAATTTGTTGTGACATGCAATCACGTAAAACTTTGTCTAGTATTTAACTAATTTGTTGGAGCAGTCATCGTTCTCGTTATGATGAGAGAAGAATTATGCCATACAAAAGTTACAAATATCTATGTAAAAAATTCCCATCTTTTGTTGCTTCTGCCTAGGAAATTTCTAACTAGCAAATAAATAATGGGAGTTTGCATACAACAAAACAATAGCAATTAAATATACAAATTAAAGCTTCCACGAAAAAATCAAATGAAGTAGCATATTTCAAAAATCAGAGAAATTATTTTTGTTGGATGAGCTTGTGTACTCAATGCTTATCCATGCATTTAATAAGACTACAGCTCCACACCCCATTCAAGTGGAAAATAATCCTCCTTCTTCTTCCTTTTTTTTTTCCTTCTTTCCAAAATGTTTATCTGGTCCCTCATTGGTCTAATAAAAATAAACTACAAATAACGCGGTAGACTCTAATCTGGCACTAGTATCAAATATCAATATGAAATGGAGTATGTGCCTAAACCAAGTGAATCAACAGACTATAAGATAATTTTTCTATCTATTTTGCAACTTCTATTTTCTTTTCTTCCCACACGGTGTGGAATTACATAAAAAATCACAATATAAGCTAATTAATACAGAGCAAAAGTATGAGGAGAAGTGATGGTGCAACCAATATATGTATTGTACATGTTCTACCTTTACCTATTTCCTAGCTGTAAAAAAAAAAAAGCATACTACTAAGGGTAAATAAAGTATGAGAAGCATGATGCATAAAAGTAGCAATTTCTTTAATATCCCTAATCCCAAGAGTGCAATTATTGATTTTTTTATTTCCCACAGAAAAATTATGACTACAATTTTATAAGTTAGGTATTGGGCAAAATTAAGGGACTCTTCCAAGGCCCGCAATTACATAGAAGCAATTTAAGAGAAATCATATTGTATAAATAGTGTTGACAACTTAATACGTATGTCAGAAGAGGAAAATGGATAAATATAAGTATAAAACAAGCAGTTTAAGCACAGATGAATAATCATATATCTAACAGTACAAGTATATAGAGAAATTAAATACAGTCTTATATTTGGGTGGTACTGCTATGCTCCATAGCCATTTACATCCAAATACCCGATCCCACATCAGCACAATCTGGCTACCCTTTTTATGCAAGTGTAAGCCACTCCAGAGCTCTAGTGTACTTTTTTCTAACACATGTTGCTCTTTCTCTCCCTGATATTCAAGTATCTGAAAGTCCTTATGTTGGATCCTCGGCCCAAGGTTATTAGGCCCAATGACTTTGATAATAACAAAACCTTTATTAAATCTTTGTAAATTGCCTATACTGAAGTTTGGCCCAATGTTCTTAAGCCTAAAAACAGATTGGTTCCACTTATAAACTAGATGACAAAGTATATTATATATAAAAAGCAAACAAATGATGGGTACATGTGTTAAGAAAGAGCAAATAGAATAGAAATAGTGACTGATGTGGAAAATATGGTTAAACGTCAATCTTTGTCTCAAGCTAAGAAGTTAACATTAAATGCAAGAAAACCAGCCAAGATTTTGAAGAAAAATAAAATTTGAAATGATATTTTTTAAACATTAGAAAATCAAGAAGGAGCCAGTGCGGTGAAATTAGAAATGTCTCTAACAGATAAATGAATCAAGATGAATATAACCCTTGAAGTTTTTGAATGCTGTAACGAGTTGATAATATTTTAGAAAATAGGTTGAAAAGAGAAAAGGGCTTTATTTTTACTTATCATATTTTTATATGCTTATAAGAAGCAAGTCAAAGAGAGAGTACGTGAGTATATACAAGTGTATAGTAAGCTTTGAAGTACGTTGAGGGTAAGTTGTATAAAAACCCTACTGAGAAATCACTTTGTGGTGAAAAGTGTAAAGTGGTATTACCACATCCCTGCAAGTTCTAAATATTAAGTAAAGAAAAGCCCTTGAGGTTTCAAGGAGACTAAATGTAGGTCAAAGCTAATCGAACCAAGATAAATTGTCTGTGTTAAGATTCTTCACTTTTCTCTTATCATTAGTCCATATACAGGTCCTCCACTTTTCCATCTGTACAAATCCTTCACTTTTGACTAACTAAATTAGAGGACCTTTGGTCCTCTACTTTCAAAACATCAAAAATTTGCATTTATTGCATAATACACCTATTCACCCCCTTCTAGGTGTGTTTATCAATTAGTGTCAGAGTAAGGTCTCCTTTGTGTGCTTAACAGCCTTGAGAAAAGATCCTACGTTATTGTGATTCTGTGCAGAAAATGGCTACTGCAAACCTACTTGAAGGAGCATACTTCAGAGAAGGATTTTCAACTCTCAAACCTCCTTACTTCGCAGGAAAACACTTCTTACATTGGAAAGAGAGAATGAAGATATTTATATGTTCAACTGACTATTTGATATGGGAAATGATCATGGAAGGTTCCAAGAAACTGCAAAAGGTGGATCTGACAATTGGTACCATCATAAACAAACTCAGAGCTGAATGGACTGAAGATGATATTAAAATAATTCAATGCAATCATCGTTCCAGAAATATCATTATATACTCCATCAGTGGCTCTGAGTACGATAAAATATCAAGCTACAAAACGGTAAAAGAAACGTGGGAGAAACTTATCATTACTCACGAAGGAACCTCCAAAGTCAAAGAAAATAATCTAAATGTACTAGTCTATAAGTTCAAACTGTTCCATATGAAGAAAGGAGAAAGCATTGAAGAAATGTACAATAGATTTGTAAAACAGGTTGATGATCTCAAAGCTCTAGATCGTAAATATACAGACTATGAGCTCAACTGGAAGATTTTGAGAAGTCTACCAGAAAATGGCAAATCCAAGGTAGATTCAGTTGAAAGCAACAATTTTCAAGCTCTCACTTATGATGAGTTACATGGAATCTTGATAGCCTACGAGAAGAATCACTTGAAAAGATATGAGTTAGAACATAGAAGAAAAATACTTGTATTATAATCAGCTACTCTAGAAAAGATAACAGAAAAAGAAGAAGAGCTAAATGAACAAGACATAATCTTCTTTTAAAAAAGAATAGACAAGTATGCTAAAAATAGAAAAGAGCTGTGGAAATCCAAAGCCAATCTTTTTAAAACAAGCTAAAAAAGAGATAAGTCATCAAAAAATGTTATTACTTGCTATGAATGTAGGAAGAACAGGCACATGAGATCTGAATGCCTATACCTCAAAAGAAGAACAACTAAGGCGTTTAGCAAGAAGAAAGCAATGATGGCTTGGAGTGATGATGATGAGGAGGAAGAAGAAGAGCTTGAATAAGAAATGACTAACATATGCTTCATCGCACGAGAAGACGATGAGGTAATCCCTGAAATATTATTATTATATACTAAATTAGATGAAATGTTCAATGAACTTTTGGTTGATTTCAAAACTCTATTTACAAAATATGAAGAGTTGGTAAAAATAAATTTCACTCTAGAAGAGAATGCTAAAAAGCTAAAATCTAATCTTGAATCCATCTCTTTAGAAAATGAGTCTTTAGAGCAAAAAATAACTGAAGTCACTAGAGACTTGGCTAACTTTGTAAAAGGACGAGAGAATTTGAATATGCTTTTTGGTAAACAAAAATGTATATTTGACAAAACTAGAATTGGATACAATGAAAACTTAAATGTAAAATTATACAAGAATTTCTTTGTTAAAACTTCGTCTTGCACTACTTGCTTTTGATGCAGCAAATTAAGACATGGATGTAATAAATGGAAAAATGATAACACAAAGTTTAAATGGGTTCCAAAAGGAACCATTACTATTGGTACTAATCCAAAAAGACTAAAAAAAGATTTGGGTACCTAAGAAGAGTTGAATTAATTGTAGGTTTGCTTAAAGGGGAGAATTTCTAACAATCAGTGGTTTCTAGATAGTAGCTGCTCCAGGCATATGATAGGAGATCCATCTAAATTCTTGTGTTTTATAAAATCAGATGGAGGATCTATCACCTTTGGCGATGGAGGCAAAGGTAAGATTATTGGTACAGGTAAGATAAAACTTACTAATAACTATTGTCTGGATAACGTATGCTTAGTTGATGGCCTAAAACATAATCTTCTTAGTATCAGTCAACTATGTGATAGAGGTTATAGAGTAGTTTTTGATCCTATGTGTTGCACTATCTTTAATGAGGATAAAACCTTATTTGCTGGTCAAAGGTTTGAAAACATATATATACTCAGCTCAGATCATCTTAAGTTTAAAAATATTACATGTCTCTCCTCAATATGTAATGAATCTTGGTTATGGCATAGGAAGCTTGGTCATGCAAGCATGCACACTATTAAATTGTCCAAATTGGATCTTGTAAGAGGTTTACCTAAACTAGACTTTCAAAAAGATCATTTGTGTGATGCATGTCAGTTGGGAAAACAAGCAAGAGTCTCCTTTAAACCTAAGGAGTCTGTCTCTTCATCTAGACCATTTCAATTATTGCATATGGATCTTTTTGGTCCCACGCAAACTCGCAGCTTTGGAAGTAAAAACTATGCATTTGTCATTGTTGATAATTTCTCTAGATTCACATGGGTTCTATTTCTTGCACATAGAGATGAAGCCTTTAAGAATTTTGTTATATTTTGTAAAAAAGTTCAACGTGAACAAGGTTATCTAATTTCTAGTATTAGATATGACCATGGTGGAGAATTTGAAAATAAATTATTTGAAGAATTTTGTAATGAGCATGGATTTAGTCACAACTTTTCAGCCCCTAGGACTCCTTAACAGAATAGAATAGTTGAAAGGAAAAATCACACTCTTTTAGACATGGCTAAGACAATGCTTATTGAAAATAATCTTCCTAAATACTTCTGGGCTGAAGTAATAAACACTGTTTGCTATGTATTAAATCAATGTCTTATAAGACCTATTCTTAAAAAGACTCCTTATGAACTTTGGAAGGGTAGAAAGCCAAATGTCAGTTACTTTCGTGCATTTGGATGCAAATGTTTTATTCATAATAATGGTAAAGATAATCTAAAAAAATTTGATACTAAGAGTGATGAAGGAATTTTCTTAGGTACTTCACTACCAGTAAAGCTTATAGAGTTTTCAACAAAAGAACTATGATAGTTAAAAAATCTATGCATGTTGTATTTGATGAAACTAATTCTTCTGTGAGAAAAATAGTAAATAAAGATGAAGATAAAATCATCACCATCAAAGGTCAGATGCATTCAACTTGCAATATATCAAGTAGAACACTTGCTAATTGTAGCAATACTTTATCAAGTTCTCTCAAACTCATTAACAGAAGCTGGGATGACATCGAATCTTCATCTAATCAAGAGATTCAGAAAATCAACGAAGAGAAAGATAAAGGAGAATCACCACATCAAGAAAGAAGGCCTGATGAATCCTCAAGCAAACCCACTCAAGATCAATAAGAAAATACACCAAAAGATTTAAAACTTCCTCATGAATAGAGACATTCTTCATCATATCCTTCACAATTCATTATTGGAAATTTAAATGAAGCAAGGCGCACCAGATCCTCTTTCAAGAATAATCTAGCTTTGTTATCTAAGATTGAACCTAAATCCGTAGTGGAAGCTTTAGAAGATGAAAGCTGGATCTTAGCTGTGGAGGAAGAACTGTAGCAATTTGAAAGGAACAATGTGTAGAGGCTAGTAAAAGAACCAGAAGGATCATCTGTAATAGGAACAAAGTGGGTGTATCGTAACAAACTAGATAAAAAAGGTAACATCATCAGAAACAAAGCAAGGTTAATGGCCCAAGGTTTTTTTCAACAAGAAAGTATTGACTTTGATGAAACCTATGCTCCTGTAGCTAGAATTGAATCTATTAGAATGCTGCTTGCCTATGCATCTTATATGAACTTTAAATTATATCAAATGGATGTCAAAAGTGCATTTCTAAATGGTTTCATCACAGAAGAAGTTTATGTTAAGCAACCTCCTAGTTTCGAAGATGAAAAATTACCTAACCACGTATACAAATTATCAAAAGCTCTTCATGGTTTAAAGCAAGCCCCAAGGGCTTAGTACGAAAGGCTGAGTAATTTTCTTCTTGAAAGTGGGTTCTTTAGAGAAAAACTTGATATTACTCTTTTTATCAAGAAAAATAAGAATGAATCCTTGCTTATCTAAATTTATTTAGATGATATTGTTTTCAGAAGTACAAATGAATCATTATGTAAAAAATTTGTTGATCTAATAAAAAATGAATTTGAAATGAGTCTGATGGGTGAATTAAACTTCTTTCTTGGATTATAAATAAAGCAATCTCAAGAAGAAAACTTTATTAGTTAGCCAAAATATACAAATGAATTAATCTGCAAATATGGTTTTCAAAATTCTAAATCTATGGGAACACCTATATGTCCTTCCTCTACCTTGGACAAGGATGAAAATGGTAAGGTTATTGATCAAAAGAAATATAAAGGCATGATTGGCTCACGACTATATTTAACAGCTAGTAGACCTAACATTATATTTAGTATTTGCAGATGTGCACGATTTTAAGCTAATTTTAAAGAATCCCATTTTATAACTGTTAAAAGAATTTTTAGATACTTGGTAGGGATAAAAAACTATGGATTATGGTATCCTAGAACTATTAGTTTCAATCTAGTTGGTTATGCAAATGCAGACTTTGCCGAAAATAAATAGGACAGAAAAAATACAAGTGGCTGCTGTCAATTTCTTGGCAAATTACTTGTGGTATGGTATAGTAAGAAGCAAAGTTCTGTAACTCTCTCCACCATTGAGGCCGAATACATGGCTGTTGGTAGTTGTTGTACTCAGATATTATGGATGGAATATCAAATAGAAGACTTTTCAATAATCTCTGATCACATCCCCATATATTGTGACAACACCAATGCCATTTGTCTCACAAAAAATCCTGTTCATCACTCTTGGACCAAGCATATTAAAGTGAAACATCATTTCATCTGAGATCATGTTCAACAAGGAAATGTAGAGGTAATATACACTCAAACTGAAAATCAACTTGCAGATATTTTCACAAAACCACTGCTTGAAAATAGGTTTAATATTTTAAGAAAAAAACTTGGAATTATTGATAATACTTATTTATCTAAAAATTGAGCATCACTGATTCTCCTTACTCTTAATATACTTAATGCAAAGACTTTTGATAATTTATTAGTTCAGTATTTGCTTAATTTTAGGACATATTTATAAATGTTCTTTCAGACAATTTTTGTGTACACGTGTGTCTACATTGCATAATATAAAATGTCTTGAGAAATTTGTGTACACTTGTTTCCTGTCACATATTCTGAAGCAATGGTCAAATTATGGTAAAGTCTTCTTGAAAATGAACAAATTTAATGATCTTCTCGGGCCCATAAAACTAATGGTTACACCATCTGCCCCTCAAAACTAAATCATATTCTAACGGGACTGAAGAGTCACATCTTACCTACTCGAAAACCTGTTTGAATCTTAACCCTAACCCAGTAAATGGAAAGACATATCAATCAATTCACATTTCAACTCCGTCATTCTCAAAGAAAGAAAAAGTTTATTCCAGTTGAAGGGGTTATTGACGTTGAAGAAGAAGCTCAGAAAAAGGAAAAAGCATTAGAAAAACTGCGTGAAAAGGAACGTCTAAAGCAAATGAAGAAAGTTTCCATCCAATCTAAACCATCGAAGAAACAAAAAATCATCGATGATGATCCAGATTAGGAAGACACTTAAACGATTGAAGCACTTATGGGAAAGACGAAATAGAAGGGCATTATTATTCGAGAACCTACTCAGGCCAAAAAGGAAAAAGTACCAGAAGGCAAAGGAAAGAAGAAAATGCAGGAATAACCATTTTCTCCTGAAAAAGAGCCCCCTTTGGACTTATCTCATTTACTTCCTAAATTTCGAACAAAGGAGCATCTGGACCGCTATATTGCAGACTTTCAACATCAACTAATTGCTTCTAGAAAATGCATAGACTTCACCAGATTGTCTCAACTTAATTGCTTCTTAGAACCCAAATTTGTAGCAATGGGTTGGACTCCTCTGGTAAGCGTAAATGAGCTGGTATATGAAGATTTAGTTAGGAAATTTTATTGTAATCTGGTTGTTACCAAAGAAGGAAAAGCCCTAACTTCGCTAATAAATGACAAACTTGTGTATGTGAGAATTGCAACATTAGAGAAAATTTTTGGAATTTCATTTTCAAAATATCCTCATTATTTCTTTGGAGGATATTCTTGGCCCACAGAGTTGCCCTCCTTGTATGCTGATGCCTATGATTTAGTGGTTAAACCAAGAGACCTCATTTCTGGGAGAAAAACAAATGCCCAAACACTTGCATTTTAGTACAGGGTGACAACACATATTATAGGGACAACAATGTTCCCTAAAAACAGATCTCTGGATGCTGTCACTCGTCGAGACATATTTTGGGTATACATTTTGATGACGATGCAAAATGTTAATGTGTTCTACAGGATCATCAAGTTTATGGAAGAAGCTGCTAGAAATCCCAGTTCATCCAGTCTCCCTTATGGCATATTGCTAACTAGAATCTTCAAGAGTCAAAACGTAGACTTGGAAGGATATTAAGGTCGAGTAATCACTAGAACCTATGATGATACTTCCCTGCAACAAATGAAGTATACACCTATTAGGGCTGATTGGATACGAAATTGTGATCTGGTAGAATTTTGACAAGATCCAAAAACCTTTTGCATTAAACATCGTCGAACACTGAATACTCAACATGCGTCTCCCAGTAAGGCTCCAACAAAGGGCAAGAATCCTAGATGAAGAAAATTCTTTATCTGACAGTACTTCAATGTTTGATACTGATGAAGCTAACAAATCCATTCTAAATCCTCCATCCTTAGCAATTCAAATTGATCCTCTACCTTCAGCAACTCAAATTGATCTTCCACCTTCCTCATTGCAAATTATTCCTCCACCTCCGCCTTCACCATCTCCAGCAAAACAATTCCTTTACCTTCATCAACAGAAATAGTTACTCCACTCCCATCCGATCCCCTTGTGTTCTCTACCTTTCCTCAGCCCACAACTCCTCTATCACCATCATCAACACCAATCACCATTCCTCCACCTTCGCCTTTATATAAACGTCGAAAAACTCTTTCCACTTTGCCTACCGCCAATCAAGATGATGATATTTTGCCTCCACTAAAGTTACATCTGCTGTCACCAAAGATAGAAATTCCCGAATTCTTACCTCTATCACTCTTTCCCTCTCTTTCATTTTCTTCACCTACACCTACTTCTCCTTACCTTACCACACCTCCTTTACCCCCTGATTCACCAACTACACCTCCTGCTTCTCCTCATACTTCTCATTCCCCCTGTCCTACTACTCTGCCACTACCTTCTGATTCACCCTTCCAACCTTCCCTTTTCCTTCTTGAATACCATATCTCTCTAGAACATCCATCTTCTCCTCACAGCCCCATTGATCCTTATCTTGAAACTTTACCACTCCCTCCTGACTCACCTCCACCTCCCCATCTCAGTCCTCAGCCTCTATTCTCTGCACCCTTCTCCTCTTTTGTTTCACAGAATCATGAACTGGTTCGGTAACTTCAACACTTTAACTCTTCTATTGCTTCTCTATGCTTAGATGTAGATTCTCTAACCACCGATATTAGGGCTATTCGACATCTAGTAGGTTCTCAGGGTGATATTTAATAGCAGCTCTAATATATGACCTCTGAGCTTTATAGTGCTTTCGTGGCCTATAATAACGACCGCAAAATGCTATTACAGTGTTTTTAGGATCTTGACTCTACCATGCTTCATCTTACTCATGTCCTGGGTGACACTTTTCAACACTTTGCCTCCTCTTCTCGCTGTCATTGATTCTTTGCCGCTTTTGACCATTGCTAGTAATGGCTTTATTGCTTTTGACCATAACATACATTCATTTTCTTTTCTTTTGATTGATGATAAAAAAGGGGAGACATAAATATTGAATTATCATATGTGACGATTACATCCTTATCTAAATGTCAAAATATTATATTTTACTGGTTATGTCTATCTGCTGAGGTGATCTGCCCTGGTTGTGTTTATTTGCTGTGATTATGTGATGATTATCTGTCGTGGTTATGTTTATCCAAATTTTTGGATTTCATAATAAGTTTATGCTCATTGTCAGGGGGAGCTTATATGTTTTAGAGGGAGTTATTTTTTTTTAGATATGTTTTACAAAATGGTTCAAATTATTTTAGAGGTTTTGTCATCATCAAAAAAGGGAGATTGTTGGATTCTCGACCGAAGGTTATTAAGCCCAATGACTTAGATGATAACAAAACCTTTATTAAATCTTTGTAAATTGCCCATGCTAAAATTTGGCCCAATGTTCTTAAGCCCAAAAGTAGATTGGTTCCACTTATGAACTAGATGACAAAGTATATTATATATCAAAGACAAACAAATGATGGGTACAGGTGTTAAGGAAGAGTAGGTAGAATAGAAACAGTGACTAATGTGGAAAATATGGTTAAACATCAATCTTCGTCTTAAGCTAAGAAGCTAACATTCAATGCAAGAAGACCAGCCAAGATTTTAAAGAAAAACAAAATCTAAAAAGATATTTTTTGAACGTTAGAAAATCAAGAAGGAGCCGGTGAAATTAGAAATGTCTCCAACGGATAAATGAATCAAGATGAATATAAACCTTTGAGGCTTTTGAATGTTGTAATGAGTTGATGATATTTTAGAAAACGTGCTGAAAAGAGAAAAGGGCTCTAGTTTTACTTATCATATTTTTATCTGCTTATAAGAAGCAAGTCAAAGAGAGAGTGTGTGAGTATATATAAGTGTGTTGTAATCTTTGAAGTGAGTTGAGGGTAAGCTATATAAAAACCCTACTGAGAAATCACTTGATGGTGAAAAGTGTAAAGTGGTATTACCACATTCCTGTAAGTTCTGAATATTAAGTAGAGAAAAGCCCTTGAGGTTTCAAGGGGACTGGACGTAGGTCAAAGCTGACCGAACTAGGATGAATTGTCTGTGTTAAGATTCTTCACTCTTCTCTTATCATTAGTCTATACACAAGTCCTTCACTTTTGTGTCCGTACAAATCCTCCACTTTTCACTAACTAAATTAGAGGACCTTTGGTCCTCCACTTTTAAAACATTGAAAATTTACATTTATTGCACAACACACCTATTCACCCCCTCCAGGTGTGTTTATCACCTCATTCTCTTCCCATCTTGTTCTTAAGAAAGCCTTTTCATGAAGTCCAACCAGTTCATTGACAAGGCAATGTCTTGAATTTAGAAACCTATTTGCAATAAAAGTTTTTAGTATTAGTTGTAGATCTAAAGCCATTGTACATCACAATCAATCTTCCTCACCTAAAATTTTAAGGAATTAATCCCTAGTACTAGTGATTTCACTCTATGACTGTTGATGAGCAAGACATATCTAATGGCTACTGGTTGATTTAAGGACTTCTCAAATTCCTCAACATTGCTTCCAATCTGGCTGATTATGCAAATCATAGAATTATACTTGCTAACATTTTCATGTAACATTGGGATGGGATGTATAAAACATGGTCATAGAAGCATTTCAATTAGCAGAATCATTATTCATCTCTGGAAGGGGTTGAATAAGAAGCGGTTGCTGGTTTCTTGAGATCCAGAGGCATTGGTTGCTAAATATTTAGACCCTCTAGAGCAACTTGAGATTCTTTGAACACATGCTACTTGCAGCAAAATCAGGAAAATTGAGAATTTCATTTTTGGTTCTCCATCTTTAAACCTGAACAAGACGCAAACAACCAAGATATTATTTAGATTGAAAGTAGTCAGTGTCAATCAAAATATCATGGAGTATTTTAAGCAAGAAAAAAATGAAGAAACATCTTATTTTAATGCCTTTTCATAATTGCAGCTAATGAATTCCCCAACTAAAGAAATTTGCAAGCTAAATGAAATTTAGGCATACCTCTATTGAGATTCCCACAGTCATGTAAAATCTTTCATCTATACCAAAAATAATTAGTTTAAGGATATCATTATTCTTAACTAGAATTTAGCATCAATTTTATAGGGTTGTAAAGATTGATGGAGAGATATCAAGAAAATCAAAGATATTTATACATAGTGTTTATCGATTTGAAAAAAACATATGATATAGTGCCAAGAGAGATTCTATGAAAGGCTTTAGAAAAAAAAAAGAACTCGTATAACTTATATTCAAACAATTCAAGATATGTATGATGGAGACACAACTAATGTAATAACAAAAGGTGGACCCATAGGAGAATTTTTAATAACTATTAGTTTGTATCAAAGGTTAACTTTGAGTCCTTATCTTTTTACTTTAATCCTGGATGTACTTACTGAACATATCTAAGAACTGGGCCCACAGTGCATACTTTTTACAAATAATATAATTCTAATTGGAGAATCGAGAGAGAAAATAAAAGATAAATTAAAAAGGTGAAGACTAGCTTTGGAATCTCATAAATTTTATTTAATTAGAAGTAAAACGAAGTATATAGAATGTAAGTTTAGTAAGAGACGCACCACTTCTAACGCAGAAGTAAAAATTAGAGAATATACCATACCAAAAGCCACACGAATTAAGTATCTTGGATCCATCATATAACATGACAAGAAAATATAAGAAGATGTAAAACATAGGATTCAGGAGGAGTGGATGAAAAGGAGGAGTATTTCGAGCATTATTTGTTACCAAAGAGTATCACTCAAACTTAAGGGTAAGTTTTACTGTACAGCTATAAAACTTGCAATGTTATATGAAACTGAGTGTTTAGCAATAAAAAAATCAACAAGAGAAGAAGCTCAATATTGCATAGATGAAAATATTGCGTTGGATAAGTAGACACACTAAACGAGATAAAATTAGAAATGAATGCATTAGAGAGAAGGTAGAAGTTGCACCTATTGTAAAAAAAATTATAGAATCGTGACTTAGATAGTTTGGTCATGTGTGGAGAAGACTTATAAAAGCCCCAATTAGGAGAGTAGATGAGATGAAGAGTAATCCAATAGTTAGAGGTATAGAAAGATCAAGAAAAATTATAGGAGAAACTATTAAAAGATATTTAGATTTAAATGGTTTATTTAAAAATATGATTTATAATAGGTGTTTATAACATCGATTAATCCATGTAGTCGACTCCACTTAATGGGAAAAGGTTTTGTTGTTATTGTTATTGTTGTTATTGTTGTTGACTAAATTCTATAGGGTAAAAAATTTATTCAGGTTAATTATTTGTCACAAGGTTAATGTGAGATTTTAAGTGCGGTTTATACAATGGTAATTATATTGCTAAACCCAATAACATTTTGACACTCAAAGATGCATGAAAGGAGCAATCTCTTTAATATCTCCAAGACTATCATTACTGATTTTTCATTTCCTACAGAAATATTAAAAGACTTGCAATATTATATGAAACTGAGTGTTTAGCAATAAAAAATCAACAAGAAAATAAGTTCAATGTTGCATAGATGAAAATGTTGCGTTGGATGAGTAGACACTAAACGAGATAGAATTAGAAATGAATGCAATAGAGAGAAGGTGGAAATCGCATCTATTGTAAAAAAAATTATAGAATCGTGATTTAAATAGTTTGGTCATGTGTGGAGAAGATTTATAGAAGCTCCAATTAGGAGAGTAGATGAGATGGAGAGTAATCCAATAGTTAGAGGTAAAGAAAGATAAAAAAAAATTATAGGAGAAACTATTAAAAGATATTTAGATTTAAATGGTTTATCTAAAAATATGATTTACAATAGGTATTTATAGTGTCGATTAATCCATGTAGTCGACTCCATTTAATGAAAAAATGCTTTATTGTTATTGTTATTGTTATTGTTATTGTTGTTGTTGTTGTTGTTGACTAAATTCTATAGGGTAAAAAATTTATTCAAGTTAATTATTTGTCACAAGGTTAATGTGAGATTTTAAGTGCAGTTTATACAATGGTAATTATATTGCTAAACCCAATAACATTTTGACACTCAAAGATGCGTGAAAGGAGCAATCTCTTTAATATCTCCAAAACTATCATTACTGATTTTTAATTTCCTACAGAAATATTAAAACCACAATTTTATAGATTAGTACCGGGTAAAATGAAGAAACTCTTCCAAGGCTTGCAATTATATAGAAGCAACAAAGGACAAATTGTAATAACCAGGATTTTTCAATTAGGTCATTGGAAATTTAGAATTTAAAGTAGCAAATTAAAAATGAGGTTTATTAATGTAAAATAAATAATTTTAGGGTAAAAACATTAACTAATTAATTTTAATTAAATTATGGAGCTTACAAATTATCTTAAGGAACCACGTCAGATGATTAATTTTATCAAAAAATTTCTCTTATATTTAATTTTGTATTAAAAAAACTGATAATAAACACAAAAACTTTTACCCAAATTTTATTCATATAAAAATGATTTGCCTACATAATTTGAATTTAAATATTAAGATATTAATTTATTTATTGACCAGCCATTAAAGCCTTTTTGACAAAATAACTAGTTGTGATTTGTCTATACTTCAATAAGAATGAGCTTTTATGCAATGAGGCTTGTAAGAAGTAAACACGTTTATGTTATATATTATAGAAGGAGATATAAAAAGGAAAAAAATTCATTAAATAATCTCAGTAAATTAAAAAAATAATTTTTATTCTACAAATACGTAAATTAAAAATATTTATTATACAAAAAAAAATTATATATAATTTCTTATATTTTTATTATGAAGTTTTCTAATTAAAACAATACAAGTGTATAATTTTTTAATAATGTTATGGTAAATATATAATTTTTGAAGATAATTATATTATTTTTTATTTAACCTATATACTTATTATAGTATTATTAAAGAATAATATACTTATTATATTTTAATTAAAGAATTTAATAACAAAGATATAAAAAAACTGCATCTAAATATTATCTTTATTATACCTGATTTTTATATTTATAAAATTTGTAGAAAATCATTTATTGTTAATTGGCTTTGGAATAGTAAACTACTTCCTTTTCTCAAATTGCATGCATTTTTTTTCCTTTCTAATCTGTTTTTTAAAATTTGAATTTTTCTACGTTGAGACCCATCCCATCTACGTGAGCCCCATCTTGTTTATGCAAAATATATTATGTCCTTGTTATTATTATTATTATTATTTTCACACTAATACTATTTTTAAATAAAGTTATGAAAATTATTTCTATACTATTTCTATCCAACCAAATATACAAATAAAGTAGCTTTCCTATTCATTCCTATTTCATACCAAATATAATTACACCGTTCCATTCACAACATCATTTCCTATTTCCATATCAAACAATTTCATACATCAGGCCAGACATTAGCAATTTCTGTGTGGTGTAACTAGTAATCACTGAACTTCTACAAATAGAATTTTCTTCCAAGTAAAAGTTGTTTACAATATATGTGATCAGATTTCTGCACATTAGCAGGTTTCACAGCTTTGTCTGAGATATAACTTAAGTTCTTGATTGATTTCCGCAGCAAACCAAGATGTTCATTCCCCATGATTGAAGCACCATATTTTGAATCCCTCTTTCTTTGTTCATTAAATTTCCTTCAAACTGCCACTGAAAAGCACAACTGCAAAATATCCTCAACAATCTTTTATTTTCTGTTCTCCATAACTATATACTATATATAATCCAAGAATTTCATAAAAGAAGGTAATATTACCAAAAGTACTCAATCAATAATGTACTCTATCTTTTCCCTTCATTAAGAAATAAATAAATGGCTCAACAAGTGTTTTATTTATAAACATAATAACCCTTTAATGAAACATGTATAGCTTCTTTTGCAGAAAGTACTGTAAGAGAATATTAATGTCCACACTGAACATGTTTAGAGATCAAAATTTTGACACCCAATAAGTTCTTGTTTTCAGATGTACTTCTCCACAAAACTATACTAAGAGATGAATTCTACTAAACTATTGTATGCTTTGCCAAACATAAACCGTTTGAAAACTGATACATAGATAGACTTCTACGCATTACAAAGAGATCTCCAAACATAAGTATCTTGAGTGATAAACTTTGTAGACAACCACATGCATAACATAGATTCTTGTCAGCAAAGTTTAGACGCAAAATATACAATTACTCTCAAAGGATACTTAAGATTATCATGGATTTGAGGTAATCTGAAGTAGATAGATTACATGGCACAGGTTGTAAATTCTATCATGGGTTTCATGGCACAGGTTGTCAATTCTAGCACTAAAACAAATGCTTAAGAATACAGGAATGACAGTAAGCTGACTATTTCAATGTGTAGAGGAAAACAACTTTCAATTTGATCAAATTTCAAACATTTAATAAAAAAAGACCAAATGCAAACAAATAAATGGATGCTCTGCAAGGAGATGTTGTAAACAGAGGAACTTTAACATGCAAACTATAACAAAAGAATATTCAATTAAGTAGTATTCCACAAAGGATATTGGCTAGCTATATATATGTGTGTGTGTGTGTGTGTGTGTATTCTCTAAACGAGATTTGCAGATTTAAACACTACTGCAAATATAACATAGACTGTGAAGGGGCACTGTTTAACATTTCAGTATATTTTACAACTTCTATTTTCTTTTCTTCTCACACAGCGTGGAATTACTTCAAAGATCACATTACAATCTAGTCAATACTAAACAAAAATATTAGATCTGATGGTGCAACCAATATATGTATTGTACATGTTCTACTTTTAGCTATTTCCTAGTCGTAGAAAGAGCATGACAAACAGAGTATGACAAACATGATCCAATGACAAGGAAGAAAAAGAGTGTAATTGGATGAATTAGACGTAGCATTTAATGAAGGCTATAATCAAAATATTTCCCTATATTAAGTCAAATTTTGATATTTTTGGTACGTCTTCTCATTCTTGCACTTGACAGGATGCTTTAGAAATATTCAGACCCTCCACCGCGAACTGAGATTCTATGAAACACAAGCTACTTGCAGCAAAATCAGAGAAAATTGATAGTTCCATTTTTTGTTCTTCAGTCCTTGAACCTGAACAAGATGCAATCAGCCCAGACATTATTTTTGAGAGCAGAATATTGCAGAGTTTTTCAAGCAAGAGAAAGCTGAAGAAACAACATATTTTGAGTTCTTGTCATGGTTGCTGCCAGTGAATTCCCAAACTAAACCAAATTGAGGCATACCTCTATCTCGAAATTCCCACAATCATGGAATATCCTTCACTTTAAACAAAAGTAGTTTGCCGACAATTCATTATTCTCTTGACTAAAATTTAGCATCATTTTTATGTCTTGCTAGTAATAAACTGCCACTAAATTTTAACTTAATTTGTATTGATTCTCAACGTTACCTCAGTTTTAGTGAAAAAGGCAATCAACATCCTCACTATCATTCTATTTTGGCAGTATCTACAACACAATTTGGCCTCCAAGTGGTGGTGATTTTACATTTTGAAACTAGATGACACACAAAAGGAGCAATTTCTCATATCCCCACCCCCTAGACTGCAATTATTATATTTTTTCCCACAGAAAATTAAAACTACAATTGTGTAAGTTGGGTAGAACCCAAAATTAAGGAACTTTTCCAAGGCCCACAATTATATAGAAGCAATGAAAGAGAAATCATATTATATAAATGGTGTTGACAACTAAAACGTTTGCTAGTAGAGGAGAGAAAGAAGTATTTTTCAGTTATGGGAAAAATCAACAAGCAAAAGGGAAGTGGATAAATATGGGTATAAAACAAGCAGTTTAAGCACAAAAAAATGCACAAACATATAACGGTACAAGTATATAGAGAAATTAAATACAGTCTTACATTTGTGTGGTTCCATAGCCATTTACAAACAAATACTCGTTCCCATCACAGCACAATCTAGCTGCCCTTTTGATGCAAGTGTAAGCCATTCTAGAGTTTTAGTGTACTTTCTTCCAACTTGTGATCCTCTGTTTGATATTCAAGTATCTGAAAGACCTCATTCTTCTCCCCTCTTGTTCTTAACAAAGCCTTTTCATGAAGTCTAACCAGTTCATTCACAGGGGAATCTCTTGAATTTAGAAACCTATTTGCAATATAAGCTTCTGGTATTAGCTGTAGATCTAAAGCCATTGTGCATCAAAAACAATCTTCCTCGACTAAAAATTTATGCAATTAATCCCTAGCACTAGTGATTTCGTAAGATCATTTCAAAATTTTAAGAGCATAGGACAAAAGTTGTGTTGATAAAATAGGAAGAATGAAGAGATAGAGAGGAAAATAAGGGGGAAGGCAAATATTCAATTTACAGAAAGGCCCTCACATTGTGTAAATAATACAATACTGACTCCTAAACCGTATATATCCTTATACTCCCTAATAAATTCAGATATTGTTTTTGCAGGTTTCACTATGAATATGATTAAACAGGAGGTCATGTCAACATTGAACCACCACATCAGAACTATTATTCTCTTTCTTTCATTTCTATCAACAGCAACAGTTCAGATAATGACCACTCTTAAAAAAAACAAAAAAGGAAAGAATTATAACCACAAAGCTCAAATAATATCCCTAGGAAAAGGGCTAGCCTACTGATTCTGAGCAACCATCAGCTCATGGAACAATTCCATTTATTGAGACATTTAAGGCAGCCCCAGAGGTGCAATCATATTATATAGGTGTTTTAGTATTTCCTGGTTGCAGAAACAGTATACATAAAATATATAAAGAAAACACAATGGAAAGAGTTTACCTATAGAGAACTCTGTTACAGGTTTAAATCAAATCAAAGAAACAATTATACATGAGTAATAATTGAGATGCACCAAAGAATTCATAAATCAAATTAGCAATCAACCATAAAAGAACAAGCAAAAAGTCCTGTTAAGCAAAAACACAAAGTGAAAATACATATACTGAACATGATTTGACCAAAACTTCAACCACAACAGTCAGGCCATTACATAATCAAACTATTTTTCCCTGGACAGAAGCAAGCATTTGCTAACTATTTCTAGAATATTTCAACTTTTAGTATAAAATAAATCCAGACTGAAGTATCTGACCTAGTTTTATCATTTTTGAAGAACTCTAGAAATCATTTCATGAAAAAGTTTCTCTGCCTCATCATTGTCATTTTTTTCAAGAAGATATCAAATAATTGTTTCAAAAGTTACAAAATTTGGGAGGCAGCCATTCTCTTCCATCTTTTCAAGCAAGGCCATTGCTTCATCAAACAAGCCCTCTTTACAAAGTCCATCTATCATGGCAGTATATGCTTGCACATCTAGATGATGACGGTCTTTGACTAGGACTTCAAAAATCTCTCATGCAGAATTTACTCAGCCACCTTTGCAAAGACCATCAATAACTATAGTATATGTGCACACATCAGGCTGAATTCCCTTATCAACAATTTTCTTAAATAATGCAATGGCCTCGTCAAGACGCCGGCTTTTGCAAAATGCATGTAACAAGATACTACAAGTCACTCTATCAAGCTGTTGGCCACTGTTGTGCATCTTATAAAGAAGATCTTGCACATATGAGAATTTTCCTGACTTGCACAAGCCATCAATAAGAGAATTGAAAGTTATAGTATTAGGAGCCAAATTTCTGCAATGCATTTCCTTGAAGAGATCCATGGCTTCATGCACCATTTTATTTTTACAGTATCCATTGATCAAGATGCTATAACTTATAACATTAGGAGCCAAACCACTTTTGATCATCTTATTGAATACTTCCTTTGACTCAGTAACATTATTTCTCAAACAATAGCCATCCATCAAAGTATTATAGGTAACAACATCAGGTTTTTGACCAAACTTCATCATTTTAGCAAGCACAGCTTGAGCTTCTATAATCCTTCCTTTCTTACAAAATGCATCGACCAGTATATTAAAAGTATGAACATTAGGGTTGATACCTTTCACTACCATTTCATTGAGTAATTGAGCAGCTTCTTGCCATTGACCCATAGAGTAGAAACCATGGATTAGTGAGCTATAAGTGACAATATCAGGTAGAATTCCCCGCTCAATCATAGCAAAATACAAATCACGTGCCTAAGCCACAAGTCTATCTTTACAAAGGCCATCAATGACTGTGCTATACAAAACTCCATCAAGTTTGATTCCCTGTCTTTCCATCCTTCGAAGCAATTTAATAGCTGATCTTGTTTTCCCTGTTTTACACAGCCCATTGATTAATGTGCCATAACTAATTTCGTTTAATTGAAATCCTTTTGCAATTAGGTCATCGTGAAAATCTAGAGCTTCCCCAACCCGGTTACTGATACAGAGTCCTTTCATTAGTGTAGTCAAAATTATGGTATTTGGATTGCGACCTATCTTGAAAATCTTCCCCAATATAGAGAAAGCAAAATCCATCCGACCGATATGGCAATAACAGTTGATTAAGATGCTCAGAAAAAATAAAGATGGAGTGAACCCCTTTAACTCCGCCTGTGTACAAAGTGAAATAGCAGTGGGATAATGTTTCATTTTCACAATGGCTCCTATAATCTTAGCCAATTCAACTATGGAAGGTGGGGGACACATATGGAGCATGCGACTGAATGAAGCAACAGCATTGCGGATGTTATTGGGATTTGCGGAATTAGAATGAATATAGAAATTGAGAATGAGGGCATACGGGAACGAAGGAAGGAACGGGGATGGAGATGATGGAAGAAAGAGATGAAATTTAGGAAGGCAAACCTCGACGCTGTAGAAAACATCTTCACTTCAGAAATTTAATCCTTCAACAAACGCCTTCTCCTCTGGGAAGTTGCAGAGCCGGTCTTCTTCGTGGTTCGATCTACTTATCGTTTTTCAAGGTATCATATGGATAATTTTTTATTTCTTTTTTTTTTTTTTTAAATAGATGATGTTGTTCGCCACTTGTCTTAATTCACGACATTTTGTTAAGGTTATATGAATTTTTTTATTTTAAAAATATTTATTGTAGTATAATTTTAATATTTCATTAAACTACAGTCTTTATATATCATGTTATATATATATATATATATATACACACACACACACACACATATGTGCGTGCAGTATATAATTTGTAAAATTAATTTAATAACAATTAGATCAATAAATAAATTTTTTGTGAATTTAATACTATTCTAATTCTTAAAAGTGTTAAATCAGCTTCAGGTTATGATTGATTTAGCAACAAATGATTTTTTTTTTTTGGGTGCCATCCTACATCTATTGATTTAAAGGGTAATTTTTTACATCTTTTTTTTTTTCCTCCAAAGAAAATATTTTTGAAGGCAAAAGTTCAGTTCCAAACTTATGACAATTTTAAGATGAGAAGATATGATTTTTCCAAGAATTTGTGCTCATGTAATAGCATTAATTGCTCAAATAGTAAGATTATCTTATTTTGATTTATAACTAAAATTATAATTTTATGTAAGTTTTTAAATTTGATGCTTGTTTTTCCTTTTGAATCAATTAACAGTTTCAATCCAATACTAAGTTTATCCTTACATTTAAATTTTTTTTTAGAATTCAAAAATTAAATGCATATGTAAAAAGTTCAATTTCACTATTAAATCTATGTAATTTCATTACCTTTTCTAAAAATAGTCCATATACTTCAAAAAAAAATTATAGTTAATTTTTTTGGCCTAAAAAAATTGAGTCTTCTTCTTATCAAGACTAAAGAGAGCAGGCCCTGATACAACTAAGAAAAAAAATTAGATAGATTTTAAATTTATTACCAAACTTTGTAATAAAAATATGTCAATATATTTGACCTCATTTAATGTCGGATGATTAATTCTATCAAAACAATTTTTTTATATTTGATTTTTTATTAAAAAATTGATAATAAACATAACAACTTTTACCCAAATTTTATTCATACTAAAATGATTTGTCTACATAATTTGAATTTAAGTATTAGGTATTTATTTATTTATTGACCATCCATTAAAGCCTTTTTGACAAAATGGTTGGTTGTGATTTGTCCCTACTTCAAGAACAATTAGCTTTCATGCAATGGCGCTTGTAAGAAGTAAACATGTTTATGTCATGTATTATAAAAGGAGATATCAAAAGGCAAAAAAAAAAAAAAGAATTAATTTTTATTCTACAAATATGTAAATAATTATTATACATAAATTTTTGTGATTGCAAGTCAACCATATCTCGAGTATTTAATAAAATTTATAATGGAAAGTTTAGACACATTAACTTTAGACATGAGTTTGTGAGGCAATTAATAGAAGATGATATAATTACCATCACATACATAAATTCATTAAATAATTTAGCAGTTCCATTGACAAAGGTTTGTTAAGGAAAATTATTAAAGACTTCACTACTAAGACGGAACTAAAATCTGAAGTCACTAAATGATGGGAACCCACCTTATTCTAATAGAACATTGGTTTCAATGTTTAATTAGAAAAACAAGTTATTTAATGACTAAAACACTATGAAATAGGATTTAGTGTTATCGGAAGATGAGTTAAGAAGTTCTTAATGGATTGATAATTATATTATCTAAGATTTCCATCTATATAAATATAGGAATGATGCCACTCTGATCAAGAGTTTTAAAGATTTTACTTTTGTAAATATTAATGAAAACCAAGATGAGCACATGGCCACAAAAGTGTTAAAGAAATTAAATCTCTTAAACTTGATTAAGGTAAAATTATGCTTGTGGTTTTCTAGCTCTAGCAATAAGAATATAGGTTTAATCGATTAGACATTTATTGTTTCGTTAGAACCTTGAAATCTTATACTAGTAAAAGGTTTAATCCTAGTGACACCTTTTCTTATGTATAAATTGTATTACTTATAAAAGCTTGTAAATTAAAAGAGAAATGTTATATAATTTACAACTTTAAAAGTTGTGTTGGTTTATCCAATGAATAAATTCATGTACATATTTTCATGAATAAAGGTGGAGATGTATATTTACTTATTTATCAAATGAATTACTTTAAAAGTGATTCATGTACATGCATTGATAACTAAAAAATGGGATGCATGCACTACAAAAAAAATATCTTTAGTGATAACCTTTTTTAGTTGTTGCTAAAAGTTATCACTAACAAGATATATCTCATTTTTCTAACACTTTTAGTGGTCACACAAAAGAGTCACTACTAAAGGGTTTATGTGGCTTGAAAAATGTCGCCATATGATAAGTCACCGTTAAAAGACTTAATGCTTTTGTGGTGATAACACATGGTCACCATAAAATACTTTTTGTAGTGGCTTATTGCTGCCACAAAAAAGTGCTTTTGTGGTAACATCTCATATCACCACAAAAAACTTTTAATGGGGACAATTTTTTTACCATAAAAATCTTTAGTGGTGACATTATGAAGTTGCCACTAAAATTGTTTTTAATGATAACTTTTGTCATCATAAAAAGCTAAAGCTTTTTTTTTTAAGAACTAAAAATTTTTTATGCAAAAACTTATAAAGGCAATCTTGAGAAGTTACGGCTAAAAGTGTTTTAACGGTAACAAACATTATCATTAAAAATTGTTTTAATAGTGACTTCATATTATTGTGGTTGAAAGTGGCTTTTAGTGGCAATCACTAAAGGTGGAATGAGTGGTGAAAAAACATAAAACCAATTAAATAACTTCAAAAACACATTTGTCCCTTAGCTCAACATTTTCTCCTTCCCTTGCTCCAATATTCTAACAAAAACATAAAGAGCCTCATTTAGTTTCCTCTTTTGCTCTTAACCCGTGTGCCATTCTAATAGCCATACTACCATCATTGACATCCACCCACTCATTAAAGCTACTCCCTCTACTTGTTGCCAGGGGACTTGTGAAGAATGTCATGGATATGCCTAAAATTTGTGGAGGCGAGCTCTCTTTTATCCCTTGCTATCTTTTTGCACTTTCTTCTCTTCCTTCTTCCCCTCTGTAAGGTCATCTTCCTTAGATGGTAGCCATTAATACAGCTAAAACATTTTCCTTCTCTTTGGCCATGAACCCTTTTCTTAAGTGGAAAAGGTTGTAAAATTAAGAGCTTGGGCTATGTTTTAAGTATGTCTATACTTTGAATCATCAATTGTTAACTTTTTAAGATAATCATTAAGTTCAATTTATGAAAACAAGCTAAATTTATGAACTCATTTGGAATTGAGCCTTTGGGTCAACCCACAACCCAACTAAAACCCCTAAAACCATAAAGCCACTTTACCCTTTCCTCCCATTCTGCAAAAAAACTAAGAAAAGTAAAGGAAATTCGAAGGTCCTAAAAGGAGGCTAGGATTCTTGGCATGAATTTATTTTCCCTCACTTCTAGAGCAAGATTTAGCCTAGATAACCTATATAGAACTTAACCCTTCTCTTCTTTCTCTTCAATTTGAATCAATTGGTTTCTCATTTAAAGTATTTTCATCTTGCACCCAAACCTGAAATGTGTTATTTGGTATTTCCATAGTAGATTTTCGAATATTGAGGCTAGGAAGGTTACTGGGTAAGTGTTTCCTTCCTATTTTGAGATATTTTCTATTGTTTTGAAATCTCTATAGTTGATTTATAATATGGGCATGGATTTTATGCGAATTTGCCCAGGATTTGGAGTGCTATTCTAAAGTTTCTGGTGTGGGGATAATCAAATTGAAATTTGGGATCTTGTGGTAGCTAGGTAAGTATCCTCTAAATAGTTATTGGTAGTTTAATTCTATAGATATCTAGTTTGCTACTATAAACCATAATTTAGAGTAGTAATTATCTAATATTGTAATTATAGAGTGATCTTTGTACTATTGGTAGCCTTTAAAAAAAAATTGCCTGTAGAATGAGGTAACTGGGGTTAATTTTTTATTCCTTACATATATTCAATTTAGTCTTATATCTGCTACACATGTATGATTTTGAATGTTAAATGAATGGTTGGCTATTTAATATGTTATGATTGGACCTTATGAGGCTATGGTGGAGCTGTGGTGAGGCTATCACCTATGCATCATACTTTGATCAGCTATCAAATTGTGATCAGACTTTTGAATGCACTGAGCCCTAGTTGTACTCAATAAGGAAGTGGCATCATGGACAGGCCTTTTCCGGTATTATTAGCCTTTAACATATTACATGTGATTGTTAGTATAAAACAGTGATCACTAGTAGTTTAAATATTTTATTTGCTGATACGATTGATGTTTCTAATGCTTATTTGATTTAATGCATATATGTTGATTAATTTAGTATATATGAATGGAATTTACCTCTGGTTATTAAGATTTGCATCTCACCCCATTTCAAGGGTTAATTATTTCAAGTGAAGACTCTTTGTGTAAGGATAAAAGAAAATAAGTAGATGAACATCCATGAGCTAAAATCCTATATGAGGAATGCTATACTTGGGTTAATCTAACTTATGGTAAATACTAATTTTGTTGTTCTTCTATATAGCATCATCATATAATCATATTACCAAAGGTAGATATTTTGGTATTTGGTAAACAATGATGTAACTAATAGAGAGTTAGACTTTATACAAATTTGGAACTTTATTGATCTTAAGATATGACTTATTATTTGAGATTGTAATCATGTGTTGTCTTAAATACTGACTTAGATTAGAAATATATGGAACCTTTGTGAGAATTTACATTTGAATGATAATAGTAATGGGTTTTGCATTCCTTGATGTCAAGGTTCATGATTTACTAATATATAATAGATGAATAGGTAAAAAAAAACCTTTAAATTTTGAATTTGATTAGAATTGGTATGCTGAGTAATTTGGATAGTAGGATGCCATTAAAACCTTACAAATTAAGGTAAAATGACCTTAGGATATTGTTAGAGGGAGGTTGGATATGAGTAAGATGAAATTTAAAAAGTTTAGGTGTAGAAAAAGGTAGAGTCGCAGCCAGAACCACTTAAGTCGCTACCAAGGGAGTTCCAAAAGGTAATGGCACCTCAACACAAGACACCTCATCGCGATGCAAGTCCATGATTTTCACCTATGAAAGTAACAGAAAGTAAACTCGCCATGGCACAAGGGAAGCTTGTGGCCCAAGTGTAAGGAGGCAAGCTTGAAGAGTTCCAGAAGGCTCTCTTACCATGGCACTATATAGGCTCATCGTAGTGAGACACCAACTTGCCGTGGCGCATAAGAATTTAAATAGTAGGTTCTCGAGAGCACCTACGCCATAACGCGAAAAACCTAAATCACAGTGCAATGTGCAAAATTTTAATTTCAAGTTCCAGTAGCCATTTACACCACAGTGCGGGTATACTAAGTCGCGACAAAAGTCTCCAAACTAGATTTTTAGGTTCTAGTAACCAACTTAGCTGTGGCGAGAAAGGTCCAAGTTATGGCAAAGGTTCTCAAACCTTTATTTTAACTTAGAAACCTTGAATTCCCTCATGATAATGTTATATAATGACTTGGAAACACTTATAAGAAGATTTTGCAAGATGGAATCAGTGGTTAAATGAATCAAAGACTTTTAATTAATAATTAGAATCACTTATGAAGTTAAATGATTTTAATTGTTTAGCTAATAACCCTAATAATATCAATGTTCAAATTCTTTTTTTTTAATTTAATTAATTATAATGACTTTAAACTTTGATTTATGATCATTAATCATGTAATTAAATCTAATCACTGTAATTAAAAATTAGGGTTGTTACACCTAATGACATCTTTGCTTATACAAAAACTGTACTAAAAGCTTGTAAATTAGTGGAAGAGTGTTATATAATTTACAACTTTTAAAGTTATGTTAGTTCATCCAATGAACAAATTCATCTACATGTTTTAATGAATAAATATGTGATGTATATTTATTAGTTCATCTAATGAATTACATTAAAAGTGATTCATGTAAATGTATTAATGACTAAATAGTAGAATACATGCATTAGAAAATAAAAATGTTTTTAGTAACAACTTGTAGCGGTTACTAAAAAAAGCTACTTTTAAAAGTCTTTTGCAAATACAAAATGTTGCCACAACATAACTTTTAAAAGTGACATGAAGTCACTGTTAAAAGTGTTTGGTTACAACAAAATTATTGTCAGAAAAAAGTACTATTGTGGTGACAATGTACTTTTAATGGTGACTTCTTGTCATCATTATAAGTATTTTGTTGCCACAAAAAATACTTTTGTGACAACTTCTCATATTACAACCAAAGAATTTTAGTAGGGATATTTTTTCTTGTCATAAAAAACTTTAATGGCGACACTATGAAGTCACCACTAAAATTGCTTTTAATGGTGACTTTTGTTATTATAAAAGGCCAAAGATTTTAATTTTTTTTTTCAAGAATAAAAAATTTTGAAGCTAAAACTTATAGTGGTAATCTTATGAGGTCACTGCCAAAAGTGTTTTAGTAGTAACAAATGTTGTCGCTAAAAGTTATTTTAGGGGTAACTTTATATTTTTGCCATTCAAAGTAACTTTTAATGGTGATTGCTAAAAGTGGATTAAATGGCAACCTTTCAAAACATAAAACCAATTAAATAACTTCATAAACACACCTATCCTTCAGCTCTGTGTTTTCTTTTTCCATTGAAGTGAACTCTCTTTCATCCTTTCCAATCTTTCTACACTTTCTCTTTCTTCTTCCCTTTTATGAGGTCATCTTCCTTAGATGGTGGCCATTTATCTAGCTGAAACCTTCTCTCCTTCTTTGGCCATGAACCCTTTTCTTAAGTGGAAGAGGTTATGAAATTAAGAGCTTGGACTATGTTTTTAGTATGTCTTTACTTTAAATCACCAATTATTAAATTTCTGAGATAATCTTTAAGTTCAATTTATGAATTGCTAGCTATATGAAATACCTAAATTGAAGATTAGTTGTTAGATTAGGAATATGAGGATATAAATTAGAGCTTTTAGGTTATGAATTGGTAGTCATATAAAAAAGACCTAGCATATTGTCTTTTGTTGTCCTGTAGGGTAGAAGGGTCAATATCAGTTTCTAGGGTTCATTATATTAGGGTATCGGCCTATATGTTTGATAGGGCTTTTGATTTCAAAGCAATAAATATCAAAACATGCATAAGCTAAATTGCAAGAGGACACAAGGTGGGTGTTTTTCATGGATGAGCAATTTTGTTTTTGCTTTATGAATGAAAAGGTGTATCTCCTTTCCCCTATTTGGTAATCTTATTATGACTAATGTTGTTTAAATTGATAAACATGGATTTTATATTATATTCTTACAATATCTATTCTACTTTTTGTGATATATATACTAGAATTATACATTGTAGAGAAATCATATAGATGAAACCCTATAATAGGTGTGTGCCTAAGAAGCTTTTGTATGTGTATGTATCCTTTTGGTCTTAGCCTAATTTAAAGGTTGAATGGTAGTTAGGTTATATGGATAAGATTATAACCATCTAAGGCCAAATGGAATTGAGTAGGTATTAGTTAGTTGTTGGAGGTTTGATCCAAAACCTTTGTTTCATAAGTATCATCACAAAATATGGTGTAGGTTTAGGTTTAAACTTAAAACTAAAAGAACCTTTCTTTTTTTTCTTTGGACTACAAATTCCAAGTCAATTTTATTGGCGATATATATCTATTTATTATTGATGGCTTGTTATTGTTTTTATTCGTTATATATGTCATTTTATTGGTGATGGCTTGTCTTTATTTTTATTGGTAATTGCAACAAAAGTACACAGTTTTCAACAAAAGCCACAATTTAAAAACACTTAGCTTTACTAGAGATTTAAGATATGATTAACTCTAGATCTTTTTCTACTCTTTTTTTTTTTGTTTAATTAGATATTTATATTTCTAGATTGGTATTCTATGCATTGGTTTTTTTTGGAATTCCATCTTAATTTAAGAATGATATGATAAAGTACTTTAGGGAGGTTTTGCATAAGAGGCTTTTAAGTGGAAATTTTAAAAAGCAAGTCGATGGGTGTTGATCTTGGGTACTAAGTTTTATATCAAGCTACCTACTATTTATGTCATGGTGTTCAACAGTCATAGCAAATAGTGATATGTAAAGGAGCTAGGGAATTGAGAATGCAAGCAAAACACTCTAGATTTGGCTTTAATTTATTTGTTTTCCAAAATAACATGTTAAAAATTAAAAATTATATATTAAAGTGTAAAATTAGTCCTTGTCTATATTCTAAATAAAATTTGTAGTCCATTTCCATATGTAAAGTTTTAAGGCAAGCAGTTAATCACTTTATTATAATGCTCTCAATTTTTTTTTGGGTAAGTTTAAAATTGCATATTTGAAACATTCTGATGTAGCTAATGAGTAGAAATAGTAATTAAAATCCAACTATGCAATACAACTTTCAAGTGAAATAAGGAAAACAACTATGAAAGATATATTTTGTTAATTATAATGTTCAAAAAATCAAGAGATAATTAATTCTAAATATCTAGTAATTCAAATAACAAAAAACATGTATATGAACTATGAATGGCATCACTAGCATAATGGCTTAGTCAAATTACATATAGGAAATCTGCAAATTATCCTGCTTGCCATTACCTTAACATATTCACATAATCACAGCAACTAGCAATAATAAAATATCAAGACTAATAATAATTACTTGAAACAAACATATAAGTTTGCATAACTACAACACGAACCACTTAAGAAGTATATCCAAAACTTCTATAATTTTTTTAGCAATGGATAAATGTGCATGTAATGTGCAATAAAAGTTTCTTATGTAATAATAATTGTTTATTAACAACATTTCAAAACTTCAAGAAAACAAGTTATTCGTTATATAATGACTCTTAAAAAAGATTTTCTTGAGTCTTGTAAAATTACAGTTTTCTCTTAAAAAAATTATATAAATATTTATAAAAAATATTTTTAATAATGAAACTGGGTCAAGTCAAATCAAATTGACTAATAGAACAAGGCTTAACCTGACCTATTGTAACATCCAGTCTCTCTGTAAATGTGAGGAATGCGATGTTCGGTTTCTCTATAAACGTCAGAAATGGGCCAGATACAAGAGGAAGTCCCCAAAATAAAAAGAATTGGGGCCAAATAAAATTATGATAAAATTATAAATAATGAAAGATGAGGATTTGAGCATTAAGTTATCCAGAAATCAGGGCCAGAGTAATTTAAAAAATTTACCGAAAGGCTAGTAGTATTTTCGTAAATATGGGCACTTTTTGAAAAACTTACAGGAGGACTTTTTAAATAAATTTTTTGAGTTCTCTGGGGTTCTCAAAGGCCCTAAAAACTATGGGAAGGCCCAAGACAGTTAAAATCCCCCCGGTATACGTTTTCTAATGGCAGTGAGTCCAAACTTTAACCGGATGGTTCGGGAAGGTTTTAGTTCCAAATTGAGTGATTCCAAAGGTATTTTATAAGATTAAGAATCTAAATTTTATAATAAAAAAGACAGTTATAAAAAAGGAGTTAAAACAAAGCTAAAACGAAAATACCAATTTCACGGGACATAAACAGAATTTTTCAAAACAAATTCTTTCCCATTTTCCCTTTATAAGTGGCATCCTTTCCTCTCTCCTTTATGATCGACTTATTGCTTCGTTCAAACTAGGGAGAGGAGCTTCCAAGAGAGATGCACAAGAAGGGTAAGGAAGAAGGGTGAAAAAGCTAAAGAAAGGTGAGAGTTTCTTAGGAATTTCATGCTTCTTCTTCTTCAAACCTTATTCCTATTCTCTTAAGCTCTCTTCCCATGGTTTTGGAGAGTAATATGGTTCTGTTTTGGCCTTGAACCAGAGGAGAAAAGTTAGAAATTCAAAGAGGAAGCTAAGGAAAGGAGAAACACTCTTGAAAAAGGCTTGAATCCAAGGTAGCTTCCATTTCTTCTTGCTTTTCCTTTTTCCTTCCTTTAATGCTATTGTTCAGCCACCTTGAAAGCTAAGGGGGGGAGGAAGCTTCTGACTTAGAGCAAGCATGAAATTTATAAATAAGGCTAAGGGAACTTAGAATATGCCAAGAAATGGGAAGAAAAGCAAGTAAAATTCAAGTTAGGAAAGTGAAGAAGTCTTGAACACATTGTAAAAACTAATTTGATTCATGTATTCCCTAGCATATGTGAGTGTTTGTTTGAGTTCTTAAGACCCCTAGGAAGCCTCCCAAGTGACTCTCCCATCAAGAAAAAATTGGAAACCCTTTGAACCCTAAATGCTTGTATAATGTTGGCCTAGGCTAGAAAGAGTACCAAGGGTAAGTTTTAATTTGTTTCAAACTTATTTTTGAGTCATGTAGGATGAAAGAGGATGAGAGGAAGCCTTGAAAAAATTTTAGAAGCCATAGATAGTGAGATGGAAGTGTAGGTTCCATAATATAATATAATGAAGCAACTCCTAGCTAGGCTTTTTAAAATAATTGTGTGATGACTCCAAGGAGTCTAAAAGGAGTCAAGAATCATAGATTAAAGGAGAGAAGAGAGTTAAGATCATGAATTGTTATAGTTGCTTCATTAAGTGCCTTATAGAAGCATAATGGAATAGAGTCATAAACCAAAGTAGCATCATGTAAAGTGTGTATAATGCAAAGGCTTGTTCCCATGAGTAATCCATGTTTCTTTTGGTGTGTCTAGGCCAAGAGAAATGATCTCTACCTTCTTGGGTGTGTGAGGTAAAGGGAGAGAATTCAAGGCTTAAGGAAAAAGTGTGTAATTGATTCCAAGGTAGCTCTCTCCACCTTCTCTCATGCATGGATGTGTGTTTAGCTTGTTTTAAAATGTGTGTATGTGTTTTTTCAAGTTATGAATAGTATGCTAGCATGCCTTTATATGTTATGATTCTTGATGCCATGTTATATTTCTAAATGTGTACATGATGTTTATATAAGTTTACTTAAATGTGGAGAGGCCAATAACTCTTCTCTTTGGTGAGGATGAGCCAAGAACTCTAGAGCTTAGTTGAGACAAAATAAAGAGTCTCCCAAAAGTAAAGTGAGCTCCTAAGAGTATGGTTGAGTCCAAAACTCTTAAAGAATGGATGATACAAGTCCAAAATCTATGAGGAGAAGTGTGAGGCCAATCCAAACACTTGGTAAGCTCTTGAATATCTTGTATGAATTATTCATATACCAAATTTACTTTTAAAATGTTCATGTCTCTCATTTTCATACATGCATTTGTAAAGCTTATTTTGCACATATTATGTATGATTGAATGGGAGATGAGCTATTGGGATTCTTTGAATCTCATTCCCTCCTCTCCAATGATCTAACATGCTACGTGGGCCAAAGAATTATGGTGAAGGGAGCCAACAACAATGAAGAAGGGAGATTGACAAGATTATGCCTTGTTTTGTCTATTTTGAAACCATAATAATGGTTCATGATATATATGATGTTGTAAATGTGTTATGAACCTTGAGACATATATAAATATGCTATTATGTGATGTTTATAACTATGGATATGATGTATGAGCTCTAGAATACAATTTGAGTTTGTAATGCTCAAATATGCAATGTGGAAGTATGATATAAATATATATAAGTGTGAGTTGAATGGCTAAAATGATATGTATGAGGTTTGAGACTATTTGGGCAACTCACATAGGTCTTAAAGATACTTTTAGACTTGCCCAAAAGGTGTCAAGGCTAAGGAAAATCCATTTGGCAACTTTGGTACCCTATATGGAGCAAAAATTAATCATTATGGAACCCTATGTCACTTTTTGGCCAAATGAATTAGTCTTGATCTGAGATTTGGCATGCAATTAGGTCTCACTGAAAAATTTTTGGAAAGTTAAAGATCATAATTTTTGGAGGTCCACATAATATTTGATGATTTTTCAAATTTGGCAAAATTTATGTTTTTGGTTTGCTGCACTATTCATTTGGTCCGAAATTAAACTCTGTCACTCAAAGCTTAAATGATGTCCAATTACTATGAAATATTATACAAAGAAACTAGACAATTACAGTGACTCGTGCCAACTTGAAGCACCTTATTTAGAGGTCTAGAGATGGAGATATGAATTTTTAAAATTTCTATCTATTATCAGTAAATTTGCCTGACCAGAAGTACTATTCCATCTAATTCTGGGGCCTGGGCTTAATAAATTGATCTGGAGATATTTTTTCTCTCTAGTTAACATCCACAAATCTCTAGATTGGTATCATTTGCATGGATTGGATTTTTGTGAAATTAATTAGACATTTTCAAAATTTTCTACAGAATTCTGTGACAGTTCTAGAATTCAGTCAAACATTTGGACCATTTTGGATGTCAAGCATCCTCTGTGATGAATGTTGTAGTCTAGAAATATTTTTAGTGTAAAGTAGACATCCTAAACTTTCTAGAATAACTAAGATTGCATGATTTTGATTTTTCTAGATTTAGTTATGATTTTTCAAATTTTGGTTAGAAATTAGAGCAAATATGGCCGAGAATGAACTTTAACCTTCCATGCTCTATTTTGGTTTCCATGAGTTATAGACATAATTTTGTGATGTAAATGAGTTGTTGTAATGTAATTAAATATGAGGATATATAGTATGAGTTTACATGATCCGCATGACACCGAATGTAATTTTTAAACATGATGCAACGCGAAAATAGTCATTATTTTATTTCATTTTTCTCTACACTTTCATAAAGTTGATGATGTGAAGCTCATGAATGTTATGAAATGAGCTAGAATTTAAGGTGTTACACTTATAATTTTATTTTATTTTATTTTATTTATTTATTTGCTTGGCCCAAATCGGTTCAAGTTATGTTTACCCCTACTTAAGAATATAAGAATGACAATAAGTTGACTATTTTAATTCATAAAAGAAAATAACTTTCATTTTGATAAAATTTCAAAATCTAGTAATAAAAGAACAAATGCAAACAAATAAATGGCTGCTCTGCATATAGATGTTAAGAATAGAGGAACTTTAATGTGCAAACTATAACAAACGAATATACAACTAAGTAGTATTCCACAAAGGATATTGGCAAATATATATTTTACAACTTATATTTTCTTTTTTCCCACATAGTGTGGAATTACCTAAAAGATCATAATATAATCTAGTTAATACTGAGCAAAAGCATTAAAAGATTTGATAGGATAGCATGCTCCACTTTTACCTATTTCCTAGTTTTAAAAATAGCATACTGTTGGAAAGTGAAAATAATAAAGTATGATAATTAAACATCATCCAATGACAAGGAGGACCTAAATTAAACACTAGCATATAATTTATAAAATAATTATCCGCGATCCATATAATTTCACTTAAGGCTTGAGAGTGAAGACATAATTTAAATATTAGCATTTAATATAATATAGTTATTCAAGATTCATCTAACTTCAATTTTAAAAAAAGGAGAATATACAATATGTGAAGGTGGAATAATTATATCACTTGTGCCCTAGTATTTTTTTTTTACCACTAAACTATTATTCTAAATGCAATTTTCAAAATTTTAAAGTAATGGTACATGGACAATTTAATTTCTCATGTAATTGAAAATTTAAGTGTGTATACATGAAACGTATTATTGTTTTTAAGAAACAAAATCAATTTTATTTAACTTTGCATTTGATTAGTATATAGTTTTATTTATTTCTTATTTTAAAATAACATTTATTTCTATATATATAATTTTCCAAAAGTGTATCAGTTAACTAGTCGAATGGACCTATCATATGTGAGATTTTATTAGCTAATTTTTTGTCTTTATGTTACAAGTAAAATGAGAAGACGAGACACAATTCTCCAAGAAGAAGAATCTCCCTAAATCCTAAACAAAACTAAGCCTAAGATAAAATTTTCAATGTATGCAATTGACCATGATAAAAAGTTTGTAAATGTAAAGTGCTTGTCGAATTTAATAAGTGAAAATATACAAACTTCTAATTGAAATAGAAAGACTACAAAAGAAACAAATCACAATTTTGCAAGAATTTAATTAAAATCAATAAATAACTAAAACAAATAAATAAAGTGAGTAAATAACTGAAAATAAAAAAAATTGTACTTTGAATTTTTTAAAAAGCTTTTATGTGTTATGCTGAGTGCTCCTTGCTACCAAGCTTCTTTGGTAGTTATACATATTCTCTATGAGGCCGCTTCCTTCCCCTTCAAGTCCTTGTTCTTACCATGGCCAAGTTCTCAAAATCATATTGCCTAACTATCCTCTGAGGTTGCTTATCTTGTGTATCCACATTCTTCTACTTTATCAACATTTTGTTGTGCAAACCATGGTTCTTCAATTAGCACTTAAAGCTTCAACTAGTATCCTTTATCAACCGTTCTTCAACTAGCTTTCTTCAATTAGTTCTTTTGGCTGACTAGATTTTTCATTGTTACCAGCAGCTCTCAATTTTGCATGCTAACAATTTTGTGTGAAAAAAAATTCTTTCACCTGTGCTTCTCTAAAATACACTTATCTTTTTTGAATAATTGTATTACAATCTGCCTTTTGTTTTCTGTCAAATCCAAACCCAAACTTATAAATAAGCCTTTTTATAAATATTTTTTTATTTCATTTCAAAAAAATCACGCTAATATGTTATTAGAACATTAGCTACTTTTTTTAGTATTCTTTATTATTAGATTAGTCAACTATTTTTAACTTAAAAATATATTTATCAAAATTTGAAATAGTAATTGTCTTTCAAAGTTTGTGACCAAATATGGATGCTACTAAAATAGTCTTTGTTCATCATGCATGGAAGTTGATATTAATTAACTGTTTTTACTGTTTAATAAATCCTTTATAATAAATTATCAAAAATTGCCTAGTCAGTATTAGATACTTTTTTTAATTAATCAATAAAAGTATAAAAATAATAATAATATTTGATTATGATATAATAAGTGTATATATATATATATTCTTGTACTTCTTAAAATTTTATGTAAAAAAGACATTTTAAGTTTTAAAAATAACCAGAACTCGTAATGTGAAAGAAGTTTAGGAAAAGTGCAAGACTTAGCTAGAGTTACTTATATATTGGCTATTAGATTTTCTAATAAAATTATAACATATGTAAAAAAATTTTAAAAAATAAAAATATAAATAAATAGAAAGACAAGATCATAAGAAATTATAAATATAAAATAATAAAATAGAATAAGGAAGAAAATTTTTAAAAGAAAAAAATAGAAAAAGAGATTTTAAGAAGAAAAGAAAACAGAATAAAAAAGAAAAGATAATAATAATAATAATAATAATAATAATAATAATAAGATAAAACAAAAGAAAGAAAAAGGAAAAACAAAATAAAACAAAATACATTTCTGGGTCCATTTCTTTCACCGCAAACAACCCTAAGCTCAAATAACCCTAAAAGATTAAAGAATCTAAACCCAAATGGCCCAATAAAACAAGAATCAGAATTTAAAAAACAAAGAAAAAAAAGAAGAAGATCAGACCCCCCCAAAAAAAACAGAAGGAAAAAAATTAAAAAATTAAAAAATAGTACACCCAAGGCTCTCCCTCGGTCACGCACGACTTCCAGCCATTCAGGAAGAAAGAGAGAGAAAGCAGCAAGGTCGTTTCAACGGATTGGCACGATGACAGGGGAGAGACGCACTCGATGTGGGACGTATGAATCACGCATAAACCTCCCATAAAAGGAGGAAAATCAGATGATAAGGAGAACGTAAGAGAGAAGGAGGAAGAGAAAGACGGTAAAGAAAAAGAAAAGCCTACCACGAGAGAAGGAAAGTCGATTAGCCGAGACTGTCAATTGAACAAAAGGAAATCCGAGGGCTCTATTTTTATTTTATTTTCAGTTTGGGAAGAACGAAGGAGAGCCGAAAGGCTCTACTTTTCTTTTTGGGTTTAGGAAGAATGAAGGAGTGAAGGAAGGCCGAGAGACTTTGGGTGAAGGAAACGGCGGGGAAGAGTGATAAAGGAATTGAGAGAAAAACGAAGGGACAAGTGCTGAGGACGACGAGAAACAAAAGAAGAATGACTGTGAGAAGAAGATGAAGCCGAGCATGAGAGCAGAGGAGAAAAAGAGGATTCTCCATTTCCGTTTGGTTACTGAGTGGTGAGTTGCAGAGAGTGTCAGTTACGTTGCTGAAAAGGAGATCTGAGGTATTTTTTTGTTATTATCTTCTTTGTTCGTTCATCTTCGAAAATGTGAAGCTGTGGATTTATTTTTTCTGGCATGTTGAACCTTTTTGGGTCTGACGTTTTTGGTAACTTGAATCTTGGATGCCATTGCTTATGGTTGTTTTATGTGTTTGACATGTCTTTCATATTCGGGTTTCATTTGCGGTAAGGATGTGTTGGTTGAATGAGCATTCACAATTATTATGAATAATGCTTTGCCAAATGCTTCGGCTAAATCTCATAATGATAGCATTTTGCACTGAATCTAGTAGCATTCTTGATAGGTGTTATTGTGATGGAAGTTGCACTTTAAATCCGGTAAAGCGGTTTCAAATATTTGTTTGCCTTCCAGTATATGGATTGGAAGAATTTCTCTGCTTTCAACATATGTATTAGACAATGTGGTTGGGCAGGAAGTGCATTTAAAATGTCAGGTGCAAACAAAATTAAGGTCCTAGTTTGTTTGCTTGAGAATTTTTTGATTTGAGTTGGTAATATGCTTCAATACTCGAAGGATTTTCATGTTGATCATATAGGCATTGTGAATTTCATTTCAAAAAAAAATTACTTACCAATTGTCTTATTCCCGTCAATCTTGGAAGAATTCTTGAATGTTTTGTTTTTAGCTAATGAGCCATGTAAATCAAGGGAGGAGGCAAATGGAAATTCATGAGAAGCGTATAAAGGAAGCTTAGAATAGATGATATTTGCATGATTTTGTTATTCATATTTTTGTAAATATGTTTGAATCATGTTACAATATTGGGCCGTACATAAAGTACACATAAGCACAAATATTATATATTTTTTTGTTTTATTTTTATTATATTATATTCTGATTTTATTTTTTTTAAATTGTCATATAAAATTTTTTGTCTTCTCAAATGTATAGAGATTAATCGAATGATTGTATATTATAACAAATATCTACATATAGTTTTCAGATTGAGTAATCACATTTAATAGATTTTAGGTTCCAATAGCCCATATCAAATTAATTTTGTTTTGAAAAAAGATTCAAAAAAATATAGTTTTTAAAAAAATAAAATGAGATTCCTTTAAGAAAAAGTTCAAATTATACAAAATAAAAAAATAGTTTTTTTAAGAAAATCAACTGAGTTGCTTTTAAAATTAAGTGAAATAAATAAATAATAAAAAGCATATTCAAAAAGTTCAAAATTTATGTTATTAAAAAAAAAAGTAAATGAATTTCTTTTTCATAAGAATATTTCTCCCAAATTCTCTTTTGAAAACTTATAGCAAAAAATTTACTAAAAAAAATAAAATTAGATTTTAATGACCCACCTTTTCTTAAGAGAAATAAATAATAATAATGATTTTTTAAAAAATCATGTGAATTTCCATTGAAATTAAAAAAGAAAGAGAGAAGAAAAAATATATTCAAAAGAAATTCAAAGATTAGGTTTTAGTAAAAAATTAAATAAGAATATTTCATTTCAAAATTTACCAAAATGATGGAAGAAAATAAAATTAAATTAGATTTTGTTAAGATTTAAAGGATAAAATAGTAAAATAAAGAGTTTATCAAATAAATCTTAGTAGTGGATTAAACAAAAAAAGAAGAGATGTTTGAAAGTTTAAAAATAAATTTTCTGAAAATCTCCTTTCTTTAGGGACTTTCTAAAAAAAAATATTGTTCCTAAAATTTTCTCTCTAAAAGTTAAGAAAAATAAATAAATAAGAAAAAATGATATTTTAATGTTTAAAGTAAATTTCTCAAAAGAGATAAATTAAAAAAATAAAAAACAAAATAAAAATAATAACAACAAAATAAAATAGCTTTTAAAATTCAAAAGTTAGCATGTTGAAACTTTAAGTAAACAAATTTTTTAGAGTTTCTTTTTAAAAATAAAATTACATTATTTAGTACTTTCCCCAAATTTTTTTTGACAAAAATTTAAAAAAAATCTTTTGTACTTGAAACAAAATGTTATTTTCTAAAAAATCTTTTTTTTTTCCAAAAAAATTAAAAGAGTAAAGAAGTTAAATTAAATCAGTTTATGCAATTTAAAACATATAAATCAATTTCAAAACTTCTTTATTTATGAAAAAAATATTAATTTTTTCTTTCTTTATCTTTTCATACAAAAAATTAAAAATCATTCATAGTACACATTGTTTTCTACTCAATTGAATTACATAGATTTTGATCCTCATATGATATATAGGTCATAAACTCTCATCTTAAGTTAAGTTTGTCCTTTTTTTATTTTTTTCCTAATTTTTTTCTTTTCTTTTTATTTTTGCATGTGATTATTAAGAATTTTAAAATAAGATTAAGGCCATATTAATTTTACACAATTAATTTGAAGTAATTATTGTTAGGAATCGATACTGTGGAATATCTAATATCTTCTCTATATATAATTAACTCTCGAATTTATTTTTAATTTGCAAATCATTTTATTTCAATTTTTTAAAATTTTTTTTTTCAAATTAAAATTTTGGAGGCAATCCTACTCCTTTTAATTTTTGTTTTTGAAAATCAAAATTTTTCTTTTTATTGACAACATGCGATCATATTATGGATGTGATATTTGTGAAAATAATATATTTGTTATATTTTTATTAAAAAAAATAGTGATATGAAACAGTACTTGGATTTTTTTCCCTTAGAAAAATAATTAATTTCGACTCATTAAAGAATGTTCATAAACTATAATTAAATCCTATCAGGTGTGAAGAAAATCTACTTTTTGTTTCTATATTATTCTTTTTATAATTTTGTCCACAATTATTGCACTATTGTTAATTTCTTCACCGATTTTTTTTAATTCTTTATATATATATATATATACATATATTTGCCTTTACTATCACTCTTAGCAACTGTCTGCTAAATGAATTTGTCAAGTTGTAATCCTAACAAGCATTTATACCTTTATTCTTGTATGACATAAATATAAAGGGGGTAGAGAACTTATGATAAAGGACAAAATAATAATAATAATTCTTTGAGCAATCAATAAAATTATGTTAGAGTGCCACGTCACTATATGGTTTTCAATTTTCATTGTACTTTTAAATGATGTAAAACTTTGCAGATAAATGTTTCATTAGTTTTCTCTACATTCACTCTATTCTCTATGCCTGTAGAAGAACAAGGCACATACTGCATCGCGGAGCGATAGAACAGACGATGAATCAGTTCAAAAGTCTATGTTTTGGGTGTTTTTGCTTCAAGAGAATGCGAAGTACAAGGCTATCATCAAAATAATTTCCCTATTTTACATCACATTTTGATATTTTTGGCACGTCTTTTCATTCTTGCACTCGATAGGATGCTTTAGAAAATTCAGACCCTCTAGTGCCAACTCATATTTTCCGAAACGTAAGCTACTTGCAGCAATACCAGAGAACATTGATCGTTCCATTTTTTTGTTCCCCATCTTTGAACCTGAACAGAATACAATCAGCCAGAACATTATTTTGAGAGCAGAATATCATGGAGTTTTTCAAGCAAGAAAAAGCCGAAGAAACAACTTATTTTTGGCGTCTTCAAAGATTGTTGCTGGTGAATTCCCAACCTAAACCAGATTAAAGCAAAACTCTCTGTTGAAATTTCCATGATCATGTAATGTTATTCATTTATACCAAAAGAAGACAGTCAAGCATATCACTATTCTTTTAACAAGAATTTAGCTTCATTTTGTGTCTTGCCAGTGATACACTGCCACTAAAGTTAACTTCTCTTGTATTGATTGTCAATTTTACCATATTTTTAGTAAAAAAAGGCAATCAATACCCTCACTATGGTTCTATTTGGCAGTATCGACAACACAATTTGGCCTCCAAGCGGTGGCGATATTACATTTCGAAACTAGATGATGCACAAAAGGAGGAATTCGCTTCATATCCCCAACCCCAAAACTGCAATTATCGATTTTTTATTTCCCACAGAAAAATTAGAACTACAATTTTATAAGTTAGGTACTGGGCAAAATTAAGGAACTTTTCCAAAGCCGGCAATTATATAGAAGCAATGATAGAGAAATTATATTATATATATGGTGTTGACAACTTATGCGCATGCTAGTAGAGGGGAGAAAGAAGTATTTTTCAGTTAGGGGAAGAACAAGCAAAAAGGAAGTAAATAAATACGGGTAAGTTTAAGCACACCAAGATGAATAAACATATAACCTACGGTACAAGTATACAGAGAAATTAAATATACTCTGACATTTGTGTGGTACTTCTATGTTCCATAGCCATTTACATACAAATACCCCATCCTATCGTAAGCACATTCTAGCTGCGCTTTTGATGCCAGTGTAAACCATTCTATAGCTTTAGTTCAACACCTCCTCTTTCTCTGCTTGATATTCAAGTATCTGAAAGTCCACATTCCCCTCCCCTCTTGTTCTTAACAAACCCCTTTCATGAAGTATAACCAGTTCATTGACAGGGGAATCTCATAAATTTAGAAACCTATTTTGCAAATATAAGCAATCTGGTACCAGTCGTAGATCTAAAGCCATTGTACATCAAAAACAATCCTCCTGAACTAAAATTTTTTGCAATTAATCGCCAGTACTAGTGATTTCATAAAATCATTTCCCAATTTTAAGGGCATATGACAAAAGTTGTATTGATAAAATAGGAAGAGTGAAAAGATAGAGAGGAAAATAAAAGAGATGACAAATATACAATTCACAGAAAGGCTATCAATACAATATTGACTCCTAAACTTTATTTATACTTATACTCCCTAGTAAATTTAGATATTGTTTCCGTAGGTTTCACTATGACAATGACCAAATAGGAAGTCATGTCAACACAGAACCACCACATCAGAATTATTCTTCTCTTTTTTTCATTTCTATCAACAGCAACAGGTCAGAGAATGACCACTCAAAGAAAAAAAAAACAAAAGCAAAACAAAAAGGAAATATTATTACCACAAAACTGAAACAATATCCTTAGGAGAAGCACTAACCCAGTGATGCTGCGCAACCATCATGTCATGGAACAATTTCATTTATTGAGACATTTGAGGCAGCCCCAAAGGTTCAATCATATTATGTGGGGGATTTACAATTTCCTGGCTGCAAAAACAGCATACATAAACTATATAAGGAAAATGGAATGAAAAGTTTTAGGTTTAGAAAACTCTATTATGGGTATAATTCAAATCAAAGAAACAATTATCCATGAGCAGTTACTGAGAAGCACATAACAGCTTATGTATCAAAATAGTAATCAACCATAAAAGAAGAGGGAAGAAAGTCATGTTAAGACAAAAAAAACATGAAGTCAAAATATATCATTTGGACAAATTTTCTTCCACAACAGTCAGGCCATTAAGTAGTCAAAGTATTTTAACATGAAAGAAACAAATGTTTGCCAACTATTTCTAGAATATTTTAGCTTTAATAGAAGTACAAAATAAATCTAGATTGAGGTATCTAACCTTGTTTATTGTTTTTGAATAACTCTAGAAATCATTTCATGAATAAGCTTCTCTGCCTTATCTTTGTCATTTTTTTCAAGAGGATAATGAATAATTGTTTCAAAAGTTACAAAATCTGGGAGGCAACCATTCTCTTTCATCTTGTCAAGCAAGGCCATTGCTTTATCAAACCAGCCCTCTTTACAAAGTCCGTCTATCATGGCAGTATATGCTTGCACATCTAGATGATGACGGTCTTTGACTAAGACTTCAAAAATCTCTAGTGCAGAATTTACTTGGCCACCTTTGCAAAGACCATCTATAACTATAGTATATGTGCACACATCAGGCTGAATTCCCTGATCAACAATTTTCTGAAATAATGCAATCGCCTCGTCAAGATGCCAGCTTTTGCAAAATGCATCTAACAAGATATTACAAGTCACTCTATCAGGCCGTTGGCCACTGTCATGCATCTCATCAACAAGATCTTGCACATATGAGATTTTTCCTAACTTGCACAAGCCATCAATAAGAGAACTAAAAGTTATAGTATCAGGAGCCAAATTTCTGCAATGCATTTCCTTGAACAGATCCATGGCTTCATGCACCATTTTATTTTTACAGTATCCATTGATCAAGATGCTATAACTTATAACATTAGGAGCCAAACCACTTTTGATCATCCTATTGAATACTTCCTTTGACTCAATAACATTATTCCTCAAACAATACCCATCCATTAAAGTATTATAGGTAACAACATCAGGTTTTTGACCAAACTTCATCATTTTAGCAAACACAGCTTGAGCTTCTATGATCCTTCCTTTCTTACAAAATGCATCGATCAGTATATTAAAAGTATAAACATTAGGATTAATATCTTTCCCTACCATTTCATTGAGTAATTGAGTAGCTTCTTGCCATTGACCCATACAGTAGAAACCATGAATTAGTGAGTTATAAGTGACAATATTAGGTAGAATTCCCCGTTCAGTCATAGCAAAATACAAATCACGTGCCTCGGCCACAAGTCCACCTTTACAAAGGCCATCAATGACCGTGCTGTACAAAACTACATCAAGTTTGATTCCCTGTCTTTCCATCCTTTGGAGCAATTTAATGGCTGACCTTGCTTTCCCTGTTTTACACAGCCCATTGATTAACGTGCCATAACTAATTTCGTTTAATTGAAATCCTTTTGCAATTAGGTCATCGTGAAAATCTAGCGCTTCCCCAACCTGGTTAGTGATACAGAGTCCTTTCATTAGAGTAGTCAAAGTTATGATATCCGGCTTGTGATCCATCTTGCAAATCTTCCCCAATATAGAGAAAGCAAAATCCATCCGACCGACATGGCAGTAACAGTTGATTAAGATGTTCAGAATAACTAAAGACGGAGTGAACCCTTTTAGCTCCGCCCGTCTACAAAGTGAAATAGCAGTGGGATAATGTTTCATTTTCACAATGACTCCTATAATCTTACCCAATTCGACTATGGAAGGTGGGGGACGCATATGGAACATGCGATTGAATGATGCAACTGCATCGTCGATGTTATTGGGATTTGCGGAATTGGAATGAACATAGAAATTGAGATTGAGGGCATACGGGAACGAGGGAAGGAAGGTGGATGGAGAAGACGGAAGAAAGAGAGGAAATTTGGGGAAGGCACACCTCGAAACTGTAGAAAACAACATCTTCACTTCAGAAATTCAGATCCTTCGACAAACCCCTTCTCCTTTGGGAAGACGCAGAGCCGGCCTTCTTTTGTCTGTCGTCTCATTTTCATTTTTTTGAGCAAATAGATTTTTTTTTCTATAATATGAATTTTTTTATTTTAAAAATATTTATTGTAGTCTAATTTTAATATTTTATTAAAATACATTTTATTAGTCTAGACATATATTAAATTACTTTTTTTTTGCAAGAATTAAATGTCATATTCTTTGGTAATGTAAATATTTTTGCTTTTATCGTTATTCATAAAAAAGAATAGTTTTTATTTTTATTAAATTTAACAAAATTTTGATTGGATTACTATTTATCAATTAACAATTCGCTTAGCAAATATATTTCATATGAAGAGATGGCAGTTTTTAAGCTGTTTTCAATTTTTCTTTCATTCAAATTTACTATTTTGTAGTTAATTACTGTGAATTAAAATTTTTAATTTTGAATAACTTTTTAATATATTTATTCAAACTTAATTTGTTCAATTAGTTTTAAATATAATTTTAGATTCTAATAATAAATGTTCTTATCATTTACTCTTCTGAGTTTGGTTCTAAATGAGAGTATTTTAGTTAAAAAAGAATATATATATATATATATATATATATATATATGTGTGTGTGTGTGTGTGTGTTGTAGGAATTATAGTAGGCTACAATCAATTATTTTTGTTTTTTAATAAAAATGGGCTGATTTATGATCCATTAGAGATGCATTTGAAGCCCACTTATGATTAGTGATCCTTTTATTTTGGGTTGGGTATCTAATTGATTAGTATGGATAAAAGTGCAGGCCCATAACTCATAGGCCCATAATGGGTGGGTACTAGAGTTCTATTTAAACTTGGCTAGGTCCCTTCTGTGTTTACGTCAAATTCTAACTCCATAACTTACCCCATTATAAGTTGTGATAGGGAGTGTGAATCACAGAGGAAGCCCTAATTTTTTCAAACCTTCAGGCATTCAGAATCAACAGGGTATCCTAAATCTGCAACAATGTCTTCTACAGGTAATCAATCTAGTATTCTAATTTCATATAATTATATTCAATTTATTCTTACATGTGTGTGTGTGTGAATTTATGTATGTGTGTGTGTATATATATATAAGTTTATTGAAGGTATTTTTTTCAAAAGGAAATTAAAACAAAACTAAAGTATGACATAACTTTTAATTTCAGGGGAACAAAGTGTATATTTTAAAAATAGAAAAAAAATATGGTATAATTTCGGAAAAATTTAAAAGAATTAAGTGTTATTTTGCTCTAATTTTTTTAATATAGAAATGAATTGTTAATTAAATTATCTTGAGAATTTTTTTAAAAAATAAAAATTTTTGTGAAATATTGTTTTAATATATCAAGTTAGCTTATTATGATATAATTTTGAAAGAACTATAAAAAATTTTAACTAATTTTTGGTTGAATAATATTATCCTAAATTATTTAATCGAATTAGTTTTTTGATTATACTTCATTATAAATTTAAGATAAATCATATCAATCCATTTTAAATAAAATTATTTTATCGTATCATACTGTATTCATATCTTTAAATGGATAAAATTTGAAAACTTTAGAAAATTAAATTTCTCAAAAATTATCTACAAATCTATCTAACAAATTTCATAAATTTATAATTTATATCTTAGGTTTGAATTTAAAACATTATCTTTAAAATATATAACTGTGTAAGTTTAAGAGTGTTATAACAAAATTTGTGTCTGAAGCTTGAGAATTTTGCACTAAATGACAAATTTCCTAAATATAAAACCTAGGAAATTTTGACGTACAAAGTTTAATTTCTTATTCTTCTTTTCATTGAATAGACTTCTCATTGTCTCCTTATCCACCCAAAAAAAAAGTTTAAATATTTCCTTTTTTTTTTTAATTATAGACTTAATTGTTGAGAACAAGCTCTTTTACTACAATAATCCATGAAAAAAACAATGCACAAAAGCCCCACCGCCACAATTATTATTTTTCCAATAACCCCGCGTTGTGTTTTAATAAAGTGACTTGTCACAGATATGAGGAGTCATATCTTAATTCATTTTAAATAAAATGCGTTCATCATATTCTACTACTATTGATATCTTTAAATGGATAAAAATTTGATGCCCATAAAAATTATTTTTAAAAAAATAAATTCCTTAAAAACTATCAACAAAATTATTTAATGAGTTTTAATAAATCTTTTATTATTTTTAAATCCAAATATAATATATTATGTCTTAAAAATTAGAGTTAATTATTTTGTTATATAGAAATTAAGGGCTTTTTCACTGATATATTAAAAAAATAAAAAACAAAAGAGGGAAATGAATAGTAGGCAAAAGATATTCCCCATATATGTAACAGAATAAATTTTTTTAATAAAATAGCTCTGCATCCCAATTTTTTTTAATAAATTTTTTTAAAATTTTAAAAGAGATAATTTTAAAGAAGTTTAGAAAAAATTTTAAAAATAATAAATTTATTATTTAAATTATTTTTAATTTATTTATTGTTTGAATTTATATAAATTTTTTATTTATATTTAAAAAAATATAACACCTTAATATGTATATATAATTTTTTTAATTAATTTTGTTAAGATTGTACAAATTAAAATTTAAATAATTGCTTTAAAAAACAGATAAGAATTTAAAAAATTAGTAAAATTATATTTACAATTAATTTTTAATTTATTTATTGTTTAAATTGATATAAAATGTGTTCAAGTATAAAGAAAAACTTTTTATTTGTATTTTGATTAATATAATGCCTTAATATGTATATATAAATTTATTCATTTGAGAAATTTTAATTAATTTTGTTTAAAATTATATAATTTAAATTTTAAATTATTGTTTAAAAAACATATAAGAATTGAAAAAAGTAGTAAAATCATATTTAAAATTATTTTTATTTTATTTATTGTTTAAATTGATATAAAAGTTGTTACAGCGTAAAAAACACATCAGTCAGTAAAAAAAAATTTGTTAAAAATAATACATATATATATTTAAGAATAAAAAATATAAAAATGAAAATTATATAAAATATTACTACAAAACCCTGAAAACCATTAATATGATAGATCCACTATCGCATATGTCGTTAATACCAACGCATGTAGTTCAACATGCAATCTAGTGATCTATCAGTATAATCATTCTTGATTGTAAATTATATAAATTTAAATTATAAATATATTAAAACTTGATTGCAAAATAAATTTTATAAATTTATTTTTTAAAAAAATTCTCATATGAACTTTTCTTAAAACAATTACTTAACATTTAATTTTTAGCAGTTTAACAAAAATTTATTAATATTTCTCAAAATATAAATAGTTCACAATTACAAGTTTAAAAAAATTATATATATAAATTAAGGCATTGTATTATTCAAAATACAAATAAAAAAATGTTTCTTAATACTTGAACAAATTTTATATCAATTTAAAAAATAAGTAAATTAAAAAATAATTTTACTATTTTTTCAATTCTTCTCTATTTTTTAAAACAATTATTTAAAATTTAATTTGTACAATTTTAAACAAAATTAATTAATATTTCCCAAAATGAAAAAAATTATATATACTTTTCAAAGTATTATATTATTCAAAATACAAATAAAAATTTTTTCTCTACACTTAAACAACTTTTATATCAATTTAAGCAACAAATAAATTAAAAATGATTTTAAATATTATTTTACAATTTTTTCCAATTCTTATCTGTTTTTTTAAAAAATTATTTAAAATTTAAATTGTACAATTTTAAACAAAATTAATTAAAATTTCTCAAAATAAAGAAATTTATATGTACATATTAAGCATTAAATTATTCAAAATATAAATAAAAAAATTCTTTACACTTAAACAACTTTTATATCAATTTAAACAATAAATAAATTAAAAAATAATTTTAAATATAATTTTACAAATTTTTTCAATTCCTCTCTGTTTTTCTAAAATAATTTTTTAAAATTTAAATTGTACAATGTTAAAGAAAATTAATTAATATTTCTCAAAATGAAAAAAAAAATTGTATATACATATTAAGGTAGTATATTTTTCTAAATACAAATAAAAAAATTTATATAAATTCAAACAATAAATAAATTAAAAACAATTTAAATAATGAATTTATAATTTTTAAAAGCTTTTTCTAAACTTCCTTAAAATTATCTCTTTTAAAATTTTTAAAGAAATTATTAAAAAGAATGGGACGCAGAGCCTCCATTTTATTACAAAAAATTTATTTTGTTACATATACGGGGAATATCTTTTGCCTGTTATTCATTTCCCTCTTTTGTTTTTTATATATCAATCAAAAAGCCAAAAATTGAGTCTTCATCTTGTCAAGACTAGAAAGAGCAGGATTTTGATATAACTAAGGAAAAAAATTAAATAATTTTAAATTTATTAGCAAATTTTTTAATAAAAATATATTACTACATTTCTACTAGTTTAATGTTGGATGATTAATTTTATCCAAAAACTTTTTTTATATTTGCTTCTTTTTTTTATAAATTGATGAAAAATACAAATTTTTATCCAAATTTTATTCATATAAAAACGATTTGCCATTAAAGCATCTTTGACAAAATGGCTAATTGTGATTTGTCCCTTTTGTAAGAGTGAGTTTTCACACAATGGCGCTTGAAAGAAGCAAAGATGTTTATGTCTTGTTTGATAGGATGAGATATAAAGAAAAAGAAAAAAAAAATTAAATAATCTCATTCGTTACATATTTTGTAGAATTAAAAATAAAATATTTTCATCACATAAAAACATAAATCAAGAATAATTATTATACAGAAAAAATTTATATACAACCTTTTGTAATCAAGTTTTTTAATTAAACTATAACAAGTATATAATTTTTTAATAATATCATAAAAAGTATATAATTTTTATAGATAATTATATAATTTTTTATTTAAATTATATAGTTATTATAATATTATTAGAGAATAATATAATTAGCATATTTTGATTAAAGAATCTGATAGTAAAGATACAAAAAACTACATCTACTTCTAATCTTACTATACCTAATTTATACAAAATATATTATATTTTTATTATCATTACCTTTTTTATTTTAATACTATTTTTAAGTAAAGACACCACTATTTTTTTCATTTCTATACTATTCCTATACTACCAAACATATAAATAGTCTAAAATAATCATTTATTTTTATCTTATACCAAACATAATTATACTATTTCATTATCATCATCGTTTTCTTTATATTTCCATATTTAATAATACTGTGCACTAGACGGGGCATTAGTAATCTGTGTGTGGTGTAAGTACTAGTCACTGAACTTCTACAAATGGAATTTTCTTCTGTTTCTAGTAAAAGTTGTTTACAATATATGTGATCAGATTTCTGCATATTAGCATATTTCACAGCTTTGTCTGAGATATAACTAGAGAAGTTCCGTGATTGATTTCCGTAGCAAACCAAGATGTTCAATTCCCATGGTTGAAGCACCATATTTTGAGTCCCTCTTTCTTTATTCACGAAATTTCCTTTCAACTGTCCCTGAAATGCACAATTGCAAAATATCCTCAATAATCTTTTATTTTCTGTTCTCCATAACTATATACCATATAAAGTCCAAAAATTTCCCCCAAAAAAAAAAAGTCATATTACCAATCTCTATCTTTCCTCTTAATTAAGAAATATATAACTCAACAAGCATTTTTATTTGTAAACATAATAACACTTTAATGAAACTTGTATAGCTTCTTTTGCAGAAGGTAGGGCAAGAGAATATTATTGTCCACACTGAACATGTTTTAGAGATTAAAATTTTGACCCCCAATAAGCTCTTGTTTTCCAACCTACTTCTCTTATTCCCACAAAAATATACCAAGAGATGAATTCTACTAGACTAGTGTATGCTTTGCCAAACAAAAACCATTTGAAAACTGATACATATATGGGCTTCTGCGCATTACAAAGAGATCTCCAAATATAAGTATCTGGAATGATATTATTGGATATCACCCCAAGGAAGCATGATAAACTCTGTAGATAACCACATGCATAACATAGATTTTTGTCAGCAAAGTTTAGATGCAAAATATACAATTACTATCAAAGGATACTTAGGATTATCATGGATTTAAGGTAATCTGGAGTAGACAGATTACCACGGATTTCATGGCACAGGTTGTCAATTCTAGCACTAACACAGATGCTTAAGAATATAGGAATGACAGTAAGCTGACTATTTCAACGTGTAGAAGAAAACAACTTTCATTTTGATCAAATTTCAAAAATTTAATACAGAAAGACCAAATGCAAACAAATAAATGGATGCTCTGCAAGGAGATGTTGTAAATAGAGGAACTTTAACATGCAAACTATAACAAAAGAATATACAATGAAGTAGTATTCCACAAAGGATATTGGCTATACATATATATATATATATATATATATTCTGTAAAGGAGATTTGCAAATTTAATCACTACCACAAATATAACATAGACTGTGAAGGGGCACCGTTTAATATTTCAGTCTATTTTACAACTTCTATTTTCTTTTCTTCTCACACAGCATGGAATTACCTCAAAGATCACAATACAATCTAGTCAATACTAAGCAAAAATATATGGAGATCTGATGGTACAACCAATATATGTATTGTACATGTTCTACTTTTACCTATTTCCTAGTCATAGAAAGAGCATACTGCTGGACAGTGTAAACAACAGAGTATGAGAAACATGATCCAGTGACAAGGAAGGCAGAAAAAGAGTGCAGTTGGATGAATTAGATGTAGCATTTAGTCGAGGCTATAATCAAAATATTCCCTATTTACATCAAATTTTGATATTTTTGGCACGTCTTCTCATTTTTGCACTTGACAGGATGCTTTACAAATATTCAGACCTAATGCGAACTGATATTCTCCGAAAACAAGCTACGTGCAGCAAAATCAGAGAAAACAGATTAAATACAAAATCAACTAGCAAAAGGGAAGTGGATAAATACAGGTATAAAACAAGTAGTTTAAGCACAAAAAGAGGCATAAACATATAACAGTACAAGCATATAGAGAAATTAAATAGAGTCTTATATTTGTGTGGTTCCATAGCCATTTACAAACAAATACTCGTTCCCATCACAGCACAATCTCGCTGCCCTTTTGATGCAAGTGTAAGCCATTCTAGAATTTTAGTGCACTTTCTTCCAACTCGTGATCCTCTGTTTGATATTCAAGTATCTGAAAGGTCTCATTCTTCTCCCCTCATGTTCTTAACAAAGCCTTTTCAAGAAATCTAACCAGTTCATTCACAGAGGAATCTCTTGAATTTAGAAACCTATTTGCAATATAAGCTTCAGCTATTAGTTGTAGATCTAAAGCCATTGTACATCAAAAACAATCTTCCTCAACTAAAATTTTATGCAATTAATCCCTAGTACTAGTGATTTCATAAGATCACTACAAAATTTTAAGAGCAAAGGACAAGAGCTGTATTGATAAAATAGGAAGAATGAAAAGATAGAGAGGAAAATAAGGGAGATGAGGAATATGCAATTTACAAAAAGGCCCTCACACTATGTAGATAACACAATACTGACTTCTAAACCTTATACCCTAATAAATTCAAATATTGTTTTCGTAGGATTCACTATGACAATGATTAAATGGGAGGTCATGTCTACATAGAGCCATCACATCAGAACTATTCTCCTCTTTTTTCATTTTTATCAACAGCAACAGTTTAGATAATGACCACTCTTCTTTTTTTAAAAAAAAGAAGGGGGAGGGGGGAAGAATTATAACTACAAAGCTCTAATAATATCCTTAGGAAAAGCGCTAGCCTCCAGGTGCTGAGCAACCATCATCTCACGGAACAATTCCATTTATTGAGACATTTAAGGCAGCCCCAAAGGTGCAATCATATTTTATAGGTGTCTTACTATTTCCTGGTTGCAAAAACAGCATACATAAAATTTATAAGGAAAACAGAATGGAAAGAGTTTAGGTATAAAGAACTCTATTATAGGTTTAAATCAAATCAAAGAAATAATTATACATGAGCAATAACTGAGATGCACCAAAGAATTCCTAAATTAGTAATCAACCATAAAAGAAAAAGCAAAAGTACTGTTAAGATAAAAAACATGAAGTGGAAATACATATACTAAACATGATTTGAACAAAACTTCTACCACACAAGTCAGGCCATTAACTAATCAAACTACTTTCCCTAGAAAGAAGCAAGCATTTGCTAACTATTTCTGGAATACTTCAGCTTTTAGCATAAAATAAATCCAAACTGAAGTATCTCACCTAGTTTTATCATTTTTGAAGAACTCTAAAAATCCAGACTGAAGTATCTAACCATGTTTTATTGTTTTTGAAGAACTCTAGAAATCATTTCATGAACAAGCTTCTCTGCCTTATCATTGTCATTTTTTTCAAGAAGATAATGAATAATTGTTTCAAAAGTGATAAAATCTGGGAGGCAACTGGTCTCTTCCATCTTTTCAAGCAAGGCCATTGCTTCATCAAATAATCCCTCTTTACAAAGTCCATCTATCATGGCAGTATATGCTGGCATATCTAGATGATGACGGCCTTTGACTAGGACATCAAAAATCTCTCGTGCATGTTTTACTCAACCACCTTTGCAAAGACCATCAATAACTATAGTATATGTGCACACATCGGGCTGAATTCCTTAATCGACAAGTTTCTTAAATAATGCAATTGCCTTGTCAAGATGCTAGCTTTTGCAAAATCCATCTAACAAGATACTATAAGTGATTATATCAGGGCACTGACTAATGTCATGCATCTCATAAAAAAGATCCTGCACATATGAGATTTTCCCTGACTTGCACAAGCCATCAATAAGAGAATTAAAAGTTATAGTATCGGGAGCCAAATTTCTGCAATGCATTTCCTTGAAGAGATCCATGGCTTCAAGCACCATTTTATTTTTACAGTATCCATTGATCAAGATCTTATAACTTTGAACCTCAGGAATCAAACCGTTTTTTATCATCCTATTGAATACTTCCCTTGCCTCAATAACATTATTTCTCAAACAATACCCATCCATTAAAGTATTATAGGTAACAACATCAGGTTTTCGACTAAACTTCATCATTTTAGCAAGTATAGCTTGAGCTTCTATGATCCTTCCTTTCTTGCAAAATGCATCGACTAGTATATTAAAAGAATAAACATCAAGGTTGATATCTTTCACTACCATTTCATTGAGTAATTGAGTAGCTTCTTGCCATTGTCCCATTCAGTAGAAACCATGAATTAGTGAGGTATAAGTGACAGTATTAGGTAGAATTCCCCGCTCAATCATAGCAAAATATAAATCACGTGCCTGAGCCACAAATCTCTCTTTACAAAGGCCATCAATGACTGTACTGTGCAAAACTACATCAAGTTTGATTATCTATCTTTCAATCCTTTGGAGCAATTTAATGGCTGATCTTGCCTTTCCTATTTTACATAACCCATTGATTAATGTGCCATAGCTAATTTCGTCTAATTGAAATCCTTTTACAATTAGGTCATCTTGAAAATCTAGTGCTTCCCCAACCTGGCTAGTGATACAGAGTCCTTTCATTAGTGTATTCAAAGTTATGGTATCCAGTTGATGACCCATCTTGAAAATCTTACTTAATATCGAAAACACAAAATCCATTCGACCCACATGGCAGTAACAGTTTATCAAGATGCTCAGAAAAACTAAAGACGGAGTAAACCCCTTTAACTCCGCCCGTCTACAAAGTGAAATAGCAGTGGGATAATGTTTCATTTTCACGATGGCTCCTATAATCTTACCCAATTTGACGATGGAAGGTGGGGGACGCATATGGAGCATACAATTGAATGAAGCAACAGCATCGCGGATGTTATTGGGATTTGCAGAATTGGAATGCACATAGAAATTGGGATTGACGGCATATGGGAACGAGGGAAGGAAGGTGGATGGAGAAGATGGAAGAAAGTGAGGAAATTTGGGGAAGGCATACTGCGAAGTTGTAGAAAACAACATCTTCACTTCAGAAATTTCGATCCTTCAACAAAGGGCTTCTCCTTCGTAGATGACACGGTCGATCCTGACCATGTGATACCGTCGAATATTGTGGTTTCATATAACTTTAATTTTTTCTTTTTTAGTGACAAATATCGATTCGTTTTCTTTTTTTGTTCTTTTTTTATACTATGTGATATTGTTCTCTTAATTCTTTTTATATTTAAAAATTAATTAAATTACTTGAGAAATTTCGGAAGACAACAATTTTTATAGCGTAAAAATATTGTTTCAATAAACTAAAAAAACATATTAATCCAATTGCTGTTAAATAATATTATCCTAAAATTATTTTATTGAAATGGTTTTTTTATTATAATATGTTAAATATTTAATTGAAGAGGTTTTTGGATTAATAAATTTATATATTTCTTTAGTCAAAATTTAATACATTATTTTTAAATACATGACTATGTAAATTCTATTGTAACAAAATTTTAAGTATTTATTATAAAATTCTCTAATAATAACATGTTAAAATATTTGTAATCATTTAATATCTCATGATCAACTTTATCCAAAAAAAATGTTATTTACTTATTATTAAAGAAATTGATAATAAACACATAAAAAATTTTATCTAAATTTTATTCATATAAAAATTGTCTACCCATGTAGTTTGATTCTAAATATTTAAAATATTAATTTATTTATTAACTAGCCATTAAAGCTTTTTTTTTGACAAAATAGATAATAGTGATTTGTCCTGCTTTAAGTTAAGCGAACTTTTCACATAATAGGGCTTGTAAGAAGTAAACACAATAATGGAAGATTAAAGATTGAATCAATGTGGAGATAAATCCATAAATATATAAAGAGGCAATAACTTATAAAGATTCAACTTTTGAAAAGAAATTATAAATAATGAAATAGATTTAATATTGTTCAATAATACTTGAATCTTAGTTAATTTGCCTCGATGATCAAAGCATGTTGGTTGCAAGTGTATATTCAAAAGAAAACTACAATTCACATGGCTTATTAAAAGCCTTTAAAGCAAAGTTAGTAGTTAAAGGGTTTAGACAAAAATAAAATTTAGACTATTTTGATATTTATGCACTAATGGCTAAAATGACTTCTATTAGGATTTATACTCATAATGTGACCATATGATGTTAGAATTTTTTTTTTTATTTTTGCAAATGAAAATCAAGTGAAATAGTATCACCACCAAAATTTTAATTTTAAAAATGTAAAATTTTGAAATAATCTTTTGAAGTAAAATGATTTGTAAACTAAAAATAAATTTGAAAGTCGATTGTACATAAGAAATATGTTAAACATCTCACAATACTTGTTCTCAAAAATAGTTACTATAAATTAATTATACAAAATTAATATGACTTTATTCTTATTTTAACTTCCCTAACAATCATATACAAGAATAATAAAAAGACAAAAAATTAAAAATAAAAAAATATTTATTTATAAGGATAATCTTAAACTTGAGCTAAGATAACAATTTAAGGCATACATCAAATACCTTATAGTTTGACCGAATGAAAAACTGCATCAATTAGTTGGTAATTTTTAATTTTTTTAAAAAAGAAAAAAGGTAGATATTATTTTTGTCTTTTGCAAATAAAAATAATTTTTGAAACTAGTTAATGTATTATAATTTATAAAAGTCAAATTAATTTTACTACTTTACTCTTTTTGTTTTTGTTGTTCTATTATTTCATTTTTAGAAATGACCTTTTATTTAATTAAAAAGGTATTTATTTGTTTGTCAAAAGAAAATTTTGGGAAAAGTACTAAAAAATGTAATTTAAAAAAAAAACCCTTGAACAATTTGTTTATTTGAAGTTTCAAAACACTTATTTTATGGTTATTACCTTTCCTTTTTTCTTAATTTTTAACTTTTTAATTTTTTCCTGTTCTCTTTTCTTAAAGAAATTCACTTTGAACATTAAAATATCATTTTTATGTGTTTTTTTAATTAATTTTTAATTATTTATTTTTCATGACTTTTAAAAGAGCAAATTTTAAGAACAATATTTTTGGAAAATCCTTAAAGAAAGGAGATTGCTTAGAAAATTTATTTTGAACTTTTAAAAATTTCTTCTTCTTTTTTAATATACCTTTTAAAAAAACTATTAAGATTTATTTATTTATTTTTAAATCTTAACAAAATTTAATTTGACTTGGTTTTCTTCCATCATTTTTGTAAATTTTGAAAAGAAGTATTCTTATTTATTTATTTTTTACTAATACCTAATTTTGTAATTTCATTTGCATATATTTGTCCTTCTCTTTTTTTAATTTTAAGGAAAATTCATTTAATTTTTTTGAATCATTATTATTATTTTATTTCTTTTAACCTTTAAGTAAAGGTTTGTCTTAAAATTCAACTTGATTTTTTTATTTGATTTTTTTAGTAATTTTTAGTAAATTTTCAAAAGAGAGTTTGGGGAAATATTCCTATAAAAAAGAAATTCATTTGTTTTTTATTTAACATAAAATTTAAACTTTTTAAACATTTTTTATTATTTATTTAATTTTTTTTGGGAAAGAAACTCATTTGATTTTCTAAAAGAACTATTTTTATTTTATTTTTATATTTTGAACTTCTTTTTAAAAAAGAAATGCATTTTATTTTTTAAAAACTATATCTTTTCACATTTTCCTTTTTAAAATATTTGCTTGAATATTTTTTGAAAACAAAATTAATTTAATATAAGTCATTGAAACGCAAAATCTATTAGATGTGATTATTCTGCCTAAATGGCACCTATTGAAACTTATTGTCATGCATAATCCCTCGTTTAATCCCTAAATATTTGAGGGGACAAAAAAGTCCAACATAACAACTCTTAAAAACATATATAATAAAAATAAAGGTAAAAATATTTACGAGCATTAAATATTTGTGTTTATGTATGCTTTTGTGTTCAATCAAAAATCATAATATTTTAAGCATATATTGCATTATATGAATAGATAAAAAAAGTAATGAACGAAGAAGCTTTTTTCCTTCCCTTTAATCCTTCATCCAAGGATTCTTCAAACATTTTGTCCAACAATTTATATGGGTCCAATTAAGCAAAGGGAAACATGAAGTAGAATTAGCTCAAATTCAAAATAAAATAACTCTACAACATTAATAGCAAATTCATACTCATCCAATCTTGAAGTCCCTAATAATACTTCCATTATCCAACATTTTAAGATGCATAATCATCTCACTACTCAATCATCAATGAAATAGCCTTCAAAAACTGAGGCATTCATGCAGACATCATTTAAAAGATGCATATACATTCATTACAAAATCACAGCAATGGGAAGATTAAAACTAAAGCACCATGGCTCAGTCAAGCTCAACAAATCAGATTAGCAATGAGAATATGATAGGTAAATATTTAAGCAATATATCACATTTCTCTCAAGCATTTTACTGAACATTTGCCAGGCATACTTTAGGAAATGTAAAGAATATGAGATTTTACACCTCACCCCATGACCACCTAATGTGAGGCTGCTAGTAATTCCACCATGGTATATAAATTAGCACGTAACATCATATTTCAAGTGATTATGCTTATTAAGCAAAGATCCTTAGACTTTCATACCAATAAGAACTAATACCATATATATACTCATGCAAAACAAATGAGAATTTCTTATTTCAATTATTAGGTTCCAATCTCCCATCCCTATTTAGCGTTATTAGCAACCACAAGGAAATCTTAAATGCATTGTAACACTATGAAATAAGGAAGGAAAGCAAAACTTATGGCCTATCTGTGGGAATTATGGTTGAAGAAAGGGATGAAGTTTGATGAGTTTCCTCCTTCACACTTAATATTTTATAAAATGGGAGATAATATGCAAAATTTATCTAGATAATTGAGAAGTAAGGAAAATTTTTTATTAGCTCTTCTTTTCTTCTTGGCTCACTTATAGCAACCAAAACAAAGCAAGATGGAGATCAAGGAAAGGAGAATAGTGAGAATGCTACCAACTTAAAAAAAAAAAACACTCCCAAAAAACCAGAGCCTTCACCCTTTCTTTCCTTCTCTCTCCTTAGCTGATAAGGAAAAAAAAATCTCATAACTCCTTTTCTCACTGTCGTTCCTTTTAAACCAAAGGAAAATGCCCTCCGTTGTTGCAATATTCTTCCTTTCCCAAAACTATCCTCCTACTGCTTCTCATTTGCACCCATTTTATCCCCAATTTCAGTATGAACTTCACTCCCCTTCTCGAATGCATCACTCGTGCCAAATCATTAGGAGGAATCATGAGACGTTGAGCTCCTACACACCTCACATAATAGCTCTCCTCTCCAACTTCCTTTCTTCCTTTGTTAAAGCTCGTGATCGAAAGGATAATCTAGATTGTTTTAGCTTTTCATGATTTTTTTTTATTTTTTTAATTTAATATTTATTTTTATTATTATCTTTTTGTTTTTATTTCTAGGATTTTATTAATTTTTTATTTTACTATGATTTAGTTCTTTCCATTTTTTTATTTCTTAAGTTTTATTTTATTTTATTTTATTTATTAAATTGTTATTATGATTCCTATCATATTAGGCTATTTGGGTTTAGATTATTTAGGCTTTTGGAGTTATTTAGGCTTTAAAAAATGGATCTAAAAATTTCTTTTTTCTTTTTTTTTTAATTTTCACTCCTCCTCTCATTTTTATTTTTTCTTATTTTATTTATTTATTTTGTAAATTATTTTTATTATGTTTTCTTTTTCCTTTTCTTTATTATGTTTTCTTTTTCCTTTTCTTTATTATGTTTTCTTTTCTTCTTAAAATATTCTTTTTGTTTATATTTTTATATTTGTTTGTTCATTTTTTCTTTTTGAGATTTTTTTGTCTTATTCTATTTTACTATTTTTTTATTTATAATTTCTTATGATCTTTTCTTTCTATTTTTTATTATTATTTTGTTGAAGTCCAAAAATTAAATATGACTTAGACTAAATCAACTATGACTCCTCTCTTTATATTTGTTTAATTATTTTATTAATTCAATTATTATTAATAATTATTAAATGTCTAAATAAAATGTAATGTTCACAATTCTCATAATATTAGCATCCCTTTATAAGCTTTATGTGTACCAAATGAATGTTAAAATAACTTTTCTAAATGAAAATTTTAATGAAGAAGTTTACAAGGAATAACTAAAAGGCTATATGCTACCCAAAAATGAGAAAAAAAAAAAGTCTATAAGTTGGTGTCACATCTGAAAATGCGACAGCGTGGTACTTTAAAAAAAAAAAATTCATTTTTCAAAGAAAATGAAAATCGAAATCAAAATAAAAAAATAATAGTAGGTTCAAGAGTCGCTACCAAAATTTTAATTTTTTAAAAAGGTAAAACTTTAAAAAAATCTTTTATTTGAAAAATAAAAAATGGTCTATGAATCAGATAATAGATTCGGGAGTCTATTCTATTTTAATTATCCCTAACTAATTACATGCAAAACAAAAGAAAAAACTTAAGGAAATAAAAAAGGAAAGAAAATTAAAAATAAAACAAAAAAAGTCAAAGAGTAAAATAAAAAAATTAAATTAAATGTAAAATAGGATGAAAAGAAATTAAAGAAATAAAATTAAAAAAAAAAGGTTTATTTACAAGGGTGAACTTGAAATAGGATGAGAACCTAAGATTTACATACTCTCGGGAGGGATCAAAGTCCATATAATTCGAAGTTGAAATAGTTATGTTCTTGTTGGTGTTTTGTTTTTGTTTTCTTTATTTTGTTTTGTTTTGTTTTGTTTGGGTTGGTTTTGTTTTCTTTAGATGTATTTTGTTTATTATTGTTATTATTTTTGTGTTTTGTTTTTGTTGTTGTTGTTGTTTTTTATTTGTTTCAATTTTTTATTTGTTTTGTTTTTTTAATAGACTTTGTTTTGTTGTTTTCTTTTTCATTTTTAGTTTTGGTTTTTATTCCTTTTTTTTATTTATCTTTGCTTTGTTTTGTGTTTTTTTTGTTTTTCTTATTATTATTTTTAATTAATTTTGTTTTGTTTTTTGCTTAGTTCTTATTTTTGGTTTTTATTCTTTGTTCTTGTTTTTGTTTTGTTTATGTTTGTTTATCTTCTCTTTTTTTTGGTTAATTTTTTTGCTTTGTTCTTTTTCTTTTTGTTTTTATTTTCATTTTTGTTCTTGTTTTTTGTTTTTATTTTGTGTTGTGTCTTGTCATTCTTTTTTGTTTATCTTTGTTTTGCTTGTTTCTTTTGGTTTTGTGTTATTTTTTTGTTATTTTGTTTTGTTTTGTATTTTGTTTTTTATGCTTTTTTTATTTTTGTTTATCTTTGTTTTTACTTTGTTCAATTTTTGTTGATTTTCATTTTCATTTTCATTTTTTCATTTTTTTGGGACCCCCTTTTTTATTTGTGTTAACTTTTTTTTGTCAAATTTTTCTTAATTTTCTTGATTATTTTATTTTATTTTAAAATTAAATTTCAAAATGACATTTGTGTTTAGGTACAAGAATTTTCTCTCTTTTTTTGAGATATTTTCTTTTGTCTTTTTTTTTTTTTAATTTTTTGCTTTCCTTAAATGTTTTTATGTTTTATTTTTTCTTTTTTTTCTTGATTAAACCCCTTTTCCTTTGCTTATTTTATTTTATTTTATTATTATTATTTTTAAAAGACCAACTCTAAAAGAAACTTTTACTTTGGATTTTGGAACACCATTTTTTAATTTTTGTGAAAGACCCTTTAAGAAAGGATAAATCTTTAAGACTTAGAATAATTTTTTACTAAAAATTTAATCTTCTTATACTTTTTGCTCTTTTTTTTTTTAAGAATTTTCTTTAAAGGCTTTTTGAATGGGGCTATTGAAGCCCAAAATATAAAAATATAAATTCACGACTTAAAAGGCATCCAAAAGACTTTATTGCCACACATAGCCTTTTGGTTCCTATGCATTTGAGGAGATATAAAATCCCACACGACTGCACTAATAAAATAAAGATAAAATAAAATAAACAAAAGTAAAAACAAAAAACAAAAAATAAAAATAAAAATAAAAATAAAACAAAGAAAAATATACAAATAAATGATAATTTGTGAGGGTGGGTGCTTAGTATTTAGTCTTAGTATTCTGTATTACTATTAGGCATATTTACAAAATTGATATGGAAAAACAAAAAAAAGAAAGTACATGAGTTACAACTTAATCCTTCAACATATCCTCCCTTTTTTTGACGAAATCCATAGGGTCATTCCTGGGGCATTGTAATCGGGTTCCTCCATTTTGCTCCACCAACATGCCCACGTCACTAAAACGAGCAGCACAATCCACAGAAATGCACTAAAAATAATGGGGAAGAAAACATTCTCAAGAGCAGAATTTTTTAGCGTTTCATTGTATCAGTAATTCGAATTTAAAGTAATAAACTCTGAAGCACTAATGATCAAAATGATATAAACAATCAACATCAATCCACATGAAGATTGCAAACCCCTATAACAATAACGAAGCATATCCTAGTTGCATAAGCAAGCAAGACAAAATCGAAGCAACTGTTGCATCACCTTTCTAATTATCACATCAAAATCCCACAAACAAAGACTCAATCTATTGAGCCTCACTTAGGCATTTTATCAAACATGTGCTAGGCATTTCCTAGGATCGTATAGAATACCAAATTTTATGGTAAGCCCTAACCAAGATTAAACACACATAGCCATAACGTTAGGTATAAGATCTTATTGGAATCACACTAGCAACCTAACTAAGAAATAAACCTTTCAAGAACCAACACGAATCAACAACAATATTTAAACATCAATTAAAATTCCAGAGTTCAATCATGGCAATAGATTTGGGAGCCACGATTCTCAACAAAGAAGAGAGCAAACAACAAAAGATAAACCAATAAATAACATACCATTTGAGGTTTGCTTACTTAGATTAATTACTGGAACCTTCAATTAATTCTGGGCTGCCAGGAATTGTTATTCTTCTCTCAGGATTTAGTGATCAGAGAACTTCATCTAGAATTCCCCTTCTACAGCACCAGACACTCAGAGAAATCCACCTCTAGAAAATCACTTAGAGAGTCCTCCTTTCGATCCCCCTACTCCTAGGCCTCTCTTTCGACTCAAAAACTTCTCAGCAAATTCCCAAGAGACTTTCCCTTTTTTTTTTTAATCTCTCTTTCCCTCAATAAGTTTCTTTTTGTCTCTCTCCTGCTCAAAATCAATTCCCCGAAAGAATCCCCTCTCACTCAGTCTCTTTCCCCTCTCGATTTTTTTTAATACGAAAATCCCCTCCCCTGCTTTTATAAGCATTTTCGCATGGTCCCCCCATCTGTGCCTCTTTGCTCCACTAATTCTTCATGCGCGATGCTTTGTTCCCTTCTGCGTGATCCGCTTTTAGCTGCTGAGGGTCGTACATAGTGGTTGTGTGTGAGCGAGCGTGGTCCCTTCCTCTGAAAAGGTTGGCATCTTCATGCCTCTCCTCAGCCAGAGAACGAAATCGAGGGGATGAGAGGAACCACCACCAGGTATGGTTTTCGAATGCGAGCTTCAAACTTGAGTTAGAGGGTTTAGAAGGTTGCTGGGCTGAACGAATGGGCTCCATCCTTTTTCTTTGCTTTGTTTTTCAGCCCATTTTCCTTTTTATGTTTGGGCCTTTGGGTCAAGAAGAATTAGACTGGAGCTATTTTTGTTTGCTTTAGTTTTTTTTTTAATGTTTTTGGATCAAGTTATATATATATTTTTTGGTATTGGGCTTTCGTTTAAAGGAAAAGCAAGCAAGGTTAGGGCCTATTGATTTTTCTTTTGTTTATTTTTTTTTCTTTTTTGGTATTATGTTTTTTTTTTATATTGGGTTATCTTGGGTTGGTGGATTCTATGGGCTCAAAATCATGGGGCTTTGAAATTTGAAGAAAAAAGGATATTTCTTTTTTGGTTTTTTTTAATAGTTTCATTTTTTTCTTTCTTTGCTTTTCTCTCTTATCCTTCTTTTTTTTTTTTTTGTTTTGAAAATTTTGATTTTAATTTTTGATTGGAAAAAGAAATAAAACCGTCTCTTTTTTTTTGAATTAAATATCCTTAATTTTCTTATTTTTGGTTTTGATTAATTAATTTTTTTGTATTTCAATTATTTTTTATATATTTTTTAATATTTTATAACTTTTTTCTTTTGCTAATTTGATTTTGTTATCATTTTCTACAACTTGCCTGGACAAAATACAGTGTTCACAGTTGGTTAAGTCTTTACATGGCTTAAAACAAGTGCTTAAATAGTGGCATGAGAAGTTTGATTGAGTGATTTTATCAAATTGCTTCTCACATAATAATGTAGACAAGTGCATATACTCTAAATTTACTAACAATTATAGCATAATAATCTATCTTTATATAGACTAATAATTGGGACAAACTTAGAAGGAGTTCATCAAACTAAGCAATATCTAGCTTTTAAGTTTAAGATGAATGACTTGAATAAAGTAGATAAAATCTTGGAAATAAAAGTGTGTAAGCATAAGGATGGCTTTACATTATAGCAAGAGCACTACATTAAGAAGATGTTAGGGAAATAAGTATCTTAATGTTATCAATTCTAACACACCTTATGATCTTAATTTTAAATTAAAAGAAAACATAAGAAGATCAATAGCATAATTAGCATATGCAAGTGCTGTTAGAAGCTTGATGTATGCTATGTACTATACCAAAGAGATATGACTTTTACTGTGTGCAAACTATTGAGATCTATGAATAAGCCTTGTAAAAGTCATTGAAAATCTATAAAAGGATATTTTTATTATCCCAAGAAAACCATAAATTTAGGGTTATATTATAATAGTTATCCCGCTATACTAGAATGTTACTTTAATGCTAGTTGGATTTTAAATTTTAGTGATAATAAATCCATTTTAAGATGGATTTTCACCCTAGGTGGTGGAGCCATAAGTTGGGCCTTAGGGAAACAAACATGTATCTCACATTTTATAATGGAAGTTGAGTTTATAACTTTATTAGTTGCAAGTAAAGAAGTGAAAATAATAAGAAATTTATTATTAGATATAGAGCTATGGCCATAACCAATGATAGCCATTTCGATTTTCTGTTATTGTGAGTTAACCATGTCTCAAGCATATAATAAAGTTTATAATGGAAAGTCTAGACATATAAGCTTGATACATGAGTTTGTGAGGCAATTAATAAGAGATGGCATAATTATCATTATATACATAAAGTCTAAAAGTAATTTAGCAAACCAATTGACAAAAGGTTTCTCAAGGGAAAGGACCAAAGACCTCACTGCTAAGATGGGACAAAAACCTATAGTTATTAAATGATGGGAACCCAACGTTATTCTAATCGAACATTGATTTCAAGATTTAATGGGGGAAAACAAGTTATTTAATGATTGGAACACTAAGAAATAGGTTTTGGTGTTGTCAAAGGATAAGCTAAAAAGTTCTTAATGGATCAATAATTATATTATCTAAGGTTTCACCTATACAAAAATAGGATTGTGCCACTTCAATTAAGAGTTTTAGATGTTTTACTCATGTAAGTATTAATGAAAACTAGGATAAGCACATGACCATAAACATGCTCAAGCAATTGAATCTCTTAAATTTGATTATGATATAACTATGTATATGGTTTTTTGGCTCTAACAATAGGAGTATATGTTTAATTTATTAGACACCTATTACTCCATTAGAATCTTGAAGACATACACCAATAGAAGGTTTAATCCTAGTGAGACCTTTGCTTATACAAAAATTGTACTAAAAGCTTGTAAATTAGTGGAGGTGTAATGTTTGGCTTTTTGTAAAACACCGAAACGAGTCGATTTTCAAAGCAAGCTCCTTGAGATGAGTTATTTAAGATCAATAAAAATTAGAATAAAATTCTAAATAATAAAAAATGAAGAATTAAGCCCTGAGTTACTCAAAAACCAGAGTCGCAATAATTTAAAAAATTTACCGAAAGGCCAGTGGCATTTTTGTATATGAGTACAATTTTAGAAAAATACATAGGAGGGCTTTTTAAATAAAAATTGAGTTCTTTGAGGTTTTAGAGGCCCTGAAAACTATGGGAAGTTCCGAGACAGTAAAAACCCCTCCAGTGTATATTTTCTAATGTCAGGTAACCTAAACTTTGACCTGTTCGTTCAGAAAGATTTTAGCTCCGATTTGAGTGATTCTAAAGGCATTTTACTAAATTGAGAACCTAAATTTTATAATTAAAAATATGGTTCTAAAAAAAAGCTAAAATGAAGTCAAATTAGAAATGCTATTGTGAAGGGTGAAATTGGAAACAATTTTAAAAAGGAAGTTTCTTTATTCTTCTTCAAGGTTCATGTTCACTCTCCTTCACTTTAGACTGACTTTCTTCTGCACAGAGCAAAGAGGAGAACCAGAAATTTTGGGTGCACAAGGGAGGAGGCAAAAGAAGGAGAAAAGGCTAAGAAAAAAGTATGGAATCCATGGATTTTCTTAATTCTTCCTTAAGCAAAGTTGTTCTCCTCCTTCCCTCTTTTTTTCCTATAGTTTTCTTGATATATTTGGTGCTATTTTAGGGGCAGAACAGAGAGGAAATATTCGTTTTTAGAATGAGGCAACCAAGGAAAGTGACAAGCAACTAAGAAAAAGTAAAAAAATAAGGTAAAACTTTCATTCTTTGGTAGCTTCTTCCTCCCCCTTCCTCTTGCACAATTTGGCCACCATGAGTTCAATTCTTAGGGGCTATTTTCTATCCAAATCAAAGGGGATTAGAGGTTTTGGAGTGCAAGAATTAAGAATCTATCATTGGAAGCAAGCAAAAGCCATTGAATTTCAAGTTAGCAAAGTATAGGATTTTTGAAGAGTTTGTAAAACTTATTTTGATTCATGAATTTCTTAGGCTATATAAGTGTTTAATTGAGCTATTAAGACCTCTAGGAAGCCTCCCAAGTGTGTCCCCCATCAAAGAAAAATCAAGAAGCTATTAAACTCCATTAATGCTCTATATTTTAGCCAAACAAGGATAGTATAGCTAGAGAGAGTTTTAAATTATTCTAACCCTATTTTTGAGTCATATATGATGAGTGAAAATGAGGGGAAGCTGTAGAAAAAAATTTAAGAAGCTTAAAAAATAAGTTGGTGCTTTAAGTTCTACAATGTGACCTAAGGAAGCAACATATACTTAGGCTCTTGGTTGGGTGATGACTACAAGAGGCTTAAAGGGAGTCAAGAATTATGTATAAAAGGAAAGAATGGGGTCTAGACTTCAAAGAGTGGATATTGCTTCATTAGATGCCATTAGAAACCATAATTGAATCATAAAACAAAGTTAGAGTTCAAAATTGATAGGTAGCTTTGAGAATGGTTCCAAGAGTTTAATTGGTTCCTATTTTATGTAATTAGGCCAACGAAAACAAGCTCCACCTAGTTGTGAGTATGTGGTTGTAGGAAGAGATCCAATTTCAAGAGAAAAAGTATGCTTATGTGGCAAAGGTAGCTCTCTCTCTTTTCTCCTATGCATGAATGAATGTCTACATTATCTTTAAATGTGTGTATGTGTATTTTAAGTTATAAATTATGTTTTGGTATGATGCATATGTTCCATAGAACTATAGTATTGCATTATATATTCAAATGATGCCTAGAATATTTGCATTAGTTTGCTTAAATGTGGAAAGGCGAAGAACCTCCTATTTTTGGTGAGGATGAGCCAAGAACCCTTAAAAGTGATCGAGATCAAGAGAAAGTCTCGCAAGAGTAAGGCTTAGTTCAAGGCTTTTAAGAAAAAGGGTGAAGCTAACCCATTTATTTGGCAAGCCTAAGTGTGTTATGTGTGCTTTGTGTAAATGCCAATAATGTATCTTGCACCATTTTCTATATTAATATGCCATGCATGCATCCTTAAGACTTGTATTACATTCTTTATGTATGATTGAATGGGAGATGAGCTATTGAGATTTTTTGAATCTCACTCCCTCCTCTCCAATATCCTAATATGCTAGGTGGAGCCAATAAACAAGGAAATGGAAGCCACCAAGTGGGAAGATGAAGCCTTGATCATAAAGCTCTTAATGTTGTTTATATTGTAATTAAAGGAATGGCATATGATGTAATCTTTTGATAGAATTGATAGACAATGAATGGAACATATATAATTACCCTTATAGATGATGTATGTATGAAATTTGAAAAATGTATTACAATTTTTGGGTTTTGAATGGCCATTTCAAGTGCATGTGTCTTAGCATATGGCTTGAGGATGAAGGATGAGATTTTGTGTTTTGAGTTTCCATACCTTTAAGACAAGTTTAGGGAGTTTTTTTGGGCCATTCCCATGTGCTCAAGTGGCCACAAGAACCTTGGGAGCCATTTTGCACACTTTTGCACCATTAAAAGACATTAAAATGACCCAAATGGCACCCTATGATACTTTTCTGACCAAATGAAGGAATTTCTTCATAAAATTTGGCAAACATGTAGATTTTATTGAGAGCATTTCAGGAAGCTAAAGTGCAGCAAAAATGGAGCTCTACAGAATTAGATATGAATTTTCAAAGTTGGGATTTTTCTATTGATTCTGGTATGTGCACTGTTCACACTGATAGATTTGTATTCTATGTCATCCAATAGACAAATGATATCCAATACTTGTGAAATTTTACAAGTATAAAATAGAGGTTATAAGCTTTCTGTGGCCACTAAAATCACCTCATTTAAATTTCTGAGCAAAGGGTTATGTAATTTTAAATTTTACTGTTAGTGGTAGTAGCACCACCGAGTCCATTTACTATTTTATAGATTTTCAGTAGCTAAAAGTATTTGTTTTATTCTAGAATTATTTTTTGCATATATTTAATATCTGTAGCTTTCTAGAATGATCAAATGTGTGTAATTTCAATTTTTATAGAATTAGTTATGAATTTTAAAAATTCATATCAATAATCTGAACCAGTAGCTCAGATAGTAGTGACCTCAATGGCTTTTCGGATGTCAAACATTATTGCCTTAATGATTCATGGGCTAAAATTATTTTTGCCATGGGTTAAACATCTAGGGATTTTTGGAATGGTAAATTTTGTTGGATTTTGATTTTTGTGGATTTAGTTATGAATTTTCAAAATTATGACAAAAAAACTAAAAATCTGGCCAAAAATATGTATAAGTATTTTATGCTCCCCTTTGGTTTCCACAAGATGTGGGCCACTTTTGATGATTTAAATGAGTTGTGTTCATGTAATTAAATATGAGAATGTGTTGTATGAGCTCACATGGTCCACATGACACCGAAGGAAATTTTCATACATGATGCAACGCAAAGAAACACATTATTTAATTCCCTTTTTCTTGCCCTTTCATGGAATCTATGAATCTAAAGCATGGGTATGTTGTGAAATGAGCTAGAAATATATGGTGTTACAGGAGGAGTGTTATATAATTTACAACTTTTAAAGTTATGTTGGTTCATCCAATGAACAAAATTCATCTACATGTTTTAATGAATAAAAATGGTGATAAATATTCATTAGTTCATCTAATGAATTACTTTAAAAGTGATTCATGTAAATGTATTGATGATTAAAGAGTAGAATACATGCATTAAATAAGAAAAATATTTTTAGTGACAACTTTTAGCGATGACTAAAAAATGTCACCTATAAAAGTCTTTTGCAAATACAAAAATGTAACAACAACATAGCTTTTAAATGTGACATATAATAAGTCACTGTTAAAAGTCTTTTATTGCAACAAAATTATTGTCATAAAAAAGTACTGTTGTAGCGACAATGTACTTTTAATGGTGACTTCTTGTCATCATTATAAGTATTTAGCTGTCACAAAAAAAAAATACTTTTATGGCAACTTTTTATATTACAACCAAAGACTTTTAGTAGGGATAATTTTTTTTTTGGTCATAAAAGACTTTAATGGCGACACTATGAAATCACCACTAAAATTGTTTTTAATAACAACTTTTGTTACCATAAAAGGCCAAAGATTTTAAATTTTTTTTTAGGAATAAAAAATTTTGGAGCTAAAACTTATATTGATAATCTTATCAGGTCACCGCCAAAAATGTTTTAGTGGCAACAAATGTTGTTGCAAAAAGTTGTTTTAGGGGTAACTTTATATTATTGCCATTCAAAGTAGCTTTTAGTGGTGACCATTAAAAATGGATTAAATGGCGACCACTAAAAACATAAATCCAATTAAATAACTTCATAAACAAACTTGTCCCTCAACTCTGTGTTTTCTCTTTCTATGGAAGTGAACTCTCTTTCATCCTTTCTAATCTTTCTACACTTTCTATTTCTCTCTCCCTTTTATTAGGTCATCTTACATAGATGGTAGCCATTTATGTAGCTAAAACCTTCTCCCCTTCTTTGGCGATTAGTTGTCAAATTAGGAATATAAGGATGTAAATTAGAGCTTTTAGGTTATGAATTGGTAGTTATATATAAAAGACCTAGCGTATTGTCTTTTGTTGTCTTGTGGGGTAAAAGGGTCAATATCAGTTTTTAGGGTTCATTATATTAAGGCATTGGCTTATGTTTGATGGGGCTTTTAATTTTAAAGCAAGAAACATTAGAACATGCATAAGCTGCATTATAAGAAGACATAAGATGGGTGCTTTTCTTAGATGAGCAATTTTGTTTTTGCTTTATGAATGAAAAGGTATATCCCTTTCCTTCTTTTTGGTAATCTCATTGTGATTGATGTTGTTTAAATTGATTAACATGGATTTTATATTATGTTGATACAATATCTATTCTACTTATTGTGATATATATGCTAGAGTTATACATTGTAGAGAAATCATATAGATGAAACCCTATAATGGGTGTGTGCCTAGGAAGCTTTTGTATGTGTTCGTATCCCTTTGGTCTTGGCCTAATTTAAAGGTTGAATGATAGTTAGGTTATATGGATAATATTATAACCATATATGACTAAATGGAATTGAGTAGGTATTAGTTAGTTGTTGGAGGTTTGCTCCAAAACCTTTATTTCATAATTGTTATCATAAAATATGGTGTAAGTTTAAGTTCAAAGTTGAAACTAAAAAGATCTTTCTTTTTTTCTTTGGACTACAAATTCCAAGTCAGTTTTATTAGTGATATATATATATATATATATATATATATATATATATATATATATATATATATATATATATATATATATATATATATATATATATATATATATATATATATATATATATATATATGTTTATTATTGATGGCTTGTCTTTGTTTTTATTCATCATATATGTTAGTTTATTAGTGATGGCTTATTTCTATTTTTTATTGGTGATTACAACAAAAGTACACAGTTTTCAGCAAAAGCCACAATTTAAAAACACTTAGCTTCATTAGAGATTTAAGATATGATTAACTCTAGATCTTTTCTATTCTCTTTGTCTTTTTCATTTAATTAGATATTTATATTTCTAGATTGGTATTCTATGCATTGGTTTTTTTAGAAATTCCATCTTGATTTAAGAATGATATGACAAAGTACTTTAGGGAGGATTTGCATAAGAGGCTTTGGTGCAAATTTTAAGAAGCAAGTTGATGGTCTAAAAATGCTACAAAAAGTGTTGTTTTTGTCACATTCATAATAACTTGTTTGCTTGAATTTTTTAAATGTTGTTAAGAATCAATTATTATTACATAAGAAACTTTTGTTGCACATTGTAGGCACTTTCATCCATTGCTAAAGAAATTATAGAAGTTTTGGATATACTTCTTAAGTGGTTTATGTTGTAGTAATGCAAACTTATATGTTTGTTTCAAGTAATTATTATTAGTCTTCATATTTTATTGTTGCTATTGCTGTGATTATGTAAATATGTTAAGGCAATGGCAAGCAGGATAACTTGTAGATTTCCTATATGTAATTTGACTAAGGCATTATGCCAGTGATGTTATTCATAGTTTATAAACATGTTTTTTGTTATTTGAATTTTTGAACATTATAATTAACAGAATATTACTTTTATAATTGTTTTCCTTATTTCACTTGAATGTTGTTTTGTAAGGTGAGATTTCAATGATTGTTTCTACTCATTACCTGCATTAGAATGTTTTGAGTATGCAATTTTAAACTTACCAAAAAAAAAAAAAAAATTGAGAGCATCATAATAAAGTGGTTTAACTACTTGTCGTAAAACTTTACAGATGGAAATGGATTACAAATTGTATTTAGAATATAGACACGGGGTAATTTTGCACTTTAATATATATTTTTTAATTTCTAACATGTTATTTTGGGAAACAAATAAATTAAAGCCAAATATAGAGTGTTTTGTTTGCAAGCTCAATTTCCTAGCTCCTTTGCATATCACTCTTTGCTATAATTGTTGAACACTGTGACATAAATAGTGGGCAGCTTGATATAAAACTTGGTACCTAACATCAACACAACAAAACCATAACTATTAATGATACTATAATCATTCATTGGGGCCATATATAGTCTAATGCTTAGCAAATGTGATATTTTTAAATGTCATCTTCTATTATGGAATATTCTAATAACATCTAAAAATACAACAACATTCTAAGTATAAAACCTCATATGTGCCCCAATAAATCTTAACAGTATAATTAATAGTTAGATATGGTCTTGTTGTATTAATCTTGGTCGATATTTTATATCAAACTGCCTAATCTTTTTGTTGCGGTGTTCAACAATCATATCAATAAGCCTATCTATACTCTATTTTTCCATGCCTATGATAACATCAAATTAATGGCTGTCAGTTTAATGGGTTGTCTTCATATATGATGATAATAAGGTTAAAAAAATAATCAAACCTTAAGTTTAGAGAAAGCCCTTTAAAGGGATATCTCTTTCGAGTCAAAGTTATATGCTATATTGATGTTATTGTGAAACTTGATTATTAATTTTTCAACATGATGTTTATATTTGCTTGAAACTATTGCTAACATTGAAAGTCCATTTTATTGATAATACTATGTCACCAAAAGTTACTTTTAGCAACGACATATATCGCTGCTAAAAATATCCTCTTAGTTGCAAAATTAAGAAGAAAACAAATTAGAATAGTTTTTGTGACAATTTTTGTCGTCATTAAATATCATTTTTAGTGGTGATTTTTTTTTTCATCACTAAAAAAATTTTGTTTTGAAGGTTCCAACAATGACCAAATGTCACTACTAAAAATATTTAATGGCAACTTTTAACTTTTGTGCCACCATTAAAAATGATTTTTTGTTAGTAGTTGTATATTCATTAATTCATCTAATGAACAAAGGTATGTTTAATAAGTAAAAGGTTGAATGCACATGTCTATATTCAATGCACTTCTTTTTTAGCTCTAAAGGTTAAAGACATATGAAGAGACTCTCCTATTAAATACACATAGATCACCATATGTCTTTGTGAAGGATGATTAAGAATAGTATTGTACAAGTTTAAAATATTTTTAAATTATAAGAGTGTTAGCAAAGTTTTTGACATTACTAATCAAGAAATCCATAAAGTTTTCATTACATCTTAGGAGAGTGTTATCATAAACTTTTTAGCAACTACATGTGAGGGCAAATACCCAGTCATGCCTTGAAGGAATCTTTTTGTGTAATGACCTTGGCTATCTTTGGCATTATTTTCTAACATTAAATCCTTCTTTCTATATTCATTAGATTTTCCTTTAGTTGTTCTTGAAAAACATAATTGTAAAATATCCTCAATAATTTTTATTTGCTATTCTATATAACTATGTTCTATATATAACCAGAAGTATCTAAAAAAAAGTAATTGACCAATAGTATACAACGATGCACTCTATCTTTTCTTTTTGAGTTAATTACATAGATTTTTTTTTCAATTTTGTTAAAATTATACAAACTTATTATTTATTTTTAAATATATTTAGATCTTTCTTGAAATAAAAAGTTACCTTTATTTTAATCCGATTTTAACTTTTTCAACCAAAATATCCCTTTATTAAATCTGAATCTAAATACATATTTTTTTAATTAAAAAATTTATTGAATGGAGGATGTTGTAGTCAAAATATTTAAAATTAGGCTAAAATGTAGGTAACTTTTTCTTTCAAGGGAAGTATGTGTATACTTTAAAAATAGAAAAAAGATTTATGTAATTTTTGCAAAACTCATTTAAGGTTAGTGTAATTTACTTTTTCTTTTATTTAGAAAATAAATAAATGACTTTAACAAGTGTCTATTTATAAACCTAATAACTCTTAAATGATATATGTGTGGCTTTTTCTTTTTCATTTTTTTATTAAGATAGGGTGAGACAATACTAATTTCTACATTAAACATGCTCAGAGATAAAAATTTGGACACCAAATAAACTCTTGTTTTGATGAGATGTACTTTTCTTCTTTCCACATCAATGTACAAAGAGTTGTATGCATACAAAATAAGTGTATCTTTTGCCATACATAAATCATTTGAAAACTGATACATTATATATGGATTTGTATGAATTACAAAAAGATCTCCAAACATAAGTATCAATAATGATGCTATTGGATATATATCACACTAAGGAAGCATGATAAACTATGTAAATAACCACATGCATAACATAGATTATTGTCACCAAAGTTTATATGTGCAAAATATATAATTATCATCAAATGATACCTAAGATTGTCATGAATTTGAGTTAATATGAAGTAGATAGATAATCATGGATTTCATGGCACAAGCTATCAATTTTAGCATTAAAACAAACACTTAAAAATAAGGGTGAATAAACACTAGTTCAAGCATTGGTCGACCTAATGTTACATTAGGTTTTAAAATTGAAGCTCAGTACCCGAGTTTGGCTTAAACTGATCTAGTATTAGATTGGACTACATTGGTACCTTGAATTAATTGGGCAATTTTTTTTTTATAAAAATTATAAAATGACTCCTAAAAAAGATTTTTATAAATCTTTATAAAATTACATTTTGCTCTTAAAAAAATTTCATATAAATATTTATAAGAAATATTTTTCAATAATAAAACTAGGTCAAGTCATACCAAATTGGCCAATAGCACAAGGCTCAACATAACCCGTAATTTTTTTTTTTTTTTAGCTTAGCCCAAACTATTTCAAGTATGCTCACCCCTACTTAAGAATACAGGAATGACAATAGGCTGACTATTTCCATGCATAAAAGAAAACAACTTTCGATTTGATCAAATTTCAAAATCTAATAATGTAAGAACAAATGTAGACAAGTAAATGGCTAGTCTGCATATAGATGTTGTGAATAGGGAAACTTTAACGTGCAAATTATAGCAAGAGAACATACACACTAAGTAGTACTCCACAAAGGATATTGGCAAATATATATATTTTACAACTTATATTTTCTTTTCTTTCCACATAGGGTGGAATTGCCTCAAAGATCACAATACAATCTAGTCAATACTAAGCAAAAGTATTAGGAGATTTGATAGGATAACATGTTCTACTTTTACCTATTTCTTAGTTTTGAAAACAACATATTGTTAGAAAGTGAAAATAATTAACTATGTCAATTAAACATGGTCTAATGACAAGGAAAACCTAAATTAAACACTAGCATATAATTTATAAAATAATTATCCATGATCCATCTAATTTCAATACAGGTTAAGGCTTGAGAGTGAGAACCTAATTTCAATATTAGCATTTAATATAATATGGATATTCAAGATTCATCTAACTTCACTTAATAAAAAAAAGGAGAATATACAAAATGCCAAGGTGGAAAAATTGTATCGCTTGTGCACTATTAAATTTTTTTTTTACCACTAAACTATTATTCTAAATGCAATTTTCAAAATTTTAAAGTAGTGGTACATGGACAATTTAACTTCTTCTATAATTGAAAATTTGAGTGCATGTATACATGAAATGTATTATGCCTTTTAAGAAAACAAAATCAATTTTAATTAATTTTGCATTTGATTAGTATATAGTTTAATTTATTTCGTATTTTAAAACAACATTTATTTCTATAAATGCAATTTTCCAAAAGTGTGTTGATTAACTAGTCGAATGGACCTAGTTGTGTGAGATTTTATTAACTAATTTTTTGTGTTTGTTTTACAAGTAAAATGAGGAGACGAGACACAATTCTCCTAAAAGAAGAATTCACTTACTCCTAAACAAAACCAAGTCTAAAATAAAAATTTTAATATATGCAATTGACAATGACAAAGAGTTTGTAAATCTAAAGTGCTTGTTGAGTTTAATAAGTGGAAATGTACAAATTCTAAATTGAAATAGAAAGAGTATAAAAGAAACAAATCACAGCTTTATAGGAATTTGGTTAAAATCAATAAATAACTAAAACTATTAAATAAAGTGAGTAAATAATTGAAAATAAAAAATGGTACTGTAACTTTTTTAAAAGGCTTTTATGGTTGATTAGTGCTTCTTGCTACCAAGTTTCTTTAGCAGTTATATACGTTCTCCATGAGGCCCCTTCCTTCCCCTTCATGTCTTTGTTCTTGTCATAGCCTAATTCTCAAAATCATATTGCCTAATTATCCTTTAAGGTTGCCTATTTTATCAACATTTTGTGCACCTGAAGCCTCAACTAGCATCCTTTATCAACTATTCTTTCAACTAGTTTTCCTCAATTAGTTCTTTCAGCTAACTAGATTCTTCACCGTTACCGGCCGCTCTCAATTTTGTGTGCTAACAATTTTGTGTGCAAAAATCATCTTTCACTTATGCTTCTCCAGAATACACTTATCCTTTTTGAATAATTGTATTATGCCCCCCCCCCCCCCTTGTTAAAAAAAGTCCAAACCTAAATTTATAAGAAAGCCTTTCTATAAATGATTTTTTTTTTTTTTGGTTTCATTTCAGAAAAACCATGCTAATATGTTATTAAAACATCAGCGACCTTTTTTTTTTTAGTATTCTTTGTTATTGGCCAAGTGTTTTTAACTTAAAAATATATTTATCAAATTTTGAGCTAGTAATTATCTTTCAAAGTTTGTGACCAAATACGGATGTTACCAAAATAGTCGTTCATCATACATGGAAATTGACATTAATTAACTGTCTTTAATGTTTAATAAATCCTTTATAATAAATTCTCAAAAATTGCCTAGTCAATACTAGATAATTTTTTTAATTAATCGATAACAGAATAACAAAAATAATAGAATTAAATTATGATATAATAAGTGTGTGTATATATATATTTTTCTTTCTTTTTTTAGAGTTGAAAAAAAATAATCAGAGTTGAGAAAAAAAAAAACGAAAGAAAGAAGAACAGACAAAAAAAGAAAAAAGAAGGAAAAAAATTAAAAAATAAAAAATAGTAACCCCTAGGGCTCTCTCACGGTCGCGCACGACTTCCAGCCAGCAGATGAAGCCATTGGGGAAGAAAGAGAGATAAAGCAGCGAGGTCGTTTCAACGGTTTGGCACGATGAGAGGGGAGAGACGCACTCGAGGTAGGACGTATGAACCACGCACAAACCTCCCATAAAAGGAGGAAAATCAGATGATGAGGAGAACGTAAGGGAGAAGGAGGAACCGTAAAGAAAAAGAAAAGCTGAGCGCGAGAGAAGGAAATTCGATTAGCCGAGAATGTCAATTGAACTCAAGGAAATCCAAGGGTTTATTTTATTTTCAGTTTGGGAAGAACGAAGGAGAGCCGAAAGGCTCTACTTTTCTTTTTGGGTTTAGGAAGAATGAAGGAGTGAAGGAAGGCCGAGAGACTTTGTTTAAATCTTGGATGCCATTGTTTATGGTTGTTTTATGTGTTTGACATATCTTCTACTGATTGCTCTGCACTTTTAACGTGAAGTTTGGCCAGATCCCTATTAATAGCTTGCCTAGTTTGAGTCAAAAATTTTAAGATGCCGTTCCTCTATGTGACTCAATTCTGTCATGATATATGATGCTAAAATTTTGCATTAAAAATCCTCTTTTCCATGTGCTGAAACTATTGAGAAAAATTTTTGGGCTGGTAAGATTAGAATCTCATTGTTTTCATTTTCGGGTTTCATTTGCAGTAAGGATGGGTTGGTTGAATGAGCATTCACAATTATTATGAATAATGCTTTGCCAAATGCTTCGGCTAAATCTCATAATGATAGCATTTTGCACTGAATCTAGTAGCATTCTTGATAGGTGTTATTGTGATGGAAGTTGCACTTTAAATCCGGTAAAGCGGTTTCAAATACTTGTTTGCCTTCCGGTATATATGGATGGGAAGAATTTCTCTGCTTTCAAAATATGTATTAGACAATGCGGTTGGGCAGGAAGTGCATTTAAAATGTCAGGTGCAAACAAAATTAAGGTCCTAGTTTGTTTGCTAGAGGATTTTTTGATTTGAGTTGGTAATATGCTTCAATACTCGAAGGGTTTTCATGTTGATGATATAGGCATTGTGAATTTCATTTCAAAAAAATTTTTGTCTTATTCACCTCAATCTTGGAAGAATTCTTGAATGTTTTGTTTTTAGTTAATGAGCCATGTAAATCAATGGAGGAGGCAAATGGAAATTCATGAGAGGCGTACAAAGGAAGCTTAGGGTAGATGATATTAGGATGATTTTGTTATTTATATTTTGTAAATATGTTTGAATCATGTTACAATACTGGGCTGTACATAAAGTACAAATAAGTGCAAATATTATATACTTATAAATATTTATTTTTATTTTTATTATATTATATTTTTATCTTTTTTAAAAGTTGCCATATAAGATTTGTTGTCTTTTCAGATACAATCGAAGAATCATGTACGATAATACTTCTTTACAAGTACTTTTTAAACCAAGTAATCACATTTAATAGATTTTGGGTTCCAGGGACCTATATCAAATTATTTTTTTTTTTAAAATGTTCAAGGAACAAGATTTTAAAAAGATAGATTCAAAAAATATAGCTTTTAGAAAAATAAAATGAGTTTCCTTTAAGAAAAAGTTCAAAATATAAAAAATATATATTTTTTTATTTTTTTTATAAAATCAAATGAAATTTTAAATTAATAAGTTAATTAATTAATTAATTAATTAATTAATAACATATTCAAAAAGTTCAAAATTTATGTTCTTGAAAATAAAAAACAAATGAATTTTTTTTCATAAGAATATTTCTCCCAAATTCTCTTTAAAAATTTATAGAAAAAAATTACTGAAAAATCAAGTTAGATTTTGATGACCCACCTTTTCTTAAAAGTTAAAAGAAATAATAATAATAATAATAATAATAATAATAATAATAATAATAATAATAATAATAATAATAATAATAATTTTTAAAAAATAAATGAATTTCCCTTAAAATTTAAAAAAAAAAAAAGAGAAAAGAAAAAATATATTCAAAAGATTAGGTTTTAGTAAAAATTAAATAAGAATATTTCATTTCAAAATTTACAAAAATGATGGAAGAAAATCAAATCAAATTAGATTTTGTTAAGATTTAAAGGATAAAATAGTAAAAGAAAGATTTTATCAAATAAATCTTAGTAGTTAAAAAAAAGAAGAAGAAGAAGAAATGTTTGAAAGTTCAGAAGTAAATTTTCTAAAAATCTCCTTTCTTTAGGGATTTTCTAAAAAAATATTGTTCCTAAAATTTTCTCTTTTAAAGTTAAGAAAAATAAATTAAAAAGCACAAAAAATGATATTTTAATGTTCAAAGTAAATTTTTTTAAAAAGAAAAAATTAGAATAATTAAAATAATAACAACAAAATAAAATAACTTTTGAAATTCAAAAGTTAGCGTTTTGAAACTTTAAATAAACAAATTGCTTGAGAGTTTAGTTTTAAAAATAAAATTACATTATTTAGTACTTTCCCCCAAATTTTCTTCTGACAAAATTTAAAAAAAATCTTTTGTACTTGAAATAAAATGTTATTTCTTAAAAAATCTTTTTTCCAAAAAAAATTAAAAAAAAAAGAAAAATGAACAGAGTAAACAAGATAAAATAAATCAATTTATACAAATTAAAACAAATAAATCAATTTCAAAGTTTTTGTTTGTGAAAAATAAAAATAATTTCTATTTTTTCTTTCTCTTTTCATACAAAATTAAAATTTATCTACCAATAAACACAATTTTCTATTTAATTGAACTACATAAACTTTGATCTTTATGATAAGATACATATACTCTAATTTCTTATTTTAAATCAAGTTTGTCCTTCTAATTAAATATTTTTTTCTTTTCTTTTCTTAATTCCTTTTCTTTTCTTTTCTTTTCTTTTTTTGCATGTAATTATTAAGAAAGTTAAAATAAAATTAAAGTCATATTAACTCTACACAATTAATATAAAATAACTATTGTTAGGAAAAGATGTTATGGATACCTAACACCTTATCTACGTATAATTGATTTTTGAATCTATTTTTGGTTTGCAAATCATTTTATTTCAAAAAGATTTTTTTAGAATTGTGTTTTTTCAAAATTAAAATTTTAGTAACGATCCTACTTTGTATAATTTTTATTTTTGAAAATCAAATTTTTTCTTTTTTTGGTGACAGGCAATTATATTATGGGTGTGACATTTGTAAAAATCATATATTTGTCATATTTTTATTAAAAAAAAGTTAATAGTGATAAAAAAAACAATACTTTGGTTTTTTTACCCTTAGAAAAATAATTAATTTCGACTCATTAGAGACTGTTCATGAACTGTAATTAAATACTATCAGGTGTGAAGAAAATATACTATTTGTTTCTATATTATTCTTTTTATAATTTTGTCCACAATTATTGTACCTTTGTTAATTTCTTCATTGATTTTTTATTTCTTTATGTGTGTGTACGCGCGATCACTCTTAGCAACTGTCTGCTAAAAAAATTTGTCAAGTTATAATCCTAACAAGCATTTATACTATTATTCTTGTATTACGTAAAAATAAAGGGGGTAGAGAACTTATGGTAATGGACAAAATAATAATAATAATAATAATAATAATAATAATAATAATTCTTTGAGGAATAAAAAATACTGTGTTAGAATGCCAAGTCACTGATCTGGCTTTCAATTTTCATTGTACTTTTAATTGAGCTATAACTCTGGAGACTTACGTTTTATTAGTTTTCTCTACATTCACTCTATTCTCTATGACTGTAGAAGAGCAAGGCACATGCTGCATCGTGAAGCAATAGAAAGACAATCAATCAATGACAGATCAGTACAACAAAAGTCTATGTTTTGGGCGTTTTTGCTTCAAGAGAATGCGAAGTACAAGGCTATCACCAAAATAATTTCCCTATTTTACATCAAATTTTGATATTTTTGGCACGTCTTCTCATTCTTGCACTTGATAGGATCCTTTAGAGATATTCAGACCCTCTAGTACCAACTGATATTTTCCGAAACACAAGCTACTTGCAACAATATCAGAGAAAATTGATCGTTCCATTTTTTGTTCTCCATCTTTGAACCTGAACAGAATGCAATCGGCTAGAACATTATTTTGAGAGCAGAATATCATGGAGTTTTTCAAGCAAGAAAAAGCTGGAGAAACAACTTATTTTGGTGTCTTCATAGATTGTCGCTGGTGAATTCCCAACCTAAACCAGATTGAGGCAAAACTCTGTTGAAATTTCCACAATAATGTAATATCATTCATTTATTCCAAAAGTAATTAGTCAAGGATATCATTATTCTTTTAACAAGAATTTAACTTCAGTTTTGTGTCTTGCTAGTGATATGCTGCCACTAAATTTAACTTCTCTTGTATTGATTGCCAATTTTACCTTATTTTTAGTGAAAAAGGCAATCAATATCCTCACTATGATTCTTTTTGGCAGTATCGACAACCCAATTTGGCCTCCAAGCGGTGGCGATATTACACTCTGAAACTAGACGATGCACAAAAGGAGCAATTTCCTTCATATCCCCAATCCCAAGACTGCAATTATTGATTTTTTACTTCCCACAGAAAAATTAAAACTACAATTTTATAAGTTAGGTACTGGGCAAAATTAAGGAAGTTTTCCAACGCCGGCAATTATATAGAAGCAATGATAGAGAAATTATATTATATATATGGTGTTGACAACTTATGCGTATGCTAGTAGAGGGGAGAAAGAAGTATTTTTCAGTTAGGGGAAAAATTAACTAGCAAAAAGGAAGTAAATAAATATGGGTAAGTTTAAGCACACCAAGACGAATAAACATATAACCTATGGTACAAGCATACAGTGAAATTAAATACAGTCTCACATTTGTGTGGTACTTCTATGTTCCATAGCCATTTACATACAAATACCCTATCCTATCGTAAGCACATTCTAGCTGCGCTTTTGATGCAAGCGTAAACCATTCCAGAGCTTTATTTCAACACCTCCTCTTTCTCTGCTTGATATTCAAGTATCTGAAAGTTCACATTCTCCTCCCCTCGTCCTTAACAAAGCCCTTTCATGAAGTATAACCAGTTCACTGACAGGGGAATCTCATAAATTTAGCATCTTATTTTGCAAATATAAGCAATCTGGTATTAGTTGTAGATCTAAAGCCATTGTACAATAAAAAAAAATCTACCTGAACTAGAAATTTTTGCAATTAATCTCTAGTACTAGTGATTTCATAACATCATTTCGCAATTTTAAGGGCACATGACAAAAGTTGTATTGATAATATGGGAAGACTGAAAAGATAGAGAGGAAAATAAGGGAGATGACAAATATACAATTCACAGAAAGGCTCTCAATACATCACTGACTCCTAAACCTTATTTATACTTATACTCCCTAGTAAATTCAGATATTGTTTTCGTAGGTTTCACTATGACAATGACCAAATAGGAAGTCATGTCAACACAGAACCACCAAATCAGAATTATTCTTCTCCTTCTTTTCATTTCTATCAACTGCGACGGGTCAGAGAATGACCACTTTAAAAAAAAAAATCAAAACAAAACAAAACAAAAAGAAAATATTATTACCACGAAACTCAAACAATATCCTTGGGAAAAGCACTAACCCAGTGATGCTGCGCAACCATCATGTCATGGAACAATTTCATTTATTGAGACATTTGAGGCAGCCCCAAAGGTTCAATCATATTATGTGGGGGATTTACAATTTCCTGGCTGCAAAAACAGCATACATAAACTATATAAGGAAAACGGAATGAAAAGTTTTAGGTTTAGAAAACTCTATTATGGGTATAATTCAAATCAAAGAAACAATTATCCATGAGCAGTTACTGAGAAGCACATAACAGCTTATATATCAAAATAGTAATCAACCATAAAAGAAGAGGGAAGAAAGTCATGTTAAGACAAAAAAAACATGAAGTCAAAATATATCATTTGGACAAATTTTCTTCCACAACAGTCAGGCCATTAAGTAGTCAAAGTATTTTAACATGAAAGAAACAAATGTTTGACAACTATTTCTAGAATATTTTAGCTTTAATAGAAGTACAAAATAAATCTAGCTGAAGTATCTGACCTTGCTTGATTGTTTTTGAATAACTCTAGAAATCATTTCATGAATAAGCTTCTCTGCCTTATCATTGTCATTCTTTTCAAGAAGATAATAAATAATTGTTTCAAAAGTTACAAAATTCGGGAGGCAACCGTTCTCTTCCATCTTTTCAAGCAAGGCCATTGCTTCATCAAATAAGCCCTCTTTACAAAGTCCGTTTATCATGGTAGTATATGCTTGCACATCTAGAAGATGACAGCCTCTGATTAGGACTTCAAAAATCTCTTGTGCAGTATTTACTCGACCACCTTTGCAAAGACCATCTATAACTATAGTATATGTGCACACATTGGGCTGAATTCCTCGATCAACAATTTTATTAAATAATGCAAGTGCCTCGTCAAGATGCCGGCTTTTGTAAAATGCATCTAACAAGATACTATAAGTGACTACATTGGGACATTGGCCACTATCGTGCATCTCATAAACAAGATCCTGCACATATGACATTTTCCCTGACTTGCACAAGCCATCAATAAGAGAACTGAAAGTTATAGTATCAGGAGCCAAATTTCTGCAATGCATTTCCTTGAACAGATCCATGGCTTCATCCACCATGATAATTTTACAGTATCCATTGATCAAGATGCTATAACTTATAACATTAGGAGCCAAATTGCTTTGGATCATCCTATTGAACACTTCCTTTGACTCAATAACATTATTTCTCAAACAATACCCATCCATTAAAGTATTATAGGTAACAACATCAGGTTTTTGGCCAAACTTCATCATTTTAGCAAGCACAGCTTGAGCTTCCATGATCCTTCCTTTCTTACAAAATGCATCGATCAGTATATTAAAAGTATAAACATTAGGATTAATATCTTTCCCTACCATTTCATTGAGTAATTGAGTAGCTTCTTGCCATTGACCCATACAGTAGAAACCATGAATTAGTGAGTTATAAGTGACAATATTAGGTAGAATTCCCCGTTCAGTCATAGCAAAATACAAATCACGTGCCTCGGCCACAAGTCCACCTTTACAAAGGCCATCAATGACCGTGCTGTACAAAACTACACCAAGTTTGATTCCCTGTCTTTCCATCCTTTGGAGCAATTTAATGGCTGACCTTGCTTTCCCTGTTTTACACAGCCCATTGATTAATGTGCCATAACTAATTTCGTCTAATTGAAATCCTTTTGCAATTAGGTCATCGTGAAAATCTAGCGCTTCCCCAACCTGGTTAGTGATACAGAGGCCTTTCATTAGAGTAGTCAAAGTTATGATATTCGGTTTGTGATCCATCTTGCAAATCTTCCCCAATATAGAGAAAGCAAAATCCATCCGATCGACATGGCAGTAACAGTTGATTAAGATGTTCAGAATAACAAAAGACAGAGTGAACCCTTTTAGCTCCGCCCGTCTACAAAGTGAAATAGCAGTGGGATAATGTTTCATTTTCACAATGACTCCTATAATCTTACCCAATTCGACTATGGAAGGTGGGGGACGCATATGGAGCATGCGATTGAATGAAGCAACTGCATCGTTGATGTTATTGGGATTTGCGGAATTGAAATGCACATAGAAATTGAAATTGAGGGCATACGGGAACGAGGGAAGGAAGGTGGATGGAGAAGACGGAAGAAAGAGAGGAAATTTGGGGAAGGCATACCTCGAAGCTGTAGAAAACATCATCTTCACTTCAGAAATTCAGATCCTTCGACAAACCCCTTCTCCTTTGGGAAGACGCAGAGCCGGCCCTCTTTTGTCTTTCGTCTCATTTTCATTTTTTGAACAAATAGATTTTTTTTTTTCTATAATATGAATTTTTTATTTTAAAAATATTTATTGTAGTCTAATTTTAATATTTTATTAAAATACATTTTATTAGTCTAGACATATATTAAATTACTTTTTTTTTTGCAAGAATTAAATGTCATATTCTTTGGTAATGTAAATATTTTTGCTTTTATCGTTATTCATAAAAAGAATAGTTTTTGTTTTTATTAAATTTAACAAAATTTTGATTGGGTTACTATTTATCAATTAACAATTCGCTTAGCAAATATATTTCATATGAAGAGATGGCAGTTTTTAAGCTGTTTTCAATTTTTCTTTCATTCAAATTCACTATTTTGTAGTTAATTACTGTGAATTAAAATTTTTAACTTTGAATAACTTTTTAATATATTTATTCAAACTTAATTTATTCAATTAGTTTTAAATATAATTTTAGGTTCTAATAATAAATGTTCTTATCATTTACTCTTCTGAGTTTGGTTCTAAATGATAGTATTTTAGTTAAAAAAAATTATATATATATATATATATATATATATATATATATATATATATGTGTGTGTGTGTGTGTATTTATGTATGTGTATATATATATATATATATAAGTTTATTGAAGGTATTTTTTTCAAAAGGAAATTAAAACAAAACTAAAGTATGACATAACTTTTAATATCAGGGGAACAAAGTGTATATTTTAAAAATAGAAAAAAAATATGGCATAATTTCAGAAAAATTTCAAAGAATTAAGTGTTATTTTGCTCTAATTTTTTTTAATATAGAAATGAATTGTTAATTAAATTATCTTGAGAATTTTTTTAAAAAATAACAATTTTGGTGGAATATTGTTTTAATATATCAAGTTAGCTTATTATGATATAATTTTGAATGAACTATAAAAAATTTTAACTAATTTTTGGTTGAATAATACTATCCTAAATTATTTAATCGAATTAGTTTTTTGATTATACTTCATTATAAATTTAAGATAAATCACATGAATCCATTTTAAATAAAATTATTTTATCATATCATACTGATTTCATATCTTTAAATGGATAAAATTTGAAAACTTTAGAAAATTAAATTTCTCAAAAATTATCTACAAATCTATCTAACAAATTTGATAAATTTATAATTTATATCTTAGGTTTGAATTGAAAACATTATCTTTAAAATATATAAATGTGTAAGTTTAAGAGTGTGTTATAACAAAATTTGTGTCTGAAGCTTGAGAATTTTGCAGTAAATGACAAATTTCCTAAACATAAAACCTAGAAAATTTTGACGTACAAAGTTTAATTTCTTATTCTTCTTTTCATTGAATAGACTTCTCATTGTCTCCTTATCCACCCAAAAAAAAAGTTTAAATATTTCCTTTTTTTCTTAATTATAGACTTAATTGTTGAGAACAAGCTCTTTTACTACAATAATCCATGAAAAAAACAATGCTCAAAAGCCCCACCGCCACAATTATTTCTCCAATAACCCCGCGTTGTGTTTTAATAAAGTGATTTGTCACAGATATGAGGAGTCATATGTTAATTCATTTTAAATAAAATGCATTCATCATATTCTACTACTATTGATATCTTTAAATATATAAAAATTTGATGCCCATAAAAATTATTTTTTAAAAAATAAATTCCTTAAAAACTATCAACAAAATTATTTAATGAGTTTTAATAAATCTTTTATTATTTTTAAATCCAAATATAATATATTATGTCTTAAAAATTAGAGTTAATTATTTTGTTATATAGAAATTAAGGGCTTTTTCACTGATATATTAAAAAACAAAAAACAAAAGAGGGAAATGAATAACAGGCAAAAGATATTCCCCATATATGTAACAGAATAATTTTTTTTAATAAAATAGCTCTGCATCCCAATTTTTTTTAATAAATTTTTAAAAAATTTTAAAAGAGATAATTTTAAAGAAGTTTAGAAAAAATTTTAAAAATAATAAATTTATTATTTAATTTTTATTTATTTATTTATTTTTTGAATTTATATAAATTTTTTATTTATATTTTAAAAATATAATACCTTAATATGTATATATAATTTTTTTAATTAATTTCGGTTAAGATTGTACAAATTAAAATTTAAATAATTGCTTTAAAAAACAGATAAGAATTTAAAAAATTAGTAAAATTATATTTAGAATTAATTTTTGATTTATTTATTGTTTAAATTGATATAAAATTTGTTCAAGTATAAAGAAAAATTTTTTATTTGTATTTTGATTAATATAATGCCTTAATATGTATATATAAATTATTCATTTGAGAAATTTTAATTAATTTTGTTTAAAATTATATAATTTAAAATTTAAATTATTGTTTAAAAAAACAGATAAGAATTGAAAAAAGTAGTCAAATCATATTTAAAATTATTTTTATTTTATTTATTGTTTAAATTGATATAAAAGTTGTTACAGTGTAAAAAACACATCAGTCAATGAAAAAAAATTATTAAAAATAATACATATATATATATTTAAGGATAAAAAAATATAAAAATGAAAATTATATAAAAATCATATTACAAAACCCCGAAAACCATTAATATGATGGATTCACTTCCGCATATATCGCTAATACCAACGCATATAGTTCGACATGCAATCTAGTGATCTATCAGTATAATCATTCTTGATTGTAAATTATATAAATTTAAAATATAAATATATTAAAACTTGATTGTAAAATAAATTTTATAAATTTATTTTTTTAAAAATTCTCATCTGAACTTTTCTTAAAACAATTACTTAACATTTAATTTCTAGTAATTTAACAAAAATTTATTAATATTTCTCAAAACATAAATATTTCCCAATTATAAGTTTAAAAAAATTATATATATAAATTAAGGAATTGTATTATTCAAAATACAAATAAAAAAAAATGTTTCTTAATACTTGAACAAATTTTATATCAATTTAAAAAATAAATAAACTAAATAATAATTTTAAATAATTTTACTATTTTTTCAATTCTTCTCTTTTTTTTAAAACAATTATTTAAAATTTAATTTGTACAATTTTAAACAAAATTAATTAATATTTCCCAAAATGAAAAAAATTATATATACATTTCAAAGTATTATATTATTCAAAATACAAATAAAAAAATTTTCTTTACACTTAAACAACTTTTATATCAATTTAAGCAACAAATAAATTAAAAATGATTTTAAATATTATTTTACAAATTTTTTCAATTCTTATCTGTTTTTTTAAACAATTATTTAAAATTTAAATTGTACAATTTTAAACAAAATTAATTAAAATTTACTTCTCAAAATAAAGAAATTTATATGTACATATTAAGCATTAAATTATTCAAAATATAAATAAAAAAATTTTCTTTACACCTAAACAACTTTTATATCAATTGAAACAATAAATAAATTAAAAAATAATTTCAAATATAATTTTACAAATTTTTTCAATTCTTCTCTGTTTTTCTAAAACAATTTTTTAAAATTTAATTTGTACAATTTTAAAGAAAATTAATTAATATTTCTCAAAATGAAAAAAATTGTATATACATATTAAGGCAGTATATTTTTCTAAATAAAAATAAAAAAATTTATATAAATTCAAACAATAAATAAATTAAAAACAATTTAAATAATGAATTTATAATTTTGAAAAGCTTTTTCTAAACTTCTTTAGAATTATCTCTTTTAAAGTTTTTTAAAAAATTATTAAAAAGAATGGGACGCGGAGCCTCCATTTTATTACAAAAAATTTATTTTGTTACATATACGGGGAATATCTTTTGCCTGTTATTCATTTCCCTCTTTTGTTTTTTATATATCAATCAAAAAGCCAAAAATTAAGTCTTCATCTTGTCAAGACTAGAAAGAGCAGGATTTTGATATAACTAAGGAAAAAAATAAAATGATTTTAAATTTATTAGCAAATTTTTTAATAAAAATATATTACTAAATTTCTACTAGTTTAATGTTGGATGATTAATTTTATCCAAAAATTTTTTTTATATTTGCTTCTTTTTTTTATAAATTGATGAAAAACACAAATTTTTATCCAAATTGTATTCATATAAAAACGATTTGCCATTAAAGCATCTTTGACAAAATGGCTAATTGTGATTTGTCCCTTTTGTAAGAGTGAGTTTTCACACATTGGCGCTTGAAAGAAGCAAAGATGTTTATGTCTTGTTTGATAGGATGAGATATAAATAAAAAGAAAAAAAATTAAATAATCTCATTCGTTACATATTTTGTAGAATTAAAAATAAAATATTTTCATTACATAAAAACATAAATCAAGAATAATTATTATACAGAAAAAATTTATATAGAAAGACAACAATTTTTATAGCGTAAAAATATTGTTTCAATAAACTAAAAAAAACATTTTAATCCAATTGCTGTTAAATAATATTATCCTAAAATTATTTTATTGAAGTGGGTTTTTGATTATAATATGTTAAATATTTAATTGAAGAGGTTTTTGGATTAATAAATTTATATATTTCTTTAGTCAAAATTTAATACATTATTTTTAAATACATGACTATGTAAATTCTGTTGTAACAAAATTTTAAGTATTTATTATAAAATTCTCTAATAATAACATGTTAAAATATTTGTAATCATTTAATATCTCATGATCAACTTTATCTAAAAAAATATGTTATTTATTTTTTATTAAAGAAATTGATAATAAACACGTAAAAAATTTTATCTAAATTTTATTCATATAAAAATTGTCTACCCATGTAGTTTGATTCTAAATATTTAAAATATTAATTTATTTATTAACTAGCCGTTAAAGCTTTTTTTTGACAAAATAGACAATAGTGATTTGTCCTGCTTCAAGTTAAGCGAACTTTTCATATAATAGGGCTTGTAAGAAGTAAACACAATAATGGAAGATTAACGATTGAATCAACGTGGAGAGTGATTCATAAATATATAAAGAGGCAATCACTTATAAAGATTTAACTTTTGAAAAGAAATTATAAATGATGAAAAAGATTTAATATTGTTCAATAATACTTGAATCTTAGTTAATTTGCCTAAGTGATCAAAGCATGTTGGTTGCAAGTGTATATTCAAAAGAAAAATACAATTCGCATGGCTTGTTGAAAGCCTTTAAAGCAAAGTTAGTAGTTAAAGGGTTTAGACAAAAATAAAATTTAGACTATTTTGATATTTATGCACTAATGGCTAAAATGACTTCTATTAGGATTTAAACTCATAATGTGACCATATGGTGTTAGAAAAAAAATTTTATTTTCACAAATGAAAATCAAGTGAAATAATATCACCATCAAAATTTTAATTTAAAAAATGTGAAACTTTGAAATAATCTTTTGAAGTAAAATGATTTGTAAACTAAAAATAGATTTGAAAGTCGATTGTATATAAGAAATGTGTTAAACATCCTACAATACTTGTTTTAAAAAATAGTTACCATAAATTAATTATACAAAATTAATATGATTTTATTCTTATTTTAACTTCCCTAACAATCATATACAAAAATAATAAAAAGACAAGAAATAAAAAAATAAAAAATATTTATTTATAAGGATGAACTTGAGTTAAGATACAAGTTTAAGACATACATCAAATACCTTGTAGTTCCACCAAACAAAAAACTGCATCAATTAGTTGATAATTTTTAATTTTGTAAAAAAAGAAAAAAGGTAGATATTATTTTTGCCTTTCACAAATAAAAATAATTTTTGAAATTAGTTAATGTATTATAATTTATAAAAGTCAAATTAATTTTACTACTTTACTCTTCTTGTCTTTGTTTTTCTATTATTTCATCTTTTAGAAATGACCTTTTATTTAATTAAAAAGGTATTTATGTTTTTGTCAAAAGAAAATTTTTGGGAAAGTACTAAAAAATGTAATTTGAAAAAAATCTTGAAGAATTTGTTTATTTAAAGTTTCAAAACACTTATTTTGTGGTTATTACCTTTCCCTTTTTTTTCTTAATTTTTAATTTTTTAATTTTTTTTCTTGTTCTCTTTTTTTAAAGAAATTCACTTTGAACATTAAAATATCATTTTTGTGTGTTTTTTAATTAATTTTTATTTATTTATTTTTCATGACTTTTAAAAGAGCCAATTTTAAGAACAATATTTTTGGAAAATCCTTAAAGAAAGGAGATTGCTTAGAAAATTTATTTTGAACTTTTAAAAATCTCTTTTTTTTTAATATACCTTTTAAAAAACTATTAAGATTTATTTATTTATTTTTAAATCTTAACAAAATCTAATTTGATTTAATTTTCTTCCATCATTTTTGTAAATTTTGAAAAGAAGTATTCTTATTTATTTTTTTTACTAATACCTAATTTTTGAATTTCAATTGCATATATTTGTTCTTCTCTTTTTTTAATTTTAAGGAAAATTCATTTAATTTTTTTGAATCATTATTATTATTTTATTTCTTTTAACTTTTAAGTAAAGGTTTGTCATTAAAATCAAACTTGATCTTTTATTTGATTTTTTTAGTAATTTTTAGTAAATTTTCAAAAGAGAGTTTGGGGAAATATTCCTATGAAAAAGAAATTCATTTGTTTTTATTTAACATAAAATTTAAACTTTTTAAACATGTTTTTTATTATTTATTTAATTTTTTTTGAAAGAAACTCATTTGATTTTCTAAAAGAACTATTTTTATTTTTTTATAGTTTGAACTTCTTTTTAAAAAGAAATGCATTTTATTTTTCTAAAAACTATATCTTTTCGCATTTTCCTTTTAAAATATTTACTTTTTTATTTGCTTGAATATTTTTTGAAAACAAAATTAATTTAATATAAGTCATTGAAACCCAAAATCTATTAGATGTGATTATTCTGCCTAAATGGCACCTATTGAAACTTATTGTCACGCATAATCCCTCGTTTAATCCCTAAATATTTGAGGGGACAAAAAAGTCCAACGCAACAACTCTAAAAAACATATTTAATAAAAATAAAAGGTAAAAATATTTACAAGCATTAAATATTTGTGTTTATGTATGCTTTTGTGTTCAATCAAAAATCATAATATTTTAAGCATATATTGCATCATATGAATAGATAAAAAAAGTAATGATAAAAGAAGCTTTTTTCCTTCCCTTTAGTCCTTCATTCAAGGATTCTTCAAACATTTTGTCCAACAATTTACATGGGTCCAATTAAGCAAAAGGGAAACATGAAGTAGAATTAGCTCAAACTTAAAATAAAATAACTCTACAACATTAATAGCAAATTCATACTCATCCAATTTTGAAGTCCTTAATAATACTTCCATTATCCAACAATTTAAGATGCATAATCATCTCACTACTCAATCATCAATCAAATAGCCTTCAAAAATTGAGGCATTCATGCACACATTATTTAAAAGATGCATATACATTCATTACAAAATCACAACAGTAGGAAGATTAAAACTAAAGCACCATGGCTCAATCAAGCTCAACAAATCAGATTAGCAATGAGAATATGATAGGTAAATATTTAAGTAATATATCACCCTTCTCTCAAGCATTTTACTGAACATTTGCCAAGCATACTTTAGGAAATGTAAAGAATATGAGATTTTACACCTTATCGATGACCACCTAATGTGAGGCTACTAGTAATTCCACCATGGTATATAAATTAGCACGTAACATCATATTTCAAGTGATTATGCTTATTATGCAAAGATCCTCAGACTTTTATACTAATAAGAACCAACGCCATATACATACTCATGCATAACAAATGAGAACTTCCAATTTCAATTATTACGTTCCAATCTCCCACCCCCATTTAGCGTTATTAGCAACCACAAGGAAATCTTTAATGCATTGTAACCCTATGAAACAAGGAAGGAAAGCAAAACTTATAGCCTATCTGTGGGAATTATGGTTGAAGAAAGGGATGAAGCTTGATGATTTTCCTCCTTCATGCTTAATCTTTTATAAAATGGGAGATAATATGCAAAATTTATCTAGATAATTAAGAAGTAAGGAATATTTTTTATTAGCTCTTTTTTTCTTCTTGGCTCACTTACAGTGATTGAAACAAAGCAAGATAGAGATCAAGGAAAGGAGAATAGTGAGAATGCTACCAACTAGAAAAAAAAAAAAAAAAACACTCCCAAAAAACCAAAGCCTTCACCCTTTCTTTCCTTCTCTCTCCTTAGCTGTTAGGAAAAAAAAATCTCATAACTCCCTTTCTCACTGCCGTTCCTTTAAAACCAAAGGAAAATGCCCTCTGTTGTTGCAATATTCTTCCTCTCCCAGAACCATCCTCCTACTGCTTCTCATTTACACCCATTTTATCCCCAATTTCAGTATGAACTTCACTCCCCTTCTCGAATGCATCACTCATGCCAAATCATTAGGAGGAATCATGAGACGTTGAGCTCCCACACACCTCACATAATAGCTCTCCTCTCCAACTTCCTTTCTTCGTTTGTTAAAGCTCGTGATCGAAAGGATAATCTAGATTATTTTAGCTTTTCATGATTATTTTTTATTTTTTAATTTATTATTTATTTTTATTTTTATCTTTTTTGTTTTTGTTTCTTAGGATTTTATTAATTTTTATTTTACTATGATTTAGTTCTTTCCATTTTTTGATTTCTTAAGTTTTATTTTATTTTATTTATTTATTAAATTGTTATTCTGATTCTTATCATATTAGGCTATTTGGATTTAGATTATTTAGGCTTTTGGAGTTATTTAGGCTTTTAAAAATGGATCTAAAACTTTTCTTTTTTCTTTTTTTTTTTAAATTTTCACTCCTCCTCTCATTTTTATTTTGTCTTATTTTATTTATTTATTTTGTAAATTATTTTCATTTTGTTTTCTTTTTCCTTTTCTTTATTATTTCTTTTCTTCTTAAAATATTCTTTTTGTTTATATTTTTATATTTGTTTGTTCATTTTTTTCTTTTTGAGATTTTTTTTCTTATTCTATTTTACTATTTTTTTATTTATAATTTCTTATGATCTTTTCTTTCTATTTTTTATTATTATTTTGTTAAAGTCCAAAAATTAAATATGACTTAGACTAAATCAACTAATGACTCCTCTCTTTATATTTGTTTAATTATTTTATTAATTCAATTATTATAAATAATTTTAAAAAATATCTAAACAAAATATAATATTCACAATTCTCATAATATTAGCATCCCTTTATAAGCTTCATGTGTACCAAAAGAATGCTAAAATAACTTTTCCAAATGAAAATTTTAATGAAGAAGTTTACAAGGAATAACTAAAAGGCTATATGCTACCCAAAAATGAGAAAAAAGTCTATAAGTTGGTTAAGTCTCTACATGGCTTAAAAAAAGTGCTTAAACAGTGGCGTGAGAAGTTTGATTAAGTGATTTTATCAAATTGCTTCTCAAATAATAATGTACACAAGTGCATATACTCTAAATTTACTAACAATTATGGCATAATAATCTATCTTTTTATAGACTAATAATTAGGACAAACTTAGAAGGAGTTCATCAAACTAAGCAGTATCTAGCTTTTAATTTTAAGATAAATGACTTGAATAAAGTAGAAACAATCTTGGAAATAAAAGTGTGTAAGCATAAGGATGGCTTTACACTATAGCAAGAGCACTACATTAAGAAGATGTTAGGGAAATAAGTATCTTAATGTTATCAATTCCAACACACCTTATGATCTTAATTTTAAATTAGAAGAAAACATAAGAAGATCAATAGCATAATTAGCACATGCAAGTGCTGTTAGAAGCTTGATGTATGCTATGTACTATACCAGAGAGATATGACTTTTACTGTGTGCAAACCATCGAGATCTATAAGTAAACCTTGTAAAAGTCATTGAAAATCTATAAGATATTTTTATTATCCCAAGAAAACCATAAATTTAAGATTATATTATAATGGTTATCCCGCTGTACTAAAATGTTACTTTAATGCTAGTTGGATTTTAAATTTTTATGATAATAAATCCATTTTAAGATGGATTTTCACCATAGGTGGTGGAGCCATAAGTTGGGCCTCAAGGAAACAAACATGTATCTCACATTTTATAATGGAAGTTAAGTTTATAACTTTATTAGTTGCAAGTAAAGAAGTGGAAATAATAATAAATTTATTATTAGATATAAAGCTATGGCCATAACCAATGACAACCATTTTGATTTTCTGTTATTGTAAATTAACCATGTCTCAAGCATATAATAAAGTTTATAATGGAAAGTCTAGACATATAAGCTTGATACATGAGTTTGTGAGGCAATTAATAAGAGATGGTATAATTATCATTATCTACATAAAGTCCAAAAGTAATTTAGCAAACCAATTGACAAAAGGTTTCTAAAGGGAAAGGACCAAAGACCTCACTGCTAAGATGGGACTAAAACCTATAGTTATCAAATGATGGGAACCCAATGTTATTCTAATAGAACATTGATTTCAAGATTTAATGGGGAAAAACAAGTTATTTACTGATTGGAACACTAAGAAATAGGTTTTGGTGTTGTCAGAGGATAAGCTAAAAAGTTCTTAATGGATCGATAATTATATTATCAAAGGTTTTCACCTATACAAAAATAGGAGTGGTGGCACTTCAATTAGGAGTTTTAGATGTTTTACTCATGTAAGTCTTAATGAAAACTAGGATAAGCACATGACCATAAACATGCTCAAGTAATTGAATCTCTTAAATTTGTTATGATATAATTATATATGTGGTTTTTTGACACCTATTACTTCGTTAGAACCTTGAAGACATACACTAATAGAAGGTTTAATCCTAGTGAGACCTTTGCTTTATACAAAAATTATACTAAAAGCTTGTAAATTAGTGGAGGTGTAACGTCTGGTTTTTTATAAAACATCAAAACGAGTCGATTTTCAAAGCAAGCTCCTTGAGATGAGTTACTTAAGATCAATAAAAATTAGAATAAAATTTTAAATAATAGAAAATGAGGAATTAAGCCCTGAGTTACCCAAAAATCGGAGCCGCAGTGATTCAAAAAATTTACCGAAGAACCAGTGACATTTTTGTAAATAAGTGCAAATTTGGAAAAATATATATGAGAGCTTTTTAAATGAAAATTTTAAGTTTTCTGAGGTTCTCAGAGGCCCTAAAAATCATAGGAAGCCTAGAGACAGTTAAAACCCCTTCGGTATATGTTTTCCAATGTCAGGTAACCTGAACTTTGACATATTCATCTGGGAAGGTTTTAGCTATGATTTGAGTAATTCCAAAAGCATTTTACTAAATTAGAAACCTAAATTTTATAATTAAAAAGATGATTCTAAAAAAGGAGCTAAACGAAGCCAAATCGGAAATGCCATTGCGAATGGCGAAATTGGAAACAATTTTAAAAAGGAAGTTTCTTTATTCTTCTTTAAAGTTCACATTCACTCTCCCTCACTTTACACTGACTTTCTTCTGCCCATAACAAAGAGTAGAACCAAAAATTTTAGGTGCACAAGGGAGTAGTCAAAAGAAGGAGAAAAGGCCAAGAAAAAGATATGGAATTCATAGATTTTCTTAGTTCTTCCTTAAGCAAAGTTGTTCTCCTCCTTCCCTCTTTTCCTCCTATGGTTTTCTTGGTATATTTGGTGCTATTTTGGGGGCAAAATAGAAAGGAAATATTTGTGTTTAGAGTGAGGCAACGAAGGAAAGTGAAAAGCAACTAAGAAAGAGCAAGAAAACATAGTAAAACTTCCATTCTTTGGTAGTTCTTCCTCCCCCTTCCTCTTGCACGATTTGGCCACCATAAGTCCAATTCTTAGAGGCTGTTTTCTATCTAAATTAAGGGGGGATTAAAAGTTTTAGAGTGCAAGGATTAAGAATCTATTATTGGAAGCAAGTAAAAGCTATTAAATTTCAAGTTAGCAAAGTGTAGGATTCTTGAAGAGTTTGTAAAATCTATTTTGATTCATGAATTTCTTAGGCTATGTAAGTATTTAATTGAGCTTCTAAGACTTCTAAGAAGTCTCCCAAGTGTGTTCCCCATCAAGAAAAAATCAAGAAGCTGTTAAACTCTATTAATGCTCTATATTTCGACTAAGCAAGGATAGCATAGCTAGGGAGAGTTTTAAATTATTCTAAGCCTATTTTTGAGTCACATATGATGAGTAAAAATGAAGGGAAGCCTTAGAAAAAATTTAGGAAGCTTAGAGAATGAGTTGGTGCTTTAAGTTCCATAATGTGACCTAAGAAAGCAATATGTATTTAGACTCTTCGTTTTAATTGGGTGATGACTCCAAGAGGTTTAAAGGGAGTCAAGAATTATGTATAAAAGGAAAGAATGGGGCCTAGACTTCAAAGAGTAGATGTTACTTCATTAGGTGCCATTAGGAACCATAATTGAACCATAAAACAAAGTTAGAGTTCCAAATAGATAGGTAACTTTGAGAATGGTTCCAATAGTCTAATTGGTTCCTATTTTATGTAATTAGGCCAAGGAAAACAAGCCCCACCTAGTTATGAGTATGTAGCTGTGGGAGGAGATCCAATTTTAAGAGAAAAAGTGTGCTTGTGTGGCAAAGGTAGCTCTCTCTCTTTTCTCCCATGCATGAATGAATGTCTACATTGTCTTTGAATGTGTGTATGTGTAATTTAAGCTATGAATTATGTTTTGGTATGATGCATATATTCCATGGAACTATAGTGTTACATTATGTATTCAAATGATACCTAAAATGTTTGTATTGGTTTGCTTGAATGTGGAGAGGCGAAGAACCTCCTATCTTCAGTGAGAATGAGCCAAGAACCCTTAGAAATGGTTGAGACCAAGAGAAAGTCTCCCAAGAGCAAGGCTTAGTTCAAGGCTTTTGAGAAAAAGGATGAAGCAAGTTCAAGAATCTTGAAGAAAGGGGGTGAGGCTAATCCATTCATTTGGCAAGCCTAAGTGTATTATGTGTGCTTTGTGTAAATGCCAATAATGTATCTTGCACCATTTTCTATATTAATATGCCATGCATGCATTCTTAAAACTTGTAATACATTCTTTATGCATAATTGAATGAGAGATGAGTTATTGAGATTCTTTGAATCTCATTCCCTCCTCTCCAATATCCTAATATGCTAGGTGGAGCTAATGAACAAGGAAATGAAACCTACCAAGTGGGAAGATGAAGCCTAGATCATGAAGCTCTTAATGTTGTTTATGTTGTAACTAAAGGAATGGCATATGATGTAATCTTTTGATAGAATTGATAGACAATGAATGGAACATGTATAATTACCCTAATAGATTATGTATGTATAAAATTTGATGATAAATAGAATGTATTGCAATTTTTAGGTATTGAATGGTCATTTCAAGTACATGTGTCTTAGTATATGGCTTGAGGATGAAGGATGAGATTTTGTGTTTTGAGTTTCCACACCTTTAAGACAATTTTAGGGAGTCTTTTTAGGCTATTCCCATGTGCTCAAGTGGCCATAAGAACTTTGGGAGCCATTTTACACACTTTTGCACTATTAAAAAACATTAAAATGACCCAAATGGCACCCTATGACACTTTATGACAAAATGAAGGAATTTCTCTATGAAATTTGGCAAACATGTAAAGCTCATTAAGAGAATTTTGGGAAGCTAAAGTGCAACAAAAATGGAGCTCTACAGAATTAAATATAAATTTTCAAAGTTGGGATTTTTCTATTGATTCTGGTATGTGCACTATTCACACTAACAAATTTGTATTCTTTGTCATCTGATGGGCAAATGGTATCCAATATTTGTGAAGTTTATAAGCATAAACTAGAGGTTATAAGATTTCTATAGCCACTAAGATCACATCATTTGGAGGTCTGAATACAAAGTTATGTCATTTTAAAGTTTACTGTCAGCAGTAGTAGCACCCCCTGAGTCCAGTTATTATTTTATAGATTTCCAATGACTAAAAGTATCTATTTCATTCTAGCATTGTTTTTCACTTAAAGTTAACATCTGTAACTTTTCAGAATGACCAAATGTGTGTGATTTCAATTTTCATAGAATTAGTTATGAATTTTAAAAATGCACATCAGTAATTTGAACCAGTAGCTCAGATAGCAGCGACCTTGGTGGTTTTTCGAATGTTAAACATTATTCCCTTAATGATTAATAAGCTGAAATTATTTTTACCATGGGATAGACATCCAAGGCTTTCTGGAATGGTAAATTTTGTTAGATTTTTATTTTTGTGAATTTAGTTATGAATTTCTGAAATTGTGACAGAAAAACTAAAAATGTGGTCGAAAATATGTATAAGTATTTTATGCTCCCTTTTGGTTTCCACAAGATGTGGGCCACTTTTGATGATTTAAATGAGTTGTATTCATATAATTAAATATGGGAATGTGTTGTATGTGCTCACATGATCCACATGACACCAAAGGAAATTTTCATACACGACGCAACACAAAGAAACACATTATTTAATTCCCTTTTTCTTGCACTTTCATGGAATCTATGAATGTAAAGCATGGGTATGTTATGAAATGAGTTAGAAATATATAGTGTTACAGGAGGAGTGTTATATAATCTAAAACTTTTAAAGTTATGTTGGTTCATCCAATAAACAAAATTCATCTACATGTTTTAATGAATAAAGATGGTGATATATATTCATTAGTTCATCTAATGAATTACTTTAAAAGTAATTCATGTAAATGTATTGATGATTAAAGAGTAGAATACATGCATTAAATAAGAAAAATATTTTTAGTGACAAATTTTAGCGATGACTAAAAAAAGTCACCTATAAAAGTCTTTTGCAAATACAAAAATGTAACAACAACATAGCTTTTAAAGGTGACATATAATAAGTCACTGTTAAAAGTCTTTGGTTGAAACAAAATTATTGTCATAAAAACGTACTGTTTGTGGCGACAATGTACTTTTAATGGTGACTTGTTGTCATCATTATAAGTATTTAGTTGTCACAAAAAAAATACTTTTATGGCAATTTCTTATATTACAACCAAAGAATTTTAGTAGGGATAATTTTTTTTTGTCATAAAAGACTTTAATGGCGACACTATGAAATCACCACTAAAATTGTTTTTAATAACAACTTTTGTTGCATAAAAGGCCAAAGATTTTAATTTTTTTTTTAGGAATAAAAAATTTTGGAGCTAAAACTTATAGCGATAATCTTATCAGGTCACTGCCAAAAATGTTTTAGTGGCAATAAATGTTGTTGCAAAAAGTTGTTTTAGGGGTAACTTTACATTATTGCCATTCAAAGTAGCTTTTAGTGGTGACTGCTAAAAATGGATTAAATGGCGACCACTAAAAACATAAATCCAATTAAATAACTTCATAAACACACTCGTCCCTCAACTTTGTGTTTTCTCTTTCTGAGGAAGTGAGCTCTCTTTCATCCTTTCCAATCTTTCTACACTTTCTCTTTCTCTCTCCCTTTTATTAGGTCATCTTACATAGATGGTAGCCATTTATGTAGCTAAAACCTTCTCCCCTTCTTTAGTCATGAACCCTTTTCTCAGATGGATGAGATTATGAAATTAAGAGCTTAGACTATGTTTTTAGTATGTCTATACTTTAAATCACTAATTGTTAACTTTTTGAGATAATCTTTAAGTTCAATTTATGAATTACTAGCTATATATGAAAAACCTAAGTTGAAGGTTAGTTGTCAATTTAGGAATATGAGGATGTAAATTAGAGCTTTTAGGTTATGAATTGGTAGTTATATATAAAAGACCTAGCAAATTGTCTTTTGTTGTCTTGTAGGGTAAAAGGGTCAATATCAGTTTCTAGGGTTCATTATATTAGGGCATTGGCTTATATGTTTAATGGGGCTTTTGATTTTAAAGCAAGAAACATTAGAACATGCATGAGCTACATTATAAGAAGACATAAGATGGGTGCTTTTCTTATATGAGCAATTTTGTTTTTGCTTTATGAATGAGAAGGTATATCCCCTTCCCCCTATTTGGTAATCTCATTATGATTGATGTTGTTTAAATTGATTAACATGGATTTTGTATTATGTTGATATAATATCTATTCTACTTATTGTGATATATATGCTAGAGTTATACATTGTAGAGAAATCATATAGATGAAACCCTATAATGGGTGTGTGCCTAGGAAGCTTTTGTATGTGTTTGTATCCCTTTGGTCTTGGCCTAATTTAAAGGTTGAATGGTAGTTAGGTTATATGGATAATATTATAACCATATACGGCTAAACGGAATTGAGTAGGTATTAGTTAGTTGTTGGAGGTTTGCTCCAAAACCTTTATTTCATATTTGTCATCACAAAATATAGTGTAGGTTTAGGTTCAAAGTTGAAACTAAAAAGATCTTTCTTTTTTTCTTTGGACTACAAATTCCAAGTCAATTTTATTAGTGATATATATCTGTTTATTATTGATGGCTTGTCTTTGTTTTTATTTGTTATATATGTCAATTTATTAGTGATGGCTTATTTCTATTTTTATTAGTGATTGCAACAAAAGTACACAGTTTTCAACAAAAGCCACAATTTAAAAACACTTAGCTTCATTAGAGATTTAAGATATGATTAACTCTAGATCTTTTCTATTCTCTTTTTCTTTTTCATTTAATTGGATATTTATATTTCTAGATTGGTATTCTATGCATTGGGTTTTTTTAGAAATTTCATCTTGATTTAAGAATGATATAACAAAGTACTTTAGGGAGAATTTGCATAAGAGGCTTTAAGTGCAAATTTTAAGAAGCAAGTTGATAGTCTAAAAATGCTACAAAAAGTGTTGTTTTTGTCACATCCATAATAACTTGTTTGCTTGAATTTTTTAAATGTTGTTAATAATCAATTATTATTACATAAGAAACTTTTGTTGCACATTATAGGCACTTTCATCCATTGCTAAAGAAATTATAGAAGTTTTGGATATACTTCTTAAGTGGTTTATGTTGTAGTTATGCAAACTTCTATGTTTGTTTCAAGTAATTATTATTAGTCTTCATATTTTATTGTTGTTATTGCTGTGATTATGTAAATATGTTAAGGTAATGGCAAGCAGGATAACTTGTAGATTTCTTATATGTAATTTGACTAAGGCATTATGCCAGTGATGTTATTCATAGTTCATACACATGTTTTTTGTTATTTGAATTTTTGGAAATTTAGAATTAATTCTCTCTTGATTTTTTGAACATTATAATTAACAGAATATTACTTTTATAGTTGTTTTCCTTTTTTCACTTGAAAGTTGTATTGCAAGGTGGGATTTTAATGATTGTTTCTACTCATTACCTGCATTAGAATGTTTTGAGTATGCAATTTTAAACTTACCAAAAAAATATTGAGAGCATCATAATAAAGTTGTTTAACTACTTGTCCTAAAACTTTACACATGGAAATGGATTACAAATTGTATTTAGAATATAGACAAGGACTAATTTTGCACTTTAATATTTTTTTTTTAATTTCTAACATGTTATTTTGGGAAAAAAATAAATTAAAGCCAAATATAGAGTGTTTTGTTTGCATGCTCAATTTCCTAGCTACTTTGCATATCACATTTTGCTGTAATTGTTGAACACCGTGACATAAATAGTGGGTAGCTTGATGTAAAACTTGGCACCTAACATCAACACAATAAGACCATAACTATTAATGATACTATAAGCATTCATTGGGGCCATATATAGTCTAATGCTTAGCAAATGTGATATTTTTAAACGTCATCTTCTATTTTGGAAGATTCTAATAACATCCAAAAATACAACAACATTCTAAGTATAAAACCTCAAATGTGCCCCAATAAATCTTAATAGTATAATTAATAATTAGATATGGTCTTGTTGTATTAATCTTGGGTCAAAGTTTTATATCAAACTACCTAATCTTTTTGTTACGGTGTTCAACAATCATATCAATAAGCCCATCTATACTCTATTTTTCCATGCCTATGATAACATCAAATTAATGGCTGTCAGTTTAAAGGGTTGTCTTCATATATGATGATAATGAGGTTAAAAAAATAATCAAACCTTAAGATTAGAGTAAGCCCTTTAAAGGGATATCTCTTTCGAGTCAAAGTTATATGCTACGTTGATGTTATTGTGAAACTTCGATTATCAATTTTTCAACATGATGTTTATATTTGCTTGAAACTATTGCTACCATTGAAAGTCCATTTTATTGAAAATACTATGTCACCAAAAGTTACTTTTAGCAATGACCTATATTGCTGCTAAAAATACCTTCTTAGTTGCAAAATTAAGAAAAAAACAAATTAGAATACTTTTTATGAAAATTTTTACTAAATATCATTTTTGATTGTTTTGTCATCACTAAAAAAAATTTATTTCAAAGGTTTCAATGATGACCAAATGTCACTGCTAAAAATATTTAATAGTGACTTGACTTTTGTGTCACTACTAAAAATCACTTTTTTTTTGTAGTTGTATATTCATTAATTCATCTAATGAACAAAGGTATGTTTAATAAGTAAAAGGTTGAATGCACATGTCTATATTCAATATACTTCTTTTTTAGCTCTAAAGGTTAAAGACATATAAAGAGACTCTTCTATTAAATACAAATAGATCACCATATGTCTTTGTGAAGTATGATTAAGAATAGTATTGTACAAGTTTAAAATATTTTTAAGTTATAAGAGTGTTAGGGAAGTTTTTGACATTACTAATCAAGAAATCCACAAAGTTTTCATTATATCTTAGGAGAGTGTCATCATCAACCTTTTAGCAACTACATGTGAAGGTAAATATCTTTTTTTAAAAGGCAACCCAGTCATGCCTTAAAGCAATCGATTTGTGTAATGACCTTGGCTATCTTTGGCATTATTTTCTAACATTAAATCCTTCTTTCTATATTCATTAGATTTTCCTTTAGTTGTTCTTGAAAAACACAATTGTAAAATATCCTCAATAATTTTTATTTGCTATTCTATATAACTATGTTCTATATATAACTAGAAGTATCTAAAAAAAAAGTAATTGACCAATAGTATACAACGATGCACTCTATCTTTTCTTTTTTGAGTTAATTACATAGATTTTTTTTTTCAATTTTGTTAAAATTATACAAACTTTTTCTTTATTTTTAAATATATTCACATCTTTCTTGAAATAAAAAGTTACCTATATTTTAATCCAATTTTAACTTTTTCAGCCAAAATATCCCTATATTAAATCTGAATCTAAATACATATTTTTTAATTAAAAAATTTATTGAATGGAGGATATTGTAGTCAAAAATTTTAAAATTAGGCTAAAGTGTAGGTAACTTTTTCTTTCAAGGGAAGTATGTGTATACTTTAAAAATAGAAAAAAAGATTTATGTAATTTTTGCAAAACTCATTTAAGGTTGGTGTAATTTACTTTTTCTTTTATTTAGAAAATAAATAAATGACTTTAACAAGTATCTATTTATAAACCTAATAACTCTTAAATGAAATATGTGTGGCTTTTTCTTTTTTGTTTTTTTATTAAGATAGGGTGAGACAATACTAATTTCCACATTAAACATGCTCAAAGATTAAAATTTGGACATAAAATAAACTCTTGTTTTGGTGAGATGTACTTTTCTTCTTTCCACATCAATGTACAAAGAGTTGTATGCATACAAAACAAGTGTATCTTTTGTCATACATAAATCATTTGAAAATTGATACATTATATATGGACTTGTACGAATTACAAAAAGATCTCCAATCATAAGTATCGAGAATGATGCTATTGAATATATATCACACTAAGAAAGCATGATAAACTTTGTAAATAAGCACATGCATAACATAGATTATTGTCACCAAAGTTTATATATGCAAAACATATAATTACCATCGAATGATACCTAAGATTGTCATGGATTTGAGTTAATATGAAGTAGATAGATAATCATGGATTTCATGGCACAAGTTATCAATTTTAGCACTAAAACAAACACTTAAAAATAAGGGTGAATAAACACCAGTTTAAGCATTGGTTGACCTAATGTTACACTAGGTTTTAAAATTGAAGCCCAGTACTTGAGTTTGGCCTAAACTAAACTAGTATTAGATTGGGCTAAATTGATACCTTGAGTTGATTGGGCAATTTTTTTTTGTAAAAATTATAAAATGACTCCTAAAAAAGATTTTTATAAATCTTTATAAAATTACATTTTGCTCTTAAAAAAAATAAAATTTTCATATGAATCTTTATAAAAAAAATATTTTTTAATAATAAAACTGGGTCGAGTCATACCAAATTGGCCAATAGCACAAGGCTCCACATAACCCGTAATTTTTTTTTTTAGCTTGGCCCAAACTATTTCAAGTATGCTTACCCCTACTTAAGAATACAGGAATGACAATAAGCTGACTATTTCCATGCATAAAAGAAAACAACTTTCAATTTGATCAAATTTCAAAATCTAATAATGTAAGAACAAATGTAGACAAATATAAATGGCAACTTTGCACATAGATGTTGTGAATAGAGAAACTTTAACGTGCAAACTATAGTAAGAGAATATACAACTAAGTAGTATTCCACAAAGGATATTGGCAAATATATATATTTTACAACTTATATTTTCTTTTCTTTCCACACAGTGTGGAATCGCTTTAAAGATCACAATACAATCTAGTCAATACTAAGCAAAAGCATTAGGAGATCTGATAAGGTAACATGTTCTACTTTTACCTATTTCTTAGTTTTAAAAACAACATACTATTAGAAAGTGAACGTAATTAAGTATGTGAATTAAACATGGTCCAATGACAAGGAAGACCTAAATTAAACACTGGCATATAATTCATAAAATAATTATCCATGATCCATCTAATTTCAATACAGGTTAAGGCTTGAAAGTGAGAACCTAATTTCAATATTAGCATTTAATATAATATGGTTATTCAAGATTCATCTAACTTCACTTAATAAAAAAAAGGAGAATGTACAAAATGCCAAGGTGGAAAAATTGTATCACTTGTGCACTATTAAATTTTTTTTTACCACTAAACTATTATTCTAAATGTAATTTTCAAAATTTTAAAGTAGTGGCACATGGACAATTTAATTTCTTATGTAATTGAAAATTTGAGTACGTTTATACATGAAATGTATTATGCCTTTTAAGAAAGCAAAATCAATTTTAATTTGCTTTGCATTTGATTAGTATATAGTTTAATTTATTTCATATTTTAAAACAACATTTATTTCTATAAAGGCAATTTTCCAAAAGTATGTCAATTAACTGGTCAAATGGACCTAGTTGTGTGAGATTTTGTTAGCTAACTTTTTGTTTTTGTTTTACAAGTAAAATGAGAAGACGAGACACAATTCTCCTAAACAAAGGATTCCCTAAATCCTAAACAAAACCAAGTCTAAAATAAAATTTTCAATATATGCAATTGACAATGACAAAGAGTTTGTAAATGTAAAGTGCTTGTTGAGTTTAATAAGTGGAAATGTACAAATTCTAAATTGAAATAGAAAGAGTATAAAAGAAACGAATCACAACTTTGTAGGAATTTGGTTAAAATCAATAAATAACTAAAACTATTAAATAAAGTGAGTAAATAATTGAAAATAAAAAATGGTACTGTAACTTTTTTAAAAGGCTTTTATGGGTTGATTAGTGCTTCTTGCTACCAAGTTTCTTTGGCAGTTATATACGTTCTCCATGAGGCCACTTCCTTCCCCTTCATGTCTTTGTTCTTGTCATAGCCTAGTTCTCAAAATCATATTGCCTAATTATGCTCTAAGGTTGCCTATTTCATCAACATTTTGTTGTGCAAAATATGGTTCTTCAACTAGCACTTGAAGCCTCAACTAGCATCCTTTATCAACTATTCTTTCAACTAGCTTTCCTCAATTAGTTCTTTCAGCTAACTAGATTCTTCACCGTTACCGGCCGCTCTCAATTTTGTGTGCTAACAATTTTGGGTGCAAAAATCACCTGTCACTTATGCTTCTCCAGAATACACTTATCCTTTTTGAATAATTGTATTATGCCCCCCCCCCCCTTTTTAAAAAAAGTCCAAACCTAAATTTATAAGAAAGCCTTTCTATAAATGATTTTTTTTTGTTTCATTCCAGAAAAACCACGCTAATATGTTATTAAAACATCGGCGACCTTTTTTTTTTTAGCATTCTTTGTTATTGGCTAAGTGTTTTTAACTTAAAAATATATTTATCAAATTTTGAGGTCGTAATTATCTTTCAAAGTTTGTGACCAAAGACGGATGTTACCAAAATAGTCGTTCATCATACATGGAAATTGACATTAATTAACTGTCTTTAATGTTTAATAAATCCTTTATAATAAATTCTCAAAAATTGCCTAGTCAATACTAGATAATTTTTTTAATTAATCGATAACAGAATAACAAAAATAATAGAATTAAATTATGATATAATAAGTGTGTGTATATATATATTTTTCTTTCTTTTTTTAGAGTTGAAAAAAAATAATCAGAGTTGAGAAAAAAAAAACGAAAGAAAGAAGAACAGACAAAAAAAAGAAAAAAGAAGGAAAAAAATTAAAAATTAAAAAATAGTAACCCATGGGGCTCTCTCACGGTCGCGCACGACTTCTAGCCAGCAGATGAAACCATTGGGGAAGAAAGAGAGATAAAGCAGCGAGGTCGTTTCAACGGTTTGGCACGATGAGAGGGGAGAGACGCACTCGAGGTAGGACGTATGAACCATGCACAAACCTCCCATAAAAGGAGGAAAATCAGATAATGAGGAGAACGTAAGGGAGAAGGAGGAACCGTAAAGAAAAAGAAAAGCTGAGCGCGAGAGAAGGAAATTCGATTAGCCGAGAATGTCAATTGAACTCAAGGAAATCCAAGGGTTTATTTTATTTTCAGTTTGGGAAGAACGAAGGAGAGCCGAAAGGCTCTACTTTTCTTTTTGGGTTTAGGAAGAATGAAGGAGTGAAGGAAGGCCGAGAGACTTCGGGTGAAGGAAGCGGCGAGGAAGAGTGATAAAGCAATTGATAGAAAAAACGAAGGGACAAGTGCTGAGGACGACAAGAAACAAAAGAAGAATGACAGTGAGAAGAAGATGTGGCCGAGCATGAGAGCAGCGGAGAAAAAGAGGATTCTCCATTTCTGTTTGGTTACTGAGTGGTGAGTTGCAGAGAGTGTCAGTTACGTTGCTGAAAAGGAGATCTGAGGTATATTTTTTGTTATTATCTTCTTTGTTCGTTAATCTTCGAAAATGCGAAGCTGTGGATTTATTTTGACTTTCATTTTGAATTTTTTTGGGTCTGACATTTCTGGTAGCGTAAATCTTGGATGCCATTGTTTATGGTTGTTTTATGTGTTTGACATATCTTCTACTGATTGCTCTGCACTTTTAACGTGAAGTTTGGCCAGATCCCTTTTAATAGCTTGCCTAGTTTGAGTCAAAAATTTTGCATTAAAAATCCTCTTTTCCATGTGCTGAAACTATTGAGAAAAATTTTTGGGCTGGTAAGATTAGAATCTCATTGTTTTCATATTCGGGTTTCATTTGCAGTAAGGATGGGTTGGTTGAATGAGCATTCACAATTATTATGAATAATGCTTTGCCAAATGCTTCGGCTAAATCTCATAATGATAGCATTTTGCACTGAATCTAGTAGCATTCTTGATAGGTGTTATTGTGATGGAAGTTGCACTTTAAATCCGGTAAAGCGGTTTCAAATACTTGTTTGCCTTCCGGTATATATGGATGGGAAGAATTTCTCTGCTTTCAAAATATGTATTAGACAATGTGGTTGGGCAGGAAGTGCATTTAAAATGTCAGGTGCAAACAAAATTAAGGTCCTATATTGTTTGCTAGAGGATTTTTTTATTTGAGTTGGTAATATGCTTCAATACTCGAAGGGTTTTCATGTTGATGATATAGGCATTGTGAATTTCATTTCAAAAAAATTTTATTTACTAATAATTGTCTTATTCACCTCAAGCTTGGAAGAATTCTTGAATCTTTTGTTTTTAGTTAATGAGCCATGTAAATCAATGGAGGAGACAAATGGAAATTCATGAGAGGCGTACAAAGGAAGCTTAGGGTAGATGATATTAGGATGATTTTGTTATTTATATTTTGTAAATATGTTTGAATCATGTTACAATATTGGACTGTACATAAAGTACAAATAAGTGCAAATATTATATACTTATAAATATTTATTTTTATTTTTATTATATTATATTTTTATCTTTTTTAAAAGTTGTCATATAAGATTTGTTGTCTTTTCAGATACATAAAGGTTAATCGAAGAATCATGTACAATAATATTTCTTTACATGTACTTTTTAAACCAAGTAATCACATCTAATAGATTTTGGGTTCCAGGGGCCTATATCAAATTATTTTTTTTTTCAAAAAATGTTCAAGAAAAAAGATTTTAAAAAGATAGATTCAAAAAATATAGCTTTTAGAAAAATAAAATGAGTTTCCTTTAAGAAAAGTTCAAAATATAAAAAAGTAAAATATTTTTTTTTATTTTTTTAGAAAATCAAATGAATTTTTTAAAATTAATAATTTAATTAATTAATTAATTAATAACATATTCAAAAAGTTCAAAATTTATGTTCTTGAAAATAAAAAACAAATGAATTTTTTTTCAGAAGAATATTTCTCCCAAATTCTCTTTTAAAAATTTATAGAAAAAAATTACTGAAAAATCAAGTTAGATTTTGATGACCCACCTTTTCTTAAAAGTTAAAAGAAATAAAAATAATAATAATGATTTTAAAAAAATAAATGAATTTCCCTTAAAATTAAAAAAAAAAAAGAGAAAAGAAAAAATATATTCAAAAGATTAGGTTTTAGTAAAAATTAAATAAGAATATTTCATTTCAAAATTTACAAAAATGATGGAAGAAAATCAAAGCAAATTAGATTTTGTTAAGATTTAAAGGATAAAATAGTAAAAGAAAGATTTTATCAAATAAATCTTAGTAGTTAAAAGAAGAAGAAGAAGAAGAAGAAGAAGAAGAAGAAGAAGAAGAAGAAGAAGAAGAAGAAGAAGAAGAAGAAGAAGAGATGTTTGAAAGTTCAAAAGCAAATTTTCTAAAAATCTCCTTTCTTTAGGGATTTTCTAAAAAAATATTGTTCCTAAAATTTTTTCTTTTAAAGTTAAGAAAAATAAATAAAAAAGCACAAAAAATGATATTTTAATGTTCAAAGTAAATTTTTTTAAAAAGAAAAAATTAAAATAATTAAAATAATAACAACAAAATAAAATAACTTTTGAAATTCAAAAGTTAGCATTTTGAAACTTTAAATAAACAAATTGCTTGAGAGTTTAGTTTTAAAAATAAAATTACATTATTTAGTACTTTCCCCAAAATTTTCTTCTGACAAAATTTTTTTAAAAAATCTTTTGTACTTGAAATAAAATGTTATTTCTTAAAAAATATTTTTCCAAAAAAAATTAAAAAAGAAAAAAGAAAAATGAATAGAGTAAACAAGATAAAATAAATCAATTTATACAAATTAAAACAAATAAACAATTTCAAAGTTTTTGTTTGTGAAAAATAAAAATAACTTTTATTTTTTCTTTTTCTTTTCATACAAAATTAAAATTTATCCACCAATAAACATAATTTTTTATTTAATTGAACTACGTAAACTTTAATCTTTATCATGTAATACATATACTCTAATTTCTTATTTTAAATCAAGTTTGTCCTTCTAATTAAATATTTTTTTCTTTTCTTTTCTTAACTTCTTTTCTTTTCTTTTCTTTTTGCATGTAATTATTAAGAAAGTTAAAATAAGATTAAGGTCATATTAACTCTACACAATTAATATAAATTAACTATTGTTAGGAAAAGATGTTATGGGATACCTAATACTTTATTTATACACAATTGACGTTTGAATCTATTTTTGGTTTGCAAATCATTTTATTTCAAAAAGATTTTTTTAAAATTGTGTTTTTTCAAAATTAAAATTTTAGTAACAACCCTACTTTGTATAATTTTTATTTTTGAAAATCAAATTTTTTCTTTTTTTGGTGACAGGCAATTATATTATGGGTGTGACATTTGTAAAAATCATATATTTGTCATATTTTTATTAAAAAAAGTTAATAGTGATAAAAAAACAATACTTTGGTTTTTTTACCCTTAGAAAAATAATTAATTTCGACTCATTAGAGACTGTTCATGAACTGTAATTAAGTACTATCAGGTGTGAAGAAAATATACTATTTGTTTCTATATTATTCTTTTTATAATTTTGTCCACAATTATTGTACCTTTGTTAATTTCTTCATTGATTTTTTATTTCTTTATGTGTGTGTGCTCACGCGATCACTCTTAGCAACTGTCTGCTAAAAGAATTTGTCAAGTTATAATCCTAACAAGCATTTGTACTATTATTCTTGTATTACGTAAAAATAAAGGGGGTAGAGAACTTATGGTAATGGGCAAAATAATAATAATAATAATAACAATTATTTGAGGAATAAAAAATACTATGTTAGAATGCCAAGTCACTGATCTGGCTTTCAATTTTCATTGTACTTTTAATTGAGGTATAACTCTGGAGACTTACGTTTTATTAGTTTTCTCTACGTTCACTCTATTCTCTATGCCTGTAGAAGAGCAAGGCACATGCTGCATCGTGAAGCAATAGAAAGACAATGAATCAGTGACAGATCAGGACAACAAAAGTCTATGTTTTGGGCGTTTTTGCTTCAAGAGAATGCGAAGTACAAGGCTATCACCAAAATAATTTCCCTATTTTACATCAAATGTTGATATTTTTGGCACGTCTTCTCATTCTTGCACTTGATAGGATCCTTTAGAGATATTCAGACCCTCTAGTACCAACTGATATTTTCCGAAACACAAGCTACTTGCAACAATATCAGAGAAAATTGATCGTTCCATTTTTTGTTCTCCATCTTTGAACCTGAACAGAATGCAATCGGCTAGAACATTATTTTGAGAGCAGAATATCATGGAGTTTTTCAAGCAAGAAAAAGCTGGAGAAACAACTTATTTTGGTGTCTTCATAGATTGTTGCTGGTGAATTCCCAACCTAAACCAGATTGAGGCAAAACTCTGTTGAAATTTCCACAATCATGTAATATCATTCATTTATTCCAAAAGTAGTTGGTCAAGGGTATCATTATTCTTTTAACAAGAATTTAACTTCATTTTTGTGTCTTACTAGTGATACACTGCCACTAAATTTAACTTCTCTTGTATTGATTATCAATCTTACCTTATTTCTAGTGAAAAAGGCAATCAACATCCTCACTATGATTCTATTTTGGCAGTATCTACAACACAATTTGGCCTTCTAATGGTGGCGATATTAAAATTTGAAACTAGATGATGCACAAAAGGAGCAATTTCCTTCATATCCCCAATCCCAAGACTGCAATTATTGATTTTCTATCTCCCACAGAAAAATTAAAACTACAACTTTATAAGTTAGGTACTGGGCAAAATTAAGGAACTTTTCCAATGCCGACACTTATATAGAAGCAATGATAAAAAAAATCATATTCTATATATGGCGTTGACAACTTAAGCGTATGCACTAGGAGAAAAATGAATTTTTAAGTTAGGGGAATTGACTAGCAAAAGGGAAGTAAATAAATATGGGTAAGTTTAAGCAAACCAAGATCAATAAACATATAACCTATGGTACAAGTATACAGAGAAATTAAATACAGTCTCACATTTGTGTTGTACTTCTCTGTTCCATAGCCATTTACATACAAATACCCAATCCTATCATAAGCACAATCTAGCTGCGCTTTTGACGCAAGTGTAAACCATTCCAGAGCTTTATTTCAACACCTCCTCCTCTTTCTCTGCTTTATATTCAAGTATCTGAAAGTTCACATTCTCCTCCCCTCTTATTCTTAACAAAGCCTTTTCATGAAGTATAAACAGTTCATTGACAGGGGAATCTCATAAATTTAGCAACCTATTTTGCAAATATAAGCAATCTGGTATTAGTTGTAGATCTAAAGCCATTGTACATAAAAAACAATCCTCCTGAACCAAGATTTTTTATAATTAATCTCCAGCACTAGTGATTTCATAACATCATTTCACAATTTTAAGGGCACATGACAAAAGTTGTATTGATAAAATAGGAAGAGTGAAAAGATAGGGAGGAAAATAAGGGAGATGACAAATATACAATTCATAGAAAGGCTCACAATCTCTGTGAACAATACAATACTGACTCCTAAATCTTATTCATCCTTATACTCCCTAATAAATTCAGATATTGTTTCGGCAGGTTTCACTATGACAATGACCAAATGGTAAGTCATGTCAACACAGAACCACCCCATCAGAATTATTCTTCTCCTTTTTTCATTTCTATCAACAGCAACAGGTCAGAAAATGACCACTCCCCCCCCCCCCCCCTTCCCCGCCAAAAAAAACCAAAAAAAAAAGAGGAAATATTGTTACCACAAATCTCAAACAATATCCTTAGGAAAAGCACTAACCCAGTGATGCTGTGCGACCATCATGTCATGGAACAATTTCATTTATTGAGACATTTGTGGCAGCCCCAAAGGTTCAATCATATTATGTAGGTGATTTACGATTTCCTAGTTGCAAAAACAGCATACATAAATTATGTAAATTAGTTTTCTCTACATTCACTCTATTCTCTATGCCTGTAGGAGAGCAAGGCACATGCTGCATCGTGAAGCAATGGAAAGACAATGAATCAGTGACAGATCAGTACAACAAAAGTCTATGTTTTGGGCGTTTTTGCTTCAAGAGAATGCGAAGTACAAGGCTATCACCAAAATAATTTCCCTATTTTACATCAAATTTTGATATTTTTGGCACGTCTTCTCATTCTTGCACTTGATAGGATCCTTTAGAGATATTCAGACCCTCTAGTACCAACTGATATTTTCCGAAACACAAGCTACTTGCAACAATATCAGAGAAAATTGATCGTTCCATTTTTTGTTCTCCATCTTTGAACCTGAACAGAATGCAATCGGCTAGAACATTATTTTGAGAGCAGAATATCATGGAGTTTTTCAAGCAAGAAAAAGCTGGAGAAACAACTTATTTTGGTGTCTTCATAGATTATTGCTGGTGAATTCCCAACCTAAACCAGATTGAGGCAAAACTTTGTTGAAATTTCCACAATAATGTAATATCATTCATTTATTCCAAAAGTAGTTAGTCAAGGATATCATTATTCTTTTAACAAGAATTTAACTTCATTTTTGTGTCTTGCTAGTGATACGCTGCCACTAAATTTAACTTCTCTTGTATTGATTGCCAATTTTAACTTATTTTTAGTGAAAAAGGCAATCAATATCCTCACTATGATTCTATTTGGCAGCATCGACAACCCAATTTGGCCTCCAAGCGGTGGCGATATTACACTCTGAAACTAGACGATGCACAAAAGGTGCAATTTCCTTCATATCCCCAATCCCAAGACTGCAATTATTGATTTTTTATTTCCCACAAAAATTAAAACTACAATTTTATAAGTTAGGTACTGGGCAAAATTAAGGAAGTTTTCCAACGCCGGCAATTATATAGAAGCAATGATAGAGAAATTATATTATATATATGGTGTTGACAACTTATGCGTATGCTAGTAGAGGGGAGAAAGAAGTATTTTTCAGTCAGGGGAAAAATTAACTAGCAAAAAGGAAGTAAATAAATATGGGTAAGTTTAAGCACACCAAGACGAATAAACATATAACCTATGGTACAAGCATACAGTGAAATTAAATACAGTCTCACATTTGTGTGGTACTTCTATGTTCCATAGCCATTTACATACAAATACCCTATCCTATCGTAAGCACATTCTAGCTGCGCTTTTGACGCAAGCGTAAACCATTCCAGAGCTTTATTTCAACACCTCCTCTTTCTCTGCTTGATATTCAAGTATCTGAAAGTTCACATTCTCCTCCCCTCGTCCTTAACAAAGCCCTTTCATGAAGTATAACCAGTTCACTGACAGGGGAGTCTCATAAATTTAGCATCCTATTTTGCAAATATAAGCAATCTGGTATTAGTTGTAGATCTAAAGCCATTGTACATAAAAAAAAATCTACCTGAACTAGAAATTTTTGCAATTAATCTCTAGTACTAGCGATTTCATAACATCATTTCGCAATTTTAAGGGCACATGACAAAAGTTGCATTAATAATATGGGAAGACTAAAAAGATAGAGAGGAAAACAAGGGAGATGACAAATATACAATTCACAGAAAGGCTCTCAATACATTACTGACTCCTAAACCTTATTTATACTTATACTCCCTAGTAAATTCAGATATTGTTTTCGTAGGTTTCACTATGACAATGACCAAATAGGAAGTCATGTCAACACAGAACCACCAAATCAGAATTATTCTTCTCCTTCTTTTCATTTCTATCAACTGCGACGGGTCAGAGAATGACCACTTTAAAAAAAAAAAAAACCAAAACAAAACAAAACAAAAAGAAAATATTATTACCACAAAAATCAAACAATATCCTTGGGAAAAGCACTAACCCAGTGATGCTGCGCAACCATCATGTCATGGAACAATTTCATTTATTGAGACATTTGAGGCAGCCCCAAAGGTTCAATCATATTATGTAGGTGATTTACAATTTCCTGGTTGCAAAAACAGCATACATAAATTATATAAGGAAAACGGAATGACAAGTTTTTAGGTTTAGAGAACTCTATTATAGGTCTAATTCAAATCAAAGAAGCAATTATACATGAGCAATTACAGAGAAGCATATAAGAGCTTATATATCAAAATAGTAATCAACCATAAAAGAAGAGGGAAGAAAGTCATGTTAAGACAAAAAAAACTGAAGTCAAAATACATATACTAAACATATCATTTGAACAAATTTTCTTCTACAACAGTCAGGCCATTAAATAGTCAAACTATTTTAACAAGAAAGAAACAAGTGTTTGCAAACTATTTCCAGAATATTTCAGCTTTAATAGAAGTACAAAATAAATCTAGCTGAAGTATCTGACCTTGCTTGATTGTTTTTGAATAACTCTAGAAATCATTTCATGAATAAGCTTCTCTGCCTTATCATTGTCATTTTTTTCAAGAAGATAATAAATAATTGTTTCAAAAGTTACAAAATCCAAGGGGCAACCGTTCTCTTCCATCTTTTCAAGCAAGGCCATTGCTTCATCAAATAAGCCCTCTTTACAAAGTCCGTTTATCATGGCAGTATATACTTGCACATCTAGATGATGACAGCCTCTGACTAGGACTTCAAAAATCTCTTGTGCAGTATTTACTCGACCACCTTTGCAAAGACCATCAATAACTATAGTAAATGTGAACACATTAGGCTGAATTCCTTGATCAATAATTTTATTAAATAATGCAAGCGCCTCATCAAGATGCCGGCTTTTGCAAAATGCATCTAACAAGATACTATAAGTGACTACATCGGGACATTGGCCACTGTCGTGCATCTCATAAACAAGATCTTGCACATACGAGATTTTCCCTGACTTGCACAAGCCATCAATAAGAGAACTGAAAGTTATAGTATTAGGAGCCAAATTTCTGCAATGCATTTCCTTGAACAGATCCATGGCTTCATCCACCATTTTAATTTTACAGTATCCATTGATCAAGATAGTATAACTTATAACATTAGGAGCCAAATTGCTTTGGATCATCCTATTGAACACTTCCTTTGACTCAATAACATTATTTCTCAAACAATACCCATCCATTAAAGTATTATAGGTAACAACATCAGGTTTTTGACCAAACTTCATCATTTTAGCAAGCACAGCTTGAGCTTCTATGATCCTTCCTTTCTTACAAAATGCATCAACCAATATATTAAAAGTATAAACATCAGGGTTGATACCTTTCACTACCATTTCATTGAGTAATTGAGTGGCTTCTTGCCATTGACCCATACAGTAGAAACCATGAATTAGTGAGGTATAAGTGACAATATTAGGAAGAATTCCCCGCTCAGACATAGCAAAATACAAATCACGCGCCTCGGCCACAAGTCCACCTTTACAAAGGCCATCAATGACCGTGCTGTACAAAACTACATCAAGTTTAATTCCCTGTCTTTCCATCCTTTGGAGCAATTTAATGGCTGACCTTGCTTTCCCTGTTTTACACAGCCCATTGATTAACGTGCCATAACTAATTTCGTTTAATTGAAATCCTTTTGCAATTAGGTCATCGTGAAAATCTAGCGCTTCCCCAACCTGGTTAGTGATACAGAGTCCTTTCATTAGAGTAGTCAAAGTTATGATATTCGGTTTGTGATCCATCTTGCAAATCTTCCCCAATATAGAGAAAGCAAAATCCATCCGACCGACATGGCAGTAACAGTTGATTAAGATGTTCAGGATAACAAAAGACGGAGTGAACCCTTTTAGCTCCGCCCGTCTACAAAGTGAAATAGCAGTGGGATAATGTTTCATTTTCACAATGACTCCTATAACCTTACCCAATTCGACTATGGAAGGTGGGGGACGCATATGGAGCATGCGATTGAATGAAGCAACTGCATCGTTGATGTTATTGGGATTTGCGGAATTGGAATGAACATAGAAATTGAGATTGAGGGCATACGGGAACGAGGGAAGGAAGGTGGATGGAGATGACGGAAGAAAGAGAGGAAATTTGGGGAAGGCATACCTCGAAGCTGTAGAAAACAACATCTTCACTTCAGAAATTCATATCCTTCGACAAACCCCTTCTCCTTTGGGAAGACGCAGAGCCGGCCTACTTTTGTCTTTCGTCTCATTTTCATTTTTTGAACAAATATATATATATATATATATATATTTTTCTATAATATGAATTTTTTTATTTTAAAAATATTTATTGTAGTCTAATTTTAATATTTTATTAAAATACATTTTATTAGTCTAGACATATCTTAAGTTACTTTTTTTTTGCAAGAATTAAATGTCATATTCTTTGGTAATGTAAATATTTTTGCTTTTATTGTTATTCATAAAAAAGAATAGTTTTTGTTTTTATTAAATTTAACAAAATTTTGATTGGGTTACTATTTATCAATTAACAATTCGCTTAGCAAATATATTTCATATGAAGAGATGGCAGTTTTTAAGCTGTTTTCAATTTTTCTTTCATTCAAATTCACTATTTTGTAGTTAATTACTGTGAATTAAAATTTTTAACTTTGAATAACTTTTTAATATATTTATTCAAACTTAATTTATTCAATTAGTTTTAAATATAATTTTAGATTCTAATAATAAATGTTCTTACATTTACTCTTCTGAGTTTGGTTCTAAATGAGAGTATTTTAGTTAAAAAAGAATATATATATATATGTGTGTGTGTGTGTGTGTGTGTGTGTGTGTGTGTGTGTGTGTTGTTATGTATGTGTATATATATATATATATAAGTTTATTGAAGGTATTTTTTTCAAAAGGAAATTAAAACAAAACTATATGACATAACTTTTAATTTCAGGGGAACAAAGTATATATTTTAAAAATAGAAAAAAATTATGGTATAATTTCAGAAAAATTTAAAAGAATTAAGTGTTATTTTGCTCTAATTTTTTTAATATAGAAATGAATTGTTAATTAAATTATCTTGAGAATTTTTTTAAAAAATAACAATTTTTGTGGAATATTGTTTTAATATATCAAGTTAGCTTATTGTGATATAATTTTGAATGAACTATAAAAAATTTTAACTAATTTTTGGTTGAATAATATTATCCTAAATTATTTAATTGAATTAGTTTTTTTATTATACTTCATCATAAATTTAAGATAAATCATAGGAATCAATTTTAAATAAAATCATTTTATCATATCATACTGTATTCATATCTTTAAATGGATAAAATTTGAAAACTTTAGAAAATTAAATTTCTCAAAAATTATCTACAAATCTATCTAACAAATTTGATAAATTTATAATTTATATCTTAGGTTTGAATTTAAAACATTATCTTTAAAATATATAACTGTGTAAGTTTAAGAGTGTGTTATAACAAAATTTGTGTCTGAAGCTTGAGAATTTTGCAGTAAATGACAAATTTCCTAAACATAAAACCTAGGAAATTTTGATGTACAAAGTTTAATTTCTTATTCTTCTTTTCATTGAATAGACTTCTCATTGTCTCCTTATCCGCCCCAAAAAAAATTTTAAATATTTCTTTTTTTTTTCTTAATTATAGACTTAATTGTTGAGAACAGGCTTTTTTACTACAATAATCCATAAAAAAAACAATGCACAAAAGCCCCACCGCCACAATTATTTCTCCAATAACCCCGCGTTGTGTTTTAATAAAGTGATTTGTCATAGATATGAGGAGTCATATGTTAATTCATTTTAAATAAAATGAGTTCATCATATTCTACTACTATTGATATCTTTAAATGGATAAAAATTTGATGCCCATAAAAATTATTTTTAAAAAATAAATTCCTTAAAAACTATCAACAAAATTATTTAATGAGTTTTAATAAATCTTTTATTATTTTTAAATCCAAATATAATATATTATGTCTTAAAATTAAAGTTAATTATTTTGTTATATAGAAATTAAGGGCTTTTTCACTGATATATTAAAAAACAAAAAACAAAAGAGGGAAATGAATAGTAGGCAAAAGATATTCCCCATATATGTAACAGAATAAATTTTTTTTTAATAAAATAGCTCTGCATCCCAATTTTTTTTAACAAATTTTTTTTAAATTTTAAAAGAGATAATTTTAAAGAAGTTTAGAAAAAATTTTAAAAATAATAAATTTATTATTTAAATTATTTTTAATTTATTTATTGTATGAATTTATATAAAATTTTTATTTATATTTAAAAAAATATAATACCTTAATATGTATATATAATTTTTTAATTAATTTTGTTAAGATTGTACAAATTAAAATTTAAATAATTGCTTCAAAAAACAGATAAGAATTTAAAAAATTCGTAAAATTATATTTACAATTAATTTTTAATTTATTTATTGTTTAAATTGATATAAAATTTGTTCAAGTATAAAGAAAAAATTTTTATTTGTATTTTGATTAATATAATGCCTTAATATGTATATATAAATTTATTCATTTGAGAAAGTTTAATTAATTTTGTTTAAAATTATATAATTTAAATTTTAAATTATTGTTTAAAAAACATATAAGAATTGAAAAAAGTAGTAAAATCATATTTAAAATTATTTTTATTTTATTTATTGTTTAAATTGATATAAAAGTCGTTACAGTGTAAAAAACATATTAGTCAGTAAAAAAAATTGTTAAAAATAATACATATATATATTTAAGGATAAAAAATATAAAAATAAAAATTATATAAAAATCATACTACAAAACCCCAAAAACCATTAATATGATGGATCCACTATCGCATATGTCACTAATACCCACGCATGTAGTTCAACAAGCAATCTAGTAATCTATCAGTATAATCATTCTTGATTGTAAATTATATAAATTTAAATTATAAATATATTAAAACTTGATTGTAAAATAAATTTTATAAATTTATTTTTTAAAAAATTCTCATCTAAACTTTTCTTAAAACAATTACTTAACATTTAATTTTTAGTAATTTAACAAAAATTTATTAATATTTCTCAAAACATAAATATTCCCCAATTACAAGTTTAAAAAAATTATATATATAAATTAAGGCATTGTATTATTCAAAATACAAATAAAAAAATGTTTCTTAATACTTGAACAAATTTTATATCAATTTAATAAATAAATAAATTAAAAAATAATTTTAAATAATTTTACTATTTTTTCAATTCTTCTCTGTTTTTTAAAAGAATTATTTAAAATTTAATTTGTACAATTTTAAACAAAATTAATTAATATTTCCCAAAATGAAAAAAATTATATATACTTTTCAAAGTATTATATTATTCAAAATACAAATAAAAAATTTTTCTCTACACTTAAACAACTTTTATATCAATTTAAGCAACAAATAAATTAAAAATGATTTTAAATATTATTTTACAATTTTTTTCAATTCTTATCTGTTTTTTTAAACAATTATTTAAAATTTAAATTGTACAATTTTAAACAAAATTAATTAAAATTTCTCAAAATAAAGAAATTTATATGTACATATTAAGCATTAAATTATTCAAAATATAAATAAAAAATTTTTCTTTACACTTAAACTACTTTTATATCAATTTAAACAATAAATAAATTAAAAAATAATTTTAATATAATTTTACAAATTGTTTCAATTCTTCTCTGTTTTTCTAAAACAATTTTTAAAAATTTAATTTGAACAATTTTAAAGAAAATTAATTAATATTTCTCAAAATGAAAAAAATTGTATATACATATTAAGGTAGTATATTTTTCTAAATACAAATAAAAAAATTTATATAAATTCAAACAATAAATAAATTAAAAACAATTTAAATAATGAAATTATAATTTTTAAAAGCTTTTTCTAAACTTCCTTAAAATTATCTCTTTTAAAGTTTTTAAAAAAGTTATTAAAAAGAGTGGGACGCGGAGCCTCCATTTTATTACAAAAAATTTATTTTGTTACATATACGGGGAATATCTTTTGCCTGTTATTCATTTCCCTCTTTTGTTTTTTATATATCAATCAAAAAGCCAAAAATTGAGTCTTCATCTTGTTAAGACTAGAAAGAGCAGGATTTTGATATAACTAAGGAAAAAAAGTAAATAATTTTAAATTTATTAGCAAATTTTTTGATAAAAATATATTATTACATTTCTACTAGTTTAATGTTGGATGATTAATTTTATCCAAAAACTTTTTTTATATTTGCTTCTTCTTTTTATAAATTGATGAAAAACACAAATTTTTATCCAAATTTTATTCATATAAAAACGATTTGCCATTAAAGCATCTTTGACAAAATGGCTAATTGTGATTTGTCCCTTTTGTAAGAGTGAGTTTTCACACAATGGCGCTTGAAAGAAGCAAAGATGTTTATGTCTTGTTTGATAGGATGAGATATAAAGAAAAAGAAAAAAAATTAAATAATCTCATTTGTTACATATTTTGTAGAATTAAAAATAAAATATTTTCATTACATAAAAACATAAATCAAGAATAATTATTATACAGAAAAAAATTATATACAACTTTTTATGTCTTTGTAATCAAGTTTTTTAATTAAACTATAACAAGTATATAATTTTTTAATAATATCATAACAAATGTATAATTTTTATAGATAATTATATAATTTTTTATTTAAATTATATACTTATTATAATATTATTAGAGAATAATATAATTAGCATATTTTGATTAAAGAATCTGAAAGTAAAGATACAAAAAACTACATCTAATTCTAATCTTACTATACCTAATTTATACAAAATATATTATATTTTTATTATCATTACCTTTTTTTATTTTAATACTATTTTTAAGTAAAGACACGACTATTTTTTTCATTTCTATACTATTCCTATACTACCAAACATATAAATAGTCTAAAATAATCATTTATTTTTATCTTATACCAAACATAATTATACTATTTCATTATCATCATCGTTTTCTTTATATTTCCATGTTTAATAATACTGTGCACTAGACGGGGCATTAGTAATCTGTGTGTGGTAGTCACTGAACTTCTACAAATGGAATTTTCTTCTGTTTCTAGTAAAAGTTGTTTACAACATATGTGATCAGATTTCTGCATATTAGCATATTTCACAGCTTTGTCTGAGATATAACTAGAGAAGTTCCTTGATTGATTTCCGCAGCAAACCAAGATGTTCAATTCCCATGGTTGAAGCACCATATTTTGAGTCCCTCTTTCTTTGTTCACGAAATTTCCTTTCAACTGTCCCTGAAATGCACAATTGCAAAATATCCTCAATAATCTTTTATTTTCTGTTCTCCATAACTATATACCATATAAAGTCCAAAAATTTCCCCCAAAAAAACAAGTAATATTACCAATCTCTATCTTTCCTCTTAATTAAGAAATATATAACTCAACAAGCGTTTTTATTTGTAAACATAATAACACTTTAATGAAACTTGTATAGCTTCTTTTGCAGAAGGTAGGGCAAGAGAATATTATTGTCCACACTGAACATGTTTTAGAGATTAAAATTTTGACCCCCAATAAGCTCTTGTTTTCCAACGTACTTCTCTTATTTCCACAAAAATATACCAAGAGATGAATTCTCCTAGACTAGTGTATGCTTTGCCAAACAAAAACCATTTGAAAACTGATACATATATGGGCTTCTGCGCATTACAAAGAGATCTCCAAATATAAGTATCTGGAATGATATTATTGGATATCACCCCAAGGAAGCATGATAAACTCTGTAGATAACCACATGCATAACATAGATTTTTGTCAGCAAAGTTTAGATGCAAAATATACAATTACTATCAAAGGATACTTAGGATTATCATGGATTTAAGGTAATCTGGAGTAGACAGATTACCACGGATTTCATGGCACAGGTTGTCAATTCTAGCACTAACACAGATGCTTAAGAATATAGGAATGACAGTAAGCTGACTATTTCAACGTGTAGAAGAAAACAACTTTCATTTTGATCAAATTTCAAAAATTTAATACAGAAAGACCAAATGCAAACAAATAAATGGATGCTCTGCAAGGAGATGTTGTAAATAGAGGAACTTTAACATGCAAACTATAACAAAAGAATATACAATGAAGTAGTATTCCACAAAGGATATTGGCTATACATATATATATATATATATATATTCTGTAAAGGAGATTTGCAAATTTAATCACTACCGCAAATATAACATAGACTGTGAAGGGGCACGGTTTAATATTTCAGTCTATTTTACAACTTCTATTTTCTTTTCTTCTCACACAGCATGGAATTACCTCAAAGATCACAATACAATCTAGTCAATACTAAGCAAAAATATATGGAGATCTGATGGTACAACCAATATATGTATTGTACATGTTCTACTTTTACCTATTTCCTAGTCGTAGAAAGAGCATACTGCTGGACAGTGTAAACAACAGAGTATGAGAAACATGATCCAGTGACAAGGAAGGCAGAAAAAGAGTGCAGTTGGATGAATTAGATGTAGCATTTAGTCGAGGCCATAGTCAAAATATTCCCTATTTACATCAGATTTTGATATTTTTGGTACGTCTTCTCATTTTTGCACTTGACAAGATGCTTTACAAATATTCAGACCTAATGCGAACTGATATTCTCCAAAAACAAGCTACTTGCAGCAAAATCAGAGAAAACAGATTAAATACAAAATCAACTAGCAAAAGGGAAGTGGATAAATACAGGTATAAAACAAGTAGTTTAAGCACAAAAAGAGGCATAAACATATAAGAGTACAAGCATATAGAGAAATTAAATAGAGTCTTACATTTGTGTGGTTCCATAGCCATTTACAAACAAATACTCGTTCCCATCACAGCACAATCTCGCTGCCCTTTTGATGCAAGTGTAAGCCATTCTAGAATTTTAGTGCACTTTCTTCCAACTCGTGATCCTCTGTTTGATATTCAAGTATCTGAAAGGTATCATTCTTCTCCCCTCATGTTCTTAACAAAGCCTTTTCAAGAAGTCTAACCAGTTCATTCACAGAGGAATCTCTTGAATTTAGAAACCTATTTGCAATATAAGCTTCAGCTATTAGTTGTAGATCTAAAGCCATTGTACATCAAAAACAACCTTCCTCAACTAAAATTTTATGCCATTAATCCCTAGTACTAGTGATTTCATAAGATCACTACAAAATTTTAAGAGCAAAGGACAAGAGCTGTATTGATAAAATAGGAAGAATGAAAAGATAGAGAGGAAAATAAGGGAGATTACGAATATGCAATTTACAAAAAGGCCCTCACACTATGTAGATAACACAATACTGACTCCTAAACCTTATACCCTAATAAATTCAGATATTGTTTTCGTAGGTTTCACTATGACAATGATTAAATGGGAGGTCATGTCTACATAGAGCCATCACATCAGAACTATTCTTCCCTTTTTTAATTTTTATCAACAGCAACAGTTCAGATAATGACCACTCTTCTTTTTTTAAAAAAAAGAAGGGGGAGGGGGGGAAGAATTATAACCACAAAGCTCAAATAATATCCTTAGGAAAAGCGCTAGCCTCCAGGTGCTGAGCAACCATCATCTCAATGGAACAATTCCATTTATTGAGACATTTAAGGCAGCCCCAAAGGTGCAATCATATTATATAGGTGTCTTACTATTTCCTGGTTGCAAAAACAGCATACATAACATATATAAAGAAAACAGAATGGAAAGAGTTTAGGTATAAAGAACTCTATTATAGGTTTATATCAAATCAAAGAAATAATTATACATGAGCAATAACTGAGATGCACCAAAGAATTCCTAAATTAGTAATCAACCATAAAAGAAAAAGCAAAAAGTACTGTTAAGATAAAAAACATGAAGTGGAAATACATATACTAAACATGATTTGAACAAAACTTCTACCACAAAAGTCAGGCCATTAACTAATCAAACTACTTTCCCTGGAAAGAAGCAAGCATTTGTTAACTATTTCTGGAATACTTCAGCTTTTAGCATAAAATAAATCCAGACTGAAGCATCTCACCTAGTTTTATCATTTTTGAAGAACTCTAAAAATCCAGACTGAAGTATCTAACCATGTTTTATTGTTTTTGAAGAACTCTAGAAATCATTTCATGAACAAGCTTCTCTGCCTTATCATTGTCATTTTTTTCAAGAAGATAATGAATAATTGTTTCAAAAGTGATAAAATCTGGGAGGCAACTGTTTTCTTCCATCTTTTCAAGCAAGGCCATTGCTTCATCAAATAATCCCTCTTTACAAAGTCCATCTATCATGGCAGTATATGCTGGCATATCTAGATGATGACGACCTTTGACTAGGACGTCAAAAATCTCTCGTGCATGTTTTACTCGACCACCTTTGCAAAGACCATCAATAACTATAGTATATGTGCACACATCAGGCTGAATTCCTTGATCAACAAGTTTCTTAAATAATGCAATTGCCTTGTCAAGATGCCAGCTTTTGCAAAATCCATCTAACAAGATACTATAAGTGATTATATCAGGGCACTGACTACTGTCATGCATCTCATAAAAAAGATCCTGCACATATGAGATTTTCCCTGACTTGCACAAGCCATCAATAAGAGAATTAAAAGTTATAGTATCGGGAGCCAAATTTCTGCAATGCATTTCCTTGAAGAGATCCATGGCTTCATGCACCATTTTATTTTTACAGTATCCACTGATCAAGATATTATAACTTTGAACCTCAGGAATCAAACCGTTTTTTATCATCCTATTGAATACTTTCCTAGACTCAATAACATTATTTCTCAAACAATACCCATCCATTAAAGTATTATAGGTAACAACATCAGGTTTTCGACCAAACTTCATCATTTTAGCAAGTATAGCTTGAGCTTCTATGATCCTTCCTTTCTTGCAAAATGCATCGACTAGTATATTAAAAGAATAAACATCAAGGTTGATATCTTTCACTACCATTTCATTAAGTAATTGAGTAGCTTCTTGCCATTGTCCCATTCGGTAGAAACCATGAATTAGTGAGGTATAAGTGACAGTATTAGGTAGAATTCCCCGCTCAGTCATAGCAAAATACAAATCACGTGCCTGAGCCACAAGTCCCTCTTTACAAAGGCCATCAATGACTGTACTGTGCAAAACTACATCAAGTTTGATTATCTGTCTTTCAATCCTTTGGAGCAATTTAATGGCTGATCTTGCCTTTCCTGTTTTACATAACCCATTGATTAATGTGCCATAGCTAACTTCGTCTAATTGAAATCCTTTTACAATTAGGTCATCTTGAAAATCTAGCGCTTCCCCAACCTGGCTAGTGATATAGAGTCCTTTCATTAGTGTATTCAAAGTTATGGTATCCAGTTGACGACCCATCTTGAAAATCTTACCTAATATAGAAAACGCAAAATCCATTCGACCCACATGGCAGTAACAGTTTATCAAGATGCTCAGAAAAACTAAAGACGGAGTGAACCCCTTTAACTCCGCCCGTCTACAAAGTGAAATAGCAGTGGGATAATGTTTCATTTTCACAATGGCTCCTATAATCTTACCTAATTCGACGATGGAAGGTGGGGGACGCATATGGAGCATACAATTGAATGAAGCAACAGCATCGCGGATGTTATTGGGATTTGCGGAATTGGAATGCACATAGAAATTGGGATTGACGGCATACGGGAACGAGGGAAGGAAGGTGGAATATTGTGGTTTCATCTAACTTTAATTTTTTCTTTTTTAGTGACAAATACCGATTCTTTTTCTTCTTCTGTTCTTTTTTTATACTATATGATATTGTTCTCTTAATTCTTTTTATATTTAAAAATTAATTAAATTACTTGAGAATTTTCGAAAGACAACAATCTTTATAGCGTAAAAATATTGTTTCAATAAACTAAAAAAAACATTTTAATCCAATTGCTGTTAAATAATATTATCCTAAAATTATTTCATTGAAGTGGTTTTTCGATTATAATATGTTAAATATTTAATTGAAGAGGTTTTTGGATTAATAAATTTATATATTTCTTTAGTCAAAATTTAATACATTATTTTTAAATACATGACTATGTAAATTCTGTTGTAACAAAATTTTAAGTTTTATTATAAAATTCTCTAATAATAACATGTTAAAATATTTGTAATCATTTAATATCTCATGATCAACTTTATCCAAAAAAAAATGTTATTTATTTTTTATTAAAGAAATTGATAATAAACAGATAAAAAATTTTATCTAAATTTTATTCATATAAAAATTGTCTACCCATGTAGTTTGATTTTAAATATTTAAAATATTAATTTATTTATTAACTAGCCATTAAAGCTTTTTTTTTTGACAAAATAAATAATAGTGATTTATCCTGCTTCAAGCTAAGCGAACTTTTCACATAATAGGGCTTGTAAGAAGTAAACACAATAATGGAAGATTAAAGATTGAATCAATGTGGAGAGTGATCCATAAATATATAAAGAGGCAATAACTTATAAAGATTCAACTTTTGAAAAGAAATTATAAATAATGAAATAGATTTAATATTGTTCAATAATACTTGAATCTTAGTTAATTTGCCTCGATGATCAAAGCATGTTGGTTGCAAGTGTATATTCAAAAGAAAACTACAATTCACATGGCTTATTAAAAGCCTTTAAAACAAAGTTAGTAGTTAAAAGATTTAAACAAAAATAAAATTTAGACTGTTTTGATATTTATGCACTAATGGCTAAAATGACTTCTATTAGGATTTATACTCATAATGTGACCATATGATGTTAGAAATTTTTTTTTAATTTTTGCAAATGAAAATCAAGTGAAATAGTATCACCACCAAAATTTTAATTTTAAAAATGTAAAATTTTGAAATAATCTTTTAAAGAAAAAATGATTTGTAAACTAAAAATAAATTTGAAAGTCGATTATATATAAAAAATATGTTAAACATCTCACAATACTTGTTCTCAAAAATAGTTACTATAAATTAATTATACAAAATTAATATGACTTTATTCTTATTTTAACTTCCCTAACAATCATATATAAGAATAATAAAAAGACAAAAAATTAAAAATAAAAAAATATTTATTTATAAAGATGAACTTGAATTAAGATAAAAATTTAAGGCATACATCAAATACCTTATAGTTCGACCGAATGAAAAACTGCATCAATTAGTTGGTAATTTTTAATTTTTTAAAAAAGAAAAAAGGTAGATATTATTTTTGTCTTTCGCAAATAAAAATAAATTTTGAAACTAGTTAATGTATTGTAATTTATAAAAGTCAGATTAATTTTACTACTTTATTCTTTTTGTTTTTGTTTTTCTATTATTTCATTTTTTAGAAATGACCTTTTATTTAATTAAAAAGGTATTTATTTTTTTGTCAAAAGAAAATTTTTGGAAAAGTACTAAAAATGTAATTTAAAAAAAAAACTCTTGAAGAATTTGTTTTTTTGAAGTTTCAAAACACTTATTTTGTGGTTATTACCTTTCCTTTTTTCTTTATTTATTAAATTGTTATTATGATTCCTATCATATTAGGCTATTTGAGTTTATATTATTTAGGCTTTAAAAAATGGATCTAAATTTTTTTTTCTTTTTTTTTAATTTTCGCTCCTCCTCTCATTTTTATTTTGTCTTATTTTATTTATTTATTTTGTAAATTATTTTTATTATGTTTTCTTTTTCCTTTTCTTTATTATGTTTTCTTTTCTTCTTAAAATATTCTTTTTGTTTATATTTTTATATTTGTTTGTTCATTTTTTCTTTTTGAGATTTTTTTGTCTTATTTTATTTTACTATTTTTTTATTTATAATTTCTTATGATCTTTTCTTTCTATTTTTTATTATTATTTTGTTGAAGTCCAAAAATTAAATATGACTTAGACTAAATCAACTAATGACTCCTCTCTTTATATTTGTTTAATTATTTTATTAATTCAATTATTATTAATAATTTAAAAAAATATCTAAATAAAATGCAATGGTCACAATTCTCATAATATTAGCATCCCTTTATAAGCTTTATGTGTACCAAATGAATGTTAAAATAACTTTTCTAAATGAAAAATTTTAATGAAGAAGTTTACAAGGAATAACTAAAAGGCTATATGCTACCCAAAAATGAGAAGAAAAAAAGTTTATAAGTTGGTGTTACACCCGAAAATGCGACAGCGTGACATTTAAAAAAAAAATTTATTTTTCAAAGAAAATGAAAACCGAAATCAAAATAGAAAAATAATAGTAGGTTCAAGAGTTGTCACCAAAATTTTAATTTTTTAAAAAAGTAAAACTTAAAAAAAAATCTTTTATTTGAAAAACAAAAAATGGTCTACGAATCAGATAATAGATTCGGGAGTCTATTCTATTTTAATTATCCCTAACTAATCAAAAAGGAAATAAAAAAAGGAAATAAAATTAAAAATAAAACAAAAAAATTCAAAGAGTAAAATAAAAAAATTAAATTAAATGTAAAATAGGATGAACATAAATTAAAGAAATAAAATTAAAAGAAAAGGTTTATTTACAAGGTGAACTTAAACTAGGATGAGAGCCTAAGACCTACAAACTCTCGAGAGGGATCAAAGTCCATATAGTTTGAAGTTGAAATATTTGTGTTCTTGTTAGTGTTTTGTTTTTGTTTTTATTTTATTTTGTTTTGTTTTGTTTGGGTTGGTTTTGTTTTTTTTAGATGTATTTTGTTTATTATTATTATTATTATTTTTGTGTTTTGTTTTTGTTGTTGTTGTTGTTGTTTTTTATTTGTTTCAATTTTTGTTTTGTTTTGTTTTTTTTAATTGATTTTGTTTTGTTATTTTTTTTCGTTTTTAGTTTTGGTTTTTATTCCTTTTTTTGTTTATCTTTGCTTTGTTTGTGTTTTTTTTTGTTTTTCTTATTATTATTTTTAATTAATTTTGTTTTGTTTTTTGTTTAGTTCTTATTTTTGGTTTTTATTCTTTGTTCTTGTTTTTGTTTTGTTTATGTTTGTTTATCTTTGTTTCTCTTCTCTTTTTTTTGGTTAATTTTTTTGTTTTGTTCTTTTTCTTTTTCTTTTTATTTTCATTTTTGTTCTTATTTTTTGTTTTTTTGTTTTTTGCTTTTATTTTGTGTTGTGTCTTGTCATTCTTTTCTATTTATCTTTGTTTTGTTTGTTTTTTTTGGTTTTGTGTTATTTTTTATTATTTTGTTTTGTTTCGTTTTGTTTTTTGTTTTTTATGTTTTGTATTTTTGTTTATCTTTGTTTTTACTTTGCTCAATTTTTGTTGATTTTCATTTTCATTTTCATTTTTCCATTTTTTTTGGGACCCCTTTTTTTATTTGTGTTAACTTTTTTTGTCAAATTTTTCTTAATTTTCTTGATTTGTTTATTTTATTTTAAAATTAAATTTCAAAATGACATTTGTGTTTAGGTACAAGAATTTTCTCCTTTTTTTTAGAGATATTTTCTTTTGTCTTTTCTTTTGATTTTTTTTCTTTCCTTAAATGTTTTTGTGTTTTATTTTTTCTTTTTTTTCTTGATTAAAGCCCTTTTCCTTTGCTTATTTTATTTTATTTTTTATTATTATTTTTTAAAAGACCAACTCTAAAAGAAACTTTTACTTTGGATTTTGGAACATCATTTTTCAATTTTTGTAAAAGACCTTTTAAGAAAGGATAAATCTTTAAGACTCAGAATAATTTTTTACTAAAAATTTAATCTTCTTATACTTTTTGCTCTTTTTTTTTTAAGAATTTTCTTTAAAGGCTTTTTGAATGGGGCTATTGAAGCCCAAAATATAAAAATATAAATTCATGACTCAAAAGGCATCCAGGAGACTTTATTGCCACACATGGCCTTTTGGTTCCTATGCGCTTGAGGGGATATAAAATCTCACACGAATGCACTAATAAAATAAAAATAAAATAAAATAAACAAAAATAAAAATAAAAACAAAAAATAAAAAAATAAAAATAAAAATAAAATAAAGAAAAATATACAAATAACTGATAATTTGTGAGGGTGGGTACTTAGTGTTCAGTCTTAGTATTCTGTATTACTATTAGGCATATTTACAAAATTGATATGGAAAAAAAAAAAGTACATGAGTTACAACTTAATCCTTCAACATATCCTCCCTTTTTCTGACAAAATCCGCAGGGTCATTCCTGGGGCATTGTAATCGGGTTCCTCCATTTTGCTCCACCAACATGCCCACGTCACTAAAACGAGCAACACAATCCACATAAATGCAATAAAAATAATGGGGAAGAAAACATTCTCAAGAGCAGAATTTTTTAAAGTTTCATTGTATCAGTAATTCGAATTTAAAGTAATAAACTCTGAAGCACTAATGATCAAAATGATATACACAATCAACATCAATCCACATGAACATTGCAAACCCCTATAACAATAACAAAGCATATCCTAGTTGCATAAGCAAGCAAGACAAAATTGAGGCAACTGTTGCATCACCTTTCTAATTATCAAATCAAAATCCCACAAACAAAGACTCAATCTATTGGGCCTCACTCAGGCATTTTATCAAACATGTGCTAGGCATTTCCTAGGACTGTATAGAATACTAAATTTTACGGTAAGCCATAACCAAGATTAAACACACATAGCCATAACATTAGGTATAAGATCTTATTGGAATCACACTAGTAACCTGACTAAGAAATAAACCTTTCAAACTAATAAACCTTTCAAGAACCAACACGAATCAACAACAATATTTAAGCATCAATTAAAATCCCAGAGTTCAATCATGGCAATAGATTCAGGAGCCACGATTCTCAACAAAGAAGAGAGCAAACAGCAAAAGATAAACCAATAAACAACATACCTTTTGAGATTTGCTTACTTAGATTAATTACTGGAACCTTCAATTAATTTTGGGCCGCCAGGAACTATTATTCTTCTCTCAGGATTCAGCGATCAGAGAACTTCATCCAAAATTCCCCTTCCACAGCACCAGACACTCAGAGAAATCCACCTTCAGAAAATCACTCAGAGAGTCCTCCTTTCGATCCCCCTACTCCTAGGCCTCTCTTTTGACTCAAAAACTTCTCAGCAAATTCCCAAGAGACTTTCCTTTTTTTTTTTTGAATCTCTCTTTCCCTCAATAAGTTTCTTTCTGTCTTTCTCTCGCTCAAAATCAATTCCCTGAAAGAATCCCCTCTCACTCAGTCTCTTTCCCCTCTCGATTTTTTTTTAATCCGAAAATCCCCTCCCCTGCTTTTATAGGCATTTTTGCATGGTCCCCCCATCAGTGCCTCTTTGCTCCACTAATTCTTCGTGCGCGATGCTTTGTTCCCTTCTGCGTGATCTGCTTTTAGTTGCTGAAGGTCGTACATAGTGGCTATGTGTGAGCGAGCGTGGTCCCCTCCTCTGAAAAGGTTGGCGTCTTCATGCCTCTCCTCAGCTAGAGAACGAAATCGAGGGGATGAGAGGAACCGCCACCAGGTAAGGTTTTTGAATGCAAGCTTTAGACTTGAGTTAGAGGGTTTAGGAGGTTGCTGGGCTGAAAGAATGGGCTCCATCCTTTTTCTTTGCTTTATTTTTCAGCCCATTTTCCTTTTTATGTTTGGGCCTTTGGGTCTAGAAGAATTGGACTGGAGCTATTTTTGTTTGCTTTAGTTTTTTTTTTATGTTTTTGGATCAAGTTATATATATATTTTTTTGGTATTGGGCTTTCGTTTAAAGGAAAAGGAAGCAAGGTGAGGCCCTATTGATTTTTCTTTTGTTTGTTTTTCTTTCCTTTTTGGTATTGTGTTATTTTATTTTATTTTTTATATTGGGTTATCTTGGGTTGGTGGATTCTATGGGCTTAAAATCATAAGGCTTTGAAATTTGAAGAAAAAAGGATATTTCTTTTTTGGTTTTTGTTAACAGTTTCATTTTTTTTCTTTCTTTGCTTTTCTCTCTTATCCCTTTTTTTTGTTTTGAAAATTTTGATTTTAATTTTTGATTGGAAAAAGAAATAGAACTGTCTCTCTTTTTTTTTTAAATTAAATATCCTTAATTTTCTTATTTTTGGTTTTGATTAATTAATTTTTTTGTATTTCAATTATTTTTTATATATTTTTTAATATTTTTTAACTTTTTTTCTTTTGCTAATTTGATTTTGTTATCATTTTTTACAACCTGTCTGGACAAAATACAGTGTTCACAGTTCGTTAAGTCTTTACATGGCCTAAAACAAGTACTTAAATAGTGGCATGAGAAGTTTGATTAAGTGATTTTATCAAATTGCTTCTCACATAATAATGTAGACAAGTGAATATACTCTAAATTTACTAACAATTATAGCATAATAATCTATCTCATATAGACTAATAATTGGGACAAACTTAAAAGGAGTTCATCAAACTAAGCAATATCTAGCTTTTAAGTTTAAGATGAATGACTTGAATAAAGTAGATACAATCTTGGAAATAAAAGTGTGTAAGCACAAGGATGGCTTTAAACTATAGCAAGAGCACTACATTAAGAAGATGTTAGGGAAATAAGTATCTTAATGTTATCAATTCCAACACACCTTATGATCTTAATTTTAAATTAGAAGAAAACATAAGAAGATCAATAACATAATTAGCATATGCAAGTGCTGTTAAAAGCTTGATGTATGCTATGTACTATACCAAAGAGATATGACTTTTACTGTGTACAAACTATTGAGATCTATGAGTAAGCCTTGTAAAAGTCATTGAAAACCTATAAGAAGATATTTTTATTATCCTAAGAAAACCATCAATTTAGGGTTATATTATAATAGTTATCCCGTTATACTAGAATGTTACTTTAATGCTAGTTGGATTTTAAATTTTAGTGATAATAAATCCATTTTAAGATGGATTTTCACTATAGGTGGTGGAGCCATAAGTTGGGCCTTAGGGAAACAAACATATATCTCACATTTTATAATGGAAGTTAAGTTTATAACTTTATTAGTTGCAAGTAAAGAAGTGAAAATAATAAGAAATTTATTATTAGATATAGAGCTATGGCCATAACCAATGATAGCCATTTCGATTTTCTGTTATTATGAGTTAACCATGTCTCAAGCATATAATAAAGTTTATAATGGAAAGTTTAAACATATAAACTTGATACATGAGTTTGTGAGGCAATTAATAAGAGATGGCATAATTATCATTATATACATAAAGTCTAAAAGTAATTTAGCAAACCAATTGACAAAAGGTTTTTCAAGGGAAAGGACCAAAGACCTCACTGTTAAGATGGGACAAAAACCTATAGTTATTAAATGATGGGAACCCAATGTTATTCTAATCGAACATTGATTTCAAGATTTAATGGGGGAAAACAAGTTATTTAATGATTGGAACACTAAGAAATAGGTTTTGGTGTTGTCAAAGGATAAGCTAAAAAGTTCTTAATGGATCAATAATTATATTATCTAAGGTTTTCACCTATACAAAAATAGGATTGGTGCCACTTCAATTAAGAGTTTTAGATGTTTTACTCATGTAAGTATTAATGAAAACTAGGATAAGCACATGACCATAAACATGCTCAAGCAATTGAATCTCTTAAATTTGATTATGATATAACTATGTATATGGTTTTTTGGCTCTAACAATAGGAGTATAGGTTTAATTTATTAGACACCTATTACTCTATTAAAGCCTTGAAGACATACACCAATAGAAGGTTTAATCCTAGTGAGACCTTTGCTTATACAAAAATTGTACTAAAAGCTTGTAAATTAGTGGAGGTGTAATGTCTGGCTTTTTGTAAAATACTGAAACGAGTCGATTTTCAAAACAAGCTCCTTGAGATGAGTTATTTAAGGTCAATAAAAATTAGAATAAAATTTTAAATAATAAAAAATGAGAAATTAAGCCCTAAGTTGCTCAGAAACCAAAGCCGCAATAATTCAAAAAATTTGTCGAAGAGCCAGTGGCATTTTTGTATATAAGTGCAATTTTAGAAAAATACATATGAGGGTTTTTTAAATAAAAATTTTGAGTTCTTTAAGGTTTTAGAGATCTTGAAAACCATGGGAAGCCCCAAGACAGTTAAAACCCCTCCGGTGTATATTTTATAATGTCAGGTAACCTAAACTTTAACCAGTTCGTTCGGAAAGATTTTAGCTCCAATTTGAGTGATTCCAAAGGCATTTTACTAAATTGAGAACCTAAATTTTATAATTAAAAAGATGATTCTAAAAAAAAAAGCTAAAACAAAATCAAATTAGAAATGCTATTGTGAAGGGTGAAATTGGAAACAATTTTAAAAAGAAAGCTTCTTTATTCTTCTTCAAAGTTCATGTTCACTATCCTTCACTTTAGACTGACTTTCTTCTGCACAGAACAAAGAGGAGAACCAGAAATTTTGGGCGCACAAGGGAGAAGGCAAAAGAAGGAGAAAAAGCTAAGAAAAAGGTATGAAATCCATGAATTTTCTTAGTTCTTCTTTAAGCAAAGTTGTTCTCCTCCTTCCCTCTTTTTTTCTTATAGTTTTTTTTATGTATTTGGTATTGTTTTAAGGGCAGAACAAAGAGGAAATATTCATTTTTAGAATGAGGCAACCAAGGAAAGTAAAAAGCAACTAAGAAAAAGTAAGAAAATAAGGTAAAACTTTCATTCTTTGGTAGCTTCTTCCTCCTCCTTCCTCTTGCATGATTTGGCCACCATGAGTCCAATTCTTAGGAGCTATTTTCTATCCAAATCAAGGGGGATTAGAGGTTTTGGAGTGCAAGGATTAAGAATATATCATTGGAAGCAAGTAAAAGCCATTGAATTTCAAGTTAGCAAAGTGTAAGATTCTTGAAGAGTTTGTAAAACTTGTTTTGATTCATGAATTTCTTAGGCTATATAAGTGTTCATTTGAGCTTTTAAGACCTTTAGGAAGCCTCCCAAGTGTGTTCCCCATCAAGGAAAAATCAAGAAGCCATTAAACTCTATTAATGTTCTATATTTTAGCCAAGCAAAGATAGTATAGCTAGGGAGAGTTTTAAATTATTCTAACCCTATTTTTGAGTCATATATGATGAGTGAAAATGAGGGGAAGCCTTAGAAAAAAATTAGGAAGCTTAGAGAATAAGTTGGTGCTTTAAGTTCTATAATGTGACCTAAGGAAGCAACATATACTTAGGCTCTTGGTTTTAATTGGGTGATGACTACAAAAGGCTTAAAGGGAGTCAAGAATTATGTATAAAAGGAAAGAATGGGGTCTAGACTTCAAAGAGTGGATGTTGCTTCATTAAATGCCATTAGGAACCATAATTAAACCATAAAACAAAGTTAGAGTTCGAAATAGATAGGTAGCTTTGAGAATGGTTCCAAGAGTTTAATTGGTTCCTATTTTATGTAATTAGGCCAAGGAAAACAAGCTCCACCTAGTTGTGAGTATGTGGCTATGGGAGGAGATCTAATTTCAAGAGAAAAAGTATGATTGTGTGGCAAAGGTAGCTCTCTCTCTTTTCTCCTATGCATGAATGAATGTCTACATTATCTTTAAATGTGTGTATGTGTATTTTAAGTTATGAATTATGTTTTGGTATGATGCATATGTTCCATGGAACTATAGTGTTGCATTATATATTCAAATGATGCCTAAAATATTTGCATTGGTTTGCTTAAATGTGGAAAGGCCAAGAACCTCCTATCTTTGGTGAGGATGAGCCAAGAACCCTTAGAAATGGTCGAGACCAAGAGAAAGTCTCGCAAGAGTAAGGCTTAGTTTAAGGCCTTTAAGAAAAAGGGTGAGATAAGTCCAAGAACCTTGAAGAAAGGGGGTGAGGCTAATCCATTCATTTGGCAAGCCTAAGTGTGTTATGTGTGCTTTGTGTAAATGCCAATAATGTATCTTGCACCATTTTCTATATTAATATATCATGCATGCATCCTTAAGACTTGTATTACATTCTTTATGCATGATTGAATGGGAGATGAGCTATTGAGATTCTTTGAATCTCACTCCCTCCTCTCCAATATCCTAATATGCTAGGTGGAGCCAATAAACAAGGAAATGGAAGCCACCAAGTGGGAAGATGAAGCCTTGATCATAAAGCTCTTAATGTTGTTTATGTTGTAACTAAAGGAATGGCATATGATGTAATCTTTTGATAGAATTGATAGACAATGAATGGAACATGTATAATTACCTTTATAGATGATGTATGTATAAAATTTGAAAAATGTATTACAATTTTTAAGTATTGAATGGCCATTTCAAGTACATGTGTCTTAACATATGGCTTGAGGATGAAGGATGAGATTTTGTGTTTTGAGTTCTCATACCTTTAAGACAAGTTTAGGAAGTTTTTTTGGGCCATTTCCATGTACTCAAGTGGCCACAAGAATATTGGGAGCCATTTTGCACACTTTTGCACCATTAAAAGACATTAAAATGACCCAAATGGCACCCTATGATACTTTTCTAACCAAATAAAGGAATTTCTTCATGAAATTTGGCAACATGTAGAGTTCATTGAGAGCATTTCAAGAAGCTAAAGTGTAGTAAAAATGGAGCTCTACAGAATTAGATATGAATTTTTAAAGTTGAAATTTTTCTATTGATTCTGGTATGTGCACTGTTCACATTGATAAATTTGTGTTCTGTGTTATCTAATGGGCAAATGATGTCCAATACTTGTGAAATTTTACAAGCATAAAATCGAGGTTATAAGATTTCTGTAACCACTGAGATCACCTCATTTAGATGTCTGAGCAAAGAGTTATGCAATTTTAAAATTTGCTATTAGTGGCAGTAGCACTACTGAGTCCATTTACTATTTTATAGATTTTCAGTAACTAAAAGTATTTATTTTATTCTAGAATTATTTTTTGTATAAATTTAATATCTGTAGCTTTTTAGAATGATCAAATGTGTGTAATTTTAATTTTTATAAAATTAGTTATAAATTTCAAAAATTCACATCAATAATCTGAATTAGTAGCTCAGACAGTAATGACCTTAGTAGCTTTTCGGATGTCAAACATTATTGCCTTCATGATTCATGGGCTAAAATTATTTTTGCCATGGGTTAGACATCTAGGGATTTTTAGAATGGTAAATTTTGTTGGATTTTGATTTTTGTGGATTTAGTTATGAATTTTCGAAGTTGTGACAGAAAAACTAAAAATCTGGCCTAAAATATGCATAAGTATTTTATGCTCCCATTTGGTTTCCACAAGATGTGGGCCACTTTTGATGATTTAAATAAGTTGTATTCATGTAATTAAATATGAGAATGTATTGTATGAGCTCGCATGGTCCACGTGACACTGAAAAAAATTTTCATACATGATGCAACGCAAAGAAACACATTATTTAATTCCCTTTTTCTTGCCCTTTCATGGAATCTATGAATGTAAAGCATGGGTATGTTGTGAAATGAGCTAGAAATATATGGTATTACAAAAGAAGTGTTATATAATTTACAACTTTTAAAGTTATGTTGGTTCATCCAATGAACAAAATTCATCTACATGTTTTAATGAATAAAAATGGTGATAAATATTCATTAGTTCATCTAATGAATTACTTCAAAAGTGATTCATGTAAATGTATTGATGATTAAAGAGTAGAATACATGCATTAAATAAGAAAAATATTTTTAGTAACAACTTTTAGTGATGACTAAAAAAAGTCACCTATAAAAGTCTTTTGCAAATACAAAAATGTAACAACAACATAGCTTTTAAATGTGACATATAATAAGTCACTGTTAAAAGTCTTTTGTTGCAACAAAATTATTGTTATAAAAAAGTACTGTTGTGGTGACAATGTACTTTTAATGGTGACTTGTTGTCATCATTATAAGTATTTAGTTGTCACAAAAAAAATACTTTTATGGCAACTTTTTATATTACAACCAAAGACTTTTAGTAGGAATAATTGTTTTTTGGTCATAAAAGACTTTAATGGCGATACTATGAAATCACCACTAAAAGTGTTTTTAATAACAACTTTTGTTACCATAAAAAGCCAAAGATTTTAAATGTTTTTTTAGGAATAAAAAATTTTGGAGCTAAAACTTATATTAATAATCTTATCAGGTCACTGCCAAAAATGTATTAGTGGTAACAAATGTTGTTGCAAAAAGTTGTTTTAGGGGTAACTTTATATTATTGCCATTCAAAGTAGCTTTTAGCGATGACCGCTAAAAATGGATTAAATGATGACCACTAAAAACATAAATCCAATTAAATAACTTCATAAACAGACTTGTCTCTCAACTCTGTGTTTTCTCTTTCTATGGAAGTGAGCTCTCTTTCATCCTTTCTAATCTTTATACACTTTCTATTTCTCTCTCCTTTTTATTAGGTCATCTTACATAAATGGTAGCCATTTATGTAGCTAAAATCTTCTCCCTTTCTTTGGCAATTAGTTGTCAAATTAGGGATATGAGGATGTAAATTAGAGCTTTTAGGTTATGAATTGGTAGTTATATATAAAAGACCTAACATATTGTCTTTTGTTGTCTTGTGGGGTAAAAAGGTCAATATCAGTTTTTAGGGTTCATTATATTAAGGCATTGGCTTATATGTTTGATGGGGCTTTTAATTTTAAAGCAAGAAACATTAGAACATACATGAGCTACATTATAAGAAGACATAAGATGGGTGCTTTTCTTAGATGAGCAATTTTGTTTTTGCTCTATGAATGAAAAGGTATATCCCTTTCCTCCTATTTGGTAATCTCATTGTGATTGATGTTGTTTAAATTGATTAACATGGATTTTATATTATGTTGATACAATATCTATTCTACTTATTGTGATATATATGCTAGAGTTATACATTGTAGAGAAATCATATAGATGAAACCTTATAATGGGTGTGTGCCTAGGAAGCTTTTGTATGTGTTCATATCCCTTTGGTCTTGGCCTAATTTAAAGGTTGAATGATAGTTAGGTTATATGGATAATATTATAACCATATACGACTAAATGGAATTGAGTAGGTATTAGTTAGTTGTTGGAGGTTTGCTCCAAAACCTTTATTTCATAATTGTTATCATAAAATATGGTGTAGGTTTAAGTTTAAAGTTGAAACTAAAAAGATTTTTTTTTTCTTTGGACTACAAATTCCAAGTTAGTTTTATTAGTGATATATATATGTTTATTATTGATGGCTTGTCTTTGTTTTTATTCATCATATATGTCAGTTTATTAGTGATGGCTTATTTCTATTTTTTATTGGTGATTACAACAAAAGTACACAGTTTTCAACAAAAGCCACAATTTAAAAACACTTAGCTTCATTAGAGATTTCAGATATGATTAACTCTAGATCTTTTTTATTCTCTTTGTCTTTTTCATTTAATTAGATATTTATATTTCTAGATTGGTATTCTATGCATTGGTTTTTTTTAGAAATTCCATCTTAATTTAAGAATGATATGACAAAGTACTTTAGGGAGGATTTGCATAAGAGGCTTTAAGTGCAAATTTTAAGAAGCAAGTTGATGGTCTAAAAATGCTACAAAAAGTGTTGTTTTTGTCACATTCATAATAACTTGTTTGCTTGAATTTTTGAAATGTTGTTAATAATCAATTATTATTGCATAAGAAACTTTTGTTGCACATTATAGGCACTTTCATCCATTGCTAAAGAAATTTGAGAAGTTTTGGATATACTTCTTAAGTGGTTTATGTTGTAGTAATGCAAACTTATATGTTTGTTTCAAGTAATTATTATTAGTCTTCATATTTTATTGTTGCTATTGCTGTGATTATGTAAATATGTTAAGGCAATGGCAAGCAGGATAACTTATAGATTTCCTATATGTAATTTGACTAAGGCATTATGCCAGTGATGCTATTCATAGTTCATGCACATGTTTTTTGTTATTTGAATTTTTGAAAATTTAGAATTAATTCTCTCTTAATTTTTTGAACATTATAATTAACAGAATATTACTTTTATAGTTGTTTTCCTTATTTCACTTGAAAGTTGTATTGTAAGGTGAGATTTCAATGATTGTTTCTACTCATTACCTGCATTAGAATGTTTTGAGTATGCAATTTTAAACTTACCAAAAAAAAAAAAATTGAGAGCATCATAATAAAGTGGTTTAACTACTTGTCCTAAAACTTTATAGATAGAAATGGATTACAAATTTATTTAGAATATAGACAAGGACTAATTTTGCACTTTAATATATATTTTTTAATTTCTAACATGTTATTTTAGGAAACAAATAAATTAATGCCAAATATAGAGTGTTTTGTTTGCAAACTCAATTTCCTAGCTCCTTTGCATATCACTCTTTACTGTAATTGTTGAACACCGTGACATAAATAGTGGGTAGCTTGATATAAAACTTGGTACCTAACATCAACACAACAAGACCATAACTATTAATGATACTATAATCATTCATTAGGGCCACATATAGTCTAATGCTTAGCAAATGTGATATTTTTAAATGTCATCTTCTATTTTGGAAGATTCTAATAACATCCAAAAATACAACAACATTCTAAGTATAAAACCTCAAATGTGCCCCAATAAATCTTAACAGTATAATTAATAGTTAGATATGGTCTTGTTGTATTAATCTTGGGTCGAAATTTTATATCAAACTACCTAATCTTTTTGTTGCAGTGTTCAACAATCATATCAATAAGCCTATCTATACTCTATTTTTCCATGCCTATGATAACATCAAATTAATGGCTGTCAGTTTAATGGGTTGTCTTCATATATGACGATAATGAGGTTAAAAAAATAATCAAACCTTAAGTTTAGAGTAGGCCCTTTAAAGGGATATCTCTTTCGAGTCAAAGTTATATGCTACGTTGATGTTATTGTGAAACTTGATTATCAATTTTTCAACATGATGTTTATATTTGCTTGAAACTATTGCTAACATTGAAAGTCCATTTTATTGATAATACTATGTCACCAAAAGTTACTTTTAGCAACGACATATATCACTACTAAAAATACCCTCTTAGTTGCAAAATTAAGAAGAAAACAAATTAGAATAGTTTTTGTGACAATTTTTGTCATCACTAAATATCATTTTTAGTGGTGATTGTTTTTTCATCACTAAAAAAATTTTGTTTCAAAGGTTCCAACGATGACCAAATGTCACTACTAAAAATATTTAATGGCGACTTTTAACTTTTGTGTCACCACTAAAAATGATTTTTTGTTGGTAATTGTATATTCATTAATTCATCTAATGAACAAAGGTATGTTTAATAAGTAAAAGGTTGAATGCACATGTCTATATTCAATGCACTTCTTTTTTAGCTCTAAAGGTTAAAGACATATAAAGAGACTCTCCTATTAAATACAAATAGATCACTATATGTCTTTGTGAAGGATGATTAAGAGTAGTATTGTACAAATTTAAAATATTTTTAAATTATAAGAGTGTTAGCGAAGTTTTTGACATTACTAATCAAGAAAGCCATAAAGTTTTCATTATATCTTAGGAGAGTGTCATCATCAACTTTTTAGCAACTACATGTGAGGGCAAATATCTTTTTAAAAGAGGCAACCCAGTCATGCCTTGAAGTAGTCTTTTTGTGTAATGACCTTGGCTATCTTTGGCATTATTTTCTAACATTAAATCCTTCTTTCTATATTCATTAGATTTTCCTTTAGTTGTTCTTGAAAAACACAATTATAAAATATCCTTAATAATTTTTATTTGCTATTCTATACAACTATGTTCTATATATAACCAGAATTATCTAAAAAAAAAAAAAAGTAATTGACCAATAGTATACAACGATGCACTCTATCTTTTCTTTTTGAGTTAATTACATAGATTTCTTTTTCAATTTTGTTAAACTTATACAAACTTCTTCTTTATTTTTAAATATATTCAGATCTTTCTTGAAATAAAAAGTTACCTTTATTATTATATTTTTATCTTTCTTAAAAGTTGCCATATAAGATTTGTTATCTTTTCAGATACATAGAGGTTAATCGAAGAATCATGTACGATAATACTTCTTTACATGTACTTTTTTAACCAAGTAATCACATCTAATAGATTTTGGATTCCAAGACCTATATCAAATTATTTTTTTTTTCAAAAAATGTTCAAGGAAAAAGATTCTAAAAAGATAGATTAAAAAAATATAGCTTTTGGAAAAATAAAATGAGTTTCCTTTAAGAAAAAGTTCAAAATATTAAAAAAAATATTTATTTTTTATTTTTTCCAGAAAATCAAATGATTTTTTTAATTAATTAATTAATTAATTAATAACATATTCAAAAAGTTCAAAATTTATGTTCTTGAAAATAAAAAACAAATGAATTTTTTTTATAAGAATATTTCTCCCAAATTCTCTTTTAAAAATTTATAGAAAAAAATTACTGAAAAATCAAGTTAGATTTTGATGACCCACCTTTTCTTAAAAGTTAAAAGAAATAAAAATAATAATAATGATTTTTAAAAAATAAATGAATTTCCCTTAAAATTAAAAAAAAAAAAAGAGAAAAGAAAAAATATAATCAAAAGATTAGGTTTTAGTAAAAATTAAATAAGAATATTTCATTTCAAAATTTACAAAAATGATGGAAGAAAATCAAATCAAATTAGATTTTGTTAAGATTTAAAGGATAAAATAGTAAAAGAAAGATTTTATCAAATAAATCTTAGTAGTTAAAAAAAAAGAAGAAGAAGAGATGTTTGAAAGTTCAAAAGTAAATTTTCTAAAAATCTCCTTTCTTTAGGGATTTTCTAAAAAAATATTCTTCCTAAAATTTTCTCTTTTAAAGTTAAGAAAAATAAATAAATAAGCCTAAAAAATGATATTTTAATGTTCAAAGTAAATTTTTTTAAAAGAAAATTTAAAATAATTAAAATAATAACAACGAAATAAAATAACTTTTGAAATTCAAAAGTTAGTGTTTTGAAACTTTAAATAAACAAATTGCTTGAGAGTTTAGTTTTAAAAATAAAATTACATTACTTAGTACTTTCCCCAAAATTTTCTTCTAACAAAATTTTTTTAAAAAATATTTTGTACTTGAAATAAAATGTTATTTCTTAAAATATCTTTTTTCCAAAAAAAATTAAAAAAAAGAAAAGAAAAATGAACAGAGTAAACAAGATAAAATAAATCAATTTATACAAATTAAAACAAATAAATCAATTTCAAAGTTTTTGTTTGCGAAAAATAAAAATAATTTTTATTTTTTCTTTCTCTTTTCATACAAAATTAAAATTTATCTATCAATAAATATAATTTTCTATTTAATTGAATTACATAAACTTTGATCTTTATCATACTCTAATTTCTTATTCTAAATCAAGTTTGTCCTTCTAATTAAATGTTTTTTCTTTTCTTTTCTTAACTTCTTTTCTTTTCTTTTCTTTTTTTGCATGTAATTATTAAGAAAGTTAAAATAAGATTAAGGTCATATTAACTCTACACAATTAATATAAAGTAACTATTGTTAGAAAAAGATGTTATGGGATACCTAACACCTTATTTACATACAATTGACTTTTGAATTTATTTTTGGTTTGTAATCATTTTTTTTCAAGAATATTTTTTAAAAATTGTGTTTTTTCAAAATTAAAATTTCAATAACAACTCTACTTTGTATAATTTTTATTTTTGAAAATCAAATTTTTTTTCTTTTTTTGGTGACAGGCAATTATATTATGGGTGTGACATTTGTAAAAATAATATATTTGTCATATTTTTATTAAAAAAAGTTAATAGTGATAAAAAAACAATACTTTGGTTTTTTTACCCTTAGAAAAATAATTAATTTCGACTCATTAGAGTTGTTCATGAACTGTAATTAAGTACTATCAGGTGTGAAGAAAATATACTATTTGTTTTTATATTATTCTTTTTATAATTTTGTCCACAATTATTGTACCTTTGTTAATTTCTTCATTGAATTTTTATTTCTTTATGTGCGTGTGTGCGCGCGAGAGATCACTCTTAGCAACTGTCTGCTAAAAGAACTTGTCAAGTTATAATCCTAACAAGCATTTATACTATTATTCTTGTATTACGTAAAAATAAAGGGGGTAGAGAACTTATGGTAATGGACAAAATAATAATAATAATAATAATAATTCTTTGAGGAATAAAAAATACTATGTTAGAATGCCAAGTCACTGATCTGGCTTTCAATTTTCATTGTACTTTTAATTGAGGTATAACTCTGGAGACTTACGTTTTATTAGTTTTCTCTACATTTACTCTATTCTCTATGCCTGTAGAAGAGCAAGGCACATGCTGCATCGTGAAGCAATGGAAAGACAATGAATCAGTGACAGATCAGTACTACAAAAGTCTATGTTTTGGGCGTTTTTGCTTCAAGAGAATGCGAAGTACAAGGCTATCACCAAAATAATTTCTCTATTTTACATCAAATTTTGATATTTTTGGCACGTCTTCTCATTCTTGCACTTGATAGGATCCTTTGGAGATATTCAGACCCTCTAGTACCAACTGATATTTTCCGAAACACAAGCTACTTGCAACAATATCAGAGAAAATTGATCGTTCCATTTTTTTGTTTTCCATCTTTGAACCTGAACAGAATGCAATCGGCTAGAACATTATTTTGAGAGCAGAATATCATGGAGTTTTTCAAGCAAGAAAAAGCTGGAGAAACAACTTATTTTGGTGTCTTCATAGATTGTTGCTGGTGAATTCCCAACCTAAACCATATTGAGGCAAAACTCTGTTGAAATTTCCACAATCATGTAATATCATTCATTTATTCCAAAAGTAGTTAGTCAAGGATATCATTATTCTTTTAACAAGAATTTAACTTCATTTTTGTGTCTTACTAGTGATACGCTGCCACTAAATTTAACTTCTCTTGTATTGATTATCAATCTTACCTTATTTCTAGTGAAAAAGGCAAACAACATCCTCACTATGATTCTATTTTGGCAGTATCTACAACACAATTTGGCCTTCAAATGGTGGCGATATTAAAATTTGAAACTAGATGATGCACAAAAGGAACAATTTCCTTCATATCCCCAATCCCAAGACTGCAATTATTGATTTTCTATTTCCCACAGAAAAATTAAAACTACAACTTTATAAGTTAGGTACTGGGCAAAATTAAGGAAATTTTCCAATGCCGGCACTTATATAGAAGCAATGATAAAAAATATCATATTCTATATATGGCGTTGACAACTTAAGCGTATGCACTAGGAGAAAAATGAATTTTTAAGTTAGGGGAATTGACTAGCAAAAGGGAAGTAAATAAATATGGGTAAGTTTAAGCAAACCAAGATGAATAAACATATAACCTATGGTACAAGTATACAGAGAAATTAAATACAGTCTCACATTTGTGTTGTACTTCTCTGTTCCATAGCCATTTACATACAAATACCCAATCCTATCATAAGCACAATCTAGCTGCGCTTTTGACGCAAGTGTAAACCATTCCAGAGCTTATTTCAACACCTCCTCCTCTTTCTCTGCTTTATATTCAAGTATCTGAAAGTTCACATTCTCCTCCCCTCTTGTTCTTAACAAAGCCTTTTCATGAAGTATAACCAGTTCATTGACACGGGAATCTCATAAATTTAGCAACCTATTTTGCAAATATAAGCAATCTGGTATTAGTTGTAGATCTAAAGCCATTGTACATCAAAAACAATCATCCTGAACCAAGATTTTTTATAATTAATCTCCAGCACTAGTGATTTCATAACATCATTTCAAAATTTTAAGGGCACATGACAAAGTTGTATTGATAAAATAGGAAGAGTGAAAAGATAGGGAGGAAAATAAGGGAGATGACAAATATACAATTCACAGAAAGGCTCACAAACTATGTCAACAATACAATACTGACTCCTAAATCTTATTCATCCTTATACTCCCTAATAAATTCTGATATTGTTTCTGTAGGTTTCACTATGACAATTACCAAGTGGTAAGTCATGTCAACACAGAACCACCCCATCAGAATTATTCTTCTCCTTTTTTCATTTCTATCAACAGCAACAGGTCAGAAAATGACCACTCCCCCCCCCCCCCCCCTTCCCCCCCAAAAAAAAACCAAAAAAAAAAAAAGGAAATATTGTTACCACAAATCTCAAACAATATCCTTAGGAAAAGCACTAACCCAGTGATGCTGTGCGACCATCATGTCATGTAACAATTTCATTTATTGAGACATTTGTGGCAGCCCCAAAGGTTCAATCATATTATGTAGGTGATTTACGATTTCCTAGTTGCAAAAACAGCATACATAAATTATGTAAGGAAAACGGAATGAAGAGTTTTTAGATTTTCGAGAACTCTATTATAGGTATAATTCAAATTATTGGAACAATTATACATGAGCAATTACTGAGAAGTGAGAAGCACGTAAGCGTTAATATATCAAAATAGTAATCAATCATAAAAGAAGAAGGAAGAAAGTCATGTTAACGGGGGGAAAATGAAGTCAGAATACATTTACTAAACATATCATTTGAACAAAGTTTCTAACACAACAGTCAGGCCATTAAATAGTCAAACTATTTTAACATGAAAGAAACAAGTGTTTGCTAACCATTTCTAGAATATTTCAGCTTTGATAGAAGTATGAAATAAATCCAAACTGAAGTATCTGACCTTGTTTTATCGTTTAACTCTAGAAATCAATTCATGAACAAGCTTCTCTGCCTTATCATTGTCATTTTTTTCAAGATAATGAATAATTGTTTCAAAAGTTACAAAATTCGGGCGGCAACCATTCTCCTTCATCTTTTCAAGCAAGGCCATTGCTTCATCAAACAAGCCCTCTTTACAAAGTCCGTCTATCATGGCAGTATATGCTTGCACACCTAGATGATGACGGCCTTTGACTAGAACTTCAAAAAACTCTCGTGCAATATTTAGTCTACCACCTTTGCAAAGACCATCAATAACTATAGTATATGTGCACGCATTAGGCTGAATTCCTCGATAAACAATTTGCTTAAATAATGTGATTGCTCTGTGAAGATGCTGGCTTTTGCAAAATGTGTCTAATAAGATATTATACGTGATTATATCAGGGCATTGACCACTGTCATGCATCTCATAGAAAAGATCTTGCACATATGAGATTTTCCCTGACTTGCACAAGCCATCAATAAGAGAATTGAAAGTTATAGTATTAAGAGCCAAATTTCTGCAATGCATTTCCTTGAAGAGATCCATGGCTTCATGCACCATTTTATTTTTACAGTATCCATTGATCAAGATGCTATAACTTATAACATTAGGAGCCAAACCACTTTTGATCATCCTATTGAATACTTCCTTTGACTCAATAACATTATTTCCCAAACAATACCATCCATTAAAGTATTATAGGTAACAACATCAGGTTTTTGACCAAACTTCATCATTTTAGCAAGCACAGCTTGAGCTTCTATGATCCTTCCTTTCTTACAAAATGCATCGATCAGTATATTAAAAGTATAAACATTAGGGTTAATATCTTTCACTACCAGTTCATTGAGTAATTGAGTAGCTTCTTGCCATTGACCCATACAGTAGAAACCATGAATTAGTGAGTTATAAGTGACAATATTAGGTAGAATTCCCCGCTCAGACATAGCAAAATGCAAATCACACGCCTCGGCCACAAGTCCACCTTTACAAAGGCCATCAATGACTGTGTTGTACAAAACTACATCAAGCTTGATTACCTGTCTCTGCATCCTCTGGAGCAATTTAATGGCTGATCTTGCTTTCACTGTTTTACATAACTGATTAATGTGCCATAGCTAATTTTGTCTAATTGAAATCCTTTTGCAATTAGTTCATCGTGAAAATCTAGTGCTTCTCCAACCTGGTTAGTGATACAGAGCCCTTTCATTAGTGTAGTCAAAGTTATGGTATCCGGTTGACGACCCATCTTGAAAATCTTACCTAATACAGAATACGAAAAATCCATCCGACCCACATGGCAGTAACAGTTGATCAAGATGCTCAGAAAAACTAAAGATGCAGTGAACCCCTTTAACTCCGACCGTGTACAAAGTGAAATAGCAGTGGGATAATGTTTCATTTTCACAATGACTCCTATAATCTTACCCAATTCGACTATGGAAGGTGGGGGACGCATATGGAGCATGCGATTGAATGAAGCAACAGCATCGCGGATGTTATTGGGATTTGCGGAATTGGAATGAACATAGAAATTGAGATGGAGGGCATACGGAAACGAGGGAAGGAAGGTGGATGGAGAAGATGGAAGAAAGAGACGAAATTTGGGGAAGGCATACCTCGAAGCTGGAGAAAACAACATCTTCACTTTAGAAATTCAGATCCTTCGACCAACCCCTTTTCCTTCGGGAAGATGCAGAACCGGTCTTCGTTTGTGGTTTCATCCAATTTTCATCTTTTGAAGAAACGAATAGAATTTTTTTTTTTTTTCTATTATATGAATTTTTTTATTTTAAAAATATTTATTGTAGTCTAATTTTAATATTTTATTAAAATACATCCTATTAGTCTAGATATATATTGAATAACTTTTTTTTTGCAAGAATTAAACGTCATACTCTTTGGTTTGGTAACGTAAATATTTTTATCTTTATGTTATTCATAAAAAAGAATAGCTTTTGTTTTTATTAAATTTAACAAAGTTTTAAATGAATTACTATTTATCAATCAATAATTAACGTAGCAAATATCTTTCCGATGAAAAGATGGTATTCTTAAGTTCTTTTCAATTTTTTTAATTCAAATTTACTATTTTGTAGTTAATTATTACGAATCAAAATTTTTAATTTTGGATAACTTTCAATTTCAAGAGAATGGAACGTATATTTTAAAACTAAAAAAGAAATCAATATAATTTCAATAAAATTTAAAAGAATTAAGTGTTATTTTGCTCTAATTTTTTAATATAAAAATAAATTTTTAATTAAATTATCTTGAGAATTTTTTTAAATAACAATTTTTATAGAATATTGTTTTAATATATCATGATTAGCTTATTATAATATAATTTTGAATGAACTATAAAAGATTTTAATTAATTTTTTGTTGAATAATGTTCGCCTAAAATTATTTAATCTAATTATTTTTTCTCTTATACTTTATTAAAAATCTAACATAAATCATATGAATCTATTTTAAATAAAATTATTTGATTATGTCATATTGTATTCATATCTTTAAATGGATAAAATTTGAAAACTTTAGAAAACTAAATTTCTCAAAAATTATCAGCAGATCTATCTAACAGGTTTGATAAATTTATAATTTATATCTTAGGTTTGAGTTTAAAATATTATCTTTAAATATATAACTGTGTAAACTTAAGTGTGTTATAACAAAATTTGTGTAACTTGAGAATTTTGCATTAATGAATTTTCTAAACATAAGACCTATGAGATTTTGATGCACAAAGTTTAATTTCCTATTCTTCTTTTCATTGAATAGACTTCTTATTGTCTCCTTATCTACCCAAAAAAAAAAAGTTTATATATATATATATATATTTTTTTTCTTAAGTATAGACTTAATTCTTGAGAGTAGGCTCTTTTATTACAATAATCCATGAAAAAAATGCTCAATAACTCCCCCCTCAAAATTATTTCTCCAATAACCTCACATTATATTTTAATAAAGTGATTCGTCACAAATGTGAAGAACCATATGTTAATTCATTTTAAATAAAATTAGTTCATTATATCCTACTATTATTCATATCTTTAAATGGATAAAAATTTGATGCCCATAAAAATTATTTTTTAAAAAAATCAAATTTCTTAAAAACTATCAACAAAATTATTTAATAATTTTTAATAAATGTTTTATTATTTCTTAAATCCAAATATAATATATTATTTTTAAATACATGACTACGTAAACTTGTTGCTTGTCTTATAACAAGATGTGTTTGTGATTCAAGAGTCTTATTTGAAATGATATCTTCTTTACATAAAGAGTTAGGAATTGTGAGCACATGCCTACACAGGTTGTCTATTTTAGTTTTGTAAGGCATATTTTGGTGATACGAGAAATATGTTTAGATTTTCATAATAGATTAGAAAAAAGTATTTAATTAGGCCATCTTTAAAGAGAGAAAATAATATTATACTCAAAATTATTTAATAAATTCTTAAATACGTTAACATATAGCATTTAATTATTTGCATCTCGAATATTAATGTATTTAATATTTGTATACTATAATTTTTATATATCATCTTATATGTGTATATATATATATGTATGTATATATATGTGTGTGTGTATAATTTACAAAATCAGTTCAATCACAATTAAATCAATAAATTATAAATTTTTTTCCTATTTAATACCATTTCAATTTTTAAAATTATTAAGTCAGCTTCAGGTTATGATAAATTTAGCAATAAATATTTTTTTGGTGCTATCCTACAACAATTGATTTAAAGGGTAATTTTCACTTTTTTTTTCCTCCAAAGAAAATATTCTTGAGCGCACAAGTTCAGTTCCAAAAGTATGACAATTTTAAGATGAGATGATATGATTTTTTCAAGAATTTGTGTTCATGTAATAGCATTAATTTCTCAAATATTTATTTTGATTTATAGCCAAAACTACAATTTTATGTAACCTTTTAAGTTTAAGACCTATTTTTTCTTTCGAATCAATTAGCAGTTTCAATCCAATACTAAATTTATTCTTACATTCAATTTTTTTAAAATTACAAAATTAAATGCATATGTAAAAAGTTTAATTGCAAGATTAAATCTATGGAATTTTGTTACCTTTCTTAAAATTAGTCTATATAACTTTAAAAAAATTATAATTAATTATTTTGTTTATATAAAAATTGAGTCTTCCTCTTGTCAAGATTAGAAAAGAGCAGGCTCTTGATATAACTAAGAGAAAAAAATAGACAAATTTTAAATTTATTATCAATTTTTTAATAAAAATATGTTAATGCATTTCTACTAGTTTAATGTCATGATTAATTCTATCAAAAAATTTCTTTCATATTTGATTTTTTATTAAAAAAACATATGATAAACCCAAAAATTTTTACCCAAATTTTACTCATATAAAAATGATTTGCCATTAAAGCATCTTTGACAAAATGGCTAGTAGTGATTTGTCCCTTCCTCAAGAGTGAGCTTTCACACAATGACACTTGCAAGAAATAAAGATGTCTATGTCCTGTTTGATAAGATGAGATATAAAGAAAAAGAGAAAAAAATATTAAATAATCTCATTCGTTACATATTTTGTAGGATAAATAAAAAAATTACTTTCACTATATAAACACATAAATCGAGAATAATTATTATACAAAAACAATTTATATATAACATTTTATGCCTTTGTTATCAAGTTTTTTAATTAAATGTGATAAGTATGCAATTTTCTAATAATATGATAATTATATACTTGCTATAATATTATTACATAATAATATATTTGTTATATTTTAATTAAAGAATTTGATAATAAAGATATAAAAAAGTATATCTAAATCTAATCCTTATTATACCTAACTTATACAAAATCTATTATACTTTTGTTATTATTATTCTAATACTATTTTTAACTAAAGACACCAAAGTTATTTTCTTTTTTTTTTTCATTTCTGTTCTATTCCTCTCCAACGAAACATATAAATACAATAAACTATCCATCTATTTTTATCTCATACCAAACATAATTATACTATTTCATTCTTGTCATCATTTTCTTTATATTTCCATACTTAATAATAATGTGCCCTAGACGGGGCATCAGTAACTTGTGTGTGGTGTAACTAGTAGTCACTGAACTTATACAAATAGAATTTTATTCTGTTTTTAGTATAAGCTGTTTACAATATATGTGATCAGATTTTTGCATATTAGCACATTTCGTAGCTTTGTCTAGGATATAATTAGAGAAGTTCCTTTGTTGATTTCCCTAGCAAACCAAGATGTTCAACTCCCATGGTTGAAGCACCATATTTTGAGTCCCTCTTTCTTTTTTCACTAAATTTCCTTTCAGTTGATCCTGAAATGCACAATTGCAAAAGATCCTCAATAATCTTTTATTTTCTGTTCTCCATAACTATATACTATATAAAATCCAAAATTTTCTAAAAAAAATAAAGTAATATTACCAAAAGTACTCAATCAATAATGTACTCTATCTTTCCTCTTAATTAAGAAATAAATAAATAACTCAATGAGGGTTTTTATTTGTAAGCATAATAACTCTTTAATGAAATATGTATATATAGCTTCTTTTGCAGAAGGTACGACAAGAGAATACTGTTGTCCACACTAAACATGTTTAGAGATTAAAATTTTGACCCCAAATAAGCTCGTGTTTTCAGATGTACTTCTCTTATTTCCACAAAGACATACTAAGAGATGAATTCTTCTAAACTAGTGTTTGCTTTGCCAAACAAAAACCATTTGAAAACCGATACATATATGGACTTGTACGCATTACAGAGAGATCTCCAAACATAAGTATCTGGAACAATATTGGATATCACCCGAAGGAAGGAAGCATGATAAACTCAGTAGATAACCATATGCATAACATAGATTTTTGTCAGCAAAGTTTAGATGCAAAAATACACAATTACTATCAAAGGATACTTAGGATTATCATGGATTTGAGGTAATCTGAGGTTGACATATTACCACGGATTTCATGGCACAGGTTGTCAATTCTGGCACTAACACAGATGCTTTAGAATACAGGAATGACGGTAAGCTGACTATTTCAACGTGTGGAAGAAAACAACTTTAAATTTGATCAAATTTCAAAAATTTGATACAGAAAGACCAAATGCGAACGAGTAAATGGATGCTCAACAACGAGATGTTGTAAATAGAGAAACTTTAACATGCAAACTCTAACAAAAGAATATACAATTAAGTAGTATTGCACAAAGGATATTGGCCATATATATGTATATATATATATATTCTGTAAAGGAGATTTGCAGATTTAATCACTATCGCAAATATAACATAGACTTTGAAGGCGCAATGTTTAATATTTCAGTCTATTTTACAACTTGTATTTTCTTTTCTTCTCACACAGTGTGGAATTACCTCAAAGATCACAATACAAACTAGTCAATACCAAGCAAAAATATTAGGAGATCTGATGGTGCATTGTACGTGTTCTACTTTTGCCTATTTCCTAGTCGTAGAAAGAGCATACTACTGGAAAGTGTAAACAACAGAGTATGAGAAACATGATCCAATGACGAGGAAGGAAGAAAAAGAGTGCAATTGGATGAATTAGATGTAGCATTTAATCAAGGCTATAATCAAAATATTTCACTATTTACATCAAATTTTGATATTTTTGGTACGTCTTCTCATTCTTGCACTTGACACGATGCTTTAGAAATATTCAGATGCTATTAAAATAGTCTTTGTTAATGTTTAATAAACCCTTCACAATAAATTCTCAAAAACTATCTGTACTAGATAATTTTTTTATTAATCAATAAAAGATTAACAAAAATAATAGAATTAAGTTATGGTATAATAAGTGTATTTTTTAACTCTGCCTATGACGAATTTTATTGGTCATAGTCGGTCCCAAGTCCGGAAAAAGAGGAAGGTTGTGTTAGGCAGTCGACAGCCAATGTAAAACTTTGTCGAATCTTTATGACATGGACAATCGATATATTAGACGTAAAACTAGGTTGTTGCTTGTAAGTAACGCGCTGTATAGCTCGAGTACAGTGAGAAGTGAGCAAAAGTCGCTGCATCATCGCCTGGATGTAGTGAAAAATAAGCAAGGGCTACCACATTTTCGTGAACGAATGTGGCTAAAGAAGTTAGTTCATGAGAGTAGGATTCGTTTTGGAACTTGGAATATAGGTACACTTACGGGTAAGTCTATTGAAGTGGTAGATACTATGATTAGGAGAAGGATTAATTTTATGTGTTTACAAGAAACTAAATGGGTAGGAGAAAAAGCGAAAGAATTAGATACTTCAGGTTTTAAACTTTGGTATACTGGTAAATATAAATCTAGAAATGGGGTAGGTATAATTGTAGATAAGTTTTGGAAGAATACTGTAGTAGATGTCAAAAGGTTAGGAGATAGAATCATTGCATTAAAGTTTGTAGTAGAAAAAGAAATCTTTAATATTATTAGTGCTTATGTACCACAAGTAGGGTTAGAAGAATCTCATAAAGTAAAATTTTGGGAAGATTTAGAATGTTTGGTTCAGGAAATACCATTAGGAGAAAAGATTATTTTAGGAGGGAATCTAAATGGGCATGTGGGAAGGGTATCTTCAGGCTACGAGGGTGTTCTAGAGAACATGGTATAGGAGAAGTAAATGTAGAGGATAAAACTATTTTAGACTTTTCATTAGCATTCGATCTTATATTAGCTAACACTTGTTTTAGAAAAGCGTAAAGAACATCTTATCACGTATAAAAGTGGTAGGGTATGTTCTCAAATTGATTTCTTTCTTATAAAGAAATCGGATAGAAATTTTGCATGGATTGCAAAATTATACCGGGATAGAGTTTAACTACTCAACATAGAGTTTTGGTTATGGATGTAAGAGTTAGGAGGAGAGTAAAAAGTAAATGTGAAGGTAGAGTGGTAAGGACTAAGTGGTGGCAACTAAAGGGGGATAAAGAAAAGAATTTGCAGAGAAGGATTATAGAAGAAGGACCTTGGGAAATACAAGGAAGTACTAACGATATGTGGAATGAAATGGCTAAAGAGATTAGGAAGGTGGCAAAGGAAATATTAGGGGAATCAAAATGTTTTGGACATACGGATAAAGAATCTTGGTGGCGGGATGCAAGTGTACAAGATAAGGTTAAAGTTAAAAGAGAGTGTTATAAAGTGTGGTCATTATGTAAGAGTAATGAAAATTGGAAAAAATATAAGGTAGCTAAGAAAGACACTAAGAAGGCAGTGAGCGAAGCGAGAGCGAGGGCATTTGATGGGTTATACCAATCTTTAGGTACTAAAGTTGGAGAAAAAAGTATTTACAAGTTAGCTAAAAGTAGGGAAAGAAAGACAAGAGATGTGGATCAAGTGAAATGCATTAAAGATGAAGACGGAAAAGTGTTAGTCACGGAGCGTGATATCAGAGAACGATGGAAGAGTTATTTTCATAGGCTTTTTAATGAAGGGCATGAGATTTTATTGCAATCGGATAGGCTAGACACGCAAGAAGAGGATCGAAATTATACTTTTTACCGTAGAATTTGTGAGGTAGAGGTAAAAAAAGCATTAAAACGAATGGAGAATGGCAGAGCAGTTAGACCGAATAATATACCCATTGAAGTATGGAAGAGTTTAGGAATGAAAGGTATAAGTTGGCTCACAAAATTATTTAATGGAATTATGAGATCTAAGAGGATGCCAGATGAGTGGAGGAAAAATACTTTAATCCCTATTTATAAGAGTAAATGGGACATTCAAAATTGTGCAAATTATAGAGGAATTAAACTCATGAGCCACACTATAAAATTATGAGAAAGAGTAATTGAGCGAAGGTTAAGGAAAGAGAGTCAAGTTACGGAGAATCAATTTGGTTTTATGCCAGGAAGGTCAACTATGGAAGCAATATACTTGTTGCGAAGATTAATGGAGAGATATAGGGAGAATCAAAGAGATTTACACATGGTGTTTATTGATTTAGAAAAAGCATATGATGGAGTGCCAAGAGGAGTTCTATGGAAGGCTTTGGAGAAAAAAGGAGTTCGTATAGCTTATATTCGAGCAATCCAAGACATGTATGATAAAGTTACAACTAGCGTAGTAACAAAAGGTGGACTTACAGAAGATTTTTCGATAACTATTGGTCTACATCAAGGGTCAACTTTAAGCCCTTATCTTTTTACCTTAGTTTTAGATGTGCTTACTGAATATATCCAAGAGCCGGTACCACAGTGCATGCTTTTTGCAGATGATATTGTCCTAGTTGGAGAATCGATAGAGGAAATGAATGAGAAGTTGGAGAGGTGGAGACAAACTTTGGAAGCTCATGGCTTTCGTTTAAGTAGAAGTAAAACGGAGTATATGGAGTGTAAGTTTAGTAAGAGGCACACCACTTCTAGCGTAGAAGTAAAAATTGGAGAACATATCTTACCATAAGTCACACGATTTAAGTATCTTGGATCCATCATACAACATACCGGGAAAATAAAAGAAGATGTAAAGCATAGGATTCAAGCGGAGTGGATGAAATGGAGGAGTGCTTCTGGTGTTATTTGTGATAGAAGAGTACCACTCAAACTTAAGGGTAAATTCTACCGCACAGTTATAAGACCTGCAATGTTGTATGGAACTGAGTGTTGGGCAATAAAAAGTCAACAAGAAAATAAATTTAATGTTGCAGAGATGAGAATATTGTGGTGGATGAGTGGACACACTAGACGAGATAGGATTAGAAATGAATGCATTAAAGAGAAGGTGAAAGTCGCACCTATTGTAGAAAAGATTGTAGAATCGAGACTTAGGTGGTTTGGTCATATGGGAAGGAGACCTATAGAAGCCCCCGTTAGGAGAGTAGATGAGATGGAGAATAGTCTAATAAGTAGAGGTAGAGGAATACCAAGAAAAACTATAGGAGAAATTATTAAGAGAGATTTAGATTTAAATGGTTTGTCTAAAAATATAATTTATGATAGAGATTTATGGCGTCGATTGATACATGTAGCCGACTCCACTTAGTGGGAAAAGGTTTTGTTGTTGTTGTTGTTGTTGTTGTATAATAAGTGTATTTTTTTTCCTTGTGCTTCTTAAAATTTTATGTAAAAAAGACATTTTAAATTTTAAAAATAACCAAACTTGTAATGTGAAAGAAGTTTAGGAAAGGTGCAAGACTTAGCTAGAGTTATTTATAAATTGGCTTTTAGAAATTTTAATAAAACTATAAAATGGGTAATTTTTTTAAATTCAATTATGTAATACTGAATTGCAAAAAATATGCTTTTATATGTAAAAGTCATATAGTTGTCATGTTTTTATTAAAAAATTAATAATGATATAAAAACAATACTTAATTTTTTTCTTAGAAAAATAATTAATTTTGACTCATTAAAAAATTTTCATGAATTGTAATTAAATGCTATCAGGTGCAAAGAAAATATACCATTTGTTTCTATATTATTCTTTTTGTAATTTTGTCCTCAGTTATTGCGTTTTTGTTAATTTCTTCGTTATATATATATATATATATTTATATATATATACCTTTACTATCTCTCTTAGCAACTGTTGTTAAAAGAATTTGTCAAGTTGTAATCCTCATAAGCATTTATACTTTTATTCTTGCATTACGTAACATAGAGGGGATAGAGAACTCATGGTAATGGACCCAAAAAAAAATGTCCTTTAAGGAATCAAACACATTATGTTGGAATGCCAAGTCCTAGTCCGGTTTTCAATTTTCATTGTATTTTTAATTGGGGTAAAACTTTGGAGACTATATGTTTTATTAGTTTTATCTACATTCACTCTATTCTCAATTTTCATTTACCTCAAATTTTGATATTTTTGGCACGCTTTCTCATTCTTGCACTTGATAAGATGCTTTAGAAATATCCGGACCCTCTAGTGCCAACTGATATTTTCCGAAATACAAGCTACATGCAGCAATATCAGAGAAAACTGATCGTTCCATTTTTTGTTCTCCATCTTTGAACCTGAACAGAATGCAATCAGCCAGAACATTATTTTGAGAGCAGAATATCATGGAGTTTTACAAGCAAGAAAAAGCTGAAGAAACAACATATTTTGGCGTCTTCACAGATTATTGCTGGTGAATTCCCAACCTAAACCAGACTGAGGCAAAACTCTGTTGAAATTCCCACAATCATGCAATGTCATTCATTTATACCAAAATTAGTTAGTCAAGGATATCATTATTATTTTAACAATAATTTAGCTCCATTTTTGTGTCTTGCTAGTGATACGCTGCCACTAAATTTAACTTCTCTTGTATTGATTGCCAATTTTACCTTATTTTTAGTGAAAAAGGCAATCAATATCCTCACTATGATTCTATTTGGCAGCATCGACAACCCAATTTGGCCTCCAAGCGGTGGCGATATTACACTTTGCAACTAGACGATGCACAAAAGGAGCAATTCCCTTCATATCCCAAATCCCAAGACTGCAGTTATTGATTTTTTATTTCCCACTGAAAAATTAAAACTACAATTTTATAAGTTAGGTACTGGGCAAAATTAAGGAAGTTTTCCAACGCCGGCAATTATATAGAAGCAATGATAGAGAAATTATATTATATATATGGTGTTGACAACTTATGCGTATGCTAGTAAAGGGGAGAGAGAAGTATTTTTCAGTCAGGGGAAAAATTAACTAGCAAAAAGGAAGTAAATAAATATGGGTAAGTTTAAGCACACCAAGATGAATAAACATATAACCTATGGTACAAGCATACAGTGAAATTAAATACAGTCTCACATTTGTGTGGTACTTCTATGTTCCATAGCCATTTACATACAAATACCCAATCCTATCGTAAGGACATTCTAGCTGCGATTTTGATGCAAGTGTAAACCATTCCAGAGCTTTATTTCAACACCTCCTCTTTCCCTGCTTGATATTCAAGTATCTGAAAGTTCACATTCTCCTCCCCTCTTGTCCTTAACAAAGCCCTTTCATGAAGTATAACCAGTTCACTGACAGGGGAATCTCATAAATTTAGCATCCTATTTTGCAAATATAAGCAATCTGGTATTAGTTGTAGATCTAAAGCCATTGTACATCAAAAAAATCTTCCTGAACTAAAATTTTTTGCAATTAATCTCTAGTACTAGTGATTTCATAACATCATTTCGCAATTTTAAGGGCACATGACAAAAGTTGTATTGATAAAATGGGAAGAGTGAAAAGATAAAGAGGAAAATAAGGGAGATGACAAATATACAATTCACAGAAAGGCTCTCAATACATTACTGACTCCTAAACCTTATTTATACTTATACTCCCTAGTAAATTCAGATATTGTTTTCGTAGGTTTCACTATGACAATGACCAAATAGGAAGTCATGTCAAGTTGTCAACACAGAACCACCAAATCAGAATTATTCTTCTCCTTTTTTTCATTTCTATCAACAGCAACAGGTCAGAGAATGACCACTTAAAAAAAAAACAAAACAAAACAAAACAAAAAGAAAATATTATTACCACAAAAATCAAACAATATCCTTGGGAAAAGCACTAACCCAGTAATGCTGCGCAACCATCATGTCATGGAACAATTTCATTTATTGAGACATTTGAGGCAGCCCCAAAGGTTCAATCATATTATGTAGGTGATTTACAATTTCCTGGTTGCAAAAACAACATACATAAATTATATAAGGAAAACGGAATGAAAAGTTTTTAGGTTTAGAGAACTCTATTATAGGTATAATTCAAATCAAAGAAACAATTATACATGAGCAATTACAGAGGAGCATATAAGAACTTATATATCAAAATAGTAATCAACCATAAAAGAAGAGGGAAGAAAGTCATGTTAAGACAAAAAAAACATGAAGTCAAAATACATATACTAAACATATCATTTGAACAAATTTTCTTCCACAATAGTCAGGCCATTAAATAGTCAAACTATTTTAACATCAAAGAAACAAGTGTTTGCAAACTATTTCTAGAATATTTCAGCTTTAATAGAAGTACAAAATAAATCTAGACTGAAGTATCTTACCTTGTTTTATTGTTTTTGAATAACTCTAGAAATCATTTCATGAATAAGCTTCTCTACCTTATCATTGTCATTTTTTTCAAGAAGATAATAAATAATTGTTTCAAAAGTTACAAAATCCGAGAGGCAACCGTTCTCTTCCATCTTTTCAAGCAAGGCCATTGCTTCATCAAATAAGCCCTCTTTACAAAGTCCGTTTATCATGGTAGTATATACTTGCACATCTAGATGATGATAGCCTCTGACTAGGACTTCAAAAATCTCTTGTGCAGTATTTACTCGACCACCTTTGCAAAGACCATCAATAACTATAGTATATGTGAACACATTAGGCTGAATTCCTTGATCAATAATTTTATTAAATAATGCAAGTGCCTCATCAAGATGCCAGCTTTTGCAAAATGCATCTAACAAGATACTACAGGTGACTTCATCGGGACATTGGCCACTGTCGTGCATCTCATAAACAAAATCTTGTACATACGAGATTTTCCCTGACTTGCACAAGCCATCAATAAGAGAACTGAAAGTTACGGTATCAGGAGTCAAATTTCTGCAATGCATTTCCTTGAACAGATCCATAGCTTCATCCACCATTTTAATTTTACAATATCCATTGATCAAGATAGTATAACTTATAACATTAGGAGCCAAACTGCTTTGGATCATCCTATTGAACACTTCCTTTACTCAATAACATTATTTCTCAAACAATACCCATCCATTAAAGTATTATAGATAACAACATCAGGTTTTTGACCTAACTTCATCATTTTAGCAAGCACAGCTTGAGCATTTATGATCATTCCTTTCTTACAAAATGCATTAACCAATATATTAAAAGTATACACATCAGGGTTGATACCTTTCACTACCATTTCATTGAGTAATTGAGTGGCTTCTTGCCATTGACCCATACAGTAGAAACCATGAATTAGTGAGGTATAAGTGACAATATTAGACAGAATTCCCCGCTCAGACGTAGCAAAATACAAATCACCCGCCTCGGCCACAAGTCCACCTTTACAAAGGCTATCAATGACTGTGCTGTACAAAACTACATCAAGTTTCATTCCCTGTCTTTCCATCCTTTGGAGCAATTTAATGGCTGACCTTGCTTTTCCTGTTTTACACAGCCCACTGACTAACGTGCCATAGCTAATTTCGTTTAATTGAAATCCTTTTGCAATTAGGTCATCGTGAAAATCTAGCGCTTCCCCAACCTGGTTAGTGATACAAAGTCTTTTCATTAGTGTAGTCAAAGTTACGGTATTCGGTTTGTGATCCATCTTGAAAATCTTCCCCAATATGGAGAAAGCAAAATCCATCCGACCGACATGACAATAACAGTTTATTAGGATGCTCAGAAAAAATAAAGATGGAGCGAACCCCTTTAACTCAGCCCATGTACAAAGTGAAATAGCTGTGGGATAATGTTTCATTTTCATAATGGCTCCTATAATCTTACCCAAATCGACTATGGAAGGTGGTGGACGCATATGGAGCATGCGATTGAATGAAGCAACAGCATCGCGGATGTTATTGGGATTCGCGGAATTGGAATGAACATAGAAATTGAGATTGAGGGCATACAGGAACGAGGGAAGGAAGGTGGATGGAGAAGATGGAAGAAAGAAAGGAACTTTGGGAAAGGCATACCTCGAAGCTGTAGTAAACAACATCTTCACTTTCAGAAATTCAGATCCTTCAACAAACGCCTTCTTCTTGTGGAAGATGCAGAGCTGGTCTTGTGGTTTCATCTGCTTATCATTTTTCAAAGTAACAAATTGATATTTTTTTCTCTTTTTTTTTTTCAAATAGATGGTATTGTTCACCAGTTGTCTTAATTCACGAAATTTTGTTTAGGTTATATGAATTTTTTATTTTGAAAATATTTATTGTAGTCTAATTTTAATATTTCACCAAACTACATTTTATTAGTCTAGATATATATTAAATAACTTTTTTTGCAAGAATTAAATGTCTAACCTAAATATTCTTACTTTTATCATTATTCATGCATAAATATAAATAAAAAAGTTAGCTTTTATTTTTATTAAATTTAAGAAAATTTTAAATGGATTACTATTTATTGACTAATAATTAGTGTGGCACAATATTTTCATATAGAAAGATGATAGTTTTAAAGTTTCTCTCCATTTCTCTTTTATGCAAATTAACTATTTTGTAGTTAATTATTGTGAATCAAAAAATTTTATTTTAAATAACTTTTTGATATGCTTATTTAGATTTAATTTACTTAATGAATCAGTTTCTTAAGGCTAGTTTTAAATATAATTTTTGTTTTTAGTAATAAATATTCTTATCATTTACTCTTCCAAGTTGCTGGTTCTAAATGGGAGTATTTTAGTTAAAAAGAATATATATTTAAATTTATTGAGAGTATTTTTATAAAAAAAAAACCTAAAGTATAACATAATTTCAATTTTAAAAGGGAAATGTATATTTTAAAAATATAAAGAAGGTTGATATAATTTGAACAAAATTTAGAAGAATTAGTGTAATTTGCTCTAATTTTTTAAATATAAAAATGAATTGTTAATTAAATTACCTTGAGAAATTAAAGAAATAACAATTTTTATAGTGTAAAAATAACGTTGTAATATATCATTACTAGCTTATTATAATATAATTTTGAATGAACTATAAAAAAAATTATAATTAATTTTTTGTTTAATAATATTATCCTAAAATTATTTAATCTAATTGGTTTTTCGATCATACTTTATTAAACATCTAAAATAAATCATATGAATCCATTTTAAATAAAAATATTTTATTGTATCATACTGTATTAATATCTTTAAATGGATAAAGTTTAGAAACTTTAGAAAATTAAATTTATCAAAAATTATCTACTAATCTATCTAACAAGTTTGATAAAATAATAATTTATATCTCGGGTTTGAATTTAAAACATTATCTTTAAATATATAATTATGTAAACTTAAGAGTGTGTTACAACAAAATTTGTAACTAAAACTTGAGAATTTTGCCTTAAATGACACATTTTCTAAAGATAAAACCCATGAGATTTTGATGCCCAAAGTTCAATTTCTTATTCTTCTTTTCATTGAATAGATTTTTAATTGTCTCCTTACCTACCCAAAAAAAATTGTTTAATTTTTTTTTTCTTTTCCTTAATTATAAACTTAACTCTTAAGAGCAGGCTCTTTTACTACAATAATCCATGAAAAAAAAATGCTCAAAAGCTTTACCATCAACATTATTTCTCCAATAACCCCAATTTATATTTTAATAATTAGTGATTCGTTAGAAGTGTGAAGAATCATATGTTAATTCATTTTAAATAAAATTAGTTCATTGTATCCAACTATCATTCATATCATTAATTGATAAAAATTTGATACCCATAAAAAATTATTTTTTACAAAAAAAAATCAAATTCCTTAAAAAATATCAACAAAATTATTTAATGAGTTTTAATAAATCTTATATTATTTCTTCAATCTCATATATAAGACATTATTTTTAAATGCAAGACTATGTAAACTTGTTCCTTGTGTTGCAACAAAATGTATTTGTGAGCCAAGAATCTTATTTTAAGTGATATCTTCTTTACATATTAGAGTTAGAAATTGTGAGCACATGCGCACACATACATATATTTTAGTTTTGTAGTGTGTATTTTGATGATACAAGAGATATGTTTATATTTTTATAAATAAAAAAATTTTTAATTAAATCATCTCTAAAGAGAAAAAATATATTATACAGAAAATTATTCAATACATTTTCTAACTTGTTAACATATAACACTTAATTATTTTCATCTCAAATATTAATGTATTTAATATTTGTATACTATATTATTTATATGTCATGATATGTGTGTGTGTGTAATTTAGAAATTACTTCAATCACAATTAGATTAATAAATCATAAATTCTTTTTTTGAATTCAACACCATCCTAATTTTTAAAAGTGTTAAATCAGCTTCAGGTTATAATGAATTTAGCAACAAATTATTTTCATTTTTTTTTTGTTGGTGCCATCCTACAACAATGGATTTAAAGGGTAATTTTCACATCTTTTTTTTTTCTCCAAAGAAAATATTCTTGAGGGCACAAGTTGGTTTCAAACATATGGCAATTTTAAGATGAGGTGATAAAATTTTTCCAAAAATTTGTGCTCATGTAATAGCATTAATCACTCAAATAAAAAGAGTATTTTATTTTGATTTATAGCCAAAACTACAATTTTATGTAAGCTTTTAAATTTGAGGCTTGTTCTTCTTTTCGAATCAATTGACAATTTCAATCCAATACTGAGTTTATCCTTACATTCAATTTTTTTTAGAATTCAAAAATTAAATGCATATGTAACAAGTTTAATTTCACTATTAAATTTATGCAATTTCATTAGCTTTTCTAAAATTAGTCTATATACTTCAAAAAAATTATAGTTATTGAGTCTCTCTATTATCAAGACTAAAAAGAACAGGCTTTGATACAACTAAGAAAAAAAATTAGATAAATTTTAAATTTATTATCAAATTTTTTAATAAAAATATGTTAATATATTTATACTCATTTAACATCAGATGATTAATTCTATCAAAACATTGCTTTTATATTTGATTTTTTATTAAAAAACTGATAATAAACACAAAAACTTTTACCCAAATTTTATTCATATCAAAATAATTTGCCTACATAATTTGAATTTCAATATCAAGAGATTAATTTATTTATTGACCAGCCATTAAAGCTCTTTTGACAAAATAGCTAGTTGATTTGTCCCTACTTCAAGAAGAATGAGTTTTTATGCAATGATACTTGTAAGAAGTAAACACGTTTATGTCATGTATTATAAAAAGTGATATAAAAGGGGAAAAAAAGGAATTCATTAAATAATCTTGGCATATATCTCATAGGATTAAAAAAGAATTAATTTTTATTCTACAAATACATATATTAAAAATAATTATTATAAAAAAAATTTTATATAATTTTTATATTTTTAATTATAAAGTTCCCTAATTAAAACATTACAAGTGTATAATTTTTTAATAATATTATGATAAATATATGATTTTTGAAGATAATTATATTATTTTTTATTTAACCTATATATTTATTATAATATTATTAGAGAATAATATATTTATTATATTTTAATTAAAGAACTTAATAATAAAGATATAAAAAATTACATCTAAATATTATCTTTATTATACCTAATCTTTATATTTATAAAGTTTGTAAAAACCATTTATTGTTCATTGGCTCTAGAACAATAAACAACTTCCTCTTCTCAAATTGCGTGCATTTTTTTCCCCTTTTCTAATCTGTTTTTTAAAATTTGAATTTTTCTACATTGAGAGCCATGCTATCTTCACGAGCACCATCTTGTTTATGCAAAACATATTATGTCCTTGTTATTATTATTATTTTCTTTTCACTCTAATACTAATTTTAAATAAAGTTGTGAAAATTATTTGTCTATCATTTTTTTTTCTATTTCTATCCAACCAAATATACAAATAAAATAACTTTCCCATTCATTCCTATTTCATACCAAATATAATTATTCCATTCCATTCACAACATCATTTCCTATTTCCATATCAAACAATTTCATACATCAGGCTAGACATTAGCAATTTCTGTGTAGTGTAACTAGTAATCACTGAACTTCTAAAAATAGAATTTTCTTCTAACTAAAAGTTATTTACAATATATGTGATCAGATTTCTGCATATTAGCAGGTTTCACAGCTTCGTCTGAGATATAACTCGAGAAGTTCTTGATTGATTTCCGCAGCAAACAAAGAAGTTCATTCCCCATGATTGAAGCACCATATTTTGAATCCCTCTTTCTTTGTTCATTAAATTTCCTTCAAGTTGCCACTGAAAAGCACAACTGCAAAATATCCTCAACAATCTTTTATTTTCTGTTCTCCATAACTATATACTATATATAATCCAAAATTTTCATAAAAAAAGATAGTATTACCAAAAGTGCTCAATCAATAATGTACTCTATCTTTTCCCTTAATTAAGAAATAAATAAATGGCTCAACAAGTGTTTTATTTATAAACATAATAACCCTTTAATGAAACGTATGGCTTCTTTTGCAGAAGGTACCGTAGGAGAATACTAATGTCCACACTGAACATGTTTAGAGATCAAAATTTTGACACCCAATAAGCTCTTGTTTTCAGATGTGCTTCTCTTCTTTCCACAAAACTATACTAAGAGATGAATTCTACTAAACTAGTGCATGCTTTGCCAAACAAAATCCGTTTGAAAACTGATACATAGATAGACTTCTTAGCATTACAAAGAGATCTCCAAACATAAGTATCTGGACTGATATTATTGGATATCACCCGAAGGAAGCATGATAAACTTTGTAGATAACCACATGCATAACATAGATTTTTGTAAGCAAAGTTTAGACGCAAACTATACAATTACTCTCAAAGGATACTTAAGATTATCATGGATTTGAGGTAATCTGAATTAGATAGATTATAATGGATTTCATGGCACAGGTTGTCAATTCTATCATGGATTTCATGGCACTGGTTGTCAATTCTAGCACTAAAACAGATGCTTAAGAGTACAGGAATGACAGTAAGCTGACTATTTCAATGTGTAGAAGAAAACAACTTTCAATTTGATCAAATTTCAAAAATTTAATAAAAAAAGACCAAATGCAAACAAATAAATGGATGCTCTGCAAGGAGATGTTGTAAACAGAGGAACTTTAACATGCAAACTATAACAAACGAATATTCAATTAAGCAGTATTCCACAAAGGATATTGGCTAGCTACATATATATATATATATATGTGTGTGTGTGTGTGTGTGTATTCTCTAAATGAGATTTGCAGATTTAAACACTACCGCAAATATAACACAGACTGTGAAGGGTCACTGTTTAACATTTCAGTCTATTTTACAACTTCTATTTTCTTTTCTTCTCACACAGCATGGAATTACTTCAAAGATCACAATACAATCTAGTCAATACTAAGCAAAAATATTAGATCTGATGGTGCAACCAATATATGTATTGTACATGTTCTACTTTTACCTATTTCCTAGTCGTAGAAAAAGCATACTACTGGAAAGTGTAAACAACAGAGTATGAGAAACATGATCCAATGACAAGGAAGAAAAAGAGTGCAATTGGATGAATTAGATGTGGCATTTAATCAAGGCTATAATCAAAATATTTCCCTATATTACATCAAATTTTGATACTTTTGGTACGTCTTCTCATTCTTGCACTTGACAGGATGCTTTAGAAATATTCAGACCCTCTACCGCAAACTGAGATTCCATGAAACACAAGCTACTTGCAACAAAATCAGAGAAAATTGATAGTTCCATTTCTTGTTCTCCAGTCCTTGAACCTGAACAAGATGCAATCAGCCTGGACATTATTTTTGAGAGCAGAATATTACAGAGTTTTTCAAGCAAGAGAAAGCTGAAGAAACAACATATTTTGAGGTATTGTCATGGTTGCTGCCAGTGAATTCCCAAACTAAACCAAATTGAGGCATACCTCGATCTCAAAATTCCCACAATCATGTAATATCCTTCACTTTAAACAAAAGTAATTTGCCAAGGATTCATTATTCTTTTAACTAGAATTTAGCATCATTTTTGTGTCTTGCCAGAAATAAACTGCCACTAAACTTTAACTTAATTTGTATTGATTCTCAATGTTACCTCAGTTTTAGTGAAAAAGGCAATCGACATCCTCACTATCATTCAATTTTAGCTGTATCTACAAAACAATTTGGCCTCCAAGTGGTGGTGATTTTACATTTTGACACTAGATGACGCAGAAAAGGAGCAATTTCTCATATCCCCACCTCCTAGACTGCAATTATTATTTTTTTCCCACAGAAAATTAAAACTACAATTGTGTAAGTTGGGTAGTACCCAAAATTAAGGAACTTTTCCAAGGCCCACAATTATATAGAAGCAATGAAAGAGAAATCATATTATATAAATGGTGTTGACAACTTAAACGTTTGCTAGTAGAGGGGAGAAAGAAGTAATTTTCAAGTTATGGGAAAAATCAACTAGCAAAAGGGAAGTGGATAAATGTGGGTGTAAAACAAGCAGTTTAAGCACAGAAAAATGCACAAACATATAACAGTACAAGTATGTAGAGAAATTAAATAGTCTTACATTTGTGTGGTTCCATAGCCATTCACAAACAAATACTCGTTCCCATCACAGCACAATCTAGCTGCCCTTTCGATGCAAGTGTAAGCCATTCTAGAGTTTTAGTGTACTTTCTTCCAACTCGTGATCCTCTGTTTGATATTCAAGTATCTGAAAGACCTCATTCTTCTCCCCTCTTGTTCTTAGCAAAGCCTTTTCATGAAGTCTAACTAGTTCATTCACAGGGGAAACTCTTGAATTTAGAAACCTATTTGCAATATAAGCTTCTGGTATTAGCTGCAGATCTAAAGCCATTGTGCATCAAAAACAATCTTCCTCGACTAAAATTTTACGCAATTAATCCCTAGCACTAGTGATTTCATAAGATCATTTCAAAATTTTAAGAGCACAGGACAAAAGTTGTGTTGATAAAATAGGAAGAATGAAAAGATAGAGAGGAAAATAAGGGAGATGACAAATATTCAATTTACAGAAAGCCCTCACACTGTGTAAATAATACAATACTGACTCCTAAACCTCATATATCCTTATACTCCCTAATAAATTCAGATATTGTTTTTGCAGGTTTCACTATGACAATGATTAAATGAGAGGTCATGTCAACATTGAACCACCACATCAGAACTATTCTTCTCTTTGTTTCATTTCTATCAACAGCAACAGCTCAGATAATGACCACTCTAAAAAAAAAAGAAAGGAAAGAATTATAACTACAAAGCTCAAATAATATCCTTAGGAAAAGGGCTAGCCTCCTGACGCTGAGCAACCATTGTCTCATGGAACAATTCCATTTATTGAGACATTTAAAGCAGCCCAAAAGGTGCAATCATATTATATAGGTGCTTTAGTATTTCCTGGTTGCAAAAACAGCATACAGAAAATATATAAAGAAAACACAATGAAAAGAGTTTACATATAGAGAACTCTATTATAGGTTTAAATCAAATCAAAGAAACAATTATACATGAGCAATAACAGATGCACCAAAGAATTTATAAATCAAATTAGTAATCAACCATAAAAGAACAAGCAAAAAGTCCTGTTAAGACCAAAAACATGAAGCGAAAATACATATACTAAACATAATTTGACCAAAACTTCAACCACAACAATCAGGCCATTAAATAATCAAACTATTTTTCCCTAGAAAGAAGCAAGCATTTGCTAACTATTTCTGGAATATTTCAGCTTTTAGTATAAAATAAATCCAGACTGAAGTATCTGACCTAGTTTTATCATTTTTGAAGAACTCTAGAAATCATTTCATGAACAAGCTTCTCTGCCTCATCATTGTCATTTTTTTTCAAGAAGATATCGAATAATTGTTTCAAAAGCTACAAAATTTGGGAGGCAACCGTTCTCTTCCATTTTTTCAAGCAAGGCCATTGCTTCATCAAAAAAGTCCTCTTTAGAAACTCCATTTATCATGGCAGTATATGCTTGCACATCTAGATGATGATGGCCTTTGAGTAAGACTTTAAAAATCTCTCGTGCAGTATTTAGTCTACCACCTTTGCAAAGACCATCAATAACTATAGTGCATGTGCACACAGTAGGCTGAATTCCCAAATCAACAATTTGCTTAAATAATACAGTCGCCTCGTCGAGATGATGGTTTTTGCAAAATGCATCTAACAAGATATTATAAGTGATTATATTAGGATGTAGACCATTATCATGCATCTTATTAACAAGATCCTGCACATATGACATTTTCCTTGACTTGCACAAGCCATCGGTAAGAGAATTGAAAGTTATAGTATTGGGAGCCAAATTTCTGCAATGCATTTCCTTGAAAAGATCTATGGCTTCATCCACCATTTTACTTTCACAATATCCATTAATCAAGATACTACAACTTATAACATCAGGAGCCAAATCGCTTTTGATGATCTTATTGAATACTTTCTTTGACTCAATAACATTATTTCTTAAACAATACCCATCCATCAAAATATTATAGGTAACAACATCAGGATTTTGACCAAACTTCATCATTTTAGCAAGCACAGCTTGGGCTTCTATGATCCTTCCTTTCTTCAAGAATGCATTGACCAGTATATTAAAAGTATAAACATTAGGGTTGATACCTTTCACTACCATTTCATTGAGTAATTGAGCAGCTTCTTGGCATTGACCCATAAAGTAGAAACCATGAATTAGTGAGCTGTAAGTGACGATATCAGCTAGAATTCCCCGCTCAGTCATAGCAAAATACAAATCGCATGCCTCGGCCACAAGTCCTTCTTTACAAGGCCATCAATGACTGTGTTGTACAAAACTACATCAAGTTTGATTACCTGTCTCTGCATCCTTTGGAGAAATTTAATGGCTGATCTTGCTTTCCCTGTTTTACATAACCCATTGATTAATGTGCCATAGCTAATTTCGTATAATTGAAATCCTTTTGCAATTAGGTCATCATGAAAGTCTGGCGCTTCCCCAACCTGGCTAGTGATGCAGAGTCCTTTCATTAGCGTAGTCAAAGTTACGATATTCGGTTTGTGATCCATATTGAAAATCTTACCTAATATAAAATACGCAAAATCCATCCGACCCACATGGCAGTAACAGTTGATCAAGATGCTCAGAAAACCTAAAGATGGAGTGAACCCCTTTAACTCGGCCCGTGTATAAAGTGAAATAGCTGTGGATTAATGTTTCGTTTTCACAATGGCTACTATATCTTAGCCAATTCGACTATGGAAGGTGGGGGATGCATATGGAGCATGCGATTGAATGAAGCAACAACATCGCGGATGTTATTGGGATTTGCAGAATTGGAATGAACATAGACATTGAGATTGAGGGCATACGAGAACAAGGGAAGACAGGTGGATGGAGAAGATGGAAGAAAGAGAGGAACTTTGAGGAAGGCATCCCTCGAAACTGTAGAAAACAACATCTTCACTTCAGAAATTCAGATCCTTCAACAAACGCCTTCTCCTTGGGGAAGATGTAGAGCCGGTTTCATCTGCTTCTCATTTTTAAAAGTAACAAATTGATACTTATCATTTCATCCACTAGTCATCTTAATTCACGAAATTTTGTCAAGGTTATATGAATTTTTTATTTTTAAAATATTTATTGTAATCTAATTTTAATATTTTATTAAACTACATTTTATTGTCGTCTGTACATATCATGTTGTGTGTGTCTGTGTATCTTAATTCACAAAATTTTGTTAAGGTTATATGAATTTTTTATTTTAAAAATATTTATTGTAATCTAATTTTAATATTTTATTAAACTACATTTTATTGTAGTCTTTATATATCATGTTGTGTGTGTGTGTGTGTAATTTGTGTAATTAATTCAATTACAATCAGATCCATGAATCATACATTCTTTTTTTCAATCCAATTCCATTGTAATTTTTAAAAGCATTAAATCAGCTTTGGTTATGATGATTTTGGCAACAATTTTTTTTTTTTTGGGTGCCATCTTACAACAATTTATTTAAAGGGTACTTTTTGCATCATTTTTTTTCTTTTAAAAGAAAATATTTTTGAGGGCACAAGTTTAGTTTCAAACGTATGACAATTTTAAGATGAGAAGATATAATTCTTTCAAGAATTTGTGCTTATGTAATAGCATTAATTGCTCAAATAAGAAAATTATTTTATTTTAATTAATAGCCAAAGGCACAATTTTATGTAAGCTTTTAAATTTAAGGCTTGTGCTTCCTTTTGAATTCATTGATAAGTTTAATCTAATACTAAATTTATCTTTACATTCAACTTTTTTTTAGAATTCAAAAATTAAATGCATAGTAAAAAGTTTAATTTCACTATTAAATCTATGCAATTTCATTACCTTCTTTAAAATTAGTCCATATACTTCAAAAAATTATAGTTATTTTTTGGTATAAAAAATTTGAGTCTTCTTCCTATCAAGACTAAAGGAAGCATGCTTTGACACCTAGGAAAAAAATTAGATAGATTTTAAATTTATTACCGAATTTTTTAATAAAAATATGTTAATATATTTGTACTCATTTAATGTCGAATGATTAATTCTATCAAAAGAATTTTTTTTATATTTGATTTTTTATTAAAAAACTAATAATAAACACACAAACTTTTACCTAAATTTCATTTATATGAAAATGATTTGCCTACATAATTTGAATTTAAATATTAGGATATTAATTTATTTATTGACCAGCCATTAAAGCCTTTTTTGACAAAATGGCTAGTTGTAATTTGTCCATACTTCAAAAAAAAAATGAGCTTTCATGCAATGGCATCGTAAGAAGTAAACACATTTGTATCATGTATTATAGAAGGAGATATAAAAGGCAAAAAAAAAAAAAAAGGAATTCATTAAATAATCTTGGTATATATTTTGTAAGATTAAAAAAATTAATTTTTATTCTATAAATATGTAAATGATTATTATACGTAAATTTTTGTAATTGTAAGTCAACCATGTCTTGAGTTTTTAATAAAATTTATAATGGAAAGTTTAGAAACATAAGCTTTAGACATGAGTTTGCAAAACAATTAATAGAAGATGATATAATTAGAATCACATACATAAATTCATTAAATAATTTAGTAGATCCATTGACAAAGGTTTGTCAAGGGAAAAGATTAAAGACCTCACTTTTAAAATGTGACTAAAATCTGTAGTCATTAAATGATGAAAGCCCAACCTTGTTTTGATAGAACATTGGTTTCAAGATGAGTATATGGCCATAGAAGTGTTAAAACAATTAAATTTCTTAAATTTGATTAAGGTACAATTATGTTTGTGGTTTTTCAGCTCTAACAATAGGAAATAGGTTTAATTGATTAGACACCTATTATTTCGTTAGACCCTTAAAGGCTTATACTAGTGAAAGTTTTAATCTTGGTGACACCTTTTCTTATGTATAAATTGTATTACTTATAAAAGCTTGTAAATTAATAAAGAAATGTTATATAATTTACAACTATAAAAGTTGTGTTGGTTTATCCAATAAACAAATTTATTTACATATTTTTATGAATAAAGATGGAGATGTATATTCACTTGTTCATCAAATGAATTACTTTAAAAGTGATTCATGTACATATATTGATAACTAAAAAATGGGATGCATGCACTACAAAAAAATGTCTTTAGCAATAACCCTTTGTAGTCATTACTAAAAGTCATCACTAAAAAGGATATATCTCATTTTGACAACACTTTTAGTGCCTACACAAAAGAGTCACTATTACCTTTTAACAATGACATATGATAAGTCATTGCTAAAGGCCTGATTGCTTTTGTGGTGACAACACATGGTCACTATAAAATACTTTTTGCAGTAATTTATTGTTGTCACAAAAAAATGCTTTTGTGGCAACTTCTCATATCACCACAAAAAACTTTTAATGGGGACAATTTTTTTATCATAAAAGACTTCAGTGGTGACATTATAAAATTGCTACTAAAATTGTTTTTAATGGTAACTTCTGTCATCATAAAAAGCCAAAGCTTTTAAATTTTTTCTTGAAAACAAAAAAATTTTATGTGCTAAAACTTATAAAGGTAATCTTGAGAGGTCACTGCTAAAAGTGTTTTAATGGTAACAAAGATTATTACTAAAAGTTTTTTTAACAGTGACTTCATATTATTATAGTTGAAAGTGGCTTTTAGTGGCAACCACTAAAGGTGGATTTAATGGTGACTTTAAAAAAACATAAAACCAATTAAATAACTTCAAAAACACATCTATCCCTTAGTTCAACATTTTCTCTTTCCCTTGCTCCAATAGTCTAGCAAAAACACAAAGAGCCTCATTCAGTTTCCTCCTTTCCTACTAACCTGTGTGCCATTCCAGTTGCCATGCTACCATCATTGACATCCACCCACTCGTTAAAGCTACTCCTTCTACCTATCGCTAATGGACTCATGGAGAATGTCATGGATGTGCCTAAAATTCGTGGAGGTGAGCTCTCTTTTATCCCTTGTGATCTTTTTGCACTTTCTTATCTTCCTTCTTCCCCTCTAGGAGGTCATCTTCTTTAGATGGTGGCCATTTACACAGTTAAAACATTTTCCTCCTCTTTGGCTATGAACCCTTTTCTTACGTGGAAAAGGCTGTGAAATTAAAAGCTTAGGCTGTGTTTTAAGTATGCTTATACTTTGAATCATCAATTGTTAACTTTCTAAGATAATTTTTAAGTTCAATTTATGCATTGCTAGCTATATATGAAAAACTTAAGTTGCAGACTAATTGTCAAATAACGAATATGATGATGTAAATTAGAGCTTTTAGATTATGAATTAGTAGTTATATATAAAAATCCTTTACTATTATGTAGGGTAGAGGGGTCAATATTAGTTTTTAGTGGTCATTATATTATGGTATTAGCCTAAATGTTTGATGGGACTTTGGATTTAAAGGTGAGAAACATTAGAACACACATGAGCTACATTGCAAGAAGAGGTAAGGTTGGTGCTTCTCATGGATGAGCAATTTTTTTTTTTTGGCTTGATGAATGAGAAGGTATATCTCTCTTCCTCTATTTGGTTACCTCACTATGACTGAGGTTGTCTAAATTGATTGACATAGATTTCATATTATGTTCTTACAACGTTTGTCCTACTTTTGTGAAATATATGCTGGAATTCTACATCATAGGGAAATCATATGGATGAAACCCTATAATGGGTGTGTGCTTAATAAGCTTTTACATGTGTATGTATCCTCTTAGTCTTGGCCTAATTTAGAGGTAGAATGGTAGTTAGGTTATATGGATAAGATTATAACCATATAAGGCCAAATGGAATTGAAAAGGTACTAGTTAGTGGTCGGAGGTTTACTCCAAAACCTTTATTTCATAATTGTCATCACAAAATATGACATAGGTTTAGGTTCAAAGTGGAAGCTAAAAAGAACTTTTTTTTTTTGGATTACAAATTCCAAATTAGTTTTATTAGTGATACTTGTCTATTTATTAGTGATGGCTTGTCTTTATTTTTATTTGTGATACATGTCTTTTTATTGGTGATGGCTTATGTCTATTTTTATTAGTGATTGCAACAAAAGTACATAGCTTTCAACAAAAGCCACAATTCAAGAACACTTAGCTTTACTAAAGATTTAAGATATGACTGACTTTAGATCTTTTTTTACTCCTTTTTTTCATTTAATTAGCTATTTATATTTCCAACTTGGCATTCTAAGCATTGATTTTTTTTGTTGGTGGAATTCTTCATTGATTTAAGAATGATATGATGAAGTACTTTAGGGAGGATTTACAAACGAGGCTCTTTAGTACATATTTTAAAAAGCAAGTTTATGGTCTTAAAATGCTATAGAAGGTGTTGTTTTTCTCACATCCATGATAACTTGTTTGCTTAAAGTATTGGAATGTTGTTAGTAATCAATTATTGTTATACAAGAAACTTTTGTCGCACATTACTGGCACTTCCATCCATTGTTAAGGAAATAATAGAAGTTTTGGATATACTTCCTAAAAGGTTTATGTTGTAGTTTAGCAAACTTATATGCTTGTTTCAATCAAATATTATTAGTTTTGACAATTTTATTATTGGTATTTGCCGTGATTTTGTGAATACTTTTGGGTAATGGCAAGTAAGATAATTTATAGATTTCTTGTATGTAATTTGGCTAGGGTATTATCCCTATGATGCCATTCACAATTCATATGCGTTATTTTTATTATTTGAGTCAATGGAAATTTAGATTTAGTTATCTTTTGGTTTTTTGAACATTGTAAATAGTAGAATATTACCTTTATAATTGTTATCCTTATTTCACTTCAAAGTTGTATTGCAAGGTTAGATTTCAATTACTATTTTTACTCATTACCTACATTTGAATATTTCAAGTGTGCAATTTTAAACTTAAGGAATTAAAAAAGGCCTGTAAAAAAAATTAAGAGGAATATAACAAAGTGGCTTAGTTTCTTGCCTTAAAACTTTATAGATGGTCATGGGCAGCAAATTGTATTTAAAATGTAGATAAGGAATAATTTTTCACTTTAATAATTTTTTTAATTTCTAACATTTTGTTTTGGTGAAAAAATTAATGCCAAATATAAAGTGTTCTGCTTGCATGCTCAAATCTCTAACTCCTTTGCATATCACTCTTTTGCTATGATTGTTAAATACTAGGACATAAAAAATGGGCAATTTGATATAAAACTTAGTGCCCAATATCAACATAATAAGACCATAACTATTAATGATATTGTCAGGATTCCTTAGGGCCCATCTGTGGTTTGATGCTTAGCATATGTGATATTTCTAAATGTCATCTTCTATTTTGGAAGACTCAAATGACATCTAGAAATACAATAACATTCTAAACATAACACCTTAGATATGCCCTAATGAATCTGAACAATATAATTAGGAGTTATATATGGTTTTATTGTATTGATATTGGCCCTAAGTTTCATATCAAACTGTCTACTCTTTCTATTGCAACGTTCAACAATCATAGCAACAAGTCCATTTAAACTCTATTTTTCCATGCCTATGATCATGTCAAATTAATAACTGGCAGTTTAAGGGATTGTCTTTATATAGAAGGAAAATGAGGTAAAAAACATGGCAAAACCTTAAGAATTAAGGCAGACCTTTTAAAGGGATATCTTTATTGAGTCATAGCTATACGCCACTTTGATGTTACCATAAAGCTTGATTATCAATTTTCCAATTTGATGTTTGTATATGTCAAAAACTGCTTTTATTTGTGTAATTAATACTCTACCTGTTCTATCCAAGGAATATGAGGTTTAAGTCTAGTAATTATATCATAACTAAATGATAATGAGATTATTTAATTTAATGTGTACAACTAAATTTAAAAATAAAAATAAAAAACTCTTTGAAAATTTTAAATAAAAATACTTTTAATGACAACTATTATCGCCATTGAAAGTCCTTTTTAATGACAACGCCTCGATGCTAAAATGGTATTTTTAGTTGTGACTCATATCATTGTTAAAAGTACTCTTTCAATGATGGCATTTTAAAAAAATCACATTGAAATAGTTTTAATGATGATTTTTGTCATTGCTAAATATCATTTTTAGTAACAACATTTTTGTTGCCACTCGATATTATTTTTAATGGCAACTTTCTTGCTACTACTAAAAACCTTTTGCTATTGAAGTTCTAATGCCTACCAAATATCGTCATTAGCTTTTTGACTTTTATGTCACCATTAAAAATGATTTTTTTTTTGTAGTTGTATGTTCATTGATTTATTCAATGAACAAAAGGTTGAATATACCTCTTTATATTCAATGAACAAAGGGTAGAATGTATCTCTTTATATTTAATGTACCTTTTTATTAACTCTAAAGGTTAAAGACATACAAAGTGGTTCTCCTATTAGGTATAAATAGAATACATATGTCTTTGTGAAGTATGATTGAAAATAGTATTTTATAAGTTTAAAATGTTTCCTAAATATAAAGGCATTGGAGAAGTTGTTGACATTTCTAATTAAGAAATTCACAGGAGCTTTATTGTATCTTAGGAGAGTATTATCATCAATCATATAACAATTATGTGCGGGGGCAAATATCTCTCTAAAGAAAGTGACCTAATCAAGCCTTGAATAAACCTCTTGGCTATGTTTGACATTATTTTCTAATATTGAATCCCTCTTTCTATATTCATTAAAACTTCTTGAGCAGCACAATTGCAAAATATCCTTAATAATTTTTTATTTACTATTCTCCATAACCATGTACTATACATAACCTAAAAGTATCTTTAAAAAAAAGTAATTTACCAAAAGTATAGAATGATGTTCTCTATTTTTTCTTTTAAAGTTAATCATATGGACTTTTTTAATTTTTGCTAAAATTATATACATTTTTTTCTATTTTTAATATATATAGATCTTCCTTGAAATAAAAAATTATATACATTATAATCCAATTTTAAAATTTTTGACCAAAATACCCCTCCATTAAATCTAAATCTAAATACATATTTTTTTAACTAAAAAAATTTTTAAATGGAAGGCACTTTGGTCAAAAAAATTTAAAATTGAACTAAAGTATAGATAATTTTTTGTTTCAAGAGAGGTATGTGTATATTTTAAAAATAGAGGCAAGATATATGTAATTTTAACAAAACTCATGGAAAGTTTGTATAATTTATTTTTTAATTAGAAAATAAATAAATGACTTTAAAAAATATCTATTTATAAACATAATAACTCTTTAATGAAATGTGTGTAGCTTTTTATTTTTAAAGGATAAGATAGGGTGAGACAATACTAATATCCACATTAAACATGTTCAGAGATAAAAATTCTAACACCAAATAAACTCTTGTCTTGATGAGATGTAATTTTTTTTTTCCACAACAATGTACAAAGAGCTATATGTTACAAAAAAGGTGTGTCCTTTGTCATAAATAAATCATTTGAAAACTAATACATTGTATATGGACTTGTATGAATTACAAAGAGATCTCCAAATATAAGTACCAGAAATGATATTATTGGATATATATCACACTAATGAAGCAAGATAAATTTTGTAAATAATCTCGTGCATGCATAATTTAGATTATTGTCAACACAGTTTATATATCCAAAATATATAATTACAATCAAAGGATACCTAGGATTGTCATGGATTTGATTTAATATGAAGTAGATAGATTATCATGATTTTTATTGCACTAATTGTTAGTTTTAGCACTAAAACAAACACTTAAGAATAGGGGTGAACAAATACTAGTTTAAGCATTGGTCTAACTTAGTACCTGACCTAGTGTTACACTAGATTTTAAAATTGAAGCCTAGTACTTAGGCTTGGCCTACCTTGGTCTTAGACTAGGCCAAATTAGTAGCTTGGGTTGGTTAGGCATTTTTTTAAAAAAAACCTTTAGTAAAAATTATAAAATGACTCCTAAAAATAAAATTTTTATATAAGACTTTGTAAAATTACATTTTGCCTTGAAAAAAATTTAAATTTTCAAATAAATTCTCATAAAAATATTTCTTTAAATAATAAAATCAAGTTAGATCAAGCCAAATTGGCCAATAGTACTAGGCTTGACTTGACTCATAAAATTTTTTTTTGCATGACCCAAACTAGTTTGATAAGTTATGTTCACCTTTACTTAAAAATATAGGAATGACAATGAGCTGATTGTTTACATGTGTAAGAGAAAATAACTTTCAATTTGATCAAATTTCAAAAATTAATAATAAAATAACAATTGCAAACAAATAAGTGGTTGCTCTGCACAAAGATGTTGTGAATAGAGTAACTTTAACATGAAAATTATAACAAAAGAACATATAATTAAGTAGTACTTCACAAAGGATATTGGCAAATATATATTTTACAACTTATATCTTCTTTTCTTCTCACATAGTGTGGAATTACCTCAACGATCACAATACAATCTAGTCAATATTAAGCAAAAACATTAAGAGATCTAATAGGGCAACATGCTTTACTTTTACCTATTTCCTAGTTTTAAAATAACATATTATTAAAAAGTGAAAATAATGTAGTATGAGAACTAAACACGATCTAATGACAAGGAAGACCTAAATTAAACCCTAGCATATAATTTATAAAATAGTTATCCATGATCCATTTAATTTCGCTGCAAGTTGAGACTTCAGAGTGAAGACCTAATTTAAATATTAGCATTTAATGTAAAATAGTTGTTCAAGATTCATCTAACTTCACTAGAAATTAAAAAAAAATGAGAATATACAACATGCAAAGGTGGAAAACTTGTATTGCTTTGCATATTATTTTTTTTAACCTTTATAGTATTATTCTAAATGCAATTTTCAAAATTTTAAAGTAGTGGTACATGGACAATTTAATTTCTCATGTAATTGAAAATCTAAGTGTGTGTATACACCAAATGTATTATGCCTTTTAAGAAAACAAAATCAATTTTAATTAAATTTTCATTTAATTAGTATATACTTTAGTTTATTTCTTGTTTTAAAACAATATTTATTTCTATAAATGCAATTTTTTAAGAATGTGTCGGTTAACTAGTCAAGTGGACTTAGCTATATGAGATTTTGTTAGCCAACTTTGAATCTCTATCTTATGAGTAGAGTAAGGAGACATGACATAATTCTCTTAAAAAAAAGGCCTCTCTAGATTCTAAACAAAACTAAACCTAAGATAAAGATTTCAATATATGCAATTAACGATGACAAAGAGTTTGTATATGTAAAGTGCTTGTCAAATTTAATAATTAGAAATATACAAACTTTGAATTGAAATAGAAAGACTGCAAAAGAAACTGATCACAACTTTGTAAAAATTTGGTTCAAAATGATAAATAACTAAATGACTGAAAATAAGAGTTGTAATATGAGTTTTTTTAATTATTTTTATGTATCCTGCTTAGTACTCCCTGCCCCCAAGCTTTCTTGGTAGTTGTACACATTCTCCACTCGGCCACTTCCTTCCCTTTCATGTCCTTGTTCTTGTCATGTCCTAGTTCTCAAAATCATACTGCCTAACTATCTTTCAAAGTCACTTATCTTATGTATCCACATTCTCCTAATTTATCAATATTTTCTTATGCAAAATATGGGCCTTCAACTAACACTTGAAGCCTCAACTAGCATCCTTTGTCAAATGTTCTTTATGTTCTTTTGGCTAGCTTTCCTTAATTGGTTCTTTTAGTTGATTAGATTCCTCACCATTACCAGCAGCTCTCAATTTTGTGCGCTAACAATTTTGTGTGCAAAAAAAGTCCTTCACTTGTGCTTCTTCTCCAGAATGCACTTATCCTTTTTGAATAATTGTATTATTGTCTTTGCCCCTCCCAAAAAAAAACCCTTGTTTTTTTAAAAATCTAAACCCAAATTTATAAACAGGCCTTTCTATAAATGATTTTTTTTCATTTCAGAAAAACCACACTAATATATTATTAGAACATTAGCTACTTTTTTTAGTATTCTTTACTATTGGCTTAGTTAACTAATTTCAACTTAAAAATATATTTATCAAATTTTGAAATAGTAATTGTCTTTCGAAGTTTGTGACCAAATGCGGATGCTACTAAAATAGGCTTTGTTCATCAGGCACGAAAGTTGATATTAATTAACTGTTTTTAATGTTTAATAAACCCTTCACAATAAATTCTCAAAAACTGCCTAGTCAATGCTAGATAATTTTTTTAATTAATCAATAAAAGAATAACAAAAATAATAGAATTAAATTATGATATAATAAATGTATTTTTTCTTGTACTCCTTAAAATTTTATGCAAAAAAGGCATTTTAAATTTTAAAAATAGCCTGAACTTGAAATGTTAAAGAAGTTTAGGAAAAGTGAAAGACTTAGTTAGAGTTACTTATATATCAATTATCACATTCTTTAATAAAATTATCACAATTGTATTTTAAAAAAAAAAATTCAGTCATATAATGCTAAGTTGCAAAAAATATATTCTGCTTGTAAAAATCATATACTTGTTGTGTTTTTTTTTTCAATTAACAATGATATAAAAATAATACTTAAGTTTATTTTCTTTGAAAAATAATTAACTTTGGCTCATCAAAAAATGTTCATGTATTGTAATTAAATATTATCAAGTGCGAAGAAAATATACTATTTGTTTCTATATATTTTTTTTTAACAATTTTGTCCCCAATTATTATACTTTTGTTAATTCCTTCATTGATTTTTTATTTCTTCATATATATATATATATATATATACATATATATATGCCTTTACTATCGCTCTTAGCAACTGTTTGTTAAAAGACTTTGTCAAGTTGTAATCCTAATAAGCATTTAAACATTTATTCTTGTATTACGTAAAAATAAAGGGGGTAGAGAACTTATGGTAATGCCAAAAAAAAAAAATACTTTAAGGAATCAAACACAATATGTTGGAATGCCGAGTCCCTGATCTGGTTTTCAATTTTCATTGTACTTTTAATTGAGGTAAAACTTTGGAGACTAATGTTTTATTAGTTTTCTCTACATTCACTCTATTCCTTCTGTCTGTACAAGAGCAAGGCATATACTGCATCGGGGGGGCAATAGAACAGAATGAATCAGTGAACAGATCAGTATAGCAAAAGTCAAGTTTTGGGTGTTTCTGCTTCAAGAGAATGCGAAGTACAAGGCTATCATTAAAATAATTTCCCTATTTTACATCAACTTTTGATATTTGTGGCACGTCTTCTCATTCTTGCACTCGATAGGATGCTTTAGAAAATTCAGGCCCTCTAGTGCCAACTGATGTCTTCCGAAACAAGCTACTTGCAGCAATACAAGAGAAAATTGATCGTTCCATTTTTTTGTTCCCCATCTTTGAACCTGAACAGAATGTAATCAGCCAGAACATTATTTTGAGAACAGAATATCATGGAGTTTTCCAAACAAGAAAAAGCTAAAGAAACAACTTATTTTGGTGTCTTCATAGATTGTTGCTGTTGAAATTTCCACAATCATGTAATATCATTCATTTATACCAAAAGAAGTTAGTCAAGGATATCATTATTCTTTTAACAAGAATTTAGCTTCATCTTTGTGTCTTACTAGTGATACACTGCCACTAAATTTAACTTCTCTTGCATTGATTATCAATTTTACCTTCTTTTTTTTTTCTTGGTGAAAAGGGCAATCAATATCCGCACTATGGGCAGTATCTACAACACAATTTGGCCTCCAAGTGGTGGCGATATTACATTTTGGAACTAGATGATGCACAAAAGGAGCAATTTCCTTCATATCCCCAATCCCAAGACTGCAATTATTGATTTTTTAATTCCCACAGAAAAATTAAAACAAGAATTTTATAAGTTACGTACTGGCCAAAATTAAGGAACTTTTCCAATGCCGGCAATTATATAGAATCAATGATAGAGAAATCATATTATATATATGGCGTTGACAACTTAAGCGTATGCACTAGAAGAAAGAAGTATTTTTCAGTTAGGGGAAAAATAAACTAGCAAAAGGGAAGTAAATAAATACCGGTAAGTTTAAGCACACCAAGATGAATAAACATATAACCTATGGTAAAATTATACAGAGAAATTAAATACAGTCTCACATTTGTGCGGTACTTCCATGTTCCATGGCCATTTACATACAAATACCCCATCCTCTCGTAAGGACATTCTAGCTGCGCTTTTGATGCAAGTGTAAACCATTCCAGAGCTTTATTTCAACACCTCCTCTTTCTCTGCTTGATATTCAAGTATCTGAAAGTCCACATTCTCCTCCCCTCTTGTTCTTAACAAACCCTTTTCATGAAGCATAACCAGTTCATTGACCGGGGAATCTCATAAATTTAGAAACCCGTTTTGCAATCTGGTACTAGTTGTAGATGTAAAGCCATTGTACATAAAAAACAATCTTCCTGAACTAAAATGTTTTGCAATTAATCTCCAGTACTAGTGATTTCATAACATCATTTCGCAACTTTAAGGGCACATGACAAAAGTTGTATTGATAAAACAAGAAGAGTGAAAAGACAGAGAGGAAAATAAAGGAGATGACAAATATACAATTCACAGAAAGGCTCTCAATACAATATTGACTATGAAACCTTATTTATACTTATACTCCCTAGTAAATTTAGATATTGTTTTCGTAGGTTTCGCTATGACAGTGACCAAATAGGAAGTCATGTCGACACAGAACCACAACATCAGAATTACTCCTCTCTTTTTTCCATTTCTATCAAGAACAACGGGTCAGAGAATGACCACTTAAAAACAAAAACAAACAAAAACAAAACAAAAAGGAAATATGATTACCACAAAACTCAAACAATATCCTTTGGAAAAGCACTAACCCAGTGATGCGGCACAACCATCATGTCATGGAACAATTTCATTTATTAAGACATTTGAGGCAGCCCCAAAGGTTCAATCATATTATGTGGGAGATTTACAATTTCCTGGTTGCAAAAACAACATACCCAAACTATATAAGGAAAACGGAATGAAAAGCTTTTAGGTTTAGAGAACTCTATTATAGGTATAATTCAAATCAAAGGAACAATTATACATGAGCAGTTACTGAGAAGCACGTAAGAGTTTATATATCAAAATAGTAATCAACCATAAAAGAAGAGGGAAGAAAAGTCATGTTAAGACAAAAAAACACAAAGTCAAAATACATACACTAAACATATCATTTGGACAAATTTTCTTCCACAACAGTCAGGCCGTTAAGTAGTCAAACTATTTTAACATGAAAGAAACAAGTGTTTGCTAACTATTTCTAGAATATTTCAGCTCTAATAGAAGTATAAAATGAATTTAGACTGAAGAATCTGACCTTGTTTTATTGTTTTTGAATAACTCTAGAAATCATTTCATGAATAAGCTTATCTACCTTATCATTGTCATTTTTTTTCAAGAAGATACTGAATAATTGTTTCAAAAGTTACAAAATTCAGGAGGCAACCGTTCTCTTCCATCTTTTCAATCAAGGCCATTGCTTCATCAAATAAGCCCTCTTTACAAAGTCCGTTTATCATGGCAGTATATGCTTGCACATTTAGATGATGACAGCCTTTGATTAGGACTTCAAAAATCTCGTGCATCATTTACTCGACCACCTTTGCAAAGACCATCAATAACTATAGTATATGTGCACACATTAGGCTGAATTCCTTGATCAACAATTTTATTAAATAATGCAATCGCCTCGTCAAGATGCTGGCTTTTGCAAAATGCATCTAACAAGATATTATAAGTGACTATATCAGGATATTGGCCACTGTTGTACATCTCATAAACAAGATCTTGCACATATGAGAATTTCCCTGACTTGCACAAGCCATCAATAAGAGAGCTGAAAGTTATAGTATTAGGAGCCAAATTTCTGCAATGCATTTCCTTGAACAGATCCATAGCTTCATCCACCTTTTTAATTTTACAGTATCCATTGATCAAGATACTATAACTTATAACATCAGGAGCCAAAGTACTTTGGATCATCTTATTGAACACTTCCTTTGACTCAATAACATTATTTCTCAAACAATACCCATCCATTAAAGTATTATAGGTAACAACATCAGGATTTTGACCAAACTTCATCATTTTAGCAAGCACAGCTTGAGCTTCTATGATCCTTCATTTCTTACAAAATGCATCAACCAATATATTAAAAATATAAACATCAGGGCTCATGCCTTTGATTAGGACTTCAAAAATCTCTTGTGCATCATTTACTCGACCACCTTTGCAAAGACCATCAATAACTATAGTATATGTACACAAATTAGGCCGAATTCCTTGATCAACAATTTTATTAAATAATGCAATCGCCTCGTCAAGATGCTGGCTTTTGCAAAATGCATCTAACAAGATATTATAAGTGACTATATCAGGATATTGGCCACTGTTGTACATCTCATAAACAAGATCTTGCACATATGAGAATTTCCCTAACTTGCACAAGCCATCAATAAGAGAGCTGAAAGTTATAGTATTAGGAGCCAAATTTCTGCAACGCATTTCCTTGAACAGATCCATAGCTTCATCCACCATTTTAATTTTACAATATCCATTGATCAAGATACTATAACTTATAACATCAGGAGCCAAACTACTTTGGATCATCTTATTAAACACTTCCTTTGACTCAATAACATTATTTCTCAAACAATACCCATCCATTAAAGTATTATAGGTAACAACATCAGGATTTTGACCAAACTTCATCATTTTAGCAAGCACAGCTTGGGCTTCTATGATCTTTCCTTTCTTACAAAATGCATCGACCAGTATATTAAAAATATAAACATCAGGGCTGATGCCTTTCACTACCATTTCATTGACTAATTGGGTAGCTTTTTGCCATTGACCCATACGGTAGAAACCATGAATTAGTGAGCTACAAGTGACAATATTAGGTAGAATTCCCTGCTCAGACATAGCAAAATACAAATCACGTGCCTCGGCCACAAGTCCCTCTTTACAAAGGCCATCAATGACTGTGCTGTACAAAACTACATTAAGTTTGATTGTCTGTCTTTCCATCCTTTGGAGCATATTAATGGCTGATTTTGCTTTCCCTGTTTTACATAGCCCATTGATTAGTGTGCCATAACTAATTTCGTCTAAATGAAATCCTTTTGCAATTAGGTCATCGTGAAAATCTAGCGCTTCCCCAACCTGGCTAGTGATACAGAGCCCTTTCATTAGTGTAGTCAAAGTTATGGTATCCGGTTGATGACCCATCTTGAAAATCTTACCTAATATAGAATACGCAAAATCCATCCGACCCACATGGCAGTAACAGTTGATCAAGATGCTCAGAAAAACTAAAGATGGAGTGAAGCCCTTTAACTCCGCCCGTGTACAAAGTGAAATAGCAATGGGATAATGTTTCATTTTCACAATGACTCCTATAATCTTACTCAATTCGACTATGGAAGGTGGGGGACGCAGATGGAGCATGCGATTGAATGAAGCAACAGCATCGCGGGTGTTATTGGGATTTGCAGAATTGGAATGAAAATAGAAATTGAGATTGAGGGCATACGGGAACGAGGGAAGGAAGGTGGATGGAGAAGATGGAAGAAAGAGGGGAAATTTGGGGAAGGCATACCTCAAAACTGTAGAAAACAACATCTTCACTTCAGAAATTCAGATCCTTTGATCAACCCCTTCTCTAGAGCCGGTCTTCCTTCGGACGAAGTTCAGATCTTGAAGTGGTAAGAAGGTTGAGAGAGAGAGAGAGAGAGAGAGAGAGAGAGAGATGCAATTCTCTTAAATTTTTCTGAATTAAACCTCATTTGCCATTTTATTTTTAGACTTGTCTCGTATCGTGTGTTATTATACAGAACTCACGTAATAAGATATTTAAGATAGTACAATTTTTATATTTTTATATAATATATAGATTTTATCACTTTAGAGAAAAGTAAATTTAAAAAGGTCTTAATCCATAAAAATATTCTTTTAAAAAATTACGATTAGATTATTATAATATACTTTTGAATGAATTATTAAAAATTTTACTCAATTTTTTATTCATCAATAGGTTAAATTAATATTTTGGTCCTTTAATTTTATTTTATATTTTAAATTGATCCCTTAATTATAAAGAATTTTAAAATGATCTCTTAATTTTATTTAATATTTTAAATTGATCCTTTAATTTTAAAATATTTTAAAATAGCTTCTTAACTTTATTTAATATATCAAATTGATGCTTTAACTTTGAAATGTTTTAAATTAATTTTTTAACTATTAAAATTTTATTTTATTTAATGTTTCCACTTTCCAATTAGTCTTTTAATTTTAAAAGTTAAGAGATTAATTTTAAGCATTTTAAAGAATTTTTTAATTTAAAATATTTCTTTTAATATGAAATATTTAAAATAAGTAATTTAAAAATATATATAAAAGTTCTTTTTACTTGAAAAGGTTATATCGAAATACTTTTTAGTTCAATCACTTGAATAAAAGAATATTTATTATAAAATTTTAAAAACTAAAAATGTTGAAAAGGTTTACTAAAATAAAATACCTTTAAAATAATAGTTTTTTTAATATGAAAATCTATTGCTAATATTATTTTTATAAATATATCATATTAAAATAAATATTATTTTTAAATTATTTTATTTTATTGAATTATTTATGTATTTTCTAATATTTAAAATTTTATAATAAGTGTTTTTGTTTTTGGTTTAAGTGATTAAGTTAGGAAAGTGTTTTGGCATGACCTTTTCAAGCAAATAGAACTTTTATATATTTTCAAATTACTTATTTTGAATATTTTATATTAAAATAAATATTTTAAAATTCTTTGAAATACTTCAAATTAATCTTTTAACTTTTAAAATTAAAAAATCAATTTGAAATATTAAATAAAATAAAATTTTAAAAGTTAAGGACTAATTTAAAACATTTTGAAGTTATGGAACTTATTTGAAATATTAAATGAAATTAAAAGATCTATTTGAAATATTTTAAAGTTAACGGATTAATTTAAAATATTAATAAAATTAAAAGACCATTTTGAAACACTTCAAAATTAAAGAATCAATTTGAAACATTACATAAAATTAAGATATTAAAATACTAATTTAAACTAATTAATATTACTCTAAAATTATTTAATTTAAATGATTTTTCAATTGTAATTTTTTTTATATTAGTTCCTTTTTTTATATTACAATTGTAATTTATTAAATGTATACTTTAAATCATATTAATCCATTCAAATAAAATTAATTTACTTGATCATTGTGTATTCATATCTTTCAATGAATTAAAATTTGATAATCTTAAAAGAATTAAATATTTCAAAAATTATCTACAAAACTATCTGATACAATACCAGTTGGCATGTCCATTGGAGCACTACAAGTTCGAGAAGCCCTCATCCATCAAGAAACTCAAATCATTCAAAAGGGTATGATTCAGGTCCAAATGGCTCATGAAGAGATGGCCCATGCTCAAGAAGCCCAAATTGTACTAGTATATGTCCAAAAACTTCAAAGAGTTCAAAATAATCTCTATGTTGGACGTCGACCTAAGTTTATAGCCCAAGATCCATATTTGATCAAGATCTCCTTAAAGATGCAAAAGTGGAAGTCCAAGTGGAAGCCCAATATCTTAAGAAGATCCATGGAACAACTAAATTCAATATCCAACATGTTGAAGGCCCAATGAACTATACACATACAAGAGGAGTGCCAAGGCCCAATTGGAGTCCAATTACAAAAGATTAAGAATCATGTGACAACCATGTGATTTTTAATGAAGCATGAGCATCCCATGTGACAAATTAAAGAAGCTAATTAGTTTTGACTAGCATTCTTTTTGAATTTCGTTTTTTATTATTTTATTATTTTTTGAACTTGGTCAAAGAGTTTATCTTGGAGATCAAGTTAAGATTAGTATCCTAATCTAATTAGGATATATATTAGGTATTATTTAAAATATTTCTAATTAGATTTTAGAGTTTTACTTTAATTAGGACTCTAGAAATTTTGCCTATAAAAGGCTTCCTATTGTACTCTATTTTAAACATGAATGAATAAAATTGAGTATTATTCAATTATTTGTGAGGCTTTTGCTTCTTTGTGCTCTCTGAGAGTTCACGTGACTTATCAAAGGATTGGTCTTCCTTTGTGGCGTCTTGAGGCTAGGGTTTTAAGAGACAAGTTCTCTTAGGGTCTTTCCTTTGACCAACATTCTTGTATTCTAACCGGTCTCGGGCAAAGTGTCATCTTGTTGAAGGTTCCTAGGACAAGGTTCCTAGAGGGTCTCTCATCACTATCTAACAAGGTTTGAAAAATTTATAATTATTGCTTATGTTTGAATTTAATACATTATCATTATATATATACATATATATGGTTATATAAACTTATGAGTAGTGTCCTAACAAAATTTGTGTCCAAAGTATAAGAGTTGTGTCCCAAATGACATATTTCTTAGCAATAATGAATTTAGGATTAAACTTTTCGATGAACAAATAAAAAAAAAGTTAACATGTTTATATATATATATATATATATATAATTTTACAAATACATATGTAACATGCTTTTTATAATTTATTGAAGTTAAACACAATACTTTTTTATATCAAAAAATTTATCAATAATTAAATTTGTGTCAAACTTCCTTTTAATATAAATAACTATGCAATTTGTAAGAAAATAATATCTCATTTTATTCTTAAGCTTATTTTTTATGATGTTCATAATTAAAAACAACCTTTTACTTATTACAATTAAAACTGAAAGAGTCAATAATAGGTGTAGTAAACAACTAATCAAATAAGAAGTATAAAAAAATTGTCTTATTTTCTTCAATTTTTAGCATAATTGGGTGATTATTAACATATTTTTAAAATTGAAATGTTAATGAACATCAAACACTAAGACCCCCAACCAATTCATGAAATAATTTTTATGAGAATAAAAATATGAATAAAAATGAGAATGAGAATGAAAATAAATTTTAATATAATAAAATAATTATATTTTGGTATACTATAGAGAGGAATAAATATTCTATTTCATTTTTGTGTTTTGTTAGATAAGAACTAAATGGAAAGAATAAATGATTAAATAATCATAATACTTCTAATATAAAAATATATTCAAATATGTTCCAATCACTATTAATAAAAAAATAAAATATTTATTAATTAAAAAATAAATAATTATTTTTAATGACTAATAATAATAATAATAATAATTTTTAATAAAAAATAATTTTTAAATTATCAATCATAGAAGAAAATATAAACATATTTTTAAAATTTTTAATTAAGAAAAAGACATTTAATTCAATAGTAGTTGACTAATAATGATATTTCTTTTTGAAAAAAAATCCATTACAATAATGGTTGATGCTTCTATATCCTAGGATTCCCTTTCTCTGCATCTCTTTAGAGGTGTGCACATTTCATTTGAATCATTTAGATTTAATTTGAATAATTTAAATTTAAAAAATTTTAATTTAACTAATCATTTTTTAAAAAAATTATAGTTAAAAAATTATTTTAATTTTACATTATGTATCTTTTAAAATAAAAAATTTAATTTAAAAAAATAAAAAAAAATCAAAATCAGCCTCTGGTGGTTGTACACTATGCAACATATGCACCTTTACTTGCATGCTCTAACCTAAGCACAAACAAATAATATTTACGAAAAATTAGAGTTAAGGACATAAATTTAAAGATATTTTACTTTAAATGACTTATTACTATTATTTTAAGATAGATTATTATTAATTTTAAGTAAACCCTCCTAAACTTAATGGTAACAGATCTTTTAAAATAAATATTTTTATCTTTAGGTCCTTAACTTTAATTTTCTCTAATGGTAAATTAAATCATTTAATGCTCCCTCTCGTGGAACAGTCAACATTTCAATCCTTTTTTGGATGGATTAAACATTCCATCAAATCATATAATCTCCTTTCTAGCTTGAATAGAATAAGAAAATAAAGAATGAACCAAATGTGCATCAACAATTCTATTTCCATTCCATTCTTTACTATGCATATTACTCTCAACCAAACAAGGCATAATATTATATTTATATTTTGAGAAGCAATTTTTTTTTAGTGAAATTATTGTCTCAACAAAAATCTAAAAGGCTATTTATTATAAAATAAAAATTATATGTAAAAATTAAAATTTTTTAATAATAAAAAAGGAGAAAGAGAAAAAGGGTAAAGGGTAAGAGCCCCTCATCCCCTTTGTTGATGTTTTATAATGTCGTATTTCTCTTTTTTTTTTAATTAAATAACCTTTTTACTATCTCTTTATATGCAAAAAATAAAATCATTTGAAAGATATTATTTTTTATTTTAAAATAGATATAACTCTCGTGAATTTTAAATCATATATAAAAAAACTCTCTAAATTTAAAAAAAGTGATATTAAACTCCCTTTAAACTTTTAATAATATGTGAAAAACCTTCCTTCATTAGTAATTTCATTAAATCACTAATAGAAGCTATCACATTAAACTCAATTTATACACGTGGAAAATGAAAATGGCTTAAATAGCATTTTAGTCCTTTTCTTCCATCCAAAATGTACAACTTTACTTCTTTATAGTTTCAATGTTGTTTTGAACTTTCCAATGGCAACAAAGGTAGGCTTCACTCCATAGAACTTTAATGCCATTTTCTCCATTGATCTAAAGCACCTATTTTGCACAATATTAAGAATCCAAGAAAACTAATTTCACCTTTTGCACATCATTAGAGCTTCCATCATAAAATTAGGGCCTTTCAACGTAGCTTTTGCAGTAAGCTATGCCCGACACACCAATTATCTCTCTTAATACCAAGGCATCCAAAATAGTATCTCAAAAAGGGGTTTGCATATATTGATAAAAACTACACATATTATGCTAGCAAGGACTTTGTAGATTTGGATGTGTTGATTGGCCAAAAGTGATGAAGAAACATGGAATTTATGACTTAAGTTGGGCTTTTATATTTTTTGATGACTATCAAAATGAATTGAAAAGGTGATTATTAGATCATTGAGGATACCCGAGTGCATTGATCATTACTTTTGTTAAATTTGCTATTGTTAAACCTTCCTCTCTTTCTTCAATTTTAAGATAGGTAGAATTAAGCAAGGTCTAATGGTGTGAGATTTAACTTCATTGAGAATGGAGTGCTCAAAACAATGATAAAGCTTCGAAGAAGAGAAGCTCTGCATTTTGAATAGAAGACAAGAACTAAAATGCCATTCAATCAATGTGGTTTGACACATATATAAATTAAGTCTAACGTGACAATTTTGGTTAGTAATTTAATAAAATCACTAAAGGAGGTTCTTCATATATTATTGAAAGTTCAAGAAAATTTAGTGTCATTTTTTAAAATTTAGAAAATTCTTTACGTATGATTTAAAATTCAACAACGTTATAAGTATTTTAATTTTTTTTTTTAAATTATAACTTAACTATTCAAAGCAAACGCTTTTAAACCCCACCACCAAAATTATTTCTAATAACATATAAAAAATGTTACTAATATTCCTAAGGTCTCTAAATGTAATTTTTTCATTATAGAATATTGCTAATAATACACACAAAGAAGAGAGCTTCAAAAACCATGATGTGTTAGACAAAGGCAACAAATACTAAGAGTCAGTTTTAATTAAAAAGTAATATTTATTTGAGTTTTGAATAAGTTTTAATTTAATTCTGAGCTATATGTACTGTTTGGTTTTTGAGTCACTAAACAATTAAAAATAATAATAAAGAATAAAGAATGAAGAAATAATAAAAGGTGAAACCTCAAAAAGGTAACTCAAAATTCAATTTCTAAATCCAGTTTAAAATAGCTCAAGACTCATTTAATTTAACTGGGCCTATGACCCAAAAGCTCTTCAAAAAGAAAAAAAATAAAAAAGGACAAATGGGGCAAAACGCAGTGTTGGGTAGTTTTTCGGCCAACAGTATCGGTTCCAAAACGCAAGGCGTCGACGCCTCTCCTTTCTGCACCGTTCGCGTTTGGCAAAGAAGGCAGAACCAGGACTGAGATGCAGAGCAGAGAGATCAAGAACAAGAAAGAGCATTTGAGAAGAGAAGAGTTGAGGGAGAGAAAGAGAGGAAAAGACCTGGGAAAGAGTGGAAGAGAGACCTCTTACACAGCCCCTGTGAAATTGGAAGGAGAGAAACTTCATCTTAACTCGATTTTTCGTCTGCTGCTGAAGGGAGGTCTTACTGCTGTTCTATAACAAGTCAAGTAATGGTTGACTTGAGTTAGGCTTGGTATCTTCAGCACAGGTGAGATTATTTCGATTTATTTATTTATTTTTCCAATGACTGGGTTTTTGAGTTGAATAATCTGCTGTTGTAGTTTCTTTGTCTTTCTGTCACCATCGAAATCAATTCTTAATATCACCGATTATGTGCGTGTTGATTTTGAGATCATTCCTGGTTGAACTATGGTTAAAACTCTGATTATTGGTATGCCATAATTGAAACCCCTTTCTCTGATATTTTCGCTTGGACACTCCGTGTTTCGGGAATGCTGGATGGCTGTGAATGCTTGAATTTATAGACATTAATTTGGGCTCTTCGGATTGCAGTTGATGTACTTTGCTCTCGGTGTTCCCTTGACTTGTGCCTTGCCTTTGTATAACATTCTGCATCTCGTATACTGTGCCTTATATTGATTGATCTCATGAGGCTTGGACAAGTAAAATTTGTGCAGTTTTGGGACATTGGCGCAAAAATTTGGTGGCTGTTCCTAGTGAATTAGATGCATTCTAAAGTTGTCACGTGTAGCTATTTTGATGGGTTTGTGGGTTTCTTTTTCCAATTGATTAGTATGGTAACTAACAAGATCCAAGCACTTATTTGATTTTGGGAAAAAGGTGTACTAAAATTCAAATCACTATGCTATCATAAGACTTTGGGGATGTAGAACTACCGTTATCTCTTTCAATATTGCCCATATAATTTTAGAAGTTGGGATAAAATGGTATGCTAAGATTTAAGACTCTATTATGCATAAAGGATTGAATTACTTTTGGGCTTATTCAAGCACGGTTGGAACTAGGTGTGCTTTTGGGAGTGTACTTGTTTCTTTTCTATATACTTTTTGTGGGCATGAATGAGATGCTATTGGGGTGAACACAAGCACATACATGCACGTTGAGTTACTTTTCCCACATACAATGGGCTCCTAAACCCATCTATGGTTCACAGACCAACCATTCCGTTTTAAAAAGAAGGTTTTTCAAAATTTCTCCTTTTAAAAATTTTGGTAGAGATTCCAATAAATTGATTTTTGAAATTATTTTTGGGAATCAACTTATTTTCTCTTTTCTTCACGCCATCCACATTACACTTCTCAATGGGTTGTTAGGTGTGACAGTTGCTTTGGGTTGTTAATCTTGGTTATGTGGGTTTAGAGAGAGCAAAGGATATGGAGTGAATGCACAAATCTTCATCATCATTGGTTGCTTCTGGTTATAGATTTTTTGGATGAAAAGAACCATAGATATTTTTAGGAAGTCTGATACTAAATGGTTATAGATTTACAATGATTGGTTTGTTATTAGATTAGATTTACAATGGATTTAGATATGCCTCTTTCTTGTGTTGTTTCAAGATCCAATATGATAATCTAAAAATTTTCTTTTAAGGCATTCCAATGTACCATCATGCTAGTTATCTTGATTTATTAAATTTCCCTGGTCTTCCATGTTCAATGTGCTATTTTGAATATCTTGGTCTGTTATTATAGTGCAACGTTTGTTGACCTTGGTCTGCCTCTTGAAAAATTTATGAAGGAAAAGATTTCAAGTACATAAAGGGATGTTTTAGAGCTAGACCACACCTTAGGTTCTCTTTTGCGATTAAAACCGTAACTCTGTGAAGTGTGGTATACTGCTGAAAATTGTTTTCTGGTAGGATGGTACCAGAAATTTGCAGTTCTTATTTTATGAATTTATTGTATGCGTCAAGTAACAAAAGCAAGTACTTCCAGTTATTAGAACACATTTGAAAGTCAAGTTTTAAAATAATGTTTAGTGTCAACTTACAAGAAGTTCTAATTACTGCAAGAATGGAAGTTTTATTACTTTTATTGTGTTTTTATTTAATTAGAAATTCAAAATACCCCCCCCAAAAAAAAGAAGACCTGGGCAAGTAGACTGACCCATTTAGCCTGCTAGCCTGGTTATGGACTTTATCTCATCTTCAGAGATCAGCCCCTCTCACTCTGTTGGTTTGGATTGTATCAATAGGCCCTGCTTTTTGTCCTGTAACTGTGATTGCACAGTGAACTTCTGGGCCTGTTAGAACATAGTGGAGAGAGAGAGATTAATAGAATTTCTTATAGTAGATATCTATTAAGCAATTCTGGGTATCTGAATTTTGAAAGTAAGAGAAAGGATGCCAAGTTTCCCTTGGAATAAATGCTGTTTAGAATTTTGGATATTTCAGTCCAGAGAGTTTCTTTGTAGAATTTTGTCCTTAGTTTAGAGAGAATCAGAGAACAGAGGAAAAGGAGTAAATGGCAAACCATTGGTCATCAATTGCTTTGGGTTATTAATCTTCAGCCACAAGCATGGTGAATCTGTTAACTTTTCAAATATAATGGATGTTCCAGAGTATTCACTATGTTATGGACAGAATCCATTGCAATTTAAGATACCTAGCAGTACATTGAATAAATTTCTTATCCTTCCCTTTTTAATAAATAATGCTTTTTAATTAGAGATAATCTTTGCCACAGTTACCCAGGAACTGTAGAGATTTTTAGAAGTTTAATAAATTTACAATTGTTATAGATTTACAACGTTTGGTGTGTTATTAGATTTGTAATCGTTATAAATATGTCTCTTTCTATCTTCTCTCTTCTTGTTATTAAATCCAATATAATAATCTAAATATTTTCTTTAAAGGATTTCAAATTTACCATTGCATGCTAGCTATCTTGATAATTAAATTTTATGGTCTTCCATGTGCTATTTGATCTTTTGTTTTTGCGCATTTATTTTTGGAGAATCAATTTGTGGCACATTTATTGAGAATTGGAATATCCTGGTCTGTTATTGTAGTGCAAACTTTGTCGACTTTGCTGTGCCTCAAGAAAAATTTATGAAGGGAAGCTTTCAAGTACCTAAGGGATGTTTTGGAACTGGGCCACACCATATATTTTCTTTTGCCATTAAAACTGTATCTCTATGAAATGTGGTATGCCACTGAAAATTGTTTTTTGGTAGGATGGTGCCATATATCTCAAGTTTTTATTCTATGAATTTGGATTAGTACAAGTTAAGGAATAAAAGCAAGTAGTTCCAGTTGTTAGAATACATTTGAAAGTCAAGTGTTCAAATTATGTTTAGTATCAACTTACAAGAATTTCTAATTGCTGCAGGAGTGCAAGTTTTATTACTTCTACTGTGTTTTTATTTAAATTATTGGAAGTACAGAATTGGCTGGTTAAGGACTTGCCAAGTGCAGTCCATTTCATAAATGGTCTGGGCTGGCCAATTTGTGGTCAGTGCAGCCCATTTTCACAGTGTTCGTTAATTTTAACATTAAAGAGACAGAATGATCTTAGACTTTGGTTTTTAATTGGAAATAGCTTTTTTGCGAAACATTTTTTTATGTAAAGCACTTTTTTACTACATAATTTGTTGATTTTCTCTTATTCGAAGAACAAATTTAAAGTACGTTATTTTATTTATTATTTAAATTTAAAATTATGTGCAAAATTTTTGTTATAAATTAAACATGTAACTTAATAAAAATGTTACTTTAGAAAGTTGGAACTCTGGAAGAGCTGTTTCCCTATATTGTTCTCATTTCGACGTGGTGGAGTTCCAATCCTGGGTGCTGAAGCTTGTTGGCTTCTCTTAGCTGTGGACTTTGACATCCTTCCACTCTCTGCTTTCACAAACGGTGCTACCTTAAGTATTCTTGCTAAATTAAATCTCATCTTCTCAAACTCATCCCCTCCTGGCTCTCCCTCTTTCCCATTAACCCATAAGGGGTCAGATTCATCATCTTTCGTCAGTTTCTGAAATTTTATAATTAGGAATGTGGTTATTATGTCAATTTTTGAGTTAATCTCATATATTTTTTGCTACCATAAAGTTTCTGGAGCAACTGCAGCATTTTCTGTTTGTGATGCATCTGTGTTAGATTGGATTGTTCTGATTTCAATACCTTTAAAAATTTTTACTATCCCAGCTTTTGCCTAGCTAAGTTAGAGGTACATTCTCACGGTTTGACCTTTCTCTAATTTGCAGGTACTATAATGACTTGGCACATTTTCTGGTTGCCCGCTGTGGGAGCACTGGCTTTTAGCTAAATATTCTGTGTTTTTGATTAGTTACATAAATATTCTGTGGTTTTATCACATTGTCATTGCTGCTAGCTTAAAGATGGTTGGATTGAGATGTTTTGACCGATATTGGATTGTAAATTGTATACGATTTGCTTAGAAGAACAAAATTTGCAAATTTGATAACATACTTCTAGAGAGGAGAGTTTCACTGCTGTGTGTTCAGGTGCCATGAGTATAAGGTGGCCAAGAGTATTGACACCTACCTACCTCTCCCAGATTATGCAATTGCAAAAAAACCCATTAAAGGCTCTCCAAATTTTCAGTGAAGCCCAATCGAGGTACCCTAAGTACTGCCAGAATGGTTCAGTATATGCCACGATGATTAGCATCCTTGGAAAATCAGGACGAATCACTGAGATGAAGAACGTGATAGAGCAGATGAGGGAGGATTCATGTGAATGCAAAGATTCAGTCTTTGTATCGGCTATTAAGACATATGCTGAAGCTGGAATGATAGATGAGGCCATCTCTTTGTATCATAGCATTCCTCAGTTTAACTGTATTAATTGGACAGAATCTTTCAATACCCTCCTGAAGATATTGGTGAAAGAGAACAGGCTTGAAGCTGCTCACCGTCCTTTTAGTGAGAGCTCTTATGGTTGGCAAGTGAACTCTCGCATTAAGTCCTTGAACTTGCTTATGAAAGTTCTCTGCAAGAAGAATCGGTCTGATCTTGCACTGCAAATATTCCAAGAAATGGACTATCAAGGTTGCTACCCAAATAGGGACAGTTATGCAATCTTAATGAAGGGATTGTGCCAAGATAGGAGGCTGCATGAGGCTAAGCATTTGTTATATTCAATGTTTTGGAGAATCTCACAGAAAGGTAGTAGTGAGGATATTGTAATATACAGAACCCTTTTAGACGCTTTATGTGATAATGGTCAAATTGAAGAAGCCACAGAAATTCTCGGTAAAATTTTGAGGAAAGGACTAAAAGCTCCAAAACGATGTTGTCACCGACTCAATCTTACCTGGTGCAATGATGGTGAGGATATAGAAGAGACTAAGTGCGTAATTCATGAAGCACTTTTCGGGGGTACAATACCAAGTTTGGCCAGCTACAGTGCTATGTCTATTGATCTATATAAAGATGGTAAGATTGTTGAGGCTAATAAGGTCATCGCAGAAATGCAAGATAAAGGCTATAGACCAACACCTTCTATTTTTGAGGCCAAGGTGGAAGCACTGTGTAAGGAAAGTAGTATAGATGAAGCAATAATGGTCATTGAGGAGGACATGGTGGAAGCCAATTGTCTACCAACTGCCAGAGTGTACAGTATTGTGTTGAAAAGCTTATGTAATGAAGGTAAATCAGTACTAGCCCTTGAGTATCTAAATAAGATATCCAAGCAGCTGGGTTGCAAAACTGACAAGGAAGCTTACAGCATTGTACTGGAAATGCTGTGTCGGGAGAGAAGATATATTGAAGCGAGCCAACTCTTGGAGCAGATGTCAATTAAGTCATATTGGCCTTGTGCTTATACTTACAATTCACTCATTGGGGGTCTTTGCTCTCTCGGCAGTCAATATGAAGCTGTAATGTGGTTGGAGGAGATGATAAGCCAAGGGAAGCTGCCGGAAATTTCGGTTTGGAATTCATTGGTATCTTTGTTTTGTAATTCAGAGAAGATGAAAGTGTCCACTGAAATAGTACATCGCCTAAGTAGAGTGTGATTCCTATTGCTCCTCTACTTGTAAGCTTGCTAGAATTCAGAATGTCTTTCAGGCATTTATGTAATATTAAGTTAACCCAATCGCAGGATATATTTTAAAATTTTGACGAAAACTTTATTTTGATTCCTCACAGGTAGACCAATTTTTAAGTGGTTCTGAATTGATTTTTGTTCTTATTTCAGTCCCTCGTGATTCAAAGTCTAACTAAATTAGTCGTTGTGTTAATGTGTTGTTAATATGGATTAACGATTTAGTAACGAAGAGACTACTCTAGATGAGTTTTGAATTGTGAGAGATCTTCAGGAGAATGAAAATTTCTTTGCAAACAACTTGAGAATTGATTCATATGTCAAGAGTTTTACTTTATATAAAAATTTATTAAATTTTAAATTAAATCTTTTCTAAACAAATTAATAAAGTTTAATGAAATCTATTTTATAGGCTGATTAATCTACCCTATTGGTTTTCATGCTCCAGCTAGTTGCTATTATCTCTCACCACCCTTCAAGTTCGAAACCACAATCATTTTGTAAGTTGGGCAAGTTGAATTCTAGGGACCGAAACCCACAAATCGTTACGGACACAAAGGGATAATGCTCAATTATGCCAACTAACCCCATCCAGTATATCTATAATATGGGACCTATTCCAATTGGCTTTCAAATTTAGTTTGCCAATCGTGTTTGAGGATTGAGACCGCCAACTACTTCATTGTAGCTACTTCCTACCCTCCAAAATCAACTATTTTGTAATCCATTATTATTACTATTATTATTATGGACACAATATTTGTTATGTTTTATTGATTGAGTTGTTTCTGATGTTATGGTATTGTCTTTATATATATATATGTTCGCTTTGTTATTTTCATGTAGGTCCCATATGGCACCACCTTGCAATTTGGCTCATTAGGGGTATAATTTATAAAATAGTTATCCATAATCCATCTAATTTCACCGCAAGTTGAGACTTCAGAGTGAAGACCTAATTTAAATATTAGCATTTAATGTAAAATAGTTATTCAAGATTCATCTAACTTCACTAGAAATTTAAAAAAAAAAAGGGGAATATACAACACGCAAAGGTGGAAAACTTGTATTGCTTTGCATATTATTTTTTTAAACCTTTATAGTATTATTCTAAATGCAATTTTCAAAATTTTAAAGTAGTGGTACATGGACAATTTAATTTCTCATGTAATTGAAAATCTAAGTGTGTGTATACACCAAATGCATTATGCCTTTTAAGAAAACAAAATCAATTTTAATTAACTTTTCATTTAATTAGTATATACTTTGTTTATTTCTTGTTTTAAAACAATATTTATTTCTATAAATGCAATTTTCCAAGAATGTGTCGGTTAACTAGTCAAGTGGACTTAGCTATGTGAGATTTTGTTAGCCAACTTTGAATCTCTATCTTATGAGTAGAGTAAAGAGACATGACATAATTCTCTTAGGAAAAAGGTCTTTCTAGATTTTAAACAAAACTAAACCTAAGATAAAGATTTCAATATATGCAATTAACGATGACAAAGAGTTTGTATATGTAAAGTGCTTGTCAAATTTAATAATTAGAAATATACAAACTTTGAATTGAAATAGAAAGATTGCAAAAGAAACTGATAACAACTTTGTAGAAATTTGGTTCAAAATGATAAATAACTAAATGACTGAAAATAAGAGTTGTAATATGAGTTTTTTTAATTATTTTTATGTATCCTGCTTAGTACTCCCTGCCCCCAAGCTTTCTTGGTAGTTGTACACATTCTCCACTTGGCCACTTCCTTCCCTTTCATGTCCTTGTTCTTGTCATGTCCTAGTTCTCAAAATCATACTGCCTAACTATCTTTCAAAGTCACTTATCTTATGTATCCACATTCTCCTAATTTATCAATATTTTCTTATGCAAAATATGGGCCTTCAACTAACAATTGAAGCCTCAACTAGCATCCTTTGTCAAATGTTCTTTATGTTCTTTTGGCTAGCTTTCCTTAATTGATTCTTTTAGTTGATTAGATTCCTCACCATTACCAGCAGCTCTCAATTTTGTGCGCTAACAATTTTGTGTGCAAAAAAAGTCTTTCACTTGTGCTTCTTCTCCAGAATGCACTTATCCTTTTTGAATAATTGTATTATTGTCTTTGCCCCCTCCCAAAAAAAACCCTTGTTTTTTTTTAATCTGAACCCAAATTTATAAACAGGCCTTTCTATAAATGATTTTTTTTTTTCATTTCAGAAAAACCACACTAATATATTATTAGAACATTAGCTACTTTTTTGAGTATTCTTTATTATTGGCTTAGTTAACTAATTTCAACTTAAAAATATATTTATCAAATTTTGAAATAGTAACTGTCTTTCGAAGTTTGTGACCAAATGCGGATGCTACTAAAATAGGCTTTGCTCATCAGGCACGAAAGTTGATATTAATTAACTGTTTTTAATGTTTAATAAACCCTTCACAATAAATTCTCAAAAACTGCCTAGTCAATGCTAGGTAATTTTTTTAATTAATCAATAAAAGAATAACAAAAATAATAGAATTAAATTATGATTTAATAATTGTATTTTTTCTTGTACTCCTTAAAATTTTATGCAAAAAAGGCATTTTAAATTTTAAAAATAGCCTGAACTTGTAGTGTTAAAGAAGTTTAGGAAAAGTGCAAGACTTAGTTAGAGTTACTTATATATCAATTATCACATTCTTTAATAAAATTATCACAATTGTATTTTAAAAAAAAAAATTCAGTCATATAGTGCTAAGTTGCAAAATATATATTCTGCTTGTAAAAATCATATACTTGTGTTTTTTTTAATTAACAATGATACAAAAATAATACTTAAGTTTATTTTCTTAGAAAAATAATTAATTTTGACTCATCAAAAAATGTTCATGTATTGTAATTAAATACTATCAAGTGCGAAGAAAATATACTATTTGTTTCCATATTATTTTTTTTAACAATTTTGCCCCAATTATTGTACTTTTGTTAATTTCTTCATTGATTTTTTATTTCTTCATATATATATATATATATATCTGCCATTGCTATCGCTCTTAGCAACTGTTTGTTAAAAGACTTTGTCAAGTTGTAATCCTAATAAGCATTTAAACATTTATTCTTGTATTACGTAAAAATAAAGGGGGTAGAGAACTTATGGTAATGCCAAAAAAAAAAAAATACTTTAAGGAATCAAACACAATATGTTGGAATGCCGAGTCCCTGATCTGGTTTTCAATTTTCATTGTACTTTTAATTGAGGTAAAACTTTGGAGACTAATGTTTTATTAGTTTTCTCTACATTCACTCTATTCCTTCTGTCTGTACAAGAGCAAGGCATATACTGCATCGGGGGGGCAATAGAACAGAATGAATCAGTGAACAGATCAGTATAGCAAAAGTCAAGTTTTGGGTGTTTCTGCTTCAAGAGAATGCGAAGTACAAGGCTATCATTAAAATAATTTCCCTATTTTACATCAACTTTTGATATTTGTGGCACGTCTTCTCATTCTTGCACTCGATAGGATGCTTTAGAAAATTCAGGCCCTCTAGTGCCAACTGATGTCTTCCGAAACAAGCTACTTGCAGCAATACAAGAGAAAATTGATCGTTCCATTTTTTTGTTCCCCATCTTTGAACCTGAACAGAATGTAATCAGCCAGAACATTATTTTGAGAACAGAATATCATGGAGTTTTCCAAACAAGAAAAAGCTAAAGAAACAACTTATTTTGGTGTCTTCATAGATTGTTGCTGTTGAAATTTCCACAATCATGTAATATCATTCATTTATACCAAAAGAAGTTAGTCAAGGATATCATTATTCTTTTAACAAGAATTTAGCTTCATCTTTGTGTCTTACTAGTGATACACTGCCACTAAATTTAACTTCTCTTGTATTGATTATCAATTTTACCTTTTTTTTTTTTCTTGGTGAAAAGGGCAATCAATATCCGCACTATGGGCAGTATCTACAACACAATTTGGCCTCCAAGTGGTGGCGATATTACATTTTGGAACTAGATGATGCACAAAAGGAGCAACTTCCTTCATATCCCCAATCCCAAGACTGCAATTATTGATTTTTTATTTCCCACAGAAAAATTAAAACAAGAATTTTATAAGTTACGTACTGGCCAAAATTAAGGAACTTTTCCAATGCCGGCAATTATATAGAATCAATGATAGAGAAATCATATTATATATATGGCGTTGACAACTTAAGCGTATGCACTAGAAGAAAGAAGTATTTTTCAGTTAGGGGAAAAATTAACTAGCAAAAGGGAAGTAAATAAATACGGGTAAGTCTAAGCACACCAAGATGAATAAACATATAACCTATGGTACAAGTATACAGAGAAATTAAATACAGTCTCACATTTGTGCGGCACTTCCATGTTCCATGGCCATTTACATACAAATACCCCATCCTCTCGTAAGGACATTCTAGCTGCGCTTTTGATGCAAGTGTAAACCATTCCAGAGCTTTATTTCAACACCTCCTCTTTCTCTGCTTGATATTCAAGTATCTGAAAGTCCACATTCTCCTCCCCTCTTGTTCTTAACAAACCCTTTTCATGAAGCATAACCAGTTCATTGGCGGGGGAATCTCATAAATTTAGAAACCCGTTTTGCAATCTGGTACTAGTTGTAGATGTAAAGCCATTGTACATAAAAAACAATCTTCCTGAACTAAAATGTTTTGCAATTAATCTCCAGTACTAGTGATTTCATAACATCATTTCGCAACTTTAAGGGCACATGACAAAAGTTGTATTGATAAAACAAGAAGAGTGAAAAGACAGAGAGGAAAATAAAGGAGATGACAAATATACAATTCACAGAAAGGCTCTCAATACAATATTGACTATGAAACCTTATTTATACTTATACTCCCTAGTAAATTTAGATATTGTTTTCGTAGGTTTCGCTATGACAGTGACCAAATAGGAAGTCATGTCGACACAGAACCACAACATCAGAATTACTCCTCTCTTTTTTCCATTTCTATCAAGAACAACGGGTCAGAGAATGACCACTTAAAAACAAAAACAAACAAAAACAAAACAAAAAGGAAATATGATTACCACAAAACTCAAACAATATCCTTTGGAAAAGCACTAACCCAGTGATGCGGCACAACCATCATGTCATGGAACAATTTCATTTATTAAGACATTTGAGGCAGCCCCAAAGGTTCAATCATATTATGTGGGAGATTTACAATTTCCTGGTTGCAAAAACAACATACACAAACTATATAAGGAAAACGGAATGAAAAGCTTTTAGGTTTAGAGAACTCTATTATAGGTATAATTCAAATCAAAGGAACAATTATACATGAGCAGTTACTGAGAAGCACGTAAGAGTTTATATATCAAAATAGTAATCAACCATAAAAGAAGAGGGAAGAAAAGTCATGTTAAGACAAAAAAACACAAAGTCAAAATACATACACTAAACATATCATTTGGACAAATTTTCTTCCACAACAGTCAGGCCGTTAAGTAGTCAAACTATTTTAACATGAAAGAAACAAGTGTTTGCTAACTATTTCTAGAATTTTTCAGCTCTAATAGAAATATAAAATGAATTTAGACTGAAGAATCTGACCTTGTTTTATTGTTTTTGAATAACTCTAGAAATCATTTCATGAATAAGCTTTTCTACCTTATCATTGTCATTTTTTTTCAAGAAGATAGTGAATAATTGTTTCAAAAGTTACAAAATTCAGGAGGCAACCGTTCTCTTCCATCTTTTCAATCAAGGCCATTGCTTCATCAAATAAGCCCTCTTTACAAAGTCCGTTTATCATGGCAGTATATGCTTGCACATTTAGATGATGACAGCCTTTGATTAGGACTTCAAAAATCTCTTGTGCATCCTTTACTCGACCACCTTTGCAAAGACCATCAATAACTATAGTATATGTGCACACATTAGGCCGAATTCCTTGATCAACAATTTATTAAATAATGCAATCGCCTAGTCAAGATGCTGGCTTTTGCAAAATGCATCTAACAAGATATTATAAGTGACTATATCAGGATATTGGCCACTGTTGTACATCTCATAAACAAGATCTTGCACATATGAGAATTTCCCTGACTTGCACAAGCCATCAATAAGAGAGTTGAAAGTTATTGTATTAGGAGCCAAATTTCTGCAACGCATTTCCTTGAACAGATCCATAGCTTCATCCACCATTTTAATTTTACAGTATCCATTGATCAAGATACTATAACTTATAACATCAGGAGCCAAACTACTTTGGATCATCTTATTGAACACTTCCTTTGACTCAATAACATTATTTCTCAAACAATACCCATCCATTAAAGTACTATAGGTAACAACATCAGGATTTTGACCAAACTTCATCATTTTAGCAAGCACAGCTTGAGCTTCTATGATCCTCCCTTTCTTACAAAATGCACCGACCAATATATTAAAAATATAAACATCAGGGCTCATGCCTTTGATTAGGACTTCAAAAATCTCTTGTGCATCATTTACTCGACCACCTTTGCAAAGACCATCAATAACTATAGTATATGTGCACAAATTAGGCCGAATTCCTTGATCAACAATTTTATTAAATAATGCAATCGCCTCGTCAAGATGCTGGCTTTTGCAAAATGCATCTAACAAGATATTATATGTGACTATATCAGGATATTGGCCACTGTTGTACATCTCATAAACAAGATCTTGCACATATGAGAATTTCCCTGACTTGCACAAGCCATCAATAAGAGAGCTGAAAGTTATAGTATTAGGAGCCAAATTTCTGCAACGCATTTCCTTGAACAGATCCATAGCTTCATCCACCATTCTAATTTTACAATATCCATTGATCAAGATACTATAACTTATAACATCAGGAGCCAAACTACTTTGGATCATCTTATTAAACACTTCCTTTGACTCAATAACATTATTTCTCAAACAATACCCATCCATTAAAGTATTATAGGTAACAACATCAGGATTTTGACCAAACTTCATCATTTTAGCAAGCACAGCTTGGGCTTCTATGATCCTTCCTTTCTTACAAAATGCATCGACCAGTATATTAAAAATATAAACATCAGGGCTGATGCCTTTCACTACCATTTCATTGACTAATTGGATAGCTTTTTGCCATTGACCCATACGGTAGAAACCATGAATTAGTGAGCTACAAGTGACAATATTAGGTAGAATTCCCTGCTCAGACATAGCAAAATACAAATCACGTGCCTCGGCCACAAGTCCATCTTTACAAAGGCCATCAATGACTGTGCTGTACAAAACTACATTAAGTTTGATTGTCTGTCTTTCCATCCTTTGGAGCAATTTAATGGCTGATCTTGCTTTCCCTGTTTTACATAGCCCATTGATTAGTGTGCCATAACTAATTTCGTCTAATTGAAATCCTTTTGCAATTAGGTCATCGTGAAAATCTAGCGCTTCCCCAACCTGGCTAGTGATACAGAGCCCTTTCATTAGTGTAGTCAAAGTTATGGTATTCGGTTGATGACCCATCTTGAAAATCTTACCTAATATAGAATACGCAAAATCCATCCGACCCACATGGCAGTAACAGTTGATCAAGATGTTCAGAAAAACTAAAGATGGAGTGAACCCCTTTAACTCCGCCCGTGTACAAAGTGAAATAGCAATGGGATAATGTTTCATTTTCGCAATGACTCCTATAATCTTAGCCAATTCGACTATGGAAGGTGGGGGACGCATATGGAGCATGCGATTGAATGAAGCAACAGCATCGCGGGTGTTATTGGGATTTGCGGAATTGGAATGAAAATAGAAATTGAGATTGAGGGCATACGGGAACAAGGGAAGGAAGGTGGATGGAGAAGATGGAAGAAAGAGGGGAAATTTGGGGAAGGCATACCTCAAAACTGTAGAAAACAACATCTTCACTTCAGAAATTCAGATCCTTTGATCAACCCCTTCTCTAGAGCCGGTCTTCCTTCGGACGAAGTTCAGATCTTGAAGTGGTAAGAAGGTTGAGAGAGAGAGAGAGAGAGCGAGAGAGATGCAATTCTCTTAAATTTTTCTGAATTAAACCTCATTTGCCATTTTATTTTTAGACTTGTCTCGTATCGTGTGTTATTATACAGAACTCACATAATAAGATATTTAAGATAGTACAATTTTTATATTTTTATATAATATATAGATTTTATCACTTTAGAGAAAAGTAAATTTAAAAAGGTCTTAATCCATAAAAGTATTCTTTTAAAAAATTACGTTTAGATTATTAAAATATACTTTTGAATGAATTATTAAAAATTTTACTCAATTTTTTATTCATTAATAGGTTAAATTAATATTTTGGTCCTTTAATTTTATTTTATATTTTAAATTGATCCCTTAATTATAAAGAATTTTAAAATGATCTCTTAATTTTATTTAATATTTTAAATTGATCCTTTAATTTTAAAATATTTTAAAATAGCTTCTTAACTTTATTTAATATATCAAATTGATTCTTTAACTTTGAAATATTTTAAATTAGTTTTTTAACTATTAAAATTTTCTTTTATTTAATGTTTCCACTTTCCAAATAGTCTTTTAATTTTAAAAGTTAAGAGATTAATTTTAAGCATTTTAAAGAATTTTTTAATTTAAAATATTTCTTTTAATATGAAATATTTAAAATAAGTAATTTAAAAATATATATAAAAGTTCTTTTTACTTGAAAATGTTATATCGAAATACTTTTTAGTTCAATCACTTGAATAAAAGAATATTTATTATAAAATTTTAAAAACTAAAAATGTTGAAAAAGTTTACTAAAATAAAATACCTTTAAAATAATAGTTTTTTTTAATATGAAAATCTATTGCTAATATTATTTTTATAAATATCTCATATTAAAATAAATATTATTTTTAAATTATTTTATTTTATTGAATTATTTATGTATTTTCTAATTTTTAAAATTTTATAATAAGTGTTTTGTTTTTGGTTTAAGTGATTAAGTTAGGAAAGTGTTTTGGCATGACCTTTTCAAGTAAATAGAACTTTTATATATTTTCAAATTACTTATTTTGAATATTTTATATTAAAATAAATATTTTAAAATTCTTTGAAATACTTCAAATTAGTCTTTTAACTTTTAAAATTAAAAAACCAATTTGAAATATTAAATAAAATAAATTTTTAAAAGTTAAGGACTAATTTATAACATTTTGAAGTTATGGGACTTATTTGAAATATTAAATGAAATTAAAAGATCTATTTGAAATATTTTAAAGTTGATGGATTAATTTAAAATATTAAATAAAATTTAAAAACCATTTTGAAACACTTCAAAATTAAAGAATCAATTTGAAACATTACATAAAATTAAGATATTAAAATACTAATTTAAACTAATTAATATTACTCTAAAATTGTTTAATTTAAATGATTTTTCAATTGTAATTTTTTTATATTAGTTCCTTTTTTTATATTACAATTGTAATTTATTAAATGTATAATTTAAATCATATTAATCCATTCAAATAAAATTAATTTACTTGATCATTGTGTATTCATATCTTTCAATGAATTAAAATTTGATAATCTTAAAAGAATTAAATATTTCAAAAATTATCTACAAAACTATCTAACAAGGTTTGATAAATTTATAATTATTGCTTATGTTTGAATTTAATACATTATCAATATATATATACATTATATGGTTATATAAACTTATGAGTAATGTCCTAACAAAATTTGTGTCCAAAGTATAAGAGTTGTGTCCCAAATGACATATTTCTTAGCAAGCATGAATTTAGGATTAAACTTTTCGATGTACAAATAAAAAAAAAAGTTAACATGTTTATATATATATATATATATAATTTTAAAAATACATATGTAACATGCTTTTCATAATTTATAATTTATTGAAGTTAGACACAATACTTTTTTATATCAAAAAATTTATCAATAATTAAATTTGTGTCAAACTTCCTTTTAATATAAATAACTATGTAATTTGTAAGAAAATAATATCTCATTTTATTCTTAAGCTTATTTTTTATGATGTTCATAATTAAAAACAACCTTTTAATTATTACAATTAAAACTGAAAGAGTCAATAATAGGTGTAGTAAACAACTAATCAAATAAGAAGTATAAAAAAATTGTCTTATTTTCTTCAATTTTTAGCATAATTGGGTGATTATTAACATATTTTTAAAATTGAAATGTTAATGAACATCAAACACTAAGACCCCCAACCAATTCATGAAATAATTTTTATGAGAATAAAAATGAGAATGAGAATGAAAATAAATTTTAATATAATAAAATAATTATATTTTGGTATACTATAGAGAGGAATAAATATTCTATTTCATTTTTGTGTTTTGTTAGATAAGAACTAAATGTAAAGAATAAATGATTAAATAATCATAATACTTCTAATATAAAAATATATTCAAATATGTTCCAATCACTATTAATAAAATAATAAAATATTTATTAATTAAAATATAAATAATTATGTTTAATGACTAATAATAATAATAATTATTATTAATAAAAAATAATTGTTAAATTATCAATCATAGAAGAAAATATAAACATATTTTTAAAATTTTTAATTAAGAAAAATACATTTAATTCAATAGTAGTTGACTAATAATGATATTTCTTTTTGAAAAAAAATCCATTACAATAATGGTTGATGCTTCTATATCTTAGGATTCCCTTTCTCTGCATCTCTTTAGAGGTGTGCACATTTCATTTGAATTATTTAGATTTAATTTGAATAATTTAAATTTTAAAAATTTTAATTTAACTAATTATTTTTTTAAAAAAATTATAGTTAAAAAATTATTTTAATTTTACATTTTGTATCTTTTAAAATAAAAAAATTAATTTAAAAATTAAAAAAAAATCAAAATAAGCCTCTGGTGGTTGTACATTATGCAACCTACGCATCTTACTTGCATGCTCTAACCTAAGTACAAACAAATAATATTTAAGAAAAATTAGAGTTAAGGATATAAATTTAAAAATATTTACTTTAAATGACTTATTACTATTATTTTAAGATAAATTATTATTGATTTTAAGTAAACTCTCCTAAACTTAATGGTAACAGGTCTTTTAGAATAAATATTTTTATTTTTAAGTCCTTAACTTTAATTTTCTCTAATGGTAAATTAAATCATTTAATGCTCCCTCTCTCCGAACAGTCAACATTTCAATCCTTTTTTGGATGGATTAAACATTCCATCAAATCATATAATCTCCTTTCTAGCTTGAATAGAATAAGAAAAATAAAGAATGAACCAAATGTGCATCAACAATTCTATTTCCATTCCATTCTTTACTATGCATATTACTCTCAACCAAACAAGGCATAATATTATATTTATATTTTGAGAAGCAATTTTTTTTTAGTGAAATTATTGTCTCAACAAAAATCTAAAAGGCTATTTATTATAAAATAAAAATTATATGTAAAAATTAAAATTTTTTAATAATAAAAAAGGAGAAAGAGAAAAAGGATAAAGGGTAAGAGCCCCTCATTCCCTTTGTTGATGTTTTATAATGTTGCATTTCTCTTTTTTTTTTTTAATTGAATAGCCTTTTTACTATCTCTTTATATGCAAAAAATAAAATCATTTGAAAGATATTATTTTTTATTTTAAAATAGATATAACTCTTGTGAATTTTAAATCATATATAAAAAACTCTCTAAATTTAAAAAAAGTGATATTAAACTCCCTTTAAACTTTTAATAATATGTGAAAAACCTTCCTTCATTAGTAATTTTATTAAATCACTAGTAGAAGCTATCACATTAAACTCAATTTATACACGTGGAAAATGAAATGGCTTAAATAGCATTTTAGTCCTTTTCTTCCATCCAAAATGCACAACTTTACTTCTTCATAGTTTCAATGTTGTTTTGAACTTTCCAATGGCAACAAAGGTAGGCTTCACTCCATAGAACTTTAATGCCATTTTCTCCATTGATCTAAAGCACCTATTTTGCACAATATTAAGAATCCAAGAAAACTAATTTCACCTTTTGCACATCATTAGAGCTTCCATCATAAAATTAGGGCCTTTCAACGTAGCTTTTGCAGCGCTCTGCCCGACACACCAATTATCTCTCTTAATACCAAGGCATCCAAAATAGTATCTCAAAAAGGGGCTTGCATATATTGATGAAAACTACATATATTATGCTAGCAAGGACTTTGTAGATTTGGATGTGTTGATTGGCCAAAAGTGATGAAGAAACATGGAATTTATGACTTAAGTTGGGCTTATATATTTTTTGATGACTATCAAAATGAATTGAAAAGGTGATTATTAGATCATTGAGGATACCCGAGTGCATTGATCATTACTTTTGTTAAGTTTGCTATTGTTAAACCTTCCTCTCTTTTTTTTTTTTTTTTTTTTCTTTTTTCAATTTTATGATAGGTAGAATTAAGCAAGGTCTAATGGTGTGAGATTTACCTTCATTGAGAATGGAGTGCTCAAAACAATGATAAAGCTACGAAGAAGAGAAGCTCTGCATTTTGAATAGAAGACAAGAACTAAAATGCCATTCAATCAATGTGGTTTGACACATATATAAATTAAGTCTAATGTGACAATTTTGGTTAGTAATTTAATAAAATCACTATAGGAGGTTCTTCATATATTATTGAAAGTTCAAGAAAATTTAGTGTCATTTTTTAAAATTTAGAAAATTCTTTATGTATGATTTAAAATTCAACGACGTTATAAGTATTTTAATTTTTTTTTAAATTATAACTTAACTATTCAAAGCAAACGCTTTTAAACCCCACCACCAAAATTATTTCTAATAACATATAAAAAATGTTACTAATATTCCTAAGGTCTCTAAATGTAATTTTTTTCATTATAGAATATTGCTAATAATACACACAAAGAAGAGAGCTTCAAAAACCATGATGCGTTAGACAAAGGCAACAAATACTAAGAGTCAGTTTTAATTAAAAAGTAATATTTATTTGAGTTTTGAATAAGTTTTAATTTAATTCTGAGCTATATTTACTGTTTGGGTTTTTGAGTCACTAAACAATTAAAAATAATAATAAAGAATAAAGAATGAAGAAATAATAAAAGGTGAAACCTCAAAAAGGTAACTCAAAATTCAATTTCTAAATCCAGTTTAAAATAGCTCAAGACTCATTTAATTTAACTGGGCCTATGACCCAAAAGCTCTTCAAAAAGAAAATAAAAAAATAAATAAGGACAAATGGGGCAAAACGCAGTGTTGGGTAGTTTTTCGGTCAACACTATCGGTCCCAGAACGCAAGGCGTCGACGCCTCTCCTTTCTGCACCGTTCGCGTTTGGCAAAGAAGGCAGAACTAGGACTGAGATGCAGAGCAGAGAGATCAAGAACAAGGAAGAGCATTTGAGAAGAGAAGAGTTGAGGGAGAGAAAGAGAGGAAAAGACCTGGGAAAGAGTGGAAGAGAGACCTCTTACACAGCCCCTGTGAAATCGGAAGGAGAGAAACTTCATCTTAACTCGATTTTTTGTCTGCTGCTGAAGGGAGGTCTTACTGCTGTTCTATAACAAGTCAAGTAATGGTTGACTTGAGTTAGGCTTGGTATCTTCAGCACAGGTGAGATTATTTCGATTTATTTATTTATTTATTTTTCCAATGACTGGGTTTTTGAGTTGAATAATCTGCTGTTGTAGTTTCTTTGTCTTTCTGTCACCATTGAAATCAATTCTTAATATCACCGATTATGTGCGTGTTGATTTTGAGATCATTCCTGGTTGAACTATGGTTAAAACTCTGATTATTGGTATGCCATAATTGAAACCCCTTTCTCTGATATTTTCGCTTGGACACTCCGTGTTTCGGGAATGCTGGATGGCTGTGAATGCTTGAAGTTATAGACATTAATTTGGGCTCTTCGGATTGCAGTTGATGTACTTTGCTCTCGGTGTTCCCTTGACTTGTGCCTTGCCTTTATATAACATTCTGCATCTCGTATACTGTGCCTTATATTGATTGATCTCGAGGCTTGGACAAGTAAAATTTGTGCAGTTTTGGGACATTGGCGCAAAAATTTGGTGGCTGTTCCTAGTGAATTAGATGCATTCTAAAGTTGTCACGTGTAGCTATTTTGATGGGTTTGTGGGTTTCTTTTTCCAATTGATTAGTATGGTAACTAACAAGATCCAAGCACTTATTTGATTTTGGGAAAAAGGTGTACTAAAATTCAAATCACTATGCTATCATAAGACTTTGGGGATGTAGAACTACCGTTATCTCTTTCAATATTGCCCATATAATTTTAGAAGTTGGGATAAAATGGTATGCTAAGATTTAAGACTCTATTATGCATAAAGGATTGAATTACTTTTGGGCTTATTCAAGCACGGTTGGAACTAGGTGTGCTTTTGGGAGTGTACTTGTTTCTTTTCTATATACTTTTTGTAGGCATGAATGAGATGCTATTGGGGTGAACACAAGCACATACATGCACGTTGAGTTACTTTTCCCGCATACAATGGGCTCCTAAACCCATCTATGGTTCACAAACCAACCATTCCGTTTTAAAAAAAAGGTTTTTCAGAATTTCTCCTTTTAAAAATTTTGGTAGAGATTCCAATAAATTGATTTTTGAAATTATTTTTGGGAATCAACTTATTTTCTCTTTTCTTCACGCCATCCACATTACACTCCTCAATGTGTTGTTAGGTGTGACAGTTGCTTTGGGTTGTTAGTCTTGGTTATGTGGGTTTAGAGAGAGCAAAGGATATGGAGTGAATGCACAAATCTTCATCATCATTGGTTGCTTCTGGTTATAGATTTTTTGGATGACAAGAACCATAGATATTTTTAGGAAGTCTGATACTAAATGGTTATAGATTTACAATGATTGGTTTGTTATTAGATTAGATTTACAATGGATTTAGATATGCCTCTTTCTCGTGTTGTTTCAAGATCCAATATGATAATCTAAAAATTTTCTTTTAAGGCATTCCAATGTACCATCATGCTAGTTATCTTGATTTATTAAATTTCCCTGGTCTTCCATGTTCAATGTGCTATTTTGAATATCTTGGTCTGTTATTATAGTGCAAAGTTTGTTGACCTTGGTCTGCCTCTTGAAAAATTTATGAAGGAAAAGATTTCAAGTACATAAAGGGGTGTTTTGGAGCTAGACCACACCTTAGGTTCTCTTTTGCGATTAAAACCATAACTCTGAAGTGTCGTATACTGCTGAAAATTGTTTTCGGGTAGGATGGTACCAGAAATTTGCAGTTCTTATTTTATGAATTTATTGTACGCGTCAAGTAACAAAAGCAAGTACTTCCAGTTATTAGAACACATTTGAAAGTCAAGTTTTAAAATAATGTTTAGTGTCAACTTACAAGAAGTTCTAATTACTGCAAGAATGGAAGTTTTATTACTTTTATTGTGTTTTTATTTAATTAGAAATTCGAAATATCCCCCCAAAAAAAAGAAGACTTGGGCAAGTAGACTGACCCATTTAGCCTGCTAGCCTGGTTATGGACTTTATCTCATCTTCAGAGATCAGCCCCTCTCACTCTGTTGGTTTGGATTGTATCAATAGGCCCTGCTTTTTGTCCTGTAACTGTGATTGCACAGTGAACTTCTGGGCCTGTTAGAACATAGTGGAGAGAGAGAGATTAATAGAATTTCTTATAGTAGATATCTATTAAGCAATTCTGGGTATCTGAATTTTGAAAGTAAGAGAAAGGATGCCAAGTTTCCTTGGAATAAATGCTGTTTAGAATTTTGGATATTTCAGTCCAGAGAGTTTCTTTGTAGAATTTTGTCCTTAGTTTAGAGAGAATCAGAGAACAGAGGAAAAGGAGTAAATGGCAAACCATTGGTCATCAATTGCTTTGGGTTATTAATCTTCAGCCACAAGCATGGTGAATCTGTTAACTTTTCAAATATAATGGATGTTCCAGAGTATTCACTATGTTATGGACAGAATCCATTGCAATTTAAGATACCTAGCAGTACATTGAATAAATTTCTTATCCTTCCCTTTTTAATAAATAATGCTTTTTAATTAGAGATAATCTTTACCAAAGTTACCCAGGAACCGTAGAGATTTTTAGAAGTTTAATAAATTTACAATTGTTATAGATTTACAACGTTTGGTGTGTTATTAGATTTGCAATTGTTATAAATATGTCTCTTTCTATCTTCTCTCTTCTTGTTATTAAATCCAATATAATAATCTAAATATTTTCTTCAAAGGATTTCAAATTTACCATTGCATGCTAGCTATCTTGATAATTAAATTTTATGGTCTTCCATGTGCTATTTGATCTTTTGTTTTTGCGCATTTATTTTTGGAGAATCAATTTGTGGCACATTTATTGAGAATTGAAATATCCTGGTCTGTTATTGTAGTGCAAACTTTGTCGACTTTGCTGTGCCTCAAGAAAAATTTATGAAGGGAAGCTTTCAAGTACCTAAGGGATGTTTTGGAATTGGGCCACACCATATATTTTCTTTTGCCATTAAAACTGTATCTCTATGAAATGTGGTATGCCACTGAAAATTGTTTTTTGGTAGGATGGTGCCATATATCTCAAGTTTTTATTCTATGAATTTGGATTAGTACAAGTTAAGGAATAAAAGCAAGTAGTTCCAGTTGTCAGAACACATTTGAAAGTCAAGTGTTCAAATTATGTTTAGTATCAACTTACAAGAATTTCTAATTGCTGCAGGAGTGCAAGTTTTATTACTTCTACTGTGTTTTTATTTAAATTATTGGAAGTACAGAATTGGCTGGTTAAGGACTTGCCAAGTGCAGCCCATTTCATAAATGGTCTGGGCTGGCCAATTTGTGGTCAGTGCAGCCCATTTTCACAGTGCTCGTTAATTTTAACATTAAAGAGACAGAATGATCTTAGACTTTGGTTTTTAATTGGAAATAGCCTTTTTGCGAAACATTTTTTTATGTAAAGCACTTTTTCACTTGTTTACTACATAATTTGTTGATTTTCTCTTATTTGAAGAACAAATTTAAAGTACGTTATTTTATTTATTATTTAAATTTAAAATTATGTGCAAAATTTTTGTTATAAATTAAACATGTAACTTAATAAAAATGTTACTTTAGAAAGTTGCAACTCTGGAAGAGCTGTTTCTCTATATTGTTCTCATTTCGACGTGGTGGAGTTCCAATCCTGAGTGCTGAAGCTTGTTGGCTTCTCTTAGCTGTGGACTTTGACATCCTTCCACTCTCTGCTTTCACAAACGGTGCTACCTTAAGTATTCTTGCTAAACTAAATCTCATCTTCTCAAACTCATCCCCTCCTGGCTCTCCCTCTTTCCCATTAACCCATAAGGGGTCAGATTCATCATCTTTCATTAGTTTCTGAAATTTTATAATTAGGAATGTGGTTATTATGTCAATTTTTGAGTTAATCTCATATATTTTTTGCTACCATAAAGTTTTTGGAGCAACGGCAGCATTTTCTGTTTGTGATGCATCTGTGTGAGATTGGATTGTTCTGATTTCAATACCTTTAAAAATTTTTACTATCCCAGCTTTTGCCTAGCTAAGTTAGAGGTACATTCTCACGGTTTGACCTTTCTCTAATTTGCAGGTACTAAAATGACTTGGCACATTTTCTGGTTGCCTGCTGTGGGAGCACTGGCTTTTAGCTAAATATTCTGTGTTTTTGATTAGTTACATAAATATTCTGTGGTTTTATCACAATGTCATTGCTGCTAGCTTAAAGATGGTTGGCTTGAGATGTTTTGACCGATATTGGATTGTAAATTGTATACGATTTGCTTAGAAGAACAAAATTTACAAATTTGATAACATACTTCTAGAGAGGAGAGTTTCACTGCTGTTTGTTCAGGTGCCATGAGTATAAGGTGGCCAAGAGTATTGACACCTACCTACCTCTCCCAGATTATGCAATTGCAAAAAAACCCATTAAAGGCTCTCCAAATTTTCAGTGAAGCCCAATCGAGGTACCCTAAGTACTGCCACAATGGTTCAGTATATGCCACGATGATTAGCATCCTTGGAAAATCAGGACGAATCACTGAGATGAAGGACGTGATAGAGCAGATGAGGGAGGATTCATGTGAATGCAAAGATTCAGTCTTTGTATCGGCTATTAAGACATATGCTGAAGCTGGAATGATAGATGAGGCCATCTCTTTGTATCATAGCATTCCTCAGTTTAACTGTATTAATTGGACAGAATCTTTCGATACCCTCCTGAAGATATTGGTGAAAGAGAACAGGCTTGAAGCTGCTCACCGTCTTTTTAGTGAGAGCTCTTATGGTTGGCAAGTGAACTCTCGCATTAAGTCCTTGAACTTGCTTATGAAAGTTCTCTGCAAGAAGAATCGGTCTGATCTTGCACTGCAAATATTCCAAGAAATGGACTATCAAGGTTGCTACCCAAATAGGGACAGTTATGCAATCTTAATGAAGGGACTGTGCCAAGATAGGAGGCTGCATGAGGCTAAGCATTTGTTGTATTCAATGTTTTGGAGAATCTCACAGAAAGGTAGTAGTGAGGATATTGTAATATACAGAACCCTTTTAGACGCTTTATGTGATAATGGTCAAATTGAAGAAGCCACAGAAATTCTCGGTAAAATTTTGAGGAAAGGACTAAAAGCTCCAAAACGATGTTGTCACCGACTCAATCTTACCTGGTGCAATGATGGTGAGGATATAGAAGAGACTAAGTGCGTAATTCATGAAGCACTTTTCAGGGGTACAATACCAAGTTTGGCCAGCTACAGTGCTATGTCTATTGATCTATATAAAGATGGTAAGATTGTTGAGGCTAATAAGGTCATCGCAGAAATGCAAGATAAAGGCTATAGACCAACACCTTCTATTTTTGAGGCAAAGGTGGAAGCACTGTGTAAGGAAAGTAGTATAGATGAAGCAATAATGGTCATTGAGGAGGACATGGTGGAAGCCAATTGTCTACCAACTGCCAGAGTGTACAGTATTGTGTTGAAAAGCTTATGTAATGAAGGTAAATCAGTACTAGCCCTTGAGTATCTAAATAAGATATCCAAGCAGCTGGGTTGCAAAACTGACAAGGAAGCTTACAGCATTGTACTGGAAATGCTGTGTCGGGAGAGAAGATATATTGAAGCGAGCCAACTCTTGGAGCAGATGTCAATTAAGTCATATTGGCCTTGTGCTTATACTTACAATTCACTCATTGGGGGTCTTTGCTCTCTCGGCAGTCAATATGAAGCTGTAATGTGGTTGGAGGAGATGATAAGCCAAGGGAAGCTGCCAGAAATTTCGGTTTGGAATTCATTGGTATCTTTGTTTTGTAATTCAGAGAAGATGAAAGTGTCCACTGAAATAGTACATCGCCTAAGTAGAGTGTGATTCCTATTGCTCCTCTACTTGTAAGCTTACTAGAATTCAGAATGTCTTTCAGGCATATATGTAATATTAAGTTAACCCAATCGCAGGATATATTTTAAAATTTTGACGAAAACTTTATTTTGATTCCTCACAGGTAGACCAATTTTTAAGTGGTTCTGAATTGATTTTTGTTCTTATTTCAGTCCCTCGTGATTCAAAGTCTAACTAAATTAGTCATTGTGTTAATGTATTGTTAATATGGATTAACGATTTAGTAACGAAGAGACTACTTTAGATGAGTTTTGAATTGTGAGAGATCTTCAGGAGAATGAAAATTTCTTTGCAAACAACTTGAGAATTGATTCATATGTCAAGAGTTTTACTTTATATAAAAATTTATTAAATTTTAAATTAAATCTTTTCTAAACAAATTAATAAAGTTTAATGAAATCTATTTTATAGGCTGATTAATCTACCCTATTGGTTTTCATGCTCCAGCTAGTTGCTATTATCTCTCACCATCCTTCCAGTTCGAAACCACAGTCATTTTGTAAGTTGGGCAAGTTGAATTCTAGGGACCGAAACCCACAAATCGTTACGGACACAAAGGGACAATGCTCAATTATGCCAACTAACCCCATCCAGTATATCTATAATATGGGACCTATTCCAATTGGCTTGCAAATTTAGTTCGCCAATCGTGTTTGAGGATTGAGACCGCCAACTACTTCATTGTAGCAACTTCCTACCCTCCAAAATCAACTATTTTGTGATCCATTATTATTACTATTATTATTATAGACACAATATTTGTTATGTTTTATTGATTGAGTTGTTTCTGATGTTATGGTATTGTCTTTATATATATATATATATATATATATATATGTTCGCTTTGTTATTTTCATGTAGGTCCCATATGGCACCACCTTGCAATTTGGCTCATTATTTTTTCCCCCAAAAAAGTGGATTATCGATTTCTTTTTTAATAATTCGATTTCTTTTAGTTTATACATTTAGTAGAATTAATTTTGAAACCTACAAGGCTATCTAATAACAACAACAAATAGATGTAAAGTATTTTATAGTTCTTTAAAATAATAGTTGTAATATTCAAATGTATCAATAATCAATAGTCCTTAATAAAGCTAGATATTTTCCATAAAACAATGAAGCTTTTTTTTGACAAAGCATAAATGAATAAAGTTAGATATTTTTATATAGTAATTAATATTATTGTCAGTAAGAAACGTATGGATGCGTTGCAAAATTTTTATTCCACAGATATTTTCTCCTAGTCGTGTCAGATACTAGCTTGTATATTCGTGTAAAATTCAATAACTCAAATTTCTGCTTTTGCTTTTTTTTTTTTTTTAAATTAAGAGTCAAGACAAACACTGTTTTGAGGGTTCGGGGTGTTTTTCTTTTAACTATTATTTAAGACAAAATTATATGTAATTCTCATATATTTATTATCAAAATTTTTAATTAAAATATAATAAATATATAATTATCTAATAATACTATGATGAGTGTATGATATTTTTAAATTATTATATGATTTTTTAATTAAACTGTATACTTATTATTGTATTATTAAAAAATTATATATTTGTCATATTTTAATTAAAAAACTAATAATAAAGATATAAAAAATTACACTTTATAGTTGTCTTTTTTTTTAATTTTTAATTTTAAATCCAAACATTATCTACAATAGTAATTGTAATTTGAGGCCCATAAAAATTTGAGAAAATTACAATTGAAGATATTTATAATAAAAAATATTATATTTTAAAAGATTCAAGAACAAAAATTTAACATAAAGTATTAAGTTATAATTTTTTATATAATTTAAATTTTAAATTTTTATAGTTTTTAAAATAATTTTAAAATTTAAAATATTTAAATATCAATATTTTTAATTTAATACCCTCAACTATAATTTTTCTTAAAACTTTTTGTTTATCTGAAAATGCATGTATAAAACAAAATGGCTGCTATTTTAGTCAGATACAAACAAATGAAACAACTCATCAACATCCCCCAACTTAAATTTTCCACGTCATACTCATCCTAACTTTTTAACTTTTTCTGAAAACTTTTCTTTTTTATAACTATAATAGACCAAGTTGCTCGCCAACATTTTTTTTTAAGAATATTAAAAATAATATGTTATAATGTTATCCACAAAAATGTGAGGAAAAATCAAACTATTTTAATAATATCTAAAACTATTAAATTTATAATGATAAGACTACATAAATGTTTATCAACTACAAACATTACATTATATATAATCAACCTTCGTCCAAATGTTGTGTTTAAAACTCTTTTATGCATTAGAAAAAAACAACTCTCAAATGAATGGATGATAATTAAAAAAAAAATTTAATTCTAGTAGAGTAAAACTCTTGAAATCATGTGTCATACTTATTGAGATTTATAGAAAGTATTTATGTGGATTTTTTTATTTCTTTGTTATTAAGTCTTCTTATAAAATTATAATATGTGTAAAAATATCTTTTTAAAGAAACTTGAACATCTGATGTTATTTATTATATTATTATTAAAAAAATAATATATTAATTATATTTTAATTAAAAAATTAATAACATAAATATAAAAATATTGCATGTAAAATTTTTTTTCCTCATATACATTGTAACTACTTAGAAATTAAAATTTTCAAATAGATGTAATTTATGAAAAATTATACATATATAAATATATATGGAATATAACTTTTTAATAAAATTTAATTCCAGCATATTTATATATTTATTTATAATTTACTAAAGCAGCAATCTTTTTACAAATCAAATCTATTAAAATTTTTCTCAACAAAAATACCTCTCGTCCAAAACTATCTCATCCTTCATTTAGAGCCAACTTCAACTATCTAGAAAAAATCAAAATTGGAAAGATGAATATTCTCACTTGAATATTCAAAAAAAGAAAAAACAAATAGTGGCTGGGTTAATTTAGTCACATGCAAATTAAAAAAAAAAAAAATCACACCACCACTTTTTTCTTGGCCATACACACAGCACACCACACCACTGAAACATTTTGGCCTTTTGTGAAAGTGGACCCCACTCTCATATCCTCCCTCCTTCCTCTTGCGCTCTCACTTTCCATAGCCGTCTTCTGCTCAAACTCCCACTCACTCCCACATATATAGACAAACCCTCCACCATTCTCCCATTCCTCACAATGGCTCTCGTCCGAGAACGCCGCCACCTCAACCTCCGCCTCCCCCTGCTGGAGCCCTCCCAGCGCCGCCCTCGCTTCCCCCTCCCACCCACTTCCTCTTCCTCCGTCTCCTCTGCCACAGACATCGCTTCCAACGACATCGAAAAGCTCCAAGTTCTAGGCCACGGCAATGGCGGCACGGTCTATAAGGTCCGCCACAAGCGCACCTCCACAATCTACGCCCTGAAGGTTGTCCACAGCGACTCCGATCCGATAACCCGACGGCAGGTCATGCGAGAGATGGACATCCTCCGCCGGACAGACTCACCGTACGTCATCCAGTGCCACGGGTTCTTCGAGAAGCCGTCCGGCGACGTGGCGATCATGCTGGAGTACATGGACTTGGGGACGCTGGACACGCTGCTGAAGAACAACGGCACCTTCTCTGAACCCCAGCTGGTAGGGGTGGCGCGTCAGGTTCTCAACGGGCTGAGCTACCTCCATGAGCACAAGATCATACATCGCGACATTAAGCCCTCAAATCTGCTGGTGAATCGGAATATGGAAGTGAAGATCGGCGATTTCGGAGTCAGCAAGGTCATGTGCCGCACGTTGGACGCGTGTAATTCTTACGTCGGTACGTGCGCGTACATGAGCCCGGAACGGTTCGACCCGGATAGATATGGAGGGAACTATAACGGGTACGCGGGTGATATATGGAGCTTGGGTCTCACGTTGTTTGAACTCTACGTGGGTCATTTCCCGTTTCTACCAGCGGGTCAGAGACCCGATTGGGCCACCTTGATGTGTGCCATTTGTTTCGGCGATCCACTGACCTTGCCGGAGTGTGCGTCCGACGAGTTTCGGAGTTTCGTGGAGTGTTGCTTGAAGAAGGAATCAAGCGAGAGGTGGAGGGCGTCTCAGCTTTTGACCCACCCGTTCCTGCGTCAACAATGACCCGACACTTTTAGTTTAGTGACCGACCCGGATATTCAATTTATGATCGGGTCATTAGGTCGTTGTATTTTTTTTTTGCTTTTGGGGAGTTGGTGTCTAAGCCCTCCGGATTCAATTTTCAGAATCATTCTCTTTGTAAATTCTGTTCTGCTGCAAAGATTCAAGCTCTTTTAATTATATATTCTTCCTCATCATTCAATTTTTTTTTTCCTTTTTGGACATATGACTTGCCTTTTTATCTGCTTTGTACTTACAAGGATTCGAAGATTTACAAGGAGGTAGGAAAGTAGGAAAATGGATCTTTTCCATTATTTTTCTCTTTATTTCCCTATCTCATCAAATCTCAATAGTTTAAATTAAAATTTTAAAGGTTTAAATTTTTTAAAATTAAAATATTATTTTTTTAAAAATGTATAGTTAAGAAGTTGTTTTTATTTTACATTTTGTATCTTATAAAAAAAATTATTTTCAAAATCTTAAAAAAATAAATAAATCTAAAATCTAAAAAGTTTAGATCTTGTACTGTACAACACACTACAATAGAGTTTAAAAATTTGAGGATAGCTCAAGTGATAAGGATAGAGTGAAAATATGGACAGTATCAAAAGTTCAATTCTTCTAATATATTATCCCAAAAAAAATCTAAATCCAAAAAAGGTAGTAATGGACCTTCACTTATTGCGAGTCCACATATGACATTTGTTCATGTTAATAATATAAGTTTATTCAATGTTTTATTTATTGGCAAATATGGCATAGATTTTTATAATGATTTGTGTTGTTATTATTGTTTTAAAAATTGGCCTAAATTAGGTGTGGTTTCAATCTAGTTGACTTTTAAAATCAATCTAAAAAAACAATTGGTTAAAAATGAGTAGGTGATATTAAATGGAACAAAAATTAATTTTTGATTTTTTGGTTTAAATTAGAGATTAACATTTTGTGAAAAAAATTTATGATATTTAATGAATTCTATGTTATTTATTTCATATAAATTTATTATCATATACAAAATATTTTAATTAATTTTTATATTTTTAAATATCATTCTATAATATTTGTATCAATTTAATTGTATAATATTGTATATATTTATATTTTTTTAAAAAATAATTCAATTCTTGTTCCATTACAATTAAATTATTAAACCCTAAATTGCTTTTTCATCTAATTTTAGATTTAGAACATTGATCGTTGCAGGCAATAAAACTTTAAATTTAATCATTTTGATTGTAAAAATGATTTAGGTAAAAAAAAAAAAAAGGTGAACTTTCTAAACGAGGCAATGAAGAGAGGACTCAAGAGTCGAAACAATTATTGACGATAATGCAACGTTCAAGTCTCATCTTTTTGAGTAAAGCTACTTATGAAATATGACTTATAAGAATTGTTAATTTTTCTTATTAATGTTGTAGAAGTTAGCAACGTTTTATATTTGTGTTTCGAATTAAAATTTGTTATATATTTATTAGAAGACAAAATAAATATAAAGATATTTACATCATTTCATTGTAAATACATAATTAACATAAAAGTATTTAAATTTTTTTAAGCACAATAAATATAATATTATGAGAAAATGGCTTAAATATTTTTATATATTTTGACTTTTCGTGAAATCATGAAAACTTCTTTTATTTAAAACATAAATATGTACATTGTTAATCTAAATGATATTAGTAAAGAAATGTTATATTGCGTGCTCTGGTTCTATGAATCTCAACTGTCCATTTTCACTTACCTCACCTTGTAACGTTCTTATAGAATTTTAGAGGATCTCTCTCTCTCTCTCTCTCTCTCTCTCTCTCTCTCTCTCTCTCTCTATATATATATATATATAATTTAGATATTTATTACAATACATTATGTGGGGTTAATCATGTTTAGCTTGTATGATTAGACATACTAAAAAGGAAAAGGAAAACAAAAAAACACAAACAAAACAAAAACAAAATAGGCTTGTTGGATATTTATAGACGTGATTCTTGCTTGGTTTGATAAGTTTGGTTTAAAATAAATAAATAAATATGAGTTTAGAAAATAAAAGGCCAAAAAAAGTTATTTAAAAAAATTGAATATAAAATAGGATAGGTTAGGATTATTTTAACTTTGGCTCAAAATTTTTTTATTATTTTATTTTAATAATTTTAAATTCTATCTAGATTGTTTCTAATTTTTCTTCTTTCACTTTATCCTTTTATTACTAATAGAATTTGAAAATCAATTATTAATACAATTTAAAAAAATAATTTTTCAATGTTAAATTGTTATAATTAAAATTTAAATATTAAGTTATGTATGTCAAATGCAGACATAATAGAGTCACATAATTAAAATACAAAAAATAAAATAAAAATAAATTGTATTCATAAATGATGAACAAGTAAAAATTACGTTCTTGAATAATATAACTAGTATGTATTATATTAATCATTGATAAATATGTTTAGTAAATATAAAATTAAGTATTATTTATAGTTAAGTGATGTATAATAATATTAAATATTGTTTTGCAAACTAACCTAATCTTTTTAATTTTGAATTCTTTAAAGATATTTTTTTCTTTAATGGTTTTTTAAAGAAAAAGAACGGCCAAAGGAATAAATTGACCTAAAAAAAGACTTAAAAGACTTACTTTTTTTTTCAGTTTTGCTTGACCCAAAAAGATAAAAAAAATATAGGTCCAAACCTAATTTAATATTATTATTTTAAATGAGTTTGATCTAATTATTAATGAACTTGCCTCATTATCAAGGTTAGATATTTGTTGTGTTGGTGGTGGTGCATATTTCACAAACGAGATCCTCTACAGTAATTTATTTTATTGCATTAGATTCAATAATGTTTTCTAATTTCTTTTAGGTGATTAAGAAATGATGTAAAATATCTAAAAACTATAATTAAAAAAATAAAAAAATTTAAATTATAAAATAATATACTTTAAAATTTTTAATTATATTGTATAATTAAAATTTTTAAAATATACTCTTTTTTTACATTTAAAATTTTTATCTTCTGAATTATAATTTTTAAATATCTTACATTATTTTTTAATTAAAAAAAACCTCAAAAATATCACTTACACGTGATACAATGAAATTGGCTAATACAATGAAAAGGACCAAAAAAAAAAAGGGCGGCGTTCATGACAATGTCCCACGTGACAAGGATGGGTGCTATTAGGCGAAGCATTAAGGAAATGGGCAAGAGGAAGTGGACATAATAGATGTAGCCAAACATGTCCAAATCAGGTGGCTGCCATTCATGTACGTGCAAGACTCTTCCTTTATTATTATTTTTATATAAATAAATCTATAAAAATAATGCGTTAAATGTAAATTTATTACACTATTTATAAATAAATTTCGATTATTTCATTTTTATTTAAAATGGTGTGTTAAGTGTGTATCCGTACAGTAATATTACCGACCACAATTGCTTATGTTAGTTATTTTCAATTAATATCAAATTGATATTACCTAAGTTCAGGATGACTCATCATGCCTCTCCTCAACAATTTTATTATTATTATTATTACAAATATATATATATATATATATATACAAATATATATATATATATATATATATAGGTTTTGTTTTAAAATTTTCATTTACTTTATCATACTCATATGCTTTCTGTTACTTAATTTAGAAGTTCAATAGTGGATTCAGGTTTATCACACGGAAGTAATACTGAGACTTTGTCCAGTTTGAAAATCTTGAAAGAGTAAATTACTACTAATTTTTGGAGGTTTAGTTAAATTATATATGTTATTTTTGCAAAATATATATATATATATATATGATTTTCTTAATATTTTGATATACTATAAAAATTTTTCCTCTAGTTATGTTATAGTCAAATAAGTTATTTTGTTGCATAACATAAGATAATAAATTTATTCTTAATATGACAATAAAAATAATATAACATTAATATTAAAATTTCACATGAGATTATAATTTTATTCTTAATTTGATAATACAAATAATTAATAAAGTTATTATTGAAAAAAATACATAATATTAAAATTAATTTTATTGGCAAAAAATAAATTGAAGTGTAATTTAGATAAATTTAAAAAAATTAGCTTAAATTTCTTATTTTAAAATACTATTAATTTTTTTTTTTGTATACACAAATAAAATCAAATTTACAACCATTCACCAAAATCACCGCCCTTGCCTAATCTGGTAGCCTTTGGTTAGCTGATCTTAGCTATCTAATTATTACGTGTAAGCAATAACTAGTATTGTGTGGGAGCATTGCAATGGTTAGTACATTATACATCACCGATCAATTTGTTAAGATATGTTGAATATTTAATTAAGATGTATAAGCTTTTGATATCCAAATTAAGATATTTTATTTCCCATCAAGCTGCTAGTCTGATGTTGACTTCTTCATTTTACAATCCAATTTCAATTTTACTTTAATTGATTTGACTTTAGGACTATCGGACAAAGCCTATTCTATAATGCCTTGTCCATATGTAAATTAAATACATTTTTTTAATAATTATAATCAAAAGAAAAAACCTCTGACAGTATAATGTTTCTTAATTTAATTGAATTAATATATTCTTTTAGAGATCCTGGTAAAATATTTCAAAAAAATATTGGGACTCAAATTAATTTTTTCTTAATTCAAACATAACTAAAAATTTTAGGTTTCGAAAGAAAATTAACATAACTAATTTTTCAGCTTCACTTCTATCTAATATTTGTTTTGGGCTCTCTGGGCCAGTCCATAACGAGCACATTGGATCAATAGTAAGGCCCAATACCCTCCAATGGCAATTGTGTGTAAAATTCTCAGGAATATTTAAGCACATTATATTTAAGGGTTGAATATACTCCATTAAAATATTATCTTTCAAAACCTACATAGTTAATTCCACTTATTCAAGCACATTTTATCTACATGCATGGGATATGTACTATTTAAAACTATTTAGAAATATAATATGACATATGAATATTTTATAATTCAGTATCATATGATTATAATTAGGTGTTTTAAAAAATCTATCAAAATTATTTTATGCTTTTTATGATAATATAATAACAAACACTTAAAAAATAAATTTAAACTTTGTCCATATATTATACTAAGTTATTAGGTGTGAGTGAGTAGGAGCTTGAGTCATTTGTCAAAAGTTTTAAGCTAGATATTATAGATGTAAAGGGAGAAAATACAGTTATATATAGGGGGAAAAACTTATATACAATTTTTTATATTTATACTTTTATATTTTTCAATTAAAATATAATAAATATATAATTTTTATGAATAAATATATAGTTTCTATAATTTAACATCACAATATTGGATTTTTTAAAAAATTTTTTTACACATATTATAATGTTATTTAAAAATATAATAATAAAAATATAAAAAACTACACCTAAGTCAACTTCTTATATATAACATGCATGCCCATTGAATTCTTATAAGTAAATAGCGCTTTGAGAAATTATAGGAGACGTGAGTGTATGTTTTAAAAACTTCAAGAGGTAAACTTGCTTATATATATATATATATATATATATATATATGTATGTATGTATGTATATACCGCTAAGTTATTAGGTGTGATATGTAGATTTAATAAAAATTCGAGTAAATTTGAAAAAAAAGATCTTCTTAAGTTCAACCACGGACTGGAATGGGAGAAAAAGGTTTCTAAATAACACGCCATTTCAATTACAAGAATAACAGAGCTAGAAGCTTTGATTTAAGGTAGTAGGGAGATGATACATTAATAATTAATAGCCACAAATAACCGAAAATGAGGCCCTAATATAATTAATATCAAAGAGAAGAGGGATCAAGGTTGTGTTTGGAAGTTGCAGTGAGGAGAGGAAGATTCAGGTGAAGGTGGAGGCAAGGTTATTCCAGTGAGGTCTCTAAGTTGGGAATACATGTTGTTGATGAAAGCCATGGAGTTTAGTTGTGGCTCCTCCATTGCTTCTTTCAGCTTCCCTAGTTCCATGCAATATGCTTCCTGTAATTCGTTAAAAAAACAAACATTAATTTCTCAATTCTAAACTTTTTGTCTACATTATTAATTAGAATGTGATATTAATATTGCAATCTTTAACTAGTACTAAAAATGAGCAAGATAAGACTGAGAATGACAATATGTCGTCAGATATAATATGTCTATATATACAAGGAAATTTATTTTTCTCTCTCTCAATGTTTTGCATTTATTAATATTTGAGGACTTGAGTTTGAAGTTTAATACATTTTTATATTAATTATCATGTGTTCTTATGTGCATAGTGAGTATAAAAATCTGTTCATTATTTTTTAATCAGAATGTTGAAATCTGTTTATAGCCCACCATACAAGACTTATTATTGTGGTCAAAGGTACTCTTGGGCTTAATTTGTTCAAGTCCTCCCTTCAGACAATTTTAAGGAGGCACTCCACCATTTTGACATGATATATTTAAAATTTTATTTCAAAAAAAAAATCACACTCAAATTAATTAAAAAAATTACTGTGTCTCCTCTAATTAATTATCAATTCAACTAACCCCTTTGAATCGCTAAGCCACTTGATGCTTTCTATATGCTAATAAATCATTTCCAAATGTGTGATGGTGATGATCAATACTCCTAATTAAGTCACTTGGCTTGAATTTTGATAAAGAACTCAACACAGACAAGTAGCAGAGGTGCCACTCCAAAATATTATGGAGCTTTTTAACTATTCTGAAAATTTCCATTATAAGTTAACTAACTAGTTAATTGGTCTCTTCTAGAATGAGCTAATTAATCATATTGGTGTGATAGGAATGTGCCATTTGTGAAGTTTATACCATTATATAGTGATACTAAATGTGTCAAAGAGTATTTTGGCAAATCAATGTCTAAGCGCTAATGATAATATTTTTGTGGGTGTTATAATGGTAGCATTCTCCATTTCTGAAACGACTTGGTGTAAATATGGAAATATAACTATTATCCCCAAAAGAAGCTGCACAATATTTTAAAGAATGTCATTAAAATTAAACCATGCCCAAAGAAAAATAATTTTACAACAAGAAGGGTTATATATATATGAGAGAAATTAATGTATTCATATATGTTTACACTTATTGTTATATATATGTTATTATTATTATTTTGACATAAATAAACTTATATAATAAAATATTATATGTACGTAGAAAGAGGAATAAAAAATTATTTAAATGTAATACTAATATCATTGAAGCTAGTAACATTTGTTTTCTCAGCTAGATGTAGACATGAAATTAATTAAGTCTCTTCTTAGATAATATTGGAAAAGCATAATTTTGCCATGTTTTGGTAAAAATAAAAAAGAAAAATCAAGTATAATATCGATGATCACTGAGGAGACAGTTATAGCATTTATAAGCTATTAAGTAAAACCCCTAGGCATATAACCTTTGTGCCTTTCGAGTAATTATCACAGTCATATATAGTTATGTATGCACACGCATACACAGAAGCAGATAGGGAAAAATGTCGGGGTCTTGGAATTGGAACAAAAGACTATGCACACTTCTCTCACAGTACTGTATAGTCCTTTATGCTTTCCCGATGGACCGGCGTGAAGTATCGATTAATGGAGAAATGACTCACGCCATCTTCGCTCTCAGGTGGAAAGAATTATTTTTTAAAATAATTATAAATTCGTGAAGTTCACATCTATATTTCTGTTTATGATTAATTTGACACATAAATTTTTTATAAACAAGTCACTTTTTCAGTACATGACTCATCCCTGAGATACTAAAAAGCATTAATTGATTAGCAAACTTGAGAGAGAGAGAGAGAGAGAGAAAGCATTAATTGATTAGCAAACTTGAGAGAGAGAGAGAGAGAGAGAGAGAGAGAGAGAGAGAGAGATGGGTAGAAGTAGTATACCATGAAGTGATCAAGCTCTGATTGACTAAACATGCCCAGGTTTTGCTCCTTCATTGCTTGCTTCTTCTTATCTTTCTTCTTCTGCACTCTGTCCAAGTTGGAAATGTCACCCACCTGAACAACAGAAGAAAAACACCAATATTTTATATATATTACAAGACAAAAACAGGAGTACTTGAACCCTCTATAACGACTTGGAAACAGCATATAATCCCCGATTTCTATATACCTTTAAGATTCGAAAAGTTCAAGAGAATGAAGACTCCCTTTTTTGCAAGAGGGAGAATTAATAGGGATTTCTGATTAAAAGATCGACAATGAAATTGCTTTCTGTGAAACATTATAGTAAATATATATTCATTATTATCGCATTGAGTTCAACGATGATTAATTATTTGAATTAGTTTAGGTTTACGTCATTTTCTTAATTATAAGAAGCATAGTATTAAGATTTAATTGTACTTAGGAAAAACCGAAGGAGAGAGAAATGTATACCTTCAAACACTTCAAGTGTTGTTCAACCAGAAGTTCATAGAGTGGATGGTTAGAGATTCTTCTCTTGAGGACCTCGTGATCATTTTCTTCATCTTCTTCTCCTTTCTCTAATAACGCTAAATATTCTTTTTTGTTCTCACCACCACTGCTGCTGCTCCTCTCAGATTCCATATCTATCTATCTAAATAATATACTGCTGGCGAGCAGATATAGTGTTTCAAGCTTTGCTATATATAGTTGATTATAGTATATCAATGTTTTAAAAATTAAATTGATTATTGAATCAAGATAAAAAAAATAATTTATAATGATTTAATTGTAATTGAATAAAAGTCAAATTATTTTTCAAAAAATATATAATATTTTATAATTAAATAGATATATATTATAAAAGTATTTAAAATAAATATAAATACTTAAACATATGAAGAATAAATAAAATATTTATATATTATAATAGTTTTATGAGATAGATCGGATAAAATATTTATTGTAAAATATTAAAATTTTGATTTAAAAATTAATTTTTAAGTGATTCAGTAGTATTAAATTATTTGATTTTTATTAATTATTATGATTTTAAGTAATTTTTCGAAACTAACGCCAGTTAAGGCTAATTCACCAGCTGTTTTTAGTCCAAACGCGTGCATGTATCTGATAATCGAGGGCATCCTGTCCTATTATATAATATTTTGAGATTACATTGTACTCTCTGGAGTCTGGACTCTGCAGGCTGATGATGAGGTCATTTCAGATGAGATGATCTATCTTTTGGGAATAACCAAGTGAATGAAATGACCATTGCATGGCTACGTGTTCACAGAAATTGGTAAGCACTCAGAACAAAATTGTACTAACTTCTGTTATGGCTAAATTACACTTGATTTTTTTTAAGTATCATTTAACATTTTTATATTTGATATATATCATAATTTTTTAATTTACTTTTTTTCATGAAATTAATTTTTTTTATAACATGAAACTATTTTTTATTTTTAATATAATAATAAAAATATATAAGTTAATGTTAAACTTTAACATGAGATGATAATTTTATTTTAATATAAGAATAAAAACAAATAAAATTTATTTATTTTTAAAAAGAATGCATATTGTGTAAAAGATTAATTTTATTGACACAAATTAGATGATATTTTTGAAATAAAAAAATATTAAAGATAAATTAGCCAAATAATTTAATGCAAATTGAAAGGAGAAAAAAATTCATTTACAGTTTTTTAAATGTTAGTTATCAAATTAAGTAATAAAATCATTACATGTAATTTTTTTAATAAAAAATTCAATAATCTGATGCTAAATTATAAAATAAAATCTCATTAATTTTGGTTCTCCAAAATAAGATGGCTTCATTGTGAATTAGATTCCTCAAATTAAGAGTTTTAATATTAATTTTTTATTCAAGTTTTAATTTGTTTAACTCTACAAAATTTTTGTTGTTTGAAATATTTTTTATATATATATATATATAGTGTTTTATGCTTAAAAATATTATATTATTATTTTAATAAAAATCTGATTTATATTATCTATTTGAACAAAGGGAAATGTGTTGGGATGAAGTCTCAAATATTGAGGAAATTTATTGGGAATACTTGGCCAAACTTTAAGAGAAATTATATAAGTAGATTTAATATTATTTTTTAATTTAAAATCTTTATATATCATGTTTATAAGTCATTTCTATTATATATCTTTCATTTAGTCTAAATTTATTTAATATAATTTTTTTCTATTTTCACTTATATTTAATCTCAACAATTTTTTCTTTGACTGTGAGTACATCACATATTTACGTATATATGCTCCACTTCTTCTCTTCTCAACGGCAACCCACTTATAAGAGCTCATGGGGTCCTCACTTTATCACTGAACCCTATGCTATAAGTAGACATACCGTCTTTATATATATTTGTTTCGTGAAACTATCAATTTTAATATTATCTTTTAATTCGATATTTGAAGACATTAAATTTATAAATTACTTTTCTTATATACCCTTTCTTTAATTCAATATAAAACTTTTTCTCACTTGTATTTGACCCAACAAAAAAACATTATTTATTTCATTCCTTTATTTGCTTTCTCCTCTCTTTCACTCTCTATTCTTTTCACTAACGAAAGCAACAATTCATCAGTTTTCTCGAGCAACGGGAAGCCTTGTTAGTACACTTCTCCTTATATAGCCAGCTTTCTATGTCTTTTTCTTTCCACTTTTGATTTTCTAATAAGTTAATTCTCTGACTCTCTCTGTTGCCCCCCAACTAAAAAGGCCAAAACAGAAACTGTTCACTTTTGGTTGCTTCTTTATTAGTTGTTCATTTCTATTCCCATCACCGTAAATGGTCACAAAAGAAGAGGACATAAATGATTATATTCACTATATATGAAAAAAGGAAAAGGTTAAAGGACACTATTCAAGTACAGTAGTGCATATTATATCCCATGTGCATCACCAAAATATCTATTTCACTGTTTCACAGTAATTGTAGGTTTGACACGCTTATTTCCTCCATGTCCTCCTTCCTCAAATGATCGCGTAATTAAGATTCTTCAAATGGTTCAAAATGGTGATTCTCTTGGTAAAACGATTAGAGTGTTCGCAGACTTTATTTGAAATTAATTTTTTTAAAACAATTTTAGAAGTAGTGTACTTATTTTCCCTCATAAATTAATCAACAAAAACATTAATCATTCTTTCCCTTCATCTTTTTTTTCTTTTGTGGTATTAAACTATAATTTTTTTATAGAATACGTACTACATATATACAAAATCGCAGTTTAGAAAGTAAAGAGGGCATAAATTATCTCTCATTAATATTGCAATAAGTATTTAACTGTCAAGAAAAACAATAAGAGGTATGCAATATGCTCAATTTATTGCATCTAAATTAAGGTATGAACATTTGATCTGATAATATCTTAACTTTCATTCTTTTTAATTTTTTTTTTTAATTTTGGTTTGGTTATAATTATATTTGAAATATAATTATGTGGACATATTATTATTTTTTTGTTTCGGTTGGTGATAACTACTATGTATTAAGAATGATCCAGGAAAGAGGCAATGCCTTGGAATGGCTGCCATGAAAGATGCTTGTCATGGGCCACAATATATATATGTACGAAGAACTTTTCTAGGGTTTCAGTGAATGAGCCGCTAAATTATTGACTGCTTCATTTTTACTACGAAAAGAAGCAAAAGATTGTAATAATGGGAATCTCTCTTTTACTGGGATTCGCTGTACATAGCTGTTGATCCAAGTTAAAATTAATAGTTTAATTTTAAAACATTATCTTTTTTAATTTAATTATTTAGAGATAATTTTTTTATTTAATTTTTAATCAAAATGACTCCTTATACTAAGCAAAATTACGATTCATTTAACAAATTTATCGACAAAATATATGTGGAAATGTATGTAGTCATTAACTAATAATCCATGTGTCATTTTTCGACATCATTTTTGCTTGATTTGTATCATTTTGTTAGACCAATGAGCTTTGAAAAGTTAGAAAAGATGGCACTATTTGAGAAAAAATGACAGTTAAACAAATCTAAATCATTAGTCAACAGTCACATGTATTTTTATTTATTCTATATTAGTTAATTTGTTAAGTGATTACGATTTTGTTTAATAGAAGAGATCATTTTGATTACATTAGGAGATTAAATCAAAAGAAATTATCCATAAAAAAAGACAAAATTAATAGAAGAATAATATTTTAGAGATTATATCATTAATTTACTTTTAGTTTAACCATTGCGTCTCTTCGTTTAACTTTCAGCCGGGCACTACATTGTGACAGCATTCTAGTTCTTTCAGATATGTATGTTGTTTGTTTTGTTTTTAATTTTGTATACAGGAGACTTTGAACTTTAAAATTTTTCAAAAATTACTTAACGCCCTATTTAGTATACAAAAAATTAAGAATAAAAAAATAATTTTATAGATAGAAAATAATCTTTATTTCTATTTAAAAAATTATAAAAAATAAATCTTGTTAAATAATTATTATAAGAACATAATAAACATTATTTTAAATTATTTTATTTTTTATTTCTTAGTTGCAACACCTCTTTGATACTAGATTGTTGAAAATATGTGAACAATTTGTAATTAGGCAGCAGGCATCTATTATAACGATATATTTGCGCCAGAGTTTGAGATTTTAGGTACGATAATGACTAGGAATCCACTATTAATCGTGCATATATATAATTGAGATTCATTCTCCCTTACACATATCATGTTGTTTATGGTCCATAAAGTACCAGTAATACTATTCACATAATTAAAGTTTTCACTAAGTTTATAGAATACACTTTAGAGAGAAAGATAACACAGCATACCCACCACTTATTCCCACTTATTACTCCCATGCAAGTTTTGTATGGTTGTGTATTTTTCCCTTATAAAACTTTGAAGAATCCCAATTATTCCATGAAGATTATATTATCCACAAAGTTAAGATACCAGTTCATGCTAGTCTAGTTGGAAAGCTATTCTAGGATACCAGCAGACGTGATAAGGCGAGCTTGAGGGAAATATTTATTGCATTTTCGCACTATCATTAATTATTTATAATTTGATAAATAGAGACGATTCTCTTATAAAATTTAGAATTCAATGACTCAATTAATCATGATTTAAAATTAAATTATATGTCAACAATACATAATAAAATAATAAAAATGACAATAGGACCAATTATTCAATACTACTGGACTACCAGTATAAAATTGGGTTTGAAAGTAGGATAAATTATCATAGCATTGATGCAAGGGCTTTGCCAATTACCGAGTCTAACTGGCGCAACCTAGATTTCTTATTATCAATTTTCTGAGTAATTAAGAGAGAAAGTCGTATATTTATTTCTCATGATGTTTGTTTTCACTTGTAATTTTGCTTTCCTCAATCAATAATTAGTTTTTTTTATAATTGACTCTCGGTTTATGTGAGCATCCTCATATATCGTTTGAATTAATTAAACATTTATAAGAAGATCAGAGGCTACAAAATCCTAAAGGGGAATAAAGTGGGGGATTGGACACTCTAACCATATCATCCAACATGATCTGGATGCATCAACTCTATCCATTAGAACCATGGTAAAGTCAGACTCGATTCAAACCTTTCTATAATCCTTGTGCAGTCCGGGATGACAAACTACATCCACCATAATTAATTTTCAGTATGTATCCCTATTATTACTAGAAATTGCTGCTTTCTTTTTGTTCGTTGGGAAGGATCGATGCATGTGTTTGTGTGATACTGTGTCTGTCATATTTTCTGCAGGTAATTAATTAACAAATCCCTCGTAGGCCTCATTTTTTTTCCCCAAGGCATGTAAAGACTGATTATAATGTTTGAAAAGCCAATGAAGAGTTAAGGTGGAGAAGCATTGTTAGTAAGAAATTAAGAGGACTCTCATACTAAAAACTAAAATGAAGCGTTTGTACGTATCATCATCATGGTTTTAAATTGCGATTGCGGATGCGATTGCGGTTGCATTGCGGTTATTGCGGTTGCGGGCATTGCGGCTGTTATAATGCAGGTTGCGGTCACTGCGGCTGTGATATTTTTTGAAATTACATAAATTATTTTAAAAATATGTATAATCATTATATATTTCATATACATAAAATATATTATGCCTAATATTAATATTAATTAAATAAATTCTTATTTTGAACAAGAATATCAATGTTATTTGAAAAAATTAAAAAAAAATCAGATAATATAAAAATATGTTTATACATACTTATTACAAAAAAATAAATATAAGTGTGAAGATAACCTAAAAAAAAAATTCAGCATACCACTAGTGCTTTAAAAGTAGTGTTAATGTAATTTCTTTATAATACTATCTTATTTGTAAAAAAAAAATAAAATTATTTTTTAATTCATCTTAAATTATATATATATATATATATATAATTGGAGATAGTAACAATAATATAAATGTAAAAGAGAAAAAAATTTAATTAAAAAAAAACACACGTGACTTCCTTTGATCCATTTATATTTCAAATCATAGAATATATATATATATATATATTACATTAAAAGGAATGCATAGCAGCTGGCTTCCTCCTCATATATATATATATATATATATATATATTCTATTAAAACAAATATATGCAACGTGACTCATGATGCAATAGGCCCGGTTTCTATATATATATATATATATTATTAAAATAAGTATATGGTAGCGTGATTCTTGGCTTCCTCCTCATCATAATAGAATATATTATATTAAAACAAATAAATGCAACGTGGCTTCCTGGCTTCCCCATTTCCTGATCATAGAATATACATAGATATATATTATATTAAAACAAATATATAGCAACGTGGCTTCCTCATCTCCTCTCATCACTCTCAGCGTTTCGAATATGAGGCAAACTCTGAAAAAGAAAATGCCAATCACAAAAACAGAGCAACAAGTTAAGAATCAAGAAACGTATTTTGGGTCTTTAGATTCGAGCAAGAAGAGAGCTCCAGTCGACTGCGAGGCTTCAGAGTTTAGATTCAAGTTTCAAACCGCTGTGGTTCAGCCTGCAGGTATGATTTCATCGTTTCAGATTTCAAGACTTCAGATCTGTTGGTTGCTTTTGTTCTTTGCTGTTGTTGGCTTTTCTATTTTGTTCTTTGGGGAAGGAAGAAACCTGGGGCCAGCTGACAGCTTTGTTTTTAATCTGCTGATGCTAAGTAGTTCTTTTTGCTTTTATATGATGCGCCGCAACAAATCCGTAATACCGTTCCGTTGCGGCCACAATACTGTTACAATGCGGCCCATTCTTGTGATATCTAATCCCTCCGTAATTGCGGGCTGATGCGAATGCGGCCTAGCCCGCATCCACAATATTGCGGCCGCATTTTGTAATGCGGACCGCAATTTGGAACCTTGATCATCATATGACATAATAAATAGTAGAATTGGAGTGCTTTTGTTGTGATATCAAACCTATATTCTAAATTTCCTTCCTCTTGCCTCCATATGTATGCAGTTTTGTACTGTTTATTATATATCTTATCGTGCTCATTGAAGAATGAAGCCAAAAAATTACACTCACCATCACGGTACTAGATCTAGTAAAACCTTACAGAGTAGACGGGGTGTAGTGATATGATACCTGACGGCTTCTTGCTATGCTAATAACTCCACTTTTCGTTAACTATTAATTAATTGACACTTCATTCTTCCCCTTCTATCCGTGATAGTAAAAATATTTAAGAATAATTTTAAGTGTTTATTATTTTTTAATAAAAATAAAATATATATATTTAATTTGAGTAAATTATATAAACTTTCCTTAAATTTTACTAAAATTATATAAACCACCCTTCTATTTTCAAAATATACATTAACTTCCCTTAAAATAAAAAAATTTCCTATACTTTACTCTAATTTTAATTTTTTTTAATCAAAATAACTTCCATTTAATTTTTTTATGATATATATGTATTAATTAATGGAGCCTATTTTAGTTAAAGAACTAAAATTAAACCAAAGTATAAGATATCTATTTTATTTTAAGAGAAGTTTGTAAGCAATTTTAGCAAAATATATCTTTATATAATTTATTCTTAATTTTATACAACTTAGCATTATATTCTTTTATAAAAAAATTCTACATATTACGTCTATGTTAAAGAATTTCACCATAAGAACATAATTTTTCAAGTGAAATTTGGTGTTGTGGTTAAGTTCTAGAGAGTTTGAGAGATTTATATGTATTAGTAAGCTTGTTTAGTCAAAGTCAAACCTTTTTTGCACCATCTTGGTCCTAAAGCCATAATGGGAATGATCTGAAAGAAGAGAGATGAAAATGAATGTGTTCCGATCTAGTATCAGGACCAGGAATTGCCACCATTCAAAGTTACAAGAGCAACTTTAATCAAAGCATTTTGAAAGAAGGTATAAGAAGTATCAAGGAGGGAGACATGAGCTGTAGCCACAATTCTTTTTTTGCCATGCAGGGTAAATCGATGATCAGAAAGAATCACCCTCCATAATGGAATATGTGTGTGTAGGAATTTGTAGTTTTTGTTGAAATAAGCCTTATAGAAATGAAACTCGCCCCCCCCACACCCGGGGTAAGGCATGTGCTTTTCTCTTTATTCTCGCATTGAATTTGCTGTAAGACTTCTTATAGACTTTTTGTAACTTCATCTTTTCCTCCATAATTGAATGGTGAAATTTTTGCCATTCACAAAGCTAGTTATCAATAAGATGAAACTTTTTAATAAATTCTTTTATAAATCATCCCCAATATTATTGAAGCATTAGGTAATTGACTTAGTTGAATTTGTTTATACTCCCTTAAGATATGAAATTATTCTTAGATAGTATCTATCACTTTGGGAGATAAATTCCTTAAGAATAGTTTGAAAAAGTAATATCAAGCTTTGCTATTTATGGATTAATCCATGCTCTAAATTCATGAAGTTTAGACCTCTACTAATTTGGCAATATAGAGCAGGGGCTACATTAGGTTTCAATTGAAAATTTTATTGTTCTAGAGGAAGGAGAGGAGGATTCATAGGTTTTTCAAATTGTTCATAAGGATATTTTACAAATGATTCTTCTTCTTCTTGGGGATGAGATGTGGCCATGTAAAGAGCGCAAATATCAACAATTTCATTTGCAAGTAAATTAGTGAGAAGGCTATCTTCTATTCCAATATTCTTAGAAAATTCATCATTGAAGGAATATTAAGGCACCATAGTCTGAAGTGTGGCAATAAATTTAGGCTCTTTAGGAATATCTTGATCCATTGGTTATTTGTCTTTATTGTATGATGGTGGAAGAAGATTATAGTGAGAGGAAGATAGAGGAGTTTGGATTTTTAAAGGCTCTTATCAAGGTGGTTAAGTAAGAGGGGGTTTGGTAAAAGAAGAGGATGGCTTAGTTAGCTGAGATTGCTTAAGGGGTTAAGTAGCTTTCTTTGGTTGAGTTAGTCAAGGATGACTTTTAGATATTCTAAATATTTCATGAGTCATTTCAAAACATTTAAAATAATCTGCTTTAAGAGGGGATGATGGATATAAAGGAGTGAATAAGAAGTATGGAAAGGTGTAAAAGGTGAATAGGTGTCATATATGGTTTGTGTTTGGGATTTTCTCATGTCTGCCTCAATTTGTTGAAGTTGTGCCTTCAAAGTTTTGATTTTTTTGTTCTTTCATTGAGACTTATGGACCAAGATATTTTTCTTTGATATACTTTCTAAGGTTAGCATCAAGTTAATGAGTCTAGCATAAAGAAGTGGTACTTGAGTGGAGAGTCTATCAATTCTGGCATTGACCTATCTAGTATAGATGGATAGATTCTCAAGTTAAGAATCAATCCTATGAAGAACATAATTATGAGTAGTTGCATTTTGCATATGCCAATTTAACACTTTTTCAGCCTGTGTGACTAGTTTAAATATCCCATTGGGAGAGATTTCTATTGGAATGACAAATGGTTATCAGCTATTATCATTGTATTGGCATCTACTCTTCTCTCCATGGGTGGGAAATTTGCATCATAAGACTAAGATGCAAAGGAAAGCATAATGCAAGGCATGATTTTAGGCAAGGTCTTGAGTTTAGGTAGAAGATCATCATGGCCTATTTCCTTAAGAAGATCATAAAAGAAGTTGGCTTCGGCTTTGGATTTCTTATCCCTACCTATAGTCGTAGGCTAGCTAGGGTCATCATCGTCATGTCTATCATAGTTTTTTTTTTTTTTTAGGGAACAAGGCAAAAGCTAACAAGGTTTCTTCTTGTTGTTACATTGTTACGTTTCTTTATATATTTTTTTCCCATAGACCTTCTCAGTTATCACAATCCTAGCATCCATGTTTAAGTCACATTCTTCTAGAGCACAATCCCATATAAAGTGGTTATTGATCTTTGTAGCATAATTGTAAGAACCATATGCATGGACTGAATGGATGGGAATAGTATTCTTCTTTTGTCTTTGTTTTAAGACCAGGACAATGATCAATGATTATCATGCAACAAGCCCTATTAATTTGTTGTCTACTTTTCCAAGTCATCTGAAGGCTATTTTGATAGATCCATCATTCATCAGATAAAGATTTGGTGGAGTTATTGTATGAAGTGGCTTGCTATTAGCATGAAACATTTTCTCATAATTAGTAATCCATTCCAAAAGCATAAACTAAAGTAGATTAGTTTTTGAAATGTGTTTCGAGATCCAAATGATGGTTAAGACATTAGATCTGTCAACTATTAAGAATAACCATCTTTTGTTGAGTTAGGGAAGTGTAGATCTATAGCATGATCTTGAAGCCTGCAGATCATTCAATGATAGAGAGCTATTGCAATTGTTGTAGGCACTTGTTTAACACTTATGATTTGGATTTAGACATTCATTATGGTGGAAGGATTATTAGGATCTCAAATGCTAATATTGAAGACTATCTTAATTGGAAGGATGACACCACTAGCACCAAAAAGTTGTAAGGGTCGTGTCGATTAAAGCATACTAAAATTTTGTATAGTTAGTGTGTAAGATAGGAATTCTAGCAATGGTGGAATTCCTAGCCTGCCATAAAAGGGGGTTGAGATAAGTCTAATAACACTTATGTGAACGTAGGTATATCCTTAGCATTATGATGAGAAATTAGATTTAAAGAAATTTCAAAAATAATATATTATTCAGCTTGAGTTAATTGTAATCTACGTTTATCAAGATGAGTACTCTAAATATATTTTATAAGAGGAAACAATAAAAGATAAGCAAATTAGGAGGTACCTCATCCTAGGCTATGCAAAAGCCATTAATGTCATTGTGAAATTCTAGAAACATTAATTATTTGATAAGAGACTTTTAGACTAACAAAAATTTTAATAGTAACCAACTTGACAATATCTAAGGTTTTATTAATTGATGAAAACACCCCTTGAAATTAATTTTTAAAACTATAATTTTCTTTAAAAAAATTAGTGATGTTTGTAATACTCTTTTTTTATTTTAATATTTCTTTTCCAAGACATAAGCCATTCAATATGTTTCATATATCTGCCAGATATATACATATATATATATATATATTTCATGTAATTTTCTTTAGAGACCAATCTTACATAATATAAAACAAATAAGTGGATAGTTTTATATTTTCTATAATTAACTTTATGGGATTTCACGTTATATTCTTCTCGTTCATATATCCTTAACAGTAATATATATTTATTTTAAAATTTTGAGAAGGTTATTTGAAAAAAAGTTTAAATTATTCTTTTGGTTCTTATAGTTTTACTTAATTTTTAATTTGGTTCTTATACTTTAAAATTTTATAATTAAATCCTTTATAATTGTAGAAACTTTTTCTTAATTTAATCCATACTATTAAACTAATATATCATTAAATTTTGCTGATGTGGTTAACCTTTTGCCATCCCATAGCTTTCTAAATATATGTACGATTCAAGTGAAAACAACCAAGTAACATGACATTAATTAGCTGTATCATATGCCATCTATGTCAGCTAATTTCACTTTATTATTTACTTTTATTCTTTTTATTAGTATAAATTATATATATTCAAAATATTAATATAACATATAATTGATCATGTTAACATATTTAACAAAGCATTCACAAAAGTTTAATGACAGAGATTAAATTAAATTTTTTAATACTATAAATTTCAATTACAAATTTTCAAACTACGGAAGCCAAATAAAATTGAGTAAAATTATGGGGACCAAAATAGTATTTCAATCAAAAAACAAACTAAGAAGGTGAGCAACTGAGAGAGACATCTTCCAAAGGACATGGGTTAAACTAATATATAAAGGACACAGCATTTGTTTTTTGGTCTAATCCAAGACATGTTCCCCAGCTGCATTAATTATTGTGTAGCAAATTAAAGCAACTTAAAACTTTGATCATGGAGGCCAAAAAAAGCATAATTAGAAGACACAGGGCAAGTGGGATGGCTTTCCTTGGCTTTGTGAAGTTATTACTGGTGACAACATTACCAATGCAAGTTAGAGCAGGCAAAGATGATGTTCCTATGTTGTCTGGGTCATTCTCAAAGGATGGCCAACCCAGAAGAAAACAAACCCTAAAAGAAAGGTTTATCAAGATTATTTGAATCGCAAATAGCTAAAACTTCTTTCTGGACTATATGCTGATGAGTGGTGGGATATCCATGAAAAGCGTCTTGAGTTTGAAAAGTGTTGTCAGAAATGTAAGAGGAAACTCAAACATCACCTTCCTTATGTAGGTCCTTATAGCTCCATTTTGGTTTTATTCTGATCAGAAGCCATAGATTATTCCTTAATTGGCTTGGGCTCTGTCTTACAAGTTCTAAACTATCATCATCTTTGTATTTACATAATCTTTTTCTGTGTTTCATGTTAATTTTGTGTTAACTAGCCATCTAGGCTAAGATGGTTGCAATTGGGAGGGTGAACACATATTTGAGTATACATTGGAAGTTGGTTGAAAGTTTGATTATTGATTCTTGATGTAATTAATATATATATATATATATATAGTGTTGTTTATCTTGTCCAATCAAAGAGCCTCATGTTGTGTAAAAATTAAATTAAGATGACTTAGTATTATTATGCTTACTTGAGCATCACTTCTGAATATTTAGGAGGATTTGGCATCAAAATAGTGAGTGGCTACGTGGAGGATCAACCAGTACCTTCACCACCACCCACCTGTAATATCTGTTTACTGACATCCATAAACACTAATTATGTTATTTATATTACGTTGTGGAAATTAAGATTGTCAGTTCTTGGAATTAATTAGTTTATCTTGCCTTTGTCTGCTCGGCCCGTGGTTTTAAATTTTGCAATTTTGGTTATAACAAAAAATGTAACATATATCATAAATTTGATATGCTTTCCAAACTCATGCATATACACTGATGAATTAAATTGCTAGTTGGAGCTTATTAGCGTATCCTTTTCTTTTGTCACTACAAGAAAGCAATGAATTTGTCACGGAACATTCTTGCGGAAAAATTTCCGTCACAACTTCTCACGGAAATTATCACTAATTCTATCATAGAATAATTCTTTTCACAGACTTTTTTCATGGAAAAATATGCGAGAGAGAAAATAGAGAGAATTCCGTGAGAAATACCATAAGAATGGTGGCACGAAAAGGCGGGAAAAATTTCTTGCAGTAATTTTCCGTCAAAAAAGTTAACATAAATCCAATTGGCAATTTTTTTTTTAATTTTGGGAGTAATTTCTCAAGGAATATTCCGTGAGAAATTCTCATGAAGTATAACCGTGGGAAATTCAGCACTTGCCACATAACCCTGTCACTAATTTCTCACGAAAATTTTTGTGAGAGATTTTCGTGAGAAAAAATGCTTTATACCTAAACCCTGATTTGCTTCGATTCATTTCATTTCTGCTGTGGGTTTCCTTCACACGGCGCTGCAACCTTCGATGGAGAAAACTTCATTTTCTTGCTGCATACATCAATTTTTGCTACTGTTCCGTGGGAAAAGCTTTAAACGAGATGGAGAAAAGTTGATTGTATCTCCATTCACTTTGTCTCAATTTTTCTTATCATTCTAAGGTATGTATCATTTTCTCGTTTTATTTTGATACTCCAGCTTTTTTTTATCTGTTATATGTAAGTATCATATTTCATTGTCTAGTTTGTTGGTTATTTTTTAATTTTTTTTTCTATATATAAATATGATAACAGTTATATGTCCTTACTGGTTTGTTGTTATTTTTTTGCTGCATTTTTTTTTTGTTTTTATTTTGTCTATTGTATACAAGTATCATACTTTTTTTGATCATTTTACTAGTTTTATATATTTTACCGTAGCAAAATTTGTTTTCATTTTGTCTGTTATATATAAATATCATTACTTGTATGTTTTTATTTTACCGTAGCAAACTTTGAAGTTGTTTTGAACATAACTATAAGACAAGTGAATAAGTAATAAAATATTTAATAAGTAAAATCACACCTATGGGTACGACGATGTAATAGGTATATAAAAATGATGTCATATTTTTTTAATTTATGATTAATTAATAATTTATTTTATTTTTTATCTTTCTTTAAACATAAATTAGATTAAAATTACAACCACCTAGTTAATAGAATTAAGAGTAGGATGAACCCCTTATGGGATATTGTACATGTGACGAACCTAACTTCTAATATCGGTAATTATAATTAAATACACGATTAATAAATAATGATCAAGGTTTGGAGTCATTACAGTTAATCACATTAAGAAAATAAAGGGGAAACTTAAACCTTGATACTCTTAGGGTCATCAACTAACAACCATAACGGGAACATGCATAGGAAGGTTTGTACCATCATTAGAGATTTATAATTAATCCATGTATCAATTTCAACCCACTACAACCTCCCATTAATGTACTCAAGCTATTCCCTAACCTTAACATTAATGAAATTAGGGTTTCCAGGTCAAATATGGGTGTTTGGGGACCTGCGCCGCAACCTGGAACCTTTCCGCTGCGGCTAAGCTAGGTTTTTTAGACTTGCGCCGCGGCTAAGTTGCTCTCTGGAATTTTCCTGACCTTCGCCACGGCGATAGCCGCGGCGAGTTGGATCTGCGCCGCGGCCAACCTATGTGGCGCCACGGCGAGTTTTGCTACTGTAACCTCTGTAATTAATTTCCTTGACTTGCGCCGCAGCGAGACTTCTTGCGCCGCGGCGAGGTTACGTTCTGTCACCCCCTGGGCGATTATTTTCACTCCGCGCCGCGGCGTCCCTCGCCACTGTCACTCCCTAGGCCGCGGCGAAGCCTTCTTGGCCGCGGCGTGACTCTCTTCTGTAGCTATTTTCACTATATTTCGCCCCCTACACTCCATTTCTCTTCTTAGGGACACCCTAAGATCACTTCCCCTCATTTTACATGGCTCTAATGGCATTTATCTACCTTATTTATTTAACTATGCTTCCATTACCCATTCAAAACTTATATGCCCATCTCTTTCCTCTAATTACCTCCTATCAGCAAGTTTATGGAATAATAACAACACCAATCATTCACCGTTGATATTTAACATTTGATACACTTTCCATTATTAGCCAATTACAATCATAAGGTTCAATTCCATGATAATCGAATTAAATATACAATCCCTACACTTGGCAACTCATGATGCAATGCAGCAATGATACAAAACTAACAATTTAATTACAATACATTTTGTCAAAGCTCCCAGACCTATGTGCTACCAAACCATTTAACAAGCTCTCGTTAATTTTCTCCTTGCCACTAAGAGGTCCGATCCCTGAAAATGTTAGCCCACAACGGGGTGAGATATACAATCTCAGTAACAAAAGGAAATTTCCATCTATATGTACAAGTCAATCAATCCAAGATAATCTCATGTCATCAATATCAGAATCATTAATTCAATTGGCAAATAAACTAGTTGAGCTACCAATGACTACTGTCCCATACCAGCAATCACACATAACATGTTAATGGCCAATAACACTGGGAGAGGCCCGTTCACGGCACCTACTCCATCATGAGCACAACCAGGGCTCAGTGCATCTGGGGTTTGATCATAACCCGGTGCTCGATCGTAGCACATGCACGGGTGGCAGCCGCACCACAGCTCCACCATGGACTCACAAGGTCCAATCACAATAACAATCAAGTAGTCAACCAGTCATTTAACATTTCAAAATCAAGCATGTGTAACAAATAACAGATTAACATGAGCATATACATGGAATTAGGAAAATAACCCAGTTACCTCAATGAAACCAATTACTCTTCCCCTAGCTACCATAATAATCCAAATGTACACCAAGCCTATAATAAGCATCATTATCATCATTCTTGATCACAATTAAATATTCAAAGAGTTGAACTACTAATAACAGACTAGAGGTTACTCACCTAATTATCAAGGGATTTAACTTCGGATTCCAATTTTCCCACACCAGAAATTTCCATAGTTCACTCTAATTTCTGGGGAATTTCACATGAAACCAAAGCCCATATCATAGGTCAATTATAGGAGTCTCAAACTAACAGAAAATGCATCAAAATGGGGGTTTAAACTCACCTAATACCAACCCCAACCTCAACCTACGAATTTCCTCAAGGAAATCCCCAAACACCCACATTTCAGATTTTGGGTATAATGAAATTACTCCAAATGAAAAACTAATCGGACCAAATTAAAGAGAAAGATGAGGGGATTAAGTTGTATAACTATTACCTTGGCTGAATCTTGTTCTAAGTGTGTGAAAATGTAGAAATCTTGCCCCAAACCCTAGCCTCTTTCTCAACCTCCGAATTTGTCTCTTGAGTTTCAGAAAAATGAAGGTGTGGCTGAAGCATTAGGGTTTTAGATGGGTTTAAGTTGGGTCAAGGGGCTGGGTCATGGGTTGCTCTAAGTCCAAACCCAATTGGGTTTTCAGATTTTGCTTATTGAGCCAGTTTTCAATTGTTGGGCTGCAGAATTTTATTGGGCCAATTTTATACATTGGGTTGCTGAAGTTTAATAGTGTTTGGGCCCAATTTGAAGGGCTCAAGGGCTTGGGTCTGCACAAGGGTTATTGGGCCACTTAATTGAGCCTATACAAGATAAATCTTGGGTCTCTATCTCATTAAATTAGTTTGGGTCTGCCTCTAATTCATTGGGCCTCCATTAACCTCTTATCAAGGTTCATTAATTTGGGCCTAGGTGAAGTTTTTATCTCAATAAATTCTCAAGCCCATATTAATAATCTATCTATCTAAAATTTCCATTTACTTAACTTGCCCAATCATCCATATTAATTATTCTTAATTAATCTTAATCCATGATTAACACCTTAATTAATTTTTGGGGTGTTACAGTACATTCATGTGCCGAGGGAAGGCTATCTGTGTACTGATTAGATTGTTAATTGCAATCTATCTTTTCTTCTAAGAACTCATAAAATGGAAACAGGTTGAGTTCCCTTATTGCTTATAACTGCAAGAGTGTGTTTTTTTTTTTTTTTTCAGAATAATCTCGCTTGATTTCTCTCTAATTTTTGCTATTTTGTTTTTTGTTTTCGTGGCTTAAGGGCCCCTCCTGTTACCAGAAACAAATACTTCTCAATATTAAGTATTACCCCGTGTAATGTACCAGTATATATTTAAAAATTATTTTATGTTTTAGTATAAGAATAACTCTTTCTTGAGTTTAAATCATAAAAGTATAATTTTTCGAATAATTTGCACAGATTTCTTTTGAATTTTATTAAAATTATACAAATTTATCTGTTGTTTTAAAAATACACACTTTAGTCTAATTTTAATTTTTTAACTAAAATATCTCTTATAAAAATATTTTAAAATGATATTTTAATTAAAAAAATATATTCAGATTAATAAAAAAATTAATAAAAATAAAAAATGAACTAAAGTATTATAAAACTTTTGCTTTAAAAAAAGTTCGTATATATATTTTGGTATTTTATTATTTACTCATTGAACTTATCAATAATTTCAGCACCAATTACAATAGGGTTGCAATGAGTTAGAGTGTTTATACCCTCATTCTTGTCTCATTTTCTTTGCGACTTTTATATCCTTGCCCATGTTTGAACTGAAGAAAATTTTATTGCCCAACTCTTGTTTTGTTCGTATATTAAAATATAAATCAACAAAATTTCTAATCATTTGGTAGATTAAAAAAAAAAGTTACAAATACTTCTCTTGTTGAGCTTTCATTTAGTAAACTATTTGTGTAGATTTAAAGTCATTATATATATATATATATATATAAGAAACTCATATAATCTTCTTTACTTTTTATTTTATCCTATTAGTTAGGAGAAATAAAGCACATGTTTGTTAATTTTTGATGATAGATTTAAATACATGGAAAGTGAGATTTCCTTTTCTTTATAGCCATTTGACAATATAAAATCCTATATAAAATGAATTAGATATTCAATGAATAGTTATTCTTTTTATCCACCAATTAAATAGACGTATCTTTAGTTGTGATAATAGCCGCCCTAAATCTACCCTTTTAGTGGCAATCACTTGAATTGTCATATCAAAATTTTAACATGCACACTAACAATTCCAATTTTTAAAGGGGAAAAAAAGCATAAACTATGATTTAATTGTTTGGATGAAATGCTAATGGATTGTTGCTGAGAAATGATTTCTGCTGTACAAATTGGGTATATGAAAAATGTAAGTTTTTGTTATGTTTAATGTACTTTTTTTATTTATTATTTATGCTATGTTTAAAATTTGGGTATATTGAAATATATGCTAAAAATGTAAGTGTTTGCTATATTTGTTTTTATTTTATTTATGTTATTTTTATTATTAATTTTATTGTATTATTCTTTAAAAAAATCTATATAAATGGCATTGTTTATCGAAAGAGGTATAGTAAAATGACAAAATTTTTTGTTTGCAATGTTAGTATTTTAAAATAAATTTTATGTGTGAGAAATCATATTTGATGGTGATAAGTTAAAAATCTTTATATTAAATTATTTTAAATTGTAAAATTATTTCAAAAGGTATAACTATTAAAATTTTTACTCTAAACTTGTAAATTATAATTTTTTATACAATTTAAATTGTAAGGTTTTGAATTACTTTAAAAAAATTTAAATTTTTTATTATAAATATCTTTAAATTAAAATTTGGTAACTATTACTTTTTTTAATATGGACTGATGTGATAATTTGTAGATAATTATTATGTTACTTTTGTATATATAATTATTTTTAGGATGATTATGTCTATGGAGATTGAGTAAGTTTTATTCCTTTTTTTTTTTGGTTTATGAATTGAACTTTTATTTTCTATATTTAAATATTTAATTTCAATTTAATTTATTTAAAAATTGTACATAATTCAATTTATAAAATATGCCTACATAATTTAATTTAAACAATTTTTTTTAGAATTTCATTATTATCTTATTTTTTAAGTATTTTAATTAACATTTAATTGAAAAATACAAAAATCAAAGAATATAAGAATTCATTATTCCTAAAAATGAGTTATTTGAAGAAGATATAAAAATTGATGAAGGTTTGCTATCATCCTTAGATTAGTAAGACAGTATTTAAATTCTTAAGCAATATACCACTAGTTAATATCATTGTTCTAATTTATGAAATTAATTTTTGTGTTTTTATTTTTTGGTTTCATTTAATTCTCATGGATCTTCCTGAACATCGACGTTGGATGTATAATAGAATAGAGGGTAATCGTCAAAGGATTACATAAGAGTTCTTTGCAGGCATAGAGGAGTTTGTTCAATTTGCAAGTCATTTAGATATATTTAAACAAGAAGAGAGGTTTAGATGTCCTTGCGTGAAATGTAAATGTATGAGGTATCATAAGTCAGATGAAATTAGGATGCACTTGTATAAAAAAGGATTTATGCCTAATTATTACTGTCACACCCGAAAAGGTGACTGCGTGGCACTTTAAAGAAAGAAATCATTTTGGAAAAGAAGTTTTGATTCAATCTTCAAAGAAAATGAAAAATGAAATCAAAATTAAAATAAATAGTAAAGTCGTCACCAAAATTTTAATTTTTGAAAAGGCAAAATTTTAGAAAAGCCTTTTTATTTGGAAAATGAGAAAAATGGCCTACGAACCAGAAAATAGGTTTGGGAGTCAATTGTGAGTGGGGAAGGTGTTAGGCACCCCACAACACCCGTTGCTAAGAACAGTTACCCTAAGTCAGTTGTGCAAAATCAATATAGCCTTTAATCTATTTTAATTCTCCTAACAAATCACATGCAAGATAAGAACTAAAGATAGAGGAAATAAAGTTGAAAAAGAAAAAGAAGAAATAGATTAAAGAAACAAAACTAGAAACGACAAAATGAAAGAAAAGAAATTAAAAAAATGAAAATTGAACAGAAAATTTTATTTATAAGGGCGGACTTGACCTAGGATGAGAATCTAGGACCTACGTACTTTTCAGAGGGATCAAAGTCTATGTAGTTCGACTGGTGCTGGGTTTGTTTGTTTGTTGTTTTTTTTTGAAAGATTTTTTTGAGTTTTTTTTTTGTTTTTGTTTTGTTTTTGTTTTGTTTTTCTTATTTTTTTTGGTTTTGTTGTTTTTTTTATTTTGGATTTTTTTGTGTCTTTTATTTGTTTTTGTTTTTGTTTTATTTTTGTTTTTATTTTTTTGTTATTTTGTTTTATTTATTGTTTTTTTTACTAACTTTTTTTTGGTAAAAAGATAAAGAAAATAAAAATTACTTTTCCCTTTTAACAAATAAAATGAATTTAGAATTGGTTGATATGTTTTAATTTACTAAAGGTAAAGTTAGTTTTATATCTTTACTTTTCTTGCGTTTTCAATTTTTCCTCTCTTTTTTCATTCATTTTTTTGTTTTTCATTTTTCCTTTTTTTCTCTTCTTTTTTTTTTTTTTTTTTTGATTTATTGCTCTTGTTTTGTTTTTTATTATTTTCTTTATTGTTTTGTTTTTGTTTGGATAAGTTTTTATTAATTCTTGTTTTGTTTTGTTTTATTTTGTTATATATATATATATACATATATTTTTTTTTCTAATTTTCATTTCTATTTTTTTATAAGAAGAAATTTGAAAGGAGTTCATAAATCTTAAGGAACTTAATTTCCCCTTTACTTCTTACATTTTTTCTTTTCATTTGTTTTTTTTTTTTGGTTTTCTTCTCCTTTTTATTTTTATTTTTTTTTATTTTGATTTTTGTACTTTTGATTTTTTCTTTTTTTTTTTGTTCTTAAATCTTCTAGTTATCATATATATTTTTATTTTAATTTAACTAAAGACAAGCTTTCCTTTCCTTTCCTCTTTTTCTTTTTTTGTATTTCAATTTTGTTATATCCTTTTATGTGAAATCAAACCCCATTTTTTATCTTGGAATATGATTCTTTCCTAAATAAAAGATTTTTTTTTGTTATTCCCTTTTGAAAATAAGACTTCCATGTTTTGACTAACCCCTTTTTTATATTATTGTTATTTATTTACTATTTATTTTTGTCTCATTTGTGTTTGTTTTAATTTTCTTTTGGTTTGAAAACCCTTTATTATTTATGAAGAAAGACTCCCTTTTTTCTGTAAAAAAAACAAGAATCACTTTTACTTTTAGTAAATGAGATTAGGCTTAGTTGAGACATTAAAATTAATCTTTCCTTCCATTTTCAATTCCCCATTCGTTTTTGACATTTCCCTTTTTGTTTTTTTTTTTCTTTTTTGGAGCAAGAAAAGTTGAAACTTTTAGAAGTTTGGTTACTTGAAATTACTTTAGGGGTTTTAAACTTTTTGTTTACTTTTGTTTATCTTTTTCTTGTTGTTCTTTTTTTAGTTATCATTTTATCCGGTCTCATTTTTTTGAAAACACTGTCCTTGAAGAAAACCAATTTGGCCAGGGTCAGTGAAATCCCATACTTATTAAGACACGAGTTTGAGATCCAAAAAATGCCAAAGGGGCTTATTGTCGCATATGACTTTGGATTTGTTTCCTTATACTCGAGGGGACGAAAAAATCCCACACGATTATCAACAATAGAAGATGAAACATAGAAAAACACTAGCTAGACCCGAGGATATAATCTCCAGTGTTTTTATTTTGGATCAGTGTCGTATTAACTTTGTTCGAATTTTAAGGATTCATGGAATCCATGAACAAATTATAAAATTCCAAGTTATACGTCCTAATTTTCTAATTTGTACCATCCTCTTCACATAATAGAAGGCCTTGAAATTTAATGGAATTCATTAATTGAACCAAGGTGTAATGCATTAAGCCAATAGGTACTAGCAAATTAAAAACACAATTTGAAAATGCAACCTTTCTCGATGAAAATTTCACAACAATTGAACCAAGGTGTATCCAGAATGACAATCATACATGCATATATCCCCTACCAACAGATTCTTTAGTTCTATAAATCATTTCCCAGAAAACGTTTATGCTAAATATTTGCTCCGAAACATACAACCATGTATCACAAAATCATAGTAGGGGAACATCTAAACAGATCCAGCAACAGTTTACATAATCAAATGCAAAAATTTAACTCAAATTTCTCTTAGGAATTCTGTGGAACACCTGCTGACCACACCTCCAAACATATAATGAACATGGTATTTTGAATTCCAGTTTTTCCATTTCAACTCTACATCATTAGTAATCACAGATAGAGCAGACAATCCCAGTGGCTTACCTGTAGGGATGGTGATTGAAGGGTGAATTCCTCGGTTCCCTGTTGTTCTTCGACCTCTCTGTTCCTCTTTTCCAAATCCGAAGACTCTCCTCGCCTCGATTGTTCGAACCCACTGGTACCTCGACTTGAAAAAAATGATTCTCTCCCCTTTCCTTTCTGCTTCAATTTCTCTTAAATCGCTCCAACCTCCGAAGGCTCTCCCCCCTCTGTCTCTCAATTTTTCTTTTTGGTCTCTCTCGCTCTGCTCTTCAATTTTTCGAATCTCTATTTCCCGATTTTTTTTTAGGTTCCCCCTGTCTCTCCTCGCTCTCCAGAATCTCCTCCTTCCTATTTCGAAAAACCCCTTCCCCCTTTGTATCCGGCCTTTCCCTCCATTTCGCCTCGTTCCTTCGGTCGTGAAAGGGACCTCAAAAGCAGTCAAGTCCTCGAGCCTACCACTGTAGCCTGCCCTCTGGATCTTCGCAGACTCTCTGCTCGTTGACTTTACTTTTCTCCTATTTCACTATGTGTTTTGTTCTTGCTCCTGTCGATGGCAGGTATTGAAGTGGTGAAAGGCTCTGGGAGCCTGTGGATCAAAAAAACGCTGAGCCCTCTGTTTCGACGCTAAGCCCTCTGTTTTGATGCTGAGCCCTCTGTTTTAACGCTCCCTTCAGTGTTTTTTTGTTGATGGGCCAACAGGTTCAGCTGAAGTGGGATGGAGCTATCTCTTTTTTTTTTTCTTGTGGCTTTGGGGTTAATAGGCTGGGTGTTGGGCTATGGGTTTTCTTTGAAACTGGGCTACCTCTCTTTGATCTTTATTAGTCTAATTTTTTTTTCTTAATGGGCTTGGGGCAATTGAAATTTTCGGGCTAGGTTAGCCCGGCTTTCCTCTTTGGAATCTTGATATTCATTCTTTTTACTTCCTTTTTTTGTTTCTTTACTTTTTTCTTTCTTTCTTGATTTTTGATTTTTCCTTTTTCTTTTTCTTTTGATTTTTTTTTTAAAATTAATTATATTTTTTTCGTTGAATCTTTGTTTTCTATGGATTTGGTTTTTTTCCTTATTCCTTCCTTTTTATTTTGCTATTTTGATCTTTGTTATGCCTGGACAAAATACGGTGTTTATAATTACTATTGGCATAACCATGGAGAAGAATGTCCACCATTAGCTCCGATTGAGACTAGCATTCATATGGATTTTAATCCATATGAACAAATGGTTAGGGATGTGGCTGAAGCATCATTTGAGAGATATGATATGCCTGAAGACCCAAATCCAAGTGCTGCAACATTTTATGACATGCTAAGAGCTGCACAGGCTCCATTGTGGGATGGGTGTCAAAATTATACAGTGTTGTCAGTAGTTGTAAGATTGTTGAGTATCAAATCTGATTATAACATTCCAGAGGCATGTACTGATGAGATTATCACATTGATGTCTGAAAATTGTACCTTATAATCACCAAATGCCTGCTAACTTGTACCAAACAAAAAAATTAGTTTTGAAACTTGGTTCTGGTTATCAAAAGATTGACTACTGTAGCAAAGGGTGTATGTTGTACTATGGTGATGCAGCTAATGATAGGGAATGTCAATTTTGTGATGAAGCTAGATTTAAGGAGGCAAGAGTTAGAAAAAGGAGGTTTAAGGAGGTTCCTAATAAACAAATGTGGTGTTTACTAATTGTTCCAAGACTTCAGAGATTGTTTGTCTCTAATGCCTCAACTAAGTACATGAGATGGCATCATGAAAATCGTCGTAATGAAGGTGTGTTGTCGCATCCATCAGATGGAAATGCTTGGAAGCATTTTGATCAAACTCATTCAGAATTTGCATTAAAGCCGAGGAATGTCAGATTGGGTTTTTGTACTGATGGGTTCACTCCATTTAGTTTGATTTCTAAGCCTTACTCTATTTGGCATGTAATTGTTACCCCATATAATCTTCCACCCAGTATGTGTATGCGACGAGAATATATGTTCTTGACAATCATAATACCTGCGCCTCATAATCCAAAAAGTAAAATTGATGTTTCTTTACAACCCCTAATTGTAGATTTGAAGTTGCTTTGGGGAGAGGGTGTGCAAACATATGACATTTTTATGAAACAAAATTTCAAGTTAAGAGCTGCCCTTATGTGGACTATTAATGATTTCCCAGCTTATGGCATGTTGAGTGGTTGGCAAACTGCAAGAAGATTGGATTGTCCCATTTGTATGGGTTGTTCAAAGGCATTCCGATTAACGCATGGAGGAAAAACTTGTTATTTTGATTGTCATCGTAAGTTTTTACCGATAAATCATCCATTTCGTCGAAATAAACAAAACTTCCTAAAGAATACCACAGAGACTTCACCACCACTATTGAGGTATTCAGGAGAAGAAGTGTATGAGCAAGTTTGAAGATTTCCTAAAATAACTGAATTTCCAAATCTGTCTTTGGAAGGATACAGTCAAGATCATAATTGAACCAAACGTAGTATCTTTTGGGACCTACCCTATTGGCATGACTTGTTGAATCCATATAATATAGATGTAATACATACAGAAAGTAATATTTTTCATAATGTGTTCAACACAGTAATGGATGTGAAAGGTAAGACAAAAGATAATGTGAAAGTAAGGTTAGATTTGGTTGTCTACTGTAAACGACCTACTTTACACATGGAGGATAAAGGGAATGGTAAAATGACAAAGCCAAAGGCAACGTACACATTTAATATGGATCATAAAAGGGCAATATACGAATGGATTAAATCTTTAAAGCTTTCAGATGGTTATGCATCCAACTTGGGACGTTGTATTGATGTGAAGAGTTACACTTTAATAGGGATGAAAAGTCATTATTGTCATGTGTTCATGGAGAGGCTATTACCAATCGTATCCAATGGGTTACCAGCCTTGATTTCTAATACTTTAACAGAGTTGAGTCATTTCTTTCGAGATCTCTGTACTCCTACTTTACAACTAAATAACCTTAATATGATAGAGCAAAATATTCCTGTCATTTTATGTAAACTTGAGAAGATTTTTTCTCCTAGTTTCTTTGATGCCATGGAACACTTACCTATTCACTTGGTGAACGAAGCAGCAGTGGGTGGACTTGTACAATATAGGTGGATGTATCCATTTGAGAGATTTTTGCATACATTAAAGAGAAAGGTTAAAAATAAGGCACATGTTGAAGGATCTATTTGTGAAGCATATATACTTGAAGAAACTTCAACTTTTTGTTCTTATTACTTTGAGTCACATGTTCATTCAAGAACTAGGAGAGCTCCTCGAAATGATGATGGTGGGGAGTGCAATGATCATCCTCCCATTTCAATTTTCAACTATCCTGGTCAGCCTCATGGAAGATCTACTGGTAACACTCGTTATCTTACTGATAAAGAGGCTAATGCTATAACATTGTATGTTCTTCTCAATTGTCCAGAGGTTAAACCTTTTCTAAAGTAAGATTCTGTCATAACTTAGGTGCATATATAGGATTAACTTTTTGTCGTAATATTTTCATTATTTAGGATTAACTTTTTTGTGGTATATTTGTAGTTTGTATGTTGAGACATTACTATCCAATAATTCTACCTTATCCAATGAGGCAATTGATAAGTATATTTCATCTGAATTTCATGATTGGTTTAAAACTCATGTAAGTATATAATTCAATTTATGAATAATTGGTTATATGGTTATAGAACTAAACTTCTTATATTATATTTTCATAATATATGTTCTTTGATTATGTTTTGAATCCTACAAATGGAATACAAGATGCTTTATTAGTTTCATTGGCTTGGGGTCCTTTGAGACTTGTACATATATGGGATCAATGGTCTGTTAACAGGTATAAGTTTCATACAGCCTCTTGGGCAAAAGGAAGGAAGACAAACAATAGTGGGGTATGCATAAAAGGAAATAGCCATGGTGAAATTGAATTTTCATATCATGGTGTGTTGAAGGAGATTATACATTTAAAATTTACTGGCTTACCAACTAAGTGATTGACAGTTTTCAACTGTGGTTGGTATGATCTTACCAACCAAGGAACTCGAGTTTGCTCTAAATATGGTATTATAGAAGTCAAGGCTAAAGGAACATACAAGGGTAATGACCCTTTTATCCTTGCCCAACAAGCTGATCAGGTATACTTTACACCATATCCAAAATCGATATCCAACAAAAATGGTTGGCTTGTTGTGATTAGAACAAAAGCAAGAAATAGGATTGAAGCCCCTGGTGATGATAATGTAGATGCACCATTTCAAGAAGAAAGTAACGGTTCACCTCAATTAGTTGATACTGACATTAATGAGCAAGATCTAAGAGACAATATGGGTCAGAGCGAAGAAGTGGATGGTGTACATGTTGACACTTTTATTGATGCAACTGGTGAAACTAAAGAAGAAAATGATGAAGTTTTAGAAGAGGAACTATTAGATACTGACTTATCCGATACTCAAAAGGATCCTCTTACTGATTATTCTTTAACAAGTGATTGACAGTGTTCGGTACTAACTTGTTATTATTATTTAGCATTTATTTAACTTACTTAACTTATTTTCTAATGTTAGTAATGATAATGCTTTACTTATTTTTCCCTCCAGATGTCAGATAGAGGTCGTAATAAGGGTGGAGGATTTGCTGCACCCAAAAAAGGAAAAGAAAAGTTTGTACAACAGTCTGAGCCGATTCACATACCATTACCTGCTATACAGTCATCATCTTCGCACTTATCTCCACATGCTGTGACCCCTCCTGGATCAGCATCTGTATCATCTTCTTTTCTGTCTCCACACATTCAAACACCACCTGATTCCTTAACCTTCATTGGTTCAGAGATACCTTCTACACATATTTTGAGTACAGATGGCTCATCTTCTCATCCCATTAGATATGAGCCAGGGACAAGGTTGAGTGATGGACGACTAGTTATTAGACCTCATGGAGTTGATGAGTAAGAATTCTTTAAGCGTAACTTTTTTTTATACGGTAGTTATTCCATTATTTTTATTTTTATTGCATCATTTTTTTCATTTGCAGGTTTTATCCACATATCCCACTCGTCACCATATGGTCTCAGATTATTCATAGTAAGTTTGAGCATAGTTGGCCAACATTTACTAAAGTACCTGATATTGTGAAGAATTTATGGTTTGCAGAGTTTAAAGTAAGCTAATTTATAACCTTGTAAGTTATAATACATATAGTTGATGTGTTACTCTGATTATTTATAATATTAGTTTTGCTTATTTTTAATACAGAGATTGTGTACTTGGGATCCATCTATTGAATGACGAATTTACAAGATATGGAGGAAGAAGTGTAGCACTATTATGCGTGCGTCTTTTAGAGACATTCGTACTGGAAAAACCAAAGGTGATTGGTTATCTTTAACAGCTCGAGCTGAGTTAGATGAGTATTGGCAAAGTGATGAATTCAAAGCCAAGTCTACATGTAATAAGGCAAATAGGGTTGCAGATATTAGAGGATGCCTACATAGAGGAGGGCGTGTTCCATTTTTAGAGCATAAGAGAAGGATGGTAAATATTCTTTATTTGCGATGATTTTTTTGAATTATTATTTCTTTTTAAATATTTCCTTTCAAATATTATAATTCTTATATATTTTAACTAAGTGTTGTAGGAAATAGAGTTGGGTAAAGAGGTTCAGATCCCAGAAGTATTTAAGAAGATCTAACACAATGAGAAGAAGGGAGGTTGGTTGGTAAAAAAGCCTCTGACACTTATGTAAGTCATTTAACTTGTTTGTTAATAAGATTGTTACTATAATTTGTTTACGTACTTAATATTCATTTGTTCTTTGTTATAACAGAGCCAGTATGAGCAGATGAAGCAAACTCAAGAGTCAGGATCAGATGATACTGATTCTTCTATATGGCTCAAAGTTGTCGGTGGAAAGAACAAAAGAGGTCGTGCTTATGGGTTTAGGTCAGAGGCTAGTCTTCTTACTTTTGATAGCACACAGTACTTTAGATATGGCCCTGGTGAGCTTTCACAAATGAGAGCGCACTTAGAGGCCTCATTTGAGAAGATGCAAAAGGCACACGAAGACAAGATGAAAGATTTCATGAAACAAATTATGACTCACATGAGTATAGGACCTGAAAGAGGTGGCACTTCGTATGATGAACTAACCCATGATGATGATGGTGACAATGGTGGTGGTGGTGGTGCTGACAGTGGTGATGATGATGATGATGATGATGATGTGGATGATTATGATGAACAGTGATCCTAGCATTCTTATTTATGTCACATTATGAAATTATAATATGCAAACTTGTAATGCTAAATACATATTTGTCTTAAGTTTAATGTACTTTTGGATTTACAAACTTGTAGTTTTTTTATTATCAAGGTTTTGTTATTGGTTAGCTAGACATAAGTACTATGCTTTTTGACTGTTTGAATAAGTTGTAATTATTCAAACAGAGGTAAAGGTATAAAAGTAAGGTTAATGAACAATTTTTTTTAATTTTTTTGTGGAATTTTTCCGTGAGAAACTTTCTTGTTTTTCTTGCGGAATTTTTTTGCGAGAAACATTTTCTCGCGGATTTTTACCATGAGAAAATCTGTGAGAAATTTCACGAACTTGACACTACTTTTCTCTCTCATTTTTCTCACAGAAATTAGTTTGCGAAAAACTTTTATCACGGAAATTTTTCGTGAGAAGTTATATTTCTTAATGCTAGTTTTTTCACGGTGAGTTTTGCGTGAGAATTTCCGTGACAAAAGACTTTATCACAGAAATTATACTATTTTCTCACTGAAAAATACCGCGAGAAATTACCTGTTTTCTTATAGTGTGTGAAATGCATCTATATCCATCTTCTAAATCAAGTTATGTGAAGGGTTTGAGCTAATAACTTATGTGGTATACATCAATTTCAGTTGTTAAGATCAGAATATTTAATGTTCCATAAGTCTTATTATATTCCCTTTTAGGGATGACAACCTCGTCAAACGGAACATGGGGAGGTTATCTAATTTTTCTCTTGTACCCTTGATCCTTATCACAAGAAAAAATTCTCTCTCACATTCATTCCTAAGTCCCTACTAATCCCTGTAGGGAAAGGAATTAAAGGTTAGTTCTCAAGTTAGATTTAAAATATAAATAAATAAATATATATATAAAGAGTGAAATGATTAAAAATGACAAAGGTTAGTAATTAATACTTGTAAATAAAAATTTTAACAATATTTATATAGAATTGATTGTGCATGACCCCGTTGTGGCGGGAAGTATAATCCTTATCATTGTCATTGTCCCTAAACTATCTCTTTCAACTGTGCTTATATTCATCACTGTAGGAATTGGGTTCAAGCTTTTCCCAGCCCCTTCTCATCAATGGACTCTTGATGTATACGAAGGAGTGCGGTTCGTTCAATAAATTCCTACCTCTCTATCTATTTCTGACCTTGTTGTGGTGGGAAGTATGATCATTGTCATTGTCATTGTCCCTAAACTATCTCTTGAGAGATTTTCTCTCCATTCCCATCCCTATCCCTATGGGGCAAAAAAAAAAAAAAATCCTAGAATGCATATTCTCGAATGGGATAGTCCCCAGTGGAGATCCTTGAATTTGGGAGATTTTTGCTATTTTTATTCCCTTTCTTTATTTATGTTCATGTAAAAGAAGATTATGTGAAGGGGATAATATATAACTTTTAGTTGATGAGAAATGTTATGCTAAACAAATTAAGCAAATTATAGAATAGATATGTACATATTTAATACACGTTTAAATGAATTTACTTTTCACATAATTGTAAATAATTTGCAATGTTACTCATGTACATTTGAAGGATGAAGAGCCCACCAAAAACTCAAGCGTTAAATTATTTTTTATTTTTATAGTTTCTCACAATCGCATTAATTAGGTATAATAAATTGCACTTGTCGCAAGTGCTACTGGCAAAAATATTAAACTTAAATATTCTAAAGCTTTGTTTGGCATCAAGAATTGGAATTAGAATGCAAAATTATAATTCCAATTACAATTCCATCAGCATTGGAATTGATTTCGAATTTTAAAATTTATGCTTGAGTCATGTAAAAAATTAGAATATGAAATTATAATTTTAAATTAAATTTCAATTTTATTGTTTGGATGAGTGATAAATATTTAAATAATAATTACCATATATTTGTAGTTTTTAATTTTTTTTAAAAATAATTCCTTTTGATGATACGAATTTTGATGGTATAATTCAATTCGTTTTTACAACAAGAAACCCATGAGTTGCGATTAGAAGAATTTCAGTAGGTAAGAATTTTGATGATATCTTTCTCCACTATTTTAATTCGTTCTTACAGCAAGTTTAGAATTTAAGCAAGTACGTCCAAAAGATATCTAGCACATGAAGTATTTGAACCAGAATCCTATTTTTGGGAAGAATTTAGTCGGGTTGACTCGGGATTCTAGCCGTCTTTTTAAGTACTAACGAGGAGTCAAATATGCTCTCCGATGTGCTCACCGTCCCTTCTGTAAAAAGATTTTCCTGCTTAGGCTAGCTTTTCTTCGTAGCCTGCAAGGTCTACGCCCATCCAAATTGAGCATGGTGTCTCGATGGCCGTTGAGGTTGAGTAAGAAGTCCATAGGGTTTTCATCTCAACGCTCCTTTCTCTTCAGCATCAAGTCCAGCTTAAGCCCTATCGTGTCCATTTAGTGACCCTAAAGTGGTTCGATAAAATGCTCTCTTTACTGGTCTCAATTGCCACCGTTAGCCTTCTCCCGAAAGTGCTTTTTCATCGCTCTGAGCTCAGTAAGTGCTAGTGGCCTAGTCTGCCTGCCTGCTTAGCTTATCTCTTCTAAGGAAGATACAGGATGGTAAAACAAAATATAGAAAAAAAAAAAAACAACTACTAGCTATTAGATGTTAGGTAGGTAATGATCCACTTTATTACCACGTTCCCAAGTGGGGAAGTAGCAATCCTTTTGGGAAAAAACAAAAATTTTTCGAAACCCACCATGATGAAGATTAGAAATGAAATTTCTCCTGCATAAATAATAAGCATAGTAACATTGAGCATTCTTGCCAGGATGAAAAGCAAGGATGATGATAGCGGCACAGGTTGTCGATCAAAATACCATATCAGAGATAGTGATGTATGGTGGCAGAAAAAAAAATTTGGGGGGCCATATGTAAATTTATGGGGACTTATATAAAAATTTTATTATTTTTTGGGGTCATATGTAATTTTATAGAAATTTATATGCAAACTTTATTTTTTAAAAGGCCATATGTAAACTTGCAGGGACTTTTATGTAACCTTTATTATTTTTTGGAGCTATATGTAAATTTTATTTTTTGGGAGGCCATACCAAAATTTTACTAGAATGGTAGGGAGCCAAGGCCCCCCTGGTCCCCTTTGCCTCCACTCTTGTTGGCATTGAGGATGGTGACCTAATGAGTATATAATTGTAAACAAAACAAATCTAACAAGTAAATTCTTAACATTTTGTTGTTGAATTTGCATATTTCTTGGTAGTATACCATCAGTATCTCTAAGTGCCTACATTGTTTTTCAAGGAAAACACTGACATTGAACAAATATAAATGAGAACTTATAACTTGTTGCTGTGTGAGAAGAAAGCTCAGCCCATACGGTGTTGCTAAGAAAAAAATCCAGTAATCTTCTTTTCTGCAATTTGTTGTGCCAGACCATTGCCTAGCCAAATTGAAATGATAGTGCTGCCTTTCATTTCCCTCTTATTTCGTCTAGTCTAATTAACAAATAAATACCATTGATTAAGTGGAAATCTTCCGTTCCAAATTAGTTGCCTTCTTTGACAAAGTCTTGAAAAGTGATAAGAACCTATGTTCTCTAGAATCAAATATGTGCCAGAAAGTCACCGAATCATTATAATCACATGTATTAGCAAACATCAAGATCTTCAAAAAGTCTCTTATTACGACAAGACTAAATAACATATAGAACTATATAGACCTTATTTATTACGTCTTGTTAGTCTTGGAAGAACCACTATTGCAGATATACAAAAATATCAAATGATGAAAGCTGATCCATAATTAACCCTATTTGAAATCTAAACCATACTTCATGTGCAAATGCACACATTAAAAACACATGACTATACAATTCCTTCTAATTATCACAAAATTGACATTCATTTTCAACATGTAAATGGAGTGAACAAAAGGTTGTCGTAAGAGGAAGAGCTGGTGCCAGGTAAATAAAATAACTTGAATTAGAAGACATAGCTTCCAAAGTTTACCTAATATGTATATGGTGTCAACCTCAATTCTTAATTTTGAAATTGTAAAATTTTAGGTTAAGTGTAAAAATTAGAATTGCCTTTCATTAGTTATTTGTTAATTATGTAGAATTGGTGTGTAGAATTGGGAATATAATTTCAATTCTATGACCAATTCTTAACGCCAAACGAGGCTTAATGTATATCGATGAAGTCAAAACAAGGAATATTGTAGAGTGTGTTATCATTTCGTTCCTTAATTAATTAATTTATTTTAATTTAGTTACTTAACTTTTGTTTAGTTTAATTGATTTATTAACTTTATTCAGTATTTCAAAAATGACGTTTTATTTTTTTAATGGTTCAAAATAATTTCCTAACTTTTTTTAGTTTTTTAAAATGTTTTTTGATGATATAATAGAAGAAGATGAATAGGGTATAAACTAAAAATTAAGGGACTAAATTAAAGCAAATAAATAAGTGGGGATTAAAATGATATTTAAGCCAAATGCAAATTGACATTGGATAAGGGTCCTTTCCAGCGCTGAAGCTAAACACGTGAATACGTGAGTATTGATTTTCATCTATAAAATAAGATAATGGGGTTAAAAAAGAAACCTTCTTTTCCTATTTTGAGGATTAAAATGAAGTCAGATAGCCAATTTGCTCACAAATCTTGCCCCCAGTTGGATGACACCCATTCTATAATATATAGCAACTGTCTTGTTTTGCTTTTCTTTTCTTTTTTTGGGTCCTTGGCGAATGAAGAGGTAGAATTGAAATCACACCATGACTATCCATAGAATTACGTACAAAGTCAGGATAAGTTCTTATATATGCATTAAGAAATTAATCCGATTCAAGCACGGCTCTATATGAGTATATATATCAAACCAAAGGATAAGCTCATGATCCATCTCCCCATGGACAGTTGGATGGTGAACATGTCAATGAAGCTTTTGTGGTTTCTTATACTCTTCTTCTGCTTCCTGCTTCTCCTTTTCCATCCCTCCATTGCTGCTAGGTAAATCTCTTAGTCCATGAGGCACAGGCGTCTTATAAAAGTTCTGTTCATGTTTGATACGCGTCAGATATTTATATCATATAGATGTAACACTTAAAATCACATACATACATCTTATGCTTTTTTGTGTGAAAGATTTTTAAGTAAATTAAGTTAAATATATATATATATATATGTATAAGCATGTTAAATATACTTTTTAAAGAGAGTATGAGACCTACCTTTGGCATGAATATGATAAAAAAAGGATTCTTATGTAAATTCCATTTACAAAATATAAATAGACTAAATTAATTATAAATAAAAATATATATTTTTTATAGGATACATTAACATACTAACATATTCATTCATTATGGGTTTAATCTATTAAAATATTGTAGGCCAGGTCTAAGAATATTTTCTATTGCATTCATGTCGTGTTTTGTGTTTATATCAGATTTATTGTTAGTCCCCTTAAATGTATCCAAAGATTATGACTTTGTGTAAAAGATTTTTAAGTAAATAAAGTTAATTATAAATAGATTTATAAGTACATCAAATACAATTTTTAACGAAAGTATGAGCAACCCACCTGTTACATGAATATGATGAAAAATATTTGTATGTAGATCGTATTCACAAAATATAAATAAACTAAATTAATCATAAATAAACACGTCAAACATACTTTTTAATAAGACAAACTTGTAACATGCTAGCATATTCATTTATGATTGGTTTGATGTCTTAAAATTTTGCAAGCATGTTTTGTGTTTGTAGTGTCCTTAAATGCATCTAAAGATTCTTTGCTTCTTTGAAATTGATAGAAGGTCAGCTCCTCCACCTCCTCCTCAAGCATGCTGTCCTGTGCCCAGAGGAGATATTAATGCACATCCATGAAGAATGCTGTATCTTCAGCACTGCTTATGTACTATGTAATTAATAACTTTTGTTGGAGAAAATGAATGTGGACTTTACCTCAATTTGAAATTCAACAAATAAGCTGCGTTTTCTACTACATGAGCCATGTGATTTGTCGATTTTTTTTCCCAATTTTCTTAATTGATAGAAATAGAAATAGTGGGGAAATTAATTAAGATTGTTAAACTATTAAAATCAAAATATTCCTATTCAGAAAATGAGATTGCATATCGCAGTTGGGAATAGCAGTTAAGTTTGATTTCCATGCATGAAGGGAAGCTTGACTTGAAATAATTCTTCAAGAACTAATATGATGAATGATGTATGTATATTCATTTTTTTCAAAATTTTCTCATCAATTTTATTTTTAAAGTAAATTACATTAATCACCTTTGAGATTTGATTAAATTACATTTGATACCTCTCTTATTTAAAAATTTACACTTGACTTCCTCCAATTTATTTTTTATCAATAAAGTTTAACTTTCTTTACAACATGTGCTTCTTTTAAAAATAAAATTATTTAACTATCTTTATTGTCATATTAAAAAGAAAGATCATAGTTTCATGTTAAAACTTAATATCAACTTAATTGCCTTTATTGTTTTATTAAAATAATATTAATCTTATATTATGTAAGAATATCAAAGAAGATGGATGTAATTTTTTAAACAAATGAATATTAATTATAATTTAACCAAACTTCAAGAAATTTAACATAATTTACTCTTATTAGTGACTATTACAGTAAGGCACAGGTCACACATGACACTACAAAAAAGTAGACATTCAGTGACGAGTTTTAGTGGCGACCCAAAAAAGTTGTCACTAAAAGTACACAATTAGTGGCGACAAAAAAAATTGACACTAAACATTGCTACTAAAAGTTGATGTAGCATTTTGATAGAAGTTTTAGTGGCGACAGAAAAAATTGCCACTAAAACTATTTAGTGACCGCTTTTTGTGGCGACATAACTCTGAAACTAATGTCATTGGACGAATAATTTTGAAACAAGCTTTTAGTGGCGACAAGAAGTCGCCACTAAAAACTTTTAGTGGCGACAAGGAGCACTTGCCACTAAAAAACATTTTAGTGGCGACGTTCAGTTGTCACAAAAGAAGGTTGAAAGCATCAGATTACTATTGGAGAGCTTTTAGTGGCGACTTATTTGGGTCGCCACTAAAACTCACCTTTTAGTGGCGACTTTTGTCGCCATTAAAAGATTCAGTTAAAATTTTTTGCACAATTAAAAATTTGATGCCAAAATTTTTTGAAACAACATGAACTTGTCACTGCAAAAATCTTAACAATAATTATATGATGCATAGTTCATATATGTATATATACTTTCTAAAAATAATAATGTGACAAAAGATTATATATAACATGCATATAATATAAGAAACAACAAAATTATGATATATTATTTATATGAATAAATATATTTTATCATTGGTTAGGTTTTTAAATTTTACACCCTTTGTTTCTATTTTTTAAATAATAATGGAAGCTTAATATAATTTAGGAATAATTGAAGTAGTTAAATGTTACGTATGTTTAAATTTTCAATGTAGTTAATTTTTTTAATAAGAAATTTGAAGCAATTAATTATCTTATATATTAATAACAAATTTAAATCAAGTAATAGTAGAATAAGTCATAGTAAAATAATTTTTTGTGAGTAAAATAATAACATAAATACTGAGATTGAACATTTAAGAAATATTAGATATTTATAAAAAATAAAAAATAATGAAGAAAATTATAGCAAAGTAGTAAAATAATAACATAAAGCCATGGTTGAAGGAGTAAAATAATAAAGTCAAATTAATGAAATAATGAATGAAGGACAAAAAAAATTTAAAGCCTATTTGAGTCTGTTTTAGTTTTAATATTTTTAAAATAGATCATTTTTTGAACAAATTTTGAAAAAATAAAAAATCTATTTGAATCCTTATTCTAAAAAAATGATTTTCAAAATAGAAGGAGATTCATTTTGTTTCAATTAATTTCAAACTTTGCATCTTGATGACTTGGTTTTTAATTATTGTTAGAATAAATTGACAAAGGTCATAAATTAAAATTTTAACTAATCAATGAGACCAATAGATAGAAAGGAAAAAAAAAATATTGTATTCACCATATGTATATATCTTTAAGGGTGAAGAATTAGAATTTCATATATACAATAGGCCAATATGTATAAATCAAATATTAATTGTTGACCCATAAATTGCTTTATGAAAATGAGCATGAATATTAATGTCACAATATAACTACGTACAGATGAAAGACTCTTATACACAATATATGTTATCATTTTATTTGCACAACATCCAACAACTTTTAGCCCATTGGAGTAATACGTCCCATGCAATGCAACAATAGTTGGTATAGATATTGGCTAATTTAGATCCTTTTAATTTGGGAGGATAAATGCATCAATTAAATTGAAAGAGAGATAAAGAAGAGGAAGAGAGAGAGAGAGAGAGTGAGTGATAATGATACACTTCTGGTGTTTTGGTAGCAACAAAAAATTTATGTTTTCTTTTGTTGTGAGACTTATTTTATTTGACTTAAACTTTTTTTCAGTAAAAAAAGTGTAAATGATGTAATACTCGAAGAATACTAATTTTTTTAAAAAAACACGTTATAAGATAATTATATTTATTTATTGAATGAGATATTCTAATGTTTTTAAAACCAGACCGGTCATTGAACCGGTTAAGACACTGGTTTACGATTCATTGGTTTAACCATGGTTGAACTGTGGTCGAATCGGTAATAATTATATATATATATATATATATATATATAAATTTAGTGTAAAAAATAATAAAACTTAAAACATATTATTATTAATTATATAAAAAATAAAATCAAATATAACATAATATTTAAATTCAATAGATTTTTTAATTTTAAAATTTGAGTATAAAATAACTTACTTATTAATAAATATAATCATCAAATATTAATTTGTTGAAATAAGTATTAAAATCAAAATATTATTGAGTAAGTTATTATTTAATATAATAATTTATTATTATTATTTTAACAAAATTATAATAAAATTTAATTGGGTCTTTAAGATTTGAATGAGTTTTTTAAATTCAACAAATTAAATTCAATTTGTTAAGTGAGTTAAATGAGTTAGCATGCAGAAGAAGAAGAAGAAGAAGGAGAAGAAGAAGAAGAGACATTTAAGGTTAAAGGTTGTAACATATCATATAGTTCTTGAAAAAGGCAAAATTGTTGTTCTCATCAAGTCTTGCAAATGTTGTTGAAGATTATAGATTTGCACTTGTAACTAAGCTCAACGGTTAGGATAATAAGTTGTTAACTGATGAACCATGATAAAAACCTATATCTCTTATTGTAAGGATTTATGAATAGTAATTGTGTAATAAGTAATTTCTATTTTTTTTCACTTGTTAGGGCTAAAGATGAATATAGGAAAAAAATTTCAAAAAAAGGTATTTTAATTGTAAAAGAATTACATTTTAAAAATTTTAGATGTACCACCTTTAAAACTCAAAGTTACAATATTGTCTAAATTATATGTACATATATTTATTAATTAGAATTTAAGTAAAATTATAGTTTTAAGTTTAAAGTTAAAGAAATATATTAAATGATATTAGAGTTGGAAAATATTATAAAAAAATTATGATGATCAATTTAACTGAGAATATTAAATTATAGTTTTTTATACAAGTCAAATTTTTAGTTGTAATAACTTCTAATTTTAAAAATGTTTAGTATAAATATTTTTAATGGGAAGTCCTGAATTATAATTTGCAAAATAAAATAAAGAGGAAATGAAGTGGTTTTTTGATACTATTTTTGTCTCTCTTTCCGTAGGTAGATCTAATTTTCTTGTTTGCTCAGGGGGAAGAGGTGCTGTGGAGAAAGAATTTAGGAAACTCTTTCTGAGCCCACTACAAGATAAAGAAAGACCCTTTACCTTAAGATCAAAATAAAAATTACGCATCAAAGAAAGAAAAACAAGGAGCAATTAATATATAGAGTCATATTTTTCCTGTTAAAGCGAGATTATGGTGTGTCATTCTTCCTGTTGAGTAACCCAGGTATATACGCCTGCCTCGATGTTGTGTCTAGTTAGGGAAGCTCTGTTTGTTTTTGGTCAGGTAGCTTACTTCGCTCTCTCCGTGTGGATTGTTTTGTTAGTTGGTCTGTTTATCGTAATATTAATCTGTCTCACTGAGCCTACTAGCTCCACCATCAGCCGTTGCTGTGCTTGAGTGCTTTAGTTTAGTGCCATCGATTACTGAATTGACTGGTTTACTTAATTACTGGCCTCTCTCGTCTAACTCGCTCCCTTTGGTCCTCTTTTTTTTAGTGTTTTAATTTTTAATGATAATAAAATCTTAGTATAATTTAAGAAGTCAAGAAGTTATTAAATTTTAATTATGGGTAATTTTTATTTTTTAATTACAAATAACTTCTAAAATATTTTAAAAAGCATGTAATTAGTATTTAAAATTTACAATTCAATTATTTTTGCACTTATTTTTATCTAGGTTTATGAGTAACCCAATCATTAGTACATAAGGAAAAATGAACTAAACAGATAATTTTATTATAATTATTTAATTTCTAATTAAAAAAATGACTACAATTACAAATTTAGAGGGTAAATTTATACAATACTTATTAAATTTTAATAATTAATGCATAAACATTTATATTATTTTATTTTAAATAATCTCAGAATATATATATTATCATACTAACTATTTTTTTTTTTTTGTAGATCAATTATTAGTAGTTTGTTTTCAATTACGCTTCATAGTTATATATATATATACATACACACTATGTTTTTGCTAAAACCTTGAGAATAAAAGCTTTAAAAGTTATAATTTTCATATGATAGCTTTACAATGGAATTATATAATTACAGGATGAGCAACTATTTAAAGGTCAGCATTTAGAAAAGAAATACAACTACTCAGATGGTTATACAAAACATGAAAACTAATGGAAAGGAAATTAACAAAATTTAGTTGAATAAAAAAAATATAGGAATTATAAAAAAATATAAATTCATATATTATAAAAAAAATAATAATGCCATTGTACTTACATATTTAGTTGAATAAAAATAAAACAGAAATAAAAGAATAATTGAGAAATAATCTCCATGTCCTTACTTGAAAATAATATAGGAATTATAAAAAAGAAAAGGAATGATAATTAGGGTATAATAAATGTTGTATAAATTAAATATAATAATTGCTCTCAATTTATGTGCTCATAAAATATAGATAGATCACTCCTCTAATCCTACAAAATGTGTATCAGAAAAGCTTATTCAATATATTTCTTTTCCTTTTCTTTTTACTCCTTACACCGAACAAGACATTATCTTTTTGAATTGAAGTGATCCACTGAATGAGTTAGAAGTTCTCTCAATAATTTATTCTAAGTTTTGCTCACATATTAACCTTAATGAATAAATAATTAAGAGTTTTATTATTATTATTATTATAGGTTTATGTTTTGTCTACACCTCCTGCTTTCAAGAGTATTAAAAATATGAACAAAATCAATCATATACTTAGCCTAAACTTTCAAGAGTGTGTTTGGTTAAAGTGATCCTAACATATGTCTCCATTTTGATGTATTGTTATATTACCTTTCATAGTATCTTGGAACTCATGGTATATGATATCATACTATAAGATAATATAGTATTTAATATGTATAAGTTTGATATAAGAATTAAAAGTTATTCTAAAAAGATAAAAGCGGTATTTGACATAAGTTAAAATGCTAAAAATGATGCGATATGAGAATCTCATGATTTTTATAACACATAAAATGGTGTCATCTGATAATACTTTAGTGCCAAAACCACAAGACTTGTTACCCAAAATATTAAATGCTTCCCATATAAAACACAAGTCAAAGGAACAAAACAGAGCAAGTCACAAGGGGCTGTAATGGCACAGAAAGGTGGAAGGAGAGTGATGCAGATTTTCAGCGTTCATATACATGTGAGTCTCCAATGAAGGGGTTAAGGGCGAAATGGTGAATCTTCACAAATTCGAACCTGGACTTGTGAGGCTTGTGGGGTGTGATGCTCTCACGGACGTGTCATCACCATAATGAAAAGATAAAGAGAATATTTCATTAAAATATAAAAAATACAATAAATAAAATATTTTAATCAAAATAAATACACATAATGTACAAAATTAATATATATATATATAAAAACAAATCAAAATAAATATATAAAAATAAAATGAAAAAGAGGAGAATACAAGTAATAAAAAGATAATTGGTATTATATAATAATTAATATTTTTCTTTTGTAAATATCAAAGGTATCTCTTCTACCCATATCAATAACTAATAATTCTAAGTGAAAGGATTTTTTTACAATAGATGATTTTTTTCTACTTTTATTTTGAAAGAGAACATTTAAATGTTTGCTTCTTTATTAGTTCCTACACTAAATTTTTTTTTTATTACCATTCAAAAGTAGTTTAATTTTTTAAAAAAAGTTTAGTACAAAATTTCAAAAACCCAAAGAGTATAATTTTAAAATTAATAGGAAATTTTAACCAAATTAATTATAACTCAAATCACTTGTTATTTTTTATAATATATGAATTTATATTTTTTTCAAAACATGAAAACATAATATTAGAAATTGTTATCAGGTTTGAGTAATTTAAAAAGATTAAATAGTACTTGTTAAAAAAGATTAAATTAGTCAAGCATAATATACATTATATTAATAATTTTTTAAATTTCTTTTGCAGTCTACTAAGAATTGATTCTTCTTTGACACGGATTGCTCGATTGAACAAATGACATTAAAATAGTATAGATGAACTACGTTTCCTAAACGTAATTGTTGTGCGATAGGTAAACTGTACTCTAATGAAAGATAAGTATATGGCTTAAAATATATTATTGCCTTTTTTGTTTTATAAATAGATTGATTTATTTCACTAATTTTAAAAATAGAAATATTCTCATTTTAAAAATATAATTCAATTTTAATTTTTTCTCATAATTTTGTCCAAAATATATATAATGTTAAGCTTAATATATTACTGAGTTATATGATATTTATTTATTTGACATTATTAACCCGCACTTCGATTTAGTGTTCAGGTTAATTAGCATATTGTAAATTTTGCATGAAGATGTTAACAAGGCAAAATTAGATCGCTTTAGAAAATAAAAAGAAAAAATAATTTGCTTTTGAACTAAATTAAAACTTTTATAAAACTAAGGGAACTAAAAATACATTTAATATATTATCTTTGCGTTTCAATGCAATAACGTCAGTCCATTACTGATTATAATATGCTATACCCCATCTAATCCTTTTATTTTTATGATTTAAAAATAATTATTTGTATGATTTATATTTTTTTTAAATTTGATATATTATTAATTATTAAATAAATTTAGATATCCTCTCATAATTTAAAAGGATAAATATATGATATAAAATTAGCTGCAAAAACTCCTGCACCATTCTCCACGTCTTTTTCGTCTATATATGGCATTTTCTCCACGTCTTTTTCGTCTATATATGGCATTTTCTCCAACCCAATATCCATATATATGGTTGTCTTTAAGCCGAAAAGCCCAACTTGGGCTTTCTGATCTCAATGCCCAATATATAATTATATTATCAATAGGCCAATATTATATCTTTACAGTCTCGACCACCAGCGCAGCAAAGCGTCTTCGTTCGCAAAGCTAAATCAGCGACAGTACAATAGCGTCTTGGCGCATTGCTTTGACTTGGTTTCGAGATTTCCTCCGTAGCTGGGTAATGGTTTCGAGGTTTCCTCTACAGTTGAGAAAGATAGGATAACGCTGTAGAGGCACTTCACAGAGATGAAGAAGCAGAGTTGGTTTCAGATCCAAGACGTCGATCCCTTCAGTTTAGCTTCGTCTCTTTAGGTCAGATCTCCTATTTTGCAAGTTCTGCTACTCTTTCCTCCTTTCAGTATCCTTCTTCCTTTCAATCTCAAGTAAAATCTTTCAATTTCTTTGATCTTTCCCCAAAAAAAATCGTTGGATTTTTTGTATGTTGATGTGTCTGTTTCTTAGCTTTCTACTTCATTCGAATTGCTTTCAATGTTTCTGACCCTATTTCCTTTTCAAGATTTCTTATGTTTTCAATCTACAATCTAATTTTTGTTTCACATTATGTCGCATTACGCCGTCTGGTTATTTTAGAAAGTATACTGTTTGACATTTCTAATATAGTAGAATATAGTTGAATGCGACTGAGAGGAGAAGAAATGGACCAGTAATCGAGAAAGAGAAGGTGCAAGCGATTGAAGCCTACACAGCGTTCATATAGGTAATTTCCCCCACTCGAATCTCAATCCAGCAGTTTTAAAGATTTTGGCTTTGGGTAGGTTCTGAGTTTGGTACATTTGCTACTAAGTAAAATTTTTTAGTTAATTCTTTCTTTTTCCTGTGTGTGTTGGTGCTAAGCGAAACCTTTGTCAATGCAAATTTTGCTATTATATTTTTGGCACATTCCAGTAGTGTTGGGTTCTATTTAAGGTCGAGTCTCAGTCTCAGGGAATTGGGACTATAGTTCTCTGATTGGGTGTGGATTCACGTTAGAATTCAGCTGTTGGGTTCCCCTGATTCCATTATCTTTTGGGTTAGCACGTTGCAAAGCTCTCGAGAAGTTGAAGGACGTTGTGGGTTCTAGCCAAGTGCCTATTTTAATAGCCATTAAGATTAATGGTCTCACGTTTTGCTATATGCTGAATTCATAGCCTCGAAGTGATAATATGCCATATTTAAAAACTAATCATTGCCCTTCCACACACACACACATAGCCTTCACATCTTCAAGTTCGATTTTCATATAGCCTTAATATATCACGTTATAGTAAACTTCTTACAATATTAAAACTAATCATTGCTATATACTCACACCTGAAAAGCAGCATTCATAGCTTTAAAGTCTAAACCAAGCTTTCATTTTCAAACATTTTTTTACATTCAGCATTCGGCATATACTTTTCTGCTTCCAAGTCTATTTTCTTTATTAACCGTGACTTAACAAATAAAAGCTGCAATGCTGGATTACAAGTGTTGATCTGTAATGCTTAAAGAGGTCGAAGTAAATCTCAAAGCTAACATGTATGCTTCTGTGAATTCCAAGAGGGTGGCATGTGTCTACACTGTTTGACATTTCTAATACAGTAGAATATAGTTGAATGCACAAACTAATAATGGCTCTTAAGTGTCGAGATCTGGTTGGTGAGCCAATGGGCAACCAAAACATGGATGTGTAGTCCCATAGCAATCAAATTTTGTAGTTCAGGCACTTGACTGTATTTAATCACTTTGATGAATGATTATTCCATTTAGAATGTTATTTTTAATTGAATAAGTACCTTGCGGTGGTAATTTGACCTTTATAAAAATATTATTTATGAACGATTATTTTAGAAAGTTATTTTTTTTCTCTTAAGATGAGTTAATGTGGGCATCTTCCATGGTTATTGTTATGGATGTATATACATATATATATATACATCCATATGTATGTAGACACACTCACACATACATATATATATACATATCCACATAACACAGAAGAATTAATGCATTTGTTTCCTTTTCCCTTAGAAATCCTTTTGACAATTATGTTGTCTTGGTTTTGGGTGCAGGTCTAACTTGACAAGCTATCGTTCAATCTCTAATTCCTCCTCACAACTCATTGCAGTCACTTTTTAGAGCAAGTAGGTGATATTTTCTTGTTGGTTCATACCTTTCTGATCATATTTGACTGGATTGAATTCTTCATACATGGGTTGAGCTATCTGGGTGTTAAATGTCGTTGATTCTATGTTAGAAGCTAGAGCTATGGCTAAATTTACCTAGCTACATGCAAGTTATGAGATACTTACCTAAGCCCAAGTTGGATTCATTTAATAATCTTAAGCAAATGTTTATTGTCAAGGCTATCATGAAAAAATTGAAAAGAAGCTACCATTCATTTATTTTAGAAGTGGACTCAAATACTATAGAGAATTTGAGATAAAGCTACCACTTAAAAATATTCACGACACGTTTGTACATGCCTATTTTTCTTCATGCCTTAGATTTGCATAAATACACGTTTGTGGTAAGGAAGTTATGAAATAAATTAGTAATTTATTGAGTTATAACTACAAATGAGTTATAAGTACTCACTCTGAAAACATTTATGTTGGATTTAGGGATGGATAAAAGTTGGATGCACATTAGGAATAGGGCTGATATGGCATATAGGCAAGGTGTTGATGAGTTTCTCCAATGGGCATTCAGCCAAGCTGGGGTGACTAATATGATTCGATGCCCATGTAAGGGGTGCAAGAATACAGCATGGAAGATAAGAAGTGAAGTCAGGGCAGATCTGTTTAAGAAGGGTTTCAATGAAAGTTACAAAGTGTGGGACTCACATGGAGAAGCTCGACCTAGTATCCATAGTCCCCTTCAGCATGCAAATGACGAAACACCTATGGATAATGATGAGGATGATCACATCATTGAAATGTTACATGATGCATTTGGTGAAAAATATTCATCCGAGTCGCCGAACTTACAGGCTAGCCAATTTTTTAAATTGTTAAAAGATGCTCAAATTGAACTCTATCCAGGTTGTAATAATGTGACAAAGCTGTCTTTCATTGTCAAACTCCTTTATTTAAAATGCCTCAACCATTGGAGTAATAAATCTATGGATGCATTGTTAAGTTTATTCAAAGATGTCCTACCTAAAGGGGCACTAGTACCTGACAATTACTATGCAACAAGAAAGGTTATTAGGGAGCTCGGATTGAGTTATACTAAAATTGATGCATGTGAAAATGGAGCAAAAAATGCAAGAAGAATTTGAACGGAAATTGCAGTAAGAGCGATCTCAAATGACCCAACAAGTGCAGAATGAAGTTCGTGCACAAGTTGCTGCCTTGTTGTCCACATTACAGCAGCAGATATATAAAATATTTCCTTTCCTGTTTCTAAGAATAAACAATATTTATCATTTTTTTTAAATTCTAACAGGGACATCTACCTTCAAGTAGCAATATTTCAAGTAGATCAGCCCAATGAATCTAGATAAATAGTGGTATGTTTATAAATCACTGTTTCTTTTCTGCTAATTTAAATATTTATTTAAGTATTGTTTAATGTTCAAATTTTAACTTAAATGCTATCTAATATTTTAACTGCTATTATTTCTCTCTTAGCCCAAAGTAATTACTAATATTAAATTCAATAACACTTTTTTCCTTTCTTCTTACAGGTTGAGTGGGTTTCAAAGAATAACAGCATATTAAATATATTCTACCTCACTAGTTGTATTTTTGGACAAGTTCAACAACTATTAATAGTGAATGTACAATTTATAACTTTAGTTTTTTTATTGTTAATTATGTATTTGACTATGACGTTGTTGCTCTTTGTTTTTAATGCAAATTTTCTTTTGATGTGATTTTTATTAGTTCTTGTATTTTAGTTTTATCATTGCATTCTCATATCTTTTGAAATTAATTTTACAACCATTTAAATTCTGTCATTTTTTAGGAAAATAATGCGTAATTATAAATAAAATATTTTAAACAAAGATTTTGTAACCTTTAGTGGCGACCAAGTTGTTATTAAATGCTTTAGAAAATAAAGCCACTAAAGCAAAGAGAATTAGTGACAAGTATAGGTTGCCACTAAAGCCGGGAGATTTAGTGGCGACCCAAGTTGAAACTAATTGTAGGATAATTAGTGGCGACTAATTCAGGTTGCCACTAAATACAAGAGAATTAGTGGCGACCATAGGTCGCCACTAAATGTAGGAATTAGTGGCAACCCAATAGTCGCCACTAAAACTAGGAGAATTAGTGACGAAAGGTCGTCGCCACTAAAAGCTCGACAATTAGTGGCGACCCAAGGTTGCAACTAATTGTAGGAGAATTAGTGGCGACTAAATAGGGTCGCCACTAAATACACGAGAATTAGTGGCAACCAGAGGTCGCCACTAAATGAAGGAATTAGTGGCGACACTATATGGTCGCCACTAAAAATAGGAGAATTAGTGACGAGATATGGTCGCCACTAAAAGCTATAATAATTAGTGGCGACCCTTCTTTGCCACTAAAACTCATAATGTCGCCACTAATTATGAGGTTTTTAGTGGCGAGAATTCGTCACAATTATTTATCTGCCATTTAGTGGCGACCTTTGTCGCCACTAATTTCGAGTTTTAGTGGCGACTTGCTTTGTCGCCACTAATGCCCTTTTGCTACGGTTGTATTAGTGACGACGTTTTGTTGCCACTATATATCTTTAGTGGCGACTTTAGTCGCCACTAAAAGCTATTTTTTTGTAGTGAATTGGTCTCTGTGAATTACAAAAAGAATTTGGATCTCCTATATTTAAAAAACCAAATGCAGGGGATTCCTTCATATTATAAAGATAAATATAGAAAACCTTTTTCTATATTTATCTAACTTTACCTTTACATTTAGTTTTTTAAATGCAAAAGATCCATACACATTGCAAAGAACTTATCTTTTACTTGTTCAAGAGCAAAAGTATTGACGTGTATTAGCCAATGATTCTTTTACTAGAAGACATGAAATTAATCTCTTGAGCAAAGAAAACCTTTAATGATGTATTTCTTTTTCTTTCTTTTTTTTTTTTTGCCCTTTTTTTTCATTTCGAAGGAAAGAGACGACAGAGGTTACTCTTGATTTTTGGTTGAATATCCGGAATTTTTTTTTTAAAAAAATTGAGATACCTGAAGAGTAATTTTAAGCAAGCAGATAGAGATATTGTGAAATTTCCTAAATTTTAATAAAAATTAAGGTGAGAATTTACATCATGATTGCAATTATACTACATTATACGATTCACGCCCAAGTTTTTAAAAAAAAAAAACACTATACAGTGATTTATATTATACAAATATCTAATAAGCTGGAAGATTCTTTTTTTGTCGGAAAAAAAATTCCTAAAAGAAAGTTTGTCAGCTTGTTTAAGATTGTCGAAGAAACAATTTTTTTATTGAAAAAAATATTTTTATGCATTGGCTTGCTCTTATTTGCTGAGTCAATCTTTGAAAACCTAGTTTTCAAGGAACTTTGAAGGCAAGTGAGAAAAGCAGAGAGGCCATATGAATGAGTCCGCTTGCTTCTTTGCCTTCCATCTAATGCCATATTCCCAGAAAAGAGGCCATGCAAGTCAGTTTTCATATTTTGGCACTGTTGTCAACACTCGAGAGATGAGAAATTTGATACCTTCGCTGCTTGCTTTCTTTATCCTGGTATTGTGTGTTAGAGAGATTGTAGGCACCGAGGCTGTTTTGTGTTTGCACCTTCTCTTTCTGTTCTGCATCAATCTCCCCCTTTGACCCTTTCAGTGTTGTGTGTCTGACTTAAACACAAACACAGATACGAAACACGGCATGAGTTAAAATTCAACAAAGTTGCCTCTGCTTCTTAGGATTGCTGGTGGGCTTGAACAGCTGCACTGACATGAAGTATATATAGTTTCTTAATGACTGACCACGGGAGTAATGATATCTTGTACACGATTTATAAACATGTTCATATGATAAGAGCCCTCTTTCTTTGGTTTTAAGCATAAACCAGAGAAATTTTCCAGATAACAATTGCATGACATTATAATATTCCATAAATATATATTTAGTTCATTTAAGACACAAAATGAGATTGCTCTAACAGTATCACAAGTATTCCTTAAATTAACCTCTAAATTAGAGACACTAGCTAAAAAAATTGAATGTTCAAATCAAAGAGAATAGTAAAATATTTAAGGGAAATATATATATATATATATATATATATATTTCCTCTTGCTTGATACGCATTACTACATCAGGGTAAAGGTGATGCAATATCTCAAAAAGAAAATATTGCTGAAAAAAGAGAGGGGGGGGGGGGGGGGGGAAGGCCCGATCATGCCAAAATTTATATACAGGAAGGCAGGGGAGGCCATAGTACTTGTCCTTGTTCGAAAAAGCAATATTTATGAAATAAAAAAAATTTGTGCTCTTTTGTTGTTATTCATAATCCTTCTCCCACTCACTTACTACATTAGAAACTTCTGAATCGAAGTTTCCTCCATGCTGCCCATCTGGATTTGAGCCACTTGTGTGAGATTCCAACTTTGTTACAGCATAACTTGCTTAGTGCTTCCCAGAAACTTCAGTTCTAACGGTTGCAACAGGTGAACTTGAAGAAGATGATTCTTGATCCAAGACATGCCAACGGTCTAATGTGGCAGTAAACAATGCTTCTTTCTTCCCAACAAATGGCTGGACATTAGCAGAATCACTAGCCCCCTCTTCACCACCACCCAAAGAATTTTCTTTCCAACCTGCAGGCTCTTGAACCACAGCCTTTTTCCATTGATTATACCCTTCAATGCTGCCACTGCTTCTCCTCCTTTCACCATCATCCCGACTCCACCCCAGGAATTGTTAGCAGAGGACACCATCGATGCCCCAACGTTAGGGTCAACCACAACAGCTCCTTGATAAACTGTTGTGTGATCCAACCTCCTCATCGCAGTTGCAGCTCGCACAAGATTATTAGAAACAGCCAATGCATTTTTGTCATTCAACCAAACAAGTTCACACTCACCACCAAATCTCAACACCACTGCACTAATATCAGCCTCCCTACGCAAGTCTGCAAAAGAAACAACAAGCCGGGGGTCCATATCTGCCAAAGGATCAAAGGCAGGAGGAAAGGGCACATCTACGGTTGTGGAACCCTTAATCCCTAAAACATGAGCTGGAGCCTTTGACTTTGGGGTAACGTGTTAGTACAATAAAACGCCTAGGCTCCCAACCTGCAGCGTTCACTGCAAGCTTCCATCTCTCAGCAATCACCCTTACTGCATCTCTCTCGCCCCTTGGCATATGACAGAGAACATGGACTTTTAAGCCCTTTACAGTTCCTCTGCTCTTGCCAAGTACTAAAAATTTGCATCTCTCGTCAACAGATAAAACCCATTTAGGATCACATTTGAGCATGTCAGAAAGCAATTCAGAAGCAGGAGTTCTCACCGAAAGGGAGAGTCCAGGTTTGCCCTGGTAATGTCAAAAGCATCAGCAAGAACTCTTTTGTGCCCCAACTTACCACATTCATCATCACACTCAAGCTTTCTTTGCCTGAGGGGAACTTTCATACCATTTGAACCCACTGGTTGAAGTGGCGCAGGCAACTTTTGAATAATGGAAGCTTCGTGTATGGCTTCAGCATTATAATTACCACTGCTACCACCAGCATCACAAGGAACATTTGCTGTTATACGGCTACAAGAACAAGTGATTATCAAAGGGAATTCGCAACTTATATCAAGGCATGGAGACGAGGGGTGACGTGGAGCTGTACATGTATGCCTGCAGTCTCTCTTTGGAGCACCACATGTTTGCCCACAAGACTAGCGGAAACCTTGCTCACAATCAGATAAATTGTCGCAAGTGGAGGGGTGACATGTTCTGCCGCAAGCATGTAAACCACACTATCTTTGTCTTACCACGGAGCTTATTACATCTAATATCCTTTGAACCACAAGGTATGTTCCTAAGAACCACATATCCACCAATACATTCTTTTGCTACAGGCACTGAACAAGGTGGGCAGTCTCCAAAATGGCAGCTTGGGAGGCTGAATGGCCACAAGGCTGGGGAACTGAACAAGGAAGCTGACATGAGGGAGGTGGTGTTCCGCAAGAGACTGGGGGAGGAATTTAAGTCCTACCACAAGCATAGGTCAAATCAGTGAATATAGTTTGAAGACAAGGTGGACAATGGCCACTGTGACAAAGGGAATTGCAAGCATGCTGCCAACACCTTAGCTTCTTTCCACAAGGCATGGAACGAAAGTGAGGATCTGATGAGATTTGAACCACAAAAACAACAAAACAAACTAACAAGATTTGAACCACAGAACAGAAAGGGCAAACAAGAAACAAAACACTCCTTATTAACAACAAAATACCAGAACTCTCATAGCACTTGTACCAAAAAATACACAATGGATAAGATAGATAGTTCTCTAGCTTTTGAGAGGCTAGAGTCTCTCCCAAAGAAAATTCTCCAAAATCATTCCCTCCCCTCTTCTCATTGCACACTCCCTTCAAAACCCCTCAACCACACTCCTTGACCCTTCCACTACTCTTTGCGACCTCCAATAGTGTCAAAGTCAGTTCCTTCTTTTTTCTTCATCTCGCCTCTCTTGGAATAAGTCTTGTGGGCTGAAACTAAATTAACCTTTGGGCCAGTAGCTATATTTGGGTTAATAGGCACATTTGGGCCACCAAGCCCATCAATATTTGCCCCAACAAGTTTAACCTTGTCAGCAAGGTTACAACGAGGAAATTGTTGGTTGATGGCTTCAAAATCCTCCCAAGTATTCTCAAACTCAGGAGTTTAGTCCACTTAATAAGCACTTGACATTGTTTAGTAGAAAAAGCTCGGATTTGTCTAACTTCTTCTGATTGCATTTGCAACTCTAAGTCTTCGATCAAAGCCAAAGGAATTTCTTAAGTAAGGACAATAAGTTCCAAAGACTGTATAAGCTATGAAACATGAAAAACGAGATGAATTTTGCTAATAGCCAAAAGCTCCAAACAGTAAGCCATCTCTCCATGATTAGCTATAACTATGTAAGGATAAAATCTAGGACTAAGTTTCTTATTTAGTTTCTTTGCCAATCTCTTCAACTTGTAGGGTCTGATTTTTAAGTACACCAAATCACCAACACTAAAGCTCACCTCTCTTCTATGTCAGTCAGCTTGAGCCTTCTCTAGGTGTTCCTTTGGTTCTGTCAAGATCAGATTCCTCTCTTTGATGTGCTTATTAACCCCTTCCACCAAAGAGTAAGCATTGTCCATCTTGAATAAGGTGGGAGGGTCATGTCCATACAAAGTGCTAAAAGGTGTCATTCCTGTTAATTTGTTATAGCTAATGTTAAACTAATACCTACCCAAGTAAGCCATTTTGATCATTGTTTAGGTTTCTTCCCCATAAAACATTGAAGATATGTTTCAACGCTTCTATTAACCACCTCTGTTTGACCATTTATTTCAAGATGGTAACTAAAATTATACTTCAAAATAGTACCAGTAATTTTATAATATTTCTTCCAAAATTGACTTACGAACACTCGGTCACGATTGAAAACAATGGATTTCAGAGATTCACGATGCTGACTACTTCTTGAATAAAGAATTTTGCTACATCCTTAGCTAAAAAAGGATGAGAAGGTGGCATAAAGTGGGCATACTTGGTAAATCCATCTACAACCACCATTATAGTGTCAAATCGATGTGATTTAGGGAGGTTGGCAATGAAATCCATATTAATGTCCTCACAAACTTGTTGTAGGATAGGTAAGTACTGTAATAAGTTAAGTAGATTCATGGCTTGATATTTATTTCTTTGACATATTTCATACCTGACTACATAATTTTGCACATCTCGTTTCATGCCTTCCCAGTGAAAAACTTCAACTATTTCTTAGGTAAATCAAATGCCCTCTAATTGGTGAAGAATGTAATTCCTTTAATAGTATAGGAATTTGAGGACCTTTTTAGAATTGTTAAACAGCCCTTAAACATCATAAAATTATTATTTAAGTTATAGTTCGAGTTAGTGGTTTGCCTTGTGATTAATTGGTTAAGGATATATGATAACTTTTCATCTTGCTTCACCTGTTTATCCCAAACTTCCAATTCTGCATTTTGCACTACTAAAAAAGCCTTAAATTCAATTTCTTTCCTTCTTCTTGAAAGCACATCTGTTGCCCGATTTTCAGCCGTTGATTTATACAATATGTCATACTTGAATTTCATTAATTTTGAGAACCATTTTTGTTAATTTGAATCCAAAACCTTTTATTCCAAGAGATACTTTAAGGCTTTTTGGTCAGCCTTTTATTATAATATAGTTTCACAACAAATAATGCCTTCACTTTTATATAACAAGCACAATTAACATCAACTTTCTTTCATAAACTAAACTTTGTCGAGCTTTGGAACTTAGAACTTAACTGTAATATGCAACAGGACACCTATTCTACATCAATATAGCCCCTACACCAGCTCTGAAGGCATCGGTTTCAATTTCAAATAACTTAGAAAAATTAGACATAGCCAAGACAAGTACCATGGTCATGGTTGTTTTTAGGCAGCCAAATGCCCTTTATGCCTCTTTTGTTCACTTAAAGGCATTTTTCTTAAGTAAATTAGTGAGAGGTGTTGTAATTTGGCCATAGTTTTTCATAAATTTATGATAGTAAGCGGTTAATCCTAAAAGGACTTGATATCTTTAGGAATATGCCACTTTGTGATACTTTCTACCTTTACCAAATCTACTTGAACCCTTTCAACTAAAATAATGTGTCATAAATACTCAGGTCCAAGTTTTCTAAAAACACAATTTTTTGGATTGACAACCAACTGATGCTTTTTAAGAATCTCTAAAGCAACTTGTAAATGGTCAAGATGAGTGGAAAAATTAGGACTATATACCAATATGTTATCAAAAAACACCAATATAAATTTTCATAGATGTTCCTTGAAAATGTCATTCATCAAGAACTAAAAGATGGAGGGAGCATTGGTTAAGCCGAAGGACATTACCATGAACTCGTAGTGGCCTTCATGTGTTCAAAGGGTTGTCTTCTCTTTGTCACTAGGTTTGATGCGAATTTGATGGTACATAGATTTTAGATCAAGCTTTTAAAAAAACTGAAGTTCCCTTTAATTCATCCAAGAGCTCATCTACAATGGGGATCGGAAACTTATCAGGCAAGGTTATTTTGTTTAGTGCTTAGTAATCAACACAAAGTCGATAACTACTGTCCTTTTTTCTTATTAGCAAAACTGGGCTTGAATATAGGCTTGAAATCAATCATAAAATGAGGCTCGAAGCTGAAAAGTGAAAAGGCAGATTGAACTAGTGTCCTCGCCACAGCGAGAATACAGTTCGCTGTAGCGAGATCGCACTCTCGCTGTAGCAAGATCGCACTCTCGCAGTAGCGAATGGGCACTTCGCAATAGCGAAGTCGCATTGCATAGAAATTCCAGAGAACAACTCGCTATAGCATGGAAGTAGCGAACTCAGCAGAAATCAGAGAACTTATGAGATCTCGCTATAGCGAGAGTCGCTCCTCGCCATAGCGAGATCGGCCCTGAAACGCATAACTTTAGTTTTCAAGCTAAAAAAAGAGGATAAGGAGTTAGGGATTCGACATTCAGCGATTAGGAAAAGTTCTAGCCGACTAGGAGAGGAGAAAAACGCATAAGAGGTGTTGGGGAAGCTTCATTCTGATCGAGAATTTATTGATTCTATCGTTTATTCTGCCGATTAGGTGTTTCTACTCCATCTCCCCTTTTAGTTGATGATTCTGGATATGTTTGCTGAGATTGATTGTGAATTTTAAGCCATGTGTCTCTAAATTTTGTAACCCTTAGGGATTCTATGAACCTTTAACCTTTGGAGATTGTCTCCCTTGATGTTATGTTGGATTATTGATAATTTTAGTGTTTAATCAGGATTATAGTTTCATTCTATTGATTGGCCTCTAAATCTCATAAGTTCTCTGATTTCTGCTGCGTTCGCTACTTCCACGCTATAGCGAGTTGTTCCCTAGAATTTTTATGCAACCCAACTTCGCTATTGCGAAAGTGCCTATTCGCTACAGCGAGAGTGCGATCTCACTATAGCGAACTGTATTCTCGCTGTGGCGCTTGAGATAGAAATATACTCAGGGGCCCTAGGTAGTCTGGATAAGGGATGAGCATAACTGAACATTAACTACTCTTTTGAGACATCAAAGAGTCTAGTTAACATAAGGATTAAATGAATCGAAAGACATTTACACCTAATTTAAAGTCAAGGGTCTTAATTGGGTGTAAATGTCTTTCGATTCATTTAACCCTTATGTTAACTAGACTCTTTGATATCTCAAAAGAGTAGTTAATGTTCCGTTACGCTCATCCCTTATCCAGACTACCTAGGGTCCCCGAGTATATTTCTATTTCAAGTGCAAATTAGATTATATCTAATCCTAAGTTGTTTAATCAATGGTCTATAAGTAATTTCCTTCTTTCAAAGGTTAATTACTACATCCACAATCAAACTAAAGGAGGCCAATCAATAGAATGAAACTATAATCCCGATTAAACACAAATTCTGCTCTGGCTGATGCAAACCAATCCTTATCATATGATTTCTTCTTTTGTTTCGAGGAGGAGGCTTTAGCAGTCTTGGTTTGCTTTTTAGGAGCCATAACTGCGAAATTCAAATAAGAAAGAAAGATAGAAATCAGTGGCAACATTAATAGGAAATCACGGAATCATTGAATCAAATGAATGCAGCATGCTTATAATAAGGAAATATACGACTAAAAGCATACAAGAGATTAGGGGGCAAAGATTATAGAAGCAAACCAAGCGAAATGGTCTAGAAAAACACAGTTTCTGGAAAAACTCTCGAACTCGCTGTAGCGAGTTTGAGCAGAGTTCTGCACAGCCAGATTTAAATGGAAGAAAAACCAAATTAAAGCGCATTTTTTTATGATTTATATAATTTTTTTTATGATTTTTATAATAAATAAATAAAAACTGGGCCACTTAATACTAACTCGGCCTTTAGTTGGTACTAAATCAAACTAAGCAAGGTTGGGCTAATTTAAGCAATGGATTTCAATTTAAAATCCATTTAAAATTGTCCCAAGCATTGAATTTGACCAAAGCACAACCTAATCCATTTCATGTTCACTCCTATGATTGAACATAAGGATATATTGGATTCTTGTTTGATGGTTTGTTTTAAAGTTCAAATAATTTTATTGTTTATGAAAAAAAATAAAGATAAAATATGTTAGACGTCATGCATAATGACTATCTTTCAAAAAATTAGAAAAACAAACAATAGCACTTAGATCCTCTCTGTTTTATGAACTAAATGAAGAGAGTTACTATTATTATTATTTTGTACAAGAGAATGATCAATCTTGAGATCATTTGTTTAAACTCCTATTTATTTAATCACCTAAATTACCTCAAGCGGCTCAGAGATGATCAATTTCTATGAAAATAGTCTCACGTTGAAATAATTTTATTATTTATAAAAAAATAAACATAAATTTCATGCATAATGATTTTATCATCCATAAAATTAAAATAAAAAAAAATAATAGCAACAAAAGATTTGGATCTTTTTCATTCAGGGACTAAATGAAAAGAATATATTTTTTTGGGTGCAAGAGACGGATCAAATTTGCATCCTTTATTTAAACTCTTATCCATCCAACAATCTGAGTTAATCTCAAGTGATTCAAAAAGAATCAATTATGAGAGAAATAAAAAAGATAAAATTTATTTGAATAAATCTTATATACAGTCTTTTTCTTTTTCTTTCTCTTTTTTACTAGAAAGGATCCTATTACCAACCAATTAAAAAAATAAGAAGCATGGACATGTAAAGGGCTTAAATTTTCTTTTAACTTCACCGTGCCAAGAGGCTAAACTTTGTGGAAAAGCAAAATACATGGTTTTAAACATCTTCATTTGGAAAGATGAAGAATTTGAAGCTATTACATGATTAAATCCCTTGCTTTCATTCTGCTTGATATCCAAAGTTTCTTTGTAATCACTTAGCCGAGTTCCCTTCACTAAAAACAATTTCTTAGCTGCTACCTGATGACCGAAGAAGACTATGGTCTATAATGTCCAAGTGCTCAATCAAACAAATTTCATTAAAGTAGATAAGTAATAAAGAAGCATATAAGTAATTTGAAACTCACACTAGTTTCAAGTTCTAACAATTTAAATTTGTATTTAGATTTTGGATCTTTTGCTGTGCTACACATCATGTTATACAGTGCAGCAAGTTTAAAAAAAAAATGAAATTAAGAATAAAGGGACAAACCTCTTATTTAAAGAGCACAACAAACAATATTGTATCCTTAACACAATGAATGATGACAACAACCTTCACGAGGCTTTGTATATTTGTCTCAAAAAGTTTGATTTTGTTAAAAAATTTAGACACCGATCAAATGTTTAAAAGCCCAATTTCATGAATCATCGTCGGGCCTTAAAAGACCATCCATGTATTAGACGATAAGACCCAATCCATTTCTGGGTCGGTTCAGTGGACGTGAATTCACCAACAGAAAAATTTGCTCATCGAAACGTAGCCAACAAGGATACAGGTATCACACTCCTTCTCCTTCATCATTCTTCATTCATCCTATTTATTTTCTTCTTCTTTAAAAATCAATTTAATTGGCATATAAGTTTGATCCCGAGAAAATACTCGAGAAATGTCTGGCAATGAAAATTTCATTCCTACAGGGAGAACCGAAAAAAGAGACGATTACTTAGAGCTGTTATTCTTGAAAGTTTGTCTTAGGAAACTCCCCCTTCTTTTTTTCTCTCCTTCCCGCTACCTTCCGTGACCTAAGCTACTATTGTAAATTATTTAGTTTCCATTGGCGTGTCAGGTTTTAACAGTGCAGCTGCATTGATAGGTACACTTTCAATCCACAATTTTTACTTGGAATTTTTGTCTTTTGCAGTTAATAAGAATCAAAGGTAGTTTCTATCTTGCGTTTTGGTTTGTGATTCGTTCGAGCTAGTTTAAGTCAAGTGTTGGAAGAAACAACTTTGGGTGTGGACTATCACATAAAATGAGCTTGTAGGTTCGAAACAAAACAAGAAATAGGCCCGAGGCTCCTGCCCATGGTGCTTGTTATGAATGGGTTCCTAGAGCATCCAGTACCATTGTTTCCCCATCCAATTTGCAATTAGATCAAAACAATGATGCTGGTTGCTCAAATAACAATGTTGCTCCAACAACAAATTGGCAAATAAACAATAATGGTTCAAGGGGTTACAGAAGTCTTCCTATGAACTAGAGAAAGGAAAAGGGGAGAAGTGAGAATCAATGGGGGAAGGGATCGCGGGACTCTAATTTGCCTCAACTGGTGCAAGAGATTCAGGAAAGGCTAATAAAAGACACCATATAATGCATGATTTGCTATGATGTGGTCCGAAGATTTGCTCCTGTCTCGTCTTGCTGGAACTGCTACACTATATTTCACCTGAAGTGTATAAAGAAGTGGGCTCGGGCACCCACTTCGGTTACTTTGTCTGCAGAGAAAAATCAAGGGTTTAATTGGTGGTGTATTAGTTGTCGATCTGTACAGCTCGCATCATCGAAGGAGATTACGCATGTTTGCTTTTGCGCAAAGAGGCTAGACCCACCATCTGATTTGTATCTAACACCACATTCGTGTGGACAACCATGCGGGAAGCCTCTTGAAAGGGAAGCTTTGGCTCCTAGGGGGGAGTAATGTGGATCTTTGCCCTCATGTTTATGTCTTGCAATGCCATGCAGGGCCATGCCCCCGTTGTAAAACATTTGCATCGCCACTTTGTGTCCTTGTGGGAAGAAAACAATTACCACACGTTGCTCTGATCGGCAGTCTGTTCTGACCTGCGGCCAGCACTGTGACAAGCTTCTTACATGTGGACGTCATCAATGTGAGCGCATTTGTCATGTTGGTTCTTGCGATCCTTGTCAAGTCCTAATTAATGCCTCTTGCTTCTGCGATAAAAGGACGGTGGTTGTTCTTTGTGGGGACATGGCTGTGAAGGGTGAAATTAGAGCAGAAGGTGTTTTTTGTGGTGGTTCCAATTGTGGAAAGAAACTTAGTTGTGGTGATCATATTTTTGCAGTGAGAGTTGTCATACTGGCAGCTGTGGGAAGTGTGACCTTTTACCTAGCCGGATTAAGACATGCTGTTGTAGGAAAACAGGATTGGAGGAGGAACGACAGAGTTGTTTGGACCCAATGCCAAATTGTTCACGGTATGTGGCAAACCCCTTCCGTGTGGGACGCATGATTGTAGAGAGACATGTCATGCTGGGTATTGTTCACCTTGTTTGGTTCTAGTCGCCCAAAAGTGCCATTGTGGCTTAACTTCCCGAAATGTGGAGTGCTAGGAGACAACAGGGGAGAATGAGAAATTTGCTTATGAAAAGCCTTGTGTGCGAAAAAAGAATTGTGGAAGGCATCGATGTTGTGATCAGTATTGTCCAGTTTCTAACCCAAATAATAATGTGACTGTTGATTGGGATCCTGATGGGCTTGTTGGCCCAAATGTACTTGCTGACCCAAATATGGTTGCTGTCTCAAAAGTTAATTCAGTTTCAACCCACGAGACTTATTTCAGGAGAAGCAAGAAGAAGACAAAAGAAGGAACTAACAAAAAAACAACTAACTCTAACACTACTGTAGATCGTAGAGAGTAGTGGAAGGGTGAAGGGATGTTGCTGAGGGGTTTTGAAGGAAGTGTGTGGTGAGAAAAGGGGAGGGAATGATTTTGAAAAAATTTCTCTGGGAGAGACTCTAGCCTCTTGAAAGCTAGAGAACTTTGTCCTACCCTTTGTGTGTTTTTTGGTACAAGTGTTATAAGAGTTCTGGTATTTGGTTGTTAACAAGGAGTGTTCTGTATCTTGTTTGCCCTTATTGTTTTGTAGTTCAAATCTTCTTCTTCTTCTGTATCTTGTTTGCCCTTATTGTTTTGTAGTTCAAATCTTCTTCTTCTTCTTCTTCTTCTTCTTCTTCTTCTTCTTCTTCTTCTTCTTCTTCTTCTTTTGGGATTTTGTGGTTCAAATCTCATCATTTGGTATCAGAGCGGTAAGATTCATGGGGAATGGTTAATACTAGAATGAAAAGCAGAGTAAAAAATTTGGAGTAGGATATGGTAAGTATCAAGAAGTGGATGGTTGAAATAAAAAAATCAGTAGACAAACCTATTGGGCATATGTTAGTGGCTAAAAGAGAGAAAGTTGTAGTGGAGGCTCAACCTTTACCACTAACAAGAGCAAGTGGTGGCGCTAATGATTTGAGGAGAGTGGCAATGGTGGTAGAGAAGGAGGCCATGAGATTTAGGAAGCTTGAATTATCAATATTCTTTAGGGAGGATTCTATTAGTTGGATATTTCGAGTAGAACACTATTTTTCAATGAATGAGGCAACTGAAGAGGAGAAAATGGAAGTAGTGGTGTTGTGCCTAAAAGGGAAGGCACTCAATTGGTTGGACCCTAAAGCTCTAGTCATGTCATGTTCGGAGTTCGAAATTAAGGTTCTATAGTGATTCCATCATGCACAAAGAGGTAGTGTATATGAAATGATTATGGTGATGAAACAAAAAGGTAGTGTTATAGAGTACCGTGAACAATTGAGATGTTGTTGGCAAATATTTGGTGGTGGGTGATCAGATTTAATGGTAGTTATAACATCGTCTCTTGATCTGATAAGAGGTAAACCCATGGGTTATTCAATTATAATAGAAAACTCTATAAGTAACTCTTGTATATTTGCCAACAATGTTATATTTGCCAACGATGTTATAAAAAATTGTTATATATTTTTTTCTAAATTTTTTAAATTAAATTTTAAATTGAACAAAGTCAACATGACTATTAAAATTAATCCAATTTTGTTAGCTTGATCTTTTTTTTTTTGGGCACCTAACTCAACCCAATCCAATTTCACAAGGCAAAACTGGGCATCCAAGCCTCTGAGATGATGTGCACCCTTAATCAGCATAGTTCATGGTTGGTCCAAAAACAATCAGCATGGTTCATCTGACCCCAAATTTGAGAATATCCCTTATCCCTTGATCATAATGCTGAAAATATTCAATCGACATGAATAATTAGACCGCTAGCAACTTTTATTGACATGCGAATATTCCCATTGGATAATCCTAGGATGGGTCGTGCAAAAGGATCCAATTAATCAAAAAGTGCATTTTTTATTTTTTATTTTAAGTCCTAAATTATAAATTTGAAAATAAAAGTAATAATTGAGATCTCTCACCCATTAGTAGGTACTCTGATGTGGTTTGTTTGGCTTGCTAGCCTCTGTAGTGGTTTGGTGACTGGCCCATCTCCAAGGCCTTAGGTGACTAAGCTCTTAGTGGCGACTGAAGGTACACAGAATAAACTCCTAATCGCTAGAATTTCGAACCTTGCCAAGAACTAAGAGTGCCATCTCTCTTTCCTAATTTTTTACCCCAAAAGAAAAGTAGTAATTGATAAATTAAAAATTACAACCATAAAAAATTATATTTTAACTGTACAATTAAAGTTTTTAAAACATATTTTTTAAAAAATTACAATTTTTTTATTTTTAAATTATTACTTATATTTAAATTTATAATTTGAAATCTAAAATTAAAAATAAATATATATATATATATATATATATATATATATATATATTTCAAAATAGGTGACTAGCTCATCTCCAATTGTCTAAAAGAGGATCCACCCTCAAATAACCTCTCCTTTCTTGTAAAACGCCTTCATTTGGACCACATGTGAACAAGAAAAAGAGATCAGTTTTTAAAACAGAAGAATCCTTTCGTCATGCTGGCTTCCATTCTAATTTGTAATGCTTAAATGAGTACAATTTTTTTAATAATATTTAATAAGATCGTGATAAATTAAAAAAATTCTTTAAAAAGTTCAATTATTTGATACTAAATAATAAAAGATATATATTTATTATCTTATTATATATATATATATATATATATATATATATGTATGTGCTTATCATATTTTAATTAAAAAATTAATAATTAAAAAAATGAGACATTCCTATAACTTTCTCCTTAAAATTACTGGAAACTCTACAAAGAAACAACTTGTGCAATAAGGTACAAAGGGATTTAACAGACAGAGAAAGCTATGTAACTGTATATTCATTCAATATGCTATTTACAAAGAGGAAAATAAAAACTAAATATTCTCTGATTGTAACAGAGCAAAGGAAAGAACCTGAATTCTCTCCTATTCTATTTTTCATCTTTTAGGAGAAACAAAGACACAATAACTAAGCTGTGTTCCTCTCTCTCTCTCTCTCCGAATACAAAATGAAGACAGAGCAAAGAAAAAAGCAAACTAGTCCTCTCTATCTGTTAATCTATGGGTCACCAACGGAAATGGGTGTGGCGGATATCCCCAACGGCGACCGGGAAAGACGGTGGCGGCTTATCTCACGGAGAACGGGTCGGGTCTCCGGCTGCCCCATCGACAAACCGGGGATTTTCACGGATTCTTGCTTGATCTTTCTGACCTGGCTATGAACTGGGACACTCTCCTTATTGTTCGCAGAGCTGTCTTCGTTGATCTTCATGCTCTCCATTATCTGACTCCACAAAGGCTTATCTTCAGATAGAGAGCAACAAGGGCGAGGACGAACAGTGTTATATATATAGAGAGAGAGAGATATGAAGAAGAAGGGAAGTCAAGATTGAAACGCAAGGAAGAAGTTTGATGGGAACGAAGCAGTGTGTTCTGGAAACAGTCTGAGACCGGCCAAGTTGGACCGTGTCCTTCTCATATATAGGGGTTTTTATAAGACGCTTAACCACTATATTATTGGCCGCTAGTCTTTTTTAATTTAGTTCATATTTTGCGTGTGGAAGATGAGATAATTCAATATACCTTCACGTCGATGGTCAAAACCTAATTAAAAATTTCCATTTTTTAAGATATTTTAAATAAATAAAATACTATGAATAATATACGATTAAATCCACAATAAAATAAAGAAAGGGCTAAATTTAATTATAATTTTTTTATATTTTTGTTATCATATTTTTTTAAAATTATAACATGTAAAAAAAATAAAAAACTAATAATATTATACTGATTTATAAAAGTTATATATTTGTTTATAAAAATTATATACTTATTATATTATTATGTTTATTATATTTTACTTGAAAATTTTAATAATAAAAATATTAAAAAATTATATATTAATTTTTTTCCATAAAAAAATTAGCTTAGCGGGAACAGACAGTCAAAAACTATTAAAAAACACTTTTAAATGAGACCTATCAGATTGACTTGTTAGTCTGGGGGTAATTAGTCATAGATTTTTAAATGATCCTCCAAATACAGTAAAGATTGGACCTAAAGTGGGGGTGTTATGTGTTAATTGGGATACATTGAATATGATGACAACAATTGCGGGTCTTCACAAAAATCAGAGTGAGTGGTGACGATATGAAACACGTCATGGGTGAGGTGGTGGGTTGGACGGTTAAATTTGTTAACGTGAAGGAACAGGAGGTGGTCCTCGCTGCCGTCAACTTTTGTAAATGGGGGCCACGTGTAGCAGTCAACTATCACTACCCAAAACCCTTTATGCTCCTTCATTTTTTTTTTTTCATATGAAGAAAATATTTTTTATTATTAAATTTTTCAATAAAAATATAATAAATAAATAAATATTTTTTATAATTTAGTACCATATAATCATGTCATTTAAAAAAAATTCATTTATCAAATTTTTTTAAAAGACTTAAGGAGTGTTTAGTTCAATGGAGGGGAGGGGAGGGATTTTAATGAAGGAGAGGAGAGAGGAGGAAAGGAGAGGGGTTTTAATGATATGTTGTTTGGTTGATTTGAAAGGGAGGGGAGGGGAAGGGTTTTAATGATGGTTAAAGAGGGGAGGAGAGGGGAGATAAAATTAAATGGACAATTATACCCTTATGATATTAGAATTTTTAATTTTTTTATTTTTATAAAAAAAAACTTTTTTTACTTTTTATTATTAAAAAATTTTTTATTTTTATTCAAAAAATATTTTTTATTTTTATAAAAAATTATCTTAAACCCAATTTAAAAAATAAGATTTATATTATATTTAAAATAAAAATAAAAAGCAGGGACAATTTTGTCAAATAGAGATAAAATTTTTTCTCCCCTCTAAAAACCTCCACTTTTGGAGAGGAGGGGAGGGGCTCCCCTCCCCTCCAACTTTTTCAAACCAAACAAGGTGACCCCCTCATCTCCAAAACCTTCAAACCAAACAGACCCTTAATAACACTGTCTTAACAAATTTTATCCAAATCTTTGCACATAAAATTGTATTCAACTCTCTATGCACACACTCACATACACAAAGTGAGGCGAAGATTGAACTACAACCGTCTCGTGAGTTTTCTAAATATTTTACCTTTAAATCATGTTTAACATAACTAATAAAATAGGTCAAACTCAGCGGATTAATTTATTTAATCTATTAAAAATGTGAATTGAATTTAAATTTTATTAACTCATATAATATCATAGTTCAGGCCACTTAACTCATGGGTTAAATAGTCCAAGTCATATAACCTGTGAGTTGGATTTTTTTTTTTTAATTTGATCCTAAATAGCAACACACCCCACCATTTCTCTTTTCTCATTGTCCCTGGATGGCTCATTAATTAATGATTCTCTTCCTAATTTCGACTTTTGTCTTCTCACTTTTCTAATTTGCTTCAAGTCTTCGATTGATAAACCAGACGAGCAATACTGATAGCTTAGCCTTCTTCGACGAGCAACGGCATCTACTCTTGTCGACTAGCTTATTTTCTTCCTTTGACTTCGAATTCTCTTCATTTTGATAGATTAAACAAGATCAAACCCTAAGCCCAAGGGTTTGTGATGCAATGATGGCTCAGCACCCTTTCATGAGTGACAACGTCCACTCTTCTTACATCAAGTTCAGTCTTCTTCAACATCCAAGTGTAGCAAGTTAAGCCTTTATCAGTATCTCATATCTTGTAATAAGTAGCGCTTCGATTCTTCCATTTTCTATACAAGTGAGGTGAGCTCTTTCGTTTTTCATTTTGGAAACCTATTTGGAGTTTTGAGATACCTGATTGACACATTGCGTGTAAGATTTTGAGAGATCCAACTTATTTTGACTTGTGATATGCAATTAAGAGCTTTTGAACTTGTGTGTGAGGGACTTTGGCGTTTCTTTGCAGTTGTTATATGCCTTTTTCTTCACTTTTGTCTTACTTAGTGGGTTGAATTGAAATTTTTAGCCCGTTTAAATAAATGGACCAACATAGCTTCGTTTATTTAATCCATAACCTATAACAAGCTAGCTTGCATGGGTTAAACTGGCTCGTTTTGACAGTTTTAATATTTATTGACTCGTCACTTACTGTTTTCAACAACAAAATTAATGATATATCCATGCTAGTATTTTATTTAATTTGTTTTAATATAAAATTAATTATAGTAATTTTATATTTTAAAAACAGTAAAAGGAAGGAGTGGAACTACTTCTCTTATTATCTATAATAATTTATATAATTTTAGAATCAATGATTAGAAAGCTTTAAAGTCATATATGTTAGTATAAATATTTTCTTCGAATCATGTGGATGTGGTACTAATTTTAATAAGGTTTGTAAATAAATTTTCAGACAGACATTCATATTTCCTTAAGAGCAGTATATAAAATTAATAAAAAATTAGTAAATATATCAATTTTTTTAATAAAATCCATTTTTATACATGCATGTCATTATCGTTCATTAACTTAATTTAATTATTTAAAATGATTGTCTACTAACTAAAATTAATATCATTCATTCTTGTTAGTGATTTATGGAGTTAGACATTATATGCAAATTAATAATAAAACCAAATTTGAAGGAGTTAAACATTGTGAAGAGGAAAGGAATCAAACATCAAAGATTTGTGTAAGAAGTTAAGTTTTTTTTTTTGGGGGGGAGGGGAGAGAGAGATAAAACTTAAATGCAATTTCTTACCTTTTTTGTATCAGATTTATCAATTAAATTATAACCAATATATAATCTAATTAGGGAACTATATGCATTTATCATATCATTATTAAAAAATTATATATTTATTACATTTTTAATTATAAATTATTATAATAAAGATATAAAGAGTTGCATATAAATTTTTTTTCTTAAAATTAGGTATTTAAGTGCTTGGAAAGGTAAAAAAGAATGAGAACAAATTAAAAGTGCGAAGGCAAGGCGTAGTGAAAAAATTGGCAAACCCGTCAAAGAAATGGATTGAATTGTTGGATGTAATCAATGGAAGTATTAAAATGTGTCAAATTCAATAGGATGGTCCAATTAAAAAAAATTAGAGTTAGGTTTTTTCTTTAAAGGCATTTTAATTTATGGCTTTTTTTTTTTTTATAATTTTGGGCTAGACTCCATGTAGTCACAGGACTAAATTCGGCCTAGCCAATTAAGGACTAATATTTAAAAAAAAAAGCCTAAATAGCTAAATCTCTCTTTAATTCTTAAATCCTCTCGAATCAATTCGCAAAATCTTTACAATATATATATCAAATGTTAAAAAAATTAAATATAATTTTTGAAACAAAATAGATGTCAAATATAGTTTAACCAAGTTTTAGGAGAAGAAAATGTAATTTACTTAAAAAAGTTTGCTTGTAATTTTATGGTATTATATTAAAAAAAATGTACCAAAGAAGCCATAATTGTTTTATGATTTTATAGTAAAAAGTTATTGGAAATTTTTTTAAAAAAATAAAAAGGTTGAAAAGCCCTTAAAGCCGCCTTAAGCCTTAATAAGATTAGGTTGGGCTAGAAAAACTAAAATTCATATTCAAACAGAACTTATCTATTCTAATTCTAAAATCTTATAACTTAAATGGGTTAAGGCTAAGTCAAATTAGATCAGTTTGACACCCCTAATAATCAAAAGAAGCAAAAGCTTAGGAGATATGAATTTTCTTTTTTGAAAGTTTGAACAGATATTTAAATACTGTGTGGGGTTAGGTTGAGTCAGCCTTAATGTAACTTAACCCAATAAGAGTGAATTAACCCAATAAGAATGAAATTTTGTCTTGCACTTCTATAATCCAACCTTCCCTCAGTCAACTTTTCCAAGGTTTCTGTTCCTATTCAACTATCTTCTGTGTTTCTAATTAACCAATTAATATGTGTAAAATAATTTATTTAGCAATTAATTTTTAGTTTAAAAACTAAGGTAATTTAATATTTGAAATTAAATATATTTTATTTTTTTTTTGTTTATTTTGGATCCAAACATCTAAAAATTTCAAGAACATAGTAATATATTAAATAAAAATAAAGAAAAAATTATTGAGAGAGACCAATAAACTAAATTAATTATTTCTAACAAATTTATATTTCTAATTTATTGTGAATAACCAAAGGAACAAAAGACCAAAAGTATAACTTTTTCTTGCCAAAATATCCTTCTTAAATGAGAATTACAAACCTTTTTTTTTTTTTTTTAAATATTACTTGTTGAGTTTAGGTATGATGCTATATGGGTTTAACAATTTTAATTTCGTTATAACAAACTTGTAACTTTTTCTTTTAAAAACTACAATGAGATACTATTAAAATTTTGGTAGTTCATATATATACTTCACAGACTCACTTAAGCTTCTAACAGTTGTTATTTACTCTTGCAGATTGAAAAAGATAATTACTGTAACTTATATCTTATTATTACTATTAAAAGAAAAAAATTATAATTTTTTTGCAAAAAAATTAAAATCATTAAAACTAAGTAATAACATACCTAGACTCAATAAATAATATTAAGAGAGAGCTTAATAAGTTTCTTATTTGCAATGAATATTTTGATAAGAATAAGTTACATCTTTGGTTATATAGTCATTCACAACAAATTTAAAATATAAAATCATAAAAATAATCATTTTACTTTTTTGATCCCCATCAATAATTTTTCTATAAAAATTAGACTTGAATTTTTCTTTTTGGGGGTCAAAAGTTTCGGTTGATCATCTCAACCTAAACATAGGCCCGGAGTCCCCTTTCAAATTAAGTCATCAATAACTTGAGTTGGGTCCTTATCTTGTAGTTTAGTGCCTTAGAATGATGTCTGGTAAGAGGATTCAGATACTATAAAAGAATAAACACGGATTATAAGACACTCAGAAATAATTCTCTCTTTTTTTTTAATTTTAATTTTTTGGTTGAGAATAGTTTTGTCTTCTATTTGTCCGATTAATACACTTATTAAACAAAATGAAAATAACTAGGGATAATTTGCTTCAATATGGACTTTTAACAGGCCTATACCGCTAAAGCATGTAAGGCCTAAAAATAATGGGCCCAATAATTCCTTGGGCAAGAAAACAAAAATATGCGTGAATTGAAGCACGTGAATTCATCTGAGTGCAGAATTATTTATGGTAAGATATTAACCTATTTTCAAAGGATTAAAATTTTTTTATTTCTATTAAATTCTTAAATTTTCATACTTAATTTTATTTCTAAAAATTATAATAAAAATAATTATCTTAGATAATTATTAATAAAATGCTATTTAGATATTATATATATATATACACATATCTTTAAAATAATTAAAAATCTCAATTAACCAATGCAAACAAAAAAAAAATTACATTTACCTATTAGCCTCAGTCAAAATTATGCTTCTGAACCTTAAATTTTTATTAATTATATTTTGATTCTTAAAATTTATCAAAATATTTTTATTTTTCAAATGATTTTCTTATATTTTTAAGGTTCTAGTTGCCTAGAAAATTTTTAAATTTTCATATTTTAAGTATTTATTCCTTAATTACTAGACATTTACTAAATTACTTTTAATTTTAAATAAATCTTAAAAATTTTAATTAAATATCTAATGACTTTCCAAATTTCAGTTTCTTTTCCAAAATTCATAAATTCCAAAATTCACCTTTTAAGACCTTATTTTCTTAATTTAAAAGTCCACAACTCATTTAATTTAATTTAATTTAATTTAATTTAATTAATATAATAAAATAATAAAAATTCTATTTTAAGGAGAATGTTACACCCTCCTTTTATTTTTGAAACATACCAAAACTTTCTTTTTTTGAAAAAATAAATTATATAGATGACATTTTTATTTTCAAAAAATATATAAATCTTTCATGAAATAAAGAGTAAATTATATATACTTCCTTTGAGTTTTTTTTTATGAAATTACATGAACCTTCTTTCTATTTTTTAAAGATATTTGTGTATATTTTAAAAATAAAAAAATATATGTATAATTTCAGCAAAATTCAAGAAATATTTATGTAATCTATTCTTTGTTTTAAAAAATATTTGTATATATTTAAAAATAAAATAAAAATTTATGTAATTTTAGGAAAATTTAAGAAAGATTTATGTATGTTTTAAAAGTAAAAAAAATTTATATAATTTTAACAGACTTTAAAAAATATCTATGTAATTTATTCAATTTTTTTCATCTTAATTGAATTTGAATATCATATTTTCATTTATACATACTCTCAAAATAATCATAAAAATCTCAATTAACCAACGCAAATAAAAGAAAAAAAAAGAAGCAAATGCAGTCTCTTTCGTGCATTTCTAACCGCGTGGTCTGGTTCTTACTTCATACTCCCCCGCGTGCCACTCCGAGTATCAAGCACCGCAGATCCTTCTCTACTTTTGCGGATCTCAAGGTTTTTAGCAACGCTTCTGGGTTCCAACTCTTGAGATTAGGTACTTCTCTCGCTTTGCCTTCTACTTGCAATGTCACTGGGTTTTGAATTGGGGTTTCACTGATTCATTTCCTGTGTTTAATTTCCTTTGTTGATTATACTAACTAGTAATATCACGCTTTTCGTATCAGTGCCTGTATCTGTAATGGTACCCTTAAATCTTTGAGTTGGCAGTACATGGCTAGTAATTCACCATCCAGTCTCCTTTTCCTCCCCATTGTTCCTTCTCTGTTGGTTGGCCGCAAGTGCTTTTGAAATTTTTAATGAATTTCAAATCTAATCAAAATTCCATTATTTTCCGTTTCAAATCATATCAAATTTGCTAAGAAGAGAGGGACTCTTTCATGTTGGTTTAAGAGTTGGCATCATTCGGACTATCCATTTTTTTTTTTTCAATAATTAAATCTGCTTCTATACTGAGTCATTCAGCTTTCTTTTGTCTCCATGGTGGAGAAAAGGAAAGGGGAAAGTTGGGGAGCATCTCTTTTCTACCAAATTGCTCAGTCATTAGCTTGTGTTTTGAAACTTCATTTTTTAACGCTAATACGAAATGCTTGCTCGCTACTGAGAAGAATGGTAAATAAACAAAAGGCAATAGTGTTAATTCAGGTTAGGAAATAGAGTTTGCATGAGAGAAACTGCGCATAAGAAGTGAAAGATGATGCAAAATAGGCTGCGCGATGGGATCCCTGCCTTAAATGTGCATCCTTCACTCTTCAATCAATGCTTTGTGTCATCTACCCTCATTTTTATTGGCAAAAATCAGTATAAACACTTCCTAAGTGCAATACTTTGAGCAGACAACTAAACTAGCAAAGACCTGGAGTCTTTTTGAATATTCTAGTGCCTATTCCTTTGTAAATATTTCATCACTGTCGCTTGGTCTATTGAGTTGTATTACATTACATGAACATGTGATCAATCATTGATGAAACCTGAAAGTAATGCCTTGCTTGAATTGTTTTGTTTCACAGAGCGATTTCTTGCTTTCTTTCTTTCAACAATAAAATTCTTGTATGAGATCCACGGAAGTTTTTTCACTAGTCATCTTAATGTCTAATTTACGGGTTATGTTGTTTCTTGGAAAAAGAGTAATTTATTTTTGGGTAAAGAGCATATAAAATTTTCAGTTCCTAGTTGACTGGAATTCACCTGGGGCACATATAATGTTAGGGAGAGTTTTGGAATTTTTTTCTATATTGGGCCGTGTTCCTGGTCCGAAATGCGTATATGCTTCTGAGTTTTTATTGTGTCCACAATCAACACTTGCATTAACAGATTATGAAGATTGTACTGACATAGGTTTAGATTTATTCAGATGTCTAAAGCCAATGATGTGGAAAACCCTTTTAATCTTGACGTTCAGAAAGGTCTTGATGCCCCCTCTCCCTCTAGTGGTGATATCCAGGGAAATTGGTACAGTGCATTCCTCCAACAATTTTCAGTATATGGTGTAGCTGCTGGATATTGCTTATCTGCATCTTTGCTCTCAATCATCAACAAATGGGCTGTCATGAAATTTCCATATCCTGGGGCACTAACTGCCTTCCAGTACTTCACAAGCGCAGCTGGGGTATTCATTTGTGGATGGTTCAAGTTCATTGAGCATGACTCTCTAGACCTATTGACCATGTGGCGGTTTCTACCCGCAGCTATCATCTTCTACCTATCTCTTTTCACCAACAGTGAGCTACTCCTCCATGCCAATGTGGATACTTTCATTGTATTTCGGTCTGCTGTTCCCATTTTTGTTGCAATAGGGGAGACACTCTTCTTGCACCAGCCATGGCCATCCCTTAAGACATGGGTATCATTAGCTACCATCTTTGCAGGAAGTGTGATCTATGTGGTGACTGATTACCAGTTCACATTTATGGCCTATAGTTGGGCTCTGGCATACTTGGTTAGCATGAGCATAGATTTTGTTTACATAAAGCATGTAGTTATGACCATTGGTTTGAACACATGGGGTCTTGTGCTGTACAACAATCTTGAGGCTCTTCTACTTTTCCCATTGGAACTGCTAATCATGGGTGAGTTGAAGAAGATCAAGCATGAGTTCTCCGACGAGTCTGATTGGTACTCTTTTCAAGTGGTTTTGCCTGTGGGATTGTCTTGTTTGTTTGGTCTATCCATCTCTTTCTTTGGATTTTCTTGCCGTAGGGCGATTTCTGCAACGGGATTTACAGTTCTTGGCATAGTCAACAAGTTGTTGACTGTTGTGATTAATTTAGTAATATGGGACAAACATTCAACTTGGGTGGGTACAGTGGGACTTTTGATTTGTATGCTTGGTGGGATTTTGTATCAGCAATCAACAGTCAAACCAAAGGCTGCGAAACAAGTTACTGCACAGGAGAGTGAGGAGGAACAACAGAAGCTGCTTGAAATGCGGGCCAATTCAGAGATCAACATCAAGGAAAATGAAGTTACTAAATCATAGGAGTAAATCAAAGAGATCATTTTTACTTCAGACAATTGTATACTTCCTTATAAGTGTACATTGGTTTCACAATTATCTGATATAAGTGATTCTTTCAAATTTCATAGATGTGAATCCATGATTTTTTGTCGACATTCCATTTCATAGGGATTTATTTGCTTTATAGTGGCCTTTAAGCATTTTTTAGGGGGAAAAAAAAAATTTCTCCTTTGAAATATGATGCATTTCTCAATTTGGTGCTTTTACATTTTTATTTTCTAAACTCAATCATTGTGTATTTTAATTCTCAATCTGGTCATTTTGTGTACATGGATGCTTTAAATTCAGGACAGGAATCAAGCATTGTTGTCTCGCTCCAAATGTTCACTATTTGAGCTTTCCCCCCCTCTTTTTTCAGGGATCTAACGTTCATGTCGGTGTATTAACTATTTATGAATGTTATGTCCTACAACCTATGCTTAGAAGGTATTTAAATCTTGATTCTTGAGGCTTTAACTTAAAAACTAGTCTTTTGGGTTTTATCTTTTTTCTTAGTTTAACACGTATCAATTAATGTTTCATGAGGAGATCATTGACCAAGTGCGGAGGCCCGAGGAGCAATCGGAGAGTGGGTTACCAAAATCATTCAAGTAAAAACCACTCGAGGGTCTTGAGCCTTCTTTATCTAATAGGCTAGTTGTTTTGGTTGAGCTAATCTAAGCTCAAGAATAATCATTCCCTAGATTGTAGATTTGTTCGATGGGGTTCTGAGAATCATTAATTTTTTCTAACTTCAAGAACATTATCTCATGATTGTAAATTTCAACGTGGTCAGAATAAAATGGTTAATGGCATCCCAATACGTCGGGCTTTATTTCTCTGTAAGTTACGAACATACCAATTACCAACTGCTCCTACATGGTTTTTACTTTATATCCATTTATTTAATTAGGTAAAAAATAACTGACTTAATTATAAGTTAATTATTAAGAAGAGGCATCTAGTGATAAATGATACCTTAAACCCATTAAAAGATGATTTATGTACGTCAAGAGGAGGTTTTTCCACTTATTGAAATGAGGTGCTTCCATTTATTCGAAGAATGATGCCTTCTGCTACGCTTACTATAAGTGAGTGCCTTATATTAAGCTTGTTATATTTAGTAGTGAGTGTTTCATGTTAAGCTTGGTATAATTAATAGTGGATGTTTCCTGTTAAGAGGAGCAGCTACTTAATTTAAATCCTTCCACTAATTAAGAAAAGCAGAATAAATAGAGAAATTGTTCACTTCCTCCTAGGGGTGTGCACAGGCCAAGTCAAACTAAGTTTTACCTGACTTTGCAGTCTAAACAAAGTTAGGTTAAAAATTTTTTTTTTTCTACCTTGCAACCTAACCTAATTCAACTATGACTCAGTTGTGATGGGGCCAACTAAGCCAATTGAAACTTTGTTTTATGGGAAAAATATTGAAACTTAAAAGGTTATTTTTGTATCTATTTAACTATTTTAGACATATAACTACTCATTTTGATATATTTTTTTAAAATTTATACAATAGAAATGAAAAAAGTGGGTTTAAAGGATGAAATACACAATCAAGCCAATTGAAACTTTTTTTTTCTTAGAAAAAAACATTGAAACTTTAAATGCTATCTTCGTATCTATTTGATATAATTACTTGTTTTGATATTTTTTTTTCAAAATTTATGCAATAGAAATTAAAAAAATGGGTTCAAAGGATGAAATACAAAACCAGGCCAATTGAAAATTTTTTTTTTGGAAAAAAATGTTGAAACTTTAAAGGCTATCTTTGTATCCATTCAACTATTTTAGACATATAAACATTTGGTTTTGATACTTTTCTTTTTTCAAGATTTATACAATAAAAATGAAAAAAGTGGGTTTAGAGAATGAAATAGGAAGAAAAATGCAAATATAAAGGTTGGAATTTTAAAATATGATCATTTGGCCTATTGGTCTAATTGTGGTATTTCTTTTGGCGTTTTTTTTTATACAAACGTGGCTTTTTTTTTCCCTTTAAAAAGGTCTTTTACTCTCTCAAATCAAAGTTTTCTACTTTTAAATTAAAAAAATACATATTTTTTATCTTATTTTCTCTTACATGAAGGTGATAATCATACTCAAGAAAGACTTTGATTATTGACTATTTATAATTTGCAAAATATATTTAAAAATTTTTTGATAAAATTATAAAATAACCTTTTAAAAAGATATTTTTAATTTAGTTCTTATATATATATATATATATATATTATTTATAATGCTTGGGCTTGACTAGGTTGGGCTTGACTAGTTGGAAGGATCAAACTAGTCACCTAACGTGGCCCAATTTTGTTTCTTCTATTCTTTTTTAATTTTTGTGGGGATCGACTTGATGTAACTAAACAATACTAAACCCGTTGGGTCAGATAAAACACTCTACCTTCTCCTTAAGAACAATAAGCAAATTCATCCCTCAAACAATAAACAAAAATTCTCCCTAGATATCCTATGCATGCTATGCGTAATGCAAGGAACGCTTGTGTGAACCTTGCAAGCATGCACACTAGCCCCAAGGATGGCACAATGTAAATATGCCAACCTCAAGGCTAGCGCACACAAGTATGACAAATCTAGAGGCTAGCATAAGCAATGTAAATGTTGGCTTTCCTCAATGCTTGATTACTTATGACATCTAGTCTTAGTCAATCCCCACAGTGATAAAACCCTTATGCTAAGTGAAGTGTTTTAGAGAGCCCAATAAATTCATCCTTTAAACAACAAATTCAATTATTTTACTTTCACCTTCTTAAGAAGTTAAGGTGTAGGAGAGTGCGATGGGGCCATCCCTTCCTTTAAAGTTAGTGTAGTGTTAGCATGAGAAGGATCACGTCAAGGTTACTCTGACATCATGATGAAGCAATACTCTCTGAGTAGATTTGGTACAAACTAAGTGTCACTTGTGGCTTTCAACTTAGACAGTGTTAAGAGTGTTGTAAAGGAGTAGTTTGTATTATCCTCTCCTATGGAATAGCCCTTGGTATTGGGAGTGGCCTGATATGATTGAAATAAAGGAACTTTTGTGCCATGAACGATCACTCTAGTAAGTTAGCTTGGTAAGAGCTTGACACTTGGTAAGTCGATTAGTTGTTCTAGATAAGCTTGTGCCTTTCTCCCTAGCCTTACCCTTCTTGAAGAGTTAACATTCAAGGTTAACTACTCCCAACCTACTCCATCTAAAACACATCATCTCTAATTCCACGATCAAGCATGCATGTTTGTGGTGTGCATAAATTTCCATGATCGCACATCTTTCTTAAATTTAGCCCTCCATTAATTAGACCATTACGCCATGCATTGAATGTGCAGGTAATGCCCCATATTCTTTGTCACATCTATCATGAGTGTTAATTGACATTTCCAAGCTTCACTATAAATGGACCTCTTAATCTTTAAAGAGAGTAGATGCTTTTTCACACATACACTCATACGCTTCATTGAGATTTCCATTGCTCTACAAAACACTTTTTCCAAATTTAAACCTTGAAGCTTAGTAAGATCAAGATTTTATACACTACGAACTTTGTGTTAAGCCTTTAAACTCTGAGACACTAGTTTCAAAGTGAAAGTTAAGTATCACGATCAAGCTCTCTTGTCTTTTTAAGAATTTATTAACGTGCTTCACTTTTCCCTACTCCAATGACTAGCCATTTATTACTCTTTACCTCTCCAGTTCAAACTCAACGTTCTCAACACACAAGCCTAATCATTTCTAAGCCATTCTTTTCCGTGACGAATGGCCTAATGCTCTTGACTAAATAAGTTCATGTTTCATGCCCAAGACTAGCATTTTGAATCTGACTTTGAAAAGTAAACTAAGAAGAACACTTTATAAGCAGTTGACTCTGAGATTACTTGAATATTATTAATTATTTCACGAACTACTCTCTGTTAGTCCTTAACGAAGAAAAAACATTGTCTCTATTCATTGGATTTCATAACAATACAGTGGTCTGACTGAAGGAAAAACTTGGAAGAGGAATTTGAAACTTTCAAGTGCCAATAAAGGTGCATACTTTTCCAGGCCCTGCGCGTTTGCATTTCCATATACGTCAGAAACAAATCTAACCACTGAACTTCTACGTAATAACATAATCTGCCTTTTCTGTTGTCGAAGAGAAGCAATTATTCAATGTTCCTCCTAGGATTAAAAACTGTCTAAATCATTTTTTCTTCATTGAAATTCTTAAGAAAATGCTTCACGCAGAAATAACCGTTTGTAATAGTAAACTCTCTTTGACAAAGCCAAACATTGTCATGCCCATTTAGAAATCACCTCTAGTTGCTTTACCAATATTGTAATAGCCAATTCTTGTGTGCTCGCTTACTCAAGCGCTAAGATCAAACACTTTATGCATACATATATATATATGTATAGTTCTTCTGAATCTCTTAAATTTCATAGAATAAAAATTAAGCTAGTAAGTTCTATCTAAAAGACTTAATTGGATACCAACAAGATTTATCATTAGCTAATTTGATGGCTTCATATTAAAAAGATCATATGCAAATTTCTTGCAAACTCAAATGCCTGAATTTAATTTTTTTTTTAAATTAGATTCATTTTATAAAAAATAGATAAATTAAAATCTTATAAAAGAATACGTAAGCATCTTATGCACACTTTTTAATAGAATCTATATTTAACATATTTACATATTTTTTATAATTAGTAATCTATATATATATATTGTTTTTTTGTAAATTCAAACCATCTCCTTCTAAATTTCTTGGAAACTTATTATGTTGTATAATAAATGGTTGATTGAATTATGGGTCGCCCATTAGAAGATTGGAACAACTCGAATGGAAAATATGTGCGGTTATGTTGGACCAAGAAGCAACATGTCAGGTGCAGCAAGGACAAACATGATTCATGAGTGACGGTGGCCAAAAGAAGAACGCAGAGTTGAAAATGTACAACTAATTTCCTCACATCAGCGCAATTCGGTGTCTCAGAAGACTAGAAACGTTTTCAAAGGGAAGATGCGACCAACTGGAACGTAATTCAGACTCTTTAGATGAACCTTAAGAAACTTTCCATTTCCAGAAAGTTGACTCCTGTTCATGTCTAAGGTTTCAAACTGGCACAGTCCCATCTTAGAATTGGGATTTATTTTGCGGCTTTAGAACGGTTTTCAAACGCAGCTAAATTATTTTGTTTTCATTGAAAACTGTCTTTTTGTTGGAAACTTCCCTTTTCCAGAAAGTTGACTCTTGTATGTTTCTAAGGTTTCACACTGGTACAGTTCAATAACGTTTGCATTCGGATTTGTTTTGCGGTTTTGACACGGTTTTCAAACGCTTGCTAAATGATTTGTTCTCATATGGAACTGTTTTACTTTTTTTTTTTTGGGTAACTATTTTTTTCCTTAATTCTAAACCTTTTTAATGTACATAAATACTATCGAAAAAGGTTGTAGGCATAGCTAGCTATTTTCAATTTTACGTTAAAACGACGAGGGGTAAATTACATTAACTTTTTTCGAATTTAACTAATTAATTAAATTATATATAATATTCTTCTCATTTTAAACATATTATCCAATTTTATTGATATTTTGATAGATATTATAAAAAATAAATATATAGTAAGAGAAATTTTGGTAATATATATCAAATATCAAGATAATTAGATAACATAATTTTGTAAATTGATAGACATATTATTTACATTAGTTAAAACCTCGAAGATATTAGTGTAATTTATTTTAAAATGAATGGTGCCGACAAGAGATGGCTTATTTGCTAAAGGGATCTATTAAAACTGCAGAGTCATCCATGCATCGTGGCAGCTAGTCTTTTGGGTTCGGTTATCTTTGCTTCTCTACTCGGATTGGGATCTTTGCCTTTAGCAAAGTATCTTGTAAGAGAAAGTAAGAGACATGGGGTGACATCTAATAGATGTAAATAGAGTGTTTATTGGAGCAAATATGGATACTCCAGATTTTGAATCTTTCTTTTTGATTTTTTCTTTTAACTTTGAAGAAAGCAAAATATATGATAAAGATCATCTTCTAATTTTTATCTCACAAATTGTTTATTTGACAAGGTTGAAAAACAATTTTTATCTCACGTTTTACTTCCTTTAAAAAAAAATAGATGACTAAAAATAAAAATATAAAAAAGATATAAAATTTTGACCATCTAAATCAAATATGAATGATTCAATTTTTTTTTTTTAGAGTTGTAAACAATCCATTCGCTCTATTAGATCTTGTCTCATGTCTCTTTTTCTCTCTAACAGATCCTCTGTTGGATAAGAGTGATCCATGAAAAAAATTTGTTGGTTATAATCTACGTCAAAGTGTAACGTTATGTGTGTGTTTGCCACAATGCCCCATCCTCATTGTTGTAAATTTATCATTGTTATCATTTTATTTAGAAAAAAAAAACACTTTTATCTGTTATTAATCTTAAACCCTAAGCATAGAGGCCAAACCCTACAAAAGAAATTATCAATTTGGTGTCCCAAGACAAGATACCATTATATATGCTTGGATCCACATTGCCACTCAACTACACACCATCCAATTGGAACGGAGGGACAAAAGCAACCGATAAAAGATAAAGCATACAATGAGGTGGTGAGTCCCAGAACAAATCCCATTTCTCCTTTTCTTAAAGTTTCCTCTTTCACAAACACCCTTTTAATTTGTTGATATCACACCACCCATAAATTTGGAAGAAAAATTATAGATGAAGGATTTAAGTTGAATATATTTATATTGAAAAATATCAAATTTTAAAATTATTTTAATAGATTTAAAGATAAAAAAATTTTAATTTAAAATTCTAAACTATAATTTTCTTACATAATTTAAATTTTAAAAAAATTTAAGGTATTTTAATATAAATATTTTTAATTTAAAATCTTCAACTATAATTTTTTCAAATTTAATTAGATGCCAACTTCAAGTATTCCACTATTATTTTGGGGCTCATTATCATTTAGTTCAAAATGACTGATTTAAGAAATTTCGAATAAGATTGAAAATATACCTCTAGTCATAATTTTGATAGAATATTATTAAAAAAAATATAATAAAATTTTGTTGACTGCTTTTAGCCTATGGTCATAGACTTTTTGATACACAAGTATATATCATGACTAGACTAAAGACCCTTTCAACTTTGTAATTACTTTTATGGTTTTATTCCATCATAAAATCAATTCATAATTCTTACTTACCAAGTAAACTTTCACATTCCCTTAAGACCATTAAGAAAAAATGGTTACTAAAAACCTCATTGACCCAGTAAAGGAATTCTTAAAACCAACACTCAAATGCGATCTCCTCAAAATTTGTATAAAATATTTTTTTACCACTCTGCATACAAATTTCAAGGTTATTCAATAATAAAGAAGTGGACCACTCCATAGTAAAATTCTAACTTCAGATTATGACAAAACTAATCCAAGAACTAGGTCATAGGGTTTCAGCTTTTTAATTATACACATATGGTATTGGTCTGTTCTCCGTTTAAAATCACCAAAAAGTTCAATGATTTGTAACCATAGAAGTCAAATTGGTCTACTTAATTTCTCTTATTTCAATTCGAGTGGTTTTTTCTTTAATATTACAGATATGATGTTATTCAAAAAAAAAATAGCAGAATTAAAGTTAAAAATTAAATTTATACAATATACTTAATCACATATTATCTTATATATCTATTCATAACTAGGTCATAGATTTTTCAGCCCTTTATGGCCTGTTTGGTACCTGAAAGAAAAGGGATTTAATTTGTTTTCTTTTTTTTTGTAATATTTATTATATTTTTATAATCATTATTCAATAATTTTTATTATTTTTATTAATTTTTAAAATAGAGGTAGGGGAGTTATTTTCTATTTATCTCATTTATTTTTTTATTTTGATTTTTATACTTAAGTTTTTGTATACTAAATAACTCTTTAATTATAGGTAATAATTTAATTAAACACACAATTTAATGAAAAGTGACTATAGAACCCAAATAATTCTACTTAACTTTTCTTATTCCAATTTTAAGTTATTTAATTTTAGAATAGTATAGTTAAGTAGTGTTCCAATCAACATGCATGCTTACTGGTTTATTTATTTATATGATCTGATCAATAACAAATTATTTACATCAAGAATGAAAGATTCATAGAAAAATTTTTACAACCTCACTCAAAAAATGGACAAAATTAATATTTAAATTTATAATAATATAGTCATTCAATTTCATAGGACTATTTAGGTGCAACCTTTATCTTTTGCAATCATTTAGTCATATAGTTAGAGAAATAATAATATAAAAAGATAAAATTATACATGGACTTACTTTCTCTTTTTACATTTATTTCTTCTTGTGTTTTTTTTTTAAATTTCTCTATAACTATACTATATACGGTCAATTTGTAATTGTAGAGAATTCAAACTCAACGTTTAACTTAATATATGGTAACGGTTCACACTTTTGCATAAAGTTGGAGCCATCCTGCTTGAACTCACCATCACATGCAAAGCTTCCATTTTCAGAAAATTATTGCTTACTAAAAAGTGACATTTAATAAGGAAAGCATCTTAAATTTTGAAGATGGGGATGGCTAGAGAAGATAAGAGTTTAGAATAAAATCAGGTACTTCAGATTGTGGCACTCTATATTGGAGCCTTTAATAAGTAGAAATTGGCATCACATTTATGGATGTTTGTGTTTGGAATAATGAAAAAGAAATAAAATTTATATTTTTATTATAATATTTTTTAAATAAAATATTATAAATATATAATTTTTTAATAATAATATAATAAATATATAATTTTTATAAATATGTTTACGGTTTTGATTAAGTTTTTTTAAAAAATTATATATACATCTATCTATATTTGTGTGTGTTATAATTTTTTCAAGAAATTTAATATCAAAGATATAATAAATTATATATAAATTTACTTTTTTATAAAAAGTTATATATGTCACTTGACTTCAATTAGTGAAAGTGCATATTTGGCTCGGGAAAAAGAAAATGTGATTTTGTTAGAAACAAGAAATTGTAACTTTTAAGTAAATAATATTACAAACTTGATTTTTTCTCCCTCAAACACGCGCACTCAAAGTAAGTGGAAAAAGCAGAATGAGTTGGAAATCCACATAACGTGATGTCAGCGTCCAAAACTGGAACAGAGCAAAATAAAGTTGCATTTTATATAATGGAATAAATTCATCATAATTTTTGTTTCAAATACTTTTCTCCTGTTATTTCTGGCGATTGAACTTACAAGAGTATCTTTAAGCACTATCGTTTAGAAAAAAAAAAAAAAAACACACACACACACACACACATGGAGTTTACGTCCATAGGAAATGCTCAGTCCATTTTAAAATAATGTTTATTATAATGGGAAAACATTCATCATAATTTTTTTGAATATTTTTTGTAAAAAAAAAAGTATTGAAGGAAACAATATCTTTAAGCACTATCACTAAAAAACACAATTAATCTGTCCAGACAAAATGCAGTAAGCTTTAAAATAATGTTTATTTTGAAACTTATGATACTTAGATATGAGATGACATTTGTTTAAATGGCCAAAAAGAGAGAGAGAAGGGGGGGGGGGACAAAAAACATTTACCCTCATTTATTAAAGTAATGGAAAATTAAAACTATGTTTATGAAATTAAAAATTTATTTTATGTAACGTCTATCGAGAACATTTCATTGAAATCAAGCCAATTGTATTATTTAATTTAATCCACTCAGTATATCTGATTTTTTTGGTCTCAATTTTTGTTCGAATTAAATTTTCTTTTCAAAAAATCCAAGTGTACTTACTAATATTTAAAAAGACGCACCTCACGTCAATGATGCTCTTTGGAAAAATTGATTTCAGGTTAACAAAATATAATATTATTGGCCAAAAATCTTAACTCAATTGGCATCTCTTCTATGCTTTGTTTGATATCAAAGGAAGGAAAAAAAACCATAGGAGGAAAAGAAAAGGAAATGATAAAGAAAGTGAACGAATTATTTTTCATTTCATTAAATATAATAGAATGAAAAAAAATAACATATTAAATTATTATATTATCTTCTATCTATTTAAATATATTTACCATAAATATAGTATATACTATATCTATTTATTTATATTAATATAAGTACACATTTTTATTTATTTTAATTTCTTATTAGTTATTTATAATTAATTATTTGATCATTTAATAATATAGTGTGGGTCCCATTAATTCTTTTTACGAATATTAATTTAGATCTTTTTTTCACCTTTATAATATTGCATAAGATGTCATCCTGTTATACGTGGATAAATTGATAGGTGTAAACCCCATATACTTTTATTTTCTTTTTTCAAATGTTGGACTTCGTATTTTGTATTTATCTCTTTTTAATAAAGCGACATCTTAGACCGTAGAAGATCCATTTTGCTTATATTGTCAATAAAAAAAGAAAAACGCGAGACCGAAGAAAAGATGAAAGTGTGGCATAAAAAACTGAGAGAATCAGAGTTAAGAATCCAAACTTTAAAATATTTACTCTGAAAAGTCTATTATCATTAGGTTTAAGAATCTTATTTAAAGTTAATGATAATATATTCTAAATTTAGTAATAATAAATTTTTTAAAATAAATATTTTAAAATTTAGGTGCTCAACTCTAATTCTCTCTAAAAAATTTCTCTCCCTTGTCCCTCTATTTTTTCCTCTCCTCTTTTGTCAGGTGGATGGAGACTTTAGTGGGCTCCGCGAATTCCATTTTCTTCCCAATTCCTTCGGTTTCCTCTTAAAACACACAAACCAAATAAAATGACTTTACAATTCCTGCCTTTTTTTATTTCTCTCCCTTCGTTTCCATCAAATAAAACTCTAAATTGCATGAAAAACGTGATGTTTCTTTACTTTTAACTCCCAAGACTGTGTCTCATTTGTTAGAAAGAGGAAAAGTGATAGTATTGTTTCTAATTAATTAAGCTAATTTCCCTAAATTAAAAGTATATTTTAATTAATTTTGGTATATATACACGCATATCTTTGTTTGTCTTATTTCATATGTACAACTGATACAATTAAATATTATTTATTCAAAGAAAATGAATAATTAGATGAATTTTTTTTATTATTTGATATAAAAAAATATAAAACTAATCATTTCATCACGTATATAACTAATAACTATGACAACAAATTAGTTAAAATATATATTTAAATAAAATAATATACCCTCTGAACAACTTTAAACATTTTAGTGTTATCCATTAAAGGATAAGATAAATTCAGTATTGAAGTTGTGTAAAAAACTAAAAATTCCGAAAATAACTAATATTTCGTTTTCTCAACTCATGTCTGCTGTACTTGACCTTGTCTCCGTTGCTTTGTTTCCTTCAAGAAACAACCACGAAAACACACAACCTCTCCCATTCCTGTCAAAAGTCAATTGTAACTCAAATCAAAACAAATCCTTTTGGCTTCTCCTTTCTTTTCACATGTCGGTGTGTGTGTGTTGGAATCGTTTCCCCTTCGAATTGGTCACCGCAACAAGTTCCTTTTTTCTCTTCTCATTCAATTCTTTCTTTGTTTTAATCACTATTCTCTCTTTAAAGGATTGATTCTATTTTCCTTTTCAATTTTAAACTCTTGCTTGTAACGTCCCAAGCCGCGTCGTCTCTTTTATCCAGCACCTTACCTGCGAATTTAATTCCTCACTTTTCTTTTCAAATATTCAATCGGAAATTTTACTTAACTATTACGTTTTGATTTCATTCCAGCGCGGGACCCACGCATATATAAATATATATATATATATATACACACACGAGAGTTTCTTCTGTGCCATTTATGGGTATTGGTTCTTTCGTCTCTATTGTCTTTTTGCCTCGTTAGTATTGTTGAGGCCGAAGGAGAGTTTTTGGTGTTTTCAATATCATAAGAAAGGCTTGATGGGTCTCTTCCTTTCAAGGATTATGGCATGCAAATTTTTCTTTCCCAATATTTTCTCGAGAAAAGTTGCAGGCGATTTCTTGCCCAGACCCATAGAAAGCGTGGTGCGCTTGGTTTCTCGTACTGGTAGGCATTTGCAGCGATACGATGAAGGGTGTCGCCTAGTCGTGGGGTGTGCTCCTCTTTCTCTTTCTGTTTTATGCGTTTTTTCTTGTTGGAGGATGAAGTTCAGAACGTTAACATTTGAAATTTTGGATGAAACCTTTCAGTTCTTTTGGGAGTCCTAGAAGCAATCTGAAAGTTATTAGTTTTTCTCAATTGGGTTTTATTCAGATGGCGAAAATTTGTTTTTTGTTGATTTTAGATTTCTGAGAACATAACATTTTGATCTCCGAAAAATATATTATACAAGTCATTTCCCCCAAAATTTGTAACTCGTTATACATAAATTTTCTCATTAGATTAAATTGTATACTTACTCTAATTTGAGGGGTTAACTCAATATATATGTACAGTGAGTTACAAACTTTGAAAAAATTATTCGTATTGAAAAACAAATCGAGTGCAATGGAAAACATTTTCAAGAAATAAATTGTATATTTACTCTATGTTTTTACATGGTTCCAAATTTGTCTCTTTATGCTCTTGCTACTTTATTGTTGATATTAATCTAACTCCTTTCATGTAATTTTGAAAATGTTCAGATGCATTCCATACAGATATAAAAGAAAGAATGTTGATGCAACCCATAACAGTGAATTGGAGGTTCTTGTGATTAGTTCTCAGAATGGTCAGGGAATGCAGTTCCCAAAGGTATTGCTTCCCAATTATTCTTATTGGCTTTCTTTTAGCTAACACTTGACTTGGATTGGTTCATTTTTAAATCCTCAGATCTTTGTATTGTTTTGCTTCAGGGAGGCTGGGAGATCGATGAATCCATGGAACAGGCGGCTTTAAGAGAAACCCTAGAGGAAGCCGGCGTTGTTGGCAACGTCGAAGTTAGTATCTACATTCTTTTTTCCTTTATTTTTCAGTCTTGACTTACACTGACCCCAGCACAAAACACGACAAAATTTGAAGTTTTGCTATGTTTGATATGCATTTAATATGTGTTGAACACTAATATGATTATTTTTTCAAAGTCAGCTTCTTGGAAAATAGTGTGCCTTTTTTTCTTACCATATGTTGCATGTTTTGGTTGTTTCTGTAGAGTTCATTAGGCAAATGGCGTTATAAAAGCAAACGCCAAAGCCTTGTACATGAGGGACATATGTTCCCTCTGCTTGTAAACGAGCAGTTAGAGGATTGGCCAGAGAAGAACTTCCGAAAACGAATATGGGTAAGTGTGTATAAATCAACACAATTTAATCAAATTCTTTAGATGTTTGCTATTAGATTATTTATAAACAGTTTATACAACTGATCGGCATCATCTTAATTCTTTTCAAAATATTATTTCACATGTCATGATTTTATCAAAAAGTTCTGAAAACAAATACTTAAGGAATTTACTTTCTTTTTTCTTTTCTTCATTAAATTCGACAGCCTTCATTTTTGTGGGTGTCTTAAAAGTTCAATTGAATTGCATGATGCAGATGAGTGTGGCTGAAGCAAAAGAAGTTTGTCCACATGCTTGGATGAAGGAAGCTTTAGATGAATTGGTTAATAGATTAACTCAATTGCAGGAAGAACAAAATGGAAATGGAAGCAGCTGTACATTTTAGGAAAGTTTTGGAATTTGCAAGATAGAAACAGTGAGTTATGTTAAAATATGGGTGGTTAAAATTCAAATGGTACTTGATATAATACGTAGTTCATGAATATGAATTTTTGCAAAGAAAATAGTAACACATAGATGGAGAAATAGAGATTACAACTTACAATATCCAGGTAAGTTCAGAAGATAGACTGGAATTACTTTTTGTCATAAAACCTTACTAATATAAATAGAGTAATTAGTTCAAGATAGTTTATGAGTTGGGTTTCTATTTTTTAATAGGCTTATGGATAACTTATCTATTATAAATTATTCATGAACTCATTAAGAGAATCAATTTATTTATCCAATAATTGTTACTAAATTTATTATTATTATATTAATAGTATATAGTATATTAATTAGTCTAACAATTAATTAATCCATAATAAATTAATATTTTTAACAATCTCCCACTAAGATAATATTAATCAATTGTTAAACATAATAAGAACAAATCCACACATAAAGAAATACTAATAATATCAAATAATTAATATACACATTGTGACAAAAAATTCAAAAATGAAGTAACAAATCAAGAACATTGAATTCTACAGGAAAATAATGCCAAAATGCCAACAAGGTTTTAAAATTGAATAAAATAAAATATCAACAGAAATATGTTTAAAATTATATCAACTAACTAAAACAAGATATTCTTAAAGAATACAAGTCAGATTCCCACAAAATCAAGATATCAACAAAAAAATTTCATAATATTCAAGAGTCACATGTTTCTTAACAAAATTCTAACAAGTAAGTTTGTAGTTAATGGATTAACTTAATATATCATTTGTAAAACATTTATAATTTGAGTTCAAGATTCACAAATATTCTCTCCAACAACATAGGAATGTAATATCAGAATTTAGTGCACCTAAAATTCTTGTAATTTTGAGAGAAGTGCATAATAAAATCATTGTTGCAATTAAATGGTTAAGATCCAAAATATGTATTTAGCAACGCGCATAACAGAAATTAATTTCCTTAACCATATAGCCAAAATAGCCTTACAACAAATGACATATTCTACAACCAAATAAGGTAGTTGTAAGTGTCCATTTGGCATCTTTTAACAAAATAGCTCTTTTAGACATTATGAGATGTATACAGAGGTTAAGGCAACTATTAGTGTACACATGACATTTTTCACAAAACAATTCCTCCAAAACATTACAAGATATACATAGAAGTAGATTTTAAGGCATTTACACAAATAACATAATTTGAATCCAATAGGGCCAATAATTATAAGTAGATCAAACATATTCTAATTTAAGATGTGATTTTAAATACCCTATAAATACCAAATAAATTTTTTTAAACAACTTTTTAGGAAAAAAATCCCAAACAAGATTATTCAAGTATCTACTGAGTACACTGTTAACAAAAAATGATGTTCGGATGAGTACACACTTGAGTAAATATAAAATTGCCAATAGTGGAAGCAAGAAATGGAATACTTTCCATTTTAGTCCTCTCTATGTAATGTTGAGGACACTAAAACTTATATAACGTTTCACATATCATAATAGGTGTATTATAAAAGGAATAATAGTATAAATTGAATTTTTTAAATACTCAATCAACTAAAGTTTCTTCAAGTAAATTCAAAATACCACAAGACATATCTCGATAGATTTATAAACTTATAACACAAGAGGTCTCAACAATATTTTCATATCTAATTTCTTAAAGATATACTGATATAAAGTTCTCACAGCAAAATCATAAGAGGCTACAACCTTATCATACTTTAGATAGTAATATCGAGAAGTTTGTTTTAACTCATAAATAAATCATTTGATTTACACACTAAGTGCTCTTTCTATGATTCTTTAAAACCATCTTGTTGAATCTCAAATAAGTTTTAACACAAAAGGCAATCTAGACATCTATATGGTGGAATCCTAAAATGAAATCCAATTAATACCATGATCTTTCCCAGAGTATTTTTAATGGATACTAGTGAAAAGCAACATATAGCCCAATCATTCTTATTGATTATGGTCATTTTAATCAATTTAACATTAAATTTTATAATATTTCTTAGAGTCCCATGGTAGGTCTTAAAAATCCACTTAATCGATGGTTTTACAATCAATTATTAACTATATAAATTCTCAAATTTACTTGCACAATAGAAAAAATGGCATTTATTTCACTTGTCATTAAGGACATTAAACATTATCGAGTCTTTCTCTACTTCAAGAGGAGTCATATCAACATAAAAGTATGAATAAAAATGCCACTCACGCAAAATCCTACCAAGTGAGGGAAAAAATTCATATAATGAACTTACTCCAGCTTAATTTTGGCAAGAAATATTCGACTATGTTTCACTAAACCAAAATAATATATCAAGGTAATTGAAAATATTTATTATGCTAAAATATCTCATTGATTTTTAGATGAGATTTACTAATGTACAAAATTACAATATATTTTACTTTTCCAATCTCATAAACCTTGACATGTTTCAATTAATTACTCAAATAAAATGTTAAATAGGATATTTATTTAGAAACTCAACTTATAAGTCCTTATTATAGTTCCCATTAAAAGTTCACACAAATAATAATAATAATAATAATAATAATAATAATTGCATGAGTATAGTAATTAAAATAGTAACAACATAGGGAAACATGAATAATATATACAACATAATTATAAACAAAAATTTCCTTCAAGATCCAACTAATGTAATTATATATGCAAAATTGTTGTTTGTCATGATCTTCATGAGGGTCTTAGATCACAATAAACTAAGAGAGCTTAATAGGTATCTTAAGAATAACAAAAATTCAATGTCTTTAACACTTGTATACTAATAGAGTACAAGAAATATTAACACATTAAGTAAATTATACCATAATATCAACAGAATTAATTGACAATATTATAGATTAAAATATATCCTTAATACAAATGCCTCACACAATTAGTCTTTTGATATTTAAAAAATTCTTCATTTATTATAATCCTTATATTATCAAAATTATATCAAATAATGTCATACCAATATAGTATGTTATTACGTGTATAATATATCCCATGTAATCTAATAACCAAAGTTAAAAAAATATTATATTTTACATAACAAATTTTGTGACTAATTCCATGATGGATGAAAGTATAGTCATTTAAAAAATAAAATTACACAAAATTAGATCACTATAAGTGAAATGTTTATTCTCATATTTGAGTAACACATAATAATTCAAAAAGTATACATCTATCCATATGATATTACTAATTACAAATGTGTCTAATGCAATTAGATGATATGAGAGTCCTTTTCATGAACGTCATTTAAGAATATTTTAAGAAATAGGATTAAGTGTGTTTCAAAACATGATTATAATCCTTAAGTATTCACCATAGGCAAGTTATCAATGAATAAAATATCTCTTGCCACAAAAAAAAATCTTCTGGGTTATAAATTTCAAAATTGTAGAAATCTTAGCATAAAAAATAAATATGTCTTATTGAGAGTTAAACACAATTTACATGATTTATTAGAAAAGAATATATATTTGCTATAAATAGTTTATGTGCCTCTTACAAAGTTTAAAAGCATCAAATTTTAACGTGTATTTCAATTGTATTTTATTAACACCACAATCTATACATGATTTTATTATTCTCATTAGTTCCTACAACAATACCTCTTCCTTAATCAATCTTTCAACTATTGGACCCTCTCATAATGAAGCTTCCTACTTAAATCTTTTAAAATTTGTCCGTCCATATGAAAATAGCAAAATATATTAAATGAAGTCTAATTTTCCATTATGTGATTATTGCAATTACACAAAAAAAAAAAAAGTTTTAGGCATGTTAATCATTTTTGGAAACAAAGCAACATTATCACACAAAATGGTGATAATAAAGCTAATACCAAGTAGTAATATTTTTAAAACTAAGTAATAAGATTTCTAACAGTAACTACATTGTTTCACATGATAACAAATTTAAATAATAGTAGTAAAAATGCAAAAAATCCTTGTAACTTTGGCCCTAATACTATATATGATGTAGACAATCCTTAATAAGAACACGAAGAAGAAAACATTACCTATTAAGTATGAGGATTTGAAAGAGATACAAGATCATAAATTATTATTTACTAAATCTTACAAAAAGGCTTTCAATAATAGCAAATCAATAAGTATCTACAGCCTTTATCATACCAAGTTTTGCTCATGTCATCTCTCTTTTCTTCCATGCAGAAGCTTAGGATGTAGGATTGTGAGTAGATAGAAGTGACGAGTTTGAAAGAACAAATGGTGGGATGAGAAACTAAGAAATGTAAAGTCGAAGAAATATAGGTAGGAAGGATGAAAAAATAAAAGGATAAAGGATAAAGAAATAAAGGAACAAAGGACATAGAAGAAGGACACATGGTGAAGAAAGAAGGACACATGGTGAAGAAAGAAGAACACAACTAAAGAAATGATGGGAGTAAATGGCATGGAAGAATATAGAATTGAACTGGTTGTATAATGAAGCAAATGATGAGAGTATTTTCATCCATAAAATGTCATTAGATTTTGAAAAATAATATCAATTTTTAATATCTCTTGTTATAATTTTTATAAAGTTTAGGTCCTTCCACGTATTTTTTTTTTTTATTTTAGCTTGGTGTTTTTGCCCCTAGTTGTTTTTTTGGCAATATATTTTTTATATGCTTTAAGAATAGTAGGTGTTCCTTTTATTTTAATCGTAGTTACTAGAAGCTTCCAACACCACACAATTGTTCTGTACTCCCTTCTCGTAAAATCTAAACACTTCCATTTTGTAGTGTATCTTGTTTTTGCTCTTCATACTATCAGACCAACTAAGTGATTCTTTATTTGTTGGAAATAATTCTTTTAGCTTTAGTTCACCTGTTTCCATGCCGTCATTATTGCACATTTATATCCAGAAAAATTAAATGAACTGAAAGATATCATGATTAGATTGGTTATTAAAAGGATTAGTGTAATTATCGTACTTCATTTGAATATTTATTTTAAAATATAAAAAATAAAAATAAAATAATTTTGTACCATCGGTTTCATTAAAAATAAGAGTGATTCTTGAGAATATCATATTTCTTATTTATGAAATAATAATTACTAAATATTATAAAATATAGAATAATATTTTATTTATTTTAATAGATTTATTATTATAATTATATTCATTAATTATACAAAAATCAAATTAATTCTTTTAAGAGCTATTAATTATTTACTAAGTTAATATTTTATGTAATTATTTAATAAAATATGTTTTGTATTTAATAATTATTGTATTATAATTAAAATATATAGTATTTAGTGGCAGAGCTCAGACTTCTGCCAAGACCTTAGCCTAAGGGCTAAATATGCATTTTTTTTTTTATTCTCAATCTTTAAAATGATATGTTAAAATTTTAATTTACCTTTTTGGTTTGATGTGAAATCATCTAAAATAATCTGAGAAAAATTATATTTAAGGACTTGTATTATATAAACTTTACAATAAAAGACCTTAAAAATTAAAATTAACATTAAAAGTCATTATTATCTTTCAATTTTAAAAGATTTATTACAATTTTAAAAGATTTATTATTGAGGTTCTTCTGCATAAACTTTCTTTAAAATTAGTAGTAAATCTCTTAAAACTTAAAAGTAATAATAGTTCTTAATGATAATTTTAATTTTTAAGATCTTTTTTTGTAAATTTTATATAATATGAGTCTTTAGATATAATTTTTTCAATAATCTGTTTTATTGCCTTGAAATTTGTTACTCACAAATCAATTTTCTCTCCAAAAAAATTTTCTTATCCTATTCAAAAAATTGTATACTTTTATATAAATATTGTTTAACAAAATGCTAGAAATTAAAATTACAAATTTACTTGAGGTTCTTCTGCATAAACTTTCTTTAAAATTAGTAGTAAATCTCTTAAAACTTAAAAGTAATAATAGTTCTTAATGATAATTTTAATTTTTAAGATCTTTTTTTGTAAATTTTATATAATATGAGTCTTTAGATATAATTTTTTCAATAATCTGTTTTATTGCCTTGAAATTTGTTACTCACAAATCAATTTTCTCTCCAAAAAAATTTTCTTATCCTATTCAAAAAATTTTATACTTTTATATAAATATTGTTTAATAAAATGCTAGAAATTAAAATTACAAATTTACTTGTTTACTTTTATAGTAGTGGTAGATAATACTAACACTATTACAAAAAGTGATTGTTGAAAGTTTTAGCTAAATGACTAAAGAAGTTTGATTTAGTAGTACTAAAGTTCAATGTAGAGTAGTAAATGCAAATTCTACTTAAAAGTAAAATTAACCTAAGGAAAGAGAAAAATTTAGATGAATGTTATGTAAGTATTGTATTAAGTTAACTAATGGTTTCTTGATGAATTTTAGAAAAATTGAAGAAATGTTCCATGATCATCTGAAAACAAATAATTAAAAACATTAGTATTTTATATCTTATTAAGTTGAATATAATGAAGCAAAGATGATTCATTTTTAAAAATAAATTGAACCTACAGGTAATATTGGTGCTCTGCAATGATCCTCGAAGTCCACCGCTTCAAGTAACAATGGGTAAGCAAGTTAGTAGGGATAGGTTTCAGCCTCATATGGGTTGCCATGTGGAGAGAGAAGCATTACGTCTATGTAAAATGTGACTAAAGTTGAGTCTAATTTGAGAAAAAGAGAAAAAAAAAAGTGATAGGAAAATAGAAAAAGAACAAGGAAAAAAAAAAGAAATGTAAAGAGAAAATAGAAAAAGAAAAAGAAAAGAAAAGAAATGAAAGAAAAGTTGAAAAGAAATATTGATTTAATTGCAGTGCTATATAATTAAATTTTGAAAAATTAAATGTGCATCTACCCGCAAACAACAAGGAGTAATTTAACTGTTATAAGGAATATTGATTTAAGCACATAACCAGCAAAATTAGACTCAAATTTTTTATCATATTTGATGGTTCTGAGCAAAGTCGGGTTTGAGGCTCTTCTAAATCGGCTAGTAAGCCGATTCATCAATTTCTGGTTGTATTAAATGGTCCAATCCGATTTTAATTACAATCTTATATATTCAAATTTTAAAAATTTGAAGGGGCTGCAATAAGTATTTTGGACCTTATTTTATTTTTTATTTTCTAGATTTAAGGATGAATATGGAATAAAATAAAAATAAAAAAGGTCCGAAATCGCAGTACGAGACAGCGTGTAGTCATCTTCTTATTGCAGAGGATCTGTACGCACCCCCTCAATATGACGTAGCTCTACCAATGATAGTATCCTCCAAAGCACTGTATTTTAGCCCTCTAAAAATAAAGGTCTAAAAATTAAGGAAAACCTCATTAAGCCCAAAATTATAATAAGATTCGAATTAAAAAAAATCCACAGCCTGATTTTTATTCAAAAATAAAATGGGAAGACTTAATTGCCACTTAATTAGCAAAATTGAGTTACATCCACCAAAACGTCCACTGGGTGATAACGATGTTTGATTTCTCTAACTTATTGTAATAACAAAGTTAATTTTAAAAATTTTTAGAATGATAAATTATAAATGCAAACAAAATCAAGCATTTTATAATTTATCAAGAAATATTTTTATACTAAAACGTTAAGAACTTTTAATTGGGCAATGCACGTTATTTTTAAATAGATATAACTTTTAAATAGCAAAATATTTATTTTAGATTAAAAAAATCACACAGATTTTTTTTAAAATTTTATTGACATTATATATTATTTTTTAAAAAATATACACTTTAGTTCATTTTTAATTTTTTATTAAAATATTCTTCATTAAGTATAATTTCCTAACTTACAATAATTAGTTATAAGTATAATTTTAATTTTGAAAAGTAATTTTTGTATCACCATATCTACTCTCTTAAATTTCTAGATTTCAAAAAAGATACTTTAATATAAAAATATATAATTAAATTAATAAAAAATATTTTAATTAAAAATTTTAAAATTAAACTAAAACATATATTATATTTATATATAATTTTTTATTTTTAGTATTAAAATTTTTAATTAAAATATAATAAGTATACAATTTCTTACATAATTATTATAGATATTTATATAATTATCTATAATAATTATGTAAAAAATTATATACTTATTATATTTTAATAAAAAATTTTGATAATAAAATATAAATTTTTATATATAAATTTTTATTTTAAAATACAATGTAACTTTTAATTTTATGAGAAAGAAATATATATATTTTAAAAATAATGAGAAGAAATGTATAATTTTTATTTAAAAAGGAAAATCAGAACCCTCCAGGGAAGGGCTTCCTTGTTTTAGACCGAAGAATATTTCATCCGCAATTCAAACGCTCGTCTCTCTCCGTAGCTAAAAGGAGAGGCATTTCTTGGAGCATCTGAATTTCTGAAGGGAAGATGTTGTTTTCTACCGCTACAAGGTATGCCTTCCCTAGATTTACTCTCTTTCTTCCATCATCTCATTCTTCCTTCCTTCTCTCTTTAACCCATGCACTCCATCCCAAGTTCTTTGTTCATTCCGATTCTCCAAATCCAAATAACATTCGTGATGCTGTTGCTTCATTCAGTCGCATGCTCTATAAGCGTCCCCCACCCTCCGTAGTCGAAATCACCAAATTTTTAGGAGCGAGTGCGAAGATGAAACATCATCCCACTGCAATTTCACTTTGTTCACAGGCGGAGTTAAAGGGTTTCACCCCATCTTTAGTTTTTCTGAGCATCTTGATCAACTGTTACTGCCATGTGGGTCAGATGGATTTTGCTTTCTCTATATTGGGAAAGATTTTCAAGATGGATATTCAACCGGCTACTGTAACATTGGCTACACTAATGAAAGGGCTCTGTATCAATAACCTGGTTGTAGAAGCATTAGGTTTTCATGTTGACCTAATTGCAAAAAGATTTTGTTTAAATGAAGTTAGATATGGCACCTTAATTGACAGAGAATGTAAAATAAAAAAAATAAGACGTGCTGTCAAGTGTAATGCAGTAACGGGCAAGGCCAAAGGCCGTAACAATCATTGATAGCCTTTATAAAAATAGATTTGTAATTGAAGCATAAGATTTGTGTTTAAATATGATTGATTGGTGAATATTTCGTGATATTGTCACATATAGCACTCTAATACATGATTTTTGCAATATGGATCAATGGAAAGAAGCTACTCAATTACTCAATGATATGTTCTAGAAAGGCATTAACCTGAATGCTTGCACCTTTAATGTACTAGTTGATGCATTTTGTAAGGATGGAAGGATCACTGAAGCTCAAGCTGTGTTTGCCATGATGACGAAGTTGGGTCAGAAACCTGATGTTGTTGCCTATAGTACTTAAATGGTTGGATATTGTTTGATCAATAATGTCAATGAGTCAAAGGAAGTATTTAATAGGATGATCAAAAGTGGTTTGTCAGCAAATGTTTTTAGTTATAGTATATTGATTGATGGATATTGTAAGATTAAAAAAGTGGATGAGGCCATGGATCTCTTTAAGAAAATGCACTGCAAAAATTTGGTTCCCAATATTGGACCTTATAATTCTCTTATTGATTGCTTGTGCAAAGTAGGAAGAATCTCATGTTTGTGATCTTGTTTATAAGATGCGTCATAGTGGTCATCCCCTTGATATAATCACCTGCAATATCTTATTAGACGCATTACACAAACGCCAGCATCTTGACCAAGCAATTGCATTGTTTAAACATATTGTCAGCCAACAAATTCAACCTACTGTGTATACATGCACCACTCTTATCGATGGTTTGTGCAAAGGTGCAAGACTAAATGGTGCAAGAGAGATTATTCAGCATCTTTGGATCAAAGGCTACCATGTACTTGTCCAATCCTATACTGTTATGATCAGCGGACTTTGTAAAGAGGGTTTGTTTGATGAGCCAAAGGCCTTGCTTGATGAAATGGAAGACAATGACTGCATCCTTGACTTTGTAACTTTTGAAACTATTTTTGGAGATCTTCTTGAAAAAAGAGGAGAATGATGAGGCAGAGAAGCTTCTTCATAAAATGATTGCTAGGGGCCTGTTAAAAAAACAAAACAAGGTGAGGCACTCTAGCGCTGAGACTCTAGTGCTGACATATGTTATACTTCTATTAATGTTGAAATTTCCTGAAACGATTAGCTAATGCTTGTTTATTTGTGGTAAAAATTGTTGGACTCTGCTTACTATTGAAGAAGTTTTGTTCTAGTCATATTTTAATAAATTTATTTGTACTCTGCTTACGAGTGTTTAGTTTTTGTCTTAACATGACTTTATTTTGTCTTCCTTAATGGTTGATTACTTGATTTATTAACTGCTTGATACTTCTCAGGTTTTGCTAACGTGTTAGTTTTTCAGATAGCTAAAATAGAGTTTTCTTTTATGTCATCATCTCAGTTGGAAGACTTTAGACTCAGTGGAACTATACTGAAGAACAAGAACTTGATATTGAAGTAAGTGATTGTTAGTTCCTATGTACTGCTCAGCAAAGCTGCATAGCATAGCATACATGGGTTGTGGTTATGATATCTTTATGATAATTAAATGTTTTATTATTTTATTTATAAACATTTTTCTATTGCATATAATAATGTTCTGTGTATTACAGTCTTTTAAGAAAAATAAACTGGCTTGTTCAAGAAAAAATTCCATAGATGTGTTAGTTGTGATAGTGCCAAAGGAAAGCATTATCTGAGCTCCGGTTTTTGTTAAAATTATAATGTTATCATAGGGTGGAGATACATTTAGTTGTTTAACCTGGGTTTGGCTTTTGTAATGTTATAATGCGGTGAAGTAATGTGGACAACATGCGATTTCTCTTTCTTCTTTTCAGGGTTGAAATGGTGGATGCAGACACATCTATTTGGTATTTCATTGTGGAAACACTATCAAATGTTATCAGTAACAAAGAATCTAAACACTGCTTAAATTTTGACTTGTTGAACTCAGTTGTATTTTTGCTTGGGATCTGACAAAATGGAATAAGGTTTTAGAGTGGACATCAAGTATGGTAGAAAGAAATGTGTTATTAATGTTCCAAGATTATTGTGGGTTTCTTTGCATTGATGACTTGGCATTAAAGATCACACCCATCGATCCATTGGCACACATGAACTTATTTCCCGAGTAATGAAAGTGAATGAAGGGAATGATAGAGATGGTGATGCTGGGTATCATGCAAAAGTTTGGGCACAACAAGCACGCATGTCAAGGAGGACAAGTGAGAAATAGAGGAAATCAGGCCATTACATTTTAGTTTGTACACAATTTCTTTTTTTTTTTAATCTATTAAGTTGGTCAAAATACTTATTTTTTAAACCAATTAGTGTCAATGATAAGTACTGCTTTTATTTTGTGCTCTTCCTTAACTCTTTGCTGATTGTTTATTGAATTGGCTGTATTAATAATTTTTAACATTATAAAATGGCTAAGGTAAAATTGCTTGCATTCAGACTAATAATAAACCTTAGTAATATGTTTAATTACTATTGCATACGGAGGATTCTCACAAGTAATAATACCGGTTGAATTTCTGGTACAGCCTCAATCTCACGGACTCCTAAATCCCAAGCTGCAATAGCTCATGCCGGTGTTGATGGGAATGTGAGGGTCAAGGCTCACGGGAATGTTGGCACTTGATTCAAATTTTTAAGACCTTGTTTGGTGGCGAAAGGTCTGATTCTCGAAATATTTGCAGATTTGCCTTCAAATGTTCTTATTCCATGCTTTTTTGGGACTATACTAATAATGTCATGTACAGGGATGTATTTTTGAAACTGATATAGGAATTGACTTGTTTGTCATCCGGAATGCACATTTGTGCATTTGATCTTATTTGATAGGTGTATTAATGGAGACCTAACTATGGAAACAATGTATTGTGCTACATATATTTATGCATTAATTTATGAAACCAAGACTTGAAAATAAAAGTTGTGCTCTATGCTGACAGGTACTATATGTGTATAGTATATACTATGTTTGTAAGATATGATAAATTTGAAGTGCAGTTTTTTAGGTGTTTGTTATCAGTTTTTTTTTTTAAAAAAATATATAAATCATAGATATTTTTTACAACTCAGTATTGTGTGGTTGACTTTTTTGAAATGCTCCTTCCCATGTCATGTTTATAATGAAAAACTTGATAACAAAAGTGCTTAAAGAATCTCACCTAAATTTTATTGTTATTTATTTCATTAATGTAGTGTTATAGTTACCCTTAAATCAAGTACAAAAATTGTATCTAAAAAAAGGTTTTTGTAAAATGTATGGTGTTACAGTTTTCATAGGATCAACATTTACAGCACTAATCGAGTGCTTTCCTTGGCAAATTAAAAATGTGAAATAGTAAAGCTCAGACGCTTCCTCATCATAAACACACAAGCTTAATTGTCGTCATATATAAATTTGAAATCTGTTTGCCATTTTTATCTTTTATCATGTCATACCGAGAATCCAAATCCCTTTGGCATTTTTCTGTTAAGCGCTTGGCTTGGACTTCATCTTCGACATTCATTTTTTGACATGTCTGTATTGTTTTGCTTCAAGATGGTTGGAAGTTGATGAATCCATTGAACGGGCTGCTTCAAGGGACCGTTTGGAGGAATCTGGGTGTTGTTGGTGTTGGAGATTGTATCTTAGGCCAATCATTGTATTGCGAATATTATTTTTATTACAAAATAAGAGTTTTCTTTTATTATATTATTATATTATTTGTATGTTTATATATAATAATATTCATGGATAAATCTTTTTTTAAATTATCCAAAATGTCCCTAGTCAATATCATTGTGGGAACAACGATGAATTAAGACTAGTATAATTTTGATTGATTAAGTGTTAATCATATATGATGATATGAATCAAAAATCATAGGCGTGTGTTAGAGAACAGGACGTTAGATAGACCTGTCATGAAATAAGTTACATGGATTAGGTCATAAGTTTATCTCATATATAACCATGTCATTGATCCCTTGGACTTGAGATCACCATAGATTCTTACATGAAGGACACTGTACTTTGGCATAGTTTAATGTTACCTTTAACCAGGTGATTATAAAGACTATGATCGGGTATAGTAAAATCCATGCAGAGAAATATGAGTGGTCAAAATAGAATTTGTCCCTCTAATTAATAGAGAGATATCTTTGTGCCCCTCGATGAGTGTGACTGAGAAATGTAAGATCATGCTCAGATGGAAAGGGTTCCATCTTATAATCAGTCTGCTCGGAGATCGAGAAAGTTACGATCGAGCAAGTTAAGAGTGATATTTTCATGCCTCATACTCGATCTAGATATCGTGTGACAAAAAGAATATGATAGGGTTGTAAGATAGGTTACATTGGATCATCGATCCCGTATGATTTGGGTAGTCACAATGTCTTGCTAGACGTCGCTTGTGACTTGTGGGTCAAACAGTGCAATTGGCCCACTGCTAACATTATATGAGCTTGCAGGGTCACACACAAGAACAGACCAACTCGGGTTAAAATATCTACATTCATTGAATCAGAAATGTGTTTAGATTCAATGAATATCTAGGATGGAAGAATTATTTATATATATATATATATAAATAAATAATTAAATTCAAAATATATTATATACATATATATTATATTTGATATTATATATATATATATATATGTATATATATATATGAATTAGTTTAAATTTGATTCTATTAGATAGATTTAAATTTAAACTAATAAAATAATTTAAATTTGATTCTATCATATAGATTTAAATTTAAACTAATCAGATAATTTAAATTAAGCTCTAAATATTGTTGGTTTAAATTTAAACTATAGGATAGATTTGAATTTAAACTAATAGATATATTTAATGATATATTTAATTAATTTTGATTAATTAAATATATCTGAAACTCTAGTTTATAAATAGGGGTTTCCATATCAGAAAAGTATTGCTAGAGTTGCCTCCAAAAACCTTAGAGAGAGGGACACTGTACAGACGTCGTACGGAAATGTACGGAATCGTACGGACAGGCTGCTAGCACATCGTTTGAGTTGCTGAACCCTGTTGGTGTGTATACCAGTAGAAGGAGTTGATTTGCGGTCAGTTCCTGTGATCCAGACAAAAAGTAAAACAATAAATTCAATCGACAAAAAAAGGTAATTCTTTAAACCTATTCGGTTTAAGCGATTTTAACGGATCCTTGGTGGGAATTAGAATCAAAATTTTAAACGTTTCCGTTGTGTGCCTCCTATGATTCCCAATAGTTGGCAATGTTGAAATTAGTATATGTAAGCCCTTGTTTGTTTGAGCTTCATTGACACGTACACAGAATATGCCAAAATTTGGGACATGAACACTACTAATTTGAAATGCCCTTACTTGGATTGTTGTGTTGTGTATTCTGGTTGTTTATGCAGAGTACATGGGGTAAATGGTGCTATAAGAGTAAATGCCAAGCCACATACACAGTACATGAAGTGTATATGTTTCTTTGCCTTTCAATAAGCAGTTAGCGGGTTCGCCAGAGATGAACACCCAGGAAAGAAGATGGTCAAGTGTATATTTGATTTATTAGTTACCACCTCCTTCAAAAATGTTTTTCACGTGTAATTTTTTTATTAAAATAAAAGAGAATTTCAAAGAGAGAAGGTGTTAACCTGATTGCAGGAATACAGTATGAGGAAATTTGTCCGGTTGGGTTGATTATTTAGAAGGTTGGGTGTCAATACGTACTTTGTCAGGACATTTATAAAAACAAAAATGCAAAGAAGAAAAATAAAGTAGTTTTGATCATTGGTTTCATTAAAAGTACCTAAAACTGCCTAATATCTTAATAAGAACCCAATTTAATAAGTTCAAAATAAAAATCCCATGGCCTCATTCTTATTCCTTTGAAAACAAAAAAAAAACAAAATTAAAAGAAAAAAGAAAAGAAAAGAAAGGGGAGAGACTTAACTACCTTTTAAATTTGATTATTGGATTTGTGACCATTATTGGTACACTGAATTATAAATTGTTGCTTGTTATATAGCCATAATTGAATTCGTGGTTCTACCCACAGGCTTTATTTTGTTCCTTCACCTTTGCCGGATATCATGTTGGGTAGTAAAACTTTTGATTGAACGCTACATAAAATTCATTCAATTGCTAAAAATTTTTTCTCCCTTGCATTATCACTGGATCATGTAGCTCATACTCTAATATATGCTTTTTCAGTAGTGTTTTGTTTTCAGAACTAGGAATTAGGTGAAATATGTATTTATGAGTTATCACCGCTACTAGTGCTGGCTAACAAAGTTCAGAGCTTAAGTCTGTTGTAAATGAAACCCTTCGAATGCTGCGGAATCTTAGACGCAATCTGAACATTATTAGATTTCTTTCAATTGGATTTTCTTCAAATGGCAAAAGATGTTCTCTAATTTTTACGTTGTTCTAAATTCTTCTATTTGTACTCCAATTTTAATGTTAATGGAAGTCTGACTTCTTTGTAATTTTGAAAATGAACAGTTGCATTCCAACAGATATAGGAGAACCAATACTGATGGAACCAATAACTTGGAATTGGAGGTTTTGTAATATAGTTCCCAGAATGGTCATGGAATGCAGTTCCCAGAGGTATTGTTTCTCAACCACTCTTATTGGCATTTTTCTGTTTAGCACTTCACTTGGATTGGTTCATCTTCAGCATTCATTTCTGACATCTCTGTATTGTTTTGCTTCAAGGTGGTTGGGAAGTTGATGAATCCATGGAACAGGCTGCTTTAAGAGAGAGCTTAGAGGAATATGTCCTTATTGACAATGTCAAAATTGCTATCTATAAGCCCGTTTTAGTTTGAGTTTCATTGACATGTACACCGAATTTCTCAAAATTGAAATGTTATGTATGAATTATGATATCATTATTTGAAGTTTTGGACCCGAACACTACTAAATTTTGAAGTGACCGAGCTTCATAGAGTGAGTTTTGGCAAATAGTATGCCTTGGTTTCTTACATTGTGTTGTGTATTCTTGTTGTTTCCGCAGAGGACATCGGGTAAATGGCGTTATTTGAGCAAATACCTAGGCATAGTACATGAAATCTATGTGTTTCCTTTGTCTGTCAATAAGCAGTTATCTCACATTTATCTCTTGATTCTTTTGAGATTTTATTTACATAACTCATGGCAGCAGACACCTAATAGCAATCAGCTAAGAATTGCATTAAAAAAAAAATTTCCTATTAATATTGGATAAGCTTCATTTGGTGGGTATCCTGAAGTTTAATTGATTTGCATGGTGGAGACTACTGTTTTCTCCACATGCTCGTATGAAGGAAGCTCCAGATGAATTGATTAATAAACTAGCTCAACTGCAGCAAAATGCAGGATAAGGAATTTGCAAGACAGTGAGTCTTGAAGAATCGAGATAGGAACACGAAACCAAAGTACAATGTCTTTGTAATTGTCCCTTCTAGTGTTGAGTTTGGGCGGATGCACAAATTCAATTTATTCTTTCATTCCTTTAATCCTTTCCAATGTGGTTTCTTTAATAAAATCATGTGTATTATTCATTCTTCTTTGGCCTTCTGGCTAATGATAATTCTTTGTATTTGTTCATATCAGTTTTGCAAGATCTTATGTTAAAAATATAAAGAGTAAATTACACAAATCTTTTTTAAATCTTATTAAACCCTTAAAATAAAAGTTACTTTACACTTTAATCTAATTTTAAATTTTGACCAAAATATTTTCCATTCAATTTTTTTACTTGTTGGACATGTATCTATGGTTGGGATTTAAAAAATAGGAATAATGTTCCAGAGTGGACATCAAGTATGGTGGGAAGAAGGTTAGTAACAATTCCAATGTGTTATTAATGTTCAAAAATCATTGCGGATTTCCTAGCATTGATGACTTTGCATAAGAGATCGCACCCATTGATCCATTAGTCACAAACGAACTTATTTCCCAAGTAATGCAAGTGAATGAAGGGAAGAACAGGTACTGCTGATTGCTTAAGAACTGGCTATGTAAATATTTTTCTTTAACATTAAAAAAATGGCTTAGGTGATATTGCATGCATTCAAACTAATGTAATAGACATTAGTAATATGTTTAGTTAATTACTATTGCATTCAGAGGATTCGGCTAGTAAAAATACTGGTTTGATTTCTTGCACAGCCTCAATCTCACAGAATCCTAAATCCCAAGCTGCAATGGCTCATACAAGTATTGATGGGAATGTGAGAGTCAAGGCTCTTGGGAATGTTGGCACTTCATTCAAATTTTGAATACCTTGTTTGGTGATGTAAGGTCTGAATTCTAGAAATATTGGCAGATTTGGCTTCAAGTGTGCATCTTTCATACTTTTTGGGGACTATACTAATGTCATGGATAGGCAGGGATGTATTTTTGAAACTGATATAGGAACTGACTTTTCTGGAATGCACATTTGTGCATTTTATCTTATTTGATAGATGTATTACTTACAATATATTATTTGATAGATGTATTACATAATTTCTTTCTTTTATTTTTCCTATTAAGTTGGTCAAAATACCTTTTCCTTTTCAAACAAATTAGTGTCAAGGACAAGTACTGCTTTTAGTTTGTGTTCTTCCTTAACTCTTTGCAGATTGCTCATTGAATTGGCTATATAAATATTTTTGAATATTAATAAAATGGCCAAGGTCCTTGCATTCTAACTAATTTAATAAACCTTTGTAACATGTTTAGTTAATTAATATTGCATATCGAGGATTCTCGCTAGTAATAATGCCAGTTCAATTTCTGGCACAACCTCAATCTCACAGGCTCCTAATCTGGAGCTACATGAGCTCATAGCAGTATTGATGGGAATGTGAGAGTCAAGGCTCATAGGAATGTTGGCACTTCATTCAAATTTTTAAGATCTTGTTTGGTGGTGAAAGGTTTGAATTCTAGTAATATTGGTAGATTTGGCTTTTTAGTGTGCTTATTTTATGCTCTTTGGGGACTATAGTAATCTCATGAATAGGCAGGGATGTCTTTTTGAAACTGATATAGTAACTGACTTGTCTTGTCTTTTGGCAATGTTGAAGTTAGTATCTGTGTTCTTTTCTTATCAGTCTTGAACTATATTGACCCAAATACAGAACACAACAAAATTTTAAGTCTTGTCATGTTTGATTTATATTAGGTATGTATTGGTCACCAACAAGACTATTTTTTAAAGTCATATGCTACTAGAGTTTGAGTTTCTTGGCAAATAGTGTGTCTTGGTTTCTTACCTTATGTGTAAATTTGGGTAAATGGCTTTATAAGAGCAAACGCCAAGCACTGTACATGAGGGACATATGTTCCCTCTGCATCTAAATAAGCACTTAGAGGATTGGCCAGAGAAGAACATCCGAAAAGGAATATGGGTAATTATATATCCAATTTATTATTTGCCATTAACAAAAATTAAGTTAAATTCTTTAGGTGTTCGTTCTCATATTATGAATTCTTTTAAACATATTTTTTCACATGTTATGATTTATCAAAGAACCTAATAACAAATATTTAAGAACTTTTCTTAATTTTTTTAATTAAATTGGATAACCTTGATTTTTGTGAGTGTCTTGAAGTTTAATTGGATTGCATGATGCAGATGAGTGTGGCTGCAGCAAAAGAAGTTTGTCCACATGCTTGTATGAAGGAAGCTTTAGATGAATTGGTTAATAGACTAACTCAGTTGCAGCAAGAACAGAATAGATGTGGAAGCAGCTGTACATTGCAGATAAGTTTTGGAATTTGCAAGACAGAAACACTGGGTTTGAAAAAAGATTTTAAGAATCAATTCAGGAATAGAAAAATTAAAGTTCATTGTCTTTGTAGTTGTTCCTTCAAATGTTGAGTGTGGGTTGAAAACAACCCAAAGTACCGCAATGGATAACAAATTTTTCAAGACGTAGTTAAGATGTAGTCGTGGATGTAGAAATTCAATTTGTCCTTTCATTCACTTGATTGTTTCCAAGGTCCTTTCATTCAATGGCTTTATATATTCTACTGACATTCGGAGTAATCATCAGACTATAGGTCCAATATGCACAGTTATGTCTGACCAAATTGAGTTGGGTTAGATCATTCGAGTAGAGTCAGGCGGGGCATTGACCTAGCCCTATGGACCACATTGGCTTAGTCCAATTCAAAGTCTAAATTTAAAAAGATTTAAAGAATTTTTTTATAAAGATTTATATAAAACTTTTAATTTGTTTAGAGATAAAATATAATTTTATAAAAATTTATATACAAATATTTTTTAAAATCATTCTATATTTTTTACAATAAATATAAAAAAAATAAGTATTTTGATAGTAAATAGGACAACATAATTTTTAAACAAAACACGTTAGGACCCAGATACCAAGCCCAACCTTACTCAACTTATATTCATCCCTAATTGATTTACATATTTTAGAGTAAATTAATGATTTAGTACTTAAAAGATTATTCTTTTCTTAATTTAGTACTCTAAAAATAAAGTATCTTTATTTAATCTCTTAAAATGGTCCTTTATTTGGCTAAGTTATATTTACTTTACAAATATGACATAAACAAAAGCTTATGTGACCATTAACTGATGATATATGTATTTGTCTAAATATCTTGAAGTTCTAGTCTAAACTAATATCATTTTGTCAACTTTTACACATTTAGAGCCGAAACGATGTCTTTTTCGGGTTGAGTGAATTGGTTTTGATACCAAGATATAAGAGACATTATTGTGTATACGCGTCTGGTGTTTTCATGGACTACACAACTATTGGCATTAATTGAAGAAGCCCGAAGCAAAATGGCTGCATTTGCAAGTGTTAATAATACCTAAAGGAGACATAATTCATGGTGTTGGATATAGGCTCCTTTAAATTTTGACTGGTACAAATGATGGCAAAAGGTTTAACGAAGTAGTGGCCTTTGATTTATGAAACGAAAGATAATAGCTGGCTCCTTGATTTTGTTTACTTTTGAAAGGCTGTGAAGATTTTTCATGAAATGATAGCTAAAGGTTAATAAAATTAAAGCTAAAATACACATTTTTGAAAAAATTGCATCAGATTTTAAATTTGGATTTTTAGATATAATTTTTTTTGACTTTAAATCACATGTAAATAATTTTTTTAAATTTTTAAAATTTGAGGATAGATTCCTAAAATTTAAGATTATGTGCTTTGTTATGTCATCATCTTAGTTGGAAGAATTTAGATGTAATGGAACTATACTTTGCGCTATACTGAAGAACAAGAACTTGATATTGAGGTAAGTGATTGTTAGCTTCTATGCACCGCTCAAGAGAGCTGCATGCCATACTGTCATAGGAAAACGTTATATATTGTTAAATGTATTGGGTATAATAATAAATAAAGGATAAAAAAATTATTATTTAATGAAATAAAAAAAATATCATGTTTCTTATATTTTGAAACCAAAAAAATCTTTTTAGATTTTCTTATAAAAAAAACCGAAGAGAATATTATTCTGCCAATTAGACTGTGAGAGACCAAATGATAGTTAAACCTTTAAGAAAAATGCACACGCTTATTTTTTAAAAATCTAATAAATTTGTTAGCTATGATAGTGCCAAAAGAAAGCATTATTTGAGTTTTTGGTGGACATTCTAATAAAGTGAAAAATTTTGCACTAAAAGCTAGTTGTTGATACGAGAGAATTAATTAATGTTTTAGTGATTACATTTTATAGCATTTTATTGAGCTTTTTGTTAGTCATAACTCTTTGGAGATAATATCAATTGAGGAGCATCTAAATAAGATGAGGAATTTTTTCTTAACAATTAACTATTAAAGTGAAAGAGTTATTCTATTTAAATATTTTATTGAATAATATATATATATATATAATCTATTGAAGCAGTGACTTATGAACAATGTGACTTCAATTTGTGAACTATGCAGTTTCTATGAGCTGTGTACCAAAACACTATTTTGTGCATTATTTATGGCTATACAAATACTGTTCATACATTGTTTTTGTTTTTGTTTTTCAAAATATTTTTCTACGGGATCCATGAAATTTTTTGAATTCATGCAAGGGGTAGGACTTTGATATCTTATATTACTTTAGTTTTCATGAGCTCTATTCCTGGTTAAAATTCTTATGTTACCATAGGATGGGATACAGTTAGTTGTTTAACCTGCATTTGGCTTTTCAGATGCAATAATGTGGTGAGGTAATGTGTGCAATGTGCGTTTTCTCTTTTGTCTTTTCAGGGTTCAAATGATGGATGCTGGAACACCTGTTTTTGTTCTTTATAATGGAAAAACTATCAAACGCTATCAGTAATCAAGAATCTAAACACCGCTTAAATTTTGACTCGTTGGACTCTCTCATATTTATGCTTTGGGATCTAACAAATAGGAATAATGTTTTAGAGTAAGAGTGGAGATCAAGTATGATAGAAAGAATGTTTGTAATGATCCCAATGTGTTATTAATGTTCAAAGATCATTGTGGGATTCCTAGCATTGATGAATTTGCATAAAAGATCACACCCATTGATCCATTAGTCATACAAGAACTTATTCCGAAGTAATGCAAGTGAATGATAGAGATGGTAATGCTGGGTATTCAAGAGTTTGGGCACAACAAGCACACATGTCAAGGAGGACAAGTGAGAAACAGAGGAAATCAGTCCATTAAATTTCAATTTGTTCACAATTTCTTTCTTTCTTTCTTTCTTTTTTCCTATTAAGTTAGTCAAAATACTTTTTTTTTTTTAAAAAAAAAATTAATGTCAAGGACAAATAATGTCATGGATAGGAGGGAATGTATTTTTTAAACTAATATGAGAATTGACTTGTTTTATCTTATGGAATGCACATTTGTGTATTTTATGTATATATACATGCATTAATTTATGAAACTAAGACATGAATTTTCTATAAAGTTGTGCTTTGGACTGACGACGGTACTATATATGTGTGTATTGCATATGCTTTGTTTGTAGGATATGATAAATTCTAAGTTCAGTATTTCAGGTTTTTGTTATCAAAATTTTTAATAAAAACGTGATATAACAAATATTTTGCACGACTAAGTATAACTTCTTTGAAATGTTCTTACATATGTCATGTTTATATTGAAAAATTTTATAACAAATATTTAAAGCACTTAGAGAATTTAACTTAAAATTATATTTTTATCTATTTCGTCCAAACGCACGCGTTATAATAAACTTTTATTAATGTCTTACCCTTCAAAATAACTACAAAAATCATATTTTTTTCAATTGCTTTCCTTGGTGAATTAAGAGGGTGAGGCTCAGATATTTTCTAATCATACATAAACACACAAGTTCAATTGTATTCTTATATGATTTTTTTTTTTTTGGGATATAATTGATCCTATAACCAAAATAAAAAGACACAAAATAATTAATTATAAAATAAATAAATAAATAAATAAATACAGTTTTTATCTTTTATTAAGTCACACAGAGAATCCAAATCTGCTCATTTTGTAGGCACTGGTGAAATTAGTTTAAACATGCTTGATAAGATTGTTTAGCTTCCTAATGGTAAGTCAAAATTTGGTGAAAGTACCTGAGAAGCCAAACAAGACTTGAAATTGAAGTTTCTCATCAGAGGGTTCTATTATATTATTATCCCATTTTAAATCAGTATCAAGCAAACATGAGATGATCTAATATGCACACCTGAATCCTTTCTAAAAAAGAGCCAATAACAGTAAAATAAGTGTCAGATTCACTGAGTTTACAAACCACACAGGTTCCCTAATATTCTTAAATTGTAGAAATTATTTAAGGTGGATTCAATATTGTATGAGAAATAAACACACAATCATATCAGAGATAAACTTTATTTTATGTTTATTTTTCATTCACTTGCTGTATAAACACCTGATCTATTTAAGGATCTCTTTAACTCAATTTTTCATAAATAACAACAAATCTTTGAAGTAATTAAGAAGGTATTACTTGCTTAAGATCAACCACTCCAGCTAATTATGGGCTTTCTTGAGAAGAGCTGATAGAAGAAAGTAGAAGCTTTCAAACATGGAGGATAAGCTGATAGAAGGTAGCCTTATTGATATCAGCAAGTTATGCAGTTTGTTTGAGCACTTTGAAACTCACATAGCTAGCATTTTCAAGGAAATGGAAAAGTAGGAGTAGGGCCAATTATGGTGGTCCTCACATGGGTAACCAAACCAAAATTTATTGCCAATCGCTCTCTTTCTCTTTGTCTAAGTCTAAAGTGTGGTTGTGTGAGAAGAAAATGATGCTTTCAGCATATTTGAATTCTCTGTTCATTTTAAATATCAATCTTAACCTTTTATTTTCATTTTTTTTAATCTCAAAGATTTTTTTTTTTAATTATTTTGAAGGATTGTTTGGTAAAAATTCAAAGATTATCTTCATCTTATATTTTGCTTCTTTCAAAATTAAAAAAATAAAATAAATAGCAAATAATTAATTTTTTTTTAAATAGAGAGTTAAGATTGTTGCACAAGCTGTGTATGCTATTCAACTTGAGTAACAAAAATTTATAGTTTGGCTTTAATATGTTTTCCAATTAGAGGCACTCAATAACAGTACACTTTTTGTTACTGTTGCATGTGTGTTGTGGTTGTGAACTCTTTAATAATAATAATTCTATAAAGCACCAACAAAGTGAATGCAATTAAAATCTCAGCTACCTTTGATATGGTTTTTAGATTGGATATCTTATTTTTATTTTTATTATTATGAACAAATAATATTCAGGCTAATTTATGAATATTTAAATTAAATCTACTCTTGATTAGAAGGAGTAACAATAACTTTGGGATCCTTTAAGAAAATTAATTATAATATATTTTTACAATTTTATATTTCATTTTAAATGATTAATTATTATAATTAATATTTTTATTTATAAATTTTTATATTCAAAATCCTTTAAATAGGAAAACTTGAAATTTTAAAATCTTTAAAACCAAACTTTAAAACAGAAAAAAAAAATGTTAAAAGAGCCTTTTATATTACAAAGAATTTTTGCCGGTTGCAAGGGAAGGAGGGAGACTTCTTTTTTAAAATTATTATGTATAATATTTATAATATTCTTATAATTATTATTTAATAATATTTATTATTTTATTACATAATAAAAATAAAAGTATAAAAGTCATTTGTTATTTACAAAATTATTTTTTATTTTATAATTTTATATAACTTTAAAAGCATTGTATAAAATTAAACTCCAACATTTTAAATTCACTTTAACCTTAAATAAAGCCGATATCATGTGAATATGATGTAAATTGTCAACTTATTGACTCTTACGGTTGAATATTGCATCAAATATATTATTAGTTTCATATTCTCATTTTTCACTTATCCACAAGAAACTTTTTAGATTATTCTCGTGGAACGGAGAAGAGAGTAGGTGGCAAGTATTATTATTTTAATTGATATATTTGCTGCTCTATAGTAATAAAATGGTGAGAGATGTTAAAGAAATTATGACTCATTTTGGAAAATAAAAAACAGAGAAGAAATTACTTTTTTTGTTTTTTTTTGGTTTTTTTTTTTCCCATATTGGAGATATAAAAGCCGCGAGCATGTCTTGGGATAGCTATAACGGGTACGATTACGAGCATCGAGGACATTCTTTTTAAATAAATTCTGTCTTACGGATTTGCCCATTTCGCCTTGCCAACGCAGATAAGATTCATTGTTTTGTACTACACAGAAACAAAAAAGGTTTGATTCTCTTTTAGCTTAAATTACATATAATTCTTAAAATTTTAAATTATACATAAGTAATATTTAATTTTTTTAAAAATTAACAATAAATTTTTAAATTTATACAAAAAAACTTTCTATAATAAGTCAATACATTATTTTATTATCAATACGTGACACGTTAAGGAAGTAATTTTCACATGAGATATAATTTAGAGAGTTATCTAAATATAATCTAAATTTTAAAAAATTTATTTGCACAAAAATAAATGATTCATTTCTATTGATTTATTAGCATAAAATTGGATTAACTCACAGGAAAATGATTATTTACATAAATTTAAATGTTTAGGAAATTTATTATTAAATTTTCAAAGTTAAAAATTATTTATACATGATTCAAATTTAAAAAAAATTATGGGCAATTAACCATCTGTTTATATCAAACTTTCGTTGCCATTTCACTAATGATCTTTTTTTTTTTTACAATTAGTGGGAATTGCAATCCTGCTTTAGATTATTATTATTGTTATTGATGTGGTTATTAATTATTATTATTATTATTATTCTGCATTCAAGAAATCTGCTTTAGATTATTGGATATTCAAATTAATTCACGTTGACTTTAAGACACTGAATTTCATTAAAAAAAACTTCATTCAATTACAAGAATGGTCATTTTGTGTTTAATAATTTACAATGATGTCTAAAAATAACGCTAAAGATAACAATATTTCATGAAACAGTATAGTACAATTTTCACAATTTTTCTTTTTTTTTAAAAAAATCCCCCCAAAGGTGTAGGCCTTTTTTTTTTTTTTAATTATTATTATTACATAGTAAGGAGTGGGGAGAGGGGATAGGGGATAGGGTTCGAACCCGTGACCCTCTGTCTCTAGGTAGAAGGCATTGCTACTGTAACTCAAGGCCATTGGCGATGTAGGTTTTTTTCCCATAAAGCATGAGTTAACTATCATCAAAACTTTTTAGAAGAGTTTAAATTTTTTTTTTAATCTCAATGTGTGTAAGATACTATCTTGTTGGAGCAAACTAAAAAAATGAAAAGGTAAGTGAAAAGAAAAAATGAAGTAGGCTTCAAATATACTATTGCTTCTTTATATCAATTCCTTTATGTTTTTTTCTAACAGAATAATGCATTGAGAAGGAGATGGTGGAAATTACTCTTAGAAGGGCTATTTTATTATCTGTCTTTTGCTATTTCAAAAGAAAATGGTCCATTTTCTTATTTTTTCAATAATAAATATAAGAAAAATAATCACTTGAAATGAAAATGTAGACCAATATGCTTTTGAACCCTGGTAAGATCATATTGAATTTTTTTTGGGTTATTTGGTGAATTTTTTAATTTTCTTAAAAGTTTTTTAAACTTGAAAAAAAAAAATAATCTTACTTACAAGAGCAGATCTTTTGAAGTCTCTCATTTAAAAAAAAAAACTTCAACACAATTTTTTTGTAAGAAAAATCCCTAAATATGTAAGAGACTTTGAAAAAAAATTCGGAAGATCCGTTTCACATATTTACTTTCATGCCCCGCAATTGGTAGGAAATTCTCTACGGACCAAGGAAATTACCCCTCTTAACTTTTAAAGCAAAAAATATTCAGATGCACCTAACTTTTCAATCCCGTAATTTCTGATACAAAAGGCAATGTGGCTGTTGCATGTGGGTTTGAAATTATTACTTTCCATCAAATCAAAAGAGGCGGTTGGCCTAAATTGACAAAATCAAATTTAAAACAAATAAAGAAAAATTATTAATTTATTATTACATCTTTTAATTCTAGAAACAAATCTCAAATAATTAAAACAAAACTATTGTAATTAAAATTAGATCATTAATTAGTTTGGGAACTAAATCTTATTCGGACAACTTTTTTAGATTGTTATCTTTAAGAACTAAGTGTAACTAGCCATTTTTAAGCTAATACTAATACTCTAAGAAATTGAATGCTTGCAATGACGAACCTTAGGCCTCAAGGAAGAGCGTTAGCATCTTAACCACTGGAATGCTTTCTTTTATTATAAGGTGCATAGTATGATATAAATATGGTTATAATATTTCCTTCAAAATATATGATATTTGACTTGGGCATTTACTAATTATCATTCTTTTTATTATGTTTAAATGTTTAAGGACCAAAATTTTATCATATAAAATTCTTTTTTAAAGTAATAGTAAAAAAATTAATATATTAAATGGTTAGTTTTTATAATATTTTAACTTTAATACTTATTTCAATACATTAATATTTAATGGTTATATTTATTAATAAATAAATTATTTTAAATTTAAATTTTAAAATTAAAAATTTAATTGAATTTAAATATTATGTTATATTTGATTTATTTTTATATATAATAAATAATAAAATATTTCAATCTTTATTAGTATTTGATTGCTATTATTTATTATGCAAAATTTTTAATATATAAAATAAAAAATATATTTAATTATCATTGGTTGAATTATAATTTAATTATAATTGAACTCACGAAACGTTATTCAATGTTTTTATTGATTTTATAATTAGTTCAATTTTAAAAATATTAAACAAAACAAAAGAATGTGGAAACAAATCAACTTAAGGACGGCAGAAAAGATTACTCTGAATCTCTTGCATTGCAGAACTTGAATTAAATTTTAAAAAAGAAGTAAAATAATATTTGGGTTTGTAATTTAATCTTTAAAAAGTTATTATTATTTAGTTCAAAATTTTTAAAAGACCTATTAATATAATTCTGCCAACAGTCAATTGTTTAGAAGAAATGCACTTTCGGTCTTTAAGAATATATGTTTTAATTATTTAGTTTTTTCAAATCTTAGATACACAAATCAATCCTTAAAAATCTGTAACTCAATACTACTTAATCTTCTGTTATTAAAAAATGCAATAACTAATGAGTGGCATCAAGAATTTTTTAAAATTGAATTATACATTTTTAAAATTCAAAGACCAAATAATTGAAACATATATATTTTGAGGATAACACGTACATTTTTTCTTTACATTACATTAAGATTTAAAAAAAAAAACTTCTAATATTATCTAATGATAATTATTTTTCTAAGATTGAATTAATAATTTTTTTTATTAATATCATAGTTTACTAAAAAAAAACTTTTAAAAAAGATGAAGAAGAATGAGGATTGCTTGATTAGAAGGATGATTGGGGGAGTGAGATAGTTTTTGAGATGAGATTTTGATGTTTAAAAGATAATGAGATAAGGTTGGGGTTAGGGTGGTTTAAAAATTATCTTAATCAATCCAACCTAATTTTCAAACAACTTCAAATAAATTAGATGATTTGGGATAATATCTTCTTCTTTTTTTCTTTTACAATTTTTAATACATTTTAAAATTGTTTATATTTTAAAACGATTAATATCACAACAATAACATTAAAATTTTCACCCTTCAACGCATCTCAAATTATTAATAACATTAGAACATTCAATTTATAGGTTAAAATTTCTTCAAAAATTTTATTAAATTTTTAATCAATGAATCAGATTACTTTTGTACACCATTTCAGGCTACTCCATTAACGTCTATACTCCCTTCAGAACTCTGAAAAAAAAAAATGCAAGTAAAAGGCGATCAGTTGAGTACCCACTTTACTGTTTACATAGCTAGGAATTCTTGGAGCAATAATGTGTTTTCTTTCATAAGCACACAGCCTGGACCTTCATCTTCTGCTCTCTTTCTCTCTGTGTTGAGGTGTGAGGGAGAAAATATATTAGAGAAAGTAAAATGCAGGTTTCCCAGGTCTCTAATGGTTGCTCTCTGTTACTCTTTCTTCCTGCTCCTTTGATCCTTAGAGCCCATCAATGCCATCAAATTGAACATTAAACCACCACTACCTCCACCTCACACCCACCTTTCTTCTCTGAAACACTCAACAGTATCGAGAGCGAAAACCAGCATAGCATAGCAATGCTGTCTCACAGACTCTTCATTTCGCTCACCCTCTTCCTCATTTTGCTTCCTCTGGCCAAACCAGATTTGGTTTCTGAGCGACTCGCTCTCGTGTCTCTCCGTTCGGCCGTTGGAGGCCGAACCCTTTTCTGGAACGTTTCTGAGCAGAGTCCCTGCAAGTTTGTCGGAGTCAAATGCGAAAACAACCATGTCGTCGAGCTTCATCTTCCCGCTGTTGCTCTTTCGGGGTCAATACCCACGGGCATTTTCGGCAACTTGACTCTCCTACGCACTCTCAGCTTGCGTTTCAATGCACTGAAGGGTGGGCTTCCTGTAGATCTCGCTTCTTGCGTTAATCTTCGCAACCTTTACTTGCAGCAGAATTTGCTGTCTGGGGAAATCCCAGAATTCTTGTTTACTTTACCAGCCTTGGTTCGGCTTAATTTGGCGTCCAACAATTTTTCCGGCACGATTCCGTTGGGTTTCAACAATTTGACAAGGTTGAAAACTTTGTTCCTCGAAAACAACAACCTCTCAGGTGCCATCCCCCAGTTAAATCTTGTAAAGCTTGAACAATTCAATGTTTCAAACAATATGCTAAATGGTTCAGTGCCGGAAAAGTTACAAACATTTACTGAAGATTCATTTCTCGGAAATTCGCTATGTGGAAAACCCCTTGGTCTTTGTCCAGGAGATGTAACTGGAACTGGAACTGGAACTGGAACTTCTCCGACGGTTGGGATTGAAAACAATGAGGGAAAGATGAAGAAGAAGAAATTGTCAGGCGGTGCCATTGCCGGAATCGTTGTAGGATCTGCGGTGTGTCTTCTGTTGACTCTTTTCGCTTTGATCATACTGTGCCGAAAGAGGAGCAATCAGAAGACAAGGTCGCTCGACATTTTAACTGAGAAGCATCCTGAAGGGGAAATTCCGGGCGAGAAACTGGTTTCCGAAGTGGAGAACAGTGGACACAGTAAAGGGTACTCTGCGGCGGCGGCAACCGCGGCGGCAACAACAGGGAACATCAGCGGAGCAAAGAAGTTGGTGTTTTTCGGCAATTCGCCGAAGGTGTTTGATCTTGAGGATTTGCTTAGAGCTTCTGCAGAGGTTTTGGGTAAAGGTACATTTGGAACATCCTATAAGGCGGTTCTGGAGGTTGGGCCAGTGATGGCTGTGAAAAGGTTGAGGGATGTGACAATTTCTGATAAAGAGTTCAAGGAGAAGATTGAAGCTGTGGGAGCAATGGATCATGAGAATTTGGTCTCTCTCAGGGCTTACTATCATAGCACGGATGAAAAGCTTCTTATCTATGATTACATGCCCATGGGAAGCTTATCTGCACTTTTGCATGGTGAGCTCATTTGGATACCTTCTTCTGCTTATTTTATTACCTCTGTCTGGTCTTGTTCTTTTCAAGATTGGAGATTATTATTGCTTAGATGTAATCTGTGTCTCTTTTATCTTTTGCTTATCAATTCTTGGGAATGCATTATTGTTATTGGTCACTGATTTTTTATTACACTGCATCTTACAAAAGAAGAGAGGGTGAGAGCGCGATACCATTTACTGAGTAGGAATTAGGATTTTTTATGCATCCCATTACCAGTTTAGTTGAATTGCTTTCTCCTACATGGATGCAACTGGATGTAATTAAACACCATCTCCTTCAGTTTCCATAGAATCTCAAATAAGGTCATTTGCCTGCTTTTGTTCATCTGCGATTACCATATGGAAATAACAGATAATCGAATTGGCTGATATTTTTTATAATAATTCAGAGGTTCAGTTCTTATATTCTTTTTCTTGGAATTATGCTCCTTTTATTCTCTAACTTTGAATCTCGTTGACCTCATTGTAACTATGTTACACATGAATCCAACCAAGCTCACACCTCGCAAGTCATAAATATGAACGATGTTACAATTTCGCTCATAATTTCTTATTGCAGGAAATAAAGGGGCAGGTAGGACACCACTGGATTGGGAAGTCAGATCACGCATTGCTCTTGGAGCTGCTAGAGGCATTGAGTACCTACATTCACAAGGGACCAATGTTTCTCATGGAAACATAAAGTCATCCAACATCCTCCTCACCAGATCCTCTGATGCCAGAGTATCTGACTTTGGCCTCACACACCTTGTTGGTCCCTCCTCCACTCCCAACCGGATTGCCGGGTACCGTGCGCCAGAGGTAACTGATCCTCGCAAGGTATCTCAAAAGGCAGATGTCTACAGTTTTGGCGTGTTGCTCTTGGAACTTCTTACCGGAAAGGCTCCTACACATGCTCTCTTGAATGAGGAAGGAGTAGACCTTCCTAGATGGGTTCAATCTGTTGTTAAAGAAGAGTGGACCTCTGAGGTCTTTGATCTTGAGCTCCTCAGGTATCAGAATGTTGAAGAGGAGATGGTTCAGTTGCTGCAACTTGCAGTAGATTGTGCAGCCTCATACCCTGATAAGCGCCCTTCAATGTCCGAAGTGACAAAGCGCATTGAAGAGTTACGAGGGACCAGCTCGAAAGATGATCAAGACCAAATCCAACACCCTGATCTGATCAAGGATATAGATGATGCATCTTCTCACTGACTTTGGTGGGGGGTTTGTCATAAGGACAAAACTTAGATAACGATTAAGTTTCGCATCATATGATTAATTTTTTAAAAAGATTTTCTTCCACGTGTTATGTTTTTATTGAAAAACCTGATAGTAAACACGCAAAAAGCTTAAGTTTTGTCCTTGTTACTATCCTACTTGATGGAGGATAATCATCTCTGCTTGATCAAAGCCCTTGTCTTGCTAGCTAAATCCTGTGGCATTTTCTTACTTCGGTCTAAAGTTTCTTTAGCACCCAACTTCAAAATTTCTTGCTTTCTTTCCCCTCCAATTTCCATTGTGTATTATTTTTCTCCTGATTTCCTCTCATTTGATACCTTGAAGGTGAATATCTGGTCCCTTAGTAATTGTTGGTGGATTCTGGTTGATGTAATTATTACGTTTGCTTTTGACACTCGCTTTTGCTTTTGTTGAAACTGAGATGTTATAGTTGCTGTCATTTGATTGGGATGTCTTGTCGGTGGCATGTATCAAACACACTGCCTCTTTTTATTTGTCGCCGAATAGTTTGTTGTGGATGGGAAAGAACTTTGGTGAAGATGGATGATTTATAACCATGACCATCTTTATTAATTCCTCACTCTATTCTCTTGACAGTTGGATTAAGATTTATAGGGTTATTGCGGCAAAAAAGAAGGAAAAGACAATGGTTTAGCAGAGAATTAATAGGTCCCATATGGACACTATTTCAATTGGTTATGTATTAGTATTTTCTGAAGATAGTAAATAAATTTGGAATGTTTTCAAAAATAGAGTAGTGATTACACTTTTAAATGAGTTCTTTTTAGTTATAAAATTAAATTTCGAGTTAAAGAAAGCTAGATAAAATGTGCTGTTATTGCTCATAATTCAATAAGTGTTTATAAATTGACTAAGATACTTTGATTTTCTTTATATCTAGTGTTAAATATATGGGCTATTTTATATATATATATATATATATATGGTATTCTAAAAACACGTTACCACTTAATCAGAACTGTAAAATTGCATGTTAAATATTAAATTGTAAAAAAAAAATGTCTTAACAGAGTCAAGTTTAAGGATTATAGTTTTTAAATAAAGGGGATATTCACAAATTTAGTGCTATATTAGAAAAGGTCAGACTATTGTACTCATAAAATTAAAGATAAGGCATTTGAAAAGGACCAAGAAACTCTATTAGGACGTCCTCATGTGCAATATCTAAGGTCAACAATATGGGTCCCCATAATAAATAACGAAGAAGTTAAACAAATGCTTTCTTATCCTTTCTTGATTTATATTCTGATCGGGTCCATCGGTCTGGTATATAGAAAATTAAAGATGAAAAAGGAAAAAAATAATTTTATAAACGAAAAATAATTATTGTATTATTACTTTAGAAAAATAATAATAAATAATAATTTTTAAATAATAATTATAAAGATATTATAAATATTTATTTTTACGTTGGGATACCAAACGTGCTTAAGTTTCAAATATCAATTCATGGCAGTAGGAGGCACTTGAACCAATTTTTCTTTGGCCAGTACTACCAATGAAAGCTCATAAAGTATGAGGATGCATGTGTAGAGGTTTATAATTGTAACTTTGTGGTGGACCAAAAGGGTATTCACATGAACATAATGGAGGGGCAGTTTAAAGTGAGTGTTCTGATATTGTGGTCCTACTTCTGATCAATATGATGATATTTTGTTGGCATCTAATCTTTTTGTTAATCTTTTTGAGGCGACATTCAAATACGGTTAGAAAACAAATTAATAAGAAAGTGACGGAAGAGGAACAAAGATGGACAACCCAACATTTGACTCTTGGCTATTGGTGCCCTATTTCTTTGTCTTTAAAATTTTGGATCATACATATTTGTGGGTCGCATACAAATTTGTGGATCATACATTTGCAATAACTGGATATTTGTCACCTCGCCTCTCACAATCTCCATTAGGTTTCTGAGAAATTCTTACATGTATTGTATGTATTAGGGGCATATATATTCAACGATTATAACCTACTTCATACATGTACACTTGTTACTATATATATATATATATATATATATGTACAAAACAAATTTTGACAGTTAAATATGCATGTATTTACAGTACCTCAAAATCTCTCTAAATTTTTTTAGGGTACTGTCAAATTTTCACTAAAAACAAACCTAAGGAATGGATACTCTTAGCTGTGGAAAAAATCATGTCTTTGTTATAATCAGTGCCAAGAGTGTAAAAGCGCAAACGTGGATCAAAGAGAAGACTTTTGGGCAACTTGGTATTAAATGACTTCTTTGACATTTTATAGAGTAAATTTTCATCTTGTTTAATCTAATTATATCTGATATTTTTCTATTTTAAAAATTATGTTCAATTTTTTTGATATTTTGATATATATTATAGACGCCTCCCAATTAATTTCTGTCAAAGCTAACTTTCTGTACTATATGAGAGTATAATTTTATTTTTAATATTATAGTGAATAATATAACTAAGTTGATATTAATATTTAATATAATTTTATAATTTTATTCTTAATATGATAGTAAAAATAATTAAGTAATTTTAAATTTGGAAGAAATACATAGTGTAAAAAGGTAACTTTATTAACAGTATATAAATTGAAAAAAGCTAAATAGAATATTTTAAAATAAAAAAGATATCAAATATAATTTAACAAAACTTTACAAGAGATTAATATAACATTTTTTCTTTAATATTTGGTATAGTGGAGTTGCAATTCTTTCTATTCTCTTTCTATATTTGACTTCTATATATTATTTCCTACAAGTTAGACAACATTATTTTATTATATCATTATTAATAATATGCTTCATAATTTCTATTACACAACCTTATCCTTTTAATATATGAACTGCACTGAACTGAAATAACCCAAACTAAATCTCTGAATTAGCACAACTGCCAAAATTTAAAGAGCTGGTAGTAAGGGGCTAGCTGCCTAGAATCAATAGTTTTCACACGATCGATTTATATTTAAATTACAGTCATTCTAGACAACCTATTGTCATTGGACCCTCCTTGGTATAAAAGCCAATCGAAATGTTCTACTTTTACTCGATAAAACAATGTCACTTGCAATAATTACCAGTCTATATGGAGTGGAGAATTGAAAAAAAGGAGGGGGGGGGGGTGTTTTCCCTCTAGCACTTCAGCTTCTTCAATGAATTAACCTGTTTTTGTAGGCACAAGTCTACTTGGCTTTAATTGTGGAAGATTGTAATTGTGAAGATTACAATGGCTAAGAACCCTTTCAACAAGTTAAGACCAAGTCATTGTCATCAACTACAAAGGTCAGGTAAACCTTATATGTAATCGCGAGCCCACATAAAGTTAAATACATTAAATGATAAGCCCAGTCAGAAAATCACTTTAGATTAACTAAAGTGAAAATGCTCCAATGAGAGAGAAGGGGTCAGAAGAGACTTTCACTATATCTCAAAATTTTTCAAGAAAATTACAGGGACCTGAACAAAAAGGGATATGTCCTCATTGCTATGGTATTAAGAAAAGCACGATCAATCCACCACAGAACAATGTGAGCAACCAACACTGGTATGCATTTTTAAGTACTTTACAGTCCCCAATAAATACACAACATAAACCGAAAGATTGAAACCCCAGTGTTGATTTGTTACCTAATAAGTTAAAAGCACATCCTGGGCCAGTTTGAGCCTCTAAATCTCTGCAAATCCAGAAATAATTAGATCAGCATACTACATAAAGACAAAGACATAATGAAATTATGCAAGCTTTGCAGAATCATACATGTACAAGGCATACAAACAACAAAGGTGCATATGCACCCAAAAATGGCTCAGGTCATATGTCGAAAACCAAACCCTGGATTGTGCCAAAGATGATGAGATATTTATGCACCAGAATTCGTAGATGGATCGTCTTTCCATCCCTTGGTGAGAAGATCATAGTTGATTGATGCAAGCTGTGAGAGATTCTGAAAACCAAATTGAGACATTAGCACACGATAAAGTTCAATGGGGGATGAATTAAATAAGGCATAAATCATAATCAACAAAACATAACATCTTAGACAAGCAGAGAAAGACAATCTTGAGCTGCTGAATTTAAGATGAAAAAGGTTAGAGAAGCCTTTTCCCAAAGCCATCGCATGCTGTATGCCATTCTGATGGAAAAGAAAACAAGCATACTAGACTATGCATCATTCATATGACAGATAATGCTACTTATTTGGTTAAATAATAAATAAATTTGGGAATATAACTAATGTGAGAGGAGATACCTTAAAGGAGAAATTGCTAAAAGAGTAATTGACAGATGAGCCAGAATCGAACTCAGCCAGACCCCTACATTCATCTCCCTGCTTACAGATGTTCCCAAAAGCAAGTCAGTCCACAATACTTTAAATTAATTCAACAGTCATATATCTAACACTGCTTATAAATGCAGTACCACTTCATCTTGATGATTGCTCACGCAACTACTGCTGCCACTTAAACTATCTGCATCACTAGAATCCTCAACATCACTTGCTGGATATACACGGCCATCAGAAGTATTCCATGAATAGCGACTTGTGAAATAACTAGTATCTAGAGCACTCTCAGAAGCAGGAACAAATGCAGCCTGCAATAGCAGCCAGAGTCTTTTGGTGTTCTCCCAGGACATCAAATCAACATCAAGGTACTGGCTATACTATTTACATTTATGACTCACGGAAAGTAATTCTTACCTTCTGCCTGGCAAGTGTGTCCCAGTTTATATCCTTGAAGAAAACATGTTGCTTTACCTGGATAATTAAGCTTCTATTACTTTGGCATTTGTAGCAATGACGAAAAACATAAATATCTTAACAATGTAAACAAGCATCCATATGATTATCTAAAAACTTTAGATCACCTCTGATGCCCCTCTGGCTCCAAGTCTCTGATTAGGATCTTCTGTTAGTAATCTGAAAATTGAACACCTCAAGTCACTAACTGAATAAAAACATCCATCTGTGTTAATCATGTGAGTGCTCAATTAATTAAGAAGAATAACCTTCATGAGGAGAAAGCATATTATAATGTTCATTATCACTAATGGGAAAAATTTAAGGGCCTTCCATATAATACATGACACTAACGTTAAAATTCATGGAAACACTTTTAAGGGTGCAGAATTTCTAGTTAGCTCTAAACTTGACTAAAAGGTCCTAAAATGAGCAAGACAGCAATAGTGATAAAATTCCATTGAAATAAACCATGCAACAGCAGTGGACGTAAGAGAAAGAATTGTCAGTGGCTTTCTTAAACATCAGAATATATGGGACCAAGATTGCAACACAGAATATGTTAGAAAAGGTTATATTTGCATGATCAAGCCACAGAAATTACTCAAAGATATTGCAAAACACCTACAAGTAATTGATACTCTGAATTTTGTGGTGCAAAACAAAGACTTTCCAATCCCTATAGGAAGCATATTGAAATAAGATGAGAACGGAACATAATGGATTACCGATCAATAAGATCTTGTGCTTCAGGACTCATTTCTTCAGGCACCTGGGGCCAAGGTATCTTGCGATTAAGAATATTATCAAATATGGTCTACAATGAGAAACAACCATATCTGTCAGCGAGAGCTCAACCAGAATTTTAATGCTAATTGCAATAATATGGTTAGGTGATTAAAGCAGAGAATAACAATCTCACAAAGGACCACAAAGTATCTTCCTCAGAAAAATGTATGTCTTTTTTTAGATGAAAAGGAAGCATCTCACAGCAAGTGATAAATACTAATGATCTAGATATTAGGCGCACTTATTGGGACACATGAACCAGATCTTCAGACTGACAAACAGGAGTTGAAAGGCCTTATACATTTCAATTGTACTCCTGGGAGTCTCCTCGTAGGAGCATAACTACTTAAGGATAAAGCCAATACAACTACACCACGACCTAAATAATTGGGTGTCAATCTAATTTTGAGCAGTGCCAGGACAAAGCAAAATAAGCTTCACAATTTCTTTGCCAAAAAAACAAAGGTTGAAAGATCAATGAAAGCTCTTTCTGTATACAGTCTGTTTGATCCCATTAAACTAAATGGCAGTAATTCCTTAATTAAAGACTTGAAGTGAAATCACTAACTTTGTAACACCAACCCCAATACCCCATCCACCTATAAAGCACAGACACACCTCTTTCTAGGTGTGTTGATCGCAAAACTGGCAACACGTGTCCATACATGTGAGAATAAAATACATGTTTTTCTTTTTTAGCTTTGATATGTGTCAGACATGGCTCCAGTACAGGTTGGACACAACTGGCCTCCAAAAAGGGCAAAGAGCCCCCCCCCCCCCCCCCCAACAAAAAAAAAAAAAAAAAAACAGTGGAGGAAGATAATGGGCGGCTAGCCACCCCCTTCTTTTAACAGTAGTTCTCCAGTTTTTTTGGCACATCACTAATCTGAATAACAAAGTTTAACATCTTTGTATTTAGAGAATTTACTTGGAAAATAATAGTGCAAGGTACTTAGAATATATGTTAATGTACGTTGCCTTTTTTTTTTTTTGGGGGGGGGGGAAGGTGGGAAGAGGAGCACAATGAATGGGCTATTGGTCAATTTGATAAATTATGATCTGAATATGACACATGCCAACAAAAAAGTGTGTGTGTATCGCATCTGTGCTTCATGGCTATCCACCTAGACCAGAGAAGCAGAAGGCCAATAAAGACAATAAACATGAACTTGGACTGAAATAGAGACACCATTAACAGACATATATCACACAAAGTAGCAGGGTTTAAACCTGAGGATGCTCTGCATTGAAGGGGGGAATGCCAACCAGCAATTCAAATAAAATGACACCAACAGACCACCAATCTGCAGTATATCCTGTAAAATTTGCACAAAAAGTAGTTAATGTCATGTTCGTAATAACAAACACAGAAAAAAACATCACAGTTTTGCCAATATATACTGTAGAAACCACTAATTCTCAAAGAATAAGATGGCTCTAAAATTAAGGGTATGTTTGGTTGGAGGATGTAATAGTGAAGGAAATATAAAATGTAAGTAGGTGAGGTTAGGTGAGATAGGAAAAAACTATTTTACCCCTATTTTTAAAAAGATGATTTGATAAATAAAATAATGAGGGTATAATAAATATTACACAAGTTATATAAAAAGATTACGTCCGCAATGCGGCGCACCAAACGGAGTCTAAATGTCATCACTTCTCAGCATTATTAAGAACTTAATTCTCAAAACCAGGAAAATAATCTTTACCCTAATGATGGCATAAGTCCAAACAATAAATAAAGAGACAGGCGAAAAAGAAAATTAAACCACCTTAAACATTAAAAAGGGGCTATACGAACCATGTCCAGTTCCCAAAAGTATCTCTGGTGCTAAATAATCAGGTGTACCCACAGCAGAACGTTTTTTCCTCCTTTCCCTTTGATGCTCTGATGTAGATAACTGAGGTTCATCCTCCCCAAGTAGGGATGTCCCACTCACTGCTGGACCAGACAAATCATCAGTGCTGTTGATGAGACCAACTTTTGAAAGCCCGAAGTCTGTTAACTGCATGAGCAATCAAAAACAAACTTTCATCTAGTTGAGAACACAAATGCCAAAGTGTGAAATTTTATTCAATATAACCTCAAGTTTACATCAATGTTTAAAGTCAAAGGCCAGCAATGTGTAACATAATGGTAAGACTTTACATTTCTAATAACTTATTCCGTCAGCAGGGATTGACTAAGAATATTCAAGTTCATTAGTCATTTTCTTCCCTAGCCTACTGAGTGACACCAAGGATGGGAGAAAGCATTTTTTATTATCAACTTCTTCAAGAAAGAAAAATATATTCTGGGACATTAGATGTAAAGCACGTAAATCATAAAATGGTATTGATAGCACTGTTGAAGAAGCTAATTTTGGTAAAAATGTACACCTTGTTGGCCCACTACTACTAAATACAGGCAGAGAAAAATCTTCCAAATCACCAACAGTTCACCTAAATAGGCTCACTCAACCAAAAATCATAAAACTATTTTACTACAAATGTAGGACTGCTGGCATCAATCCCAAGAGAACAAGAACCCAAGCATATTCTGTAATTACCTTAATATGACCATCATGTGCAATCAACAAATTGTCAGGCTTCAAGTCACGATGAACCACACGCAGTGAATGCAAATATTCTAGTGCAAGCACCTACCATTGGAAAGAAAATTAAGCTTTAGAGGATGTAATATAAGGTCATTTCCCCATATTACCCCACACAGAGAGAGAGAGAAAGAGAAGAGCTAATAATTACCACTTCAGCAATATAAACACGAGCAACTTCCTCATCTAGGCAACCTAAATTCCTTAACAATGAATACAGATCACCTCCATTAAGATACTCCATGACAAGGTACAGGTTCTCACTACATGTAAAAGAATAGAAGAAACGAACCTGATACAGTTCATCCTAATGTTAGAACATGATTACCATTTCTCAAAGCAACATTAAATAAGAAACAAATTAGACCTACTCACCACAAAAGGATTGCGCACTGTGATTAAGATATCACGCTCTGCTAAAATACTTTCCACAGCATTCTTACGGATCATGTCTGCCTTCTTGAGAACCTGTTACAAGATAGTACAACATGGTAAGACCAAAATAATAAAAGCATAAAACAGGAAACATAAATAAATTCAAAACACACTAAGATTAAATGTGTTTCAACAAAGCCATGTCAAAAAGTCTACAGCATCAAATTACCTTTGAAGCACAGAACCATGAGAAGATGTAAATAGAACAAAAGCGATAAATGATGCCAGGAAGTAATATAGAAGAAGAATTTAATATAAAACTATCAATGGTGAGCCTAGGTATTGGTTTAGAGGCCAGCAAGGAGTTAGGCAAGGACATCCTCTCTCTCTCTCTTTTACTGTTCAACCTTGTAGTGGATTTTTGAATCGTGTTTTGCTAGAGGTTTGAAGGGGGTGTTGGGCAAGGTCATCTTTAGAACTCAGAAGTTACTCAAATACAATTTGCTGATGACTCTATTCTACTCCTCCCTAAGGATAAAACTACCTTCTTTAATATGCTTTCAATGTTCCAAGTCTTTAAGATTGTGTCTATTCTCCATCTTTTTTTCAATAAAGGAGGTTTTGTCAAGAAAGAAGAATGATGTAAATGAGGAGGAATATCCACCTACAAAAAGGTTGAAGATCACAACAAAACAACATAAGCAAAAGAGGAAACCCAAAAAAAAAAGGTTAAACATGCAGAAAATGCTCAGTCCTTCGGCATATCTAAAAGAAACACTCCCTTAAATAAGCCCCTAGCCAAACACCACTATGAAGCTCCAAACAAAATCCTTGCATAGAATGCATCTAAAGACAAGGAAACATTGAGGAAAATATGAGCATAGTGCTCCAGCCAAACATTCAACATCACTGCAAAAACCTTTCAACCACATGGAGAAACTGCTCTTAATCCTATAGACAAACCCAATTCTGACCAAACATCCCATACAACTATTTCCGTAAAGAAGTGGCCTCTCAGCATTGTGAAAATAAATGAGCTGCAGTTTCAGCATTGTTCATGCACATAATAAAAGTTTTAGGAGACAAAGCTGTGTTTGTTCTTTGAATTTGCAACTTATCATCTGCATTGATTCTAATGATTAAAGTTGCCCAAATAAAACATTTGACTGTTGAAGGAGCTTCAGATTTCATAAATGGATTTTTCAAGAATGAAAGCTTCCATAGCAAAAGAAATAAGGAAACAAAAGTAAAGTTTACAAGAATACACACCAAAAGCATCTGGATTCCAAACTCTACGATCCTTAATCGGGGAAAATTCTAACCCTATCAGGAAGAAACAAAGGAGTTTCTAGGTTTGATATATAATTGTTCAGGTTAAGGTTGCGGGAGATTTAGCTGAGGTGGCTAGTTGTGCAATTTTACAATGGCTCTTTGTTATCTAGATATCCCTTTAAGGGTAACCCTCATGCTCCCTCTTATTGGGATCCTGTATTTGTGTTGCAAATAATTGCAAAGAGACTTGACGATTGGAAGGGTGTTTATTCTTTTAGGCTCACTGAGTCACTTTAATCCAAGCTTCCTTGTCTAGTATTCCCTTTTACTATTCTTTTCCTAGTTTAAGATTCTTGTTGGGGTAGCTATGCAAATGTGGGTTTTTTTTTTTTCTTTTTAAATAATGGTCTGTGATTGGGAAGAGTAAAAGAGATCATTTGGTTAGTTGAGAAGTGTGCCATAAACCTAAAAAGGATGGAGGTAGGTCTTGGTAATTTGAAATCAAAGAACATTTCTCTTGTTTCAAAGTGGTAATGGCAGATTCCTTTGGAACTTGTCTCTCTTTGGCATAGGGTGATTAGAGTAAATTTGGTGTTTAGCAGAATGGATGGGATGCTAACTCTGGGATTAGTGCTACTCGTGCGAGTCCCCAGACAGTTCATCTCTGAGGCATGTCCTTTCTTCTGTCCTCGGTTTACTTTTCAATTTGGGAATATTAATTGTTTTATGTTTTGAAAGGACCATTAGATTAAAGTCACCTCTTATTCTGCACTTTTCATCCAACTTTATTGTTCATCAACTCTGCACTATGTCCCAACTTCAGATTTTTTCTACATGAAAAGGTTTTGGATTTATTGGAACTTTCATTTCTCTAGAAATCTTATATGACAGAGCCATTGATGATCATGTTCTGTTGCTGGATTTCCTTAGCTCTGTCCAACTTTCTACCTCGACAGGTAAAAGGATTTAGACTTTGGAATCTTCCAGATTATATACTTGTAATTCCTTCTTCTATTTTCTGATTCTTAATCCAAATGTCAAGACTCGAGCATTTGTTTGGACTTCAGATTGCAGTACTCGGTAAAATTAATAGAAATAATTCGCTTTAGACTCAAAGGCCTAAAAAGGCTAATACCAGAGAGTTACGTGTTATCAGAGTTCTGTGACAAAATCACCTTTTTTTCGCATTAAGAAGTTGAGTGGCAGCTTTGGAAAAGACTTCTTGGCATTTTCAATGAGCATTGGGTTTGTCTAGCCAATCTAGATCTGTTTTTAGCAATTAAGTTCAAAGGTTTTGGGAGCAAGAAGTAGCATAAGTTCCTTTTGGCAGTTTGCTAGTTTTGCAGATCTGTACTCTGTGGTGTTTATGGCTGGAGTGAAATGCAAGGAGTATTAATCAGAAATTTCTTCCTCCTGCACCCTTGAGATTTTTTTTTTTTTTTTTTTGGTTGGGGGGGGGGGGGGGGGGGTTTGGTTTTCTTCTGATGCAAAACCAGTAGAGGGAAGGACGAAGAGGAAGGCAAAAGGGGGAGATGATGAGAGAGAGAGAGAGGGAAGAGGAATGGAAGGAGGGAGAATTCACAGATAACTGATAATATTTGCAAAATGATCAGATTGCCTCCATACAACTAGTGAGAGGGCTATTTATAGGGAGTCCATAACATAAATAAAAATCAGAAAATAATGCAAAACAGTAAGTCTTCAAAGGTTCCAAGATGCATTGTAAAAACTACAACTTCCTAGGCCTTGATTTTCCTCTCCTAGAGTAAGTCTTCCACAAATTCTCATTACCCCTAATATTCTCTTTCTATTCTCCATTATTCTCCCCTGGTTGAAGAAAGTTTAACCACAAGTTTTGAAGTGTAGAAGTAGTAGAATAATCCATCTTGGAACATTAGGTAGGACAATGGGCACTTCTATATAATATAATAACAAACTCTTCAAAATCTATGATGTTACCATCATTGTCAATATTTGATGGGCAATCAAAGGGTTCCACTATAATATCATAAGGCTCTCCTATGGTGGCTTCCTCTATTGTGTCATGATCTTAAAGATATATTTCTTCAGTCTTACCTTGACCTTGGTCACCCTAAACTTCAATTAAATCTTTCTAGTTTTTGCCTATGATTTGTCTACTTAAACTAATGGCACTAATGATTTCCTCAAAACAGAAATCCACATTTTCTCTATCGGCCCTATGCCCTTCCTCAAGAATGTCTAAGCTGGTCTGGATATTTTGGATACTCTGTCCCATGGTAAATTTCAAAGTACTGAATTCTTGTGCAAAAAGGTTCTTACCTAAGCAATTTACAGAGCCAAAAGTCAGAAGAAATACCCCAAAATACTCCCAGATGGTGAATACTACAACTCAGGTTGGAATGGGTGAAGAACAAGTGAAAAAAGGCTGAAAAATGGATTCTAGAACATCTGACGTGGAGGGTCCAGCACATGGCGATGGTTTTTAGCAAGGGGCTTCCAAGGACAAGCCAATTTGGACGTTCCACTTCCGATGGTGGTGTCATTTGGTTGATTAGGCAGCTGGAAATGTGAGTTTGGACTCAAGACAGATATGGTTTTGTAATTTCCAGTGAGATTCTGGCAACAGATGCGTGACTGGCCTTGCTCTGATACCAATTGATGCAGAATCAATAGAGGAAAGGAGGAAGAGGAAGGAGAAAGAGAGGGAAGTGGAACGAAGAAGGGAGAATTCAGAAATAATTTATAATATTTTCGAAATGATTTGATTGCTTCCATACGACTAGTGAAAGGGCTATTTATAGGGAGCCCATAACATAAATAAAAATAAGAAAATAAAGCAAAACATTTAAGTCTTCCAAAGTTCCAAGGTGCATTGAAAAAAACTACAACTTCCTAGGCATTGATTTTCCTCTCCTATAGTAAGGCTTCCATAAACTCTGCCTATGACGAATTTTATTGGTCATAGCCAGTTCCAAGCCCAGAAAAAGAGGAGGGCTGTGTTAGGCAGTCGACAGCCAACGCAAAACTTTGTCAAATCTTTATGACATGGACAATTGATATATTAGACGTAAGGCTAGGTCGTTGCCCATAAGTAACGTGCTGTATAGCTCGAGTACAGTGAGAAGTGAGCAAGAGCCGCTGCATCATCTCCTGGATGTAGTGAAAAATAAGCAATGGCTACCACATTTTCGTGAACGAATGTGGCTAAAGAAGTTAGTTCATGAGAGTATGATTCGTTTTGGAACTTGGAATATAGGTACACTTACGGGTAAGTCTATGAAAATGGTAGATACTATGATTAGGAGAAGAATTAATTTTATGTGTTTACAAGAAACTAAATGGGTAGGAGAAAAAGCGAAAGAATTAGATACTTCAGGTTTTAAACTTTGGTATACTAGTAAATATAAATCTAGAAATGGGGTAGGTATAATTGTAGATAAGTTTTGGAAGAATATTGTAATAGATGTCAAAAGGTTAGGAGATAGAATCATTGCATTAAAGTTTGTAGTAGAAAAGGAAATCTTCAATATTATTAGTGCTTATGCACCACAAGTAGGGTTAGAAGAATCTCATAAGTTAAAGTTCTTGGAAGATTTAGAATGTTTAGTTCAGGAAATACCATTAGGAGAAAAGATTATTTTAGGAGGGGATCTAAATGGTCATGTGGGAAGGGTATCTTCAAGCTACGACGGTGTTCATGGAGGATATGATATAGGAGAAGGAAATGCAGAGGGTAAAACTATTTTAGACTTTTCATTGGCGTTCGATCTTATATTAGCTAACACTTGTTTTAGAAAACGTGAAGAATATCTTATCACGTATAAAAGTGGTATGGTATGTTCTCAAATTGATTTCTTTCTTATAAAGAAATCGGATAGAAAATTTTGTATGGATTGCAAAGTTATACCGGGAGAAAGTTTAACTACTCAACATAGAGTTTTGGTTATGGATGTAAGAATTAGGAGGAGAGTAAAAAGTAAATGTGAAGGTAGAGTGGTAAGAACTAAGTGATGGCAACTAAAGGGGGATAAAGAAAAGAATTTGCAGAGAAGGATTATAGAAGAAGGACCTTGGGAAATACAAGGAAGTGCTAACGATATGTGGAATGAAATGCCTAAAGAGATTAGGAAGGTGGCAAAGGAAATATTAGGTGAATCAAAAGGTTTTGGACCTAGGGATAAAGAATCTTGGTGGTGGGATGCAAGTGTACAAGATAAGGTTAAAGTTAAAAGAGAGTGTTATAAAGTGTGGTCATTATGTAAGAGTAATGAAAATTGGGAAAAATATAAGGTAGCTAAGAAAGACACTAAGAAGGCAGCGAAGCGAGAGCGAGAGCGAGGGCATTTGATGGGTTATACCAATCTTTAGGTACTAAAGTTGGAGAAAAAAGTATTTACAAGTTAGCTAAAAGTAGGGAAAGAAAGACAAGAGATGTAGATCAAGTCAAATGCATTAAGGATGAAGACGGGAAAGTGTTAGTCACGGAACGAGATATCAGAGAACGATGGAAGGGTTATTTTCATAGGCTTTTTAATGAAGAGCACGAGATTTTATTGCAATCAGATAGACTAGACACGGAAGAAGAGGATCGAAATTATACTTTTTACCGTAGAATTTGTGAGGTAGAGGTAAAAGAAGCATTAAAGCGAATGGAGAATGGCAGATCAGTTGGACTAGATAATATACCCATTGAAGTATGGAAGAGTTTGGGAATGAAAGGTATAAGTTAGCTCACAAAGTTATTTAATAGAATTATGAGATCTAAGAGGATGCCAGATGAGTGGAGGAAAAGTACTTTAATCCCTATTTATAAGAGTAAAGGGGACATTCAAAATTGTGCAAATTATAGAGGAATTAAACTCATGAGCCACACTATGAAATTATGGAAAAGAATAATTGAGCGAAAGTTAAGGAAAAAGAGTCAAGTTACGGAGAATCAATTTGGTTTTATGCCAAGAAGGTCAACTATAGAAGCAATATACTTGTTGCGAAGATTAATGGAGAGATATAGGGAGAATCAAAGAGATTTACACATGGTGTTTATTGATTTAGAAAAAACATATGATAGAGTGCCAAGAGGAGTTCTATGGAAGGTTTTAGAGAAAAAAGGAGTTCGTATAGCTTATATTCGAGCAATTCAAGACATGTATGATAAGGTTACAACTAGCGTAGTAACAAAAGGTGGACTTACAGAAGATTTTCCGATAACTATTAGTCTACATTAAGGGTCTACTTTGAGCCCTTATCTTTTTACCTTAGTTTTGGATGTGCTTACTGAACATATCCAAGAGCCGGTGCCACAGTGCATGCTTTTTGCAGATGATATTGTCCTAGTTGGAGAATCGAGAGAGGAAATGAATAAGAAGTTGGAGAGGTGGAGACAAACTTTGGAAGCTCATGGCTTTCGTTTAAGTAGAAGTAAAACGGAGTATATGGAGTGTAAGTTTAGTAAGAGGCACACCACTTCTAGTGTAGAAGTAAAAATTGGAGAGCATATCTTACCACAAGTCACACGATTTAAGTATCTTGGATCCATCATACAACATACCGAGGAAATAGAAGAAGATGTAAAGTATAGGATTCAAGCGGGGTGGATGAAATGGAGGAGTGCTTCGGGTGTTATTTGTGATAGAAGAGTACCACTCAAACTTAAGGATAAATTCTATCGCACAGTTATAAGACTTGCAATGTTGTATGGAATTGAGTGTTGGGCAATAAAAAGTCAACAAGAAAATAAGTTTAATGTGGCAGAGATGAGAATGTTGCGGTGGATGAGTGGACACACTAGACGAGATAGGATTAGAAATGAATGCATTAGAGAGAAGGTGAAAGTCGCACCTATTGTAGAAAAGATTGTAGAATCGAGACTTAGGTTGTTTGGTCATGTGAGAAGGAGACCTATAGAAGCCCCCGTTAGAAGAGTAGATGTGATGGAGAATAGTCCAATAAGTAGAGGTAGAGGAAGACCAAGAAAAACTAGAGGAGAAATTATTAAGAGAGATTTAGATTTAAATGGTTTATCTAGAAATATGATTTATGATAAAGATTTATGGCGTCGATTAATCCACGTAGCCGACCCCACTTAGTGGGAAAAGGCTTTGTTGTTGTTGTTGTATAGTAAGGCTTCCATAATTTCCCACTTCCCCTAATATTCTCTTCTTCTCCATTATCTTCCCTCAGGGTCTCTGCGAGCCTTTTTTTTTTTTCAAAAAAAAAAAAAAGAGGGGTATCCCTATTACTTTAAGAAGGGATTGGACAGGTCCTTTGATATATTAGGGAATGTAAGAATTAATCTTTTATACATTAAACAATGCCTACAACAGCTAGGGAACACTATCTAGTGTCATATTTCTCCTGATTCAAATATGCACTTAGAAAATTGGATCATAGAATTGCATTTTGTAGTGATTATGTTCCACACGTGTCAACACCAAAGAGAACATATGATTTTATGAGAACTAAAGCAATTGCATTCAACACAGAAGAAATGAAAATCATATAAACAATGATGTATACAGCTGGTAAGCTTTGTTCACACTCCATGTATAATTCAGCTGTAAGTAACATCACATTCTTCATTTAAAAATTCTGTTGGCCATTAATTATGCTTAAAGAGAAAATATATTGAACATACAAAACAAATATTCTGTGTGCAACACAGATGAGTATGCACAAACAGACTCAGAAGATGAAGGTGCTCAGGGTCTCAAATTGCATGACTATCAGATCAATGATAGCACAAAACCAACAAATCAGAAGTATACAGTAAAATCGATTGATAAGTAAATTAAAACTTCATAGGGATAAGAGAAATAAGTATAATTACCTTTATTGCAAAAAGATCCCCAGTTGTTCTCTTTTTAGCCAAGAAAACCCGTCCAAATGCCCCACGACTGATAGGTTTTATAATCTCAAAGTCGTCAATAGTGGTACGGTCCTTTGAAGAATTGATAGGACTTGTTCTCAAACTACGAACCACATCATCTTCCAAGGGAGCATCTTCTTCAATTATAGTGGTCGCTAGGTCTATCTTTTCATCTTCAACCATCTCAGTAAGCTGCAAATACTTCTCCCTAACAAATGATAATACGAATTTTCACCAAAAGGTTGCAGAAAACATATTGGAAGTCATAAGTCAGAATACTGCAAAAAATATTATAGACAAAAATTCAAGAAAATTCAAACCAGGGAAGATAAGGACATAAAAACAGTTATATCAGTATAGAATATGGCATTCAGTTTTAAAACAAGGTTAATCTATTCCATAATGTGGTTAAGACTATCATTTAGCACTCAATATCCAGTATCCATAATAAGAATTGACCCTAAATTTTATTCATTAAGAATCCATTACTGATTTTTCTAGTTTACTGAGAGAGTTAGACTGCTTTCTTTATGACAGAAATGTGCTCTAGAAATTATAGCAGCAAAGTACTAACCGTATCAGCTTCTCAATGCGAGTTCCAAAGGTCTCCACGGTAAGTGCATCACATTTCCTCCGTTCTACAACAACCCGCAAATCATCAAGACAAGATAATAAATATGAGATTGAGCGATCATCATCCAGAGGTGTATTTGCTACACATCGTGCTATATCGGCAAGTTCATTCATCTACAATATCCCAAAAGAAAAAAAGGTAGCTTCACACCATCAATAACAGACTTATACAGAAACTCATAGTTGAGTACACTGGAAGATCACAGAAAGTTGTTTAAAGTGCATTCCAAAATTTAGGATAGTGACAAAATGCTGTCTTACCAATTACATACCAAATGTAACAAAACTATACAAAGTCAAACTGTCAATGCACTAATTTGCTGACAAAATAATCAACATAGACATTGCTTGGCAACCACTGTGACTTCAATGTCCAGAAAAAATGCCCCTTTACTAGAACTGACAGCAATATGTCAGCAGGGAAACAAAGATTATACCACTAAAGTGGATACTATTGTGTCTTACATACGTGCCCGTAAAACCAACTTAATCCCTCACTACCCCTCTCTTCCCCAAGTTTATATTTAAAATGCATCTTCTTCATCCCTTGGATTCTTCTCCTACTTACTTTATCATCAAGAAATTAGTCAATTCTCAAGAAAAGTAAGGATAAAATTCATCTCCTTAAGTAGAAAAGGCATTTTTGTTTTGCAAACACCATTTTAACTCTGACTCATATCATTCACAAAATTTTATAATGAAAGGATTTCTTGGTTTTGCTTTCAATACTGCCTCCAAAATAGAAAAGGATAGTCAAATAAAAAATTTTGATTGAGTACTCCTAGTCTTCATTAGACCAGAAGTCACAAATGAACAAAAAATTACTATTATTGTGACTATTTCAATTCTGTGAAACAAAATTGAAAAGTTGATTTGCTGCAGAAGATTGAAGATAAGATGTTTCTGCCAACAATATTTTGAAATGGGGAAGAATTTGCCATGTTACAAATATCGGGCATGTGCCTAATTTATTAAAAGATCAAAACTTATATATCTATAGATAATTTGATGTCTATTATGCTGTACTTACTTTAAATACAGTTTGTCATACAAAGTATGTATAATTAGAGATTATTATGGTTATTAAGTTGCATATAACCAAACATCATAAAAGAACACAAGAACAAGAATGAATGATAGAAAAGCAGGAAAATGCTGACTTGACTAGACAACCCATGCAAAGACAACAACACAAGACCAAAAAAAGGGGCCAAAATCGACATGCCTGAGGAATATCATCATGTTCAGAATAAGCACCCTTCCCTGCCAAGAGCAAGTCAATCTGACTCATCCTTGGTGTCAGTAAAGGCGACCTAGGAGTCATGCTCCCAGCAGATGATGTTGTCATGCCTTGGTCAGACTTTGGACCAAATCGAGTTTTACATGATATAAGAGGTAAGGCTTTTAGGTCATCCATAAAAGCAGAATTATCAGCTTCAGGGAAACAGTCTAGCATATCCTCCGAGCCTCTGCGAGACCAATCACTAAGTTTCGGGGAGATAACATCAGATTCTTCAGTCATACTTGAATTTGACACCTTTGCAACATCAGGACTTCCCACAGCTTGTTGGATATCCTTCTGTGTACATAATTCCATCATCTTCTCTAGAGTGTCAGCAATTCGGACAAGACGCTCATTGACACTCAGACCCGTCTGATCACATCTATCAGCAATAGCACAAATTCTTGAATGATCTTCAACATTGGAAGTAGGGACTTCCTCCTCACATATACGACAAATTATTGAAAACTCCTCACTAATATTCTGCTGATCTCCCCAGTAGCCCCAAGAAACCTTTTGTTGGTGCTTGAGAGTATGTTCCTGGGAGTCATTGACAGGAAGATGCTCAGATGGCTTGACAGCGGATAGGTCCACATCAGAAGTTGATCTCTTATTAATTGATAGCTTTGAAGGTTCAACGCTCCCATAGGTTTGGTCCTTCAACTCAGCAGCTTCCTTTGAAAATTTTGCTGGTGGAGATGGGAATTTCCTCCAAGAAGCCATCCGATCCCTGCCTGAAGGAGACTCCAAGTGTTTTGAACTATCATCATCAGCAGGAAGTGATAGATGCTCTGGCTTTACAATATCTTTCTTCCAATCCAAGATACGCTGCTCCTGACTATAAAATGTTTTGGCAGAGGGCTTTGACAGTTTTGCAGCACTAGAACTTTTTGTATCCCTTGCCAAGCCAGGAGGAATACGTTTTTCAGCAGAATGCAAGACTCTGGATTGTCGAAGATTAAAAACATGTTCATCCTCAGCCAAACCACTTTCCTTGTGAAATTGCAACAATCTGGTACACCTCGTGAGAATGAAAAGCATTCGGGTGTGAAGTTGCTTAAGCATCCCTGGAGGAAGTTCTTGACGTCGATCATCCAACTCCTGGACTATGCCTTCACACTGAAGCCAAAACTCCCCAGGTGAAGTTATAGCACAACTCCTAGCCAAAACCAGCAAGTCCTCGATCGTCTCTTGCCACTCAGGATGAGAATCTGCATTTTTTTCAAGAACTCCAACCAGGTCTGCCGCAAAAATAGCCAGATCAGAGTTCACTTCTTCCTTTGCTTTATCAAACCTTGCTCGAATAACAACCAAGATCTCCTGCATAGAACAACAAAGGATTACAAAAAAACAACATGCTTCCCAAAACACAGTGCACCACCTTTAAATAGCACAAAATGGAGACTCAAGTACCTCCAAGTTATTTAACCCTCGAGGCTTCCAAAATGGAAATGGTCGGACACCTTTAGAATTCAACTCATGGGAAAAACTCTTAATGTCACCAGGAAACCTCTTTCTGGGTGCACTTGTAACCCGTAATATAGCTTGGAAACGAGGAGATTCAGACTCCTTCAGGTTTTCAAAGTCATATGAAGTCAAAAAGAAAACATACAAATGTTGAGCCATAATAGTGGAATTTATAAAACACAGCATCTAAAGCAGCCAAAACTAAGATAGATTGAGTAATTAATATGGACACTATATACATACCTCTGGAGTGCAAACATCTGCACTTCTTAAGGTTCCAGACTGGGACAGCGATGAATCTTGTCTACCTGTTTAAAAGTGATATGATAAACAAAAAGCAACATTTAGAGAAATGTAAGTATGTATTTGCCAGTCACCACAGTAAAAGAAACATAGAAACAGTTAGCACCGCTCTTCAAAGTTGACCGTAGGTAATCCTGAGCAAATAATGGCAATTAACCTAAAATTTACACCTCAGCCACCCCAAACCTCCACCTTTGAACCAAAGCCTGAGAGCAGTATGCAACACTTATAGGTCCCACTGATATAAACACCCTGTTAACTACAGGAATCAACAATTGATTGAAAGAGCTTAATAAAAGGAGATACAGGGAAATGAAAATTGTTTAGGTGGCTCTACAACCTGCCAATTGCATCACATAAAGCTGCAAGCAGTACGTTTTAAAAAATTTTTGTATGGATAAATTGTTCTTTCAAGACATGTTTGTGAGGCAGCAAATAGCCAAATTATTCAGTCTTGATCAGACGCAGTTTAAAATCAAGTCAAAACCCATTTTGTAATGCCCGTTTCTTAAGGTCTTTCCATGATTGGGAATTTCAACGTGGTGATACTGCCTTAATTGCAAGTAACTCTTTACCTCATAAGTAAGATGATGTTTTTAGCCCAAAACAGAATAAAAATGGGGTTGTCAACATCATAACTCCTAATGTCACAAAATTCAAGTCAACAGGCTGCCTTTCAAAAAAGTGTAAATGTCCATTGAGACATGTTTCTTGAACCACATTGAGTTAGATTCAAGTAACAACCCTTCTCCCAGTCCAAATGTGGGTCATCTTTTCTACATTTCTCACTACCTCAGATGTTATGGTGCATGGCAACTTAATTATTTTTGTAGTTTGTGCTCATCGGACCATCAACAGAAGTATACACATCAATGGGCTGTTTGAAGTTCCAAAATGCACATGGAGCAATGGCCAAAACACAATGATTAGATCATTCAGGTATCTGCAGAGAAATATTCCTCATTGTCTTGTAGATCCACTCATCTGTATTTTAATAATTTTTTCATTTTTTGGGTTTTCTTGATTATACTAAATTTAGAAATATCTTAGTTTCTTATTGTACTTTTCTTTATTAGCATTGTAACTTAATCTACAACCTGTGAACATCCTTCCAATATACACTAATATAAACTCAAGAATACACTAATTATTATGTCCCATGGCCAGGCAGATAACTTGGTGGTTAATGTGTTGTTACATAAAGACTAATATATCTCATTGACTGTGATGCATGATTAATTAATAATCTAAATGTATATTATAGAGGCGAGGAGGAATATTCTCCTGATACCAGCTGTTTTTCTCACATGCACCCCCTCTCCTGTTCATTTGCCAATTGAAATTGAAACTTATCATTTCTTCTTCCTTATGGGTAAGACCCTGTATTTATGCTTCATGCATACACCAGCAACAAACCTTAAGTATTTTTAGCAATATCTATACTTTTAAAAACTAACAAATAAATAACAAAAAGAAAAACTCAACCAATACAAGGAACAACAGCAATTCGCTTCGATTTTGTTTCCACTCCCAAAATGTTTAAACATCGATCGTGAAAAATATTTACCTATTTAAGGATATTATTTTCTCCGCTGTTTGTAACTATCTCGGGAGAAGTTGTCTAGGAGACTAAGTAAAGAGAAGTGCATGTTAGCGCGAAACATCCATAAACCTTGTCAATTTGAAGTGTTAGAAATATTAATAAAAACCTTACTTCCGAATTGAAATCGACGTCAAGAAATGAACTTAAGCAATCCAAAGATCATTGTCAACTCGCTAATGGCATACACTTGAATTTGGTTGCAGACGAGACACTCACGGTTCAACAAAAGCAAAAGAGGGCAAATACTGCCACAGGACAAGAAGATGCATACCTGCGGCGGAAGATGATTCCCCGTTCTGTAGCCGCGAACGTGCCAAGACATTCGGGCTTTGGTCCCAGGACGTAGCAATCCCAGTCGACAAACTATCCGAATTACTCCCATTATCAACCCAGGTTCCGCTGCCCGAACTCTCTTGAAACCCCACTCTGCTCTGATTCACCAACTCTTTCTTCTTTCCTCCACTTTCTGACCCTGAACTCCCATTACCACCAAGCCTAGAAAGGTTACTTGCACCAAGTGTCGAACCCTTATCACTTCTAAACCCGAAAAAGCTCTCCTGTGGCAACGGTCCTGATCTCGTCTTTATCCTGTTCAATCCAAGGGACGATGCCAAAATTGGAGAAAACGAGGACGACGAAGATTCCTTCACGTCAGCCGCCGCCGCCGCCTTTGACTTTGACTCCGAACTCGGTGACGAACTCAAACCCAATTCCACACCGGAGCTTGGCTTCAACGACGTCAGACGGGACTCCGCTCGAGTTTGACTTTCCTTGCCTTTGACATCCTTCTTTATCCCGTCCTTCACTTGCGTTTGGCGGCGAACGACGGCAGCACGTACGGCGGCAGCACCAAGCCCTCTGCCGCCGCCGCCTCTACCACTGCTGCTGCTGTTAGCGATCTGGGCTTCTTTGGCAGTTGATTTCACCTTCTTCTTCTCGGATCTGCTGGGGGAATTGGAACCGAGTGATCGCGGGCTATTGGATGACCCATCGGGGCTTGAAGAGTCCGATTTCTTGGAGGAGAAGAACCTGCCCTTGAAGACCATGACGAGGGCGTGATCGAGAAGCACGTTGGAGAAGCTCACCGAATCGGTGCAGCCCTAGCATAGATGCAGGGCTGCCGAGAACGACATTGAAGATGAAACTGAAATTTTCGTTCGGACAAAGACAGCGTGTGAACTCGAAAGAGAGAAAGAATAGGGAAAATGTCAGCTTCAAAGTTTTGGATTGTGGAGTCTAACCAAGCGAAAAACATGTATGACTCAAGAAAATGAGAGGACAATTCTATAACGAAGTTGAAAGAGGGGTAAAACCCTTTGTAATATATTTTGTAAGCTCTTGATGTTACTTTATAAATTTCAAATTGAAAATTTGAAAAATAATACTGAACGTTCTATGAAGATTTATAATATAGACCTACCATAACAATATTTTTATTTTAATGATGCTTGTTATGAAAGATATATCTTAATTGATGAATGAATTAAAAAGGATAATTTTTTTATAAGTTGTTTTATTTTCCCTCACTTAAAAAAATGTGAATGTATGTTTTTTAATTGTCAAATAAGTATGCAATATTATGTTTCATGGTGTATGAAAAATTATGGTCAAAACTTTATTTTCATCTTAAGAATATATTTAATATTTAATATTAATTTCAAAATTATTCTTTATTTTTAAAAAATTCATAAGTTTGCAAAGTTTCAAATAAATCTAAAAAAATAATATCATTAATTCATTTTTCAATCTACGTAACACTTATCTTATTACTTTAATGTCTATGTTATAATCTCTTTATTTTTTATTTTATTCTCTCTCTCTCTCTCTCTCTCTCTCTCATAGACACTCACTTAAACCAATTGTCTTCTCTTTCAACCTCACCCTCATATTTGCAATGATTGTACATTTAAGCCTTTCTTCTTCTTTTGCAACATCGACAACCTAATTCTATGCCAAGAGTAAGATTAGGATGGTCACTTCTCTTCCTCTATCATAGTTCTTCACAAAGTAAAATCCTTTTCCTTTACTAGAAAAATTAACAATGTCAATTTCTTTACATTTCAACTGTTCAATCCTATATTCCATCTTAATTGTTCAACTTTATGCTATACTCTATATATATATATATATATATATATATATATATATAATTATCATCTCTTTCTTTTTCACTTCTTTTTTAAATTTCACCTCTACTCCTGATGAGTTTAATTTATGCATATTTTATCAACCCTAAACTTTTTGGATTTAATCCTTTTTGAGTTGAAATTTATACAGTTTCATTGTGATTTAAATAGACATTGATGTAGACAAATAATTGTGAGGAGTTGGAAAAATTAGGAGCTAAATACATCAAACATCACACCTAAGCTATGCTAGAGGATGCAAGCTATATCTAAAGCTGAAATGGGCAAAACAAGGACCAACATAGGCAGGCTGTGTTAGCCAATACCCTGTGTTGGAGACCCTTACATTAGAATGCTAAGCCAAAGTTGAACACAAGCATGTCGTGTTCTATGGTAATTTCAACACAAGCATATTTTGTTCGTCATTAAAAGCATCATTTTGGAAAGTTTTACAACATTTCTAAAAGCTTTTTAGGAAAACCTAGGGTTACAACATATAAAAGCTTTTAAAAAACATTCTAGCCATCACGTAACAACTTTAAAAAACTCTAAAGATCTTGATTGATGCCCAAGAAAATTAAAGCTTTTATCCAGAGATTGTTGTGCCACATTCATTGATTTTTTGGTCTTTTTCTTTTTATTTTCTTTTAGTATGAATTTGTTTTATCTAGACTTTGTGTTTTTGTTTTCTATTAAGAGTAGCTAAATCCCTCATTCTAAGGTTTAAATGGATATATCTATTAATTTTGACTAAATTAAAAATACTTGTATGATAATTTTTTTTAATCTAAATTAATTCATTATCCAATTTATATTTCTTTTACAATTTGCCAATCACTTATTGTGAATGTTAAATATGTGGTGAGAGGAACTAAGAGATAAATCACTATAAGGAATCTTAGGCATAGGTTTTCTAGATATAGTGATTTAGGTTAGACGAAATTATAACTTATATGCATTCCAAATCACTATATGAAGGAGTGTATTAATGTCCATAAAATTTACTAGGTTTTTGTTAGAATATGTAATTATAAGAATAGACATAGACTTAACATAATCACATGTGACTTATTGCGAGAGAACATTTCACATAATTTAAGAAATCAACTGTTAATCAGGATAAAAATGAATTGCACAAATTGACCTTAGCTAGTTTTAAGAAGTAACGTTGAAATGCAAATCTTAAAACCTTTTACCATTAGATAGTCATGTTAGTTATTTTCATAAGTTTTGCTTTCCCTTAGCTCTGAATTTATTTACTTTCAGTGATCTTCTAGATAATAGGGTTAATTTCAAGTAATTAGTGCTTGATTTACCTTCCTTATAGAATGACACTTGACTCACCTTTTTTATGCTACTTGTGCGATTCATTCACCAATGGATTTTTGGCAATAGCTCCCTTTATCTTCTCATGAATTTGAACTAACAATTAGCAATTGAAAACTATTTAAGATTGTAAAATCAACATTCAAGCTCAATGGGTAAACAAGAATCTGTGAAAACTAGCAATTAGTGGCAAAATTTGCCTTGTCAATGAGAAGAAAGTATTATGAAACTATGGAATTTCATCAATAGCCAAATCATGTTCTTTTGATGAGAAGAAAGAACAATAGAATTTTCTAAAGTGGGGTTATAAGTGGCGAATGTGCTAGACTTTTAAGTTCTTATCAAAATGAAAATTATCAACAATATTTAACTTTTTCTTTATTTTCCTTTCCTTTCTACTTCAAATTCATATGCATTTTTTTATGTCTTGGTTTTAACACTATCAAGAAGCAAGCTAAGAGAACTAGAGAGGTTAGGGAAAAAATTAAAGCATTAAGCTTATGTTCAAGTTTGTATCTAAATGAACATTTTCAACTTGAAAAGAAAGAGGAATTGAGCTAAGTGAAATCTAAGATATATATATATATATATATATATATAAGGTTGATATGGCATAAAGTTGAATGGTTAAGATGTAAAGAAATTTATATTATTAATTTATCTAATAAATGGAGAAGATCCAAATCTCTATCTCACCATTATGAACCTATCGAAGCTTTCACTATATACCCTTCTTGCATTTAAGCTTACTTTTCATTTTAACAAATCATTATAAGAAATTGTGATTTCCTATCCTTTACACAAAAGAGATTTTAATTGATCATAATATGAAATTCAAAGCTAAAGGAAACATAACCTAAAATCTTATCATCATTAATATGACACCTCAAGTTAAAGATCTTAATTTTTTAGTCAAGTACCTAACAATTTTAAGATAATTCCAACCATATCCCATGGGGTTTTCTCCTTTTATAGATGAATAAGTCTGACTTGGAAGCAAAACAAAATAAGCAATTGATGAAAGATGAACAATTATGTAACTTACAATTCCAAATGTATTTCACTTGGTTTCAACAAATGGATAAAACGAAGACCAAGTCCAAAACATTCGAGTATTTTTCTTGACTTTGTGATTTCATTTGGTTTTAGCAAAAAAAAATTCACTTGGTTTCAAAAAATTGATTGAAACCCTAGTTGAATAGTAACATTAGTAAATGTTGGCCTATGGGTGTGTTTCAATATATTTGAAAATTTATTTAAGGTTCTACCATGGGTGTGTACATTTCATATTCTGACTATTTCAAATTCTTCAAAATGCAGGGCATGGCAATTTTCTTTTACCCATTTCTACAAATTGCAATTTAATTAAGCTTGGGATGATGCTAACATGGAGATCTAAGATAGAGCTGAGGACTTTCTTTTTTACGAGCTCTATTATGTTGTTTGATGATGATGAGAGAAAGATAGAGAAAATGGAAAGAAAAGATAGAGAGAAAATTAGAGGAGGAAGAAGAGAGCAAACAATAGGAAGATGATGACTAAGATGTTGAAGATATCAACCTTTAGGATTTATTTGTTGGTGCCTTCCTCTATGCAACTAGAAAAACAAGTTTATGGATGCAACCATATATGGCACAACCAAGGGATGCCACTTAATGCTGAAGTGGTAAAAAATAGTGACTAGGCTACTTGTTGGTAAACTTAAAAGAAAAAAAAAACCAATAGACTTTAAAATGCAAGACAGTATTTGCAAGTTAGCTCCATTGATTTTTCTATTTGTGAAACATAGTTGGTAGTATTTACAATTTGTCCCCTTCACCTTCTTGACCATTGCCTACTCTATCTTCTCCAATCCATTTAGACACGTCTCTTGGTCCATTATTGATGTGCTTACCTATGTTTGGTTGTTGTTGATCTTTGCATCTGTCAATGCCTTGTTGTCAGGAACAACTCTTATTGTTAACAACAAGTCATTGAGTCAACTTAGCACGTTAAGGGTTAAAGGCAAGGCCCTAAGAAAGGATGAAAGCTTAAAGAGTTCATTGAGAAAGACTTGAAGAGAGAGCTTAAGAATGGATTCAAGGTCACTAGGGTTTTATAAGGAAGTGGTGAGGGAGGAAATGCTAGAGAAGCAAAAGTTTGAGAAGTGTGTGCATTACAAATGATTCTAATGGTGGCAATGTTGGTCATGGAAAGGGTTGATCAAGGTTTTGAAGGTTCAGAATTAGAGGAATGGATGAGAGCTCTGAGCATCACATTAACGATGAAAATGATGAAGCGATGTAAAATTAGAAATGACGATGGCAAATAGCTTCCGGTTAAGGGATTTAGGGTGAAAAGATTAATCTTCAAGGCGATTATCTATTGTGCCATAGCCTTTGAAGAATTTGATGGAATCCATGGTTTGGTTTAGGACTTTCTTCGGAGGTTATTCTTATTTTAACATGTATAAAAAAATATTAATGACAAATAAAATTAGAACATAATATGAACTCAAAATATGTTCTAGTGTTAATAAGACTCTAAAATGCATTCTATTCAGTGCTTGTACAGTGTCACCAGAATCTACAAGACTAGTATCAAGGATGATAGAGAAAGAAGGAAGGAGATGAGTTTTTCTATGCTCTTAGTTATTTGGCAGAGAAATTGGGGTTATAGCGTAATTCAGTTATTTGATTTTAAAGTCTACTCAACCTTTTTTTAATTTTGGCAACAACTAGTCCAACAACATTATGTGACACTTTATCTCCATATGGCACAACTTGGAAATTACCATGTGCAATTGCATCCATGGACCTTTTTTTTTAGTTGCACAAAAGATGTTGCATTATTTGCCATGTTTTTGAAACTTATGAATTTATTTAGAACAAAAAATATTTTTAGGATTAAAATAAAATATTAAATATACTTTAAGGACCAAAATATGAATTTGACCTAAATTATATTGACATACATATTAAGTCAACTCATTTAGTATGCCATTTTCAACACGGATCCTTTGTAGCTATAGGAACAATTGTAGAGGATGCAGATAGTCCTTTTGAGGGCTAAAATGCCTTTTTCCCCCCTTAGGTTTTCAGTCCCAAATTGCTAGTATGAAAATAAAAGTTATAATTATAAGAGAAAATTATACTTTAAAAATTCATAGTTAAAAATTTTAAAGTATAATTTTTTACTCATAATTATAATTTTTGACTTGTTAATTATAACTTTTATTTTCAAACTAACAATTTAGGATTTAAAACTAAAATAAAAAATAAAAATAGTTTTCGAAAGGATTGACTTTATTGCTTGTAATTGTCCATACTAGTATAGGAGATGCATGTTGTACCATTCTCATTCAAATTAAGTAAAAAATATTATTCAAAGTAAAATTAAAATATACTACTTAACCAACTTGACATTTAACTCAAATGCTTATATTATAATTAATTTTATTTACCGTTAATTTTTGGATTGTGTTGAATTAGTTAAATTATTAATTTGACAAATTCAGATCATAGAATCTCATATCACATCAACTCAAGGTGACCAAATGTATTTATTTCATAAGATAATCTTTTCACCATAATAACAATTCATATAATTTAAGTTGACTTGATATGGTTTTGATTCAAGCAATTATCATTGACCAAATATTTTAAGTGTTGAGTTTATCAATTGTCTTAAGATTTAGAAATTAAGGACAAAACAAAATTAGTAATGACATCAAAGTTTGAAGTTGGTTCGAAGATTTTGATCAAAGGGGTTTACATCCTTGGAGAATGCAATGCAAAAAAATTTATAATAATTATGACCATTTCTGTTACATATCTAAGATTTCTAATTTACCAATTATCATAATGGGTTATACAGCAACAAATAATGTGCCTCCAGAAGAAGGAGAAGATCCTTTTTTGTGACCTTGGAAGCGGCAAAGGGGATTGCCATTGATGCTTTCAACTGTGATCATCCTTACTGAAAGCAATCAAACTTGTTTCCATCATGATGCAAATAAAACATTATATTCTGGTAGAGGAGTTGCTTGGCTTGGCTCACTGCCATCTCCAGATCATCAAACTTGTTTTGGCTGTAACTGCTGTCTCCATTATTATCATTCTACAACAAGTAATAATTGTGTCACTCTCATAGTTGATTGTTGAGTTGGTAATAATCTAGCAGGAGATCAAGGCATTTTCCTCTGATTTCCCACCATAATCATATTCTGGAGATAGCAAAGTTTTGCATTGGAAATGGATGTACTCTGCCGATGTGGCATGTTGGATCTACAATGAAGATGGAAGAGAATTTGACCTTGGTGACTCCGGTTAACGAGAAATTTTTAAATAAACTTAATTTATCGAAAATAGATAAATCAAGTAAATCATATATAAATAAAAATATAAATATGTTAAAAGTATATTTTAATTACTCAAAAGTATTTTTGACAAATTTATATGTCCTTTTATAATTGTATTAATTTAAACATTTTTATTTTTATTTTTTGCCAAGATAATCTATATATTTATTAAGGGTAAAAAAAACCGAACTAAACTAATTAAACCAAATCAAACCAAACCAAATTACCAAAAACCGATGAAAAATTGGTTTGATTTGGTTTGATTTTTGTGATCGTAGAATCGATTAAATCAGTTCGGTTGTCAGTTTTCTCCATATTTAGTTCTGTTAATCGAATCAAATCAAATCATTAAATTTGCAATTAATTAAAATTTAATATTTTGTTTCTTTTTTTTATTAATGGGATCTTTTGATAATTAAACTTATATCAAAGCTATATTTTTTATGTGGTTCAAAAAATATATAAATTATTTATACTATTTTATTATAAGATATTGCTCTTATTTTTTTTTTCACTTTTTAAAGCTTTTTTGTGAATATATGAAATTTTTTAAAAAAAAAAGATATAAAAATATTAAATTATTCCAAATTTATTATTGGTCAAAATTTTAACAGATGTAGAATATTAAAAGTTAAATTTTACATATTACAAGGAATAATTTTTTTAAAAAAAATTACTTTTGAACAAAAAAAAACATAAATCAAATCGGAGTAAACTGAACCAAACCGAATAAAAACTGAATCAAACCAATTAGAATTTAAAACCATCAAAGTCCAATAAAATGCTAAATCGATTAGGTTGGTTTAGTTTGATTTTTACTCAAAATCGAACCAAACCGAACCTTTAAACACCCATAATATTTATATTATACCTAAAGCCTTCTGAACTAAAACTTAGATGTAATCTTCAAATTTTTTTTTTTTTTTGGGAATTGTTTATATGATAAGGATATTCTCCGGCTAGTTTAAGGGTCACCTAAGACTAGATTCCTTTGAAATGATCTTAAAGGCACACCTAAGCATACTAATAGGAGCAATTTATAGATTAGGGTGAAACAATAACAAGAGCAAAGGGGCCGTAATGGCAACTTTCAAGTCTCAGTTGAAACCTGCAAGAGTAATGGGAACTAGCACTTAGTAGAAAGTAGAAAGAAAATGAAAGAAAAAAAAAAAGATTTAAATTGAGGAGAATGAAGTAGAAAGAAAATGAGAAAAAAAAATGTTTGATTTAAATTAAACCAAGAGGAGGTACAGATCTCATTTCCTCCTCCATTTTTCTCGATCCAAACATTCTCTAAGACAGAGCTCCTTACCCACCATTGATGGGTAGGCATGGGCATGCAGAAGGAATCACAGATGGTGAAAAGACACTCAGAATAAAGTCTCTCTTGATTATAGTTAACGTGAGAAATATTGAATATGTGGTCTCTTCCACTCAAAACAACCACTAACAAATTATTTTTATCACTTGTATCCTGTTAGATTCTTTGTATTCTTTCTAGCCCTTCCTTGGAAAGTAAGTTAAAACGTTATATGGTGATTTATACTGATACTTGTATGATTTTCTTGGCATTTAATAGTGTTCAAATCGTTGGTTTTCCCTCTGCTAGCGAATTGGAAACGAAATAGAGTGCTACTTCGAAGACATCATTCCTGGTTGGCGATCTAGTGTTTTACTACAACAAGCTGTGTCCCCTGTCGTTTCATATTGTCTCTTCATAAGCTTGGCTGAGAACTGAGAAGTACCCAAAAATTGTCGTTTTAGAAGTTGACATAGATGAGGTTAAGGATGTGGCTGCACAATGGAATAATTAAGCGTTCCTAGCTACCTTGTTCTTTATGAAGAATGGCAAAAGGATGATAACGTGGTGGGTCTCTTCCAAGAAAATACCTTATAAGAACCTCGATAAAGTAACTTGTCCTTATTCTATTATTAGTTCATGTATCCATAGTTTCATGCGAAGTCAAACATAGAAGAGCTCCGCGTATTATAACTAAACCGTTTCTGCATGTCTCCTTTGTAAAATTTGTTTTACTTGTTGACTTAGAATAAGTTCCTGCTTTTCAAGCTAGCTTTCTGGGGTTTGTAATGGGGCAAAAAGTAAAAGAAAATCCCAAGAGTTCGTTGTTTGGAAGGTTGTGCATTACTGTCACTCTAATTCCTTTTTTTTTTAAATAGCAATTAAGTTGTATGAGTCAATTTACATGTACCTCAATTAATTCATTTTTTTTATTTAATTAAAAGTAGGCCATTTACATTGACGCCCCGAGATTTATAAGAAAACTGCACAAGACTGAAAAAAATAGAGGGAATTTGAAAAAAATACAAAGGGAGGTAATATAGAAAAAAAATCTCATGAATAGATTAACTACAACGTCCAATCATTCAACTTTTGATACATATATATATATATATATATATATATATATATATATATATATATATATGTATAGATTCCTTCTTGTTTAACATCTAAAAATTAGCCAGATAAAATTGGAAAATATGCTTGTCTCTAGCGGTTGGACAACCCTTAGATTACTTCAATTTATTATCCTAGACTACAAGCTGTTTTCACAGTTTCACAATTCATCTTTTGCATAGGCTGAATCCAAGAAACAATTAGTAGTATTCTCCTACTTTCAGGACAAAAAAATTGGAAAGCACCTGAGCAACCATGTGAGATATATTACGACTTCTTCTCATACCAAGAAATGGAAATAACAAAAAGAAAAGAAAAGAAATGCATTAGTTATCATATCAAGTTTACAAAAAACCAAGGCATAAAAGCCAAAATTAAGGTTACAACAAAGGAAAAGAAAAGAAAAGAAAAGAAAAAGTAGTACATGCTTTATTTCCTCTCGTTTTTAGAGTAAAATCTCAAAACCAAATAGAAGAAGAACCTGTAAAGAACACCCCAAGCCAGAAGGATTAAGATATCATACCAAATATTCTCCAATTCAATATCCATTGTGGACAAAACATCTTCTCCTATCAAGCAATCACTCGAAAAATTCAAACTTCTATGTCGTTCGCTAATCTTCACATCTCCCAATGGTCCAGGGGACAAATCTGCAGGGTTCCCTCTGTAGCAACGATCATTTTTGAACTCATTAGTCAACAATGCCTCAAATGGGTACTTTATTGCAGAAACATAGTGAAGCCATTTCCAATAGCGAGGAATCTGAGTTCGCTTGAGGAAGAAGCCACAAGTTAGAAAGAATAAAGCAGTTGTGGCTATCACTACTGCGTACCCTGTAATATAACTGGGAACAAGAGCACTAACTAGCATAACATAAGCATTGGTCGTAATAAGAGAGGCATAAAGAATCAGCCAGAAATATAAAAGCCTGCTTCTGAGGTGAAGCATGAATTTGGTAATAACAGCGAAGGTGAAGCCTTGGATTGCAAAAAACGGAAGATAAACAATCAGTGAAGAGATTACATATGAAGAAGCGCGGTAAGCATTGTGGGAGGTTTCTCTTATGAAGATGAACCTCTCTAGGATAAATGACGGGACGGCATCGTTGGAGGAGAAGAAGACAAGGCACACTGCAAAGATGTAGAAGTTGAGAAGCCTATTGATGTCCTTGAAGGTGAGGTGACCTAGGTTTTTGAAGATGGTGGAGAGGACAAGAGCCATCACAGTTAGCACAATTTCACGAGAAAGGAACAATTCTGGGGTTCGAATCACATTTAGTGCGGTTCGCCATGAGAGCACCGCCACCTCGCGAAGCCATGGGTTCGCATACTTTGCTCCAAGGCTTGGCTCATCAAGCACTTCAATGTCAAACTCCTCGTACGAAGTTGCGTAGGAGTCCAAGGCAATGGATTGGCTAACCATAGACAGTGTTTTGGCGTGGTAAGGCTCCTCATACGGCGTTAAATACTGGTTCAAAATGGTGCTTCTTGGTCCAGAAATCGGCGTTTTTGCTGGTGTCCAACCCGGTGTTCTTGCCGGAGTCCAGGATGGAGGGCGACGAGGGGTTCCTACCACGCCATGATAAAGCCAAACAGAGAAATCTTTAGCTGAGAAATCTTTGTAAAACTGAGAAGCCAAACGTGGATAGACACCACTAGTCATGTTATTAGTCCTAGGTGTTTGAACACTTCTTCTTTCAAGGGAGTTATCAAAATCCTCATCTTCATCATCATCGCGAATGTTATAACTAAACTGTGCAGAATCAGGATGTGTTGTTCCAGCAGTGAAACCTTGGCTTTTTAGGCTAATCATGTGCTGTGATGCAGGTGTACTGTTCTTTCTATAAGGCGTTCTTGGTGTTTTCAAAATGGGTGTCATGGCTGCTTGCTCAGGTTTAAGGCCATCACGATGATACAGAACAAGTGGTTCAAGCCCAACTGTTGATTCATCATATTCTTTTATGACATCTAAAAGATACTCTATGCTGTTTTCTCCGTTAGGTAATGGCCTTCCAAACCCAGAAAGGTGAGCTGGTAGTGCACTTGGCTTTCCCATGTATATCAATCTTCCCCTGTCACACATAAATATTGCTCTGGTTCAATGATATAAAGTAATTAATTTCTTAAGCTACTAGATGTGATCTAGTAATAAACGGGGTTTGGGTATTTAGCAACAGGTTTTATATTTAAGCCTATGCACTGTCTATGCTCTTGAAATGTGGACAAAATATAATTTTACTGCAAAAAGCGCTATTTAAATTAAGGTCCAAATGTTAGGTGTAGGTTTTAGATATATGTGACAAGTACTTATCTATTAATAATTAACACCACATGATTATTTCAATATATAGATATATTCTACATTTTTTAGAATTTATTAACAACCTCTATGTAATATTAAGTAAATTTTTTTCCTTAAGAATGACCGATGAGAATATGTAACTTTAGATCATTTGGCTATGAACACTTTTTAACTTAAAAGCTTAACAAAATAAGATGAAAATTCAAGAATGGTTTTCATTATATCTTTAAGTAAAAATTTTTATTTCTCTTTGATTCAGACAATTGGAGAAGAATATTTATATGAGCCATGAGAATGGTTCAAAAATTGCACCTTGCAAGGATGGTGACTCGGTCCAGGAGCATTTGAATTCTATGGGAAGGCTGATGTATGGTCATGAGGACGATGCTACCACCTCGAGCTATGTCCTTAACCTTCTCCACCACACTATAAGCACTAGTGGAATCAAGACCTGAGGTTGGTTCGTCAAGAAACAGAAGTGATGGTTTATGGATGATGTCTATGCCGATCGATACCCTTCGTCGTTCCCCTCCTGACACTCCTCTTCTCCCCTCATCACCAATATATGTATGTGTTGTACTCTGCATAATCGTTAAAGCCAATAAGTGAGTGACCTATGACGCGCACACATTTAAACAAATGAGTTGTCTGTAATTGATACCTGTTAGATATTTATATTAGATATAACTCAACCCTTTAAATTTTATTATGATGCGATGCTTGTGTTCATATCAATGTTAATATTTCCTCGCGAGTGAAAGAAAGATATTGTTTGCATGTAGATGAACTATGAAGTACCGATACTTCAGAATATGACTCGTGTCTCTATCAGACAAAATACAACTTTTCTGACTTTATCACGATGTTAATGTCCATACTTGTAATTAGTAAGGGGGAGGGACATATTATGTGTAGGTGAAATATTAAAGCACAAACACTTCAAAAAATGAATTGTATTATCTATCTTATACACATGTTAAACATTTATATTAGACATAACTCTTCAAATAAGTAATTACAAACGAACACTTGAAATTTTATCCTATAGCCTTCGTACGTGTCAGTCTCTTTTATTCTGAGTGAGAGGGAAATAGTATTTGTGCATAGATAAGCTGTGAAGAATGAATACTGCTTCAAAAACTGAGCTGTGTTGGGACACTTTAATCAAACTAGACATCTCTTCAATCCTCAAATTACGCATGGTCACTTATTATTTTATCATGTAACAAATGTCCATATCAACGTTAGTATCTATGCATCTCAATGAAAGGGAGAGTTTTATACCTGCAAGCCCAGCTGATCAAGGAGCTCGTAAACCCTCTTCTTCTTTTCCTCCCTGGAAATTGAAGGAGAAAGCCTGACCTCAGCTGCAAACATAAATGTCTCAAAAACAGTCAACATAGGGAACAGCTGGTCATCTTGCATCACATAAGATGACACCATCTTCATGTAACTTGTGGTCACCTGGACAACAACAAAACCTCACATCATCAACCCTAATTCTTAATCATCTAAGAAAAAGAAAGAAAGAAAAAAAAATCCAATTTATTTATTTACTTACTGGCTTTCCATCAATTCTCACTGATCCTTCCAAGCTCCCTTGTGCAATTCGACCAGCCAAAGCATCAAGAAAGGTGGATTTTCCAGCACCACTGGGCCCCATGATGGCCATAACTTCACCCCTCAATGCTTGCCCGGATATGTCATGAAGAAGATAGGCCTCTTTCTTGATCCAAACACCATCTTTCTTCAGCTTCTTTATAACACTATACGAGAGATTATTGAACTCTAGGCCATACCCAGGAATAGACTTCTGTAGTCTGAGTTGCTTCGCCGTAGTAGCATTATTCTTTGTGGTTCCAGGCTTGTCCAAGTCCAATAAACTCTCTAAGCTCTTGTTTGTGCCTGTTCTGTCTAGCCTCACCATTATTGCATGCACTGATGTTTCTCACTTCTCACCAACTCATGCACTTTTTTTCATTTAGGCCTCTTTTGGAATCCCAAAGTGGGTGGTTATGATGTTAATATAAGGAGTTTTTTGAAGAATATGCGAAAGGCATAAAAAGAAGAGGCAGAATGTGAAGTGTGGACAAAAGTTTGGAGGTTAAAATGGGAATAATCATGGGCTAATTTGGAGGGATTGAGGAAGAAAAAAATATGAGAGAACAGAGAATCAGACAATTAGAAGATAATACAAAACCTTTGGGTTTGTCGTTAGATTTGCCTTGGTGGTACCGAAAGAATTTTCCAGTTTTGTTTCATCTCCGGCACTGTGACAACTCTCATTTGACCTTCCATATCCAGTACTTGAAAATTTAACGTTTATTATAGTAAACATGGTCCCATGATTTCGGCCTTTATTTTCTATAAATATTAATAATATTTAAATTTTCATTTTAATGAAATTGATAAAAGTTAGAATCGTGACAAGAGTGTAACTTTGAGCTAGCATGAAGTAAGATGGGAGGCTCAGCCACATGAAATTACCAAGTTGCTTTGAAGTACAAGGTTGGCCAAAACTTTAGTTCAATAAAGTTATGTGTGGTAGAGTATAAAAATTTTTTAAAAAATGGAACGGCAAATCCAAATGAGAATAAAATAAAATTTTGTGATCTAAAATTATATTTGATATGATATAAAAAGAATGAGAATTCTTTCCTATTTTGATATTTAGTAGAGTAAAAGTTGTACAAAAATAGAAATAAAAGATAGGCAATAACTAACATATTTCTACAGTCAAAAAAATTATTAAAAAATAATTTTTATTAATTAATATAAAACAAATAGAAAAAAATTAGAGTTAAAGAATTTAAGTTAAAATTTATTATTTTTGAGTTATTCAAAATAATTTTAAAATTTAAAATATTTTAATATAAAATATTATTATTTAGTATAAAATAATATGATATGATATAAAAAAGAATGAGAATTTTTTCCTATTTTGATATTTAGTAGAGTAAAAGTTGTACAAAAATAGAAATAAAAGATAAGCAATAACTAACATATTTCTACAGTCAAAAAAATTATTAAAAAATAATTTTTATTAATTAATAAAAAAATAGAAAAAAAATAGAGTTAAAGACTTTAAGTTAAAATTTATTATTTTTGAGTTATTCAAAATAATTTTAAAATTTAAAATCTTTTAATATAAAATATTATTATTATTTACTATAAAATAATATTTTTCATTCTCTCCAATTTGGATGAAAAATAAATAGTACATCATAGCAATAACCATAAAATCCATAAAATTTTACATCTCTAACGTATCAAATAATATTTCCTCAGCTTCCATCAACTTCTTCCTTTTCTCTTCATCATCCAAACACCTCCTAATATTGGACTGACGTGAAACAAAAGCCCATAACGTTAATTCTTTCAGAATTTCCTTATCGCTGAATCCCATGGTTGATTCTCTCGTATAATCCTTTAATCATTGTCCCTGGATGTCCAAGTTGTAATTTATAATCACATGAAACTTCAAAATATGAACTGTAATGAGGGAAAAAACAAACTAACGAACAATTAATTTGCACAATAGACAAAACAATAACTATCTATTCAATAAAATAAAAAGTGAGATAAAGGTGACAAACTGAAAAATTAGATCTAAGAATTAGAGAAAGAGGGAAGTGAAGAGAGAGTAAAATTTTCAATTAGAAACTTATATATGGGTGTGTACTGACTTCAGAGTTTGAATTGAAGAGGCCAAAATATAAAGCACGTCTCCTTTATCTTTAGATGATCCCATGAACTTATTTATACAGTTTTTTTTTTCAATTATTTACACAGTAATTCGATATATTCTTGCATGATGTCATGCTTGAAATTTTGGATACAAAATGTATCAAGAAGAAAACCTCTAATCACATAGGAAAATAATGGTTCTCCAATTGGCAAGTATATAATTTTATTATGTTATCATGAAAGTCTTCCCGAAAATGGTTAAATTTTAAATTTTTGCTCCAAACAATCATTTAAGATGAAAAAGTGAATTATAAAAAATACTTAATGTTTTGAAAACTATATAAAAAAAGGTTATATACGACATATGTATATAGCTATAAACTGGAACTTCTTAGTTCCTATCTTATTTGTTTCCTGCATATAATTTAGTACAAGAAAATTTAATAGGTCACTTTCTAGTTTCTTGAAAACCTAAACATTTACAATAATGCAATTGTATACGGTCAAAAGAATACGAGATATTCTTTGACATTGACAAGATGGATTTATATACAAAAGAATGGTATAAATCATTTCAGTGGTTGATGAACTTATTTATTAACTAGTGATTAAACATTTTTAAAACAATGTATGCTATTTATACAACTTTTAAAACTATATAAATAACTCCATGAATGTAAACGTTATGGCTCTATTTTTAACATGATTTTCGAATAGCTGGTTTTGAAACAAACTGAATTATTTTATTTAAATTTTTAGACAAATGTTGAAGATATTATATGTTAAATATAATAAAAGAATAAATTAATAATTTAATTCTTAAAAGATCAATATTTTTCTTTTAATTTGGTCATTTTAAAGATAAAATCTCTGAATTTTGTCTCTTAAATTTTTCTTTTTTCAATCAACATAGTCCTTTTTGCATCTGTGATTCTTTGATGTATTAAAATTTTGTTTTGCTTGATAGAAAGATTATTTTGATTGGAAAAACATGTTTAGAGAATTAAATTTTAAATCTTTATCTTTAAATGATTAAATTAAAAATAAACTAATTTTTTAGAGACTAAATCATTAATTTTCTTTGATAAAAACAAGTTCTTTGATTTTTCTTTTTCTTTTTTATATTCACCAGCAAAGAGTTTTAATTTCTACCTTATTATCTTTCCACTTATTTGCATAAATGGTATAGGTGAATAATTTTTTTCAAAATTTAAAGATGTGGGTTGCACAACAAACGATATATATCTTCTCCATTTTCTGAAACATTTCTCACCCTAGCAGTGAATCATTGCATTATGAAAGATTTCAAATTTATGCAGATGCAAAGGATAAAGGGATCTAAACTACATTAATTATTTAGGTTCTAAATGGTTAATTCTCTCAATTTGTTCTTTTAAGAATAAAATTTCTTAATTTAGTTTTCAAATATTTTCTCCTAATTAAAATGATATCTTCATTAAGTAAAATCTCTCTAATTAATAAACGAAAGCACACGTGATTATTAACTCATAACTTAGATTTGCTTTGATGGCGCGCATTTTCTCCAAAAGGATGTCCTTTAAACAAATTTTATAAATCCAAGTTACTGTCAAAATAACATCGTTTTGAAAAACAAAATTATTTAAACATCGTCAATATGCAAAAAAATACCACATATACAAGTCTGGGTCATAGATTATCAATCAAGTAGATTCCCATTTATTAATTGAGGGAAATATGTCTAATAAAATAAGATAATTTTGATTGAAAAAAGATCTTTGGGGCCCAAATTAAAAAGTCTTATTTAAAAAAATTAATTAAAAAAAGCGATATTTCAAACACTAAATAATTAATTTATACAAAGATGTACGAGGAGCAAGGATCATTGAGAGCACAATCGCATGGGAGAAGTAATATAGCTAAAGTGTCAAAATCTTGAGAGAAAGGCCGGCCATTGATTTATGCAAAAGCTGGCCGGCACTCATAGAGAGATCAGCTCATAACCCATTTTTGCTTGGATGATTCTCATTGTCTTTTCGACCTACCAAATTAGGATTTGGCCCTGTCGTAAAATGAAAATTGAAATTGAAGCTGAAAACGAAGATACGGTAGCTATATATAAAGGAGATATCTGAGAAACAGATTCATAATGTGAAGCATTATAGTGTTGTATTTCTCATCAACAATTTTTAACATTCATAGGAAAAGGTTAAAAGAAAAAAAGAAGAAGAAGAAGAATTGGGCACCAGCTCAAGGTATTGGAACGGTTCAAACTGATCGTAGCATCAATCAATAACTTGATTCTGCGGTTTGATTGAGCCGCGCCAATATCGCGTGCCTTATGTACTAATTTTTTTTCTCTTATTTTATGGTAAATTTATTTATTTATTTTGTTCACTTCTTTCTCCGTACTCCACTCCTTCATGAGGTTGCAATTCAATCTCAAAGTCCATGGCTGAAAGTTTTGAAGTTATAATCACTGATCAATTATTAAAGTAGTGTTTTGAGGTGGATTTTGTTAAACATGACAAGGCTACTAAGAGTCTACATGAAGAGCAGGATCAGGTTAGCAATTAGAACTCACGTAAGTTTCAAATTCTGTCCATACATCTAGAACTCTAATTGATTATATATATCCAAAGGATTAAAATTTCATTTTTGTTCTTTATATATAGAGTATTTTTTAATTTAGTCTCTTGCTGAAGTATCTTTTCAATTTGGCTTCTCACAAATAAAATTGTTATTAATAATATCTTAAAGTCAATCTATTATATATGAAATTAACAAAATGTAATGATATATAAAATATTTTATTAATAAGTCACTGCTTAATTATCATTATATAATATATGAAAAAATTACATTCAATGACCTAAATTTTATAAAATTTATAATAAAAGACCCAAAAAATAAAAATTATTTCTAAAGATTAAAATTATTATAGAGTTTTAAGAGACTTACTATTATATTTAAAAAAATTACTACTAAATTTTAAGAAAATTATAATTTAAATAATTTTAGTTGTAATTTTTTAAAAAATCTAGTAGTAACTTTATTAAATTTTAGAAGTAAGCGGTAGTAATTTTGGTCTTTATAAATAATTTTAATTTTTAAAATTTTTTATTATAAAATTTATAAAATTTAGGTCTTTAAATGCAATTTTTCTTAATATATATATATATGTAGACTGATTGTAGTTTCATTAACAATATATTAACAAAATAATGTTATTACTATTGGTTTTATTTGTAAAAAATTAAATTAAAAAAAATTATATGTGAGAAATCAAATTGATAAGGCAAATCAATGAAGGGACCAAATTAAAAAATGTTCCATTCATGATTAATCAAATTGATAAGGCAATTTTATGAAATACCAAATAAAAAAATGACTCATATGTAAGGAATTAAAATAGAATTTTAGTCATATCAAACTAGTACATCAAACTTAAGCAAATTAGGACCTATTTGATTCGGTTATAATTTTAATATTTTTAAAATAGATATTTTTCAGAATAAGTTTTTTAAAAAAATTTAAAAATTTGTTTGAATTATTATTTTAAAAAATTATTATTTTTTATTTTACTGAATAAAAGTTAATAAAACATTTAAAAAATATTCTGATTTTTTTATTTCCAAAAACACAATTTTATTTTTATATTTTACAAAACACTTTATAAAAAATATATTATCAAATGAGTTTTTTTTTAAATAAAAAACTATTCTAAAAGCAAGAAATCATATAGGCCCTTACTTTCTTTTTTAGAGACAAGATCATTATGAGATCTATTCTATTAAAATTATGATATATAATAATAATAGAGACCTCGAAGGTTTTCAATTATTCATCAAAAACTTCAAGATATATTTTGAAGCAAAAGAAGATGATGTCCACCTCAGAAAGGCCAGTTTCTTGTTTAATTTCTGACATTGACATTGCATATAATACCCTTCTCAAATGGAGAACAAAGGCAACTCCTTTATGCCAAATTGCGCCCTGTGTTTTCGATCTGTTAGTATCCTAAATGGACTTTTGAAAACAGTAGTGAAGTTTTAATATATGTTCACAAGATGATCATATGGAGATGCCCTTTTCAGATTAGAGACCCGTTTTTCTTTTTTATTTTGACCGAAGGACGTTGACTTAATTTCTCACCTTATTTTCTTTCTCTTCTTTGGATTTTCCTTCCTTCCAAACAAAGGATAATTAATTATTAGATAAAGGACATTAATAAACACCATCAGATTAGCCTCTGCTTTATGTTAGAAGGTTATGGGCATTGATCTTCTTTACCTTTAGCGATATAGACACTGAAACCTTCATACCATTTGGATCATTTTCAACATTAACTTTTTGTCCTCCTAGGAAAATCTTCTGTCTAAAACTTTGCTAACGAAGACCCTTGAAAAGCCTCAATAATTTAGCATGATTAGCGTGCTTTTTAAATTTACAAAATGTCTTTAACAAAAAACAAATAGAAATAGTCGAACATTTATAATTCTCAATATGGGCGCCAAACTTAAAATTTTTTTCCTATAAAATATTGTCCTCTAGGAGGGAATGATGTTTAATTCATAAAACTAATTGCAAAAACTGTGTGTGTGTGTGTGTGTGTAGAGAGAGAAATTTAAGGATATTTTTTAACTTGGTTTGAAACTAAATCTTCTCTTTTAATAGTTTTAAAAGTTGATGCATGTTATCACATTAGTATAATATATTTAAGATTTTTATTTTTAAGGTGATTTAAAAAACATTGAATCTGTATTTTTATTTTTATTGATATTAAGATTTTACTTTCAAAAAATTAGTCATAATTTTTTTTTTTTGAGTACAAACCTTAAATGACAAATTGGTGATAGTAAAAATATCTCTTATAAACCATATTTAGTGACCAATGTAGTCAATTTTTTTTTTTCACATGGTGAAGTATCTTACTTTATATGATAAGGGTATTTGGAACATTCAAGCCTTTAATTCACTATATTAGTGATTGGATAAATTTTTCAACTAGTAATTTTCTATTAAAGGCCCTTTTAGACCAACTTGTATAGACAGGTAATACAAAAGGGTTAAGGTACGGTAGTAGATGAATATCGCCTCTTAACCAATAATTTAGCTACTCTTTCAAGGTTCTTTTATTTGGATGGAAATTATTACCTGACTCTCCTCCCTTGGCGAAATCTTTACAAAGGTGTCATATGACAATTGAAAATGTGTACCCAATCTATTATAAGAGTCTAAAACTTTAAACCATTTACTCTTATAATGTTATTTTGCATAGGCCATATGATTTGCTTCTTTGTTGTCCCTTTGGGTTGATCAAGTTCAAACCTAAGATATTCATCAATAGTTATAAAAATGGGTTTCTCAAACCTACCAAAATTTGGCTTTGGTAGAGGAATATACTAAAATAATTCTTTTGACTTTATATGGGACCTAGTATTGCCCAAATAAACATAATTTTTTAATCATTCACAAATCAATTTGTTACAAGTAGTCAATATTATTCAAAGACTTACACATCAATATAAATTTGCTTGGATACGTGGGGTGCTTGACAATCATAATCTAAAAGGTGTCATTAGATGGATTACTCTAAGCATCATGGTGTACCTAATGAAATGGATGGATTGTTTTACTATAATTTGAAACTTAAGCCGACTTAAGTTGGTTTGGTTTGTTACTAGATCAAGTTAGGTTTAGTTGAGTCTTTTTTTTTTCCTTTATATAGTTGTGAAGATGAAATTTTAACTTAAAGAGAGAGTGTGTGTGATCTATATTTAATAAAAAAGATAGCCCATATTCAATAAGAACAGCCCATATTCAACCAAAAAGAAAATATGCATATTCTAATAAAAATGACCCATATTCAACCACAGCAAAAAAAAAAAAAAAAGATAGTTTTTTGAAAAAAAAATAGGGGTTTTGCTAGGCTAGATCATGCTATCTTGGCTTAAGACATGATACGGCTTGAAGTCAAGTCTTCGTAGCCATGCCCAATTTATATTCTAACTTATCTTAATATGATTAAGCTCAGATAGGTTGTCAAGCCTGGACTAAGCCATGAATATCCCAAAATATTAGCATATATTTTTGGCAATTTTTTTTGTTGTCTTTCATCCTAAAATAAAAAAAGACATAATCATTGAATAGTTGTTTTATTCAAATATATATATAAACATAAAGGCAAAAATCCTCAAATCCCATTTTTATATGTATTATATGCAATTATTATAAATTTGATGATGAAAACATTTTGAAAAAAAATTGAAAGGTCACAAGTAAATTGATTTTCTATTTTTGATATTTTATTGTCTATTTAGTTAGCATTTATTTATTAAATTTATATAGTTGTGTTTTTATTAATTTTGTGGTATGAAAAGGACTCCTTTACTATAGTTTATTCAATTCTTTGATTGTGACTTGATCATTTTTACCATTAATTGTATCAATTATTGTAATGATATAAACAACTTTATTTTATTTTTAATCATTTGATTTGTTTACACTATTACAATTTCAAATATTACATATATTCTTCTTATGTATAGACATATTATTCATGTCAATGTTGATTGTTTTTCTTCCTTGATTACTTGATAGTGTTCCAATACCATTTGATATATGCAATTCTTTCATTGTGAACAATAAATAACTCTTCCAAATCCAATATTAAATTTTATCATGTTTGAATTATTATAATATTTTAAATTTAATCTATTTAAGTCATCATTTTTTATTTTTTATTGCCTTTTTTTAATATCAAAATTATGAATACATAGTCTAATAAAATTTGTCACATATATATATATATATATATATATATATATATATATATATATATAATACAAGACTCCATGTATCACACCAATTATTATAAATTTGATGATGAAAAGAAGTTAAGTGATTGTATGTGTGTATACATGTGCCTATATATATATATATATATATATATAGTTAAGGATATTTTTTAACTTTGTTTGAAACCAAATCTTCTCTTCTAATAGTTTTAAAAGTTGATACATTTTATCACATTATTTTAATATTTTAAGATTTTACTTTTAAATAAAGTGATCCAAGAAACATTAAATCTGTATTAAGATTTTAATTTCAAAAAGCTAGTTGCGTTTTTTGTATCAACCTTTAATGGTAAGTTGGTGACGATAAAAATATCTCTCACAAATCATAATTAGTGGCTAATGCAACTAGATTCTTTGAGTTTTTGTATGACAAAGTGCTTTATTCTACATGATAAGCGTATCTAGAACATTCAAACCCTTAATTCACTACATTCTTTGCTAGTGGTTTGATTAATTTCCCAGTTACCTTTTCTTATTAAAGACCTTTTAGACCAACTTGTATGGACAAGTAATATAAAAAGAGCCAATATATGGTGGTAGATGGATACAACCTCTTAAGTAATAATTCAGCTACTCTTGCTGACACTCAATTTCAAGCTTGGAGGTAATTCTAGAAAATTAGCGTGCCTATTCTATTTGGATGGAAACTGTTAACTAACTCACTTCCCTTAGGGAAAACTATACAAAGGTATCATAGGACAATCAAGAATGTATGCCCATTCTATTACGAGAGCCCAAAACTTTAAAGCATTTATTCCTATAATATTATTTTGCATAGGGCACATGATTTGCATTTTTGTTGTCCTTTTGGGTTGATCAAGTTCAACCTAAGATATTTATTAATAATTACAAAAACAATTTTCTCAAACCAACTAGAATTTAGCTCTATAGTCAATGAATGTATTAAAATAATATTGTTGACTTTGTATAGGATCTATTATTGCCCAAATAAACATCTTTTTTATCATTCACAAATCAATTTGTTAGAAGTACTCAATATCATTCGAAGACTCACTCATCAATATGGGTATGCTTAGATACATGAGGGTATTTAACAATCATTATTTAAAAGATGTCATTGGATGGACTACTTTAAGCATCACAATGTACTTAATAGAAATGGATAAATTGTTCTATTACAAATGTCTAGACAATGCAAAAGAAGTTGCCCATAGAAGATTATGATCTACATTTAGTTATAAAATAGTTTGTTTTGACAATGGTGCTTCTCAAACTCACTTTATTCATGTTGCACTAAAGTTTTTCTTGTAACTACACATCAATTGATTTTTTCCCTACTATCCCAAGAAGTAATCAATAATCCTTTACAATCTCCCTTATATTTTATTGTCTTTCATGATCATCATTATACTAAAAGAAGATTTGAGTTTAAATCCATTGTTATAAGTCCTCTAGTGGGATTTTTGAAATTTACCATATAGATTTCAATTTGTCAACTTTCTCATCCTTTTTTTTTTATTGCAAAAATTTTAAGAAGGGGGTTGGGCTCACCCACGATCCAAGGGTAGGGCTCCTAACTCATGATCCACAGGGACTGGCCCAGGTAGGGATGTACATGCACCTCATTAATCCTGATCCTAGTAGTACATTTGTTTCACTTAGCTGTGAAGAAGCCTCCCTAAGCGCCGCGACGATCTCAGGAATCGAACCTCCTCCTTTTGGTGGGGTGTCCGACTTGTCGACCGCTGAACCCACGGACGATAGGTTCAACTTTCTCATCCTTCTGCACCCTTTATGGAGAAAATGCTTATAATCTTGTTAGAATAATATGCAATTTTTTACTTCAACTTGTTATAAAGTTGTTTTGTAATTGTAATTTTAGTTTTTGTAGCTTTTACTCTCATTTAAAAATTATCTATGTTAATGTTAGTAAGGGTGAACAAAGCCCAAACCAAGCTAAGTCAAATTTTTGCTTAACCGAAGGCCCAACTTGAGTGTTTTACAAACCCCATTTTTTATGCTAGAAACTTAGCTTGGCCTGAGTTTTCTTGGTTTGTCACTTAATCAAGGTGGATTTGGCTAGGTCTCTTTAGTTTTTAATAGTTGTGAGGATGGAATTTTGCCCAAAAAAGAAAAGAGAATGCACCATATTTAACAAAAAAGATAGCCCATATTCAATAAGAGTGGCCCATACTCAACCAAAAAAAAAAGGTATGCATATTTTGACAAGAATGACCCATATTCAATCAAGAAAAAAAAAACTTTTTGAAAAAAAATAATAAATAGGGTTTGGTTGAGTGAGGCATTGCCTTGTCTTGGGACCTAGCCTAAGGTTTTCTCTCTAGAGCCATGCCCAATTTTTGGCCCAATTTGTGTTTTTAATTTAACCCAATCTAACTTAATATAACCAAGTCAAGATAAGTTGCCCAAGTTGGATTGGAACATGAACACCCCTAGATATTAGTATATATATTTTGTAATTTTTTGTTATCTCATTCTAAAATTAGAAAGTTATAATCATTGAATAGTTGTTTTATTCAAAAAAAAAAAAGCAAAAATCCTCAAATCCCACTTTTATATGTATAATATGCAATTATTATAAATTTGATGATGAAATCGTCTTGAAAAAAATTGAAAGGTAACGAGTAAATTGATTTTTTACTTTTGATAGTTTATTTAATAGTTGGTTAGCATTTGTCTATGACATTTGTATAATAGTATCCTTATAGACTTTGTAGTGCAAAGAGGACGCCATTATAATATTTAGTTCAACACCTTAATTGTGACTTGATCATTTTAATGATTTACAGAGTTTCGTTTTTTTAATGTTATTTGATTTGTTTACATTACTACAATTTCAAATATCAAACATATTATGTATTTCTTTCCTTATAACTAATGTATTAATTGGTTAAACTTCTCCTTCATGACTATACTGGTTGTTTTCCTTTCTCCATTACTTGATGGTATTCTATTATCATTTGATATGTACAACTCATTCATTATGAATAATAAGTAGCTCTTCCAAATCCAATATTAGATTTTATCATGCTTAAATTATTGTAATATTTTGAAAATTAATATGTTTAATTTGCCACTTTTCATTTTTTTACTACTTTTTTTAATATCAAATTATGAACACCTAATTTAATAAAATTTGAAACCGCCAGCTCGCCTTTGTGTTTACGCTGAGATGAATTTGCTGGTTCAAATCGTTCCCTCTAAAATAAAAATAGAAAGTTCCCCCAATGATGATATATAACCAACCTCCATCACAATAGGCTGTAAGGAAGTTGAGGAAAACAAGGACTTCCTTCTTTCCTTCATTCCTTCCTTCCTTCCTTCGTCTGTGTTTTCTTTCTCTTCCATCTCTAATAACAAACGATCATATTCATTCATTATCAAACCCCATTGTTTTCTTCAGCTAAGAATGGCTTCCAAGTATATTCTCTCATTCTTCCTCATTTTCTCTTCATTTCTTCGCCTTGGTTTCTCCCAGCTGCCTCCGAACTTGGCGATAAATCCAGCTCAATTGCCTGCAGGTAACATACAATGCGTAGAGAAACTGGCTCCTTGCCAGCCATACCTCAAGTTGCCGCCCTCCGGGACCCCGCCGCCCACCTGCTGTCAGCCATTGAAGGATATGATCACCAAGGATACTGATTGTCTCTGTACGGTCTTAAACGACCCTGAGATGCTTCAGTCCATGAACGTTACCAAGGATGATGCCTTAAAACTTCCCAAGGCCTGCGGTGTAGATGCAGATGTTTCCAAATGCAAGAAAGGTAACTAGATTCAATGAGTTGTAACTTCCATGAAAAGATCCATAGTGATAAATCTGTGTCATATGTGGAGATTCATCTGATTTTGTATAGAAATTGAATTTGAGATGTAAAAAACATAACTTACAATAAATTTATGAATTTTGTGAAACTAATTTGCTTTGCTTGGTGACACATCGGTGCATAAGGGATTTCTAAGAGATTCTTTCTTGTAGCAAAATTTGAAAGGAAGATAAAATGATAGCTTTTCTTCCTCTGCCTTTTGATTCAGAATTGCACCATGTATATCAAGTAGGTTTGTTATTGGAAAATGATTTTTTTCCTTTTTCGGTTTCCTTTCGAGAAACTTCATCAAGAGAGAACTCTCATGAATCTTTATCAAATTGAAGAATAAATTTGCCAGTAAAAATAGTTTCTTGAAGCAACAATGATGTTGCTGGTAAAAAGAGAGAATTTGAATTTGCCATCATATTGCTGTTGAAAAGAGAGAACACTCATGAATCTTAATCAAATTGAAGAGTAAATTTGCTGGTAAAAATAGTTTCTTAAAGCCTCAATGAGTGGCTAAAATTAAATTACTGATGGCATATTTCAATAGTATTTATAGATGGTTCCCTATCTTACCTTTCAAGGTTCTCATTAGTAACTCATAGATGATCTGGTTTAATCTTACATTGATTCTATTCCTTTCCATTGCAGATGCAAGCTCACCAGCCAGCTCACCCAGCAGTAAGTTTTCTTTGCTTTTTGTTCTTCGTCATAATATAACAATGTCCCACTATCTCATGCCTACAGAAAAGAAAACCTTAAACATCCGAAAAACTGAGACTAGTAATTTTAGTTTACTCACTAAGTTTAAACAACCTATAGGTTTAGAATATTCAAACTTATAGTTTTGCATGCCCATCATCCAATCTTCAAGTAAAGATGCAGGCAGAGCGCTTAAAAAAAAACTGAGATGTAATTCATAAAATATTTACCATCACATTCTTCAATTAACATGTAGAGAAAATCTATTTAATTAAAGAGTTGTAAAACATGTGATGGCGATACAATTTCATTAGAATATAACTTAAAATATGTCTTGTCTTGATGACACAAAAATGTTATAACTAGCTCTTTATTTGCTGTCTTTCAGGTGGTTCAAACTCAGCCCCAGCAGACAGTGATGAAAAAGGATCAAATTCAAAGAGTTCAACCGGAATGATTACTCCATATGGAGCCAATCACTTTGGAGTCTGTAGCCTAGCTGTTTTGATGTTTGCTCTAGTTCTTTCTGCATACTAGGCTTAGATATGTTGCTCAAGAGGGAGCTATACTTGGGAAATCAGGGGAGAAAAGGAAAGAAGAAGCTATTTCTATATATCTATGTATTTACTACTGTTATTTCTCCATGGGGGATGGCTTCTCTTATGTAAGAGAAACATACTTCCTAACCTAGCAGTACTGTTCAAATCCTAGTTTTGCAGTACTGGATAGTTAGTTGCCATGAAGACGCTGCAATTTCATGACTAAGGAATATGATCATATCATTACTATTATATTTGTAGTCAAATTGTGTTTAGAGCAACTTATGCAAATTTCAACAAATCCAATCCATCCACCAATACAGTCCATTATAGACTGGATTTCCAGACCAGAAAGAAATTAATTCCCTAGTTCCCAGAAATTGACAAAAATAAGAGATTAACAGAAAATTGTTACATCCTAATTTCAAGAAATTGGCAAAATAATATTTGAACTTGTCCACACTGACATACATATATACATTCAACCTTTTTTCCTTAAAAAAAAAAAATCCATTTGTGAATTGTCAAGTGAGGAAAAAAAAATGTTCGAGCATCTGAATGCAAAAACCGTGTAGAAACAGAGACGGCAAATGCAAGCATATCTGCTCGAAATGATCAGTTTGGGCAATCAAAAGGGCTGAATGCGCTAGTCATAATCCAGAGCGTATCAGTGAACACTAAATGATTGCCTTTTCTCACTTGCAACGAAATCGATGCATTTCTATTTGAGAAGGTACGAAGAGAATAAGAGCAACGAAAGAACAGAACAAGAAATATTGGGTACCACGCACTGAAATATGGCGAAACTAGGATCTGCGGCTCTGATGGGAGTAGAAACAGTAGAGAAGAGTGATATTTATTGTCTAATGAACTAGGAAGGAGCCTTCTTCCCGATGAAAAGCCCTAGCTAGCATTTTTGGGCCCTTAAAAGACCTGATTGAAGGCCCATCTATCTCATATGACTTCGGTACAGTATGAATTTAAGTTATAATTATTAAATGTTGCAAATGATATAATTATATACACACTTATACTTTTTTAAAAAGTAATTTTTAAAGATCAATTTTTATATTTAATAGTATAAATTTTATAACTCTTAAAAATTTTATATTATAAGGTGAATATTTCTATTTATGCTATTATAATTTATAAATTTGTTTCTCTGATTAAAAAGTCTATAAAAAGAGTATGTATAAAATAAGAGATATTCAAGTGAATAAAAATTATCCTTTTCTTTTTCTTCCCAATTTTATTTATTATTCTTGTTATACTTCTTATATTTTTTATTAATTTTGAAACATTACAAAATTATTAAAATATAGAATAATATTTTATCTATTTTATTAAATTAATTATTATAATTATAATAATTAATTATATAAAAATAAAATTAATTTTATTAAGAGTTATTAATTATTAAATAAATTATTATTTTAAACAATTTAATATAAAATATTATTTAATATTTAATAATTATTGCATTATAACTAGGAATCATATTATACCTAAATTTAATGTATCATCGCTCATTTACGAGCGTTTCATCCTTCAACATATGATGTGGAAGTTCACCACTAATGCAAGAAAATCTATTTCGAAGTTCCAGCAATTGACTATCAATGGTACAAAGAAAATTTTCCCACATGATCCCTTAACAATCTGACGGCTCATATTTCCGATAATGTAATATTTAAGAGTCAACACCCTGAAATTTACTAGCATTTTTTTTTTTTTGGTAATTTGAAATTTTTAGCATTTTATTATGTCTCATGCAAATTTGCCGCAATGCCTTCTCTTTCATACCCTTGAAATGATCGACAGCATTAGTTTTTTCGAAAAATATAAAGGCAACTTTGCCTATTTATTCAATGCTGGAGGATGGCAATTAACGCAATACAATTTAAAAGAACTGAAATTATTTTGCCATCTATGAACTCTTAGATCAATCCGATCATTATATTCATTTGCATAAGAATATTTTTTAAATAGATTTAGTCCGTACAAATTGATAAATTGTGTAAATTAGCAACATCTGGACATATAACTTTTGAATAGATCCCACCATTTTTGTCATGAAAATACGTACATCACTTTACTCATTTGGTTAATTAATTTTTAGTAAATTAAATTTACCCAAAATTTTCTTACTTGAACTTATAATCAATCATCCCAATTATACCAAATAATAAATAAATCCCAATCTATGAAACCCGCTACTCCTCTGGTTTGATGATACTCATCGACCTTTCTTTTTACCTTTTATTTAAGCTAATTTGATCTTCTTGCATTGACTATGGACTGCAATTGTGAACTGCAATACATTATTAGTAGATCACAGTCATTTTACAGCAAGGTTAGGAAACAAAAACAACCAACAAAAAAAAAAGGAAGGCAAAAACAAAACACAAGCAAGAGAAAATCAAGCATGTACTTCCTGCCCTAGCCTGGCTTCAAAATCCATATGCTGCACAGCGGACTGTGATAATATAGGGCCAGTGTAAAATCGCTGCCCTCCTTAGTCATTATTCATCACCCTTTAAAGATAGATCAAGATGTATATATCAAATATTGACGAAACTTGGCCACACTTTTCAAACGTTTGCTACTAGGGTCAAAAGTAAAAATATGGCATCTGAATATCTTTAACAACTTACCATCACATGATCAAATCTTAAAAAAAAAATTAAGAATAATAATAATAACAATTGTTTTGCATGTTATATATTTTATTAGAAAAACTTGATAGCAAACTCTTAGCACTTTGCTGGACTGGAAGATAATACTGGAATCAGCCGCCCAGCAACCTATTTGATGTAGTAAGATTTGTTTAAACCATACCATGTAATAATTAGTTTCCCAGCAAAAGCAAAGGCCAATGGCCATTTCCTTCCCATATCTGAAATCACAAACTTACAGACTGAAGCTAAGATAATGAGATAACCACACAAAATTTTTCACATAAATTAAAAAAAAAAAAAAAATAGAGGAGAGATTTTTCTGTAACAACCTTTCAGACAATAGTATATACTTGACATTCCATCCCTCTGAAACTTGAATAAATGTGTCACAGATATATTACACGTAGATATTAACTGATGTGATAAGACATGAAAGACAAGTAGACATAATGAAAGAATATACAACCGAAACATTACACAGATTTTTCTCTTCATATATTTTTTTCTACCAGGGGAAGGAAGGAGGAAGACAAAATAGGTCAACAAAGTGTAGGGACACTGTACATTTGCGTACATTTAAAAATAAGGAATAAAAGGAAAGGATGTTATCATCAACTCAACTCAACGGAACACACTGAGCGGGCAAGCAAACTAATTGAAATTTTTCAGAGAAAAGAATATGGAAACTGAAATCAAATGAATGGAATGAATATAAACAAAGAAAAAATCTTTACGATATCCATCTTACTACCAATTTTTCAGCATGGATTGCCTTCAACAGAGACATGAACTTCAATAGATAATCTCTGGAGAACCACTGAAGCTTCAATTTACAAGGGCCTGAAGCTATGTATCTATGATTGACAGCTTTGAGATTAGCTTGGGTAGATGGCTGAAACTCTGACATTAGATGTTTCAGAACTAAAGTCACACAGTATCTCTCCCCAACCTCAATTACCTGGTGAGGGTTGACAATAAACAATAAGCCAAGGAATGGATATATTCTCTGGAAACAAAAATAAAGGAGAAAAAAAAAAGAGAGAGAAGAGCAAGCAGAATAAACAACAACCAATGTTCCATACGTCATACTAGATAGAGGTGATCAAAGGAAGGGAAGAAATCAATGAATATATTTGCTTAAAAAAGGGTGTTTTCCACTCCATTCATACTCGTTTTCTTTTCAAAGAAAGGTGGTCCAAAATATCAGTGTATTTCAAGTGATCAAAACATCGATAAGTAGGTATTTTCTGCATTACTTACTAACCAATATTTCAATGAATTGAAGAGCACAGTGAATTTAACACCCTTTTCACCTCTACAGACTGCAAATGACTGCTTTTTTACTTCTTGTATTCTTGTTTATAGTAAGCTGTAGTATAAATGGTACAGCCTTATATATCTCAAGTATGATTTAAATCAAACATACCACCACTGGCCACACTACCCATCCGCCAGCTTGAATACAGAAAAGGGGCATTAGACATGTAGCAAATAATTTAAAGAAACAACTTACCATCTCAGAAATGTCAGTAATGGAGCAACATGAATCAAATCTAAAATATGGAGACAAAGAGGACTCCGATGGAAAAGAGCCAAACAGCATAGTATCTTCAATGCATAAAAGAACATAACCTCCAACTACAAACAGCGATCTTGGAAGCCATGATTCCTCTGTAAATTGAAAATGAGGACACTTTTGTGTCAGTAAACTAACAATTAATAAAGAAAATACATGCTTACAACAGACACTGCAAGTTTCCATTTAAGCCACATAATTCAATTTTAGTACTATTAAAATACAAGCTAGTCTATGAAACCATTATGATGTGTTAATTAGAGAAAAACGAGCAGAAAGCCTTATGATAAAGGCATTCATAAAAAGTAAGCCAACACACGAGTTTTAAAGCATTACCCCTAGCATTTAAACTACAATCTCTTCCAACAATAGTGATTCGCACTTATTTTTAGAGAATTCTATATAACATAATTTTGAGTATTCTAAATTAGTCTTGTAGAGGGTTTGGGTTGAACCAATAACCAGCATGCTCAATATCAATAGCATATTGATAAAACAACTTATGACATGAAAAATAAAACAGAGAACTGAGAAGCATACCATTGTTGCAGTTACAACAGAGAAGCACCATTGCATACTGATATATGCTCAGTTTTGAACCACCACATATTTGGTTGTCAAATAATTCAACCTGAACCTGCTCCAAACTGCCATTTAAATTTCCAAAATCCCATCCTATTATAGCAGGAAAAATAAAGGGACAAAAAGAAAGAAAGAAATCTGTTCATACTTATAGAGCAGTTAATAATACCAAAGCCAAATATAACATATTTGCATATAGACATGCAATTTACCCAGGTTCAGCAGTTTAAAGTACACAAAATAAAAAGGCTATATCACCTTCTTATTGAACATCTACCATTTCCTCCACATGCATCAGAAACTTGCAAGATCAATAGTAGGTCTCTTGATATTTCAATGCTTCTTGTTATAAAAAGGTGTGTTTCACCACTGTCAAACTTAACCCTGAGAAACCACAAAAACACATTGAGAAAGTTATCTCCTCTTCAGTTCCTGTTAGTATATAGCCACTAACCTTACCACCTGAAGTCCCATTCCAACAACCAACTCACAAACTTCGTCCTCCCTGTGGCAACTTAATAAGCTCAAAAGAGTTCCTGGAAGACAGTAGTAAATTCATAAGGGAGAATTCAAAGTGCCGTACTTAAGTGTGTAAAGCATGGATAAAACATTGATGAGTGATGATTATGGAATTAATGAAATATCAGTGTTAAAAGTAGGAGGAAAGGAAAGTTGGGCCTTTTAAATCATGTTTAACTCCAGTCAACTCTCCACTGCTTTCAATAAATCTCTCATAAGATATCTAAAATGTTTTACAGTGTAATGAGCATGACAAAAAGAGAACTCCAAGGAATGCACTCAAAACAAAAATAACACTGAAGTTTTTCATATCCAAAACAAAGTATATCCTAACCTGACCCATCAGCAGCATCGTTGATTAGTAGCGTATAGAGCTTCTTATGGCTGCTAAGCAATATAGCAACTTCTCTACATTGGGAACCAAAAGATTGTTACATATGCCACTGCAGAAATTCAGAAAAGCTCTACAAGGCACAATCTGTGCAAAAAGCATGGACAAAATCATTTTTCAATTTGAAAACTAACCTAGTTGTTCCCAGGCATGGATCTACAACTAAACCATTAGAGGCAGGGAGGAGAATAAAAAAAATATTTTTGAATTTTGATATAAATAAAAAATTAATGAGAAAAATTAAATATACCATTTTGAGCATGACACTCATATTCTAAAATTCATAAAAAATGAAATAGGTTTTAGAGTTTTCAAAAATAAATTTTCCTATTTATCATTAACAAATGCACATACTTCATATAAATAAATGAAATAATTTAAGACTAGCTTTCCACTTAATAAAAAAAAAAACCAAAAAAATTGCAAGTTTTCATTTGATGATTTTATTTCAAATTTATTTGCAATAAAGCTCAATAAGTCAGATTATGATTAAAAAATCAATACAAAAATAGCCTTTAAAAAATATATCAAATTCATGAGATTATGATTAAAAAACATGATACTTATTTAAGAACTCTTATTGATAAAATTAGGTGACTACTAATTAATTGCTTAGAAGTAACAACAACAACAACAACAACAACAAAACCTTTTCCCACTAAGTGAAGTCGGCTACATGGATCAATCGACGCCGTAAATACCTATCATAAATTATATTTTTAGACAAACCATTTAAATCTAAATCTCTCTTAATAATTTCTCCTATAGTTTTTCTTGGTCTTCCTCTACCTCTAATTATTGGACTATTCTCTATCTCATCTACTCTCTTAACTGGGGCTTCTATAGGTCTCCTCCCCACATGACCAAACCATCTAAGTCTCGATTCTACAATCTTTTCTACAATAGGTGCGACTTTCACCTTCTCTCTAATACATTCATTTCTAATCCTATCTTGTCTACTGTGTCCACTCATCCACTGCAACATTCTCATCTCTGCAACATTGAACTTATTTTTTTGTTGACTTTTTATTACTCAACACTCAATTCCATACAATATTGCAAGTCTTATAACTGTGCAGTAAAATTTACCGTTAAATTTGAGTGGTACTCTTCTATCACAAATAACACCCGAAACACTCCTCTATTTCATCCACCCCGCTTGAATCCTATGCTTTACATCTTCTTCTATTTTCCCGTTATGTTGTATGATAGATCCAAGATACTTAAATCGTGTGACTTGTGGTAGGATATATTCTCTAATTTTTACTTCTACGTTAAAAGTGGTGTGCCTCTTACTAAACTTACACACCATATACTCCGTTTTACTTCTACTTAAACGAAATCCATGAGCTTCCAAAGTTAGTCTCTACCTCTCCAACTTCTCATTCATTTCCTCTCTCGATTATCCAACTAGGACAATATCATCTGCAAAAAACATGCACTGTGACACCGGCTCTTGGATATGTTCAATAAGCACATCCAAGACTAAAGTAAAAAGATAAGGGCTCAGAATTAACCCTTGACGTAGACCAATAGTTATCGAAAAATCTTCCGTAAGTCTACCTTTGTTACTACGTTAGTTGTAACCTTATCATACATGTCTTGGATTGCTCGAATATAAGCTATACAAACTCCTTTTTTCTCCAAAGCCTTCCATAGAACCTCTCTTGGCACTCTATCATATGTTTTTTCTAAATCGATAAACACCATGTATAAATCTATTTGATTCTCCCTATATCTCTCTATTAATCTTCGCAATAAGTATATTGCTTCCATAGTTAACCTTCTTGCCATAAAACCAAATTGATTCTCCGTAACTTGATTCTCTTTCCTTATCCTTCGCTCAATTACTCTTTCCCATAATTTCATAATGTGGCTCATGAGTTTAATTCCTCTATAATTTGCACAATTTTGAATGTCTCATTTACTTTTATAAATAGGGATTAAAATACTTTTCCTCCACTCGTCTGGAATTCTCTTAGATCTCATAATTTCCTTAAATAACTTTATGAGCCAACTTATACCTTTCACTCCCAAACCCTTCCATACTTCAATAGGTATATTTTCCAGTCCAACTGCTCTGCCATTCTCCATTCGCTTTAATGCTTCTTTTACCTCTACCTTACAAATCCTACGATAAAAAGTATAATTTCGATCCTCTTCTTTAGTGTCTAGCCTATCCAATTGCAATAAAATCTCGTACCCTTTATTAAAAAGTCTATGAAAATAACCCTTCCATCGTTCTCTGATATCTCGTTCCGTGACCAACACTTTCCCTTCTTCATCCTTAATGCATTTCACTTGATCCACGTCTCTTGTCTTTCTTTCCATACTTTTAACTAACTTGTAAATACTTTTTTCTCCAACTTTAGTACCTAAAGATTAGTATAACCCATCAAATGTCCTCACTCTCGCTTCGCTCACTGCCTTCTTAGTGTTTTTCTTAGATACCTTATATTTTTTCCAATTTTCATTACTCTTACATAATGACCACACTTTATAACACTCTCTTTTAATTTAAACCTTATTTTTGACATTTGCATCCCACCATCAAGATTCTTTATCCCTAAGTCCAAAACTTTTTGATTCACCTAATATTTCCTTTGCCACCTTCCTAATCTCTTCAGCCAATCTATTCCATATATCGTTAGCACTTCCTTGTATTTCCCAGATCCTTCCTCCACAATCCGTCTCTGCAAATTCTTTTCTTTATCCCCCTTTAGTTGCCACCACTTAGTCCTTAACACCCTATCTTCACCTTTGCTTTTTACTCTTCTCTTAACTCTTACATCCATAACCAAAACTCTATGCTGAGTAGTTAAACTCTCTCCAGATATAACTTTACAATCCATGCAAAATTTTTTATCCAATTTCTTTATAAGAAAGAAATCAATTTGAGAACATAACTTTCCACTTTTGTACGTGATAAGATGTTCCTCACGCTTTCTAAAACAAGTGTTAGCTAATATATGATCAAACGCTAATGAAAAGTCTAGAATAGTTTACCCTCTGCATTTACTTCTCCTATGCCATATCCTCCATGAACACTCTCGTAACCTGAAGATACACTTCCCACATGATCATTTAGATCCCCTCCTAAAAGAATATTTTCTCTTAATGGTATTTCCTGAACTAAACATTCTAAATCCTCCCAAAACTTTACCTTATGATATTCTTCTAACCTTACTTGTGGTGCATAAGCACTAATAATATTAAAGATTTCTTTTTCTACTACAAACTTTAATGCAATGATTCTATCTCCTAACTTTTTGACATCCACTACAGCATTTTTTCAAAACTTATCTACAATTATACCTACCCCATTTCTAAATTTAGCTTTACCAATGTACCAAAGTTTAAAACCTGAAGTATCTAATTCTTTCGCTTTTTCTCCTACCCATTTAGTTTCTTGTAAACACATAAAATTAATCCTCCTCCTAATCATAATATCTACTATTTCCATAGATTTACCCGTAAGTGTACCTATATTCCAAGTTCCAAAACGAATCCTACTCTCATAAACTAGCTTCTTTAGCCACATTCGTTCACGAAAATGTGGAAACTCTTGCTTATTTTTTATTACCTCCAGGCGTCGATGCAGCGACTCTTGCTCATTTGTCATTGTACTTGAGCTATATAGCGCGTTACTTCTGGACAATGACCTAGCCTTACGTCTAATATATCGATTGTCCATGTCATAAAAATTCGACAAAATTTTACGTTGGCTGTCGACTGCTTAACACAACCCTCTTTTTTTGGGGCTTGGGACCGGCTATGAAAAATAATTTACATCAAAGTTCGTCATAGGCAGTAATTGTTAACTTTTACACATAACTGCTCCATCTTATGCAAAAGCAGATCACCAAGGGGGGTGAAAGAGAAAAGGGGGGCAGCTAAATACTTTCATATATAGGTCTCTCAAAGGCTTTCACACCATGGAGGTCTCAAAGGTGGATCCATCCTTTGTGGCTACCTAGATAAGAATCCAAGTGCCAAGAGAAATGTAAATTCTGATCCAAAGATAGGTAATGAATATCTATGGAAGTAGACATTAATAAGTCTCAATTTATATGTGCATATGAGCAACAATGATATATAAAATTTAAATTTGTCACAGTTCCAAAACTTTTGTTCACCTTACATTATTTACAATTTTATTTCAAAGGCGTTGAAATGCTACGTGGGAGAAAATTTCACTTAAACACATCCAGACATCTCTGCATTTTGCAATTCCATGTACGTGCCATTGAATGAAAGCAACACCAAACTATGTAGATTTATGAGGGAAACTGTGTTCTTCATCTTCATTGGAGACGTTGGATACATATATAGCAGTGGGATTTGGTTGATTAACTAGAAATCCCATTGAGTCAGTCGAAAGATATGGAACAAAATGGAAATACAAGGGAGAGAAAATAGGAACGGTAAAATGACAATGAAAAACAGAACAGAAAAATAAACGAAGCCGTAAACTATAGATAATGGGCTCGCCCCATTCCAACACTCCCCCTAAAGTTGGAGAGTAGATATTAATCAATCTCAACTTGCTTCTTAACTCTTCAAACTTGATTCTTGGAAGGGCTTTTGTTAGAATATCAGCTACTTGTTGGTTCGTTAAGATGTAAGCAAGATCTATTATCTTAGATTCAATCTTTTCTTTGATGAAATGTCTATCAACTTCCATGTGCTTTGTTCTATCATGATATATAGGATTCTGAGCAATTCCAATAGTGGCCATATTGTCACACCAAACTTTGATAGGCATAGTTATCTTTTGTGCAAGTTCTTGTGTTAGTCTCAGTATCCAGATGCCCTCACAAATTCCAAGAGCCAGAGCTCTATATTCAGCTTCCGCTGAGCTTCTAGCTACCACTGGCTGTTTCTTACTTCTCCAAGTCACCAGATTACCCCATACATAGGTACAATAACCTGTAGTAGATCTTCTGTCAATCACTGGGTCTGCCCAATCTACATCAGTATAAACTTGTACTTCCCTAGAATCATTTTTGGCAAAGAATAATCCTTTCCCAGGTATCATTTTTAAGTACTTCAGGATTCTATAAACTCTCGCCATGTGTTCCTCTCGTGGATTACTCATGAGCTGCCTTGCAACACTTACTGCAAAACTGATGTCAGGTCTAGTGTGAGGTAGATATATGAGTTTGCCTACTAGTCTTTGGTATCTCTCCTTATCAACCGATACTCCTTCTTGCTTCAAATTCATCTTGTAATTGGCTTCCATAGGAGTTTCTGCTGGTTTGGCTCCCAACATCCCTGTTTCTTTCAATAGGTCAAGAGCATATTTCCTTTGTGACATACTTATTCCTTTGATGGACCTAGCCACTTCCATATCTAAGAAGTATCTCAATTTTCCCAGGTCTTTGATTTCAAATTCAGCTTTCAAGTTGTCTTTTAATCTTGTAATTTCTGCAGCATCATCACCAGTTACCACAATATCATCCACATAGACAATAAGAATTGAATTCTTAGCTCCATTTTGTCTAGTGAATAAGGTGTGGCCTGTCTGGCATTGGGTATATCCTAGTCGTTTGATTACTTGAGTGAATTTTTCAAACCATGCCCAAGGTGACTGTTTCAAACCAACGAGGGATTTGAGAAGTTTGCACACCCTTGAGCTGTTGTCTTGACTTCTTATCCCATGTGGTATATCCATAAAGACCTCTTCTTCAAGATCACCATTCAAAAAGGCGTTTTTCACATCTAGCTAATAAAATGGCCAATTCAGGTTTACTGCTAGTGACAATAAAACTTTTATAGTGTTTAGTTTAGCTACTAGAGCATATGTTTCCTGGTAGTCTATCTCATAGGTTTGTGTAAAACCCTTGGCTACTAGTCTTGCCTTATACCTGCTTACTGTACCATCTGGGTTATATTTAACGGTGAACACCCATTTACACCCCACAGTTCTCTTTCCTTCAGGTAGTTGAGTTATCTCCCAAGTTTTGTTTTTCTTCAGTGCTTTTAGTTCCTCTTGTATAGCTGTCCTCCATTTAGGATCTTTAATGATTTCTTGGAACAATTCTGGTATTTTTTCTTCGAAAACATTTGCAACAAACATCTTCAAACTGAGAGAAAGTTTATCATAGGATATGTAATTGCTAATAGGATGTTGGGTACACACGATCGTTTCCCTTTTCTTATAGCAATTGGCCAATTAAGCTCCTTAGAATCTGACTTCTGGTTGGACTCTTGGTTTTGTTCAGAAATGAGTTCTTCTCTACTACCATTCTCTAATTGCTTGGTGCCCTTGTTCCTCCTAGTATATACTTTAGTCTCCCGCATTTGTGGTTGGTCCACTTCTGTCCCAGTTATATGTAGTTTATCCTGATTCTCATAATTTGTTTTAGATTGATTCTCCAAGTTGATTTGGTCATTTTTAGTAGCTTGGTGGGAATACTTGGATGAGGAACAAGATACTTCAAGTGCTGGCAAATCAAGATTATGTCTTATTGGTTCAGGAAGTTCAATATTTAGATTAAAGAGAGGTAGCTGTATGGGTTCAGGATTAAATGAGATTTGAGATCTAGATTCTGAATCTTCACAAATTATCCATTCATTCTCCCTTATCTCCCCCTGAATGGGTAATTTGGAGTAATAAGGGATGTTTTCAAAAAAATTGGCATCTACAGTGACAAAGTACTTACGAGAAGTAAGAGAGTAGCACTTATACCCCTTTTAGGTAGGTGAATAACGAAAGAAAATACATTTTTCAGCACGAGAATTCAACTTCCCCCCACCATGCTCATGTATATAAAAAGTGCAGCCAAAGACCTTTTGGGATATATTTGACACCAAATAGGAATTAGGATAGAGTTGTTGAAGTTTCTGAATGGGTGTTTCAAACTTTAAGGTTTTTGAAGGTAACCTATTGATCAAATAAGCAGAGGTAAGAACTGCATCACTCTAAAAGATGTGAGGTACATTGTTAGTTAACATCAGGGTTCTACAAACTTCCAAGAAATATCTATTTTTCCCCTCGGCTATCCCATTCTATTGTGGGGTATTAACACATTAGGTTTAGTGGTGTATCCCATGTTCATTAAGATAATTTTGAAAGTTGATACTCAAGTACTCTCTCCCAATGTCACTTTGAAGTATTTGAATCGTGGAGCCAAATTGGTTTTTAATGAAAACATGAATTTTTTTGAAAATTTGTAAAGCTTTAGACTTTTCTTTCATCAGAAAAACCCACGTTACTCGAATGTGATCGTTAATAAATGTTATAAACCACTTGGATTTAGATAAATTAGAGATTTTCGATAAACCCCAAAATATCACTGTGAATTAGTGCAAAGGGTTTTGTGGGTTTATAAGCATGCGTGGGATAATGCCTTCGGGTAAGTTTGGCAAATTGACAAAATTCTCAATGGAAGGAGGTGGAATCAATCTTATTACTCAAATTAGGAAATAAACACTTCATATAACGGAGACTTGGGTGGCCTAATCTATAATGTCACAACTCAATCTCATTATTGTAGACAGTAGAAAAAATATCAACTTTCTCACTCTTATTCCTCACTTGTGCTATTTTGAGGCGGTAGAGTCCTCCCCATTTCTTAGCATTGCCAATCATCCTCCTCGAAGCTAAATCCTGAAAAACACAATTGTTATCAGTGAAGCTAACAATGCACCTTAATTGTTTTGTAATTCTTCTAACAGAAAGCAAACTACATTTAATTTTAGGGACATCTAAAACATTTTTTTTAACTCAATGGTCTCAGATATAGTTACAGTCCCAATTCCAAGAACCCTAGCATAAGTTCCATTAGCCACCTTAACTGGTGTATACGTAAATTAGTATTCAAAATTAGTGAAAACTTCTTCGAAGCCAGTAACATGGCCAGTGGCCCCAAAGTCAACTATCCAGGTAGCTTCAGGTTTCACTATTGAGCTTAGTATAATCGTGAGGTAAATACCTGCTTGAGCCAAAGTTATAGAGGGAGTTGTAGAGTTTTTCTCACTTGTGGGATGTTGTAGATTGTGTTTTTCCAGCAACCTCTTAAAAATTGTCAATTCTTCTTTGTTTAGAATCTCTTCATTTGTGTTTGCTCCAATTAGCAAACCTCGGCTCTCACTCCTGATTCCAGGTTTGTTGAGAGGCTTTTCGTGTATCTTCTAGCAATTAGTTTTGGTATGAACCCCTTTGTTGCAGTGGTCACACCACTTTGTAGGTTTCTTTCCACGATACTCTAACATTTGTCCTCCTCTGGTCACCATGGTAGAGGACTCAGAGTACTGTGAAAAGGGAACACTTTCTGTTAACTCCTTCCTACTTTCTTCACATTTCACGGTGTTCACAGCTTCTTCAAGAAATAGCATTGGCTTCAAACTCATAATTCTCCCCCTAGTTTCTTCAAATTTGTCATTTAGTCCCAGTAAAAATTCATAAGACCTTTCTTTTTCAATCAGCTACTTGTAGTAGATTTCATCTTTGTGGCAGGACCAGTTATGGGTCTCATAGAGGTCTATCTGTTGCCATAGCCGCATGAGTGACGTGTAGTATTGTGTCACCGTCTTTGCTCCCTGTTTTAAGTCCCGTAGTTGTCTTTTAATAGAGAAAACAGAAGCTGAATTATCTCTGACCCCATAAGTTCTTTTCATAGACTCCCATATTTCCCTAGCAGTGGCAGCAAGCATATAGTTGCTACTAATTTCTACTGACATAGAGCCTATAAGCCAAGTCATGGCAGTATTATTCTCAGAGAGCTAGGTTTCATATCTTGGGTTGGATGGGTCAGGTGCAGTAGCCTCTCCAGTTAAGTATTTCTCCTTCCCTCTGCCCCTAATGAATATAAGAATGTTTCTGGACCAGAGAAGATGGTTGTTTTACGTCAGACGATGTGTTACCAGTAAAGAAGAGAGGCTGTAGACGGTTGTAGACATGAAGGTAGGTTGTACCGATGCCGTTGGAAGAGTTCGTCCATTGGAAATCGCACTAGTCTACTCGCCAGCCATGTCTGTCTGGTCAACAACCATTACTTGTGGGTCAGCACTCCTTGGCGAGATCAGGGGAGATACTCTGCCGCTAGTATTTGACTGCATGGTGCCAAAGAGTATTCCCCTAGGTCGCATGAGCCTTTGGCTCTGATACCGTGTGGATTTCTAAGGGAAACTATGTTCTTCATCTTCATTGGAGACGTTGGGTTAGGGGTGGACACGGGCCGGGATTTGCTTTAGCCCAAGTCTTAGCCCGACTTCAACTTCGGGACGAAAAAACATCCCGGGCCCGACCCGGCCCAGATCTAACTCGATTATAATCGGGCCCAGTTCGGGCCAATCGGGTCACGACCAATATTCTCTTTTTTTTTAATTTTTTAAGAAAAAAATTTTAATTTTAAAAATTTATATTTTTATATTTGCTCAATTATTTTGGGCATATAACTATTTTTTTAATATATATTTTTTAAAATTTATGCAATAGACATAAAAAAACATGAATTCAATGGAGATTAGGAAAAAAATGCAAATATAGTAGTTAAAACTTGAAAAAATATACATTTTTAAATTTTATTTTTCTTACATGAATGTGATAATTATATTTAGGAGAGCTTTAACATAAATTTTGACCCTCTAATTATTTATAATTTATAAAATATGTTTAAAAATTTTGGTTAAAATTATAAAAAAACCCTAAAAAAAGAATTCTTTTCAATTTAGTCTATATCTTTTTATATATAAATAAATTATATATATAGACCTCGGGTCGAGCTGAGCCCGATAGGGCCAAAAGGTTATCTCAAAATCCATCCCGACCTGACCTTGTTTCAATTTTAAAAAAAAAAAAATTCCCGGCCCGGTATCGGGCCGGGACGGGCCAACCGGGTTGGGACAAATTTGCCCACCCCTACGTTGGGTACATATATAGCAATGGGATTTGGTTAATTAACCAGAAATCCCACTGAGTTAAACCGAAAGATACGAAACTGAACGGAAATACAGGGGAGAGAAAATAGGAACGGTAAAATGACAATAAAAAACAGAACAAAAAAATAAACGAAGCCGTAAACTATAGATAATGGGCTCGGCCCATTCCAACAGAAAGTAACTCTAACAATTAGTATCATGGAAAAGTTGGGAGATATGTAAGATGAAAATAGAAGAGAAATAGTTGCCACGCATATCTAATGTATTTTAAGATTAAACTACATGTTGCTTAAAAAAAAAATCCAAGGACCAATAAACATTGAGCCTACTAGTAGGGAAAAAAAGATATTCTTAGAATTCAGTGAAATGGCCAATTGAACATCTCCGATCATTTTTCATCTTTGCACAAGGGGTACTCACAAGGGAAAAGAAAAACATAAAAATTCTAAAACAGAAGGAATAATTATGAACAATAATTGACTTGTATCCTCCAAAAACAAAATATTAAAGATATTAAAAAAATACTATCAAGCATTACCCGGAGCAAACAAGCACCATCCAAATAGCTTTAGACATAAGTTACTATCCACATGGCCCTTCCCATTAAATTCACTTGACTGCTTGTGAATTAATATTTACCTTTCTCTATGGACCAAATCCTTCTGAAGGACACAATTACAGCGCATGCAATGAGTACAGATTTCATGAGCCTCAGAATCACCAATATTCGTATTGAAATAGGTCGCAATAAAATCATCATTCCCTTGTGTACAGCAATTAGCCTCAATAAATTCAGACACATCATCACAATCCAGTTTTCCCATGAAATTTGCTGGAATCTGTCTTTGCTTACTCTGCTCTTGTTTAAATCCACTTTCTTGAATACATACAGTGCTGTCTGAAAACTCTTCTAAGATTGAAATAACTCTTTTCTTGGCTTTCTTTCTGCTTTTTCTATTCTCCAACTTATCAGCTTCTTGATTAACAAAAGAAGCACTCTCATCATTGCCAGCACTAGCAGCAAAATCACTGGAACATTGTTTAGTTTGGTCACCAGATGAATTAAATAGGTAAATAACATTTTCTCCTGCATGAGAAATTCCATGGCTTTGGTAACAAAACTTGTCCCCAAGTAGATCTAGTGATCTATGTCCATTGACACTCCCTTTAACATAATTTTCATTGGAGAAATTATCAATTTCCAGTACAGATGGCTCAAAGTCTCTTAAGTCAACTTCACTAGAGCTTGTGTTGCTATCAGAAGATGCCACTGAAAAAGAATCTGCAGACAGCTGCAAAATTTCCTCAGCTAAGTATTGTCGACGGTGAAGAAGGTCTTCTTGATAATGAGGAGGAGATGTGGGGCACACAGATGATGAATGAGACCCAGATATATCATTGATGGTGGTCAGTGGTGAAATGATGACATTTTCAGCCGCTGTATGTGCTCTTTGGGTGGTAATAGTATCAGAATGGGAACTTCTAGGTTGCAATAATGCACTACCAACCCCTTCAAGTGAATAAGATTTATGGAGTTCCTGTTCTGCTCCCACCACCAACTCAGTATGAGATGACCCATTAGCATTACCAAGAGAACCTCGGCCAGCAGACATATCTACAAAAGAATTATCAGATTCCAAAATATTCATGCTACTCTCATCTCCTGAGACTAGAAAAGAGTCTGTGGCATATCTTGAAACTTCACCAGGTTGCCCCTGGCTCAGTACATTTTCTACACAATTTTCATTCCGATGACGCAATGCAGACCTGCCTTCTTTGCTGCTTTCCACAAACTGATTAGAAGAAGTATCCATCAACTCCTTAAATTCTCGCAACCAAAGAATAGAACGCTCTTTCTTCATATTTTCGACTCTATTTATCAAACCTAATATTTCAGCTTCATCATCAGATAAATGAGGATCCTCTCTACTTTGACTTTCATTTCCACATGAAACAGAATCCTGGTCAGAACATATGCTCACAATCTCTTCTCCACTCTGAATACAAGCAAGACGCGAGGCCTTTCTCTGATTCAAAAGAAAAAATGGATTAAAATGAAACGTTAATCTCCACATAGGTCACAGCAAATGATTTTAATTTTTCCAAGAATATCATGATAAGTACTTTGCAGAAAAAATTGGCCTTAAACTTCCTTTTCAAGCAAAGAGCAATTAGCAACAAACCTAAAAAGCAAAGAGAACAAAATTTAATTTTATTCATGTAGACAAAAACAAATTACTTTCACTGATTACCTACCATTCTATTTATGCTCCCCTTCCCTACAGCCACATCCTTTGCAGGTAAATAAAACCCAAAGCTGGCAGGTTGCTTACGCTTGCTGGTAATTATTATTTGTCTCTTCCAAAAATCTCCGGTGCTAATTCCTTTATCATCTAACTTCAACTGATCAGCTCAAAGAACAGAAGTTTGGCAAGGAAAAAAAAAAAGTTAAAAAGATCAATATAATTCTATACAGAAAATCTGAATATATTGAATATTAATGATACCTGCAAATGAAACCATAAGGTACAGTGAAATCTCAAATAAAATAATACAGAAACAGAACACTGACAAACAGACATACAGGACACAAACACATCCTCAGATGTGAGCATACAGTGTGCACACACACACAGAGTGAAGACATACGTTAGAACTTACTTTTTCTGGATAGGTGAAGAAGCTGAATACTTGTGCTCTGTACCATCGAGCACAGCACAAAGGATTTCCTTCCAACCACAAGCTTCGAAGATATGCAAGGCCTGAAAGAAACTCTAGCTCTGATAAATTGGAAATAATATTGTAGGAGACATCAAGTCCTTCAAGTGACTTCAAATTCTCAATCCCATGCAAAGTAGTAAGAGCATTGTTCCTCAATACTAGTTTAACAATATGAGAAGAAACCTGCACGATCCAACAAATCTGGTATTGGGTCTAGAGCTTATTCTTAGATCAAAGCTGCACATTAAAGGGAAATACATAATCAGTTTGTCCAACAAACAGCTTTCATTCCATATAAGCATTTTGAGCAACTCTCTATGTGGGGATTATTGGTTATGCCATGATCTCTAACAGCTCCTTTCCTTTTTTGTTCCCATTTATTTTAGCTCTTTATTTCCCTGAACTGTTTCCTTATTTGTTGCCCCCTGTTTCCCAGATTTCACAGCAGAGATTAGAAGTTATTTGTTTTTTTGCTGTTAGCTTCTCTCTCCCACATGTACATGTGTACTCACCTAGCTTTGCAACATGAATAAGAGGTTTCAAGATTTATTTTTCCAGCTTTCTGCTGTATAACTTTTCATGGCATCAGAGCTAACTCTGATTTGATCCATGCCCTTGTGCTATGAAACAATAGTGAACCATTTTTTTTTGGGGGGCCTCTGTAACATTCAACCAATAGGATTAATGTTCTGTTGCCTGCGTGATGAGAACATGCACCCGCTTACTGTGCTCAGAGGGTGCAAATCCAAAACCCAAAGTTCGGCAGCTGTTCAACATTCCACACTCCCCCATCGCAAGCTACTCTACATCTCATGTGCTAGCACATGACGCACTATTGTTCACCTCCATTCGCCCAGAACAACTCGACTTTACCTTCTTCAATAGTCAGCTGTCAAAGTGGTTGGTGTTTCATGCCCACACAGAGTCTGATAGAGCCATCCTAGAAATGAAGCATAAAAACCATGATTGTATGATGGCTAATCAGGAAAGATCTTCCCAATCATTCAACAAGGAGCAAGGGAACCAATTCCAAGTCACCTCTAAAAGGGACATTTGTACTGGTCTTGTTGCCCAATCTGGTAATGCATTCAAAGCATTGACTTCTCAAGTCCAACCCAATAAAACTTGGATTGATGATTTGGGTGCTACTGATTGTAATGAACTACTCCTTGAAAATTTTGTCCCTTGTCCTAAAGGCTTGGTTGTTAAGATTGTAGATGGTACTGTCATTGAAGTTAAAGATGCTGGGTTTGTAAAATTTTTGAAAACATGACCCTTCAAAATGTTCTCTTCATGCCCAAGTTAACTTGTAATTCGATTTCTATTAGTAAATTGATTAAAGACCAATATTGTGTCACTCAATTTCACTCTATTGGTTGCTATTTCCAAGACTCGACATTGAGGAAGATGATTGGTAATGCTGAGGAGCATGTAGGGCTCCATTTCATCCATTCCAACAAAAATCCTGACCTGAGGAGTTATTCTGCTATCAATATTCCAAATGAGATTATGTTATGGCACTATAGAATGGACCATCCGACTTTGGGTACCTTAAAATATTGTTTCCTAAGGTTTTCAATAAAGCGGTTCTCCCTTTACGTATTAAAGTCGATTATTCCCCTCATTGCTACCAACCCACTCACGCTTTTGCCCTAGTCCAGGGTGATGTTTGGGGTCCTTCTAAAGTTCCTAATATTTCTAGTGCCCAGTGGTATATAACCTTTATTAACAACCATACCAGGCTCACATGGGTTTCCCTCATGAAAGAAAAATCGGAAGTTCCACAAATCTTCAAAAACTTAAGCACCTTGATTCAAAATCAATTGCACACCCATATACAAGTTTTCAGAACTGATAATGGGACAAAATACCTCAATTCTTGCCTCAAAACCCACCTGGACAGCCTTGACATTATCCACCAAAACACCTGTACTAACACACCCTAACAAAATAAGGTTGCTGAGAGGAAAAACAAGCACCTTTTAGAGGTTACTAGGACTCTTATGGTCTAGAAAAATGTGCCAAATCATTATTGAGGGGAGGCTATTCTCACTGCCACTTACTTGATTAATAAGATGCCATCCAAGACTTTGAACTTCGACACCCCTTATAAGACTCTTCTCTCTACCTATCCTACAACCTATAACTTATCCCCATTAACCCTTAAAGTCTTTGGTTATATGGCCTTTGTTCATGCCTATCACAGAGGCAAGTTGGACCCTAAAGCCCACAAGTTTATTTTCATTGGGTACTCTCCTAGCAAAAAAGGTTACAAATGTTTTTTTCCCTGTTACTAGACAATTCTGTGTTGCCCTTGATGTTACCTTTTTTGAAAATCAGCCTTAACACCCCAAACACCCCATTCAAGGAGAGATTCCACATGTGCAAGAGGAATGGGGTTTTTTGAGAGTTCCTAGACCTGAAGCTACCCAAATTAGTGGCTGTTCTACACCTTGTCCAATAGAAACAGTGAACAATGTCACCATTCCCATCCTATTTATCAACCCAAGGTCATCCTTGATTTGCCCAAACTCATTCCCATGCTTGAAAGTCCTAAAAATCACTCTCTTCAAGGTCCCACAGCCCAAATTGATCTTGATGAATATGATGCCAAGGATTCTGAATATGAGGGTGCACAATAGAATGATTTCCAAGTTTAAACCCAAAAAAAAAGAATGACTAATATCGAGCCTTGTGTGCCTCCAAGGAATGGCCAAGAATCCCACCCAAGAGAAGGTATGCCTATTCACTAACAATTTGGATTTACCTATTACCTTGAAGAAAGGGGTCAGAAATTGTACTAAACATTCCATTGGCAATTTCATTTGTTATAATAAATTCTCATCAAATTTCAAAGCCTTTGTGACTAGTTTGTCTACAGAAAAGCTGCCTCAGAATATTCAAGAGGCTCTATGTATACCTAAATGATAAAAGGCCATTGATGAAGAAATGTCAGCCCTTGAAAGAAATGGGACTTGGAAAATCACGCATCTCCCTAAAGAAAAGAGACCAGTTGGTTGCAAATGGATCTTTACCATAAAGTACAACCCTAATGGGAGCATTAATCGACATAAAGCTAGGTTGATAGAAAAAGGATTAACTTAAATCCATCGAATAGACTACCAAGAAATATTTACACTCGTTGCTAAATTCAATACAATCAAACTTCTATTATTCTTGCTAGCAAATTTAGATTGGCAATTTCACCAATTAAATGTGAAGAATGCTTTCTTAAATGGGGATCTTGAATAAGAAGTATACACAATGTGCAAGTTAAATAAAGCCTTGTATAGGCTTAAGTAGTCACCAAGAGCCTGGTTTGACAAGCTTACTAAGGAAGTGAAGAGCTATGGCTATGTGCAAAGGCAAGCAGATCATACACTCTTCCAAAAATTTTCTCCTAAAGGAAAATTTGCTATCTTTATTGTGTATCAAATAACATCATTGTTACAGGAGACTTTGTGGATGAAATCAAGAGGTTAAAGGAAGCTCTTGCCCATGAATTTGAAATAAAGAATTTTTGGGAACTAAGGTATTTTCAAAAATTGCTATCCTTATACACACTGGACCTTCTTAAAAAAAATAGAATGCTTGGATGCAAAGTAGCCAAAACTTTTATGGAATCTACTTACAAGTTTGGGCTTAAACTAGAAGGTACCCTTGTTAACAACCAGAGGTATCAAAGGCTGGTGGGAAAACTTATTTATCTCTCTCACACTACGCCAAATATCAGCTTTCTTGTTACTGTGGTAAGTCAATTTATGAACAAGCCAACAAAAGAACATATGGATGAAGTTTATAGGATTCTAAGATACTTGAAAATGAATCTTGATAAAGGAATTTGCTTCTAGCAAAAGGAGTAAGGTAATAGAGGTTTACACATATGCAAATTCGGTTAGTTCTATCAGTGATAGAAGATCTACATTATTTGCATCTTTTTGTGGAGAAATCTCATTACATGGAGAAGTAAGAAGCAAGCAATCATGGCAAGAAGCAGTGCAGAAGTTGAATTTCGGGTGCTTGCTCATGGAATATGTAAAGTCATATGGCTTAAAAGATTAATGAATGAATTGAGAATCCCTATGGCTAGACCCATGTTTTGTGATAATATGGCAACAATTAGCATTGATAAAAATCCCATTTACCATGATAGAACCTAACATGTTGAAATCGATCGACATTTCATTAAGGAAAACCTTGAAATTGGGATCCTTGAATTGACTTATACATCAAGTCAAAATCAAGTGGCCCACCTCTTAAGCAAGGCTCTTCCAAAAGTCAAGTTCAAAGGATTGATTTACACTTTGGCCATGTTGGATATCTACACCCTGTCTTGAGGGGGAATGTTGGAGATTATGGGTTATGCCATGATCTCTTATAGGTCTTATCCCTTTTTGTTTCCATTTATTTGAGCTCTTTATTTCCCTAATTTGTTTCCTTATTTGTTGCCCCCTCTTTCTCAGCTTTTATTGCAGACACTAGGAGATATTTGTTTTTAGCCATTAGCTTCTCTCTCCCACATATATAAGCGTGCTCACCTAGCTTTGCAAAATGAATAAGAGGTTTCAAGATTTATTTTTTTACCTTTCTACTCTATATTTCTTCACTTGAACATTCAACCTAGTTATAACCTGACACATTTTCTATGAGGTTGCATATCCAGTTCCAAGAGCACTTATTTTCTAAAAGTCATATGGGAAACCCATTCAACTTTCAATCCCAAAATATCAACATGTATTCCATAAAACTTAGAGCTGCAAGAAGATCATCTTAAAGGAACCTAACTGTTCTTTACATGTACCTGGTAAAAGCAATGAAATCATTAACTTCAACTTAGTCAAATTGGAAAGATTTAGAGAAATCACACAAAAGACCTGCTCAATATAAATATAGGCTTGGCTGTAAATTATATGAGCATATTGTCGACTTCCACAACAAACTGTGATGTCTCACTATTTCTACTCTCATGAGATAGTTTCAAGTCCACATCCACTTCTTATAAGCTTGTACATGATGAGATCATCATGAAACTAACATATCATACAATCTCATACAAACCAAAATAGGTTATTTTCCCCTCTATAATTTGTTTTAAGAACTCATGTTGTATCTTCAACTCCTATTTTCCCAACTCTGCCAGACTAGAAGTCAACCATCTTCAGTGTCTCCCTCAATTATTAAATCTAAAAGATACAATTCAGGGAAACAGATTTTTACTAGGCTAGAACTGAACTATTGCCAATAGACCTAAGTCTCTGGAAGTTAAGTTTGATACAGTCATAGTTGGTCATTCCCATGATTGGAACATTCGAATTTCGGACTGTCCCTCATATAATTTCAATATATACGCAGTAAGAAAACCCACTAGATTTATTATTGACATACCCAAAGACAACCACAGAAATATCATTATAGTGATAATCCAAGGATGACAAGTCACAAGCTTATTAAGTCACAACATAGCCAATTCAACAACAAACTAGCTTCAACTTGCCCGTTGCCCAACAACTTGATTGTCTGTCACATGTCAGCAGCAGCTTAATCCTTTGGCACATCCACAGTCTCAAAAGTACTAATAACATGAATAACCCAAAGAATATCAACCCAAGTCAACAACAAGAAGGAACAAACTTACATCCAATCACTTGAAAATAGCTTGCCTTCGAAAACCCAATATCCAAGGCAACTACATATTCTGAAACAATGTGCCTAAAGGAAAGCTAGTGACATCCACAAAAAAGGAAGAATAAAATGCAGTTCAGGTGACGTGAATTGATGAAGTTCAAGTTCACTCTCTACAAAACCACACATTGTCCATACTCCATACTGCATTATATATTGAATCCCAACCAAACTCACTAAAATATTCTGCTTAGAACTTAGCTAGTATGTTTTATTTTCAACATTTCTATATATAGCCCCTTTATCTGATCCACCCAAAGTCACCAACCAAAACCTTTCACCATTTTGAAGCCCAACCTTTGAGAGATTACTCCATTAAAAACCAAAAACAAAACTATCCCTTGGGTTTTCCATGACACAGCCAAATCAAAGAATTCCACTAACACACCTAGGTAAACAAAATATCAACATGCAACACAAAAAGCAACATACTGTCATCCAAGACAACTATGCATATAACAAAGCAATGTAATAGATCATGAATTTTCATCATATACCTTGCTGAATGGCGCAATTGTTCTCAAGTGATTAAAACCAAGGTCCAAGTGCTTCAAGTTAGCGCACTTATGAAGATTATCTACCCTAGCAAATTTGTTCCTGCTAAGGTCAAGTGTTTCAACTGCAGAAAGAAGTTGCAAAGACTCATCCATGAGAACCAAACCATTACATGCACAAGAGACGACAGACAGCCGGTTCCATTTTGGACAATCCTTTATCTCCGCTATCCTGCTTGCAAATACATGCCGTAGAGCATCCTAAAACACACACAATCCGTACATTGAATTCACTATGGGAATACAAAATTACACAAATTGATAGAAATTTAAGTTCCAATTCCAAAAGCATAACTTTAAATAATTGGGAAACAAGTTACCATTACATTCAATTATCAGGAGTAGTCCCAAAAATGTTGAGTAAATACAGTAATAATTTCATTTATTAATACAGTCACCAAATTTGAGAATTTAACATACAAATGAAACTTTTCCTACACACAATTTGAGGCCAACTTTTTTAGGTGTTCAACACAATGCACAGTATCCTATACGAAATTTGCTGACACTTGCCTCAATCTCTTAGCAACCAAATGAACCCTACAGCATCCAAAGAGAAATTACATAAAAGATTTGGCAAAAACTACCGTAGAATTGTAGCAAATGATCCTCTCCAAGGTATGCCTCAACTCCAGCAACCCTTTTGCAGCCGACGTCGACAAGTCACATCCCCTGAGCTCCAAAACCTTCAACCGCCCGAAGGGCAAGAAGGACAAGGGCGTAGGATCCCTGGCAGCCGGTAACAAGATGGAAACGACCTTCAGCGAGGTGAGAAGCCGCAGAATCCTCCTAAGCTGCTCGAGCGCGCGGTGATCACCGAGGTCGGAGACATAAGCTCGCAAATAGTCAACCGGCGCTCCAGCAAGAAGGCTCTCAAGCTCATGCAAGGCCTCTAGCCTGGATTGGACGTAGTGAAGCCCAGCCGGGTTGAGCTTCAACGACAAAGACCCTTCAATCAGAGGACCAGCTTGTTCCTCCACGAACTTGACCAACTTTTCCAGGTACCGATCTCCAGTCACAATCGCCATTTCCTTATACACAGAGGGGACCCCCTTCGCCTTCAAGGTCGAATCAGAATTTTCTGAGAGGAGTCAACAGCGTCATCGGCCAACTGCATGGAAAGCTTATCCACGGTGAGAAGCACGCAGGGACATAGATGCAAAGGAATAGCAATGGAGAAATTTATAGGGAATCTCAACGAAGATAGAATTTCGCAGTAAAGAGAGCGAGAGAGAGGGGCGGATTGAGAGGAAGGGTGAGAGAGAAACGGCCACGAGTACGGACTAGCAGCGAGAGAAACAGTGACGTTTTCTCAGGAGGGATGGCTGGCAATGAAGCATCGGAAAATGGTGAATGGTTACGGCGTTGGAGTCAGGAAAATTGGAGACGAGGATGTTAAATTAAAAATATTTATATTAAAAGATGTTAAAATTTTAAATTATTTTAAAAAAATTTTAAAACAAAAAAATTTAATTTAAAGTTTTAAATCATAATTTTTTATATATTTTAAACTTTCATTTTTTAATTTTTCATAATAATTTTAAAATATTAAATCTTTTAATATAAATATAAAGATAAAATAATTTAATGAGAATTGCATGCAATGAAAGCATCAAGCATGTGTCCTCTGCACAATGCCTACATGCATCTTATCGTGCACTTCTTTTAAAATAACGTCATTTTGGCGTCTAATTCTGACGCTTGTATAATCAAACAGCTCCTTATGCATTGCATTATATGAGCCTCAATGAAACGGTGCATTTTGAGTTCTAAAATTCAAGAAAAAAATAACACAATATTGCAATAGAACTGGATTATCTATTCAACTCCATTTTATTGCATTGTGGATTACCTTCTTCTTCTAGTAGCTCGTCCTCCGACAGTTAGGGTGATTAGCAGAGAGCGCTATGATTAGTGGACCTTCTGGAGCTAAGGCATTGCGTAAAGGAATTGTGGTTAAAACATCTAACTTAAAAATTAGATTATTATGACATTCTGATCTAATGGAATGTATGTGAAATTTGTGCTCTCTACCAGCCCTTCGTCTATTTTTGCATTTAATCATTTAGTTGTCATTAGCTGTTAATGCTAAATTTTACTAATCAAATGCATAGTCTAGTCTACATGTGAAATGGTGTGGCTTTTACTTCAAGTTGATTAATTGGAGTTTGATTTTAAAGTAGGAAATTGATGTACAAAATGAGTGTTTTAGTTTTATATAATGACTACTGTATACATATCAAATTGGAGGCAAATATTGAGTTGAAACTTGCTGGAAAGCTTCATATCCTACTAATTTTATAGGTTGAAGTTAGTACCTAAAAATAATTTGTTTTGTTTTAGGCTCAAGGGAGGAAATTATTACTTAGCGGTGAGAATACTTCTTGAATTTAATATTATACCTAAAAAATTTTGAAAACTAGACACATACACATCTTGCATGTCTATATAGTTCACCAAAAGATGTAGATAGGCAGCTTCAATGGAATTAAAAAGAGCAACATGTTAAAATACACATCTCTTACAGAATAACAACCAAATCTCCACTAAATATAGAATGTGGAATGATAACCAAAGACCTTGTAAATGTAGGTTCCTTAACTAGAAATATGACTTTTGAATAATCTTGTCTCTGTTGCTCTTTTAAACCAGCATGCTTATTATTTTGAAAGGTAGTGGTCTTGCAATTAGTGTTTTCATCCAAGAACAAAAACGAGCAAAATGTTAGCAACTAGTGTCTATATCTTCTAGTACCCATGATAGTGAAACTTTAAGAATTCAATGTAGGGCTTTTCATAGTTGATAAGTAAGCTAGAATCCTTATGTCAAGTTGGTTGTTCAAAAGAAATTTTCTCTTTACCCTTTGCATCTTCATCTTTTCAAAAGCTTAGACCCATTCTTCTAGATCTTTATTAGTCCTAGGTGCAAAGCCTCTAGACATATACGTAGGATAACAAATTACTACATTATGATTACTTTAGTGTTATATACCTCTTAAGATATCTCTACTAAACTCTAATGCTTTTAGAGACGGTATGGGAGAATCCATTGGCTCTTAAATTATAAATGAATTTTGATCACATTGTATGTACTAAATATGCAATAATATCAAATAAATTATAAGAATTTAAGTGCTATAACTAGCAACAGTTCTATATAAGTTAATTCACTCTCATTTGTCTGAGAGAATGTGGCATATGTTGGAGGTGCAAATGTAGTTGTTGCTCAAAGTGCAGTGGTGGATGAGCTTGTTTACATTTGAGTGTGCTAAAAAAGAAAAACAACATAAAGGTTTATTGAACTTTTATAAAAAATTGAGACAAGAAAGTATATCCATACCATAGTCCTATAAATTAGTGAATCTCTGTTCGATGAAGCTTTTCTTATTCTCTTATGTAGTTTTTTAACCTAACTATTTAATCGTTTATTCTTCCTTATACCTTCTCTTTTCTTGAATTCCTTAAGTCGTACAACAAACTTTGTTGGTGGTGCCATTTTGTGTGCGATCTATTTGAACGAAGATATGTCACTTATTTACTTAATTCTAACACGCTTTTATGAACCAATAAATATGTTTCAGGACAATTAGATGCCTTAGTTGCTAGTCTTATAAGCACAGGACAAAGTTCTCTATATTGTTATGTCCTTTCATGCCTAGGATATGCCTGGACCTCATTTCCCCTACTATCATGTATAATACCGCTTCTTGCATCTTTTGTTTACCTCTTTAATATGTATTCTTAGGGAGTTTGTTCACATCCCAAACATCATATACATTCAAAGCATGATAGCATAATATTCCAATAATTTCAAATTTTTGACAGCTGTATAAAATTGATCCATTACTTGGGTTAAACTAAACCCTCCATTCTCCCTCTTCGTCAATCATATTAACAACATAATCATATATTGAACCAATCTCATTTCTATCTTTTATATAAATAGCTACAAATAAATCTCACTGTTGCTGAAAAATGGTAAAGATAGGAGCTGTATAAATTTGGGAAACCTATCTAAGTATAGGCGAGCTTTAGACAATTAGTTGAGGCATATTCTGCCATGATTTAAACTCACACTTCAATTCATTATATTTCTTAGCTTTTACAACTCATTCAAAATTTCTAAAAAATTGATTGATATCAATATTTATTTTTGTACAACTTTTGACATTGGTATTAACACTTTTATTTAACTACATGCTCCGCATGCCTAAAGTTAAAACCTTTTTCATATGACACTACGCTCATTTCTCCTTTATCTTATAAATTAAGATCAAACATGTCTTTTCATGCATATCGTATATTGATAGCAACCGACTCCATGCTTCCTCATACATGTACCTTGTAAAGTTAGTTAAAAAGCATAATCCATGTTTTATCAAAATTCTAAGATGCTTGATCCCATTTTATTTCAAATGCCATGTGCATAATGCATGCTTTGTATCTAAATCTTGGTCTATAAAAACAGTTTGAGGCTTTTTTTTTTTCTTGTGTGCCTCAAAAAATGTTTCCAATAACCATTTAAAAGACTCTATGGTTTGATCATATCATAATACTGCCTAAAAAATCATCGATCCCCTATAGTAATTAAGTTCAGAGAGTATTGCAGGCGGTATATGATCACAATTTGTATTATATATTGTGTCTAATACTACTAACTTGCCAAAATAAGTGTAATCAATCAGCATTCATGCATCCACCCAAAAGACATTTGTAATCTATTCTTCCACATCCATTTAGTAAGCATAATGAAATGATGGATTTTTCATCAAATGTTCTTAAAAATACTGTAATAAACATTCACCCTCTCCGTACTCTATGCTCCTTTGCCTTTTTGACTTAAGATAATTATTTGTATCTTTCCGAGTGTAGCTGAGATTGGCTCTACTTCTAATGTGTCTACTCATTCACTGAAAGGAGGTTTTTGGTTGAAGCCTAAATTCTTTTGCTAACTCTATCTCGTGAGCTTGGATCTCAGTCAATCTATATTGAGATGTTAACATATAAATTGTCTCAAAGAGTTAAAGTGGATAATTATACTCTTAAACAAAGACATCAATCTTATATTTTCCATCTATAAGTGCAATGCCTATTTTTACTTTACAATTAGTCTTAGTTTTAGGATTAGGATAGGTGGTCATACCATCCCTTTTATCTTGTTTTCGTAAACCTTTTTTACAGCAAACATATTTGTAGGAAAGTATAGATCCATCTTTTTTACTTTTAATAAAATTATATTTTCTCACACCAAATCTAGTATTTTCAACATATGCAACCCAAAACTTCCGTGTTTCATCTAGGCTATCAAATTCCATGCCCAACCTAAGAGTTAAGTCATCCTCCATCAAATGGTCCCTAAAAGAAATGACAAAACTTAAGCATATAACTTGATCATGAAAGCCAAATAAATAAAGTGTATATAATTTGAACACATACTTTGGACAAAAAAGACATTCATTCATTTTTCTTAACCTTACATTTTTAAAAAGTGAGTCATCAAATACAAAGATTGTATACTTTACATTTGTTCCATTATTTCATACACTCATTTTTCATGGATCTAATGAAAGTTAACTGCTTTGATTTTATTTTTTATTTTAAATAGGATAATAAAATGGATCAAATGAAAAATAAAATAATTCTTCAAATCAAACCATTAGGCACATTAATACTTGATACAAGAGTTAATAAATTAAAGACTCAATCCATTCTTGCTATTACAATCCTCCATCTTGCAATTCTTGATTTATAGCAACCCCACAATCTTAAACATATTCTTATTTAACATTAAATTTTTGGAAAGGTGAGTCATTAAATAAAAAGATTGCATGCTTCACACTTTTTTCATTCTTTCATGTTGAGCTCAAAAAATTGTTTACACTTCATCTAATTACACACTCATAGTTTAGAATTCAAAAAATAAAATATTATATACATGCTTCAAAATAAAACCATTAAGCATATTGACATTTGATTTTATACAAAAGTCAATAAATTTACACAAAAGTCTATTAAAAAAAATTCAATCCCTTCTTCCTTCTCATACAAAAAACATTAAATATATAAATTTCCTACATTATATTAGAATCCTTCAACTTGTCAATTATTGATTTATAACAATCCCACAACCTGCAAAAACAAGAGCAAATTTTTTTACAAAGTGGCAAACAACAATGGATATGATTTAAATATTGCAAAATAGAAAGTTTTCTCAACAAATGGCAAGATCACTAACCTTAATCAAGACCAATAAACAACAATGGCCCGTCTCTCAAAATGGCCTACAAGCTGCAAAAAGAAATTACAAATAGTTTGTGTAAGGTTGAAGCATTAGTAAATCCCATAGAGATTTTTTTGGTTCATAAGAACTACTGGCACAACTAGAAAAGTTGTGACGAAAAGTTGCCTCTACTATATATATGTATGAATGATAGTGAACTTAGTGAAGTTAAATGCATTGACATTGTCCAAACCAAAGGTTTGTTCTTTTGGATTGGTTCTCTGTTCAGTATTTACAAAATCTGAGAGTTGAGAATACCCTTTGAAAACCCTCTTCTCACCTTCCTTCCCATGCCTATGTCAAACTCCCACCAAATGCATAAGCTTTTTCGTGTTTTGGCGCCTTAATGCAATAGGGATGGGCTGTTAGAAGAAGGTGATCCACAAGGCAATGAAATAGAGTTGAATGGATGATCCAGATCTATCACAATGGATAGACGAGATCGTGTTATTTCTTTTTTTAATTTTACAACTTAAAATGTATTGCTTTATTAAATGCCAAAATGATACATTTTAAGCCTCATATTACGCAATGCATGTGGAGCCATTGGATCATGTGAACGGTCAGGATTAGACGCCAAAACAATGTCATTTTAAAGAAGTACACAGCAAGATGCATGCGAGCATTGTGCAAAAAATTGGTGCAAAAAATTGGAACGCCAGAAAGCCCTATCCTAACATGGACCCTATTTTTTATTGTACAAGATGCCTATATAATTATAAAATATTATTTATTATAAATTATAAGTTTTACTATTGTCCCTTTTTTTTAATCTCTAGAAGCATGGTATGGTAATATAATTTGTGACGTAATTTAATCTCTAATATTTATTATAATTTTTAAATATTATTTAATAATATTTATTTTTTATAAATGTAATTTTTTATTTATCTATTTTTATAATTTTTTTCATATTTAATATTTATCCAATCAAATAAATTTTTAGTTTTGTTGAAATTATAAATTTTTTTAAAGTAAGGCTTGTAGGCTTGAATTTGATTCACCGTTTTTTAGTCTCCGGTACAACGAGTTCCCTATTCAACTGAGTACTCTATGAGCATGTGCAAAAGAAGAACCTATAGAGACATAACGCGCAAAAGAAGAATCCACAGAGATATTGACTGGTCGGCTCTATTTTGATTATTGGCAAGTCATATTTTGAATTAGCCAAAATAAATAAATTCTTGAACTGCCAAGAACTATGTCCTCATATCAACTCGGTTTGAGTATGCAGTTTTGTGTAAAATAGCATTAATTCTTGGAGATTAAGGGGTCTTTCAAAAAAATATGGGTCTCGCTTAAAAATTAAAAGAAAATGGGTCTCACGGAAAAATTAAAAAAAATAAAAAATAATACGAATAAATAATATTAAGCAATACATAAAACAATTTGAAGTAGCCACGACTTTGGTCGTAGTCAGTTCAAACACATAAACCCGCAGCCATATTGATCAATATATAAACAGTACTTTATGAGATGAAAATCCTCTGAAATGAAGATTTCCTGAAGTTTATGAAGTAAAAGGTAGAAAGCACACTTTTATAAATAAAAATAAAACCTATATATTAAGAAACAAAAAAAATAAAAATACATGTGAGATACTTCACTACTTTAAAAGAATTTTTACTTCAAAGGATCCTCATCCGTACTTTATGACGCAATGTTATAAATAATGGGAATGAACAATGCCCGATCTATAGCTTTTATATATAAAAAATAAATAGGTGTGGGTGGCTCTAAAGGGTCAACCCAAAATTTCTGCTTTGGTTGAAGCAATTCGTCATGCTTTACGCTTCACTAAGATGCAGGAAGTAATCAGTAATCCTCCTAGATATTCATTTTACATCTAAGCTATCTACAAAATCTCAATGTAGATTTCTATCCATACGAAGTTCTCTTCCAACACAGGTGCAGTAGTAAGACAGGCCAGTTGGATTTTGCTTTCTCAATTTTCTTTAGTTGGATGGTATTACATATCACAACTTTTACAATCTAAGTTGCAGAACTTGTTTAAAAACGATATATTGTTTATTGCTTAAAGTTCTTTGTCTTATATATATATATATATATATATATATATATATATATATATATGTAAGTATGTATTTATTGGATATCAATATTTTTCTACATCCAGATATCTAAAATCTAAAATATCTATAAACAATGATAGCCTAAACAGCGTGGTTGATTTCTTTAAAATGCATTTTAATCTTAAAAATTTTAAGCTAAAATAAACATAATTCCTTAAATTTTAAGTTACTTATACATAGCACTCTTAACTTTTTAAAGGTTAAAACTAATCTCTTAATTTTTTAAATTTTAACCATCAATCCTCTGCCATTAAAATAACCATTAAACTATTAATATAATTTAAAAAATATATTTCATTAAAATTACACGTAGAAAAACCGAAACAAAATTTAAAGATACATAATAACTTGAAAATTTTATTAAGCTCTTATTTTGTTTTTTATTTAAAATTTTAATATTATCATGCCCGCTCCCAAACTAGCACATACGTCTAACCATAGATTTTAAAAAAGGCTTTTTGATATATATATATATATATATATATAAGTAAATAAAAAATTAAAAAACTAATACATATAATTGCTAAAATTTATTGCTAACGTACATAACTATATATTTGTTATTCCATAACGCAGAAGCTTTGCCTCCGCATTCAATTAAAAACTTTTTTTCAATTAAATAAGGGAACGCGGATTACTTTCTTCTACGTTCCCTTAATTTTTTTTTCTTTCAAATTAAATGAGGAACTCGAAGTCAGGACTTTACGTTCCTCTTAATTGGAAAAGGGGAGGGGGTTTATATTTTTTTTCCGGGGGGGGGGGGTACGAAAAGGATAAATTTTGCATTTAATTATTTATTTTTATTTTTTTAAAATAACAATATCTTGTTATTTTTATTTTTAAATCAAATAACTATAAGATTTCTTAATATTATAATTTTTTAATATTATAATAAGTGTATATTTTTTTAAATTTTTTAATTTGTTAAATAATTCAAAAGTTTTTTAAAGAATATTTTTTAAAATTTTATTAAAAAATAATTAAAAAATTATATATTTATTTTAATATTATAAATGGACTATACACTTATCATATTTTGATTAAAAAATTTGATAATCAAAATATAAATAATTACATATAAAATTTTTATCAATAAATTTATAATTTGTAAATTTATTAATAATAATTATATTTTAATATTTTATAATAAACATTAAATTATATCATATTATTATTATATATAAAAAAACCCAACCCCTTCCCTATTTATATTTTATTATTTTTTAAATGACAATATCTTATTATTTTTATTTTTAAATTAGACAACTATATAGTTTTTTAATATTGTAAAAAGTGCATGATTTTTTTAAATATTATCATCTTTTAAAATATTTTAAATAATATTTTTTAAAATATTATTAAAAATAATTAGAGAACCACATATTTATTATAATATTATAAGTAAGTTACACACTTATCACATTTTAGTTAAAAAATTTGATAATAAAAATATAAATAATTGTATATAAAATTTTTTATTATAAATTTATGAGTTATAAAATTATTATTAATAATTATATTTTAATATTTTATAATAGAAGTTAAATTATGTTATGTTATTATATATAAAAAACCCACCCCCACCCTAATATAAACCCCTATCCCCTTTTCTAATTAAGAGGACATTTAATTTAATAAAAAGAAAAAAATTAAGGAAATGAGGAAGAAAGTACCTGGCGTTTCCTTATTTAATTAAATAATTTTTTTTTACTAAATACCTCCACGATCTTTACAAAAATAATAATTATATATATTAAGAATAATTTTTGACAGTTATATATCTTTGGTTTTTATTTTTTAGCATATATATATATATATGTGTGTGTGTGTGTTTCAAAAAGCCTTTTAAAACAATCTATGATTAAATCTAGTTAACAAATTAACAAAAATGATAAATTATTTTATAATTTTCAATTTTTTCATAATTAATTATTAAAGATGAATTGAATCCTCCCCGTGGGTTGTCTTTACCATGGAAAAAAAAAATTCCTTGTACATTATGTGTAACCAATACAGTACCATCCATGTTAAAGATTTATTTTAATAATAATGGCCTACAATTGATGAAGAATTAGAAGAATGTGAAATGTTTTAAAATTAGATTAATTATAAAATTAGTAGAGATACTAAGTTATAGTTTATTAGTGTAATTGTAGTCGAACAATTATTGAATAAATAATAATTAAATATATATATATTAAAAAATTTTACATATTAAAATTTTAATATAATAAATAAATATTAATAAATTTTTAAATATATGATTACTAATTTAATATTTCTTAAAACATTTGAAAAGTTATTTTTTAAGTGAAAAATAAAAATTATTTATGATTAAAAGTAAAAAAATTTCATATTAAACTTTTGAAATTCTAAAATTATATTAAGATTCCACTTATTATTAAAAAATAAAAAACCAAAACGTAAATAACAATTCTAGTCGAATACCTTAATATTTGATAAATATGTTACTAGAAGATTGGAGATGATCAGAACAAACATAAAAAATAATCAAATACGCGACTTTTGTTTTTCTTATATTTTTATAATTTCTCTTTATTTCAATTCTTTTTTTTTGCCAATACTTTTTATTTTTAGTTTTTCAAATCCATTCAACATAAACTATTATATTTTATAAATAAAATCTTTTAAAAAAATTTAATAACTAATTTAACTAGTTTTTAACAAGGTTGGTTTTTATCAATTTTATCGATTTTTACTTGGTTCAATTAATTTTTTACTTGTTCTTTGGCTAGCAGATTTTTTTGACTAACTAAACCAAACCAAGGTCCAACTCCTAATATAACAGGGTAAACCGATTGATTCACATTGATTTGGTTATAGTTACATTGAAAAATTTACATAAACAAATAATTAAATCATGTAGAAAGAGATGAAATAAAACACACATATTCCAAGAAAAAAATTAGAGTCAATTATATAAATATTTCTTAAATTTTGTGAAAATTATACATGCTTTTCATTTATTTTTAAAATGTATATTTTAGTCTTTTTTTTCAATAAAATACCTTTCATAAAAATATATATAAAAGGGTTGATAAATGGTGTTTAAGTAAATAAATTTAAAATTAGACTAAAATATAATATAACTTTTTGTTTGATGGGAGGCTTATATATATATATATATATATATACATATAATTTCATTAAAATTTAAAGAATGCCCATATAATTTACTCAAAAATTTAATTTATAATCAAAAGTCACCAAGAAGTTAAGAAAAAACTATCACATTCATTGTGCTTCACATTATTTATTATATATTATATAAGTGTTATAGAGAAATAAATATTTAGTATCCAAGTTAAATTAACATTTATCTTCTTATCAACAATGATTTTCCACAATCCAAATGTTTTTATGTTTATTTATATTCTTTTTAACAACTAACTAATTTAAACTCTATAATTAAAACAATTAACACCTATCTTCCTAACCACAATTATTTTCAATTATTTGTTCAATTTTATTTTTTTACCTTCCAAATCACTAACAATGAGATCATTTATACTATATAATTAAAATAACTAAACCATTTAATTGAAATACAGTGTCACATTCACAGTACTTCACATTATCAATTATATAAGTATAAAAAGAATTTATAGATAAACAAATTTTCATTTAAAGTTCAAATTAAATTAGTATTTATCATTTTATTATCAATCATCTTCAACTATCTAATTAGTTTTATGTTTATTTATATTCTTTTTAACAGTTGGATAACTTATATTATATAATAAAACAAGTAGCACCTATCTTTGCAATCATAATTATTTCAATTATTTGTTAAATTTTTTATTTATCTTCTTAATTATTGATAATTAGGTAATTTATAATATAATTAAATAATTTAACTAAAATACACATCTCACGATTTCACGCATTATTTGATGCAATTTCAACACATATCATCAACTTTTATAATATAATATAATATAATATAATATAGTTTTATTTTATTTTTTAAATTGTATAAAAGAAAAAGGATTGTAAAGAATGTGGCGTAGGGTAAGTATAAGAGTATAAGTTAATACAATATATTAGAACTTATAACTTGTTTGGCATGTAATGTATTGTATAAGTATACACAACTTATACATTGATATATAACAACAGTATGGGATTTTGCCTGATTAGATTTTAATATATAAATACTTATTAATACTTTTCATTTTTAATTATTTATGGAATATTCCTTGGCTAGATTGGATTAGTTTTAATTAATACTAGTTGAGATCGGGTTAGTTGGGTCATTTTTAAATTTTTGATAAAAATTATAAAATTATAAAGTAACCTTAAAAAAATAAAATTTTCATATAAGTCCATATAAAATAATTTTTGATAAAAATTATAAAATGATCCTAAAAAATAAAAATTTTATATAAGCCTCTATAAAATTGTATTTTATCATTAAAAAATTTTTATATAAGTTTCTATAAAATAATTTTTTTTAAAAAATTAATAGGATTGGGATAAGTTCTGCAAAAACTAATTTAGAATTAAACTTAGTCTAATTAGTTTAGTATGAGATTGGGTTAAATTGATTTCTTAAACTAGTTAAGCCACTGTTTTTGTAATATTTGGTAAAAATTATAAATTGACTCTTAAAAAATAAAAGAAATTTCATATAAGTCCTTATAAAATTATATTTTGTCCCTAAAAAAATAAAAATTTCATATAAGTCTTTATAAAATTATATTTTAGCTAAGCTTGATGTAACCAGACAGAGATTCACTAGGTTAATCTAATTGGTTAATTGAGAATTAGATTATCTTAAACTAGTTAAGCCACTTTTTTTTTAATATTTGGTAAAAAATTATAAAATAAAAAAATAAAAATTTCATATAAGTCCTTATAAAATTATATTTTAACTATTTAGCCTGATGTAATCAGGTCACCATTAGGTTTATAAAGCAACCTTATTCACCCATAATTTTTTTAAAAAAAGTAATATAACACAGAAAGATATAGCATATTTTTTAAGCAAAGGTTATTTTTGTTAAAAGAGTTAATTTTTACTATCCATATATATATATCAAATAAATAATAATATTATATATATATATATATATATATACCAAACACTGCATAGTCTTAAAATTTTATCAGGCTTTATCCTATCAGGCCTTATACTATCAGGTCTTATCCTATACATCATACCAAACGGGTATAGTAAACAACTTTGTACAACAGTAAAGGGTTTTTGCACTATTTGGGATAGGGAAATAATTATAAATTTTTGTATATTTATTATTATATTCTCTCATTAAAATATAATAAATAGATATTTTTTAATAATAATGTCTCAATTATATCCATATTACAAATATGATTTTTTTAAATTATAAATTTATTATATTATTATTAATAAATTATATGCTAAGTATTTTTAATTAAAAAATTTAATAACAGAAATATAAAAAATTATATTTAACTCTAATCCATTATAAAGTAACTTTATACACACACACACACACACACACACACACACACACACATATATATATATCTTTCCTAGTATGCATGTTTGGAAGACAAAGAAGTCCCAAATTTCTGTATATTATTAGTATGGGTTTTGGGATTTTCAAAAGAAACAAACTATGCGGTCTCCAGCAACCCCTAATGACAACGAATCAGTAACAGTCAGCACGTTGCAGAGAAAACCGGCGATAGATTGACATCACATTTACATAGATAGCGCCCGTTTCGAGAATTTTACATCTTAAAAGGCTGAGTCTCTTTCTCTTCTCTCTCACAACAATTCAATGGCGGATCAGAACCAAAAACCAGAGCTCTTTGAGCTCAACAATGGAACCATGCAGGTCCTCATTACCAATGTCGGCTGCACAATCACTTCGTTGTCAGTGCCTGGCAAAGATGGTAATTGAATCTCGCTTCCCATGAATTCTTTGATTTTTGTCTTTTTTCTTTTTGTTTAAGTCTTGATTGCGATACAAATTACTGACGCATCCGTCTGCTTGAATTTTGAAGGAAATTTGTCTGATGTTGTTCTTGGGTTCGACTCTGTTGATCCATATCAGGTAAAATTGCCTAAACCCTTCCAAGTTTGAATCACTTTTTGTGGGATCATAGGTAATGGGTAAATTAATTTTGGCCTGATTACCTCATGTGACTGATCGGCATTTAGAATTATCGAAGAAATTTATCTCTTTTCGTTATCAAATTATGGGAACTAAGCAATCTTCTTACGGCAACTGATTTCTTACTAACCCTAAAAATTCTGATAAGGATTTTGTTTACTGGTGAGAAAAAAGATATTGGTTCACAATTTCGCATCTGTTTTGTAGTTTGTGTATTGGAGAAGCAAGTATTTGTTGAGTCGAATGGATTCTGTTTGCCTTTCATTCTGATCATTTTTTTCTTTTTTTGCTACTAAATTCATGCTGCAATCAGAAAGGTCTTGCTCCTTATTTTGGCTGCATTGTGGGTCGGGTTGCGAACAGAATCAAAGACGGGAAGTTTACACTCGACGGGATTCAATACTCTTTGCCTATCAATAGACCCCCAAACAGTCTCCATGGTAAGAATTCTGTATCTATTTAGCTTGTGTTATTCTTTTCTAAAATTTTTTAGGTCATTAAAATTATTATATTCTGGAATTAAAGGCAGAGTGACGAAAAAAAGTGATGTGGCAAGATGAAGGTTTTTTTGTAATGAACAAATCTTGATTCACACCGAAAAAAAAACGGTTTTGCCATCTTCTGTGCATTTGATTAGGATCATACCATGTGGTCATTAATGATTCTAAATCTAATATTTCTCTTATTGCATAAAAAATTGGTTTTGATGGTTTAAGGCAAAGCAAGTTGTGACATTTGTCATGAATATTAATTATGCTAAGACAACATTATCTATTTATACATAGATAGCAAGAATCCTCATGAAACAAGATATACAGATTTCCAGTAGACTATTTGACTAGGTGAAATCTTGTAGTTCCCCTGTTTACCGTATTATTGGGATAAAAAACATTATATATGCATATTATTTTCTGATCACTTCATTTGCTGTCTGTACTGGCATTTCTTTGTAATTCATTTTTCTCTCGTCTCTACATTGTCGATGGCTTGCGCAAAGAGGGAAGGTTGCAAGGTTATATATTCATACCTGTAAGAGTTATAATAATGGTTCCTCTTGAAGCCTTTTCATGGTAACTAAGAGGAACGTCTTTTGATGCATTATGAGCATTAATTTATCTTCTCATATGATATAACAGTGCAGGAACAAAGAGGAAATAGTGGCCCGGGTTCTAATTTCTTGACAATGCTGTTTTATAGTTCTCAAATCTGTTGCTTGATTGTAAAATAATAATTTCATGCTAGTTATTCTCAAGAATGACCACCTTACGATGATTGTGGAAGAACCACCTTGTTTTTTTTTTCTAACAATTAATGTGATTGTGAGTTAAATGTTAAAATTTACAAGCATTAAATGTAACTCTTTTCTAAAGGAGGTTGCTCATTTCTAAACAGTGTACTCTTACAATGATGATATATAACTGTCATTTGCTTTATGTGATTTTGCACATTTCTTGATCTCCCAACTTTCTTCTGGTTTTTAGGTGGTCATGTAGGGTTTGATAAGAAGGTGTGGGAGGTAGTTGAATATAAGAAAGGTGAAACCCCTTTGATCACTTTTAAGTATCACAGTCATGATGGGGAGGAAGGTACTGTCATATCCCTCTCTCTCTCTCTCTCTCTCTCTCTCTCTCTGTGTCCTCTCCCTTTTGTGCTTTCTTTCTCCTTCTGATATCTTTTTTTTTAATTACAAGGTTATCCTGGGGATACCACTTTTACCGCAACTTACACACTCACTTCTAAGACAACTCTGAGGCTTGACATGGAAGGAGTGCCAAAGAACAAGCCCACTCTAGTGAACTTAGCTCAGCATACTTACTGGAACTTAGCCGGCCACAACTCAGGGAATATACTTGACCATTCAATTCAGATATGGGCTAATCATATCACTCCTGTGGATCAGAATACCATACCACTTGGGGAAATAATGCCAGTGAAGGGTACCCCGTTTGATTTTACATCTGAGAAGAGAATAGGCGACACCGTTAATCAGGTTGGAATAGGATATGACCACAATTACGTGCTTGATTGTGGGGATGAGAAAGCGGGTTTAAAACATGCTGCAAAAGTGAGGGATCCCTCGAGTTCAAGGGTTTTGAACCTGTGGACAAATGCCCCTGGTATGCAATTTTACACCGGGAACTATGTCGATGGTGTTACCGGAAAAGGAGGTGCTGTTTATGGAAAGCATGCAGGACTGTGTCTGGAGACACAGGGATTCCCTGATGCCATAAACCACCCAAATTTCCCGTCTGTTGTTGTCCGACCTGGTGAGAAATACCAACATTCCATGTTGTGGGAGTTTTCAGTTGAGTGAAATACTACTTACCTACAAAGATTCATAGCTTAAATGTCTGCGTCTCCCAGAATAATAACTACATGCTTCGTGTTTAAATAATTGCTTGCAGTGCTCCTTCTCTCTGAGTTTGAAGAGTAATTTACCTGTTTGTTTTCACATTGCATATTTGCTTTCAATAAATTTAGTAAAGCATTTGACTGTTTTTTTTTTAAGAATTTCCGACGATAAGCATATGATTGTTTAAAGCTTTCAATAGCCCCCTCAGAGCTGCTTTGACCCCGTTGGACATTTGCCAATGAAATAATCTAATGGTGTAAATTAAACACTTATTCGGACAAAAGTTAGAAATTGAAAGGATTTCAAATATGGATTTGACAGGTGCAACTTGTAGTCAATAGAAGATAAAATTTAGAAAAGTGAAAGGTCGAAATTTAGAAAATTCCTTTCGGGTCTTGAGTCAAATTCCAATTTACTAAACAATACTTACAAGTTTATTCTCTCCCATGTAAACGTAAAAAATAAATTTAAATAACAGACATAAAAAAATGTATAAAAATTATATTTTGGAAATTATAGTTAATCACATTTTTTACACGATAAAAATTAATAAAATCTGTTGTGAAATACTCATGATATCATGTATAATAAAGTGATAATATATATGTAAAATTCTATTTAGCTTATTTATTTTATATTATGCCGCCTATGATGAATAATAATCGTAGGGAGAGGAGAAGAAAAGAAGAGAGTTTTTTTTTGGGGAGGAGGGGGGGGGGGGAGAGAACAAAAGATGGCAGTCGTGGACTGTCTAGTTTCACCAGAAGAGAAGAAGACTTTTTTGAAGTGGCCAGTGTCTGAAGTTGACAAAATTATGGGGGGGGGGTAAGATCATGCCACGTGGTGTTCAAAGGGAGAACAAAAGATGGCATGGTCGTGGACTGTCTAGTTTCACCATTGGTATTAAGATCCAACGTTCTATATGAATGGTGTCACTTCCAAACGAAGAAGAAGCGGTAGATGACATGCTCCTATTGACGAAGTAAAGGAGTCTATTATGTTGTAGCCCCGCTTAAGAGAATCAATACCATCACTCTATACCCTTATGCAATTTAATATAAGTGCTCCCCCAAGTATTTTGGTATAATGCATTAGCAGAAACCAAAAATGTTTTTCATTTTTCACATTTATATTCAGCGGCGGAGATACATTTAGTGATATGAAGGCAGAGAGAGGCGATGTTTTATTTATTATTATCTCAACCTATAAAATGTTATTTTTAAGTTGATTTTTATTTATTATTATTACATTGGGGCGTTTTGATTCTTCTATGCCACGTGGCATGATCTCAATGCTCTATTTCTGACGACTGCGATTTTTTCACTTTAGACAACTTCAGACGTTGGCCACTTCAGAGGATCTAGTTCCCACTTGTGCCGCTCCTATTGACGAGTCAGTCGTTGGCTATTAAGTTCCCATTATTATTCGTACCCTTATGCAAAATATAACTATTTATTATTATTATTGTTGCGAGATCCATCAAATTTTGGTGAAAACCATCCACTAGCTATCCTTTTTGTAAAGTTTTGCGATACTTACAATTTAAGTTTATCTGTGTATTGTCTAATTAATTACGATATCGACCACTGAATAAAAATATTTAAACTTTTTAAATGATTGATAACAATTCTAATCAGGCATAATGTTAAGACGTTTTGAATGCTATAATGCTGCCCCGTAATTTATAATACATAGCCAAGTCTTGAAAACAGAAAAATGCATTCCATAATATTCCCCTCTCTTCCCCACAATTTCTCTTGGACTACAGTAATGACTCTGCTACCACATTACATCATGAAGCCAATTCAAATTTAGACTGGGACAGACTATTGAAATAAATGCTTATAAAATTAATGTTTCTATTAAGTTGAAATTAGTTGAAGACAGCTTATTCAGTAAAATTAGTCATTCTCATATTTAGAATTTAGGCTTATCACTAGAGTCCTATTTATTTGTGATCAGCAGTTTTCAGAATCTTATGCGAAATCTTGAACATTCTTTCTTTGTTATATCTAATCGAACATTGAAAGTACAAATAAAGTCTACTTAAACCGAAATGTACCAAAAAAAAACATAAATGTAAGCTAACGGATTGCATATTACGAACAATGAAAAGGCACTATCTGAAATATTGCACAAGTGAATAAGAAACGGTCAGAGCACCAGAAACAAAGAAGGAACAGGTTCACATATACCATATTTAGTTGCTGCTCCACTTGGGGCCTTCCTACAGATTATCTTACTTCGTCCGAACTAACTCAAGTGGGAGTGTTTCCATTGCCAGCTGGAAGTTTAAACAATAAATGCAGTAAGATAAACAAGTTGCTGCCTACTGAAAACAAAATGATCCTTGGAAAAGAAGAATAACAAATTCCTTTCGACTGGAAGAAAATGGAACTGCACTAACCCAGAGTCTAGGAGTTCTAGGATCAGCCTTTGTATGTAATTTAGAGAGCTCAGACTTGAAGCTTATAACAATGGAAACTTTGAACTCAATTGAGAATGGACTGCATGAAAATAACAACAACAAAGTTTGAGGGCTTCTAAGTTGATCATGTTGGTAGGTTTAGATATATTGTATGTCATGTGAGGAGAGGATAGACACAAAAAGCTTGCCTTTTTCAAATTATCATCAACTTTAAATCTAATCAATTTCTATTAATTTTTTTAGGATATATTACATTTCTCTCCCCAGAGAGATGACAACTTACGTCAATAACAAAGTTTGAAGTTTGAGGCCTTGTGGTCCAGTGTGCAGTGATTCCCAATGGTAACAAAATTTTTAGGTGACATCAAGTAAAGTTGATCATGTTGGCAGATTTGAATCTTGTCATGTGAGATGATAATTATATGAGGAGAGAATAGAAACAAAAGGTTTTCCACATCCCCCCTTCTCTCTATAATTAATTGTTCTGTGCTTATTTCACTCTTCACAGGATCACCACATTACATGAGAGGATCCAAATTGTCAAGTTGGCACTGATAATAAGCAGAGCACAAATAATTCGGTGTGAAGATATTCATGAAACATAATAGAGGAGAATTATCATGAACAGGGGACTAACCCAGCTAAAATTGTCGGACATGTCAAAAGACGGGGGAGTATTACATGGATCGGCAGAGTCAAATTACGGCATATATCTCCATCTGCTATCTGCTGAATAAGAAGAAAAAATAAAGAGAAAAGAGGATTAAAATATTTTTTTAATTTGAAATACTCCAGTACATATCCAGTGTTGCTTGCCTGGGTAGTTTGAATCAGAGTGGTTTCAGTTGCAATTTTCTCCCCAAGAAGAATGGACTCAATACGAAACAAGTGCAGGTCAATGGAGTGAATTGGGACTGCAGATGCTTCTACTGTTAACTCACCATTAAGAGGATCAGATAAAGAGCACTGAGTGGACACTTTTCCTGCCACCCGAAACCCACCTATACAGGAATAACTTTGCATAAGCCATGAGACTAATATCGTTGATGTTTGCAAATTGCAACAATCTAGAAGTCAGACCAGAGGTTGCATAGCATAGAAATTCAGTCTAAACTTTGATTACAAGAACGTTCACATTACTACAGAAGACAAGAATTGCTAGTTGTGAGATCTGAAATTTGGGCTCTGAATATAGATAGAAGCCATGAAGCCAATGCACAATTTTTTTTTTTTGGGGAGTGTGACAGAGAAGATTTTTACACTTAGGCGGAGAATCAACACACCTGATTTTAATTCAGGAAGTAGAGCATGTCTTTGAGTGTCTTGGGTAATGTAAAAGGTGACCATCTCTGAAGAAATTGGACGTTGTAGAAGATCAACTGAGAAATTAACGACAAAGAAAATAGAAACTTGTAGCTTAATCATTCATAAATGTTCTCAGAACAAAAGAAGTGGACAGGACCAAATGATACCTCTATCACTTTCAACAATGAATTCCATTGTTGCTGATAAAGATTTATGCAAGTATCCACGATTTATATCTACAGTGACCATATACTATTTAAAAAGGTTATTGATCACTATGAGTCCAAATTATGTGGAAATTATATATAAAAGAGAGGATGTAGAGAAATACATTCGCAGCGGGTCAAGAAGAGGGGTAAAACAATAGTAGAAAGTAGAAACAAATAATAACTAACAATTTCATGTAAAGATGATTGGTCAACAAAGCACCTTCTATGTAAAAATTACCTGAATACTGATATTTGAACCATGGAAAGTTTCATAGAATCTTTCTAAATCCTTGTCTGGCTGTCTCAGAATCAACGAGAATGGTATCTGCCATATTAAAGATTGCAAAACTCGCAATAAGTATGAAAATAAGTAAACAAGTCAAACCATGAGGTGAATTCAAGGATTAAATAAAATAATCAAATATAACATGCATCTGCCCTCGGTTAACCCAGTTGAAAATTAGATTATTAAAGTATCAGAATAAATTAATAAAGTAAACAGTGCAAGTTAAGGAAGCAACTCATATATATGCTTATAAACACAATCTGGAGTTGCTAATTAAAACACTAAGGTCTCAGTTTAGTGCAATGGTAACTTATGTTTAGCAAAACTATGTAGCATATGCACATATTTAACTAAATTTCACACTTATAATGCTTTATTAATGTAACAATCTCCTTCAATTGAATTCCATTTTTTTAAACAAGAGTCAAGACAAATTCAAGAGAGAAAGACTAAAAAATCATTCAAAAAATCATATTACATGAAAAAACTACTAAGTAATGGGATAAATAACAAAAATTATTAAAGCATCAACTTAGATTATGGTGGGAGACCAGAGAAGAATTCTACTCAAGCAACTACACAACATAAATTGCTTTAAATTGACAACTCTTCATTTATTCACTGTTTGTATACTACCTCTGTTGTACCTGGACCAATCTTTCCAGAAGATCCAACTTCAACTGTCCTGTTCCTGTTTACAAGCCAGAAATGAATATCATTTGTACTTATCCTAATGTGAGTCAAAGAATTTACAAAAACATCAAGAAGGAACTAAGTCCAGGTTATTTCTATTTCATGGGTAATTTCCTTATGAACTAAATTTAGCAAGGGAGCATCCTGAATAAAATTGATGGTGAAAAGCACAATTACCACTTTCACCATGAAAAGGTTTCAATGCTTCAAATTTATGAAAATTTTCCCCTTTTGATGCAACGAGATGCAAGTGGATGACGGGCAGAGACACCAGATCAAATGCTATTAGAAACTCAGATTGATCCAACAGGAAAGCAAATGAAGGTTGCTTTATTAAGTATACCATGGGTTCTCCAGAAATGCTCAATCCTCTACAAAGTTAACTTACATTGGCAACTATTATGGTTGAAACATCAAAATCAACAAAGGCATGATCCTCATAAAAAGATTATATATGGATGATATGAATATGGTACAGATTTTGGTTATGAGCTTCTTTTTTAGGAGATTTCATCCTTTAGTTCAGAGCTTCTTCTTGAAAGATTCTTTTTTATGGATATGATTAGAAAAATATGGTGTTTTGATCTTTCTACACCAAAAATAAAGTATTTGTTCTCACAGATCTTCAGTAGGTCACAGCAATATCAAAATGGCCCTTGTATCAATCAGTTGATTGCCAAATGTACACAAAAAAGAATGAAGGTAGAAAATTTTAAATTCTTTACTGATTCTTGATCCTTGTTAGATTCTTTTTTTTTTTTTTTTTAAATTGTATTAATGCACGAATCCTGCCATCAATTCACATTAAAGCCCAACAGAGAGTAGCGCGTGTGGTCACAAAAGGCTAATAAAGTTTGTGATTTACAAATAGAGAGCTACTTAAATCTATAAAGAAATGAACAGCACCATTATTTAAAGCTCAAACAGTTTCTTCCCCCACTTTTTTTTTATGGTTTTTTTAAATTTTTTTTCACTACATTGTGTTACTACATAAAAATACTAGACCGTAAGTAGAACTTACACAATGGGGATAGGCTTAATAACTCCATAGTACGACTCAATAACCCCAGCTGATCCTCCACGAACCTTCAAAAACAATAAGGCAGCAAAATCACCCAAAGGATTTTAAAATTCAACAACAACAACAGACGATCGATATCTTCTTAAGTTCAATTTTCTTGTCATTTCTGAACAACCAAACAAAACAAAGGGTTCAGTTGGCACCTGCAAGTTGACGGATCCTTTGATAGTAACACGAACTCCACTGTGGGAGATTGAAGACTGAGTCTTTAGGATGATTTTGCCATCCAGAGTTTCCTGAAAGTTCCAATTAAGAAGAATGCTTTCGGGTCTACATCTAGAGAGAGGAAGAGAAAACGAGGTCTGAGTTTTACCGAAGGGCGATAGATACGATTGGAACGTGACAGTTTGAGCTCAACTGACATAGCAACGACGACAGAGAGCTTAACAACGGTGATCCCCGATCAAATGGCAGCGTTAATCGTTAACGAGTTCTTCTGCGAAAAGCCCCAGAAAAATAAACACCAAAATTGCATTTTGATACTACGAATATGAAGTGAACCGCCAACAACAAAGTACTCAGTATTATTTAATTTTGGTCCTAAAAAAAAGATATTATTTAATTTTTATTTTGGTATAATAAACACAATTCATAATAATACAATAATATGATATAATTTTTGGAAGATTAATAACTAATAATGTATTGAATTATACTCAAAAAGATAAAATAAAATTTTAATAGAAAAAAGAGTAAAATAGAAATATTTTTTAAAAAATTAAAATTCTTACCAAAAAATAAATAAAATTATTTTGGTAATATAAATATTTGAATTCTCATTAATAAACCTTAAAAAAGATAACTTGCAACTATATGCTTTTTTATAAACAAAATACCTCAGATATACAGAATTAATAAATAAACTCAAAAGTAAAATCGTAAAATATCCATATTAATATATTGGATGCGAGCTCGCTTATATGTATGCACGCCTAGATGTGAGCAAATTACCACCACTTGCATCGTGTGTGTTTGTGCTTTTCTTTTCTTTTTTTTTGGGGGGGGTTATTGGAATTGTCTAGTTTTATGAGTTCTGCGAGCTCTAGATTTATCCCTGGATAGTATACGGCCTTTGTTAGATTTTTTTTCTTGGTCATCTCTGCGTTGAGTTTTTTTTTTTTCCTCTCTCTTCAAGTTCTCAGGACTTGAGAGCAAAATATCCAAAACTATTGACATGGAATTTTTACAGTCCTGGTCTATTCGCGTTGCTATTGAGAGAAAGGAAATTGAAAAAATGATAGTTCTAATTAGACAGTCCCACTTGGTCATTTTTACTGTGAAATTCAAAAGAAAAAAAAATTATGAACTTACATTTCTAGCCCTGGAGATTGCAAGCGTAATATGATATCATCAGTACTAGGAACGATTGCAGAAAATTTTAGTCGGGTAAGATTGTTTATGGATATACAGCAGTTTTTTATTTACAACTATTATTGTAATCTCTTACATCTATCTTGTATGCTACGTTCTCTTTGTTTGATGAATTATTTTGTCTGGCCGCAGATGTCTGAAAAGGCAGTTAAGCTTTATGCTGAATTAGCAGAAGTAGCTGTAAATAGTTTTTCAATTTCAAAACATTCCCCAAGTGATTGACCACATTAGGCTTCATAATGAAGCCGAGAAGAACAAAGAAGCTATGAGAAAATCAAGAGGGTAGGAGGATAAGAACTTTCAGATACTTGAATATCAAGCACGGAAAGGGAATGCTGGAGCCATGTACAAGATTGGGCTGAGAGGATTAAGGCGTGATCATGCCCAGGTATTGTCATGGTTTTCAAAGGCCGTGGACAAGGGGGAGTCGAGGTCAATGGACCTTCTTGGAGAGATTTATGCTAGGGGAGGAGGTGTTGAAAGAAACTACAGCTGTAGAATGGCTTACACTCGCATCAAAACAGCGACCATATTCTGCTTATAATGGGATGGGGTATTTGTATGTAAAAGGCTATGGAGTGGAGAAGAAGAATTACACAAAAGTAAGATTATATTTGCTCTCTCACTCTCTATGTTCTGAATGGTGGATAATATGTTTGTTCGCCTCGGTCTGTGTAACTTGCCTTGTTTGAACTCACGCTTGTCATTGGGAGTTGGGACAACAATAATACAACCAGATGTCTCTCATGTTAATTTGAAATACTATATTTTGAAAAATGAGAGAGATATATTCTATGGTAAAATTCCCTAGTGTAGGTGTAATTCAATTAAATAATAGTTGAATGACTACATTGCCAGAAAACCAAACTAAAATTCCACAAATCTATCATCCCAGCCTGTTTGTCGACAACAAGGTACAAAGTCAGTTATCATGCTTTTAGTTTATGCTTTGCTACTAGTGTATTCAATCCTGAAATTCCCTAATGGACATGTGTTGGTAGCATGTCATGATGGTGTCAGTATCTGATGCATGACATGCTTGAAAATAGGTATGTTTGTGCTTTATAGGTTTTAAATAATATTATTTAGTTATTTTATTGTATTAAATATATCAAGAAATCATCCTATATACTTTGTGTCAAATAATTGTTTTAAAACATTGTCTCAAAAACAAATTACCTGAGTACATTTTCTATTTCTCCTCAATTTTCAAAATTATTTTTGGAACAAAGTATCCAAACAAATTTTTTGTTCTTTTCCTGAAAACTATATTTAGAAATTATCACAAAACTATTTTCAAAAACAATAAAACAAGATCAGAACTAAACAAGCCCCTAGTGGTTGTGTATCTTGACTGATAAGGGCGCTTTTGTTTTCCTTGCCTTCTCTAACATAACCTCAATTGTAAATCTAAGACTCAGATGGGGTGATAATACCAAATGAGATATGATATATGTATTTTTTAGAATACCTGTAAAATATTTTTTAGGGAAACTACATTTGTGAACAGGAGCCCAGAATAAACTTTTGAGTCGTTTTCATGCTTTCATTTCTTAGAGACTATCATGAATTACCTCAGCCAATAAATGTACGTGCTAATAGTTGGTGTTTTTCTTGTTCTTAGGCTAGTGCACTGTACAAACTAGTTGCAGAGCGGGGTCCCTGGAGTTCGTGGTCCAGATGGGCACTAGAATCATACTTAAAAGGTGATGCTGGCAAGGCATTTATGTTGTATTCAAGAATGGCTGAGATGGGCTATGAGGTGACACAGAGCAATGCTGCTTGGATTCTTGACAAATATGGGGACTGTAGCATGTGTGTGGGTGAATCTGGATTTTGCACAAATGCAGAGAGGCATCAGCGTGCACATTCCTTGTGGTGGTAGGCTTCTGAGCAGGTAAACAAACATGCTGCTTTACTGCTTGGAGATGCTTATTACTATGGTCGGGTATGTGTTTAGGCATCTGCATACTTAGAACAATTTGTTTATGCCTTGTTGCTCATACTCCCTCCGGCTTTCCTTCACTTTTCCTGGTGTTTCTCTTTTTCCTTCAGGGCACTGCCAGGGATTACAAACGAGCTGCTGAGGCTTACATGCATGCCAAAGCACAAGCTAATCCACAAGCCATGTTCAAACTTGGACTTCCATTGGATCTCCATCTGGCCAAGCGCTACTATGATCAAGCTCTAGAACATGAGCCTGCAGCAAAGTTGCCCGTCAACCTTACGAGTTTGTGGCTACGTAAGAACCATGCTGACAGTTCCTAGGTGAGTTTCTGTCATTCACGTGCTGGAAAGCAAACTAACATAAACTGGAATTTGACAGTGTGCTTTGATTTATAAACGATTTATTTGTCTTGCTATCTTAGTTAACTGTTTCTTTTAATTATTACATTGGGAATAACTATGGTAATCTATCATTCTCAACTGCCCAAGGACCTTATTAAGTGCATGTTTGGAAAAATGTTGGCATCTTCCAAATCACGTTTCGGGAGAAGCAAGTAAGTGTAACTTTTGATAAAAGTGGGTTCAGTAGAAGTGATTCTAGGCTTTCCACCGGTTTTCCAAACACACCCTAAATGGCTAACGAACCGTTTGGATTTATTTAAATGATGATGGAAGTGTTAGACGGGTCGCTATATACGTATGCCAATGCATTTTCCCCATCCTAATGGATCTTACAAGCTTATTAGGGTAGAATGATTCAGAACTCCATCAGTTTCCGAATTTTTGGTGGAGTCAACAACTCAATCACGATTTTGGTGGAGTGCTTAATTTACTGCAAATTTTGTAGGGATGAAAAATGAAATCCGAAAACTGTTCAATAACACTACATTCTGTAGTCATGCTTTTTCTTCTTGATGTTTTTAATATATATTTCTCATCATTTGTCGCCTAGATCCTTATTGTCATGTCCTTATTGTTTATAACAGCTTCAAGTGATTGATTCATTGCTAGAAATCTACCCGAAATTGGAAGTATGGATAGAGAATGTGCTTTTGGAAGCGGGGAATTCAACAATTCTCTTTCTATTTGCATGTCTGTTGACTCTGTTATATCTCTGTGAGAGGCAACGAAGGCACGCTATCGTTGTAGTTGGAGAGGTGGATCAGCAACATCCAAATGAGCATGGTTTGCTTGTACCCAATTAATTGAGGTTATTATTATTAGCCTTCAGAAAATACAAGGCTATTTTTGCTGGTGACATTCATAAAAAGCAAAGATATTGTGTACAGGGTGTCAAAGTCATCCTTCCTCTTTTAGTTTTAAATAGTGCCTGTGGCGGCTTTTAGAGTTGTAGTGTCAGAAATGAGGAATGTATTTGTAGATGTAAGTCTGAATAGTATAAGGTAGAAATACGCTTCTACACATTTTGGATTCAGTCTACTAAAAGAAGAATTTTTTAACGTTACAATTCCATTTTTGTCGCGTAAGTTTATTTAAAGTTTTTATTTAGATCAATCTTTTTTAATAACTCTGTTAAATCAGTATAGTTAATGGTGATGGCTACAAAAATAAGTCCTCAAGTCAATTCTCAGGTGGCATCATAAGTTCTTTAACTTCATTTCTTTTCCCTGTTTTCTCACATTGAACAGCCCAACTAGGGTTGCACAGCAGTCGACGGAGTTGCTGAAGCTTTGGTCCTTTTCGTTGATGGAGAGGAGTTGGCTATTGGGAAGAGACATATGACACCCTCTTGCAAGAAAAATACAAAAGGAAGAAGCAAGGTTCATATTTCAACAAAAAGCCCAATGCTCCACCAGTCCATGGTTGAAGCAAGCACTTTGAAAGCTTTGACAAAATACTAAGGCTGTACATGGGTAGGTCGAGCCGGACATCTAGTAGGCCCGATGTCCTGTCCAATTAAGACATCGAGCTTATTTTTATATTCATAACCCGGTTTGGCCTGAACAAACCCAATTCTAGAGCGGGTTATGGCTGGTTAGGGCTGTCTAAATTTTTTTTGTTTTTTAATAAATTGATACTTGTAATATAAAAATATTTTTTTTATAAACTCATAAGTATATATTTCAAAATAATAAACCTTTAGAACTCTTATATTTTTATTATCAAACAAAATATAAACTATATTAGCATAATTAACTTTAAGTAAATATATATATTTTCGTTATTCAACAAAAGAAATGTCAGGAAGTATACATATCAATAATGAAAATAATTAAGAAGCATGGAGTGTTTGTGTAGGTAATAAAAACTATAATATGTAAAGAGAATCGGATGAAATAAGAATTATATATATATATATATATATAAGATGATAAGATGTTAATAATTAAAAAAAAGTAACTATTAGGGCATATTAGGTAGAACATGCCTTTGCCCATGACCCGACCCAACTTGACGTAGCCTTGTTTAAAGTTCTGTCCATTTATATTTTTGGCCCAACTTGACCCAGCCCGATTAGATCGGGCTAGGGCGAGCCTCTAAGACGTATCGGGCCAATAAACACCTCTATAAAATACCTCTCTTTAAGCCCTCAAGAATCAATTGATGCCGTTATTTCTGGGTTACTACAGTTATTATTTTTGCAAAATAATGGAGCATTTACAAGTTCCCTGAACCAACTCGTCTTGCATCTTGGATATCAGTCCTCCTTCATATAGATATCTTTATTCAATTAATAGATATTAATGTTTTGTTGTAAAAATGGCTTACCACTCTGGGGATGAATTTAGTATTTTACACAAATTAAACTTTTTTTTAAAAGGACTTCAAATTTCAAAAACCTTCGATAAATGTTAAGAGTATAAGAAAGATTGAATTCAAATCAAAAGTATGAAGAATGAAATATAAAGTAAGTAGTGCCCTAGCTTGTACTGATGTGTCTATAAGGTTCGTGAATCACACTTTAGAGTCCATGCTATAGTATTGGAGATGTACATGCTAGTGGATCTATCCGTAAGCAGTCTCTAGAGTTTCATGAAAAGGTTTAAGACTTGCCCCTATTACATTTCTTCCTTTTCTATACATATTTATATTGACTAAACATTTAATTGGCAATTTTTTTTTCACATGCTGACCTAACTAAAGGCTTGTATAGGCTTATATAAATGACCCTTTATCACTTAATTATAGCCAACTTAGGAAGACCGTGAGCTAGGATTATAGAGCCATATTACAAGTTTTTGGCAAATAATGAGATATAAAAGTCTCTCATCCTGCTCTACCAGCACTTCATCTACCAAAGCCACCAATTTTTAATGATAGGTTAGGTTGGAGAGGTCATGATTTTATGTTTGTTAATGAATGGATGATGAGGGTCAAAATGATGATGGCGCCAATGCACACTTCATCCATGACAACTAAAGGTGTCACGTTCTCTTTCTATACCTTGGCATCGACACTAGTAGCTTTAGAGGCGCTAGTCCTTTTTTGTTTTTGTTGGCAACATAGTTTATAGAGTTCAAAGGTGCTAGTCTCTCATACTATGCACAATTGCTACCAAAGTCTCCCTTTGCAACTTCCAAGTCATCATTCTTTACCTCAATGTTGCACCACATGCCATATGGCTTTAGGTTGTTCACAACACTATTTTTTTTTTAATCTATTAGCATTTAATATTAAGTATGACAGTGAGTCTTTTAAACATAGAAGATCGTTACATCAACAACAATAGGAGTTTGTGTCACCACATTAGTTGATTTATCTTATTCAATCTTCTTAATGGGATTTGAATTCTCTATTAACTAACAAAGAAAAGCACTCAAAGCAAGGAAAAAAAGAAGAAAATCAATTTGTGTAGTTACAACAAGAGTGAATCAAAAGACTTAGATGTAACATTAGAAGCCAATATTTTGATTTTTCATCATGTTTATAAAAATTTTGCATTTACTTGCCTATCAAAATCTTTTAAATATTAAATTAGTAAAAATGCTTTTTGGTGTCAATAATAAAAATACTATTTGAAAGACCCTTGTACAAATATAATAATTCAAAGTGTTTTATTTCTTCTTAATAAATCAATCATTTCATATTCTAAATTGACGAATTTAAACAATTTATCAAACTAAATTGATATAAATTTGTAAGATTTTGGTTAAATAAAATTATTAAACAAAACCAAAAATTTGCATTTAAAAAAAAGAAGAAGGAAAACTATCCCATTTTCAGTTGGCTAATCACAGTTTGTCAGACTATGGTTGGCCCACTTTTAAAATAAAATTTGGGCCTATCACGGTCTAACACATTTGCAACATACTCAATTTTTCTTTTTGAAAGAAGTACTTTGGCTGTTAAGGTTTCACATACCACAATTCCCAAAAAACAAAAATCCATAGTGCAGCATCCAGGTATAATAAGATTGGCTACTTAGGAGTTTTTTGTTTTTAGTCTAATATTATGACTAGAAAGCTTATTGTTAGGTTTCGCATGATTAGCTTATTTATTTATTTATTTATTACAGTAATATCTAAAAACAATAGTATCCTTATTATAATGCAATAATTATTAAACAATGAATAATATTTTTTTAACAAATAGAAAGGGTATAAAGCCTTAAAAGAACAAAAAGACTATATAATATCATGGGAGGGTAAGGTCCTCATTATATTTGCAAAATGCATCAAGCTGAGAAATGGAAGAATGGAGTTCTAGAGGTGAAGCTCCAAGCAAAGGTCAAAACTGATAAACATGTATTTACTCACTTCATAAAAGGCATAGGTAATTATAGTGTAATTTTTAGGCAATAAACCTTGAATGCAACAAATTTAAATAATTATTTAAAATGTTAACTTATTTAATAATTAATAGTTCATAATAGAAGTTATTTAGTTTTTGTATGATTTATTAATATAATTATAGTAATATATTTAACAAAATAGGCAAAATGATTATCTATATTTAGAAATATTTAATAATTATTGTTTTATAACTAAATAAAAAAATACGCTCGAGTTTATAATTTGATCACTTCGTCTATTATCTCAAACAAAATTTATGAAACCATTACTTTTTTTTGTTTATAAACATTAAACCATTTACTTGTTTAGTATAAGATGTCACTTTTTCTTTTTAAAAAACATTTTCCAGGAAAAAAAAACATAGATATTTCTTTCTAATATAACCAATACATAATAATAATAATAATAATAATAATAATAATAATAATAATAATAATAATAATAATAATAATAATAATAATAATTTTTTTTTTGTCATTTAAGATTTGAACAAATAAAAAAATAATATTATCATTATTAAATATTAATTCGTAAGTCATCATATATATATATATATATATATAAGGAGAATTTATTATCATTGTTCATTATTATAGAACATTGTCATTAACATATATTTTTTTTAATTTAAATTGGATGTGTAGTCATGTAATTAACATGAGTCTCATGCTGAGGCCCACATCTAATTTTAATTATTTGATAAAAAATAAATATTAGTTTTGCTAATCAAGAAAGATTATTCCTTCCATTAAAACATGTTATAGAGTGCTTAAAAGAAACTTTTAAATTTTTAATCATTAAAAAAATTAAGAGCAAATTCTTTTGTGGTATTTTTTTTTTGGAATTGAATTTTTTTGTGATATTTGAGGCACCACTATTTTGGACTTCCTCAACATGTAGATCTCCTTTCAGCTAAGAGCCCATGAATCCGTTGGCCAACTTTTTAGTATTAGCATCATGTTTCTTTTGAGTCTGATCAAATTCTCGACAATTTCACACTTTTTTACATTAATTTAGCACATTTAAATTTTTTAACAATATTTTTTATAATAATCAAATTCAGATTAATAAATGAGTATTTGGTATTGCCCAACAATAGTCCAAGTAATTTATTCCAATGATAACAATCTCGATCCACATTTAACTATGTTAGTCTTATATTCCAAACGAAAAAATAAAGAAGAAAAAAGAATTTAATTAAGATTTAAATTTTAAAAAAAATATCTAAATTAAACTTTCTCTCTCTCTCTCTCCTCTGTTAGTTTTATATTTAAAACGAAAAAAATAAAGAAGAAAAAAGAATTTAATTAAGATTTAAATTTTAAAAAAAATATCTAAATTAAACTTTCTCTCTCTCTCTCTCTCTCTCTCTCTCTCTCTCTTTTCTTTCTTTGATAGGTGACTTTATATGATTGATTGCTAGCACTATTAAGACATGATGCTCAAGATATATAGTATCCCATCGTGAGGCTTTATTTACATGAAATATACTAGCTAGTTGTCGATTTATATCTTCCAACAGACTTTGCCATGCCATCATTTGTATGGTTTATATCTTGTGGTCCTTCATTTTTTGTATTTTCTACAATAAACACTTGTTTATAATTTGACACCTGGACTAGCATATTGTATTATTTATATACTTTGTTGTACACATTTTGATTATTGAGAATACAAGATATATAACAATTTTCAAAGTTTAACTTGGTATCAGAATGCCAGAAGTAAATGCCATAGAGTCCAAAGGAACGTTGACACTTACTATTGTTGCTACAACATCAAATACCATTGCTACTAATGTTGGAGGAATTCTTTCTCCATTTTTTGTTAGCACCTAGAAGGTAACTCCTCTAGAAATCTCCCAAATCAAGTTTGCTCTTTTAAGTTGGACAAAGGCAACTATCTACTATGGCAATCAATAATTCTCTTAGTCATTAAAGATAACAAGCTTGATAGTCACATTTTTTAGACCAAATCATGTCCATAAGAGTTTCTTTCTGAAGATGCCAAAAAGAAACCAAATCCAGCATTTGAAGAATAGGTTTCTACAGATCAATTGCTCCTAGGCTAGTTATACAACATAATGACATTAGAAGTGGCATCCTAAATGCTTGATTGTTATACTACAAAGGATCTATAAAAAGCTACTAAAGATCTATCTGGTGCACACACTAGATTTAGAGTCACACTTTACAAGAGTGAGTTATAATGCACAAGGAAAGGTTTAATGAAAATGAAAGAGAACATAACCAAGATGAAATCCATCTCTAATAACCTAACTTTGGTTGGCAATCCATTACCCTTGAATAACCTCATTACTTAAACAATTGTTGGCTTAGGTGTAGAATATAATCCAATTATGTGTTACATCTTAAAAAAAGAAGATTTAATTTTAAGAAGATTTAACTTGGATAGACTTACAAGCCACTCTTCTCACATTCTAAATCAATTAGAACAACTAAACAACTTTACCAACTTAAACATTGGATAACTTGTTGCCAATTATACTATTAACAAGCCAAATGACAAACAATCTAACTTTGATTCAATTGTGGCCATTGGAGAGATATTGGACAGTGAACCTATTGTGGTGGTGGAAGAAACTGTGACAGAGGTAATAGAGGAAATAGCAAATCCACATGTCAAGTATATGGAAAAATCAGGCATATAACAGCTAATTGTTATTTTTGATATCATTAGTCATACATGAGAGCTATGCCAAAACATAACAAGGGTAGTGGACAAAACTATTTAGCTTATTTGGCTTCTCCTTATAGTATCAAGATCAAGGATGGTACGTGGATAGTGGAGCTAGCAATCATATGACAAATAATGTTACTTAGTTGCAAATTTCAACAAATCACTTTGGTAAGACTAATTTAATTACGGGAAATGGTGATACAATTAATGTTATGAATGTTGGTTCATGTATTTTTCCCTGTAACAACTAGTAGCCTCTTATGATGAAAGATATACTACATAATCCTAAAATTTCAAAGAATCTTATTAGTGTATCTAAACTTATAGATAACAACGTATTTATTGAGTTTCACTCACATGATTGCTTTGTGAAGGACAAGATGACAAGAGTAACTCTGTTGCAAGGAAAGCTTAAAGAAGGCTTATACAAGTTTGATAAACCAAGATCTAAGTTCTCCTTTGCAAGCTGTTTCACTATACAAAAACCAAACAAAGACCATCCCTCTCAAAATGATGTTAAGTTTACACTATCTATTCAAGAAGAATGGCATAAGAAGTTAGGCTATTCTTCCCCTTGTGTTCTTTCTCAAGTTTACAATGCTATAATGTCAAATTGAAATCAAATGAACATTTTTCATTTTGTAAAGCTTGTTAGTTTGGAAAGTCTCATATTTTTCATTTCACTATGTTAAGTTTTCATGTTAAATATATGCTTGATTTAGTTCATACAGATTTATGGGAGCCTTCTCCAATTGTTTGTATTATTAAATTATTAAATATAAGTATTATATACATTTCCTCAATGACTATAATAGATCCACCTATATATATTATTGGTGATCTTTTACATGTGTACGATCCAACAAGTAATATAGAAAAGTGAGTCCAAATTCATCCTATAAGGAAAGAAGTTAAATACCAATTTTTTGAATTATTCTTATTATTTAGAAAATAATAAATTTAGATTAATTAAATATTAAAGTAAAACTAATTAATTATTAAAATAAAATTAATCAAAATTAAAATAACTAATTAAATGTTGAAATTACTAACTTATCAATTAAAATTTCTAAAATTTATAATCTTCTATTTACCTCACAAGTCTAAGTAAAGATGAACTCATATAAATAATTCTCTATTGTCTATGAAATTCTTTTTCAAGGTGGATCATAAGTGTTTATATATAAGCATAAATCTACTCTTGTGATCTTAATTTTAATACATTAACCCATTAAGCTCAAAAAATTAAAAGGGTATACATATTTTCCAAATTGCTCTTCAATTCATATCGCTATAAAATTGATTCCTAAATCTATTGTCTTATAGATCTATTGCTGCAATTAACTTCTCAATTCTCTCACAATAAATCAAATAAGAATGGTGATTAGCCATTCATGAGAAAATTAATGTAAGGCAATAGATTGATCCATATAAAAACATTATAAGAGAATCCTTAAATAAACTTATTTAGATTATAGATTCATCCAAACTCTAGAATAAGGAGTCTAGTTTGTCATAATTAAAACTAATATCTTAATCATGAAAGAAATTAAATTCATAACTAAAGAAAGGTACAAGAAGAGAATCAAACTAAAAAAGAGAAAAAAGTAAATGTGGCATAGCAATTACAGAGATGAACTTCAAATCTCTTAGTTGTCACTCATGATCTCTATAGCTCCTTTCAATCGCAATACCAATGTTCTTCTACCCCTAAGAGTCTATTTACATAGAGTTAGACTTCTACTATAATTTTTTTAAAAAAATAAAATAAAATAACTTTATCCTAATTTAAAATAAGAAATTTAAACTAATATTATCTTAATCAAAGTGGAACACTTAAATAACTAAAAGATAAGCATTAATTAAAACAAAACAAATGAAAACAAATGAAAACAATTTAACTAAAATAGATTTATAATCTCCAACAAATTGTATTATAATTAAATCAATCTTATTCAAATATCTTATGTAATTTTTGTGCTTATCATATATCCACTTAAAAATATAGGCAAAGCCCTTAGTGCTTTCTCATAGTTCAAAACCTTAGTTGAAAATCAGTTTTAGAGGAAAATAAAAAATCCTATAGAATGATTAAGGGTGAATTTTAAAGCTTCACACATCTTGTACAAACCTCGGGGATTCGTTTTAGACATTCTTACCCACATATCTTAGCTTAAAATGGGATAATGGAAGGAAAATACAAACACATTGTCGAACTTAGATTAACCTTGTTAGCTCAAACTAAAAAGTCACGTTACTATTGGTGGGAAGCTTTCTATACTTCAATCTATCTTATTACTATTCTTCCAACACTTGTTCTTTAAAGAAAGTCACCATGTCTTTAGCTTATGAAAAAGTAATTGGATTACAAAATTCTGAAACCTTTTGGATGTGCTTACTATCCTTGCTTGAAGCCACACAATCACACAAATTACAATTTCAAACTACTAAATGTGTGTGTGTGTGTGTGTGTATGTTTTTTTTTTTTTCAATTACAATGGTCTTCACAAAGGATATAAATGAATTAGTTCAACAGGAAAAATTTACATTTCAAGGCATGTTGTATTCAATGAAATTGAATTTCCTCCTAAATAGGTTTCTTAAATACAAAACAAATTGTGCATGTTGAAATTGAGTCTCTATCATTTGTTTACTTCATATTTTCAACACACTACACCTCAGGTGCAAAAATTAAACTCATAGGAGTTACCTATATCTGCCCCAATAATAACCATGCAACTTTACATCTTTTGCTAATTCTGATCTTGTAGTGAATAGCATATTAAATACATCACAACCATCTCAAGCAACAAAGATAAATCAAAATTTGTTTGAGGAACATTTTAATCGATCCTTAAATGAGGACTCAGAACAAGGCTCATTTCAAAATCAGGTTGTAGAACAAATACCACAAGGACATCATATGATTTCTAGAAGTAAAAAAGAAATTTTCAAGCCTACTTATCTTTTGTTGGTATTGCTTAGGTTAAATGAGCAGTAGATATAGAACTTACAAAAGTGTTAAATACTTTTCAAATACCACACTAGAAAAAGGCCATAATAGATGAATATGATGCATTAATGAAGAATAAGGCTTGAATTCTAATCCCATTTAGTGACTAATGGGTAATAGGGTGTAAATGGATCTTCAAAATAAAATCAAATGTTGATGATATAATGCAAAGGCATAAAGCAAGGCTAGTTACAAAAAGGTTCCAACAAGATCCGAGATTTAATTTTGGAGAGTCTAGTAGTGAAGGTGACTACCATTAAAATAGTCCTTATAATGCCAGTGACACTCAATTGGCAAATCAAATAATTGGACATTAATAATACATTTCTCAATGGTTATCTCCAAAAGGATGTATATATGGCTTAACTAGAGGGATTTGAAGGCCTAAACTATCTAAATCATGCCTATAAACTTTCAAAAGCTCTATATGATTTGAAGTAGGCATTTAGAGCTTGGTTTGACAAATTAAGGACCATTCTAGTAAGTTAGGGTTTTCGTAACACCAAAGGTGATAATTCCTTGTTCACACTCGAGTCACAAAAGTATATTCTTCTCATATTAATTTATATTGATGATATATTGGTGATTAGAAATAATGCAATGTAGTTGCAAAAGTTTACTCAGAAGTTAAATGACATATTTTCACTTAAAGACCCTTACATTACTTTTTTAGAATTGAAGTTTATAGAAATGAGACAAGCATGCTTTTTGAATCAAGGCAAATACATTATTGATCTTCTAAAGAAATTCAATATGTTGCATGCTACCCTATGTCCTACTCCTATAGTTGTAGACAAGACATTATCAGCAAATGATGGGAAATCCTTAAAAAATCCTTTAAATTTTTGAAGTGTTGTAAATGCATTGCAATATCTAACCAATATAAGACTAGATATCTCTTGTTTAGTGAATATTCTTAACCAATTCCTCAGTAATCTAACCATTAATCATTAGTAGGTAGTAAAAAAAAAATTCAAATACCATAAGAGTACCATTGATTATGGGATCCACATCAAACCATCAAAACATCTAAATATCACACTAGGTACTTTGATGCAAATTGGGTAGCTTATTCCAATGACTAAAAATTAGTGTCAACTTATTGTGTATTTCTTGGATAAACTTTAATGTTATGGTCATCTAAGAAGCAGAATGTTGTAGCATGTTCTAATACTGAGTTTGAATATAAAGCACTAGCCAATTTAGTTGTTAAGACTACTAAGATAAAGTCCTTGTTAAAGGAGATTAGTTTTCTTCTTAATTTTGCTCCTGTGATATGGCGTGACAATGCCAGTGCTAGTGCGTTAGCTACTAATCCGGTTTATCATGAAAGAATTAAACACATTGAAATCAATGTGCATTATGTTTATGATTACATCCTCGCCAATCAATTATCTATTTGTTATGTCACCTCTTTTAAGTAAACAGTTGACTACCTCACAAAGCCTTTGTCATACACCCATTTATGGCTCCTCATATACAAACTTGAAGTGGCTCCTTCACCTTCTTGTTTAAGTAGGATGTGAGACATGATGCTCATGTGTATAATATCCTATCATAAGGCTTCTTATGTATGAAATATACTAACTAGATATCAATATATATCTTTAATAGATTTTGTTGTGCTGTTATTTGTATAGTTTATATCTTGTTATCCTTCATTTTTGTATTTTCTACATTAGACACTTGTTTATAATTAGTTAGACACTTGGACTAGCAAATTTTATTATTTATACGCTCCACTATATAGAAATTTTCAAAGTTTAACTTGGCACTAATTACTTTTTGTATCCTAGAGTTTTGTTGAGAATAATACTAAATTGATTATAAGTTGGAAAAACCTGCCTAGCCCTATATGCTTGACTTGAAAAAAAATATATGAATACAAAAAAAAAATGCTTATCTTAAAAAAAAAGTCCAAATATAAAATAGGGCAAACCCAAATTTTTTTATAAAACTTAGCCTAATTTCGAGCCCGACTCATATTATTGATTTATATGCCAAAAAAAAAGTGATAGACTAAATGGCAATAATATTATATTATTTTATACTATACTACCACCTCTTAATTGACATGCCATTTGATCTTCAAAGTCAATTGTCAAAGTTGATTTTAAGTTAACTAAGGTTAATTAACATTAATTTTGCCCTCCCTCTTTCTTTACTTTTTAATTTTAAAGTTCATGTTTTTTATTTCAATTTTCAAACTCTGCACTACTTTGGAAAATTTAAAAGGAACTAAACTACAACTAACTTCTCTTTTTCTTTTTTTTAGTGATTCAATTTTATGAGTCAGATTTCATTTTTTTATTAGGCTAAGCCTGAACCTATTTTACATTTATAGTATTAAGCTTGGCCTTGCGCCTAATTTTTTTGAAATTTTTATATAAGCCCCACCCATGATTAGATTTACTTGACTGCTATGTTTTTGCTTACATATGTAGAAATAGTAAACGATAAAAATCTTTGAACAGACTCGTTTAACCTTGGTGTATAAGTATCAATAACTCTATTGCTCAAGTCTACCTTGAGCGCAATTTTAACGAAACATAGCTTCTACTGACATCTGTTACTTGTTTTGAAACAATCATTATTTTTTTTTTCTCAAAGTTAACTTGTTCTTGGAAAGTCACTCATAGAAAGTCTATACAAAGATGGAATAGCAACCAAGCCATCTGTTTTCTGTTCTGATATTATTGGTAGGAGAATTTCTCCCATAATATTTTGCATTGTGATTTGTGAGTCAATGGGACGCAGTTCAATTGAAAAATGGAATGGTTCAGGAAAATAATGACAATGGAAAAGAACTGTCTCCCAGCACAAATGAGGCGACAAAATACCTTCACGCTGATTATATCAATACTGCAATAACATAGCTTCTCCAAATACATAATTCTTACAACATTCTCCGCATGATTTTACATGTTTCTGAATTTTAACAAGGTTTCGATGTTTAGCTATTGCAAATACCAACCGCATCTTCATCAGAAAACATGATACTAGAATGCTATCAGCTGCTAATACAACAAATTATTCATAGAAAACTGAAAAAGCTTCAATATAACCTTTACAGCATTAGTGTACGCGTTTTTATATGTGCAATTCATTTACATACTTACATCCAAAATCAAGTACTTATCATGAGAGACATTAAGGTATCTTCATAACTTCTATACACATCCTTTTGTAGCAGCATTCTCTGCTTGTCAAAAAGAAAGGCCGTGATATCTATATGCACATCTTACAATAGCAGAATTTAGTACAATCTAGTCCAAAAAAGAAAAGCCTTTCTAACATAATATCACACTCCTCCCACTATTTTGGTGTCAAATATTCGATATTGCCTACTGCCCCACACATCATGTTTAGAGGTGTAGTAAGACTTAAGGCAGAACTGCACCCATGGTGGGTTTCTTAAAGCACACTTTTCTCCTGTACTACTATCACATAACATTACTCCAAGTAATTTGTTCATGTTCTCTGTCAAAATGTTATTGCCAGGATAACCATCAAATAGGGTTACCTGTCATAAATTATGACAACAAATAAGAAATGATCAGCCACACAGAATATGGATGAAAAAGTTAACAGATAAGACTTGGTCTTTTGGGAAATTCCATTCAAAATTCTTAGGCAAGAACAAAGTCTTCTCTTAAGTGCAGCCAATTAGCAAAATTATAGCATGCACGATAGAAATAACCATCAATAAAAAGTATGATTATTTAAATGCAAGATTCTTAAAAATTAAATAAGAATTTAAGGGAGTCGCCAGGAATCTACAATGATGAAAGGTTTAAAATTTGTTCTTACCCCATCCTCAGCGTACACAAAAGCATGGATTCTAGCTGTTGGATCCTCTAGGGTCAGCCGTATCCTATATGTCCCACAAACAGAGTAGAAGTTTTCAGCTGGCCAGGGCATTGCTGCTACTACTCGAACAATGCACTTGAATTTAGCTGTCACCTACAATTCTCTTAAGTCAACAAATATCAGTAATGTAACGAGAGGTGTTTCTTTTGTTTTGTTTTGTTTTTTTTTTCCCCGGGGGGGTGTGGAGAGAAGTATGTAAAATCAACAAATGCAAATGTCAAAGATAAAAGAGTATTTTTCTTTGAGAATTAAGAGCATTAGTAGGTAATAGAGAAAATTTTTATCAAAAAAAGAAAAGGAAAGAACATAAAAAGAATAACTGAGTATTTTAAACTGAATGACAACATTATTCAGGATAAAATAAGTTATGGAACCAGAGCTCTGCCGGGGTAGGGCTGAAGAAAATGCAATACGGTACCTCTGAATGGGTGAGGACATCCATTAAGGTAACAGATGGGACATAATCATAATCAACCACTGTAGGAGGAAGGCACAATTGTAGTCTTGTAAGAAAAGATCTAATATATGATAATCATAAGATTAAAAAAATTAGAAACAATGATGAAACGCACATGTGAAACTTGTAATATATGAAGACCAAGGAAAGCTCGAAAAAGGCATTCTTCTCCAATTCAAGGACATCCGCTCATCATACAATCTGACTCAAATAAATACAAAACAAAGCATTAAAACATCAGTTAACTGATCTAGTATATTCAATCATCTTATGAGTCAACAGATTTGGCAACCACCTTTGGCGCTCTAGTATGAGACAATCCTCAGTTGGTGTGTACCGAAGCTTTGTAAAAGGAGTCAACACACCATGCCATAGTCCTGCATGCACTTCAAGACGCATATTTACAATCTTGACCCACTTATCAATGTCTAGAAATCGGAGATGGTTCTTCTCAATGCCTTGATCATATGTTATCCTCAAGATGGATCCAACGGTAGGAAAGGTACACAATAAGTCTCTTGGCAGAGGCACAGGTTCCAGATGTAAAGGAAGAGGATTATGCATTTCATCTTCCAGCCTGCAATTTATAAAAAGACCATCGAATTTCTTTGGCAATAGTGCAATACCATCAGTAACTAATATATATTACACAAACAAATAAACTGACTGTGCTATTGCATCTAACCCAATTATTGTGTGGAAGAAACACACAAGTCTCTACAAGCATAAGATCAAATTTCAGGTCCTATACCACCTTAGATTAGATCCCCAGTTTGAATATAAACAAATGTCTATTAGGACTCACTCATTTGTGCAAAGATAGAGAATTGAATGTAAAATTAACTAAACAAATATCTAGTTGTCAATTACCGAACTTGCAAGCACCAATATAAGTTTCCTAATAACGTAAAATTAAACTAATTTGGAGCACATTTGTCCAGCTCATATCAGTAAAAGGTTCTAAGACCAGAAGATTTGACCCTTGCAATGCACACTTACCAATGTGCTAAACCATGGAGGACTAGGAAGCTAAGAAGCACTGATACAGGTATGACATGATACAATACATAGGATATGATAATTTCTAAAATTTTAGGATAAACGAGGAGGGGGGAGTGTGTGTGTTTAACAAATCAACTCGTTAAAATGTAAATTGAGTCTTGAATAGACTACAAATTATAGCATAAATGATAAAACAATTTACAAGCATAAATAAATGTTCATAACAAGTTACAACTTGCAAACAAAACCTTAAATGATAAATTAATACTAGGCTAGAGTTTCCAATGCAAATTAATATTCATCTCCATCCACATTACTAACATTACCGGTAAACTCTTGATCCAAATCTGATTCATCTAAAGACAAAAGAGTCGGTGCTCCAATTCCCTTCGCAACAATATGAAGAGTATGATTGCTCAAGAAGCTTCAATGCAAGTCCTTGAAGAATAGGAGTTGAAGAACCATAATTTATCCACCATTCACTAGGCTCCAAATTCCACCTATGCTGTAAGGAATTAAATGGTGAATATGCATTCGAAGTTCCATAAAATTTAGAAAACTCTTGAAAGACCAATCTTCTCTCCCTAGGATCTTTAAAGTATATATTATAGCATTTGGTCCTCTCGACTGAAATAAAATTTAAACATCTTTATGTGGAGGAATTCTTTTTGGTACTCTTCAATCCACTAAAGAGTATAATACCTATGCAATATGGAATAAAAACAATATTAATAACACTTATTTATCACAAAATCAAATTTGAAAAGAAAATGAACTAGGATTCAATGAATGAGCAAGGCAATGAAATAGTGTGCAACTCTGCATCCATCAATCAACTATAATCCCATATACAACTTCATAAAACCTTGAATACTTAAAAAGTTACTTTCTTTCATGCTCATATATTGATGCCTTCACTTCTTCTATCATTAAATCTCACTTACCATAGATAAAATGAAATGTAGGCTTATCAATGTCGCAATTCATGAAAGAGAAGGTGTAATCAACCTTATCCTACCAAGTCATCAAAAATTAACTCTTTAACAATATTTGCCTTTCTAACATCATCCTCTTTATAAGTCTTAGATGAATTACACGCCAAATTAAAAAACAAATCACCTACATAAAACATTTTAGAAATTTCAACACACAAATTCTCCCTAACTCCTTGGTTGCAAAGTACCCACAACTCTCCTTCTTCCATGATTGCATTCAATTCCAAGAGATATAATTTCATTTGGATTTAAAAAAGACAAGCCTATAGCTGGCAGGGATAAAGGCAATTGTTTTGGCTTTGACATATTATCAGCCCCTGATACAATACCCCTTTTGTGCACCTATCACAGGAGAAGGAAGTCACGTGCAAGTCAAGCTAAACTATGGAGTTTTGACCAGTTCAACGACAAACTAACTGATGCCACACATGCCGATCTGGGGGAAGACATAGTGGCCACACATGCCAAAGTGGGGAAATACATAGTGGGATTAAAGGGAATTAAACCTCCTCTTTAGCAATTGCATGTTCCAATCTATCACCATAGCCTTAGGAATAGGAAATTAATTATTAATGCTAACATATTTAGTATAAATAGTTCCACTTAGGTCCAAATGTAAGTAGGTACTCAACTCATTTGTGATTGTTATTAGAAGTCAGTCCACTCCACACAAACACCCTTGTCGGAATTATACTATTGAGATTCTTGCATTTATATATTCCAGCAACTCTACTCTTTTATTTCTTGTTTCTTTTCTTTTGTTAATTTGGGCTCCTACCACCATCCTCTTACATTCTTGTCATTTCAACTAAACAATTAACATCAAGTTTTAAGCACATAGCAGTTCTCTTACCAAATATCCTTAATAAATGCCACTTGATTTTGTAATAAGACTTGTTAGATTCACGATTACAATAATTATATTTCTAATATCTATTTCTACTAGGATAAGCACTTTCTCCCTCTCTACTTCAATTAATTAAAGTCACATAAGCTCTAAAAAGAGTTCCTTCTTTTTGAAGTTCATTAGTATAACAATATTAGGCAAAAGCATTGCTACTAAGAGTACTACCAGAACTACAAATTCTAGTGATGACAAATAAACCTTAGCATAGGGACAACAAACTTACAATGAGGAGTAAAGCAACGGAGTTCAAATAGCATAAATGAAGCAATGAAGATTAAATAGCATAACTTTATTGAAGAATGAAGAAGCTAGAACAGAAATGAATGAAGCTAGAAGCCTAAAATAGAAAGCAAAAACACTCCAATATTAAAATGTATCAATGGAAGATTACACTTACAATGAAGAACAAGGAACCTTAAATGGAAATAAATGAAGTTAGAGCAGAAAAACAAGAAGCTTGAACAAACCACAATGAAGCTCTAATAGAACACCCCAAACTCGAAAAAAGTCACAAAGAAGAACAAACTAGAATGGAGATGGAACACAACATCCCAATCTCCCTCTCTGCAAAGACAAAAACAAACAACAAAGAACGGTGGAGAAAAAAGGCAAATGAAGAGAAAAATGCTTGAGAATGAAATATCTCCACATTAAGTAAATCAAAGTGTAAATAACTCCAAGCATGAAGTAGATATAAAGAATTGGAAGTTAAGACACACACCATACCAATGCCAAACACATATCCCATATGGATATGCATAAGATATGGGACCATACAACCTAAGTGGTTTTTTTTTTTAGGTTAGGTGTTTCAAACACGCCGATGCATTTAGAAACCATACTAAAACAACTATGATACAAAATGATGTTGCTTTGGAATTTTATTTCATTTTATTTGTTCTCAAATCCTTAAATCCCTAAATTCATGAGCCTTGTTCTTTGCAACTTCTGCTTCATTCAACATTCTTCTCTTCTTCATTCATCATTTGTCTTTGCCATTTTTCTTCGTCTTCACAGAAAAAGGAGACTGGGGTGTTGTGTTCAAGCTTTTTATTCTAGTTTGTTCTTCTTCGCCGTCCTTCTTGACTTTGTTCGAGTTTGAAGTGTTTTGTTGGAGCTTCATTGTTGTTTGTTTGAATTTCTTGCTTTCTATTCTAGCTTCACTCATTTCCATTCGAACTTCCTTTTTCTTCATTATAAGTTCAATCTTCCATTTATGCCTTTTAATACTGGAGTGTTCTTGCTTTCTATTTTAAGTTTTTAACTTCATTCATTTTTGTTCTAGCTTTTTCATTGCTTCATTCTTCATGGTAAGTTTGTTGTCCCTATGTTAACAAGTTTATCTATAGCCACTATAACATCTAGTTCTGGTAATACTCATAGTAGTAGTTTTTTTGGCCCAAAATTGTTCTACTAATGAACTCCATAAAGTGGGAACTCCTTTACGGGCTCAAGTGACTTGAATCAATAAAAGTAGGTGGAAATGAGTATTGGCAATGTAATTATTGTAGCTAAGAATATAATAGATCTTATTCCAAAGTTAAGTGTCATTTGTTAAGAGTATCTAGTAAGAATTATTATTTGCTCAAAAGTTGATGTTAATTGTTTAATTGAAATAAGCCAAAACAAGTGCTTTTACCACTGGCAATTACGAGTTTGTTTCTTTTAAACTCAAATGAAACTATACTTTTTTGGAAATGAATACAATCATAGAAAAAAGAAGGCTATGAATACTTTGGAAAGAGTCTTCAACCCAGGAGTTAAGGAGAATTCGTGTTGAAATTTTTAGAATATTTTATTCGAGTAAAATGCCTTTTTATTTAGCACACAATCCACATTACATTAGCCCATTTCAATATGCTACAAACAACATGATTGCTAAATGTAAACCTCATTATTATAATGCATTAAGAGGCTTTTTGTGCAAAAAAAGAGGGGAAATGTTGAGAGGCTACTTGAACTAATCAAAAGGACTTAGAGCGTGAAGGTAGTAAATATAATGACAAATGACTAGATTGATATATAGCGAAGACCATTAATTTAGTTTATGATCGTATTTGATTGGGGGCCTATTGTTTTAAGGTAGTTGATAAGTCTAAAGAATATAAAGAAAAGTTCTATATAGTTAACTCGATGCATCAAGTAATTGAAAAGATTAAATCTCAAAATGTGGTTCAGCTTACAACTGACAATGGCCAATCTGTAAAGTTGCTAGTAAAACTATTGAGATTGAGTATCCTTACATTTTTTGGACCCCATGTGTTATGTGCACGCTCAATCTTACATTGAAAGATATATGTGCAGCCAAAAACACAGAGGTAAATGAAGTTACATTTGAAGAATGCCATTGAATCACTCAAGTTAAAGCAATTTTATTAGAACTTTCACCGTGAATCATTCCTTGAGGCTAGATACTTTTAGTGAATTTGTAACTTTGAAATTGTTTGCTATTGTTAAAACAAGATTTACCTCAACCATTGTGATGCTCAAGAGGTGTAAACCCATAATTAGTGAGGAATGGAGTATTTATAAAGCAGATGGTGTTGGAAAGCAAATATTTTAAAGAGTTAATTCTTTACGACTCTTAGAAATACAAGATTGATTACATCCTCTCTTTCACTATGCCTATTTATGACATGCTTAAGTTTTGTGAAACCAATAAGCCTACACTTCATTTGATTTATGATAAGGGAGATTCAATGATAGAAGAAATAAAGACATCAATAGACAAGCATGAGAGAAAAGTACTTTATGAGTATTCAAGATTTTATAAAGTTGTATATGCGATTATAGTTGATCAATGGACAAAGAATTGCACACCACTTCATTGCCTTGCTCATTCATTGAATCCTAAGTAAGGTACACTACATGTTTACATTTTTCAGTTTCTTTTCAAATTTAACTTTGTGGCAAACAAACGCCATTAATATTGTTTCTATTCCATGCTAAATAGGTATTATATTCCTCAACGGATTAAAGAGGCATCAAATAGACTTCCTCCACATAAAGATGTTGAAATTTTAACTGAGATGACCAAATGCTTTAATTTGTACTTTAAAAATTCTAGAGAGAGAAGATTAGTCCTTTAAGAGTTTTCTAAATTTTGTGAAATTTCAAATGCATATTCACTATTCAATTCCTTACAAGATAGTTAGAATTTTGAGCCTAATGAATGGTGGATAAATTATAGTTTATTCTTCAAGGACTTACATTGAAACTTCTTGGGCAATTATGCTCATCATCTTGTCGTGAAAGGAATTGAAACACCTAGTCTTTTATTCATTCACTCAAAAGGAACAAGATGAATCCAAAAAAGAATGAAAACTTGATTTATGTTCATACCAATCTTTGCCTTCTATCGAGGAAGAGTGAAAAGTATTTTAGTAGACAAACTAGATGTGTGATGCTAATGGAGATCATTGGGAACCATTTGATAGGGTTGGAAGTCTTGAAATTGTAAATTTGTCTTTAGATGAATCCAATTTAGAACAAGAACTTGTAGAGAATGCTAGTAATATGAATGGAGATGAAGATTAATCTAAATTGGAAACTCTAGTCAAGTATTAATTTGTTTGATTATTTATGCTTTTATTTGTAAGCTATAACTTGTTATAAACATTTTATTTATGCTTGTAGCTTATTTTATCATTTATGCTATAATTTGTAATCTATTTAAGACACAATTTACATTTTAACGTGTTGCTTTGTTGAATATATATATATACACACACACAAATACCCATACTGTATTCTAAAAGTTTAGAAATTCTCATATCCCAATGCTTGTATTGGTGCTTCTTATATTGGAAGTAATGGTCATTGCTCCTCCCAATATCATCTCAAACATTTTGTTCCATTCCCACATCTATTAGTGATTTCCATAGAATCACGTGCATGCGTGCACACAATACGCAGGCCCACACACACACAAAGACCTAATGCAGCATAATAGGAGAACACCACTTCTTTTATTGTAAGAAGAACCAATACCAGTAATAGACTTCCATATGATTTGTCCAAAATTAACATTTACATGGGAAAAGGGTTAAAATGGCAATGTAAAACTAAATTTAAATGAACTCACTTTGCACTTATACTGTTTGGTGGCAAATCAGTACCATCCCAAACGTAGACCATCCATTCATGATTTGCAGCCTCACGGCAATGAAGTATCTTAATGTGAAAAACATCAAAGAGTAAGAAAGATCGGATTATCAGAACTATATAATGGTGAAAATGAAAAAGTTCTTTCTCTTGTTTAGCCACCACAAAGGCAAAGAAGGAATGTAAAAGAACATTTGTGTGTCTTGATAAAGCAAGGCTCAAAAAGTGTGTAACAACCTTCTATATTTCAATTATAAAAGGGTCTTTCATAATCAGATACAAAAAGCAATACAAAAATCAGAACAAGACAACTACCTTGCATGCCAAATTGCAATGGTCTCCTTCCTTGATTTCTCTTAGCATTGGAAAGTTACTGGAATCTACACAGCATATACAAACTTTAAATATTCACACATATGAAATTAGCACCAAAGTAGCAAACAAGGTGATGAAATTACCAGAAAATTTCAAAAGCTATAGATACCATAAAATTCAATAGCTTATCACACGTGTATTGATTTCAATAGTTGGTAATTCTTGATTGACCTAAATCTAAACAAATCTATAAACACATCTAAAGGGCTAATTCATAGTTTATATGGTTTCTGAAACCAATATTTATATGATTCAGACAGTTATTTTGGATCATAAAATTTATATTATTTGCACTGCACCACCATGTTGCAATGCTTAATGCAACCTGCCGTGCACATTGCAAGAACAACTATCTGCATGCATATCAAGTTTAACTTGGACTAAACAAGTTAAAAATGAATCAGCTGCTTTCAAAATATATTGAATGCTACAATCTTAGACTACCTTCAGAAAGCTGAAAATTGACCAGCCATTTTCTGAGCTTGACTATGAGCATTTTGTCCATATCTCTTGGATGAAACTTGGAAGAAACTTGGTAAGGGACAAAATCATCGCCATCTTTCCCACTATATAAAGCAAAAGAGGAAAACTTTTTATTGAAGACAGCATTTACCTCATCACCATGCGTTTTAACCTACAAAATTATAAGCCAAAAAAAAAAAAAAGAGCCCCAAGTTTATCAGATGCTTAACAAAGTTTATAACACAATGCAGCATTCAATCAAAATTAGAGTTCATCTTCCACATATTTTTGGTTCTATAAGACAAATTGGTGCACTATGTGAAATCAAACCCAATAATATAAGGCTCTTTAAAGGCTGCATTGTTACAAAAATTAAATTGACTGAAAATTTTTTCCCATAGAAGGTCAAATGTAAAATATTTAAAAACACATAGATGCATATTTGTCTTTATAAAGACCCATTTGGTTGGGTGATATAAAGAAAATAGGAATGTAAGAAATGGGTAAGTCAAGATAGGTGGAATAGAAAATGACTTTTATACCTCTACTTTTAAAAATGTAGTTTGATGGATGAAATAATAATTATAAGAGTATAATAACCATTACACAAACTATGTAAAAAGAATACATTCACATCACGACGAATCAAACAGGCCGAAATATTCAAAAAAGGTCAATCAATAATATTACAAGAACATTAGGTTACTATTTTATCTATTAGTCCAAGTTGTTAAAGAACTTAACAAGGAAGACTGAATGTAAATATATGATAATAAACCTTTTGTAATCAAACAACACTGAAATTTCAAATTCAAGGAATGAATTAATTAGAAGGTGAGTGTTTTTCTAAAACTGAGTTATCAGTATTCAGTCATGTAGAGTTAAATATAATTAATAAAATCGAGCATCATGGTAGTCGGTTATGGTACTCCTTCCATTTATATAAGATGGAGATCAATGATTTATAGGTAAGTCATATGCAGAATTTTTAATTCCAATATTCTTAGGAAGTTTCACTACCAAACACATGCAGGAGTCCCAAATATATCTCTGGGATGTTGAGCTTATCCAGTAAGAGGTCTTCATATTTTTGAAATCTACAGCCAACAATTTTCCTTAGAAGAATTTGACATCTGAGTCTATCAAATTTTGATTATTCAATTTATTCAAGGTGTTTGACCAAGATGGCTTTCTTAGTTGCTTTCTTTCTTTCACTCCTATTATTCTTGCCCCTTTTTTATTTCCTTTCAGGTAAACTGAACCACCCCTCAACTTCACTAAAACCCTTCCCATCACAAGGGATAAGTACCTGAGTTATATCATAAAACTTGCAAATTCAAAACCCTAACCCTGAGAATTTCGAAAAACCTGAATTTTCTTCACATAATATCATGGAAACTTTTCCTTCATATCATTGACATTTCCCACCACAAAGTCAATCTACATACCCTAAGACTGTCACTATCGTCACCAAACCGCATATTCTTTTCAAATCCCAAATCCTTTCATGCAGTCAACATGAACATCATGATAAAAAAAGCAGATGAGATGGCAAACATTGCTAAAATTTATTATTTAAAGGCCTTAAAGTCAGAGTGAGAATGACAGAGAAGACCAGCATATTGCCAAACTTTACTTAAATGTAGGTCCAAACTAACAAATATGACAGACAGAAACAGTGCATAAAACTATACAATGGCCAACGCTGGTCCAGAAAGGCAAAGCAAACATATTTCTGCAGAATGTACTATCAGATCCAGGACTAGGAATACCATTACCATAACATTACAAAGCTGAACTACATCTCCACTCGCTACAACATGAGGAAGTTTTTCCGAATTTTCAGCAAAAATATTAACAGACATCCCAGTTTGCTGATGTGATTCATCAATTATTTTTAGGGTACAGCAGTAATCTGCAGAAATTATTCATGTAAGCCAACCAGCAAGAACAGAAAGTACTCCATGCTAATAACTTAGAAAGAACTTCCAGTTATACACCTCGAACAAAAACATAAACAAACACTCAGCCCTTTCAGGGTAAGCATTCGGTAAAACCAGGATGATCCATAAAGACGCAAACTTGGAGAAGCACAAATATGTAAACAGTACAAAAGGAAAACAATACAACTTATTGAGTTTACTAGAAACCTAAAACAACCAAGTTTAACAACAGTTCGGCCACGTTGAAAATTACAGACTAAAATAGAGGACTTTCAGTAAGAATTGGCATCTACCAGAACATAACAACGAGACTGGCTCAGAACGTACACCTTAGCACAAAAATTCGTCAATCTACTACCAGTAAACTAAATGGCAGCCGTAAGTCCGGCCTTTGATTCATCATTGCCAGTTAAAATCTGAGCCAACCAGAAGTCACTCTCCAAATACTTTATGAATTCTAACAACATGAAACAAAAAAGGCGAAACTTCAAAATATAATCTTTGTTCGGTCGGGGATCCAAAATCGTAACTTCAAATGCAAAGTTTAAGCAGCGAGATTCTTCAAACAGGAATTTTACCAGTGCCCCTAGTTCGCTTTGGGAAACCGAATTCAAATATAATGCCCATTATGTTCACTTTTTGATTGATAGATTTCATAGCATCTCGTATGGGAAGAAACTTGTAGTGGTCTGCAGTTCCCATTTTCTCTTTATCTCTCTGAGCTCTCGCCCCTTGAAGAAAAATTTTCCTTTCTAGGGTTTTCAAAGCAAACAAATTCCTTCGGTGGTGGCCTTGATGTGGAGGCATGGATGGCCTCTTATATCGATTGCCAGTTTGCCACGTATCATTTTCGAAATCCGACTAAATATTCAGTTTGACCCTAAAAAATATATTTTTTATGATTCAATTCTTGAATTTATTTTTTTTTATAAATTAAACTCTCAAAATCTTTAAGTTGTTGTATTATATTATATTATATTATATTATATTATATATTAGTTATAAATTAGTATTTTAAAATGAAATAAATATATAATTTGGCATAAAAAAGATTAAAGTATAAGAAGTAATAGATGTTGAACAACTGTATCATGTAAAAAATATATATCTAAATACTAAAGTGCTAAAAAGTTTATCTTTTATGATTTAAATTAGAAGGTAGCTCCTACCAAAATTTGGTGGACCTCACAATTTAAAAAATATAGCCATATCTTATTATAAACTATAAATAGTAAGTCAAAACTTTATATATACATATGTATTTTGATTGTGTATTTTTCTCTTTTTTTTTCTTTATATAACTTCAAATTTCTTATTAACTATTTATTTCTTAGTTTATTAAGAGAATAAATTAAGCATGAAGATTTGGACCTATTTGATTTCTTGTTCTCAGAACAATTTTTTGTTTTGAAGAAAAGTAAAAAAAAAATTGTTTGATAATGTATTTTTAATAATGTGTTTTGTAAAACAAAAAAAAAACATAATTGTGTTTTCAAAAACAGAAAAATCAAAATATTTTTTAGAATTTTGTTAATTTTTATTTTGTAGAATAAGAGAAAAAACAGAAAATAGCAATTTTTTAAAATAATGATTAAAACAAATATTTTAATTTTTTTGTTTTTAAAATTTGTTCTAAAAAATATCTATTTTAAAAATATTAAAATCAGAATAAAATCAAACAGGACCTTTATTTCTAAAAAATCCACAAATTTTTAATAACTTAAACAACAAGAGAAGCAAATTCTAATGTAATTATTTATAAATTCTTTAGTCATGTATACTCTAACCACTCATCCTTTATTCATTTTTTGTTTTGTCAAAGTGCTCCTCAAAATTTTATTTATGAGTAAAAATTAAAAAAAATATAGTCCCAATCCTCATATGTGTTGGTATAAATATTTTAGCCTAATTAATATTTTTATTTTTTAACTTATGTATTTGTTTCAATTTTTAATTTTATCTTTTAATTTTTTTATTTTAATTTAGTCCACTAACTTTTAATTTATTCATCTTTTTTTGCTATATCAATTAGGATATTTAACACCCACCTACTCAATCACATAATTTGTGAAGGATATCATGTTGCAAAACTCATTTTAAATCAATCTATTGACAATAGCCCCTCTTGCTCTATATATGTTCCTAACTCTCTTTAGAAGTCTATATGGTGTTCAAAAATTCCTCCTAAAGTGCAGCACTTTTTATGAAAGATTTGCAAATGCGCCATCCCTACTAAAGAGAATTTCTAAAAGAAAAAATGTTGTCCATCTCCTTATTGTCATATTTGTTCAGGTGAGGTTGAGACAATTGAACATTTACTCTTGTTGTGTGAATAGTCCAAAAAAAGTATAGTTTAGTAGTCATTTCACTTTTAAAATTGATAACTAGAATATCTCTCAAATAGATCTTTGGCTTAATTGGTTATTGATGGATTTAAACTTAGATAATTTTAACAAACCTTTGGTAGTTATGTTGTGTTGGTATATTTGGAAAGGAATATGCTCAAGGTGTTTTGAAAATTCTTAACTTGACCTTATATTGATAGTAACAAATGCTAATGAAACTCTTAAAAGTTATTGAATGTCTAATAATTTATTCATTAATTTTGCTACTTCTTGCCGAATGAACTCTCTTAATAAGGCTTTATGGCATCCTCCAAATAGGAAAAAGGTTAATGTTGAAGACCTTTGTTGAATCCAATGGTGCTACTAGTCTAGAAATAATTTTTAGGGATTATGAAGGTTCTTTGTTATTATTGTTGTTGTTGTATAAAGGTTCTTTGTTAGAATTGTATTATACCCCTTGTAAGTCTATCTCATCTTTTATGTGCAAAACTTTGGCACTTAAAAAAGATATGTTGTTGGCTAGAGATTTAGAGTTGCATAATGTAATTTTTGAATATAATAATTTCCCTTTAATAAACTTAATGCAATAGAAATATAATTTTCTTAATTGGAAGAGTGTTTCAATTATGAAGGATATTGTTCATTCTAGCAAGTTTTTCTAGTCCATTTCTTTTTCTTAGGTTTCAAGATTTACAAATATAACAACTGGTAAGCTTGTTAAAGCTTCTTGTAAAGAGATGTGCATTGTTGGTTGGAATTATAATTCCCCATCCCCTTTTGCTTTTGATTCTTAATTCTAATTTTGTTGCTCTTACGAGGAGAGTAGGTTAGCTTTATTATTTTCTCTTTAGTTCTTATTATACAAGGAGTTTTTTTGTTATGTATGTTTTTCTTTTATTTTTTCTGTTTTGGTTGAAGTATGAAATTTTGTACTATTTCATTTATTTTTTTTTCCTAAAGGATTGTTGTTGGCCTAAAAGAAAAGGATATTTAACAATGTCATTAACATTGCCTACATGGTAATCAAAGTGGACAAGCTCTGTCATTAGGGTGCTCATCTATTTTTAAAATGGCATCTTTAACTTCCATTCACATTTGAAAATAGTTTTTCAAATTTTTTTTAGGTTTTAAAATAAGTCTATAACTTTCTTTTGTGTCTAAAAAATGATTCCTTAAATGTTTATAAGACTTTTACTATTCTAATGAAAGTAAACCTTAGCCAAAGACAGTAATAAGGAAGTAATATGAAAACCATGCAAAGAAGATATTACAAAAATTACAAAATAATTATTTAGTTTGAAGCAAATGACATATTTTGTGGTCTTTTCTGGTTTACCTTGAATCTCAAATAATTAAAATTAGTCTTGATAGATAAAAATATGATATACAATCATATAAATAATATCCAAAATGAAGTAGAACCATTACTATGTGGATTTGGATATGATACTGTGATTAAACAAGCACAAACATGTTTCTAGGCTCTCTATTCTCTCGAAAAATTATGTATATATTGTTCTGAATAGTTATCATTAGGGCTATGCATGGGACGAGATGGGCTGGGAATAGTGTTAGCCCGATGCCCGTCTCTATTTGGAATTCAGGATAGAATTCATGGCCCGTCGGGTAGGGACGAGCCAGAACGGGTTAGGATGGGATAAGGAAAAAACTTTCATCGGTCTACCACTTAGACATTTTAATAAACTAGATAAAAAACCAGAATATGGGTTCTTAATAAATTCCAAACAAAAATTTACAAGCTATGGTCTATATTTTATTGCAAAGGCAATCATATATAAGCAGTTATCAGAATTAAGTAATGAGCGATCATAGTCCACTGTGCTGACAGTCTTTATAGCAAGATTTATAAATTGGAATCCAACAAGTTAATCCAGAACATTACTTCTAAATTTTGGAGATTGTTGTCAAAAGGTCTTTGATATAAGATCTCATCAAAATCACTTGTAGTTCGCTCATGGTTGCCACTTTTAGCCACAAGCTCTTCTTTCTCTAGTTCATCCAACTTGGACATCATATGAACAAATTCCTCATCATTAGCTGTATCTTTTTATTTATCTGCACCAGCAAAACTAGAAACATCTTGCTTCAAGGGACCTGAAACAAAACATTGAAATCTTATTTTAGTGTAACCTCAATATTTCTTTAAAATAAATAAATTTAAAATAGAGTATGGTCATTAGCTTGGTGCATTGTTTATGAAACAAAGCTTAAATGGAAGAGGTAGACCACATTTCTCACATTCCACATTTGACATCAAATACAAGCCAACAATGTTATAGGAGCAAAAAGGAATCATAAATAAAAATTAACCAAGTCTCTGAAAACTGCTTATATAAAGAAAAAATTAGATCCCCCTTCCCCCCCCAAAAATGTAGATAGCCAGATACAACCATATAAAAATATGCAAACTCCCAAAAGACAAATAGTTAGATGTATAGATGCAATACACACACTTATAAAGATGTCTATCAACTACATGTTAACATACGATTACAATGTATTAGGAATTCATAATAAGCTTAATCCTTTAAAGAAAGGATTAAAATTCTATTTGAACTTCTAAGCTTTCTACCAACTTCTAGTTACAGGGAACACCTACTATCATTTTTTTTCTTTTTTATCTTAAACCACGCAAGGCAACAGAAGGCAAGAACATACCAGATTTAAATTCCTATTTACTAAAGTTCTCATCCACATAATCTTCCCTTATCTCCACAAGACCCTCTTGTGCCATATTAAACCAAGACATTAGTTAATCACTGAGAAAACTTTAAAACTAGTGACAGTAAGCATTAATATAAAAATACACAAAAATCTCACAAGAAGATTTAAATAAGAAAAAAAATAAAGGAGGAAAAATTAAAGTTGCAATACATGCTAGTGGCAGAATTGTAATAGTGTTCTACAGACATAGATTATAAGCTGAAATCATATAGACAACTTCATGATTCAGTCGAAAAGATGATCTTAATTTAAAAGCTATTTGTAATTTAACAAATCTTTGCAGAACCCATTATAATCCAATGCATCCATAATACAACAAAATTTTATCAAGAGATTACTTCCAAATGCCATCTATTGTTTAGTTTAATTTTGTGCATTAAAACAATATAACAGAATTTTATCAAGACTTGCATATAGCCAGTAAAGACGAGAGACTCTCTAACTTGCATACACATGTAGGAATTTTCCAAACAATACAATAGAATAAGCATACACATGTAGGAATTTTCTAAACAATGGACGAGAGACTCTCTGACTTATTAAAGATTGAAGAGGAGGACGAGAGATCGAGAGATTACGAGCTTAAAGAGAGATGAGACTCGAGAAGGAGAGGTCGAGCGAGTCACCATGACAAGTAGATGCAGTCGAACAACAGGGACTAGTAAAAGAGTAGATCAGATGCCAGACATACCAGATTTAGTACCAGAGTGGCTGTGGGAGTATCGTTTGCCGTGGAATCATAGATCCGAGGGAGGGAGTGTTGTGACTGTCGTCTATGGTTTGTTTCATCATTTCATGAATCTGATGGCAAGGGAGGGCCGAAACAAAACCTGGGTAAGTTAGTAGATCAAAACCTAAAAGCTTTTTTTTATTAAATATATCGGGTTGGGCTGGGACAAGATGATTGAAAGGCTCATCCTGAAGCACGTCTCAACCTAATATTTCATCCCTAATCCTTTTTCCCTGTTTGTCCCTTTCCTTATTTTTTTTGTTATCTTAACCCAGCCCGAATAATTCGAGCCAGGACGGATTCATCAGACCTTTCAGGTTTTACACAGCCCTAGTTATCATAGCATAACTAAACTTGAGGACCCATGCACTATATATATGCACGATAGAGGCCTTTTCTTATCAAAGAAACCACGCATCTTAATTGTTGTTGGAGCAAAACGAGGTTCCTATTTTTACAAACCATTTATAGAGATGTTACTAATGGAAATGAACATTAGTTTGCTACCAACGTTCACTTAAACAGCTATATTCTTCCACTTGGTCTATAAATACGAATGCACTTCAAGAAAAGAAAACTTAATGCATGGATCACAGTGGTAGGTCCTCTATATGTGAGTATTACCTTTCATGTATCACAATGTATTTTGTTTCTTTGACCCATTATAACTTAATGAATAAACCTTATACTTATTCTGATTATCTTAATGTTGATTTTCTCTAATCACAAATGTATACACAAAATGAGAAAAACAACTCAAAATAAATAAAAGTTTTATTACAAATGATATATAATATGTACATAAAAAACTCAATATGGTACTAAGTCTTATTCTAGTTACATGATCCTTAAACACTAATAATAGCATGCCTTTTGTTAAAGGATATGTTATCATTAACTCAGTGCTAATGTGTTCAATAGTGACTTTATTCTTTTTGACATGTTATTGAATGGTTAAATACTTTATGTTGATGTGCTTGCTTTGACTTCCACTTTTATTACTATTAGCCAGAAAAATCTACAGTTGAGTTGTCACAATAAATCCTTAATGGCTTAGAAACCAAATCCATAATTCTAAGCCTAAAAATAAAGCTTTTTAACTATAAACCGTGCAAAGTTGCCTCAAAACAAAATACGAACTCAGCTTCTGTGGTAGAAGTAGCAATCAAAGTCTGTTTCGTACTTCTCTAAGGCATAGCTCCGTCAGGAAATATGAAAATATACCCTGATATTAATTTTTATGAATCAACACATCCAGCAAAACTCGAATCTAAGTAGCCAACTACCTCAAGATCCTCAATCTGTCTATACATTAACATGTAATCTTTGATACCATTAAGGTATCTCATCATCTTCTTTATAGCTCTTTAATGATTCATACTTGGATTGCTCTAATATCTCCTTAACATTTCAACTGCAAATGCAATGTCAGGCCTTATATAAAATTGAGCATACATAAAACTTCTAACAGTAAAAACATATGAAATATTATGCATCTGTTCCCTTTATAGATCATTCTTTAGGCATTGATTCAAATTAAACCTGTTACCCTTCACAATAGGTGTTACACTTGATGAATAGTCTTTCATCCGGAATCTCCCTAAAATCTTATTGATATAGGTTCCTTGTGATAAGCCCATAATACATTAAATTCTCTCCTTATGGATCTTAATACTAATAATATAAGATATGTCACCCATATCTTTCATGTCAAAATTCTTAGAGAGAAAATGTTTCACCTCATATAGAAGCCCTTTATCATTAGTTATAAGCAATATGTCATCCACATACAACACAAAGAAATAGATTTTACTTCCACTAACCTTTGGTATATATAATAATCCATGACGTTCTTCATAAGTTTAAATGAAGAGATGACATCATAAAACTTAAGATATCATTGGAGGGAGACCTGTTTCAATCCATATATGGATTTCTTAAGCTTGCATACCAAGTGCTCACTACCACTAAAGGAAAATCCTTTAAGTTGTTTCATATATACCTCCTCCTTTAGATCTTTATTAAGGAATGTTATCTTCATATCCATCTAATGCAATTTCAAATCAAAATGAGCAATCAATGCCATTATCATAGAGAAGGAATCTTTTTTAAATATAGGGAAAAATGTCTTTGTATAATCAATTTCTTCCTTTTGAGTGAATCACTTAGTCACAAGTCTTACTTTATATCTCTTGACATTGTTTAATGAGTCTTTTTTCTTGTTATAGACCCATTTACAACCAATGGCCTTTAAACCACTAGGTAACTCAACAAGATCCCAAACTCCATCAGATGCCATATAATCCATCTCTTCCTTCATAGTATTGTGCCATAATTCAGATTCTCTATAACTGATAGCTTATGAAAACATCTCAGGATCATTTTTGGCTCCTATGTTATAGTTAGATTTTTGTAAATACATAATATAATCATTAAGAATTGCTAACCTTCATATCTTAGTTGATCTTCTTAATGTTGGATTAGCAACCTCTTGGGAAGCATGTTCCTTAATTGGTTGCTTAACAATTTCTAGTAATTATTTAATAATTAGATCAATATGGTCATGGTCAACAGGCTATAGATCCTCAAAGATTGGCTGTTTCATGCCAGTCTATTACTTGATGTGGAAGCTTGAAAATTATAATGATCATTTTCAATACATAAGTGCTAAGTTTGATTACTTCTACTGATCAAGTTAATAATTGGATCAATATGGTCATGGTTAACAGGCTGTGGATCCTCAAAGATTGGCTGTTTCATGCCAGTCTATTACTTGATGTGAAAGCTTGAAAATTATAATGATCATTTTCAATACATAAGTGCTAAGTTTGATTATTTCTACTGATCAAGTTATTTTTAAAAAATTTTATATTTCTTGATTCCACAATTTTAGTATTATGAGATAGACAGTAAAATCTATATCTCTTAGACCTTTTAGCATACCTAATGAAAAATCCACTAGTGGCCTTTGGGTCTAGCTTATTCTCTTATAGATTATAAACTCTAATCTTAGATGGGTATCCCTAAATATGGATATGTCTTAAATTCGATTTTTAACCTTTGAACAATTCAAATGACATCATTTCAACAACTTTGGTTAGAACCTGATTAAGAATATACACAACCATCTTAGGGGTTTCAGTCCATAAAAATTTAAAAAACTTAGAGCTACTAAGCATGCTCTACACCATATCCAACAATGTTCAATTTTTTCTTTTAGTTACACCATTTTAGTTTAAAGACCAAGGTATGGTGCATCAAGCAAAATCCCTTATTCTTAAAGAAATCTAACAAATGGACCTGGTATTCATCCATTTTTAGTGTATCTACCATAATATTTACCACATCTATCTGATCTCATTATTTTAATTTATTTATTACATTGTTTCTTTACTTATACCTTAAAAACCTTAAAGGCATCATATGCCTCATTTTTATTATTCAGTAGATAGAAATATACGTATTATGAGTGATTATCGATATAGGTGATAAAGCATTTCTGACAACAAGAATTTAAATCTAAACTACAAATGTCTATGTGTATGATTTCCAATATGATAAAACTTTTCTTGGCACCTTTTTTGGTTTTGTTAGTTTGCTTTCCTTTAATGTAGCCTATACAAATGTCAAAATCAATAAAGTCACATATACTAAGTACTTTATTTTTTACTAACCTCTCATCCCTTTCTATTGAGATATGACCTAGCTTACAATGCCACAACATAAAAGAAATTTCAATAGTCACACATCTCTTAATACCTATACTATTAGAAATATGCATTGAATTATTTGATATACTGTCTTGTAATTAAATTAAAAAAAGACCATCAAAAGTTATACCATTACTAATAAGACTAAATTTATAAAACTTAGACATATTATTTGAAAATTCAAAAGAGTATTCAAAAGATACAAATTTTGAAATAGAAATTAAGTTTCTAGAAAATTTTGATACATAAAAGGTCCTTTCCAATATTAAACTAAAACTATTATCTAAAACTAATTTGTAAGTTCCTATAGCTTCAACTAGTAAGCCCACCTTGTTGCCTAAATAAATATACCACTTACTGCCCACTGGCTTCCTTTGAAAAGTCTTGCAAGGTATTAAAGATATAAATTATAGAACCAGAATCAATTCATCATGTATTACTACTAACACCTGCCATATTAGATTTATAACATAAGAATGAGATTGGGTTATCTTTCTATTTAAGTTAAACTTCGAATTTTTACACAATCCTTTTTTATTTATCCCTTATTCTTACATAAGAAACACTTGAACTTCTTCCTTATGTCAGCTTGAATGGGTGCCTTCCTTTTTTCTTTAGTTTGGCTTATTTCTTGCTCTTTCCTTGCATTGCCATATATGCACTTTCTCTCATTTTTGCTATGAGCCTTATTTCTTCTTGTACACACATCATTAGAAGTTTATTGATTGACTATTTCTCCTTATGTGTATTGTAGGTGATTTTAAATGGCCTATATTGATGTAGTAGAGAATTCAAGATCTAATGTATAAGGAAAAACTTGGATATCTCAACCTTGAGTATTTTTAGTTGAGTCACTATATCCCTCATCTACATAAGTGTTCTCGCACATCCCTTATACCGGTGAGCCTCATAGATGATAACTTCCTCATTAGGGTGCTTGCCAAAATTAATTTCTATTCCAAAATTGTCAAAGTTTTTTAAAATAAATAATTTTCCAAAATTTAGGTAGCATTTAAAGGCAAAAAAATTAATTTCACAATAATTTTTGACAAAAGAATAACTAAATATTGTCAAAAATTAATTTAAGTTTGCCCAAAACAAGTTGGTCAAATTTTGGACAAATTAAAATCCATTTAGTATATCCTAATAGTGCCACCAGGTTTCTATGTTGAAGTTTGGCTATCAACAAAACCTCATTCTTGAATTTTGTTGGATCTTGCCAAGAACTTTTCGAGAGTCATTTTTAGCTATTTCTTAACCATCAGAAAGAATGCCCTGTAATCATAGCTGACTAGATTAAAAAGGTGGGAAATATAAGCATAAAACATTACTTTAATTGCATATGTTACCTTTTAAACTTCTTCAGAACCACCTTTGCCTATTCTATTCTCGTGTGAAAACTTATTTGTTGTTGCTTCAATTATGGCCAAACTAAATTGCAAGGGCTACAAAGTGGTGCTTTCACTTCCAACTAGGAAGAAATACAAAGTTTAAAGTATGCTAAAAGCAGTTGCTTTAATATAGTTTATAATTAATTTATAATTGAAAGTCTCTTTTTCATAAGTCATGTTATTTTTATGCCGTTAAATTTGCATTACTTTTTATATATCCTTTTTCTTACATATAAATATTATAAAAATAATGTAAGAAAATTTGATTTATTTGTTTTTGTAACAACCCTAACTTCTAATTGTGGTAATTAAGTTTAAATATGCAATTGATAGTTATAAATCAAAGTCTAAAACCTATAAAATTAATCAATTTAGAAAAAAGTGAGGAAATTTGAACCTTAATATTGTTAGAATTATTAACCAAGCATTTACAAACCTTCATGTACATAAGTGAAACGAATCTCCAATTAAAACCTTTAAATCTATTACCCATTCATTTTCAACTCTCAAGAACCCCTTACAAGTGTTTTAAAGTCATCCATTGATGTTGCCATAAGAAAAATCAAGGTTTCTAGACTAATATGAGTTTTAGGACCTTCGCTGTGGCTAAATACTTTTGCATCACAGCCAATTGCTTTCGAGTTTACTTCTTGTATTGTCACAAATTTCACCGCGATGAGAGGACCTCTTGGACCCTACCTTACTCATCTCTCATTATTAGTCGCGACTAATTACCATTTTCATTGCAGCTAATTCCTCTTTGGAATACTTGGGACATTTTCACAAAGTTCACTGTGGCCAATTCCTCATTTCGCTGTGATGAATTACTCTCTGGACAACTTTCAGTTTGGCCTCTTACATTTCGTCGTAGCTAATTTCACTTCTTACCGCTGCCAATTGCTCGCTGATACTCTCCCTGGGCAATTTCACCTCTATCAGCCATGGCTAATATCATTTTGGTCTCAGTAAAATGCCTTCTGATCTTACAACTTCTAAATCTTATCTCATACACTCCAATTTTCCCCTTAGTGACACCTTAGGGTCACTCTACCTTAAATTGTGAGGCTCTAATGGCTTTCCTCTACCTAATTTACCTAACTTGTCTATTGTTACCAATCCAAGACTTAAGTGTTAATTTCTACTCATTTAACTACCATATATCAACAAGTTCATTAATTAATGATAGCAAGAATTTCATAAGCTACCAACAATTATCATTCAAATACATATTCCCTTAGAGATTTCATATATCACTAGTTCAGACCTACATCTAATATGTCACATTATTACATTTTCCAAATAGTAAACGATATCATAGATTCAAAAAAGTTCATAACAGATGTTATGTAAGTTTATACATCCAATACCAAACTAAAATAAGGTCTAACTCTTCAATAAATACATTTTATGTAATTAAAATACAAATACCTACACTTGGCAACATGATTACATGATGATGCTATAAAAAAAAAGAATACAAAATTTAACATCTACTCTATTCAAATCAGTCTAAGTGTAGCCTTCTCCATACATGGTTAGAGCTCATAGATTTTCATTTACTTGCTTTCCCTTATCCTTATCTGAAGAGCCTTCACCTGAAAGTATGATTCCATCAAACAGGGTGAGATATAAATCTCAGTAACCAAAGGTAAATTCCATTTATATATTCTAATTTAATTAACATATATGCATGATATTATATAAGCATCAGAAAATATACCAATCATATCAACAAATGAAATAATTAGGCTAATGATTACTATTCCATACTAGCAATTATATTTTCACATGTTAAAGGCCAATAACACTGGGAGAGACTCGTCCACGGCACCCACTCCCCAATGAGCACAACCAAGGTTCAGTGCATCTAGGGTCTGATCATAACCTGGTACCCGATCAAAGCACATACACAAGTGCCAGCCGCACCACAATTCCACCATGGACTCACAAGGTCCAAACATAATACAATGATAGCCAACCAATTTATTTAGCATTTGAAATCATTTGTGTAGCAAAAATGAAATTAAAATATATATATACATGAAATTAATATAGTCCTTGGTTACCTCACTTGTGGTAAATTTTCTGGAGAACCAACAATAATGCTACCTCAGCCCAGCCACTACAAGAGTAAAGTTCGGATTGAATGTTTCTTCTACCAAAAACTTTAATGTATCACCCTAAATCCTAAGCAAATTTATATAAAATTAATACCCATACTACAAGTCAACTATGGGGTCTTAAACCAACAGAAAATACATTAAAATGAAGAGTTTATGCTTACCTAACAATACTCCTAGCCTCAACCTATGAAATTTCACCAAGAAAATCTCAAACAACCACATTTCAGACTTTGACTATAGGGAAAATGTTTCAAATGAAAAACTAATCGAGTCAAATTGAAGAGAAAGATAAGAGAATTAAGTTTGAACAAAATAAATAGTCCAACAAAATAAATATTCCAAAAAAATAAATTATTATCAAATTTAAATTAAATATCAGCCAATGAAAAGTTTTTATCCAAGATTTTAAATTTAAACCCAAAATAAATAATTTTGGTTGACTAAATGATTTGTCCAAAAGTTAAGTCTAGTGAATTGTTAATTCAAAAATGTCAAAAAAATCTAAAAGTTAGGTTTAAATAACCCAAAACTCCCTTTTCTTTAATTGAAGTATTTAAAAGAAAATTTGAAATGATAAAACCTAGAATTAAAGGCACAAAATCAGTCCAAATACGCAACAAAAATGGCCTAATATCGAAAAGCCCAAAAGGTATTGATGAAATATTTATTAAATGATGGGGACAATAGTACCAACAAAAACATGGCATAGTTGGTAAGGCTCTAGCTACTCTGATATCAATTAATAGCTAAAAATATGATATACAATCACATAAATAATATCCTAAATAAATTAGAATATGGAAACATACCTTTAGCCATTGTTATACAAATTCGAATATGATATTGCGATTAATCAAGCACAAGGGTGCTTCTAGGCTCTCTTTTATACTTAAAAGATGGTGTATATATTGTTCTAAATGATTATCACAGCATAACCAAACCTAGGGACCCATGCACTATATATATATGCATGATGGAGGCCTCTTCCTATCAAAGAAACCATGCATCTCAGTGGTTGTTGGAGCAAAACCTGGTTCCTATTTTTACGGATCACTTCTAGAGACATTACTAATGAAAATGAACATTAGTTTGTTACTAATGTTCACTTAAACGACTACAACTCTTTCTTAAAAGTCAAAGTTAAGAGTGCAATAATTTATTGTAATGTGATAGAGTATTGTTTCATTAGTTTTACTTTTTGGTTTAGCCTTATTAATTCCAGTTAATCTTTGTTGGCTATAATTTGCTTTCATTAAAATAATAAGAGTTGCATATGCGTTTAAAAGATATTTTTGAAGCATTGAAAAATTTAAGGAACTATAGATGTAGATTGTAATATTAGCGAGACTTGAAGTCCCTTATTAGAAAGGAAATGAGTAAGTTAAGAATATATTAGGAGAAGCCCTTTTCCTTTATCCAAATAAATAAATAAATAAATTATAAATGATTTAGACTTGGTCTAACAGACTTGTTATTTGAATTTGAATTATATATTTTAAAGTATGTCTATTGATATGAAAATAGACAATGATTAAAATGTGACTGTTTGAAGTATATAAATTCTCTTCTTCCATGATAAAAGTGTTAAGAATTTAACCAATGTTCAAAATTATCTCTATTTTTTTTAATAGAAACTATGATTAAAATACTGCAAATAGTTAAATGACCATTTTGACACAAATAAGTACCTTAGTAAGTGTTTGTCCTCCTTCAATGCTTGGTAGGTAATGTGAACAATCTCTATTAAATATCATATTGAATGTAATGCAAAAACTGATTAATGTGACATAAACTAAAAGTTAAGAGAGTAAATTAAAAGAAAGAACCAAATTAAAATAAATTAATTAGTTAAAAGATTGAAATATTAATTAAGCCTTTTTTTTTTTCTTATAAGAACTAGTTACACATGGCCACTATGTATATAGATCCTCTAAAGTTCCGAACTGTAAATTTATTTGTAAAGTTGGACAGAAATAAACATAAGATGTGGTGTCAAAACATTGGAAGAGACAGAAGGAGTGTATGGTTCCTACACTTTGCATCTATCTCTCTTTGATTTTATAGAAAAATTTATAGCTAAACTTTGGGGAATCCAAACTCGTCACTCCTAAAGTCAAAACAAAATTCAAGAGTTAAACTAAGCAATGTTTTAAAAGTCAAGTTAGTTATTGAATTGAGATAAAAAACAGTTCTTGATTTAATGGTCTGATTATGGTTGAACTAGGAGACAAACTATTTTTTAAAAAAGGAAAAATTAATCCTTTAGTCCTTATAATTTGCCTCAATTATCAATTTGGTCCCTGCTGCTTGTTTTTTTAAAATCACTTCCTAAACTTTCCAAATGTTTTAGAGTTGGTCCTTATAATTCTCAAACGTTATTGTCCTACTCCCTATCATGATTACATGGCATAACATTATTAAAATTCATCCTTATTAGCTAACAGATTGCTGACTTTGCTACCGCATCAACATGAGTAAAATGTAGTGTTGGATTTCAAGATGCTACATAAGCCATCAGAGAACGCTGGTCTTAAACCTTCCTCAAAATGCAACATTCTAATTTCTTCTTAAGACTTTGAAACTGCATCTTTATCTTCACCTTCCACATATGCAGAAACCCATCCCTTTCTTTAACTTGAAAGCACAGAGAGGTAAAGAGCCACACCGTTAATCGAAATCAATTCATTTATCGAAAACGCGGCTTGAAAGTGCAAGGCTTCAAGGAACTTGTTCATCTTCAGCTTGAAAACTAGTCGTTTCTGCAAAATTTGATTTGCATTTCTATTGCGATTAATTTGTCTGATTTCTTGACAATCAATTGTTTTCTTTCAAGATTTTTTCCTGTTTTACTGCATAAATCTATACAGTGCCTCTCTCTCATGCTTGCATATTTATGTTTGGATTCAAAGAAAATCAGTAGCAGGGAGAAAACAATAACAATTATTTATATTCCTAACAGTAGTTAACATTTTGTTCGAGTTACTCTTTTATACAGTTTTTTCTTTCTACCATCAACTGTGGCTCAAATCCATTATATTGTTATTTAACTATACCCTTTTTTTCTTGATTGAATACACTTAACCATTCCAATTAAGAGTGAATTATATTTTATCCTTATCTAGTTATAAGATTTGTACAGGGAAAATGCAAGAGAACAAGATTTAAGGTCCCAAGGAAATTGTAATATTGATAAATGTACAATGGTTGGACTGAAACTTTGCATTGTTTGATTGTTGGACTAATTTGAAAACTATTGTTTTATTTGTTGAATTGATACTTTGGTTTTTTACATGTGTATATAGGAAGTTTGGTGTTGAAAACTAAAAGTACAAGAGAAGTCCCTTACAAGCTATAAGCATAAGATCAAACTCTTGATTGTTGCCACGGTCATTTCTGAGGTAGGGACCCTGATTATGCTGTGGATTTTATGGAAGACTTCCAATGCCAATTCTCATGCCTATGTACCCTAGGTTGTAGAAATTGTACCAATTGAATATGATATAACTAGAAGTTTGAATTGTGTATTATGAAGCATCGCCTATTGTAAGTGTGACTATGACTGTGTAATGCTAAACATTGTAGTATTGTAATTTTGAATTGTCACATTAATATCGTGCTTAAATGATATTTTTATTATCTTAATATGTGTTGGAAAGTTCTTTATTGTTAAATATTAGTATCCTCATCTCATATGCAGACAAAGAACTTTTAGTGTTACGGGTCATATGCAGCCAAAACACGTTTATTTTTAGTAAAGTCCTTTATCGCCACACTAGTATTGTATTATGTTAAAAATGTTTACTTCCCAAATTCTACAACTATGTGCTGTAAAATTCTGCATTAAACAACAAAATTTTGCAGCAAAAGTTTTGCATTTAACAACATAATTCAAAAACAAAATTCTGCATTCAAGAACATGATTATGCAGCCAAAATGTACATATTCTTTATGGCATGCGTTTGAAGTATGGGAACAAAATTTTGCATTATAATAAAACAATTATACTTGGGACCATAATTCTGAATTCTAAATTCCAATGGGACCACAAAATAAGTGCCGAAAAGTTGGTCCCACCCGTACAAAGATAAACACCGGGAGCTACTCTTTTGACAGGAAGTTAGGGCTTAAAAGGAACTTACTTATAAAAGGAACGTTTTACTTGTAAAAAGAGCTGCTCCTTCGATGGGAGGTTAGGGTTTGAAATCCAATGCTGCGTTTTACTCGGTGATTATATGGCAGCAAAATTAGCAATCCGTTAGCAAGGATGAATTTTAATAGTGTTAGTAAAGAGTAGGATAGTAACATTTGAAAATTATAGGAGCCAAGCTCTGAAACGTTTGAAAAGTATAGGGAGTTGATTGAAAAAAAAAAAAAAAGACAAATTGAAGGTACTAAATTGAAAATTGAGGCAATCTATAAGGATTACAAGATTAATTTTCCTCTCAAAAAAATATAAATATGTATAATATTTTACAGTTAAATTAATGCATATCTTGTAACAAAATTTAAAATAAATATAAATAATTAAAAATACAAAAATTAGTTAAACTATTTGACATATTGATATCAAATTTATATGAAATAGGTTGAATAATTAAATAAATATTATAAATCTCTATTATAAAAGGTCAAAACGTTGATTCAGACAAAATAAAAATTGAAAATCAATTTTTAACCATTTCGATACCAAATTAACTTTTTTTATTTTTTTTATTTTTTTTGCCAAGCTGGTTCTCAGGGTTAATTGGACTAAAACCACAGGTGATTCAATGGTATGATTGGTTAGTTTAGTTTGATTTTTAAAACTATGAAATTAAGGACTAAAATATTAACTTTTCTTTTTTTTGGGTAAGCCCTGGTTGCTCCTTAGCAAGCAGAAGAAATAGAAACTGAGACTTTGGAAGCCTCAATAAATTCACAAAATGTAACGTCATAGATGCCTCTAACGCCTGTTCCAAAGTTGTGGGTAACTTGAAGAGAATTTAGAATGATTACATCAATATGGAAAGCAAGAAGGCGATACAAATTCTCGTGTATACCCTTTTTTTTTTTCCGTCGCAGACAACGATTTTCTGTGAAGTATATAAATTTGTAATTATTATTAATTTTTTTAATGACTAAAATAATATAATAATAATTATTAAAATTGCCAGATGAGTTAGTCCATAGACTTATAATTAATAAATCAAATCGTTTATTGAATGGGTTAAAAAATTAAAGTCTAAATCCACTCATTTTAGTCATCGTGTTAAACAGGCTAACTAAGAAGCTAGCTTGTTTTTGGTCTATCTTATATTTTTATTGAAAAAATCTTTAGATTAACTCATAATAAACTTTTCATAAAAAATTACGTAAACATAATAATGTGTATATATATATATATATATATATTTGTAACAAAATAACATTGTAAAATATAAAGACAAAACTTAAATTTTTGACTTAAACGAGTCATAAACAAGTCATTTTAATTCATTTTTTAATTTTTTTTCCAAAGTTTTTAACTAGCGGGCCTATTTATGCACACAATTATACAGGCCAAAAATCAATATAATCATATCGGCTTAGTAAACTAACTAAATAGACCAGTGACCTTATTTTGCTTTATTTTTTATATTATTTTTAAAATATACTATTTAATATGATTTAATTATTTCTATAATAAATATAAAGATACTGTAATCAAAATAGTTACAATTGTAACTTATCTTTTTGATATTAGATACAAGAATATTAGTGTAATGTATATTTTGATTTAAAAAAAAAGAATATATATAAATTTTTTAAATAGAGAAGAGCACCATATACTTTAGATATCATTCAAATAAAGAGAATATAATTTATTTTATATACAAACTGTAATAACCTAGCTAATCTAATAATAATAGTAAAAATAATTAATTAAATAAAAATAAATTTATTTTAAAATAAATATAAGATTTAGATAATTTGAAGGATAACCTAGAGCTTTAAAATTATCTTAAAAAGTTATTTTGATATCTATCTTGTGTCCGTTGAAATATTTTATTTTTTAAAATTTTAAAATAAGTTAGCATAGAAATCCTTCCTTGAGTTTTATATAAATCCCCTCAAAAAAAAACTTTGGGTGCCTTTAATAATTTTCTCTTTTTTTTGTAATTTTTTTTTCTCTTTACTCTTAATCTGACGTAACACTGCCCCCATTCTTCTTCTCTTTCTTCGAAATTCTGTAATTTTCGTAATGCAGCCCTTTCTTCATCTTCTTCTCCCTTTTTTTCTTTCATTTTCTAGTTGCTCGCTGACCACGCCTCACTGTGTAACGCCTATGCCATCTTCCTATTCTAGTGACCTAGTGCTTGAAGGCTATGGATGCTACGTAGAAAGAGAGCCGTGGATGGTAAGCTCCATTGATGTTCCATTTTTGTTCTTCTTCTTCTCTTGTGTTTGGGTTGCTTTCTTCTTGGTTTCAGTTTCCATTTTGCTCCTTTTTAATGCCAATGGTGATCCAAAACCTTAATTGCAGCTTCTTCTTTATTTTGGTTGTGGGGAAAGCTTCTCAAATTAGGTTTTCTTGATTTAAATCTCCAAGGTATGAATTGGCACTTTCAACTTGTTTTACTAAACTTCTTAAGATATATTTTAAACTTAAGCTAAATTTTAAAAACTTAAATTAAATTATAGTAGTTAATTTGTGAAATTCAAAACCTAAAATTAATAGTGACATTAGAAAACTTAAGCAATAGTTATAGGTTTAGGTGCTAGTAAGTGAAATTAGTTATATTGAAAGTATTTAAAGATATTATAGGAAACTAAAGTGATGTTTTTATATCCAATGTAAATATAGGTGGTAATAAAGCTACTTATTCAACTAGGGCTTTTATCAAAATTGTAGAAATTTAAAACTTCTACTATTGGCCTTACGTAAATAGCAAAGTAGTAGTTTCTTTTTACTTTATGTTTTTGTATTACTAGCCTAGATTTCACATTTAGTGATTTACCTTGACTACGTTGTCAGAGAAACAATCTTATATTTTAAACTTTAATGTGGGTTGTAAATTGCATATGGAAATGTGTGTTTGTGTGTGTGTGTGTGTGTGTATATATATATATATATGGTTATAATGATGAAGAAGTGATGAATGAATTTCATGTGTTCAGATTAAATGTGAACCTATATATTTTATGAGATATTGATGTCTAGAAGATGTGTACATACATGTGTATGTGTGTGTATGTGAGTATTGGTATTACCTGTTTCTAAGCAAGTGTAGAGAAATGATAGACTACTAAACTCAATGCTTGTTATCTTATTATTTTATTTTTAATTTCAAATGGGAATTTTATTTATAATTTTACTATATAATCTCGTTGATTCATTCTTTTTATTTGATCTAAATTATTTTTTTTACTTGATTTAAATTTTTATTTGCCAATATTTAATTTATTTAAATGATTTTATTTCAAAATTATGGATAGGAATTTGATTAGAACCCTATAGCCATTAGTAGAGATAATGACTAAGTATACCTAGTTAAAATGATGAATAATCACTATGTAGCAGTACTCAATGAAAACTATACTGGATACATTGTAAAATGTACATTGTGTGGTGACACTCGGTGATGATAGTGATGTTGTAATATTATACAATAGTACTAACTGTAATATTGAATCCTGTATGGCAGTACTCAGAAATGATTATAGTTTTTTCTTGTGAGATCTAATCCATGTTATTTCCTTCAATTTTAGATTACATTTTTTGGTGATAGCTTGCTATGTAAGAGAATTATTGTAATTACATATACTATTTATTGATTTGTCAAAATAGACTATTGCAAAAAACTCTAAGTTGATTTATTTCTCCTTCTGCTTGCTTTGTTATTTATGTATTTACTAAATTAGTAGTAAGCTTACCTATTTCTTTTCTCATATTTCAAATCATCATAAAGTATATTAAAATACTTTAGCAATTGTGTGCCTCCCAATCACAGATAATATGTTAATTTGGTTAGTTGGTTTGTGTTGGGATTCCAAGATATATTGGTTACTATGTGGTGGATTATTTTGAGTTTTGAAGATATTACATTTCTTTTGTAAACCTTTTGGAGGCCCTTGTAATGACAAATGTTTATATTTAGAAAATTTATGTACATGTTGTGTTGTGGCAAGATTTTTAAGGTATATGATAATAGTGAAATTCTGGGAATAAATATATTAGGTTGGGCTAATAATGTAGGGTTATGATATTTAATTTTTAAGAAAGATGCTACCAAATTTTCAACAACTCCTAATAATTTATATATATATATATATATATATTCCTATATATAACATGATTTAGTTTAAACACCAATCATGACCTTGGGTATTGGATCGTGACACAAACATATGCACATTGTGCAGCATCAAATTATAACAGGGAAGAATAAGAAGTTCAAAAGGCTATAATATGAAAAGTATAGTAACTTAGCTACCCTTTAGTTTTAGTGCACACTTTAAGTTTGAAGAGAGAAAGAAAGGAAGAGACATTGGGAGAAAGAGGAACCTACTTACTTCTTTCTTGTTCTCTTTGTCTCTTTTCCATGTATTATTGGGGATGTAATTCAGAAGTATATAATAAATATTTTTGTGAATTTACTAATAAATGTTTGTCACACGTTTGTTATGGGAAGTTAATTAAACCTTTCGAAAAGCTACAATTTTTAATATCTTATAATGTTTTTATAATTAAAAAAATCGTATTGAACTCATACTTTTTGTACTTAAAAATTTTTGTTCTTATATTTTGCATAAAAATTTTCATTTCTCAAAAGCAACCACCTTCATAGACAATTGAAAATTTGATAACATGTACACCACCTCTTAACAGATTAAGTTCGATTTAATAACATTCATTTTTTTATAGTTGATTTTTACTAACTTGTGAGTAAAATCTAAGATTAGCATGGTAGGTTGATCCTATATAGAATAAAAAAAAATCCTTTGAACAAATTTAAAGACAAATTTTTTTTTTTTAAAGTTAACTTTCGTTTCTAAATTATAATAATTGATGAATGAATGCTTAGCTGGTATTCGAATTTCGGATCTAAATTGGGAGGTTTAATATTATTGTATTACCCACTGGATTGAACATTAAAATAGCCTATATTTAAGGGTCAATGCACAGATCAGCATCAGTTATTTTAGCTAAGCCAAACTTGACCAGAAAAATAGAATCACTGAGAATAATTTGTTACCATGTAAAGAATATATAAAATACATCCTAATTAGCCTGCCCAAGACGCCTTAATGTACTTGAAAACACCAAAGAAAAAATAAAATAAAGTACAAGTACAATCATTAGGGTTTTCGAAGGTGCAATGGCTGTTGCAGGCAAAGCTTGTGTTCTTATTTTGTGCTTTGCCCTTGCATATTGTGTGGCCGCTGAGGAGAAAATAGTTAACGTCTTGGATTTTGGAGCCAAATCCGGTCACAAGTTTGAAAGCACTGAGGTAATAAAGTTAGAGCTTAATATTTTAGTTAAACATTGTAATTTTTTTGTTATTGTATTTAGAGTACTTCGGATGTTGTCTTGATTTTTTTTTTTTTAATTTTAAACATTGGCGCTGGATACCACCTGTGTTAAGTGGTCTCTTCACCAGTGTTCGATAAAAAATTCTTTCTAAAAAATATTTAAAGCACACTCTTCTACAGTGTTTTGATACATATGGAATTTAAAATTTTGCTTCCCCTCTAAAGGAATCATACCTAGATTAATAGAAAAATAAATTATCTCTTTTTACAAAATCAACTAAACTCTTTGGGTTTAAACATGGTGATTCTGCTTAATTAGTTCAAACACAGTTTATATATAGGGCTTTTTCCTTCTTTATTTAAAACTGAAGAATTTTGGCCATTCAAGAGGAGAAGGGTGTACAGATAGGACAAATAATACAGATGCCTCTTATAAAAGATTTATAATAGCAAGACAGCCTCTCTGGTATAGGCGTAATATCCTGATGACAAAGTTCATAAAATTCTTTGAGTATTCTAGTTACAAGTGAAAGAACTTTCACTTTGGTAAGTTGACACAATTAACCTTTCCTCTAAATCTTTTGAGTCTTTAAACCTAAGAGTTTTTTAATCTTTTTGAAAACTACATTGAAATATAAGCGCATTATCAAAATATATCGTTTCTATTATTTTAACAGAATATCATTCAATACTCTTAGGATCATGGAATAATATGTTATAATGTATAAGATACTCTTTTAGAGTCAAGTGCAAAACACACTAATATCTCTGGCGGATAATCGTAAGGAGAATAGAAAGAAAGATTTTAGAGGAAAGAGTTTTAGAGAGAACTCATGTAAGAGCACACTAAGGATTTGTATTCTTAATGTTTCTTGGTCACAACTAAAGAAGAGCGCTAATTATATGGTTAAGAGCACACACATAAACAAGTTTTATGAAAGAAAAAGTAAAAGATTACAATAGTATAGATAGCTTTTACCAAAGTTTCTTTTGCAAAGTTGAAAAGTAAAGCACACCAACTGAAGCAAAACACATTGACAAACTATGATAGAATAACTCAACAAGTGGAGGATAAGGTTTGAGTGGGTCATCTTTCTTTTTCTTTTTCTTAATGTACTTTGTTAGCCATTGTTCTACTTTTTTGAAATCTTCTGTCTCATTAAGGTCTTGGGAATCTTGGATGTGAACTTCTTGAACTTGGACCTAAATTGCCTGGAAACTAGATCCTTGGAGGAATCTAATCATTTGAGCATTGTTCCATAGTCAGTATATAATATATATTGGATGAGTTCATGAGTTTGGAACTTCTATAGTCATTTAGATGGCAATATATAATCTATGTTGGAGAAATCTATAATCAAATCAATTTGTAACTCTATCCCCCCCCCCCCCCAAGAAAAAGAAGTAACTAAGTTAAAATTAATTGTTGCACATTAATGGAGTGTTGGCAATGGGATCCGTCAAGATGAGTTCATGAATTTGGATCTTCCATATTCGTAAATTAACTTTATATAATGTGGTTAAAAAGAAATAGAAAAAAAAAAGATAGAAGATGTGTAAAAAGAGGAAGTGGATTTCATACTTCTATTCTTTTATGTCACTCTCCCTAACTGTATAATTGTATAACCATCGAAAAATCTAATTTTTGAACTCATTCCTTATTTATACCCGTACTGCTATGAAAAATTTTATCATGTACTTGAAGAATGTTTTAGTATCGCTTCATTCCCTATCCTTGCATGTATTTTATTGCCCTGTCTTCGTTACTGATTTATTTATTCTGTGTTAAGTTCAAGCTCCGTAGTTGTTGAATTGTTTTTGACTTTTGTGTATGATAATAAAATATTATTTATTATAAATCTCAAGATAATTTATCAGCTTTGAAATTGAGATCTCTGTATTGAAAAATTAAAATTCTATAACCGGACCTTTTCATAGTCAATTGTCAACTTAACCACTTGAAACGGGACATAGTGGGTCAAGCCGAAATTGCCAACCATACATATCTAGGATGACAATACTAATTCTATACAAATATGACCTACTATTACAGAAGTCTTAGTAAAGCATGCTGGTATTTTAATTGTCCCTTGCAGGCTTTCATGCATGCATGGCAAGCAACATGCAAGTCCACAGAGCAAGCCAGGCTTTACGTCCCTAAGGGGGAATTCTTGGTTTCGTCCATGTTTTTTGCAGGGCCTTGCTTGACACCAAATATAACCATTCAAGTTGAAGGGACTATTTTGGCTCCAACAGATGCTTCTGAATATGTGAACGCTGATTGGCTCATATTCCAAGACCTTGTTGGAGTTAACATTGTTGGTGGTGGTACTTTTAATGGGCAAGGCAAGAAGATGTGGCCAGCCTCCCTCGACTGTGACTACAAGCCTTTCTTGGATTGCATAAGACTCCCCAGCGTAAGTTTATGTTTTTTGATTATTACACACTGATAATGAAACACTGAGATACTTTTCAAAAAAGAAAAGTCACAATATTGGATATATATATATATATATATATATGCCTGACATTGATATCAACAAGACACTTTAAGGGGGTATTTGATAATTTATTTGATACTCTCCGATTTTATATTTTGTAATTTGTATTATTGTGTTTCAAGGAAAAAATTTTAGAAGATATAGTGTATATAACGAGTTGATAAGCGAAACTCATCACATTGGTTGTATCAAAGTGCTTTGTTACGACCAGAAGCACTTACTTTGATGAGCTTTCATTGATTTATTACACAATTAGCTGATACAACATATCATGTAATTAAAAATTTCTCATCATGGTATAAAATATCAACTAGTATGATATTCAAGATTATCATATTTAGTATAACAATTGAAAGTTTTCATAAAAATAATAAGATTGGTATAGTAAAGCTAAAAGTGATAAAATGTGAGCTTTTCATAATTTTTGGTGACTGTGAGATGCCATTCAAAATAGTATCATTTTATGCCTCATGATATTCATTATAGATTACACCAAACATTTTAGATATGAATGTACCAAACCCAAGACATTTAAATACCGGAATCTATATGGCAATATACCAAATGCCTCTTAAATTGCACCTAAGCACTTTATCTTTTGTTGTGTCAGATGTTTGTATCATATGTAGTCTTAATTTCTTAATCAATATCTGTGCTTCTAAGATTGGTGCTTGAACAGATATTTATTAGAGAATTCACTAATCTGTGGCCTATGTTTTGGAGTACAGACCTTCCAATTCAACAATGTCAAGAATGTACTTATACAGAACATCAAGTCCGTGGATGCCATGGGTTTAGACATTTTCATCATGGACTCTACAAACCTCACATTAAAATCCCTCCAGCTCATTGCACCTGCTGAAAGCCCAAATAATGAAGGCATTCGTATTACGGGTTCTACCAGCGTCGTAATATCCGAAACCACTATTAAACATGGGAAAGATTGTGTTTCTGTGGTAAAACAGACCAGCGATGCTGCTTTTACCAAATCCAAGTGTAGCCCTTGATCCTGCCTAGTCCTGTTAAGGGACTCTCTCGAGTAACCAATTTTACCTAGTTAACAACTTCGTGAAAATGCTATGTATATATGTTACTCGATGACAGATAAATATCAAGGAGCCATTTGTTATATTTTTATCTTATATTTTTTGATATAATAGGATATCAAGATATAATATATTATTATATTTAAAAGTTTTCTGTTTCATATTATAATTAGAAGTTATTATAGAAAGGATATAAGATTTTCACATTTTTCAAGTAGTATGAGATAATAGTCCCACATAATAGTGTCATCTTATGTCATCTAAATACCTTTTTCTTCAAAATATTTTAACGCGTGTATTTGTACCTTCTATGTTTTCTGTTTATTATCTAGAAATTAATTAGGACAAATATACAAAAACTTTTTTGCTCAGTTTGCAACAATTTTTTAAAAAAAAAGGTTCTTACTTTTGGTCTCTCAAATTTTCTTCATGATTTCCTAGTTGTTTGTATATTTTTATTGTGTCACTATGACATATAAGGGTATTCTCGGATTGGATTGGGTTGACAATTAGCTTAGGCTGATGTTTGATTCAATTTTAGATCTAGATTCAAAATTGAAGCCTAGTCTAGTATTAAGTCAGATTGAATTGGTATCTCAAATTAGCCTGGCCTTTTTTTCCATTAATTTTTTTATAAAAATTATAAAATAATCTCTAAGAAAATTTCATACAAGTCCCTATTATATTTTTCCTCTAAAAATATTTTTAAATATAGCATAACCAAGCTAGCCAAGCTAAAATGACCCCTAAATTAACCTAATGCTTCGCTCCATCTTGAATTTTTTTTTTTTTTTGCTTGGCCCAACTTGAGCCGATATGGTTAGGTCAATCAAGTCTTGAACACCTCTCACTACAAAAAAAATAGCTTTCAATGGCGATTAAAGTCGTCGCAAAAAATAACGAAAGTCGCCATTAAAGGTTTATAATGGCGACAAAATGTCGTCGCTAAGTTGTCACTAATACAACTGTAACAAAAAGACATTAGTGGCGACAAAAAAGGTCGCCACTAAAACTCACAATCAGTTGCGACCAGAACAAAAATTGTGACGAATTCTCGCCACTAAAAACTTCATAATTAATGGCGACATTGTGAGTTTTAGTGGCAAGGAAAGGTCGCCACTAATTATCGTAGCTTTTAATGGCGACCATCTTTCGTCACTAATTCTCGTAGCTTTAGTGGTGACTACATGGGATCGCCACTAATTCTCCCATATTTAATGGCGACCCAAGGTCGCCACTAATTCCCGTGTATTTAATGGCGACCCCATGTAGTCGCCACTAATTCCCGTGTATTTAATGGCGACCCCATGTAGTCGCCACTAATTCTCCTACAATTAGTTGCAACCTTGGGTTGCCACTAATTCTCCCACTAATTATCGTAGCTTTTAGTGGCGACCATCTCTCGTCACTAATTCTTGTAGCTTTAGTGGCGACTACATGGGATCTCCACTAATTCTCTTACATTCAGTGGCGACCCCATGTTGTCGCCACTAATTCTCCTACAATTAGTTGCAACCTTGGGTCGCTACTAATTCTCCTAGCTTTAGTGGCGATCTATGCTTGTTACTAATTCTCTTAGCTTTAGTGGCAAGTAGATGTCGCCACTAATTCTCCTAATTATGCATTGTAGTTATGACTTTTGTCGTCACTAAATTTATTTTTTGAAGCATTTAGTGACGACTTAGTCGCTATTAAAGGTTACAAAATCTTTTTTAAAAACGTTCTATTTGTAATTACGCATTATTTGCCTAGAAAATGACAGAATTCGAATGGTTGTAAAATTAATTTCAGATGATATGAGAAGGCAATGATAAAATTAAAGTACAACAACTAATAAAAATCACATCAAAAGAAAATTTGCATTAAAAACAAAGAGCAACAAAGGCATAGTCAAATATATAATTAACAATAAGAAAACTAAAGTTACAAATTATACATTCACTGTTAATAGTTGTTGAACTTCTCAGAAAATCCCGGTGTGTGCAAGAAACCAAGGTCTACAACATCTCAAAATAGTAGATGCTGATAAGTTATATTTTCTTCCTACCAATCTATAAAGTTCAGTACCTGCAAATCACGATTATAAGCACGAGGAAGTCCTTTGCATAGAGTGAGAAGAGTAATCAGATCTCCTATGACTCTGGCAGACTTCCCACGCACAAGTTCCATTGGATTTGGATTCTTTTTTTGAGGCATTATACTACTTCCAGTTGAAACAGAGTCACTTGGTGTGATAAATCCAAACTCTTCAGAAGCCCACAATACCCATTCTTCACCAAGCCGAGAAAGATGAACTGCTGTAATGGCATTGGCAGAAATAAACTCCAATACAAAATCCCGGTCTGAAACTGCATCTATACTATATAAGATTGCAATATGCAATCAATTAGAAAGGAAAACAAGATTCATATGCAGACAGAACACCAAGTACCAATGCTAGGCTTTTTAATTGACTTCATGGCAGTGTTGATAAGCTTTCAGGAGAGTAAATGGAGCAAGATACCTATTTCTCAATGGAGCTGTAAATCCTAAAGCATCTGAGGTCATGAATTGATCAATGGGGAGACCAGTACCAGCCAATGCATAAGCCCCTAAGGGGCAGAAATTCATCCTAGCTCTACAGTCTACTAAACGACCAGCATCGCACTTAAGCTGCAAGAAAGCATTGTATATACAGTTAATGGTCAGAGGCCAAAACTTGTAAAAGACAGCATTGCTCTAAGCTAAGATAAAAATATGCTTCTGAAGTAAATCCATAAGTTTGAAAATTATATCCCAAAACTTGTAATTTATAAATAAAAAATTAATTGGAAAGTCTGGGCATGTAAAGGCATTCCTCTGATAACAAGAATGGAATAAATTTTTTCAAGCCATAGTTGACTCAAATATTAGCCTAAAAACTGCTAATGAAAGTATTATTAACTTAAGGACGATCAAATGAAATAATCCCATTATAGAATTCCAGAATATCTCATATGTGACTCAAGAATACCAAAACATCAACTTTTCCCAGACTCAGCATTCCTTCAAGTTTTTTGACTCTTAGGGCTGAAATCATCATCATATAGGGTGTAAATACTACCATCAGCAGTCCTTTTTTTTTTTTGACCCTTTCCTTAATAAATTTTAGAAGTTGTATACATGCCAGCTATGCCTCGAAGAAAAATCATAGCGATTTTCATAATTAAGACAAGGCCAGAAGTATAAGATCTTTGCTATACAAGAAATTTTATCATTCACATAATTTGAAGGTGGTAAGACACGGTAATTTGATCAATTTCTCAGCGATGGCACATGAACCAGATATAAGTTAGCAACAAAGCTCCTCAACATAAGCCAGTAAAAGATGTTGAAGTAAAACTGGTTGGGCACGCTGCAAATGAGTATAACCAGGTACAATAAGACCTTCATTCTTTAAAGACAAGGTCACCAGTGAAACCTGAAGGTGTTTTATGCGTGTGATGATCTTATCAATGGCATCACGATACCAGAGGTAAAAGTCAGTCAAAACTTGATCATTTCGGCTCTGGGCTGTGTGTAGCGTCTTTGTAGGCTCCTCAATCATATCAGTAAGCGCTGCTTCAATGTTCATATGGACATCCTCGCGGTCAGTCCTCCAATTGAACTCGCCATTTTCAATGCGCCTCTCTATCTCATTAAGACCTTCAAGAATACGATCTCAATCACTGATGCTCATCAATCCCTGGACCGCAATCACACATCACTCAATGCCCACCACTTCAAAGATTTTCCTCTTTTTTTTTTGGAACAAAAAATTTAAATAGTAAATAATGAAAATGTATTTGCAATATTAAAAGAAGTTGGATCTTTATTTGTACTTCACTCTAATTCAAAGAAAGTAGTGTTCATAGATCATCACAAAGAATGCTTTTTTTTTTTTTTGGAGGGGGGAGTGGGGAAGACAAAAAGAAAGTGAAGACAATGGCAAAAGGAACAATCTTATCCTTCCCCAAAAATAAAATATCGCAGAAAAGCATAGATTACCTGATGAGCTAGCATTGAAGCATAAGCCCTACTTCCCATGATATCATGCTTGTAGAGCTGCTTATCATAGGAGATTGACTCTGTGAATCTCTCAACGGCATCGGTGACACTGTCCTCGAATCGGCCACCCCATAGCTTAGCTTCCTTGGGCTTGATGGGCTCGGCCTGAGGTGCATTCTCTAAGACGTGACTCGCCTTCATTCTGGAGCAAAATGGAAAGCTAGGTTGAGTTCTAGAAACAGAGTAGGCGGAGAAAGAGGATGGTGGAGTTGTAAAAACGAAGGATGAAGACAAAGCAGCTATGTACTCCATGACTGCTATTTTTAGGTTTGGGGCAAGAGGGTTTTAATTGGTAAAGGTTTTTGAAGCGCAACGTTTGGCTAGATCTGACGATGGTCCGTTCCCCCAGTCTGACGTGAGCAAAAAATATATATCATATGCTAGGGAAGGATATCATATGATATATATATATATATTACATTATCCTAATCTGATTTTTACCCTTCAACGCTTCCTCTGATTAATTCCAAGTACATTCTTCTTTTCTCCTTTTGTTTTTTTTTTTTAAATTATGAACTGACCACATATTAAATTTCCCTAAAAGTAGACCAACTTAGACGTTTTCTGTATTTATTTAATTTTAAAACTATGATGATGGACAAATTTTTCTTGCCATGGAGTTTTTGGTGCTTTATGTTATAAACAGAAATTATAAAATTAAAAAAATATATACCTCATGATGTCAAATTATTCTATCATCTTTATCTAAATATTCCTTAACTCTTAATTTGAATTTTGTAATTTAATTTCTATTATATCTATCTTTCAATAATTATCTTTTTAATTAGAAAGTAAAAAATTAAATAGAATTATGTATTTTTTTTTCATTTTTTTTAACCAATGATTAGCTTATGGCTAAACTCAATGACAACAATCAACCTTATCTTAAATGGTTGTAAACTATAACACATGTACTAATTTTGTTAATTTCCTTTCCCTTGGTTTTCATGTTTTGTATAATCCTCTGAGTAGTTGTATTTTTTTTCTAAATGCTGACATTTAAATAGTTGCTCATCCTGTAATTATATAATTCCTTTGTAAAGCTATCATATGAAAATTATAATTTTTAAGCTTTTATTCTCAAAGTTTTAGCAAAAACATAGTGTGTGTATATATATATATATATATATAACTATGAAGCGTAATTGAAAACAAACTACTAATAATTAATCTACAAACAAAAAAAATAGTTAATATGATAATATATATTTTGAGATTATTTAAAATAAAATAATATAAATGTTTATGCATTAATTATTAAAATTTAATAAGATTTGTATAAATTTACCCTCTAAATTTGTAATTCTAGTCATCTTTTTAATTAGAAATTAAATAATTATAATAAAATTATCTATTTAGTTTATTTTTTCTTATTGATTAATGATTGGGTTACTCATAAACCTAGATAAAAATAAGTGAAAAAATAATTGATAATTGATATATAAATAAAGATATCACTTAAGTAATAAATATATTCTTTGAGATTATTTAAATTACTTTAAACTATTTTTAGTTAGAAATTGTATTATTTATTAGTCAAGAAATTATATTTTCATATAACTTTTTAATACTTTTACTTTAAAGATGTTTAATAAAATTTTAATCATATAATTTGCATTATAAAAATTATTACTTATTATATTTTTATTAAAAATTTTGATAATAAAAATATAACACTATATATAATTTTTTTAATCTTTAATTAGCATTTGTTCTTTTACTTTTATTAGCATTAGTGAACCTTCATTTTGTTAAAGAGAAATAAAAAGAAAAAAAATACTAGGCGAAAAAAATAAGAAATAATTTTCATATATATTTTCACTTCTTTGTATCACTTTTTTTTTCCTATCTCCATCTAACAAATTAGTGCTTTGAATATATAGGAAAGGATCCAAATTACTTTAATTGTGGTGTTTGTAAAATGAAACCAAACTAAAATTTCTTAAAAAATTATAGTGAAAATAAAATAAAATAGATATGTTTATAGATATTTAAATATTTATATATATAATGCTAGGCATTATAACTATTACAAAATATTTTTGTAAAAATTATTATTGTAAATTATTAAAATAGAAATTACTCCATTAGAACGAATCTGACTTAAAGGGTTTTTTAATTTTTTAAAAAGGGATGATTTCAATGAATTTATGCTTTTGGGAAAAAAAGAAATTAAGAAACAAATATTAAGAAATTAACTGAATATCTCATTCAATAAATAGCTGTAATTATCTTATAACATGTTTTTTTAAAAAAAAAAATTAGTATTCTTTGAGTATTACATTATTTACACTCTTTTTACTGAAAAAAGTTTAAGTCAAATAAAATAAGCCTCACAACAAAAGAAAACATGAATTTTTTGCTGCTACCAAAACATCAGAAGTCATCCTAACCAAAATTTTGCAATGACAAATTAGTAATCGCTATCTTGTTGCATTAAGTACTTTTAGAAAAAAGAATGACATGAAGAGAAAGTGTATCATTATCACTCACTCTCTCTCTTCCTCTTCTTTATCTCTCTTTCAATTTAATTGATGCATTTATTCTCCCAAATAAAAAGGATCTAAATTAGCCAATATCTATACCAACTATTGTTGCATTGCATGGGATGCATTACTCCAATGGGCTAAAAGTTATTGGATGTTGTGCAAATAAAATAATAACATATATTGTGTATAAGAATCTTTCATCTGTACGTAGTTATATTGCGACATTAATACGCATGCTCATTTTTATAAAGCAATTTATGGGTCAACAATTAAGATTTGATCTACACATATTGGCCTATTGTACATATGAAATTCTAATTCTTCACCCTTAAGGATAAATGCATATGGTGAATACAATTTTTTTTTTCTTTCTATCTGTTGGTCTCATTGATTAGTTAAAATTTTAATTTATGACCTTTTTCAATTTATTCTAAAAATAATTAAAAACCAAGTCATCAAGATGCAAAGTTTGAAATTAATTGAAACAAAATGAATCTCCTTCTGATTAGGTTCTACAAAGCCTAATAATAATTTAACATCTAACGAAAACTCTTCCAAGTCTACAGAATGTCATTCATCTTTTTCTCATTTTACCATTGCCAGAAGCCGTGATTGAAGGAAATAGTCCCAAGGCCTTTTTGATTTCATGTTTCCAGAACAGCTTTCTATTTTTAAGAATAAAAAATAAAAAAAACTTGTTTACTAATATATTTTTAGTGAAGCGTTTTGTCAAATAAAAAAACTAAATTATGTTTTCGGGACCAAAAAAACAAAACATTTTTAAAATGTTTTATAACTTTTGTTTTATAAAAACAGGAAAAAAATAGAAAACATCATTTTTTTAGAATAAGGATTCAAATAGATTTTTTATTTTTTCAAAATTTGTTCAAAAAAATATCTATTTTGAAAATATTAAAACTAAAACAGGCTCAAACAGGCTTTAAGTTTTTTTTGTCCTTCTTTCATTATTTCATTAATTTGACTGTATTATTTTACTCTTTCAACCATAACTTTATGTTATTGTTTTATTGCTTTGCTCTAATTTTTTTTTATATAAATATATAATATTTCTTAAATGTTCAATCTCAGTATTTATGTTATACATCATAAACAATTATTTTATTATGACTTATTCTACTATTACTTGATTTAAATTTGTTATTAATATATAAGATAATTAATTGCTTCAAATTTCTTATTAAAAAAATTAACTACATTGAAAATTTAAACATACTTAACATTTAACTTCTTCAATTATTCCTAAATTATATTAAGCTTTCATTATTATTAAAAAAAATAGAAACAAAGGGCGTAAAATTTAAAAATTAAAAACTTAACTAATGATAAAATATATTTATTCATATAAATAATATATCATAATTTTGTTGTTTCTTATATTATATGCATGTTATATATAATCTTTTGTCACATTATTATTTTTAGAAAGTATATATATATATATGAACTATGCATCATATAATTATTGTTAAGATTTTTGCAGTGACAAACTCATGTTGCTTTAAAAAATTTTGGCGTCAAATTTTTAATTATACAAAAAATTTTAACCAACTCTTTTAGTGGCGACCAATGTCGCCACTAAAAGGTTAAGTTTTAGTGGCAATACGAATGAGTTGCCACTAATAGTTTGGCAGAAATTTTTATGGTATAAAAAATTTGGGGTCCAATTTTTTAGTGACAACGAGATCAAGTCGCCACTAAAACATTTTAGTCGCGACATATACCTTGCCACTAATAACTTTAAACACAAAATTCATCATATAATTTTGTTATTAATGTATTAGTGACGACTATTATTATCACAACTAAAAACCTTAAAAAGATTTTAAAAGAATATTATTAATTTAAATAGGGCAACCTTTTAGTGACAATATTCTTTGTTGCCACAAAAACCTTAAAAGCTTTTAGTGGCGACCTTTTTTCGCCACTAAAAGTTCCCTTATAGTAAGCTAATATTTTCAGCCTTCTTTTATGACGACTAAATGTTGCCACTAAAATATTTTTTAGTGGCAAGTACTATTTGTCGCCACTAAAAGTTTGTTGTAAAATTATTTGTCTAATGACATTAGTTTCAGCCTTATGTCGCCACAAAAAGTGGTCACTAAATATTTTTAATGACAATTTTTTTGTCGTCACTAAAACTTCTATCAAAATGCTACATTAAGTTTTAGTAGCAATGTTTAGTGTCAATTTTTTTGGTTACCACTAATTGTGTACTATTAGTGATGACTTTTTTTGGCCGCCACTAAAAGTCGTCACTGAATGTCTACTTTTTTGTAGTATCTTGTGGCATAAAAGACTTTTGTCATCACAAACAACAATACAAGTTACCACTCCCGCATACATATTACACATTTTCTTTGTGTAAATTAAAATTTTTCTCTTGAAGAAAAAATCTATTTTAATTTAAATAAAAGAAAATGTCTAAATTACAATTTATCATATGATACCACAATTAATAAATTAATTTAGACACTCTTTCTGTATGTATGTTATTTAAATTAAAATACAAAGACCCCTAGTACCAATCAGTTGCCCCATTTGCCGTATTTCTTCATCCTCTACTTAAGGCACACATACCCAAATCGTCACCATCAATGAGTCTTTCTCGCCACCGTCGCCCCCTTTCCATCACCGGCAAACTCCAGGCATTGCTATATAGCAATGTCCTATATTTTGAGAATACTTTAACCCTCAATAACTTCACGTAAGCTACGTGAGAAACAGAAAAATAGAAGTTGAGGAAGGTATTAGAGAGAGAAAAGCAGTGCTCCAGCCTGCTGCATGTATTCTCTACCTGGATATTCTGATCTGTTACTGCAAGAACCTTAAAATTGTTGATAAAGAAGGCAACAAAGTTTATAAATATTTCTTAAATTATTTGATTAAATATTTTATAATAACTTTGATAATCTCTTTTTGTTAATATGTTGTCCTATAGATTTTGTCAGTGTCAGCTTTACATCATATATATGCAAGTAATCTCCATATCTTTTACTCCATAATTGTGGATTACGTTTTTCCTTCTTTATTCTTTTCGACTCCTTGAATTTTAATGCAATTTACTTCTTATGAGTCTCTCTATCGTTAAGAAAAGTTCCCAATTTTTGTGATAAAGGTAAAACTTATTTGCTGTGATTAATTCTTTAGATAATAATGAATTCAGTAGCTTTCTTGCTCTGTCGCCCCTTAAAAAATTAAGATTATTTAAATAAGCTTGGAGTTTTCCTTCAACATCTCTTCGTTCTAAATAATACGCGATGATTCTTATCTTTATATATATATATATACACACACATATATGATGATGTAACCTTGCGTCTAACTAAATGTTCTAGATATTGGCTGTTGTCTTATTTGAAATATGGCTTGAACTTGATTTTCAACTTGGAATTGGGTACAACAACCTGTTCAAGAATCTGTTTGTTGTCCTCATGGCGTTTGTGATCTAAGAGCTAGCTTCGATTTTTTGTTAATTTGGTGCCAATATTACGTGCTAAAACAAATGATATCCCCATTGGATGTTAGTGATTGGTTTTAACTTGGTATTTGGTTTGGAATCAAGCACAAATGTTGTGTAGAACTAGCTTGTTGCCTTGATGGTTGTTAAAACATGGTTTTAGTATGTTTTCTAGCATAGAAATTAGGTTTTCAAGCCCTAGGCATGTGCTATTGCATTCGATTGATGAGAAAGATTTTGGAATTTAAAATGCCTGCATGTCTCTTTTCGTCTCATTTATGAGCGTAAGTTCATGCGTTTCAATCCTTAGTATGTTATTTTGTCTTTGCGTTTTGGATTAGTTCTTTGTCGTATGTGATGACAATTATTGCGGCATCTTACAGTTAAGGTTTGTTCTTTCTGATAAATATTGGTTTAAAATCCTATACTGTATGATTAATTAATATTTGCGTTGAAAATCTTGAGTTGCAGGCCAAAATCTTTGGTGGAAAATTCTTATTTATTTACTTGATCTTGAGAAGGAAATTTTGAATCGGATGTTAAAATTTTTAGTTAAGATAGCTGGCTAGTATGCTTAATCCTTGAGCGGGAAATTTTGATATATTGCATACTAACACTTTGGTCGTAAAAGGCTCTGATTTGTACGCTTGTCCTTCAGAGAAGATTCCGGAGATGATATGCTAAGGTTTTAGATCAACAATCTGTTTATATAATTAAGTAAAAGTTACTATGCTCATGATGCTTCATGTATTGCCTCTGAGGTAGATTGATTATGATCGATCTACATGAGTAGACAACATATAGGTTTTATTATTGTACATAAAGTTGTTAGATTTATTTATTTTGAAATACTTTACATTGAATTTAAAATCAACCTGTAATAATATTATTATTTATATTATTAGAGATTTGAGGAATCTATTTCTGGTCATTTATTTGAAGATTAGAAAATAATTTTTAAGTAAAGAATTAAACAAAAAAAGTCGGCCACTGAAAGTTGATTTTACCAGGCATCCTTGAGAGTTATCGTTGAAACTAATTTTCAGTGATAATTATAAGGTCTGTTTTTAGTGGCAACAATCTATATGTTACTACCTTCACCCACAAAAAATTAATTTTTATTGTGGTGTATGCATATTTATATAATATATAAAAATTTAAAACTATATACTACAGTTGTTGAACTCATGAACTACAACATTATTCTTCCTACTAATTATGATAGTCCGACTAATTTTTAAATATTACCAAACTTTTTGTCATAGAAACTAGCTGGATACTCAACGTTATGGAATTATAAAATATACAGGAGGAGAAATAGCACAAGAATATCGTTGTTTGACATTCTACTGGATATGTGCTATCATTTTAATCCAAAATTTTGATTTGTGCTAACTCGATATATGGGCTCGAGGATCTTTTAAAAATTTCAAGGTTTTTTTGTTAAACCTTATCAAAATTAAATGGTAAGCAAAATTCAGAGAAATTGAATGAGATTTATCACATTGAAGCGCTGGAAACTTGCAACCAATGTTACAACCATTACAAGAAATCAAGACTTTTCTCGTCAAAAAATGTCGTAAAATTTGTGTAGTGAAAAATTATTGTAAAATTTTAGGCAAATTTTCTTACAGTTTACAAATTTTTTATAATTTTCATGGTAAATTCTTGCAGTTATTTTTTGTGAGACTTTTTTAAGAGAACTTAAAAAAAAAAATATTATGACAAAAGTACCACAGCAGAGCAAGAATGAGGCACCAACAATTTTCATAAAATTTTTCTATGAGAAAAGAATTTAATAAATATTTGTTAATTCTTGCAGACAAATATTATGAACATATAGAGAAATAAATTCTAAAAATTTCATTACTATTCTCAAGTAAAAAATGGTAAGAAAAAAAATAGAATTTTTTTTATTCTCACTATATTTAAAATTTAGGGTTTATGGTTTATTAAGGAAATTTAAAACTTTTTACCATGGAAGAATTAAAAATTTTCTTAAGATGGAAAAAGTGTTTTAATTTTTACAATCTTTTATCATGAGAATAAGAAAAATTGAAAAATTTTTAATTCTTGCGATAAATTATTGCAAAAATTAAAAAAATAACAAATTTTTTATTCTTACAAAGCTATACCATGAGAATTGAGAAAAAATTAAAAAAGTATTTCAAAAGTTTTTTATTCTCAAAGTAATTTAATGTAAGAGTTTCAAAATTTTTTGCAAACTTTAAAAAGAAAAATATGTTTTAATTCTCATAGTATTTATCACGAGAATTAAAAAGATTATAAATTTTTTTATTCTCACAAAATTTTATTATGAGAATTGAGAAAAAATTTAAAAAAATTAAAAAAATTTTATTCTCATAATAATTTACCATAAGAATTTCAAAAAATTTTGTAAAGTTTAAAACAAGAAATGTGTCTTTATAATAAAAAATTACAATTTTTTTTCATAAACATTTGATTGAGGAAAAAATTAAAAAAAATAAAAAATTTTAATTCTAATGAAATTTACTATAAGATTTTCAAAAATTTTTGCCAAATTTAAAAAGAAAAATGTCATTTAATTATCATGGTTTCTTATAATAAGAATAAAAAAATTATAATTTTTTAATTCTGTTGATAGATTATTAAGAGAATAAAAAAAATTGTAAATGTTTTTACTTTTTTACCCTCTTAAATTTCTTTCTTTTTTTTTTTATCTCTCTCACCTTAGGCTCTATCTTCCTATCACTGTGCGTCTTTTCTCTTCATTCACAACATTATCACTCATAGTGCTTCCTCTAGCCATACATCTTTGAAATTATAATATTTTCTATCACTGTTTATACTTATGGTTGTAATAACGATAAATAAAAAATAAAAAAAATAAAATAAAGCAATAGAAAATAGTGTAGACTTGATTCTAAATCTAGATTAAAAGAGTTAATTCGAATTAAAAGAGAAGATTTAACTAAGAAAAGTTGTCATGACTCAAAAGAATTTAAGTTTAAATATATTAATAATAAAACTAATAAAATAGAAACTTGAAATACATAAATTTAAGTATCCTTTGAACTTAATTAGAGAAATTAATTCAATTAAATCTTTGACTTAGAATATTTAAAGAGTTTTAGTTTATGATTTTATTAGAGAAATTTAAAGATAAGCTTAACTATAATTGAAGTGGCTTACATGTTGGGATTGGTTCTTATAGATTTGGGTTCAAATCTACATGTTGGTTTTATTTTGTATTCTTTCCCTTTCTTTTCTATTTATTTTCCTTTTCCCAATTACTATATTGCCAAAAAAAAAAGTTAGGATTAAATTTTTTCTTATATTCCCACCATCCTCTCTCTTTCTCTCACAAACCCCTCTTTCTCTTCACTAAAAGAAAATGCCTAATCCCTTAATTATCAATGTCTTGAAGCTCAGACAGTGTGTGGCCAACTTAAAGCTCTAATTTCTCATCTTGATCTCTTCTTCCTTGCTCAATTGTGATAGTGTTGCAAGCATGGCAGCTACGTTTGTAACTTAATATGCATTTTTTTCCATCTATAATTTTAGTTCCCTTGCTTGGTCTTTATCTCCTTCCCATCTTTGAAGCTTAAAGAGGTAATTTCCTAGTGATTTAAGCTTATTGCTAGTTGATTTGAGGTTTGAAACCTCCATTTATGCTTTCCCCATATTTAGCCAAGCAATGTAGCGAGAATGGGAAAAGGGAAGTGTGAAATCTTAGGTTTGAGGATTTATAAAGGAAGAAGAATGTTACATTGAAGGGAAAGTCCCTAGTTTTCCATAGTTTGTGAATTCATCTTGATTAGAGATGAATAATAATGGTTATTCACTATTTGGCAAAAAAATTTATAATGTAAAGAGAGAAGGGTGAATTGCTTTGGGAACCTCTTGTGTAATTTGAGAGAAGAAAAATTGGAAGCTTAAAGTTTGAGTATAGTGGTCTAATCTTACTATTCTATTATTGAAGTTCAAATTGGGGAACAACATAATTGCAGTGTGTTTGTTGTGGCCATGGACAAAACCTAATTTCAAGAAAGAAGAATATTTGCCTTATTATTTTCATTTGTGTGTGAAGAGGGTGATGACGGGAAGCTAGGAATGGTATGTGAGTATTAATGTAATTCTTGATATTGGTAAATGAAGTTAGATTGAGATGTTGATATAGCTTTGATTAATTAATTGTGTTTCTTTTGTTTTGAATGTTGGAGTTCAAGAATTAGGAATTTGATCCACTTGGATGCATTAACTTTAAAGCTATAGTTTAAGTAACATAAGGAAGTTTGGAAATTTTCCATTGATGTATGTGTTTGCAAAATATAAATTTAGGTTCTTATGCATTTAGTATGATGAGATGAATAGAAAATTAATAGCTTCATGTGTATAAATCTAGATTCATGCTCTGCTAGTTCTATTGAGCCTATACTTGTTGTGGTTTGCCTATGGATTATTGTCCAGGTAAAGGTTTATCTTTCTTGGCATATTTCCCTTCAACTATATTAGTTTTATAAGGATTATATAATGCTATGCTTACTTGATTAATGTTATGGAGTCAAATATCTAAAAGTAATGAGTTTAGGAGAGATGTGATATACTTGAATTTAATAATGGTAGTTATTTTTTTCTTAAGCTAGAGCCTAGCGAATTGTCACATCTTATAGTCAAGGGTATGACTGGCATGAAAGACAAAAAAATTTCTCTCTTGTAAGCTTGATTAAAAACAGGATCTTTACCAATGTTTATTGGAAGTCTTTATAATTTAATGCTAGATAATAGAACCAATAAGAACAACCATAATTCTTGATTGAAATAAATGTAACTAATTACATATGGCTTTTGTAGAAATTTTGGCGGAGTCTTACATAAAATTTTAACCCCCCAAAGTTTCTACAATCAGTCCAATGTAATGTTTACATTAAAAGAGAGTTTTACTCTCAGCACAATCCATTATATATCAAACACTAAGGGTGGGGAGGCTTGTTTGTGGATTAGAGAAGTTATATACCTAATACAAAATGGAACCAATTACATATTGATAAACAAAATATGCCTTCACAAACTAATCCAAGGCTCATGAAAACAAAGGAGTACGACTAATCCTATGTTGCCAAAGAAGGTTTAGGTTCTGTTCTGCTATCTAAAAAGAATATTAAAAACAAAAAGAGTGAATTCAATGCTTAGTGAATAAATAATGTTAATTATAATGGGTATAATAAGAGCATTTAGTCAAAACCAAATAGATCAAACGTAGAGCACACAACTCGCAAGGGTATATAACATGGATGTTGAGCAATCTACTTACAAAAATCAAAATAAATCCACTAAGGTGTCTAACCACATGAGGCTAGTAAGACTCCTGTTAATGAGGGTTCAAGCCACAATACACCATGACTAATCACTACTATAGTTAGTTATAGGGTCCCAAAATAGATAGCTTTTAAAAAAATTATTTCATAAGTAAATGTAAGAATTTATCAAAATTCCTGGCTTTGCCTACTTGCCATCAAAACATGTAAGTAGCATAAATCACTAAATATTTAGATTTACAGAAAATAAGAAAAATTTAATTAAATCTCAACATTTAAACAGAGACAATTTCAAGATGATTAACTAATAAAAACGTAATTAGTTAATAAGAAATGTTTGAACAGAAGTATTAGAACAGAGTTCGTATCATACGCGCACACACACACATATACACATACACATATATATATATAGTCTGCATTATCTACTTACCTCTCAAGATGATATAAAGAAGTTTCGTATCAAATCTTCTACTAATTCTTTAGTTGCAACTAATTCTCCCGAATACCCTATAGCATCGATTCACAAAATCTTAGTGTTTGGATGACCTCAAATTATCTCATAATGAAAATTTATCCTCTTTTTCCAAACATCTAGTCTTGACAAGTCTCTTTGGTTACGGTAATTGATTATATTTCTTCCACAACACCTATATAATTATGTTTATTTAAGTTAAAATTTCAATACTCAAATATCCTATTTCTTCTTTCTGACCATTACAAGCCCATAAATACTTCAATTACGATTCTTTAATCAATTATCAAATATAAAACTTTTATCTCAGGGGAATTAAAATTTTCTCAAAAATTAATGAACTTCTTGAAATTCCGAATTTGAAGTTCTTGGATTCTCTTATTTACAATAGAAATTTTTCTATGTTTTAGGAGTCTAAGACATAAATTAAAAATAGGCAAAAAGTAAGATAGACATGTAATGTGGTTTATGACTATTTTTTATCAAAATTTAAAGAAATTTAACCACATGAAACTACTAGACTTATAGTCTAAAAATCTCAATAATAACTACTTATAAGATTATGAATTGCTTAAAGCAACAATGAAAAGGGATAGCTCAAATGCTACTAAAATCATAATAATAATAGCACCAAGGTTTCCAACTTTGGAGGGCTAATATTAAAAGTGTAGCTCATTATAATTTGCTACTAACCTCCTTCCCTACCATGGTTGCCTTTCCCAACCAAGCCATAACAATAAAACAACCACACAACACCCTATTCTACTCTACCAAAACCTCCTTTATGTTGGTAGGATATATTTTGGATTAGAAGACCATGTTGGTGCTAACTAGAAAATTAATGAAGGTGTTAGTAAAGTCTTAAATCTCCTAAGTAAAAGAAGTTTTGAAAGGCCTTACCTTATCATTTGGGTTTGAACCATTTTTAGAAACTTCTTAGGACCTATAGGAATCTATACCCAAGAGTTTAGAAATTATAGAACTATATTTTTTAAGCTCTTATTTTCGTTCATTGTTGATGAGGAAGATAGGGTTTTTGTTATATTTTCTTAAAGCTTTTGTGATGTATACTCTAAAGGAATTTTAGGGAGATCTAAGTAGAGAATTTAATAGTTAAATTTATGAATCAATTAGACCTAAAAAGTGTGAAATGAAATGAGTGATTCTGGGGTTCATTTTAAGGGAGTGTAAAGAGATAATTCATGAAAGTCCATAGCTACTTAAAGAAAACTTTTTAAGATAGAGTCTAAGAACATAACTTAACCCTATTTTAAATGGTTCCCAAATGGAATTTAACTATAGAAGGCTATTGTAGACCGTGTTATTTCCAAGCAAGAAAGACAGCCTACTCTTAGAGACCATAAAAGAGGTGTTTAGCTAGTACTTGCAAGAATGGATTAAGTTATAAGTAATATATATATATATATATATATATATATATATATATATATATATATATATATTGTTGTACTATTCTTAAGTTGCCAAATTATGGTTGTGTGTCTTTTTTTTTTTTTTTTACCTTTTTTTAATTCCTTCAAAGTGTTGACCTATCCTAGTAAGGTGATTGAGTTACGAAATGGGGTATAGTGGAAAAGGAAAAAAATCGTAGCTTAATCTTTAGTCCTTCCAATCTCCACCTCACAAAATGAAAGGGAGTTGTCTAATAGGTAATGCTTTCTTCTCTTTCTTTCCTTTGCTTCGTTGGTTCATGAATTTTATTTTATTTTTTATTAAATAATTTGTGGAACTTGAGATTCAAGTTGTTAAATTTGGTGGGCATCTATCATTTCTTGGGCTCAGTTTTTTATTCTGTTTGAGTACCCAAATCTAATTTGGTGTACTTTTATTCTGGGTTTGAAATGATTCTTCTAGAATTTTGATTGTTAACATAGTATTGATGAAGCTAATATTATTGCTATCAATTTGCTCTTATGCTTAGAGTAATGGCTAACTTAATATATATGAGTGGTCATTTTTACTTTTTGATTTAATTTTAGGTCTAAATTCTATTTGTTACCAAGGATGTGATGCTTAGATTGATGTGCTCCTTTGGATTAATATATGAATAGGAATAGGAAGAGATCTCTTTGTGCCAAATTCCTAGTTGGGTGATTCATTTTATGTCTTGTCTTGACTTATGTAAAATGTGAAATTTTGGGTTTGAATTCTATTTAATTTAAACTTTCTATTATAATTTCCAAATGATTTATCTATCATTTTCCTTTTTAGTTCTCATTTGGTGTGCTTGAATATGTTGTACATTCATTTGTCACATGCAAAAGTGGTGCTACTATGTTTAAAATTGTTTTGATCTTTACTTTTATTGTCATATGAGATTTCAATTGTGATCCAATATCCTTAATGCTTCATATTCCATTTTTCTTCTTTATTTTATGGTTATTGGTTCTTTGTTTGGAATAGGCAACATGGGAAATAATTCCATCTTTTTGTTCTAATTTATATGATCCTATTACATGATAATTGATTTCCAATATGACTATAATTCGGTTGTTGAGAAATATTTCCTATTATTAGCATTTGTCATGGTGCTATTTAATTTTAAGTTATTATCTTCATGAGTGGTGCTTGTGTTACTTTTGGGGTTACCTTGTCCTTGTTGAAAGACTATTTGAATTTTTAATGGTGATTGGCATAAGGTAAACAAGAGAAAAATCATTTATATTTTAATGATGTAAAAAAGAGAAAAATCCTTGTTGCTATCATGGTTTTTTTGTGTAATGTGTGAGGGCTATGCTATACTCTAGTCTTGATATTTCTTATGGTTTTACAAAGCTATAGGTAAGGACATGTTAAATTAGGTATTTAAGACTTGTTGGAAGAGATTAAGGAGATTATAGACTTGTAAAATAAATTTTAAGTTGAATTCTTGCTCTCTTGAAACACCATTTTGTTGTCAAAATTACTGTCATTGTTATCATGCCTTGTAGGGACTATTTTGGTTGATTTTTTTATATAGCTTATGTATTCTAGTGGTGAAGTTTGGTTTCTAAGAAAGTAGAAAAAGGATTGCTCAAAATAATTAAAAAAATTTAAAAAAAGTTAGAAAAATGTCCTAACTTAAAAACATTCAAGGAATGATTGGGTTCAAGTTCATTTTTGGACTTTGGAACTTTAAAGTCCAAAAATGGTTAGCTTATTTGTTTGTTAACTATTTAAATGAGAGCCACTTGTTAAACAAGGGGTTGATGGCCAAATGCAATGCAAATGTAAACATACAAAAAATTTTAATATTTTTTGTGTTTTGGCAATAAAATACTATAAGAACAAAATTTGCTAAAATTCACAAATTTTTTAATGTTTCTCATGGTAAATGATCTCAAGAACTCAAAAAGTTTCAAATTTTTTTAAATTCTTACAACGAATTAACTTGAGAACAATACAAAAATTTGTAAAATTATTATAGTAATTTATTACAAGAACCAAAAAAATTTACATTTTTTTGTTTTCTCATTTTATATTACGTCTAAGAACAAAAAAAAAAAGTGCAATTTTTTTTAATGTTCTATCCACAAATTTTTCTTCATACTTCTCATAGTAAAATAGCGTGAAAAACCAACAAAATTTGAAACTTTTTGGATTCTCATAATAATAAGAAAGTTATCACAACTTCGGAATAAATCATTCTCACAAATATATTCTTGTAAAAAATTTTCATAAGAACATTGTTCTTGTGAAAATATTTTGTGAGAGTTTTTTATGGTTGTATTTTTCAAAATCTAAAATTTTTGAAAACTTTCATAAGAATAGCAATTTTCATCAAATTTTAGAATTTTTCTCACAGAAAAATTTTATAAGAATTTTGCTATTTTTTGGTAGTAAACCTAGATTGAATTCAATATATCTAATATATCCTATAAACAAACGTAGACACAAAATTCAAAGCAACAAAATGAAAAATAATTCTTTGGGTTCTAGTGTCTTATTATATATCATTTGTCACACAAGGAGGTCGATTAAAATTATATATCTTATAATTGTTTCTTACTCATTTGTCACAGGTTTTAATTAACGAGCTTGAACAACAAAAATATAAAAAATTTGTATATAAATTTTTTCTTTATATATTTTAGGTAGTTTGGAAGTAATATCTAGAAACAAGAGGATAGGCTTAACCTATCCAAAATAAATATCCTTCAGGTAAATTGGAGAATCATTTGCTTTTTTAAATCTTTCGTTTATTACACTCATGGATTATTGTTTATCTGGTACTGGACTTTGGAAGGTAAATAGTAACTTGAAGGAGGAAAAATAGCCGCCTTTGTAGTGGACATTTATGGAGCCTAAATTTAAGGAGTAAAGTACATAGATAGCATCATTAATTTTGGCTAAACCCAATTAAACCAGAAAAACCACCATTTTTCAATGATTTATAAGCTTCAAACAAGAAGAAAAATGAAAAAATAGAATCACTAATAACCATTTGAAGGTATAAAATAAGAGGCAAAGAAAGAGGGATCATTTTCCCACTTAATCTTTTGCCTCCCAGGAGGCCTTGAACTTGAAAAACAAACAAAAAATCAAAAAAAAAAATACAAGTACGTTTTGAGGTGCAATGGCCTTTCCAGGGAGAGTTTCTGTTCTTATAATTTTGTGCTTTGCAGTGCTAACCCATAATTGCGTGGATGCAAGAGTAAGGCCGGTTTCTGGGCCTGATATGTACAAGGGTGAAAATTTAGCGATTGATAGGCTTCTTCCAGGTGAAAAAATAATTAACGTCTTGGATTTTAAAGCCAAACCCGATGGCGTCACTGATAGCACTCAGGTAAATTTAATTAAAAGCATGCTCTAATTTTGTTGATCATGGCGATTAATTCTGCTCTAGTTCAAAAGCTAGAATTAAACCTGATCATAGGATGAGTTGCATGTTCGTTTATTCTTGGAGGTTATGGGCTCTAAACTTGAATTTATTTTAGGAAAAAATATAAGTTTCTAAGGGCTTATTTAAGAGTCAGAGTAATGTAGGAAGAGTAGTTATTAACAAGATAGGGTAGAACGGAAAGAAAAGAATTCTCCCTTTATTATTTGGAAGTTAAATTTAAAAAAAAAATGGTGATTAACTAATTTTTCGTCATTGAGAAGTTATATATAATGTCACTACTAGAGTGAGTTAAGTTTGAAAAGTAAAATTTTTTAAAATTATTCTTATGTAAATGAACAGAAAAAATGGAAGAAAAAGACAAATGGTAAAAGAACAAATAAAAGATGAAACGTTTCCAATCCATCCCACAAGCCTTCTTAGGAGGATTTTGGAATTGGAGCAGACTTATAATTTTTATGTTTTTAGCATCAAATTTTTCAATAAAAATATGATAACTAAACATTTTTTATAACTCATTACCAAATGATCGAATTTTACTAAAATTTTTCTTATATTTTTATTGAAAAATCAATAGATAACAGAAACCTAAATAACTGAATGTGATCTCGGGTGGCCTATCCTAATGGATCTCAGTCTAATACCCTCCTTTTTTTTTTGGCTTTCATCCAAACAATAATTTGGATACTTAATCTACCTTGTTCACCGCGAACCCATCCTACCAAACAAAACTTAAAACTCATCGGATATTAAGTAAATTCAGATTACATGCCAAGGATATCTACAGATAGCCTTTTATATTTTACTTTTTCCTCCCTAACTAAAATTGAAGAAATGAGGCCAACGGGCATATTCTTGGTGTGAAGGTAAATCAATGATCATTTGGTGTTGATAAATTTAATTGGACATTAAGATGAAGACAATGATACATAGAAGACATCGAAGTTAAAGGGTCGTCGTTGGTTGTGTGTGCAGGCATTCATGACAGCATGGAGAGCTGTTTGTAATTCTCCAGTGCAAGCGAGGCTCTATGTTCCCCCAGGGAAATACCATGTTTCTTCGATGTTCTTTGCAGGGCCATGCAAGTCACCAAGAGCCATAACAATAAAAGTTGAAGGGACTATTCTGGCTTCCAAAGATCCTTCTGAATATGTAAATGGTGAATGGCTCATATTCACAGATATAAAGGGAGTAAAACTTCTTGGTGGAGGTACATTTGATGGACAGGGCAAGGATATGTGGGCAGCCAACACCGACTGCGAAAAGGACCCTTCCCCTGAATGCCAAAGACTCCCTAGTGTAAGTTTATATGATACTCATTAATGATTATTGCCATCTATCAAACTTAGATGCTTTAAAATTGAGTTTTGTTTGTATTTGGAATACGTCCAATACTTATATTAACATTGAGGTGTATCATGGAATAGGATACTGAAATAAAACATTACATAAAGTTTGATGTTTGACATGATAATTGAGAATTGTCATAAAAAGTATTCCATTGGTATTTCACGAAGGTTGAAACTTTAAGGATGTGAGATTTCCATATTTCTTTTATAGCACAATTAAATGAGTCAGTCAGTTTAGTAACCGGGTCATTACATCAAAGACCATACACATACTAACCTAGCTATATTGACCACCAGGCTAAAACGCATTTAGAAAGTCTAAATTTTGCAAACCCAAGTCCACTCAATTAGCTGGCTAATTAAATAGATTGGTTGGCAAGTTTAAGGCTTCGTTTGATTCAACGAAGGGGAGGGGAGGGGAGGTTAATGGAGGGGAGGGGAGGGGAGGGGAGGGGAGGGGATTTAATGAGTTATGTTTGGTTGGAAGGGAGGGGAGGGAAAGGAAGGGGAGATTATTGTTTGGTTAGGAGGAGGGTAGGAGAGGGGAGGGGAGGTAATTATATTTGGACAAATTTACCCTTTATATTATTTTAAATTTATTTTTTATAAAAAATTTATTTATATCAATAATTTTTAAAAAAAATTATAAATTTCAATCTTTTTTTTATTTTTAATTTCTGATAAAAAAAATATCTTAATTTTTATTAAATATTAAAATATTAAAATATTAAAATATTAAAAGGGACAAAAAATAAATTACACTTTAAAAATACCCCATCCCTCCCCCTCCCCTCCAATTTTATCCAACCAAACACCTTATCTCCATCCCCACCCCTTCAAATGAGTCAGTCAGTATAGTAACCGGGTCATTACATCAAAGACCATACACATACTAAACTAGCTATATTATTTTGATAGTGTTATTTTTTAGTGGCATGAGATATCATACAAAATAAAGTTAGATAGATCACTAATCCGTGGCCTATTTGAGGAGTGCAGAGTATTCAATTCAATAATGTGATGGATGCACTTATACAAAACATTACGTCAGTGAATCCCATGGGCTTTCACTTCTTCATCACTAACTCTGCGAACATCAGATTGCGAAGACTTAAGATCATTGCACCAGCTGATAGCCCTAATACCGATGGCATCCATATTAGTCATTCCATTAACGTGAGAATATCCAAAAGTCGCATTGAAACTGGGGATGATTGTGTCTCTATAATTCAAGGGGTCAACGATGTTGCTATTAGCAGAGTCAGGTGTGGCCCTGGACATGGTTTTAGGTAAGACAACTTCTTACTTAGGTACAAAGTACGTAGTACCTTTACTGCTACACCAATCAATAAATAAGTGGCACACACATGATTCAAAGGGATCATATACTTATGTTTTAGTTTTTTATTGCTAAATTAGGTTGGGTTAAACGCCCAAACTATTATTTGGATGTGGGTTCCAACTTTGAACTTATCTCACATTTCAATTTCCAGCCCCTCAAAAAATTGAGGTTTAGGACAGTAAATTTTTTCTAATTTTTTCACTTAAAACTTTTATTATTTCAATCCTAGAAGTACATACACATAAGGTAAAATCAGAAATTTCATAGTTTTTGTTTTCCTTCTTTGGCCAAGAGAAAAAAATTCACCCCATTCTACAAATGACATTCAATTTTTAAACAATGGAGTGAATTGTCTTTTTCACTTCACTTTCTACAAAATTTTTAAATAAACCCTAAGTATGCTTAGATTGAAGAGAATGGAAGAAAAGAAAAGGAAAATGAAAATTTTATTTTGAGATATTCTTTTATTTAGATTTAAATAAACAGTTATATCTTTTTTATTTTACCGTTCTCATTTATTCTCATCAATCAATGTATATTATAAGAAAAAAATGTCAGATTTAAATTTAAATTAAAAAATCTCTAAATTAAAATTTTACTTTGCTTTCTTCTTTCCTCATTCTCGTCAATCTAAATATATCTTTGATTTATTGATACTCAGGAATTAATTGCACCCAAAAAGTAACGTGACAAGCACTATTTTCCTTAAAAAAAATCTCAATAATAGTCAATATATATCAGTGATATAGACTCTTTGAAAAATCTACAGCTTTAGGAGTTTAGTTTCAATACTTTCAAATATTCAGTATTGTTGTTATTTATATATTGTCACATAATTTAATTTATTTTTCTGTCAAAATCATATTATTTAGTTTAAAATTATAGTTGAATTAAATACTAAAAGAAAATCATCTGTTTATCAAAATATAAATAACTGTGGTATTTAATTTTTTTTACACTTGGAAAATACAATAAATATTTTCTGGGTTTAAGATGAGAATTGCTTCGTTAATTAATTGTGTTCAGTGTTAAAATTTGTTGATGACAGCATCGGTAGCCTTGGAAAGTACGATGGTGAGCTAGAGGTGAGAAACATTCGTGTGTTAAATAGCACAATGGTGGGCACAACCAATGGACTCAGAATCAAGTCATGGCCAGCCAGGTATAGAGGTGCAGCATCCCAAATAACCTTCAATAACATTGTTATGGACAACGTTGCAAATCCCATCGTCATTGACCAAGAATACCAGTGTCAACCAACCAAATGCAATAAGAAGGTTTCATTTTTTATCTTTTCTTTCTGTCCTTTCTGTTTTTTTTTCTTTTTTTATCCTTCAAAATCTGGAGTAAAATTCAAAATTTTTTTGCAAGTAAATTTGATTCAAAATAATAACTGTACTAGATAGATATATTATATATGTATATATAAAAATTAAAATACATAATATTCTCTTGAACTTTGAGTTATGTATAGATAATTTTTTAATTTTTGAAATTTGACAACTGACATTTCCAAATTTAAGACTATATGTAAGTAACTTTTTTGTTGTTAATTAGTTCATTATTTTATTAACAGAAATGTAATACATTGGAAAGATTATTTGCATATAGCTCAAAAGTATAGAAGGGTTATATGCACATAATTCAATGCTTAATAGCGTCATTTGCATAAAATATAAAAATTTATGGGGGTTCATTTATTTGGAATGGGTCACCATTCCACTAGAAAATTAATGTATTTACTAACAATGGAGTCGTCTATACATATTTAAAAGTTTTAAAAGTTTATTATTAAGTTTTGAAAATCAAAAAAATTATTTGCAGGATTCAAAATTTTAAGAAGTTATGTGTATTTTAATCACATTTTTTTAGTTAAATCCATTTTTTTATCTGTTTATCTTATTATATATCTTTGTCATGATTAGTTTGATATATTTTTTCATAAATCGAAATTACTTAAAAATCTTTTGTTAAATCCTCCAGGTAGAGAGTATAATGCTCAACGCTTGGTATCACATGGGAATAACTTTTTTTTTTACCAAAATTCTATTCTGGTTATTGAAAAATGAAGTCATTATTTAGTTGATACTTTGAAGATTTTTGTATCACTTATTGTTCAAAAATAAATTTGGTTCGTATTTCATATTGACACAAATTTTCGAAAACAAGCCATTATATGGAATCAAAATAAAACTATACTCTCATATATTATAATAAAATAAAACACCATTTTCAAGAATTAAAATAATTTGTTTGATTCCTCTTTTTAAAGATGATTTTATTATTTTTAAAAAAAAATTGTTTGATACAATTGTTTTTTGTTTACGTTTTTTTTTAAGTTTATACTTTGCACTTTAGAACAGAAAACAAAGAGCAACAAAAGCTGATCTTCTCTTGCTTTATATTTCTCTCATAAAAACAAATAGAGAATCAATTTCATGTAGATATTTTATAAATAAAATTTCAAACGGGCTATATTACTAATTTATATAATTTTTTATAACATAAATATATTATTTTATTTTTAGTTTCAATATTATAGATTATAATTTGAATAGAAACAAGTCAAGCCTTTAAGTTTTCAAAATAATACCTTTTTAAATTCTTTTAAGAACAAATTTTTAAAACAACTTTTTATTCTTTTATGTTCGAAAATTGTTTATAAAAAAAATGAAATCAACCCAAAATTGTTGTCCATTTTCTTTTCTCTTCTTCCACATCAACCATATGAAGTTGGAACATTGCTAATTTTGGCTTCAACTTGTATTGCTCAGCCATCACTTGTGAAACTCAGTGGGATTCAATATTCAAACATAAGAGGAACCACGTCTTCAAAAATTGCTGTGGACTTGAGGTGCAGCCGGGACCTCCCATGCGACAATGTTCGACTCGACAACATTGACCTCAAGGCAGGATCCCTCCCTCCTGCCTCTAGATGTCTCTATACCAAACCCCTCTATGCTGGCTTGCAATCTCCACCACCTTGCTAATAGTTGACATTAGGGTTACACAATGGCTAAGTGGCCAAACCAATCCAATCTTATTGAATTAGGTTGGGTCAAACTAAAAAAATAAGAGATTAGACTAGGATATTGACCAATTTTGTCTGGTTTGGCCCATTTATGTATAATTTAAATATATATGTTTTATAAAGATTTATATAAAAATTTTATTTTTTTAAGAGCTATTTTTTTCATCTTACCAAAAACTTTTAATAAAAAAAAAAAAGTCTGACCATATTCAACTTAGTAACATATCGAGTTATCTTAGGCCAAGCCAAACAATGGGTCTAACAACGAACTAGGCAAAATCCAGCTTGTACATCCCTAGGTGATACATAGATGATCCATTTAGACAGCGTAACTTTCCTTACCAAGCCTTTTTTTTTCGATCAAAAGAAAAAAGAATGGAAGATCTTCCTAAGGGTAAGTTTATCTACATATTATGTATGAAGGTTCCTCCAATCTTATAGTCTAGATGTTATTAGGACCTAATTTGTTTGGTAGATAGAATATAAAAGGAATACTATTATAGCGGGAGTAAAAAAAAAATAATTTTAAGGATAGAAATGACCCCTTGTCCCTATTTTAAATAAATAATAAAAATATATTGAGTAACGATAATAAAATCATAATAAATATTGTACTAAAATTATATAAAAAATTACCTTTAAACATTTTTAAGAGTTATGTAAATAAGAAACCTCTTAATAAAAAAAGACAATAGTACTCAATACTTGAAATATTTATTTTGATTAATGTGTATTGGTTTATTATATAGTTAACTAATATACTATATCTAGGATGAACTACATTTTCTTTCTCGAGAGATATTTAAATTATATCATCTTCTTTTTTGTTTTGAAAATACATACAAACTCTTTAGAAGCCCTGAAAAAAAAACCAAAATGCTTTCAAGCAATTTCTTCTATTAAATATAACTTATATTAGACCATGTATTTCATCCATTTTTATTTTAATGTTATTTATTTTATGTCAAAATCTATAAATTTATTTTATTTAAAATTAAAAAAAATGATTATTTATATTAGTCAAATACTTATTATATTATATAAGTAATAAATGTAATGGGATTTTCATACCTAAAAATATGAAGAAGACACCACAAAATCGATTTTCTAATAAAAATTAATTTCATGGAATTGTAACCAAAATTTTAATTATTCTACAATAAAAAAAGAATTTGGACAAGCAAATAAAGAATGGTCTACAAAAGCAAAAATAGATTCAAGAATTGACTTAGGATAAGAGAAGTGTTCAGCATCTCATATCATTTTGTTTCGAAGAAATGTTGCCTTAAGTAAATTGTGTAAAATTCATTGATATGACATTAAGTTTTTAAGTGAATTGTTCAAAATTCATTAATATGATCTTAATTTTATTTTAATTATACTAATAAACCACACACAAAGAGAAAGGAAAAAAGAAATTAATAGAAGGAAAAAGGGGAAAGAAGGGATATTTACAAAGTTGACTTACAAAGAAAATCTAAGGTCTATATACCATGTAGAAGGAGGTTAAAGTTCGTGTAATTTGAAGATAGAAAATTGTGGCAATTAGTTTATAACTTTTATTTGTTTTGCAAAAAGAGAAAGAAAATGAACATTAATTTGACTTTCATGAGCAAAATGAGCTCAAAATTTAATTTATATGTTTTAATTTATAAAAACTAAGTCTTTTCCTTCTTCTCTCCTTTTTTGATTTTTTTTAGCTTTGGAAATAGGAGTTTATTTGTATTTTCATTGTTTTTTTTTTTTGTATTTTCAAACCTAAAAAATAACTTTTCTACACGTTTTTGGGGAAAAAATAGAACTAGTTAAATGCACGTCATTGAAACCAAAAATTTATTCAAGATGCAGCAAGTATACAATTCAAACTAGCATTAACAATTGTGGAGACTCAAAGTCATGGATTACCGGTTAGTTGACACACTACATACCTATGAAAATTTTAAAGTTTCACACAATAAGTTCTAAAAAATAAAATAAATAAAATCAGGCAAGTAATTCGTTACGTATGTGTGTGAATATGTGTATGTGCTCATATACAATTAAGTCTCATCTTGTTTCAAAAGCACACTATAAGAATAAAATAAATAAAAGAAACAAGTGAAACCCTCTTTTCCAGCTTTTTCTGTAGTGTCATTCTAGGGTTCCCATATCCCTTCTCTTCCAATTACAGGATTGTCCACAGCTTAGGTGCAAAGAATAAGAGCAAAAGAATCAAAGTCTAATATGAAATACGATTCTCAATGAGACATCTCTAATTAAGTTTCATCATACCCGAGTACGTGCTAAAAACTCATGGAACAATCAGCATTATTTACCACAGATTTTGAACTCAAATTTCATCACCAATGTCACACCTCATATCCATATTTGTGACCGGCACGACGTATGTGTAGGGACTTGCATGTGTAAACCTATATGATCGATTGAACCTAAACCTTCATATTCATATTACACAATTTAATTATGAAGTCGATTTTATACCTAAAACCTTTGATTATTTAATCAATTTACTCATAACTTTCGATTGGAATTTCAAAAAATGGTATCTTAAAATAGGACATTGTGAAATTCTTGCAACAGTTCAAATTTCAAAAATACAATACAGAGCGCTTCGCTCTTTAATTCCAATAATCATATTATACACCATTGAGATCTTGCTTATAGGGTTCAAGAACTAGTCTAGATTATAATAATTATTTATATTTCAAATAAAAAAAGACCCTTGCCCATGAACCAATATGAAGCGCATAACCAGTAAGCATAGCATTCACTTATTCATTCTACAAGCCCCAATCCTTTAATTTATGCCTTTGAAAGAAGAAAACAAATAATTAATACGCAACAATTATGTTTAATTTTTTATATAAGTTTTATTAAAATTACAAAAATAACATAATTCCTTTCTATTTATATACTTTACATGATCATACCTTTGGATATTTTTTAAATATCTTCAATAATCTTTCATTTTTTTGTATAATATAATATTAGAAACCCAATTGTGCCATATTGAATAAAGATATTAGCCTGGCGCACTGCAAGCTCTGTCTGCTGCTGTGCTTGCCCAACTTTTCCGCTGCAATATGCACTGCATGGTGGAGTTCGTACGATGGGGCCCACCATATATCGATTAATTAAGTAACGTTTAATTTGTACGTTTTGAAGAATATTTTGTTTCACATAGTAAATCAATAATATTTTGAATTAAACATGATGAGCAACTAAGCACATGTCTCAAAAAATGTTGGCAGCCTCTAAATTACGTTTTAAGAGAAGCAAGTAAATATAACTTTTAATAAAAGTGAATTAAATAAAAGTGATTATGAACTTTTCACCGATTTTGCAAAAGGAGTGATACGAAAGGAAAACTTAGAAAGGAAAGGGTGGAGCCCACAGTGACTGCAATTCAGCTCAGTAAACGTGATTGGCCAACTTCACCCCTATTCCACCTTATAAAACTGAGTTTTAAAAGAGGTTTCGTTTAGAAAAAAAAAAATATAATTTGAGATTTCAAAATTAAATATATTTATATTAAAATATTTTAAATATTAAAATTATTTTAAAGAATCATAAAATCAAAAATTTTAATTTAAAGTTATAAATTGTAAACTTTTATTTAAAATTTTTATCTTAGATTTTTTAAAATAATTTTACAATTTAAAACTTTTTAATATAAATATCTTTAATTTTAGATCTATACTATTAGTTTCCCTTTTTTTAATGCTAAAGCAGAGATTTTGAAGGTAATATGTAAAATTAAAAAAGAAAAAACTTAAATGTTCTGCCGTAAAAATGTTTTCCTAAAATGCTTAATTATTATTTTTTTTAAAAGAGTCGCCCGACTCTTTTTATTATAAAATATTGTAATGCAAATGCCGCGACCCATATATATATATAATATATATATATATATATTATATATAATTTATAGTTGGTATTTTTTTATATTGTATTATTTAAATTATTTAGAATGATAATTAATTTAAATTTTATTAAAAATATATTTTTGTAATATAATTAAAAATTTTAATAATATAACAAGTGTATACTTTTTTAATAATATTATGATAAATATATAGTTTTTATAAATAATTATATAATTTTGTAATTAATTTAAATATTTGTTATAATATTATTGAAAAATTATATGCTTGTTATATTATAAATAGGAAAATTAATAGTAAAAAAAATGAACATTAAGTTTAATATTATCCAAATAGTTAGAAAATTTTGACACTACGATAATTCAATGAAAGGAAAATTATTTTAAAATCATCTAATTAATTATATTTTCTCAAACATTCTATTATTTATATTTTTACGTAAAGGTGGTTTATTAAAGGACATGACCAATCCCTAAAAATTAAAAAAAAAATTCTAATAGAAGAAAAGAAGTCAGGGTCTTGTATCAATTTTTTTAGAATAAGAAGATAAGAAATTAAAAGAAAATGAAGAATAATACAATGTATTAAAAAAAGTTTAAAAGAAATTATGAGTAATATATAATTTTAAAATATTAATTCTTTATAATATTTATATTTCTAGTAAAGAAAAATTAATCAAGCCACTCCCCTACTAATTTTTCTCTTTTTTTCTCTTTTCTTAATCAACAAATAAAGTTAGAAAGTCTAAGGAAAATATATTTATTATTATTATTGTTGTTGTTGTTGTTGTTGTTATTACTATTATAAAAATAAAAGTTCATGATTTTAAAATTTTATTTTTATTTTTTAAAAGGAATAAATAAAATTTGTAACATTTTAATATTGTATAATCAAACTTGTAATTATTTTTTCAAAAACAAAATACATCTATAAGAAAAAATATTAAGATTTATTTCTGAAAGTTATTAAAAACAAAGAAATTTATATACAAGCACTTATATACGTTAGTTAATTTTTTCTTTCGCGTATGACAGTGAAAAAGTCGATCACATGAGTTTAAATAGTATAACACATCTGAATAACTATTTAGACCAAAATTTTTTTAGTTTAATTAAAGTAACGCGTTATACCGATATTATATACTTACAATTTGAAGCGTAGATATCAAAGTACTTTACTGTACACAAAAAGGGTGTAACTAACTATTAAAATAAAAGAAAAGAATTGAACATTTTATCCAATATGTCCTCCAATCCCACATCTGGGTCTTCGGCGTAAGCGTTGGGGACGACATTGAAGTGGCTCCTGTCCTGCTTCTTTTACTTCTGCTCCTTCTTCTTCACCTTCATTCTCATCGGTTGATCTATTATTTGGTTGACGATTAGGTTGAGGGGATTGAGCGGGGGGAATCAATTGATCAGGGGCGAAAAGCCCTTGCTGGAAAGATGCTCTCCATGGCTCAGAGGGTGCACCAGCGAACTCTACACTGAACGCGAACGGATCGAAAAATATAGTAGTGAAGGAGATACCTCTAACCTCCATAGTTTGGGGTGGTGGGGTGGAGAAGAACGACTGAGAAGCTGGTGATGTGAAGGACGACGAACCACTTCTAGGAGCAAAAGAAGGACTAGCACCCCCAACAGATGAAGAAGACCCAGGTGCGCCAAAGGATGGTACACCAGAAGATGGACCAACACCTGCATAGTCTACAAATAATGCAAAAGGACATGACTCTTCAGTTTCTTTGTGCACAGGTGTTGGTATGTAGGAGGATGATGGTGCATCTTCCTGACATCTACTGCTATGGGTGACATCCACTAATGGCTGTCTAGTAGATATAAAACCATGTCCCCGCTTTCCTGAGCGAGCCTTTGGCTCTGGTGGTCTCTGTAAATGAGGAGTGGGCGTAGCAGGCTGAGAGACAAATATCTTCCGATGTTCACCCAAGGCCTGCAGCATCGTCCTAACATCTCCACGGGTCCTCTCCCTAAATCCCGCATAATCAAGCGTCCGAGGATCGGCAATGGAAAGCATATATAGGTTGTCCAGTACATCAGTCTGTGAGAAAAAAAAAAACATTAGCCGTTATGTAGTTGGAGAAAAAATATGCACAAATAAAAGAAAATAAAAGGGAAGAAAAGGTTGTACCACAAAACCTTAGGAGCCAAAAAATTTTTCCATTTAAATCACTTGAAAAGATTTAAATATAATTAAAAATATAATCTTTTTAATAAAATCATAATTTACAAAATTTATAAGAAATTAATAATATTTTATTTTATAAAATTCTTAATGAGACAAATTTTTTTTTTTCATTTAAATCACTTGAAAAGATTTAAATATAATTAAAAATATAATTTTTTTAATAAAATCATAATTTACAAAATTTATAAGAAATTAATAATATTTTATTTTATAAAATTCTTAATGAGACAAAATTTTTTTCCATTTAAATCATTTGAAAATATTTAAATATAAATAAAAATATAATATTTTTAATAAAATCATAATTTATAAAATTTATAAGAAATTAATAATATTTTATTTTATAAAATTCTTAATGAGACAAAATTTTTTTCATTTAAATCACTTGAAAAGATTTAAATATAATTAAAAATATAATTTTTTTAATAAAATCATAATTTATAAAAAATATAATATAATATATTTATTTCATATAATATAAAAGTATAATATTTATTATATAAAATATATCATATTATATTATATATATTACATATAAAATTATCCCCTTAATATTTCTTTCTCTCCCTTACATTGTTTTGAATCCTTGAAAGTTGAACACGGGCTCCCTAAGTCTGCGTTTGGTAAAGGAGACGCAGACTATGAGGGTCCGCGTTTCCTTTAAAAAAAATTATTAAGCATATGAGTTAATAGTATTTGCAGCGCAGCTTCTGGTTTTTTTAGTTTTTTAAACTAAGGGAACGATGTCAAAAAACCTAAATATGAAAATAATACATTATCCTTAAATTTACTTTTTCCTTTGAACAAATTTTTAACCAATCAGTAATACAGTTTATAGAGCATTTTCCTTCTATTGAATTACAAAATAGTCCTGTCCCTGAATATACAAAAATATGACATACAAAAAATACAAACTAAATATATGTAATTTTAAATTTATTTACAATTATTAAAATATTAATTACAAGTTATATAAAATTAGTTTAGACTTCTATTTTTCATATAATATAGTAAACAAAAAATTATCCTATAAGAGTCTAATATTTTTTTCTACTATATTTTAATTTAATTTTTCTACTTGAAGGTATTGAATTTTTTAGAACTAATGATATAGACATTTGTTCATTCTAACTTTGTTCTCTTTCTCGTTAACTAACAGAGCAAAGTTTACTTTTTTTTTAATAAATAAAAAAATAAAAAATCAACACTAAATAAGTGAAGAAACAGAAAACAAAAAAATAATATATACAAACAATAATAAAGAACCAAAGATGAGATCAGATAGAGAACCTATATATATGTATACGGAGCAAAATTGGAATTAACTTGGTAAAGAAAGATAATGAAACAAATTAAAAATATTGAAAGAAGGAAGATTGAAGATAATAAGGAGAGAGTAAAATCTGCAGAGAAGAGATAAGCGAGAGGGGAGGAAGAATGGAGTTTGGAGAGGAAGAAATCTGAAGAAGGAGGAGGAAGGATATAGAGGGAGGAAATGGGGGAAGGGTGAGGTGTGTGGGGGGGGGGGTAGCTGCAGCGTGCAGTTGCAGCTTTTGCTGCAGCTCTAGTCAAAGAGGGTCGTATATTTTAAAAAAATTTGTGAGTTGCGGCATTATAGATGCTGCGACCCATGAATTATATTAAAAAATAATAATAATAAGTGTTTCCGTCATTAGTTTTTGCGGCAGAGAATTGGAGTCAAACTTTTTTAATTTTAACGTACGAATGTCAAAAAGTCATACGTAAAAAGAGAAAAAAAAATTATTGGGAGCTTTGATCTATTATCTAGTTATTTTTCTTTCATGCTTCTCTCTCACTGTTTTTATTAATCAGCAATTATTTTGTTGAGAAATATTACAATCAGAGATTATAAGTTAAAAATGTTTATTTGCAAAATTTTAAATTTTAAAATTGTCTTAAATGTTCAAAAAATAAAAAAATTTAATTCTGAAAAGTTATTTCTTAAATAGTAATAACAAGAATAAAAAATTTACGTAAATAATAAAAATAGCTCATAAGTTTTGTATTATGAAATGTAATTTTTTTATAATTAAAAATTTTATTCACATAGTTAAATTTTTCTGGCCTTTAAAATAATTTTAAAATTTAAAGTCTTTTACAATAAATATTTTTAATTTATGATCTTTAAGAGTAATTTTTTTCCTCTCTTTTCTTTGCAGACAAACAGTCTAGTATATTTTGTCAATTTTTTTAAACTAGCCGAAACTATCATCTGAAAAAGAAAACAAGAAATTAAAAAGGATGTTTTAAGTGTAATATTTTTGTTAACGTAAAGATAATTATGCGTAGGGTATTGTAATATTCAGGTTCCAACTCGTACAAAAATATCAGACACCCTCTATTCTCATTAATGGGATTTTAGAAATGTGAATGGATTAGATTTTTACTAAAAATAAAATATAATTTCGAGGGTTTAAATAACTAACTTTTGAGACTTATTTATATTTTTTAAAAAAATTCAGGTGTAATTTTTATATTTTTATTATTAAATTTGTAATAAAAATATAACATATATATGATTTTTTTAAAATTAAATCATACATTTGTTATATTATTATTAAAAATTATATATTTATTATATTTTAATTAAAATTTTAATAATAAAAAAATATAAAGATATACAAACTCTAATCCTTTTTATATATATTTTAATTTTATTGAAGAATTTAATAATAAAAATATAATAAACAATACATAAGTTTAATCTTTTGAAAATTGATCATAAAATACAAGTAATTTTACATTTTTACCCCATTTTTAGTAGCATAATAAAATCTTTACTATAGAAAAAAAATGTCTTCAGAATATCCTTTCCACTTTTGTTCTTTTATTTCTTTCCATATAATTTTTTTCCTTCCTTCATAATTTGCATATATTTTTCTTCTAAAAAAACCTATAAAATTTTTTCTAAGTGAAAATTACTTATCCTCTGAAAAATTAAATTCAAATACAATCTCTTATATTTTTATTATCAAAATTTTTAACTAAATATAACAACATATAATTCTTTAATAATATTATCACAATTTTATAAGTTAATTTATAAATTATTCAATCATTTATAAAAATTACATAATTATCATAATATTGTTAAAAAAATCATCCTTCTATCATATTTTAATTATATAACTTGATCAGTAAATATAAACAACGAATAAGTTAAAAAAAAAAAACTACATGAAATTCTGAACTTCTAAAACCCTTCTTCCCCCAGCGTGGTGGCCTCCATTTCCTCCGCGAAACTGCACAGCTTACCACTCTGATTTTGGTAATGGCGTTCATCCACGCGCGACGCACCCTCGCGTCTTCGCTCCTCCGAGCTCTTTCTTCTTCGTCGTCTTCTTCTTCTACGATAGCTTCTCGCTCTCGCTTCGCATTTGCCGCTCTTCCCAAACAAACCCCACTGCTTCCACACTCCTTAAAATTCCCAATTCGCTTCCAAACTTCCGTTTCGGAAGACTCACCTGCGGAAGACTCACCCGCGGAAGAGTCGTCTGCGGACTCTAGCAAGAGCGCGTCTCCTTCGAGCAAGGGCGCGTCTTCTTCTAGCAAGAGCGCGCCGAAGGAGACGATTCTTCTCGAGGGCTGCGACTTAAAGCACTGGCTCATTATCATGGATTTTTCCACACCCCCGAAACCCTCTGAGGAGGAAATGGTAAACACCTATGTCAAAACCCTAGCCGAAGTTGTAGGAAGGTGCGCTCGCGTAGTCGAATGATTTGCTTATTCTAACTTGATTTCTATGGCTTTTTTGTTTTTGTTTTAATTTTCTGATGAGAATCGTTTGGTTTTAGTGAGGAGGAAGCCAAAAAGAAAATATACTCTGTTGCTACTACTCCGTATACAGGTTTTGGTGCTGAGATTTCGGAAGAGCTTTCTGCAAAAGTTAAAGGTAGGGTTCACTTTGATACTTCATTTTGGCTGAAGTTTTTGGGTGCTTAGCGAAATTAGCTTATTTGAGTTGTTACGGTGTGTTCATGTTTTTATTGGGAATGCTAATTCGCTGATTTAGTGAATTTTGATGGTGTTAGCATATAACTGATAGCGATCTAGTGATCTCATCATTAGTAGAGGTATGAGTTTGAGGTTGGGGCCTTAATTTAAGGGCCTCATTATCATTATCAATTTCATCAGTCACTGTGGTGACTTTTGGGCTCTGAATAAGGATTGAAAGCATTGTTATATGCGTTTCATTCTAGATTCTTGGGTGTTACTACATATGCCTGATTTTTGTGGAAGTTTTCTGCCTTAACAGGGCTACCTGGTGTTCTTTGGGTATTGCCGGATTCATATCTTGATGTTCGCAACAAAGATTATGGAGGTGAGTTGACGACTTTAATCATAGTTTATTATCATTTTTCTTTTGTTAACTTTGGTTGTCCTGATCAATTTTGAGTGGATTTCAGGTGATTTATTTGTTGATGGGAAAGTAATCCCTAGGCCAAAGTATAGGAATATTAACTCTGAAAAAAAATCGGATGACAGTAAGAATGATAAGCACAAGGAAACATCGTGGAATGAAAGGAGAATGCCTAATCAAAGACACAGTAACAGGAACCAGGGTCGGAAAAAATGAATAGCTGTAACTCAGCTTCAAGTAGCAGAGGGACGTAAGAGAATTTGAAAAAGAGCAGCAGTGCTTGAGAATATCTACCTATATAAACCAACTTTTCTGATGGAACAAATTATGGACCTTTGGTCTTATTTGTCATATGATCTTTATTCGTGAATTGACTAGACCTGCATTTGAATGGCATTTAATTAGCATGTTAAGTACCATTATGACTAAATCTGCATATTCTACATGTTGAATCTCAGTGCAAAACATCGTTGTGGTCTTTACCATTTATGTTTTGATATGCGATTTAGATCACTGACTGTTAAATTGGTAGTCTTAAGACAATTATGTGCATGTTAAACCCTTGTTTTTGCATCTAAACTTGCTCCTACTTTCTCATGCGCACTTTTCCCTTACTTCCTCTGTGTTGTCTGTTAAAAATGTGCATAGTGTTGTAGGACCTTGAATACTTTATATGCACATGCTTACAGATTTCCTGTATTTTTTTTTAAATTTTTTTGAAGCTACTACTCTCTGAATCCTTTGTTGAACTGCACTTATCTTGATTATTGTTCCAATCCTTCTATCTCCCACCATAACAATGCTTGAGCTTGATGAGATTATGATGCATCGTTCATAGTTCAATCTCCAATTTATAGTCACATGTAAGTACCCTGAATTTGCATCAAAGGGTGGAGTTACTTTTCTTTCCTTTTTGGACAGCTTTTCTTGACTGGTTAGTTTTATTAAAGACTTGTTATGTGATGTCTCTGTATTGACTTTGAGACTGCACTTGTATTCTTTAAGTGAGGATTTCTTATCCTCCAAGTTTCTGTACTCTCTTCTCTTCCTAATAACACACACACACACATTTTCTAACTTTTTTAATTTTTTAAATCTTTTTGGATGAAGGGAGACTGGGAGAGGGTAAAGTTATTTAGGCTGGAGACACAAGACATTACAGTAATTAGTAAAGGACATAATCCTTCCCCCGTGTTCCTTTAGGATGTAGATTAGAATTATTGCCACATCCTCTAATTCAACAGCCAGGGCTTTATAGTTGTTTCACTCATGTCTAATGTATAAGGATCTCACATCAATCCAACTAATCCTTTGTCCTTTGACACTCAATCTGTTCAGTAGTTATTATGAAAAGTTCCCTAATGCAATAGTATGTTCCAGAATGTTAGGCCACTTGAAAAAAAAATAACGCATTGGCAGTATATTATTTTTAGACTTATTTGTGGACTCATTAATTTTCAGGTATTGAAGTTAAATATGTTTAACAATTTAGAGATCAAATTATTGGTTTTATTTTATATTTATAGAGGATCTACAACTAGAATGACGTACTTCCGCACTTCCGCGATCGCTCCTCCTGTAGCCACCAAGAGAGCGCCACCTCCTTAGTGCGCCAATTTCTAATGGCATCATTTGTAACAACTTATAATTTTAAATAAATAAATAAAGTATTAATGTTAACTAAATTATCTTAGATTAAAATGTAATGATTAATAAATTTTAATTAAATTTTGAAATTTAAAAATTAACTTATGGAGTTATGTGGATATTTATTTCATATCCAATTGGAGTTTTTCACATCTCAAAATATCTAAATAAATTATTTTTATTAGAGTCAAGTATTTATAAGATTTTATTTTAATTATTATATTTTAAAATAAGTTTATTGGTATTTTATTATAATCTTGTTAATAGAAAACTCTAGACTAATTTTTTTTTCTCTTTTCCTCTCCTCTCTCCTGGCACGTTCGCTAACACATTTCTTACCTCTAGAACTATTCATTATCTTCTTTTTCTATCTATTAATAAATATCTTGTGCAGCCGTCGTTCAGTCTTTTTATCTAGCCACCGCCGCAGCCTGTTCCAGCCATCATTGCCTTATTTTATTTCCACCAACCTCATATATGGCTAATCACAAAGAGGTCAGAGTTTCCACCATTTTAAAAGCTTTTAATTTGTGGTTTTTCAGTTTAGTCTTTCAAAGTATCTAACAATCTTTATAAAGTAATTTTTAGACTCAAATTGAATTTAAGTACTTTTATTTTTTTAAAAATCAGATCTGAGTTGACGGTAATGATAGATAATTTAGAGTAAATTTTGAGGTTTTAGTTATTATAATTTATATTTAATTAAATTTATATTATAAGATACTAATTAGATAGTTTATTATTGTATGTTCAATGTGATTTTAGGCATTATCAAGCATATTTTATCAACTAAGTTTGTACTTTGAAGAGACTTTTACTAATGATTTTTAACATGTACAAATAGCAAGCAGGGACCTTTTATTTGCACCGTAATTATATTTTTCTTGCCTTGAATATTATTTTAAATAATTCTTATTCTGCTGTTATGAGAAAACAAATTTTAAAATTTTAAAAATCTTTAGTTTTAAAATATATAATAAATAAGGATAAAATTTATAAATGTGTGATATAAAAATATTCTCACATATGCAAAATATCAATGATGGTAAAGCTTTTTATTTTTTTTTTATTTTTACCATGAATTTCTATTTGAATTGTCTTCTTTAGTCATTTTATATAATATTTTTCCTATTCTAATTTTTCTTACATAATTTTCTTTAGAGTTGATTTATTCCTAATTAATTAATAATTATAATATATATTATATTATCTATCTTATTCTAATTTTTCTTATATAAATTTTCTTTAAGTTAATTTATTTTTAATTAATTCGTGATTATATATATCTTTGAATTATTTTTATTTCTAATATTATTTATTATTATATATTTATGATATAATATTTATTTATTTATTTATTTTGAAAGTAATGGTGTGTTTATGAGTAGAGTGATAATAATGGTGAATCATATTTCTATTAAAGTATATTTATTTTTATAGTGAGATTTATTTATATCAATTAAATTTATATTTTTTGTCTAATATATTTTTAAATCACTTTTTTAATTAAATTTTCATTTCTATATTAATTCTTTTAAATGATTTTTATTTGGTGTAGCACCTAAAAAGATTATTTCTTCATCTTTGATTGTGCTATGAAAACCTAGGTTTCATATTAAATAGTTTGGGATACTTATTGTGTTACTTATAAAACTTGAAAACTTAAGTCTCGTATCAAGTAGTATAAAATATTTGTTGCGATGCTTATGAAGATAATTTTTCCCTTTAATAGTTGCTCTTAAAGAATAGATCATTTATGTTTCTTTGAGTCTTATTATTAATCTATATTATATATTTAAAAAAATGTTAGATAAGATTTAATGTGAACTCTGTAGCCGTTAATGAAGGTAACACCTTGAATATATTTAATTAAATTGAAATGTGATAAAAGGCGTAAGGTACTTTAAAATGTGGTAAATAGTGTAATGGCATTAGAAATTTGTAAAATAAAATATAGTAATACTAAGATGTGGAATAAGTAAAGTGTGAGGGCACTGAGATGTAAAACAAGTAAAGTATGATGGTATTGAAATATAAAATAAGTAAGTGTAGGGATATTATAAAAAATAATATGATATATTCTCTCACACAATATCTATTTAATTAATTTTAATTGTTTACTTTTAAAAATTTATATTTTCTAAAATTAGTTACCACTTAAATGAAAGTATTTGTTTATTTATCTATGTATATTTAAATATTTTATTTTATTAATTTTTAATTATTGGAAAAAAAATCAACTATGTTTGTTTCTCTTTTTACGTACTTTGTTATTTGTACAATTATTCAATTGTAGATTGACTCTGTTTTTTATATACTACAACAACAACAACAACAATAACAACAAGACCTTTTTTAATTAGGTAAGGTCGGTTATATGGATCAAATGATGTTATAAAATCCTATTATAAATCATATCTTTAAATAGATCATTTAAATCTAAATCTTTCTTCATAATTTCGTCTATAGTTTTCGTGATCTTTCTTGACCTCTAATTATTGAACTACTTTCCATCTGATCTACTCTTCTATTTGTAACTTTTATAGGTCTTCTCCACATATGTCCAAACCATCTCAAATGTGATTCTATAATCTTTTATACAATAGATGCAATCTCAACTTTCTCTTTAATTTATTTATTTCTAATTCTATCTAATTTAGTTTGTTTACTCATCTAACGTAACATTTTCATCTCGACATTGAACTTATTCTCCTATTGACCTTTTATTACCCAACACTCAATCCCATACAACATTACTAGTTTTATAACTATACGATAAAATTTACCCTAAAACTTGAGCCGCATTTTCCTATCACTAATAATACCTAAAACACTTTTCTATTTTATCCATCCTACTTGAATTCTACGATTTACATCTTTCTCTATTTCTCCATTATATTGTATGATAAATTCAAGATACTTAAATCAAGTAACTTCTGGTATGGTATGTTCTTTGATTTTCACTTTTACGCTAGGATTAGTGTGCTTCTTACTAAACTTATATTTTATATACTCCGTTTTATTTCTACTTAAACGAAATCTATGATCTTTTAAAGCAAGTTTTCACATCTCTAACTTCTAATTTATTTCCTCTCTCGACTCTCCAACTACTACTATATCATCTGCGAAGAGTATACATTATAGCACGACTTATGGATATATTCAGTAAGTACATCTAAAACTAAAGTAAAGATATATGGACTCAAAATTGACCTCTGATGTAAGCCAATAGTTATAAAAAATTTCTTAGTGGGCCCACCTTGAGTTCTCACATTATTTGTAATCTTATCATACATATCATGAATTACTTGAATATAGGCAATACGAACTCTTTTTTTTTTCAAAGCCTTCCACAAAACATTTATTGACATCCTATCATATGTCTTCTCTAAATCAATGAATATTATATGTAAATCTTTTTTATTCCTTTGATATTTTTCTATTAATCTATGTAACAAGTATATCGCTTTCATAATCGACCTATTAGACATAAAACCAAATTGATTCTTTGTAACTTGAGTCTTTTCCCTTAATCTTCGTTCAATAATCTTCTCCTATAACTTCACAGTGTGGCTTATGAGTTTAATTCTTCTATAGTTTACATAATTTTGTATGTCCTCCCTATTCTTATAAATAATAATTAAAGTATTTTTCTTTCACTCGTCTGATATTCTCTTAGACCTTATAATCTTATTAAATAACTTTGTGGCCCAACCTATATCTTTTACTTCTAAACATTTTCATATTTCAATAAATATATTATCTGGTCCTATTGTTATATCATTTTTCATCTCTTTTAAAACTTCTTTTACCTCTACCTCTCGAATCTTACGATAAAAGGTATAATGTTAATCTTTTTTTTGTAGTGTCTAGGTTATTTGAGTGCAATGAAAACTTATATCCTTCATTTAAAAACTTATGAAAATAGCACTTTCACATTTCTTTATTATCCTATTCCATGACCAAGATTCTTCTTTCTTTATCTTTAATACATCTCACTTGGTCAACATCTTTTATCTTTCTTTATTTGCTTTTAGCAGACTTATAAATACTTCTTTCCGCAACCCTAATGCTTAAAGATTGATATAACTCATCAAAAATCCTAACTTTTGTTTTGCTCATCGCTTTTTTAGTGTCTTTCTTTATTACTTTATATTTTTTTAAAATTTTTCTCACTTTTATACAAAGACCATATTTTTATAACATTATCTTTTAAATTTAACTTTATCTTATATACTTGTATCCTAACACTAAGATTCTTTTTCCCTAGGTCAAAAACTTCTTGATTCCCTGAGTATCTCTTTTACAACCTTCTTAATCTTTTTAGTCATCTCGTTCTACATATCATTTGTACTTCCTTGTACCTTCCATGATCCATCTTTCAAAATCCTTTTTTGCAAGTTCTTTTTTTTTATCACTTTTCAATTGCTACCACTTTATCCTTGCAATCTTATATTGACCTTTACTTTTTACTATCCTCTCAATTTGAATATCCATCACTAAGATCCTATATTAAGTAGTCAAACTTTCACTAGGTATAACTTTGTAATTCATGCAAATCCTTCTGTCCACTTTCCTTAATAAAAAGAAATCAATTGGAGAACATATCCTCCCACTTTTATATGTGATAAGATACTCTTTACACTTCTTAAAATAAGTGTTAATTATAGTAAAATCAAATGTTAATGAGAAGTCTAAAATAGTTTTACCATCTATGTTTGCTTTTCCTAAACCATATTCCCTATGCGAACTTTCATAGCTTCTAGATATACTCCCAATATGACTATTAAGATCCCCTTCTATGAGAATCTTCTCCCTTAAAGGTATTCCCTGAACTAAACTTTTTAAATCTTCTCAAAACTCTATCTTATAGTGTTATTCTAATCTTATGGTGCGTAAGTATTAATAACATTAAAAAAAAAAATTTCACTATAAATTTTAACGCTATAATTATGTCTCCTAATCTTTTTTACATCTACTACAGTATTTTTTTTAATACTTATCCACAATTATACCTACTCAATTTCTATATTTAATCTTACCAGTATATCAAAACTCAAAACTTAAAACTTGAAGTGTCTAATTCCTTTGCTTTTTTTTTTCTACCCATTTAGTTTCTTGTAAACACATAAAATTAATCATTATCTTAATCATAATATCTACTATTTTTATTAATTGACCTGTAAGTGTACATATATTCCAAGTTCCAAAATGAATCATACTTTCGTTAACTAACCTTTTACCCACATTCGTTCACAAAAATGTGGGAACCTTTGCTTATTTTTCACTACACCCAGGTGCCGATGCAATGACTCTTACTCATTTAACACTGTACTCAAATTATATAATGCGTTGCTCCCGAGTAATGCTTTAGCATTAACGTTAATATATAGTTGATCCATGTCATAAAGATTCGACGAAGTTTTATGTTGGTTATCGACTGCTTAACATAACCTTCCTTTTTTTTTTTTTGGGCTTGGGACTAGCTATAAAATGATTTACGCACAGCATAGGCAATCACTTTGCTTTATATATATATATGTATTTTAAGATTAACAAGTAATTAAATAAAGTGATCTAGGGTTAATATACCTTCCTAGACACGTTAGTTAAGTTTCTTATTAAATCATAGTGATGTAAAACTTTGTGACTTTGTGACTATTAAGCTTTTAGCTAAATAGTATAGAGTTGAGTAGGCATTGTAATGGCCATAATCATTTGAAGATATTCATTTCTCTCTTCATTATTTTTTTTTTGTTTTATTTTGAGAAGTGTTAGATATTGAATTATTAATGATTGTTCAAATTGCAAACATTTATTTTTTTAAGAGAGGTGTCGCTGAATGTTTGGCAACTCCTACATAGTTTTAGTTGCAAAATAAGATTAATATTTTTTTTTTAATTTAACACAAATACTTTAGCTTGTCCTAGTTGTTATGTTGGTTAAATGGTTATGTTACTTAGACTTACCAAGCTAAGCTGGCTAAGTAGGTTTAGTTTATGCATCAATCACAGTCAAGGATTTAAGATCGTGACAAAGTTGGTATTATGGCTAGCACAACTTACATGCAGGAAGTTGCTATCACCTAATTTGCATCATAAAGTTTTGTGTCGTTGTATATGAGTTAATTATGTTTGTTACCCTAGCTTATAATGAACCCATTACTATTGTGTACTTAATTGTCATTTAGGTAATGATCTACTAAGAAAAAGGATTGAAACTCAGAGAGTACTCTTTGATGAGACTTTTAACTTGCCTCATGACATTACTCCGACTCCTAAAGGTCGAGAATGTGGTGGTACTAAAGGTTCCCGATGTAATGGTAGCCATAAACCTGGTTATCGTCAAAGAGACGAGGCTACTAAGGTAGCGGGAAATGAAATGCCTAAGGCTAGACAAGTAGATCTAACTTTGGCTGTGGTTATTACTGGAATTCAAGACATGCAACAAACTATGAGGGAAATTATGGACATAATGGTTCAACAACAACAATAACATTAGGAAATAGAACATATTGTAGATCCTATACTTAAGTAAGAGGCTAGGCCAATGAGGTAGCAACCGGCTCCACAAAGGAGGGTGGTAGAAGTATAGTTGTCTGATTTCATGAAGCACAAACCCCCTTCTTTTTTTGGTATAAGCACAAGCAAAGACTTGTAACATTTCTTAGATAAAATAGGCAAATTATACAGAGCGCTAGGGTGTTCACCATCTAGAACAATTTATTAGTAGAGTTGCATTTGATGAGTATGACTTGAACATGGTATGAGACCATGATATAAGGGAGACCAAGAGAGTCACTTTTTTGGTTTATAAATGGTTCAAAGAGTTGTTTATAAGGTGATTTCTCCCATAAACTGTTGGAGACGCAAAAGCAAGGGAGTTTAAATTGTTTACGCAAACAGAGGTTATGACTATATTCGAATGTGAAATACAATTTACTTTATTGTCACGATATGCTCTACACTTAGTAACCATAGAAGAGATGCGTGCAAAGCATTTTGTCTATAGTTTATTAGATTACTTGTTCTAATTAGTGGCAAAAACATGTTATGATTTATATGAAGATATGGTAGAATCTACAAAGCTCTTTAAAGCTCAAAGTAAGGAAAGCATAAATGTGCAAGAGCTGCATAAACGGCAATGTATAAAGGGTACTTTAGGCGGCCAATAAGGCTGAGGTGGTGATAATATAAGAAGAAAGATTACAATAGGCCATCAGGGCCATCAGAAAAGCTCACAATATTGAGGAGGCCATAATAGGTACTCTTTTAATATAGTTCAGAGTGGTAAGAATGATTAGCCTTATCCTTCTCAACTCAGTAGTAGTAAAGGATGATCTTTTGGGATTTTATCCCTTTGTACCACTTATGGAAGAATTTATACTGGTGTTTGTTTTGAATTGAAAAAGATGTGTTATCATTATGGTGAGTAGGGCCACATCAAGAAGGATTGCCTTATGATTGTAGTACGGCCATATATTAGTCATGCATCCACCTATGCAATGTTACCATCAACTCAGATACTAGCAACTCCTTTAGGACAGATTGGGGGTCCGAAGGGTCTAGGCTTTGGTAGAGTACAGTCTGGTGGTCAAAGGCTCAGAGGTAGAGGTCAAAGACAAGTAGGGAAAGGTCAAGCTCGAGTTTTTGCTATGACTCATCAGGTCGCTAAGCATCAAATGAAGTGGTTACAAATATACTTCCAATCTTTACTTATAATATTTATGTTCTATTTGACCCTGGAGTTACACATTCTTTTGTATCTCAAATCTTTGATTTATGGTTTGGCAAAGATGCATCACAATTAGATAAGCCTTTAATGATAGCTACACTAATAGGAAATTCAGTTATAACTTATCGTGTGTATAACTCATGTGAAATTTCAATAGGAGACAATCAATTATTGGTTAATTTAATAGTCCTCAATATGATGGACTTTGATGTGATTTTGGCATGCACTGTTGTCTTCTTGCCATACTATGATCAATTGTTACAACAAAGTAGTAAAATTTGAACTTCCTGAAAGAGGAATGTTTACTTTTCAAGGTGATCGAAGCTTGGCACCTCAAAAATGTGATTTCTATTCTAGGGACTAAAAGCTTGTTGAGAAAAGAATGTAAAGGGTATGTGACGATGGTTAGGGACACACAAATGACAAGAGCAAGCTTAGAACATGTACCTGTGGTATGTAAATACCCGAATGTCTTTTCAAAAGAATTACTTAGTCTACCTCTAGACAAAGAGATTGAGTTTTGTGTAGACTTGGTTCTCGATGCCCAGCCCATTTCTATACTCTCGTATAGAATGACTCCTATAGAACTTAGGGAGATGAAGGAGCAATTGCAGGATCTCCTTAATAAAGATTTCATATTCCCTAGTTCTTCTTTATGAGGTGCTCCAATATTTCTTGTAAAGAAGAAGGATGGTTTTATATGACTACGTTTTGATTACATTTTAATTACAGACAATTGAATAAAGTAACAGTGAAAAATAAGAACTTATTGCCATGAATAGATGATTTGTTTGATCAACTTCAAGTTGCCCACTAGTTGAAGGTTAAAGGAACAAACATCCCAAAGACAGCTTTTAGAACTTAATATAGGTACTATGAGTTCTTAGTTATATCATTAGGACTCACAAATATCCCAATAGCTTTCAAAAACTTGATGAATCAAGTTTTTAAGCCATTTTTAGATCACTTTGTGATTGTATTTATTGATGATATTCTTGTTTACTCAAAGAGTAAAGAGGAACATGGAAAACATCTAAGAATGGCCTTGCAAACCTTGAAAGAACATCGATTATATGCTAAATTCTTTAAGTGTGAATTTTGGCTACATAGTGTGGCTTTCTTAGGGCACATGGTATCCAAGGATGGGATAAAAGTAGATCCAAAAAAAGTCGAGGCGATATAAGGTTGGCCTGGACCTATTACAATGATGAAGATATATAGTTTTCTTGGATTAATAGTATATTATCACAAATTTGTTAAAGATTTCTCTAAACTTACAACCCCTTTTACTAGGTTGATAAGGAAATGAGTAAAGCTTCAATAGATGGATGCTTATGAGGAGAGTTTTCAACGATTAGAAGACTGTTTAACTTCAACGCTGATGTTGACTATTCCTTCCGGTAGTGGTAGGTATACAGTTTATTGTGACACATTATGAGTATGCTTGGGTTGTGTATTAATGCAACATGAAAAGGTAATAGCTCATGCATCTAGGCAATTTAAAAAGCATGAATAAAATTATCCCAGATAATTATCCCACTCATAACTTAGAGATGACAACAATTATATTTGCCTTAAAGATATGGAGGCATTATTTATATGACAAGACTTGCTAAATTTACATTAACCATAAGAGCCTCAAGTATATCTTCTAACAACGAGACTTGAACTTGAGATAAAGAAGGTGAATAGAGCTCTTGAAAGATTGTGATTATAATATCTTATACCATATAGGCAAAGCCAATGTAGTCGCTAATGCCTTAAGTAGAAAATCCATGATTAGTCTAGCTCACATTGCTGAAGTCAAAAGACTGATAATGAAGGAATTTCAAAAGCTTGTTGAAAGCATATTAGAATTTGAGATCATGGGGTCTGGTTCATTGTTAGCCTATATGCAAGTTCATTTTATCATAATGGATAAAATTAAAGTAGCATAAAACCAAGACTCTCAGTTGAAGGGGACTATGGACAAAGTACATGAAAGGAAAATACAGGGGTTCTCAATGGATTCTAAAGTTGTTTTGCATTATGGTCACCAATTATGTGTACTGAACCTAGAAGATTTGTAAAGAAAAGTGTTGGAACAAGCTCCTTACTTAACTTACATTTTTCGCCCAAGATTTAAGAGAGTTGTATTGGTGGAGGGGATGAAGAAAGATGTGGTTAAATTTATATCCAGATATCTTGTATGTCAGCAAGTAAAAGCTGAACACCAAAAACTCACCAGTTTATTACAACCATTTGAGATAATTGAGTGAAAGTGGAAGAGAATTATTATGAATTTTGTAACTAGTTCATCTAAGACCCTTAATGGTTATAACTCAATATGGGTGATTGTAGATCATTTAACTAAGTCCGTACACTTTTTACCTATAAAGACTACTTAAGTGCAGCTCAATATGCTAAATTTTATTTAAATAAAATTATTTCTTTTCAAAGTGTACCAATATCTACAATCTTTGATCATGGACTACAATTTATAGCAAAATTTTGGAAGTTCTCCTAAGAAGTTTTGGGGACTTGTGTAGATTTGAGCACTACCTTTCACCCTTAAACCAATAGGTAGTTAAAGTGTACAATTGAAATATTAGAGGATATGCTCAGTGTATGCATTTTAGATCTTAGAGGAAGTTAGGATAAATACTTACTGTTGATAGAGTTTGCCTATAACCATAGTTATCAGTCTAGTATCCAAATAGCATTTTGTGAAGTGTTATATGATAGACATTGTAGATCACCAATTGGTTGGTTTGAAATAAGTGGATCTAAACTTTTAGGTCCCAACTTAGTCTAAAAGTTAATAGCCAAAAGGCCTATACCGATTGTAGAAGGCATGACTTAGAGTTTGGAGTTGGAGATTTTGTGTTCTTGTGGGCACTATTTTGAAAATTGAACTCGACCAACTAGTTTAACCAGTTAGATTAGAACCAAAGGGCTTCAGAATCAATCAAAAATCGTTAAGAATTGAAAAAATCAATCGAGTCATTGGTTGAATTGATTTAGAAAATTATTTTGCAAAAGTAGTAGCCAAGATTCAAATATTCGACCCTCCACTATGTGTCAACCTCTTTTGCCATCTAAACCACCAATCTCCTTTAACAATATTACATATTTTTAATTATATATAAATATCTCAATAAAATAATATAATAAATAATTATATATCATATATATAGTATATATAAATATCTAAACTATATATATATATATACTATTTATAACTATATTTTTAATTTGGTTAAATTTTTTTGTTTGATAAATTATTTTTTAATTTATGATTTTTAAACCCTTTTTTTTTTTAAATAACAAGTAAAATTTTAATATAGTTTGGAAACATCAAAAACTCAAAATCAAATATTTTTAAATTTAAATTATAAGTAATTCTTATTTTTTAATTAAAAAATAACTTTTTAAATATTTTAAGAAACATAAAATTAGTAATTAAATATTTAAAATTTATTAGTACTTATTTATTAAATTAAAATTTTAATGATAATATTTAAATATAAATATATATATATATATATAATTATTACTGGTTTAACCATGGTTAGACCATTAAATTATGAACTAAGATCTCCACTAGTTCAATTTTAAAAACTTTGCTTTCAGGTGTCACTGATGAAAGGGCATATTACAATTTAGGAGGAAGGATAAGTTAAGCTTGAGATACATTGAACCTTTTGAGATACTTTAAAGTATAGAAGTTGTAGCTTATCATTTAGTTCTTCCACCAAATATTACAAGTGTTCATCTTGTCTTTCATGTATCCATGCTTTGAAATACCTACATGATCCTTCTCATGTGCTTTAATTACACATAATTCAATTAGATAAACAACTTTCTTATGAGGAGCAACTTGTAGCCATAATAGATAGACAAGTTAAAAGATTGAGAAACAAAGATATTACTTTAGTTAAGTGTTATGTCAAAATCATTCTAATAAGGAGGCAACTTAGGAAGTTAAAAAAGATATGAGTGACAAGTATCTCTAACCTTTTGAGTCTCATGGTGAGTTACTTATATGAAATTCAAGGAACGAATTTTTTAAAAAGGAAAGAATGTAACGCCTCATAATTTTAAAAATAAATAAATTATTAATGCTAAATAAATCATCTTATAATAGAAAGCAATAATTATTAAATTTTAAAACTTAAAAATTATTTTATGAAGTTATCTAGATACTTGTTGCATACCTAATAGGATTTTTTCATATCTCAAAGTTTCTAAAAAAATTATTCTTATTAGACTCAAATATTTATAAAACTTTATTTTAATTATTGCGTTTCAAAATAAATTCATTAGTACCTTATCTTAATCCTAGTAATAGAAAACCCTAGATCTCTTTTTTATTTTTCTTTTTCCTTTTTCTCTTTCCTTTTCTTTTTTTTTTTTTTTTCCCTTTCTTTTCTCCTTCCACTTTCGTAAACACAATCCCCACCTTTAGAACTATTCATCATCTTTTTTTCTCTTTCCATTAACAAATTCCTTTTACATCCACCGTTTAGCCTTTCATCTAGCCACCATAGCCACTTGCTTCAGCCATTGCTGCCATGTTCTGCTCCACCATCTTCACACTGTGGTTATTCATAAAAAGGTTGCGGCTTCCACCATTATTGAAAATTTCAATTTGTGGCTTTTGAGTTTAATCCTCCAAAGTGCGATTTCATCCACAAATTTTTGTCTAACAATTTCCATAAGATAATTCTTAAACTTAAATTGAATTAAAGAAGTTTTATTTTTTAAAAAAATAAATCTAAGGTTAGTGGGATGATAAGAAACCTAAAAAAACTTTAGAGCCTTAGCTATTATAATTTATATTTAGTTAAATTAATATTATAGGGTATTAATTAGATAGTTAATTGATAATTATATACTCAATGTGATTTTAGGCATTGTCATTGATATCCTATCAATTAAAGTTGTACCTTTAAGAAACCTCTACTATTGGTCTTTAAAAATAAGTGTATAAATAATAAGATGGTACTTTTCATTTGCACATTAATTATATTTTTCTTCTTCAAGTATCATTTTAAATAATTCTTATTCTATTACTATGCGAAAGTAAATCTTAAAATTTTTAAAATCCTCAATTTCAAAATATATAATAAATAAGGATAAAATTTATAAATGTGTGATATGAGAATATTCTCACCGATGCAAAATATAGATAATGGTAAAACTTTTTACATTATTTTTTGTACCATGAATTTTTATTTGAATTGTTATCTTTAGTTATTTTATATAATATTTTTCTATTCTAATTTGTTATATAAATTTCCTTAAAGTTGATTTATTCCTAATTAATTAGTAATTATGATATATATATATATATATATATATATATATATATATATATATATATATATATATATATATAATTGAATTATTTTTATTTTTAAAATTTATTTATTTATTATATATTATCTATCTTATTCTAATTTTTCTTATATAAATTTTCTTAAAGATAATTTGTTTTTAATTAAGTGGTAATATATATATATATATATATATATCTTTGAATTATTTTTATTTTTAATAATATTATTTATTATTTATGATATAATATTTATTTATTTTATTTTGAAAGTAATGGTCTTTTTATAAATAGAGTGATGAGAATGATGAATCATTATTTTATTGTTTTTATTTCTATTGTAATATCTTTGTTTCAGTGGTGAGATTTATTTATATAAATTAAATTTATGTTTTTTGTCTAATATATTTTTAAATCACTTCTTTAATTAAATTTGGATTTCTATAATAATTCTAAATTATTTATGTTTGGTGTGGCACCTAAGGAGATAATTTCTTTCTCTATAACTATGCTATAAAAATTTAAATCTTATGTCAAGTAGTATAGGATGTTTGGTGCAGTACTTATAAAGACAATTTTTCCTTTTAATAACACGTTTAAAAGATTGATCATCTACGCCTCCTTAGATCTTATTATTAACCTATACTATATATTAAAAAAGTATTATATGGGATATAGTGTGAACTCTGTAACTGTTAATGAAGGTAACACTATAGATATACTTAATTAAATTGAAACAAGATGAAACAGGGGATTTTGACTCAAAAATATTGGAGCGAATTCTAAATTCGTCCAATACATGTTTGTAAATTTTATTTCTTTAGATACATTATAGATTTAAAAAAAAAAATGAAGGGTTGCAATTCTTAAATAACCATGACCCCAATTTAAAAAAAGTAAAAATTCAATTAAATAGGACACGGTTGCTCAGCAACCATGACCCATTTAACTTATTTTTTTTAAAAAATTAATTTAATGGGGTCATAGTTGCCAAGCAACCGTGACCCATTCAATTAAATATTTTAAAACATTAAATTTTTATTAAATATTTTTAAAAATTTCAAAAATCTATTTTTTTATTATTATTTTTTTTATATATAAAATATAAATATAAATATTTAATATTTTTTAAATTTTTTATTTGTATTAATTTAATTATTTCATAAATAAGTAAATCAAAGAATTAATTTAAATAACAATTATAATTATTTAAAAAAGAAGAAGAAGTTAGTTTTTAAAAATAATAACAAGTTCTTTAAAAAATATATATGTAAAATAATTTAAACTTGATAAAAAGAATAAGAAATAAAATTATTTTATAAAAATGAAATATTATTGTTTAAGAAAAATTAAATAATACTTTTTTAAAATTAATAAAATGGTTGAAAAAATAAAATTTTATTAAAAGAGATAAATTTTAATTTTGTAAAGATTAAATAATTAGTAATAATTTTTAAAAATTTAATAAATAATTAAATATACTTGTTAAGTAATATTGAACTTAATATTAAAGCAATAAAAATATTAACTAAAATATGTGTAAAAAAAATTATAATATAACTAAAATTGTGCCTTAAAAAATAATAAATTAATAATTATATTTAATAATAAATAATTAATTCTAAATTAGATTAATTATATAATAATAATATTATTATTATATAGAAAAATCAAAAGATTTACCTTTATTGAAAGGATGATTCATTCGGATCGACATGAAAATCCAACCACATCGCATTGTCAGAACCTATGTTGTATATTTGAAAGAGGTTGACCTCCTTGCTTCTTTCATGTTACAATCGTCTTCCCGCTGAGCTCCCTTTCTCCTCGGTCATCAGAGACAAAATGTAAGACTGGTGCCAACAGATCATCCATTGGGTTCTAAGTACCTAGGTCAATCAAAAGTTTAATTATATTTGAACTGCTCATTTTTAGATGATATTCATAGTATTCACAAATATTCATTTTTTATTTCAAAAATTTCTTATAATTTAAGGCACAATTTTAGTTATATTATAATTTTTTTACAAATATTTTAGTTAATATTTTTATTGCTTTAATATTAAGTTCAAGATTACTTAAAAAGTATATTTAATTACTTATTAAATTTTTAAAAATTATTACTAATTATCTAATCTTTACAAAATTAAAATTTATCTCTTTTAATAAAATTTTATTTTTTCAACCATTTTATTAATTTTAAAAATTATTATTTAATTTTTTAAAAGAATAATACTTCATTTTTTTTAAAATAATTTTATTTCTTAATCTTTTTATCAAGTTTAAATTATTTTACATATATATTTTTTAAACTACTTGTTATTATTTTTTAAAAATAACTTCTTCTTCTTTTTTAAATAATTATAATTGTTATTTAAATTAATTCTTTGATTTACTTATTTATGAAATAATTAAATTAATACAACTAAAAAATTTTAAAATTTTAAAATATTAAATATTTATATTTATATTATATATATATATATATATAATAAAATAATAATAATAAAATATTTTTAAAAATATTTAATAAAAATTTAATGCTTTAAAATATTTAATTGAATGGGTCATGGTTGCTTGGCAACCATGACCCATTCAATTTATTTTTTTAAAAAAAATAAGTTAAATGGGTGATCCATTTAATTAAATTTTTATTTTTTTAATTTGGGGTCACGATTATTTGAGAACTGTAACCCCTCATTTTTTTTAAAAAAAATCTATAATATATTTTGAGAAATAAAATTTATATACATGTATGAGGCGAATTTAGAATTCGCCCCTATATTTCTGAGTCAAAATCTTGATGAAACACGTAGATTTTAATTTTTTATTTTAAAAAATTTATATTTTTTGAAATTAGTTACCACTTGAATAGAAGTATTTATTTATTTATTCATTCATTCATTCATTTATATGTGAATATTATTACAATTTGATATTTTATTTTATTTTATTAATTTTTAATTACTTACAAAAAAATTCAAGTGCATTTATTTCTCTTTTTGCATACTTTGTTACTCGAGTATTCATTGAGTCAATGGTAGATTTATTTCACTCCTTTTTTTTTAATCAGCAAGTAGTTAAATAAAGTACTCCAAAGTTAGTTTGCCTTTCTAAACATATTGGGTAGATTTCTTACTAGATCATGGTAATGTAGAACTCCGTGACATCATGATTATTAAGCATTAGATTGGATAATATAAAGCCATACAAGCCTTGTAATGGTCATAGTCATTTGAAGATATTTACTTCTCTTTTCATTATTATTATTTTTTTGTTTTATTTTAAGACATGTTGGATATTGAATTATGAATGATTGTTCAAATTGAAAACATTTTTTTTAGGGAGATGTGGCCTGATGTTTAGCAACTCTCAAATAGTTTTGGTTATGAAATAAGATTAATATTTTTTTTTAACATAAATGTTTTAACTTATCCTAGTTGTTATGTTGGTTGAGTGGTTATATTACTCAAACTTGGGTTAAGTGGGTTTAGTCTAAACTGCAATTATGACCAAGAATGAAAGGTCATGACAACTATTCTTCTAAACTTAAATATTTTTAATTATAAAATTAAAATCAATTTAGTCCAATGAGTGGTATGCCAGTCATCAAACTGCATTATTGAATTTCTTGCCAATTTTGTTCTTTTAATAAAATTTTACCATCAAATCCAAAGGGCATGTACTTGTACATTTATTCATATAAATAATAAGAAAAATACCCTTTTTTTTTGGATGGTGTATTCGATTTTACCACTTACAACCGGATTTTATTATCCTATTTAGATATTTAGATATTTTAGGCAAACACGCTGGAAGCTGATACATAATGAAACCTCATCACTAATTCTTTTGTAGCAATGAAGGACGCTATTTTCCTCATCATTATTTTCTTAAAGTTTCTGTTGGTTTTCAAGCAAGTGTCACTTCAGGAGTATCATGAGTGCAAAACGGATAATAGTTAAAGGTTCTTGCTGGCGTGTTGGCAATGGCGCCAATATTAATGTATGGAATGATAACTGGCTTCCTGAGAAAAATGGTTCAAAGTGTGGAGTGGAGCTAGTAAATATTCAGTGACCCTCTGGATTGATTCCCTTGTTGATCATGAATGCAAACCGAGGAGAATAAGTGAAGTTTAGACTTCGTTTCTACCATTTGAAGCATCACAGATTCTGAAGATCCCTATCTCTTCGAGTGTTATGGAGGATAGATTGATCTAGCCCTGGGAAAAGCACTACAATTTTTCTGTTCGCTCTGCATACCATTTCCTCCACAGGAGATTAGGGCCCAAAGTTCAGTTCTTCTAATAGCAATTTTCATTGGAAAAGAAATATATGGAAATTAAAGAGTCCTTCCAAGGTTAAAATTTTTTCTGGAGATTATGTCACAATGCATCAGCCACGAAAAAGAATCTGAATAAGAAAGACATACGTGACTCTGCGGTGTGTGTGTGGTAGATGTGAGTTAGGTGGTAAGTCTTACCTCTTCTTTGAGTGCTCTTGGGCTAGAGTTGTGTGTTTTTTTTCTCCTTTAGGCTTTAGTCCTCACCTTACTGGGTAGCATTCTTTTCGTGATTGGATTGGGGAACGCTAAGAGAAGGATATAGATGAGATCGTCCACTGGATTGCTATGATTTGTTGGGGTATTTGGAATAGTATAAATTTCCACTACTTCCGGGATAAAAAGATGACTCCAGAGGACACTGTTGGAATGGTTTCAAGGTTATTGCATGATTTTCAAAATGTACACTCTGAGATTCATAAGAATCTTTCTGGGCAAGTAGCTTAATCGTGTTGGAAACTTCCTCCAGTTGGAACAGATAAAAGTTAATACTGATGCGGTTAAATTAAGCAATGGAGAATGGGGCCTTGCGCCTGTGTTTAGGAATGAAAATGGGCAAGTTATGCTTGCTGCAACTTCTAATTTTTCCTCTACAAATGACCCAGCTTTGGCAAGGATTTGAATGTGAGCGAATGGTGAAGTTCCTTTTAAGTAAAGGAAGATAAAGATGATAAAGAAAAAAAGGAATGGATAAATAAATAAAAAGTAAATTTCACATACACTTTCTCATTGTATTAATTTCTCTTTATTTAAAAGATATTTTATTGAAAAAAATTTAAATTTGTTTTAACAAAAATTCTCGAAACAAGAACATGTGCATGCTTGAATTAATGTTGAAAAAAAAAAAATTATATTTGCAACTCACAGTATATAAAAACAATCAAAAATTACTTTGTTCAAAACATAACTTGAAAAACAGAAATACCCATCCAAACACATACATATTCTTGGAATGAATTAGGTTTTAAATTGTAGAGATTTTTTTCAATTGGCTAAGGATTGTTTGCGCATAGTTTAAACATTCTCTAAATTTTTTTCAATAAATTTATTAATTTAAAAAAAATACAAAGAAGTGGAAGTGAATATTCATTTCATCCTTTTTCTTTCTCCAAAATCTATAAAAAATTTATGAAAAATTAGAGAATTGAGACTCTTGTGCATGACTCAATCCTTTACTTAAATACCTTCTCACACGTTGGAAGATCTCACATATTATTTATATTTGTTTATATAATGTGGGGTTTGGTGTTAAAGTTGGGGGAAGGCACTCACATAAATTTTTTTTACCGCTGTCATTATTTAATATTTATATTAGACTTCACATCGAAATTTCAACGTGTCTGTTTATTATAAGCTATTGTGTAGGGATCCTGAAATGACGACACGCAGGAGAATAGACGAGGGAAAAAAAAATCTTAGGGCCGTCAAATTTGATACTCGTATTAGATTAAAAAGAGATTTTTGAGTAAGAAAAAATTAATTGTATATATTTTTTAAATTAAAAGATAAAATAATTAAAACATATATCTTTTAATGATAAAAAATATATATTTCCTCAAAAAAGAAAAGTCCAATTGTGAGTGTATTCATTTTCCCCATTTACCACGGGATTAAAATTTCAAAAGAAAAGAAATAATAATAATAATAATAATAATAATAATAATAATTAATATATATATATATATATATATATATACAGAACTTTCATCCCACGTCCACAAAATAGTAATCCCCCGGACAATTTCATCGAGAAGTTCCTCTGGAATCGACTTCCTTCTGCCTATTATATTTTCCCGGTCCGTCAGGAGTAAGAGTCGCTAATCTCACTCTATTTGGCTTGCCCATCGTTGCAGATCCTCTGTTTTTCAAATCCCCGATCTGCTTTTGTTCATCTTCTACCTAAAATCCAGGGATGAATTCGAATTACGGCAAACCCAATCAACCGAATGCTTCATCTGCCTCACTGAACAACTTAAATTTCGACTTTGATCTCGGCATCGGATCGAATCGTCCCAAATCTCTCAACGATCAGAAAAATCCGAAATCGTCCTATTCATACTCTTCTTCTTCCTCCTCTTCTTCATATTCGTCTGCGCAGCCCAGACCCGCGTGGCAACCCAACAAGCCATCATGGACTCACCAGCCGACCCCGAATCTGGCGACTCAGCCCGGATCGCTGAGTGGACCCAGTTCAATGGTTGGGGATATCTTTGGCAAGAGTTGGGGATCGACACAACCTTCGGGTTCGAGTTCGAGTATTGGAGTTGTTAATAAAAACCCTAATCTCTTTGGAGATTTGGTGAGCTCTGCTTTGGGGCAGAATTCTAAGGGTAGCAATAATACTCCTCTGAAAAATTCGACTCCTGTTTCCAAGGTATCAGGTACTACATCGGACAAGAGTTCCTTTTCGATGGGAAATATGGCGGATTCTTTGCCTAAAACTAGTAATACGGCGAAAGATAGTGGAAGTTGGGGATCTTCTGGGTACAACAATACTAGTATGAGCGCTAATAAGGGCCCAAATCTTGGGGGTCCTTCAATGCGGAGTATGAATAGTGGTGATTCAGCTGGAAGTGGAATGAATGTTAATAAAGATCCATTTAGCTCTTTGGCTGGATTTGGATCAAAACAATCTGGTAGTCTTAATTCAGCTGGAAAGGCCACAAAGAATAATAATGCAGAGGATGATGGTTTTGGAGATTTCCAGAATGCTTCCAAACCAGGCTTTACCACATTCCCATCAAGTAGTTCTACAGCAGATAATATCAGTTTTACGGGATCTACCAATTTGAATGAAAACCCTGTGCAGACATCCGGTGGTGGTGATCCTATAGACATGTTTTTTTCATCTTCCTCAGCCTCAGCTGGAAGTGCTACCGTGGCCTCTGAAGGATTTGGAGGAAAACCCTTTTCTGAAATTGATGATTGGGGTTTGGATTCTGAGTTTGGTGGAGGAGGCCATGATGTGGGTGGTACAACCACTGAGCTTGAAGGGCTTCCACCTCCTCCTGCTGGGGTAACAGGTTCCACGGCAAAAGGTAAGGGAATGGACAATTACAAGCAAGGGCAATTTGCTGATGCTATTAAGTGGCTGTCTTGGGCTGTCATCCTTCTTGAGAAAGCAGGGGATAATGCAGGCATGGCGGAGGTTTTGTCATGCAGGGCTTCATGTTACAAAGAAGTTGGGGAGTATAAAAAAGCAGTAGCAGATTGTACAAAGGTATACTTTCTTAATGACTTTAAAGTTGAAACAGTTATTTGTTGGTTTGAATTCAAATCTTAGGTTATCTTGTATGTATCGGAGATTAAACTTACTAGTTTAATTGTTAAGATTGCATTAATTGTTGTACAAATTAAAGTAGATGCCTCTTCCTTGGTGGGAGCTGACTGCTGTGTATTATGATATTGGTTGATCATATTGATAATAGCTTGAGGGGAAAGCGAGAAGACGAAAAATGGGTGACATATCCTCAAATATCATACTTTGATTTAATCTACTTGTACATTTTTGTAGAAACTCTTGGTAGCATGTATATTTAGTTATTGAATCTTGATAGGGATGGCTAATGCATGGATTTTACTCTACACTATTCCTCATCATACTTATTTGGAGGGTGAGTAGTTTGATCTGCATTATGTTGTACAGGTGCTTGAAAACGATGACACAAATGTATCTATCCTGGTACAACGTGCTCTCTTGTATGAGAGTATGGAAAAGTACAAACTTGGTGCTGAAGACCTGAGGACTGTTCTGAAGATTGATGCTGGTAATAGAGTTGCAAGAAGTACCATTCACCGGTTGACAAAGCTGGCGGATTAGGATTATTTGTTTTTGGCTTTTCTATCATTTTGCTTCGTTTTATTTACTATATTTATAGTCACATCCTTTCACCCCTTAGCCATGATTTTTAAGGGTGATAGTAAAATCTATTTTTCCACGTATGGACTGTTTTGATTGTTGTCACCCGTCATATGATTTTTTTTGTGTATGGTGAATCTCATTCGTCTTGAATTTTAATCTAGCTAAATTTGAACTTTTCTACATATGTAATGACATATTCCTTCCCTCTTCATGCTGTTTGATATTTTTAGATTGTTTGCCTTAAAGTTATGAAGATAGAATGTCTTACTGCTACTTTATGGTAATAAATAACTTATGGATTTTTTTTTTCCCCCCTGAATGCACATGAGTACATTATTTGGTTTCACCTTGGCGTTCTCCTAAGTCCTTGCACGTAGGATCCTTTATAGATTTCCTGAGCAGAGTTGAATTTTACGTCAATTGTTAGTATGTGTGTTTATTTTGGTAATTTGCGATGTCATATCTCTAAGTCAAGTAGGATCATAACATATTAATGAGTTGATTATGGTTTTTTTAGCATAGATCTATTTGTGTTTATTACAGTTTTAAGGTTATTTCAAATCGGTGTGGAATAGGATTTATTTGCTTGTCCAGTATGTTCGACAAGTGACCTCTAAGTCTTTTATCTGACTAATTACATGTATACGAAAAATTTTGCGTTGGATTACTATGCTTTTGATTGGTAGTCTCAACAGTTGCAGGCTAACAAACATTTGAGATCCTCGTAAAAAATACCAAGCTATGGTTGACATCTATAAGCAATTTGATCTATGTAAGTTTTCCCACGAGTGAAGTTTGTGTCACCTTTATTTCTTGCTCTGTTCGCAGTATGTACTCATTCTGTTAAGGTTTAGATCTGAACAATTATTCTAGTGGCTTATTTAACACACTATAAATTTAAAAAGAATCCTTAATTGCATATTTGAAACTATAACTATGATGAAAGTATAGGAATGCTTATATACTCAGGTGGTCAAATCTGAATGTGTCTAACTAGACAAATAGGTGTGGAATTGTTAAGGAATCATTCGATGGTGCAATAAGTGGCACATTCTCAGCAATGTAATGATGGAGACATATCTGAAAAATCGTGAATTTCACAAATTAAATAATTGAGATTGTAGAACTTGCATGTGACGTTAGTACCAAGTTAAAATTATCCGTTGTGGAGACTTTTCTGTTTGTGGTATGCTGGATTTGTTGCTAAATCTTAATACTCTATCACAGAATTAGAGAGTCTAATGATATAATTAATAGGTTTTTCAAATTACTACTACGTTTAATGGTTTATTTTGACTTTTCTGTATTATAAAAATTTTGTTCCATTTTTTTCAAGAGTCTGGGAAAGATAGTAAATGGATCTTTTGTAGTATTATGCCATATACAAAAAAAGATTCACAGATCTTTTACTGTAGAAAATTCGTCTTGGGACAAAAATTGCCTCCAGCAACTAATATAAAGAAGTTTTAAAGAGAAAGTTGCTGGGCGTCTTGTATGGGAGGCATAGCATGTTTCTATAGGATTGTGCTCCAAAAGAAAAGAATATGTATATAGAGTCTCCACCTCTTTTTTATCACCTCTTTTATTTTTCTAGTAAATTAACAATTTCAATTTACTCTTAAATTGAGAAGATTTCGCATCGAAGGAGTTGGTGAGACTGAACCTAAAAGGAGGTGGGAAGCTACATATGCAGAAGGTGTCATATTTTGACATTTACATTGTCCATTTCTTCTCTTAGCTGCTTCTCAATCGAAAGGCTTCTATGTCTATACCTGTACATTTTGGCGTTAGGCGCTTTAAGTTCCTTTTCATCCATTCTTTTTGGCGTTGCACCTTCGTATGAGGTATTTATCTGCGATGTTATTGAATCAGCGACTTGATTATTTATTTATTTTATGGAAAGCAACTCGATTTGTTTTGTTCTGCGTTATGTACAAATTTTGATGGAAAAATCCTTACTTATATATCTAATATCTTACATTCAAATTAAAAGAACTTTTAATAAATTAAGTAGACTACTATATTAAATCTTTAAAAAAAATATTACTGTCGTTAATTTACGCCTTAAAAACTTATTATCACAATTTAATTATAATATTTTTAAAAAATATATATCACGCCAGTTGACTTAGTTCTCACTTTAACTTTATTAGTTCTAAGTAAATAGAATCACAAAAAGGAAAAAAAAAAAAGGGAAAGAAAATACGAAGTATGAGGAGCAAGGTTTCAAAAGGGTGTTTCAGGCAATAAGGACAGTAGAATAATGGCGACATGTCCAAAATTTGCTACTTTTCGAATGGTACAAGTCACCAAATTGTCATGACTCTTCGTCTAGAACAAACAATTTTGTCAAACGACGGCGTTACAATTATACCCCTATTCAAAGGTTATCATGACACCTGGCACTCTTAAAATTTAAATTTATAGTTTCAGTGTTCCAGTAGATCCATACTAAAATGAACCAAGGTTTGATCCCAGTTCAATTGGCCATTGATTTGCTGGAAGCCCAATGAACTTAAAGGTCCTTATTCTTTTCACAGTCAGTTACTACCGACACTAGCAGCATGTTTGGCAGCACAATAAAAAAATAAAATAAAATAAAATAAAAATTTTATATAATATCTATTTCATTCTCATAATTATTATTTAATATTATATATTAATTATTAAATATGAATGTAATAAAAATTACTTTTTATTTATAAAATTATTATTTTTATTTTCATATCCAAACTTAACCTTTTATATACTAACGAATCAATAGCGAATTCTCTAAATACATATCCATTGGAACATTACTGTTAATTCATTTTTGGCTAACTGCACAACTAAATACCACCCTTGTTCTTAAGGAGGGGAACTACCCCATCACAGGGATTTCCCCTAGAACCCTATTACTATTCTGCTAAATTGCTTTGAAAATCTTATTAATTTGAGTATCAAAGTTGTAAAGTGAAGCCTAGCTCTCCTTTGCATTAGTTACAGATTCTCTTTATTATGATTCTACTCGTGGAACTGATAGAGTGATCATCAAGTCCCAAATCCAATTCACCAACACTACTTTAGTTAATAATATTAACATATAAACATTTGAGAGTTTTAACTTAAAGTAAAACTTTTCTTAGACATTTATTATTAGAGATCTTAATATATATGAATTCGAACCATATTTTGTTATTTCTTTATTCTCAAGCCTTGGTGTATCCCTTATAGAGAAAAAGAAATAAGTAATCATGTATATATGTGCAATGTACAAACTAAATACCCTATATTATCCAATTTACAAGTATTTCAATATATATATATATATATGCATAACATTCACACTTTAAGCTAATGAATAGTATCTTATATTAGGGGATTAACATCATTACTGTAAATAAAACAATATAAAACAATTTAACGATACATACTCCATCGTATTTACACGATCGTATCATTATTTCGAGTACCTCATCCAACTAAAATTGAAGTGTTAACAATTTGGATTACTTCGGTTTGGTTAATTAAACCAATTGAATTAATCTAATCGGTTGAAAAAAAAAATTACTTCCAATCGCTCCCAATGAAATTAGCCCCAACCAAACTAACTCAATCTAATTTTGATTAGTTTGGATAGTTATTTTAAAAAGAATCATATATTAAAATTTTAATATTAAATATTTCTTCAATTTTTTACTAAAAAAAAAATCTTCAATTTGAACTAAAAATGTAAAATAGATATTACATACTGAGAAAGGAGAAATAAGTTAGGACTAATGCATATTGGCAACATGCAAAAATTGTAAAACAAATATTTATATAAATAGAATAAAATCTTCATAGAATGTAGTAATCCATTGATTTTGTTTGGATTTAATGTCTCACATAAAAATTTAACAATCAAACCGACTTAATCACTCATACAGAATTTTTTAACCAATTTGTCTAATTAACAAATCAACTTTAATTAATTAAAGAATTATATTAGTTTGGACTTGAACATCCCAAACTAAAATGAGGTACTACAAAATCATAAAGTGATTCCACTTACTAAAGGAAAGTGGACTTTAAGGGTACGTAACTTCCTTTATTAAAAAAGAAAAGTATATTATTCACACTGATTACTATTTTTTTTGGGGCGAATTACACTCATGTAATTTTTAGAAATGATCACTTTTTGTTTCAATTAATATATATATATATATATAATTTTTTTTATTTTTTACCATTTAATTTTTCAATTAAAACATAATAAGTATATAATTTTTTAATATCATAACAATTGTATTTTTTTAAGACAAATGTATAATTTTTACAACTGAACATTATATAGTTAAATTTTTAAAATTTTTGTATACATGTTATAATTTTGCTAAAGAATTTGATAGAAAACATATAAGAAATTACATTTAAATTTGGTATTTTTAAAAATTTATACTCTCTTTTCTTAAAATCAAGATACGTTTGAGTTTTATATTGATTTTCCTTACAACAAAAGATAATCTATAGATATATATTTTTTACCAAAATATTATTTGTATAATATAATAAGTATTAATATAGATTTAACCAACATAAAAATAGTCCATTTATTAAATTTAAAATAAAATAAATTTATAGTTATAATATCATTGGGATAGTTTAAAAATTATTTTTTTAATATTATATTTTTATATAAGAAATTAATATTACTCTTGAAGATATTTTGATTATATTTTAGTTTTAAAGGTTTTATGTATACTTTTATAATAAAAAAAAGATTGTATAGTTTAAATATATCTTTAAAAATAAAAAAATAATTTATTATTATTGTTGTTGTTGTTGTGTCAGGAATTAAAACTGTGATAATCAAAAGAGTTAGTGTATTCAATGGCCCTTGAAACATTTGATTGGCCTTAATTTATTTTTAAACAATTTATTATCGTCAGTTTAGTTTTAGTTTAAAAGCTTATTGCTATGATTTACGGTCTTTACGGTATACCAAATCGAAAGAGGAATTAAATAATAATAATTTCGCAGGTGAAAAAAAATCCTTTTGTACCTCTAATCTAATATGAATTTGAGAATGAATAAATATTGTTAAATAATAGTTACAAGAACAATAATAAACATTGCACACCATTGTGTGAAGAGAACCTCTCTACTTTGCACAAACTAAACAGGCTATTAGTTGTAATTCTGATATTATATATAAATAATAATAATTAATTCATGAATATTAAGAAAGTTAGTTAAAAGTAATTAATTTTTTTAATTTTATCGTAAATAAAAATTATTTTTTAAGAATATCCCTATTTAATATTTGTAATTTCTCCTTGAAATTAATGACGGCCACTACTCATAATTTGAATGACTTATTTAATGAAGGGTATAATTGAAATACTACAATTAATATATCAGACATAAGTAGTTTATTTTTTATATATAAGATTAAAATCAAATCTCAAAAAAGTCTCTTAGATCAGAGGAAAAATTTTTTAAATATTAAAACTAAATTAATAAAAATACATTTTTAATAAAATAAAAATTAAATTAAATTATCCACAAGAGTATCAAAAAATAATGTAATATTTTATCGAAAAAATTAATCATTTAGTTTTTATAGTTTATATGAATTTTTAATTTGGTCCTTGGAATTTATTTATTTTTCAAACAAGTCCTCATAGTTTCAATCATTCTAAGGCTAGTCCATACAGTTTACAAACTCTAAACATTTATGCCTTACAAGTGCCACCTGGATTAACAGCGTTAAAAATTTGTTGAGGTGGCATAATGGAATTAAGAGCTAGTTGCCACATGAGATTCTACATTTGACCTGGCACGACATGTGGACCGAGGAAGCAAAATGCACAGTGGCAAGGCTTGAGCTTTCAACATATCTCTTGCACAAAACCTTGGGATTCAAAATGCACAGGATGAAGGCTTTAGCTAAAAATGCAGAGTTAGGGCTTGACGCAAGCTTGACGATTGGTTCTGTGTACCAATTAAGTTGGTGTGGTGCCAATTATGTATTATGTTTTATGTTACTCTTCCCTGTATGAAGTCATTTAGAATGAAGGAACCGTATTAAAGTTATTGTTATCTTAGTAAGTGAACTTTTCGCATAATGCAAGCAAATTAAAGTTAATGTTACTTTTAGCATAATGCAAGCAAGTTACTGTTAGTGTTAATTGAATTAAACCTTATGCAACTACACTTCCACTATAACTAATGTTGCAGACATTAGTTAAAATCTATGAAGCAAGCTTGTGTTGATTGAGAATCCCTTAATCGTGAAGCCAAGCCTGCGTCAAGCCTTAGCTATGTGTTTTTGGCTGAAGCTTTCGTCGAATTCTAAGATCCTGTGCGTTTTGTTGTGCGTGAGATATGCTAACAGTTCAAGCCTTGCTACTGTGCATTTTACTTTCTCAATTCATGTGTCATACCAGGTAAAATGTAGAAGCTTATGTGGTAGCCAACTCTTAACTCCATTATGCCAGTAAATTTTTTATGCCATTAATCCACGTGGCACCTAAAAGGAATTGGTGTTTAAGGTTTATAAAGTGTAGGGACTAACTTGAAATGGTTTAAAACTATAAGGACTTATTTGAAAAAAAAATTATAGGAACCAACTTAAAAATTAATATAAACTATAGGGACCAAATAATTAACTTTCCTTATTTTATCTTTTACACTTCCAAAGTATGTTTGATATGTAGAAGAGAAAAAAAAAAAAGTAATACAAGAGAAAGAAAAGAAAAGAAATCAGTTATCATTTACTTTGTTTAGTATAATATGAAGAAAAAGAATAGACATTTCCCTTCTTTTGTTTAGTTTCACGAAGAAAAGAAAAGAAAATACATGCAAATAGGATGTCAACTTATTTTATTATCTTTCATTTGATTAAATATATGAATAAATTACACATATCTCTCATGAATTTTGTTAAAATTACACAAATTTTTAATTTATTTTCAAAATATACACTTTAATTTAATTTTAAACTTTTAACTAGAATGCCCTCCATAAAAAAAATGTAAGAGGATGTTTTGGTTAAAAAATTCTATTTAGGTTAAAAGAGGATATTTTAATTAAAAAAATTAAAAATAAACTAAAACAAAGTATAAATTTTTATTTTAAAAGAGTTTCACATATATTTTGAAAATATAAAAGAGGTCAATATAATTTTAACAAAACTTTTGAGAAATTTGTATAATTTACTTTAAATATATTTATTATGAATATAGTATATCTCATCTCTATTCATTTGTATTAATATAAATATATAATTTATTTATTTTAATTAATTTATTGTTTATTTATAATTAAATTGTAAGAGTTCTTATTTATTTTTTCATTGTTTATTGGCAAATTACCAGACAGGGGAAAACAGTACAATAGAGAGCCAAGCGCCCACACGTGGGACGAAATTTTTATATTTTATATTTTATATTTTATATTTATATTTATAATATAAATATGCATTTGCTATGGAGGTTATAGCAAATTTTATTTTAAATTCATGGTCTATTTAATAACTAAAAAGTTAAAAATAAAAATAAAAAAATTTGATTTTATAAATAAAAATAATTTTTGTATTTTAAATTTTAAAAAATAATAAAAAGAAATAATTATTACAATAATATAATAAATAATACACATAATTTTTTTATTCTTTTTTTTTTTTCAATCAAGATACCAAACAAGGCCAAATTCTTTCTATTATTTTCTTCCTTTCCGGCTGCTTCCTGGATTGTGCGCAATGAAAAGTAGCATGAGGCCTACAATTTTTTTTTTCCTTTCCCAATCCTTTTCTTTCCTTCAAATATATACAAACCAAACAGGGAAAAAAGATAGAATACCTAGCAGTTATATTATATACATCCATAAAGTATTATTTATACTAAAACATTTTCTTTTTTAAAATGTAAATGATTGATTTCCTCGTCAAAAATTATATCTGTGTACTTTATTTTTTAAATACCAGCCACGTCAAATTGTCATAAAACAATAAATAGTCCATCTCCATAGAAAACATAATATATCCAATGACAAACTCCTAATTTATCATTAAAAAGAAAAAAATTTATATACAATTACTTGTATCTTTATTTTTAAGTTTTTAAGTAAAATATAATAAGTATATAATTATTTAATAATACCAAGACAAATATGTGACTTTTATAAAAAATTGTATAATTTTATAATTAAACTATATTCTTATTACAATATGATTAGAAAATTATATATTTATCATATTTTAATTAAAAAATTGATAGTAAAAATATTAAAAATTACAGTTAAGTCTAATCCTATTAAAAATCATACACAAGTACTCTTTTTTTTTTTTTAAAGCATAGCCTTTACTTTATAGGAAATAAATGCACAATTTTTATATTTGCTTATTTTTTGTCACTACATAAGATTCTGTATTAAACTTGAAAGCTGAATAAAATGTTCTTTTCTGAACTATATTTACCACTTTGGAAAAAGGAAATAGATATTCATCTCTAATATACTTAAAAATTGAGTCGAAAGTAAATACTATTAAAAGAAAAATTCTTAAAAGCCATGTAAAGACTTCTCTTCCTTCAATAGGTTAAAAATGAGCGAACTATTCGAATTGAATAAATTGTCTTTTATGTGCAATTTATACATGTAAAAAGAAGCTCAAATATAAATAAATTTTGGCTACATATAAACAAAACTTAATTTTAATAAATATTCAAATGTTAATTTTTTTAACTTTAGAGAAAATGAATGATATTTTACTTTTTATCAAGTAGTATTCTAAAATATTTTTGAAATAATTTGAATTATTAAAATATTAATAAAACAACAAGAGTTGAAAAAGAACTTATTATTTTATAAAAAATATGAAAAATTTTATGCCATTATATATAAATATATTTATTATATTTTAATTAAAATTTTTGATATCACAAATATTAAAAAAATCATATGGGACAAAAAATAGACTAAAGTGAAAATTAAATGTCAAATCCAGGGTGAAACGATAAGCAAGTCATTCCAAATGAGCCACTAGTGCGATCCTTACCTTACGTTACTTCTTTCGGTTTAGATTTTTTCATGTTACTTTTCATGAGAGAGAGAGAGAGTAATATAATGGACGTGAAACTTACATAAATAAATTCTTAATTTCATATATTGTGTTGCTATTTCTTTATATAAAAATTTTGTAAATATAAAAAAATTTGGACTATAGCTCCTCCATCTTTCCTCTCTTTCAATCTCTTACATTAATAAATTCTTAATTTCATATACTGTGTTACCTTTTTATATATAAAAATATTTAGACTATTGCTCCTTCGTCTTTCCTCTCTTTCTCTCTCGGCCGTTTAATTTTGTCACGTCAGCGACCTTTACGCGCGTTACATCTCCAGCCGTTCTACTAATCACACTCTCCCCACTCACACGTTCCTTACTTCTGTCCAACCAAAACCCGCCACGTTCCCCGAAATCCTGCCATCTCCACCGTAGGCTGTTAGAACCTCATCTACCGTCGGATCCTCTGAAGGAAACCTCTGATCATGGGTTTTTCATTTTTGTCCCTCTTCTGGGCCCCACTGCGTCGTGTGAAGCCTTCTCACTTCTATAAATTTGGATCCTCTGGAAGCTCTCCTCCGCACTCTCACTTTCTTCCGTCCTTCCTCGGCGTTGTTTCTTATTGTCTTTTGATGTGCTGTTTGTCTGAAAAATTAAAAAGCTGAAACTATGTGTGGTGGTGATATTATTTCCGACTTTGTCCCTGGGAAGCGTGGTCGGAAATTGACCACCCACGACCTATGGTCCGAGCTCGACACTTTCTCTGATCTCCCTGGCTTCGACCCCACTACTCTTTCTTCCAAACACCAGTCCACTCCCTCTGACGATCAAAAACTCCCTCCAATTCCAACCACACAAGGTAATTCTTCTTTATGTGTTTTTTCTTTTCCCAACTATATATGTTTGAGAAACAGAGTTGCGTATTACTATAAATTCTATCTGAATACTGTTAGTTTTGTCTTGTCAAAGAGTTCTGTATATATATGTTTTAAATATTTTTTTTCCTTGCGTGTGGTACTCCATTTTGGGTTTTGAATGGAGTTAATTCCAGGCTATTTAGCTTTCAGATTTGAGTAAAACCAGGATCTGTTTGTGGAGTGTATAGTTGGTCTATCTTCTTTCTTGTTTATTCAAAAGAATTACAAAACCCAAGAGCTTTTTGGAAAAAAAATGGAAAAAGTTTTATTTTTCAATAAATGTATTTGTTTATATGACCTCTACTTTTTCTCAATCTGGGTATAAAACGGGAGATTTTTGCTTAGTGATATGTTTTTTCTGACTATGTCAATAGTTTTTGTTTTTGTTTTTCTGGGTTGGTGGTGGACATGCATGGGTGTCTGTGCAGTGGGATTTGAACGGTAGTGGAGTAAAGTTCAGTTATTCAAGAATTTGACAGTAACAAAAGACGTTGATATTTTATTTTCTCTCTTGTTCACGTTTTTCCTGTTCATTGAAAAGAAAACCATAAGAAAAAAAAGTTGATATCTTTTGAAAATTTAAGCAAATCTGCATTACATATCCGCAATCAATTCATAGAGATATGATTATGATCCCACTGAATGTACAGTGTCAGAGACTTTGTGCTAGAAAATGTAGCCATAAGTTAAAGATAAGATTTTGTTTGTTCTCCCATATTAGATAAACTTTTGTTTTTTCTCCTGAACTCTGAAGCAGTGGCGTATGAGGACAATGGTAAGTCGGAGAAAAAAAGCGTAGGGCGGGCTCGCAAGAACGTGTACAGAGGAATCAGGCAAAGACCATGGGGCAAGTGGGCTGCTGAGATAAGGGACCCACACAAGGGCGTCCGAGTCTGGCTCGGTACCTTCAACACAGCCGAAGAAGCCGCTAGAGCCTATGACCAAGCCGCCAAGCGCATCCGCGGCGACAAAGCCAAGCTCAACTTCCCTGATCACCAGCCGCCTCAAGCTCCTCCGGCCCCGGACGGTCCGGCTAAGAGGAAGCGGTGCCTCAGCCCCCAGCCGAGCCGGCCCTCGCCTTCACCCCAAAACGACGCCGTGGAGCTGAAGCAGCAAATCTCAAGCCTGGAATCGTTCCTGGGTTTGGAGAATGATAATAACAGTAATGAGGGGCAGGCGACCGGAAGAGGTGGTGTAGGGACTGAGAGGGACTCCATGGAGGAGATGTGGATGCTGGACGACGTCGTTATGCATTACTTGCATCATAACCGTCACCCGGATGTCTAAATGAAACATTATCGTCGTGTAATGCTTAGCTTAAAGAAAACTTTTAATGGATCATCGGTGACTATGTTATTGTTAATGTCGTTTATGGCTTTATCCTTCTTGTAAGTTAATGCTTCGTTTAGAAGGAAGCGTGTGGCGGGGTTGCATGTATGTAATATGTAATTGTTTATTGTTATTATTATGATATATATGAACTGAATATGGTGGTTGTCTTATATGGAAGATTGTTTCTAAACCTCGGTTTATGATTGCGATGCCGGTGCATGTACGAGATCTATTGAGGAAGATTGTTGTGTTTAATTTAATCCTACTTGTTGAAGAGTGATTATGTATTTTATTGGGATTATAATTAGTATAATGAGGTTGGTGTTAATGCGATTGTACAATATACATGGGGAACGCGCTATCGAAGTATTAATTAAGCAAATTATGTAGGCACACAAAATTATGGGAATTTTATTTCAAATCACGTAATATGATATTATGCTTATCTTCACGGTGAAATGCACAGTACGATGTACCGTCACGTAATAAATGAATAACTCTCTTAGGGTCCGTTTGGTTCAGGATTTTTGGGGGAGGGGAGGAGAGGCCATCCCTTTGTTTGGTATGAAAAACTCCCCTCCCCTCCAAACCCTCCCATTCAAAAGTGGGGGTTTTTAGAGGGGAGAGAAAATTTTATCTCCATTTAACAAAATTGCCCTTGTTTTTTATTTTTATTTAAAATATAATATAAATCTTATTTTTTAAATTAGGTTTAAGATAATTTTTTATAAAAATAAAAAATATTTTTTAAATAAAAATAAAAAATTATTTTTAATAATAAAAAACAAAAAAAAGTTTTTTTTATAAAAATAAAAAAATTAAAAATTTTAATATGCATTATCTTCACGGTTTAAATGCTTAACCAAACAACATATCATTAAAACCTCTCCCCTCCCCTCCCTTTCACAACCAAATAAATGAATTAAAACCCCTCTCTCCCCTTTCCTTCATTCAAATTCTCCGAAAAACAACCTTTCAAATTCGGTAAAATAACCTTTTAAAAGCGGTATATATATATATATATATAATGAATGGATTGCACTATAAAATATAATTTTAAAATTATTTATAGGTGTTATGTTTTTTTAAATTCTCTTTATTCTGTTTTTTTAATTTTTTTCTTGAATTTGAACTAACTTATATAATTGAATTACGTGAGACTTACATCCAGTAATTCAAGAATATTATGTTATTTAATTATGATATAATAATTATTAAATATAAAAATACTTTATTAAATAAATCTTTAAAATATTAAATTATTTGATAATTCATAACTTATAAAAGAATTAATTTAATTTTCATATCATTATAATAAGATATTTATTATTATTAATAAAATATTATTATATATTTAATTATTATTATATCATAATTAAATAACATAATATTCCCAAAAGTATAACATCATCATTTCATCTTTTTAAGAGCTTGGGGAGCTGCAATACATATAAACGTAGAGAATTAATGGGTTACACATGTACGAATAGTCGAGTTTTCATTTTGAGTTAAAATAATGTTATTAACAGATATAGCAGAAGGTGGAATACAAAAATACACACTATTTCCAGACGATCATTCCGTAGAACGAAGATTTGACTCGCTATACAGATTCAATGAAAAAAATATTTTTCCGTTTTGAACACCTTCCTTTGTTTATTCCAACACCAAACTCTATTCATTGTACGTACTAGCTTCAGTTTTTTACGACAGGTCTTATGATCATTTTCTTTGACGGTGTGACAACACGAGCAACCACCCTGGATTTTAAAAGTATAAGCCCTTTTGAAAAAATAAAAACCAAATTAACAATGAGATTAAAGTTTAGGAACTAGCTAAATGTAGCATTCATCGACTTCAAATTTTGACATTAAAATAATTAAAAATTAGTTTACAATTATATCATTGAACATATTTTCATTAAGTTTTGAAACATTGCTGGAATAAACCGATCAACACTCTCAATTTCTAAATATTAGTTCGATTAAATTAATAATCTCATAACATAAATTTGTTATGATAATAATGAAATGAACTTTTAGTGATACAATCATTATTCGTTTTAACATTCACATTATCCTTTTAGTTAAAAATTCGGTAAAAACAACCAACATTGTTGTCAATTATTGAACGACGCTTACATTTCAAATTACATGACATAGAATTTCATGCCAAATTATAAAAAATAATTAACTAACCTTTTCTTTTTAAGTACCTCAGTCCCCATATATATATATATATATATGTATATGTATATATTATGTCATTGCTTTCGAACATTTGGACTAATTTCAATGAGGTTGTCAAGAAAATGAAGGGAGAATCCCATTATTGGTACATGTTCCATTTCTTCACACCCAACACATTTGACGTAAATTGTTTTCAAAGACACCAAATTTGAAAAGAAAGCCCTACCGCTCTACTTCTATAGGATCAACGTGTGTGAAACATTGTTGACTATGCAAAACTCAAAAACCCATAAAAGTGCCGTACGTTTTTTTTGGGTCTCTTGGTCTATCTATGTTAGTTTCTCCAGAAAGAATGAAAAAACAAAATGAATTCGTAGAAGAACGTGCAGAAGAATAGAAAGAGTTGAAAGACGAAGGAAGAGTGCGTCACGGGAAAATTCTTAACTAATAGGTGAATCATTATGTCTTTATTATTTTTTCTAAAAGTATTGCATTGAGATTGTGTAAAAGTCGGCTTGTAAACTTCTCAATTAACAATATAAACATATATATATATATATATATAATTCTGTAATGAATTATAATGGGTTCATCAATGACGGAAAGTTCTACAAGAAACTTTTAGTTATGAAAACTATATACAAATCAGCTCGTTAGGCCTTTAAACTTAAAAGAGAACACAAAATTATTATGAACTAGAGTTGATTGTGTTGTCATAAATATATGGTTTTATTAATTTCTAAAGAATTTGAGTCCTAAACTTTTACGTAAAATAAAATTAAAAATTCAACTCGGCGTTATAGTTAGGAATTATAGGTTTTTTTTTAAATCTTTGTCTATAGACTATAGGCAAGGCCAAGTTTACAATTAGAGAACAAAATTCATTGTCAGTCGACACCTTCATTGGCACACCTTTCTGAATCTGTGACAACTGTTGGAAGTCAATTTATAATACTTTAAGTTGGTGAGACTCTTGAGACCAAAGAATTGAATAATTTGAACTCAAAAAGAGAAAGGTGCATGAACCAAACCCTTGTTTTCGTTACCCCTCAAGAATAGTGGGACCCTAACATCTAGGACACTTGACATTAATTAAAGTGATGATACTATCACATCTTAATTTTCTTCTTTTTCTTTCGGGTCATTTTCAAACACAGTACATTCCCAAATCTTCTTCAATTAATTACGAAGAACTGACGCGTTATTGCATTGATAATTAAGCTATTTTCTCATTTTTCATATATTAACTAACAAGTTTTTCATTAACTTCTTAATTTTATTGAATTTTAAAAAAATTAATTAATCAAAACGCTCAATTGGAACATAATTTTACAAGCTTCTAAAAAATTAATTAGACAACTCTCACAATTATTTTCATCAAAGGATATTTATATTATATTAACTTGTTTAAACATCAACTAAAGTTTCGTTTAGGGAAGTGCACGCAATGACCACAATTTACACTACAAAAACTACGCATTAACAAAGGAAATACATCAAATATATATAAATAGTTACCAAATTTTGAATATGGCTGACTTTATATGTGTGTGTGTGTGAACTTTTTAAAGTCTTTCATTAGTTTAAAAAACTTATATTATTTTATTTTTATTTTTATTTTTCTGTATACATACAAAAAAATTATTACCTAACATATTTATATATTGAAATTATATATAGTGAGTGTGCCTATATTTAAAAAGGTATGTCTTTAATTTGAATGTTTCTAATCGTGTGAATGGTGCAATTAACGATTCCGTCATACAATTCATATACCTTCCTTTGTTTATATTCCAATTTCCAATATAAAAGAATATGTCATGCTATCTTGATGCTCGATGACAATCTAATCATATACAACTTGCAGATACAATATACCTCATTTCTTTCTTTTATTTATCTATTTTGATACAAAACTATTTTTAAAGTGTGAACAACGCATAATTAATTTATTTTTGTTGTTAAATTCTGGATTGCTTGATGACAACAGATATTGTATTAATTTTTCACAATGAATCCACGAATTCAAAAGCGAAAACCATTTAATTGGATTCATAAGTTCAGTTACTAAAGATGAAAGACTTGTGTTGCACACACACACACACACAAAATGGATTTGGTATAATATTACGTTGGGCAAATTATTTTTTCTACTCATGATCTTAATAATTCAGCCGTTTCTTTGATTATTAAAAAAAATACAAACGTCTTTGAAAAAAAAAAAACCAAAATAACCTAAAAAATAACATTAAGTTTTTATTAAAAATGTAACATATTAAAAATATTTTTTAAATGTTTGTTTCAATGTCATTTATTTCAAAAGTCATAAAATTAATTTGGTTTAAATTTTAAAAATAAATATTTTATTTTGATCAAATACATATTTAATATTTTGGTTAAAATAAGTACAATTGTAACTTTTTTTAATAAAAATAATCAGTATAGCATTTTTTTAATTTTAAAGTAGAAAATATAATTTTTTAAAATAAAAAATTCACATAATTTTAACTTTTTTTTCATAAGAGAGTATAACTTCCCTTATTATCTTCATTAAGACATTTAAAATATTTCATATTTAGCGCATGCTATATAGGTATTCAGGATGTCTCAAAACATAACATGTCTTTAATCTACATGGATATCCACTACACTAGTGGCCCCCAACCTATGAGAAAAATATATATATTCTTCAAAGTTGAGGCAATCCAGAAAACCCAAATGTTGTTTAAAATAAGATGAAATAAGATTCAGGTTCATGTACCTTGGCTCGTCTTCCAGGACAAAAAGTTGATTCTAAACTTTAATTAATTTGGCAGTTAACCTGGTAAGAATCAGTTGAAATCTAGGGACCCTGTAGTACTAGTGGGCACTGGGCACTACGTCAACCAGGAATATAATCATTTTGGAGATCCATTTGCTTATATTTAATTATAAACAAACAATCAACATAAAATATTTAATTTGTAATAATTTGCCTTGATCATGTCACTGATATTGCTCTTATCTGAATAAGAAGTCAGAAAATTGTTTTCCGGGGAACATTTTGTAAATGCCTTTATCCCCATCTACAAGATGCATGGATCTAAACTATTTCCATAATCACTAATGCAAGATATTGCTCGGTTGATAAGAATGGAATTTATTGCAACTGTGATCATAACTTACCAGAAGTTATCACTGTTCTAAAAGTTCTATTAACCACAAGTCTTGATTTGTTGATTAATGGGATCGTGGGTTGAGTTACAAGCACTAATGGCATTGACCCAAAAAAAAAACAGGAAAAAAGAAAAAATGGGCTTTTTTAATAAATTATACAGATTTTTTTATTTTTTAAAAATTTATATAATTTTTTATTTTTAAAACATACACAAATTTATTTTAAGTTTTACCGATGACGCTTCTTTTTATTTTTGAAATGTATACAATTTTGTTTAAATAAAGAGTAAATTATCTAATTTTTTTAAATTTTATTGAAATTACAAAAAAAATTATTTTCAAAATATACACAAGTATTTCTTAAAAATAAAAAATATTAGTATAATTTCAAAAGAATTCAGAAAAATCTATATAATTTACTTTTTATTTTAAAAAAATTTATATATATTTTGAAAATAAAGATGAGACCTTTGTAATTTCAGCAAACTTTAAAAAAGTTATGAGTAATTTATTTATTTTTATGTTAAAAAAGGAATCCAGCAAATATGAGAAGGTGAACTCATAAAAAAAAACGATAATTATTTCTTAATTTAATTTGGATGCTTTCCTAGGAAAGAGAAGGGGAAAAGAAAATAAAGAACCTTTCCATCCTTTTCCCCCGAGTTCCAATGTTTAAAGAGAAGACATGGGTAAATTATTTCATTGGCATTCATTCCCAAATCCTAATGGCTAAAGCATACTTTACCTATATTCCCCTTTATTTTAAAACAGGTCCTGTTATAAGGAAAATATAAAAAGACAATAATTTTAAAAAATCTTTCCTCTAAACCCTTTTCAAATTAATATGAGAAGTAAGAAGCAAAGATGATTCTCAGCTATCTGTGAATGAACTATGACTTCTACTAATCATTGTAGGAAAAAAAAAAAAAAAACGTGAACCAATAGGGTGATAAATCACAAGGGGAGGCATTTGGTATGACATTTTTCTGATTTTGACATCTTAGTTGACACCAAATTATTAGTGTTTGATATATTAATTTTTAAAATAAAGAATGTTATTTAAGATATCAGAATATCAAATGATGATATTATTTTAAATGGTATTTTATTATCTTCTACCACCAAGAAAATCATAGAATGTGGAATAATAATATGTCAAACGCCTCTTAGAACAGTACCATCCATCCACAAAGCACTGCTTTGAAAGCTTGTATGTGAGAGGAATTAAAATGACAACCCACTTTGCTACGCTCATAATCCATACCCTCTTCCCTTGCAGGAGTTTTATTAGTAGGATCTGGGAACAAGTAAAGGATTAGTAGCATGAGCTAGCACAATCCCTTTCCTTGCGAGATTAACTACGCAATGTTCTACTGGAGTGCTCAAAATCAATCCAATTCGATTAAACTGACTTAAACCAAACTAACCCAAAAAGAAAATGAACGAAACCAAGAAAAAATAGTACACATCAGTTCTGAAGTTGCTGAAAAGGAATGGCTCAATTCAGTTCTTGGTTATCATTTTTTTGGTTTAGTTTTAATTGAGCTATATCAAACCTCTGTTTATAGATTTTTTTTTTCAAAAAAATAATTTGCCTTTAAAGTTAAACACAGTTTGGAATTTCCCAAATTCATTGATTAGATTTTCCTTGCTTTCATTCCATCTTCCCACTCTATCTCTCTCCCTCTCTTGACTCAAGGCTATGCTAGGGCACTGTCTCTCTCTCTCACTCACTCAACAAGGACACGATGCCACCGTTGACGAAGACGCATCACTTCCGCATGGGCGGCAACATCCCTCTATAGGTTTTATCCCTTCTATTTTCCTTAGCATCCATTTGTGTATTCACGTTACAGCTCATTTAATATATAAAAAATTAGGTATAAAAAAAATTTTGTAGATAAAAATTATTTATAATATTTTTATTTTTAATAATTAAATAATAATTATAAAGATAAAATTATAATTCTCCCTAACTTTCATTTTGCATTTCCTTTTCTATAGGCATACCAAACATGCCATTTGGTCCTCAATTTTTTAGGGTAGCTTCAGTAAGAAATTGGGATAAATTTCTAAATCATGTATTCTAATATTCCTGTAAGTCTCCAGTTGAACCAATAATTCGAGTGGGTCAACTTACTGATACACATTACGGAGCATGTGATTGATTTATCGTGATGGTATTTTGGGCCAAAACTCTGATTGGAGAAACAAATTTTGTCAAATTTGGGTTAAAGAAAAGAATTACCCTCAAATGCTATAGATAGATATGGGCAAAATCAGATGTATTCACTCCTATTTCAAAATTAATGTAATATTTTCAAAAAAAAACTTAATAAAAATAAGCCTGAAATCAAAACAAAAAATTTTGGCTTCAAGCATCAAAGAATGTGTCCCTGTTAGCATAACAACGGCAAAGTTTTTTTAAAAAAAATTTATTTTATAAGTTTCTTTTGTGCCATGTGAAGTCGAAGTAAAAATCATAGCTTCAGATTCTAATTTTTATTTTTATATAAAAAAATCAAGTATAACATTGTATGCTATTGTATAATAACCTACAACTCATGCTTACAGAACTAGAGATTTTGACTTAGGTGAAATAATAGAATTTGTTTATTATTGTACATATTATCTTACATCTTATTTCCCCAAATACATTAAGTTATTTTTTTTTAAATGGGTCATGCCTCATGTTGAGGCGTGACCCATTTTTTTAAAAAAAAAAATTATAAAGGGTCACCCCTTTAATTTTTTTTAAAAAAATTTTGGAGTCCCATTTAGGTCACGCCCATAGTTACTTTAAATATTAAAAATTTAAAGATATTAAGAATGTAATTTATTTTTGAAAACAATAAATAAGTATTTTAAATTTTAAATTTTAAATTTTTTAAAACTTAATAATTAATAATAGTGTTAAAAAATTTAAGAAACAAATGAATAAATATGATAAATAATATTAAAATAATAAAAATTATAACTATTATATGAAATATATATATAATAAGCTAAATTTTTAAATTTATTATATTTGAGGCATAATTTATTTGTTTACTAATAATATAAATTTATCGTATTATTAGTTGAAGTTAAGATTAGTTATGATTTTTGAATTAAATTATATTTTTCATGTAATTCCGTAGGTATATTTTTTAAAAAATTGTTGGGAGTAATAAGTCACAGAATGAAAATATTAATAAGAGAAAAAAATTATTTGACAATAAAATCATGAAACTAAACAAAAATATTGATAAGAGATAAAAATTATTTGCCATCAAAATTATAAAATGAAAGTTAATTGAGAAAGTAAATTTTTTTAAAATTATATAAATAAGTAAGAGTATTAAAAATTTGAATGAGAAATTAATCAGAATTAGTTGCTGAACTCAATATTAAAATAAAGTAGTTATAATATGTTATTATTATCTAAAAAATAAAATTACGAGTACAAAAAAAATAAAACGTTCAAAAGAAATGGCTCCCAGTGCCACATCTAGTCCGTGGTCTTAATCGTCGACCACGTCGTGGAGAAAGATGCTGTTCTTCTTTTGCCTCTTGTACCCTGGACTCCTACTCAGCTTCTTCTTCATTATCGCCATTATTTTCATTTGCTTTGTTATTATTGTTTCCTTCTTCTTCTACTTGTTGGTAGGTTACGGGATTAAGATTCAATTGAGGTAACTGAATTGGAAGAATAGGCTGATCTGGTGTGATATATCCCGTCTGTTGTGATCTAACATGTACAGATGACCCAGAAGCAAATCTAAACGCAGACATTGTTTACTCTAAAAATAGGGGTATAAAAGGGACAGAACCGCATAGCATATAAAATGAAGAGCTGACATCCCTGAAATCAGGAAAATATACTGGTGGCGTGGAAGAAGATGGACCTGCTGTATCATAGTATACTTGTGATTGTGTTGTTGGAGAAGAAGATGGTTCAGCAACACTAGGAGGGCCTTGCATCTCTACTGAGGTATAAAAAGAAGGACTGGGCATCGCAGATGTAGTACCAACACTAGATGTAGTATCACGATAAGGTCGATCGTCTACTATTGGTACTCTAGTAGACATAAATCCATGAGCTCTCTTTGCCGTGCGAGTAGGAGGAAGTTGTGGTCTAGGCAACTGAGGTGCAGGAGGAGCAACCTGAGAAATCGTTATATCTCGATGCTCGCCAAGTGCATCGAGGATGCTAGCACAATCAGTAACAATTGTGTGACCTAACAGTGAATGGTCGTCCATAGCAAGTACTCACAAGCGATTAGCTACATCGGCCTGAAAATAGAAATTAAGAGTCATATTGATTTGAAATTAAAAAAAAAAAATTTATAAGATAACTGTGCTAGACTTTAAAAGTTACCACAAAACTCTGGACACCACTGATAGGATGGATCCATCGTCAAGTAACCCTCTAGTACCATTTCATATATTCTGAAGAGCAATCTAGAGGCTCTAATGATGTCGGTGTAAGTGACAAAATATTTTGCCAATTCCACCAAGCTAGCACAAAATTCTCATGTTCTTTTTGCCAATCCAAATGGATCTTATCTTTGAGCATCAGTGTATGGACTTCCTCTAAATTATAAGGAGCATAAGGTATAGGCTGCATCCGACCAAACTGCCGGAGAACACGATCTACATGATGCCACTCCACAATGTGAAATCAAATAAGTGGCACAGATGCTAGCCAAATATCTGAAGAGACCAGAAAATAGTCAAGTATTAATTGACGTATATCATCTGCATCGTATGGATGCCATATAATCTGCAAATAATGAAATAACAAGCTGTAAGAGTATACTAGCATTAAAGGAATTATGCAACAAACTCAGCATAAGTGTTTTAGACCTCGTCAGCTCTTATCTGATCTAGCAATACTCTGTAATGTTGTATTGCTAATTTTCTTGGACGAGGATGTTGACTCACACGCCTCCACTTGCGAGGAGTAAAAGGAAATCATTGTTATTTTGAATTATATAAGTAACATAAATCATACAGTAAGCATTCAATTAGAATTATCATTCATACCTATAAGCAAGTGGAGGGATCACATCATATACATCAAGCTGAGGATCTGGAGGTGGGGGCCTCTCGGGTGCTAGCCTAGGGAATTGATCCCAAGCCCATAAGTGAAGTAATGTCAAACAATCACCGATATTAACCTCCTTGTAATCAGTGGCATTGCATAACTCTCTATAGAGGTATGCTAGTACTGCGGAGCCCCAACTACACTGACCGGCTACCTGGAGGTCTTGAAGAAATGTCAGGTATATAAGAGGAACTCTATGTCCCGACCTGTCTGGCATAAGAACACCGCCTATAAGACGTAAGATATAGGCACGAGTGAAGTGCAATATGTCATTGTCATTTGCATTCTCTGAAAATGCCTCAAATTGGTTAGCGAGCTAAGTAATACTAAGTCTCTGACCATCGAACTCCTCCTCTAGTGGCGCTACCCTAAGGAGAATCTCACAAATGCCTCGCTAGTCGAAGTTCAGTGAACTAGTGATTGGAATACCCGTCACGGGAAGACCTAATTGTACTGCTACATCTTGGAGTGTAATGGTACACTCGCCTTGAGTAGTGTAAAAAGTATGTGTCTTTAGCCGCCATCGTTCGACGAGCACTGAAACAAGGGAAGGGTCAAAGTCAAGGTCTACAAGACGAGACACCTCGTAGAAGCCAGTAATTCTAAGATGTGGCATTATAGCTACTAGAGGAGACTCTAATCGTGGACCATGCGCAATTCGATGTAATTGAAAAATACGATCTACCTGTTAGAGGAAAAAAGTGTAAACCATTATGTATGATATGACAGTCATAAGGAAAAAAATTAATTTTTACATATGCACAATAACGTACCCTATTCAACCACACCACCTGAGAGACTTGTCTTGTACACTAGGAGAGGTCGGCCCCCTAGCCAGACTCGTGCTGATGAAGCCGAGCCTAGTGATCCAGTTGCTGGAGCCCTTCAGTCTATCATGGCTCGCCTGGATCAGCAGCAGTCCGTCATTATGCAGCTTTAGGAACGGCTTGCTGAGAGAGATAGCTAGGGCCCTACACCTACTCCTCTTCAGCCACCTTTATACTCAGATCTTCCCAAGCATTCAGGGGCGACTCACTCAGATGTACAGCCACAGCGCAGATGGTTGCCCCGATTCCATTCTAGTGGCCCGGAATGAAAACAGACATAGCAGAGTATGTCTCCCGATGTCTAGTATGTCAAAGAGTAAAAATAGAATATCAGAAGCCAGCTGGGTTACTGCAGCCCCTAGATATTCTGGAGTGGAAATGGGATAGCATAGCTATGAATTTTGTCATGGGTTTACCCAGGACATCATCGGGATATGATGCAATATAGGTACTAGTGGATAAGTTAACAAAGTCAGCACATTTTTTACCTATGAAAGCCACTTATACCTTAGATAAGTTAGCCTAGTTGTACATCAGAGAGATAGTTAGACTGCATGGTGTGCCTAGGAGCATAGTGTTGGATAGAGATCCCAGGTTCACATCGAATTTCTAGAGATAATTACAAGATGCTCTAGGCACCAGACTTAGATTTAGTACAGCCTACCACCCTTAGACAAATGGACAGATAGAGAGAACTATCTAAACCCTAGAGGACATGTTGAGGGCGTATGTGTTATGATGGAAAAGACAGTTCTAAAAAAGGAGTTAAAACGAAGGAGAAACGAAAATGCTAAGAACGAAGGGTAAAATTGGCATTAAAGTGTTAAAGGAAGCTTCTTTTTCTTCTTTATATGCCACGTTCTTTCTCTCCTCTCTAAGACCGACTTGCTTCTGCCCAATTTCAGAGGAAAACTTCAGCTTCTTAGGCGCACAAGAGGAGGAGGATTTTGGAATAAGAAATTCAAGAAAAAAGTAAGAAACTTTAAGAAATTCCATATCCTTCCTTCTTGAACCTTGCTCCTCTCCTCTCAAGCTTTCTTTCTATGGGTCAAGGAGTATTAAAACTGGGGCCGTGGTTAGCTTGTGCTTTAGCTCTTGGAAACTACTCTCACATTTCTCATTCCACACAAACGGCACATTCTTTCTCATAAGCCGGGTCAGTGGCATCGCTATCTGAGAAAAGCCCTGAATGAACCTCCTATAATAATCTGCTAAACCTAGGAAGCTTCTGATCTCTGTCACTGTCCTAAGTCTCTCCCACTGCAATACTACTTCTACCTTATGGGGATCTACTATGACCCTTGCCTAGGAGATGACATGACCTAGAAACTGAGCCTCAGTGAGCCAAAACTCACATTTACTAAGTTTAGCGTACAATTGTCTCTCTCTCAAGGTCTTCAAGGCTAATCTTAGGTGTTGCTCATGTTCCTCTCTACTTTTTGAGTAGATGAGGATGTCATCGATGAATACTACTACAAATCTATTTAAGTATGGCTTGAAAACTCTGTTCATGTAATCCATGAAGACTGCGGGTGCATTCGTCAACCCGAAGGGCATAACTAGAAACTCATAGTGTCCGTATCTAATTCTGAAAGCTATTTTGGGAATATCCTCAGCCTTTATCCTAAGCTGACGGTATCCCGACCTGAGGTCTATCTTAGAAAATACTGACGCTCCCACTAACTGATCTAGGAGGTCATCTATACGAGGGAGAGGGTACTTATTCTTAATTGTGATCTTATTGAGTTCCCGATAATCTATACATAGTTTAAGGCTCTTGCCTTTCTTCTTTACAAATAAGACTGGAGCTCTCGCACGGTGAGACACTGGGTCTGATAAAACCCTTCTCTAAAAGTTCTTCTATTTATTTATTAAGCTCAGCTAGCTCAGTAGAAGCCATCCTATACGGGGCCTTAGACACTGGACCTGCCCCAGGTACAATGTCTATGGGAAACTCTACCTCTCTCTCTAGAGGTAGTCCACTAATTTCCTTGGGAAATACCTCTGGGAACTCCCTCACTACGGGAATCTCTTTTATACCCTCTTCTACCTTGACCTGAACTGAAAAGAAGATCAAATACCTCTACCAACCATGCCCTAGAGATCTCTCAGCCTGGGAGGTGGTCATGACAGATAACTCAGCCCTAGTACTTAAGCTTTCTGTGGCCACCGAGATCACCTTATTTGGAGGTCTAAGCAGTGAGTTATGCATGTTTGAAGTTAACTGTCAGTATCAGTAGTGCCCAGGAGTCCAATTACTGTTCCATAGGTTCCAGCTAACTAAATGTATCTGTTTCATTCTGGAATTATTTTTATTATCAAGTTAACATTTGTAGCTTTCCAAAATGACCGAATTTGTGTGATTTCAATTTTTATAGAATTAGCTATGAATTTCAGAAGTTTGTATCAGTAAATTGAACAACAGCCCAGGCAGCCAGCGACTCTGTAGCTTTTTAGATGTCAAACATCCTGTGTAATGCATGTTATGACCTGGTCATATTTTTATTGTAAAGTAGACATCCTAAGCTTTCCAGAATGACAAAGATTGCATGATTTCGAATTTTCTAGATTTAGTTATAATTTTCCAAAATTGGGTCAGAAAATAGAGCAAATCTGGCCAAAAATGTACTTGTTTATCTTGAGCTTCATTTCAGTTTCCATGGTTTTAGGTGGCAAGGGTTAAGAATGAACCAATAGAATCAAGAAAGGAGCATTAGGAAACAAGATGGAACCATTAGGAGTTCAAAAGGAGCATTAGGAAATAAGATAGAACCATTAGGGGTCTAAATGCTCCTTTGGAAATATGATTTTATATGAATGTTGCTAAGCTTAATTGAATATTAAAACATGCTCCTAAGATCCCTTAGAGGTCCCCCATATGCCTCTTCCTCCACGACATGAACAAACCCCATGAAAAGTCATGAACCTAAAAGTTGAAAAAGTGTAGAGTACTTAAGGGGATTGTAAAAACTGATTTAATCTATAAGTTTCCTTGGCTGTTTAAGTGTTTCCTTGACCTCCTACAACTCTTAACAACCTCCTGAAATGGTTCCCCCATTAAGGAAAAATCAAGAAGCCATGAAATCCCATTTATGCTCTAAGTTTCAGCCAAGTAGGGATGGCATAGTTAGGGAGAGTTTTAAATGTTTCAAGCCCATTTTTGAGTTATATATGATAAATGAATGTGAGGGGAAACCTTGAAAAAAATTTAGAAAGCTTAGAGAATGAGTTGGTGCTTTAAGTTTCATATTGTGACCTAAGGAAGTAACATGATATTAAACCCTTTGTTTTAATGATGTGATGACTCCAATAGATTTAAAAATAGTCAAGAATCATATTTGAAAAGAAAGAATGAGTCCTAGAAATCATTTGAGGGGTGTTGCTTCATTAGGTGCCAATATAGACCATAATGGAACCTATAGAGTAATCTAGTGTTTCATTAAGCTGTGTAGCCTTAAAGAATGTTTCATGAATCTAATTGGCTCCTACAAATTGTATTTAGGCCAAGAGAAACCAGCTTTACCAAATTATGGGTGTGTGGCCAAAAGAGGAGGTTTAAAAGCTAAGGAAAAAGTGTGTGCTTGCATACAAGGTAACTCTCTCCATCTTCTCTCATGCATGGATGTGTATTTAGCTTGTTTTAGAATGGGTGTATGTGTGTTTTCAAGCTTTGAAAAGTATACTAGCATGCCTTTATATGCCATGATGCTTGATGCCATGTTATGTCTTCAAATGATTACATGATATTTATGTGAGTTTGCTTGAGTGTGGAGAGGCCAAGAACTCTTCCCTTGGGTGAGGATGAGCCAAGAACCCTTGAGCTTGGTTGAAACAAAGTAAAGAGTCTTCCAAAAGTAAAGTGGGCTCCCAAGAGTATGGTTGAGTCCAAAGTGCTCAAAGAATGGATGAGGCAAGTCCAAAATCCATGAGGAGAAGTGTGAGGCCAATCCAAATAATGTATGGAAATGATGTATGACTACTAGCACATGTTTTGAGTATGAAATGCCATGCTATAAAAATGTAAAGTTTAAAGGAAATATGCATAAGTGTGGGTTGAATGGGCAAAATGAAATGCATGAGGTTTGAGACCATTTGGGCAGTTCACACAAGTCTTAAATATGGGTTGAATGGCCAAAATGATATGCATGAGATTTGAGACCATTTGGGCAGCTCACACAAGTCTTGAATAAGCTTTTTGATTTGCCCAAAAGGTGTCACAACCAAGGGAAGGCCATTTGGCAAATTTAGTACCTCATATGGAGCCAAATTTGACTATAATAAAACTCTATGTCACTTTTTAGCCAAATGAGTTAGTCTTGCCCTGAAATTTGGCATGCAAGTAGATCTCATTGAGAGCTTTCTGTGAAGATAAAGATTATAATTTTCGGAGATCTAGGGATTCTTTTGGCCACACATCCACAATTTGGTGGAGCTGGTTTCTCTTAGCCTAAATATAATTTTTAGGAGCCAATTAGGTTCATGAAACATTCTCTAAGGCTACACAACTTAATGAAACACTAGATTGCTCTATAGGTTCTATTTACATCTTGAACCTTTATTATGGTTCCAAAATAGACAAAATAAAGTATAAGTTTGTCAAGCTCCTTCCTTTAGTATTGTTGGCTCCCATTAGCATATCCACTTGGTTCACCTAGCATGTTAGATCATTGGAGAGGAGGGGATGAGATTCAAAGAATCCCAATAGCTCATCTCCCATTCAATCATATATAATATATACAAAGCAAGCCTTTTAAATGTATGTATGGAGAAAATAAAAATCATAGACATTTTAAAGATAACTTTGGCATGTCAATCAAGCATACAAGACATTCAAGAGCTCACTAAGTGTTTGGATTGGCCTCACACTTCTCCTCATGGATTTTAGACTTACCTCACCCATTCTTTGAGCACTTTGGACTCAACCATACTCTTGGGAGCCCACTTTGCTTTTGGGAGACTCTTTACTTTATCTCAACCAAGTTTAAGGGTTCTTGGCTCATCCTCACCCAAGGGAAGAGTTCTTGGCCTCCAAAATTGACCATAATGGAACCTTATGTCACTTATTGGCCAAATGAGTTAGTCTTGCCCTGAAACTTGGTATACAATTAGGTCTCATTAAGAGCTTCCTGTACAGCAACCCTCGACCAGAAAGGTGATTACACAGTTCAGAAAATTCGGACCTCTTACCTTTGATGGTGAGATGAATGCAGATAAAGCTGAGGCCTGGATTATGGCACAGTGATGCCTCAAAGAAAGGTTAGGATGTCTGCTTATGCAGAAAGGCCAAGTAGTAGTTTATGCTTCTAGACAGTTGAACCCTTATGAGGAAAACTACCCCACACATGACTTAGAGTTAGCCGCAGTAGTATTTGCTTTGAAAGTATGGAGACACTACTTATATGGGGCAGCTATAGAAATTTACAGTGACCACAAAAGCCTCAAATATTTATTTGAACAGAAAGAATTGAACATGAGGCAACAGAGATGGTTAGAATTTCTGAAAGATTATGATTTCACATTGAAGTACCATCCCGGTAAGGCTAATGTGGTAGCTGATGCCCTGAGTAGAAAATCCATACACATGGCTTGTATGATGATCCGAGAGCAGAAATTGATTGAGAGATTCAGAGACACTAGAAGTTATGGTTTTACATGTCTAGTTTGTAAATATAACAATCACTCGTCCTCTGGACCTGGATAAACAACAGGCCTCGGTCCTGACATAATAGTTTCGTACAAAACTGTACAACATAATATTTAGTTAGAATATAGAGCAATTAGGCACACAACAATATAATTTTCTATTGTATAAAATAGGGCTGATACAAAAATGAACTAAATAGCATATAGAATCAAAACAATGTTAATTAAATAGTGCAAAGCATATGGTCGATAACAACACAATATCATAATACACTTTAGGAAGTCCATAGTAGTACGATAAATAATACATTAATACACTCTAACAAAATAATGGAACTATGGGTTTGGGGGGCAACGTGATGGATAAGTCAATGACCCGTCTGTCTACACAACGCACATCACGGCAATTCTCTTGGAGCTTCTCGCCAATCCATTTCATTTTGTATTCAACTTGACTTTGGACGACCTTTTCCACGTTTCATTACAGGATTTGGAATAAGTGTTGGGCCTCGTACTTGGGGCCAATATACTTCGCCACCAATTGGACGAAATTCAGTCTCATAGGCCTTCAAAATAGTCTCCAACCGAAATACTTCATTAATATACTGTACATGGTCTACTCGAACATACGCACAAGCTGCTAAGACATGCTGGCAGGGATATTTCAAAACCTGAAATTCACCACAATCACATGTTCAAGCTACTAAGTTAACTTTACAGGATCGTCCAAATTGTTGATTAGTTGGATCGTATGGCTCTTCCACCTCAAACGTTGACCCTCGTCTATCAAATTCACGGACTGTGCAAGCTGATGCTCTTCGAGTTCTGGTTACTAACTTTAATCTGATATCCTCAGATATAGTTTCTCCCGCTTCAAGTTGTGCAGTTGCCTTCTCACCACGCTGGACCTAATACTTGGTTAACTGGTAAAATGTTGCTCAAACCAAGCCAAGTACCGGTAAGAACCTAACCCTTTTAAAAACTACATTTATACTTTCTGCTAAATTTATTATCATATGCCCCCAGCGCTTACTATCAACATCATACGCCTGATACCATTGACCCTTGGGTATTTCGTCAATCCAATTAGCAGCATGCGAGTCAAGTCGACGTATGTGAGCTAGTCCTTCATCAAATTTATGCTACTTATACGAATAACTTATAAATAGATAGATAGTAAAATTAATAGTTTGTATAAAATTGTAGTAATGGAATTAAAAAAATTTGTCTAAGGTTAAGTGATAGTAGTTTGTACTAATTGTAGTATATAATTTTTTCAACCATTGCACTTTAAATTTTTTGTTGATATTGCTAGCCAAATGTCGAAGGTAAAACACATTATGAGCTTACGGAGGCTGCCATCCAACGTTCAGATTGGCCACAGCTGCCAAGATACTAGTGTGACGGTCAGAAATTAAGCAAAGCCCATCTTTATCATTTGCCACATGTGCTTTGAGGTTAAATAAGAACCATGCCCATGCCTTATATGTTTCTCCCTCTACTACAGCAAATGCAAGTGGGACAATATTCCTCTCGCCATCTTGTGTACTTGCGATTAAAATAGTCCCTTTATATTTCCCATATAGAAAGGTCCCGTCTATTTGGACCATAGGCTTCAAGTAGCCAAACGCCTCGATGCACGGCCTAAACATCCAAAATACCTGATGAAACATGACCGACTCACCATTAGCTACACTAGTCAGTACTTGTTCTTTATGCATAAAGTCATAGTACGAACCGGGCATGAAATGTTGAACAGCAGCTAGCCACCTGGGTAACAAAGCATAAGACTGCTCCCAATTCCCAAATACATGTGAGATGGCTTGATGTTTTCCCCTCCAAGCTTTCTTGTATGTGACATTGTACCCAAATATAGAATGCACTCGCTCAATGACCTCTCTGATGGACACACCAGGATTTTCAGTCACCATCGATACAATATATACTGAAATTACATCAGAGTCTAATTTTAGGTGATCTTGTGACAATAATGTTGCAACACATGTATGTGGCCCATTGTATTTTGTTATCTCTCAATGATTTTCCTTCTTTCGATAACAAGCTCTGACCTTCCATTTGCAAGCTCCCTTTTCATATTGAACACATCGGTATTCTTCGTACTTCTTTGAAGAATGATACACCTTAAATGTATGATGTGCATGTACCGAGTATATCTTTAATGCCCGACGAAAAGATCGCTGATCATTATATAACATGCCTACATATAACTCTTAGTCATCGTTCATGTTTATCGCTGCCTCTTCCATTTCATCATAATCAGGAATCCACGCACCATCTGCATCTATCTATTCAAGAAATGCAACCATTAAATCAGCATAAATGTTAATAGGGGCTGCTGGATCAACGGTGGCATCTATGCAATCGGTATCTTCATCATCATCTGAATTACCACCATCATTGCAATCATAAGAAGCAGCATCATATTCATCCTCCTCCTCGAAGTCATCCATTATATCCTCTATCTCATCTGGATGAGAAATGGGGCCACTAATTGGTGCATGTGCCGAACTTAGTTGGGCAATATTATCAACATACAGATGAGATGAACTTGGTTATGCCATATAGTCAACTAAACCAATAGGTGAATACTGATCATCTGTGATGTTGGCATAGTTGGAGGATGGGAGTGGGTTTGCCACATATTCAACTGTAGCCAGAGTTGCTGCATTCAAGTCTATTTCCTTTGATGCTATTTTTGCATACAATTCAACTGAACCAAGTTGTGATGGAAATTTTGCATTCACTATCCACATTGCTTGGATATTAACATCCCTCCTTAACTTACATACTCGGTACTTTATGGGCCTTAATGACACTGGATGCCTATATACTAATTCATATACATATTGATCTGAATCCAGCTGTAACTGGTCTACAACCTCTTGTTTCAACCTTTCTAATGAAATATCATTGTCGACACTTATTACATTAATTGTATCTGCAATAAACGTTGCACCTTCTTCGGTTTCGCATATTTGTCCATTTGAATATAAGTATATAATTTCTTTCCCGTCGTTCATTTCACCCAACTGCGTAATACTGTCACCAATACCCAAAATATAGTACAACATTTATAAACAATTACAATTCTTTATTCAACTGATATATTTTTTTCATTATCAATTAATATAATTCTAATAAATCCTATTCTTTTACAATATTTGTTCACTATATTTTTTTATTTAACAGTTAAATATTTTTTATGTCTTTTAAATCTTTTATTCTAATAATTTTGTTCATCAAATTTTATCTAATTTTATCATATTTTACTATAATGTCATTCAATATTAACAATTTATCTAAAGATATTATTTTCATTTTATTACATATATTTTTTTGTTTACATTTCAATTTTATCATATTTTGCTTTTATAATTATACTAAACTTTTTTTATTGGATTATAAAAATTTATTCATTATTTCATTTTTTATAATGTTATGCCTTCTGTTATTTTTTACGTATTATACATGATCGCCCAAATTGCTAATTTTATCATATTTTATTATAATGCCATCTAATATTAACAATTTATCTAAAGACCTTATTTTCATTTTATTATATATATATATATATATTTGTTTACATTACAATTTTATCATATTTTACTTTTATAATTATACTAAAATTTTTTTATTTCTGTTACTGTATACCTTTTTTGACTTACACTATAAAAATTTATTCTTTATTCTATTTTTATAGTGTTATACCTTGTGTTATTTTCTACATATTATTCTTTCATAATATTTTTTTTCATTATTTAATTCTTTTCTAATATATTGTTCACAAAATTTTTCTTATTATTTCATCTAACAACTTTAAATAATATTTTCATAGATTTCAACAACTTTTGACTAATTTTTTATTATTTTTTATTATCATTGCATGATTAGATTTTTTTTATTTTTATACACTAATTTTGGGATTTTGCTCACATATTATGCTATTTTTAATTTTTTATAGTTCTTTTGTATTTTTTTCATCTAATATTTACATAGCATTTTTATAAAAAAATTGTTCAATATATTATCTCTTACCTACAATATTTATTTAACATTTTTTTATTTTATATTTTTTTACTAATATTTATTATCACATCATACAATAAATAGTTTTTTTAATTTTTTTTCATACATTTTTTTATTAAACATTTTATTTTATTTTATTTGTACACAAACATTAATCATTTCTTTTTTTTAGCATCTTTACAAAAGTCCTAATTTTACTTATAATGTAACTTCATTTTAACAAAAAAATTTTATTTCTTCTACATGTATACTCAAATCATTAACAATATATTTATTTTTTAAATTTCAAATTCAGACACAATATTAAATAATTTTATATTTTATTTATAATATAATTTTATTGTAACAAATAAAACTATTTTACCCATAACTATATTTAACAAGTAATAACAAATAATCATATTTTAAATTTAATAAGTAATAACAAATAATCATATTTTTTCATATCTAAAACATACTTGTAATGTTTTTTTTTTTTTGAGATTCTCTTCCTTACTTTCAATGTAGCTACTGTGATGGGGTGCTTTGGATCTCTTTCTTCTCCTTTAAATGGCAAATATGAGAGGAATGATGTATATGAAGAAAATAAAAATTTTGTTGAAGAAGAAGAGAAGAAGGAGGAGGCAAGAATGGCGAGAGAAGAGGTGTGGGGATGAAGGGAGAAAACGAGGAGCCTTTAAAAAAGAAAAGGGAGAGTCAGAAAATGTATCAATGCAACGGATATAGAATAGCGTATTTTATAAACCACTTAAAAACGCCCACGTGGCAACATAATCTCCAAATGCCCTATCTCTCACTGCCATGTGTCTCTCTTTATCTATGTGTTAAAGTCAAAAGTTGACCCTGACACATGGGACAAGGGTCACGCCTCAACATGAGGCATGACCCATAAAAAAATTATTTTTTTTAAAAAAAAAAGGGGTCACGCCTCACCTTTATAAAATTTTTTTAAAAAAAAAGGGTCACGCCTCAACATGAGGGGTGACCCATTTAAAAAAGAAAATAACTTAATGCATCTGAGGAAATAAGATTTCAGATAATGTATACGGTTAATTTAAAAATTCCTCTATTGCATCTGAGTCAAAATCTCTACAGAATTATGATAAAATTATTTAATTACCTATGAATGTTGCTCATTTCTTTTGCGTTTTCATCTTGCTCATTTAGCCTATAAATGTCAATCCTTTTTTCTTTATTTGTTTTAACACTTCAAAGGATAAATGATAGTTAAAATAATTCAAAATAAAATATTCTCTTACTAATATGTACATATTGATATTTTAGATTATACATTTAGACTTTTGTTTTATGTAATTATGGCTACATTTAATTTTGTTAATGATGCTTACAATTAATTTGTTTGCATTTTTTTTTGTCATATTTATATATTTTGTTTATGCTAGTGTTAATTCTATTCTTACCAATATATTTTTTAATTTTGTTTAAACATGTAAATAAATTATATGTTAAGCTTTTTGTATATATTGGTAGTTTAGATTATAAATTGTCCTTTTCTTGGTGTAATTATTGTTGTATTTGAATTTTTTTAATGATGTTTGTAATTATTTTATTTTCTTTTTTTTGTTATCATATTTATATATTTTGTTTATGTTGATATTAATTTTATTCTTGTCAATTTTTTTTAATTTTTTTATATATGTAAATAACTAATATGTATAATCAAATATACTTTTAATAGTTAGGTAATTTAAAAAGGTTTTTAATTAAAAAAGAACATGTACCATTTTATGGAATCAAAAGAAAACTAATAATTAAATAATATTAAAATAACTACTTTTAAAAAAATTATAAAATAAGAAATAATCTTAATTTAACAAATTTTAAAAGTATTCATTAAAAATAATAAATAACTATTAAATAAAAAAGGCATTAATTGAAGAATTTTTTATATTTTTAACAATTAAAATAACAATATTTTAATCAATACAAGTGTTAATAGACATTTAAATTTTACATTAATAAATGAAATCTTTTTCTTAACAATAAATAACTAATACTACATTTAGATATAAAGATAACACATTTTATACAATAAGGTAATTTTTCAAGAAAAATAATGAATTCTATTTTTTATGGTGTTATTGTTATAAAATGTGTAATGGTGCCTTTTTGTTTTAAAAAATTATATGATTTTACTAATAAAAAAGCTACATACATATGTTATTTAAAAAAAAGAATAATTTATCTAAAAAGTGTCTATAAATTAAACAAGTATAAATAAATAAATATTTATAGAGTTTAAAATGTTATTATTTAGTTTATTATTTATGTATTGTTACAATATCTTATTTACAAATCAAATTACAAAGAGAAATAATGAATAATACAAATGAGATTATGTACATATATGCAAATTGATGAATGTATGATGGTTCAAATGGCATGACATTTGTTTGCTCTAAAGTAAAAGTAACGAGGATTGATTTAGATATTACACTAGAGAGGTGAAAGCAGTTAGTTGGGCAAAGGCTCAAGTTTTCGTTAAATCAATATGTGTCTGATCTTATATATTACCCAGGCTTTTTAAATACAAAGTAGTATCGAGCATATAGTATAAAAGATGATGTTGATGTTAAGAAGACGTGGCAAGTGAACTCACGATACCATCCTAATTGATTAGTGTCGAGTTGTAAGCTTGTAACTCAACTAATCAAGTAGATCTGAACTTCAAATTGCAACCAGTAGATGAACATGTTGTGCGCACACACCTATCTACTAGCAACATTCATGTTCCCTGTTCAATTCTTTTTTTGGAGATATTCACATATTTGATCTACAGCTTAGTTATACTCGATAATATAACATCCCTCCAATAGACCACATGTCCCAATCGAGCTCATCCTATCGAATGGTTGACAATACTCTACCTCAATCATGTACCATGGTGACAAAAAACATATTGGATGAAATTAAGAATGAGGATGAATATGATTCTACTATAAATTCTAATCATAATGACGATAATGATGATGATGACAATAAGTCCAATAAGAAGAGTGATGTTAGCAAGGATAATTAGATAGATCCTGATTTCCATGGAATTACAGACGAATATGATGTGCCAACCACTGCTTTTTTTTTTTTCAAGAGTGAATACAGAGTCAACAAGTGATCATAAGTTCCTTAAAAGGGGTGAGCTCATAGAACTGAGTGACAATTTAGAGTTGAATATTGACATGCAATATGCAGATATAAAAGCATTACATTGTGTAGTGAAACTATACTTTATTTGAGTACACTATACATTTTACATGTACTATTTTTTTAAAAAAACAAAGAATATCAGTGTAGCAACTACAGCCGTAGTTGCTGTTGGAGGGTTAAAGTATGTGAAAAAGAAAACATAACACATTAGGAGATTACAAAAAATGAGAAACCATATATATGTTTTTTTATGTCATTATCCCAAAACTATCTAAAGTTGGATTTAGATGTTATCTCATTTTGTATTATGGTAATGGTAACCAATGAGTTTGAAGTTAAAGTTTCCCTAATCATGAAAAAGATACAAAGCATATTTGGCTACAATGTGCCTTATAGGAAGGCAAGACATTAAGCTTTTGTTATTGCTTTTGGAAACTAGGAAAGCTCGTACACCTTACTGCCAAGTGGTTAGCCACTATTTAGCATTTTATGCCTAACTTAGTCATACAGTTTTGTGATAAATAATGCTCGCAAAGTAGTTCTAATGGATAACCCCAAGGAAATGTTTCATTATATTTTATAGGCATTCGAGCCATATGTTGATGTATTTGACAACCTCAAGTCGATGATTTAGGTTGATGGGATGTTCTTATATAAGAAGTACAAAGGCATACTGCTTATGGCTATATTATAGGATGGTGATAGGAAAGTTGTGTCCCTTGCATTTGCTATAGTAGAGGGAGAGATAAGAACAGCTTAGTCATGATTCGTTGTTAATCTTTACAAATGATAAGAAGGAGATATGCTTGTTGTCAAATAAACATCCTTCAATTTTGGTTGCTATTTCTAATTCGCAAGTTGGGTGGAAGTTATCATATAAACATCATGTATTATGCCTTTGACATGTGGCTTGTAACCTCTATAAAGCACATAAGACCAACTAGTTAAAAGAAAAGTTCATAAAAATCTTGTATAAATCATATGACTGATAGAATATTACCTAAGTTGGAGATTTTATGTAATAGAGCAACTAGTTAGATGCTAACATTTCCAAGAAGTAATAGTCATGAGCATACAACGTTAAAGGTTGTCGATATAGCCATATGACAATGAACTTAGCTGAGACCATGAATAGTATTCTTAAAGGTGTCAAGAACTTGTCTATTACTAGTCTTGCAAAGGCAACCCAATATAAGGTAAATAAATACTTTGTCAAACAAGCTCAGCAGATACATGCATGGATAGTAGTTGGTTAAGCATTTTGCCCTACACTTAAGAAGAGGATGGATGCAGTTGCACAAGTCGACCCTGCATGTGTCATGTACTAGTTCAACAAGAGAGCCATATCATTCGAGGTTTAAGAGCCTTATGATATATAAAATCTGTAATTTGATTGGTGTTGCAAGATTAAATTGCTTAAACGTAAATATGACTATAGTGAGTTTCAAATTGAGGACCTCACATGCTAGTATGTTATTGCAGCCTGTGCCAACGTTGATCTTGATGCATAGCAATTTGTGGATAGAGTTTTTTGTTTGAAAATAATAAGTTATGCATATAGTAATGAGTTTCGACTTATTGAAGACGAGGTGCATTGGCCACAACAAAAAAGTCCAAAGTTGATTCTTGAACTGTGATAATTCAAGCGAAAGACCAACTTTGCTTATATAGCATATGGAATGAGATAGAGTGGACACAATTAAGGCATCCTAACAAATGTGGTTATAACGGCAAGTTAGTCATAATTGTTTCATCTGTCCTAACAATCAACCCGATGGCCAATAGCATAACTAATATTGATTAAATTGATTGTTTATTTATTATATTAATTATACCTTTATTACTTTTACTACAATTGAAAATGATGTATTAAGTAGCTAAACTTGTTACAATAGATTTACATTTTAGTTAGTGGGTAGAAAATTTCTTGTAACTTTATTATATTGATCATACTTATGTTGTTATATCTAAATTTAATATATTTATAGATTGCTAATTTTTATATGATGGATTTTTACCTTAGTTTGATGTATTATAAAAATCTTGTAACTTTATTATGTTAATTGTATGGGCATATTAGATTGAGGCAAATCTTTTTTGTTAAATAAATAATATGTCAAATTCTTACCAGACTATATTATTACCTCCATATGCTATATATAGATGAAAGTTGGCTTCTATGCATCCGATTTTGAAGAAAATAGTTGAATTTCATTACATTTATTACTTGAAAATTAGACATATAGTTAAAAGTTTGTTATGTTAGTTATATCACTAAAAGTTAGTTAAGCTACTTATGGCAATAAAAGTTAGTTGAGTTAGTTATGTGGTGTAAAAGTTAGTCATATTGATTTCACAAATTTTGTAATTTTTTGTAAAAGTAACTAATGTTTTTATTTTTTATAAACTTATACAATTTTTTCCAATTTTATGAATCTCCAAAAATTTCAAATTTTCTTTAAATAAAAATAACAAAAATATACCTAAATTGTTAATATTTATTGTGTAAAAATTTAAATAACTATATTTTTCACCATTTTTATTTTTTCCAATAATCCTAACATGTGTAATTTTTTTCGTACCATATTATTTCCCTTCAAAATAGATTTGGTAGAGATGATGGTTAAAAATAAATTTTCATTACATTAATTTAAAGCTATGTTCACTTTCTATCCAAAATTTTAAATAATGATATTTTTACAACTTTTCAATCATTTTGGCAACAACACTATAACTTATATATATATATATAAATAAGTTCAGTTAGGTAACAAATATTAGTTATACAATGATTAATTAAATAAATCAAGTAGCAATAATTAAACCAATTAGTGATATATTAAATAAATTAAATAAATGAAGATATGAAAAATAAATAATATTGTATGAAGATGTCGTTAAAAATATAAAATATTATGTGAAAGAATAAAAACAATATAATGCATTTTTATAAGTGTGATAAATTGAAATAATATCATCGAGGCTATTTTTTACAGTGTACAAAAATAATTTATTCAATTATATATATATATATATATCAAAAATAGTGGTTGACAGTGCCAAAACAAGCCTTTCGCTTTTTCACGTTGTGATCACTTTTGGGCTATAAGTTTTTCATGTTCTTAATCCAATGGGTTATTAATAATATCAATAAGTGGATTATTTAAATTAAATATAAAGGAAGAAACTAGTTGAATCGATTATTGTGGGGTAACAAACCCCTAATGGGACAATCCTCTAATTTTAAAAAATTGACTATTGCACTTAGCATTAAAAATACTTGGATCATCAAATAGTGACATGAATGACCCAAAGTGGAAAGGATCAAGAGATTCGAATTTCAACTACGGTGATGGTAGCATATAATAGGATAGACTATATAATATGATAGACTTACACCTTTAAAGTTAGTATAATGGCCAGCCAATATAAAAAAAATAAATCAACCTTTCTAATATCTTGTTGTGTAGCTGGACCTCTAACTAGCATAGGTAAAGTTGCTACATCGATGCCAACACAATATGGTTTATCTTTTATAACAATTGACAATTAGGCTGACATATAACTATAACACCTTTTGTTTAGTCTACCCTTCAAAATTTATAATTGTGGTAAACCAAGTATTGATAGAACAAGTTAAGAGACCCTTGTGAAACATTGTTCCTTGAAAGCAAGTATGATGTTTATTTGGTCCTGACTCATTTTTTCTCAAAACTTATGATACTCCATTAGCAAAGAGTCATGAGCACTCAGTATATAGAAATCATCAATGATATCGGGTTAGAAAAAAATGTCATCATACAATGAGATAATATGTAATAAGTAAAGAAACATAACAATGGCCATAGGTATTTTAAGTTCATCGTGAAACTAGCAGCACCATTAACAGGGTAGATCTCCTATCGAGTATGTGTCTAATACCATTGTATGTAATTAGAAATGTGATCCATAGGTGCTATAACGAGGGGTGTCTAAATTAAACAATTTAGCCATGAATTCTAAAACCCAACAAATGTCAAGTGCTCTTTTGGCCAATTCATAATATTTTTTCATCACAATTGCAATGTATGTGAAACCTTCATATTAAATAGAGGCATAGCTATTGGCTGCTATTAGCTAAGTTAGTGTAACATGTAATCTAGGTAGTGTCATTTAATGATATGAATGCAAATGAATGGCACTAAGACTAATCAAATGTTTTGACCATCCAAACAATATTATAGGATAAGATCACGAGTGTCGTTTGATTCATATGGTTACTAAATGATTTGTGCATACTATATCAAAGTATCATAATAGTTATTGCATATTCAAGACACAATTTACCAAAAATTCGTCTATGCAAGCAATCAAACCTCATTATCTTGTATCGCATCCAATAATATTTGATATTGTTGTAAGGTCATATCTTGCAGATAGGGAGGTTTACATACATTCCCCATATATGATCATAACACATTAGTAGGAAAAAAAGCTATGATAGATTAAAACTAAATGACTGAATATATGTCACTATATAAAATTTATTAATTATCTTACATGAAACCCAAAGGTGGTAGTATTAGATAAATATCTAATTAGGGATCTGGCTATTGTGGTCTTTTTAAAGCTAACATTGGGAATCCATCCCATGTCCAAAGGTGAAAGAGGGTCATACATCTACTTTTGCCTTATTAAGTAAGATTAGTTACATTGCAAAGTTATTTATACAAGTAAGTCAACAATGCAAATCCCTAATTATATTTGTCAGCTTGTACAAAATCTCATAGTAATGGTAATTACATTAAATACACCTTATAACTAAATTTTTCTGGCATAAAAAAGCCCTCGATCAATCTTAGTATGTATGCTCGTACAAATTGTTACATTAATTCATTATCTACATTATCTGATAGGTGATTGAAGTTCTCTGTCAACTAAGGAATGACTATTCTTTACTCATAGATTTGATCATCTAGTAGTCTGATTCTAAGCAATTACTTATATATGTCTTTTCAAATATAGTTTGTACGAGTAATGATGAGGATTCCCATGCAAGGTAAGCCTAACTGGATAGCAAATTCTCCAGAGTTATCACACACTCGTTTAGGTGGTGTGAGAAATATAAGTCTTAAGATGTCATCTCTTTATAAGTGCCGATACGAGTAGATGATTATACTTGAATTGCCTTATTCGATCCATCCCATGGAAATCAGCTTGACATAGGTAGTCAATAATAAGTGGTGGAAGAGCAAGTAGATGATCACTATGCATGATTCGTCATAAACAAAGTAATCTATCGTTCCCCGCTCAAATAGCTTGTGAAATGTGCCTCGTCTAAATATATAAAAGTGAGTCATCATTTGATTCTTGCTGAATAACTTGTGACAAGTGTCATTTCTCTAATATGCCTGCACAATCAACATAATAAAATTATAGCATTTTTACAACATGTCAAACTAAGGTCATCATAAAAAATTTAGTAACTTAAAAAATGACAATAATACTTTAAAAATTGAATTCATTATTTTTCTTGAAAAATAAGCTTATTGTATAAAATATGTTACCTTTTATATCTAAATGCAATATTGCTTATTTATCATTTAAAAATTTTCATTTATTAATGTGAAATTTAAATTTCAATTAACACATATATTGATTAAAATATTATTATTTAACATGTTACAAATAAAAAAATTTCTTCCATTAATACATTATTTATATTTAATAACTATTTAATAGTTATTTATTATTTTTATTGAATATTTTTAAAACTTGTTATATTAAGATTACTTCTTACTTTGTAATTTTTTTAAAGTATTTATTTTAACATTATTTAATTATTAGTTTTCTTTTGATTCCATAAAAGGTACACATTTTTTTAATTAAAATCCTTTTTAAATTGACTTAACTCTTAGAATTATATTTGATTATACAAATTCATTATTTACATAAATAAAGAAAATTAAAAAAATTCACAAAAATAAAATTAATATCAACATAAACAAAAGCAAACAAGATAATTGCAAACATCATTAAAAAATTCAAATATAACAGCTTTTTGACATGATTACACAATACAAAACAATAAAAAATTAATAACATAGAAGCTAAGCAGTCAAAAGTAATTCCTCAAATGTTTAAATTTTTTTTTTAAATTTAAGAGTCACAGCAAATGTCACTGCAAAACATCTACTACAACTCTTATATATATATTTTTAATTTTTTTTAAAAGGGTTGTAGCCAACCCTTGGCCACAACCTATATATATATTATAATATATAAACAATTAGATTAAAAAAGTAATTATTTAGTTATTTAAGTAAATTTAAAATTTTAATTCATTTTGATAATTTTAAATAAAAAGTATTATAATATTTTTGTGTAATATCATTTTTTGTAAAAAATTAATAAAAATATTATAATATATATATAACCAATTAGATTATTTTAAAAATAAAAAATAAATTTATAATAACATTTACAATTATAAAAAATTAAATAAAAAGATATAAATATGAAAATAGGATGATACATTGACTGAAATAAAAGAAGGTTCCAATACAAAGCAAGAAGACATATTGGTTAAAATAGTAAATTTATTGGCATCATTTTCTACTTTGCTAAGGTTAATCACATCATAATAGCCATATTATCTAAATTAAAATAACAAAAATAAATTGTTTATATCAATAAATTACATAGAATGAAATGTAACTAAGTTATAATATAATTAGGTTTCATATTTAATTATTAATAACTTCATATTTATATTTTTTTATTTACTTTTTTATAATTGTAAATGTTATTACAAATTTATTTTTTATTTTTAAAATAATCTAATTGTTTATATATATTATAATTTTTTTATAATTTTTTTTACAAAAAATCAATATTACACAAAAATATTATAATATTACAAATTTAAATTTAATTACATAATTAAATAGTTGTTTTTATAATCTAATTGTTTATATATTATGGCTGCGACCCTTTAAAAATATTTAAAAAATAAATATAAGAGTTGTGGCAAATGTTTTGTTGTGACTCTTAAATTAAAAAAAAAATTTAAATATTTGAAGAATCACATTTGGCAGCTCAACTTCTTTGTTATTAGTTTTTTTTTGGTTTTATATAGTCATGTCAAAAAGCCCAAATGTAGCCATAATAATTAATAAAAAAGATGTGCAAATTTATAATCTAGACTACCAATATGTACAAAAAAATTTAACACATCAATTATTTACATATTTAAACAAAATTAAAAAATATATATTGGCAAAACTATAATTAACACCAACATAAACAATATATATATATATATATATATGACAACAAAAAAATGTAAACAAATTAATTATAAATATCATTAAAAAAATTAAATGCAAGCATAATTACATAAAACAAAAGCCCAAATATATAATCTAAAATATCAACATGTACAAAAAAACATATTAGTGAAAAAATATATTTTATTTAAACTATTTTAACAAACCTTTATCCTTTAAAATGTTAAAATAAATGAAGAAAAGAAGGTTGATAGAAACAATCTTTAAATAATATAAGTTAAAACTAAAATTTTTTCCTAACCAGTTCCTAAAATAGCTGGTGGGAGAATACGCAAATCAACTCTTTAGAGCGCCCATCAAAATGGCTAAACAATAAAATAAGCAAATGAAATGAGTAAGACGAAAACGCAAAGAAATGAACAACATTTATAGGCAATTCACAGGATTTTATCAAAATCCTATGAGCATACATTGCAGTCCTTGTTAGCTGATCGGGGCATAGGACACCATGTGAATTTAGAATCATAGATTTTGATTTCACATGAAGTAAAAAGTAAAAAGAAAATAAAAATGTACCCATATCAATTGATAAAGACACAGTAGGTCTAGGTAGAATCTATGATTATGATTTTACATGACATAAAAAAATTTATAAAATAGAAAAAAATTTAAAAACTCTTTTTTGATGCCTAAAGTTAAAACTTTTAATTCTGACTTCAAACTTATTTTTTTTAATTTTTTTTGCTTTAAAAAATTGCATTATTTTTGAAATTAGAGTGAATGAATCCAATTTTGCTTGTATCTATATCATTTGAGGGTAGTTCTTTTCTTTGACCCAGATTTGACAAAATTTGTTTCTCAAATCTCAGTTTTGGCTAAAAACACCTATGGTGATTGCTTCTTTGTTTTTGGTCCAAAACTAAAGCCATCTTGATTCTATATTGATGGGTGTTACCTTTTTAGGGGTCCCGTATTCAGACTTTACAATTGTCTTTCTCATTTTTTGCAGGATTTCTCTACTTTTTTCTTCCTATTAAGAGATTTCAAAGTTCTTCCACTATAAAAAGTTTCCTTCTCATTTCATTCTTTGGCATGGGTGTCGGGGTGTAAATATGTATATATAGAAAAAGAGAAAACCACCAAACTCTCGAAACAGGTATCTTTACTAACTTATGTATCTGTAATTTGCTATTTAGCCCTATTTTGGCTCTATTTTGCAAAATATTGTATTTTGTTTTTATTATTGTTTAGGTATAATTTCATTTTAATCATGGTAACTTTTATGTTTATATTTCAATTTTGGTTTAATATCACAATTGAGTTAGAGAACTTGTTAGAAAACGTAAATTTGGCTCAATTTTGTTTTCATTATTGTTTGAGCATGACTATGTTTTACGGTGATTTTTGCCTGTTTGGTTGTATCCAAATTTTGACTTTAGTTCTATCCAAATTTTGACTTTAGTTCAATATCATAATTAAGTTGGAAAACTAGTTCGAAAGTATTGTCTTTGATTAAGATGTGATTCGTTGGAGACGATACTTTTCTTAAGAGGTAGAATATAGACTCAAGATAAAAAATACATAAATCATAATTTTTTTCCCTTTTTTAATGAATATGGACCCAAATAGAAAAAGTCCAATTAACGTGAACTAAACCACCCAATATCAAACCAACTTGACTCCAAAACCGAATCAGATCAAATGTCCCTTCCCATTGACAGCCGATATGTACAGTTTTGGTTTGAGTAAAAACCAAACCAAACCTATAAATATGCCTATCGTTTGACGCAATGTCAAAAGGAAGATGTGAGCTGCAGACTGTAAAGACCAAAAGAAGGCAGCCAATTTCATCTGTCAACAATCCTTGAGGACTATCACATTGCTTACAAACCACGGTTACTCATTTGGTCAATAAATATTATCCACCTGGTTCTCTATCATTAATTCAATCCAACACCCTAACACTAAACCCTTGATGTAATCGCCCCCCTTCTAATCCCAAGACAACCATCCTCTGCAATTTCAGTCGAGACTTCCACGTGATTTCTGCACAGCTTATATTACTGATCCACGACTAAACCTTACAGACTGGATGACTCAATACAAAGCAAATAAACAAAAGGAGAAAACTTAGGTAGCAAACTTATCCATGTACCTATGAACCTCATTGCAAACTTATCTAGGTAGCAAACTCGTGTTTAATGCACCTTGCTTTTATCTAATTGCAGACATTTTAAAATATGTACCTAAGTTTTGTCCTAAACAAAGATGTTCTTCTAAAATAATAGAGAGGAGAATACTATCAACCTACCACGCTTGCCAATAAACTAAGGGCGCATTGCGTTACAGATGCTGTATTTCGAAAAATTACAAGGTAAAATTTCTTGCCAAAAACAGAGTAAATCAATTTCATCAACCGTGACATACTAGGTGTTCTTCAAAATTATTAATCATGTCTGTTACCTTTGCATTTGTTACCTGGGTGATACTTCTAATTTTCTAAACCAAGGAAGTTAGGGAAATGAGAGATTAGCAAAAGAAGGTGCTGAAGAAAGATCAATATGATAATACAGCCAACATAAGCAAGGAAAGAATGGCATACAACATAGCCATGGTAGTCTATGCTGACACCTTTCTGGAAGAAACATACATCAGCATGCACACAAACACATACTTCTGTCATTCAGTAGGATGGACAAATAGCCATTGCTTACAGAAATTTATATCGTAAAAACCACCCCCATACAAGTTAATCTGCCAAATTACTCAGACAGGAATAGAAGCTTATCGAGTATTTGTGTCTTTAGTCATGCGTAAATCACATATTGGTTCCTCTCTGTACCCTTTCTTCAGTCAATATAACCAGTAATTTCTCACTTATATTGTCTGGCATTTGCACGTGAGTTAATATCAAAGATCACATTTAAACAATAAGAAACCCATACATAATGTTGAGGTATATTTTTCAACACCACAAACATTGAAACCCACAAAATTACAATAATTAAACCACCATGACTCGGTGGTAATAAGCAGCAGCATGAAAATCCCTAGCACACACTGTAACATGGTGGCAAAAATTTTGCCGACAGTTAACAATGAAGTGGCACAAAAAAGGGATGTGCAATAGTAATGTCCCATCACCCCTGCTAGGATGATTGAACCTACTACCAAGGAACACCCAGAGTTTTCTTTCTCTTCATGGCATTACTATCTCAAAAATCAAACAAAGATATAACTTTTCAAAGGGCATGAAAAGGGCATTCCTAGAACAAAGTACTAATATTGACTAGCCCAGCTGGTACTCAATAGCTCAAGCTAAATTTGATCTTTCAGTTATAGCACCAAAAGTAAGCGCCATCCATTCTAGGCAAGAAACATAACTGTATAATGGTCTAAATTGTCATTAATTTGTAAAGGCAGCAATACTAACTACAATAGCATATCTAAACCTAGAAATTGACAAGAAATTATCAATTAAATGAGAATTATGTACAGTATTTACAGGAACTAACAGAAACTTATTTAAATGCCCAATTAATTACGTAAGTGATCCCAGCTACCAGTCTACCACCCTAAAATTATAAATTTGAAAGCAGTAAAAGGTACCAAATCAGCATATTGGCGCCAATCTCCTAGGAACTTTTCCTCTATCAGCACCCACAATGCCGTCCGCAGCAAATCGGACAATCTTCTTGAACGCGAAATGAAGGCAATTCGAAAGCACGATCCAGGAGAGCACCTGATAGACGAAATCGAAAGCAGGGTCAGAATACGAAGACGACGATTCATCCCAGTTATGCCCTTCACCAAATCTATTAAAATTCCAACCTCCGCCGCTGCCCCCGAAACCACCACCACCGCCCCCAAAAGGACCATCGTCACCATCACCAGAGAAAAACCCCCCATCTCCCACGTCCTCGGAGTCATCACCAGATAACCTGCGCTTCGTTCGTCGCTTTCTGCGGAGAAGGGTCCGACGAGGAACTCTGCATGAATTAGATTTCACAGGCGGAGGAGCAACGGCGTCGACCGGAAGACTCGCCGATGAGATTTGCAGAACTCTGGCGGATGGTGATGAAGAAGATGATGGCTCCGCATATGAATCGGTCAAAGAGAGGTTATTGCAAGCATGACAACATCGAAGCAGAAGCTTTGCGACTCCGAGACCTTTCGCAGCGGCTACAGTCGCAATGTCAACGGCAAGAATATCCACCAACATCGTGAAATTTTCGGAATTGAGAAAAGAGAAGCGAGCAACTTTTTCAGAGGAAAGACGAGATCTATAGATGGAAATCTTCGCGGGGGAAAAGGGTAGATAACGAATGCGAGGAGTCAATTTGGAATCGAATTGGACTCTCTTTGCGGAGGCATGACAACAAACGCAACGTGTGATTCGTTGAGGCTCGCATAGTTTGACTTTGAATGCAGCTTTTTTTTTTGGGTCTTAACAGATTGGGCTTCTTGGTCCGTTGTTTTGGGCTCCCATGGGCGGACCTGAAACCTGACCAGGCTAAGATCTCGCTCGATATCTTATTTTTAATAATATCTATTATATTATTATTATTTAATAATATTTATTTATTTTATTATTTTTTGAGTAGAAGTATAATGATAATTTTTTATTTAAAAAATTAGTTCTTTATATTTATTTGTTGTCCTTTTTTATTTTGTATATCTAAGGAAGTCTAATTTATGTTTAGAAGGAATGGAATTAATTTTTTTAACCCTTCACAATTTCAAGTTTTGTCTGCGGCCCAAAAAATTGAGGGGGAACCATTTCCTTATATTTTTATAAATTATGTACTATTTTGTCCTTTGAAATTCAAACTATATTAATGATAAATAAGGTTGTTTATAAGTTAAGTTGGATCAGGTTTTTGCCTAACCCAATATCTAACTTAATTTTATACATTCTTTAAAATTGAAATCCATTATTTTGGTTTGGCTTAGCCGGGTCCAATTTAATATCAAGCAAGGTCAAGCTAATACCAAGTGACTCAAGTTTTTTTTTGTTTTTTTTCTAATGTATATTAAAATTGTAAAATAACCTCTAAAAAAATTTTTATATGAATCTTTATAAAATTATATTTTATTTTTAAAAAATTTAAAATTCAGATATATATATATATATAAAATATTTTTACAATTTTTTATTTTTTAAGCCTACCAAAACCAGTATAACTCCTAAAGTTAGCTCTGATTTATTATTAAAATTATAAAATAATTTTTTAAAAAAATTTTATATAAATCTTTATAAAATTATATTTTATTATTTAAAAAATTAAAATTTTGATATAAATTTTTATTAAAAATATTTTTAAAATTTTTCACTTTTTTGGCCTAGGAGGGCCAATGCTCAGTTCAATTTTGTTTAATAGCCCAACTCAACTTTAAGTCTTTTCTTTTTTGGGTTTGCATCCGACCTGATTTGGCTTAATTTGACTAGGCAAGGCTAGATATTTTGGACTTTTTGGATTACGTGAACACCCCTTAATGATAAAGGTTAGATTCCAATAATATGTGAGAGAAAGTTTAACATACATCAATTCAATACAGGAGAACGTGCTTTTAAAATTATAAAAAAAAAAGGAATTTAACTTGAGCAAAATTTTAAAATACCTGTACTCATAAAAACTAAATAAAAAATTGATCATAAGGTAATTTAAATTTTTTTTCTCTTTCCTAATTTTTTTTCCCCAATAATCATCCAAATAATGAAGAAAGTTTTCTTCATTCCATTCCCTCCCTCCTCATCTTATCCCATTTATCTTTATTCAATCTCCTCCTTTTAAATATAATTAAAAAATTATATTTTACCCTTAAATTGTATAATTATATTAGTAATATTTAAATTCTAAAATGTGATACTTTGACTCTAAAATATCATTAAAAAAACAATATTCAACTATCAATTTTAACATTTAATAACATATGACCAACAAAAATTAACTTTCTTTTTTTCTGATATTTTATAAAGGATGCGAAAAAAAAAAGAATATTAATATGATATGCAAATAAGTTTTGAGCCAAAAGTGATTAAAAATTACAAGTCTGGATTTTATAAAGTTTTTTGTTATAAATTATTTTGTAAAATTAAAGAAAAAAATAAAAACGAGGTGCGGAGAACCAATTAAAAATTGTGGAAGTTCCATCCGCAAGGATGACCAATGGTGCCCATCCTGTTGGAACTAAAGTACCGCACCGCCAGCAAAACCCTAACGCTGAACTAGAAGGTTTCGTCTGGAAAACCCTTTGGTTTCCATTTGCTTCCCAGAGGTTCAGAAGCCATGGTTTCTCTGAAGCTTCAGAAGCGGCTCGCCGCGAGCGTGCTCAAATGCGGGAGGGGGAAGGTCTGGCTAGACCCAAATGAGGTCAACGAGATATCCATGGCGAATTCCAGTAAATCTCCTTTTCCCTTTTTCCATTTCCGATTATTTTTCCGATCCAAATTATGCGAACAGATTACCTTAGACACGACGGGGATTTGTGCTGATCAGTTTGATCCGAAACATTGGGTGTGCTTTCAAATTCTTTTATGAATTTAAGTTACTTGAAATTGACTTAGTTTTGTTTATATACCTGGAATGTCAGAAAATCTGTCCATGATGATAATAATGGAGTTTACTTTATTTTTGGTCTATTGGGAATAGGGAAGTGGGAATTTTTTAATAACAGAGCATATGATTAATTTGCATTTCAAAGGAGGTCAAATTGCTTTTGCTTCCTCCCATGTGGTTGTGTACTTCTGTGGGAGAAATTGGATATCTGAGTTATGCAAAAGAACTGTCATTTCTGTATAGGCCTTTCAAAAATAATATCAGCATGAAATTGTTTGAATTGTTCTGAGGGAGCTGTCTGAGCCATCCAGATTCTGCCGTTGTCAACAGCTTTGAGTAACTGATGTGAAAATAAAGGAAAGGAACGGTGATAAGTGGCTCAAAAGAAAATTGGACCCTTTTTTTTTTTGGAATGGATACCCCAAGAGAGGGTGGATAAAGCATTTACACTGTGTTTTAAAGTTACAGTTAAATCCGATGAAAGCAGAGGGAGAATCTATGGGGGCCAAGGGCGGAAATAAAGCTACAGTTTTGAAGTGATTTTGAATTTTGTGTCGTCTTTGATAAAGTGCACGGGGAGGAAGTTAGATCCTTGGAGGGAAGGGAAACTTGGGCTGTTGGAGATAAGGACTCCCCAAAAAATGTCTCGCATATTTAGTTTGTAAAAAGGGAGTAATGATGCAAGAAAGTAACTCAAAAAAATAAACCACCTGTTTTATCAAGGTTTGAGGGTGTTCATATCTTGAAGCAAAAATTCAAAATGAATGTTACACATGAATGAATACACACACACATGGCCTTCATTGGCAGAGTTACTTTTCACTTGAGAGATTCTTGGTCATGGTTTTCCATCTGCATTTGGGTGTGAGATCTGAATCAACGTTTTCTTTTGCTAGATCTTTTTGATAGTCATCCTTCTAATTCTAATATATTAATGGCTGATGACAGGACAAAACATCAGAAAACTGGTGAAGGATGGTTTCATTATCAGGAAGCCAACTAAGATTCATTCTCGATCCCGTGCACGTAGAATGAAGGAGGCCAAAAGAAAGGGTCGTCACTCCGGATACGGTATGGTTCATCATTGGAATCTGATGTTTTGGTCGGTTGCACAATTTCATCTCGTCAAGTTGTCATTGATGGTGCAAAGTGCAAACATAAAGTTGTGTTTAGTTAATAATTGAAGGTAAGCGCAAGGGTACCAGGGAGGCAAGGCTGCCAACAAAAATTCTGTGGATGAGGAGAATGCGTGTGTTGAGGCGTCTGCTTCGTAAATATCGTGAATCCAAGAAAATTGACAAGCACATGTACCATGACATGTACATGAAGGTGAAAGGTAATGTCTTCAAGAACAAGCGTGTTTTGATGGAGAGCATCCACAAGTCCAAAGCTGAAAAGGCTAGAGAGAAAACACTCTCAGACCAGTTTGAGGCTAAGCGCGCTAAGAGCAAGGCAAGCAGGGAGAGAAAGCTGGCCAGGAAAGAGGAGCGGTTGGCACAGGTATGCTTCTTCATTGTTTTTTTCTTTGACCCTTGTTCACTTATACATTAGAAGGGACACGCTTCCATACTACTTTGTATCCTAATTTAAAATGCAACTAGTGAGCATCCAAGGGTCCTGTTTGCTTAATAGTTTGCTTTTGATGGAGACTTTTATGAAGCATATCCTCTTTGAATTTTAATCTGCATAACTGATTCACGATCTAACTTGGCATGCGAACAATATAGGGACCTGGAGAGAGGGCACCTCCCACTGCATCACCACCACAGTCTGAGTAAGCATGTTCCATTTAAGTTTATTAGTCAAGCATTTTGATAGCATTTTACAAATTTAAATTGTATCATTCTTGTAGGGGAGCTAAGAAAACAAGGAAGTAATTGGTGGGACAGCAGAGCATGAATACTGAGGAACGAAGACTGATCCACATGAATGCTCTATAGGAGTTTTTTTTTTATCTTTCCTTTTTTTTTCTTTTTTTTTTTTGGGATGTATTGAGGTATTTTGCTTTCTGTTATGCTCAGACTAAGCTGTACTGTTATTTTCTTAATGTTGGATGGCGGTTTTTTCTATCCGGTAAATATGGCCTCCCAGTGAGTCAATTACTCTCAGGTTAATAAACCTTTTAACAAGTTATGACAGTTATTTTGAAATTCTCCCACTGTCCCACATATGTCCTGTTTTCTCCAATTCTTATGCCCGTTGTACAGTTGTTGATGAGTTAGGAAACTCGACGTTTTGTAGGCCTTTGTTACCGTTTTGTAGGAGTAATCACCAGACAAAAAATCACAGAAGTACCTTGTGGCTAGTTGTTAGATGGCAGGCTTGCATTACGATTATTCTGATTAATTGTAATTTTGTGGTCCACAAAGTTACACGAAGTTCCCACGGCCACATGTAAGCTGCATCCAAATATTAGATTTGTGTCCTATTTTCCGGTAACAGATTTTAGTCATGCAAATTTCATTTTCTATGTCGTCGCCCCAACCCGTCCTAGGAGGGAAGGGGGAAAAAAGGGGGGCGGGTTAGATAGAGAGGGGTGTGGGGGATGTAAAGGCTCCGGCTTAATTTTGGGATTGGCGTAATTTATTTATTTTTTAATTCTTATGCTACATTTGATTTGGAATGTATTTTTTTTGTATAATTTGTATAATATTTATTATATATTTGTAATTATTATTTTATTAGTTAAATTATCATTTTAATTATCAAATTATCTTTTAAAAAATAAAGACATAAAAGTTATTTTTTTATCTCATTTATTTTATACATTTTTTTCTTTACATTATCTAGTTAAATATATCCTAAAAGTTAATCAAAGGTCTTTTAAATTAGATTTAATCATGCATTGAAAAGTCTCCTCAATTTGATAGGTTCAATCTTAAAAAAATGAATGAGCTCTAAAAAAAATTTGATAAAAAATAGTCTTATTTAAAAAAAAATTAAAATATAAGATGAGTTAGGTTTAAATTTTTTTGGGAGTTTCTTGTCCAAGTCTGAGTTTGATTCATATTATAATTATTTATATATATATTAATAGATAAAATTATTAAAAATTTATTTATAACTATAGATATAAATCAAAAAAATTATATACAAATATGTCATATTTTTTTAATTCTTACATATTGCATAGTATATTATTAAAAATAAATTATAATTCAAACAAAATAAATTATTAACCAATAATATTATTAAGAAACCATCAAATGAAGGAGATCAACTTTATACGACCATTAATTAATAGCATGTCAAGGTATTCTTCAGTTGTATATAAAAAAAAAAATGAGAGGAATTTGTCAAATGGTCTATGAATATTCAACTTTATAAGATTATTAATTAATAATATGTCAAGGTATACTTCAACTATATATATTTGCAACTGAGTGGATCAATAGTTCCTAACAAGTAATAAAACAGAGATATCTAACATTTAAAACTAAAACCAAAAACAAAAAAACAAAATAAAAAGAAAAAAATTAGATTTTTTTTTCGAAACAAATATAGGCTAGGCCAGGCTTTGCCCATTTTTTATTAGGTCGGGCCTAGGTCTATTTGCATGCAAACAATAATATTGGGTAGGTTCGAGTTCAAGTCCAAACTTTTGTATAGGCTCGATCAATTTTTAAAAGAGTCCAACTCATGATTAGGTGTATTTTAAATTCTAAGCTTTGTGCAACATGTCCCTTCAATTAACATTTTTATTCTAAACTCTATTTGCACTTGTTCATGTCAGCAAAAATAATTCAACTTAACAATGACGCATGGAAGGTATTTTAGTCATTTTGCTATTATGCCTAAGTAGTAGGATGTAATTTTTCTTCTTCTTTTCTCTTTCATCTTCATTTGCTTTCCCTTCTTTACCAATTGCTCAAATTCAAGCCCATGCCTTAGTTCAGGATCACCATTTTTGCAATTTAAATATCATCATAAAAAATTGTTGTGTTAAGGCAAGTTGGATCATCTCTAGTTATACGATTGATTGGAGAGGTCCAATCAAAGGCTTTTCAAGCCTTTTATTTTTTATTTTTTGGGTCATAAATTTAAAAAATGAAGATAAAGCTTATAATTATGAGGTCAAAAATTTTAAGTATGAGGAAAAATTATACTTTAAAAATTTTAACTATACTATTCTATGGTATAATTAAAATTTTTAAAGTATAATTTTTTCTTATAGTTAAAATTATTGACCTCATAGTTATAATTTTTATCTTTATGCTTCAAAATTGTAAACTAAAATATAAAATAGGTTATTTAGCCTTGATTGGACCTCTCCCATAAAGGATCTAGCTTGGTGTTAAGGCCAAGCTCACCATTTTTGCACCATTCACATCACAAATATATAATAAAATAGTGAAACAAGTATTTAACAAAGGAAAGAAAAGAATAAAAATAAAGGGTTTGTTTGATTCATTAAATAAAGAAAAGGATTGTGAATGAGATGTTGAATTCCACCTTTTTCTCCATTGTCTTTAATAGGGGTGTACACTGGCCTTCTCGTTGGGCCAAGCTAGGCCAAAAAGAAAACTAACCAGAAAAATGAAGGAAAATTATATTATAGGGCCAATTAAGTTTAGTCTCAAGCCAAGGGTTTTTTTTAATTGATATTTGACTTGGCCTTATTATTTTTTAAAGTTAAAAAGCTATCTTATTTATTTATTTATTGCATTTTATGTATTTTATTTTATGACTTTACTTAGTGTATTGATATTGTACACTTTATGAGAACTCCTTGAATATTGATTTACTTTGATGTAATGTACTTTATTTATTATTTTATGTAATGAGAATTTGTTGTTCATTGCTATGACTTCTTGTTTACTTCTTTTTTCCTAAAGATTGTACAAATTTTTAATGTCATAAAAGATAATATATCATAAGGAACTCTCAATTTAATAGAAGCTAATATGCTTTGAAGTTTTATTTTTTTATTTTTACATCAAACCCACTAGTGAAAAAACTAAAAAGAGAGGGGAGGAAAAAAGTTAAACTGAGTTTGGCTTGATCAAATCACAAACTAAGTTTGATTGGGTTAGGTTAGGGAGTGGAGTTGGGAAATAGGCTTGGTCCCCAAGTCAAGTCGAGTCTCAAGTTTAGTGCAAATCCAATTTGATCTCATGCAAGTACACCTCTAATCTCTTAACCATTGCAACTCTATCATAATGGTGGTTAAAAGATGATACTCATTTCCCAATATGTTAAATGCCTATTAGTTGTAAAGAGCGACTTTCTACAACTTTAATTAGTTAAACTAATTCTTATATCTAAATTCGCTTGCTTCCAAATCCATTTCTTCAAAGAGAGATGTTCACTTTTAAAAATATCCCATATACGTAGGTAGGAGTAAGGAAAAGGGGTAGATTTGTCTTAACAAAAGCAAGAGTAATAATGATGTTTACAAGGTTATTGTAGTAGGCATAGTAAACAAAATCATGCAAAAAAAATGGAATATGAAATAACTATAATAGATGCATTAGATCGTTGTAAAGTGATTGATATTATACCTTCAAGAACATAACTTGTTGTTTTAGAGGTTGAATATATCAGACTTGATGCTAAATCCAAATGAAATATACAAATAAAAAAAAAACACTTGTTTAATACACTTGACTACAGTAACTTTTTCATAATTCCTTCAACTTAATTTCAACGAATCAAATGCGTGACTTATAAGAGATAGAGGAAATGAGTTTCTAAATGATATGTTGCCTAGGCCTTTGTTCCTTCACAGTGAAGAGGAATTGACAAAAAATATTGACTGAGATTTGATCTTTTAAGAAAGTTTCTTGGGTTTTTTGAGATAGATGCATGAGTTGAAGAAATTTCTAGTTTTGGTGTACTAGGATGCTTAGGTTTTGCATTTTGGTAGAAAGAGTTATATAAGATTCCAAGAAATGTGATTGTTCCAAAAAATATAAGTTTCCACAAATCAAATGAGGTTCATTTACCACAAAGAAAGGACCTTGATGGAAATGGAAAGCAATAAAGAAACGAGAATGAAATTGAATTCTATGGCCTATAATTATGATTGGTATGATATGAAATGAAATGAGAATGTCATTGTATTTTGATAACTCTATAAGAATGGAAAGGAAAAATGAGTAAATGATTAAAATACCTCTTCTAGATAAAATATTAAAATATTAAATTTTTTTGTTAGGAAAAATAATTTTTACTTCTATTGAAGAAAATGCAGAAACAAAGACAATGTAGATTCTGATGTTCAACTAAAATTTTTACTGGTAAAGCTAATGCAAAAATGAAGAAAACACATGAAGCATCTATTAGAAAAATATTGGATATACAAAAACATAAATGATATCTAGAAAGCATTAAAATGATAAAGCTAAATGTACCTCTAGTTATTGCTTTGTACTATGAAGCTTTGAAAATATGGGATGCTTTCAAGCTTTATTTTCCACTAAATAATGGTGTATATGATTCTTAAGGCTATGGAAAATGAGCTCAAGGACCCTATATATTTATAAAAAACTTGAAGTCTTCTTTCCATCAAGATGGTCACATGCCAAAGGTGGCAAAAAATGGTGCATTAGTGGGGAGCTGAAGGTTATTCTTTAGAATGGAAACATGGTACCAAGGACCATTTTACGCATGTTACTTACCAAAACTAGCTTCGCTAGCTCTCATCTTATACATTTAAATTTAACATTATAATGAATCACTAATTAATAGCAAAATATGTTAGGAAATTTTTTTTCCTTTTCATAAAACTGACGAACTAATTAGAATAGTATTTCCTTTCCATTACACAGGAGGGTAAATTAGATTAGAGTCAACGCCTAAAGAGGCAGTCTGAACAATATCCACTTACTCCTGTGTATATAGGGAAACTCACTCAAAATTATATAAATCTACTTACAACTTATAATACAATATATTGTTAAATACAAAGATACACTTAACCTTCCAATACATTACATTTATACTAGAGATTTCTTTTTACACATCTTACAAATATAAATATATCATTATAAAACATGATTCATTCTCTTCTTCTAATTAATTGCTCCCTTAGGTATCTCTACTTTCCTTTGGTGCCTTGTTTTTCTTTACTTGACATTGGTTAAGGAGGAATGGAGAAGGAGTGAAATTCTAGGAAGAATTTTAGTAGTATACTTCATATTCAGTGTATACATCAAGTCACCTAAGCATAAGGAACACAAATGCATATATAATGTAACTCATGAAATACTAAATCTAGAATATACATACTTGATCAATTAGTCAATGATAACAACTCTTAAAGCATAATTCAACTTAGCTTCACTTAGAAAAAAACTATTATACTCAATGCCTTATTTGGGCATCATTAATATTATAACACATACTAAACAAAATATGTCACATCGAAATAACTCAAAACATGCAAGCGTAACATCATATAACATGTCATAGTACACAAACATCCAAATACTCAAGGTAACAAGCATGCATATAAGAAAGGGAGAAATGCTACCTGTAAGATGGAGAATTGATGTTAAACCTCTTATTTTGTCTCTTGCCTTGTCTAACTCTCCTCATTTGTCTCTTTTACTTGGCCTTCACTAACTTAATTCTCCATTTCTTGGTCTTTTACCCATAGACTACTTTAGTTATCTCAACATGCTTAAAATATCATATTAAGTATGAAAAATAAGTACTCAATGTATATTTAAGTTAACTTGCTCATATACCCCTCAATTGCCTCATTTAACACATATTATAGAATAACTTAAAAAATGTATAACTTTAATTAGGGACTTCCAAATTAGGCAAATGATATCTTTCTAAAAACTTTTACTTATGAACTATCTACTGTAAAAATTATAATTTAAAATCAATCCATTTTGTCCCTAAAAACTGAAAAATAACGGTCAGTCTATGCAAACTAGTACTATTAGGACAGTTTTCTAATGCTAAATTTAGAAATTCATAACTTTGGTTAGGAATATTTGAATTGGGTAAACTAAACCTTATTGGAAAGCTCTTAATATGCCCTAACTACTTGAAAAATTTTAAATTTAAACTAGATCAATTAGCCCTTGAAAAGAGTTTAAACTTAAGATTATCCAGAGACCAAAATTGATATATGGTAGTTTTTTAAGGCAATTTTAGAAATTTATTAAATATTTTGTATTAATCCAAAAATTACATGATATCTCTCATATGAAACTTTAGGATATTCTCTAAATAGCTACCAAGTTTCATGCCCAAATTTGTTCATTAAGGGCTCCATGGACAGAGATACATTTTTAGACTCATTATAGGTCTATTTTGACCATTTTTGTTTCCAAACTTGCAATATCAATTATTCATACAATTTTTTCCTTTAAGCAAGTTTCTTAACTAGAAAATAATTTATTTAATTGATTTCTAATATAAACGGCTTACATCAAAATATAACTATGCCACTTGTATAGTTGGCCTAGATTTTTATTTTAGTATTTTGCACGAGTGGCATAAATGCATTTTATTGATTCTAACTCTAATTTCATGACTTGCACATCACTCTTAGGTCATTTTACACTTGATAGAGTAACCATATGACTATTTTCCATTTTATGCTGGCTTATAAAACTTATAGAGCTCATATAGTCTCAAATTGGTTAGTTTTTGTCAAACTCATACTAAATCATGTATAATTCATGTCTAGGCCATTCATTTATGTATCTAGACTTCCTTTTCATCTCTTATATGGCTTATTATACTTTCATACAACTTATTAGAAGTATCAAATGAAGTGCCAACTTTATGCTAGATTATTATAAAATAACCCTAATTCTTAATTACGGTAATTAGGTTTAATTGCATAATTAATAATTGTAAATCAAGGTCTAACGTTATTACAATTAATTAGATTGAGAAAAAGTGAAAAAAATTTAAACTTTGATATTATTAGGGTTATTAGCCAAACCATCATAACTATTTAAGTCTACAAGTAATTCTAGTTATTAATTAAGAACTTTTGATACATGTTACTACTGATTTCCAATTCACAAATCCTCTTTTAATATTCACAAGTCATTACATAACTTTAACATAGTGAAATTCAAGGTTTTTAAGTCAAAAATAAGAATTTGGGAATTTTCGCCATGACTTGAACTTTCCTCGCCACAACTAAGTTGGTTACTGGAACCTAAAAACTAAATCTGGGGACTTCTGTCGTGACTTGGTACACCCGTGCCACGACGTAAGTAGCTACTATAACTCAAAATTGAAATTTTGCACTTTGCGTTGCGAATTGGGTTTTTTGTGCTGTGGAAGAGCACTCTTGTGGACCTATTGTGAATGTTTTCATGATTCTTGTTGCGACTATGTGGCGAGTATGCCTCTTGGAACTCTCAACACAATTTATTTGAATTACGTCGCGACGAAAGTACATGCATCATGGCAAAGTTACATTATGTTACCCTCTTCCATCACAGTGAAGTTGCATTTTGCATTTTGTTACCCTCCTTAGGTGAAATTTTCGCCTTGCGTCATAACAAGACATCCCGCATTGTAGCGCTTCTCGCTTTTGACTAACTCTTAGCCTAGGCTTAGCTATTCTTGGTCACAACGTGACCCTTTTCTGCACCTATACGTCCCAAATTTCATCCCATATACTTCATCTCTCCCTTTAGCAGCACTCTGGAGCTACTCTACCTTAATCTGTAAGACTCTAATAGCATTTAGCAACCTAAATTCCTTAACATTTCTATCATAGCCACTTGGAGGTTCAGACAATAATCTTAAATATGTCTAACACCACACATTAGCAAAATTATATATTTATATCAGTTACAAGATTCAAAAGCCACTATTATAATCATTCATGGTACTAGAAAGCATACTTTCAATAGTCAAGTCATATATTCATACTATTAAGGCTTCACATCAGATATAAATAAGTACATACACCATATACCAAATTTGTATAAGGCCTAACTCCTTAGTAGATACATCATAGGTTATCAAAACACAAAATTCCTATACTCGACAATATGATTACATGATGATGTTATATAAGAGAACAACAAAATTAGCATTTACCTTAAATTAACTCAGCCTAAGTGTAGCTTCCCACATAAGACTTTAGCTTATATGTATCCACTTACTTTCCCTTATCCTTACCTAAAAAGCCTTCACCTAAAATTATTATCCCATGAAATAGGGTGAGATACAAATCTCAGTAGCCAAAGACAAATTCCATTCATATATTCCAATTTAATTAACATATATGCATGAAATCAAATAAGTATTAGAAAAATATACCATATCAGCAAATAAAACAATTAAGCTATTGATGACTATTATCCTATATTAGCAATTACATTTCTATATGTTAAAGGCCATTCATAGTGAAAAAGGTCTATCCACGGCTTTAACTCCCTAATGAGCATAACCTGAGCTCAGTGTATATAAGGGTTTGATCACAACCCGGTATTCAATTGAAGCACAATGCATGGGTGGCAGTCGCACCATAACTCCACTATGAATTCACAAGGTCTAAACATATAATTCAAATAGTCAATCAGTCATTATGTATTCATAATCATACTTGTACAACAAATATAAAATTAAAGTAGACATATACATAGAATTTAATATTTTCATATGTTAAAGGCCATTGAGACTAGGAGAAATCTGTCCACTGCACCAACTCCCTAATGAGTACAACTTGGATTCAGTGCATATAAGGGTTTGATCATAATCTGGTACTCGATTAAAATACAATACACGAGTGATAGTCACACCATAATTCCACCATGGACTCACAAGATCCAAACATATAATTCAGATAGTTAATCATTCATTATACATTTAAAATCATATTTGTACAGCAAATATAAAATTAAAGTAAATATATCTATAGAATTTAATATTAACCTCGATTACCTCACTCTGTAGATAAATTGGAAAGCTATTAGTGGTACCAAATTCTCCCTATAATTACAGCATCAAAAAATTGCTACTCCAAATCCTCATTTATAGTAGCAAATAGGTACCCAAAGAATTAAAATACCAATGGTTACTTAGAGAATACTTATCCAACCACTATAAATCTCCAATTTTAGATTTAATTGTTCCCACACTAGTAACTTTAGAATATTACTTCAAATTTTAGGTAAATTCACACAAAATTAATATCCATACTGTAAATCAACTATAGGGGTCCTAAACCAATAGAAAATGCATCAAAATGAGGAGTTTATATATACTCAATAACTCTCCTAACCTCAACCTCTAAAAATTCTCTAAGAAAATATCAAACAACCCAAATCAAATTTGAGGTGTAGGTGAAAATGCTCTAAATGAAAAACTAATGAGGTCAAATTAAAGATAAATAGGAGAGGATTGAGTTATACAGTATTCACTTTGGTTGATTTTAATTTTAGAAGTAGGAAATGGTGAAAATAAGAGAAAACCTTAGCCTTTACCTTAAACCTCTGAAAATGCTTTGTGTGTTTTGTTTCTACAGAGTGAAAGGGGCTACCAAAGGTTTAAGTTTGGGTTCTGTTTGGGTTATGAGTTGACCCAAAGGCCAAAATCCACATGGGGGTTGATATTTTTGTCTTGTTGGGCTAGACTTCCTGAGTTGGGTTGCAGAATTTCTAAAATTTTAGTAGGGCCTTGGGCCTTTAACTCACTAAACCAAATTGGGGTATTGCTAAATGGTCTCTCTTGGGTTAAGTCTCACAATAAGAAGTTAGGTCTGTTCAAAAATATAATTAGACTTCTATTATTGTTTATCTATAATATATTTAAATTAATTATGAGCCTAAAATTAAGTTTTTAACCCCATTGAATCTCTAAACTCATATTAATAATTTATTTTTTTATAATTTCTTATTCACAAAGCTTGCCTAATTATTTAATAATAATTATTCTTAATTAATTTAAATCTATGATTAATACCTTAATTAATTTCGGGGTGTTACAATTTTGGCTATCTAAAGTTTTACTTGAACTCTAAATTTTTTATTTTCACAATCTAGCTTACTTCTTGAAACTAATGCTTTCTCATATCTCTATAATTCATAAGAGAATCTTTAAATATCATAGAACTCAAAAACTAGCTCATCTTCCCTAAGTTTCCTAGGGTTAGCCATGAGCACCATTCCATAGGCTACTAATAGATTTTCTTGAATCTTTTGCCAATTTCTCATTAAATTCATGCCATACTCTAATTCTACGTGCTTTATGCTATCATTAGAATGCATGAAAGTATAGAAAAGAGCCTTTCTCACTCTCTTTCTTTCTCTACAAGAGGCGCTTTAAACTTTAAATTTAAAACTTTCTATCCATTGATTTTCACCTCAAAATGATATTCTCTCAGAGTTCTTCCATTTCTATCGATTGATTTCTTGATTCCTTTTCTTTCTCTCTCTAACCTATAACTCAGACTCCTTTATTTAAAAAGCTAAAACCATGGAAAGAGAGCTCTAGATGAGGAAAGTAATCTTTTTAACTAAGGTTCAATGAAAAGAGCACGCTTAGTTACTTGTTTGGCTTACTCTTATCTTTCTCTCTTTTCCCTTTCTCTATAGACACCATGTTGACTTGAATAGTTATTGGAGATCTCATGAATGATGGTGGAAATTAGTGGTGGAGGAAGCATATGCATTATTATAAAGAATATTTTATTATAAACAATTATAAAAATGTCATTTATGTCTTATTTATTTGAATTTTCTATTCTTTTGTACTCTACCTCATTTTTTCTACAAATTTTAGCCCTATAATCTATTTTAGAATATCTTAAAATTCTTAAGTCAACTTTCCTAAGTTATAGGAACTCAAAACAGTATGAAACTACTCATAACTGTATTATATTGTAGGCTTTCTTGTTTTTATATGCCGTCAGTATTTTGACTTATTTTATACTTCCTGAGTCTCTTGGTTAACTCATTTAACTCATATATAGAGAGAAGTACCCTTAACTCACTTCATTTTACTTTTTTATTTAATTCTAAGTATTTTTGATTTTACATTGTACCATTTTAGTCAAAATTTTAGTTTTACTATTATATTCATTTTGCTCTAATTTTAACCTTAAAAATTCACTCTTTCTAGATAATTCTAAGGTGTAGGTTATTTAAAATCCTTTATACTTGTATAATTATTCCCTAGGTCTACAATGGCTCAAAATAACTTAAAACAGTTCAAACTGCTCTTATGCCGTTGAGTACCTTGATTTACATGCAATCAGGGTTCTGGCCAATTTTATTAGCTCTGGTTAATCTGATCACCTCATTTAGTCATATAATGATAGAAAATTTCTTACTTTCTTAGTATACTTTTAAATATTTAAACTCCTTACTTTTCCCTTGCTGCACTATTAGACTCGTTACTATTATCTTTTGGGTCTGAAACTTGACTTTTTAACCTTTTTTCTTATTTAATTAGGCTTCTATTCTTTTCTTCTTTTGGTTTACTTTGATATGGGATTACTCAGTATAAAATACTAACTATTTCATTTAATCTAATGCTAAAATTTCGGACATTACATTGCTAGTTGTAGACTTATTTTTCTTTCTAGCCATAATATTTGACTTATCAACTATTTTATTTAACTTCATGCAACATTCACATTTTCCCACATGCAATATATGTTAGATTCACATTCTTCTACTTGGCCCTTACACCATGTCCATAATGATCCTCAAAATTTAAAAGCACCAAATTTTATTTCTAAATCCTCTGTAGATGAGTATTATCTTCTACATACTACAATACATTTAACTTTCTCAATCCATTGTAACTTAATGAATAAGCTATATGTTTATCTAGGATCCTCTTTATGTTATTCTTGAAACGTAAATGAGAAGAACAACTTAAACTGAATAAGGATTTTATCATAAATGATATAATATATATATATATTATATATAAAAACTTAATATGGAACCAAGTTCCATTCTAGCTATATGATCATTAAACCCCTTTACTGGCATGTTTTAGTTAAAGGATTAAGTATTATGAACTTTGTGCCAACATGTTTAATGATGATTTTATTTTCTTTAACACATTTTGAAATAGTTAAGTACTTAATTCAACTTTCACTCTTAGCCATAAAAATTACAATTGAGTCATTACAATACATTTTTAATGGTTTAAAGATATGATCCATAATTTTAAACTTAGAAATAGAGCTATTTAACCATTAAGCATATAAAAATAGTATACCATCGAATTACCTTATTTCCTCTATGGGGAAATAAGAAGATTAAGAACCCTACAGATATCGGCAAAACTACAACTATTGTTAACCAAGGAAAAAAATTCGTGGTAAAAATAAGATACACTTGGTTAAAAAAAAATCATGTTCAAATTGCCTTAAGACAAGATACAAACTTAGTTTTATGGTATAAGTAGTGGTCAAAATTTGTTCTATGCTTCTTCAAGATATAATTTTGCTAGTGAACATGAAAATGTAACCTAATATTGATTTTCATGAATCAACGTATCTAGCAAAATCCAAACCTGAGTAGCCAATTACCTCAAGGCTTTTAGTTCATTTGTACATTATCATGTAGTCCTTGGTATAATTACTCTAATATCTTCCTAACATCCCAATGCAAATGCAATATTAGATCTTAACTAAACCTGGACATATATAAGGCTTCCAACAACAAAAGCGTATGTAATGTCACACACTTATTCCATTTTTAGATCATACTTTAGGTATTAGTTCAAATTAAACCTATCACCCTACATTATAGGTGCTATACTTAGTAAATAATTTTATATCTGAAATCTCTCTAAAACCTTTTTGATATAAGTTTCTTATGATAGCCACAGACTAAATTAAGTTTTGTCTCTAAATTTTAATGCCAATGACATAATATGTTTTACCTATATCTTTCATGTCAAAATTCTTAAAAAGAAATTATTTTACCAGAAATAACAACATTTTATTATTAGTTATAAGTGATATATCATCAACATATAGCATTAAAAAACAAATTTTATTGCAATTGACCTTTTATTATATATTTTGATCTATGATCTTCTCAACAAATCCAAATGAAAAGATGACAACATGAAACCTTAAGTATCCTTAGTGGGAGGTTTGGATTGGATTTCTTAAACTTGCATACCAAATGTTCACTATTGCTTAAGGAGAATCTTGTAGGTTGTTTTATACACACACACACACACACACACACACACACACACACACACACACACCTTATTTTCTAGATTCCCATTGAGGAAATTATCTTTATATCTATTTGATGTAATTCTGAGTAAGAATGGGCTACCAATACCATTATCACATGAAGGGAATCTTTCTTAAATATAGGAGAAAAAGTTTTTGTATAGGTGATTCATTCTTTTGAAGTATCCCTTAGTTATGAGTCTTACCTTATATCTCTCAATATTACTTAATAAGTCCTTTTTCATCTTATAGATGCATTTGCATCCAATGGCTTAAAACTGCTAGGCAACTTGATGAAATCTTAGACTCCATTAGATACCTTAGAATCTATATAGTCCTTTATAGCATTGTGCCACAATTTAGAATTTCTGCAACTAATAACTTATGAAAATATGTCCAGATCATTTTTAGCTCTTATATTGCAGTTAGATTTTTGTAGATACATAACATAGTTATTAGGAATTGCTAATCTCTTTACACTATTTGAATTTTTAATGGTGTGTCAACATTCTCTTAAAGAGAACATTGCTCAACAGTTTTTGGTAGTTATTCATCAACTTGGTCATGGTCAACAGTTTATAGATTTTCAATGATTGTCTTTAAATACCCAATTGTATTTGAGAGGCAGGGACCATAACCAAGCTATCGCTTGATGTGAAAGCTTCTATACTAAATTGATCGTTCTCAAAATCTAAGTTTTGAGTTTGATCACTACTACTAATCAAGTTATTCTAAAAAATTTTTGCATTTCTTGATTCTGTGTGAGATGGATAATAAAATTTGTATTCTTTAGGCTTTTTAGCATATTTAATAAAGTAGCCATTAAAGGTCTTTAAATCTAACTTTTCTTCTTGTGGATTATAAATCCTTACCTCAAACGAGCATTCCTTTAATGCGCCTATTTTTTAAACTTGGTTTCCAACTTTTAAATAATTAAAATGGTATCCTTTTAATAGTCTTTGTCGGAACTTGGTTAAGAACATACGCTATTGTCTTAAGAGCTTTAGTCTATAAGGACTTAAGAAGCTTAAACTACTTAGCATGCTTTGTATCATATCCAATAATGTTTGGCTCTTTCTCTTAGCTGCACCATTTTGGTTTGCAAACCCCAGTATGGTATATTAGGCAATAATCCTATGTTCTTGAAGAAACATAGCAAATGGACCTAGTACTTACCCATCTTTAATTTATCTATCATAATACTCTTCACCTCTGTCTAATCTCATTATCTTAATTTGTTTTTCATATTATTTCTCTACTTTTGTCTTAAATAACTTAAAGATATCTAGTACTTCATTGTTATTATTAAGTAAATAGAGATACATGTATTATGAATAATTATCAATAAAGGTTATAAAGTATTTTTTTTTACTATTAGAGCCTAAATTTGGACTCTAGATATTTGATATATAATTTCTAATATGGTAAAGTTTCACTTGACACCTTTCTTGGTCTTATTACTTTGTTTTCTCTTAATGTAATTTATATAGGTGTCAAAATCTGTAAAGTCAAAAGTATCAAGTATTGTAGCAGTTACTAGTCTTTTAATTCTCTCTAATGAGATATGACCTAATCTATGATGCTATAATATAGAGGAACTTTTATTAGTGACACATCGCTTAATGCTTATACTATTGGAAACATGCATTATATCATAAGATGTATGATCTTGTAATTGAATTTGGAATAGACCATTACAAATTATACCATTTTAAAAAATATTAGATTTATAAAATAACTTAAACATATTATTTCAAAATTCAAGGGAATATCTAAATGATAAAGATTTTGAGACAAAAATTAAGTTTCTAGAGAAACTTAATACATAAAAGATCTTATCCATAATCAAAACAAAACTAATATAAAAGTACTAATATGCAAGTTCTTATAGCTTCCACTTGTGAGCTCCTTTAATTTCTTGGATAAATGAATTACTCACTGTGCACAGGCTTTCTTTTGTTTAAAAAGTCCTATAAGGTATTGGAGATATGAAATGTTAAACTAAAATCAATTCACCATATATTGCTATTAGCATCTATCATATTAGATTCATAACCTAAAAAGAGAAGAGAGAGAGAGAGAGAGAGAGAGAGAGAGAGAGAGAGAGAGAGAGAGAAAGATTGTGTTACCTTATGTTACCCCATGTCCATTTGCTCCCATTGTCGCTAAAAGTCTTCCATCATCTTGAACACATAGGGTTTGCAGTTTATTAATTGACCATATCTCTTTACATGTGTAATATGAATCTTTCAAGGTTGTGTATTAAGCGACAAAGAGTTTAAGATAAAGTGCACAAGGAAAGACTTAAATATCTTAACCTTGAGTTCTTTGATTTTAGCCACTATATTCCTTATCTGCATTATATACTCTTGCTCACCCATCATGTTGAGGAGCTTTATGGACATTAACTTTGTAGTTAAAGAACTTGTTAATCTTTTATTTAAAGATTTGAAATTATCATTAATGTCTTTTAGTAAGTCTATAATGTTTTTATGCCTTCTTAAGTGCACTAGCTGATAGTCTTGTTTTTGTATACATCATACTAAGGCAATTAGATTACTCCTATTGTTCAAAAATATTAATTTGCGAATTATTACTAATATATGTAGGCATGGGTGTTTTATCTTTCTAATAGCATAATCAATATCCATGTTTCCTAATTGAGAGAGAATATTTTCCTTTCAAATCTTATAGAGTTCAAGACCTTAATTATTTTTAAAAAATATTAATTAGTTGAGAAGCTAAATAAATTCATGTGTTACATCATGAGGCAAACTATATTTTACATAACATGTCCTCTTAATGTAAAATAAATCTTTTAAATCATAAGCCTAATAACAAATAAAATTGCCTGTGAGTTAAGCCTTATTTAATTAGATTCATGTATTAATATGAAGAAATTGGCAAATTATATATCTTTTGTTTAATCCCTATAGACAAATTAAGAGAATAGGAAAATTCACTATCATATCATAATTAATCATATCAAATATGATCATATTCTTATGGGATGATGATCATCATATTAAATATATTAATTACAAATTGATATCATTTTCCTTTATGTGATCATGAATTTGATCTTAATACCTAACATACAATTTTAAAATAATTAAATGTGTTGTAGTTAAACTTTAATTAAACTAAAAGTGTAGAGATAACATGACATCCAAATTAAATTACATGGTTATTTATAATCAAACATAAATATGTAAACAATCATTACATAATGAGAATTAGACAATTAATCAATTAATAAACTAGAAAAAATTGTGATTAATTAATTAATTAACATTTTCTTTTCAATTTAATCCAAATGTGCCCTAACAATTGCCTAGAAATTAATTAACCAAAATTAGACATAAATTAAGGGTGCCATAAATAATTTTGACAAAAGATACGTTAATATTGCCAAAATCAACTTAACTTGTCCAAAAGTATTTTCCCGGTATTTGGATAAATTGAATGGCACAAAACCATTTTTTGCAACATTTTTGACAAAGAATTTCACTAAATATTGTCAAAAAAATGTACTTAAATTGTCCAAAATAATTTTCCCAAAAATTTGGACAAATTAAATGAACCAAAAAATTAATATGAACTTTCAAATAATGTAAAATAATAAAAAAAAATTATTCCAAAAATACCAAAAATATTTTTGTCAAAAGTCCATAATTTAATTGATCCTTAAAAATTGACTAAGAATAGCCTAATGTGTTTTTAAATCCAAGATGGCCCAAAAAATAATTATTGCAAAAAATTTAAACAAATATTGGCCCAAAATTAACTTTAAGCAAAAACAACCCAATATTTCCAAAAACTGGCCTTAAATGGCTTAAGTGAATTTATCTATCCAAAAATGATTTATGTCAAAAACAATTAGGTCCAATATATTTTTGTCTAAAAATCAATTCCGTTACTCTAAAAATGGCCCATAAAAATATGGCCCAACATTCCCTCATCCTTCTTTTGTATGTCCAAAAATTTCAAAAAACAGAGAAAGTCCAAAATGCGTTGAAAATTACTGTAAAGGCCTAAGACCAAAAAGCCCATATGGAGTTATTGTTTCAAAAGTTATTTTTTTATATGTTCAAAAATTAAGACTTGAAGCCCAAAATTTTGGCCCAAAAAATACTTTAAAAAACGAACCAAAAAAACAAACAAGCATGGCTCAGAAGTTTAAAGACAAAGTCTAAATTGCGTCCAAAAAAGGTTAATGTGTAAAAGCCGGAGCCTAAAAACACAAGTCCAATAAGCTCCTATAAGTAAAACACTCGCCTCATTAAGGGGGTCAAAATGGCGTGTCATTTTTATAAGGGTCAAAATGCTACAGAAACTTAATCAAAACGTCATGTCATTCATCACCAAGGCTAAAACAACTTTCAATTTCCATCATCCCCTATCCTGCGACGGTTTGCTTTGACTTGACCTGTATCTGCTTCAGACCTAAATGAAGATCATCTTGTTTCTCCCATTTTTTAACTTCGTTTTGAATGCTTCTAATGGCAATTTTACTCAGAATTTCATGGGCATCAATTTTATATAATTAAAACATGAAAACAAAGCTCGAAAAATGAAACCTAAAAATGGCAAAAAGATGAAAATTTTCAAGCTTTTAAAAAGAGCAAAGAAGGAATATTAACAAGCTCTGATACCAATTATTAAACAAAAGTGAATATGCAAAAATAAAAATGATATCTAAAAGGTATTAAAAATGCATTTGGATTCATAGTACAAAATTATATTTATATAAAAGTAACAATTTATTATTTCGTAAAAAATATAATTTACAAAAAAAATTATTATTTTTTCAAACACACACTAAAAAAGTTAAAGCTAAACATGCCTCTAGCCATTACTTTGTGTTTTGAAGCTTTGAGAATGGGCAATTGCTTCCAAGTTCAGTTTTCCACCAAATGATAATGTATTTAATTCTTAAAGCCATGGAAACAAGCTCAGACACCTTATATACTAATCGCAAAACTTGAAGACTTCCTCCCATCAAGAAAGTCACATGCAAGAGGTGGCAAATAATGGTGGTGCATCAACGGAGAGTTGAAGTTTGTTCTCTGGAATGGAAACATGCTGCCAAGGGCCATTTTATGCGTGTTGCTGGTTATAGATTTATATGACTTTCTAGCCAAAATATTTGACTTACTAGCTATTTTATTTGACTTCATACAACATTCACATTTTCCCACATGCAACATATGCAACATTCACAACATATACCATCTTTTGGTGACATTGGATCTATCATCTCCAGTGATGCTAATCTACAACTTTGGTGCTGCTGGATCTGCAACTTCAATGTGTCCCTAAAATGCAATGGTTGTGTCTCTTTGGATCTACAACTTTGTCGATCGGCGACCGGATGCAATGAACGACACAAGTTGGGTTGGGTCAAATGATGATATGATATTAAGGGCAAAATAAACATTTTGAAGATTATTCCCATGAAGCATATGCCATTCCATTTGCCTTGTGAAGGAGAGCTCTTTCCATGAGTTGTGGGAATCCCATTTCAATAATAAAAAACCAAGCCAGCTTACTAAACATATATGTCATTGTTTTCTCACTCCCTTTCCCATAGCTCCCCCATCAAGTTTATAAAAAATTAATGTGGGGATAACTTTATAACTTTACATTACTGATTACTTGCTATAAATTCAATCACATGTAATAATTTTTTACAGATAGTTCATTTAATCATTCATTGAATAGGAAGTTGAAAAATGTCGGTTGCAAAAATTGCTGAGGAGGAGGAAGAGCTAGTACCATTTGCTTCCCATGTTCATTCTGAAATTAGATGAGCAAGCAAGCAACCTATTTGTTGACAGCTAATCCTTCAAATGTGATCAAAAGATAACGCTCTTCTAGGCCAAGCCACAGAATTCATTTATTATATGAATAAGAAAACGACAAAACAAAGAATTCATTTATTATATGGATAAGAAAACGACAAAACAAAGAAAATTATGCGTGTACAAACAAATTAATGAGACATCTTTCTTTTCCTGGCTAAGAAATCCATTTTAGCAGCCTTCATGAGTTAACCCATCATCTCCGCAAGCCAACTACTGAAACATGAACACCAAATTGCAATTAATTGTTATGTTTAACCAATAAATTTTCAATTAATATTGCTAGATAATTTCAGAACAAAAAAATTTGAATTGACCACATAACAGGGGAAGAAATAAGAGAAAAGGTATAAACAAAAACTAACTTAAGATAATTTTTGTTCCCTTTTGCTTTTATCTATGCTCTCATAAGGACATTGAAATCAGAACTAATTTGAAATGATAAATAAACATTTTTTTAAGAAAAAAAAAGCAAAATAAAAAAGTAACATAAAAATAGAAAATTACTCTTAAGTACTTTAAATTGAAATATTTACTTTGAAGAATCTTAAATTTTAAAATTATTCTGAAATATCCTAGAATAAAAAACTTTAATTTTGAAGATTCATTCTTGAACAATAATAAATAGGAATAAAAAGAAAATCTAGTTGAATAGTATTAATATAAAGTGTAATTTTCTTTTATCATTAAATAAATTATATAATTTTTTTAAAATTTGTTAAAATTATATAAATCTCTTATCTATTTTTAAAATATATATTTTAATTTAATTTTAAAATTTTTTAACTAAAATATTCTTCAAAAAATATGTAAGAATGGTTAATTGAGGATATTTTAATAAAAAAATTTTAATTGGATTAAGATCCAATGTGACATTTTATTTCAGTGAGAGTCTATATATATTTTAAAAGGAGAAAAATTTTTATTAAATTTAAGAAAAATTTATGTAATTTATGCTAGAATTTCTGTGTTAAAATTTTTAATCTTAGAATTCTTTAAAATAATCTTATAACTTCAAGGTCTTTGAAATGAGTGTTTTTAATTTGGGTGCCAGAATATAATTTTTCCAAAAAGAAATGCGTTGAGGGTAGAAGGGAGACGCGGCCATCTGGAAGTCCAAAGTAACCAGAAATGGTAGGTGCATAGTAACCAGAAAAGGTAGGTGCATAAAATGCAAACTCATCCACTTTAGACATTCTCGTCATCAGCAATTCAACTGAATCCTCTGTAATATTCCTCCCAAAACACAACACAACAGCGCATCCTCTCTGCTTTTGCAAATCTGGATTGGATTGGATCGAAAACGACCAACGACGCTGTCGAAGTTTTGATTTCCTCGAAGGTTTCTGCATTGGTGGCCATCGATTTGAATGGAGACGGAGCGGTTGATGTCCGGTGGTGGTCCCCGCTACGTTCAAATGCAATCAGAGCCGTCGACGGCGATGTCTTCCGCTGCATCATTCCGGTTTGGCGGCGGCCCTGAGCCCGCACGGATTTTCGATGAGCTGCCCGAAGCCATCATCGTCTCCGTCTCTCGTCCTGACGCCGGCGACATCAGTCCCATGCTTCTCTCTTACACAATAGAGTTTCGTTATAAACAGGTGCGTCTCTCTCTCGGTGCTTCTGCTTTTTTATTTTTTTAGAGGAATCCTTTAAAATCAATCACAAACTGAGATATTGTTCCGTCTTGTACATTCATATGGGAATTGGGATAAAGAAGCCATTCATATGTACAAAAAGCGAGGGAAAGGATAGGATAGGAAAAGGAAATTGGGTCGGATACTCGTATAATTTATTTTCTTAAGCTGTATTTGTATCCATGTAGTAGGTAAATTTACCAGCAAGCATAATGCAATTGTCTGTGCTTGATTGAGGGATGTATGCAGTCTGTTTCTGGTCTTTAAAGGGCTGCTATATAGTTACAGCATTAACCTTGGCCTTCTTCTGGTTTTCTTGATTAAAATTTCTCCTTCTAGAAATTTTTTCTTTCGCAGCCTGATTTTGTGACTTCTTCCTCCCTTCTTTTGTTGATCAATTGATATGCGTTTTACAGTTTGGCATTCACCTTGCAGTGGTTTAGACGTGGGGTGTTGACCCTGTTTTTCATCGAATTTTTTATATTTGTACTGTCCTTGTATGTTTCCCTTTTGCACTGGATGGTTAGATTTTAGAAAGCTTTGCTACAGGAGTACACTAATACAGCTCTTTTTCATACCAGTTCAAGTGGCAGTTAGTGAAGAAAGCTTCTCAAGTATTTTATTTGCATTTTGCATTGAAGAAACGTGCCTTCATTGAGGAAATTCATGAGAAGCAAGAGCAGGTGTTTGTCCAACAATGATGTTCATACTGATTTTTTGGTTACTCGCTTATATATCAATGCTTTGTACACTCATATATCCATTATTCATCCTTTCAATCTGTGCAAGACTTTTCCATGTTATTTGATGATATCTTGTATATCTAGCAAAGTTTGGATTGTAATGTAATGTTCACTGAAACATTATATTAAAGGTTAAAGAATGGCTTAACAATCTAGGAATAGGAGAAAACACTGCTATGGTGCAAGATGATGATGAAGCTGATGATGAAACTCTTCATCTACATCACGATGAAAGTGCTAAGGACAGGTGACAACCAACACATAATTTGTGTTTGAGCGATCTTAGAATTTCAATACATTCTTCTTTGGTCATTGTTGCTAATAGGTTGGTTTTTGGTCCAGAGATGTTCCATCTAGTGCTGCTCTACCAATTATACGGCCAGCCTTAGGAAGACAGCAGTCTATATCAGACAGAGCAAAGATTGCGATGCAAGGATATCTGAATCACTTTCTGGGAAATATCAATATTGTTAACTCTCCAGAGGTAAACGTTGTGCATACAAAATTGAAAATATATGATTCTTGCCATGTTATAGAAATGGAAGCAGTTCTTCCTACATACGGTCATTGATTTATTGTCTTGGCTTGAGTATATCATAGACATATAAGATATTTATCAAATATTGATGTCGAGGGACTTTGCATTGATTTAGTAATTTATATATAAAATGAAGACAATTTTGGCATTAATCTGGGGTTGACTCTGATATTCACTATGATAACCTCATGGCAAGGTATACAAATGTAAGGACTCATTTAATACATTGTATTAAGTCTAATAGTATAAGTTAATACAATACATTATGAACTAGTCACTTGTTTGTAGTATATTGGATAAGATTATACATCGAATCTTTCTTATACATTTAAGTGATATATAATCTGATCAAATCTTGTGGTATGAGATTAAGCCTGATTATATTTTGATGTATAAGGTTTTATCAACATTTTCCTATTCTAATCCTCATTTGTAACTTGGTTTTGTTCTAAACTACTTTTTTAAGCCTGGTGCCCAAGTATGGCCTTGCCTGGCTCAATTTGGATTAGTATTGGCCTAGGCTAGTTGGGCCATTAAAAAAAAAAAGGCAAAAATTATAAAATGACTCCTAAAAAAATTTCATACAAGGCCCTATAAAAATAATCTTTTTTTTTTTTAAAATATAATACCAGGTCAAGTCCAACTCGGTCAAGTAGCCTAGTTTAGTTTGCCCAAAATTTTTTTGTAGGTTTGCTCAACCTGGCCTAATATGACTGGTAAGGATATTTTTGGGCCTAGCAGGCATTGGCCTAGTTTGGTGCTGAACTTAATTTGTTTTAGTATTGGGCTAGGCTGGTTGGGCTACCTTGTTTCTTTAAAAAAATTTTTAGGAAAAATTATAAAATAACCTATGGAAAAAATAAAATTTTCTTATAAGTCCTTGTAAAATTACATTTTGTCATGGAAAAAAAAATTTTGTATAAGTTTGTATAAAATAAATTTAAAAAAATTAAATTTTTAAAAAATAAAAATTAATAGTATATTTTTAAGTAAAAGGTTATTTTTGTCAAAAAGATTAATTTTTATCCTATCTAGTGTTATACAATACATTACCAAATATAGGATAATATTATTTTATATTATATATTATCTTATATAATGTTACACCAAATATTACATAGTTTTAAAATTTTATTTGACTTTATCTTATACAACATACCAAATGAGCTCTAAGTGTTATTGATTAACACTTAAAAGCATAAACAATGGAAAACATTAAAAAATATAGGTATATTTTTCAACTTTTTTTTTAAACTCTAATTTGTAGCTATATATGCCACAATACTGCACTCTTGTACACAGCCTTAGGATAAAAAATGATTCAGTGAAGAGAAGAGGATTATGGGTTTTCAAAGAAATTTCAAATTCTACAAAAGTCCCATTTTGATCCAGAAGGAAGAATAGAGACATGAGACAATAGACAGTCTAAACTTGATCTTGATTTCCGGCTGATCCTTCTTACTCTGAATATGCCTATTATTTGCCTACTGAAATAAATGGGTATGAGAAGGAATGCAAACATGCACAAGTGACAGACCTTGCTAAATTTTTTTGAAGAGAAAGACCTGCTTTCTCATTTTGCCAGAGCTCTAACAAAAGCTTAATGTTGTAATACAATCTGTGCCGAGATTCTAGATATGTTTCAGCTGATCACAAGTATATTTCTACGTGTGTGAGAAAGACTTTTGGGTGTCTTGGTTCAACAATAAACACCAAAAACAAAATAATGTTATTTAAAGAATAAAAATAAACTGTTTCATGCTGGAGAGTGGGTGGTTATTTAATTTTATAATGCATAACTTTAATATAAAAAGAATGGTGGATAGTTATTCAAATAATTTATAAATTCCTATTACTTATTTTCATTCTTTTAAAATTATAAAAAAATACTTTTTTATCCAAAGAGTGATTAACAATTAATTTATTATTTTCTAATTAAAAATAATTAAATATTTTTTTTATCTAAAAATGTAGAATTAAAATTAACATTATTAAATTATTTAATCATCTCAATTTTTAATAAAAAAAATTAAAAAAATGCTATATATGGGTGACTATGTCTTTACAATTGGACTATCTTAAGTCAAAAATGGAATTGTATGCTTTTTATTATTTGACTTAGCAGGAAAGGCTAAACCAGTTGCTTGATACGTAAATTAAAACTCCTTTTCCAACAAGGCATGTTTGTGGTGCTTCTGGTAGGCTCAAATTTAACTGAATTTTAGCCACTTTTTGGCTACTATATGCAGTACATGTTATATGATATGAACCTTGGACTTGTAAGACTTTTTCCTCTTCTGGCTAATGCTCAGGCATATGTTTGTTTTATTATGGCTGGTTGTTGGATTTCTAATCCTCTGCTTTTGATTTCTTGTTGCATTTGTGCAATTTTAAGATCACTAGACACCTGTCTTTACAAGAAGCAGTTGGATACTGTAGGTTTGCAAGTTTTTGGAGGTATCAAAATTATCTTTCACAACCGAATATGGCCCTAGCCTGAAGGAAGATTATGTTATGGTGAAGCATCTGCCTAAAATTCCCAAGGATGATGATTCCAGAAAATGTTGTTGTACATCTCACTGTTTTAGTTGTTGTAATGACAACTGGCAAAAGGTAATGAAATCCCACTTCTCAAGTTGGGCAATATGCTTCACTTGTCCTGGTTCCCTTGACACATGTAGAAGCAAAACATCTTGCATGTGGTGTCTGTGCACTACTGAGGAAGTCATACATATATGCATGCATTCATATGAATGGTGGGAAACCTGTGACGTGTGTGCAAAAAGAGGGAAAAAAAAAAGTTGAAATATTTATGTGTTTCAATTCTCTCTCTTTTGAAACTTTTAAAACTGGATGTAAACTGGAACTTCTCACTTACTGATATGTTGTTATGTTGTAGGAAGTTTCTTAAATATAGAAAGACTTTACTCAGATTGTGGGCCTAGATCATTCAGTCAGAATGACATTTTTCTCTCAGTTTTCAATAATGAAGAAAATACATTGGGTTCTTGCAAAAAATTAAAGAGAAGCTTGTTAAATTGAAGTATTTGAAAGCATCAAGAAAAATCCTTCTTATCTTGAACAGAACTATCAATCTTCTTTTTTTTCTTTGAAAAAAAAAAGAGAGAGAGAATCTATCTAATCTAATCTTCTAATGTAGCAACTTTCACTGTGTAGCAATGTTCAAATTGCACCGTTCATTACTGTAGCAGCTTTTTTTCTTCTCTTTTTGCAGGACCCACTGATATTTGATTCCTTAAACTGTTGCTGATGTGATGTGTTTTTTTTTCTCTCTCTGATTTGTTATTTTTTTCTTTTGTTTTTTTCACACATTTTCTTCCCTTCTTTTTTGGTCCCCGTGACCACTTCTAGTTAAGATGAAGAGTAGTACAGAGATGGGGGATAAGAAATTCTCATAGAACAAAACTTAGAGCTACCTTGCAAGTTACAACTCACAATACGTTTACCTGAACCAAGCCTTCACATATGGAACGAATTTTCTGATACAAATTGAGGCATTAATGAACAAACAAAGAAAAGCTGATTCTCACTGAATTTCCTAATAATTTCAAAAGGAGATAGAGAATGTGGGATTATATTTAATTTTTCTTTAATTGTTATTTATTGCTTCCAATTGGGTCTATGTGTCTTTTGGTTTTTCTTGCTATCCAAAAAGGGAAAAGCCATTTTTTCAAAAGCGTTGGACCTATCCATTTATTTTATAGTTTTTAAGATTTTCCATATCATATGCTTGTCTTGTATCCAGACTGAGCTTCTGGTTGGAGCCAAGTTGTGTACTGTATCCGACATCCATATGGATTCTATCTAGAGTTTCAGCTTGGCTGTCAATAGTCTTTGTTGTCAGGTTGTCTATCATAGCTTAAGATTTCTTGTAATCAGCTGTTTGCCACGTTTTTTTCATACTGACTGCCATGTTTTTGAACAACTTGAATTAAGTTTAACCCTTGCAAAGTAATTGTGCTGTTGTTTCTGAGATCTTGGTCTCTCTCCTTTGGGTTTGTTGCCCTTGTTTAAGCTCTCTGTTTTTCCTTTGAAATTTGTCACAAGCATGTGGGCTGGCAATTTTCTTTTTTTAAGTTTTGACTGTTGATTGTTTTCTATGAAACGCAAAAACTTCAAAAAAGGTGCTGCATCCATGTCTAACACATGTCGGACATCTTAGACACAACGACACTTAAAGTACATGTAGACTCCTCAGATTTTGTTGTGTTTCCATATGTGTGTTAGTGTCATATCTCGTGTCTGTGTCAGTGTCTATTCTTCTTAGATTGTTCTTTATGGTTTAGCATTATAATTGTTTATAGGCTTATATTATATGGCATGGGGCATCAGTGGTGTACTGGTGTTATTTTAAATGTTTTTGAGTGACTTATATTAGAATTGGTGTAAATTCACTGTGTTACTTTACTGTCTTGTTATGTGCAGGTTTGGGCTGTACTAAAACATGGATTCTTGGCATTGCTGGCTGACCCATTTGATAGTCAGCTTTTGGACATTATTGTTTTTGATGTGCTACCTGCCTCTGATGGGAATGGAGATGGTCGTTTATCACTAGCAAAGGAAATGAAGGAACGAAATCCTTTACGCCATTCATTCAAGGTGAAGGGTGCTCAATCTCTGTGTTTCATAGTCTTATGGCTTTAAAGAATGGAATGGGAGTTCTTATAATCTCTCTCTGGCATCATAATTTTTTTTAATAGTTATTAGCTGACCAGTGAATGTTATCTGTTGTCTCATGAAAATATACTGAGAAAGATAATTTTAAACCCATTGAATTTTTTAGGTGACTTGTGGAAACCAGAGCATTAGGATAAGAGTAAAAAGTAGTGGTAAAGTTAAGGATTGGGTCGCTACAATTAATGACGCTGGACTCAGGCCTCCTGAAGGATGGTGTCATCCTCATCGCTATGGTTCATTTGCTCCTCCAAGAGGCTTGATTGAAGATGGAAGTCAGGCCCAGTGGTTTGTAGATGGCCGAGCAGCATTTGAGGCCATTGCTTCTTCAATTGAGGATGCAAAATCAGAGGTTTGTTTACCCAGCACCAGTACATTCAAGGCCATTTTGATAATGTAATGGTTGTTAATAGAAGAAGAAAAAGAAGAAGAAGAAGAAGAACAATAATAATAATGGTTTTTGATTTTATGTACAATAATTCAAAGTTTCATGCAGATATTTATTTGTGGGTGGTGGCTGTGCCCAGAACTGTATTTAAGGCGTCCTTTTCATACTCATGCTTCATCAAGGCTTGATAATTTGCTGGAAGCAAAAGCTAAGCAAGGGGTTCAGGTGAATCTTAAATGGAAACTGTTAGCCATTCCCTTTACAGTGTGTTGTCAATTTTAATGAAATAATTATTTTGTATTACTTTTGTTATTGCATTGTTTAAATTGTAAAAGATATGCAGCCATTCTGATGTTATTCAGTATGATGCTGGCTTTTGGTCAATTAATTCATTGATCTTTCAAGTGTAATAATGTTTAAACTTTCATTGGAATCACTACTTGATCCCTATGGCTGTACACAAATGTATTCTCTCTCGCTTAAATTTTCTCTGGAATCACTGCTTGGTCGCTGTAGTTGTTCACAAATGTATTTTCTCTCTGTGTCTGTCTTTTGGACAGAGTATAACATGCTTTGTTATTAAATGAGTAATATATATTGACAGTTGAAGTTGGCTTTTAAAAAATGTTTTCTATAACTTCAGAATGGAATGGATAGAAGCCACAAAGGGGATATAATTAAATAATTTATTACTTAATAGTTTTTAGTCTACAAGATGATCAACTTGTTAAGAAGGTTCTTGAATGACTGGCACTCACCCAGATGATGCATGTTTTAACTTTTAATTGCCTCATATCCAGCTTAGAGTTGAGAGGTGTTGGGACTGGCATCAATGCTCTTATTTTTAATGCAGATTTACATTCTTCTCTACAAAGAGGTGGCTCTTGCTTTGAAAATTAACAGTGTCTATAGCAAGAGAAAGCTTCTTAGCATTCATGAAAACGTGAGGGTACTACGCTATCCTGACCACTTTTCTTCTGGTGTTTACCTGTGGTATGCATATTCCTGGAAAGCTTTATTATCTTTTGTTTAATAATCTCTTTTTTTTTCTCAGAAAGTATCAATTATAAGACACATTTTTTGTTTCTGATATGTGCTTATGATTATATACAGGTCACACCATGAAAAATTAGTTATTATTGATCATCAGATTTGTTTTACTGGGGGACTGGACCTATGCTTTGGTCGTTATGATACATCTGAACACAAAGTGGGAGATTTCCCCCCTCTGATCTGGCCTGGAAAGGACTATTATAACCCTAGGTAAGTTTTTGCTTAATAAAAGGTTAAGAAGGTGATGAAACGATATGTATGTTCTCATCAACTGAAAGGTAGGGGCACAAGAGTAAAATAATAATACTAATATGCTGTTCTTACTTCTTATTGCTGAATGGGTATGTTCATAGAGTTTATTTTCCTGTAGGTTCAATGTCATTTAGTGATATTCTAGAATAATGGAGTAGTTACTTGTGCAAATTCACTTGGATGCTTTATATAATGCTCATTTCACTTTCATTTTCTGATTAAGAAAGTTATGCAATAGGTTTTGCACTTGGTATGTGGTTAGGTTGATCATTGTTCTTGTTGATCGAAGACCAACTGTCCTTGTTGTATATAATTAATGGATTCTTGTTCAATTTTACCAGGGAATCTGAACCAAATTCATGGGAAGATACAATGAAAGATGAATTGGATCGTGTAAAATATCCTCGAATGCCATGGCATGATGTTCATTGTGCCCTTTGGGGACCACCTTGTCGTGACATTGCTAGGCATTTTGTTCAGCGATGGAATTATGCAAAGGTAAGACTTTGTCTACAATCTCATCAAAGCTCAAAGCATTCTAGTCCTGAATTCCTAAGAGATATAATGCGGTTCCTTTTTCCCCCATCAGAGGAACAAAGCTCCAAATGAGCAGGCAATACCATTACTTATGCCTCAACATCATATGGTTATCCCACACTACATGGGAAGAAGCAGAGAGAGGGAGACTGATAGCAAGAATATTGACAATCATGGAGGCATGAACAGGGAAGATTCCTTTTCTTCATCATCCCAAGATGTTCCTCTACTTTTGCCTGAGGACACTGATGGGGTGGATGCTTCTGAAGGAGACCCAACATTAAATGAGTTAAGTTCCTTTTCACATCACCTTGACCAGCCAAGCAAGGTCAGCAGTGGTCGTCCTTTCTCTTTCCGGAAGGCCAAAATTGAACCAGTAGGTCCAGATACACCAATGAAGGGCTTTGTAGATGATCTTGATTCTATGGATCATCATGGGGAGCTGCCTATGGATAGAGTGGCTCATGTTAGTATGCATAACTCGGGTCCAGAATGGTGGGAAACACAAGAACGGGGTGACCAGGGAAGTTTTGCAGATGAATCTGGACAAGTTGGTCCTCGTGTTTCCTGCCGTTGTCAGGTGCATTGTTCTCATTCTGTCCAAGTGTTAGTGACCTTCTCAAACATAGATGTGTCTATGACTTCTGCATTTTGCCTTTTCTTTGATATGTTTTTATAATCTGAGTCAGAACTTCATATATTGAAGGTCTATAAATGCTATTTACATCATTAAATATATTGTTTAGAGAAGCCAAATATTTGCTGGAAGCTCCCAGCATTCATCAATATTTGTGCAACATATATCCTAAAATCCCATAGTAGGTCTGTGATATTTCAATTCTTACTGACAGTGCAATTTTCCTAAGGGCACATTATATTATAGCTGTTTCTTACTTGTCACTTTCATACAGGTTATTATTATTATTATTATCATTATTATTATTATTTTGGACTCTATTTCTACTGTTTAAAATATCATTGAATTGTTCCTTAGGTTATTCGGAGTGTCAGTCAATGGTCTGCTGGAACAAGCCAAATGGAAGACAGCATCCACAATGCTTATTGCTCTCTTATTGAGAAAGCAGAATACTTCATCTACATTGAGGTATAATATAAGATTTCCTTACTTTTCATCCTTGCATTATGTAGGAAGAAAATCCAAGGCTTACATTATATTGCTTTTCTTCTGTAGCTGATTTTGGAGTTTGGAGTTTGGACAATGATTTATCAGATGAACTTAATGCATAATTGTCTAATTAGAAGCAGTAGAGTTTTAGTTGTCTCATTGATATCCCACATATATCGTCTTCTATATTATTAAGCTGTTAAAAGAAAGGGTGTGTCTGCACTTAACTAGGCTTCGTTTTATGTCTGATGCCTGGACCATCTTTGCTGAGTCTCGAATGCTTTTTCTTTGATATTCTTGTCTTTAATTTTTAAGATAAATACTTCCTTTAACACCTTGAGATTTTCTCTTTTCTAACATTTTATGTAAAAAAGGGGAAAAAGAAAGATAAGTCACTTTTTATTTTTCATAAGGCACATATATATATATATATATATATTTTAGGGCCAAGTCTATCATGCAAGCATTTGCATCTCTAGTACAATTTCCTATGTGGCAATTTTTGGACTACTGGACTGAATCTGGGCTTGACTGAAAACTTATTTTAACAAATTTAAACTGAATCCAAGTCCGACAGTCCAGAAACTGCCACTCAATGATTGCACAGATACTTGGCTGTATATTTTCCATTGTTTTCCTTAATATTGAAAGTAATTAATAGTCTATGCCATCCTTTCTTTCTGTGCTGAAGCCACTGATAATGAGCTAAGTGGAGTGCGAGGATAATTAATGGATATTGCCACTATAATGAACTATTAGCCGAGATATTGGAATACATGTCTAGCATTTAGGTTTTTTAAAGAAAGGGGATGGTTTTAGATGCACGGGAAGATGCACTTTCTCTAATAGTTCAGGTAATAGTTTGCATGATGACCAGAAACTATCATTTGGATACTGGAAAGCCACATAGGAATAGGATACACTTATATGAAGGATAAAAGATGTTTTTAAAGAATGGGGATTGATCGCATTTTTTTTTCCTCTTAAGATTAGAACGACATTGGAATTGGCATGCAGCCTAGTTTCATAAATGGGAGCCCTTCTTAGATAAATGGAAAATTAATTAATTAACACAAATAAACAAAAAGGAGAGGGGCTGGATAATTAAAGTCCTTGTCTCAAGAAATCAAGAATAGAGCTATTCAAAGACTCATCATACAAAATATAGTTCTATTAGAAACCACACACTAAAAGGAAAAAGGCACAATGTCTCATTAAATATAGCTTTTTATTTTTTGGCCAATCTCATTACATATAGTTGAATAGTCTGTTTTATCTGTAACAATTTCAATATTGATATCTCTGTCTTTGTGTGTGTGTGTATGTGTGTGCTGTGCATTGCATTTCGTGGCCTTAACAGATTCAGCTTTTGATGAATTGATATAATAATGATATATTTGATCCTCCCCGCCCCTTTCCCACCGAAAAAAAAAAACAGAAAGAAAAGCCCCAAAACCCATTTTCATGCTTAAAGGGTTATCCCTATTTTGGTTTCCTTCATCTCCGTTCTAAACCTTGTTCTGATTGATTTGTTTCATTCTTGGCAACTTGCTCCAGAATCAATTTTTTATCTCAGGTCTTTCAGGAGATGAGATGATACGAAATCGTGTTTTAGAAGCTTTATATCGACGGATTATGCGGGCTTACCATGATAAAAAATCTTTCAGGGTTATAATTGTCATACCACTCCTGCCTGGCTTCCAGGTTCTTATTGTTTATTTATTTATTTGGAGACTGCTTCAACACTGAGAACTATATTTTGTATTTTGTTCCATGGATGTTGTGCTTACTTCTTAATTATGTAGGGGGGCCTGGATGATAGTGGCGCAGCATCTGTCAGAGCTATAATGCATTGGCAGTATCGAACCATTTGCAGAGGACAAAATTCTATATTGCATAATTTACTAGAATTTCTTGGTTCAAAAATACATGATTACATCTCTTTCTATGGCCTTAGGGCTTATGGTAGACTCTTTGATGGTGGTCCTGTTGCAACCAGCCAGGTATTCTCTTGCATTTATATGTCTTATACTCAAGTAATTAGGTCCAGTCAACTTAATCATTAAGGCATACTGCAGGTGTATGTTCACAGTAAAATCATGATTGTTGATGACTGTACAACTTTGATTGGATCTGCTAATATTAATGATAGGAGTTTACTTGGCTCCAGAGATTCTGAGGTATAGCTTGAAGCCTCCCCCCACCCTTTTTTTTTCATAAACATTCTGTACTTCCGCCTTAACATTTTAGTTGAAATGAGCCAGATGTTCCATTCCATCAAACACTTATTGTTCTATTCAGGAGAGTGGCAATCTACATTTTGTTAACTTTTTCTTTCTTTCTATATGTTTTATTGGAAGATCTGAAGTAATGAGTGCAATTTTAACATTTACTTTTTCCATAAATATCTTGGAATTTCTTTCTCCAAAACACAAATTTAAAGGCAATAGACCTGAATATGAAATATGTAAGATTGTAAATAACGCAAGAAATCAAATGGGTAGAAGAAAAAACAAAAAAAGTAGACACTTCAAGTTTTAAACTTTGGTACATGGGTGAAGCTAAATCTAGAAATGGGGTAGGTATAATTATGGATAAGTTTTGGAGAAATGTTGTGGTGGATATAAAAATGTTAAAAGATAGAATTATTGCATTAAAGTTTGTAGTAGTAAAAATTTTTTTTAATGTTATTAATATTTATGCACCACAAGTTGGGTTAGAAGAATATCACAGGATAAAATTTTGGGAGGACTTAGAATATTTAATTTAGAAAATACCATTAAAAGAAAATATTTTTTTAGGAGGGGATCTTAATGGTCATGTAAGAACTGTCTAAAGGTTACGAGGGTGCGCATGGGGGATATGGCTTAGGGGAAGCAAATGTAGAGAATAAAATTATTCTAGACTTTTCATTAGCATTCGATCTTTTATTAGTTAATACTTGTTTTAGGAAGTATGCGGAGCATCTTATCACGTACATAAGTGAAAGGGCATGCTCTCAAATTGAGTTCTTTGTAATAAGGAAATCAGATAAAAAAACTCTGCATGGATTGCAAAGTTATACCTGGAGAGAGCTTGACTATTCAATATAGAGTTTTGATTATGGAGAGTTAAGAAGCGGGTAAAAAGCAAAGGCTAAGATAAAGTATTAAGGATTAAGTGGTGGCAATTGAAGGGGGATAAAGAAAAATACTATAAAGAAGGATTGTGGATGAAGGATCCTGGGACGCACAAGGAAGTGCTAATGATACGTGGAACGAGATGGTTAAAGAGATTAGAAAGGTGGCAAAGCAGATATTAGGTGAATCAAGAGGTTTTGGACTTAGAAATAAAGAATCTTGGTAGTGGGATGCAAGCATGCAAAATAAGGTTAAAGTTAAGAGGGAGTGTTATAAAACATGGTCTTTGTATAAGAGTGATGAAAATTGGAAAAAATATAAAGTAGCTAAGAAAGATACTAAGAAAGCAGGGAATAAAGCGAAAGTTAAGGCGCTTGATAGGTTATACTAATCCCTATGTACTAAAGTTGGAGAAATAAGTATTTACAAGTTAGCTAAAAGTAGGGAAAGAAAGACAAAAGACGTAGATCAAATGAAATGCATTAAGGATGAAAAGGGGAACGTCTTGGTCATGAAATAAGATCAAGGAACAATGAAAGGGTTATTTTCATAGGCTATTTAATGAAGGGCATAAGATTTTATTACAATAAGATATGTTAGATACTAAAGAAGAGGATCAAAATTATATTTTTTATCGTAGGTTTCGAGAGTCAAAGGTAAAAGAAGTATTAAATCGAATGACGAATGGCAAAGCAATTGGATTGGATAATATATCCATTAAAGTATAGAATGATTTAGGAGTGAAAGGTATAAATTGGCTCACAAAGTTATTAAACGAAATTATGATATCTAAAAGAATGCTAGATGAATGGAGGAGAATTACTTTAGTCCCTATTTATAAGAACAATGGGGACATACAAAATTGTGCAAATTACAAGGAAATTAAGCTCATGAGCCACACTATGAAGTTATGGGAGAGGGTAATTGAGCAAAAATTAAGACAAGAGATTCAAGTTACAAAGAATCAATTTGTTTTTATGCTAGGAAGATCGACCATGGAAGCGATATATTTGTTGCGAAAATTGATGGAGAGATATCGAGAGAATTAAAGAGATTTACATATGATATTTGTCAATTTGGAGAAAGCATATGATATGGAAAGCTTTGGAAAAAAAAAAGAGTTCGTATGGCTTATATTCAAACAATTTATTATATGTATGATGAGATTATAACTAGTGTAATAACAAAAGGTAGATTTATAAAAGATTCCAATAACTATTGATCTACATCAAGAATCAACTTTGAACCCTTATGTTCTTACTTTAATATTAGATTGTTCACTGAACCTATCCAAGAGTCAGTGCCACAATATATGTTTTTTGCAAACGACATAGTTCTAGTTGGAGAATCGAGAGAGAAAATGAATGAGAAGTTAGAGATGTGAAAATTAGCTTTGAAAGCGTATGAATTTCGTTTAAATAGAAATAAAACGGAATATATAGAATATAAGTTTAATAAGAGACGCACTAGTTTTAGCACAGAAGTGAAAATTGGAAAATATACTATATTATAAGTTACACAGTTTAAGTATCTTGGATCCATCATATAACATGATGGGAAAATAAAGAAAGATGTAAAATATAGAATTCAAGTGGGGTGGATGAAATTGAGAAGTACTTTAGACATTATTTGTGATAGAATAATACTACTTACACTTGAGGCTAAATTTTACTGCACAACTATAAGACCTACAATTTTGTATGGAATTGAGTGTTAGGCAATAAAAGTCAATAAGAGAATAAACTGAATGTTACAAAGATGAGAATGTTGCATTGGATGAGTGAATACATTAGATAAGATAGAATAAGAAATGAATGCATTAGAGAGAAAGTAGAGATCGCACTTATTGTAAAAAATATTGTAAAATCGCAACTTAAATGATTTGGGTATGTGCGGAGGAGGTAGACTAAGAGAAATTTAAATTTAAATGATTTGTCTAAGAATATGATTTACGATAGAACTTTATGGGTCAATTGATCTATATAGCCGACCTCATTTGATGGGAAAAAGCTTTATTGTTATTGTTGTTGTTGTAAATAATGCAAGAATAACTAGAACTGATGTTTGAACCTTTCAATTTGTGGTTTTGTCTCAATCTCGTTCTTACTGTCAATATCCTTTTTATTACCCTGAAAATGTCTCTTTAAAGTGCTGATTGATTTGTTCATCACTACTTGCTTCATTTTGGAATTTTCTACGGCTCTGTAGTTATCTATAGATGCATAATTGTTGCACCACCTTCCATCCCTTTCTTTGTCTCATCTGTGGATTTCAGATCGGTGTAATTATAGAAGACAAAGAGTTGGTTGATTCATTCATGGGTGGAAAATCATGGAAAGCAGGAAAATTCTCTCTGACTTTGCGGTTGTCATTATGGTCTGAACACTTAGGTCTGCAAGCAGGAGAGGTTAGTGCATTTCAATCCTTCTTGGAGAGTACTAGTTTTAAGTGGCTGTTTTTGTAATGACTCTGTTTATATCTTATTCCTCAGACTAATCAAATAATGGACCCAATCGCTGAGTCTACTTACAAGGATATTTGGATGGCAACAGCAAAGGTAATAAGAAAAATATAATGTTAATATGTTTTACTACTTTTAACTGTAATGATGTTGAATATTTATGACAATATCCTAGTACTTTTCAACACCATATCATAATTTTGAAGTCCAGGACTCCAGGTTGTTATGAAAGAGAGAAAAAAAGAGTTCTATGAAGATTTTTACATCGACATTGGTACTTTAAAATGATCTCTCCCAGCTTTCAAATTTTGATTCTTTTCTGAAAATAAAAAGCAAATTAAAAAGAAATTTAGAGTCCATAAAACACAACTACATAAGTTGGTGTTAACAAATTTTGAACTTCCTCTTGTTTGAGAACTGTATCTTATTGGTTATGTTAATGTCCTATGGTACCGGAGTTTATGGTGGCTGATGCATTCGCCTTTTCATTTTGTGTGTTCTGCTGTTTCTTTTCAATCTTTTTTTCTTCAAACTTTCTTGTCATCTAGTCTTCTACTTTAATATTTAAATAAAATCTATTTTTTATAATAAAAAATGTTCCCATCTATTTTCTGCTGTTGGGCATTTTGTTGATGTCAGAGATTATAATAAAATCATGTGCTTTCACTTAATAGTTGAAGCTCTTGAATTGAAGTGGTCCTTGATATGGAATTATAACATCTATAACCAGGTAGTCTAGAGTTGCCACTCCCTATTTCTCGAGTTTTAGACTTTCAGCCCAGAGTATGGTGGCTCTGTGGTTTCTACATACTTCACGTGTAATGTGCTTTTGTGTGAAGGGCGTGTTAGACAGCTTAAGATTTTTACTTCAATTGGTCCTTAATAGCTAACTTAGTGGGAAAAGTAGGTTGCTGATATGAGATGGGCATTTAATTTATCACTTAAAAAGAAATAATATTATGACAAGGTCCTCAGTGCGACTTTCAATCCCTAGGAGGGGGATAAAAGATAGTATAAAACTTAGTTAAAGTTCCCCAAGTGTTTACTATCAAGTTTTCTAATTAAAAAAAAATGTGGATGAACCTTTTTTTATGAATCCTTTATATAGTGCTGAATTGTAAAAAAATATCCGTATGTCATGTGTTTATTAAATAATCTAATAGCAAACATTTAAAAAGTTGTATCCAAGTTTTCTCCTCAAAAGCTAAAATGCAAACAGATATCTGCCCAGGAGCATTATATATTATATATATCCGTTTATTCTTTTTCCAAATATTTTGTTAGCGATAAAATGTCTTGGTATTATTTTAATTGTTGTTGCATAATAAATATGCTAAGAGTTGTTCCTGGATCCATCTTACAGACAAATACTACAATTTACCAGGATGTCTTTTCTTGCGTGCCTAATGATCTGATACACACAAGGTATGGCTGTGACCATTCTCATCCTTCTTCCTGTTTTGGGTGACTCTTTCTTTCATCAAATTTCTCGTCCTACCATGCTTTTTAAACCGTATTATTGTGCAGACTTGCTTTCAGACAAAGCACAGCTTTCTGGAAAGAAAAAATTGGCCACACTACCATTGATTTAGGAACAGCCCCAGAAAATTTAGAAGCCTATGTTAACGGAGGTATCAAGAAAAATGATCCTTTGGAGAGATTAGCATCAGTGAAGGGTCATCTTGTTTCCTTTCCCTTGGAGTTCATGTGTCAAGAAAATCTAAGACCTGCTTTTAATGAAAGCGAATACTATGCTACTCAAGTTTTCCATTGAATATGATGTCTGGAGTATAAATCATCAAAGATTTTTTTTTCTTTTTTATTTCACAGGGAATTTATAATTTTTTACTTGCAGAATTTCTTATTACCAAAATTCTGCAAGAGCGAGATGGAGGGTAAAACCCAAAAAAAAAGGCTCTAGTTAACATTTTTTTTGTAAAGGTTATGCCCGTAAGACCTAGTTGTATAAAATTCATCTGTTCAATAGAACACAGAGATGTTTATTCTGTGGCTGTTTTTCTTCATTTCGTTCTTAATTTTTCTTCTGAGCCCTGGGCAGTATCTACAGACGGTTTCGTGTAGACTTTTTATGCTACATACCTAGATGCAGAGAGTAGAGAACTTTCAAAAATTATGTTAAACGCATCATCGTCTCCAAATTTGTCTCCACCGGTCAGGCTCTTGGGCAAATTTGATTTAAAAATAATAAAATAAGTTAATTATAAATAAACATGAAATTGTTTATAAAAATATATATACCTTAGCATACTTGACACACAAAAATTCATTTTTAAAATGTTCTTACTCCGATTTATTTATTTTTAATAAATCAGAAATATGTAGATGCTTGCTTCCACGACCATATCAAGTAATACGTTGATGTTGACCCCTTCTGTAATGTTAATCCACGTTCTCGACAAAATCATTATGGCTCGGAATGTTCAATGTTCTAAATCATGTATCTGGCCTGAAGTCTTGCAATTGTTCAAGCAGCTTTGTTCAAAAATTATTATGCAGCCATCATGCATCTTCGGCTGTCACCAAGGCATGAGAGGGAGCTTATTTATTAGGGGAAATGACTAATTTCATAAAAGTAATATTAAAAAATTTTAAAAATCAAAATTTTTTAGAAGTATTAAAAGATTAAAGATATTATTGGTATTTTTAAAATTATTAATTATATTTTTTAAAATTATAATCTGATTTGTTCTGATATTACAAAAGTATTTTAAATTTATTATTATTAAATAAAAACATTATTGTAATATCAAGAAAATTAAGTTATAATTTTAAAGAATTTGAATAATAATTTTAGGAAATACTAGTAATAATTTTAGTATTTTAATCTTTTTTAAAAAAATTTAATTATTATAATTTTTTTAATATTATTTTTATCAAATTATAATTCTTATGTGTCATTTTTCCTATTTATTAATCAGCTCCTATTGTGGATCATAAAAAAATATCACAGGTGTCACTTTGCCCTTTGGAACAGGGGCCTAGTGATAGCACGGTGCTTGGTATATTGTTCCCCACAATCCAATTTCGTCCATAGAAATTATTTATTGATTACGAACTTGTCAATTTTGACCTCTTTGATATACAATGGCTCCATGGATTATGATTGAACATGAGTTCAAAAGTTGCTCTCTGCTTTTCCATTTTCAGTAGTCCTTCTCATGAATTAATGATGAAGCAATGACATGTTAATTGATGACAATATTCCCTAGAAGAAGCAGTTCCTAGTCAATAATTCTTTTGACCGAATTAGTGGCAATAATGAAATTAGCTTTCAGGATCTCACTTACTACATTTGGAATGTTCAACTATTTACTTCATTCTTTTTTTAAAAAAATCTGTGGTATGGAATGCTATTTCCAAGCAAAAATCTTCAAACGCCACATATATAAAGAAAAAGAGGCTCAACGTTCATCAATTCATGTTGTTTTCAAATCGTAATGCTTGATATTTTATTGTACAATGAACTGAAAAAATAGCTTACTCTTTAACATATAACTACCACTTTGGATCTAATAATAAACATTTGATTCTAACAATTTGATAAATCTCCAATAAAATTACAAGCATTTTTTATTTCATTTTATTTGAGAGATCAAGATCCGAACTATCATTAAATGAATGATAATACAAATGCTTCACTTAGAAATGATAATTAGATGAGATAGGGCAGATTTTTTTCTCACCTTGTTTATCTAGAACTAGCTTTGTTTGTAACAACCGGGAAAAAGAAAAGGAAAGGGAAAAGAAAGGAAGTGAAATCTGGAAATTTTCAAAGTTTAGAATTTTTGCCAAGTCCTCTTGTAATAGCGAGAAACGGTCTCGCTACAGCGAGAGAGCTAGTTCGCAATAGCGAAGGCGATTCTAGCTATAGCGAATGCTGGCAGCAGCCCATACAAAAACCAGGGAGTTGCTCGCCGTAGCGTGCGCCATAGCGAGAGTGAAGTCTGGAACTAACGCGATTTCGCCATAGCGAAAGGAACTGGCACGAGCTCGCCGTAGCGAAGGTTACACCTCGCCGTAGCGAAGGTTACACCTCGCCATAGCGAAGCCAGATTACACGAGCTGGCTATAGCGAAGGTTAGTTTTCGCCGTAGCGAGAGTCAGTCCGGAAGAGAGTAAATAGCGAGATTTAGACTTCATTAAACGCCCAAAACTCATTTCTTCTCTCATATCTGCCCTAAGCTTCGACCCAAAGAGAGAAAAGAGGCGAGGAGAGTGTGAGAGATCAAGAGAAGGAGGAAAATCAAGGGAAAGGTAAGGTAACTTCTCCCATTTCTCTCTAGAACTCTGATCCCCTCCCTTTGCCCTCTCTTTCTGCGGTTTTAATTGTGAAAATGGTTGCATTTTGGGCATGGGTCAGAAGAGGGAAAGTGGAAAACTCTTTTGCATCCTTATGTTTTCTTTAAAAATGAGGTTTTCCACTACCATGGGAGCTTGAGAGAGAGAAAGGGTTAATGGCATTCTAGAGAGAGAACCCTAGGTTTGTATGTGATAGAAGGGTTGCTCTAAATTAAAGTATAAGAGAGTAATTGCATGCTTTTGTGTGTCTAGGCTCAAGAGGAACACCTCCAACAAGGTGTGATTGTGGACCTAAGGAGGGAAAGGAGAAATTGAAAGAAAAAGCTAGTATTAGCTTTGGCTCCAAAGGTAGCTCTCTCTTCCACTCTTTCTTGTTGCATTCTTGGATATGATAGTCATTGTATGATTATGTATATGCTTGTTGTATGGAATATGCCATATGCTATTGCTTTGATGCATTGAATGCCAATATGCTTGTGTGTTGAAATGTGAGAATTGCTCGGGTGCGGTAGTGCCGAAAGTCTCTTGAGATGGGTAAGGTGAAGCCGAAAGTCCCTTGAGATAGGTGAGACAAGGCCAAAAGTCTCAAACGAGTGAGGCCAAGTCAAAAGTCCTTAAACTCGGGTGAGGCCATCCAAAAGTCCCTAGACTCGGGTGAGGCTAGACCAAAAGTCCCTGGAGCCCATTTTTGGCATTGTTGTGATTTCCATAGCATGTACATTGTGTGTTGGTTGATTGAGAATGACTAAGTGCTTATTCACATGCTTTGACTTGTTATATGCCTTGATTGCTTACTTGATTGAGTGCATGAGCTACTGAGATTCCCTGAATCTCACCCTTTTCCCCTCCCAACTAATATGCTAGGTGGAGCTTAAGGAGAACCGAGCACACACCAAGGAGCCTAGGAGCATGCTTAGTTAGCTAGTTGCTAGCTTTGTTTTGATATTTTGTTGTAAATATGATGTAAAGTGGTGCCAAATGAAGATGTGCCCACTATTTTTGAGTTGTAAGGATTGTAACACGTGTATAAATATGAAAGGATGATGTATGAACTATGTTATTAGCCAAAGTAATGGAAATGTGGGTTTTACCCCTTTGATGCATGAATGTAGTAGTGTATTTTTGGCCATAGCATAGTGAGATTTGGATGTATGATGATTTGGATCATATGGACATGTTAGATATATTAGTTTTATGCTTTTAAACTTGTCCATGTGGAGTGAGAGTGTGTGAGAGATTTTTTGGACCCGTTTTGGACCTATGGGGTGCCAAAACCGGTATTTTTGTGAGCTCCGTCAAAGTATGATCGGATGAGCTCCGTTTGCCATGAAATTTGGTGTGCCTCTAGAGTTTGTAGAAAGCTTCTTGAGAAGCTAAAGTGGGTAATTTTCAGAGGTCTAGAGAATATTTGGAGAATTGTTGAATTTGGGAAAATTCAAGGGATTGGTCATGTACTGTTCATACAACTAGAAAAATGAAATCTGTGGTATTCTTAAACCAAATGGATTCCAAATGTGGTGAAATTTTATACACATAAACTAGACCACCATAGTGACTTATAGGAACTAGAATCACCTAAATCGGAGGTCTATAGAGAGAGATTGAACCGACTGAAGTTTTGTATCAACATCAGGGAGCTTTCCTGACCCCCGTCACTGTTCCATCGATTCTTGGGGTGTAGGGGCTACTGAACTGATCTTAACTTATTTTTTTCCTCTAGTAGACATCCGTAGCTTTCTAAATTGGTATAATATGCCCAGATTGGATTTTTGTGGATTTAGTTATGAATTTTCGAAAGTCATGACAGAAAGCTGCACCAGAAACAGTGACAGCCGGACCTCCTTCCCATTTTCGATGTCAAATATGGTCCAAACACTGTGTTTGTGGTTGAGAATTATTTTTAGTGTAAAGTTAACACTCAGAGCTTTCCAGAGAGCTAAAGTTTACTAGATTCTCATTTTTCTATAATTAATTATGATTTTCCAAAGTTAGAGCCAAAAGATGACTTTTGGGCCCAAGTGAGAAAATGCAATTTTACTGGTTTTTGGCTCTATACCCGTGGCTTATGGTTTGTTTTATGCTATGTATGAGCCATATGTATGGAGTTTGAGTTGAGGATGCTTGAGATGGGTTCACAAGACCCACGGGGTAAAAGATGAGTATATAAAACCCCGGTTCATAGCATGCAAATGCCACGGAAGAGTAGTGATTCTTTGGAAATCATGTAGAACCGAGCCCAGTGAGAGGCTAGGTAGCGATAGTAGATTGAGGTGTCACATTGTTACCATCCAACATGTCAGTTTTTTGTTTTTTTCCAACTTTACCCCATAATCCAATCCACAAGTATTAGTGTGGGGTAGGACAAAGCAGGTTGAGGCCTTTTGCAAAACTTCCAACAATCAACCTATTCCATAGCGGACTACATGTTTCACATAGTAACATTTAGAAAGCCCATTTTGTGATTTTTTTTAAATTTAATAAAAACAAAGTTAACAAATACATAATTTAACAAAAATTGTCACATTTTTACTATATATGTATAATAATACATTGTGCATCAAATGGGTACGGTAATGGTTGTATAAATTTATCCAAATATTGTCATGTAGTTTGGTGAGACCCATTTTGTACAATAATTAAATTAAGTTGAATACTTGAAAATATACTTCTCAAAATTTGAATTTAGGATTAATATCATCTTAAATTTACAATATTTAACTTAACTACTATACAATTTTACTTAATTTTCATAACATTTTATGTGAATCTCTCTTCCTCTCCAAATAGATGACTATGAAGTTGCAAACTCATTCAATTTCAATCAATAAAGATAAATTACTTTATAATATCAAATATATAAAATTCATGACAGAACAATGAAGTTAAATCTAATTATATATATATAGTAAATGAATAAAATTATAGAGTAGACAATTTTGCTTGTAAGTAAACAAATACATAATATCATGTTAAAATTTAAATAAATGAAATAATTAATCAAATGATAAATATATAATCCTTTGGATAAAAAATTAATATATATATATATATATAAGGGTTACAAGACAAGTAATGGATTGGGGCATACGTGCCCCAAATCCAAACTTTAATGTTCACATTTTCTTGATACCTAGCCAACAATTAAATTACCCAACTCAAATAAAAAGAGATGATTTAAATTAACCAAATCTAGTTGAAAGTGCTATCCTTAAATCCCTAAATTCACTACTCTTGATTGAATAACATCGATGTCAATGTAATTGATTGCTTGTAAAATTGTGTTCAACACTATTAACTTTTTGGGAAGCATGGCTCATGAACAAGTTTAGGGACCTAATCCATAGTTAGAATTCTTCAAAATCTTTTATTGTAAAATCTTTTATAAAATTTAGATAAAAAAAGGGAGAAAAGAGTGAAAAAAAAAAAAGAAATAGTATATATCATATACACTTCAATTTTGTGTGTTATTTTTTTTAAACTCTACGAAAATTTTATAATAAAAAATTTGAAAAATATTTACTATCCAACAATCTTTTTTTTGTGTGAGCTATTTGTTAATTGATAGGCTAGAGAAAATTCTAGGAAAACTAATATATATATATATATATATATATATATAAAAGTCTTATGATATCAATAGTTGGCCTTTTTTCTGAGAAAGACAGATAATATGACTTCATCTTATCAAAAACAGTTGCAGGTTTGGTACTTTCTTTTTTGCCCAATAAATACGATACTTTGAATCTGCCCAAAAGAAGTCAAGCAAATAATTATAATAATGTTGATGCTTTTATTTTATAATATGGTGTCGTATACACGTTATTAAATTTAGGATGTCTGTATATGTCAAATGAAGACCAATGTGGTAAAACAATCTGACAATGTTGATTGAGACATATTTAACTACGTATAAAAATTGCTTAACCTAATTAGAATTTGTTTGAGAGCCTACCTCATGCTAGATAATAATTATATATTTTAAAATTAATTTAATATTTAAAAAAAATTATATTTCTTTACATTCAAAAATAACAAAATAAATTACAATTTGTTTATAATTTGAGTAAATTAAATTTGATGTCTCTCTTGCATTATAAATTAAAACATCTTTATTTCAAAAATAAAACTATTTAACTGTATTTATTATCATATTAAAAGTAAATTCATAATTTTATACTAAAAGTTAATATTAATTTACTTGTCTTTATTGTGATATTAAAAGTAAAAACATGCTCTCCAGTGGTATATAAAATTAATTTTTCAATAAAATATAAATTAAAAAATTTATAATGTATAACAAAATGTCAAAGAGTTAATTATATTTTTAAAAAATATAATTTAGTCAAATCTTAAAAAATTAATATAATTTACTCAAAACAGTAAATATAGAAAAAAAAACTTCCATAAAATACCATTCTTAACAATTATAAGTTTATAAAAACGAAAAATAATAATATTCTACCACCGAGTAAAATAAGGATCCTCTCCCGTGATTCTGTCTCCCGTGCCTCTGCAGTGCAAAGATCTGAGTCGTTCGTGTCATCGTGTGCCGCAATGAGAGACACGTCGAATATGAACTCCAAACGCTGCCGTTTTGCAACCCAAATCTGATGCCTTTGGTGTGCGAAGTGCCGCAAGCTACAACGTCATTCTTCGCAAACGAAAACCCAAATTTGCAACTGTAGACTTCGAAAAAACAGATGCAAACAAATTTTTTGAAAGTCAGATAGAAGCATATAGAAGTTTTGAGAGAGAGTAATAAAAGCTAAATAAAAAAAATGAAGTTAGAATATAGTTTCTGCCATTTTTCTCCCTCTCCACGCAGAGCTCTTTGGCGCCAACACATTGTCCCGCTGAAATACAATTGAACCAAGTTTTGTATCACATATTTTGCTTCAAAACGGGGTGTTTCGATGTCCCCGCAATTTTATTGTTTTCAATAATACAAAACGCACCGTCTTCATTCCTAGCTGCGACGTGTCCCTCCCATGGCTATGCGATGACACGGATGGTATGGATTTTTGCACGGGAGACGCACTGGACGCCAGGAGCACGGGAGAGGATCTGTTCTCGATGATATGCGTAGCGATGCGTTCTTTATTTAGGCAACCAATCAGATCATCCCCAATTGTCTAGGCAAGTTTCTCGATTCCTCACTCGCTCCATTCGCGTGTGTCACATACGCTCCCGATTGCGATCGTCATCGACCCTTGTTCATCATCATGTCCTCCGGTCACCGGCATCACAACGTGAAGGTGCTCAACGATGAGTCCGATTTCGAAGCGCTCGCCTCCCAAGATGGCTACATCTCGATTTGTGGCTTTGGTTCGCTTCTTTCCGGTAGGTTCGTACTGACAATTCTGGTCATATGTGATCAATCGTAATATGATGTGGCTTGACGCAGAGAAAAGTGCGAGAAGCACATTCCCGGACCTCATCAACTTCAGAATCGCCTGGTTGACGGGCTTCCGCCGTGTCTTCACGGTGGTGGGAGGCTTCTTCTTCGTTCATGGCGTTGCCAACAAGGAAACACAGGTTTTTTCTGATTGCTCGTTTTTATTTGGACATACTGCTCTACTGTAACTGATTTACATTATGATGAACTTCTTAGTTCTTGAGAACTTGAGATAAAATGTTCAATTTTCAATAAAATGTCTAGTTTTACCAAAAGGAGCTCTGTGATGTGGTCAATTGTTCGTTGAAACTGCTGAATTCTTTTGCCGGTTTACTAGAAAATGTGATTTTAGTCTGATATATTGTTATTTGATTTATGACTTTCAGGAGATTGCTAGCCTCTCTGTAGAGCCTTGTGAAGGTGAAATCATTGTAGTCGCAGTTTTTGAGATAAAGAAATCAGAGGTATTAGCTTACGCTCTTTAAATTTTTGGTGAGGGTGCTTTGTCTTTATGAATAAATCTCAACTCAATCTTTTGTAAGGGTTAAGAGGGATTCATTTATCATTATGAATGAATTTTAACCTTTTTTGTCCTTCTTTCGGAGTCAGATTCCAGCTTTTATTGTAAGGGAGCGCGAATATCGCTTTTTAGCTGTGAGTTCCTAGTTTTTTTTTATGATCATAACGATTTGGAATTTGCCTCAAGTATAACTAGATGTTGGTTTTCTCTGGTATAGGTCGTCCCTGAAACGCTGGACGGGAAGCCTTTTCCCAATGAAGCGGTGTGTTTTTCAAACTTACCCTTGCAGCAATCTCCATGTTCTTTCAGTTTATTTGTAGGGTCACCTGTTAATGGATTGTTGATAGTTTGTGCATCACCAATGCAGGTCCTTTGTTCTTCTTACAGCGATGAGGAATTTTTCAAATTTAGATGCCAAGGTAATGTTTCACGTTTCTACTGCTAAGAAAATGCAACTAAAGGAAGGATGCCTATTATCTCAAATCTGTCTTTTGTCAATTGTCATTCATTGAAATTGCCACCATATTAAATGATAAGTGAAGTGTCTGACCGACGTCATGTGCTGCTATAAGAGTAAGGTTAGCTCGCCACAAACTTATCCCAAGCCTATATACATGATAATGTTCATGTTTCCCATACTGCTCTACAACTACATGACTACACGGCTGTACTCATGAGTACGCCCTTGTACATATTTGAACACTTCCTAGTTTATATATCAAGCTCTATGAATATCCATATGATAAAGTAATTTGATGGCCGTAAAGTTATGGGAATATCTAGGTGTCATTCTGATTTCTTTCATTTTCCCAGTCCAGCATTTGTAAATTGAAGCTGGTCTGTCAATAACTTTTACAAGCTATGACATACACAATTTCAAAAGTAAATCTCATATTCCTTTTCGATTACTGCAAAAATTGTGGAAATTGTCTGGCTGCACTACATAGTTTACATTTTGTCTCACAGTTAGCAAGACTTAGAAGACTGTATGAGGGCTGAGATATCCCAATGTATTATTGCCTTTGGCACCTTAAGTTACATTAATTTCTCTGTCTCTTTTTCTCCCTTTGCCATTTCTGTGACTGGAGTATTACCTTATACATAAGCCAATTTCCTGCAGAGGGCAGGGAAGTTTATTTTCAACAATATGGGGAATATAAGATCCATAAGATTTGGAGGGATGATGTTCTACCTTGCCGTGTTTATCTTCGTCACTGGTAAGTTCTCTGTTCATTACTATAACTGTTGCTTCTGAAGGTTCTAAATCATCCATAAATGAGAAAAACTGAAATTGAAATTGAAATGTTATAGTCACGCAAGTTTTTATATCGGGGAATCATAGCAGACTGATAATATATTCTTTACATGTGCTTGCAAACATGTAACTCACCGGCTAAATGATCTCAATCATAATATGTTTCTTTTTCCCCTGCTTTAGCTTTGTAATTTTATTGTCAAAGGATTTAGGCCATGTTTTTGAGGGCTTAAATGGCCAACAAATAGACCTGGCCGTAGTTCAGGAAATAGAATTGAATACCTCTTTATATGCTTTACCTACCTGGGGTTGGTTGTGCAGAGAGTGGATGAAAATTTATTAAAGGAGGTATTTCAAATTATAGTGTTCACCGACACATTCATTTCGACGAGTTTCTATTGGTTACTTCCACCAACTAGCTGTACCAAGAATTTCTCTCTATAACTTGATGAATTACCTTGCTAGTCCTCGCTTTGTTGGAAGCATCTAATGCATTAGCTTATGGCCTATCTGTTACGTGACATTCATAGATTATATTCTATTATTATCTCATCAGCCAGCGTTTGCACAATTGAGTGTAACGAATCACTACAGTGTGCTGGCAGCAAAAAACCTTGGTGATGAAGCTTACAATAACTTTCTGGACCATACGTTCCTTGGAGACCGTAAGACAACCATCCGTCAGTACTTGGAAAAAATGGGTACAAGCATTAAGGAAGAAGAACCCCCCGAATCTTTAAAAGCCCGTTATGGGGGTTGATGAAAGCAGTAGGCGATGTACTTCCAGTTAAGGCTCTCATCTTTGCTGTATCTGGCGAATGATTATTTTCGTCAATTTCTTGGTGTGGGGTCAGAATTAAAATAGGGAAGAGAGGATCTTGCACCAATTTTACATATTTCTAGGATGAATATATTACTCTTTTAATTTGTGAACAAGAATTAAAAATTTTCAACTATTGGTATAATCTTTGGTGAGGGAAAAATATTCTATTCTTGTTTTTTATTCCATGGTATCTCATTACCTCATGGTGCTTGGTAGTGGTGTTCAAAGTTTTGGTTTTGTTCGATTTTAAGTTAAAATTAAATCGAACTAATTTAATCGGTTTAGTATTTTGTTGGACTTTGTCGGTTTTAAATTTTAATCGGTTTGGTTCAGTTTTTGTTCGATTTGGTTCATATTTTTTTTGGCCCAAAAGTAATTTTATTAAAAAAATTTTGTTCTTTGTAATATGTAAAATTTAACTTCTAATATCTTGCATCTCTTAAAATTGTGACAAATAATAATTTTGAAATAATTTATTATTTTTATCTTTTTTTTTATCTAAAAGAATTTTATACATTCACAAAAAAAGCTTTAAAAAATGAGAAAAAAAATAATAACAATATCTTATAATAAAATAGTATAAATAATTTGTATATTTCTTGAATCATATAAAGAATATAGTTTTGATACAAGTTTAATTGATAAAAGATCTTATTAATCTAAAAAAAATAAAATATTAAATTTTAATTAATTTTAAATTTAATGGTTTGGCTAATTGAATCAAATATGAAGAGAATTGATAACTGAACTGACTTAATCGGTTCTACAATCATAAAATCAAATCAAACTGAATCAAACTGTCAAAAATCAAATAAAACTGATTAAAAATCAGTTTGGTTTGGTTTAATTGGTTTGATTTGATTTTGTTCACTCTTAATGTTTACGGAATCACATTTTCAAAAAGAGTGTTGATACCAACACTCACTGTTGGAGACAAGACTCTGGGTTGGGGGAGGGGTAAAAATTTTTTTTTATAGAAATTTTTTAATATTCTTTTTAAAAAAATTACTTTTATAATATATTGTTTAAATAAAAAAGATTTCTTTAGATTAAGTTAAATGATATTATCTCAATGATGATAACATGACTTTCTTTTTTCTAAATTTAAAAATAAATCTAAATAAACAGTGTACTAAAAATTACTTTTTATATTAATATCAATAATTTCATTATTTGTACGTGAAGATATAATTTTATATTTCTTAAATACTGATGTAATACATTACAAAGATATACTAAAAAAATATATTATCATTAACAACATTATAATAATGTTATAAACAATTCAAAATAATATTTTGTAGGAAAAAAAGTTTATATAATGAAGTACAAAAATTTATGATTGTTAATTTATAAAATTATATATATCTACAAAGTATAACTAAATTATTTTATCAACTAATATTTCAAAAAATTTTGCATTACTTTCAAAGACAATTGTCAATCCCATTGAAAGTAATATGTCAATAGTTGAACTTAATTATATTGTATTTAATTATTTTAAAATTATTTATTAATTACAAAAATGTAATAAACGCATGCACTGATTAAATATAAATTAAAAAATAAAAGAAATATTAAGCAAGAGCAATAGGAAGAGAGAAAAATCACTATGTAAAATCTAATAATCTAAGGAAAAGTGAGGAGGAAATCAAAAAAGAGAAAGAAAGATAAGAAGAAAATAGAAAATGAAATGAAATGAAATGAAGGAAAAAAAATACATGTGTAAATTTAGTGAATTTAATTAAAAATATCAAATAATATATATATGTATGTTTAATAAATTCTATAAATTTAATGGATTTAAAATTTTAAAAAATATTAACATTTAATATTAAATTTAATACTATATATATAATTTTATTTTAAAAAAATTACATCTAAAGATTTATATCATATAAAATTTACAAAGAAGGATTTTTAAAATCAAAATTATTTTCAACAACTCTCATTATCATCAAATTTTAAAGGATTTACTACTAATTTTAAGAGATTTATTATTGGATATAAGAAAATTTAATACTTTCTTACATTTAATAGTAAATCTCTTAAAATTTATAATAAATCTTTTAAATTTTGATAATGATAGTTTTTAATGATAATTTTAATTTTTAAGATTTTTCATTAAAACTTTTATATAATATAAATTCTTGAATATAATATTTTCTCTTATTAACCCACCAGGATGACGGGCCTTTTTCATGATGTCACTAATGAGAATCCCTCCTATCAAACACATTTAAAATTTTAATTTGATTCACATTTCTCTTCCTCCCTCACAATTTCCCCTACCAAATAAACTCTTATGTCATGTTTGTTTGGAGAGAAAATTGGAAAGAAGAGAAAGAGGGAGGAAGAAAACTTTATTTTTTCTCGTTTTGTTTAAAAAGAAAAAGAAGAAGAGAAAACTCAGAGAGAAAAGTACAATGGGTCTCATTAATTTTTTTTTTTCTGAATATAGAAAGATTTGGAGGAGAAAACACGTCAGTTGTATAAATGAATAAAATATATGTATATTTAAAAAAATTGTTTTAAAATTTTAATTAATTAATATTATAATTATTAATTATTAAATTTATTATAATAAATATATATTTTTAAAATAATATTTTTTAATATTAAAATAAAAAAATGTTATATATATAATGTAAAAAAACAAAGAACATCCAACTATTTTATCCAAACAAATAACAGTTGGACATATATAATGCACTGTCATGCATTATATATGTATATATACATTGCCTCTAGCAACGCATATATATATATATATATATAATATTTTTAAATATATAATATTTAAATATAATTTACAAATATTTATTGTAGTAAATATTAAATACTTTTTAATTTTAAGTGTGGGTTTTTTGAAATAAAAAAATTATTTTATTTTATTCAAAAAATAATTTTTTTAATCATTTGAATTTTTTAAATTAGTTTTTATTTTTTATTATTCTTATTTTTTTAAAAAAATATATATTTAAAATATATTAAATTAATATGTTTTCTTTTATTTTTATTTTTTTCTTTCATGCAAACATATAAAAAGAAAATATTTTTTTTAATTTTTTCTTTTCTTACATTTCTCCTTACTTTTTTCTTTCTCCACTCTCCCCTCCCCTGTCCATACGCATTAAAGAATCAACGCTATCCAACAATTGCAACTAGCAGCATCACCCCTACTGAATTTTTAAACATCATTTGGAAAAATTGCAGGCCAGAAATCGTGTAAAGAAAAAATTGAGAAAGATAATACAAACAAAAGTATTACGTAACAATCACGTAATTACATTTAAGTTTTTAGCCGGCACACCGATTCTTCTCAACGCTACTTTGGAAGCTTCTACGCGTTTGGTCCCTTAATCTCATGGACTATTGTTTCCTTCATAGGACCCAGCTTCTCTTATCTGTCCCTTTCTCCCTGCAAATACTCTATAACGGCGTGGTTGTTAAAAATCAATAATTTTTTGTCACGGGTGTCTAGAGAAAATATAAGGGGATAAGTGAGAAACTGAGAAGTGAGAATGAGTATTTTTGTCCGAAGTCCCACATCGAGAGAAATGTAAATGAAAGAGTCGGATGCTGCAAATAAATATGCAAAAGATGAAGGTAGCTAATTAATCCGTCCTGTCAGGGGGTGAAAGGCGACTCGTCTATGATCGGATAGAGACGGCGGGTCGTGCCAACACCCACCAGTACGAACACACTTTTCTTCAGGCGAGCGATTCCTGCCCTACTTTTGGTGGGTTCGCCCGTCAATTTTTGGAAGCTTCTCCTACTTGGAGAGGCTCACAAATTTAATCTTATCAATTTAAAACTACTTAAAACAAGACATATTAAAGGTAAATTAGAACTAGTGTATATTTCATTTGTGTCCTGTTTAATCTTTTCAGTTTCAAACCAATTGAAACTAGACATTTCCAAGATGTGCGAAAGTTTTCTAGGTTTATTAATATGGGGGCACTAATGTTTGTTACATTACCTACGGGTTTTTTAATAGCGATTACAGAGGTAGACGAAAGATTTTGACTTGGTGATTTCTGTAAAAGATGGATGTAAGTGGGGCTCACTCACGTGGAAGTAACAAACAGCTACGGAAATGATGCAAACGTAACAAGCCAAAAAATATATATACGCAGAGATAATAAAAGCTTCAAATTCGGAAAGCATTCATCCGAATTTAAAAGAAATTTTTGTAATTTTATTAAAAAAAGTTTAATTAAAAAGAAATAAATTAAAAAAGATGCTTATTTATTTAAGTAATTTTAGTTATTAAAATAGTAATAAATATAATAATAACTATATAAAATTAAAGAAGCAATGTTTATGTAAAAAAATTATTTTGATTTAATAAAAAAATATAATAAGTAATATCAAAAGATTTAAATAATAAAAGAAGGGTATTTATCCGAATTTGAAAAAAATTAAAGTTTTTTTAAATGTAGATGGATATCATCCGAATTCAAAATAAATTAATATTTTTTATGAAATGAAATGGGAATTCGAATTGGTATAATCTGAATTCTCTTTGAATTAATGTTTTTTATTTTGTTAAAAAAATTTTAATTAAGAAGAAATAAATTAAAGAAAATACTTATTTATTTAAATAATCTTAGTTATTAAAATACTAATAAATATAATAATTATTATATAAAATTAAGGAAGCAATGTATATGTAAAAAAATTATATTGCTTTAATAAAAAATTTAAGAAGCAATATCAAAAGATTTAAATAATAAAAAGAAGTAAGAACTAAAATATTGATAAAAGAGTAATAAACATTTAAAATCAGATTGAGTAACGATGAAATTTCACACATTTTTTAAGTAAAAAAGAAATTTGGATTGCTTCAATTAGAATTCCATGCAATATTTTTATTTCAATTGAATATAATAAGATAAAATATTGATCTATATTTTTAAATTTATTTGATTTGAATAAGATGAAAAATTAAGTTAAATTCTTATTGTATAATATTATATTATATTTTATAATTTTATTTCAAGATTAAGATTAATATTCTATGAAATCTTTGCTTTATAAAAATAAGTAAATATGTATTGTCATAAAGATTATATTTTTGTTAAATACTTGTTTGATTGAATATTTGTTTCATAAAATTAATTTAATAGTTAGTTGATTAAATTAACTTAATATATATTTAGTATTTTTTAAAAGTTAGCAAAAATTAGAGAAAAATAACATTAAATAAATAAATTATATAAGAATTGATAAAAAAATTACATCAATATAAATAGTGTAAATATATTTATAATAAATGGCTTCCTGTACCACAACGAAGTCTTCTCCTTTCACAATGTGGTTGTTATTGTCCTAATTCTTCTTGTTCTTGTTGCTCCTGTACTATGTGATTCGTATTTAAATCTAAGGGTGGGGATTGAATTAGAGGAATTGGTTGATGTGGCGTCATAAGTCCTGATTGTGATGATTCTTCTGGCTCAAAGGAGCAACTAGGATATGCGGCATTAATTATTGTTGTGTCAAACAAAAGCTCAGGAAATGATCCAAAAGAGCCAGATGAAGGTGAGAGTTGCATGGAAGAAGAAGGACCTACTCTACTAACGTCGCCAAACTGGCCTGGCAGTATAGGATAAGATAGACCAGCCATGCCTATATCCTATTGCATTAGAGTTGGAATGTATAGAGAGATATTAGGAATATGGAGACCAATGTCCTGCTGCAATGGCTCTTGTTGTTGTTGATTATTTCTTACAATAGTGGATTGTTAGGTGGACAGATAGCCTTGACGTCTCTTTCCTGGACGACCCAGTGGAATTTGAGGCCTGGGATGATCCGGTACTTGGTTAGCTGGTTGAGAAAATAGTGAAAATCGCTGCTCACTAAGAGCACGTAGTATATTGCTAAAGTCTCGGTTAATGATATCACAAAAATCTACGGGTAAAGGATCTTGTAAATGCATCCTGTAAAGCCCCTTCGCTAAGTCAACCTAACAAAACAAAGAATAAGCAGTTAAATATTGATATGCAATTAATATAAAAAATAATGATGATAAAGTTAATAAAGTATATAAAATTGTACCGTATATCCAGTAGAAGCACTTGACCTCTGGATCCATCAGCTCATGTGTTGCCAATACCATCACATATATTCAGATGTGCGATCAAAAGGCTCCTCAGTGACGAGAGATTGAGACATAGTATCTTACCATCTATACCATCGCTGGATGAAAATGCTATGCTCAAACACCCAGTTAATCTGAGTTCTTCCACTAAGTTGTAAATTATGGAGAGAGTCTAATCTGATTGGCTTTTGAGGAATTGGTTGATGGCGACCAAATTTTTGTAAGACGTGATCTGGATGGTGCCACTCTATGATCCAAAAGCATATAAGTGGCACAGATGCAATCTAAATGTTTGGTGAAGTCAAACAGTACTCCGGAATCAATTCTCGTGTCGCTTGCAATTGGTATGGGCGCCATACAATCTGTAACCAAAATTAGATAGAATAGTAAGTAAATAATAAATAATAAAGAAATGATGAATATCATAGTTTAAATCAGGCACACACTTCATCATCTCTCATTGCATCCAACAAAGTTCTATATAATCGGAAGGCTCTAACACTGGGACGTGGAGGTCGTCCAACATTTTGCCACCTGTTACAATTAAAAAACATATTATGTAAATTATAGGTGTTAAATGAAGGCAGCATAATTAAATTGAATATGTAAAAATATTAATTCTAATTCATACCTGAAACTAAGAGGTAAAAGTAGTGGATATTCCTCAATCCGAGGGTCAGGAATAGGTGATATCTCAAGTGCAAGCATAGAAAATCGATCCCATCCCCATAGATATAGTAACGTCAAACATCCAGCGATACCAGAATCATTCTTATATGTTGCATTACAAAGTTCACGGTAAAGATAAACCAATACTGCTGATCCCCAACTATAACTGCCAGTCTAATCAAAGTCATCTAATAAGAGCAGATACATCAAGTAAACTCAATAACTAGATCTATCTGGCATCAACCACCCCCCAAACATACGAAGAATATAAGCATGGGTGAACTGACGCATTGTCTCATCATCTACGTCATCTGTTAGATGTGCAAAATTCTGGGCCAACCAAGCAATAGAAAGTTATTATCCGTCAATTTGATCAGCTGGTGGTGTAATTTTTAAAAGCCATTGACACACCTCTGGCAATTGAAACCTGTTCCACCCATAATTGGATCTCCCTCGATCGGTAGGTCTATCTGTACTGCTACGTCCTCGAGGGTAATCGTGCACTCTCCTTGAGAAGTGTGAAATGTATGTGTCTCAAAGTGTCATCGCTCTACTAGTGCACTCACTAGCGATGTATCGTACTCGAACTGTCTGATTCACATACCACCATAAAAATCAGACTGTCTCAAATAATCGACAATAGCTAAAGATGGGCCACCTAAACGATCATCATGTAGAACTCATCAAGAGCAAAGTATCCGATCGTCCTGCAAATAATGATACATCATATAAATAAGTGAATAAATGAAATAACAACTAGTAATAAATATTTTATCACACCTCGCCATTCCATATGGCCTGTGAGATATGCCGCTCCTGTAGGTATAGGAGTGAAGCATCTTCTGATCTTCTGGACCTGAATGAATGGGCTGGCTGATTCCAATCATGGCAGTTATGGGCAAAAATAACACAATAAACAAATATTTATCTATGATAGATGTAAATGATTAATAAAAAATAACTGGAAAACTATTATTTTTTTCAAGTTACTAAAATAAATGTCATGCAATAGTGTTGGTAATAGACACATACAATAGTCTTGTTACAATTTTTGTTACTACACTATTGAGGGCCAACATTGCGATGCGGGCAGGAGGAACGATTATGACTAATCTATCTACAAATGCTACATCTACTTGATTGTGACAAGGTCTTGAAATCTATTTTATTTCGATAACGAGTCGAACGAGGTCGATCTCTCTCACGAAGCATTGATGGATCTGGGATTAACTTTGGACCATTCGGATGCGGCCAATATTCTTCTCCTCCAATGGGGTGGAACATATTATTATATGCATTATACATTGTGTCCAGTCTAAATACAAGATTCATATATTGAAATGGCTTAAGTGCTGCTGCTGCACACGCCATAAAAGCATGTTGACACGGGTATTTCTCTACTTAAAATTCACCACAATCACATATATGCTCAGTTAAGTTAATCCTACAGCAATGACTATATTGGTGATTTATTTGGTTATGCGACTCTTTGACCTCGAACAATGCAGCTTCCTGATTGAACATATGCACAACACATGAATGGGAGCGTTGCACATTGACCTCTACCCTCTTTAGGTCTGCGAGTAAACTTGGCCTGCATTCATTTAAGTGTTAATCTATTGAGCACGTTACACAAAATACTAGTTGACCCGATAATATGTTGCTTTTGCTATGCCTGATATAGGTAAGGGCCTGACTCCTTTTAAAATGTCATTCATACACTCGGCCAGGTTTGTTGTCATGTGGCCGTATCATTGGCCTTCTACATCATATGCACGAGTCCATTGTTCTTTAGGGATTTCTGCAATACATTTGGCTGCTTCTTCATGTATGACTGCTATTTCGGCTAACTTTTCATCAACATACCGATGCCCATATGCATAACCTGTGTAACATAATTAATGTATCTATTATTATTTACTAATAATATACAACATGTATAACCAGATAGAAAACAAAAGTATACTAATATTTTTTAATTTTTGCTTTAAATCAGATGACTTATAATACATGTGAAGGTTGTTTGCCATATGATGAAGACAAAAAACATGATACCCATAGGGTGAATGCCAACCAATATGGAAATTAGTGACGGCAGATAAAATCGATAGATACCTATCTGATATCAAATAAATACCATATTATCTTGGCACCACTCGCCTGTGCAAGTTATACAAGAACCATGTCTATGCTGATTGTGTCTCTCCTTCTACGACAGCAAAAGCAAGGGGGACAATATGACGATCACCATCCTGCGCTATTGCTATTAATAGTGTCCCTTTATATTTACTGCAGAGAAAGGTGCCATCAACTTGAATCATCAGTTTAAGATGCTCAAATGCATCTATACAAGACTTGAACACCTAAAATACACGATTGACTACTGAAATTGGCCCACTAGTAGAGATATTCTGGAAAGCTTTATTCATCACAAACTCAACATATGAGCCAGGCATGCTCTGTTGGACTGCAGGCATCCATCGGGGTAATGTGTCATAAGAGCTCTCCCAATTACCATAAGCAATAGCAGTAACTTTATATTTTGCTCTCTATACCATTCTATAAGAAATAGTGTAACCAAACAAGTTTTTTATTTGCTCGATTATCTACTTGATTGGAGCATCAGGTGTTTCTATCACTATTGTTACGATACATGATGAGATAATATCAGAATTCAATTTTGGATGGTCTTGTGACATGGTTAAAGACAAACACGTATGTGGACCCACATATCCTATAATCTGTCAGAATGACCCCTTACCCTTACCTTTCTTGCATGCTCTTACCCGCCATTTACAGTTACTGTCATAATTCATACACTGACATTCTTCATATTTTTTGCTTGTAACGTACTTCTTGAAATTGTGGTGTGCCCTCACAGAATAGAGTTTCATAGCGCGTCGCAACAGTTTTTGATTTAGATACGTTAATCCAACAAATAACTCTTGATCATTCATTTGCATTTGATTAACAAGCTCCTCAAATTCATCACCGCGTGCTAAGGCCAAATTAACTTATTGGAAGAATGCAGCAACAGGGTCAACGTAGTGGGACGTTGGTTCAATATTAACGGCTTTCCTATCATCACCTTCACTATCATACATGTCATCATCAACATCATTATCGGTCTCACCGTCATCATCTTCATTGTCATTATTATAATCAGGGTCAAGCTCTGCGTCATACTGGTCTTCATTCTCAAAGTCTTTTAATACATTTTCTTCTAAGCCAAATGGAGAAGGAAGTTCATCAAACTCAATTGCTGGATGGGATGAATTCGGATGCGAACTACCCGCTATTGAGACCATTTGATATGTTGTTGATCCAAAAACATATCAAGTAAGGGTATCACTTCATTCACCGGGTTGAGTGAAATTCAATACTTAAAGGTTGGTCAATATTTTGGATGTTTGCATATATTTCAACTGCATTCAATTGTGTGGGGAAACGTGAGTGTGATTGCCACATTCTTTGCACATCACCACCATCTTCCAACATAATTACTTGGTACCATGTTAGATTTATTATCGTCGGAAGTCTATATACCACATAAGATACAATTTGGTTTGTAGGAAGGCATAGTTTTTTACTAATCGCTTGTTTCAACTCTTCCAATGTGATATCAATGCCAACTGTTATGTATCTTTACATTACACATTGAAAGGTCGTACCCTATGCACTTTCGAAGATTCTTTTGTTCGCATAAATGCAAACAATCTTATTTCTTCTAGTCATTTTGTTTCTCTCAAATATCCTAATCACAAACGTGCTCAAAATAATTATACTTGTAACGTACTTCATCTTTTCATATTTTTCCACCAATATTTTTCAATTGTACTTATCTTTTCATGCAATTTTTTTAAATTATGCATATTTTTAATACATTTAAATATATTTCCTTTAACCTTATTCTTCTTTACTTACTATATACATTCATTTCTTACCTTATAAATATAAAATATTTTTTCAGCTTTTTAATCATATAACCTTTTTTCTTTAACTATATCACTTTTTTTTTTTAAACTTTTTCTTTTGACATTATATAACATGTTCTTCTTTACTATTAACATTACTTTATACAACTATTTTTTTTTACTATTAATAAAATGAATTATGAATTTATTTTTTCTATTTAAATTATTTTATGCTAATATCATTTCTTATACTATATCAATTTATTTTTTTAGTACTGATATTAAAATTTATTCTCTTATTTTTTACTACTGTAAATCATTTTTTTCTATTATTATTTTGTTTTAATTCATATAAATAATATATATATATATATATCATATTTTTTAATAATTAATAAATCACATATGTTTCCTCGATTATCTAAATTTATTTCTTTTATCAATGATATTAAATTTTATACTCTTATTTTTTTACTATTTAAATCTATTTCTTAATATAAAATATATCTAATATAAATTTCTTAACAATTAATAAGACATATACTTATATTTTTTACTAACTCTTTAAATTTATTTCTTTTGTTATTAATATTAAAATTTATACACTTATTTTTTAACTATTTAAATTATTTTCTTCTAATATTTTTTTATTTTTTTATAGAATATCTATAATATGAAATTTTTAGTTATTGCTAAAGTATATATTTTTATTTTCCATTAACTATTAATATTATTAAATGTTTCACAATTATTTTTTACTTATTTAAATTATTACTAAACTATTTAAATTTATTTCTTATACTATTACTATTAAATGTTTCATTACTATTTTTTACTTATTTAAATTCTTTCATTCTTGCTTTATTGTTGTAATAATTAAAATAAAATATATTTCTTCTTGCATCTATATAAATTGTTGTTATTTTGGTTAAAAAAATATAGAAGAAAAATGAGTTAAAATAAATTTAAAAAAACCTCAAATAACTAATTTCTATCATTTTCATATTTCATTTTATATAAATCTAATGTAACAATAATAATTATATAAAATTTACAACAACCAAATAATCATATATATGCACTTAAGTATTATTACACAAAAAAATCAACGAATATGTATACAATAAAAAATATTATCATTCTACAAATTTATCAATAACAAAAATACAATATTAAAAATAATATTACAAGCATATTTTTGTTACTTTCTTCAACTTACTTTATATTTTGCTGAAAACTACAACTTCTCGAACTAATTTTATAGCACTTTGCTCTTAATTTGTAGCAGAATCAAAATTGACAGGGTAAAAATAAAAAAATTTAACTAGCAGAACTTTAAGCTACAAGGAGACGGACGAGTAAAAATGGCCAGGAGGATTCAATTTATAGCCCATGACCAAGGGCATTTTTGTCCTTTTACTATAATATTATCTATTTTATTATTTTTCAACCATCAGAATTTACAAAAATTTGAATCAACCAATTAGCACTTGCCACGTGTTCCTTATATAGTTAAATTTCTCTTATATCCTTTTTACTGTGTTTCGCGTGAGGAGGGGGCTGCAGCTTTCACTGTAGGTGCAAAACTAGAATTCGGACTTGTGGGGTCCGAATTCAAAACGTTTGAATTCGGAATCCTGTGTTCCGAATTCATGTTCTGACAATGCCAACCTTTAACCAAAGCAATTGTTGAATTTGCTTCCTTGGTCAGCGTATGGTAGCAGCTAGAATTCGAATTTGTGCAGACCAAATTCATGGTTTTATTAGTTCCTGAGCAAATACTTTTCATATTGTTATCTTTGCTGAATTTCTTTCTTTTTTAATTATCTCCTTGTCAATTTATGCATTTAAGTGCTAAAAATACAAGACATGAATATTTCTTTTTCATTCGAGAGATTTTTATTATCTTCACATCGTGACAGTATCTTTCTCAAGTTCTCGTATTAGTTGTTCCATCATCTCCTTGTACATGGGCATATAATGATCATTGATCATTGTTTTTGAAAGTCTGAACTTGTTGTACAGCTCTCTGGGTGTTTCATATAAACAGACGTGTTCCTCAACAGGATCATCAGAATTTGAGTTTGAATTATTGTCAGATGGTACAGAGACAATATGCATGATTATTCTCGGGGGTTAAAAGCAATGGTTATCTAAGTTGTCAGATGCTGTACTTAAGTTATTGGATCTTGAAGCATTAACAAGCTGATTCTCTTCCTCTATTATCTCTTTAGCTACAGCTGCCTCTTCTTCCTGGGCATGAATGTTCAGTGTATTATCCTGCTTCTGAATCTCCTTCTCCAGTTCATACCACAATTGGCCTTCAGTAATGTTGTTTACAGTGGAAGTGGTGGCGCCTTGATTACCAAGAATGAGTTGCTCCTTTTCATCTGTGTCATCATGGCCTAATACGAAACTATGTTCATCTTTATCCAGCTCGGGTTTGGTCTCTACCATTTCAGTCAAAATAGATTCAGTTGTTGCCTCAGATATTAGAGACGCATTAACCAAGTTCTCTATTTTGGAATTCCATGATGGGTCAACATTTCGGCGACATGTAGTCATGCAAGACCATGATGACAATGACAGGCGAGTTCTGACAACAGCTTCAGCAACACTTTGTGCATGCTTCATCACAACCTGCAAACACAGCAGAATCTCCTTAAGAAAAATATGCATTATGTATGACGAATTCCTACACAAAATAAAGATTTTTTATAGAAAACTAGCATTGTCTAGATTAATACTAGTTATTTCCTCCCTCATATCATACATCTTCAAAGACCTATTACTAATAACAAAATCTTGTTGGTGTCTGATAAACTCTTACCAACTAAGTAAATATCACAGGAAAACACCATGCCCTAAACACTGTTAACGTCAATGTCAAAAAGAAATCACAGAGCTTGAAGCTACCTACGTGCCACTAGTTATTGGTCGCAGAATAGCATCTGCACCAGCTACCCTAGCTTTTGCACTAGATATTGAAAGTATGCATGATCCAAGTGCAGTTGCAGAGCGATAGACAACATTCAGGACCTTTGTACGTTGAACCTGATCCTGTAAATCATTCAACCAAGATGATGCAATAACCTAATGACAACTAAATAGAGTGAGATCAAGGAACTTTCTAACAAAGAACATCAAATTTTAAGTAAAAAACATTATGATTAATGTTTTTCAAATTATCTAAAGGTCAGGAGAATGAGTTAGAGCACCTCAGAACGAAGATCATCAACAGAGGAAGCTGACAAGGTAGGCACTAAATCCGAGCCATTTATAATAGTAGTGATAAAGTGTTTTCCTTGATTCTGCTAACTCCCACGTCATACAGGCAGCTGCAATAATGACAATTTATAACATAACTTTATTTAGTGCTTAGTGTGAGAGGATAGGCAAGGTTCCAATATACTAAAATATAATCATGATGCACTAGCAAAATATTCAACCAGAACCATAGACAAGCATATGAACCCAATATATTCAAAACAAATGTATTAAAGTCATTATGTGAATTTCAATTTCAATTTATCTTCCTTTTCTAATATTTACTTAAAAAAAATGCATTCCATTTGTTTTGCACCCTCACGAGGCCAATATAGTCAAATTTGCTATTAATCTGTTACGGACTCACACTGGCATCAAGCAAATTAGAATAGATGTTAAAAGTCATATCACTATGGTACATCGCAACTTTGAAAGTCAAATCAATAATGTTTGGCACAGTATTTTGAAATTTCAGTGCCATCCGAACTGATTATAACACTAACTTCAGATCATGGCCAACACCAATATACTAGATTATTAAATAATACAAAAAATTCAGTGTAACTTGCGCAGTTAGCAACATTTGTTCCATGGAATTTTCTACAATCATCTAGTCTCGAAATGGTAAGATCATGCGTTGAAGTTCAAAAATACAATAACTAATGAATTAGTTAATTTACCCAACTGAAGAAATAATTTTTTTTTGGCAAGTACTAAAGAAATAGTTTTAAATGTGAAATACCTGGGGCAAATGTGAGGCAGGTAATTGAAGAGAATTCTTTTTGTTCTTTCAGCATATAAGTCAACAGTGCTGCAGTGCCACCACCAAGAGAGTGCCCAATAAAACATATTCTTACAAGCAAGTATAAAATAACCCATAAGACAAATTTTCAAAAAAAAAATAAATGAAAAAATGTGGCATCTAGAGTAAAAACAACAAAATTTACGAAAGGAAAAAAAGATTATTAAAATATTTTCCAGATTTTCTACTACTCCATTAGCTTGCAATTTAGCAATCAGGGTTGTAACATTGAGATGCTCTTCCAAACAATTTATAGAATTACCTTTGAAGTGAAGATATTCATCTAAAGCATTAAGCAGGGTCAGAGTGCAGAGCTTTGCAATCCAATGAACTGCAGCCACCATTCCACAATGTGTGCATATCCTAAAACTAAGTTGCTAATCCCATCATCATTTAAAACTAAATGGTGGAAGGGGACCACAGCACCAGTTGTAGTTGTCAGTATGTCTTTAATACTATGAGTACCCCGAATCAAGAGAAGGAAACATTTTGATTTTGTTTCACGTATAATTGTGAAAGCAGGTTTCAAAAGCTGCATTAAGATTTCGTGCCATTGAATCAATTATCAGTTAAAAATGAGGATAAGAATGGAAAACCAACTGATGCCGCTAAGTGGCTCAATATAAAATGGGAAAAGAAATGCAAGAAAATGGTTAAAAAAATGCAATAATGCATAGAACATTTTTGTGAAAATTATTCACTAACTAGCGGAAACAGACTCCTTGTGTAAATACGGAAGCAAAACACTTGTCAGCATTCGCATGTAGCGTAATGATGATATAAATAGCAACCACCATCTAAAACAAACCACTACCTCTATTTTTTTATTTGTTTTTGTTTTTTATTTTTTTTGTCATTTACCCATTTCTTTCTCGAGACAATATTTATCAAGATGTAAGAGTCCTCATGCAATGATAAAAGAAATACATCAATCACTCGTTATTAATTTATTATCTAATAAGAAAGTAGATATTAGACCTATGGCATTGTCACCCCTTGGTTTATTTTTTGACACGAACACCTTCAACAGTATTTAAAAAAGGGCAAACCTAACCTTTCCTAATAAGATAAATAATGGAGTAGTCTTTTTTTTGTGGGATCCCACGTGTTACATATGGGCAAGTGGGAATAATTATTTCCAATAGAAAACATTAGTTGCCCAACTTTAAATGCTATAGGTGGTCTTACTGTCAACACGTAAAACACAAGTCCTTATCTGATGAAGACCTAATAATGATACCATCGGGATCATAGTTTGGTTCCTCTTATCTGATGAAGCTTACGTTTGCCCTAATACAATACATATCTTGATACAAGACTAAAGAATACTACCCCTTTTATGAGTGTTAACTCATAAAACTGAATCTAGGGACACAGATGAGGCAGAGGATGCAAGTCATTGTGGAGCACTACATACTATGCTACTTATTACAAGGAAAGTTGCAATTATAGGTTCAAGATGATGACCTATGGAACCAGTAACATTTCCTCCTCCTCAAGGAAAGGAGTTAAGACCATGAAATCTAAACCATCTAGAAGGTTATGTTTGCGATTTGGCTTACTCTTCTCCAAACCTACCCTAAAAAAGTTTTAAATAGAGTGACATTAAGTACAACATACCCCAACTTTGGGCTTTTGTAAAAGGATATCGTCCAAGGAGAATCCGTCAAACTCCAAAAACACCGGAAATGGCTTCTTCGAGAAAAGCATACACAGTGTCAACAGCCTCAAAAGAACATGCAACTCCGCTATAATTTCAGGGCCTTTAAGTTGTGCACAATCATTACCCACATATACACTTGCAACTTGTAAATTACCTTGCAAGTATCTCATACCAATTAAAATCTCAAATCATACACAGAACATAGTCAATTTTGAATTCGGACTTTAAAATTCAGCTTCATATTCAATTTTGAATCTGGCATACTGAAGTGAAAAGCAAGCACCCTTCCCAAATCAGAACCGAACAGAATTTGGATTCAGCAAATGAACCTATTTGCGCATAAAGTAATTAATGTCGAAAGCCAAGTTGCCAATGGGCTAATTACCCAAAGTCTTCGAATAAGTGAACCTCAATGTTTCTGACAACATAATAACTGATTCCAACAGAGTCGCCGGAGGCTAAGCTAGCCTTCGAGCAAGCCTCCTCCTCCTTAGCAATCTGCGGGATTTCAATAAATCCCCGTTTGGATCCTCGTTGTCTTCACCCTTCCTCGCCAGGCCCTTACTCAATATATAGTACAACATCATCGCCGCTCCGGCCGCGGTCTCCATCGTCCCCGTCGCCATGGAATCAGTTCCGAATTACAGAGAAAAAACTACCAATTTGGCCATCAAGAAAAAGACTAATCATAAGCAGAAACTGCCCAACTGCTGAAACAAGAATCGATTAATTGCCCCTAAAAAAAATGCTCGATCGTGAACAAGATGCAAGCAAGAAAAACAAAAATTTTAGGAGGGAGAAAAAGTATACTCATTCATAAAATTACCAAAATACCCTTGTTTTAAAGGGATTATTGGGATGTTCAGATAATACCCACGTTAGGGATAAGATGAATTACTAATTTATGCCTATTATTAAGAAAGAAAATTAATTAGTATTTTAAGGAAACATACATTCTTTTTTTTTTAGAAAAAAATTCACACATTCAAGGTTATACCTTTAAAATTTGTGATATTCTTTAAAAATTTCAAGTTATTATTATATTTAAAACAGTTTCAAATACATGTCATAGTGAAAAAAAAAGGTTCATTTTCATTTGGATAAAGGGAAAGCCATAACTCATTTTAACAAGCTTACCTAAATGTTTTAAATATTTATTTTAATAAGAATATAACATATAAATATTTTTATACCTCAATAATATATTATTGATTGTAAAAAAAAATTCTATATATTATAATTTTATTTTAAAAAATTAATAAAAAATATTTTAAAAATTACATATTCCTTTAGTTTTTTTTTTTGAACAATTTTCTTTTTTGGTCATAAAAGCATGCAAAGACAACATTAGCCTGGAAATGTAAAGAAAAAAAAAAAAGGATTGGGCCTACTATAAGGTGAGGTGATTAGTGGATCTTGGTTCCAATCAGAGGCTTACGGTGAAATAAGATTGATTGGTGGATGGATCCAAGTCAATAGGACCACTAATAATTCAATAATCTTGTACAAGGTCAAAATTTTAGCACTCAAAATATATTATCATCATCATTTATGAGATTAACATGCATGTTGTTAACTAAAATATACTATTATATTAAATATCATACAGATCTAAGTTATTCTAAAATATACTTATAAAAATGTTTTTTTAGACGTTTAGAATATAAGTATATGAAATTGTTTATAATACTTAAAACTTAATTAGTTGTTAGTAGATAATGTAAGTTGTACAATCAAACTAAACTAATAACTGGTTTGATTGGAAAATTGTTATATGGATCATGACTTAAATCTATCTGACTTTTAATATTTGCTAATAAAAACATTGGTCAAAAACTAATAAATATTGGTTGAATTTGGTAGTAAAACAATCAAAATACTTTTTTTATAACCTCTGCTTACATATCCAGATCTATTTTAATTACATTTAGCTTGTCGACTAGCCTATAATGTAATATGGCTTGCATAAAGGCATAAGGGCCCAGTGGAAGTGTCACCATTATTGACAGGGACAAGCTATCCTATAAGCATGCAAATTGGGACACTTGGCTAGGGCACATCAAGTATAACTATCAGTATTGAATGTTGAATTACAACCATAATTATAGGCATCACTTTAGTCATTGACTATTGATTTTTAGCCATAACTGTAGGTATCGACCAGTGGATTATGACCACAACCATTGACATCAACTATTGAATTTTAGGTACAATCATAAGCCTTGGTTAATGAATTTTCATTAGAGCTATTGGTATAGGTTAATTAATTTTGGCTGCAATCGCAAATCAATTGATGAGTTCTAGTCACAGCCATAGGTATTGGTAGATGAATTCTAGTTATAACCACAGGTCTCAAATGATGATTTTCAACTACATCTACATGTATTAGTTGATGACTTCCAGCGACAATTGTAAGTCTTGGCTAATGAATTTTGGCTATAGCTATAAATATCAACTAATGATTTTTTACTATAGTTGCATGTATCAATTGATGATTTCTAACTATGGCTGCAAGTCTCGACTGATTAATTTTGACTATTTGAAAGTCAGGAGTTGTCATAATATTAATCAATTTCCTTAAGTCAATACAACCTACCTCCCAACTTGCCTTGCAACTACTCTTTCTCTTTCTCACTTACTATCGAAGTTGTTAACCACCATAAGCTTCACGATTTTAGCAAATATGACAAGCATTACCGACATTCACTTTTGTATGTCTTCCATCATATAGTATTTTAGTGATGGTAAAATGACTATCATAAATGCAGATGATTTGAAATGGTCTTCACCTCCTATAAGTTAATACAACCTACCTCCCAACTTGCCTTGCAACTACTCTTTCTCTTTCTCACTCACTATTGAAGTTGTTAACTACCATAAGCTTCACAATTTCAACAAATATGGCAAGCATTACCAACATTCACTTGTGTATACCTTCCATCATAGAGTATTTTAGTGATGGTATCATGACTATCATAAATGCAGATGATTTGAAGTGGTCCTCACCTTCTACAGTTTCTCTACTGCTTTTCTAAAAAAACATGATAGGTATCTTCTGTGGCCATATCTCCATTAAATAAGTAGTTGTATAAATATTGGCAGCCTCTAGACATACTTAAATGTTTAAAACCTCTATAGTCCTAATAGGCATGCCAAAAATGCTATTAGAGGTTTTGCTTTCTATAGAAGTTTCCATTTGTTGATCAGTTAAAAGTGAATAGCTATATGAAGAAATATTGAATAACTCCTTTAAATCCCTATTTTACGAGTATATTGTAGAAATGAGACATGATTCTTTAAAGACAAGTTCACGTAAGTCTTAAATATAGTTAAGCCTAGGTAAAGAGAGGTTCTAAATGAGAATAAATTGAAAAGGATGAAGATTACTAATGCAAACTTAAAAAATAAAGGATAATGATTAAAAAAATTTAAAGAAATTAACAACTCTTATAATGAGTCTAAAATAATGATAAAATATTATAAATAAATTAGAAATAAAAGACATAAAGGGAGTAAATAAAGTGAATAAATAAATTTTGAAATAAATGTGTGTGAAGTAAAGATAAAAGTAAGGTATTGAATAATTTATTGTGATTTTAGATATATGTCCAGTGTTGTGGTCTTTCTTTCCTTTTTATAATGGTTTCTTTAATTGGTAAGCTTTCTATAATAGATCATCATCTATATTTTAAATCTTTATTAACTTTATAGTACCCTCTTTGACTAGTAATCACTCCTTATAATAGGTCATCATTTATATTTTATAACTCAACTAACTTCATGACCTCTTTTATACTTAAATACAACACTTTAAGTGAAAAACATGTTGAATTCAATGAAGTCTATGTTCTCCTTCTTTCTAACAACTTAATTGTCAAGTTTTCAGTTAATTTAATCGAACTCTTAACTAATTTAATCAAGTCCTCAATTAGGTGGTTGATTTTTCAGCTAGTCAATTGAGACATTGACTAAGTAGTCATATGCCTCTCAATTAGATAATTGCAATCTTAACTAATCGAGTCATAATTTTGATAAAGTAACTATAACCTCAACTAGATTCTTGACTAAGCAATCACAATCATAGTTAGGTTTTTGACTAATTAGCTAAGATAAATTATTATTTTTATTATTTAGCGCGACAAAGTTGATAATTTTTAAACAAAAAATTATAAGTGAGAAGTTGAGATCATATGATAGTAGTTGGCTTACTCGAAAAGAGAACAATCAAAAACGCCGACAGCGTCGGCGTTAGGAATTTATAGTTGAGGCAGCAAATGGTCCTTCGCAGCACTTGCCCGCTTGTCATTAGTCAACACCGTCTCTCAACCAGTTATTACTTATTACTCCTATAATAATGCGGTTATTTGCATTCGTGTTCGTTGACCAACTTTTCCTTGGCAAGACAAAATATTTGAGCTTGCACTTTTTTTTGCGAATAAATTAAAGGCCTCTTAATTAATTTCATTTTGCAAAATTTACGTAGTTATCTTTGGAAGCTAAACTTAAATATAAGTTCTCAATATACACCATCTTTTCTTTGCTTCAATGATAATATTTAATATTTCTTAAAGTTTAATATTAAATATTATAATTGACAATTTGTAAAAATCAATAAATCATTTAACATTAATATTAAAATTTTCTTTTCCCATGTACGTAACAAATACATTCAGTTAAGTCATCTTCACGTTTAGTCATCCTCTTCTAAATTTCCAAAACCATATCACTCTTCCATAATAGAGAAAATGAGAGAAGAATCAGAATTCATAACGCAGTTAATATTATGGATAAGCCACCGAGTATGGCTTTTATTTATTAATATTGCGTTATTGAAGCAAACTTTTAACCCTTGTTTGATGCAAAATTAGTGGCACCTAGGTACAAGGCCTTTAATATTTACAAAATTAATATTGAAAGCCAACAACTATTAACACTGAATGGGAATGGTTTGCTTTCAAGGACATGAAATTTTCTGGGCATATCTTATAAATGGAAGAGATATACTTGGGACATGAGAGAATCAAGGAGGCCAAGGTGATGGAGAACAGTTTGCATTGTCCCATCATAATGTTACATTAAAAGCACAAAACAATCAAATTTGACAGTAATGCGACTGCCCCGGTTCCACAAACAGAAATCGAACAAAAGCAACGCTCAGTGTAATAATTATCACAAACCTGCTGTAATGTTTTTTAAAAAAAAATTCACACATGAATCAATAACATCAGCTACTAGTAATGTCAGTGGCTAGCATGTCATGAGTATCCTTCTAATAGTCAAAATTACAACAGCTTTCTCCACTAAAGTTTGCTTATGCCTTTTAATTCATTTTTATCAATTTAAACTAGAGAAGAAACCAAGGCTTACGCAGCATAAATGGATTCAAACACAAATTAGCTACTGATCACCGTATGCCAATCCTGTTCCATCGTAAAAACAGCTCCCTTCTCCGTCCACCATATGTGACTTCATCATTCAGTTGCTAGTTCTATGGCCTTGGGTTCTCAGAATTCCTCCATCAATTAGGGGCTGCAGCTCATTTTTTACAAGTTTTTGTACCTTCGAATCTGATGAGTCCGAAAATGCAGAAATAACCTTACAGCTGCAATTACAATCACAAAACCAAAAGAAGACATAAGAAATTACAGTCCTTCGCAACCTGCCCGATTGGAGATAATTTATAATAATATAAAGTTCAAACGAAGCCTACCTGTGACCACGTGCCCAAAACTCACTCTTCCCTTGTAAAGCTTTCTCCCATAAGGTAGAAGCAAAATTGGGGCAATCCAAAACAAGTTTTCTAATGGTCCGACTGGAATGAAAATTTTCAAGGACATGCTCCTCTTGTGACTCTTCTGATTTCGATATTGCTGCTAGAGATGCTATTGCTTCATGAAGGGAATTTATCTTATCATCCAAGGCTGGGTGGAGTATGCCACCAGAAGCCCCCGTTGCAACCTGCATAGATTTTCAAATCACAGAAAAGACAACTTCTAGGTCACAAATCTGTACAACTTGTAAAATTGACAAATCACCAAAATCACATTTCCTACCTCATAAATGACATCTTTGCCAAAATTTGATCGTATCAGTTCTCCAGCACTCTCAATACATATATCAATGAGACTCTGCATGGTAGTCATTTACCTTATCAAAAAGCATTTTAACACAACTCCACAATGTACAAGTAATCAAACTGGTCTCACATTTGCATAATGGTCAAACCCAATAAAAACTGTCCATTAACACAATAATACATAAGAATATGTAAATCACCGTTTTTTATCAAAAATTAAGAAAAAAATCAGGGACAAATCAATTAAGGAAAGAGGGAAACATGCCTATGAACAACAATAAAAGAAAAAAGGGTGAATAAATTATTTGAAGCCAAGCTAAGATAACCCACCCACCTTTGCAAGTCCACTCTTGATCAATAGCTCTTGCCTTCTAACAGTCGGGTCCTTTTTCCCACTCTCAACTAGGTGAGAATCCTCCCCAGAAGTTTTATCTTTATTGGCTTCGTCTGCTGTCACTTCCATATCCTCCTTGGGTTCCTTGTCACTAGGTTCTTCAACCTTGGAAGTTTCTGTCTGAGAGTTTGCTTCTGAATGATCCTGAATGCAATCCAGCTGAAGTGAGACAAGAAATGCTCTAAGGTTCAGAAAACAAAAGAAATAGCTTCATTAGTAACCTTGACAAGAAGAGATGGTATATATGAATTCAAGGAAGCAAGGTCATCAGGACTGAAATAGTGTGAACAATTAGGATGAAGCAATTGGAGCAGCGGACGCCTTCCATTCTGAAAAATTCACAAATAAATAACAGGATTTAGAGATATAGAACCAGAAAGCATTAAAAACCAAATCTTAAGAAGCAAACAGTATATAATCCTTCTATATTATTTCTGGGAAGGGTTGGCGGAGCTGGGATTGGGATTAAAAAATAATCTAGCAGCAAATTTTAACAGCATGAATACATATAAAACCTTTTAAAAATATCCTTATCACTTGATAAAAACTATATTAGTGTCTTCTATAACCACTTAACGTTATAGGGAAAAAGACCATAGAAGAAACCTTATCCAAAACAAGCTCCTTTAAAATTTGTTGAAGCTCAGAAATGATAACCTGTGACAAGAAAAAATTAAAAGCTTAATATGAAACAAGCATTCCTTAGATATAAACAATGAGTATGAAAGAGAAAAGCAGAACAAGAACCAACCTTTGTTATCAGTTTTGTGTCATCAACAACTGAAAGGATACAGACTAGCACCTGAAAGTTTAACGATGCTCCTATTAAAAATTCAATCTGAAGTAACTTATGAGTAACAATTAGTTAGGACAACGCCATGATCCACTTTCTTTGTTGATTCTTTGGCAATCTAAAACATGCATCCAAAAACAACTGAAAAAATGGAAAAAGCAACAACAACACATGGAAAGCAACCATCAACCCAATAGGCTTGCCCATAGATGGTCCTAGGCAACAGCAGAGGCAAAAACTTGAAATGAGAAAATATCATGTCTTAAAAGTATGTGAACCTTCAGTGAGTTTTCCATGAAAATAAATCTTGCTTAACATGTTTAATGCATTTTATCCACTCATAGTAATTTAATTTTAAGCATGTTCAGTTTGAACTAGGTCATAGCTGGCCATGTCAAAATATTGATCATTTAAAGTTGAAACATATTAGCAACGAGTAATTTAATGTTACTATTACATGATTAAACAAATAAATCCTTGAAAGAGAGCTAGGCAACAAAACATAACCACTAAGTCACATTCCTCACCAGACATCCATATTGGTGATAAGCTATTTTGCCTATGTGGCCTTTCATTCCTTTGATAATCTTCTTCCTTTCCTAAAATGTAATGTTAGAAAGAACAATCATATGTCAGAATGAAATCACCCAAGGTATACAGTTTAATTGACTATGCAGCACATTGCTAAACAATACCTTGGCATTCCCATGTTTTATACAGAGAATCCCAAGTTTGGCCCCATCCCTTGTACCGATCATTCTAACAAGGAGTGGACTGGACAGCTGTTGGATTATATCCCTGACAGAGGACTTTTCACATACTCACTTTAGATAACGGAAGAGGTATGACCACAGCCAAATTTCTTGGTTATAATACAAAGCATGCAGAATTAATGGGGTAGAGTAGAGAAGAACCTGATCAGCAATGCTAAAATATTCCATCAACACTCTGTGTATTATAGAGTGGTCAACTATTCCTTTCTCTAAAATTGGTTGAATCACTGATACCATATGTCGCAAAACTGAACCTTTCTGAAGACCTAACTTGGAAATTACATCTACTAACCTGACATGCAGTTAAAAGCTACGAAAATAAATGAGTGGAGCAAGATAAAAACTATTGTGTGAATGTCATACCCATCTAGTCTAGAACAGTAAAGAAGCAAGTAACATTAACTTAGGGAGAGGAGCAAGAGCAATTTTTTGCTGACACTGTCCTATACATTGCCAGCTTCTTAAAGACAAGTGTGCTTAATCAATCCAATCAAACTCAATGAAATAGCGTATGCAGATAGAGGTGTCAAAGAAAAGCATTGGAATAGATGCTTCATCTTCATTATGTACAGAGGATGGATATGAAGTCTTGCAGGAAATATACTTTCCAAGAGAGCAACTATATATTCCATATTCCAGTAATTATTTCTCCACAATTTGCTATTACTTTTAAAAATGATTTATTAAAAATGAAAAACCCAAGAGAGAGGTTAGATTACGAAAATCTTTTTCCACCTGCCACAAGTTCTAAGTACTGAACTTTTACCTGCTCTCCTTTAAGGAGACTAGGTCCTTAAATAACTGAAGTTCTGTAGAGCATAATTCCAACAGAAGCTCTTGCTTTTGGGCTGCACTTGCTAACTCATAAGCATGCTCAACAACTGCATAACATGTAGATGCACAAGACTTACGTACAGAATTTGGATTTTGCAAGATTCTGTAAACATATGCATTTCTGACAATTTATATCTTGTAGATAAAATTTCAGCAGAATCGCTAAGCTACATGAGGAAGAAAAAAAAAGAGCTTTTCATTGGTTTTTCTCTATTTCTCTTCCTTCTAGACTGCTTCACATCCTTAAAGAGCAATTACAAGCCCATGTATTGCTAAACACAATTAAAATCAGACTGCAAAGAAGGGAAAAATTTTACTTCATTGAGTCATTACAAACTCTGAAAGATATCTGAACTAAATTATGAAGAACTACAAAATACCATCAGAACCCAAAAGGACATTAATGTTACATACCAACTGATCCAACCATGTGGCGAAGAAGAGAAGCAACATGCCCACGAAGAGAGGAGATAAAGCCTGCAAGCTGTTTCCTGGAAGCTGAAAAAGAAAGCAGACAAGTTAGAAGAAAAAATGACATAGAACAAGATTATATGACAAGTTATGAAATAAAAAATGATTATCAAATATACTAAAATTTTCAAGTTGACAACTACCATTGTCCAGCATCTTTTTTACTAAGTGAACTGCATATGCATTGTATGAGAGAGTCAGAAAATGTGGACGAAGCTCTTCAAATACTGCATCTCTTTCAGCTTGTGAACAATGCTTAACACACGTCTAATGATAAAGAAAGAAACAGTTAAAAATGCAAAATATGATATAAAATCCGGAACCAGAATACTTTAGAAAGAAAAACAAAATATATACCTGAAGAACACGAGAAGACACATGAGACCCTGCAATCTCAGGAATTTTCCCCTTCATCTTTTGCAAAGCTTCTGTCACCAGCCTTCAGACAATATAAGTAAAAGTAAAATGAGGAGAAATGAGAGAAGATACAGTTAACGTTTAGCATGTCCTGAAGTAACCATCATGTTCTTAAATATATGTTTAGAGGAACATACTTAGCCCTGTCCTCTTTAGCAATATCACGGCGTCTCATCTTCTCCCATAGGCGTGCAAGCTCCTGTTCAAATTAGGCGTATTAATTTTCAATTAGCCAGATCCTATGTCCAAACTAGTGAGTACTTACTTAAACAGTCCTCCACTACAAAACCCAATCCTATATCCCACATCAGCAAACAACAGGGCTTGAATCCCCATCAATATAATACTTCAGCTCATAAAAATAACGATATCTTATAAACAAAATTAGTGTATTTTGATAAGTAGCATATCTACCCATGCTATAAACAGGAGTATCGTGTACATAACACTCACTTGTTCAAGTGTGTAATGCCGCTTTCTTTTCTTTTTTCTAGCCTCTGCAAGTTCCTGCAATGACACAATTAAAGCAGCTAATCAAAATAAGTATCTCCGACTGAATCACCAACTAGTTTCAAATACACATGCAGACACACCCTACGCCAGTCACCAGAAATTGTCCCACCAAACCTTCAAAAAATAAAAATCAGTATTTTTTTCTGGAATTATACTTCTTTGCACAGACACAAAAAATTACCTTCTTTAATAACAAATTTCACGATTTTGCTGGTTTAAACACATATACTTACTCACGCATAAGCCATAATTAACGTATATAATCACAAACACAAATGCCTGCAGTATACTCCAGCATCAATAGTACCTCAAGATTATTATAAAATAATTACATGGAAATAATGAAACCTTGGCATGCAATCGACGTTCTCTGCCTGTAACAGGAGGCTTGTTCTCTTTACCATCCAGAGCTGTTTTTCCCTTTTTAATGGATTTGGAGGGCTTCCCAGAGCCTTTGTTTTTCGGAGGGTATGAAGGAATTGAGGAAGCGAGCTTGGGCATCTTCGAAGGAGATGGTTTATCTGCTTCGGTGTTAGAACCTGGAATTCGCTTTCTCTTTTTCGTCGCTTCGGTGTTAGAACCTGGAATTCGCTTTCTCTTTTTCGTCGCTTCGGTGTTAGAACCTGGAATTCCCCTTCTCTTTTTCGTCTTGTCGACCTGCTGCTTCTTCGCCGCCATGGGTGCAGATCGAAGCTCAAGCTCTTCTGTTCTTTTTGGCGTCTCGTGCTCGACGGAGCGCCTCTTCCTTTGAGGTGAGGTTTATGAAGGGTTTCGGGGGACCGATTGAAACAGGGCCTATGTCTAATACTACCATCTATATATGATTGCGGTAAAAACCTAGCCTTCAGGTTTTAATTTAGTCCTTCATTTATTTTGGTTTAAAATTTGGTCTTTCTAAATTATGATAATGTTTCAACCATGTCTTTTTTCTATATATTAGATTAGATGGGATGGGAATCTAATGTGCCAATTTTGGACTTTCAGACCATCTATATGGACAAAAATAATAAGAAATGGCCCAAGTTTAGATTGCCTCGTGTTACTTTTGGGAGTAACATGAGATCATGTTGGCACCACTAACGTGAGGCAATTCCATTGCAAATGGCCTCTTTTTTATTTCTCCTTGAAACTCTCTTCTCTCCCTCTTCCCCTATAATACTAAATCTGGACGAGAGAGGAAAAAAGTGAAAGAAGAAAAAAAGAAAAAAGTGAAGAGTTCTCTTTATATATTTAGATAAATAGAGAAAAAATAAAAAAATTATTAATTTATAAAAATAATAATATCTTTATTATCTAATATTAATGATTTGTGATGAGCGGGTAATTTGAGAAGATAAATGATAAAAGAGTTTTTTTTCCACAATTATTTTATATTTAAAAAAAATTGGTACGATTCACTATTTTTTTTTTTACTTTTTTTCTCCCCTTAATTTTTTTTCTAATCCAAATAAGGAAAAATTCTTTTTTTTCTCCTTTTTTTTTAGTTTTTTTTTTCTCTCTACTTTTAACCCCATTTAAACAGATAAATGTAAAACATACCAAGATCAAAAGCTTCTCCTCTCTCTACAAAAAAAAAATGAAATTAGTAAGCATGATTTCGTCGATCACACAAATTGCAGCATATAATTAGAGAGGGTTTGATTTGATCAACCACATTTCCAAGAAAAATATTGTAGATTAGGTTGAGCTGGCCTTGATTAATGAGTTTGGCCCAACTCAGTGGCCTTAATTTTTAAAAAAAATTATATAATTAGAGAGGGTTTGATTTGATCAACCACATTTCCAAGAAAAATATTGTAGATTAGGTTGAGCTGACCTTAATTAATGAGTTTGGCCAACTCAGTGGCCTTAATTTTTTTAAAAAATTATTTAATTAGAATTTATATAAATTTATTTTAAAAATAAAATATAATTTTACAAAAATTTATATTAAAATATTATTTTTAAGAGTAATTTTATAAATTTTATTAAAAAAAAAAAGTCTAAACATTAAGTTAGACAAATGCCTAACTTGACCTTAAATTTGTGTAGTTTTACTTTCTATAGTTTATTTCTTCAATTTTTTTTTTTTGTTTTTGCCTTGTGATAATTATAATAGCGTCTTTAAGATCCATAGCTGTTAGTACCTCTTCAATTCCGTACTAAAAGTTCGAACTTTGGACCTTAAAATTTATGTTAAAATACATAGCAAAGAATGATTTTCCTTTTCAAAGGTATTTCATAGGAATTCCACGGGGCAATGGCAGCATAAAAGCATCTTATTCTATACATTCAGATAGAAGAATGTGGTGGGTGCATATAGGAGTGGCTAGCATGACATTTTATGAAAGATTTTAACTTTATTGCAAAAGGCAATTATTTATTGTAGATTTGCACTCAAGTTACAGATGTTTCAACTTCAAGCTGGCTTCCATGGTTGACTCATTGGGGCATGCTTCAAACATCAACGCATTTTAGGAAGCACCAATACACCAAAAAATGGGGTGTATTTATAACGGATATGTATTTGATACAATACACACATCCTATACCAGCATCTTATCTAGTTTTTTTTAATGTCTAATATATTTTGAAATATTTTAATTGATATTGATATGTTTTGAAACATGCCCAAATGACTTAAGAACTTATAAAAGATTTGATGTGAATAAAGATAAAGAATGATATTTTATTTGAATTAAAAACTATAATTTTTATTTTATTTTATATTTTTATTTATAATTTGTTATAAAAATCTTATTTTATATTTGAAATATTTATTTAATATCTAATTTTTTATATTATTTATTTTTTCTTGTGTTAATATATATATATATATATATATCCTTTATCTATATCTTAAAATTTTAAAAATTATCTTATTATATGTATTATATTATGTCATATTTAATACGTGTACCAATACTTATTAGGATGCAAATTATGTTTTTTCGACCAAGGAAAAGCCAATGACAAAAGTTTTGGGTAAAATAAAAACAGTATGGAAAATTAAAAACAAGTAGACAATGCAAACTCACAATCATTGTGTGCCAGTATCAAGTCCGCGATGATTTGTACTATGAATTGGCGTATTGAGTCTGCATTTGTTATGATGCAAATCCGATGTATTACTTTTATATAGTCGTATAATATTTATTATATTTTTTATAATTTATTGTTTTATTTATTAAATTATTATTTTAATTATTAAATTATTTTTAAAAAAAAATATAAAAATAATTTTTTTATCTTATCTAATTTTACTTATTTATTTTTTTTTCATTTTTTCCTTTTTTATAACTTCATATCAAACACATTTCCAAGAGAAGAGTAAATACGCACGAGGTAGATTTTCATTCTTGAAAAACAACATTAAGGGGAAAAAAGAAAGGAAGGATATGATGAAGAAGATAAAAGTGCAAAAAGGAATGGCCGATTAAATCAAACCCACCCCGAGTACTACGATTTTTGTGGTAGCCAAAATGATGCTTACTGGTTAATTTGGCTTTTCTTGAAAAGTTAAGAGTCCCCCACTATTTTTCATATATTAAGAAAAATGTGAGAGAAAAAATAGAGATCGAATAAGAAAGGAAAGAGAGAGCATTTTTTGTTATTTTGTCCATGTAAGTAATCTAAAGTCTAAAATTGACATAAAGAGATGTCAACAATTTTCATCCAATATTGGAGAAAAATTCTAGGATGCACCAGGTGCATGCACGCCTAATAATTAGGATTTGATTTGTACACGTGAAACCCATCGTACAAAGCAAATTAAAATTACTAATTTGAAAAAATGGTTGTGTTAAAAAAATGGACATGATTGCAACATTATCCTTAATTAAAAGAACTAATGTGAAATAAAAATAAATTGAGGGGCTCAATTGAAACCTAGGTCAAACTTAAATGGCAAATTGGGGATAGGAAAAATATTCTTGGAAAAATATTCTTCTTTGTTACCACCTAGGATGGTAGATGTAATCAGTTTCTTTTTTTAATTTTTAAATTGTTGAAGATCTTATTATGCATGATGATAAAGGGGTTTGAGATTTTCAAACTTTTTCTATGTTGTATTCTCCAATGATGATTTGACTAATTTCCCAACCATTTTTTTTCATTTTTAGTAATAGATTTATATGAACTAGTAATAGTTGGAGACAATATAATGTTGGATACTACTTTCTAGCAAGCAATGCCATATCTTGTTTCAACAAGTTTGGGCCCAGAAGGTTGAAATATTATTTAAGATTATTTTTATTTGGATAAAAATTATTAACTAATTCTTTTCCATTAATTGATGCTTTGCAACATCATCATATGCCTATTGTAGCTCCCGCCTTTTGTGTAGATTCTTTGCAAGGATTTCTGTTGTTTGGCTCATCGATTCCTTGTGATCAACCTTATGTTGTTACTGCATCCTCAACAGGAAGAGGTCATAAGCATTATTGGGCAGATATGAAATTTTATTGCTTTGGAATCTTATAATGTTGTTGTTTAATTTTTTGTTATTTTGTTTAGTTTGGTTTTGCTAGTTTTCTATTCTTGCTTAATGTATCAAAAAAAGAAAAGAAAAGGAAGATATTATATTTTACAATAAGTTATATTAATCTCCCCTATAATTAGGTTAAATTACACTTATATTTTTTATTTTAAAATCACATTGGACTCTTCTAATATACACATGCATATGTGCATGCGTTTGCGCATATATACACATATTGTAAAAACTTTTCTTTTAATTATTTTAATACACTAAAAGTAAAAGAGTTTTTCCTACAAAACAAATAAATTATTCAGCCCAACAAGTTTAGATAAAAATGCTTGATAAGAGTGGAATAAAGCAAGCACACAAAATTCTTACCCCTCAATCAACTATGTCAATTGTCCCTCAATTCACATCTTTCTTAACTTAAAGCATTCATAAATTGACCATATAATTCAAATAAGTGGCTCAGTATTTTTGATATTTCTTTTTTTTAATATCCAAAATGTCACAATATAATCAGAAAATCAAAGTGCGTCCAATGTGATCACAGAGTGTTTGACATTCCAAATAATGTAAAATATTCATGTTTATAACATATAAAAATGTATATCACCTATAGGGTACAGTTTCCCATCCTACTATATAATCACATAAAAGTTCATTATAGATGCATCAAATTCTAGTATTAACCCTACTAATATGTGATATACCTGCAACACTTTATCAGAATATTAAAAACCTCGGACTCGTTCATGCACATGTACTTTCTTTTCATCCCCATGAGTTATTTTTCTCAGCTAATGTCCCTTTGTAAGTTGTTGAACCTTCTTTGTACCACGAAAAGAAAGCATACACGCATAATATTAACAGCGTTTGGAATAATGTTGAAAATGGGGAGAGAAAATGAAATTTTTGTGCAATTTTTATTATATTATTATTATTATTATTTAACAATATTTTTATTATTTTTTAAAGTTGGGTATGAAAGTTCTTATTCACAGAATTAATTTTTTATTTCTATTTCTATTTTTAATTTTCTATGTATTAAATGGACTAATATGTATTTTTAAACTAAATCATATTTTCCGTCCCAAATTTGATCGTGTCCACCTAATGCAATATAAGAAATTTATAGCATGATATAGGATTAAAATATTTGTGTGTATCAAACAAATAAAAAATAATCACAAACACGTATAAAAAATGAAATTTACTTTTACATAATAATTAGTATATGCATATTACTTTTTTCATTTACACGGCACATCCCAAAAAAAGTTCTTAGATCAATGCTCGATATATTGCAGTGGCAACTGATGAGTATTGGTCATGTACCGGGGGTAGTTTGGTCAAAACGTCATGACATCAACGACTTCAATAACATATAGTTATAAGTGGATGATAAGTACGTGTAAGTCGACTTATCAATCTGGTATAAGAACGGGCATATCACAGATAGCTGGTAAGAAAAAAGGCGCGAACTAACCATCTCTCTCCCTCTTTCTTCAATTCTACTCCGCTAACGGAGAACGCAAAAAAGGCCGTCGTTTTCCTTGTTTCAAAACTCCCATATCTTCGCTCCAAGATTCGAAATCAACAAGTCATTTCTCTGAGTTCTTGTGTAGGCGAAGAAATGTCAATTTGGAACAGAGATTTCGTGTTCCTGATTCGTCAATTTCTCTGGGAAAACAAATTCACGGAGACAATGCTCAAGTAATAATTTAATTATTACTATTATTTTTTCCTATTCTTCTACGACATTGTGTTAATTGCTTTCGGCGTAAATTGGGGATGTGGTTGTTGTTTTTCGTATTGGAATTTAGGCTCGAGCAAGAATCAGGCTATTTCTTCCAGTTTGACTATTTTGAAGAGAAAGGTATGGCTGGAGATTGGGACGAGGTTGAGAAGTACCTCTCTGGGTTCACCAAAATCGATGCCAGAGCCAGAGACTATGGAAATAAGTTCTATAACAAAATGTACTATCTGATTAGGAGGCAGAAGTATCTTGAAGCCCTGGACAGGTATTTTAATTTCCTTCCATCTGGATCTTTGAAAGAAAATTGTTTTTAAATTAATTATTCTCTTTTCTTACTTAAATGTTCTTGTCTGTGCTGCTCAGGAATGATAAAGAGAAGGCTATTGATGTATTGAGGAAAGATCTCAAAGTTTTCTTTGATGATGGTGATGAAAAGTACAAAGAACTTATGATGCTTTTACTGTCAGACGACTTCAGGTAATTGGGTTTTTACATTTTAGCTTATATATGTTGCATTTAGAACATGGGTTTCTATTTGGATGCAGGAAAAGTGACAAGTTTTCGAAGTACGGCGATACCATTGACTCAGTTCGAGAAAGAACGATGAGAAAGCTCAAGAATCTGATAGATACAAATCATTTCTTCCGAGATTATGTTGAATGTCCTGATGAATCACGATTGCTAACTCTGATAAATCAAAGGTGATATAGGTGTATATATTGAACTTCTACATGTAATTGATGTGTTTTGTGAATATATATGATTTTTCTGTTTGCATATTACTGCTTTATTTATTTATTTATTTTGTTTTTGGGGGGAGGGGGGGCCTGGGGATTAATTCTCATTGATGTTTGGTATTCAGTTTGAATTGGCAGCACCAAAAGTGCCAGAACCCCCAGTCAAATCCAGTCATGGAAAATTTAGTTACAAATCATACTTGTTCTCCATATTATACACCTAATATGGAATCGTCAGAAATTGTTGTTTTTGCCAAGTGCTATACTATTACAGATCGTCACGATTTTACCGGCAAGGTATTCCCTCAGGCTAAAGCCTATCATTATTTTTTTCAGAGATATCTGTTTTTTGAAAGATTTCAACGACATTGATGTAGTCAAAGAAAATTTATAGCCATCATTTTGAGGCGATAAATTTTCAAGGACTAAATGGATGGTGACATATCTTTTTAGGTATCAATATGGTTTTTTTTTGTTAATATGCTGATTTTGTGATCATAAAATCTCGTTGACGATTTACTTCAAGGTTGTTCGTCTTCTTTACACAAATTCTGGGAATGGCCTTCTGGCTCTCGATTCACAAGGGATTCAGAAGCTGTGGGAATGGAGGCCTAATGATCATTTAATATTTCATATGAAAGAAGTATGCATATATGTATATTTCTTTGTTTTATCTGCAGCAAATATTCTATAAATATAAATATTTGGGACTTTTTTGTGTGGGTTCTAAAGGCCACGGCAGATGGTTTTCCACGATTTTGGCTAATGGGTAATGATGTCAACAACCTCAATCCCCAAAGAGCAGTAGTTCCCTGCGTAGCAATCTCGAAGGATGCTTCTTTCCTCGTGTCTGCCTGTGGAGGAAAAATTTCATGGTTCGGATTAGATAAATTGGGGAAGTTTCCACTTCAGGTGAAAACCTGTTTTTATTAGTAGTAGCTTTTACCAAGGCGTATCTCATTATTCGTGACAAATTATTGTTGAGTTGCAGGACCTAAAGGCAACTTTTATGCCACCTCCCCCAGCTGCAACCTTCCTAGCGGTTTACCCTCATAATACTGACATAATTGCTATAGGAATGGAAGATTCAAGCATCCATATTTACGATCTTAAGACGAAAGTGGTAATTAGTTTAAGCAGCTCAAGCTTTTATTGGGAGATTACGATCTAGGAATAGAAACTTCTGGTGATGATGTTTCCAATTCTTTTAATTGATGTCCCTAAATAGGAAAGATCTCTTCCATAAGCTAACGTGATTTTCTCAATTTTAATTCCTTGGCCAATCATATCCTGATGATTTGACTTCCTCTGCTTTTAGACCTATCTTGAATTACGGGAGGGTCACCGGCAGCACATTACTGGTTTATCTTTTTCAACTACCCTGAATATCTTGGTTTCATCAAGTGCTGATGCTCAGGTACATGTACACTTAACCTCGAATACCATCATCATTCTATTGCTCTGCTTCTGTGGCCTCTTTGGCCTTGCTGCTGGGGAAAAGTAAGTTGCTTGGTTTTCAGAAAAGTACTTATTATGCTTATGCTTGTTTTTTGTTGGTTCTGTTAGCTTTTAGCTATGATCGGAGTTCTATCATCAGTTACTCGTCTATTTATAATTTTGTAGCTTTGCTTCTGGAGCATTGATGAATGGGAACTGAAGAAATCATTATTGATCGAAATGCCGGGAGGAAAGAAACCTGTTGGGGTTACTGAACTGCGGTTCCACTCTGATCAAGTACGCTTGCTGCTGTGCCATGAGTCACATCTAGCAACGTATGATGCTTCGAAAATGGAATTCATCCGGCAGGTATACCTATTCCCCCTTCCAAAACAAAACCGATGAAGCACAGATATTCCAGAGGGGAGCCACTTCAAAAAGTACTTGAACACTATATATTTTGTCACTTGACAATAACTGTATCGGGGCGTGTCCAGCACTTTCTAATTGATGATCATGGTGAATATTGAACTAAACTAGTAGTAATGTACATGTTCGGTTTGCATTTCAGTGGGTGCCACCAGAGGCACTGTTGTCTGGTTCCATAACCTCTGCGACATATTCCTGCAACAGCCAACTAGTTTATGCTTCTTTCACTGATGGAAACATTGCAGTACTTGATGCTCGCAACTTTAGACTCAGATGTCGTATAACCTCATCTGCATACCTACCTCGTGATTCGTTGTCCTTGTTTTTGAGAGAAAGAATCGGGAAACATGTGTACCCTTGTGTGGTAGCAGCAAATCCAAAGGAGGCAAATCAATTGGCACTTGGTCTTTCAGATGGATCTGTTCAAGTTATAGAGCCATTAGAATATTGGAGGACTTGGGGATCCCGCTAACAATCCCACTCCTGAAGAGTATAACTGTTTGGTTGACCTTTTTCATTTTTTTTTTCTTTTTGTTCTCAGTATTTGGGTGAGTATATAAAGATAGGTAGGTGAATACACAACTCATGGGCTTGTCCCCACTGTCAAACAGACAAAGAATATACAACTTGTGCATAGATTGCATGTACTATGCTCTCAAATAAAAATAGAACAAATGATTTTTGCTTCAAATATCCATTCTGTTGATAAAATTTATACTAGGGTGTCATTTATAACCACTTAACATCAAAGGAAAAAAATGCATGGTAGAAACCTTATCCAAAAATAACACAAAGATCCATGTCAGCATTTTTCATCCAATATTTAAGAAAAATTCTAGGGTGCATTAGGTGCATGCACATTTAGGATTTGATCTGTACATGTGAAACCCACCGTACAAAGAAAATTAAAAGCACTAATTCGGAAGAAGGACTATGCTAGAAAAAAAGAAATGATTGCGACATTATCATAAATTAGAAGGACTAATTTGAAACAAAAATAAGTTGAGGGGCTAAATTGAAATCTTATTCAAACTTAAATGGCAAATTGGAGATTGGAGCAATTTTCTTAATCACCACTAGCAAATGCAATCAAGTTCTCTTTCTAATTTTCAAATCGTTAAAAACCCTATTATGCATAATCCAGAGATTTGGAATTATCAAGCTTTTTATATATTGTATTGTTCAATGATAGTTTGACAAATTTCCCAATAAATTTGTCCATTTATGGTCAATCCAGTACATTTATGTGGGTTGGCACTAGGAGGGAATAATATAATGTTGGATACTATCTTTTAACAAGTGATATTAATAACAGAATTTAAATCAATTTTTAAGTTTAGGCCTTTTTTAGAATATTCGGATACAATTTAAAACTGATTTTATTTGGATGAAAATAATTATTAATTAGTTCTCTTTTGCTAATTGATACTTTACAACGTCATTGTATGCCTATTGACAATCTATATCCTTTCTGTGATAATAGTAAAGAAACAATTAATCATCTTTTTGTGCAATATCATTTTTCGCAAGCAGTCTTGTTTGGCTTTCCATTGTCATTGGTGCATGAACTTCAACCTTTAAATATTCAACAATGATTACAAATTTAGTTTTCCCAAACTTCATGTATTATTGCAATTTAGTCATTACATTGCGTAGTATCTCAAAATTGCTTTGCTTGGTTGCAGCAAGGTTCCTTGAAATTGAAGAATGCACCTAGAGGGGGGTGAATAGGTGCTTTCACAATTTAAAACTAACAAATTCAATTAAAATTGTAAAATAGAAGACCTTGTAGATGGACTAAGATCTTGTCGACAGGATCTTCTAAAATTTGACTTATAAAGCAAGGATCAAGGAGACAGGAAGAGACCTTGTCGACAAGGTTTTAGTTCAGTGACTGAAGGATTAAAAAACAAGGTAAAGGAAGAGAAATACCTGATATATCCTGGTTCGGTCCTCAAGACCTATATCCAGTCCCTTTGATACACGACAAGGGATTTCCACTATAAAATCAGAGTATACACTCACAGAACCTAGATTTTCAACCTTGCCTAGAACTTTTACAGACTTTACAGCTCACACACACAACCTTCTTTCCTTTCTCACAAATGCTACACCATTCAAGATTCTTACAGAATTTTACTAATCAGCACAAGTCTTACAGAGAAGGTTTTTACATGGATCAGACACTTATCACTACAGAGAATTTTATAAAGATGAAACAGATGAAACAGAATCACTTTTTTTTTTGTTCGCTGGTCAAGTCATACAAGTAGACCTTTTACACACATATATAAGCATAAAAAATAGCCGTTAATGCACCTCCTTCAATTTTGACCGTTGGAAATCAATAGGCCTTGAGTAGCAATAAGTTAGCTGAGAGCTTGGCATGCTTACAACAGAACAGAGAGGCCTTTACAGCAAAACAGAGAGGCTCTACTCAATTAGCTCTGAACTCCTTTCACCATTTTTTTATTCGGTCAGCATGTCTAGGAGAGTGATCCAAATTTATGCTTTGAATGAGTAAACAGAAAGGAAAGAGTTGACTTTGAAAATAGAGCAGAAGCATGGTCACAGTGAGGAGTCAGCTTTTAGCTTTTCAGAGCAGCAGAAACATAGATACACTTTTCTGCAGGTTGTATGAAAAGCAACACCTAAAAGTTTTGCTTTGATAGGCTTTTATCTGACTTGGGCTTTTGGAATTATCAAACACAAGAGGGTTGAGAGACTATTGGGCCAACAGAAACCACAAGTTTGCTGTCAAAGATCACATGCTCTTCCTCTAGTATTGGGTTCACCGAAAGTGGGAGGTAGAAAGGGTATGTCCTGGTTATTAAGGAATCAATGTCACTGACAATATAAAGTTTTGAATTATGTTTGGTTTCAACTGACGCTAATTAGTTAGCGATGTTGGATAAATAAGGAGTGACATTCTAAGTTGCAAGTGTTTGTAAAAGCAACTTGAAAGTCAATTCTGTTCATTTTTATACGAAGATATCATGTTAACTCCTTCTTTTTAGTTGCCTTTTATGGTTTTTTTTGCCTCTCGTTATAGGTTGCTTACTTTGGATTTGCAACTCCTGCCTTTTCTGGATATGCTTCGCAAGGATTTCTGTTGTTTGGCTCATGGATTCCTTACCATCAAGCTTATGTTGTTGCTACAACCTCAACAAGAAGAAGTTATAAAGGTTGCGTCTGGATTCTTGCTCAACGCGTTTAGCTTAAATTTAATTTTTTTTAAAAAAAAATTTAAATTAAAAAAAATGTAAACTAAAAATTTTCTTTAAAAAAATTGAATTCATAAATTTTTAAATTTTTTAAAAATGTTTTTGAATCCATTAGATTTTTTTTGAGAAGATTTCTGAATTCAAAAAAATTTTTAGCCTAAATTCAAAATTTTTAATTTTTTAAAAGTAAATTTTTAAAATTTTTGAATTTAAACTAAGCGTGTTGAGTTATATTATAAGAATTCAATATTTTCATTACGGTTTTGTTTAAAAGAAAATACATTATAATTTTAAAAGAAAGAGTAAATATTTTAAATTCAAAAATTCTGATTGTAGTGAAAATATTAGCTAATTTTTTAAATTAATTATTTTTCTAAACCTGTAATAAAAAATTTTAATTCTTTTTGCATTATTCAAATTAATTTTTAATTCAAACTAAACTAAAAGAAATTTTATTATTTGTAAGAGATAAAGAAGACTTTATTAATTTCTTATTATTATATATAGGCTAAATTACACATAATGTTCCTAAATTTTGACTTATATCTATAAATCTCTCTTAGACTTTCAAAATTTGCAATGAATCTTTTTGAATTTTGAATAATACATAGATAACCCATTAAAATTTGAATATGTATAGATAACTCCTTTAAATTTTTTGAATTATTTATAAATAACCTTTTAAATTTTAAATTATTTGCAAATAACTTTCTTCATATGTCACGCTTTTTAAGAGATTATTTGCACATTTCTAAAATTTAAAGATATTATTTATATATATTTATAGTTTAGGAGAGTTATCTACATATTATTCAGAGTTTAGAAAAATTCTTTATTAACTTTTAAAATTTAAGAGATTATTTGTATATAACTCAAAATTTAAAGAGATTATATACAATTTTCCCTTATATATATTATGAATAGAAGTAGCCCTACCTAAGAAAAAAATTAATTTAAAAAAATAATTGAGATATATAATAAAAGACTGACTTCGTGTGAAAACATGTTATCTGTTTAAAAATCTTGTTGACTTATTTATATAATAATAAGAAAATAATTTTTTTCTAAAACTATAAAAAATATTTTTTAACTTTGTGAATTTTTTAATATATTATAATGCAATTGCATTTATGATTTTGTAGGTGCTAGTAACCTGCAAGAATAGTCTTCGACATTTTATTAAATTTATAAAAAATGGAGAAATCGAAAGTTATGTCACCAACTTTTCTATAGAACAAATATGAATAAATATTTTCCTCAGTAACGATTTTAAATAAAAAATATTATTTTAACAGAGAGAGGCTAAAAAAACCCACTGATTTGTCAATTAAATAACTTATCCACATAATAAATACCATGACATGTTTATTTAATGTATCATATTTGTTTTTAGACCTCTATACCCTGCTTTTAATTTATTAAAATGATTTTGGTTTCTTGATTAAAGATTCCTACTATATGATTTTCAGTAGGCATCAATTTTTCCTTTTTAACGAAGTAGCAATCTTTTGCTCATCAATTCCCAACTATCTTGGAGCTGTTTGGCCATCTAATATCAATTCCATCCTGATGTTGCCTATGAAACGGTGATTGATATAAAAAGAAATTTAAGCCTTTCTGAATTTGTTCTAACATGTACAAATCCGTATTCTATTATAAAATATCTTTGACTCAATAATATTGGAATTATTTCTAAGGTAAAAAGATGCGAGTTTAAATTACAATTACAGCCAAATTAGAAGAAAAAAAGAAAAAAAGAAACTACTATTAATATTCCGCCAGCAAGACAGATGTGTTGGTCATGTACCGGGGGTAGTTTGGTCAAAACGCATTGACATCAACGACTTCATATAACTGAATGATAAGTATACAGAACTCGACTTATCAATCTGGTGTAAGCAGCCACGCATATCACAGATAGCTCGTTAAGAAAAAAGGCGCGAACTAGCCATCTCTCTCACTCTTCCTTCTACTCTACTCTGCTAACGGAGACCGCAGAAAACACCTCGTTTTCCTTGTTTCAAAACTCGCATATCTTCGCTCCAAGATTCGAAATCAACAAGTCATTTCTCTTTTTGAGTTCCTGTGTAGGCAAAGAAATGTCAATTTGGAACAGAGATTTCGTGTTCCTGATTCGTCAATTTCTCTGGGAAAACAAATTCACGGAGACAATGCACAGGTAATGCTTTAATTATTATTATTATTATTATTATTTTTCCTATTCTTCTGCGACATTGTGTTGGTTGCTTTTGGAGTAAATTGGGAATGTGTTTGTTGTTTTTGTATTGGAGATTAGGCTCGAGCAAGAATCGGGCTATTTCTTCCAATTTGACTATTTTGAAGAGAAAGGTATGGCTGGAGATTGGGACGAGGTTGAAAAATACCTCTCTGGGTTCACCAAAATCGATGCCAGAGCCAGAGACTATGGAAGTAAGTTCTATAACAAAATGTACTATCTGATCAGGAGGCAGAAGTACCTTGAAGCCCTGGACAGGTATTTTAATTTCTTTCCATCCGGATCTTTAAAAGAATAATGTTTTAAATTAACCATTCTCTTTTCTTGCTTAAATTTTCTTGTCTGTGCTGCTCAGGAATGATAAAGACAAGGCTAGTAATGTATTGAGGAAAGATCTCAGAGTTTTCTTTGATGATGGTGATGAAAAGTACAAAGAACTTATGACGCTTTTAACCTTAGATGACTTCAGGTAATTGGGTTTTTACTTTTTAGTTTATATATGTTGCATGTAGAATATGGGTTTCTATGTGGATGCAGGAAAAGTGGAAAGTTTTCAAAGTATGGTGATACTATTAACTCAGTTCGAGAAAGAACGATAAGAAAGCTCAAGAATCTGATAGAAACAAATAATTTCTCTCGAGATCATGCAGAATGTCTCAATGAATCACGATTGTTGACTCTGATAAATCAAAGGTGATTTAGGTTTATATATTGAAGTTCTACCTGTAATTAATGTCTTTTGTGAATATAGATGATTTTTCCATTTGGATATTACTGCTTTAATCCTTTTTTTTTTTTTTTTGGTCGGGCGAGGGCTCTAATTCTCATTGATGTTTGGTATTCAGTTTGAATTGGCAGCATCAAAAGTGCATGAACCCCAAGTCAAATCCAGTCATGGAAAATTTAGTCACAAATCACGCTTGTTCTTCTTCAAATTATACACCTAATATGAAATCGTCAGAAATTGTTGTTTTTGCTACGTGCTATACTATTACCGATCGTCACGATTTTACTGGCAAGGTATTCCCTAAGGCTAAAACCTATCTTTATTATTATTATTTTTTAAAGAGATATCTGTTTTCTGAAAGAGTTCAACGACTTTAATGTAGTCAGAGAAAATTTACAGCCATCAATTTGAGGTGATAAATTTTCAAGGACTAAATGGATGGTGGCATATCTTTTACGGATCAATAGTTTATTTTTTTATTTTATTTTTTTGTTCATATGTTGATTTTATGATCATAAAATCTCGTTGACGGTTTGTTTCAAGGTTGTTCGTCTTGTTTACACAAATTCTGGGAATGGCCTTCTGGCTCTTGATTCAACAGGGACTCAGAAGCTGTGGGAATGGAGGTCTAATGATCATTTAATATTTCATATGAAAGAAGTATGCATATATGTATATTACTTTGTTGTATCTGCACCAGATATTCATATAAATATAAATACTTGAGTCTTTTTTGTGCGGGTTTTAAAGGCCACAGCGGATGGTGTTCCACATTTTTGGCTAAGGGGTAAAGATGTCAACAACCGCAATCCCCAAAGAGCAGTAGTTCCCTGCGTAGCAATCTCGAATAATGCTTCTTTCGTCTTGTCTGCCTGTGGAGGAAAAATTTCATGGATGGGATTAGATACATTAGGGAAGTTTCCATTTCAGGTGAAAATCTGTCTTTTTATTTTTTTATTTTTTTCCAAGACAAAACAAAAGTTCCAACTTAAGATTTCACTAGTAGTAGCTTTTACCAAGGCGTATCTCAATATTCGTGACAAATTATGGTTGAGTTGCAGGACCTAAAGGCAACTTTTATGCCACCTCCCCCTGCTGCAACCTTCCTAGCGTTTCATCCCTATAATACTGACATAATCGCTATAGGAATGGAAGATTCAAGCATCCATATTTACAATCTTAAGATGAATATGGTAATTAGTCTAAGCAGCTCTGGCTTTTAGCGGGAGATTACGACCTAGGAATAGAAACTTCTGGTGAATATATTTCCAATTCTTCTAATTGATGTTCCTAAATTGGAAAGATCTCTTCCATGAGCTAACGTGATTTTCCCAATTTTAATTCCTTCGCCAATCATATACTGATGATTTGGCTTACTCTGCTTTTAGACCTTAGTTGAATTACGGGAGGGTCACCAGAAGCACATTACTGGTTTATCCTTTTCAACTACCCTGAATATCTTGGTTTCATCAAGTGCTGATGCTCAGGTACATGTACACATAACCTCGAATTCCATCATCATTTTATTGCTCTGCTTCTGTGGCCTCTTTGGCCTTGCTTCTGTGGAAAAATAATTTGCTTAGTTTTTAGAAAAGTACTATTATAGTTATGCTTGTTTTCTGTTGGTTCTGTTGGCTTTTAACTATGATCGGAGTTCTACCATCAGTTACTCGTCTATTTATAATTTTGCAGCTTTGCTTCTGGAGCATTGGTGAATGGGAACTGAAGAAATCATTATTGATCGAAATGCCAGAAGGCAAGGAACCTGTTGGGGTTACCGAACTGCAGTTCCACTCTGATCAAGTACGCTTGCTGGTATGCCATGAGTCACATCTAGCGACATATGATGCTTCAAAAATGGAATTCATGGGGCAGGTATACCTACTCCCCCTTCCAAAACGAAAGCTATGAAGAACTGATATTTCAGAAGGAAGCCACTTCAAAAAGTACCTTTTAATTAATGGTCATGGTGAATATTGGACTGAACTAGTAGTAACGTATATCTTCGGTTTGCATTTCAGTGGGTGCCACCAGAGGCACTGTTGTCTGGCTCCATAACCTCTGCAACATATTCTTGCTGCAGCGAACTTATTTACGCTTCTTTCACTGATGGAAACGTCGCAGTACTTGATGCTCGCAACTTTAGTCTCAGATGTCGTATTACATCATCTGCATACCTACCTCGTGATTCGTTGTCCTTGTTTTTGAGAGAAAGTAGCGGGAAACATGTGTACCCTTGTGTGGTAGCAGCAAATCCAAAGGAACCAAATCAATTGGCACTTGGGCTCTCCGATGGATCTGTTCATGTTATAGAGCCATTAGAATATTGGAGGACTTGGGGATCCTGCTAACAATCCTACTCCTGAAGAGTGTAACTGTTAGGTTGACTGTTTCTTTTTGTTTCAGTATTTGGGTGATCATATAAAGATAGGTTGGTGAATACATAATTCATGGGCTTGTCCCCACTGTCGAACAGACAAAGATTATGCAATTTGCGTATAGATTACATGTACTATGCTCTCAAATAAAAATAGAACAAATGATTTTTGCTTCAAATATCCATTCTGTTGATAAAATTTATATTAGAGTGTCATTTATAACCACTAAACATTATAGGGGAAAAAACCCATGGAAGAAGCCTTACTCAAAACAAGCTCCTTTAGAATTTGTCGAAGCTCACCAATGAAATGATGGCTTGTAACAAGAAAGATTTAGAGGCTTAATATGAAACAAGCATTCCTTAGATATAAACAATAACTACGACTGAGAAAATCAGAACAAGAACCAACCTTTGTTGTCAGTTTTGCGTGATCAACAACTGAAAGGATGCAGAGTACAAACAACTGAAAGTTTAATGATACTCCTATTAAAAATTTAATGCGAATTAACCAAGGAATAATAAGTAATAATCACAATAACAACATGATAATTTTAAGCATGACCGTCCTGAACTAGGTCATAGCTGATCAGATCTAAATATTGATCATTTAAACATATAAGCAACAAGCAATGGCACAATATTCCATTAACATAGTGTATAACAGAGTGGTCAACTATTCCTTTCTCTAAAATTGGTTGAATCACTGACCTCTCGCCATTTGCTGTCATGATGGGAAAGTTAGAAGAAGCTTGCCAAAACTTTAGAAGATCTTTTTTTTTTTTAAGGAAATTGGATCAGGTAATGAAGCTGATCATATTCCAACCAAAAATGCTTGTAACTTGGTTGAATTTTCCTGATTAATTAATTATTTTTTTTTTAATTTCTAGTGTTTAGTGAATTTTATATGCTCCCGTACTTTCTTTCATCCCCCCCCCAAAAAAAAGATATTGAACATTCTTTGTAACATAGGCAGATAATTTTATTAATTTGTATTTTAAAACTAAATCACCATATTTCTTTTCTTTATAATCTATCTCTTTTGCTGGTTTATTTTTATTTTTTATTTATATAATTGATTTGTGTCCACTTAAACCTAATGCAATATATGAAAAAATTATAGCAAAACATACAGGGCTATAATAAATTTTTTAGATCAAACTAATCAAAGATAACAAGCACATATAAAAAGTGAAATTACTAAAATAATTATTATATACATAGTACCATTTACGTGGCATATAAAAAATTAAATTTATATGTAATTTTTTATTTTTTATTATTAAAAATTTTAATTAAAATATAATAAAAATATAATATTATTAAAACATAATAAATATATAATTTAATTAAAAAATATATTTATTAACACGCAGAAATAAATATATAAATAAGGTAATGGAGGTACTTTTGTCAAAACGGCATAGCATCAACGAGATTAATAACAAATAGAATAACTGAACGATATGTAAATGGACTAGCTTGCTTTCAGAGTAATAAGCGTGATCACATGTAGTATAAGTACAAGCATACCACTGAAAAGCAGGTTAACGATTAAGAAAAGCATAGAAAAGAGCGCGAACAGCCATTTCTCTCATTCTTTCTTTCTGTGGCTGGCTACTTCCTTCATCGACGCAACTTTGTCTTCTTCCATTCTAGTAATTCAATAGAAAACGAAGAAAACGCCATCGTTTCAAACTCGCAATTATTCGCTCTGAGTTTTCGTGTAGGGGGGGATATGTTATCTCTGGACAGAGATATAGTGCTCCTCATTCGTCAATTTCTCGAGCAAAACCAATTCAAGGAGTCAGTGCACAAGTAATAATTTTTGTTTGGTTTGCCCTATTCTTCTGCAACATCGTGTTAATTGCTTTCGGAGGAAATCGGAAATGTGATTTTTTTTTTTTTTGAATTGGAGTTTAGGCTCGAACAAGAATCGGGTTTTTTCTTCAAATTAGACTATTTCAAAGAGAAAGGTATGGCTGGAGATTGGGACGAGGTTGCGAAGTACCTCTCTGGGTTCATCAAAATCAAGGACAAAAACAGTGGATTCTCTAGGAAAATGTACTATCTGATTAGTAGGCAGAAGTATCTTGAAGCCCTGGACAGGTATTTTAATTTCTTTCCAAGTAGGTCTTCTAAAGAGTCTTTCTTGCTTAAATTTTCTTGTTTGTGCAAAGGCATGATAAAGAGGTGGCAGTTGATGTATTGAAGAATGATCTCGGAGTTTTCTTTGATGATGATGAGGAAAAATACAAACAACTTACGATGCTTTTAACCATAGACAACTTCAGGTGATTGGGTTCTTACTTTTTAGTTTACATATGTTGTATGTTGCATTGGAAATATGGGTTTCTATTAAAATTAAGATGCAGGGAATGTGAAAAGTTTTCCAAGTTTGGAGATACTATTAACTCAACTCGTGAAACAACAATGAGAAAGCTTAAGAAACAAATAGAAAGAAACCCATTCTTTGGAGTACATCTTGAATGTCCTAGATTGGACGCATCAAGATTGGAAACCCTGATTCATCAAAGGTAATATGGGTGTATATATTGAAGTTCTACATGTACTTAATTTTTATTAATTTTATTTTACGAATCGTGTTCTGTTTTTTTGAGGTTGATTCTTACTGATGTTTGATATTCAGTTTGAATTGGCAGCAACAGAAGTGCCAGAACCCCAGGTCAAATACAGTCATACAAGCTTTATTCACAGGCCATGCTTGTTCTCCTCCAAATTATACACCTATTATGGAATCATCAGAAATTGTTGTTTTTGTCAAGCGTTACACTGTCACTGCTCGTCACAACAATATTATCAAGGTGATTCTCAAAGGCTAGAACTTATAGTTATACTTAATTTTTAATTTAGTTTTTATAATTTAAAAATTGTTAATGTGATCTTTATCATTAAACCTATATTAATTTGTCATTAAACTCTGCTAATTTAGTCAACTATATACTATCTTAATACTCTACATATGCATAACTCAAGACAATTCACTAAAGTTACTTAAGATAAATTATATTATGTGGCATATTTATGAGTTAACTTCATTTCATTATCTAATTTATCTTTTTTTGTTAACATAAATCATATATATTAATAGTATAAAAATACCACATGATTGACCATATTAGTGAAATTTAATGGTACATGACAAAAATTTAATTGCAAAGACTAAATTAAATATTTTTTAAAACTATAAAGATTGAATTATAAATTTTTAAACTATAAAGATCTGAATTTAAAATCGAATAAAATTATAAAGACTAAAAGAATAATTTAACCCTTTTTTCATATGTGGATTTTATGTTCGCAAAGCCTCAGTGGCGATTCGTTTCAATTCAAGGTTGTTCGTCTTCTTTACACAAATTCTGGGAATGGCCTTCTGGCTCTTGGTTCAACAGGGACTCTAAAGCTGTGGAAAAGGATCCCTATCCAACAGAAACTTAGAGTATGAAACCTTATGATCATTTAATACTTCATATGAAATGAGTATACATATATGTATATTAAGTTGTTGTATTTGCAGAAAATATTCATCTAAATACAAACGTAAATATTTGAGTCTCTTTGTGTTGGTTTTGAAGGCCAAAGCAGGTGGTCGTCCGCCATATTCGCTCATTTGTAACGATGTCAATAATCTCAATCCCCAAAGAGCAGTAATTCCCTGCATAGCAATTTCGAAGGATGATTCTTTGCTTGTGTCTGCCCGTGGAGGAACAATTTCATGGCACAAATTTTTTATGATGCCAACTCAGGTAAAAATCTAATTTTATTTTTCACATGACGAAACAGATGTTTGAATTTAAAATCTCAATACTAGTAGCTTTTAGCTTTTACCAAGGTGCATCTCATTTGGTGACAAATTATTGTTGAGTTGCAGAGCCTAAAGGCAACTTTTATGCCACCTACCCCAGGTGCTGCGACCTTCCTAGTGTTTCATCCTTATGATAATAACATTATCGCTATAGGAATGGATGATTCAAGCATTCATATTTACGACATTGTGATGAGTATGGTAACTATCTTGAGCAGCTATAACTTTTAATGGGAGATTAAGATTTAGGAACTTCTGGTGAATATATTTCCAATTCATTCGATTGATGTTCCTAAATTGAAAATATCTCTGCCATGAGTTCCTAAAACGTGATTTTCCCAATCTTAATTCCTTCGCTAATCATATACTGATGATTTGACTTCCTCTGCTTTTAGCTCGTTAGTACATTAATGGGTCACCCAGAAGCACGTTACTGGCTTATCTTTTTCAATTATGCTGAATATCTTGGTTTCATCAGGTGCTGATGCTAAGGTATATTTATATCTAACCTCGATTGCCATCATGATTCAATTGCTTTGCTTCTGTAACTGCCTTTCATCACTTACTTGGCTATGCATCACTTTATAGCTTTGCTTTTGGAGCATTTGTCCGTGGGCACTAAAGAATTCATTATTGATCCGAATGCCAGCAGGAAAGCAACCAGTTGGGCCAACTGAAGTGCAGTTCCACTCTGATCAAGTACGCTTGCTGGTATGGCATGAGTCACATCTAGCAATATATAATGCTTCAAGTATGGACTTGATTCAGCAGGTACCTACTCCCCCCTTTTAAAACAAAACCTATAAAACACCACTACTTAAAAAAGGGGATAACTTTGAACTGCACTTAAATACCATATAGTTCATCACATGCCAATATTTGTATGGCCGCGTGTCCAACACTACATTTCTTATTTGATGGTAATGTGAATTTTGAACTGAACTAGTATTATCTGCTTCGTTTGCATTTCAGTGGGTGCCACCAGAGAGAATGGTGTCCGGTTCCATAACCTCTGCAACTTATTCCTGCAACAGCCAACTAGTTTATGCTTCTTTCACCGATGAAAATATTGCAGTACTGAATTCTCACAGTTTTAGACTCAGATGTCGTGTAACTTCATGTGCATACCTACCTCGAGATTCGGACACCATTTTTTTGAAGGAAAATAGTGGGAAACGTGTGTACCCTTGTGTGGTAGCAGCACACCCATGGGAGCCAAATCAATTGGCACTTGGACTCTCAGATGGATCTGTTCATATTATAAAGCCCTTGGAATCTGGGGGGACTTGGGGATCCTACGAACAATCCCACTCTGAAGAGTTTACCTGTTAAGTTGACCGTTTCATTGTTGCTTGGATGAGCATATAAAGATAGTTAGGTGAAATATACTCTTATGGGCCTGGGCCCTCTATTAACCAAACAAAGAATATACAACTTGTGGATACATTACGTGTACTATGATCTCAAATTAATATAACAAATGATTTTTGCTTCAAATATCCAGTGTTGGAGTTGGCATTTTGTAGTTTAGTTGGATAGCTGTGGTTTAGTAGTTAGTGGTTTGAGTAATTTACATTAAGTCTTAGGTTCAATTTTCTGTGCCTTTTATGTACTTAAAATGAATTCTCCCAAGTAAACATTTACTGTTGTTTCAAAGTTAGTTCTATTGAAATGGTGCTTGTTGCTCTTTACCTAAAGCACTATGTAGTATGTACCAACTTCTTCAGTGTAAATCAGATTGCAAAGAACTAAAATTTTTTGTTCTATTGAGACATTACAAACTCTGCAAATTATCTGAACTAAGCCGTGAACAACAGCAAAATACCATCAGAAGCCAACAAGACCTTAATGTTACATGTCAACTGATCCAACCTTGTAGTGAAGAAGAGAAGCAACATGCCCATGAAGAGAGAAAATAAAGCCTGCAAGCTGTTTCCTGGAATTTCGGAACCTCTATTGCATTGCACAATAGCAAATCTTAAAAAAGTAACAAAAGAAAATAAAAAGGGATCAGTCTCTTGTTTGGAGGGCATAGTTTTTAAAAAAACAATAAAGTTGAAAAAAAATAATAAGGGACCAGCTCTCTGTTTGGTGAACACAGCAAACGATAACCTTTAACGCAGGAGAATAAGATTATATAACCTAAATAGAAAAAGGCGGCTTTCTGCTTGGGGGAGCCCAGTAAAGAATTTACCTTCAATTCTTGGAAGTTGAAAAAGAAGAGAGATAGGTTAGAAGAAAAAGTGACTTAGAACAAAATTATATGACTTTTCAGACTTAAAAAAATATTACTAAATATATAAAAATTTTCAAGTTGACAGTTACCATTGGCCAGCATCTTCCTTACTGAGTGAACAAATATTGCATCTCTTTCAGCTTGTGAGCAATGCTTAACACACATCTATTGATAAAATAGTAATGGTTAAAACTGCAAGCTATTCTAATATATAAAAATTGAAAATAGAAGACTTCAGAATAGATACAATACAAAAAATAACACGAGAAGACACATAAGACCCTGCAATCTCAGGAACTTTCCCCTTCATCTTCTGCAAAGCTTCTGTCACCAGCCTTCAGACAACATAAGGTGAAATGAAACAGATTATTTTTTTTTATGAAAATATACAAAAATGGCATTAACATCATTTTAATACATAAAAAGAATTAGAAAAAAGTAACATTTTGTCCTTTAACTTGAGTAAATATCATTTTTATTCCTAAATTTTTTTTTATGTCCACTCTAATCCTATAAATGTGATTTTTGTCTCAGTTTTTTTCTGTGTTAATTCAGTTCACTTTTACATAAAATACTTTGAACCCAAGTCGCAAAAGTAAATCATTATGTGTCATAAACTTATACACATGTTTAATTACACGTCGTTGATAAATTTTAGATAAGGATATTTGGCTAACAAAGCAAAGTATATATATAATATTCTCGGTCTTCAATCAACTTTTTCCCTGAAGATTTCACGTCTTTCTTACTTGAAATATTACATCTTTCTTACTTGAAATATTCTTAATTTGACCATGTAAATCAGATAAGTCGTTTGGTATATTTATATTTTATATCATAAATATCATAATATCTAATATGATAACACAACATACTAAGACATCCAAAATACATTTAACATTGTAAAGTCTAAAAAATATAAAATATTCATAAGAAAAGTTATTGACCCTTCTTTGTAATATAAAATAAACACACAAAAATAATCTTATTAATTGATATTTTGAAACTAAATGGTCAAATTTTATTTATTTATATATATTCTAACTCTTTTGTCGGCTTATTTTTATTTATATAATTGTTTTGTCCACTTAAACCTAATGCAATATAGAAAACAAATACTATGGCATAACATATAGGATTAAATAATTTTTTTTGGATCAGACTAATAAAAATAATTAATATATACCTATGACCATTTACATGGCATAAAAAAAAGTCGTGAACCAATTCTCAATATATTACAAGGGTTTTGGCCATTTAGTTTATTTAAAAAAATGTATTTATTTTCTTAAATATAATTTATTTTATACTTTCTACAAATTCTACCCAGATAGAGTCAAGGGGTTGCTTGAGGCATAATATTGGTGAAGTAGTGGGGGTATTTTTGTCAAGACATTGTAGGATCAACGACTCCAATAACAGATTTTCAAATAGTATGGCGGAATAATAACTTGTAGAAACACTAATCACGTGTAGTATAAGTACTAGTCATTTCTCTCATTCATTCTTTGGTCTTCTATGTTTCTTTCTCTTGCTTCTTCCATTCTACGCTGCTAGTTGAACAGAGAACGGAAAATACGCCATCGTTTCAAGTCTTCGCTTCAAGATTTCGAAATCAATGAGTCATTTACCTTTGAGTTCTTGTGTAGGGGAAGAAATGTCAACTTGGAATAGAGATTTCGTGTTCGTGATTCATCAATTTCTCCAGGAAAACAATTTCACTGACACAATGCACAAGTAATACTTCATTTTTTTTTTTTTTAATTTTCCCCTATTCTTCTGCGACATTGTGTTATTTGCTTTCGGAGTACATTGGAATTGTTTGTTGTTTTTGTATTGGTGTTTAGGCTCGAGCAGGAATCGGGCTTTTTCTTCCAATTTGACTACGTTAAAGAGAAAGGCATGGCTGGAGATTGGGACGAGGTTGAGAGGTACCTATCTGGGTTCATCAAAATCGATGAAAGAGACGATGGATCCTCCAAGAAAATGTACTATCTGATTAGGAGGCAGAAGTATCTCGAAGCCCTGTGGATGTATATTTATTTTGTTCCATCTAGGTCTTTAAAGAGAAGTGTTTTTACTTAATTATTCTCCTTTCTTGCTTAAATTTTCTTGTTTGTGCTCAGATGTGATATACAGAAGGCAATTGATGTGTTGAATAAAGATCTCAAAGATTTATTTGATGATGATGATGAAAAGTACAAAGAACTTCTGATGCTTTTGAACGAACACAACTTCGGGTAATTGGGTTTTTACTTTTTAGTTTATATATGTATATTGCATTTGAAATATGGGTTTCTATTTGGATGCAGGAAAAGTAAAAAAATTTCAGAGTATGGAGATACTATTTACTCAATTCGTTATATAACGATGTCAAAGCTTAAGAAACATATAGACAGAAATCCGTCCCTTCAATTTCGTCTTCAATGTCCAAGAATGCCTAAATCACGATTGAAAACCCTGTTTCAACAGAGGTATTGTGGGTGTATATTTTGAACTTCTACATGAAATTAATAGGTTTTGTGAATATATGCTTTTATCTTTATTTATTTTATGAATTGTTTTTTTTCTAAAGGGCTTAATTCTCATTGATGTTTGGTATTCAGCGTAAGTTGGCAGCACCTACAGTGCCAGAACCCCAAGCCAAATCCAGCCATAGAAACTTTATTAACAGACCATACTTGTTCTACTCCAAATTCTATACCAAATATGGCATCGTCAGAAATTGTTGTTTTTGCCAAGTGTAACATTATTATTCGTTACGGAATTATTACTGACAGGGTAGTCCCTAAAGGCCAAAACTTATCCTTATTTTTTCTTTTTAATACGTTGATTTTATGATCATAAAATCTCATTGGTGATTTTATTCAAGATTGTTCGTCTTCTTTACACAAATGCTGGGGATGACCTTCTGATTCTTGATTCAAAAGGAGTTCAGTGGCTGCAACCATTGACGCCTCATGAAATAGTATGAAAAAGCAGCCCTAATGGTCATTTTAATTCTTAATATGAAAGATTTTGCACCTTTGTGCAGCGAATATTCATATAAATATAAATATCTGAGTCTCGCTTTTGTGTGGGTTTTAAAGGTCACACCGGATGGTCGTCAACTTCGTCCGGAACGGATAATGGATGGTTCTATTTTCGATCCCCAAGGAGCAGTAGTCCCCTCCTTAGCAATCTCGAATAATGATCATTTCCTCGTGTCTTCCAATGCAAACAAAATTTCATGGTTTGAATTAAGTCCAATCCCATTTAAGGTAAAGATCTGTTTTTATTTATTACACGACGAAACAGAATTTAAACTTCATCACTAGTAGCTTTTACTAATATGTATCTCATAATTCTTGACTGATTACTGTTGAGTTGCAGATCATATTATCAACTTCTATCCCACCTCCCCCAGCTGCTGCGACCTGCTTAGCGTTTCATCCTTCTGATAATGACGTTATCGCTGTAGGAATGAAAGATGCAAGCATCTATATTTACAACATTGTGACGACTGAGGTGATTATTTTGAGCAGCTGTAACTTTTAATGGGAGAGTACGATTGGGAACAATTCTTTTGAGTGATGTTCCTAGATTGGAAATATCTCTGCTATGACTTCCTATAACGTGATTTTCCCAATTCTAATTCCTTCGTCAATCATATACTGATGATTTGACTTCCTCTGGTTTTAGATCATTCGTATATTAAAAGGTCACCGGAAGCACATTACTGGTTTATCTTTTTCCAATATGCTGAAGATCTTGGTTTCTTCAGGTGCTGATGCCACGGTACACGTTCTAGTCTCGATTGCCATCATTATTCTATTGCTCTGCTTCTGTACCTGCTTTATGCTTGTTTCTTTTTGGTTCTGTTAGCTTTTAACTATTATTGGAGCTCTATCTTATTTTACTTGTTTATTTATAATTTTGTAGCTTTGCTTCTGGAGCATTGATTCATGGGAACTGCTGAAATCATTATCGATCCGAATGCCAGCAGGAATGGAACCTCATGGGGTTACTAAACTGCAGTTCCGCTTTGATGAAGTACACTTGCTGATATGCCATGACATATGTCTAGCAATAGTCGATGCCTCAAAAATAAAATTGATTCAGCAGGTACCAACACCCCCTTCCAAAAAAACATTGACATTGCACGTAAATACTGGCACTTGACAAAATATTAGTACGTAAAAAAAAAAAAATATATATATATATATATATACACACACATATAATATAAATAGGTAAGATAAAGAAATGATATATATGTTTTTTATTTTTTAAAAATAAAAATTATTAAATAAAAATTATAAAAATATAATAAATATTATTAAAAAAAACTATATCACAGACTACAGGGATAAACCGATAAATACTTTTGTCACACGGCATGCCCGGCACTTTTTAATTGATGATCATGGTGAATATTGAACTGAACCAGTAGTAAAGGGCATGTTTGGTTTGTATTTCAGTGGGTGCCACCAGAGAGAATGGTGTCCGGTTCCATAACCTCTGCAACATATTCCTGCGACGGCCGACTAGTTTATGCTTCTTTCACTGATGGAATCATTGCAGTACTTGATGCTCCCAACTTGAGACTCAGATGTCGTATAATTTCATCTGCATACCTACCTCGCGATATGTCGTCCTTGTTTTACAGAACAAAATACGGGAAAGATGCGTACCCCCTTGTGGTAGCAGCACATCCAAAGAAGCCAAATCAATTAGCACTTGGGCTGTCAGATGGATCTGTTCATATTATAGAGCCCTCAGAATCTGGAGAGACTTGGGGATCCTATAAACCCTCCCACTCTTAAAGGGTTATGACTGTTAGGTTGACAGTTTCATTTTGTTTGGGTGAGCATGTAAAGATACTTGGATAAATATGCAACTTTTGGGCTTGGGTTGGGCTTCGTCTTAAATAAATATGACAAACGATTTTTTGCTTCAAGTATATATTCTTCGTGTAGGAGTTGGCATTTTGTAATTTGGAATTGGGTACCTATAGTTCAACGGTTAGTGGCTTCAGTAATTCTTACCATAGGTGATCTTAGTTACAATTTTCTATGCCTTTAATGTATTTAAACAAAACAAAATCCACTTAAAAAAACTCATCTCAAAGTAATTCTTCTGAAAAATTATTCCTTATGAAATAGGAAAAAAATTAAGGACTCGTTCGTATTTGTACTTGTACGTATGAAACCTAGGTACAAATTCAATCTTAACCCTTAATGGTACAAGCTCCTTAAAATAGTGATTGTTGCCGCTTATCTAAAGCACTATGTATTATCAAGAGTTCGTTTTTGTTGCAATTATAAATTAACTATGTATAATACAATAAGAGACATAGAAAGAAAAGAAAAAATAGGTGTAAAGAGAAAAAAAAAAGTTTCATATATACTATCATTTTTTCATATTACTCAATTAAATGATTGCAGAAGTTTAATTTGGTATTACCAACTACTTCAAACTTACTATGATTATATGGTGCCAAAATCTTGAACTACACAGGGATATATGCTTTCTTGTTTTCACTGTCATTTCTTATTAATGTCTTCGTCTGAAACCACTTTCCCCATTGCTTGGCCTGTATCTATTGTAAGCTAACAAAAAGAATACTGCACTTTGCGTCTCTAGCTAGGAGATGCCATGGTTTTTGGCTCCTTGTGATGAGGGCTTTCTTACTACTAACTTTATTTTTCCCAAACATAATAAGGCTTGTTTTTGTTTCCTCACATGTCATGTGGATTTTAGTCGAGCATAAATGAATAAATTAATAGGACAAAAAACTCAGTTGCAGTGCGTTCTGTCTTTTGGTCTTTAACCCCAAAGTATGACTCCCCACAGATGCATGAACTGTAACTGAAAGGGACCTGCTTTATGCTACCTTTTTGGCTTTCCACTTCTTTGAACTATAAAATAACTTATAGGTGTTGTGTCTCATATTAGGTATTAATTAAGATCTAAGATGATAATTAAATCCTGAGATTCTTCTATCCAACGAGCTAGTCACTTATGATGAACTTGGTTGAAATCCCAAGCTCTATATCCCATGGTAGGTAACCATTAAATAATTTTTAATATATTTTTTTATAATTTAAAAGTTTATATCCCATAGTGGGTAACCATTAACTTAAAAGTTTGTTGGTATAGATCATGCATAATTATAGTATACTAAAATGGTACACAATTAATCATATAGGATTTATCAATATATTAAGTTATTAACAAAAGTTGAATCACGAAAACTACATTAAGAAAATTTTAAAACTATATAAACTTAATGAGAAACTTTGCATTATAAGACTTTTTTTTTTTGGTTTTTTGGGTCTTTACGTCTTGGCATGGAGTAATAAGCGTTTAGATATTTTCCATTTCTCTCTTTTCTTTTCTTTTTTTTGGGCCAATTTTAAAGACAAAAACACAAAATCTGTGAAACTGATTTTTTTATTACAAGAACCTTTTTTTCCTTTATATTTTTGCAAGGAATGGAAACAGAATTTTAGATTCTTTCTATTTTTCATTTTTTGTCAATTTTAAATAGAGATAAGTGCAAAATATATAGAACTTATTTACATTTATCTCTCTCTAAATTAACAAAAAAAATTAAAAAATATATAAATGATTCAAACTCGTTGAAATCACGGGCTCTTTTCTATATACCAACCCATTTCGGAACTCTGATAATGAATTTTATAATTGGAAGAATTAATATGGAGCAAATTAACTTTGCTCCTTCACTAAAAACAGTTGTGATTTGTGCATTTATTAATAGCTATGAGATTGTGACTTTTGTAGTATTTGAACAACGTATGAACATGTTAAGGTTATCCGCCCTTTTTTCTTTCCATTTTCAAACCCAGCAGGATACACAGATGAGATTTAACATGTTAAGGAACGAAAAAGCTAAGAATTGCCAGAATAATGGAGTGTCATGTTTAGATAATAGCTGTAAAAGAAGAATGTGTGGCAAAATCTTGCATACTTATTGCTTAAGAACTAAGAATTCTTGGAACAAAATCGTACACATTATGAATTTGATCATTACCACTAAAAACCCCATCACACCCTTAAGCAAGGGACACTAATTATGTGACATCGTCGTTTTGTGCAAAAATAGCAACAATTTTCGTCGTTTGCTTAGCACGTTGCAGCTAGCTTCGTTAGGTGCTAGCTGTGTTATTCAAACCATTGCCCCCACACGACATGGGCAGCCATTGATGAAAGGCCCCCTATGAAGCACCTACACCAACATAAATCTTGAAAAAGAGATATCAACACAACGTCCAAACAATACTAATTATAGACAGCTTGATATCTAGTTTTATTTGGCTCAATATTATTTTCGGTATAGTACAATTATGTAATTTTTTTTTTGTGTATAATATATATATATATATATATTTTTTTTCTAATTGTCAAGTTCTACCCCCTCTAAAATATTTTATCTATTTCCATTCTTGTTTTAAAGTCTTAAATATATACCTTTTAAAGATATAGTTATTTTTTACATGATCATAAACATAAATTTTATAAAATAAATAAAATATATTAAAATTTTTTCAAAAAATTTCTCATTTCTGTTCTCCAATAATAACTATTAATATATTCTTCACTTTCTTATTCTCACTCTTTTATAAAATTCATTTTTTTAACCTATATTCTCTATTCATTCTAACAATAAAGTTTTGTAAGAAAATGGCAGATGATTTTATTGCAAAAAATTTAGTTGTTTATATTAAGGAGAAGATTTCAACGAATTTCAATATAAAAGAGATTATAGATCAACTTTATTTAATTAAAAAAATCAAAGAATATAATCATAGTATAACTAATATATATTGTATTACTTTTAAAATATACTTCTTTCGTAGTAGAATAGTTATATTTATTTTGATGTTATTAAATTTCTCTAATTATTTTGTGTCTCAATTTTTGTAATTTTAATAAATTTTATTATTATATCAATTTAATAGATGCTTAAAATTATATTTTTAGTAATTATCAATATTTGCATGAAGTATAAATTTTTGCCCCTTTCCTAATTTTTTAGTTTTTTCTATGTATGGCCCCACTGGGATGTGAGTCTCTAAATAAGGAGTCATCTTCTTTTTATGATTTTTTTAATTTAAACATATCTACTGAAATAGCACAGTAGAACTTTTTTCTAGTAATTTTAAAGATACACTTTTACATAAAAAGTAAGTACATTTAACAAAATAAGTTTTTTAAAATACTGACTTTAAAATTTAAATTCAAATATTTAAAGTAGAAGAACATACTTCCTTGGCCACTTGACCAATTCTTAGCAATCGGATTAGAAAAGGGGCATTATGAAACTAAAATCGTATTTAGTAACCGAACTAATTGAAATATTGTTTGGAAAAAAATGCAAAGTACTTAATTATTGCAAAATTTCTAAGCGCTGATAAATAAAATTGACTCAATTAAAAGTAAAGGAATGAAATTAAAAGATTTATAATATTTAAAACGAAAATCAAACGCATATTCAAGTTATTAAAAAATAATTAAATATTACGTCCCATGTGACATGGATATGTCGACAAGGAAGACGCTAAAAAATGTATTTTGAAAATTCTCAGCTTTGGGATTAAAGTGTGAAGAATGGGTTTTTTGACGGATATATGCAACAAAGCAAAAGAGAAAGATGTATAACTCTAAAAATTAATTTCGGATATATGTAAGTAATTTTTAAAAATAAAAATAATTTTTTTTTAATAAAAAATTAGAACGTAGAGTCAGTAATTTTTTAAATTTTTTTTTAAATTTTCTGACTCCCTCAAAGGGGGTCAGAAAAGCTGAGGGTCAGTTTCCACTGACCCAACGGGTCAGTTTGACTGACCCACGAGTCAATTTTGATCCGTGGGTCAATTTTTTTAAAAAAATATTTTAAAAATTAATATTTTAATTTATTTATTTAAAATTTATAAAAATAATAAAAAATTTAAAATTTAAAATATACAAATTTATTATAATAAATATTTTTAATTTATGTATTATTTAAATTTATTTTAATTTTGTGTATATTTAAAAATTAATATAAATTAATATAAATTTATTTATTATTTTTAATTTATGTATTGAAAAATATAATGACCTAATATATATATATATATATAATTTGTTTAATTTTATAAGTATAAGAAATTTATGTTTTGAAGAATAAGAATTAATTTTGTTTAAATTTGAAGAAATTAAAATATTAATAGTAAGTTTAAAAAATTCAGATTATATTTTTAAAAAATTTAATTAATTTCATTGAAATTTGTAAAAGGTGAAATTTAAATAATCGTTAAAAGATGTAAACAAAAATGTAAGTAAATTAGTAAAAGTATGTCTAAAATTTTATTTGAAGAGATTTTTTTAATTGAAAAAAAATATTAATTTATATATTGAGAAACATAATGACCTAATTTGTATATATAATTTGTTTAATTTGATAAATATAAGACATTTATATTTTGAAGATTAGGAATTAATTTTATTTAAATTTTGAAATTGTAATTTTAAAATATTTATGTTCTGAGAAATATTAATCAAATATATTTAAATATATTATTATCATTATTTTTTAAGTTTCATGTTCATTTGTATTATTTAATAATAGATTTAAATATATTTTAAGAAAACTTTATTCTTTTCTTCAAATAGATTTAAATATATACAATTAATAAAATTATAAAAAGATTTAAAGATATTTTATTTTTAAATATACACAAAATTAATATAAATTTAAATAATACATAAATTAAAAATATTTATTATAATAAATTTGTATATTTTAAACTTTTTATTTTTTATTATTTTTATAAATTTTAAATAAATTAATTAAAATATTAATTTTTAAAATATTTAAAAAAAAATTGACCTATGGGTCAAATTGACCCGTGGGTTAGTCAAACTGTTGGGTCAGTGGAAACTGACCCGACGTGGGTCAATGCTGACCCACGTAGGGTCAGCTATTCTGACCCCCTTTGAGGGGATCAAAAAATTTAAAAAAATTTTATAAAAAATTTAGAATGTGGAGTCACTCCAATTTTTTATTAAAAAAAATTATTTTTATTTTTTAAAAATTATTTATATATATTCAAAATTAATTTTTAAAATTATATATCTCTCTTTTTTATTTTGTATTGTTGCATATAACCGTAAAAAAGCCGTGAAGAATGATGAGGAGTGGTTGGATGAAACGAAATAAAGAGATGACAATGGTGTGAAAATGAAACATTGGAATGTTTCAGTGTGTGCTCATTAATAATTTTGTTTTGTCATACATCATTTTCATTTAATGAAGATGGAACTGAGTGCCCCATTAATGGGTCCACGTCAAAAGTTCCGCGTTGCTATACCTATTCCTAACGCGGCCGCTGTAAAAGGGAAATTAATGTGAAACGGTCCAATTCATGTGGAATCTCAAGACTGCCTAAGGAACACATCAAATCAGTATTTAGTTCAATTTCTATTCTCTTTTATTCTCGCAAAACCTTATTGTGTTATGGATATATAATTAATCCTATTAATTTCTTAAAAAATTAAAAAAATTTTAAGTCTAAACTTACCCCTTTGGTTTGAAATTTTATTTTTCTTTTTATAATAATATATTATATCTTTATAATTGTTATCTTTTTTATTATTTTTTAAAAATAAAAATATAAGGGTTATTTTTTATTCTTAAAATTATTTTTTATTTAATTTAATTTAATTTTTCTTTCTACTTTATCTTAGCCAAATATCTTCACAGAGTACAAAAGTACTACACCTTCTTTTGATTAATAATTGAAGTGAATTGTTTTAAAAAAAATTAATTAAATTATATTTGAGAATTACATTCAATTTCACTGATATTGTAATATTCATACATAACATAAAATTATATTTTAATTCTTGATATGGCAAATAAGACAATTAAGTTAAGATTAAACTCTGACTTTAAATTGTAATTTTGGAAGAAACTTGTATTGTATAAAATTTTAATTTTATTGACAAAAGATTAGAGGGAAGTTAAATATAATTTTTTAAATTAAAAATTCTTCTATGATTTTGAAATAGAAAGCTTGTGAGCGATATAAATTGTTTAATAGTTCATAGTGATGGTTAAAATTAGTTAGACATAAAACAATATGGTTATTTATATCGAGAAATCCCAATTATTTTATGGAATATATATATGTGTGTGTGTGTGCGTGTACGCGTCTGTGTATAGAACTAGTGGAAAACTTTATAGAGTGCTAAATAATTGACAAGCTTAAAAGAGTCACATCGTCGTTGGATTTTATAAGAAACTAGCGGGCTAGCGATGTCGATGTACATTATGCATAAATAATTTATACCAAAATAGTTTTAAGTAATTAATAAGATTATAAAAATATATTTGGCCAAAAAAAGTATATAAAAATATAAAATTAAATTATTTTGATTTGATTTGTCCGATAAACATGGTTAAGAAAACGTAGGTGGGGGATTCAGAGGTGAAAGTGATAGGAGCGTACCTGTTGAGCATCGATTTGATGGATTTGCTGGGATGGTTCGGAGTCTGACCAAGTCTTTCATTAACAGGGGTCCAAACTTAAGTGGTCCTCTCCTTGTTCTTAAGAAAATAGAAGAAAAAATTTAGTAGTTTAAATCTTAAATTAAAATATTAATATTAACAAATTTTAAAATTTAAAATTATTATAAATAATCTAAGAATAATAATTTTTAATTTAAAGTTTTGAGCTATAATGTTTTCATATAATTTAAATTTTTTTAGATTTTTAAATAATTTTAAAATTTAAAATCTTTTCATATAAATATTTTTAACTTAAAATTTTTAAATATAATTTTCTAAAAAAAATAAAATGTACAAGAACATAAGAGATAAAATTGGATTTTTTTTTTCAAAAAGCAAGAAGAATTGAAGCACACGTCAAATTATATATATATATATATATATTATATATATTAAAATGTTTTGCCATCATGGTTATTAAATATTAAAAAAAAAAGTTAAAATACATATGAGAATGTTTAAAGTTGTATACTTTTTATTATTTTATTATAAAAATTAAAATTTAATTTTATACTGACAAAATTTATTTAAAATTAACACGCACTTACATCTCAAGCCCCTTGTGTGAATTATGAATTCATGGACTCTAATCAAGCGAGTAATTTGATACTAAAATATTTTCTTTAATATGATGAAAAAAAATTAAAATTATAATTTTTTTAACTTTTCACATTTCATGAAAATATTTATTAAACATTTAAATTTTAAAAAAGTATATTCAACTTTTTTTTATATTTGATTTGATATATATATTAGAGAAATATTTCTTCTAATTTATGTTTTGTCAAAAAATTATTTTTTTACATAACATGAGATTTGTAATTTTATTTTTAATATAATAGTAAAAATAACTAAATTGATTTTAAACTTCAATATAACATCATAGTTTTGTTCTTAATATAATAGTAAAAATACTTAAATAATTATAAAACTTAACTTAATTAATAATAAATAAATTGATAAATTGAATATAATTTTTAAAATAAGAGTAATATTACATAAATTTAACTAAATTTCAATGAAGATTATTGTAATTTTTAATTCTATCCATAAAATTTACAGCGTAAACACAACATTATTAGTTGATAAATTTGCAATTCTTTGTACTTTTTCCATCTGGGAGTAATACGAAGGTATTTGAGATATACTACCAAGACTTTTTGGGGAATATTATATCATTCTGTGCTTTTGCTGCTTTTTTATATTAAAAAAAAATCATAAATGTATATTCTATAAAAAAATTTTATGGTTTTTTTTTAATACCTTTTGAAAAGTAGATGTACTTTTCAGAAACACTTTAACCTATACTTTTCAAATTTATTATGTTATTAATAATGTGAATTACTAAAAAAATTTCATTTGTATTCAACTTTAATGTTACTCTTTAGTTATGTAAACGATGATTAATTTTCTATAATTTTATAAATTAGTAAGTTCTCGTAATAATTTTTCATCAGATATTTTATTAATTAATATAGTATTTGCCAAATAAACAAAATTATGTCATTTTTCATTAATTTTTTCCAAACACTTATGGTAATGCAACTGCTTTAAAAGAGCAAATCCCCAAACCATGCCCAACTATATATGTTCATTGGAAAACCTCTTCCTATGTTGGCTCGTTAGGATTTATTATTTTAATTAATTTATTGACATAAATTTGTTTACTTTTCAATTAGAAAATATTTACAACACTCTTGCAATAATATTAATATCTTTTTATGTTTTGACAGATAAATAAAGGATAAATTACACGCTCTTGCTTGAAAGATGTCTAAATTATATAGTCATTCATTTTATTTTAAAAATTTGCACTCTTCTCTTTTAACATCAAAAAATATATTACATCAATCTCTCCTATAATAAAAGATAAGTTATAATTGCATTTATTTTGACTAAAATTTTCTTATATGTATTTTTTTATATAGTATAACAAGTATTAAATTTCTAACTAGCTAATATAAAAATAGTCCAATTTTTAAGTTTAGAATAAACTAAATTTATAATTTTCAACGTAAAATAAATAAAATTGGAATAAAGGTTTAAAAATATATTTTTAATAAGTTATATTTTTAATAAAAATAATATTAGTCTCAATAATATTTTAGTTTTAAGAAAGTTTATATATATATATATATATATATATATCTTTATAAACAAAGGAAAAGACTTATCTCTCAAAAAAATGAGAGAATAATTTACTCATAAATAATTATTGTCTAAAATTTAAGATAAAAATAAATTATGTTATTTGTATCTAAAAATAAGTTTAATTATATGGTAAAATATAAATAGTTGTGGCACACAGTATTATATGAATATGGAAAGTAAACTTTGTTGATTGGTCAATTGAAATAAATATTCGAAACAATTAAAATTTTGAAGTGGACCCTACCATGTCTCTCTTACTTTTAATTAAGATTTAAGACCATTTAGCCTAACCCTATAAGAAATGAGAGGGAGTTCAATATATTTAATTACTACTTAACTAAAAAACCATAAGCGAACTAAGAGTGTCGTTTTAAGATATGGTATTTTAAACAACCTTTCACTTTATTGAAATTAGGTGGGCTACGTGACAGCAGCACGGGATCTAAGAAAACTGGAAAAGTTTTGAAAAATGTAAAAAAAATAAGAAAAAAGAAAAAAGTGTTACATCATAAATAAGATATGAATAATATAAAATACTAAGTTTTAATATATAAAATAGATATGTAATTAACAAATAAAATAACACAAACGCTTGGCACACATACAAATTTTCACTTAAATAAGTTGCAGATAGTGATTGGATGTGTGTACGGAGCAGATTGGACGAATTAAAAATTTTGAAGGGTAGGAGTATTTGTTTTAGCATTCATATTTACATAAATAATTTTTCAGACAAATCTTACAAAATATTTATATGACTGTCTCATAACTTAATTGATTATATTTTATTTGGTTTTAATGCAAATTATGGGAGTATTATAGGCTTATTATCCTCATAGACTAAAAATTCATATTATCAATGCTTATATAATTAGGAAAACTTTAGATAAACTTAAGAAGTCTATATTATTAACAGTTATAAATTAACTATATATAATATTAATAAAAAGAGATATAAAAAAAATGAGTGTAAAAAAAAAGTGTATCCTATATATACTTTTATTTATCTATATCACTATTTTGGTAACAAGACAAGAAAGTCCTAAACTCCTAATAAGTTTAAAATTTAAAAGAGCCAAATCAATTTTTTTTAATATTGTTCTATGCTTTAGAGTTTATTTTTCTTTAATATCTGTTTATTTTTCCTTTTCTTTGGTTTTTTTTGACAAAATATATGAAATAGTAAATTACATTTCATTTTCATAAAGACATCTAAATTATATAACCCTTTCATTGTTTAGAAAATTTATATTATTTCATTTGAAATTGAAATATGTCCTAGATTAACTTATTTGTTACAAAAAATAAGTTATAATTATATTTATTTTAACCAAAATATCTTTATACATATTATTTATATAATATAACAAGTATTAAATATGTATTTAACTAATAAAAATTAATTAATTTTTAAAATTTAAAATAAATTAAACTTATAGTTCTCAATATAATAAATAACATTGAAATCAGAAATGAACAAATATATATTTTAAATTAATTATATTCTTACTAAAAGAAATTAATATTATTCTTGAAAGTATTTTATTTACATTTTCGTTTTAGAGATTTGTGTGTTTTTTTTTACATGTGATGAAGTTTGTATATACTTTTATATTAAAGAAGAAGGTAGTATAATTTAAATATCTCTTAAAAATTTAATTTACTCTATATAAAATAGTCCTACATAAGTAATTAAATCTAATTTGTTGTACTTATTTCCTTTTTATGTAATGACAACCTTTTATCGCAATATTCTATTAGGTATTCCAATAAACATAGTTCTTAGCAAATATACTTGTAGTCATTTACTTTTATGAAATGACAATGTTCTTAGCAACAAAAGAAAAAAAAACTTTTTTTATAACTTAAAAACAGTAATTAAGCGTATTTTTCCATCAAATTGGTAGGTAAATTTCTATGTACTAAGTTATTCCGTCAACTCTCTTCTTTTGTTACAGTTTCAAGTTAATTTAATTTATTTTTTCTCAATCCTAACTATATCTTGAAAAAAAAATGAAGGGCAAATTAAGGGTTACATTCCTTACATTATCTTATATTTGTATCATTATTTTATAAATTTAATTATATAATATTGAATTATAAAAATTATATAATTATTTATAAAATTAATATATTATATTATTATTAAAGAATTTAATAATAGAGATATATAAATTTGATTTAATTTTCTTTCAAAAAATTAAAAAGTCCAGCTCAAATGGAAACCTGTGAAAGCGAAGCGGTGACGTGTCGCACAGAAATTGGACTTTATCTCTAGAACGGTTGTTCCGGATATGTGTTATGCTCTGTCAAGCCAGGCTGGCATCTCTGGCATGATTGACGTGGGTCCCACTCTACCCCTTCTGCTCTGTCAATCCACATGCCGTCTCAATGCCCCATGCACTCCTTCACTTATTATTATTCTCTTTTATCCCTCCTCTCACCTCCGGTTCCACCCCTTACTTCGTACCTCCGACACACCAACTCTTACGTGTCAGACTACCAGGCTTTATTCCCCGACACTCACGGTTAGTTTATCATTTCCTCTCGTCATAAGTTCTATATTCTCCAACGCCAATTACTGTCTAACAAATGTAAACAAGCGAAGCAGGAAACACACTGCTCTAATTACCCTGCTTAATTTTAGTAACAATCGTTGCCTAAATTTGATTCTAGAGAAAAATGTTATTTTTGTTTCAAAAATATATGTTTTAATGATTTGATGTAAAATTTATTTTAACAATATAATTTTTTTATTAACTCTGATCTTATATATACATTTTTTTAAATTTAATTTGATCTAAAATATAAAAATTAAATCATTAATACCTAATATATTAATTATAGTATTTCAATTATACCTTCCATTAAATGAATTTTTTAAATTATAAATAATAGCTATAATTAATTTCAAATAAATAGTATATACATTAAATAGGAGCATTTTTAGAAAATAATTTTGATTTGAGATAAAATTAAAAAAATTAATTACTTTTAACTAATTTTTTTAATTTTCGTAAGTTAATTATTTATTTTTTATATATTAGATTGGAAGTAGTATAAGTTTTAACCTAATTATTCATAAACTCTTTATCAATAAAAATAAATAAATAAATAAATAAATAAATATATATATATATATATATAAATATATATATATATATATATAATTAAATCTTTTGCAATTATAAAATCATACAAAAAAAAAAAGAATATATATGTAGCTCATTCTCTTTTTTTTTTTTTTTTACCTACATTTTCAATGTTTCTTTTCGATGTATTATATCATAAAAGATCTTAATTCTAAATATACATGTTTTAAGAATTAATAAGTAATGAATAATTATTTTTAAGTACTAAATCATATATTTTTAATATTTCAAGGTGAAATATTAAAATATAGAATTTTCTAGATTAAAAAATATTTCTTAGTTTTAAAAATTATAAATTGTATATAAAGATATACTTGAACTTTTAAAGATATTAATTTAATTTAATTGAATATGAAAATAATTTTATTTTTATTAATTTCACTTCAATCTTTACAGAGTATATATTTGGATTTGTTTGGTAATTTTTATGTAAAAGTAATCTTTTTACATATTTTTTATATAATGTCTATTACATCTTTTATAATTATTATTTTATAATATCTCATCACTTTATTATTATTATTTTTAAAGTAAATAAACAATTTTTTTTAATTCTCTCAACAATTATATTCTTTTTACATTTTATGTATCAAAAAAACCTTTAAAGTGTTAAAAGTACCAAGTCAATATAAAGATGACATAGATATTTATAGTTGAGTAAAAACTTAACAAGATAGCAAATCGTAATATTAAAAATAAATAGACCTAGATCATATATTTGTTATTAAAATTTTTAATTAAATCTATCACACGTGCTAAAAATTATTTGAAAGAGCCAATCACATAATGTTAAGATATAAAAACGATAAATTTGTTATGCTTTTATTAAAAAATTTAATAAAAATATACAAATTATATTAAAGCTGTTTTTATAAAAAAGTAGATATATAAATATATCAAATGTAAATATCTATATATTATTTAAAATTAACTTTCTTTAATAATTTTTAAAACAGAGCATTAGAAAATTTTTACACTGTTTTTTCTTTGAACTTTTAGCTGATTATAGGTAAACAAATACAGACACACTCTTTCTCTGTGTTCCCATGTAGGCAAGAGGGCCGTTTCAAACGATTTTGTCGGCGAGAGACGTTATTCATCATATTGATGAACAGGGTAAATTCCAATTAGTGTTAATTAATGAATATGCTGTATTTTTATTTTCCCCCCTTATTGTTCTCTTACCCACTTGTCCTGCTTGATTTGCTTGGGAGGCCTTTTTCTCTTCTATTTTTTTTTTTTAATTCATGGAAAGCTGTCATTTTTATGGTAGCCCCTTTCATATTTTCTATGCCACAATTCTTCTCTTAACATATATGCGTATGTAGAAATAAATAAATAGAGCTACTAGTGTTTAATCCTCAGCTGTCATATATATAATTAATGCTTATAATACTCTCTAAACTGGCATAAAGCTGCCCTGTATCTGTGGGTGCTTCCTCTTCCTCTCTCTCTCTCTGTCTCTCTCTCCCCTTTCTCTCTGCCTTTCCCTGCTTCTTCTCTGCACTTTTGTTATTTCTTTGTGCTTGGGCATTAGCGCCGGTCCTTGTCTCCTTCGGCTTTGACCCAAGAAGATGCTAGTAAGTACGTTTCTTTATTTCGTTTGCTTATGGGTTCATTTTACCATGCTTTCTTCTTCTTCTTCTTGTGGCTTGAGCCTAATCAGGAAATTCCTGAACTAGATTACTTTGGGTTGATATACTGTGGTGGTTTTTTTTTTATACATTTTTTCCCAAGTTTCAATCTTGGGTTGGATTTTAGTATGTTTGAGTCAAAATATGTTGCTCTGGGTTCTCTTCATATCGGATTTGCTTTTGTTGCTTATCCTCCATAGCAGGCTCTGATCAAATTCTATATGATCTGATAAACTCGAGACGTTCTATTATTCCTTTGACCCGGCATTGTGCTTCAAGTTCTTAGTCATCTTCTATATGCTTCAGTGTTATCTTGACTTGGAATAATCTGTTACAAGTTTTTCAACTGTTTTCAATTCATTAATTGCGTATCTTTTGGATGATTTACTTATTGAGATTTGTTTTCTGATTAATACACGCAAAACCTTGTGCACATTCTTATCAGAGATGCATTGAAGCTATATGATATATTTCCTCAGAGAATAATGTCATTTGTCTCTATTTTTTATGGTTGACTCTCTTTCAGGTGGCATTGCTCTTGCTGTTATTGGCATTGAGCAATGCCGTGAGTATTAATGGAGATGAAAGAGGTGGACAATGTGATTTTAATCCAACACTAGATCCGAGACCACACAGTGTGTCCATTTTGGAGTTTGGTGCAGTTGGAGATGGTAGGACATTGAACACTATTGCATTCCAGAATGCCATCTTCTATCTCAAGTCATTCGCTGACAAGGGTGGCGCTCAGCTATACGTGCCCCCGGGAAAATGGCTCACAGGAAGCTTCAATCTCACCAGCCATCTCACCCTCTTTTTGGAAAAAGGTGCTGTCATTATTGGATCTCAGGTATTTTACCCCAAACTCAATTTGATTCTACATAGATTTTAATTTCGGTTCAATTTCACCCTTTCGGGATTATTAAAATGATAATATAATTTTCTGGGGATAAAAAGTTTTATGGGTTGAAACAAAAAACATACTTTTATATACATATAAAAGAATTGTTGAGTATTAAAATAATAATGACAACATATATTGCAGATCAAATTAAGGCTTTTATCTTTTTTTTTTTTCAATATTAAATTTCAACAGCTATTGAATGCTAGTTAGTGTCTTTTTGTTGTTCTCTTGAGGGTTTTTCTTAAACTTTGAGTCTTTTACTTGTCATTCTTCTGTATTTAGGATCCATCTTATTGGGAAGTGGTTGAACCCTTACCTTCTTATGGTCGAGGGATAGAAGTTCCAGGAGGAAGATATCAGAGCTTGATAAATGGATACAAGTTACGTGATGTGGTCATAACAGGTTTATTTTCTGCTCACAAGCTTTTGCCTCTTTTCAGCAAAACCTCTATACAACTTTTCCAAATGCCATCTGCTACTGCCATGAAAATTTTAATATCTTTATGTAATTTACCAGGTAATAATGGAACTATTGATGGCATGGGAATGATTTGGTGGGAGAAATTTAGCTCTCATTCCTTAAACTATAGCCGTCCTCATCTGGTTGAAATTGTAGCCTCTGAATATGTAGTTGTTTCAAATCTTACAATCTTAAATGCTCCTGCATATAGCATTCACCCAGTTTATTGCAGGTATGTTTCTGTGGTTCATCTAAACTTTGAATGATCTTATACTTGTTTTGGATGAAAAAATGATTCTAACTTGGTTAGACGTGGTGTGATGTGATGCAGCAATGTAATTATTCAAAATATTTCAATCTCTTCTGCTCCAGATTCACCTTGTACTGTTGGTATAGTACCAGGTTTGTAATACTTGCTGAACTCTTTTTATGGTTCATATAATTAGAATGACATTTGTTAGACAAATTTATTCATGAGCCTTGGTTTAAACTTTTGGGTGAAGTGGTGCTTGATATGGAATCATAACCTTTATGGCCAAATAATCAGGAGTTCGATCCTTATTATTTGTGAGACTTAAAATCTTAAATTTTTGAGTTGAATTGAGTCTTACTAGTAGTATATTGTATCTCAACAGCTTCATAGCTAATGTTTCTGCAATTCATGTTTCTAGATTCTTCTGATCATGTTTGTATAGAGGATTGTATTATCGTCATGGGTTTTGATGCAATTGCCCTCAAAAGTGGGTGGGATGAGTATGGAATTGCCTATGGGAGGCCCACCGAAAACGTACATATCAGAAGGGTTCATCTTGAAGCATCTTCTGGCTCTACCATTGCATTTGGAAGTGACATGTCTGGGGGCATCTCAAATGTTCTTGTGGAGCATGTTCATCTTCACAACTCACACAGTGGGATTGAGTTCAGAACCACTAAAGGCAGAGGTGGCTATATTAGAGAAATCTTCATAGCAGGTGTAGAAATGGAGAATATCTACAAGGCATTTGCAGCCACAGGGCATTGTGGCTCTCATCCAGATGATAAATTTGATCCTAATGCTCTTCCACATTTGGATCACATCACCCTGCAGGATGTGACTGGCTCAAATATCACCATAGCTGGAAACTTCTCTGGGATTCTAGAATCTCCTTTTACTAACATATGCCTCTCCAACATATCCTTATCTATAAATCCTGTCTCTCACATTTGCTGGGAATGCTCAAATGTGTCTGGTTATTCTGCCTCTGTGCTCCCAAAACCTTGTCCCAACCTTGATGGCTCTTGGAATTCTTCATCCTGTTTCTCCCTGATGAGCAGCATCCATGGAAAAGGTAAAACCGCTGTCCTGTGATATGACAAAACTTAGTGCAGTTCCTTGAATGTTTGTTATCAAATTATCCAATTAAATTTTGACATGTGGAGGAATTTTTTTTGAAAGGATTGATGATAAAAAATAAATGTCCACGTGTGATTTTTTGTTGGGAGATCTGATAACAATCACTTAAAGAACTGTACGTGAGTTTGATTCCCAATGATATCCTTTCTCAAGTGGAAATTCATATTCCTGAGTGCTATTGCTTCATATTGATGGAAAAAATGACTTGCCCTTTGTTATCTCAGATTAAGCCATATTTCTTCCAATAAGACAGAGTTGTCTGGGTTGTTCATTTTTTCTTCATCATCACATTATTTGTACAGCTTCATATCTTCATTCATGTTGTAATGAAATTTTGGTAGTGCCACCACAGGAGGAATCAGTAATGGATAGTTTTGCATTTTAGTTCATTGTGATTGTTTTTTACTGTAAAGCATGTAATGGGTTTGGGTGATACTTCCCATTAAAGAAAGTTCAACTTTGGGCCATATGTTATATATCTGTGTAAGGTTGTTGGTACCTGCTAAACATAAAAATGCAATCATGTTCGTGTAATGGATATGTTTTGTCTTAAAAGTTGTCTTATAACAAATCTATAGACATATCTACTTTTTATTATACTACAAAAATAGATAGCAGTTTTCTCTTCTCAACACTATCCAATCAGATAAGTTTGTGAAGCGCGGGAAACATTATTTCAAGAATAACTTTTTTTGAAGTGATGATTATGGTTTGAGTTTAAGATATGAGTTCAAAGCTTGATAAATTGTTATGTAAAATAAAATTTGAAATTTGATCAATAACGTCGTGCAATGGTAAACTAAAAAAAAAAAATAATGTAAAGCCAAATTCAAATTAAGCATCTTTTCCAACAATTTGTTTTAATAATTATGACTTCAAGAGCATTAAAAGTTTTCTCTGCTTTTCACAATTTATAGGAAGTATAATATGACCACAGGGAAGACTACCTAATCAACCACTGCTGAAAAACCATTTCTAGGAATATTTCTTTTGCTGCACCACAAAAAAGGTATCCTTTGTTTTAGATTTATTAATTGAGGTAGCATATGTATACATATACAAACCAGTACGCAATACTTTTAAGACTACATTTAATACGTAAAAAAAGAGATTGAAAGGATAGAAAGAAAATAGATAGGTAGAATAGGAAAAAATCCTTATATCTTTTATTTTAATTAAAATAATAAAAAAATTATTAAGTAATGATTATAAGAATATAATAAATATTTTTTAAAATTTTTAAAAATATTTTTATTTTTCTTTAATTTGGATTGTCATGCAGGCAGCAATTCCATTTTTTTAACCTAAAAAAAAAAAACTCTAATTTTATATTTTTTAAATATATTTTATAACAGTTGAGGATATGAAAGTATTTAAGTGGTTGGTACATGGGATTCCCAAACTAGTCAAGCAATCATTGAAGCATCTTTTTGTTTGGGGTTGTACTTAAAGGTTGTTGGCTCAAGCATCCCCATATTATTATTGCTCACACTTGACCTTTCCAACAAGAAAGTTGTTCTTATGCTCAAAAATTCCAAAACCATGACGCATCACTAATTGATTAAAATGTTTATGGTTATATATTTTATTTTAAGAGATATTTCAATTATATAATTTTGTTATTTTTAAAACTTTTATTTTTTAAAAAAATTAAAAGATATGTTACATCTATCTTTCTTATAATAAAAAATAAGTTATACTTATACATATTTTTATCAAAATATCCTCATATATTATTTAGATAATATAAAAAACATTAAATATATACTTAACCAATATAAAAATAACTAATTTTATAAATTTAAAATAAATTAAATTTATAATTTTTTTAATATAAAATAAATAACATTAAAATAAAAAGATTAAAATTTTTAATAAGTTATATTTTTAATTGCAGACGTTGATATTAATTTTAAGAATATTTTGATTATATTTTAATTTTAAATAAATTTTAATATACTTAAATAATAAAGAGGAAAGTGGTGTAATTTAAACATTTGTCACAAGATGAGAGAATAATTAATTCATATATTCATTAACATAATATTGATCCATTTCCTATAGCTTTACAATGAGTTATAGGCCTGGTAATTGTTAGGAATTATAATAAAAATCAAAATTAAAACTAATATCTACTTATATTTTAAACTTGAATATAGGTTAAAAATTCTGAATTAAAAAAAATGAATATAAAAAAAAATTTAATAAAAAATGAGCTTGTTTTCAAAAGTTCAAATTGATATGGGTGGGGTTCAAATCTTTTTGTTTTTTGAAGCTCGATTTAAGCCCAGTTTATGTTAAATTATTTTTTATATTATTAACTAATAATATTTTTTTAATTTTACCCTACGCTAAATCCCTATGCTCTTTACGCTAAATGCCCAAACGTTTGCAAGCGTCACTTATGGAAGCTTTCAAGAAGTTGTTTTGCGAGGAAGTAGGGGAGGTGTTTCCTACTTCCAAATTGTGATGTGAATTTGTAACAGAACTTTGGGTTTGCTCTGTAGTGATGCATTAAGTATATAAAAAGGAAGATATATGGAGGCCTCTTGTTGGCATGGGATTAAAGTATCAGATGGTGGTTGAGTCAGATAATAGAATTACTATTCTTTTGCTGAAGAATCATATTTCCCTTTGATACTCAAACCAGCGCCTCCACAGAATTCGTTGCCTGTGCTCTCGTGACTGCTGTGTGGTCTTCTGATTTGTCTAGCGCTCTTGTAACCAATGTGCTGACTCTCTTGCTCGGCTGAGTGTTATTCAGCAACAACTTATGAAGCTGTGGAATTCTCCCCCTGCAAGTCTTAGTCATAGCCTTTCTTTTGATGCTATTGAGGCTCCTAACCTATGCCTCCCCACGTTCCTCTGTTGGAGTTTTTTTTTTTGACTTTGGCTTCTTCATTTACCAAAAAAAAAAGGATATATGGAATCTGTATTAAAAAAAAATTACTATATCACTAGCTAATATAGAAATGTCATATATTTTGTAACGGGCATTGTATATTGGATTTTTCTTAGGTGCACTTAGTGCACCATACTCTAAGAACAATCAATGGCTAAGATTTAATTTATATACAAATGTCATATAAATTTTGTAACGGGCGGTGTATGTAAGAATTGCTCTTGTATATTTTGTAAGTTTTAAAAATTTCAAACAATAATTTTGGAAAATTTTTATTACCTAAAATACTTGACCAAAATTTTCACTTCTTAATTAGTAATATAATTAATTATTAGATGAGTTTTTATTATTCAAAAGGAGTTAATTCTTTTACCCAAGATAATATATTTTATTATTAACTTAAAATTTGATTCTTTTAAAAAACATTTTTAGAGTAAAATTTTAAAGTAAGAATAATACTTTATTTTAAGATTTTAAAATCCAACCAATCTTTTTATTAGATTTTTTTAATTAAAAAATAACATATATATAGTTTGTAAGCAAATTATATATTTATTATATTATTATTAAAAATTATATTTATTATTTTTAATTAAAAAATTTAACTATAAAAATATAACAGATTACGTCTAGCTTTAATTTTTTATTTACCGTTGGCCAAAAAGAAAAACTTTGGTTTTTTCTACCAACTCACTCATATTAGGAAGTCCAATACTTTGTGAGGCCCATAAGCCCATGTTACATCCATTGAAACGAGGCCCATTCCCCCCCTGTTATACCTCTGGCATCGCGGGGTGGCGTCTAGCGGCGGCGCTGTAAACACCCGGAACTACTTACTAGTTGCCAGAGTCTCTGTTTCGCTTCTGAATAGCTATTCTGCTTTGGCCTGCTCTAGCATACGCTGTTTGCGAACCTTCACTTGTATTCCCACTTCTTAGTCTAGCTGCTCTTTCGCTTCCGTAAGTACCTTTTGCCATGCTGGGTTCTCAATTTATTTTTTCATCTGTGTCTGTGCTGTATTCATAGTTTACATGTCTTCTGTTGATTGCAGCATCTCTCTCTCTCTCTCTCTCTCTCAATAAAAAAAAGTCTTCTTCGTTATCGTTAGAGGTTGTTGGTTTTGTATATTCTGAACTGGAGGTCCTAGGACTATTTACAATTTTTTTTTGGTTCTGTTCATACCGTTGAATTTTCTGATGTTGGTTTTTCTGTGTTTTAGGAGAATGGGTTCAACAGATATTAGGGACATTTTAACGGCGTTTAGTCCTTCTTTAGACTTGTTTGCTATCAGCGCTGGAGATGGTCGCATAAAGGTACGTGGTTTTTATTAATAGCAACTACAGATGATTGAAAATTACAATTATTGATGAAATCTTCGTCTTTTGTTTTGTTTTGTTTTTTGGGGGCGCTTATTGAAGTATTACAATGGTTGCCATTCTATTTATTATGTTGGTACCCGTACTAGTATTAGATGTATTTTCAGGCTATATAGTTAATAGTCCTTTTAGGTCTGGCTTCTATTGTTCTTGGTCGTCTGAATGCATGTAAAAGGGTGTCTTTTTGTGGTACGGGGTTAAAAGTTTGTGACTTACAGTGATTTCAGTCTTTTCATTCATAAAGAAAGAAATATGTCTTCATGTGCGCATAGGGTGCGTTTTGGTGATTTTTGAAAGGGTTTGGAAGAGATTTGGAGTAGAATTTGAGTTTCTTGGGAAGAATGGATGTTTCACACATGCAAATTAAAATTCAAAATGACCAATCATCACCAAATAATCTCTGGTAACTCTAGATTAATCTGCCACCACTGCGTATGAAAACAAATAGACGCAAAATGCAGTCGCAGATGAAAGGAACACCAAATTTAACATGGAAAACCCTGTAATGATGAATGTAAAACCATGGGACAAACTTCAAAAGAATTCTACTCAAGAATAATTACAATATCCTTGCTGCATTTTCTCACAAGAAGTGCAAAAATAATAGTGCTATACTCTGAGAACCCTTATATTCAAACAGTATGAATCTCTGTGATTGCAATACCAAGGAGCACTACAGATAATATCCAAAAATTTCCCAAGTGTATTTCCTACACCTACACTCTTGGGTTTTACACACACTTTCTCCCACTCAGAGGCTCTATATTTTTCCTTGCCTTGATACCCTTCTTGGCTGTTCCTCTGATTGTTGAACAAATGAAAAAACTTTCCTCTATTTATAGAGAGTTTCTATCGAAGTGTTCACTCCATTTCCAATTCTTCTGTGCAAAAGATATCAGACCCATATTTCTCAGATCTTATTGGTGCGTCTCTTTCAAGTGGGAAAGAAATCTCACCAATTTCCTCTATAAGCCTAATAGTTGTACTGCACAATTTTACTATGTGCATGCAACATTTCATCCATTCCTTCGAATGTCTTTGCCTTCACTATGCCAACCACTTGCAAAGTATGGGCTGGATCCTGCAGAGTTAGGCTTGACAAAAACAAGTTTTGTGTGTTTTGTCTTCAATGTTGGACCAGATTGAAGAATTTTTTTTGTACTTTCGGACCAACGAGGCTAAGGATCTAGGGGTACTGGGGTTGGAGTTGACAATAGATGGTTGGTTAGTTTATATGAAACTATGCAAGCCAACAGTTTCTGAGGTACAAAAGGTTTATAGGGAGAATTTGTGGAACTTATACCCAGTTTCAATTTCCTGTTCTTTGTTATTTATATCCATTGACCATGGCCTTTGCTGTCACCCTTTTCTTGTGATTATACTCCCTAGGTTGGAGCACAAGTTTGACATCTTTGGTTTCATATCTTATTCTTTATGATTTTAGCAGCACGTTCTGGATTAGATTTTTCATTATTTATCTAGAAAATGAGTTGTCTACTCGTCCATATTAATTCCCTTTCCTTTATATTTTAAACTTTTTACAGGCTGACAGTAGTTATTGTTTTATCATTGGACTGAAGCTGGGCTAAAGGGTTGAAGTTCAAATAATTAAATAATCACTGAGCTAAAATGGACACAAACTTGATAACCACTACACGAATAAATCTAAAATATTTGGGTTCAATATGAAGTGTTGCATTGTATCTAATACAAGCATGCAACACGTGTCAAATTCAGACACAACTCATTTTATGAAGTTTTTGTGCTTCATAGCTTTAAATTATTAACTCCAGCCAAGTAGCATGTGGTTGTGCTTTTTTCTTGTAGCTCGTTACATAATGTATTTATCTGTGGTGAATTAAAGTTATTGGAAAGAGAATATTTTTAAGGCCATATATCATGAATGGTCAAATAATTCTAATGGTAACAACTAAACTGGTAGCCTACAATTCTTAGGTTTTTAATCTTCAAAGTGGATCCCTGTTATGCCTCACATTATGTTTTGTATGTGAAAACATACACCTTTAATGTTTATGTGAATAATTTTGAATGATCAAAGATGAATGTTTTTCTTTCAAACAATTTGTATGACCCCTTTGCAATTTCTTGGTATAGATATGGGACACTCTAAGGGGTCAGGTCCAGACTGAGTTTGCAGACATCACGTCAACTGATGCAACAAATATATATGCAAGATCAACAAAGGGGCATCTTTCAATAGATTATACATGCATGAAGTGGTTGTCATTAGAAAGAAAGGTTGGTTGGTTTATAGGAAATTTATCGTGTAATTTTTTGTTGCCTTTAGAGTAATATTTGCTCCTGACACTGTTAATTATTGCAGAGAAAAAGGAAACACGCATCCTCATTGTTAGTACTTGGAACAGGTGGTGGTGATATTTTAGCACTTGATGTGTCTGTTGGTCAATTGAATTGGAGAATTGACGACTGCCATCCTGGGTAAGTCCTGAGATCCTTTGTCTATGACTTACAATTTGCAATTACTCTATTACAGTATTTTGATGGATGATAGTGATTCTAGTGCTGGGTAGATTTATAACTCCGTAATTCCATAATAATTGGATATATTGATTGAATAGACAGGAACGTATTCTACATGTTCTCTTTGTCTTGTTATATTTTGTCTTGTAAAACTTTAGGCCTATCATATAGAGGATATTGGCCCTTTGCATTTCTAATGCAACTGCAAGATTAGTCTTCTTGTCTTCATCTCTCACTTTTCTCTGATTTTTGCCCCTTTGTTTCTAATAAGGGTCTTGTGATTAGTTGATGACATGAAATTGTGGTTTTCTTTGGAGCTCAAACAATACCCTTTTTTTTTTTTTTGTGGTGGGATATCTCTTCATAAGATCATCCCAGATTAAGTTCATTATTACTTTGATGGATTTGATGATATTTACTTCAATAATTTTAAATAAGAACATAATATTTAGTTATCTTTACCAATTCATTTCTCTCTTTCTTGCTCATTCAACTGCAGAGGTGTGAGAGCCATTTCATCTTCTGCAAATGGATCATGTATTTATACTGCAGGTGCAGATGGAATGATTTGCAGGATTGATTGCTTGACAGGAAACTTGTCGGAGAAATTCAAAGCTTCTACAAAGACAATATCCTGTATGTCTGTTTCTCCAGGTATGTATCCTTCATAGCTTTTGCAGGACTTTTATTTTTTGGTGGTAGGAAATTAAGTTGACACATTGGTTGTTTGTCCCTACCTGAATTAATCTGAATCTGAAATTTTTGTTTTACTAGGAGTATAATCTGAAGTAGGATATAAGATTTCTTTGGGAATTGTGGAGCTTCTTGTACATTGTAAAGGACAATAACTACCAATCAGAAAGCTTAGGTTTCATGTTTTACAATTCAATCACCATTTTATAGTGAGATATCTACTCTCAAGTTAGTCCTATAGTTGTCATTAATAGAAAGAAAAACAACTGTGCCTTTTAGCTCTATGTTTGTTGAATGGGTGATGCTAAACTCTAAACAATACTTCCTGAGTTGTTGTCACTCAGAAAGTCTTCTGTGAATCATAATTTAGATGGATCTGCGAAATTCTGATACATATTTTTTTACTTCTGAATTTGCTACTTTGGATGATTTACTTGCATCAGATGGGAAGACAATAGCTACTGCAGCAGCACAATTAAAGATTTTTAATTGTTCTGATCACAAAAAGATACAAAAGTTCTTTGGTCACCCTGTGAGTGTTATGTATATCTTTACAATATACATGCGTAGTATACTGTGTTATTGCCTTTTTCATTTGTCCCTGAAGATAACTGTGAATTTTCTTTGTCATCTTTGTGAGTATTCTGTTGTTTGTATTACAATTGTTTTTAAATTAAATTAATAGGGATCTGTACGGTGTCTAGTCTTCACTGAAGATGGGAAGTATATTCTATCCTCTGCTGTTGGTGAAAGATATGTTGCTGTCTGGAGAGTAGATGGCGCCAAAAAGAAGTCAGTTAGTTGTGTTCTTGCAATGGAGCATCCTGCTGTTTTACTTGATAGCAGGTGCACTCCTAGCAGGGGACTTGATGAGGTTGGCGTATGTGTTTTGGCTATCTCAGAAGTTGGCAATTGTTATGTTTGGTTTGGAAATAGTATTGAGGAACTACGTAATGCGAAGCCCACTAAAATATCAATATCTTTGGAAGACATGTCCTCCAGAAATTACTTGGGGGCATTGCCAGCAATTTATGCTGCAAAATTAGAAGGCGCTAAGAAGCCTGCCTCTGAGCAGGTTTTACTTGTTCATGGGTTGCTTGTAAAACCATCATTTCAAAAAATTACAGTGCATTCTGGCTCAGACATAAAGTTGAATGTCTCCAATGATGGTATTCTTATTCCGAAGAATCAGTCTGTCATAAAGTCTAAGAAGGCAACAGATGTAAAAAAAGGTGACAATTTATGTGCCTTTACGGAACTGTCATCAGCATTTCTCTAGTTCGTATTAATTTGATATTTAGTTAGCTCGTTTTGGTGCTCAATAATCTTGTCATTTGATCCTTTTAATTAATATATAGTATCTGTCCATTTAAAATTTGTTCTTCTTTGTTGATGTTATTTTCCATTATGTTTGTTTGATGTTTGCATAGGTTGCTAACTGCTGGTCTTGCAATTTGACAGTTACTGCACTAGACCGTGCTAATGCAGAGGATGCCTTGCTCCCAATTCCTAAGTTTTTTGATTCTCATGTCAAGGAGAAAATATTTCAAGACTCTTTGGACAAGGAGTTTATAGATGACTTGGTTAGAAGTAGTAAATCTGTTTCTATTGAGATTGAAGGTACTGCTAAGTTCTATCATTCTTATTGTTGAACTTGGATAATACATCAATTATATATAAATGCTAGAGATTGTGACAAAACTATTCATGAGCTTTTACTTTACAGTTTTAGCTTTTGAGTTAAAGTGGCTCACGACAATTATATTGATCAAGATTGAGGTTTTATATAGGATCAGTCAAGGGGTAAAAAGATCAAATTGTTAGATCCGACCTCTTCTGGCAAAAAATATACATAATTACATAAAATTCTTAGATGAGCATAAAACTATCTAAACCTTATCATACTTCCCAAAAAAGAAAAAAGAAACAAAGAAAAAATGAGTGGTAAGTTGCAAAAGTGACAAAGTCTCGTACATAAACACAACCCATAAGTTACTGAAGTGATAACTCAGAACATCCTCTAGCTTTGGAGAGGCTAGATGTTCTCCCAATCTAGACTGAAATCTTCTCTCCTTTCTCTGACCCTCAACCTTCCCATATTTTCACTCTAATGTCTCTCTTCTCTCTCGTCCAACACATGCTTCATGTGACCAGTTAGTTAGAAGTAGAAAATTCCTTCTCTACCTCTTTTGCCACCTTATCACCATTTTGCCATTAAATGACTTACCATCCTTTTTTTCTTCTTATTTCTTCTCACATAAAACTCGTCCCCCTATTGGCACAACAATGTTGGGCCCATCAAATAATCAAGTCCATCCAACAAATTTTAAGAGAAACAATAGTCAAGACACAACAAAAAGCAAGAAATCAACAGGTTTAATTGTAGATGGGTAATATCAACTAGAAAGGTGCATTCTGGCCTCAAAAAGGTAAATTTTGAGTCAAATAGGGAACCTAAATATATATATTTATTCAATCTTATAGGATCAGGTAGGATTGCATGGTCCTTGCCATTTTTTATCCTATATATGATCAGGATAGCTTTTGGAAGGTGGAATTGTAAGATCTTAGGAATTTATGGTCTAAATAGCAATCTTGACAACCATGATTGGAAACATTCATTTCTTTGGCTTACTATCATTTTCTTACCAAGCAACAAATTCAACAACAACAATCTAATGAATATAAAACGATATTAAAACGTTAGTTTTATAGCAAGTTATATAAACAATCTGATTTGTAAAATATCAGTTACACTGAACTACAATCACTGCTAATTATTTTATGCAAGAGTTTTTGCTGAACTGAATCGTTAAAATAACATGTATGAAATGAATTTACTATTTCAAGAAGGATAGCATTATAGTTTTGAATTTTTTACTGTGGAAAAAAAAAAATCCAATTGTTTGTGACCTGTAATTTTCTTATTTTCCACCATCAGGTGTAGGTTTTGCTATGGCAAATGTCTTTGGCTGATTGTTGTTTCCTCCCTCAAATTTGAATTCCATTTTTACTGCCATTGGCCTTTATTTTTTTGATACTGAAAGATGGAGGGGTACCTATTGGCCTTATCTGTTCATTTTATCAATCTGTGCAGATGAGATGGCCCAGGGTGGGACTGATGTAATTTGCATGGAGGACCAGATGAGATCACTGGGGATACTTGATGATGAAAATGATCTTGAATCAAATATCAAATTTTGTTCTACATTGTTGAAGGGTGTTGATCCTGAAGCTACTCTTCCAATGAAAAAGGTTGGTTTTCTCTAGTTATGAGTCAGTGTCATTGTCATTTGTTGTGCTTCTACTCTTGAATTATGATTCTAGCTGTCTTTGTAATCTATATTATACTTGTTATTTTTATCTTTTAATTCACATAAAATGCAGTTGTTTATGCTCCTGAATTTTTATTTATCAGCTAAGAGCAACTATCTTGTCTATGGGGCCATCTGAAGCATACAAGCTACTGGAAGTGTTTCTGACTGCATGGCAATCAAGGTTTGTTATCTTTCTTTTTTATCTTTTAGTAAGGTATCTTACATAAGAGGAAATGCAGAGATTTTCCTTTTGTTTTTTTTGTGGGTTTCTGTTGCATTTCCATTTCCTTTTGCATTATATATGGCTAAACTTAAAACTTTGACAGTTTTAATCCCATCTTATTATCATGAAATAATTTCTTCTAAGAAAATAGTAACCTTGATTAACAACTTACTCCAGCGAAGTTTCACTTTAATTGCTTGACAATAATTCTACTTGTTTTCATGTGAAATGATGAGTATTTTAAGGTTCCATTTGTAGACAAAAAATTGAGAGAGATCTTTCTTCCCTTTATCAAATTGATAGCTCCCTTTTGCTTCTAGGCATATTATATCCTCTTTTGTGTTTTACGAGTGTTTGGTTAGTTTGATTTTCTAGGGCAAATTTAAATTTATTTTATAGTCTTATAGATGGTCATGGGAAGTGATTATAATACTATATATCAGATTTATTTTCATGGGCAGTTTGGTGTCGCCACTTAATATACTAAGAAGCGAAATGAGCAATACAGTTGAGTAGATAGAGGAATATGCATAAATTCTCAAACTTAGTCTTACACTAGGGTGAGCAAGACTTCCTATTTAAAATTTGAGCAACACTAGCTCAGGCATTTTAGAAGTATGCATTGCAATGATAACTTGAAATCATGCCAAGAAAGATTCTATGAAGCTGACACAGCCTAAAAAATTGGGCAAGTGATTTCTCCCTTTTAGCTGCTAGTAGCTTTTGCCTTACCAATAGGATATATATGACATAAGATGGTGTGAGTGCCTCATATAAATTATGAAATGTGAAGATAATAAAGTAATTCTCATCTGATATATGTAATATAAAAATTAAACAAAATATATGTGTGTGTGTGTATAACCGAAGCAGAGTAATATTCAGGGCTTCAGCAAATAGTAAGAACTTATGAAGCTATCTTTAATTTGCTAAAGAGGACAAAGACTTAATTCATGTTATCTTTCAGATCAGAACATATATTCTTTTTCCTAAATGGCTCTATCAATGTACTTAATACAATTGATGTGAATAATTATGTCTTGAGCAGGTCATCTATAGGAAAGTATGCTCTTCCTTGGATATATAGCATACTAGTGAATCATGGTTACCACGTCATTTCTCAGGAACATGTGACACATATGCTTGATTCCTTTTGCAAGGTATTGTGGCAAAGAAAACATTTTTAGTTTGCTTTCTCATTTATATGTTTTATATCTGCCGTCACAACTTGAATTCATTAAGTTTTTGTTACAATCTGAAAAAACAAATCTAATCATGCTTTCTTTAATTTTTGTTTCTGCTTTGTTCTCTCACATATAGTGGGGGCTTCATCAATATCAAGGCCTGAATCACTGCTTGAAGTACATTGAAGTTGCAAATGCACAGACAAATCCTTCCTGTCTACAAATCTAATATTAAACTTGCAATTATAGCCTAATTTTGTAAAATAATTTGCCTTTTGAAGTTCATTAGGGGCAGGGGATTGTAAAATGATTCAGGAAGTTGAAATATACAAGTCTTGTTAGCTATCTTAGAAGCTTGACCTGTGCATTTTCTCTGTCTTTGATTCTCTCTTTCCCTTCCATTCCGTGTCAGGTGCAATGATAATTCTTTGTAGTTATATGAGCAGCAATTAGAAAACATTGTCTTTATTTTGTAGCTATAGACTTTCCATTGTGGTTCTATAGATCGTAACTTGGATTATCTTCAGTTGTGACTTAAGACTGGGATTCTCTTCTACTGATTGGAGAATAGGATTTTTCTGTTTTGTATGAAACTACTTTCCTTTTTCTCCACACCTATCAACATGTCAGATTGTGGCTTATAACTTGATTTACTATTATAGCTTGATTTCTGATGCTATTACCAAGTATTGCAAAAATATGCATTTTTGTTCATTGCGATACAACTGTATAACATTTACTAAAATTGCTTGTTCTTGTCATTCTGGTTTTTTGGTGATTCTAGTTCCATTCACGCAATATAACTTTTTTTTAGGGGATAAACTTCAAGCAATATATCTTTGCTTTGATAAATGTGCCACTTGAGAAATTGAAATAGCGTATTTCTCCTTTCAGATTACTAGTTCTAGAGGGTCTGCTCTTCAGACTTTGTTACAATTATCAGGTCGTCTGCAATTGGTGACAACACAGGTTTAACCACATTCTTTAATTTATTTGGTCTCACTCTTAAAAGCTGTTGGTGTCTAATGGCGTTGGTCAAATTTCCTTTCAGATTAACAAAGCTTCTCAGAATACAACTCATTCAGTGCGAGATCTTCAAATGGAAGAAAGTGGAGATGAGGATGAAGATGAGTATTTTCAAGAGGGAGGAGATGATGCATCTGAAATAAGTAGTGATGATGACAGCTAGTTTGAATTTTGATGAGAGGTAATTATGTATGCTAAAAAAAAAAAAGTTATTGTGGCCTATGCATTACTTAATGTAATTGGTGAAGTAGATACTTAAAATTTTTTTCCCCCTTTGGGGGCAAAGATAATTGTAATTTAATTGGGGTGGGCGTTTAACTTCGGCCTCTTTAACCGTTCCACGGGTCAGCTCAGTTGTGAAACTTACTGTTAAGGATTTTTTTTCCTCTCTCCAATAGAGTTAGTCCCCTTCTTGGAGAGAATTTTTGGTATTATTCCGATCAGATGTATTAAATGTTACAGTCCATAAATTATTTTTACTAAATTAAATGAGAAACGACTTCCATGTCTCTTAATAAGTAAATGAAAATTTATAATATAGACCAATCATATTTGTTGTCAAGCACTAGCTGTATCTATTCTTTATCTTCTCAGCCAGTAATCATTTTATGTAGTCAGCTCAAGTGGAAACCTCAACTGTGCAGCAGTTATGTTTAACTATTGCATATTATGAAGCTATTTCATTCAAGGATGGTTGAGGTTACGAAAAATGAAGAGTTTGTTGCTTAAAGTTTATTAGTCTGGAAGAAATAAACAATGTCTATATATGTTTAAACTTCCAAGACATGCTTGGATACTCCAGTTACTTAATTTTTTCCCTCCTCATTAACCACAGCTTTGTTCTTTTGATGTTTTATCCAGCTGTATGCTTGAAACTGTGTGCTTTGAAAGCCCATATGTTTTGCATTCACCATAGTTTAGTTGGAGGGATTTGTGTGGCGTTAAATGCTAACTGTATCATTAATTGTATTGTGTGCCCTCTGGCACTGTTTTTGAAAGGTCTGTCCTTCTATATCTGTTGTAACATAATACAGTACGAGCATGACTATGTTTGTGCCCATAGACCTGTTAATTTATTTTCAGATTAACAAACTCAACAGAGTTTGGAACCTGACGATGGAAAAGATTTAGGAAAATTTACATTAGCCTCAATCTCCTTATGCCTATTCCGGCGAGGCCACCCCCCCCCCCCCCCCTCCTCTCTCCCTCTTCCTCCTTTTTTCTTTTTCATGACTATGGAAGCTAAATTGTTAAATAAGGCATAGATGTACTGGAATTAATTGGGCTTTGTATGGCACTATGATTCTATATATGAAATACTAGTTAATATGCCCTGTGCTTTCACGAAAGGAATTCAAAATAATCCATCTGGAAGATAAGAATCTAATTCTTCTCCATTCTTACATGTGTACCCAAATATCTCCATTTTCCTCCATCAAGTTCTACTATTTTACTAAGTATTTGCTATCAAAACGTCTGGACTAAAAGAGTCATCTCTTTACTAGCATAAGTAGCTCTTGATGTTCTAGAACTTAAATTATCCTACATGCGTTTGGATTTTCATCACTGAATATAGAAGTGATGTTGACATTGCCATTTTGGTAGTCTCCACTGTAGTATTCCATACGATTGTGATGAGAGTGCCTTGGTGGTGATCTGACATATTCATATTCAGTGACATAAGGTGATGGCTTGTATGTGTTATAGTTGTGTGTCACATATTTTGGAGGAGGTGGCTCCTGTAAAAGGACTGGGCTATTGTGGTATCTGTTCCAGCATCCAACACATCTGTGACCAGAATCGAATCTGTTTGCATAATTAGGTGGATATCGGTTTATCTCATGAACCTCCCCTACATCTCTTGTTCCTGGGATGCTCTGTGACTGTTGGCTTGCATTGTTGTCTGTAGGTGTGGTTGCCTCAGGTGGTGGCTGTTCAGGTGATGGTGTATCTTTTGGTGGTTCTGCTTGAGGGGCTGTTTCGGCTGGTTGAGCTTCTGCTGGTGGTTGCTGGGCTGGATCTGGGGCTGGTGCATTTCCTTCAGGTTCTGTTGGTTGAGGTGGAGATTCCATCGGTTCAACAAGAGAACAAATGGTGGCAGTCTTCCTTGTCTTCTTGATGGCTTTCACAATCTTTTCTTGATCCGCCCATCCAAGAATTGTTATTTTCTGTTGAGGGAAGTCGATATGGAGATCATATATACCTGTTAAAGGTAGAAGTTTATCATCTAGTTAGGTTACGGAAAAGTCATAGATGTAGCAGGATTGTTTAGAAGACGAATTATGTCACATGCTTACCATTAATACCATTGAGTGCTTTCTTTATCTTCTGCACGCACCCGTTACAGTCCATCCGAACCTGTATCTCCGTGATTTGAGGCTTCTGCATTTGATGAACAATGATTGTTAGAAAGAATTCTTGCCATGCATATATAAAATGATGATATCGTGCTTAGATTTTAGGTGCCATGCCTGTAACTCGAGAACCATGAAGCTGTGGAATTGGAGAAACCAAGAGATGTGTTTGTGGCTGAAGAATCAGAGAGTGGCATCTATTTGTATATAGGCAGGGAATATGTTGAAAGTCAAAAGATGTGGGGACTAAAAGGAATCTCCTTTGGGGGAGGGAGAGAGGGCGACGGAGAACTGGTATTGCTTGATTGGTCCATGGAGGTCATTTTCTAAGCTTAGATTAGGCAATGGGATGATAGGGGTGTGGTTTCAGGAAAGGGGGTTAGTATTCTTCATGAGTTTCTATAATGCTGCAATTAGGAGAATTTACTTTATGATGAATGGCCATAATAGAGAGATATTTAAGAGTAAGGATATCCAAAACCGACCCCAGTGAATTGGTTCGAAGTCAAAAAGATCAAAGGAGCTTTTGTCCTTGAAGGATATCCACTCCTCAGGAATCATTGGTGATCTTAAAAACATGGACAATTGTTTATATCAAAAGAGGATAAAACTATGGTTTGTGATTTAATTCGTGTGTGCCTGTCTATCTGGGTTGGAAGCCACACACCTTGTTCCACATCTCTCATCATGTCATGAAGATAAGGGGACCAAGTTGAGATTCTCCAATTTGCACCTTTGTTTTGTTGTTTGGTTATATGGTAATGGTATCCTCGGACTAGTCTGTGTATCAATTGAGATTAAGACTTTCCACAAACAATTTTAAAGGCTCACCCCTATATCAGCTCGGTGTATTTAAGAGAATCAATTCTTCTAGATGTTAGCCTTAAGATTTAAATTTGAGTATTATAGGGAGTATACTTACTTGACCATTAGAGCAAACCCCGTGAGGTTTTTAAATGGCATTTAAAAGTACATAGTAAGAGAAGCACTAATTGATTTCATTTGTGCAGGTTTAGTTTATCCCCTCAATTATGGTTTGATTGTGATGACTTTAATGTTATGGAGTGCTTTGAGTGTGACAAATAGTGATTGATGAGTCAACAAAAATGTCTCAAATTCTGTTGATGAATTTTGGAATTTTCTTTTTGGTTATATAGAAGGTTCTCAACTTAGGGAAGAGATATTAGGAAAAGAGCAAGGTATAGGGAAAGTTTATTTCAATTTGAAGAACTAAGACTGGTGCTATTATGGGCCTCTGGGCATCTTGTTTAAATATGCCAACGAAACTAGTGAGCATTTTTGAAATCCCTCTGCTAGGGTACATCTCAACGAAACCCTTTGCTTTGAGGGATTGCCATTCTTCCCGTGTCTTGCATCCATCCTCTAATCTTGTGTAATTTGTAAAGAGCTAAGAGTTAAAGGAACAGCTCAGTTAGGTTTTCTCACACATTAGTGTTTACGGCCTCTCTCTCTTTCCTTTTAGCTTTCTCTACTTCAGCTTATTCTCTTTCTTCCATGGAAGCATTTTTCTTCCTTCCTGGAACATTCACTTCCTTTATGGAAGTTTTTCCTCTTCCATGAAAGATTATACGACAGTAGTGTTACTTTTTCTAGTAAAAATGGACCACTCTCTCTATAAATCCCCAACAACGATCGTGACTTTAGGCAAAGAAGTTTTTCAGATATTTGAACCCTCAAAGAGGGTGGTAAGGTGTGTTGCCTTTGCATCAAGATCTGCAGGTTTTCATCTTGTATTTTTTATTGTGTTACTGGTAGTGTGCTTAATTATTTTTTAGGAAATGCAATGCCCAGTTGGGAGATTTAGTTTTTTGGTTCCATAGGTGTATTACCTGGGTGGATTTTTGTTGTTTCCTTTTATGAATTTTTATTCTGTTTGGGTGTGCTGCCTTATATTTGTTTGATATCATGTTTTCCATAGGGGTGCAGCCTTGTTCAAGGCGATAAATATTCTTATGCCCTACATATACTTCTACTGTATATAATAAACTACAGTGCGTTTCTTTGATTATGAATGTCTTAGACCCCGAAAAAAATAAATAAATAAAGCCTAAATGGCATCTTTATCAACTAGTTGGCGATTGCACAAGGGAACTAAAATCTCTAGGATGGAAATCTGGCAGGCTGAGAATAAGCAAGAATTGGTTGTATTGGAAGTATTCAATTAAAATATTCAATCTTTGAAATCTGAAGGGATTCATTTTGTGTAGAGAATAATTTTTATTTAATTTGTGAAGCATACGACACCGCAATCCTTTTTCCGTGTCACGGTTTATAAAACTTTAGACTTATAACAAGGTGTCTTTAGCTTGGTGGCTGCTGCCTCTGCCCCTAACGGAGATTCCTTATTATAGTTCTTATTATGGTTCCTTGATGCTCATGCATTTCACAAAGCCACTCTTATTGTGGAATTTAGGTAGAACCAAACATAAGAAACCCAAAAAAGAAAAAACAAATTAGAGGAACACTTGGCTGCAAGCAAACCTTGCAGATTTTGAAATTAAGTTGTATTCAGAAATTTGTGGATGCTCTCTAAGCAGACAATATTTTGGATATATCAAAAATAATTTGTATAAAAAAATATATCTAAATCATTTATAATTAATTTTAATTATTTATGTATTATATATATATATATATATATATATTATCTATCTAAATTTATTTCTTTTCTCTCTCTCTCTCTACACATATATGGGTCAATCAAATTTTGACATCAGTAGTAGTTTAACTAGTGTTGTAAAAACCTGAACTGAGCAATGACTCGGTTAGGTTTTTTGAGTCACAATCAATTGATTCAACTGTTGGTGGAATTAAATGATTTTATAAATATTTAAAAGTTTTATATAAAATATATTATATAATTTTACACATAAATGTAAGTCCTAACATTACTTTTATATATTATAAAAAATTTTAATATACATTATAGTTATAAAATATTCATGTATAAAAAATAAAATTACGATATTTTATATAGTTATATATTTTCACACACATTTTGTATTTCATTATATAAAATGATGTATTTAGTATATTAAATTTTTTTTACTAATAATTTTCATTTTATATAAATCACTATATGCCATATATGAAGCTGCACTATATATATTAAGAGGCTAGGAAATAGTGACAGCCTCACTTGCTAAAATCATTTAAGATCCGCGTTCGAGACTTTGGTTGTTCGGTTACATGGTGCCTTCAAAACGCACCACATCATCAATCCAATGACGCCATCGGTTCTCTCGGAATTGGTCCACATCAAGCAGTTCTTTAAAACTGTTCTGTTTTAGCCGGTCTAGCTCGGTTCAATGTGATTTGATAATACAACTATTCAGACCAAACACTTGGGTTCAATATGCAAATCACTCTCAAGTTTTTTTTGTGTGTGGTAAAATCAATCTCAAATTAAATGGAAGTCTATTTACCAAAAGAGTTTTTGTTATTTGCATAAACACATATTATTGGAGTAAAAATACCATTGTCCTTGAAAAAAAAAAGTATAAAGTTGTACTCTTCACCGGTTTAAGACTTTCTCGACCCTTTATTTATCAGAAAGAAGAGAAAAAAGAAGAAGAAATAAATCCTTTATAAAATAGGAGTTTCTTGAGAGTTTAGAACTCATAATCACCATTTTGTACAAGATGATTATGCCTGCATACAATGTGACCGGTGAAGTTTGGGGTCTGATCATGCTTCACAGTCACATGAAATCAATATTTACCTTGGACTAAATGAAGTGCCTAAAGAATATATTGAGGGTGGTCCAAGTGCCCTGAACTTTACCATCAAGTATTTTCCTCGGTTCATACTTTCAAGTCGTGTAGAATCCAAAATGGCAAAATAAGTGAAAATTATATTGTAGCCCTATGTAAGTGAAAATTCTTGTTGATACGAGCATTGTGATTCAAGTCTTCAACTTTTTGTTAAAGTCGTCAAAATGGCCTAACGTATAGGTTTGAACTGACAACAAGTTTATTTAGAGCAAGGACTTCTAGCCAACTTGGAGTGTTAGGAGCACAGTTATTTAAAATTATTGTCTTTTTGTAATTCAAAGGGCAGTGTGATTCAACTTCAATGTAATTTATTCTATTGCTACATATAACCAACTTGGAGTGTTGGTCGTGTTTTTGAAGACTTTCAAGGTTAGTGGATGCTGGGTGTGTTCTTCAAGCCAAAGAAAAGAATCAAATAAGCGCTTATTCTAAACAATCACACAATAACTTGCAAAAATCTATTATCTATTATATATATATATAAACCTTGGAGCAAGTTGTATTGTTTTGAAGTTAGAAATGGTACGGCTCAGATAAAGGGCTATATGCTAGATGCTATTTTTTATTTTTCATTTTCTTTTTCTTAAGAAGATTTAGTTCTCTTTTTTAAGTTTAAATTTGAAGGCATACGTCCCCATACTACTTCCTGTCAGGAGCCTAATTCTAGTTATTACCAAACACTATTAATCAACTCTACTTTTAGAAGCAACTTTTATAGAATTTTAACCAAACTTTATTTTTATCCTTTTCAAACAACTTTTTGCTACAGCACTACAGCTTCTAAATAACCATATCATTTCGAAATGGATACATCTTAACCACAAGCATTTCAGATCCTTACTATCAAACAAAAGCCAATTATCACAGAGACTCGTGAGACTAATAGCAGAGCATTCATTAGGCAGTGATTCAAGCACACAAATCAGGGTTTTGGAGGAGATAGGGTTCCACAGCTTTGATAACGCCCAAGGCCCTTTCACTCGCTGTCTTAATTTGCTCTTCATCGATTTCATAATCACCTTTGGTATAATACTTGCTTGTCTTCCTAATTATGCAACCACCATCTGCTGTTCCCTCAAACCTAAGCTCATAAACAATAGATTCAAACTCATCTGTTAATGCGCCACCTTCAATCGTAGTGTAATTGTAAGTCCATGTCTCTTCATTTAGCTCATTAATCCTGTTCTTAACACTTGTCAGTGGGCTGCCTGCAACAAAAAAAAAAAAAAGGAAAATCATACAGTAGCGAATGAAATATTATGATTACCCAAAATAGTTATCCAAGAAGAAATAGTATTTCTTTTTGTCAACTTGGATTTGATTCTCTAGAAAGCACTTCATTAATAAAATATTAAATAAAACTAGCTAATATAAGAGAGTATATTTTTAAAATCACTTAAGGAGGAGATTTAGAATTGAACAAAACCTGAGTACCCTTGACTAAAACACCCAAAAAAAAAAAAAACTCTTCCTAATAGGAGTTATGTTGATGGTTAACTCTTATTAAGGAGATTTCTTGAAGGTCAATTTCTTGAGTGAACTTTTCTTCATCGATTTGTTCATATACCTTAACTCTTAATAAAGTAACTTATTTTTGTTACCTTTCTTCTATATACCGAAAACAAAAATTATATTAAAAAAATAAAGATTAAGTGATGAGCAATACATGCCTTCAACGAAATTCATCTGCTTGATGCTTCCAGCCCCACCATCGCCTTGGACAAGTTCAATGTTCTTCACGACCTGTGGCAGAGCTTTTGGTAAGAGGTTGTGATCGTCAACAACAAAGGCCTTGAACAACCTTGCTGGAGATATTGGACTTGAGTACTCGTCAGTGTGTGCGTAAACACCCATTCTGGGAAGTGAAATTAGAAATGCTTTGTGAACCTAATAAATATAACATGCCGAGGGACTATTATCTACAGCGATTCAGACACTTTGCCACCACAAAAAATATAGCGTTTCAGGGATAATTTGAAGTGTACTACTTTTTTTAAAATATTAGTCGTACAAGGAAAATTATTTATAGCTTTCTTTTTCCAAGTGAGCACCAGAAAAAACAGAAAGAAAAACAAAATGATGGTACTCAATGGCTTAAGATATCCCATTATTTTGTTGGTGGGGTTTCCATCTCAATCATCAGCTTGGACAGGAGCAATAAAGAATCTTTGTGTCCACGTAAAATCCTTGATTTGTAGAACGTTATCAGATATGAGGGTCTGTTTTTCTATTTTCAGAATTATTTTTTGTTTTTAAAAACAAAAAAATAAAAAACTTATTTAATAATATGTTTTTAATGAAATGTTTTGTAAAATAAAAAAATAGAATTATATTTTCAGAAATAGAAAAATTAGAATATTTTTTAAATGTTTTGTAACTTTTATTCTGTAAAATTAAAATAAAAATAAAAAATAACAATTTTTTAAAATAATGATTCAAACAAATTTTTTTATTTTTAAAATTCGTTCTAAAATACATTTATTTTAAAAACATTAAAATTAAAACAAAATCAAACAAGCTTTACTTTTTGAGAAGAATTCATAATTTTTCTCTCTAGTTGTTTATTACATATATAGAGGAAATTGGCATAGTCAAGCAAATTATACACTGCAACTTGCAATTATGTTTGAAGCCTGAGGATAAAGAATTTGGTGGTCTTATGCATTCGAAAATTAAGAACAAATCAGCTTCTTGTCTGGAAATTTGTTGAAACTGATTTGTGGATTTTTCCCTTTTGTTTTTTTGGTGTTATCCTAAAGTATATACTAACATTCTCCTTCAAGTACAAAATTTGGTTTCATGTCAATTTCCAAGACTTTCTATACGCTATGTCACAATATTAGTATTAATTATTATACAAAGGATCTGGCCTCAAACAATCCTTGGCAATATGTTCAGTTTTCCCCTCCAAAAAAATAGAACTGGTTTCAACAGAAGTTTCATATTTAAATACCAAAATGGCTCATATTAAAGATAATTAATTCCCTGTGCTGATCATTGATTTGAGTTGATTTTGGACTAGATTAATATGCAGTTTTTTACATTTTTATTATCAAGATTTTCAATCAAAATATGATAAATATATAATTCTCTAATAATAACATAACATTATATGATTTAATCAAAAACTAAATAATTGTTTGCAAAATTTATATACCTGTTATATTATTATTGAAAAATCATATATTTGTTTCATATTAATTGAAAATTTTGACAATAAAATTATAAATAACTGTATATAAATTTTTTTTCTTTGATTTTTAGCACAGTCAGCGGGCCTGGGTCTATGAGCCAATTCGTTAAAACCGATCATTGGGCATTTTTGAACATTTCAATTTAGGCCCATTTAATATGAAGGCTGAAGCAGATGTGGAACAACATAAGTTGGCCCATGCAATTATTTTTCAAAAAAGAAGTAAGAAGAAAATAAATAAATATTTATTAAACAAGATGGATTGTTCGACCCAAAAGTTAGCTTTTACGAAAAGTAAATATTTCTTACGATTCAATTCAAAAGTATTTTATGAAAAATTATAGAAATAAATTGAATGGGCTTTATAAAGGGCCAACTTTTTTATGATTCATTCAGCTCGTTTAACTGTATGCGTGATAGTGTGTATGTCAGTCAATTTAACTCAAGCTAAACAGATGAGTTCGAACTTACATTTTTCAACTCGTTTCATAAATAAATCTTATCATGTCCATAATTAACTCGTGACAGAATGGCTCATCAATTTGAAAGTTATCAGATTTATGAAGTGGATCTTATAAATTATAATCTCATTGGTTCTATTACTGTCACACCCTCGTGAATATAGCCCACAATAAGTTTTAATATCAGCCAAATTATCATATTCGGCTAAGGGCTACGGAGTAAACTAGAAGTACATCACTTAGTAGTAGAGCAAATTATATCAATTTTTTTTTATTTTGTTAAATTATACAAATCTCTCTTTTACTTTTACAATATACATAAACTTCCTCTAAAGTAAAAAATTACCTTATATTTTAGCCTAATTTTAAATCTTATAATCAAAATATCCTCAATTTAAATTTTGATTAGTTAAAGAAATATGTATTTAAGTTAATATTATTTTGATCAAAATTAGTAGAATTAAATTAAATTATAGAGTAACTTTTTATTTTAAAAAAGATATATGTATATTTTAAAAATAGAAGAGATGTCTTATAATTATAGCAAAATTTAATAAATGTGTATATAATTTATTCTTAATAATAATAGTAAATAGTAATACTAATAATAAAAATACATCCTTTAATAGTGCATAAGTTGGATTCAGGCAAAGGCCTGTGTGTTTGCCACGAGATAGGCTTTGACAATCTTAAGGACAGCCATGGCTTTGTCCCTCCCAACCTTGACGTCTTCTTCTTTGATCTCAAGGCCCTGTTTGGGGTGACGCTTACATTCTTGCCTTTGCTTCCTCCCTCTGGAGTTGCCTCCAACTTTATCTCATGTGAAACTGATTCAACAACTTCATCATCACCTTCAATCAGTGCATGGCTATATGCCAAATTCTCCTTGTCTACCACATCAATTCTGTGCTTCAAGTACTTGATGTGAGTTCCTGCATTGAAGCAACGCAGAACCAGTAATTTCTTTAATTAGCCATTTCAATTTGTAGCCTATCAGAATGAGATATTGGTGGACAATGTACTTGAAATATAATCTTAGGATCGAAAAGGTGAAAACTAATTGCATACATTTCCGGGGTATAAGATATTATAGACTTTATAGTCAAATATCACAATTAAGATTTGTTATACATAAAGATAGAATTAGTATTTTATAAAAATTTAATAATATTAAGATTTTAAGAATGTGAAATCTTTGTAACTATTGAGATACTATTCAAATAGAATTATTATATGTCTCTTCGAATATGTTTGGATTGACAAAATCCAAAATAAAAAATGATTTAGATTTAAATAAAATATTTCCTTCATTTGCTTTTTCCATTTTCCTTAATTAAAACAGATTTAAAAGGGGATTATCTTAACCTTAATATCCAAGGTGTCTAAATACAAAGGGACACAAGATAACACCATTTTATATTATTTAAAAATTGAGGAAATCTCTCATCACACCATCTTTGTTTGTCAACTTTTATAAAATATCAATGATATTTTTTCTATAACAACTTTCAGTTATCGTACCAAACCAAAACAAAAAAAAAAAAAAATTTTAAAATCCTGACTTCTTATACTTTAATAGTTGTTACATATCATATATCATAATATTTAATATACTAAAAAAACGTATGAGATATTACTGTATCAGATAGCTCCTTAACATCTTGGATGATAATAGACATATTAGATATTAATATACTAAACGCATGTAATTGAGATATTTCATAATGATATCGAATGTACCACGATGAAAATGACAATGTACTAAAAAGGTTGACTAGTGTTAAAGGATGCAAACCAACCTTCCGCAATGGTCATCTTCTTGATGCTTCCTGGGCCTCCATTGCCTTGAACAAGTTCAACACTCTTATTAGGCGGAGGCATGAGCTTGAGGACGAGGCTGTCTGCATCAAGAATCAAAGCCTTGAACAATCTGCCTGCTTGGACGGGGCTTGAACTCCTCGGTAAGAGTCAAGGCAGCCATTTTCCTCCAAACCGGAGAATAATATGGCTTGCAACTTTGAGTAAGTAAATCAAAGAGAGAGAAGCTAATGGAACACTTGGAAATGCAGAAATGGGAGATAACAGAGAACAGAATCGGTGGTATTCATAGATCAAGAGCATAGGCTATTTTCGCCATATTGCTTCCACTACCAACAAGGTGTCTGTCCATTATTACAGAGTACACAGTCCTTTCATGTCACTCATTCCATTCAAGTCTTTATTTCTATAATTTTCTTAACTAAAAATTACATGAATAATTCAGTCTAATAAAAATAAATACATCCGAAAAATTATAGATAAATATGTAAATATATTATGTACATTTTTTAATAGAATTTATTTGAATCAATTATTTAATTTACTTATTTTTTAGAAATCAAGCCTACTTAAAAATCCCTCGCATCTACCCATCTGGTATAATCATGCAATTCCTGATCTGATCACTCGTCAGTGATACTATAAAGTGACATAAATGGGAGGCTAATTAAGAACTTTTGAGTTTTTTTTTTTTTCCTTTTTAGGTTGCATAGTGGTCTTTTTTTTTTTTTTGGAATGAAATTGAGATAGCTGCAAAAATGAAGGCCAATAAAGCTCTAATAGATACCTCCAAACTCTAACTAATGATCAGTCGACTTAAAGGATCTATTTTTTTCCTCTTTTTTTCAGAAGTACGAAAATGATGTCTAAAACTTAAATGAGAAGGTTGGAATTTCTTTGTTATCTTCTGACTAGTTGAAATTTTGTTGGCTGCAACCATATCAACCGCTTCTTTATTCCCCAAAATATTATCATGACGTTATAAAGCAAATCTAGAGTTGAAAATAGCCACATTACATAGTATGGAAAAATGACTACCATTCTTTTTTTCTTTTCTTGGTGTAGCTTTCATACTAAGCACAGGGCTATTTTTATTGGTTGTTGAAAATATGGTGACAATAATAAAAACTGTGTGCCAAATTAGGAGCTTGAAGCTTTGTGTAAATAAATGGCCGAAATATTCGTTGTGGTTTTCATATTTGCGTCAATATTATACATCTAAGCTTGACCCACAAGCCTAAACGACCAAGGCATCTTTTTTCCTTCCTTCCTTCCTCTGTTTGCTTTAAAGCTTACAAAGGTATCTTGCATCAATGTCTATGCCGGCCATGTTCTGAGTTAGCAATAATTAATTGCATAATCCACATTAATTAAAGGGCAATTTACAATTTATCTTCATGTAATTACTAATCCGTTCGAAAATAAATTTATTTCCTATAATTTAAAATAAGTTATTTAATCGTGGCTGAATTGATTAAATTAGTTGACTTGTCACCTGATACATAGTTTGACCGAATCACTATGCGGGGTTTATTTTATATTTTTTAACAAAAATGTATCATGTAAATTTTTTTAAAAAAAAATTATCATTTAGTAACTAAATTATTTATTATATATCGGAGGTGCGTAACCCTAAATTATTAAAGCAAAGATGTAATATACACTAGAGATATGAAATTGTGAATTTGTGACTAGAAGACGGTCTTGGTTTTGTCATGGGGTGCCGGAAATTGTGGCTTCTAATATCCTAGACAAATTTATTATTTATAGTTATATAATTCACAATTTTCATTTCCGGTGAGTTAATAAATGAACTTAGGGGGTGTTTGACGAGACCTAGAATTTGGTACTAATTATTATGTGCAGACCTACTTGTACAGCTGGTTGGTAATACAATATTTAAAAGGAAACATAAATTAAATTATAGACCCACCATGAATTATTACATCTGGGGTTAGTCAAGCTATGTGGCTCTTCTAAATGTCGCTTTTGAGCGGATAATACCATTGATTCGAGTAATATTCCCTTTTAATAAAAGGGAATAGTATAATTATAGTATTCAATATCAAGTACTCAACTATAATGTTCATATTTCTGTAGACTTCTGTCTAAATTCAAAATGGTGTCAATTCGTTGTGCTTATTTTCAAAGTTGAAACATTTATAGAGAGATAACTTATAGCTGTATCTTGTCAAAGAACGCATAAATTCTGTCTTATCACCTAAATATCAAGTTTTGTTTTTTGGGGCGGGGGGGAAGAGGAGAAAATCGATTGGCCTAGTCAATTTTGAAGATTTGACTTTGATCAGCAATTCTCGTTTGAATAACACTTTGCTTCTATCGTAGTTATTATTTTAGGCCAATCAAGTTATGATTGCTTACATCCTCCCACACTTGGAACGCAGAAAAATTTCACATTTATATACCATAATTTTTAAACATCAGTCATCTCGTATAAATAAATAATATATATATATATATGTATGTATAATATCTTGTTCAAGTTAAATCGATTAATTGTTAAGATTGAAAAATGAAGAATTTATCAGCCAAAAGAGTAGTTGATTAATTAATTAATTAAAGAGTACTCAAATCTTGTGCTTGGATGTAGAAGGAAAAAAGTGCGGAGAGAAAAAAGTGAAAAAAAAAAAATTTTTTTTTCTATATGTTTAGATCGATAAAGAGAAAAAATAAAAAAAATTATTAATTTAATATAATAATAATGTCATTATTAGCTACTATTAATAATTTTTATCAAAAAATGATATATTTTTTAAAAATTATATTTTAAATATAAATTAACTATTCTAAATTAATACATATATATTTTTTAAAAGAAAAATAAGAATAATAAAAAAAAACCAATTTAAAAAAATTTAAATAATTAAAAAAAAATAAGATATTTTATTAAAAAACAAAAGTAATTAAATTTTATTTTTTAAAAAATAATTTATAAATTATTATTTTAATACAATAAATATGATTATTTATATTAAAATTTTGTAAATATTATTTTAATATATATGAAATAATTTAAATATAATATATATAAATATAAAAAAATATTTTTTAATTATATTTATATATTATGTATAATATATTATCATAATATTTATATATATATATATATATATATATGCATTACTGGCAACGCATATATATACCATGCATTGTCAGTTAATGACAATGCATTATATATTTGTATAATTCGATTAAATGTCAGTTAAATATTTATGACTATCATTTGGTTAGAAACGTCGGACTGCAATGTAGTAAATTACCTTTTTTTTTAATATATATATATATAATTTGTTGATTTTAAGATTAAAAAATTGTTATTATTTTGTAAAATATATTTATTATTAATTAATTTTATAATAAATTTTTAAATAAATAATTATAACATTAATTATTTAATTAATGAATTAAACTATTAAATTAATTAATGAATTAAAATGTTAAAAAATTTAGTTATATATATATTTATTATTTTTACCGATGAATTATTTATATATATTCCGACTAAATGATAATCGAAATATATATCCTGCCACTATTTGGTAGTGAGACGTTTGTATTTTTTTAATATATATATATATATATATATATAAGTTATTTATTTTAATATTAAAAATATATTATTATTTTGAAAAATATTTTATTATTAATTAATTTTATAATAAAATTTTAAATAAATAATTAATCTTTTAATTAATTAATTAATAGATTAAAATGTTAAAAATTTTTGCCATTGAAATTTCAAACTACCCAAAATCATGCTACGCAGGGTTTTCTTTTTAAAATTTTGTTATTTTTGAAGAATTTTTTTTTTTTGTGGAACTCACGCTTATTTTTGCTTTGACTTTTTTCTCTTCCTTCTTTTTCTCATCCAAATGTGATAAAATTTATTTTCTCTTTTTTTTAACTTTTTTTTTTTTCTATTTTTCACCCCCATCCAAATAAACTCTAATGATACATCAAGTTGATACAAAGAGTGAGTATTAAATCATTCGAAAAAGAATTTAGCTCGGGGCAAAATCCGAGCTAATACTGCTAATTAATCGTAATAACCAAGAACAGCTAGTTTTGTTTATGTTTTCCCTTACAAAATGCAGTAATTAGTATATATGGATCGGATAAACACGAGTGAAACAGCCAATCTGAAATATATTTATATATATATATATATTTTCTCTATCAAAAACATATATCCATATTCCAGATATAACCTTATTTAATATATCAAACACAGACAACACATAACTTTTCATCAAATTCCAAAGGACATCCTCACAAAACCAACCAAACAAACCAACACAAACCCTTAATTAGCACCGAAATTAAGCCTTAATTAATTAGTTGCATTCGGGATGAGCCAAGAGGTAGGCCTCAATGGCCTTGAAGAGAGCATCGCCCCTGGCTTTTCCAGTCTTGAGCTCATCCTCGCTGGGCTGAGCATCTCCTTTGGTGAAGTATTTGACAGTGACCTTAGAAATGGATCCTCCATTAGGACCTTCCAGCAATTTTGTCTCCACAGAGATCTTCTCTACGGTCTCTGGCAAATCACTTGCTTCCACTATGCTGTAGTTGTATACCAAGCTTGCCTCATCTATTGCGTCCACTTTGTGCAACACATAGTGTGTTTTCCCACCTGCATATACCCATCAACTTAATTTCATCCATACTCGATCCTGGGTTTAATTTAATCATTTAGATCTTGAAAGATTTATGTTTCATTGGTTTATATTTTAGAAGATAAAACCATCATTTGATTTAAAAAATTTGATGAATAACTCATCAATATGATCTGTTATAAACTAAATTGATAATTAAGAAAATTTATCACAAAATCATGTTGATTAAATGATGGTTATGAATCTGCATCTTCTAAATTTCTCTTTTTGTAAATTTCGGGGGAAAAAAAAGAGAAAAGGAAGGGTGGGTAATAAATAAATAAACCCCATATATATCTTATTATTCTATGTGACTCTTTCTTTAAAATTTATAAAAAAATTTGTAGGAAGTTTAAAAATTCTCACACGATAGTTAAAAGAAATAAATTGATGGAATATACATATTTCAATTAAATTTTTTTTCATGACCAAGCTTTACTTTTATTATTATATTTAACCCATCTCTTCTTTAAGAGTTTGGATCTTTTAGATTCTTTATTATAAAGTCCAGAGAAAAAAAAAAGGAATAAAAAAAAGACATAAACATTATATATATTTTTACCCTTTATATTACTCTTTTTTTTAATTTTATAATAAAAAAATTTATAAAGTAGGTGAGCCTTATTCTTTTTCTATCTTCCTTCAACTGGAGTCCATGTAATATTTGACGAGATATATTTTAAATGTCGATTTTCCTTTACGTTGAAATTGAGAACAGGGGACGAGAAATGAATTCATAATCAATTAGTCTAATCCAATACCTTCAACAACAGTGAGCTTCTTGACGGTGCCAGGGCCACCGTTTCCCTCAACGTTTTCGACTTTCTGGATGGGCTCAACAGCCTTAGGGATGAGCTCATCTGAATCTTTAACAAAAGCTTTGTAGAGCTTAGCAGGAGGCAAAGTGGAGGTGTGCTCGTTCTCGTAAGTAAGAACACCCATGATTCTGAAGAAGAAGAAGAAGATGATGATGATCTAAATGGCAATTAAGAAACAAGTAGGAGAAGATGGGTATTGATGTGTGGTTCTTGAGCAGAGTAGAAGCTGGTATTTATAGCCACTCTTGGTCATGAGGGTGCATCATTAGGTGAAGTAAAGAGTTGCAAATTGGAGTACTTTAATTATTTATTTAATTAATTGTGGGCCAGAAAATATTTATTTAATTAATTAGGAGAATTATTGGTGGTGTTTTTTCCTTGGCTTTTAAATACTTGATGGCATTAGAAAAAGAGTTGGGATGACCGAAGTTTAGAGAAAACTGGCGAGTAAGTCAAAGAAGGCGGATTGGAAAAAGCATCCTACCTTCTGGAGGACGCACCTAGCTCAAAGATTTCAATTACATTTCTCTTTTATAAGGAAGAAATTATTTTTTTAACGCGTTCACACTTATACTTTATAATGAAGTTGCATATTAAAACAAAAATTAAAGTAAGGTAACTTTAATAATATAAACATAACAAAGCTTCTAATAAAATAATCCGTATAAAGCGTAAGTGTTTTTTAAAATAAAGAAATTAAAAGTGAAGGGGACAGGTGGAAACATCAAATCACATTACTCAAAATATTATTAAGACGGTAATGAGACGGCCAGCGGTCTAGGTGCTCTCCATGTGATGCCCTAATATTGTATATTAATATATTTGTAAAGCAAGATTCATATTGGTATAGGAGCCTTACATTTAATAGTTTCATAAATTTAAAATAATTTAGTTTATATTATTAAAGTTAATATTATTATAATAATTTTACAAAATTTTAAGAAACTTAATAACAGTTAACGCAGATTCCTAATTATAAAAGGTGAGGCTTAATCCCCAGAAAATAAACTCTAATAACATTCATCATTCATTTACCAAATATATTATATTAGCCTTATAAATAACCTCTTTTTTCTCTTAACTAATTGAAAAAAAAAAACTTTTATATTACACACATTCTAAACTCTATATTTTTATTATTAGGCTAAGCTCCTTTGTTTCGTCTTTGTCATATTCCCGACACTATGTATAGGTAAAGTGAATGTGACATCTGAAACCATATAGTGTTGTCATCTGTTATGAACTCTCACAAAGTTATAGCAATTAATCAAAACTAAACATCTGTGCTAGTAACGGGGAGACCCGTGCTCTCATCATTAAAGCATTGGATTTGAATTTGAAAAATAAATAAAATCAAAAATAAACAAAGGAAACAAAATTTACACGAAACCCAATATCAGCTGATGAACAGACTAGTTACAACATAGAAACATTTGAATCGAACATAGCTTTTATATATATATATATATATAAAATAGATTGTTTATATTGCGAATTTCAAAACCACCATTTTAACAAGGATATTATCCTTGTGTTTCGTCCAATGAATATTTTTAGATCATTTCGTAGTCAAAATTCACTACATTTTGTCCCTAAAAAAATAATTAAGTCAATTTTATATTCTAAATGCTAACTTATTCTTAGACTTAGTACTTAAGATAGCGGATTAAGTCCACAAGTAACATAATTTCATTTGACTTTAATTTACTTTTGATTTAAAAGAAAAGGAAGGTTAGGTTATTTATGTTAAATAATACATATAACTTGCTTATATTTATATACTTTTTTGTCCCTAAAAAGAGTATGGTTATTACAAATGGTAAGTTGATATTACTTAATTTTTAATTAAATCAAATCAAAAGCAAGTAAAGTGGCAATTTTTATCATTTTGATCAAGTATGCAAGTATAATTTACTTAAGAAATTGGGTATCACAGGACGTTTGGACCCCGTTTCAATTTTCCAAACTTAACATGATGATGTGAAAGCCATCGGTATAGAAAATGAAATTAAAGGAAACTTTATGACTTTTTTGGTTAGGCATGAGAAAAGAAAATAAAAATAAAAATTTGGTAAAATTTTATTTTTATTTTTATAATTATTATTTAATATTATTATTTAATTATTAAAAATAAAAGTATTATAAATATTTTTTATTTATAAAAATTATTTTTTTCTTTTTAATTTTATCTTTAATTCTCTGCGTGCCCAATGAAACTCAGAATTAATTGTAAAATCAACATTGGCTACCTACACACCAAACCTATCGCTTTCAAATGCACATGGCTCCAGTTCCTCAACTTGTTTCTCTCTCTCTCTCTCTCTCTCTCTGCGCGCACACACGCCGCACGGATTTTGTGCGCATCCAAAGAATATGCACAGCATGCGTATTTTTTTGAATCATTTAAATTTAATCTTGGTAATTTAGATTTTATATATATATAATTTTAAAACTTTTTTGTTTAATAAGATGTAAAATATAAAATAAAAATAATTTTGTAACTAGTACTACTTCTAATCTTATATATAACAAATAAATAACTAATTCATAAAAATTAAAAAAGTTGAGTAAAAGTAATTATTTTTTGTTAATTTTGTTTCAAATAAAAATTATTTTTTAAAAATATTTGTAATTATTGTGTGTATTTTTTTAAAATTAATAATAATTACTACTTATAATTTAAAAATTTTATTTAATAAAGGATATAACTAAAATATTATAATTAATATATTAAATATTAATGATTTATTTCTTATATTTTAAAGTAAATTAAACCCTCAAAAAAAAATTTATATACGAAACCGAGATAATAATTATAGAAAAATAATATTTTATATAAAAAAATAAAAAAAAATTATAAAACTTAAACATTCCAAATAATATAAACGCGCGCGCGCGTGAAAAGTCAGAGTTTGGATTTATAATATGATGTACAAAACTTGTGAGTACTTTTTAAGATGTTACTTGTGAGTAAATTTTTAGATGTTTTTGTATTAGATTTTAAATATGAATAAAATACAGATATAATTTTAAGTGTTTGTTTTAATTAAGTTCTTTGATAAGAATAATGATAAGTGAATTTTTTTTATATATTTAACACTAAATAATTAGATGTTTTAAAATATTTTTTTCATATATAATATTTTTGTTGAATAACTTAATAATAAATACTTAAAAAAATTTTACTTAAATATTGTCCTTCTAATTAAAAACATGAATACTTGAATTTTTTTATGTCATAACATTATATGACTAATGTTATATTTTTATTGGATAATATTTTATCACTTTAATTTTTTTATAAATTTAATTGTTTAAAAATTTATATTTAAGGTATTCAAGTGTCTGTGTGTGTGTGTATATATATATATATATATATATATATATATATATATATATATATATATATATATATATGTATAATTTTCAATGTTTTTAAAATCGGACCGGTGATTGAACCGGTAAAGGCACTGGTTCACGGTTCATTGGTTCGACCGTGGTTGAACCGTGGTCGAACCGGTGATAATTATATATATATATATATATTAAAATTTAGTTTAATAAATGATTATAAACAAATATTAATAAAATTTGAAACATTTTATTAATAATTATATATAAAAATAAATTTAATATAATATAATATTAAATTTTAGTTGACTCTTTAGTTTTAAATTTTGAATATAAAATAACTTATTTATTAATAAATATAATTATCAAATATTAATGTGTTAAAACAAATATTAAAACTAAGATATTATAAAAACTACTTATTTAATATATTAATTTTTTATTATTACTTTTTTAAAAAAAATTGTATAATAAAATTTAATTGATTATTGAATATTTGAATATAGTGTAAAAAAATGATGGTTGATAAATATTTAAATTAAATATAATAAATTTTAAAAGAAATACTATAATTATATTTATATAATATTATACATTATTTTAACATAAAAAAAATAAGGTGACACAATGTTTAAAATGTTGAGATGTTTCATTTGGATTATAGGTTCAATATTTTATATTATCATTTTTGGAGAAAAAGGCAAGAACTAATTAATAATATATTAATATATAAATTTGCAAAATAATAATACAAGTGCATCATAGCTCAACTGGTGCTCATTGTCTTTGGAATCCATGTGTACTGGGGTTCGAATCTGGGCAAAGGCAACTCTTTTGGAAATAATACCATGATAACCTATTTATATAAAATATTGCATATATACATCAGAAGTGTTTCGCAGGTCAAATGGCACATTCGTATTTTGGGAGGCATGTGTACCGGGTTCGAAACTGGGCAAAGACATTTCTTTTAGAAACAATACCATGATAACCTATTTATATAAAATATTGCATATATATATCAGAAGTGCTTTGCAGGTCAAATGGAGCGTTTGTATTTTGGGAAGCAGCGTGTATGCGTGTTCGAATCCAGGCTCCAACGCTGATTGAAAAATTTCTGAAGAAAACCGGTTCGATCCGGTTCGCCAGCACCGGTGTAGTCAAAAATCGGCCGGTCAAACCCGGTTCTTGACCAAAGTTGACCGGTTCTTGAAATCACCGGTTTGAGAGATATTCCGGACCGGACCAGGGTCCGGTTCCCGGTTGGACCGGTTGAACCGGCCGGTCCGGTCCGGGTTTAAAAACCATGATAATTTCAATGTAAAAATCTAATAAATTTTGAATATTTGAAAAGTTCAAACGTTAAATACCACCGAAGAGATGTAAATTTGCTTCCAATTGCTAGTTACGGAATCAAATTTCATTGAAAAATGCTATCCACATATCTAATATATATATATATATATATTATTATTAGACTTTATTAATTTTTCTGAATATGTTGAATTGTAGCAACCTACAGAAAAAGTAATCATTAATGTATCTTTTAAATTAGTGAATTCCATTTTCTAGTTAATTTACGGAGAACAAACTTGTACATTAATTTTTTAAAAATAAAATTTAAGAATAGTTGAAATCTACAAATTATTTATAATACAACAAAATAAATCTAATATATAATTTTGTGCAGGCTACCAAAGTCCTATAACCTGATCTGGTAATTGTATGATCCCTTTTCCACATAGATCTAGACAAAGCTTTTAATTCATTCTAATTAACTCGGTCAAGTGAGTTAAGGGATGGTTACAATACGAGCTTGGGAATGCGAGAGGCATGTCCCTGTCTCTGTACATCTTATTTTAAAAGAATTATAATAAATAATTAAAAATAAAAAATTATTTTTAAAAATTTATTATTATTTATTTTAAAATAATTACCACTGAATTCAATAATAATAAATTAAATTTAATAATAAAAGTCTTTAATAATAATTTTTATTTTATTTTTTAATCTTTAAACGTAATTTTCTTTTACTTTCTTGCCTCTCCGTCTTGGTCCTTTTGTAGGGACAAACTTTTCTTATTTTGATTTCTTACAAGTATGCAGCGACTCACAAGAACCTCTTTATATATGTAAAATTTATTGAAATTAAATAACATTTTAAAAATTCAAAATAATATAATCTTAAACTTAGATACATTTTTAATATATATAGATAGATATATATATATATATATATATTAAATTTATTAATAAACAGTATATGGTCTATATATATATAGACACATACTAAATTAGTTGATTAAATTAAATTTATTCCATTAATATTAATATAGTGGAGTTTTGACGAGATAGAAAGCATGGTCTCTGCTCTTGTTCGTATATTCTTGAGGTGAATCTACCCTCACTTTTGATTTCATGGCCTCCATTTGATGTAAAATTGTCATGAAGCCCTAGTCCCTCCTTTCACTCCTCTCTCATAAGCCTATTGGACTGTTTGGTAGGAGGCATATGGGAGAAAAGGAAAGGAAAGGAAAGAAAAGAGATGATGAATAGGACTTTCCTTTGTTTGCCGCCAATAGTTACAAACAATAGCCTTCTTCCACCTCTTGCCTTTTTTCTCTCTTTTTTCTTTTCTTCCACTCCTCTTTTACTTGGTGTTTCTATGGATAAATATTTTTAGATTTATCATTCTATAGTAGATCTCAGTGAATATCAATTAATCCGAATCTTCTACATTGAGAGAGTAACTGCTTAACATGTAGTTAGAGAGAACTAAATTGATAATATAGAATCAAATAATTTTTAATATTGGAAGATGAGGAGAGAAGCATTTGACATTGAAAACTTTTTTAGTATTTCTCTTTCTAATCATGCCTTGTGTAGGAATCTAAACAACCCATTTTTAATATAGATCTATTAGTTTGTCTTATTTGCATATTTTATTTTTTGTTTTTATATCTAATCTTTTTCTATTAGCATATTTGAAATTCTGGTAAAAAATCACATTGATATAGAAGTATTAAATTGAAACTTCATAAAAAAACATAATTTTAGAGAGAAAAAATGCACGCTATATGTCGTTCATGGTAGCTTTGGAAAGTTCTTCATCTTTCTTTTCTACCTAAGTGGTAGATCTGAAAGATTTTATGTTAGCCCTCCATTTATTTGGAAGTCTCTGTACTTTATCTGTTATAGAGGTCAGGTTTCTCATAATATTGTGGAATTTTATGGATCTTCTATATACAGTGAACAAATGTAATCCTCTTGTTGTAGCACCGCCAATAATGATAATGAATTTTAATCAACAGAGTGGAAAGATACTTTTATTTGTAATTTAGTTTAACAAAAAACTTATAAATGTTTATCTTTTATATTAAATCCAAAAGTTTACAACTATTGTAAGTATGGTTGAACTATATCTTTGTGATGAATGAATTTCTAGACTTCGTACCATTCATAAAAAAAAAAAACAAAGATAAAATTTGTCATCATTCAAATATTTTTGTGATCCCTACCGTTTTCATTTTAAACCTTTAAAATTAACTTCTTTGAAAAAAAAATTATATACATATATAGGATCTGTCATATTGGCTGACACGGTGAAAGAGTTACCAAAAAAAAAGTGAATTATATATTTAGGTGATTTAAAAATAAAAAAGAAGAAGGTGAATCTAACTTTGTTATTAGTGCGCCGGTATGGAGGGTATTTATTTATCAGTAGGGGCCGACACATACATTGAACCTGTAACCATCTCTTTGAATTGGTTAATTTTATTTCGCTATCTGAGATATAGTAATTTAGGTTTAATTTTTGAGTTGTTATGTTTGAAAAAAAAAAGTAAAAAATTAATTAGATCATCTTAAGACACTTGAACCTCCGAGTTTTAAGCCACATTTTGCGAAAGTAAAACCTAATGAGTTAAATGTTACATCACATAAAATACTATATCTGAGTACTATATTTTTTGCAAATCTGGGAGTACCACTGAATTTTCCATAATTTTTTATGTACCCGGTGACAGTGTTACTGAGTTTAATGTGATTGACATTGATGCATTGAGATGATCAACTCGTCGCTTTACACTATGTTTGGGAGGAGAAATGTAAAAATATAAAAAAGTGGAGAGAAAAAAAAAATATTTTCATATGTTTAAATAAATAAAAATTGTTATATTTATATAATATATAAATATAATAAATATTTTTAATTATATTTATATATTATATAAAATATATTATTCTAATATTATATATATTATATATATATATATATATATATATATATATATATAATGCATTGTTTCTGGAGCCGCATATATATATATATATATATTCCGAGTAAATAGTAATTGGAATATATATTTAACTCTCATTTGGTCACAGTTTTTTTATTGTAATGCATTTGTAGGTTTATATATATTTATATAATTTGTTGATTTTAATATTAAAAAATATATTATTATTTTGTAAAATATATTTATCATTAATTGACTTTATAATAAAACTTTAAATAAATAAATAATTAATTAATGGCTTAATTAATTGAAATATTAATTAATTAAGCTAACTTAAGTTTTGAATAAGATTAAAAAATATTTTTTATTAAAAGAAAACACACTTAAAATTAAAAAAATATTCAAAAAATAAAATTTGAAATTTAATTATATTTTATTTTTAAAAAATAATTAAATATGATTATTTTAATACAATAAATATGATTATTTATTTTAAAATTTTATAAATTTTATTTTAATATATATTAATTAATTTAAATATAATATATATTAATATATAAATATTATATATATAACATATATATACATCAATCAAATAACAGTTGAAAATTTGGTTGTAGTATATTGATTGCATTACAGTCTATTTTTTTTTAAAAAAATTATTTATTGATTTTAATATTAAAAAATATATTATTTTTTTATAAAATATGTTTATTATTAATTAATTTTATAAAAAATTTAAATAAAAATTATAATATTAATTAATTTAAATTAAGATTCTTTTATTTTTGATTGCATTATAGTTGAAAAAAATTATTTTTCTGACTGTAATACAATCAAAAATTTTTTGGTAAGATTTATCTTAATTTTTGTTATAACTTTTTTTTTTAAATTTTTTTCTTATATTCAAATAGAGTAAAATTTATTTTCTCTCTCATATTCTTTTTAACTTTTCTCTCTTCTCTAATCGCATCCAAACAAACCATTAGTTCAAGCCGTCGGCAGGACAAGATTGCCAGATGTCGCAGACATGAATGTGTGTGTGGCAGAGTCACGAAAAAGTAGAGGTAAAAAAAGGAACACGTTGAAGTATTTATTGGCTGTAGGGACGCATGGCAATGATTCATTGGATACGACAACTTACATTAAAGCCTCTTATTGGACACCATCAGTCATGAGACGATGTAATCTATTAACGGGGCTAAAATGACAAAATTGCCCCACAGAATAATGATAAGATCACTGGTCCCCCTTTCATGAAGGTTGTTTATTATTGTAAAAAATGACGCCTCTACTTTTTTGCTCTATGAAGGTTGTTTATTATTGGAAAAAATTAGTTTTTGTGACCCATTTGCTTGAGTTACAGCATTGAAGACCCATTTGTTTGACTTGAGGTAAGTGTCATTTTTTCACTGCACACTTGATAATTTAAATGGTTTTATTTATTTATTTTATCCTATATTTTTTTTTTGGTAATTTTGAGTATTTATTTTGCTATTGATCTATTTATGATTTATTGCACCAATCTTTTATTTTTTATTCTGCCTGATTTATGTAAAGATGATTTTATTCAATTTATATAATTTATTGATTATTTTGTTATAGCATAAACATTTTTGTTTTATTTTATTTTCTGCTTTATGTAAATCTGAACATAAAAAAATTGCTAATAGACAATTTAAAAAATGTTTTCTTTTATTGCCACTTTATGTAAATCTAAACATAAAAAATATTAAAAACAAACACTTTAAAAAGATAATCGTTATAGCATTAAGGCACTGGGTGCGGATGGTAGGTACTTTGTGGAAAATTATAAGTGGGAATTAACAAATAATTCTTTTGAGAATTCTTATAATGTATAAAAAATATCAAACTAGTTGTAATATAAAACTATATGTTAAACAGTGGCTGTTGGGTGGCAATAAATCAACAAATATATAGTGCAGCTATAGCGTGAATATTAACTAGGCAACAATGTTCTAATTACCCTTAATCAATTTGTTTTAGTTGTAATATATTTTCCCATTTGAATAATCTCCTATATGCATGCTTTTTCATCCGTTTGCTTTATTTATTAGTCATACGGAAGATATTCTGTTCCAAGTGATAACACATCTATTACTTACGAGTATCTTTATCACAATGGTTAATTTTTTTTTAATATATATTATTTTCATATTTAATGCTTTTTTTTTTCCGCCAATCTAGTTGAGAAAATTCTCCACTCAAAATTTTTAAAGACTGTGACTTAAAATTACAAAAATATACTGTTTTCTTCTTTCAAAGAGTAAGGATTTATAATGGTCTTCCAACCTACTAAATCAATATTTGATTTACTAGGGCCTCAAATTTTGACAAACAAGGGGGACAACAGATATCCTAGCAACCCAATATTAAAGAAGGTGGACAACAACATCACGACGCTGGGATAACAATTTCATTTACTCCCACTATATAGGTGCCACTTCATGTATTTATATTCTAACATATTTTCGTTTGTAATTATGTTTACATACGACAAATGATGCCAAAAGACTTTGGCTTATCTAGTCTATCTTCATTAATATCGATGGGTTAATCCAATTATTTTCAAGGTATTGGTCTCTTTTTTTTTTGGGTTTCCCACAAATATCCTTCTATTGGAGATAATCTTGTTCGAGGCACGGTCGGACACTAAATAGGGACATTTTTTGTGTGGAGATTTGAATCGTGGTTTACCATGTGATGGGAGACTAACCCTTTCTACTAGATCCAACTCTTGTTGGTTAAAGTGTTGGTTTCTTTTATTATATGTCACATCTATTAATATACAATTTGAATTATTTAAGGTTTTATTGTTTACATCAACACATGTGTTGACATTTACTATCATATATGGTCCCCCATACTTAGCTTTAAATTCTTCACTAGCTACTAATATTGACAATCCATTCCAAGAATAACAATAAAAACAACTAAGGCAATAGCAACTGCAGTGTTAAGAGAAGATGTTTCATATTAGTAGCCACTATTAATAGTTTTTTTTACATTTTTAATATTGATATAATTTTATAAAGTGTGATACAATTATTTTTTCTTATTAACATGCACTACAAAAAATCAAGTTTTTCTTGTAGAAAATTTTCGTAGAGTTTGTCATAATCTATAACTTTTCACAATTCTCATGATTTTTTTGAGAAAGTTCTAAGATAAATACTATAATAGACGTGGCACAGTATGATGGAAATGAGATGCAAACAATTCATGAGGCATTTTTTTTTTGTGAGAAAAAAAATTTAGCAAAACATTTTTTAATTCTCATAGAAATATATCCTGAAAACTATAAAGAAAAAATTATCATTTTTTTATTCTAATAATAACTTATCATGAGAATTGAAAAAAAAAATGAAAAATTAATTTTTTGAATTCTCATAGAAAAATTGTAAATTTTTTTATTCTTATGAAAAAAATCCATAAGAATGGTGAAAAAAATTTAAAAAGTGAAAAACAGAATGTTAAATGAAAATTTCTTTTGTTTTTGCAAAAATTTGTTGTGAGAATTTCAAAAAATTTTATGAAATTCAAGAAGAAAAATATGTTTTAATTCTCATAGAATTTTTTAACAAGAAAAATTAGCCAATTTTTTTTAATTCTCACAAAAATTTACTATGAGAATTTAAAAAAAATAGTTTTTTTTTACTTTTATGACAATTTATTGTGAGAATTGAGAAAAAATTAAAAAAATTAATAATTTTTTGAATTCTTGTAAAAAATATTTGTGGGAATTAAAAATTGCAATTTCTTTTTATTCTAGCATAAAATTTCTTTTGAGAGTAGTGAAAAAAAAATTGAAAGCTTAAGTAAAATTTTTTTTCTCACAAAAATTTACTATAAGAATTTTTGTAAAATTTAAGAAAAAATATATTTTAATTCTTATGAAATTTATCTGTGAAAATTAAAAAAACAATGAAAAAATTTGATGAGAGTGGTGAAAAACAATTGGTAATACAATTTAATACGTTCCTTTTCCCACCTTGCCATTTAATTTTTTTCAAATTCCCATTTTGCTCCTGAAGATATTGATCACGAATCAGAACACTCCTTCCTTCTTCAGTCGTTCCTCGCTCTTCTCTCTGCATCTTCGGGTGCGTTACTTGTCCGTGTCCGTCGTCAGCTTCCTCCCGTGTTCTGTCTTCATGGTTGCATCACCCACTTTCAGCAACGTGCTCTAAGTTTCGGTTGCTTGTTCAGCCACAGATTTTGATTCCAAGGTTTGCGGCATTTACACAAGGTAATGATACCTCTCCATGTCGATTTCCAGCCCCTTGCCCCCTCCCCATTTCTTGAATTTCAGCCTTTCTCCCTCATTTTCGCTAGGTTCTCCTCCATTATGGCACCTTAAGCTTGTTCTCCATTTAAGGTCCTTGTCTCCAGCCATTGACTCTCTTTGACCGTGGGTGGCTTGAAGCTTTCTTTGTGCAGTGGAGTTCTTGGCGGTTTTGGAAATTCTAGAGCTTATTGGTGCGTAAGATTACTCTTCTTTGCTTAACTCTTCCATTCTTAAGATTAGAGGACCCACATTTCCATTCTCCTTGCCATGCCGTGTTGTCAGCTCAAAAATTGGGAATTCTCGTCATTATAGGAAATTGTGCAATTGGTCACTGGGTGATACCCAGTTAGAAGTAATTTGCTTTGCTAGCGTTAAGATCCTACTCATTCTTCTGGTAAAGTCTTTAGGTACAGTTAGCCGCAAGAAACTCAATGTTATTTCCTATAATGGAATATCATTTTCTAGAAATTTCAGTAACAATAAGATCAGGGATAAACATGTATCCTTAATCATAGCCTGATGCATAAAGAACACTCAAAACTGACAAAGCTATGAGTTCCAATTCATTCTTCTGGTAGATGCCATATCTTATAGGGTAAAACTATAAGAAATATTGAAGCAAAGCTGAATTACAGGGCGGAACCGAGTAATACTGTGCATATTATAATGATTTATGAGGCTTTAACCTGATAAAAGAGTGATATTTGCACAACGCAATAGGAATGTCAATTTTAGGCTTTTAAAAGAGACACTGTCATATAATATCAACTACAAAGGAATATATTCAGTCACAAGTAGATGATTTTTTTTTTTTTGGGGTGCACTTTCTATTCAGAAATGTTGTGTTAAAGGAATGAAATGAACTAAACTTGGTTGAGTTTTGGTGCAGAACAATTACACACACATACAGGAAAAAATACCTGATGATGAGAGGGTAGACAATATGAGAAATAAGGCACTTTCTATTCAGATGCTCAAGTACCTAAATCGTTATCAATAAACATGGTTTCTGCCTTTACCATCTTCATACTCCCAGGGAAACCTTATCCTACAGCCAACATGGAAAGAACTTAACACCGCAAGTAAATATGGTTCTCATAGTCATGGCTGGAACTGTAGTTGAAAATATATTAGTTTTTAGATTTGGATAAAAACTATCATTAATTTATGAAGATATTGACAAATAAAAAGTTTCAAGGGAATAGTGCTGATTGATTTCTATTGATACTAGATATTTTCTCAATTACAAACTTTCTCCAATTGGCAAACCATTAACTTATTTTAACAGATATATGTAAGTGTTCAGAGAATAAAATAGAAGTCACCTTTTTAGTAACGTGTGTGTGTGTGTTGGAGGAGTTAATCTTGTTACTTAGTTGCATGAAGTGGCATATTGTGAGTTAATAGTATATATATGGTTGAGATTGGGTCTTGAATGGTCAATTTTATTATTTATCATTCTTTTGGAGTCTTGGTTGTTTAAATAAGTTAGATATGTTATACACAATATGTTAGGGTAGATCTGGCAAGGAGTAAAGCTATTTTCCCCAAATTGAGACATTTATGTCCCAAAAAGGGGATTAAAGTGGGTTGGTAGGGTCACTGTAACCATTTGGTATGTTTTTCGAGATTTTGCACCTTGAGCAAGTTTATATTAGTAAATTAGAGTAAGTAGAAGTGGTTTGGGGTCAATTAGACTTGAATTGCAAAGTTTGGGCATGTAAAACCTAAGATATAGGCTACTTTGAGAGCTAGTTTTGTAAAAAGTGTTAATTTGAGGCTTGAGGTAATCATATCTTGATTGAGGATCCATGGCTAGGATTTTGGGCTGTACCAATCTTCTTTAGGCATTTGAAAGTTGCTCCAAAAGGTTTGGAAAAGTTTGGAATGGTAGAATGCAAATTTGAAATGCAGCTTGAGAGTTTAAAATTCCAATTTCACTGGCTTTTAGGCATGTAGGCTGTCACAGTTTCTTTGGTAATGTGTAGGGGCTGTACTAGGCTTTAGTCATGATATTCCTTATGTTTTTGCAGAGCTATAGGTAGAGACATGATCAATTAGGTATTTAGGACTTGTATGAAGAGGTTTTTGGAGCTGTGGACTTGTGAAATGGATTTTTGGTTGCATTCTAGCTCTCTTGAAAATGCCATTTTGCTGTCAAATTCTGTCACTGCTGTCACACCTAGTACGGGCTGTTTTGGTTGAATTTTTGTGTAGCTTATGTGCTCTAATTGTGGAGTTAGGTATTTAAGATAGTAGGCAAAAATTCTAACTTGAAACCATGGAGAAATAGTGATGTTTTGATCCAATTTGGTTGCTTTAAAGTCTGTAAAATTTTTTGATTTTGCTGTCGTGACTGTTGTAGTGCAAACTGAGATGTGCAATGTCCAAATTCAGTTTTTAGGGTGCAAGAGCTAGTGTATAGTGATGAGTAAGTTCTTATGAAATTTTAGAATATGTTTAGGATGTTTTGTAGCAATGGAAATGGAATGAGGATGGTTTTCAGAAAAAGGACTTTTGCATCTTAATGCTTTGTTCTTAAGTCAAAGGTCTGACCAATTTTTATTTTCCACATCGTCACCTATAAACTCAGAAATCATTATTTTTTTCTAATTTTTTTTGCTTCCTCTCTTGATTGATAGTCAACATTAATGCTTAACCTACCAATACAGAGAATGGGAAGTAGAGTTTATTTTGTTGAAAAAAACACTTATATTTTATTTCCTGGTCTTTCTTTTTGCCATTTTCTCTTTGCTCCTTCATAACTTTTCATTTTTGTAATTTACTGGCATTTGACAACATGAAGCATGAAAGTTGAACTTCTTGGTCAGATAATTTTGTTTTGATTCAGATGCTACAGAAGGAGACCCCAATTTTGACATGATCAAAGACACCTACAGCAAGTTCTCAAAAAACTTTTTTTGATATATTCGAAATTTTATTTGTAGTGTGGCCTTTTAGTTTTACTCTATATATTGGTTTGGGGATGTGCAGTGTAATTGAAGGTGAGGTTCTGCCAATGGAGATAAACCTATAAGAGCTGGAGATGACCGAACTGGGTCTTGATTTGAATGATGAGAAAAATTTTAAGAAAGTTCAGAAAATCATCAAAGGTATTGAATTATAATAGTGAATTTTTAATGTTATTTCCCATCACGAAATTGATATCTATTACTTTGTGAGGTTTGTACATATACACGTAAATACATTAATTATAATAGTTCAATTAACTATATGTTATTCACCATAAAATTTAAAAGTTATCATGACTTAAATTCTAGACCTAGTTAGTATATTATATGTGAATATAGAGATTTGTTATTATGTAATACAGGCTTAAATTAGTTGAAGGGTCCGAAATTAAATGAAAAACGTCAAATTCACATACACCTTAAAATTTGATATTAGTGTCTTATCAATTATGAGTTTTTTTTAATTAAAGAATTATGAGTATTTTAACTCATAAAATCTTGATTTCAGAAAAATTTACCATTAAAAATTTCGTTGCTTTTTTTTTTTTTTGGGTTTTTTGAGGTCGCAGGTTTTAGAGTTTGGTCTTATAGATGGTGTCTTACAAACAGAGTATTGAATCCATTTCATGATTTATTTTTTTTCCCCAAAAGGTTGAACACGTTAAAAGCCTTGCCAAATTGATACCGTAGAGTTTGATTAATTAATGATAGTTTTCAAATCTTATAAATGGTACTTTCATTCAATGCCTTAACTTTTACTGAGTGGTTAATTTGTTGTTTTGATCTATATTTATGTATTTATACAGTTCCGAATGTTAACTTAAGATTATGAAATAATTAAAAAAAATTAAATAAAAAAGAACTTTTAGTGGTGGCTATTATTACCAATTAAAATTTTTTTTAGTGATGCTCATGATAAATTATTGTGAAAACAAAAAAATTATATATATATTTTTTGTATTCTCATGATAATTTATTCCGAAAATCAGCAAATTTTTATTTATAGTTCTTACAGTAAAATATTGTAAGAATAAATTTTTTTGTTGGTAAATTATTATGAAAGTTTCATAAAAAAATTATAAATTTTATTACAAATTTTGAAAATAATTCTCGCAAAATTCTTTGTATGTTCTCAAAGAAATTTTGTATGAGAACATTTTTTAACAGAAAAAATTTGTAGAAGTTTTTGTGAAAATAGATATTTTGACGGAATTTTGGAATGTATTTTTACCCAAAAGAAAATTTGTAAAAATTTTGCTTATTGTAGTGATGTCATCTTACTTATTTTGAGTGATGTTGAATCTTGTATTTAATTCCAATAAGAAAACTAATAAAATAGTTTACCACATACATGAAAAAAAAAATTAAATATGGGGAAATACCATTGCCACGAAGTTGCAAGAAATTAAATATGTGCAACTCGGTGGATGCCATGGAGTTTATGGAAAATAAGATGAATTCGATGGCTGTACTACTAAGTTCATGGAAAGAAAGTGGTCACTTGATAGTAGTGTTGCTGAGTTATGGGGAAAAAAATGTTATAATTTGGTGGCATTATCATTGAATTCAAGCAATATATAGCATTTGAGGGTAATCTTTTTGGCATTGTAACATTTAAATCATGAATCGGAGAGTTCTTGAACCTATCTATATATACGCAAAATCAACAAAATAAAGCCACATTTTACTAAAATATCAAATCTCGTTGTACAAAATACTTGTATCCAAAATTCCAAATATAATCTGATTTCGGAAGAAATTAAAAGAAACACCCATGGCAATCAATTTCCAGCCATTACAAATGACACAATCAAGGAGAATCAGAAGAAACCTTGATTAACAAGCAGAGCTATATGTAAATTTAAGTGATAGAGGACCTCCATAGAGACTTTTTACTTGCACTAAATGAAAGCACTTATTAAGGCTAAGAAATTTAGGGACCTCAATATTATATATTATCTAATATTAATTGTTTTACACTTCAGTTGTAACTGGGATTGGCCAAGACGTAAGCTTCAATGGCCTTGAAGAGTCCCTCTCCCTTCTCCTTTCCAATCTTGAGCTCTTCTTCGCTGGGCTTGGTATCTCCCTTGGTAACATAATTAACGGTAACCTTCACCACCGATCCACCGTTAGGTGCTGGTGTCAACTTGGTCTCAATTGAGATCTTCTCCAATGTCTCTGGGAATGTGTCGCTCTCCACTAAGCTGTAGTTGTATACGAAGTTGTCTTTGTCTACGGCTTCCACCTTGTGCTTCGCGTAGTGCAATTGCCCACCTGCACACATACCCATTTCTCATTCACATGAGTATTTATAAAACTTTCTCTAAGCGAGAGATTCTTAGATTGATTTAATTTCTAAAAGATAAATGAAGTAATTAAACTAATAATATAGTAACACCCAAGAATTTGACCTTCGAGGTAGCTGAGCTTCTTGATGGTTCCAGGTGCACCACTTCCTTCAACGATCTCAACACTTTGGATAGCCTCAACAACCTTAGGGATGAGGTTGTCGCCATCAAGGACCAGAGCCTTATAAAGTCTAGCAGGGGCAACGGTGGAGATGTTCTCGTCAGAGAAAGTGAAAACGCCCATGATGATGATATGATATTTAGAAGGAAATTGAGAAGATAATGGAATAGGCGGTAGTGATTTGGTTCACAAGACATGGTACATATTTATAGGCACCAGCGAGCTGAGGTTAGGTGATGAAGTTGCCCATTACTTGAGGTTGTTTGCATTAATTATTTGCTAACTTGTTGATCAGGGCAGAAGAATTTCATGAAAAGTGGTCAGACATGGTGGGTTTGGATTTTCTGAGTTCTAGAAGGCGTCTAACTGTCTCACTCGTACAACACATGGTCGGACTTGCTGAATGTTCATATATACCACATAATGAGCTACTTGAAAATTCGTATAGGATGCGACATTTTCGAGTTGTGTCGGTTTTTGTATTGCTAACAAATTAATAATAAATGGGTATATTATATGAAACTGTGTGTAACAGTAATTATATTAAACTACCATTTCATTTTCATTTATATTCCTAAAGTAAAGAATGCATCCTAAGTCCCCGCGGTGTATATTGGTATAGTTCGATGGACAGATTTACTAATTAACTTTTGTTTCCATATATTTAAAGTGCATTATAATGTTATCAATTAGCTAGAAAGGGTAATACATACTTATATTCGGCATGAACAGTATATTAAGTATGTTATATATATATATATAATCAATCAATAATTTATACAAAATTTTTTTAAGTTTTGTTAAAATTATATCTATTTTGTTTCTATTTTTGAAATATACACAAACTTTTTATAAAATAAACAATTCTGTTAGACTTTAATTTAATTTTAAATTTTTTTATTAGAATGCCCTTTATTAACATATATATATATATATAGTTTAATGAAAGATATTTTAATAAAAAAATTAAATTGAACTAAAGTATATATTTTAAAAATAAAAAATATAATTTTAATAAAATTTAAGAAAAGTTCATATAAGTTGCATTATATATATAAACAAAAAATTGAACAAATAAAAGAATTGCATTGTTTACTTGAATAGTGATGATCAAAACACATATTCTCTAGTTATAACATAACTAATTATTAAATATATATTAAATAATTACTTAAAATATTCGTTTATTTAATAATGAATGGTTCTTAAAAAATTAATTTAATTTTTTGTATAATTAATAAATATGGTTATAATAATAAATTTATTAAAATAAATAAAATATTATTTTATATTTAATAACATTTAATAATTAATTATATCATAATTAAATAATATGTAACCTGAAAACAGTCATTATTACTTTCACTCTTGAAAGCACCCTTTGTCGTTGGTCAACAAGGATGGGCAGAGATCAAAGAAAAGTCAGATCGCTTTTTTATTTATATAACTTCGTGATATGATTTATCTCCCTTGGTGATATTTTTAGTATATTCAGTATGCAAGATATTTCAGTATCTTGCCCAATTATTTTTCACCAAAAGAAAGGTAATTCATTACTCACATATCAGAAGTAGAGAGAAAACTCCTCATTACATAATGGGAAGAGAGTCTACAAATCCAAACCCAAGAACACAGGCAACTTAGTACAACGAAACAGAGAAAGCGCTGAATAGAACCTATTTAATCATATGATAGTTTATATCATTGCCAAGTAAATAAAGCATTTACGCATTATAAATATTATGTAAAATTCATTCTGTTAAGAAAAAAGTGATAGAAGAAAAGTCAGAGAATATAAGGAAATATACGCCAAAAAAAAATCAGACCTTGAGTTGTCTAAGTACATCATTGAATATATATCACCCATAATTCAATTTTTAAAAGGGTTTTACTAAATAAGACCTTTTTTTCTTTTTTTCTTTTTTAACGTTATGATCTTGTCGTAATAAGGATCAATATGTGTGCCTTTTGAGATATGAGAAGCATTGGTCAATTCCATTTGCTAGTTGTTCTATGGAGAGCTAACTTGTACAGAACCGTCTTATTAAAATTTTATAACATGTATTTGTTGGAATCTACAAATTATTGTTTATATGCATTTTTTGCAAGCTACCAAACTCTGATTAATTATGACTTGCATCCCTTTTCCACACACACACACACACACACACACATATATATATATATATATATAAAGTAGATTCTTTGAAGTGAATGGGAAGAAAGAAAGAGAGGGAGAGTTGAGCTCACTTTGTGTGGACTCACATGCTTAGATGTAAGGCTCACCTCTCCTTCTCACTTGAAGTGAAGTCCACTTCAAAGTATCACCTTTCTATATATACATTGAAAGTTTTAATTCATTTTAATTAATTGATTTAGTTAAGATGATTAATGCTGCATCAAATTTAACCAACAAAAACTCTAAAAAAATCACTTAATAGTTAAGGAGATGTTACTATTTGAATTCAAATTAATCTTGATGTCAGCACTTAGGATAATATATTCATTTAAGCATCAGGTTAATGTGAAAGTTACGCTTTTAAAAGTGTTCAAAAAGATATTTAGTCTTAGTTGATATACAAATTGGCTTAAGGATACTTTATAATATGAAACGAATTCTCGTATTATTAGTTTCTTTTGACGTATATGATATATTATAATGTTAGCTTAATTCAGTTTCTACTCCCTCTAGTCATTCAACAAAGTAATAAAAAAAAAAAAATAGGTGCATTATAAATTTAGGTGATTTAAACTTATAAAAAGATTAAATTAATTACATATAGACATTTAAATCTATCTGTCATCAGTGCTCCGGTGGAATGTGATTATTTAAGAAAAAACTTATATACTTAGCCTTTTAGACTTAACATTAATTAAATTACTCAATTAGCTATCTATATGTGAATTTTTTTAATAGCTTATTAACCTAGTCACTAACACTATTAATTTAGCTTTTAGTTTTGAAAAAAATCTTTAAAATCCCTAGCCAGAATTCCCATTCCATCATTCTCATCTTCTCCTCCTTCTCAGGCCAGCAACAAGGCGACGACTGACCTCATAATGCTGTTGGTGACAACCAAGACGAGCCACCGATTCAAACATTTTTGGATTTATAGAAAGGTTCTAATCACAAACACCAGAGGCTCTCGATTCCAAAACAGTAATGTGAAAGGCCAACGTTAATCATCATCTCTAGAATACCCTCTTAAGATCGAATTGAATCGGGAAAGATGTTTATTGATTTTTACTGATACTTGTTATTATCATGTTCAAAGGTGCATTATTGAAAATCCACAAGAACTATATGCAGTGCCGCGAAATGATGGAAGGGGGTTGTTGTGACAGCATGAGAAGTGAGCTATATATGAGAGAGAAAAGGAGTGTTGAAACCGATTCAAAACCAGTCGAGTCACATGGTTCATATGTTATTTATTGAGTCCAATATTTTCCTTCAGTTTTGGTCAAGTTTGTTGAATAATTATCTCCAATAGTTTAGTGGGTGTTAGTAGATCTATCTTTTAGGTCAATAAGTTAATAGTTTGTAATAAGAATTATTTTATTTTATTCATATTTGCTGCTTAGTGGTTCCCACTTTTTCGGTCTATCTGTTTATTTGTAAAGTCTATGCGTGTTTCCGTTATACCCATCGAAATCAAATGAAGTGAAGTTTTGTGCAGTTTTGCAATAGCCCCTGCTTCCATATCAATAAAGGTGTGTTCTGCTTTTGTACCTGCATGTTTCGGTGTTCTCCCATTTTTTGTCTTTATCATATAACTCTTTATCAACAATTTTTGGTATCAGAGCCTTTTTCGTTTCTGAGGCAGTGGGAGTATTTCGAAAAGTAAGAGCCAAAGTCTAGTAACGCAGAACAACAACTAGAGAGAGCAACAGCACGATTCACCAATCTAAAGCAGTGAGCAATAGTCTCCATAGCAGTATTCTCTAGCGACGTTAATAGCAGAACAACGTCACAGTGACGATCATAAAGCTGAACCCAGAAGCAGCAAGTAGAGATCTTCGCATACGACACCCATGGCTGTTAATGGAACAGCAACCTCTTCCTAACCGCTGATTCCTCTATTTAAAGGGAAAAATTATGAATTTTGGAACATCAAAATGAGGACTCTGTTTATATCCCAAGAGCTATGGGATTTGGTGTAAAGATCCAGATGATGAGCAGCGGCTTCGTGACAACCGAAAGAGGGATGCAAAAGCTTTGTTCTTCCTTCAATAAGCAGTCATTGATGAGATTTTTTCCCTTATTTCATCTGCAACTACTTCGAAGGTAGCTTGGCAGATTTTGCAAGTAGAGTTCCAAGGCTCCAAAAAGGTAATTACGGCAAAGCTTCAATCACTCCGTAAATCATTTGAAACACTGCAAATGGGTCCATCTGAATCTGTTCAAACTTATTTGTCTAGAGCTTCTACTATTATTTCTCAAATGAGATTGTATGGTGAACAAATTTCTAATCAAACTATAGTCTCTAAAATATTGCATAGTCTCACTCCTTAAGTTTGATCATGTGGTTGTTGCCATAAAAGAGTTTAAAGATTTATCTACTTATTCTTTTGATGATTTAATGGGTTCGTTATAAGCTCATGAGGACAGGATTAACAAATCTTTAGTGCCAAATGAAGAAAGAGCCTTTTAGGTGAAAGGTGTGTCCTCTAACAGTGGTGGTCGTGGTGGCTACTGTGGTCGTGGTTGTGGATCCAGTAGAGGCCGTGGAGGACAATCAGGTGAACAAAGGTAGTATAAAAATGATTAGTAAAGGTAGTTTCAGAATAATCAAAGGCCCATTAAGTGCTACCATGGTGGCAAAATGGGTTACAAGGAAGCTAATTGTTAGGCGAAGCAAAGAAAAAATGAAAGAAATATAGAGAAGCAAGCCAATTTCATTGAAGAAGAAGAGAGTACGTTATTTATGGCTCACTCTTGTTATAAAAATGCTACTAATGATACTTGATTTGTGGATAATGGTTATTCTAATCATATGATGGGAGCAAAACTATCATTTAAAGAGCTTGATGAGACATAGAAGTCAATAGTGTGGCTGGGTGATAACAATGTGCATCATGTTGAAGGGAGAGGTAGAGTTGTCTCTAAGACAAATGGTAACACTAAACTTTTGTTTGATATACAATTTGTTCCTGCTTTAACTTATAATTTATTAAGCATTAGGCAAATGATGAATAGTAGTTATAGAATTGTGTTTGATGACGGTGCATGTACAATTCTTGATAAAAAGTCTGGTCGTATCATTGCCACTATTCAAAAGACAAGTAACAATATGTTGCCACTTGATATTTCTCAGTTGCATAATTTTGCCTTTGTTGTTAATAAAATTGATGAGTCAAAGTTACCACATTTGCATTATGGGCGTTTAAATGAAAGTGGATTAAAGTTGCTTAGTCACAAGAACATGGTTATTGGGTTGGCTACAATTGAATCATTTGAGTTTTGTGAAGGATTTGTTTTGGGCAAACAAAGCAGAAAGTCTTTTCCAGTTGAAAAATCTATTAGAGCAACTAGTTGTCTTCAATTAGTACATGTTGACTTGTGTGGACCCGTGCATATAGAATCGTTTGGTGGAAATCCTTATTTTTTGTTGTTTGTTAATGATTATAGTAGTATGAATTGGGTCTATTTTTTGAAGTCTAAATTTGAAACGCTTGCCTATTTTAAGAAGTTTAAGGCCTTTGTAGAAAATGAAATTGGCAGCAACACGAAATGTGTTTGAATTAACAGAGGAGGTGAGTTTACATTTGCTGAATTTAATAGATTTTGTGAAGATTGTAGCATTCACAGTGAGCTAACTGCACTATATACACTAGAGAAAAATGGTGTTGTTGAGAGAAAAAATCGAATGGTAGTGGAGATGGCTAGAAGCTTACTAAAAGCTAAGGGTCTTTCAAACTCTTTTTAGGCTGAAGCAGTGGCAACAACTCTTTCTTTAACAAAGGTTGTTATAAATAAAACACCATATGAAGCATGGAAAGGTATGAAGCCCCGTGTTAATCACTTAAAATTTTTTGAATGTATAGCCTATACTTTAGTTAATTCCTGTCATAAACTTGATGAAAAATTTGAAAAGTGTATTTTTATTGACTATTGTCCTCAATCTAAAGCATATAGGCTGTATAATCCCTTAAGTGGCAAAATTGTTGTTAGTAGAAATGTGGTGTTCAATAAAAATGCATTATGGAATTGGGAAAGTCCTTAAGAAAATGTTAAGCACTAATTCCAATTAATAATAGGGATGATTCTTTGCCTTTGCACCAAGAAAGTCCCTCATCATCTCCTAGTAGTAGTAGCTATTCATCACCTCAAAGCACTAGTTCCTCTTCCTCATCTAATGAAACTCCTCCAAGGAAATTTAAATCCTTGAATGAAATTTATGAATCTAGTTCTTTTACTTTGTGTGTTTTAGATCTATTATATTATGAGGAAGCAGTGAAACAAGAAGAATGGTGTAGTGCTATGGTTGAAGAAATGGTTGCAATCCAAAAAAATTAGACTTGGGAATTAGTGGATTTTCTTAAAGGAAAGAAAGTGATTGGGCTCAAATAGGTGTTCAGAACTAAGTATCATGTTGTTGGAAGCATACAGAAGCATAAGGCATGACTTGTAGCAAAGGGTTATGCTCAACAAAGAGGCATTGACTTTGAAGAAACATTCTCACTAGTGGCTTGTCTTGAAACTGTAAGAGTTTTGCTTGCTTTAGTTGCTCATTTATCTCTTCCTATTTTCCAATTTGATATGAAGTCTACTTTTTAGAATGGAGAATTGGAAGAGGAAGTGTATATTTCTCAACCTGGAGGTTTTGTTATAAAAGACTATGAAAACAAAGTCTTTAAATTGAGAAAAACTCTTTATGGGTTTAAGCAAGCTCCATAAGCATGGTATAGTAAGATTGATAGATATTTTGCTGAAAGTGAATTTGAAAGAAGTGAGAATGAGCCTACTTTATATTTGAAGAAAGAAGGGAAAAATAATTTCCTTGTTGTTTGCCTTTATGTTGATGACATGATTTATTTTGGGTCTTGTGAATCATTATTAAAAAATTTTAAGTCTTTGATGATGAAGAAGTTTGAGATGACAGACTTAAGTTAATGTACTATTTTCTTGGGCTTAAGGTGAAATAAGGTGCAAATAGAATTTTTATTTCTTAGCAAAGTTATGCAAGCAATCTACTCAAAAAGTTTAATATGTTGAATTGCAACAAGGCCTTCACACTAATGAATTCAAATGAAAAGTTGCAATTTGAAGACGGCACAAAGAAGATTGATCCAACCAATTTTTGAAGATCGATAGGTGGATTGAATTATTTGACTCATACACGTCCTAACAATGCATTTTTTGTTAGTGTTTTGTCTAGGTTCATGCATAATCCAACACAACATCACTTTAGGGTAGCTAAGAGAGTCTTGAGATATGTGGCTGGAACATCTAACTTTGGGATTTGGTATGATAAAGTATCAAATTTCAAATTATCTAGTTATACTGATAGTGATTGGGCAGGTTTTTTAGAGGATAAAAAAAGTACTTAAGGCTATATCTTTAGCTTAAGTTCAGGAGCTATCTCATGGAGTTCAAAGAAGTAAGAAATTGTTGCATTATCATCTTCAGAGGTTGAATATCTTGTTGCAACTGCTGCAACATGCCAAGTTGTGTGGCTAAGAAGAATACTTATTGATTTGGGCCAAAAACAGACTACTGCAACTAAAATTCTATGTGACAACAAAGTTACAATTGCAATGACGAAGAATCTAGCATTTCACAGTAGAACAAAGCATATAGACATTCAATATCATTTTATTCATAGCCTGGTAATAAGTGGAGAAATCATGTTAAAGTTTTGTAATACAAATGAACAAGTTTTAGACTTATTTGCTAAGTCCTTATCTCAACTCAAGCATGATTACTTTCGATAGCAGCTTGGAGTATGTGATTTTGAATCAAAAGGGTGTGTTGAAACCAATTCAAAACTAGTCTAGTCATGTGGTTTATATGTTATTTACTGAGTCCAATATTTTCTCTCAGTTTCAGTCATGTCTGTTGGATAATTATCTCCAATAGATTAGTGGGTGTTAGTAGGTCTATCTTTTTAATCAATAAGTTAATAGTTTGTAATCAGAATTATTTTATTTTATTTATATTTGCTGCTTGGTGGTTCCCACTTTTTTGATCAATCTGTTTATTTGTAAAGTCTATATAAGACTTGCTTCCATATCAATGAAGGTGCGTTCTGCTTTTGTACCTGCATGTTTCGGTGTTCTCCCATTTTTTGTCTTTATCATATAACTCTTTACCAACAGGGAGGAGGGGGCGAATGAAACGGAAGGATATAGTATTTGTGGAACATATTGGGTCGTGGAACAAATCAGATAATGGGGCTGAAGCAAAGCTAGAGAGACGAGGAGAGAGGGGTGAAGAGTGAAGGGTGAGGTTAGGGCTTGTACAAAGCTACACATATGCAGAGGTGAAAGTGAAGGACTTACGGTATTAATAAATCAAGTATGTATATAACATTATAAATCAGCAGCGTTATGAGGCGGGTCGCTGCCTTGTTGCTGGGCAGAGATGGAGAAGATAAGAATGATGGAATGGGAATTCTGGCTAGAAATTTTTTGGATTTTTTTTTTAGTTAAAAGGTAAGTTAACAGTATTAGTAACTAAGTTAATAAGATGATGAAAAAAATTCACATGTAATTAGCTAATTAGAGAACCTGATATTAAATATATCAAGTTAAGTATATAAGTTTTTTTTCCATTTATTTATCCATGATGGCCAACACATACAATGAACTTGTAATCATCTTTTTGAATTGTTTAATTTTAAGTCACTATCTGAGACGTAGTAATTTAGGTTTAATTTTTTGTGTTGTTACGTAGAAATGTGATGAGTTAATTAGATCTCTCAAGACAATTGAACCTATGTATGCAAAATCAACAAAATAAAAGCCACACTCTAAAACGTCAGATTTCGTTATACGAAATATACTTGTATCCAAAATTCCAAATATAATCATATTTCGGAAGAAAAAGAAACACAAAGGGCATATCAATTTCCAGCCATTACAAATGACACAATCAAGGAGAATCAGAACAAAATTAACCATCGAACCTACACATAAATTAAGTGATAGAGGGAGTCCCGTAGACTCATCGAATGCACTAAATGAAAGCACTTATTAAGGCTAAGGAATATAAGGACCTCAATACTATATATTATCTAATATTAATTGTTTTACACTTCAGTTGTAACTGGGATTGGCCAAGACATAAGCTTCAATAGCCTTGAAGAGTCCCTCTCCCTTCTCCTTTCCAATCTTGAGCTCTTCTTGGCTGGGCTTGGTATCTCCCTTGGTAACGTAATTAACGGTAACCTTCACCACCGATCCACCGTTAGGTCCTGGTGTCAACTTGGTCTCAATTGAGATCTTCTCCAATGTCTCTGGGAATGTGTCGCTCTCCACTAGGCTGTAGTTGTATGCGAAATTGTCCTTGTCTACGGCTTCTACTTTGTGCTTCGCGTAGTGTAATTGCCCACCTGCATACATACCCATTTCTAATTCACATAAGTATTTATAAAACTTTCTCTAAGCGAAAGATTCTTAGATTGATTTAATTTCTAAAAAAATAAATGAAGTAATTAAACTAATAATATAGAAACACCCAAGAATTTGACCTTCGAGGTAGCTGAGCTTCTTGATGGTTCCAGGTGCACCACTTCCTTCAACGATCTCAACACTCTGGATAGCCTCAACAACCTTAGGGATAAGGTTATCGCCATCAAGGGCCAGAGCCTTGTAGAGTCTGGCAGGGGCAACAGCGGAGATGTTCTCTTCAGAGAAAGTGAAAACGCCCATGATGATGATGTGATGTTTAGAAGGAAATCGAGACGATAATGGAGGAGGTGGTAGCTAGATTTTGCTTAGCTAGCGATATATATGGTTCACGAGACAAGATATGGTACATATTTATAGGCACCGGCTAGCTGAGGTTAGGTGATGAAGTTGTTCATTACTTGAGGTTGTTGAATTGTGTGTGTGTGTTTTTACATTAATTCTTTTTCTAACTTCTTGATCAGGGCAGAAGAGTTTCATGTAAAGTGGTCAGACAAGGTGGATTTGGATTTTCTGATTTCTAGAAGGCGTCTAACTGTCTCGGTCTTACATCACATGGTCGGGTTTGCTGAATGTTTACTGCCACAACGAAAAAGCGATCTGACTTTTCTCTTTTTAATCTCTGCCCATCCTTGTTGACCAACGGCAAATGGTGCTTTCAAGTAGTCGTAGCAAACAACGTATAATTCTTTTATGTGCGACTTTTTGATTACATATATACATATATATATATATATATATATATAAGATATGTATATATACACACACATACCTAATAAGTAATAACCTTTTAGTTAATTGATAATATTATAATGCGTTTGATACATTATATATGAAGAAACTAAAGATAATTGGTAAATCTGTTGATTGAACTATGCCGATATAGACCGCAGGGACTTAGAATACTTCTTTACTTTATGAATGATTATGAAAATGAAATGGTAATTTAATATAATTACTTTTACACACAATTCCATATATACCCATTTATTATTAATTTGTTAGCAATATAGAAAACGACAGTAGTTGGCGCGGATTAGTTATTATTTTAATTAACTGCCAAATGTACTTGAATGTATCCTAATCATATGGTAGTTAATATCATTGTCAAGTAAATAAAACATTGACACATTATAAGTACTATACAAAATTCAATCTATTTAGAAAAAAGTGAAAGAAGGAATTAATGCCAGAGAATAAAATGAAATAATGCAAAAAACAGAAATTTCAGACCTTAATGAGCAGTCATAATACGTACATCATTGGATGAATATCACACGTAATTCAATTTTTAAAAGGGTTCTTACTAAATAAGAGTTTTATTTATTTATTTTTATTTTATTTAACGTTGCGATCTTTTCTTAGGGATTAAGATATGTGCTTCAATTTTGAGATGTGAGTAGCATTAGTCAATTCCATTTGCTAGTTATTATACGAAGAGCTAACTTGTACAACACTGTTTTAAGAAAATTTTAAAACATATATTTATTGGAAACTACAAATTATTTATTATATGCATCTCTGCAAGCTAACAATCTCTCTCTCTCTCTCTCTCTCTAATCATAGGGAATTAAGAAATTATAAAAAGAAAATTTTAAATTAGTTTGATAGAGTTGTTGTACATTAAGAACATCCCCAACCTCAAGCAACATTGTGTGTCAATCAATACTAGATCTTCAATCCTTTTTAGGGATGCACTCCTCGTATTGATCAAATTAAAAGATTTAAAAGAATAATTTTTTTTAAATACCACTTGTCACATCTAAAAATATGATTGTAAGGCAAAAAAAAAAAAATTCAAATTTTGAAAATAAAAATTAAATGAAATAGGGTTGTTATAAAAAATTTAATTTTAAAAAATAAAATTTTGGTAAAAAATTTTTGTGTGAGAAAAAAATAAAATGATTTACGAATTATAAATAAGTTTAAGAGTCAGCTATATATAAAAAAAGTATTATGTATTTCACAATATTTATTTTTAAAAATAGTTATCTTAAATTAATTATGCAAAAATAATATAATCTTAATTTTTATCTATATTTTCTTAATCAATCACATGTGAATAAATGAAAAAGAAAGGAATTAAAAAACAAAATAAAAAGAAAAAAAAAGTTCATTTATAAAAGCAGACTTGATATAGGATAAAAGTTGAGGGCTCACATATTTTATGTAAAGAATTAAAGTCGACAAAGTTGGACTAAGTAAAAATCTATATTTGTTTATTAACGATTTTTAATTTATTTATAAAAAGAGAAAGAAAATAAAAATTAATTTTGTCTTTCACAAATGAAATGATTTTAAAGTTAATTGATGTGTTTTAATTTATAAAAGTTGAATTAATCTTACTTCTTTACTCTTTTCATATTTTCTTTTATTTTTTTGGATTTTTAAAAATAAAATTTTTATTTGAGTTAAAAAAACAAATGTGCATGTCATTATTTTACTATTTTTGTGAAAAGGGCAAACCAATAAAGTTTGATCTAATTTCAAAAAACAAATTCAAGATTAGTTGATATATGAAAACTAGTTGAATCTTACTTTCTTAGTCTCTTCATTTTCTCTTTTCTATTTTTTGTGTTTTTGAAAATAATTTTTATTTATATTTAAAAGTAAATTTTCTATTAAAAACTTAAAAAAAGGAATTTTGGATTTTAAAATTGATTTTTAATTTTAATTTAAATGTAATTACGCGATTAAACTAATACTCAATAAATATGAGAAGACTTACTATCACATATGGCCCACACCAATTGACACCCTTTATACTTGAAGAAACAAAAAGTCACATACTTTAAAATAAGATAAAATCTACAAGCATGCAAGATTTGTGATTGCGTGTGCCTGTGTTCACTCAAACATTATGTTATACATAATATCACAGACCACCTCACATGAATAAATTAAACAAAATAAAAAACTAAAGAAGTTTTTCCTTTTGTCTCCTCTTCAGTCTTTGTTAAGCTTTTGATAAGCCTCTTCAATCCTGTCACTCTTTTCAAGTGGAGCTTAATGTTAAAGGACAATATCTAAAGAATTAGTAGTAGCTATAAAATATGATATTGTAAAGAAGTCATTTCAAGTGGGGTTCAATCATGATCAAATTCACAAAAAGAATCACGAGAACAATAGGCATTGTATACCAAACGCAATTGGTATCATGAATCAAAGAGATAGCTAGCATTGCCTATGCAAAGTTTAATCCAATTTCAAGCTCCACTCCATCAAATGTAATCATCCAATAACCAAAAGAAAGCACTCTTAAACTTTGATTGATTTTAACTCGGCTAAAGCAGAAGACCAAAAATTCCAACAAGCATAACTATCAACCTTCATCTAAATCAATAGCAAAAGGTCTTACAAATAGCCAAGTATCCACTCGTCTTCATTAGGAAGATAGAGGAATCCTTGTAATAGGAATATAGCACATACAAAGTTACAAAAACTAATACATTCTTCTTCTAAAACAACAAAAAAACAGACAAACTAACACATTCTTCTGAGATACTTTCATATTGGACTTACCAATTTAATTGATGAACTAGTGAATTGACCATTTGTTTGGTTCAGAAGTGTCTCAAAATCGGTCTACCTTAGAATTGATTAAATTTGGTTAAAAATTGAGTTGAACTGACCAATTTTAGATGAAAATTGACTTTAAACCTATTGTTGAACCAGTTTGTAGTATTTTTATATATTATTTTGCAAAATTGTTTTTTTTGGCATTTCAAACCTCATCTCTCCAAGTTGGTCAGCATTGCACCTTCACCATTAAACTAGCAAAGACTTTCATATATTAATTGCAATTTTTAATATAAAGATTTATTATATTTCTATTTTAGCAAATCAGCAAAATTATCTTCTTGGCATTTTAAGCCCCATCTGCAATATTTAATATAAAGACTTATTATATTTTTATTTTAACAAATCAAAACAACCACCTTATGATTTGACCCTTGGACCTTTGAATTAATAAACTACACCTTTACCATTGAATCAACATTGTTGCTTTGTTTATAATTGTAAAGTATTAAAATAATAGATTAGAAATAAAAGTAAAATTTATATAATTTTTATTAAAATTATGTAAATACATTTTAGTATATAAACAAATTAAAATTTAAATATTATATCATGTTTGATTATTTTTATGTATAATTAGTCATAATATATTTTAAAATTTATTAATATTAGTTTGTTATTATTTATTATATTACATTTTAATATATAACATAAAAAATATATTTACTTATCATTTGTTTGACTACAGTTTAATTACGATCAAACTAATGAGTCATGAATTAATACTTTCATCGGTTCAATGACTAGTCCAATTTTAAAAATATTGCTAAGGGTTGTCCATTTTCCACTTTTAGTAACAAGGGGGGAATCATTGGAAAATAGGCTATAAAACACATGCAAGCTAAAACACAATAAGAACAACATCATTTTTTCCACAATAAAACCAAGTAAAACTCTATTTTTTTTACAAGAAAAATTACATTTGAGGACTTAAGTTTTGTAAAATTCATAATAAAAAATTGTAAAAATTAAAATTATCCATAAGGACCAAAATAACTACCACTTACTACTACATCTAGGAAAGTTACTATTAAAGTTACTTAAATTGTAACTTTTTTAAAATTTAGTAGTAGTTTTTTTTAATTTAACAGTAAATCTCTTAAAATTTGACAGTAATTTTAATCTTTAAAAATGAATTTAATTTTTAAAATTATTTATTGTAAATTTTACAAAATTTAAATCCTTAAATATAATTTTCTCTTTTTTCTCTATTTTTTTTATTAAGGAGAGCTTGACCAAAGCGAGAGAAATAGACATGCCATAACTTAAAATCGCCCTACTGCCCAACAAAACAAAAATTGAAATAACCTTTCTTTATCACTGATCATGATAATAAGCTCAGGAAAAATAGCAAATTGCCAACAGCAACACAGAACACATGAGCAGAAGACTTATTCACGGAAGAATTGTGTCATGTCTCAAACATGAGGAACAAACTCTAGCTATTCATGAAAGCAGACTCCAAATGCAAAAACTGTGTCAAGAATATAAGAAGTGGATGGAGAAAATTCTCCATCTAACTCTCCTAAAGACCAAACTAGAACTCCCAGATCAGACTGGGTACAACCATTGCATAACTACTTCAAGCATAAATAGAACACCAGATGGCTTTTCTCTCTGCCAAACTACACAGCAAACGATGCTTTCACATCGCGAGGGAAAATCACAACAAAGGGGCCTTCTGAAATTTCGACCTCCAACCCAATTTGGATGAAATGAATCACAAATATTAGAAGTTCCCCAGCAATAGATTATATGTATACATTCATTCCTGTAAAGATAGAAAAAATAGCAAGACATAGCTTACCTTTAGCAAAGTTTCGAAGACCCATTTGTCACAAAAGGGAAATCGGATCTGCTACTCTGTTCAACGCAGCCTCACTTTGTGTCTGCATCAAGGACTAATCTACTTCGATTCTTGAATCTCTTTCTCCGTCTCTCTTCGATTTTCTTCCTTTAAAGATTTCCTCAATCACTCCTTCTCCTCTCCTTTTGCACTCTCTCCTTTTGTAGCAAGGCTTCTACATCACCCGAAAGAGAGGATTTCCCAGGACCTTGTTGGGGAAGATCGTTTTGCAGAAGGCTGAACCATCCTTCTGTTAGGGCACGTCTCTTCCACACTGCTGCCCATTTTTTCTCTGTTGCGTCCTTGCATGCTTTTGTGGATTTGGATGCTCTCCCATATTCTTTCCATTCCTCTTTCCATTGCCAAATCACGGTTTAGATTTATATTTTTTTAAGATATAAGAAACTTCTTTTAAAAGAAATATAATGCAAAATAAAAATAATTTTTTAATTATAAATTTTTTTAAAAAAATAATGTTTAAGTTTCAAAAGATAAAAATAAATAAAATTTGAACTACTCAAATTTTAAACTAGACCGTGCAGATTTTATGAGAGAGAAAAATGGAAAGCATAAGGGAGAGGGTCAATTCATAGTTATTGGCCATCTGCCCTGATGCGTTTGCTTTGTGTGTGTCTCTGTGGAGCCTTTTTATTGACGCATGGAAAACCCCCAAGAGGGATGAGATTCCCGCTGACCTTTCCTTTTTTATTTTTTTCTTTTTTCTCCCTTTTTTTTGTTTTTGTTTTTATTTTACAATGGGCTTTACAAAATTTTAGGTCTCCCTCTTTACCTTCTTTTAAGATTGGATTGAACTTGAAGGTTGGGTAAGAATTTTTTTGTGGCTTTTCTTTCTTTTTTATTACATTTTTATTTTATTCATTCAAAAATTAAATTAAAATTGACTCAAAAATTACACTAAACTCAAATGATTTTAATGATTTGAAAGTACATTAACAATGACTAAAAAATAAACTTAAGGCCAATAATATTTTTTCTTAGCTTAATTCATTGACTCAAAATTGACCCAACTTAAAATTAAATTAAAATTGATTTAAAATTAGTTATGACCCAAATAATTTTAAAATCAAACTAAAATGACAATAAATGAAGAACTTTTTCAAGCAATTTTTATTTAATGTATTATTATTTTTAGAAGATATCCAAATGAAAAAAAGATGCTCACATCACTACTATAAAACGAGATGTTAGTTGCGGGTATTTGAACTGTGATGAAGACAAATCTTAAATGCAGTTTAGATAACCATAGCTAGGACCTATATATAACCTAACTATGGTTTTTAGACAACCGCAATTAGGACCACATCCTAACTACAATCGCAATTTGACCCAACAATTTAACTATAGTGTATAAAAATCACAATTAGGATATTAAGCCTACGTGCAGCATGTTATACACCATAGTTAAGTCCACTATGGTCTTAACTATAGTTTTTAAAAATTACCACCTAAGATCAACGACTTTATTATAGTTTAAGCAAAACTATAGTTTGGCCAATATTTTTAGAAACCATAGTTAAGCTTAGTGTAATGTGAGATTCCGTAGAAACCCATTTTAAGAACCTCAAATGATACGGATCAATGGTCAAAATTTGGCATGCAACACAAGAATAAGCAAATAGACAAATCTGGACAACAAGCAACAAAGAACAAAGAAAGGAAAGAAGAAGAAGAAAAAGAACAGATGTTGATCAATGGAATTGAACCCTAAGAGAACCCGTCTCTTAGAACCCTAATCCGGGACACCACAAAGGAAACCACTCCTTTGATAAGTCAAAGATTTTCTCCAGTATACAAAGGCCACAAGAGAAACCTCACAAGTCAAAAATGATTCTAAAAAGATAATTTATTCAATCTGCCCATTATTGGAGTACAAGTGGGCTTTATATAGGCATTTGAAAAATAAAACTCTAAATACAGAATAACTCCTAGGTGACACCTTTTACATGGCGGGAAAATAAAAGAAATTTAAGTTTGGACAAATTCACCAAGAATGGTGCCTAATGAAGTTAAAAATCTGAAACAGAAACAATCAAATTAAAACAAAATAAAACTAAGAGAATTTTGTGGAAAATGGCTAGGCTCCTTTAATTAGGCTCCTTTCAGGCTTGGGCTAGCATCTTATAGATATGAAATAATCTTCATGCCATTTTGTTCTTTTTGGGCTTCATATTCAACTAAGATTATGGGCTCCAAGTCCATTAGTTTTTGGATCACTCCATTCAAAGCCTCCTTCATAGCTTTGGCTTTTGATCTTGTGCATGGGTCTCCCATACCTTGCAATGGATCTTTAGTTGGCTATCTTTTAGAGTTATGTCTAGCCCTTTTGTTTCCAAGTTCTTGATTTTGTTCAAGCTCTTTCAAGTCTCCTAGCTTACCTCCATCATTCCCTTCCTCTTAAAAAGGATTTGTCCTCGAATCTGCAATATCAAAAAGAGAAAGGTCAGTCACATTAAAAGTCGCGCTTACATTCCCATAAGAACTAGGTAAATCAATTTTATATGCATTATTATTTATTCTTTCCAACACTTGGAAAGGACCATCGCCTCTTGGGTGTAATTTGTACTTCCTTTGTTCAGGAAACCTTTCTTTCCTCAAATGAACCCACACCCAATCTCCTGGTTCAAAGATAACCTTCCTTCGGCCTTTATTAGCATGTTAAGCATATTGCTCATTCTTGCGCTCAGTGTTCGCCTTAACCTTAGTATAAAGATCCTGCACAAACTTAGCTTTTTTTACACCATCAAGGTTAACAAACTCATTAAAACTTTATAAAATTTCAAAAGTAGAAAACTCAGTTGTAGAATGTAAGGCATGATTATATGCAAACTCAATGTGAGGCAAACACTTTTCCCAATTCTTTAAATTTTTTTGAATTACAACATGCAATAAGGAAGAAAGTGTTCGATTCACCACTTCGGTTTGTCCATCCGTTTGAGGATGTGCAACCATAGAAAACACAAGCTTTGTACCCAGCTTAGCCCACAAAGTTTTTCAAAAGTGACTAACAAATTTAACATCATGGTCACTCACAATAGATCGGGGCAAACCATGCAATCTAATAATCTCCTTGAAAAACAAATCAGAAATATGGACAGCATTGACGGGCTTGTCGTACAACCCTCAAAATAAAACTAGGTTGATTAAAAATATAGCAAGTGGCACAACCTAGGTCATCTCCCTTGGAAATGGAGTTTAATGCTTAATTTGGTTTTCTAATTGTTAAAGGTCTTAAAGGCTCTTTGATTTGGGGGTTTTTGGATGAATTAAACTATCCTAAAATGAAATTGAAACAAAATTCCTAAACACTACCTAATTGGATGAATTATAGATGATAATGGCTTGCGACTAGCTTTGGATTCATCTTTTGGTATCCACTATCCTTATTTTAATCCAATTATGATTAATTCTGGCCTAAGAGTTCCTAATTGTATTCATTAGCAAATGATCTTGAATAACCATTTAAGATTCAAAAGATTAACAAGTTAATGTTGAATTGAGACCTCAATCCTACATCAATTCATTAACTCTTGTCTTTAAGATCAATGAATATTTAAATTGAATGATTAATTGATTGATTAGCTGCTGAATTAACACCCTAGGATGTTTAATTAACAAACCAAACTCCTAAGAATCCTTAAATCAACAATTAAGTATATCAATTCTCACAAGCATTTCATCAAACACCTTGATTGCATACTTAGAAAATTGTAGGAAAATGAAAATCCAGCAACTAATTCATACAATTTATCGACCAATATCTCTCCTAATCAATGTCTAACCAGCCATCAATTATGAACTACATCAATTTCAATCACTTACATACTTAACCAAGCATATAAAATAATAAAAATTGATATTTCAATCACTTACATACTTAACCAAGCATATAAAATAATAAAAATTGATATAGAAAGAGAGGAAAATAAAATGAAATTGGAATTAGCCAAAATTTATTTTTCTGCTTTCCCTCTTCCCATTCCATATCTTGGATTCAAGCTTCAGCTAACTCAATGCAGCTCCATTTTCTGTTCGTGTGCTTCGTGCTCAGCTAGCCTCAAGATGGATTCCCACGAGCTTCTTCATACGTTCTGCTGCATGTGAGCTACCTTCTTTCGTTGGTACGTTTTTATTCCAGTAGCTCGTCATTCTCACGCGGGTTTCATGGAAATGGAGGAAATGGTTTTGTGTATGTTTCCTTCGTTCAGCTGAGCTTCTTTTCTTGTTGTGGTTCTGTGTTCTGATACTGTTCTGAGCTGCACGAGGCTTTGTTCTGATGTGTCTTCAATCACATGAATCTCCTCTTGTTTCTCATGTACTTTATGGCTTCATTCTGGACCCTAAACCCGTAGCTTCAGTGCTTTCTTTTTCTCTTCACACATTCTGCTTCCTTGCCACAATGCCTTACAAACCAACCCAAAAGTGCTTGCTCCTTCTGGTAAGCTTCTCCTTCCCATTCCACATCAAAACCTTGTTTCTTTCTCCACTTGATTCTTCACATGCTTCTTCTTCTTTTCTTTTCAATTTGAAAAGCCCAACCAAAAAAATCTGAATAATGAACAATTCAATACATAGCCAAATTAACTCCTAAAATATATGGTTAGTGAAATTTATCTCTAAAACCATATTTCTCAAGTGTTTATATAAAATGTATGGTTATCAAATTCCCCCACACTTAAATTTCCACCTATCAAAGATTCACTACCATAGGCTTGTCAAGCTTATAAATCTCCACCACCCATGCCAAATGCAATGCACAAATCAAAGGACTTTATTAAGGGTTGTAATGAGGTTAGGGGAGATGAAATGAATGGATACAAAAATAAAGGGAAAACTAAACAAATAGATACCTTGGAACCTCAAGAGCAATCAAGAAGATTTAGGATAGGAAAGAATGTGTTTCAAGGCCCTTTTGTTTTCAACTAATAATAAGAATTGCAAAGAAAATTCAAGCACTTCTTTCTTTTGATTTTCAAATGCTTTTCCTCTTTTTCTTTTTTCTTTTTTTTTTCTTTTCATTGCCTTTCTTTTATTTTTCTTTTTGCTTTTCTATCTTTTCTTTGCATTTGCAAATTTTTTTTTTCTTTTTAAACAAATTCTTTGACTAACAATGGCCTTAATGGATGCAAATCACACATTCACCTATCCTATTTAGATGTAATGCTCTTTGAAATTACCTAAGGCATCTTAAAACAAGGTGGGAAACATATTTAATGGCTTTGGCTAACGAGAAAAGAAAACCAAGGCTCAAAGTGGCTAACCAATGGATAAAATGTATATAGGTTGGCTTTTTGGCTCACTAGTTATAAAAGAAATGAATGCCTTATCATTTTCATGCATGCAAATGCAAATGTAGCCTCAACAAAGAATCAAGACAAGTTCTAGAGTGAAACAAAGATAGGTGAATACACATTAGAATTGAACAATTAAGGCTCAAATCCTCACTAGCTAATGGCTATCAAATAATTCATTGAAATCAAATTCATTGCCACTTCACTTGAATCAGAACACAAGATCCATTACTTATCATATCTAAATGAATCCAAATTATAATCATCTCAACTTGCAACTTTCACAGGAAAACTGAAAAGAATCATACTATTTTTCAAAAATTTTCTCAAAAATTTTTCAAATTTTTTTTTTTTAACAAAGCAAGGAAAAGATGGATGAAATAAAATAACTCTCCCCCTCACACTTAAACGTTGCATTGTCCTCAATGCCAGCACACAGTCCAGTAAACAGATAAACAACACAATATAAAAGTAAGTGAAAAGAGAGAATACAACCGGATGAAGTTGAATCGAAGATCTCAATGGTGGCTAAGATGCCCTTGTAGCTGGTTAGCAATTTATTTCCTACAAAACAAAAACAAAACAAACTGTAATGCGGAAAAGACAAAGAAAGCTAAATCCTAAACTACAGAGAACTCTATCAAAGATAAACTAATCATAAGTATCAAAAACAAGAATTAAAACCACTTTATTCCTTCTTAACTGAATAAATTTGAGTCTAACCACTTTAAAACATTTTGATTGATCATTCAGTGTTGACTCATGGACTTTCTCAACCATCAGTAGTTTAGGAAAGTCAGATTCAGCAAATTCAGAACCAAGAAGAGAACAAAAATCAAATTCAGGAGATTTAAAACTAAAGAAAGAAAACTTAAAATCAAACTGAAACTTTGAACTTTCTAAAAATCTATCAAAACCAATAAAATCTACTTGACTCTCATCAGTAAGAGTCACTACATCAACAGAATGAAATTGTAACTTCTCACAATCCTTTGAGTCCAAAGTGTCTAACAGTTGTTTTTCCTCTACTGGAAGAGTCTCAGGAATCTGTTCAGGACTTTCAACAATAGAGATAATATCTTCCCTGACCAAAGAGACATCAGTAGGCTCATAATATTCTAAATAATGATCAACAGCAAAATCAAGTCTCTCACTAGTATCAACAACAGCAGATGAATCAATAGGATGTTCAATATCAACATTATCATTATGTATACTCTCATCAATACTAGTATGATCAGTGGAATCCGTAGCATCAAAAATTTTAGTGCAGGCAAAGGATTCCATGGATTCAACAGACTTATCAGACCTCAGAAACTCATTAATCTCAGCACACACAGGACATGTATGCATATCGTCACATAAGCACTCAAGAGTTAAGTCTGATTCATCAACAACAATTTGCTCAACAATTTCACTGTCTATATCATTATCACATGCTACATTCACTATCTCATTAGTCACATCTTTACTTGCCAGTGAGGAATCATGATGATCAGAATATGTGAGGAACTCACTAGTCTCAATGAAAGAATTAATTTGGGAGTATTCATCACATATAGCAGATTCAACACACACACAGTCAAGAGATGCATCTAAATCAGCTATGTCACATGATCCAAATGGCATGTTGTCTTTTAAATTCAGAAGGTGCATCATCAACAGACTTATCAACTAATCCCAGACTAGGAATAGCATGATCATCACATTTTAAGTCACCCTCACACTTATCTACTACCCTAGACTCAATAGATTCATCAATTGATTCAGAAATAAAATTTTCACTATAATCACAGCTAGGTGTAGACATCCCAAGTGCATCAGTACATAAGGGTTCATGAACATCAATAAATGTGTCGATTTTGCTCAATGAGCTACCACAATCAATCATATCAGGAGATTCAACAATAATTTCCTCATCAACAACATCGTCATGCAATTCAGAATCAACAACATTATATGCATCAATAGTCACGGTGCTATCAAGCAAACTAGAGTCAGTTCCAACAAATTGCAAAGTATTAGAAGATGAAAGGATATTACCCAATGAATAGAACCCTTCCTCCTTTATACATTCCCTTCTAAAAATGACTTTCTGAGACTTCTGATGGTTGAGAAAGTCCATGAGTCATATTCAAAAGCAAGAAAAGAAGAAAAATCAAAATTTGGATAATTAAAACTAAAGAAAGAAAACTTAAAATCAAATTGAAAATTTGAACTTTCTAAAAATCTATCAAAACCAATGAAAACTACTTGACTCCCTTCAGTAAGAGTCACTACATCAACAGAATGAAATTGTAACTTCTCACAATCCTTTGAGTCCAAAGTGTCTAACAGTTATTTATCCTCTACTAGAAGAGTCTGTGGCTTGTTGGAAACTACTTCACCAACTTCAGGAATTTGTTCAAGACTCTCAACAATAGAGATAGCATCTTCCCTGACCAAAGAGACATCAGTAGGCTCATAATATTCTAAACAATGATCAACAACAAAATCAAGTCTCTCACTAGTATCAACAACAGCACAAGCATTAATAGAATTTTCAACATCAGCAGTATCACTATGCATGCCCTCATCAATACTAGTATGATCAGTAGAATCATTCTTATTAATCATTTCAATGCAAGCAAAGGATTCTTTAGATTCAATAGACTTACTAGACTCCAGAAACTAATTAATCTCAATACACATAGGACATGTATGCAATTCATCACATAAGCATTGCAAATTAGAGTCTGAATTATCAACAAGCTGTGCAACAATTTCAATGTCTATATCATTATCACCACATGCTACATCTATTATTTCAGCAGGCACACCATCACAGGCTAGTGAGGAATCATGATTATCAGAATATGTGATGGACTCACTAGTCTCAATGGAAGAATTAATTTGGGAGCATCTATCACATATAGCAGATTCAACACACACACAATCAAGAAATGCATCCAAATCAGCTATGTCACATGGTCCAGATGGTAGACTATCCCTAAACTCAATAGATGCATCATTAATAGGCTTCTCAACCAATTCTACACTAGGAATAGCATGATCATCACATTCCAAGTCACCCCTACACTTATCTACTACCTTAGACTCAAGAGATTCATCATTAATAGGCTCAGAAATAGAATTATCACTAAGATCACAGCTAGGTGTAGACATACCAAGTGCATCAGTACACAAGGATTCATGAACATCACAAAATGTGTCAATTTTGTTCAATAAGCTACCACAATCAACCATATCAGGAGATTCAACAATAATATCCTCATCAACAACATCATCATGCAATTCAGAATCAACAACATTATATGCATCAAGGATCACAGTGCTATCAGGCAAACTAGAGTCAGTTCCAACAAATTGTAAAACATTAAAAGAGGGAAGGATATTACCCAATGGATAAGACTTTTCCTCCTCTATACATTCCCTTCTAATTTGCTCTTCAATTGATTCATTAGCACTTGAAGTCGGTTGATTTGATTGAATTCCCAAATCCTTCATTTGTTGGTCAAAGAGTTGCAACCGTTCAGTTATCCGTGAGGCTGTTTGCTGCATTTGCTGGTGTTAAATATCATAAGCTTCCATTAGCTGCCTCATCCTTTCTTCTGAACTCGGTTCCCTCTGGGGCTCTTGTTGCATGTACCCCTCATAGTAATTGTAAGGATGATAGTTTTGCTCTTGCATATGGTAGTCATGGTATGGCTCTTGCATATGGAAGTTATGATATGGCTCATGATGATGGTGGTAATTTGGGTGAATCTTATATGGATGGTGGTATGGTTGGTAGTTGGGGTGAACTTCATAGGAATGATGGTGTGGTTGGTAGCATGGTGGTTGGACTTGTTGGTATTGTTGTCTTTGTTGATTTTGTCTTTGTCTTTCAAGAACACCTTGAAGCATTGTCTTGAGATTATCCAACTGCCTGGAAATCCCATTATTTGCATAAGAATCATAAACACCTTGATTAGAAAAATGATATGGATTCATTTAAAGCAAATAAAATGAGAAGTTCAATCACTTTCAGTACAAAGCAAATCAATGACAAATTATAACTAAAATTAACTCAAAATCAAGAAAATAAAATCAAATGAAGATAAGAAGTTTCTAACAATCTAAAACACTTTAAAACAAAGGCTAATGACACAAAATAAACTCACAAAAAATAAAGAAATTAAATCCAGAAAAATTCCTAAAAAAATTCAAAAAAATACTAAAAAATTTGAAAAACTGCCTTAAAAGTTGGAATTTGGCCAAAAAAATGGTGTACCTAATAGCTTGGCTATTAATTTTGCTCAAAACACCCAAAAACCTTGAAAAATAGAGTTTGAGAATTTTCTGGGCACTTTGAACGAAAATTCCAGCAAGTAAGACACTTAACGCGCAACACCAAAATTACCCGATTCCAAGTTCAAAACAGAACAAAAATTAAGCTAAAACAGAACCAAAACAATGCTAAAATAGAATAAAAATACTTAAAAAACTTCCTTAAACAATTGAAACTCCAAATCCTCGGCAACGGCGCCAAATTTTGACGGGCTTGTCGTATAACCCTCAAAATAAAACTAGGTTGATTAAAAATATAGCAAGTGGCACAACCTAGGTCATCTCCCTTGGAAATAGAGTTTAATGCTTAATTTGGTTTTCTAATTGTTAAAGGTCTTAAAGGCTACTTGATTTGGGGGTTTTTGGATGAATTAAACTATCCTAAAATGAAATTGAAACAAAATTCCTAAACACTACCTAATTGGATGAATTATAGATGATAATGGCTTGCGACTAGCTTTGGATTCATCTCTTGGTATCCACTATCCTTATTCTAATCCAATTATGATTAATTCTGGCCTAAGAGTTCCTAATTGTATTCATTAGTAAATGATCTTGAATAACCATTTAAGATTCAAAAGATTAACAAGTTAATGTTGAATTGAGACCTCAATCCTACATCAATTCATTAACTCTTGTCTTTAAGATCAATGAATATTTAAATTGAATGATTAATTGATTGATTAGCTACTGAATTAATACCCTAGGATGTTTAATTAACCAACCAAACTCCTAAGAATCCTTAAATCAACAATTAAGTATATTAATTCTCACAAGCATTTCATCAAACACCTTGATTGCACACTTAGAAAATTGTAGGAAAATGAAAATCCAGCAACTAATTCATACAATTTATCGGCCAATATCTCTCCTAATCAATGTCTAACCAGCCATCAATTATAAACTACATCAATTTCAATCACTTACATACTTAACCAAGCATATAAAATAATAAAAATTGATATAGAAAGAGAGGAAAATAAAATGAAATTCTTAGCCAAAATTCTGATTCCAAATCTTGGATTCAAGCTTCAACTCAAGAGCTTCCTCCTAGCTAGCCTCAAGATGGATTAGAGCTTCATTCGGTGAATGGAAATGGAGGAAATGGCTCTGGACGTGGTTCTGTGGATTGTGGACGAAGGGGATGGAATGGGCGAATGATGTGTGGTGAATGGACGAATGACGGAGGGAATGTGTGTTGTATATGGACGAAGGGATGAAGGCGTGAATATGGAATGGACGACGTGGATTGGATGCTGATGGCGTGATGTCCAGCCCCTCCTCGTGCTTCCTTTATTTTTCACGTGCTTTCCCTCTTCCCATTGTCTGAAGCTACTTATGTGATTATATGAATGAGATGGGCCCCACTTGAATTTATAATATTCCACGTACTTCACATATTCTGATTCATGCGCAAGCTTCCCACGTGATTCAGCTATTGCATTCCTACTCTTCACGCGTTGCTTCCTTCTCTTCATGCAGCTCCATTTTCTGTTCGTGTGCTTCGTGCTTTGTGGTTTCATTTCTGCTTCTCTACTTCTCTTTGTACTTCACGTTAACTTCTGCATGTTTATTCTTCCACTCTGTTCCAGCAGCTTTCCCACGAGTTTCCTTGTTGCTTCATTTAGTTCTGCCCATACGTTCTGCTGCATGTGAGCTACCTTCTTTCCACGTTGGTTCTTACGTTTTTATTCCAGTAGCTCGTCATTCTCACGCGGGTTTCACGTTCTTCCTCAGCTCCAGCGTATTCTGCTCCATGCTCTGTTTCTGCATGTGTTTTACTTCCAGCTCCAACTCGTGGTTTTGTGTATGTTTCCTTCGTTCAGCTGCAGCTTCTTTTCTTGTTGCTGTCTGCTTCTTCGTTCTGCACTACATCACACAAAACTCAAGCTTCTACTGTTCTGGAGCTGCATTCGAGGCTTTGTTCTGCATGTGTGTGTCTTCATTCATCACATGAATCTCCTCTTGTTTCTCATGTACTTTATGGCTTCATTCTGGACCCTAAACCCGTAGCTTCAGTGCTTTCTTTCTCTTCACACGTTCTGCTTCCTTGCCACGAGCTTATCTTCCTCTGTTCAGCCTTACAAACCAACCCAAAAGTGCTTCCAAGCTCCTTCTCCCTATTAAGCTTCTCCTTCCCATTCCACATCAAAACCTTGTTTCTTTCTCCACTTGATTCTTCACATGCTTCTTCTTCTTTTCTTTAAATCACATGTTTGTTCAAGCTCCAATTGCCCAACCAAAAAATCTGCACAAATAATAAGAACAATTCAATAGGAAAATCCACAAAAATTATTTAAGATAAAATTGAGCATTAAAAACTGAATTTTTGCAAATTAACTCCTAAAATATAAAAATGGCTATTAAAATGAAATCTTATCTAATTAAAGCCCTAAAATCATATTTGGACACTAAAATGCCTAAGTTAGGGGATTAAAATATATAAAATGTTATGGTTATCAAGCATCATTTGTTTTTGAGCAAGCAATGAAATGAGCCATTTTGCTAAATCGATCAACAACAACAAATATGCTATCATTTCCACTAGATGTTATAGGCAATCTAAGTATAAAATCCATCGCAATATCTACCTAAGGATGAGAAGGAACAAGTAAGAGAGTATACAAGCCATGTGGTTGCACTTTAGATTTCGTGTGCTTGCATACAATGCACCTTTTACACACAGTAATCACATCCCTACGCATATGAGGCCAATAAAAATGTTCTTTCAACATAGATAAAGTCTTTTTTATGCCAAAGTGCCCCATCAAACCACCCCAATGAGATTCTTTAACCAAAAGCTTACGCATAGAATAAATAGGCACATACAATTTATTTCCTTTAAACAAGAAACCATCAAATCTAAAGAAATCATAAGCACCATGTTTTTCACACAACTTCCAAGTTTCAGCAAAGTCAGTATCACATTCATACATGCTTTTGAAAGATTCAAAACCAATCAACCTAGCTTGTATAGATGTAATGAGACTATACCTCCTAGACAAAGCATTAGCCACAATATTTTCTTTCCCCTTTTTATGTTTAAGCACATAAGGAAATGATTCAATGAATTCAAGCCACACAGCATGCCTCTTATTTAACTTATCTTGGGTCTTTAGGGATTGAAGATTCTTATGATCAAAATGCAAAACAAATTCCTTAGACCATAAATAATGTTGCCAATGTTCTAGAGTTCTTTTTAAAGCATATAATTCCTTGTCATAAGTTGAATAATTCAAACAAGCACCACTAAGCTTTTCACTAAAGTAAGTAATCGGCCTAGACTCTTGCATTAAAACAGCACCAATACCAATTCCAGAAGCATCACATTCAACTTTGAAAACTTTAGAGAAATCAGGAAGAATAAGTAGAGGGGCATTGGTCAATTTGTCTTTCAAAGTATTAAAAGCTGGCTCTTGTGCCTCACCCCATTTAAAGACAACATTTTTCTTTAGCAGCTCATTTAAAGGTGCAGCAAGGGTTGAGAAGTCCTTTACAAGCCGTCAATAGAAACTTGCAAGTCCATAGAAACTCCTCACCTCACTAGCATTCTTAGGTGTTGGCCACTCCCGAATTGCCTTCACCTTCTCTTCATCCACCCGGAGGCCATCAGTACCTACAACAAAACCAAGAAAAACAACAGAATCCAAGCAGAAAGAGCATTTCTCTAAATTTGCAAAGAGTTTATTTTCTCTTAAAATATCAAACATAGAATGCAAATGCTTAGCATGCTCTTCTAGATTCTTAGAAAACACAAGAATGTCATCAAAATACACAACTACAAACTTTCCTATGTAAGGGCGAAACACATGATTCATTAAGTTCATGAATGTACTTGGAGCATTAGTTAAGCCAAAGGGCATAACAAGCCATTCATATAAACCAAACTTAGTTTTAAATGCAGTCTTCCACTTATCACCCTCTTTCATCCTAATTTAATGATAACCACTCTTAAGATCTATTTTTGAAAACAAGCAAGCATCATGCAACTCATCAAGCATGTCATCAAGTTTAGGAATGGGATATCTATACTTAACTATGATTTTGTTGATGATTCGGTAGTCCACACACATCCTCCATTTGCCATCCTTCTTAGGCACAAGTATTACCGAAACAGCACATGGATTAAGGTTTTCTCTTATAAACCCCTTTTTCAAAATTTCCTTAGTCTCTTCTGGATTTGCCCTATAAGCAGGTCGGTTAAAAAGAGATGCTCTAGGAATAAAATCAATCCTGTGTTCAATGCCTCTTATGGGAGGCAATCCAACCGGTACCTCTTCCGGAAACAAGTCTTTATATTCCTACAACAAACTCAAAACACTAGAAGGAAGAGATTCATCAAGGTCACTAAGGGTTAGATAAACATCCTTATACAAGAGTACAAAAGATGTCTCACTACATAAAGCCCTCTTAATCTCTCCTCTACCGGAAAATAGTATTACTTTCTTTTTTTCACTCTCTTAACTTTTCTTTTTATTAGCTCTCTTTTCTTTTCTCTCCATCTCACTTTCTTTTCTTTCTTTCTCATGCACTTTCTTTTCTTTCTCTCTTAACTTGCATTCTTGAGTAATTCGCTTTTGATCTTCATATGCCTGCAAGGGTCTGAGAGGGGTTAGCATAATGGTTTTCTTATTAAACTCAAGAAAATACCTATTAGTATAACCATCATACTTAAATTTCCTATCAAATTGCCTAGGTCTACCCAATAACAAGTGTCTAGCATACATAGGAGCTATATCACACAAAACCTCATCATGGTAACTTCTTATGAAAAATGCTACAACAACTTGTTTAGTAACTTTAACATCCCCATTATCATTGAACCATAATAAATTATAAGGAGTGGGGTGTTTTCTAGTTGGCAAACCTAGCTTTTCAACCAACAAGGTACTAGCAACATTAGTGCAGCTCCCATTATCAATGATAAGGCTACATACCTTCTTGTTAACAAAACACCTAGTGTGAAAGATATGCTCTCGTTGTTCTTTTTCAAGCTCCTCTTTAGGTTGAATGCTAAGAGCACGCCTTGACATTAAAGCCTCACCAATCACAGCTTCAGCTACCTCCACATCAGATTCATCACCTCCATTAGAGCTTAACTCAGCTTCTACATCTTCATCACCACTGCTTTCACTAGTAATAACACCATTCTTAAGCAAAATCATAGTCTTTTTATTTTGACATTGTGAAGCAATGTGACCAAAACTTTGACATTTAAAACATTTAATTTTAGAAGAATTAGAAGAAGATTTAGGTTCAAATTTACCTTTAGAAGTAGGTGTTTGCATCTTCAACTTATTCTCTTTTTTAGGCTTGGTCTCTCCCTTAAACTTGAAAGAGGACTTGAAGTCTTTGTTGGAACTAGCATATGATTTCAATTTCTGTTTTGTCTTAAAATGCTTTTCCACCTTAATGGCTTTATGCAACAACTCCTCCATATCAAGGTAGTTTTGCAATTCAACTTCTGCAGCAATTTCAAGGTCTAAGCCACCAAGAAATCTTGCCATTGTAACTTTTGAATCTTCCTCAATGTCGACTTTGATCATGGCAATTTGCATTTGCTGAAAATATTCTTCCACACTCATAAATCCTTGTTTGATTTTGTGGAGCCTCTTGTGCACATCCCTATAGTAATGGGTAGGGACAAATCTCTTCCTCATGAGAGCCTTCATTTCTGGCCAAGATCAAATTGGACCCCCTCCAGAACGCCTCCTACTAGTGGTTAATTGATCCCACCATAGGCTTGCATAATCTGTGAACTCCAAAGCAGCTAATTTTATTTTACTTTCATCTGAAAAAGATTGACAGTCAAATAAAAACTCAACTTTTCTTTCCCATTCAAGATATACATCAAGATCAGCTTTCCCTTGAAAGGAAGGGATTTTCATCTTGATATTACTAAAGGCATCTTTCTTTCGAGGGAGAGCCCTCCTAACTCTTTCATGTTGGCTTTCCTCCTTAAAATCAGATTCATCTCCTCCTAGAATAACATTTTTACCTTGCCTTGCCTTGCTATTGGAAGAAGAAGAATCCATTTGATCCAACCTATTTTAGCCTTTTGAATTGTTCTTAAACAGATTTGATGAACAATTTAAGGTTAACTTGGTTATCCTCACTTTCAGACATGATTAGCACCTGAAATGTTAGTGAATAGCAAGAAAAAGGACCTAACTACTCCCTCACGTGTTTCACTCTAAATGACGCAAATTCACTCGTGTTTCACACTTGTAATGGCTTTTACAATGATGAAAATGCTCTTGCCTTTTTCCTCTCAACTTGCTTCCTATAGTGTACTGAATTAAATCCAACAAATCAAAAGAAGCAGCAATTGAAATGGCAATCTCAAATTAGAATCCAAGATGCAAAGTTCTCAAAGAGACAACAAAAGTCCAACATTTAAAAAAAAAATTCGTAGGTGCAGCCAATGGAAAATATAGCAAGTGACTAGGAAAAGAAATGAAGACAATGAATTTATGGAACAAATAATGTGTGGCAGATTATGGGAGAACAAATGGTTAAATGATTAATTATCAAGAGGAAAGGATGGAAAGAAAATTGGAATTTGAAATCAGTAATGAAGCAATCAGAAATTTGAAATTTAGAATAAGGTGAGTGAATGCAAATTTCCTTTTATGAATTGTGCACAATATGACTTTTAATGACCAGATCAACTCAAGGAATCAGAAATGGTAATTCCAAGAATCAGAAATGACCAGATCTTCAGCAATTGCAATTCAAGTCAACAATTCAAAATTTTACAATTTCCAGCACAACTTTCCTTTTTCACAGATTCTGACTTTTTTTTTTTGCAACTTTTCCTTCTTTTCTTTTCTTTTCCCCTTTTTTTTCACTGTAATATACTCTCTTTTTTTTTTTTTGAATCTCAAAGGTGCTAAAATTTGCAAACAGAACATAAGATTTCTGAAAGATCAGAATGACATGCACGAAAGAAATAGCTATAACTTGCTTTAGAAAAATCAGATTGATGTGATTCCAAAACGAGGAGAAAGAAGAGATCTTGAGATACAAGAAAGACCTATTAAACATCCAAAAACATGGAGGAAAACACTAGAAATAGCCGCACAAAAAATGAGGACGAATAGAAACTAATTAGATGAAATAAGGGAAAAGAACAAGAAAAAAGTGGATGAAACCAACCTCAACCAATGCTCTGATATTAGATGATGTGAGACTCCATAGAAACCCATTCTAGGAACCCCAAATGACATGGATCAGTGGTCAAAATTTGGCATGCAATACAAGAACAAGCAAATAGACAAATCTGGACAACAAGCAACAAGAACAAAGAAAGGAAAGAAGAAGAAGAAGAAGAAGAAAAGATGTTAGTCAATGGAATTGAACCCTAAGAGAACCTGTCTCTTAGAACCCTAATCCGAGACGCCACAAAAGAAATCACTCCTTTGATAAGTCAAAGATTTTCTCTAGTACATAAAGGCCACAAGAGAAATCTCACAAGTCAGAAATGATTCTAAAAAGATAATTTATTCAATCTGCCCATTCTTGGAGTACAAGTGGGCCTTATATAGGCATTTAAAAAATAAAACCTTAAACACAGAATAACTCCTAGGTGGCACCTTTTACATGGCGAGAAAATAAAAAAAATTTAAGTCTGGACAAATTCACCAAGAATGGTGCCTAATAAAGCTAAAAATCTGAAACAGAAACAATCAAATTAAAACAAAATAAAACTAAGAGAATTTTGTGGAAAATGGCGGGGCTCCTTCAATTAGGCTTTTTTCGGGCTTGGGCTAGTATCTTGTAGATATGAAATGATTTTCATGCTATTTTGTTCCTTTTGGGCTTCATATTCAGCTAAGACTATGGGCTTCAAGTCCATTAGTTTTTGGATCACTCCATTCAAGGCCTCCTTCATAGCTTTGGCTCTTGATCTTGTGCATGGACCTCCCATACCTTGCAATAGATCTTTAGTTGGCCATCTTTTAGAGTTATGTCTAGCCCTTTTGTTTCTAAGTTCTTGATTTTGTTCAAGCTCTTTCAAATCTCCTAGCTCACCTCCATCATAGTGAAAACTCATTCCTCTCTCTTTTGAACCCTAGCCTCCACCCACCCTTTGGGCAATGATGATGAAAGCCAGTTAACCACTAGTAACAACAACGAGAATGGAAGCTAGCCAACCAGCCACTAGCAATAAGAATGAACAATAATAAGACCAACGATGATGCAATTGACTATTGGTGAGTCTTTCCCCTTTATTGATGTGTACAGAATCATTTCTTAAAACTCTCCCCCTTTTTCTTTGATTCTTTCATTTTCTCTAATTCTCCGTTTCTTGATTTTGTTCGCCCCATTTCTCTTCATCTCTAGTAAGGTCTCCCCCATTTCCATTTTTTAGATTATTTGGTTGCTTGATTATGGAAATGTGTTGTGTAAATGCTAGAAATATCTCATTTATATATTGAGTTTGTGTTGGAAAGATGCTATTTATATTATTGGAAATGTGCTTAAGACTAACAAAACATCTATTTTTTTTTCTTTTCCTTAGTTATATATATATATATATATATTAACACAAGTCAAATATTTAAATTTATACCTTCATTTAATTTGGAATTATAATGGTTAATTGAGATATGGAAAATCAACTAAAGGGTAATTATATTAGTCAAATACTTAAAACACCTTTGGTTTATTATATATACTGATTTATTTTTTGGAATTATCATCTTTTGACACTTCTTTTTGTGGTGCTATAGTTATAGCTACTCACTCTTGTGAATGTGATGATGCTTAGCTTTTGCTTTAATTATTCACTAAGAGATTAGGTGGGGTTAGTATGTCTTTTTCTAAGTTCAAACCACCTATTTTATGGTTGGTTGGTATAATTAGAACAATAATGATTTATCGTTCTCTCTCCATTTCTAGTAATTGATAATTATCTTATACACAACTTATGTGCTTTAGATCTTCATTTTAAGTCCTATAGCCAATGTAGCTTTTGAAAGACAAACAAATCGCAACACCAAGAATGAGGAAAAAAAAAAGGAAAATTTTTAGAGTTGGGAATAAATTTTGAAGGCTCATGACTCATACAAAAGATTGCTCTTAAAATATATTTGTATTAAGATAAATGATTAAAAAATATAGCAGAAAATGTAATATTTATTTCTTTTGAAATATATGTAGATATTAAAAAAAAGCAAAGAAAAAATTATTCACTTGAATTTAAGTAATAAATATTTAAATAAAAAAAATCTACTATTCCTTATTCTTCTCCATTCTCGTACCCAAGTTGTAATATTAAAAATAGCTTAGTTTAGATAGAGCATGAACTCTTTCATCATTTTATCTTTCCTTATGGTTTTAGTTAAATGAAAGTTCAATATCTTTGTATACTCTTCTTATCAATATCTACACAATATTAATGATGACAAAAGATTATTTAACTTGTGATTGCTGTGGGTCTTTTTTTTTTTCAATTTTTTAAAAAATGCATGAGAACTAAACCTAACTTCCAAATGTAACCCTACTTAAACAATTTAGCTTAAATTACTTAAAACAATTTCTTTAAGTTAATTAATAAGAATTGAGTAATTTATTCTCAGACTACATTTGACTATCTTTAAGTTGTTTAATAGCAAAGTAGTTTCTTTAACAATAAACTTACCAAACCAATAAGTAGTTTTCAATCTCTCATACTCTCAACATCTCAACCAACAAAGAAAGGTCATGTATTTTATTTTTTTTTTCTTTATCATTTTGTAAATGTATAATTTTTTTTGGAACTGTTCAATTATAAGTGAGTTTAAAAAAATTCACTCTCCTTAAACATAAACACATACATGATAAATATCACCCATATATATCATGCATTAATTTTCTACAATTATGGCTGCCATTGAAAACAACTAATGCATAATTTTTAAATAGATCAATATTACATGAATTTTAGCTCTTTTATGTTTATTGTCTTTTAAAAATGGATAAGTCTTGGATACATAGGCCTTAAAATACCCAAACATATTTAAAGGGGCTTAATGAATTTTTAGATTTCACATTTGCCAAAGGGAAGTGTGGAGAGTAAAGTAACATGCTCATGTCTTAAATGTGGATTTAAGAAATGGCAAATCAAAGAAGATATACATGACTACTTGATTATCAAATCAATCACAAAAAAGTACACTTTTTGGGTTGTACATGGGAAGAGACATGATAAGGAAATCCTTATTGCAAAATCTCTAGCAAAGCCATAAGTGAAAGAATAATAGATTTTTAGAAATGACCCTGTGAATGACATTATTTATGATGCATTTGGGATTCATCATGAAACTGAAAGTATTGGTGAAGATAAGGGTCTAACTCCATCCTTTGACCGAGAGATGAATGAAAATGGTAAAGAGTTTTTCAAGTTAATTAAAGATGGGTAACAAAATCCCTATGAAAGGTGCAAGAAATACTCAAATTCATCTTTCTTGATGAGATTGTGTCATATTAAGTGTATGTGTAAAATAAGAAACAAGGTTATATCTATGATATTGGAGTTATTAGCATATGCTTTTTAACATACAAAAATTTCATCTTCTTTTTATAAAGCCAAGAAAACTATCAATAAATCTAGGCTCAACTACATAAAATTCATGTATATCTAAATGATTGTATGCTATATTAGGGCGAGGATGAGAACAATAATGTATGTAAAAAGTGCAAGACATCTAGATAAAAACTAAAGAGTAAGGGTGAAAAGTGACAAAAGAAGTTTGAAAAACTCCTTAGATACTTTCCATTAAAACCATGATTGCAAAGGTTATTTATGTCATTCAAGATAGCTAAGCACATAAGATGATATGTCATGGATAGGAATAATGATGGCGTAATGAGGCATCCAAGAGATTCAAAGGTGTGAAGGATATTTCACATGATGAATCATTAATTCACTTTACATCCTCAAAATGTAAGCTTAGGCTTAGCTATCAATGGTTTTAATCCATTTGGCAACTTGCTTATAAGTTATAGCATTTGGCTAGTAATTCTTATGCTTTACAACGTTCCTCCCTATATGTGTATAAAATAGATTTCATTCCTTCTTTCAATAATAATTTTTGGAAGGAGAGTATCAAGAAATGATATAAATATCTACCTATAGCCTCTAATAGAAAATCAATTGATTTATGGAATGTAGAGATTGAGACTTTAAATTTTTACACCAATGAAATCTTTAATATGCATGCAACTATGATGTAAAACTAATAGTAATTTTTCAGGGCTCAAGATATTATTTGGGTGGAACATGCATATTAGGTTAGCTTGTTCAAAATGTAACTTTGACTCAACTCATTTTTTGCCTTTCTTATAATAAAAAATGGTGCTTCATAGGAAATAATTATTTTCTAGATTCAGGATATAACTAACTCAAAAATCTTAAAACAATTTGACAATGTTGATGTCATATTTGGAAAAGAAGTTAAAGTTAAATGTGGAGGAAAAAGACCTTGAGGAACTGGTGATGTTGATGATGACACCTATCAATGGCATAAGAAGCGTATATTTTTAAACTTCCCTATTAGGTAAACAATTTCCTATGCCATAATTTTGACATTATGCATATTAAGAAAAATATATATGACAATGTGAAATTCACTTTGCTTAATGAATCTAGAAGATCAAAAGACTATTTACAAGCACAAAAAGACTTACAAGATGTGGGCATTCAGTCTGAGCTTTGGCTTGCTGATATCAGTAGATATCCACTGGCATTATTTACATTGGCAAAAATGAATAAGGATATCTTTCTTAAGACTCTAAAGAATATCATCATATCTAATGGATATTCAAGTAACATTTTTAGATGTATTGATTTGAGATAATGTAAGATTAGAAGATTGAAAGTCATGACTCATATATTCTTATAGAGTAATTATTACCTCTAACCATAAGAAAGACACTTCGTAAGCAAGATTCTGCAATACTGATTAACTTTTGTTCATTTTTCAGGAAATTTTACATTAAAGTGTTGGATGTGAATGAACATAATTAGCTTCAGAAATTGACACTTTGTCATCTAAAAATGATACTCTCGCCTTCATGCTTTATAGTCATGGTTCATCTAATTATACACTTAGCTGAAAAAGCCAAACTTAAAGGTCCTGTCCAATATTGATAGATATACCCTATGGAGAGGTAACAAACTTTTCAATTCTTTCACATATTTGTTTTTGCATTAATGATTCACAATCACTCTTTTTAACAAGTACTTGAAAAAATTAAAGTTTTATGTACAAAATAAGGCTTGGTTAGAAGGCTCAATAGCTAAGGTTATTTGGCTGAAGAGGTTTTGACTTTTTACTCAAGGTATTTGGATACAATAAAGATATAATTCAATCAACCTAGATGCATTAATTATCAACCTAATATTAGTTCATTTATTAAATGCACAAGCATACTTCACTCTTTTTCCCATAGATAAATTGCAAGCTTATCGGCATTTGCTAACTAACTGTAAATAAGTGGATCCTTTCTTTAATGAGTATACTAAAGTTATTAAGGTAAATGTCTACAATCACTGGAACTATATACTTGCTTGATCTATTTCATATAAGGAACTTAGGAATGTAGTGAAGTGACAATTAAAAAGTCATACATGATTGACTTCAGAGGTAGACAAAAGGGTTTATAGAAAGTTAATGGTTTTATCATTATATAAGTGCATGAACGTCTTATTTTATACTCAATTGCTTATTTACTACTAAAGCATTTATATAACAAGAATATCACCTTTTATTCATTTAGATAAGCAATAAAACCAGGAGCTCTCATTTGGATGATATGAAGTCACTTACCTTAGGTTCAATTGATTAAGTGGAAAAAATATATATTGCATACAATGTGAACAGATTCAAATTTCATATTACAAAATAAGACCAAGGGTTGAAAACCCAAAATTATAGATGATGGAACCATAAAAAACTTAAAATTTTCAAAATCTTACCCATATTATTAATTTGTTAGCAATAAGAAAACAACACAGTTGAGAAGAGTAGCGTTCCATAGGAATTATACAGTGCTGTGAAGTAGATCATAGTCGCATTAAATAATGAGGAAAGCGGGCCACCATGCCTTCCAGATAAAACACAGAAAACTCGAGTTTGCCATCTCTGACGACTCTAGTTGAAAACTCAGTGCCCTCGTCAACAAGTTGGAAAAAATTAAAAAAGAAATTAATGAAAACAGCCTCAAGTAATGAAACTCCATCACCTAACCTCAGCTAGCTAGCGCCTATAAATATGTATTATTTCTTATATCATGAACCATCGCACTAGCTAAGCAAAATCTCGCTACCATCTCCTCCGTTCTCATCGTCTCTCTTCTCAATTTCCTTCTAAACATCATATCATTATGGGCATTTTCACTTTCTCTGAAGAGAACATCTCTGCCGTTGCCCCTGCTAGACTCTACAAGGCTCTGGTCTTTGATGGCGACACAACCTCATCCCTAAGGTTGTTGAGGCCATCCAGAGTGTTGAGATCATTGAAGGAAATGGTGCACCTGGAACCATCAAGAAGCTCAGCTACCCTGAAGGTCAATTTCTTGGGTGTTTCTATATTATTAGTTTAATTACTTCATTTATCTTTTAGGAATTAAATAAATCTGAGAATCTTTCGCTTAGAGAAAGTTTTATAAATACTTATGTGAATGATAAATGTGTAGGTGGGCAATTGCATTACGCTAAGCACAAGGTGGAAGCCATAGACAAGGATAACTACGTATACAACTACAGCTTAGTGGAGAGCGACGCATTCCCAGAGACATTGGAGAAGATCTCAATTGAGACCAAGTTGACAGCAGCACCTAACGGTGGATCGGTGGTGAAGGTGACCGTTAATTACGTTACCAAGGGAGATGCCAAGCCCAATGAAGAAGAGCTCAAGATTGGAAAGGAAAAGGGAGAGGGACTCTTCAAGGCCATTGAGGCTTACGTCTTGGCCGATCCTAGTTGCAATTAATCAATCAATTGAAGATAATATTGAGATTCCTATAGAGTCGTTAATAAGTGCTTTCACCAAGTGCGGAGTGATATATAAGTCGATGTGGGTCCTACCTATCTGACCTTATTCTATGAGTTTGCTTGCCTGTAATTGCGAAAAATCTGATATGACGGGTATAATATCTTTTTCTGTTGTAATGTGATTATATTTGGACACTATTAATTTGATAAAGAGGCCAGAATTTGCTATTTGACTGCTCTTATAATTACACAAGTATTAATATTGACGCTTTTATTGCTTTTGTATAGGTAATTAATTCAAGAGCCTCAAGATGATCCGGTTACATGTTCACATTTGTTTTTCTTACGTAACAAGACAAACAGATTAAACCTAAATTATTAACAGATCTACACCACACGTATATTGACAAAAATAAACATTCAAAAATTATTATTACAAAATTTTTACTAAGATTGTTTGGTACACAAAAAGTTAAGTATAAAAATAGAAAAATAAAAATAAAAAGATAAATTTGAAAGTAAAAAATAATTTTATTACTCTTATGATTGAATAATGATTAATAAATAATATTAAATAATGATTGATGAATGATTATAAGAGCAAAATGGGTATTACAAAAAAATGTTCCTTCCCTTTTATTTTTCTTTGTCAATCCTTGCATTTCAAACGGGTCCTAAATGAAAAAAATTTAAGGCTACAGAAATATTTTACTAAATGAAAGCCTAGTGGCATTTACAACTACTTAAAAATGTTGGTACAACAATAAAAAGTAAACGCTTAGTTTTTTTTTATATATAATTTGATCTAAAAGGCAGCTAATTAAAAACTTGGTTGATTCATTCTTTGGGATCTTGGCCAATAAAAGATTCATTCTTTGGGATGAAAAATTGTCACTATTCTCTGTGTTGCAATAATATTATTGCATTTGTTTCCTTTACATATTAAAAATGTTAATTTCTTTACAAACATAAGTCTTGAATTTCATTATTAAGAGCACACGAGGAAAAGCCATCTCAAAGGCGATATAAGCAACCATGGTAATGATAAAAAAAGAATTTCAAACTATTAGTAAGGCCAAATGAAAGATTACAATGCATTTCGATTTGCCATCAATGACAACTTAAAAGAAAACAATAGAAAAAATATTCTTTAACATTATAATAAAATGATAAATATGAGAATATTAATTCATACAATAAATAGTACTAGAAAAGAAGAGAAGTGAGATAGAAATGGCAACTCTTTAAGCTTACTCATCTTCTGGAGCAATTCAGGGACACGATGCAAAAGGACTAAAAAGAGCTAAGGAGTTAATCAAGAAAAGCAAAATAAAAAATAAAAAAAAGTTAAAGCAATGATTAAATGATTCAAAAAAAAGCACTCAAAAGTAAGGACAAGAGACTCAAAAACCTAGAAAAAGTAGTGCAAAATGCAAAAAATAGTCACCAAAAGACAAGACAGTCAAAACTTCATTAACTATGGGTCATAGTGGCGCATGGAGGTAGAGATCAAACACATGTTGGAGCTTTGTTAATGCATAGTGGTGATGATGAAATTTCTCCGTGCACCAGATTAGGAGACTTTGGTTCTGATAGTGTTGGTGGTGGCATCAAAAGAGGTCCGGAAGAGGGACCATAGGGTTATGTCGTGTGCAACAAAGGTCCCTACTGTCATGGCGTGTTGTTACATGTCAACTCTCTAAATGATAATGACCTTCAAGTTCTTGGCTCTTTGAAGATTTGTAATTCTAATGGTAGTCTCAAATGTATAAATGAGGGTCTCTTGTTGATCAGATCAAAAGACCGAAGACTAGTGATTCAGCAAAGGAGGCACTAGAGCAAAGTGAAGGTCTTTATCCCCGGTTAGAAAAAATCTAGTATGATTAATTACAAGTTTTTTTTATTACAAGTAGGGCTAACGCCCAAAGCAAAAAGTAAGAGAGAGCTCAAAAGTAGACAACCCTAAGAAGGGCCACACCACAAATGTCCTCGTTAAGAATGGAGCCTAAACCTATTGGGGCTAAAGGAAGGATATGGCAGCTAAGAAGATGATATTGTGCCAAGTTGGCGAGCCAATCTGCACATCTGTTAGCTTCGCAAAAGCAGTGCACGATAGTTACCATCCAAGGCTTGTCAAGAATTTTTTGGATTTCTTCCACTATATTGAAACAGGGGAGCCACCTGCCACATCCATTCTCAATGAGAGTAATCACTGCTTGAGAGTCTAAATTGACAATTAGCTTTTGGATATTCAAATTTCAAGCTATACGAAGCCCCTAGAGGATTAATTACAAGTTGAATGTATGCGTTAGCCAACATTGATTTAAAAAAAAGAGAAAATTACACTTTTATCATTAAAAGATTACAAAATATTCAATTTAATTAATCTTCCAGAGTGCAAGCTTCTTAAACTTGTATCTTAATTAATTTAGTTTTTTCGTTCATTAAATTGATGTAATTTAAATAAGTTGTTGACTATGTCTAACAAAACACCTATGATCTTGATAGTGATTAATGAAGTGGCCATGCTTAATATTGAGTAAAGTCAAAAGTGGCAATAGCAATTAGCACTTGGTGTTTTAGCTCTTTAGCGAATTACACCTTTGGCAAAAAAAAAAAAAAGGCAAATTACACCTAATGTTATTTGTTTTTCTAAATTTCAAATATGAATATTTTATCACATAACGATTATACAAGCATTCTTTCAAGTAATGTAAACAAATTATTTAAATTCACATTAGTTTAAAAAAAATAGATTGATTGGTAAAACTATATAACCTTATTTTTTTAAAGCTCTTTAAAATTTGAAAAAATTGCGAGTTTAGCCACGGTTTCAATTGTGGCTAAGTTGTTTAGTCATGATTATCAAATCTATGGTTAAGACATTTGTTGTTAAAGCTTTAACTACAATTTTCAGTAATTATCAATAATATAATGGTTAAGCTGTGGTCTAGTCATAGTCATTATAACCATGGCTAAACCACGTCTTAGCTGTAGTTATGAATGGTCTAGTCACAGTTTGGTAACATATAACCGTGGGTAAACCATGGTCTAGTTATAATTATGAAAATAGTGGTTTTTAACCTATGGTTATACTTAATCATTTTAAAATGGTGATTTTAATTGATGTTACCAATTTTTTTTAAAAAAGGTTAAGCATATTATTTTGTCCATTATTTTCCCATAAACCTGTAACAATAATTTTTAGCCAACATATATATCTAGAACAATTTCCAAAAACAAAACAATTTTCAACCAATATATCCAACAACAAAAACTAACTTTCAGTAATAACAATTATATGCTATTAAAATTGCAAATAGATTCAAAATCCATTAATCTACAAATGAGTTAATGCAAATATGATTACAAAGTCTAACTATATGTCCATTCTTATGGAAAATGACTATCATTAGTGTGTGAGTGTTTGTTATCCTAATCATTTAGTCCCTAAAATTTAAAACAAATTGTTATTAGTAAGAAATGAAAAATAAAAACATTTATTTGCATGATTTAACTAAAATAAAAATTTAGAAAATCACCCCTAAACCATGTATGGTTGCAAGCTTTAAGGGTAATGTACCCAAAAAATTTCAGAGTATGAAAGCCATACTTACTTCCATTTGTCATTGTCACTCAGCAATTGCAACATTTTTGGCCTCTACTTGTTATTATCGCTCATCTCTTTCAGCCATTTGTACCTTAAGTTGAGTAACCTCATTTTGCAATTTTGTATAAGAAGATCTAGATAATAAACTCCCATGAGCTTAACATCAGAACACTCAGAGGGGGCAAATACGAAATCCCATTTCCTAGACTTGACCACAATGCTATTTGCTTCCTAAAGCCCTTACCAATGAACTATCACTCATAATTTCTTGGGAAAAGAAGTCCTTGGCTTGAAACATAGCAATCCATTACTACAAATTTAAATAAAAAGTAATAAATTAGTTGAAGAGTAAAGTCATTCAACAAAATCAGAATTTAGCACCCACATTATTCAAACACTCACACAAACACCTTTAACTTTGTTGTTGACATAAGATTTATTAGCATATTTATGAACTATAGTTCGGACAACCCCTACACACAGCTTCTTACAAATTTGAAGATGCATGTGACGTATGTTAAATTACGTTTAAAATCTAAATGACTTGTTTACCAAAATGAATTTACCATCTTTGCCTTTTTCTGTGTAAATCTTTTTGATCCATCAATATGTGACATTATTAACTTCTTCTTATTTTGGTTTTTTTTTTTTGCAATTTCCTAGTTATTAACAAAAATATTAATAAGATCATCCAACGATTAGTATATTTTAGAAAATGAGTATGGTTACTTAAATCTTCTCACTAAAATGATAGTTCATAAATGATGCCTAATGATCCCTGTATATGCCATTTAGGACATCTTGAATTATTTGCTTTTTGGTGCATGTCCTATTACTTTTATACAATTCATAGTGTGCAAAACTTCACTTAGATCCTAATGACTATAAAATATATTTTTTGTGTACATTATCAATAGCAACCTAATATGTAAGATAAAATACAATGGTTAGTACAAATATGAACTCAATGTGCTAAGAGAAATAAATAATTAATCTGCTATTACCTATATTACAATTTTATATGTCATATTTATACTTTGGTAGAATATTCCTCCAATCCATGTATATAAATGGAAATGCTTTGAAGTCAATGCTAATCTTATCGAGAAAAACACATAGCAATCCATCTTTATCTCTAATTAGTTGGAAGGAATTGTTCCATTATATTATGACTCTTTGCCTAGAAGGAAGGGCCCAAACATTATGCACTATCATCTACCTGTGCCTAACTACACCTTCCTCATCTATCAAATTAAAGTACACAAATGAGAAATAAACAAATTAGCATCAAGGTACTTGTTAATTTACTTACCAATAACCTCAACTGACCAATTTCATTTTTATGGCTATTGTGCAAGCTGGTTAAGTTGCTTCTAGTCATCATCTACAAATAAGTCATTAACATCAAATCCAGTTGGATGCTAGGGACATTGGGAATTTCAGGAATGGACAACATGGATAAACTAGGAGGATCAATAAGAGCCAAGTAATTTAGATGTCCACCATCACTGATTGGTGAACTCAATGAAGGACTAATGGTGCTAGGCATACCAACTCCATCCAAATATTGAGTTCATCGTTTATCTATCTAGGCCAGTTGAATATTATCTCAACTCTATCTAAATATTTGGAGCAAAAAGTTAAAACCTTTTAAACTACATAACCTTGAGCTATTGAGCCCTTTAGTTGTGCCTTGTTTCGTACATAAGACTTTAACTTCCTTAAGTACTTGTTAAATGCATTGCATTAGATGCCATGAATGAAATTAGAATGATTTAAAACAATTATGAGGGATTTAATAAGTATTAACTACCTCTCTATAGGATACATCCATTAGTAACGAATAGGGCCTATAAGTTTTGCTTTTCCAGTTAAGTGTATAATTAAATGAACTATAACTATAAAAAATGCAAGCGAGAATAACATCTCCACATGACACAGTATGAAAACAACTTTATTTTGAAGTTAGTTAAGCTTATTCACGCTTAACACTTCATTACATAATTATTTGAAGAATGAGTGTAAGTTAATCAGAACTACTAACATTTATTTACGAAGTGTCTTTCTCATGGCTAAAAGTAGAAGTTGCTCTATAAAAACATGGGACTCATTACTTTTAAATCCTCCAATCTTATGTTGCCTCAAATCAATACATCTGAAAATATTACTTGAATAATCGTCTGGCACGAAGATATTCGTTAAAATTTTAAGAAACACATCCTTATTTACATTTATAAAAGTGAACAAAGTAGGAAAATGTCTACCATTGTCATTAGCTCATAGTTTAGATACAATGCCCATTTCTTGTAAGTTTTTTCATGTATTTAAATGATTTTTCGATCGTCTAGAATTATTTATGTACACAATCACAAATATTTTTCTCAATATGCATCACATCAAGACTATGGCAAATCAAGTAGTTCGCCCAATAAAAAAGCTTAAAAAGTATACTTTTCTTATGCCACTATTAAGTGTCATCATCTATACTACCGACTCCTCAAGGTCTTCTTTCTTGGCCTTCAACTTTCATCTTTTTTCTAAATACAATGTCAAAATTCTCAAATTGTCTTAAGATTTCCAAGCAATAATTCTTGTTAGAGGATTTTTTTTTTCTCTTCCTTTCCATTAAATTGATCTCAGACTAATCTAAATTTATGTCTTGAGTTCAAAAAATGACAACGCCCCATGAAACACTACTTCTTACTATAAGACAATTATAAAGGAGTTAAATCAAAGTTACAATATGGATAAGCTAACCCAATATACACATTTCACCTAGATATATATTGAAAACTTCATCGGTGTAGGAATTAATAGTTTCAACTCCCACATTGCATAAATCTATCAAGTTTTTTATTAGTGGTCATAGATAGACATCAATATTATTCCTTGGTGCTTACCTTTTTGGAATTATCATTAAAAGAAAAAACAAGCTCTGTTTCATATGCATTTATGGAGGAAGGTTGTAAGGCATAAAAACTACCAACTATATGCTATAACTTGTACTTCAAGTGCTAAACAAATTGAAACCATCAGTGGACAACCCAAGGTGTGCATTTTGAGGATTTGAAGTGAATTGAGGATGCATCATGTCAAATCACTTCCAAGCCTCAGAGTCCCATGGATGCCTTATCATGCCATCATCATTCTTATTAATGAAAAGCCATCTCATGTGCTTAATAGTCTCAGAAGACATAAAAAGCCTTGGCAACTGTAGCTTTAATAGAAATTATCTAAGTACTTTTGTAGGCCATTTGTTTCACTTTTCACCTTTGATCTTTAGTTTCTATCTAGATGTATTGCACTTCTTACACATGTCCTTATTTTCATCTCCCACAATATAGCATGTAATTATTCAGACATATATGAATTTTTGTGTAGTTGAGCCCCTATTCACTAATAATTTTCTTGGTATCATAAAAAGAAAATGAAATATTTGCATATTCAAAGGTATTAATCAACAGTTTCAATATCATTGACATTACTTTGTCACTAATTTCATATAAATACTTGATATGATACAACTTTACCAAGAAAGACAATTTTAAGTACCTTTTGCAACCTTTAAACAAATTTTATTGGCCACCTCTAATTAACTAGTAAACCTCTTGTTCATCGTCATTCATTCTTAGGTTTGATGATAGAATAGGACTTTCAACATCATCCAAAATTTTGTTTTCATGAACCTTGAATGTATCATGGATCATGTCCTACATAAGATCATCATCCCTACAAATCTGTTCTTCTTTCACTTATAGCTTTGATTAAGGTTCTACAAGATCTTCATGTTTAAGTCTCTTCCTATTCCTAACTCAAAAAGTATACCTTTGTGGAAATAGCTTAAGAATTAAGTGGTTACATACAACTTCTCTAATATGTTGTTTCCTAAATCGATATTTAGGACATAGGCATATTATTTTACCCTTAATAGTGCCATTAGTAAATGCAAAGTCTAAAAATCTATTCAATTCATCTAAATATTCATAGGTATTATGAGGTTTAATGATGCAAGATTTATCCATTTCTGTAATTAAATAAAGATATTTAATTATTTAGTATTTAAAAAGAGATTGTCTTACCCTCAATAATTTTGATGTTTTTACAACATATATTTAACAAAGCAATTACTTCTTGCTTCTTATTCTTATCCTTGTGAAAATTTAAGCAGAATAAGTTATTCATATTGCTGGGCTTATTTTGATAGTCACAAGCAAAGCCTCAAGTATGAAAAAAAGAATTATAAGTATAAAATATCATTATAATATGTGAAGAAGTATAAAATATCACTACAAAATTGATTGAAGAAAAATATCTGAGAAACTAAGCTAAAATACTCTATCTTTAAAAAAGTAAATTAAAAAAAATCAAAAACTAAATAATTAATTTAGTAGTTCTTTGTTTAGAGCATAAACAATGAATGTGGCTCTAAAATCTGACCCTTAATATTGATTCCATATCTATATGAAACATTTTATGGTATAAAAAATTCTATCTATTCACGTTATCTAACCTTCAATTATATACTATCTAGGCAGGTATTAATATAAAATATTATCCATATTTAAAAAAGTATGGTTTTACATTTTCTTCAATATTGCTTCATACCGCTTGCACATCATCAAAATAGACAAAAGAATGCAAGATAGTGATGGCTAAAATCAAATGAAATTACTCTCTCATTTTTTTAGTTAAATTTGCTTAATTTAATTATTTAATTAATTTATATCCAAGGTTGACATTACTCTTTCTTTTTTTTATATCTAAATTTTAATTAGTAGGAATACTTGTCATATATGTCCACAATCATACTTCCTAAATTCATAAAATTTTTGGAAATTCAAATTGTGGGTAATTGTAAATCCAGGATTTCAAGTACATTTATGTTTTTTTTTTCATGAAATTAAAGTCACAGATGATAACAAATCTCAACAAATCTCTTATTTACATAGAAAAAGCAACAATAGTGCCCTTAAAAGAAATGATAAAAGTCACAAATCAAAACAACATTTAGTTCATTTTATAGCAACACTAAGAGCAATAGTCTTAACAAATCTCTTATTTATGTGGACAACTCAATATATATTTATATATAAAGAATCCAAATTTTAGTTCATTTGTTTATGTGCAAAAAAATAATAATAATAATTTACTGTGATAAATCTATGGAGATTGGAGAACAAATCTATGCTAAAGGTGTTCACAGATTTGTGGAGATGAATAGGTGTTTATGAATGGAAGAGATGCTTCATTGGGAGGAGATGGAGGAGAACTAGTGTGATAGAAGAGACATTCATGAATGGAGTAGCAAATAGAATCTGTGGAGTGGAGAATGCGATCTGTGTAGAAGGAAGATGGGTTATAGGTGTTACAGGTGCATTGCTACTATTAAGATTCCCGGTGATTGTAGGCATAGTGAAATTTTAAAATTTTTGATCACCGAACCCCATCCCAAGATTATAGGTAGGAACATAAGTTAAGATTAAAAAAAATTACCTTTTGTTTGAGCTGTGGTTGAATCACACGCATAGATTTAGTAATTTGTGCCTTTGTAGTATCCACATGGAGTAGATGAAACTCTCTTTCACTTTGTGTTTCTGCTTCTAGGGTTAAGGTCTTCAAAGTCCTAAGTGAATTAGGATTCGGAAATACTCTCTTTTATGTCTTATGTGTCACCCCTATGGTCTTATATTTATAGATCTAGGATTTAACACTTTTTTAATCTTACTTAAATTCTTAATTCTTAATTGAACTTAAACTTCTAAATCCTTGGTCTAAACTCGAAAAAGAACAAAGAGAGATCGGTCCAACATAATATAATATTATTTAATATTACTTTAATATTAAATAATCTTACATTATATGATTATTATTTAATATTACCTAATATTACATAATGCCATGTTATTATATTAATATTTAATAATATAATATGCAATAATATTATTCTATAATATAATCAAATTATATTATATAAGGTCTTATTATTAGGATTTTTAGTTCAACTAAAACTTCAATAGTATTATAATATTTTAGTTTCATTCTTACTTTTTGTGTGTGACACTGTAAGTTTTTATTACGCTTATAGTGACATGAAAAGAATCCTATTTTAGGATCACAGACAGTGAGTGTTATTTAACAATATATCATTGCCATTCAAGTAATAAGAATGTCTGTTCAATATACCTAATCTGTGACTAATACTATGCAATTTAGTCTCTCTTGTACTGATATCCAAATTAAACTCAAGGCATGGAATGCGTCATACCCGTCAATGTTTAACTTATGTTTCTTGACAATAAGTAAACTAATCAAAACAAATGATTAATATCACATATTGGTTTATTTGAGTATAATCATATATTTCTCAGTCTCACTTAATCAAGGGCTTATTAATATCACTCTTCCTATACAAGAGGGACAAAATCCCATCTACATCACTTATATCCCTTCACATGATTTGTGATATACCCTATCCTATTAGTCATCTCGGTTAAAGGCAACACAGGACGATGTCAAAATATTTGACTCCATATGTACGGAACTATAATAACTTTAGGTCAAAAGTCTCTCTATACTATGGTCACATGAGAATTGCTAATGACACACTTTATAATTCATGTAACATTTTTATAGCGGGTCAGTCTAGTATACTTGTTCTCTAATAGTGTATTTATGTATTGACTTGATATTACATAGCCATGATTTAAAGTCATCAGTTATTATACATACCAGTTTTGATGTATTATTGTAATTCCATATTGTAATAATACTTGACTAAAGACTATTTAAGAATAATAAATATTCTAAGGACAATTGCCATATTAAATTATATTGCACAGATATAAAATCAAAATATAATAATTGTATTACTTAAAAAACATGATACAATGTATGTTATTACAATAATTTCATATGGCTTAACCATGATTTAAGGAAACCATGGTTAAGCCAAATGGTTTAACCATAGTTTTCTTCTAATTGTTGTTAAACCATAATGAGGTTTAATTATGGTTATAGAAAGTTGTGGTTAAGGTTAAGCCTAACCACGATTCTTTCAAACCATTGTTAAGCTATCAGGGTCAACTGTGATTATTTGTCAACTGTGTTTAAGTCTTTGATTTAATTATAGTTAAAAGCATTGTTGTTAAGCCATTATCTGTAAACCTATCTTTTTCTATTTTTTTTTCTTTTTATATAGTGTGTGCTATTCATTAATGATTTAACTATTACTTATGAATGACTCTTTTTTTGTATATTTTATTTTATTATATGACTTATCCTATTTCATTTTTTAATAAATCACACTAATCTTTTATGAAATTTGGTTAAATTATACTCCTTTTGTTTTAAAAATTATATTGGACTCTCTTGTCATTTGATATATATATATATATATATTACAAAAAAACCTCCTCCCCATTTTTTTGTCAATGAATTTCACTTTTTATACAATATGTGTTCCCTTAAAAAATATCCAAATTATAAGACCCTTCTATTTGTTTAAATAAATTATGATTTCTGTTTTAAAACCTAAAGATGCACTATACTTACCTACGATTATACCTACCATGACCAAAATATCCTTATATCCATTACTTATATAATAAATATTAAAATGTATTTGATTGAAATATAAAATAATCACTTCCAAATTTAGCAAATTGTAAAACTATTTGATAAAAATGAATGATCATTAAAAACAAAAAAATATAAAAAAATAATTTTTTAAAATTAATCAATTCAAAGATGATATTTAATTTCAACAATAAGATTTTTATTAAATATATATTAATAAACATAGGAATTGTCATAAATTTAAGAAAATTTTAGAATAAACCCATGATTTTCCATTAAAAAAATTAAGAAACAATTTTTTAATAAATTTTATTTTATTAAAAAATAATATTATTTTTAAAATATTTTAATTAATAATTTTATATATTATTATAAAAAGTTGTATAATTTAAACATATTTTAAGGGAGATAAGAATGTTTGCCCAAAATATATTACAAAATCATTAAAGAAGAAGCCATCTCAGTGATTTTTGTTTTATTTAGCCCATGCTTATTGATCAACGCTACTCTTACGGGTAAATGACTAGGGGGATGTTTGGTTTTGTGCAAGAGAGAGATTCTTTTTATATAGTTGTGTATAATATGTATTATGCTCGTATGGTCATTATTTATCATTATTTAATAATATTTATCTCTTCTTGAATTCAAATTAAATTAGGGGTATAAAAATATTTTTTCATTTATAAAATCACATTTTTCTCTTTACATTTTTTTAAAAATTTTGTATACCAAAAGACCATTAAATGGTGCTCTCACGTTTCAACAATATTATTTTGAAAAAAAATATTTTCAACAATATTTGATATACACAGAGAGTAAACAAAGCAATTCTATTAGAGCAAGCATTCTCTAGATTTTTATTAAGATTTTTTAAAAAAAAATTAAAGAGAGATAAAGAAAGAAAAGAGTTAGTTGATAAAATTCATTGAATAGACCATATACACTCTCTTTTTTCGGATAAATATTTTAATTTAGTGTCTTTAGTTTAAAAATATTCAAGATTAAATTATTTCAAAAAATAAAAGACAATCTTGTTATTTTTAAATTAAAAAAATTAAATTAAAACTTATATAAAACTAAAGGGGCTAAAAATTAATTTAAACCTCCGTATGTTTACTTAGAAACAAAAATTGATTAATAAATGTGTCCATATACAGCACAGAGATTCAGAACACATTCGAGAAATTTGTATGAAGATTGTGAAAAGAATTGTACGTTAAATTAATTATAGATAGATAGATATATTAAAAATAAATCTCATTAATTTTTGACATGTTCATATATTTGTCAGTTATGATTAATGTGATTTGTTAATTTTTTTATAGATCAACTCTATTTTAAAATTAAAAATAATAATGAAAAGGAAGTGATATTTTGAAATCATTATTTTTACAAATCTTCTTGTAACTACCCATTTATTGTAATTTATTAGTAATCTTAAAATAGCACAACTAGGAAAGTCACATCCAATGGGAATTGTAGTATAACATTATGGAGGGTTGTTAGCAGCTCCTTGTCGCATTAAGAAGTCATTAAGGCGGACCACGTGATGCAAGACTCAGACAAGTACGTGGCACGCCATCTAGAACTCAGAAAATCCAAATCCGCCGTGTATGACCGCTTTACATGAAACTATTCTTCCCCGATCAACAAAAAGAATTAATGTAAACGCGCACACACACACAAAATCCAACAACCTCAAGTAATGAACAACTTCATCACCGAACCTCGGCTTGCTGGTGCCTATAAATATGTGCCATATATATCTTGTCTCATGAACCATATCACTAGCTAAGCAAAATCTAGCTACCACCTCCTCCATTATCTTCTCAATTTCCTTCTAAACATCTTCATCATGGGCGTTTTCACTTTCTCCGAAGAGAACATCTCCGCTGTTGCCCCTGCCAGACTCTACAAAGCTCTGGTCTTTGATGGCGACAACCTCATCCCTAAGGTTGTTGAGGCCATCCAAAGTGTTGAGATCGTTGAAGGAAATGGTGCACCTGGAACCATCAAGAAGCTCAGCTACCTCGAAGGTCAATTTCTTGGTGTTTTTAAATTATTAGTTTAATTACTTCATTTATTTTGTAGAAATTAAATCTATCTAAGAATCTTCCGCTTAGAGAAAGTTTAATGAATATTTAAGTGATTGAGAAATGGGTATGTGTGTAGGTGGGCAATCGCACTACGCGAAGCACAAGGTGGAAGCCCTAGACAAGGACAACTTCGTATACAACTACAGCCTGGTGGAGGGCGACACATTCCCCGAGACATTGGAGAAGATCTCAGTTGAGACCAAGTTGACGGCAGCAGCTAACGGTGGATCGGTGGTGAAGGTGACCGTTAATTACATTACCAAGGGAGATGCCAAGCCCAACGAAGAAGAGCTCAAAATTGGAAAGGAGAAGGGAGATGGACTCTTCAAGGCCATTGAGGCTTACGTCTTGGCCAATCCTAATTACAATTAGTCAATCGAAGATAATATTGAGGACCCTTTTGAATCGTTAATAAGTGCTTTCACCGAGTGCAGAGTGAGATATAAGTCGACGTGGGTTCCCTCTATCTCACTTTATTTTATAAGTTTGCTTCCTTTCTTCTGATTTTCCTTTGATTATGTCGCCTGTAATTGTTGGAAATTTGATGAGTTTATAATATCTTTTCTTTTGTAACAAGATTATATTTGGACACCATTAATTTGAGAACTGTCAAAAGTGGCAATAATAATTAGCACTTGGCATTTGAGCTCTTTAGCAAATTATACGTAATGTTATTTGTTTTTCTAAAGATCAAATATGAATATTTCATCACATAACGATTATCTAAGCATTCTTTTAAGTAATGTGAACAAATTATTTAAATCCACATTAGTTTAACAAAAAGTAAATTGATTGGTAATAACTCTATAACCTTTCTTTAAAACAAAAAAAAAACAGAAACCCTTTAATTTGAATAATGCGCGATATTAATTAAATGATGTGCCTACTACTCATGAATGTCTCTGGTTTTTGTATATTTTATTTTATTAGGTGACTTTTTCTTGTTTCATTTTTTAAAATAAATTACGATAATTTTTCATAAAATTTGGCTAAATTATACTCCTCTTGTTTCAAAAATTATATTAGACATTTTTGTCATTTGATATATATTACAAGAAAAAAAGAATCTCTTCTTCATTTTTTCTATCAATGAATTTAACTTTTTACATAATATATGTTCTATCAAAAAATTTTCAAATTACAAAGCCTTTCTATTTGTTTCAAAAAGATTTTATATATATATATATATATATATATATATATATATATATATATATATATATATATTTTAAAAACCAACAGATGTGCTATACTTATCTTCTCTATTAAATATCAACTACAATTATACATATGGTGACTAAAATATTCTTATATCTATTATTTATATAATATAACAAATATTAAATTTGTGTTTGATTGATACATACAAAATCACTTCCAAATTTAGAAAATTGTAAAACTGTTTGATAAAAATGAATGATTATAAAAAACAAAAAAAAAACAAAATAATGGTTTAAAATTAATCAATTTAAAGGTGGTAATTAATTTCAGAAATAATACTTTTATTAAATATTATTAATAAATATATGCATTTTTATACATTTAATAAAATTTTAGAATAAACTATGATTTTTCAACAAAAATTAAAAAACTCATCTTTAATAAATTTTATTTTAATGAAATATAATATTATTTTGAAAATATTTTAATTATATGTTAAAAAATTATATATTGTTATAAGAAAGAGAATCGTATAATTTGAATATATTTTAGGAGAGATGAGAGTATTTGCCCAAATTATATTACAAAGTCAGTAAAGAAAAAGCCATCTAATTATTTTTTTTTCTGCCGATCTTCGTTGACCAACGCCACTTTTACGTGTAAATGACTAAATGGTGCTCTCAAGTTCCACCAATATTATTTTGACCAAAAATATATTTTCAACAATAATTGATGTACATAGACAGTAAACAAAGCAATTCTTTCAGCGAGCATTCTTTAAAATTTTTTATTGTGATTTTTTTTTCTAAATTTAGAGAGATAGAAGGAAGAAATGATATTTTAACACATCTTCTCGTAGCTATCCATTTATTGTAATTTATTTCTTTACATGAGGAATTTAATTTATTTTGAGTAATATATATATAAGTATATACGCATGCGCTTTAATTTAAAATCCTCAATAAATAAAAGGCATTTGGACATGGCTAAGAAAAGAGTACTTGGTGTTATACCTAGGAATATCTATTAACAAAAATAATCTATTATGTATACTATAATTGACTTTTTGACACTGATACTACATTAAAAATGAAAAAAAGAATGATAAAGTGCGGCAAAAAACTTATTTTGCAAACGCTTTAACATTTTTTTTTCTTTAACAGGCGGCATTCCAATTAATTTTTTTTCTTAAATGAGGTCTGAACTCGAAGTATCTTGCTCTGCGTTCAAGTTGAATTTTTTTTTCTTTTAAATATATGAATTGGCTCAGCGTTTCACCTAAATAAATTGTGGGGGGAGAGATATTTGGGGAGGGGGGATGGCGAGAGGAAGGGGGGTTTTATTTTTTTAACTTATATATATATATATATATATATATATATCTATATACTATTTTATATTACATAAAATAAATATAATATAATATATTTATAATATATAATATATGTTATTTAATTTTTAAAATATTAAGATATAACAAAAGATAATAAATTTATAAATCATAATTTTATATTTATAATATATATCATATATTACATAATTTTTAAAATATTAAAATAAAATTAATAATAAAGATATTTAAAACTGAACCAAACCAATTGAATCAATCAAATTAACCCAATCTAACAAAAATCAAACTAAATAAATTAAAAAAAAAAAAAACTAAAATCGATTTTAGATATTAAAGAACCTATCAATTCAATTCTCACTTCTATCAAGTTTGATTTAGTTTTAACTAAATCAAATCGAACCAATAATTTGTTTTTCTTTTAATAATTAAGTCCAATCCATGCATAAGCTTTTTATCAATAAAAAAGCTAATAATATTTTTTTTCTTTATTTATATTTCAATAAACTTATCAAATAAGCTATCTTAAAAATATTATTATTTATTTTATCTTTACATATGACATTCATTTATAATTGTAGAATAATTAAACATAACTATGCAGAATAAGTTTTTTTTAGAAGAAAAAATAATAAATAATAAGTTATTTTAATATTATTATTGATCAGAATATTAAAAGATGCATAATATTGAAAGTCAAATTCTACATATTAAAAAAAAAACTTAAAAAAATCAAATCACTTTTGGGCCAAAAGAAAAATATATGAAATAAACCAAACCAAATCAAACAAAAACTGAACCAAATTAATTAGAAGTCAAAATCAATAAAATCTAATAAAATGTAAAATCGATAAGAACCAGCCCAATTAATAATAATTTATTTGTAAATAATAATCTTATTGATAAAATAATATTTTAAATTATAATTTATTTTTTAACTTATTCTCATAAAATAATATATCAAATAAATGTAATATATAATATTTATAATTTATATTATATATTATTTAATTTTTAAAATATTAAAACATAATAAATGATAATAAATTAATTAATAATGATTTTATTGATAACATTATTTTTAAATTTTAGTTTATTTTTTAGACTTCTTTGCATAAAATAATTGTTTTAGTACATAAAAATATTTTTTTACTCTTATTCAAAAATTAGAAAAATATAATTTTAATGTAAATAAGTTTATTTACATTTTCTCAACAAATCATAAATAACTGTGTAACTTTTGTAAATGCATTAACATTATTTCTTTGTACATAGCTTGCTGATGAACCTGTGATTCCACAATCATGGGTTTATTTTTAAAAAATTACATACAATTGTTAGATTTTTGTTATTAATTTTCAATTAGAGTAATAATTATCCTTTACATTCATTGTTAAATAATTGAATTATTTTCAAAAACATTTTACATGTTACACCTTGATTAACTTTATAAGACTTCATATTATAGAAGATAAAAAAATTATAAAAAATTATATCTTTGACTTCAGATTATATAAGATAAAACCAATTACACGGTTGTTTATAATTTGTTGAGAAAATATGAATTAACTTATTTGCATAAAAAATTATAGTTTTAATTTTTGAATAAGACTAAAAAAATCTTTACGTACTAAAAAAATTATTTTATGCAAGTAGGTTTAAAAAATTAAATTATAATTTAAAAATATTTTAATTAATAAAATCATATTTTATAAATTTATTATTAATTATGTTTTAATATTTTAGAAATTAAAAATTAAAAATTATATATTATAAAGATTATATGTTATATTTATTTTATATAATATAAAATATTTTCTCTTCCTACCGCCCTCAATATTCCCTTATCCCCCTTGTCGATTCCCCTCCTACAATTTGTTAGATGAGTGGCTTCATGTTTCATATATTTAAAAAAGGAAAAAATAGCCTAAACGCGGAGCAATCATGCCTCATTTAAAGAAAAAGAAAAATTAATTGAAGTGTAATCCTCTCTCTCTCTCTCTCTCTCTCTATATATATATATATATATATTTGTAGAATAAGTATTTGCAGTGCAGTTTATTATTATTATTTTAATGCAGGGTCAGTGTCAAAAAGCCTATTGTAATCAGTATAATTAATAGCAAGTTCAAGAATGATTTTCTTTATTGTAATCAGGATAAAATAACACAACTAGGAAAGTCACATTCAATGGGAATAATAGTGTAACTTTGAACGGGACCGTTAGAAGCTCCTTGTCGCATTAAAAGGTCAATAAGGCGGACCATGGGATGTAAGACTTCGACAAGTATGTACCACACCATCTAGAAATCAGAAAATCCAAATCCGCCATGTCTGACCACTTTACATGAAACTCTTCTGCCCTGATCAACAAGTTAGAAAAATAATTAATGTACACACACACACACACACACACACAAAATCCAACAACCTCAAGTAATGAACAACTTCATCACCTAAGTCAGCTAGGTGGTGCCTATAAATATGTGCCATATATATCTTGTCTCATGAACCATATCACTAGCTAAGCAAAATCTAGCTACCACCTCCTCCATTATCTTCTTATTTTCCTTCTAAATATCATATCATCATCATGGGCGTTTTCACTTTCTCCGAAGAGAGCATCTCCGCTGTTGCCCCTGCCAGACTCTACAAAGCTCTGGTCTTTGATGGCGACAACCTCATCCCTAAGGTTGTTGAGGCTATCCAGAGTGTTGAGATCGTTGAAGGAAGTGGTGCACCTGGAACCATCAAGAAGCTCAGCTACCTCGAAGGTAAATTTCTTGGGTGTTTCTATATTATTAGTTTAATTACTTCATTTATCTTGTAGAAATTAAATCTATCTAAGAATCTTTCGCTTAGAGAAAGTTTAATGAATATTTAAGTGATTGAGAAACGGGTATGTACGTGTGCAGGTGGGCAATTGCACTACGCAAAGCACAGGGTGGAAGCCATAGACAAGGACAACTTCGTATACAACTACAGCTTGGTGGAGGGCGACACATTCCCGAGACACTGGAGAAGATCTCAGTTGAGACCAAGTTGACGGCAGCAGCTAACGGTGGATCGGTGGTGAAGGTGATCGTTAATTACATTACGAAAGGAGATGCCATGCCCAGCGAAGAAGAGCTCAAGATTGGAAAGGAGAAGGGAGATGGACTCTTCAAGGCCATTGAGGCCTACGTTTTGGCCAATCCTAATTACAATTAATCAATTAATTGAAGATAATATTAAGGTCCCTTTTGAATCGTTAATAAGTGCTTTCACCTAGTGCAAAGTGAGATATTAGTCGATGTGGGTCTCCTTTATCTTACTTTATTTAAGTTTGCTTGCTTTCTTCTGATTTTTCTTTGATTATATCGCCTGTAATTGCTGGAAATTTGATATATGAGTTTATAATATCTTTTCTTTTGTAACAAGATTATATTCGGACACCATTAATTTGAGAAATGTCAAAAGTGGCAATAATAATTAGCACTTGGCATTTGAGCTCTTTAGCAAATTACACGTACGTAATGTTATTTGTTTTTCTAAAGATCAAATATGCATATTTTATCACATAACGATTATCTAAGCATTCTTTTAAGCAATGTGAACAAATTATTTAAATTCACATTAGTTTAACAAAAAGTAAATTGATTGATAATAACTCTATAACCTTATTTTTAAGACCCTTTAATTTGAATAATGCGTGATATTCATTGAATGATTTACCTACTACTCATGAATGTCTCTTTTTTTTTTTTGTATATTTTACTTTATTATGTGACTTTTTCTTGTTTCATTTTTTTAATAAATTGTACTAATCTTTCATAAAATTTGGCTAAATTATACTCCTTCTATTTCAAAAATTATATTGGGCTTTCTTGTTACTTGATATATATTACAAAAAAAAACCTCTTCTCCATTTTTTTTCAATGAATTTAACATTTTACATAATATGTATTCTATCCAAAAATGTCCAAATTACAAAGCTATTATATCTGTCTCAAAAAATTATATTTTTTTTCTTTAGAAACCAAAAGGTGTGCCATACTTATCTTCACTACTAAATATAAACTACAGTGTTATATATATATATAGTGACCAAAATATTCTTATATCTATTGTTTAATAATATAATAAATATTAAATATGTGTTTGATTGATATATAAAAAATCACTTCCAAATTTAGCAAATTGTAAAACTATTTGATAAAAATGAATGATTATAAAAAACAAAAAAATAATAAAAAAAATAATGGTTTAAAATTAATCATTTTAAAGGTGGAAACTAATTTCAACAATAATAATTTTATTAAATATATATTAATAAATATAATCATTTTTATACATTTAATAAAATTTTAGAATAAACTATGATTTTTCAACAAAAATAAAAAAACTCATCTTTAATAAATTGTATTTTAATGAAATATAATATTATTTTGAAAATATTTTAATCATTTGTTAATTAAAATTATATATTATTATAAAAAAGAGAATTATATAATTTGAATATATTTTAGGAGAGATGAGAATATTTGCCGAAATTATATTACAAAGTCATTAAAGAAAAAGCCATCTCATCACTTTTTTTTTTTTCTGCCCATCCTCGTTGACCAACGCCACTTTTACGTGTAAATGACTAAGTGCATGTTTGGAAAAAATTCCTTATGTCCCAAATCACGTTTTGTACAAAGCAACAATGTATTGCTTCTATAAAATTATGGTCAGCAAACGTGGTTTTAGCCTCTCCAAACGGATATCCAAACACACTATAAATGGTGCTCTCAAGTTCTACCAATATTATTTTGACCAAAAATATATTTTCAACAATAATTGATGTACATAGACAGTAAACAAACCGATTCTTTTAGCAAGCATTCTTTAAAATTTTTTATTATAATTTTTTTCTAAATTTAGAGAGATAGAAAGAAGAAATGATATCTTAAAATGATTATTTTTACACATCTTCTCGTAACTATCCATTTATTATAATTTTGAGTAGTAAATATATTTTAACACATCTTTCTTTACATGGGGAATTTTATTTATTTTGAGTAATATATATATATATATGTTACAAATTCTCAATAAATAAAAGGCATTTGGACATAGCTGAGAAAAAAGTACTTAGTGTTATACCTAGCAATATCTATTAACAAAAATAATCTATTATGTATATTATAATTGACTTTTCGACACTGATGCTACATTAAAAAAGAAAAAAATAATGATAAATTGTGCAGCAAAAAACTTATTTCGCAAATGCTTTAACATTATTTTTAATAGGTTGCATTCCAATTAATTTTTTTCTTAAATAAGGCCTGAACGCGAAGTATCTTGCTCTGCGTTCAAGTTGACTTTTTTTTTTTTTTAATATATGAATTGACTCAGCGTTTCACCCTAACAGAAATTGTGGGGGGAGGCAGAGATGACAAGGAGGGAGGGAGGGATATTTGAGGAGAGGGGGTGGCGAGAGGCGGGGGTGCTTCTATTTTTCAACTTATATATATATATATATATGAAATGTAATATTGTATATTACATAAAAATAAATATAATATAATATATTTATAATATATAATATATGTTATTTAATTTTTAAAATATTGAAATATAATTAATAATAATGTTATTGATAAAATAATATTTTAACTTATAATTTATTTTTTAACTTATTCTAATAAAATAATATATCAAATAAATATAATATATAATATTTATAATATATAATATTTATTATTTAATTTTTAAAATATTAAAACATAATTAATGATAATAAATTAATGAATGATGATTTTATTGATAACATTATTTTCTAAATTATAATTTAATTTTTTAAACTTATTTCCATTTTCTCAACAAATCATAAACAACTTTGTAACTTTTGTAAAATGCATTAACTATTTCTTTGTACATAGCTTGCTCATGAACCCCTTGATTTCATAATCATGGAGTTGTTTTAAACAAATTACATACAATTTTTATATTTTTGTTATTAATTTTTCAATTAGAGTAATAATTATCTTTTATGATTCATTGTTAAATAATTCAATTACTTAAAAAAAAACATTTTACATGTTAGACCTTGATTAACTTAAAAAAAAAAACTTCAGATTATAGAAGATAAAAAAATTATAAAAATTTATATCTTTGACATAAGACTATATAAGATAAAAACAATTATACGGTTGTTTATAATTTGTTGAGAAAATATAAATTCACTTATTTGCATAAAAATTATAATTTTCTTTTAATTTTTGAATAAGGCTAAAAAATATTTTTTATGTACTAAAAATTTTATTTTATGCAAAATAAGTTTTAAAAAATTAAATTATAATTTAAAAATAATTTAATTAATAAAATCATATTTTATAAATTTATTATTAATTATGTTTTAATATTTTAAAAATTAAATAATATATATTATAAATATTCTATATTATATCTATTTTATATAATATAAAATATTTCATATATATATAAATTAAAAAATAAAAACTACCCCCTTCCTCTTCCCGCCCCTCTCAATATCCCCTCACTCCCCTTGTCAATTCCCCCCTCCTACAATTTATGTGAGATGAGTGGCTTCATGTTTCATATATTTAAGAAAGGAAAAATTAGCCTAAACGGGGAGCACTTATGCCTCATTTAAAGAAAAAGAAAAATTAATTGAATAAGTATTTGCGGTGCAGTTTATTATTATTTTATTTTATTTTTAATGCAGGGCCAGTGTAAAAAATCCTATTGTAATCAGTATAATAGCAAGTTCAAGAATGATCTTCTTTATTGTAATCAGTATAAAATAACACAACTAGGAAAGTCACGTTCGATGGGAATTACAGTGTAACTTTATACGGGGCTGTTAGAAGCTCCTTGTCGCATTAAACGGTCATTAAGGCGGACCATGGGATGTAAGACTTCGACAAGTATGTACCACACCATCTAGAAATCAGAAAATCCAAATCCGCCATGTCTGACCACTTTACATGAAACTCTTCTGCCCTGATCAACAAGTTAGAAAAAGAATTAATGTACACACACACACACAAAATCCAACAACCTCAAGTAATGAACAACTTCATCACCTAAGTCAGCTAGGTGGTGCCTATAAATATGTGCCATATATATCTTGTCTCATGAACCATATCACTGGCTAAGCAAAATCTAGCTACCACCTCCTCCATTATCTTCTTATTTTCCTTCTAAATATCATATCATCATCATGGGCGTTTTCACTTTCTCCGAAGAGAGCATCTCCGCTGTTGCCCCTGCCAGACTCTACAAAGCTCTGGTCTTTGATGGCGACAACCTCATCCCTAAGGTTGTTGAGGCCATCAAGAGTGTTGAGATCGTTGAAGGAAATGGTGCACCTGGAACCATCAAGAAGCTCAGCTACCTCGAAGGTCAATTTCTTGGTGTTTTAAAATTATTAGTTTAATTACTTCATTTATTTTGTAGAAATCAAATCTATCTAAGAATCTTCCGCTTAGAGAAAGTTTAATGAATATTTAAGTGATTGAGAAATGGGTATGCGTGCAGGTGGGCAATCGCACTACGCAAAGCACAGGGTGGAAGCCATAGACAAGGACAACTTCGTATACAACTACAGCTTAGTGGAGGGCGACACATTCCCAGAGACACTGGAGAAGATCTCAGTTGAGACCAAGTTGACGGCAGCAGCTAACGGTGGATCGGTGGTGAAGGTGACCGTTAATTACATTACCAAAGGAGATGCCAAGCCCAGCGAAGAAGAGCTCAAGATTGGAAAGGAGAAGGGAGACGGACTCTTCAGGGCCATTGAGGCTTACGTCTTGGCCAATCCTAGCTACAATTGATTAATTGATTGAAGATAATATGGAAGTCTCTATTGAATCGTTTGATAAGTGCTTCCATTTAGTGCAAAGTGATATATAAGTCGATGTGGGTACCTCTGTCAGTTTATTACTCGCTAAAGTGCCTTCTGATTCTCCCTGCGTATGTATGTAATTGGTAATGGCTGGAAAATTGATATGCCATGATTGTTTCTTTTTCTTTTGCAATAAAATTGAAAAGGTTTGATGATTACTCTTATAATCACACTTAATAAATATTATTAGCAACGCTCACCTTGTTGATTTTGCATATGTGTGTGTGTGTGTGTCATACATAGATTAAAGTAAGTACCTCATTCTAGAGGGGTTTAGCTCCATCTCTTTTAACGACACTAGAATAAAATTCTACATGTACCAAGAGTATGTAATGTGCGTTACTCATACAAAGTTTGACGATATTGTTGATCACAATAACAAAACAGAAAAAAAAAAAAAAAAGAGATTTGGTAATTGACTCTTCTTTTAATTACGCCCTTAATTAAATATTAGTAGTAATGCTCACTTTGTAATTAAAAGAAGAGTCAATTACCAAATCTCTTCTTTTTTTTTTTTCTGTTTTGTTATTGTGATCAAGTAACGCACATTACATATTCTTGGTACATATAGAATTTTATTCTAGTGTCGTTAAAAGAGATGGAGCTAAACCCCTCTAGAATGAGGTACTTACTTTAATCTATGTATGACACACACACACACACATATGCAAAATCAACAAGGTGAGCGTTGCTAATAATATTTATTAAGTGTGATTATAAGAGTAATCATCAAACCTTTTCAATTTTATTGCAAAAGAAAAAGAAACAATCATGGCATATCAATTTTCCAGCCATTACCAATTACATAAATACGCAGGGAGAATCAGAAGGCACTTTAGCGAGTAATAAACTGACAGAGGTACCCACATCGACTTATATATCACTTTGCACTAAATGGAAGCACTTATCAAACGATTCAATAGAGACTTCCATATTATCTTCAATCAATTAATCAATTGTAGCTAGGATTGGCCAAGACGTAAGCCTCAATGGCCCTGAAGAGTCCGTCTCCCTTCTCCTTTCCAATCTTGAGCTCTTCTTCGCTGGGCTTGGCATCTCCTTTGGTAATGTAATTAACGGTCACCTTCACCACCGATCCACCGTTAGCTGCTGCCGTCAACTTGGTCTCAACTGAGATCTTCTCCAGTGTCTCTGGGAATGTGTCGCCCTCCACTAAACTGTAGTTGTATACGAAGTTGTCCTTGTCTATGGCTTCCACCCTGTGCTTTGCGTAGTGCGATTGCCCACCTGCACGCATACCCATTTCTCAATCACTTAAATATTCATTAAACTTTCTCTAAGCGGAAGATTCTTAGATAGATTTGATTTCTACAAAATAAATGAAGTAATTAAACTAATAATTTTAAAACACCAAGAAATTGACCTTCGAGGTAGCTGAGCTTCTTGATGGTTCCAGGTGCACCATTTCCTTCAACGATCTCAACACTCTTGATGGCCTCAACAACCTTAGGGATGAGGTTGTCGCCATCAAAGACCAGAGCTTTGTAGAGTCTGGCAGGGGCAACAGCGGAGATGCTCTCTTCGGAGAAAGTGAAAACGCCCATGATGATGATATGATATTTAGAAGGAAAATAAGAAGATAATGGAGGAGGTGGTAGCTAGATTTTGCTTAGCCAGTGATATGGTTCATGAGACAAGATATATATGGCACATATTTATAGGCACCACCTAGCTGACTTAGGTGATGAAGTTGTTCATTACTTGAGGTTGTTGGATTTTGTGTGTGTGTGTGTGTACATTAATTATTTTTCTAACTTGTTGATCAGGGCAGAAGAGTTTCATGTAAAGTGGTCAGACATGGCGGATTTGGATTTTCTGATTTCTAGATGGTGTGGTACATACTTGTCGAAGTCTTGCATCCCATGGTCCGCCTTAATGACGGTTTAATGCGACAAGGAGCTTCTAACAGCCCCGTATAAAGTTACACTATAATTCCCATCGAACGTGACTTTCCTAGTTGTGTTATTTTATACTGATTACAATAAAGAAGATCATTCTTGAACTTGCTATTATACTGATTACAATAGGATTTTTTACACTGGCCCTGCATTAAAAATAAAATAAAATAATAATAAACTGCACCGCAAATACTTATTCAATTAATTTTTCTTTTTCTTTAAATGAGGCATAAGTGCTCCCCGTTTAGGCTAATTTTTCCTTTCTTAAATATATGAAACATGAAGCCACTCATCTCACATAAATTGTAGGAGGGGGGAATTGACGAGGGGGGAATTGACAAGGGGAGTGAGGGGATATTGAGAGGGGCGGGAAGAGGAAGGGGGTAGTTTTTATTTTTTAATTTATATATATATGAAATATTTTATATTATATAAAATAGATATAATATAGAATATTTATAATATATATTATTTAATTTTTAAAATATTAAAACATAATTAATAATAAATTTATAAAATATGATTTTATTAATTAAATTATTTTTAAATTATAATTTAATTTTTTAAAACTTATTTTGCATAAAATAAAATTTTTAGTACATAAAAAATATTTTTTAGCCTTATTCAAAAATTAAAAGAAAATTATAATTTTTATGCAAATAAGTGAATTTATATTTTCTCAACAAATTATAAACAACCGTATAATTGTTTTTATCTTATATAGTCTTATGTCAAAGATATAAATTTTTATAATTTTTTTATCTTCTATAATCTGAAGTGTTTTTTTTTAAGTTAATCAAGGTCTAACATGTAAAATGTTTTTTTTAAGTAATTGAATTATTTAACAATGAATCATAAAAGATAATTATTACTCTAATTGAAAAATTAATAACAAAAATATAAAAAATGTATGTAATTTGTTTAAAACAACTCCATGATTATGAAATCAAGGGGTTCATGAGCAAGCTATGTACAAAGAAATAGTTAATGCATTTTACAAAAGTTACAAAGTTGTTTATGATTTGTTGAGAAAATGGAAATAAGTTTAAAAAATTAAATTATAATTTAGAAAATAATGTTATCAATAAAATCATCATTCATTAATTTATTATCATTAATTATTTTTTAATATTTTAAAAATTAAATAATAAATATTATATATTATAAATATTATATATTATATTTATTTGATATATTATTTTATTAGAATAAGTTAAAAAATAAATTATAAGTTAAAATATTATTTTATCAATAACATTATTATTAATTATATTTCAATATTTTAAAAATTAAATAACATATATTATATATTATAAATATATTATATTATATTTATTTTTATGTAATATACAATATTACATTTCATATATATATATATATATAAGTTGAAAAATAGAAGCACCCCCGCCTCTCGCCACCCCCTCTCCTCAAATATCCCTCCCTCCCTCCTTGTCATCTCTGCCTCCCCCCACAATTTCTGTTAGGGTGAAACGCTGAGTCAATTCATATATTAAAAAAAAAAAAAAAGTCAACTTGAACGCAGAGCAAGATACTTCGCGTTCAGGCCTTATTTAAGAAAAAAATTAATTGGAATGCAACCTATTAAAAATAATGTTAAAGCATTTGCGAAATAAGTTTTTTGCTGCACAATTTATCATTATTTTTTTCTTTTTTAATGTAGCATCAGTGTCGAAAAGTCAATTATAATATACATAATAGATTATTTTTGTTAATAGATATTGCTAGGTATAACACTAAGTACTTTTTTCTCAGCTATGTCCAAATGCCTTTTATTTATTGAGAATTTGTAACATATATATATATATATTACTCAAAATAAATAAAATTCCCCATGTAAAGAAAGATGTGTTAAAATATATTTACTACTCAAAATTATAATAAATGGATAGTTACGAGAAGATGTGTAAAAATAATCATTTTAAGATATCATTTCTTCTTTCTATCTCTCTAAATTTAGAAAAAAATTATAATAAAAAGTTTTAAAGAATGCTTGCTAAAAGAATCGGTTTGTTTACTGTCTATGTACATCAATTATTGTTGAAAATATATTTTTGGTCAAAATAATATTGGTAGAACTTGAGAGCACCATTTATAGTATGTTTGGATATCCGTTTGGATAGGCTAAAACCACATTTGCTGACCATAATTTTGTAGAAGCAATACATTGTTGCTTTGTACAAAACGTGGTTTGGGACATAAGGAATTTTTTCCAAACATGCACTTAGTCATTTACACGTAAAAGTGGCGTTGGTCAACGAGGATGGGCAGAAAAAAAAAAAGTGATGAGATGGCTTTTTCTTTAATGACTTTGTAATATAATTTCGGCAAATATTCTCATCTCTCCTAAAATATATTCAAATTATATAATTCTCTTTTTTATAATAATATATAATTTTAATTAACAAATGATTAAAATATTTTCAAAATAATATTATATTTCATTAAAATACAATTTATTAAAGATGAGTTTTTTTATTTTTGTTGAAAAATCATAGTTTATTCTAAAATTTTATTAAATGTATAAAAATGATTATATTTATTAATATATATTTAATAAAATTATTATTGTTGAAATTAGTTTCCACCTTTAAAATGATTAATTTTAAACCATTATTTTTTTTATTATTTTTTTGTTTTTTATAATCATTCATTTTTATCAAATAATTTTACAATTTGCTAAATTTGGAAGTGATTTTTTATATATCAATCAAACACATATTTAATATTTATTATATTATTAAACAATAGATATAAGAATATTTTGGTCACTATATATATATATATATAACACTGTAGTTTATATTTAGTAGTGAAGATAAGTATGGCACACCTTTTGGTTTCTAAAGAAAAAAAATATAATTTTTTGAGACAGATATAATAGCTTTGTAATTTGGACATTTTTGGATAGAATACATACTATGTAAAAAGTTAAATTCATTGAAAAAAAATGGAGAAGAGGTTTTTTTTTTGTAATATATATCAAGTAACAAGATAGCCCAATATAATTTTTGAAATAGAAGGAGTATAATTTAGCCAAATTTTATGAAAGATTAGTACAATTTATTAAAAAAATGAAACAAGAAAAAGTCACATAATAAAGTAAAATATACAAAAAAAAAAAAGAGACATTCATGAGTAGTAGGTAAATCATTCAATGAATATCACGCATTATTCAAATTAAAGGGTCTTAAAAATAAGGTTATAGAGTTATTATCAATCAATTTACTTTTTGTTAAACTAATGTGAATTTAAATAATTTGTTCACATTGCTTAAAAGAATGCTTAGATAATCGTTATGTGATAAAATATGCATATTTGATCTTTAGAAAAACAAATAACATTACGTACGTGTAATTTGCTAAAGAGCTCAAATGCCAAGTGCTAATTATTATTGCCACTTTTGACATTTCTCAAATTAATGGTGTCCGAATATAATCTTGTTACAAAAGAAAAGATATTATAAACTCATATATCAAATTTCCAGCAATTACAGGCGATATAATCAAAGAAAAATCAGAAGAAAGCAAGCAAACTTAAATAAAGTAAGATAAAGGAGACCCACATCGACTAATATCTCACTTTGCACTAGGTGAAAGCACTTATTAACGATTCAAAAGGGACCTTAATATTATCTTCAATTAATTGATTAATTGTAATTAGGATTGGCCAAAACGTAGGCCTCAATGGCCTTGAAGAGTCCATCTCCCTTCTCCTTTCCAATCTTGAGCTCTTCTTCGCTGGGCATGGCATCTCCTTTCGTAATGTAATTAACGATCACCTTCACCACCGATCCACCGTTAGCTGCTGCCGTCAACTTGGTCTCAACTGAGATCTTCTCCAGTGTCTCGGGGAATGTGTCGCCCTCCACCAAGCTGTAGTTGTATACGAAGTTGTCCTTGTCTATGGCTTCCACCCTGTGCTTTGCGTAGTGCAATTGCCCACCTGCACACGTACGTACCCGTTTCTCAATCACTTAAATATTCATTAAACTTTCTCTAAGCGAAAGATTCTTAGATTGATTTAATTTCTAAAAGATAAATGAAGTAATTAAACTAATAATATAGAAACACCCAAGAAATTTACCTTCGAGGTAGCTGAGCTTCTTGATGGTTCCAGGTGCACCACTTCCTTCAACGATCTCAACACTCTGGATAGCCTCAACAACCTTAGGGATGAGGTTGTCGCCATCAAAGACCAGAGCTTTGTAGAGTCTGGCAGGGGCAACAGCGGAGATGCTCTCTTCGGAGAAAGTGAAAACGCCCATGATGATGATATGATATTTAGAAGGAAAATAAGAAGATAATGGAGGAGGTGGTAGCTAGATTTTGCTTAGCTAGTGATATGGTTCATGAGACAAGATATATATGGCACATATTTATAGGCACCACCTAGCTGACTTAGGTGATGAAGTTGTTCATTACTTGAGGTTGTTGGATTTTGTGTGTGTGTGTGTGTGTGTACATTAATTCTTTTTCTAACTTGTTGATCAGGGCAGAAGAGTTTCATGTAAAGTGGTCAGACATGGCGGATTTGGATTTTCTGATTTCTAGATGGTGTGGTACATACTTGTCGAAGTCTTACATCCCATGGTCCGCCTTATTGACCTTTTAATGCGACAAGGAGCTTCTAACGGTCCCGTTCAAAGTTACACTATTATTCCCATTGAATGTGACTTTCCTAGTTGTGTTATTTTATCCTGATTACAATAAAGAAAATCATTCTTGAACTTGCTATTAATTATACTGATTACAATAGGCTTTTTGACACTGACCCTGCATTAAAATAATAATAATAAACTGCACTGCAAATACTTATTCTACAATATATATATATATATATATATATATATATATATATATATATATATTAAGAGGATTACACTTCAATTAATTTTTCTTTTTCTTTAAATGAGGCATGATTGCTCCGCGTTTAGGCTATTTTTTCCTTTTTTAAATATATGAAACATGAAGCCACTCATCTAACAAATTGTAGGAGGGGAATCGACAAGGGGGATAAGGGAATATTGAGGGCGGTAGGAAGAGAAAATATTTTATATTATATAAAATAAATATAACATATAATCTTTATAATATATAATTTTTAATTTTTAATTTCTAAAATATTAAAACATAATTAATAATAAATTTATAAAATATGATTTTATTAATTAAAATATTTTTAAATTATAATTTAATTTTTTAAACCTACTTGCATAAAATAATTTTTTTAGTACGTAAAGATTTTTTTAGTCTTATTCAAAAATTAAAACTATAATTTTTTATGCAAATAAGTTAATTCATATTTTCTCAACAAATTATAAACAACCGTGTAATTGGTTTTATCTTATATAATCTGAAGTCAAAGATATAATTTTTTATAATTTTTTTATCTTCTATAATATGAAGTCTTATAAAGTTAATCAAGGTGTAACATGTAAAATGTTTTTGAAAATAATTCAATTATTTAACAATGAATGTAAAGGATAATTATTACTCTAATTGAAAATTAATAACAAAAATCTAACAATTGTATGTAATTTTTTAAAAATAAACCCATGATTGTGGAATCACAGGTTCATCAGCAAGCTATGTACAAAGAAATAATGTTAATGCATTTACAAAAGTTACACAGTTATTTATGATTTGTTGAGAAAATGTAAATAAACTTATTTACATTAAAATTATATTTTTCTAATTTTTGAATAAGAGTAAAAAAATATTTTTATGTACTAAAACAACTATTTTATGCAAAGAAGTCTAAAAAATAAACTAAAATTTAAAAATAATGTTATCAATAAAATCATTATTAATTAATTTATTATCATTTATTATGTTTTAATATTTTAAAAATTAAATAATATATAATATAAATTATAAATATTATATATTACATTTATTTGATATATTATTTTATGAGAATAAGTTAAAAAATAAATTATAATTTAAAATATTATTTTATCAATAAGATTATTATTTACAAATAAATTATTATTAATTGGGGCTGGTTCTTATCGATTTTACATTTTATTAGATTTTATTGATTTTGACTTCTAATTAATTTGGTTCAGTTTTTGTTTGATTTGGTTTGGTTTATTTCATATATTTTTCTTTTGGCCCAAAAGTGATTTGATTTTTTTAAGTTTTTTTTTTAATATGTAGAATTTGACTTTCAATATTATGCATCTTTTAATATTCTGATCAATAATAATATTAAAATAACTTATTATTTATTATTTTTTCTTCTAAAAAAACTTATTCTGCATAGTTATGTTTAATTATTCTACAATTATAAATGAATGTCATATGTAAAGATAAAATAAATAATAATATTTTTAAGATAGCTTATTTGATAAGTTTATTGAAATATAAATAAAGAAAAAAAATATTATTAGCTTTTTTATTGATAAAAAGCTTATGCATGGATTGGACTTAATTATTAAAAGAAAAACAAATTATTGGTTCGATTTGATTTAGTTAAAACTAAATCAAACTTGATAGAAGTGAGAATTGAACTGATAGGTTCTCTAATATCTAAAATTGATTTTAATTTTTTTTTTTTTAATTTATTTAGTTTGATTTTTGTTAGATTGGGTTAATTTGATTTGATTCAATTGGTTTGGTTCAGTTTTAAATACCTTTATTATTAATTTTATTTTAATATTTTAAAAATTATGTAATATATGATATATATTATAAATATAAAATTATGATTTATAAATTTATTATCTTTTGTTATATCTTAATATTTTAAAAATTAAATAACATATATTATATATTATAAATATATTATATTATATTTATTTTATGTAATATAAAATAGTATATAGATATATATATATATATATATTATAAGTTAAAAAAATAAAACCCCCCTTCCTCTCGCCATCCCCCCTCCCCAAGTATCTCTCCCCCCACAATTTATTTAGGCGAAACGCTGAGCCAATTCATATATTTAAAAGAAAAAAAAAATTCAACTTGAACGCAGAGGAAGATACTTCGCGTTCAGACCTCATTTAAGAAAAAAAATTAATTGGAATGCCGCCTGTTAAAGAAAAAAAAAAAGTTAAAGCGTTTGCAAAATAAGTTTTTTGCCGCACTTTATCATTCTTTTTTTCATTTTTAATGTAGTATCAGTGTCAAAAAGTCAATTATAGTATACATAATAGATTATTTTTGTTAATAGATATTCCTAGGTATAACACCAAGTACTCTTTTCTTAGCCATGTCCAAATGCCTTTTATTTATTGAGGATTTTAAATTAAAGCGCATGCGTATATACTTATATATATATTACTCAAAATAAATTAAATTCCTCATGTAAAGAAATAAATTACAATAAATGGATAGCTACGAGAAGATGTGTTAAAATATCATTTCTTCCTTCTATCTCTCTAAATTTAGAAAAAAAAATCACAATAAAAAATTTTAAAGAATGCTCGCTGAAAGAATTGCTTTGTTTACTGTCTATGTACATCAATTATTGTTGAAAATATATTTTTGGTCAAAATAATATTGGTGGAACTTGAGAGCACCATTTAGTCATTTACACGTAAAAGTGGCGTTGGTCAACGAAGATCGGCAGAAAAAAAAATAATTAGATGGCTTTTTCTTTACTGACTTTGTAATATAATTTGGGCAAATACTCTCATCTCTCCTAAAATATATTCAAATTATACGATTCTCTTTCTTATAACAATATATAATTTTTTAACATATAATTAAAATATTTTCAAAATAATATTATATTTCATTAAAATAAAATTTATTAAAGATGAGTTTTTTAATTTTTGTTGAAAAATCATAGTTTATTCTAAAATTTTATTAAATGTATAAAAATGCATATATTTATTAATAATATTTAATAAAAGTATTATTTCTGAAATTAATTACCACCTTTAAATTGATTAATTTTAAACCATTATTTTGTTTTTTTTTTGTTTTTTATAATCATTCATTTTTATCAAACAGTTTTACAATTTTCTAAATTTGGAAGTGATTTTGTATGTATCAATCAAACACAAATTTAATATTTGTTATATTATATAAATAATAGATATAAGAATATTTTAGTCACCATATGTATAATTGTAGTTGATATTTAATAGAGAAGATAAGTATAGCACATCTGTTGGTTTTTAAAATATATATATATATATATATAATCTTTTTGAAACAAATAGAAAGGCTTTGTAATTTGAAAATTTTTTGATAGAACATATATTATGTAAAAAGTTAAATTCATTGATAGAAAAAATGAAGAAGAGATTCTTTTTTTCTTGTAATATATATCAAATGATAAAAATGTCTAATATAATTTTTGAAACAAGAGGAGTATAATTTAGCCAAATTTTATGAAAAATTATCGTAATTTATTTTAAAAAATGAAACAAGAAAAAGTCACCTAATAAAATAAAATATACAAAAACCAGAGACATTCATGAGTAGTAGGCACATCATTTAATTAATATCGCGCATTATTCAAATTAAAGGGTTTCTGTTTTTTTTTTGTTTTAAAGAAAGGTTATAGAGTTATTACCAATCAATTTACTTTTTGTTAAACTAATGTGGATTTAAATAATTTGTTCACATTACTTAAAAGAATGCTTAGATAATCGTTATGTGATGAAATATTCATATTTGATCTTTAGAAAAACAAATAACATTACGTATAATTTGCTAAAGAGCTCAAATGCCAAGTGCTAATTATTATTGCCACTTTTGACAGTTCTCAAATTAATGGTGTCCAAATATAATCTTGTTACAAAAGAAAAGATATTATAAACTCATCAAATTTCCAACAATTACAGGCGACATAATCAAAGGAAAATCAGAAGAAAGGAAGCAAACTTATAAAATAAAGTGAGATAGAGGGAACCCACGTCGACTTATATCTCACTCTGCACTCGGTGAAAGCACTTATTAACGATTCAAAAGGGTCCTCAATATTATCTTCGATTGACTAATTGTAATTAGGATTGGCCAAGACGTAAGCCTCAATGGCCTTGAAGAGTCCATCTCCCTTCTCCTTTCCAATTTTGAGCTCTTCTTCGTTGGGCTTGGCATCTCCCTTGGTAATGTAATTAACGGTCACCTTCACCACCGATCCACCATTAGCTGCTGCCGTCAACTTGGTCTCAACTGAGATCTTCTCCAATGTCTCGGGGAATGTGTCGCCCTCCACCAGGCTGTAGTTGTATACGAAGTTGTCCTTGTCTAGGGCTTCCACCTTGTGCTTCGCGTAGTGCGATTGCCCACCTACACACATACCCATTTCTCAATCACTTAAATATTCATTAAACTTTCTCTAAGCGGAAGATTCTTAGATAGATTTAATTTCTACAAAATAAATGAAGTAATTAAACTAATAATTTAAAAACACCAAGAAATTGACCTTCGAGGTAGCTGAGCTTCTTGATGGTTCCAGGTGCACCATTTCCTTCAACGATCTCAACACTTTGGATGGCCTCAACAACCTTAGGGATGAGGTTGTCGCCATCAAAGACCAGAGCTTTGTAGAGTCTGGCAGGGGCAACAGCGGAGATGTTCTCTTCGGAGAAAGTGAAAACGCCCATGATGAAGATGTTTAGAAGGAAATTGAGAAGATAATGGAGGAGGTGGTAGCTAGATTTTGCTTAGCTAGTGATATGGTTCATGAGACAAGATATATATGGCACATATTTATAGGCACCAGCAAGCCGAGGTTCGGTGATGAAGTTGTTCATTACTTGAGGTTGTTGGATTTTGTGTGTGTGTGCGCGTTTACATTAATTCTTTTTGTTGATCGGGGAAGAATAGTTTCATGTAAAGCGGTCATACACGGCGGATTTGGATTTTCTGAGTTCTAGATGGCGTGCCACGTACTTGTCTGAGTCTTGCATCACGTGGTCCGCCTTAATGACTTCTTAATGCGACAAGGAGCTGCTAACAACCCTCCATAATGTTATACTACAATTCCCATTGGATGTGACTTTCCTAGTTGTGCTATTTTAAGATTACTAATAAATTACAATAAATGGGTAGTTACAAGAAGATTTGTAAAAATAATGATTTCAAAATATCACTTCCTTTTCATTATTATTTTTAATTTTAAAATAGAGTTGATCTATAAAAAAAATTAACAAATCACATTAATCATAACTGACAAATATATGAACATGTCAAAAATTAATGAGATTTATTTTTAATATATCTATCTATCTATAATTAATTTAACGTACAATTCTTTTCACAATCTTCATACAAATTTCTCGAATGTGTTCTGAATCTCTGTGCTGTATATGGACACATTTATTAATCAATTTTTGTTTCTAAGTAAACATACGGAGGTTTAAATTAATTTTTAGCCCCTTTAGTTTTATATAAGTTTTAATTTAATTTTTTTAATTTAAAAATAACAAGATTGTCTTTTATTTTTTGAAATAATTTAATCTTGAATATTTTTAAACTAAAGACACTAAATTAAAATATTTATCCGAAAAAAGAGAGTGTATATGGTCTATTCAATGAATTTTATCAACTAACTCTTTTCTTTCTTTATCTCTCTTTAATTTTTTTTTAAAAAATCTTAATAAAAATCTAGAGAATGCTTGCTCTAATAGAATTGCTTTGTTTACTCTCTGTGTATATCAAATATTGTTGAAAATATTTTTTTTCAAAATAATATTGTTGAAACGTGAGAGCACCATTTAATGGTCTTTTGGTATACAAAATTTTTAAAAAAATGTAAAGAGAAAAATGTGATTTTATAAATGAAAAAATATTTTTATACCCCTAATTTAATTTGAATTCAAGAAGAGATAAATATTATTAAATAATGATAAATAATGACCATACGAGCATAATACATATTATACACAACTATATAAAAAGAATCTCTCTCTTGCACAAAACCAAACATCCCCCTAGTCATTTACCCGTAAGAGTAGCGTTGATCAATAAGCATGGGCTAAATAAAACAAAAATCACTGAGATGGCTTCTTCTTTAATGATTTTGTAATATATTTTGGGCAAACATTCTTATCTCCCTTAAAATATGTTTAAATTATACAACTTTTTATAATAATATATAAAATTATTAATTAAAATATTTTAAAAATAATATTATTTTTTAATAAAATAAAATTTATTAAAAAATTGTTTCTTAATTTTTTTAATGGAAAATCATGGGTTTATTCTAAAATTTTCTTAAATTTATGACAATTCCTATGTTTATTAATATATATTTAATAAAAATCTTATTGTTGAAATTAAATATCATCTTTGAATTGATTAATTTTAAAAAATTATTTTTTTATATTTTTTTGTTTTTAATGATCATTCATTTTTATCAAATAGTTTTACAATTTGCTAAATTTGGAAGTGATTATTTTATATTTCAATCAAATACATTTTAATATTTATTATATAAGTAATGGATATAAGGATATTTTGGTCATGGTAGGTATAATCGTAGGTAAGTATAGTGCATCTTTAGGTTTTAAAACAGAAATCATAATTTATTTAAACAAATAGAAGGGTCTTATAATTTGGATATTTTTTAAGGGAACACATATTGTATAAAAAGTTAAATTCATTGACAAAAAAATGGGGAGGAGGTTTTTTTGTAATATATATATATATATATATCAAATGACAAGAGAGTCCAATATAATTTTTAAAACAAAAGGAGTATAATTTAACCAAATTTCATAAAAGATTAGTGTGATTTATTAAAAAAATGAAATAGGATAAGTCATATAATAAAATAAAATATACAAAAAAAGAGTCATTCATAAGTAATAGTTAAATCATTAATGAATAGCACACACTATATAAAAAGAAAAAAAAAATAGAAAAAGATAGGTTTACAGATAATGGCTTAACAACAATGCTTTTAACTATAATTAAATCAAAGACTTAAACACAGTTGACAAATAATCACAGTTGACCCTGATAGCTTAACAATGGTTTGAAAGAATCGTTGTTAGGTTTAACCTTAACCACAACTTTCTATAACCATAATTAAACCTCATTATGGTTTAACAACAATTAGAAGAAAACTATGGTTAAACCATTTGGCTTAACCATGGTTTCCTTAAATCATGGTTAAGCCATATGAAATTATTGTAATAACATACATTGTATCATGTTTTTTAAGTAATACAATTATTATATTTTGATTTTATATCTGTGCAATATAATTTAATATGGCAATTGTCCTTAGAATATTTATTATTCTTAAATTGTCTTTAGTCAAGTATTATTACAATATGGAATTACAATAATACATCAAAACTGGTATGTATAATAACTGATGACTTTAAATCATGGCTATGTAATATCAAGTCAATACATAAATACACTATTAGAGAACAAGTATACTAGACTGACCCGCTATAAAAATGTTACATGAATTATAAAGTGTGTCATTAGCAATTCTCATGTGACCATAGTATAGAGAGACTTTTGACCTAAAGTTACTATAGTTCCGTACATATGGAGTCAAATATTTTGACATCGTCCTGTGTTGCCTTTAACCGAGATGACTAATAGGATAGGGTATATCACAAATCATGTGAAGGGATATAAGTGATGTAGATGGGATTTTGTCCCTCTTGTATAGGAAGAGTGATATTAGTAAGCCCTTGATTAAGTGAGACTGAGAAATATATGATTATACTCAAATAAACCAATATGTGAATTAATCATTTGTTTTGATTAGTTTACTTATTGTCAAGAAACATAAGTTAAACATTGACGGGTATGACGCATTCCATGCCTTGAGTTTAATTTGGATATCAGTACAAGAGAGACTACATTGCATGGTATTTGTCACAGATTAGGTATATCAAATAGACATTCTTATTACTTGGATGGTAATGATATACTGTTAAATACTACTCACTGTCTGTTATCCTAAAATATGATTCTTTTCAGGCCACTACGAACATAATAAGAACCTACAGCATTACACACAAAAGATAGGAATAAAACTGAAATATTATAATATTATTGGAGTTTTAGTTGAACTATAAATTTCAATAATAAGACCTGATATAATATAATTGGATTATATTATAGAATAATATTATTGCATATTATATTATTAAATATTAATATAATAACGTGGCATTATGTAAAATTAGATAATATTAAATAATAATCATATATTGTGAGCTTATTTAATATTAAAGTAATATTAAATAATATTACATTATGTTGGCCCATCTCTCTTTGTTCTTTTTTGGGTGTAGGCTAAGGTTTTAGAAGTTTAAGTCCAATTAAGAATTAAAAATTTAAGTAAAATTAAGAAAGTATCAAATCCTAAGTCTATAAATATAAGACCATAAGGGTGACACATAAAAGAGAGTATTTTTAAATCCTAATTCACTTAGGACTTTGAAGACCCTAACCCTAGACAGTGAGAGGCATCGCTTAGCACAAACACAAAGTGAAAGAGAGTTTCATCCACTTCGTGTGGATATCGTAAAGGCACAAATTGCTAAATCTATGTGTGTAATTCAACCACAGCTCACAAAAGGTAATTTTTTTTTTATCTTATCTTAACTTATGTTCCTACCTATGATCTCAAGATGGGGTTCGGTGATAA